>OX104026.1:37819466-40511966 GCA_944470205.2 Schistosoma margrebowiei | reverse complement strand
TTATCCATTATATTATTATTATTATTAGTTTGATTGAAATCCATTTTATTTAAATTATCATTAGATAATGTTAATTTTTTCTTTGATTGTCTATAATAATCATTATTATTATCAATTAATAAACCAATTGAAATACCACGTTTATTAATAATCACTTTAGAGAATACATGAAAATAAAAATAACACATTAAACAAGTTGGTATATACATTGAACATATAGATATAAATAAACGTATATATATACTTACATGAATTAAACTACATTTATATTGTATGGAATCATTAAGATCATCATTATAATGAAGATTTAAAGAATTTGTCAAATTGATATTTTGTTTCTTATTAGATGATATATTCCATTGATACCATATTATATAAATAATCAATGGTAATATAATCAATAATGCTAATAACCATATTAATAATAATAATAAACGTACACGTGTTGGTGACATAATTTGATTATATTTTACAGCATAATTAATAGCTAACATTCTATCAAATGCTATAATAACTAAATTAAACATATTTGTTGTACAAAAATAAATATCTATTATAATCCATAAATAACATAATATATAATAAGATAACCAATTCATTTTTAATATTAAATATATAATTGAAATAGGCATAATATATAATGCAAATTGTATATCAATAATAGATAAATTAATTAAAAATTTACGTGTTGCATCAAAACGTTTATTTTTACTTATAAGTAATATAATAATCATAAATAAATTTGATGCAAATATAAATAAATTAATAAATAATAATAAACTTAATGTTATCATTTTATATGGTGATTTTATAAATTGTGTTATATTAAAATAATCATTATATTCAATATATGTTATAGTGAAAGTATGATTCATAATGATTATAATAATCCTTTATTATTTCTATGATATATCTTAATTATCCATCAATATGATTCTATATAAATATATAAATGTATATATGTATAATTGGGATATAATGTTAGAAATAATTTAGTAAATCATACAATGAAATCATTATTAGAATGATGATTAGATAACTAATATTTCGTTTTTTTTGTATTTTTTTGTTTTATTTTTGTATTTTTTTTGCATTGGAGATAAATTAACCAATCATATTTGTAGAATGATGTTATTAATTTCTGATTGGTTAATTAAATAATTCATGTTTATGTAGGCGTATTTAAAAATAAAAAAGTGTATGGTTGAATAAATTCTCTAATATATAATTGAATAATGATCATTAATTTAGGTAACATGTATATTTATGATTGATAATTAACATTATTATGTATATATATATATATATATATATATATATATATATATATATATATATATATATATATATATATATATATATATATATATATATATATATATATATATATATTACTTAGTTACGCCTATTACCCCTCATAGGAGAGCATAGACCACCCACCAGCTGATATATATAAAGTGAGAGTATAATTTATGGATGATGTTGAACTGATTTTAAAGTGATTTTGAGAATGTCCACCTACAAATTAAGACAAAATGAAGGTTATAAATAAATATGAGAGAATATGAATTTATGATTTACAGTTGATAATTAAGGTTAACATTTGTATCATATAATGCTAAAAGTTTATTTAATTAAATGTATAAATGAATTTTAACTCTGCCTGGAGTCTCTCTGAGGGTCTACTGCCGGTCCCAAGCGCGGATAAATGAGGAGGGTTTGGCATGAGGTTACCGACCCCATCTCGTAGAAAACTAACTCACTATAAAAACGCTAACCAGAAAAAATTATTCAAATAAGTAATAAATGAATTTCGCTCCAAAATCGAAGACTTACTAAATTATATCTGATTGGTTTGTCTATAAATTATAATCTCGAGATTAAAAATGTATTCATAATTAATATATCTATACAAGATATATTAATCAATGAAAAAAAATGACAATCTCCATCATGAATTGATATGAACTAGAAAGTTAGAAAAAAAATGCTGGATAATTTAGTTTAGCTTGATTCAAGGCTTCTTTGAAGTATATATAGATTATCTTTTCGGCAACTTAGTCTAACACCTACACACAACTTGGTGAACGTATAATATTTATATTTGTCAGTTCAAATCTAATTGTACATTGTTCTATAGTGAATCAAGAGTTAATTTCGATGTATATTGATGAGGAGGCTTAATATAATAAAAAGTAGTTTTATACTGATTATTATTTTTAATTTTTCCTATTATTGTGTTATAACTTATGAACCTGTGTGCCCTGTTTATTGTATAACGCAACGGTACCGCCAATCAGGGAGCAGCGAATTATCGATCGAACCAGTGACGCATAAAACACATGCGAGCAGTCTAGAGTCCTGATTGGTCCTGTTTAGTCCAGAACACCAAACTCAGCCTCTCCAATATAAATCATTTATTTCAAACATATTCAATTTATATATCAACAAGACAGACCACATCATACCATGAAGTATGAACAACAGTTGTACAAGAATTAGGCTAATGTGGCTGTGAATGTGGGTGGTAGTAATTAATAGACAGGCCATAACTCAAGAATGGTAATTCGTATAATAATGGTTTAAAAGTCAAAATGAAGCTCATGATAAGAGGGACATGAATATGAGCAGTTTAGTTATAAAACAATTATACGAGAAAAAATATAATCATATTATTTGCCCATAAACGGATCCCAAAAGTTACCATTCGTTATTCTTATCGGGATAGAACAAATTGCAAACAGAAAACATGAAGGATTATCTTCTTTGATGTATTGAACTAGTGGATAATGTTTGATTGAAGTAATAAGCGTACGACATCTATAGTATTATATGGAAAACATTTACATGATCACCGTCACAATGGATTTTTAAATCATTAGATAGACAACTTAACGTTTTACCATTAAATATCTTTCTGTAAAACTATTCCTATAAACAGATTTAATTTAAGCTATGAATAGCACTAATAGTGGTTAGTTTATTCAAACAGTGTAGATGAACTTTATGTGTATTTCATTTTCCATATACAATGTTAGACATAAGGATTTGAGCCAACATCCCTGATGTTCATATTAGAAACAAATTTGTAACAATACTCTTTTTATATAACAGACAAAATCTTATGGAATGTCTTGATGATTCTGTTTATTCATCGTTTATTTCATTTCATCTTTTCAAGTCTATTCTGCACAAACTATATATCTGAACTGATTATTCACATACTACTAATCAACATGTAGTAATTATTAGTTAGGTAAATTCAGCTATATTGATTATCTAAATCGTCCCATTGATGTTTAAAGTTGTGATCGATCAATCCCTTTTGACATATGAGGATAGCGTCGACATTTCCATTAAGTCATAATTATTTTCAAGTATAAATGGGTAGTGTCTGGCAGTGGAATTCAGAATTTATCTTTTTCCTTCATTAGGACTTATCAGATGTATGTGATTGCATCCTAGAGTTGATTTTCTCTCTGAGAAGACTCAAACAACCAATGTACACATATTAAAATTCACCCGGTTGCGCAAGCCAGTGACTGTCTGCACTCATTAACTAATTAGATAACGCGATGGCGTTTGAAGCAAACCCTACCGTACCGGCTTCTAGTCCCGGGGTAAACATCAATTTTTGGATTCATGTGTATCCATCTAACGAGTATCAAATAGAATAAAATGTGCAACCTGGATTCCGCTACTAGCCACCATCTATCTATACTTTATAAAACTAGTTTAATTAGTTTCTTTCCCCAAGTTCCAACGAATTTCCTACATTGAAACATTCATTCATGCTGTTATTATCACTAGTATCATTATGTACCTATGTACATATGCATGGCTATATACAACCTAAGAATCTTATTATACGACGAAATACAAGTCCAGTGATCCATATGTTTCATTTGAACTACAGTTCATTACCAATAACTTCAAAAAAAACAATCAACTCAATCTGGCAAAAACAGCTTTAAAACTAATAGACAAACAAAACAAATGAAGGAGACAATTCATGATAGTGACATTTAGGAAGTGAATCAACGTTAGTTTAAATGACATTGAATAGCATTAGAAAATGAATACTGGTTAATTTAATAAACATAAAGATGATTTTATAAAATATTTTGATTATATGAATAAAATAGAGTGTACTTCCTCATTTTAAAACATTTCTAATTAAATCTAAAATGTAGTGTGTTCACGACACCATATTTAAACATTGTTTATGCATTTCAAGAAGAGTTGGATAATGTCTAGGAATGGAATCCAGAATGCCTATTTAGTCTTATTTGGGAATAATCAGCTGGATGTAATCGTAACTCAATGTTAGTGTTTACGTCGAAACTTGACCACAATACCTTTCACTTCAAACGCCCAACATGCTATAAATTAAAATTCAGAGTCTACATAGCCACTAACGTGTATAGCGGGGGTAAATGTTAATTTAATCTTATTAGTGGTTTGAATTTCACCGTTCATAATTTGAACTTCAGTTGATCTGTACTTTTCGGCGAATATGCATTTTGTGCTGCTTGCCGCGATACTACCATTGAGACCCATATATTTTAAGCAAAACTGCATTATTTCTAACGGATCAGTATATATATATATTCTTAACCTATGTGCTTGATGTACTATGTAAACCATATGTTGATAAAATTTATTCTTCTTATATTTAATGATTAGTTAATTACTTGCTTGCTTATGTTTTTTACTCCTCGTGGAGGAGCATAGGCCGTCTGGGTAAAAGAGGAGGGTTGGGCATGTGATTAGAAATTCTGCTAACGAAAAAAAAACGCTAACCAAAATATATTTAATGATGGGTTCATAATATTTGAAGTCCTTTGGAAATGAGATGATGATGACCATTCTTATCAAAAGAGAATTCAAGAATACTATCATATCGTTGCAGAAACAAGGCTTCAATGGATCCATAAGAGATTTCATAAACGTGTAGACACGAATCATTCATAGAAACATATTCATAATTCAAAATCATGTACAATATAAACAGGAAATGATGTAAGATACTCAGATTCTATCTTCTTATCATCAATAAAGTCTTCACTACACACTGAAAAATATGAATTCTTAAAACGGAAAGATAAACGTACATGATTTATTGACGTATGTATAAAGAGGTTGATTGTTATTATGTAACAAAATCAATATGATTAATTAATCATAATTGTTGAAATCATGTTTGCCAATTTTATATAACTGGAATGAATCGACGTTTATTGATTTTTTTTTTAAAACTGACTGGTTAGTTACTAAATTTAAAGCCGTAACATTATATGAAATAATTTTTTTCTTTTCAGAAGGGGTTTTGTGGAGATTTTAGTAATTTCAATAGTTGAAATCATGAGTCAATTGAAGCTAGATCATCATGAAAAACCTGGGAGAACTGGACAGTCGTTTCGTCTTATTGTGAGACTCCTTAGCAGTACTCATCTACGATCCCGCCCTCCTGCAGGGTTCGAACTTATGACCTATCACTCACGCCCGGGAGCGCTAAACCATTAGACAACTGAGCTGACCGGCATCCAACGGTGTTAATGTCTAATTTCAATCAATTCACGAAATTGCACCACCGTCACCATTGTCTTCAGTGAGATGATATCTCACAACAGACCCAATTGAACTCCATTGGCCACAATTTCTCACTAGAACTCCAGGAAATGCCTCTTGAAGTCAGTCACTAGTGAGCAGATGATTATTATCAGAAGAGGTTTTGTGGAGATTTTAGTAATTGCAATAGTGGAAATCATGAATCAATTGAAGCTAGACCACCATGGAAAACCTGGTAGCACTGGATGGCCGTTTCGTCCTTGTAAATTAATGATTTATATTCACTATCATTGCGTCATCACATTTTATGATTAAACACTTCGATAAAGAAGCGATATATCAATAGATTTTAACGGATAATACATAGCTGAAGTTGATCTGTTCACTAGTGATTGCTTTAGAGAGGTGATTGAAGGAAGTTTGATAAGAACCGTTGACCAACTGAGTTCAGTCATTTCTAGTGTGAGGCAGTTCTTCACCAATGACATTAGATGATGGTTGAGTAATATCACAAGCTTGTTGAAGTTATGAACGTTAACCGTTGGTTATTAACTCACTAGTTTGACAGTTAGGTAATCTCCGCGAGACCTGAAGGTCCTTGGCGATACTGTTAGTGTGTTCTGCTGAGAAGTCCTATTCTCGAATAAAATGGTCGTTTACTATTTTCTATTCAAATTTAGTCTGTGATGCAAATTGCTGGAAGTATAGATAGGTTTGCTCGTAAACTGATATAAATTTGGATACCATTGAAAACCTACTTTAAAACTCTTCATTAGTACTCACCCATAGCTTAATCAGGGTTGAAATCACTGTCGACATTTTAAAATCTGCTACCTCATATTCTCGATTTCAGTCATTCATCCAGTGATTTTCGGAATACTTGTTTCATTCATTAGATGTTTGGACTTCATCAACTTCTTATCTCAAAGATGACCACTAGTGAACACAATTATTTCTAGGTTTGACTAAGATTAAATAAATGTGAATGTGTATTTCATCACGAAATTCAGCTAGAATAAGACCTATGAAATGACGATAAGAGCAAAACAGCTGTTTACTCCAGTTTCAGGACATTCAACATTGTTTACTTATTTCATCATACAGGAAGAAACCATGAACCATGAATTTGGAGTTTCAGTCGCTTAGGCATCGATTTATTATTACGAATAAAACTTTCAAATAAGTTTCCTCATGAATGATATCTTGCAGGATATAAATATAACATTGATCATGGCAACTGTACAATAAAATGTTTACTGAAGTATAATGCTGAAACGAGTTAACAGTTGAGACTATGAAATCTTATTATTAGCTAATATTAATCTCATTTTATTGAAGCAAAACTTTCTCTACTAATTTGTTGTATATAGCAGAATATCACTGTACAACAACAATTAAAGGATCTTATATCATCTGGAAAATGTTCATATTTTACAGACACATTTATTTTTCACTGATTAGAACAGATAGATGTGTACCTACTAGAGAGATCCAGAACAATCGTTTCTTTTTTATTCTAAAACAATGTTATTTGAACAGTTTCATTATAAAATTTGATAAATTCTCATACTGTAATTTAGAAAAACATATATAAGCGAACAATATTGTTTCCAATTAGATCCTCACCAGGCTTTATTCTAACATACAGTAATATTTATAGGTATACACAAAATTATTAAACAACTGGGCCAAAGACTTAGTAAACACCTCCTTAAGTGGTTAAAAAAAGTACTGTCAAGACAATACAAAGCTCGGTTCTACCACACTTGATCGACAGCGGTCATACAATAGAGAGAAATAGGTCATTTGAAGTGGTTTACCGTATTCCTACCACTTTTCCTTAAGGGATTAGTTCTTGTCTTTTTGTTATAACTTGTGACCTGTGTACCCTATTAATGTAGTGAATTATCGATCGAACCGATCACGCCTAAAACCCGTGCGAGCAGTCTAGAGTACTTATCCATCCTGATTCATACCTAGCCCAGTCAGTTTAGTTCAGAACACCATTCTCAGCCTCTCCAATATAAATCATTTATTTCAAACATATTCGGTTTATATATCAACAAGACAGACCACATCATACCATGAAGTATGGAGCAACATTTGTACAAGAATTAGCCAAATGTGGCTGTGAATGTGCGAAGTAGTAATTGATAAACTGGGTATAATTCAAGAATGGCAAATCGTATAATACTAGTTCATAGGTCAAAATGAAGCTCATGATAATAGGAACATGAATATGAATAATTTAGTTACATAAAAATTACACGATGAAAATATATTCATAGTACTGGTCTATAAATGGATCCCAAAAGTTACAATTCATTATGCTTATCGCGATATAACACTCTTACACATAGTAGAAGCTATAGGAATTCGAACTAACAATCCAAGTATTTGTGTTCATAGGAATTCTGTATCACCTTTATCTCTCCCTTGGCGTTAACAAATTATTGCATTTATTATTATTTTCCATCTCCTTTCTTCATTCGTTTTTCTTCACTTCTTCCCATCCTTTTCTTTCCTCAAATGTACGCTTCACGGTCCAGTTATCTGGACACTTCATATTAAGCAATCTTACAAGATTTATTATGAATGTTATTTCAGTGTTTATATTTTTTTCTCATCATTGATGTATTTCCCATTATGTAACATTGATTCAAACCTTTATTATTCTTATCACAACTAGTACACTTGTCAGCGCACTACCAATATGTACTTTTCACTTATTTATATAATCTATTCCACTGTTATCATTTGCCCAGGACAGGGTTGGATGGAGAATGCTGGTGAGCTGCCTATGCTCCTTCACGAGGAGTAACAGGTGTAAGTAAGTAAGTAAGTAACTGTTATCATTGACTCATAAACTGTCTTGACTGCTTTAATTCATTTCATATATGCATATAAATACATTATTGTGTATTAGGGTAAAACATGATGAGTATCTAATCAAAAACAGTATTGTTCGTTTGTATATGTTGCACTAAGTTTCTTTTTAATTAATATCTATTAATATTCAATATGTAGAATACCAATAATCTGAATCAACTACATTTTTGTCTTAAAACTAATAAAAGTATAATTTAATAGTTGAATTCATAATGTATCAGTCATAATGAGAGTCAGTCAGTCAGTCAGTAATAACGTAGAACTTTGTACGTATGTACATCAGTTCGAGTTGTCACACCACATTAGCACAGCGATGCAGTTGTCGATTCAAATCTCGTAGTGGTAGACGCGGTAAGAGTATAAGCAGTAATCGGAAAGATTAGGGAACTATTGAGAAGTCACATACTAGAATGAAACAGCCGTCCAGTGTTTCCAGGTTTGAAGTTAAATGACTATTCTGACTTCAATTCTTGTGTACTAACTAATTTTCATACTTTTTTCTTACTTTATTTTTGTCTCTGTGTGTGTTCTCTTGAAAATCAATCACTCGATTTCATGATTTACAAACTTTAACTTAAAATATTCATCCGTTTCTCATACGCAATACACGTTGAGTAGAATTTCTTGTCTTGTGTGTTTTTATATGCCCACTGATTTTTAAACCGTCTATAAAACATCATTGGTGTTGATGTTCAATCTGGAATGCAGGTATATCCAGTTGATGAGTCCTGGATTCTACTGCTAGTCACTATACATCTTTGCTTATAACGCCTGTGAATTAAAAGAATATCGAGGCAATCCTCACAATATGTATATATGCCAATAAGGTACTGATCAATTTCAGTCCTAAACATTAATGGGAAGGTTCAAGTAAAACAATACCAAGTGTATTTTACTGATCTCTCATAAAAATATACTAATAATAATGTTTGATACAAGCGATTTAAAGATTTATTTGATGGGGACATGAAACTGAGTTTTATGAAAACTCATCGTTCACTATAATGCATTTTCTCAATTTGTACAACAAATATATGCCGATCGAGTTTATGTATGCTTCATTTTGTTAAGTTAATTGTACCCTTTTATCATAATCTTTAAAGTGTTAATAGTTTGTGATAAAAGAATGTTCCATAATGTTTTTCATTACTTCAAACATTCATGGAAGTTAAGAGAATATAGTTATATGCGGTTCAGGTGTTACAAATCATGTCAATAGTTTAACTACTAAGATTTATACTGATCGAGATCATAGTTAGTTAACCGCAAATAAAAAATAGTAGATATCCACTGACCTCAGTAGCTAATTGGATAATGCGTTGAACGTCTGAGGTAAAAGGTACGAAGTCCGAGTCCTAGAATGAACAACAACGTTAGAATACAAGTACGTCCAGTTGATGTGTCTCAAATAGTACGTAACGCACATTCTTGAATCTATTGTTAGTCACTTGCCAACTAGGCCTAAGAATGCGCCTGACGAAATGGGAATATCGAAACAATCTGTGCCTACAAGTCAGAACAAAACTGATCATTGGCAGTCCTTAATATTCAAATCAGAAAGTTTCGAAAACTTACAAATGAAATAACAGAACAGAAGTTTGATACGTAGAACATAATTGTGAAGTATCTGTGTTGTTTGAAACGATTTGCAAACGCTAATTATCTTGCTGAGTATGCCCACAGTACCTGAACGACTCAGATAAATTAGTAAATAATTTAAACCACGAGGAAAGAGATATTGAATAATCATGTACACTACATTTTTACTTGCAGTTATAGGAAGTCGAAGTAATTCTAACTGTATTGGTTTGGTGCTAATTTTTGACTTATCTGATAATTTTACTACAGTGAAATTTGTATTTGCTAATCATATAACTTTGATGAATTGATAAACTTAAAAACCCTCTTCGGGTATGATATAAATCATTCATTCCAGATTATTTCTTAATTAACCTATGTAAGCCTTACATTGAGGAAGGGATTCAACAGAAGTATAAATATGAACTGACTAATATTTAGGCTACAACAATCTTTCATCTATTTATTTATTTAAGCGTATAACTATTAGCACAAGGAGGCAACGAATAAATGTGAGAAACACAAATCCCTTTGATTTGTATGAGGGCTGAAATACTGACGGGGTGCACAAACCATAACAAGTGGTCTTCTCAGTAGGCCACTCCCCGAGCCTTTGACCAAAAAGTCTAACCCACATAACAGTGGAGCAACTTTAGGAGATACAGTCCCATTGTAGCCGGTGACCAACGATTGGTTCATACGTCATTTGTACCCTCAGGATCCTCGAGCCCATGTACACCATTGGTTAGGAACCAGGGTTTTCCAACTCTTCCAGGTGGATGTTTCGTATCCATCAACTCGGGTAAAGCACTGGACATTCGTCAACAACAGTAATTCTGCGAGAATGCAGTGATTAAGACTTCCCTGACATTGGTTGTATATGCATAACCATATGAAAACATTTCAATTGAGAGAGATGACTCTCTCCACCCTCAACCGTAGCTGCGTATTTGAAAGCCTAGATAGAACGTTCTTCATAAAACTGGATCGTCAAATTCCATGAAAGATATTTTTACTCGTTTTGTTTAATATAAACAATCAACTTATCAAAATAGATCAAAGAGCTTGTTTATGTAATTTTATTTAGGTTAAAATAACTGTGTATATTTTTAATTGATGAATGATATACAAGTTATACATTGTAAATTATGATGTACATAATTGAATAAAACAGTCGTATCTAATCAATGCTACTAGTACATTTACACATATTATCGGTCATTTATATTATATCATCTCATATTCTCTAATAATTACCCATTGGTAAATATGTACAAGCTAAAGTACAATATTATTTTGACCTTAATAATATATTATCCGTTTCAAATTATTAATGTAATTTGATATGTTAATTGATTATATTTGTGCTATCTATACAACATCATGGTTAATAAAAGATCATATATGGTGTATTTTATTGTATTATAACTTCCTAGAGAATATCAAAGTAATACATAGTTCAACTGGATCTATTGTGAGATAATAACTCACTGATGACAATGATGAATGTATCGTTCAATTTTGTGGAATAATTGAAGTTAAACATTAACACCGTTGGATTCCGGCCAGCTCAATGGTCTAGTGGTTAAGCGCTAGTGTGCGGGAACCATAGGTTCTGATTTCGAATCTCTCGAGGCGAAGTCGTAGATGAGCACTACTGAGGAGTCCCACAATCGGATGAAACGGCCATCTAGTGTTTCCAGGATGATCTAGATTCGATTGACTCATGATCTTAACTATTGAAACTAATAGATAGTTGTTTTGTCTATAGTGTCAAATGTTTTCTGTAAACACAAATGAAGTCTCATAGTCGCATTATATATTTTAAAATTACTTATATCGATTAACTGACAAACATAATGTTTAAAAGTACACTGTTTTTTTACATTAAATAACACAATACAGGCATGTTTATTCGTGTCTGAATATACTATTCGACAAAATGTACTATCAATAGGAGTGGGTGATGATCATGCCATATCAAGGATAGATACTTCTTGGATTTCTAGTGAGGAGTCGTGACCAGTGGAGCAAATCCACTGTCGGGTAGAGACAGGTATCTACTTCAGTACAATGGAAGATGGCCGCGAAATTTCGTGGATTGGTTGAGGTTTCCCTAATATACTACATGGTATTGCCTCTATTTACTGAACTAGTATGCTCACTCCATTTATACAAAATGTATAAAGGAGTGATGTTCTGAATGTTACCTAATATTCATTGCTGTTTGTTAATTCAAACTGACAGTGATCTTGTGGGCGTATTATTGATCAAAGATAATTCATTGAATTGTGAGTTATCCGGTTATTTGTCAGCTTTTTTATAACTTAATCATTATCGATATTTTCTTCATTAAGTTAATCGTAGTCACATCAATACATTACTATGGCTGTTTATTTATCCCTCAGGAAAGTACTGAATTATGTTAGACATCTTAGTATTCTTATAAAATGATGCGGTGTTTTAGATTAATTGTAATGAAATGTGCACCAGAAATATTAGTTTTTGATTAAGATCATGAACCGATTGATGTTGGACCCGACATGGACTAGCTCCACTGGTCACGGCGGGTAGAGACAGGTATCTAACTCAGTACAATGGAAGATGGTCGCGCGATTTCGTGGATTGGTTGGAGTTAGATATGAACGCTGGTGTATACCGGCTCAGTGATCCAGTAGGTTAAGTGTTTGCGCGCGAGAAAGAAGGCCCTGTGTTCGAATCCTGCGAGCAGGATCGTGGATGTACACTGCTGTGGAGTCTCACAATAGAACGAAACGGTCATCAAGTCCTTCCAAGTTTTCAATGGTGCTCTAACATCAGTCGGTTGATGATCTCAATCAAAAACTTATTTTTTCTTGATTCCCTAGTTCTGATAAAACATACTCGTAAGATGATTAGTTATTCAACGTCTTTGTTATCACGGAAAGACATTAAAATATTAAGTTTGTTCAGTTGAAACGAAAACTTGAACACTTAACTAATTAATTAGAATCTAAATAAGTGTTTGAGCAATTGATTATTTTATAAAGATAGAACAATAGAAGCATATATGACTTTACCATATTCATCTATTCTCTACTTACACAACAATAAATCATTCATATACTATAGATATAAATAAAACTATTTGATTGCAATAGTAAAAATAAGGATTAGTTGCTAATTAAATTCATATTTCTTTCTAGTTTACAACAAACCTACTTTATGCATGAATGATCATATTAGTTTTAGTGAAATTGAATAAAACTAGAATTGAAATCAAGCAAATATGATGAACATAATAGAATAATATGGATTTATTTACTTAGTAGGTTTTCTTCAGGTGTTTTCTGTTATAACTTGTGACATTACGTCCTGTCAATTAGAGAACAGTGATTTATCGACCGGACTAATGATACGTAAACGAATATGAGCAGTCTAGAGACCATATCTGTCCTGATTTCAACCTAGCCCAGTCAGTTAAGTCCAGAACACCAATCTCAACCTCTCCAATATGAATCATTTATTTCAAATATACACGGTTTATATATCAACCAGACAGACCACATCGTATCATGAAATATGAAAACAACATTTGTACAAGTGGATGTGAATGTGGTAGGTAATAATTGATAGACTGGGTATAACTCAAGAATGATAAATCGTATAATAATAGTCTATGATTCAAAATAAAGTTGATAATAAGAGTAACATCAATATGAATAGTTTAGTTACTTAACTATTATACAATAAAAATAGATGTACAGTATTATTCCAGAAATAGATTCCAACAGTTACCATGCATTGTTCTCGTCTGGATATAACACTTTCAACCTAGACACAATAGTAAGATCGCATAAATGTAGATGAGTAAAACTAGTAAATCTTCAATGTGTAAAAATGCATCCAAATTAGTACTAATGTAGTTAACAAAAACTTATATCAGGTAAACCAGTATATTAATTATTGTAACATCATACAATGGCTTTAGAGAATATGAAAATCATACATTAAATACATTATTTGCACATCATCCTTCATTTATCGTTTACATATTGTATGATTCTTCAAATTCTGTTGTTATTCCAAATTCCTTTTGTTTATTTTCCTGTTATCTTCAATTCACTCTTATTCCAGCAGGCATCCCACTTTGAATTACTGCTACGTACTATTTATATCTGTCAGCGCAATTAGTATATACCTTACTACTTCTACTCTGATAACGATACATGATTAAATTTGATTATGTGCAGAAATTATGATAAAATGATCAATAAAAGTGATAAGCACTGAATTGAATGTAGTTCATATTATGAACTGACAGTAGCTAGAGTACCATAACACAACTAGTTCTGTGTTCACCAGAGATAAGCTACAAAATAGACTTCTCAAGGTTCCAGTTTGTAAAGATGACCAACACATGAATGACAGAGTAATTAGCTGATGGTGTATAATCTTTATATTATGATGGATCTTAAAATGGGTGACATTATAAATACGGAATGACAGATTCTGTAGAAAAATTCCGAACTTGCTCATAAACAGTGTTCAGTAATTTTAGTTTGAGATTAAATTTTCCTTTCATAACATTTAGCTCATGTAATGTGTTTAAACCAAATGTAGTATAAATGCATGATTTGAGTAATCGTTTTCTACCCATAGTCTTAATAGGTCGTTTATATATATCTAGTGAAAGACCCAAACTATCCATAGGGTTTGGACGATAACCTGCTTCATAGAGATAGTCTAAAAGACATAATTCTGTGTGTCTGTAAGGAATCTTATAACGTGGTTGTGATGTAAGTTAGCTACAATTTGAATAAAATGAGCAATTTTTAAGAAAGTGATTATTCTTAAATTTTCTTATTACTTTTGGGTTTATGGTTAAGAGAAGTGAGCATTTCTCTATACAGAACTAAAAGTTTGAATATCTCAGACAAATAGGTGGTTAGTCACTACAGAAATGTGAATTTTTTTTCTGGTTAGCGTTTTTTAGTGAGTTAGCTTTCTACGAGATATGGTCGCTAACCCCGTGCCCAACACTCCTCATTTATCCGGGATTCGAACCGGCAAATAATCTAGACAAGCTACAGAAGGACTTACTGCACAAATATATTAGTTATAATCTCTTCGACTGCGATATTTTGCAACACAGATTTTAACTCTGTGATAGACATCATTTCCGTAATGTTTGTAAGAACGCTTGGTAAATGTGAACAAAACTCAAATCTAATGGATCCTGAAAATTATCTTCAACTATGTATTATCCAAATGGTTATCCTATTTTGATTATCAATTCAAATGAAAATTTAACGTTTATATGATAATTGGTTACTCTAATCGATACCTTGTCTGCTTTTTCATTAAAAATTTATGATGATAATAATAATAGTAAACGTTATTCATTTACAAATGGCAAGTAATCAACTGAACTGAACAAAGAGAAGAGAAAAAAACGTTTTAGACCAATGATTTCGATCTTTCACATATCATTTTAACTAAGTCAAATCATACCCAGTTATTTATTATTGATCAATTAATAGTTACGTTGATCAATTATGAAAGTGAATATTATAGTCTGAAGTCTTTTGTTTCGTCAATGGAACATTACTAAACAGTCTATGTATTGTTAAACGTTGATCAACAATATCAATAGTGTATAAGTATGGATTAACAAATATTAGTTTGATGTGTGCTATTGATATCGACAGTTATAAGTAGTATGTATCATCAAGTGAAAGTGAAATGCTTGGAGGCAGAATGTTAAAAAGATCGAAAAGAGATGAAAATGAGAACAGTGGATGTTTGGTGTTTATTTATTTGAGCACATAAATATTGGTACAAAGGGGCAACAACTATATTTGTGCCACACAAGTCACTTGATTTGTGTGTGGGATATGATATTTACAGGTGCCAAAACCGAAACAGGTTGTTTTATTAGTAGGCTACTCTCCGAGCCTTCATCCACAAGGCAGTGGAGCAACGTCAGAAAATACAGTTTCATAGTAGACAGTGACCAATAATTGGTTCATACGCCATTAGGTACCTCAGGGTACTGCATCCCATGTGCACCGTAGGTTTGGAATCAAAGTTTTCCAACTTTCCTAGGTGTATGCTCCATATCCACCAACTTGGTTGGAGAGCCAGAGACTCAATTTCTGTCCTCTCAATTTCGTCAACAACAGTAATTCTGCAAGAATGCAGTGAGTAGGACTTCCCTAACAGTGGCTATATACATATGGCCATGTAAGAGCATTTGGAGAAAGAGAGAGAGAGTTTCTCTTCCCACCCTTCGTTTTGGTGGCAACAAACCTCATTACATATAAATATTAAGCTTATTGAATTATCTCAAGTAAAATTTCATGTCATTAAGTAAACAATAATGATTTTGTGATCTATAATGTTGATTAGATGATTTGAAACGTTTATATTTTCATCATAAAATCACATTTTAAAAAAAGTACTGATACTGATTTTGTCTTATTGTGTACTTATAACACATTTACTACTAACAAAATACATATACACTCATTAGGTTACTTTAAACGACATATATAATCTTTCAATTTACATAGTGATTATATTCACCTAATTTCTAACGATTTCCCATTGTCATGACAACTAAAAACTTTGAATTGACATGACGGAATTAATTATTTATTGTTTTTAATTTCACTAATTCTACTTTTCTCCTTAGTATCTATTAAAAACTTGTAGTTGTATGGTATAGTGTTCTTATGAATTAATTTTTTTCTATAGTTACAATTTCATAGAACAAGACAATGGAGCCATCTGATAGATTTTCTTTTTCTTAAAATAAAATCCAAATGTAAATTTTAACATCTAATCAGAATAGTTTATGTTCTATGGATTTTAACTATTCAGATTATAACAACGTATCACTGACAATCGATTAACGAATTAATAAAGACAATAGAAACTGTGTTCTTAATGAGTGGAAGACATTTTCTATCAAATGAGATCTGTAATCATAATAATCGTAGTAAGTAAACAATAATATAAAAGATAGAAGAATCTTATCGAAGCAGTAAAGGTGAATTAATTACGGTTTTCAAGTTACGTAATGATGCATTTGCATCTTGTCTTCCAAAATAGATAATTTACGAGAACACTCCAAAAAATGTTTACAAGCCTAGAACAAATTACTTGTCAGCTGACTATCAACTTTCACATCTAATCATCTACGAGTGGAATTCATTACTTCAACTCGTGGTTGAAGCTCGACCTGTCGATTCCTTCAACTGAGACACCATCATTGTCAGAACTAACACAGGCTATCTAGCCTCTTGTTCTTTTCAAACTGAAACTGAAACAGTTTATCGGTAATTGTAAAAAATACAAGCATGATTGGTAGTTGTTTCACTTCATAATCAGGCACCACAGTTATAAACCCATAATGATGATATTTTGCAAAAGACAAAATAAGGTATACATAAACGAATTCGACAATCTTAAAAACTGGTGAACGTTTGCATCTCCTAAATGCCCTGGTACGGCTGAGAGTGGGGAGAGTCCGCTTTCCCTTTCGAAATGCCCTCACATAGCGTTACGTGGCGTATACAGCCTCCGCCAGAGGAGTCCTTCTCACTGCACTCTCACAGAATTACTTTTGTTGACGAAATTGAGAGGACGTAAAGCGAATGTCCAGAGCTTTAAACGAGTTGGTGAATATGGAGCATCCACTTAGGAAAGTTGGAAAACTTTGATTCCAAACCAGTAGTGCACATAGACTTCAGGATCCTGAGGGGACGAAAGGCGCATGAACCAATTATTGGTCACTGTCTACCATGGGACTGCATCTCCTGACGTTGCTCCACTGCCTTGTGGACCAGACTTTCAGGTTGAAGGCTCCGGGTGTGACATCCTAAGAAAATCACCTGTCTCGGTTTGGGCACATGGGCAGTATCAGAGCCTTCACACAAATCAAATGAGATTTGTACGGCACATATGTATCTGGTGCCACTATCTATGTGTTCAAATAAATAAATAAATTTACTTCAAAACTGTATTTTTTGTAAATAAGAACAATGAAGAGACGTGGTTGATCTGTAAAATGTTATGTATTTCGCAATTTTCACTTCGAACAATATGGTCACACATATACTTGTCAAGGCATTTTATATGAAAATTAATAAAAGTCAATTAAATGGAAGTTCAATTACAATTGGAACCCTTCTTGGGTTATTGCCAGTTCAAAGCCCAGATAAAGGAAGAGGGTTGAGCATGGAATGCTTGTACTTGGACAGTCTTCCAAATTGCTAAAGAAATGAGGAGACACAATCCAGAGGTGCTTAGGATCAGTGAAGCACATTGGACGCAAGTTGGACAACAACTACTAGCTTCAGAAGAGCTTCTGTTATACTCTGGTCATGAAGAAGAAAATGCCCCACATACACAAGGAGTTGCATTGATGCTGTTCAAACAAGCACAAAATGCACTTATAGGATGGGAATCTCATGGAGCAAGGATCATCAAAGCCTTCTTCAATACAAAGAAAGAGGGAATTTAAATGAACATCATTCAATGCTATGCGCCTACTAACGACTACAACGAATACATTGAAGATCAATTCTACGATGGGCTGCAGTCAATCATCGAGAAACGCCCAAAAAAAGACTTGACCATTCTGATGGGAGACCTGAATGCCAAGGTTGGAATAAACAACACCAGATATGAAGACATCATGGGACGACACGAACTGGGAGAAGAGTACGAAAATGGTGAGAGATTTGCAAACCTATGTGCCTTCAATAAACTGGTCATAGGCGGCACCATATTCCCACATAAATGCATTCACAAAACCACATGGACTTCACCTGATCACACAACGCAAAACCAAATCGACCATATTTGCATCAACAAAACGTTCAGGAGGACTATAGAGGACGTGTGAACCAAGAGAGGAGCTGATATAGCATCAGATCATCACTTGCTGGTCGCAAGGTTGCTTACTTTCATCCTTTCTCTTTCTTTTAGTGACCCACTGGATCGTGAAGACGTCAACACTTGAGGAGAAGCGTGGGATAAAGTGAACAGCTAGGATGCAGCTAGATAATCTAGACTTCGCAGATAATCTAATTCTTCTATCGCACACACAACAACAAATTCAGAAGACGACTAATGCAGTAGCAGCCTCAGCAGCTGTAGTTCTCAATATACACAAAAGGGAAAGCAAGATTCTTCGATACAACACAAAACACAACAATCAAATCACACTTGACGGAGAAGATTTGGAAGATGTAAAAACATCCACATATCTGGACAGCATCATTGATGAACACGGGGGATATGATGCAGGTGTGAAGGTATTGATCGGCAAAACAACACCAGCATATCTACAGTTGAAGAACATGGAACACAGAACAACTGTTTGTCAACCAACAACGAGGTCAGAATTTTAAATAAAAATGTCAACGTAGTTCTACTGTATGTGGCGGAAACCTGGAGAACTACGAAAACCATCATCCAGAAGATACAAGGGTTTATTAACAGTTGTCTACGCAAAATACTCCGGATCCGTTGGCCAGACACTATTAGACACTGATAACCTACTGTAGGAGAGAACAAAAGTGAATAAAGTGGAGGAAGAAATCAGAAAGAAGCGTCGGAAGTGAATAAGACATACATTGAGGAAAGCACCGAACTGCATCGCAAGGTAAGCCCTCACATGGAATCCTGAAGGCCAAAGGACGTGAGATCATGAGTCAATTGAAGCTGGACCACCATGGAAAATCTGGAAACATTGAACGGCCGTCTCTACTAGCACTTTAGTCTAATCAAGCATTTTCTATACATTTTTCACTATCATTCCTCTTATCTAAACATATTGATTAAAAAATGATCTTTATTACCTCGAATTAATTTAAACATGAAATGTTATTTTATTTTCAACTTTCAATTCATATTGATTCTGTAATCTTTTTACTCACGGTACTGGATTATGTTTCAGAATAGGGGTGGTGATAGCATTCCTACAGTTGGAAAACATCTAGAACTCAAAATAACTGTTTGTCAATTAATATCAAAGTCACAATCTTTAATATGAGCATCAACACAGTCACTTTTACTGTACAGAGCTGAAACGCGGAGATCTACTACAACCATCATCAAAAGAGTACAAGTAATTATAAACAGTCGTTTATGCAAGATACTCAATGTCCGCTAGTTAGATACTATCAGTAACAGTTCATTGTGGGAGAGAAAAAACCATCTTCCATTTGAAGAGGAAATGAGGGAAAGATATTGGAATGGGATAGGACATGCATTGAAGAAATGATCAAACTACATCATGAATCAAGCGCTAACTTAAAATCCTGAAGGAAAACAAAAAATTTGAAGTAAATAAATGAATATATGTGTAATATCCCAATGAGTAGAAAAATTAGATCTTTTGACGTTCCGTGACTCAGTGTAGTCCACTTCTTCAGAGAACAAATAACCGAATCAAAATTAATCTAAGTTTAAATAGTACAAAGGAACAAAGCAAGAACATTATAATAATATTCTTGCGTTGGTTATTTTTTCACTGAAGAATTAGCTTATACTAAGTCACGAAACATCAAAAAAATGTAATTTTTCTACTCATTGAGATATTGCAAATATATTATTTTATTTATATCAATTTATCCAATGCTCAATTTATTAAAAATTATCAAGTCAAACTTTGTTAATGATACCTAAGAAAAGAGGAAGTCCAAATAACACATTACCTTGGGAATTGGAAGCAGACATGTGAAGGATGAATAGCGAATGGAAACCAGTGGAAAGGAAAGTGCAGAATCGAGTTGATTTAGGATCGCTGTTCAGCGGCCTATGTTCCCCTACGAAGGGTAACAGGACTAAGTAAGTAAGTGTTATATCTTGTCGTCAATTTTTTATGTCGGGATCGCTTATCATTTATACTCAAAAACGAGGAATTAATGCAATTCTCACAACGAGAAGTGAGAACACCAAGACCGTTACCGGTGAAAATTCATTAAACCCAAAACACGACGACGACTCTAGTCGAAGATACACACATTTGTGTATTAATTGTACACATATTTTAATGAACAGTTAGGACGAAATCAAATATATAAAAAATACTCAAAGTTATAACAATTCACTTCCTGTATGTCACGCTAAGCATAGCTCATGTTGATTTGATACACGAATATCATATCCTGAATAAACAACACACATTCCAGTGATATGTCGTGACCAGTGGAGTTCAACCAGGTCTATTGTGAGATATCAGCTCACTGAAAACAGTGGTGTAGGGTGGCGCAATTTCATGGATTAGGTGGGTGCTGGCCAGCTCAGTGGTCTAATGGTTAAGCGCTCGCACACAAGACTGATAGGTCCTGAACTAGAATCTCGCGAGGGGCGGGATCATGGATTCGCAACGTTGAATAGTCCCATACTATGACGAAACGGCCATCCAGTGCTTCCAGGTTTTCCATAGTGGTCTAGCTTCAATTGACTCATGATTTCAACAAGTGAAATTTCTAAAAATCTCCACAAAACCCATTTTGATAACACTTAAATAAATTAATGTTATACCGAATAAAATATCACACTGAAAAACAAAACGAATACTACACTGAGGAATCAGCACATTGGTTTAAAAACAAAAATGATGTTGAACAAACAGCACAACAAGTAAAGAATAGAATTTTGCTTTTTCATCCCGTCATATCAGTAAGAGAGTAAGTGAGCAAGTAATTAAGTTAGTTAGTTAGTAAGTAATTAAGTTATTAAATGAGTAATTAGTTAATTAAGTATGTAACTAAGGGTATGTTAGTAAACATGGGGGTTGTGAAGAGTAATCGGCTTAAAGTCCTTTTTGACGATGGACTTGCATCAACTAGTAACCATTGAAAAGGAAAGAACGCTGAATAAATGTCTTGTTCCAGTTTTATACGCCTGATCCCTGATTACCGATAATTCCATTAGTGATACGATCCAGAAACTTCAAACCTCAGAACAAATTAAATATCATTGAAGTTGATGAATCAAAATCTTTGATGTAAACAAATTGTAAATCGAAATATCTCTACAAACCCTTATTATTATTATTTTTATTTTTATTGTTGGTCTACTGGTTAGTGAATATTTTTTAAGGAGAGTTCTCGAGAAAACTTATATTGTTCTGTGACTGATAGAATTTTAGCAGGTTGACAGTGGGACAGATCAGATAAGTCAGAATGAGATAAGGTTTCTCACATCTCAATTAGCATGTCACCATTTTTTAATTTACTAATAAGTACAATAGTGGAAATGAATTGTTATTTTAAACTCCACTCACTGAAACAGTAAGTTTATAAGATAATTTTTAAGGAATTCAGATACTGTAGCATTACCTTCAGACTGACGAAACTGAAACTAAAACATAATTAAATGAATGGACATTAAACAGTGACCAATGTCATGTTCGTCCAGTCATTTTTAGTGTGGATCGACTACTATTGATCTAGATTGAGATCATGAACCAATTGATGTTAGACCACCACCTTTGGGAACCTGGAAGCACTGGACGGCCGTTTCGTCCTATCGTGGGACTCCTCAGCAGTGCGCATCCAGTCGGATAGAGACAGGTATCTACCTCAGTACAATGGAAGTTGGTCGCGCAATTTCGTGGATTAGTTGATGTTAGACACTATCACCATTGGATGCCAGCTCAGTGGTCCAGTTTGTTAAGCGTTCGCATGCGAGACCGAAGGCCCTGGGTTCGAATCCCGCAAGTGGGATCGTGGATGCGCATTGCTGAGGAGTTCCACAATAGGACCGAACGGCCGTCCAGTTCTTCCAGGTTTTCAAAGGTGGTGGTCTAACATCAATCGGTTCATGATCTCAATCAAAAATGTAATAATCTCCACAACCCCCATACTGGTACTATTGATCTAGTTGTTACGTAGCTACTATTCTGAGTGTCTCAACATCTCGTTCACTGTTCTGAGATATAAAATGATTGAAGTTAGTCGACAAGAAGCCCTGAACTTACTGAAGATCAGCCATAGTTAGTATAGACCATTAGTAGTTTGTTGGATGATTAAGCCTATTGAAACGGGTTTGACACTCACAAAGAACATCAGCTCCTTCAGAATTACAGATATAACTTCCTTGATGAGTATCATACAGCACCAAATCTAGGTCATGAAGGATATCTTGACAATAATCTTTAACCACTTAATACAAATACAAGTATATGTTCAGCGTAATCCTTATTCTCTTTTACCGATGTAACGCTCAGCCTTCAGTAGTTTTCTGTCTAACTTAAAGGTACTTTGTGTGCTAGGAGATTGTTTTGAGTAGTATGTAGAAGGATCCGGAAGAGGTAGGGATAAGAGAAAAAATGAACCAACGACTCAGTAAGCATATATATATATATATATTCGTATTTCTGATCACAAACATCATCATAATACATAATATGTCGAGATTTATGTGTAATTTTATAGGGATATTTAGTTATATATAAAATACATACGTATATAGTGAGACATCAGAATTCATTATTTATTATTCATTTAGTTTTAAATGAACTTTATAAAATATTTCTATACTACTTTACATCTAAGATAATAAGCATCAGATATATATCCTTAGACTAAAAGATTATGTTTTCTTTGAACATTTTCAGTAAAGAATAACAGTTATACTAATTCACTTGGTGTTGTTTTACTTGTATCTTTACATTGTTATTTTGGACTGTAATTGATCAGTCTCATGTTAGCTTATATGCATCCTATGCCTCAATATAGCCTTAAGTCACAAGCTTTTTGAATAAAGATAGATAGTGGCTAGCAGTGGAATCCAGGACGCGCGTAAACGAGCGAACAAGTGAGCATTAATTATAGTCCAAAATAAAAATGTGAAGATACAAGTAAAACAACACCAAGTGAATTTAAACTTTACTCGATTGCACAAGCAAGTGGCTACCATAACTCAGTAGTTAAGTGGATAACGCGATGGCGTTTGAAGCGAATTATAGTGTATTCAAGTCCCGAAGTGAACATCAACTCTGAGATGCAGGTACATCTAACTGACGCGTCCCAAATAGGATGAAACGCGCATCCTGGATTCCACTGCTAGACACCATCCATCTTTGCTTAGAACGTTATACTGATGACTATTCATAACGTACATAGATATACCTTATTAGCAAATAATCAGTAATAATAAAAAAGCTGATATTTTGAAATGATTCTTACTTATGTAGGTGATGTCAATCTATGAGATAGTCAATCATGTTTATACTAAGATAGATAAAGAGACAGTTATATATATTTTTGGATGTTGTATATTATGGTTCAAGTAACTAAATAAACATGGAACAATATACATATGTATATGTATAAGTATGCACTGTAATTTACTGACAGGAAGCGAAACATTTTGACAATGTTTAAGCAAGAAATAAAAAAAAACTGATTGATAATGATCTATAGATAATTCAATGAAAGTAATAAAGAAGATGAATGGAAATAGTCAAACATAAGATAAACTTCACAAAATAATAATCATTAGCTAGAAAAGTATGTTATAGAATGAAATGATTTATAACTCAAAATGTCAATTAGTTTTGCTTATTATTCATTAAATTACATCTAGCCTTTGCTGTCCAGATTAGATCCAATGGGTTTCACTGATTCCAAGTACTACCAAGTTGTCTCTCCTCATTTCCACATTCATTCGATTAGTCCTCCAGGTCTCCCACATTCTACATACGTTCCATGTACCTACAAAAATTGTTGCTCTGGTTGTTAGGAAGAGAATCAACCTCGTGACTTACGAAGAAGAATCTCGGATTCCATCCTGAGGAGTCATAAGTGTTCCTTCAACTACCAGGGTAGAGTTTGAATGCTTTAATTTGTCCAATCTCGTCGGAGTTTTCTAGCAAGATTTTTTCCACGGAATGGGTTTGCCGACCTCATGCTCAACACTCCTTCTTCACCTGCGTTTGTGACTGACAGTAACTCTAAAATAGTTACAGACGCGGAATTGAGAATATGAAACGCTCAATATTATATCACAATCCAAAACCTGGAAGCACTAGACGGTCGTTTCGTCCTAGTATGCGACTCCTCTACAGTGCATATCCACGATGCCGCCTCAATGTGATTCCAACCCAGGATCTATCAGTCTCGCGCGCTAGCACTTAACCTCTAGAATACTGAATCGGAATCCAACAGTGTTAGTGTCTAACTTCAACCAATTCACGAAATTGCACCATTGTCCACTAATGTCATCAATGAGTTACTATCTCACAACAGACCCCGTTCAACTCCATTGATCATGGCTTCTCACTAGAACACCAGGAAATACCTCGTGCAGACCGTCACTAGGTTTCCCATAGTGATCTAGTTTCAATTGACTCATAAATTCAACTATTAAACTGCTATACTATCTACAAAAACCCTTCTCTGATTAAAAGAACCTTTTGTTAACATTTTATCCTAGAATCAATGATAGTGATTATCAGTATATCAGTAGAAAATTCTGAATATCGGTTTCGTATCACTTGAGATTCTTCATCAAGGTGTAATTGTGTTCTTAAGAGAACTGATATTCCCTAGTAGATTCAGTCATATATATTATAAACAAGAACAATTCAATGTTGGTCATTTTCATTTTCCGAAATTCTGATTATCATTATTAGATGATTTCAAGTTAATCTTTTGTTTAAACTTTCTATATACTTTATCAGTCCAATGTTCTAGAGCATTCGCAATAAATGTCTATCAAAAACGATACCTTTAAATGCCTGTATCTTCATTGCGATTCTCACTTTTAACACAGTTTCACTAATCCCTGATGATAATTTGTTCATTACAACATTCTATATTTATGTCTTTAATCAAGTAAACATATTATTTTGAATATGACTAATAATAATTCAACGAAATGCAATAAATTCATTGTATCCTTTAAATATTTTCGTTCTTAACTACTTAAATACCATTAGCAACAACTTACTGTTGAAGAGAACAAACAATATTCCAGAAGAGGAAGAAATCAGTAAGATGCACTGGAAGTGGATAGGACACACATTGAGGAAAGCACCCAACTGCGTCACAAGACAAGTTCTCACATGGAATCCTCAAGGCCAAAGGAAAATGAGTAATACCAAAGAACACATTACGCCGAGAAATGGAGAAAAACATGAGAAAAATGAACAAGAATTGGATGGAACTAGAAAAGAAGGCCTATGACTGAGTGCCATCTTCTACAACTATCCCAAAATAAGAACAGCCAACAAAGACAGACTGCCTGAATTCGCCAAATCTATGTGTATCTATCGTTTCAACTGCCAGTTATATCGGGCGTACAATTCGGCAAGTCCGTCATTGCATTATTGAACATCATCAGTCATGGCTAAATACAAGACAGGTAAAAGTGATTAAAATTTCTATTCTCTCTCACTTGGTTGACACAGGTCATCAAGTCGAATTGAATAAAGCTTTTAAGGTTATCTACAATATCCCATCAAATTTGCCACATGGTTTACGAGTGCACCTCTTGTACATTGCGTAAGCCATCGCAATCCATGTTCATAAACCTGACCTTTGCATTCAAAAGAGATTCGTACAACCACTTTCTCTAACCTGGCCATCAGTTTAAGATTTCCTTCAAAAGAACTAATTTTCATACTTATTCCATTTTTTTTAACTTTTGTAATTTTGTTTCTGTTGCTTTTGAACTTAATAAATTCTCAACATTCATCTCTTGATTCTCACGTAACTACCATCCTATTGACCATCCGTTACAAAATTCTGTTCCTTCTTTGTTTCTTACATTACGCAACGTAGAGACATTTATATCGACAAATTTTAAAGTGAAAACGACAAGCATTTTTTAGGATGAAGTAAATTCATTTCATCTGGAAACTTTCTTATATTAGTGTATTTTGGCATGGTGATAGATAAGATTGATCTACATTATTTTTGTTTTTTTGGTTGCAATACCTGACATCTCTTTCATGATCTTAGAAATATAAATAAATCTATATTATTGAAATGATAAGAAAAAATTAATCAATTTCTTTTTTACCATTTCATTACAATAGTAAGCCGACAAAGGTTGATATGAATAGAATGAAAGGATTACAATTTATGGTAGATCTGATAGAATCAATTGTAGAATATATATTCAGATGATAATATCTAAGCTATGGTTACTTAGATATTATACTTAATGATATAATTAAAATTAATTAGTTAGAAGTAAGCTAATTTTTAGAATTCTTTAGTTTTTATGGTAGATATTATGGTGAGATTCTAATTTATAGATGAGCCAGTTAGAAGCGTTTAAGAGATTTCAAGGTTACGGTGCCAACTTCAGTGCTTATTGCGAACGTACAATCGGTTCACAAGGAATTCTGTACAAAACGTGATAATTGTGTGGCTATAACAAATAAAACGGTGAGACTATCATTTGTGGACGAATCAAACAGGTATCAGATATTAGATCATGGATTTTGGAGCGAACGTCTTTCATCCATTTGGCTAAGTAGAGTTTTGGCATTATAGTTTAAAACCCTATATATAATTCCTAACTAAGACAAACTATGACAATTATTGCGAACTGAATAATAAAAGCACAAGTAACACTGGCGACAGCCAAGGACTATAATATATACGGATGATTGGCGAGCGTACAGACTCCTACATAGACTTGGTCATGTGCATCGTGTCGTTATCCACAAGTGGCATTTTGTGTACTTAGCAACTGGAGTACACATAAACAATATTGAAGCTATGTGGTTGAGGCTGAAAGAGTTTCTACAACCTTATCATGACTCCAGAGGTTGACTATTCTGTAGCCATATGGATGATTTCCTCTACTTTATGCATTCCGATTTCAGAACCTCTGAACCTTTTTCTAACCTTGACAAATTTTTGAACCATGTAAAAGAAGTGTATCCACTTTAATTTTTTGGTTATTTCTAGTATATATATTTACTCTATACTGACTGTTTTTTTGATTGGCCAATATTTCTCAAGGTCAGTTAAGACTCGTTCAAAAGTCGTCCATTAATTATAGTTCGCCGATCATTACCAATTATTGTTTAAATGTACTAAACAATTGTTTATATAAGTATTTTATTCAAACTGGTCAATTTATTTAGTTATAGAATGTTTGAGTCTCTGCGTGAGGTATCGTGGATTCAAACTGCTTAGGAATCTCATACTAGGATGAAACAACCGTCCACTGTTTCCAGATTTCCATTGGTGGTTTAACTTAAATTGACATGTGAATTCAACTGTGAATATACCACAATTTACCCAAATCCTCACACTTACTTACGTACTTATTTACTTACTTGCGTACTTACTTAGGCCTGTTACCCCACATGGAGGAGAATAGATCAAACACCAGCACAATCCATCCAACTTTGTCCTACACTCTCCTTTCAAGTGGTTTCCAAATGCTATTCATCCTTGTTATATTTTCTTACAATTTCCCACTCAGTGTTCCTTTGCTTTCTTCTTTTTTATTTCCCTTCAAGATTCCAGATTACAGCTTGCTTCGTGATGCGGTTTGATGATTTCTTCGATGTGTGACCTCTCCGCTTTCAACATCTTTTTCTAATTTCCCCTTCAGATGGAAGATAATTTGTTCTCTCCCATAGTAGAATATTACTGACGGTATCTGACTAACGAACATTGAGTATCTTGTGTAAATACTTGTACCTTTCTGATGGTAGTTGTGATATTTCTCCACGTTTCACCTCCATATAATGGAACTGACTGTCTTGACGTTCATATTGAATATTTAGACTTTGGTATTACTTACGCCTGTTACACCTGATAGAGCATAGGCCGCCGACCAGCATTCTCGAACCCAATCTGTTCTGGGCCTTCTTATCTAGTTCCATCCAATTCTTGTTCATTTTTCTCATGTTTTTCTCCATTTCTCGGCGTAAAGTGTTCTTTGGTCTTACTCATTTTCCTTTGGCCTTGAGGATTCCATGTGAGGACTTGTCTTGTGACGCAGTTGGGTGCTTTCCTCAATGTGTGTCCTATCCACTTCCAGTGCATTTCCTGATTTCTTCCTCCGCTGGTATCTGGTTTGTTCTTTCGCACAGTTGGTTGTTGCTAATAGTGTCCGGCCAACGGATCCGAAGTATTTTGTGGTAAGAGTTTTTTAGCGGGTTAGTTTTCTACGGGATGATGTCGCTAATACCATGCCTAACCCTCATACTTTATCCAGGCTTGGGACCGGCA
This sequence comes from Schistosoma margrebowiei, assembly GCA_944470205.2. Taxonomy (NCBI): domain Eukaryota; kingdom Metazoa; phylum Platyhelminthes; class Trematoda; order Strigeidida; family Schistosomatidae; genus Schistosoma; species Schistosoma margrebowiei. Next base: position 40,482,720 of record OX104026.1, on the reverse strand, counting down.
GTAGCCCTCTTAGGGACTTTGGTATTAGTTGACAGATATTTGTTTTATGTTCCATATATTCATCAACTATAAGAATGTTATCCTATACCCATAAATTTTATTTAAATCCTATAGTTAAGTAATATAACTGATCATCATATATTGGTAAATAAAAATTCACTATTACATAATTATTATAAAATATATCATCATTACACTCAACTAGAAAATTGGCATGGATAATGAAACAAAATTACAGATGTTTGTGATAAACAATGTTGTTTCCTTTTTCTACCTTCAATTTTGATGTTTTCATTTCAATAATGATGATAAATATTCTGTTTCATTGATTGTACTCTGAAGAATTCATAAATAGTTATGTATTATCATTATAATCCATACATTAAATACAAGGTTTTCAAACAAATCATCATCATCATCATAGTTACCGTCCATATGTTGACCTACTTTTAAGAATAGATTCAATCCTTATACAAATTATCATTAATCTCTATAGTTATCTGGCTATTAAAGTATTTTTTTAGTGGGTAATGTACATCATCATTAAAAAAAACAAAAAAAACAACAAAAAATTATGTAATTTAATGGTTGAATTCATGAGTCAATTTGGAGATAGACCACTATGAAAAACCTGGAATCACTGGACCGCTGTTTCATCCTAGTATGGAACTCCTCAACAGTGCGCACCCATGATCCCACTCTACGGGATTCGAGCCTAGTACCAATCGGTCACTCGCGCGAACTGTTAACCTCTAAACCATTGAACAGGTATTCAATGGTAATAATATCTAACTTCAACAGTTTACGCTTTTTTATGTCAAGTTAATGAAAAAAATATTCTTTTAAACAGTATTTTTAATGATAAATATAAAGAATAAGAAATTTAAAATTATTATATATGTGTACCATATAGTGAAGTGTGGAGCATTTTTCTCTTCGTGACTGGAGTACAGCAGCATCTCTTCTCTATCTAACCTTTGCTATCCAGATTGGATCCAATGGGTTTCGCTGATTTCAAGTACTACCAACTTGTATCTCCTCATTTCCACATTCATTCGATTAGTCCTCCAGGTCTCCCACATTCTACACACGTTCCATGTACCTACAAAAATTGTTGCTCTGGTTGTTAGGAAGAGAATCAACCTCGTCACTTACGAAGAAGAATCTCGAATTCCATCCTGAGGAGTCATAAGTGTTCCTTCAACTACCAGGGTAGAGTTTGAATGGTTTAATTTGTCCAATCTCGTTGGAGTTTTCTAGCAAAATTTTTTCCACGGAATGGGTTTGCCGACCTCATTCTCAACACTCCTTCTTCACCTGCGTTTGTGATCGACAGTAACTATAGAACAGTTACAGACGTTGAATCTTTCACATACGTGGAAGCATGATCGATGAACGAGGAGGTTCTGATGCAGTTGTAAATCGGAGGATTGAGAAAACAAGGATCGTATTCCTACAATTGAAGAAAATATGGAACTCAAAACATCTGTTTGTCAATTAATATCACAGTGAGAATCTTCAATACGAACTTCAACACAGTCAGTTTTACTGTACAAAGCTGAAACGTGGAGAACTATTACACTCGTCGTCAAGAAGGTACAAGCATTCATGAATAGATTTTTACTCAAGATACACAACATTCATTGGCCGTATACAATCACTAACAGCCTTCTGTAGGACACGACAAACTAACTTCCGTCTGAAGAGGAAATTTAGAAATGATGTTAGAATTGGGTAGAATATATATTAGAGAAATCGCTAAACTAACAAATGAAGCTAAAATCGTTGCGTAACATTATATTCATTCCTTTCTAGTCAGATTACATGTCGAAACATTTGAAGATTTCAAGTATCGAAAAATAATCAAATTGTGTTGTGCAGATTAAAAAGGAATAATGAGATTCAAACAAGCTTATGAAAAATAGTTGTCTACTTGAAAAACAAAAACGAAAAAAAGAAAGAAAACCGTATGAGGTTTCAACGAAAAAAGAAACATCTAAAGAGGGATAATACAAGATACTTAATTATAGAAACGAAAAAATTAAATCAGATTATTAACAGTCAGCTAACATTTATGCTTGAAACAATAAGTTTCATTTTTATTGTTTCATATTTATTACTCAATTGGTACAAAATCTACTATGGATAAACTAGGTTTGAAGCGAACGGAACAAAGACTCAGTGACCCAAGACCAATAAGCTAGCTATTCGATGCATCCCAGCCCCACTAACTAGAGGAAGAAGTATGAGCTTGAAATAGAGAAGTATATTCCGCAAAATGCTAGAAGCACGAGCGATAACACGAGACACAAATCAAAATGTATATATACAGTGCAAAACCGTCCTTGGGGAGAGTTACAAAACAGTATACTAAGAGACACAACGGACCAATAGCATTTAAGATTCTCCCAAGTGGGAAATACGACATGAAGACGAAAATGAGCCATTTTGGCGCGAAAACAAAGAAATTCAAATCTAAATAAAATTACAAAATTAGATCTTTTTTTGAGTGAGTTCTAAGGATCTAACGTCTCCAACAGGATACTTGGAATTTTCGAATATTTTATTATATGGTCATTTATTTTCTGTCTTTCAGTGGAAAATAATGTTTGTAAAGTAACTCTTAATGAGATTGTTCAGCTTCAATAAATGGCATGGGTAAGAATAGAATTTCTCTTCAGTGAAATGTTCTAGTTCTCAGCTAATCAATGTTATTATTAATAGTCATTGAGAAAATCTACAAATTTTCATAAAGAGTACTCTACAATCCTGAGAACGAGATCACTGGAAAGGGTTCTCTTCGTTGAACTACTTTCATGTTTTGACCGATCAATAATTAGTTTTTGTTTGTTGAGAAATAATTCTATAGAGTCATTGAGATCTAACTGAACTCAACCTCAAACATCCATCGAAATAAATGTGTTTCTACTTTAGAAGACTTATCACAGAGCGTCGAATAATTTACTGAACTCCATCAAAGTTAGAAACGATTATTGCGAACTCATCAATCAATAATATGGTTTAAGCAATGTGTAGAAGTATAGTACGAGTTTGTTTGTCTTAGATCCCACCTACTTACTTCATACTCTTAATGTTGAAATCAAACATTTAAGTGATAAGATTCTATCCATCGTTTAAATGTCCCAAAATGGGGGACCAATTGCTGACCAACAAGGAATTGTCCAGGCTAAGAATAAGTTTATGTAAGTTAAGCCGTCATGTCTCTTCTTCGTGCATATTGATATCTATAGTTTTCTTCACTTTTAATAGAATAATATAAGGGTTACAAATGTTATTTTCACATGGTTTGGTCAGAATATACATGAAATGACCTACCATGATCTTCGAAGACGACATGCGGGTAACTATCAGAAACTTCGTTACAGAATATGGGTTATTTTAGTTTGAAATGTATTGAAGAAGGATGATAAATCATCCAGAGATAATGAAAAATCCAAACTACCATAGATTTCCTGTTTTGATCTAATGTATTTTTGAAAGACTTACATTTTAAATGACTGATGCTAAACTGAATTTGGGAAACTGAATGCTGTAGTGAGACGACATATTGATGTCAAAATGTGAAACGACTGGTTAGATAAAAGGATAACTTCTAATAAATTCTACAGAAAAGACTAGTGTGATAAGGAAAACTGGAAGTATTTTGAAGGAAATTAGTCTACATGCTTTACATTTTATGACAAAAGAATTTATGATCTTAGTTCGAATGCCCAGTAAACAGGCATTAAATACAGTAGTTACTGGCTCCATGAAAACTATTAATTAACACATTAGATAAGCTTCGGTGAAATTCGATCATGAAGTTTTTAAAATTACACTTTTGTGCATCACTGTATTGATTTACTTAGTTCGAATAATGTTGGAGACATTAGATCCCCAGAACCCATTTGGAAAAGGACCTAATTTTTTAATTTTATTTAGAAAGTTTGGATTTCTTTGTTTTCGCGCCAAAGGCGCTCTTGTCACCTTCATGTCGTATTCCCCACTGGGAAATATCTTAAATGCTATTGGTCCGTTGCGTCTTTTAATATGCTATTTTGTAACTGTTTTGCACTGTATATATACGTTTTGAATTGTGTTTGTTGTTATCGTTCGGTTCTGTCTGTTTTGCAGAATATACTTCCCCATTCCAAGCTTGGACTTCTTCCTCTAGTTAGAGGGGCTGGGATGCATCGAATAGTTAGCTTACTGGTCTTTGGTCACTGAGTCATTGTTCTCGTTCGCAGATTAAGTGAACTCGTGATAGCTTCAAACCTAACAAATAATAATTGCATTACGGTTTAATAATGTATTGAGTCAATGTTCAAGGCTTTCACAGATGACAACATGATAGTATGTCGTTACATCTACGTAGTTCAACTATTGGTAACATTAAAGACTTTAAAGATAGAAGGACTAAACTAATAAACAACAGCAGTATCTAAAATATTAAATTTAACATAAATGACTGAAAAGGTAGACCTTATTATAGAAGTAATTAAACGTGAACAGTTTTTTTAACACTTATTTTACCAGTATAGGATTTTGAAGATTGAGTTTAAATTGATATCATAAATAAATCAATGTTAGACAACCATTAGGTCAGCGGCCTATACTCCAATGAGAGTAACAGGCGTAAGTAAGTAAGTAAGTAAGTAAATAGACAACCGTTTAAAACCTGGAAGTACAGGATGACCATTTCGTCCCGTTATAGGACTCCTCAGCCGTATACATCCATAACAAACACTTTAACTAACTTTATAAATCTTGATATTTATCACAATTTGATTTTTTTTAAAGAAGTTAACAAGTCAATAATCCTGAAAAACAGAAAGAACAAAAAAGATATTGATTTTTAATGATTGTTAATTTTAATCTATCCATGTATGAAAAGTATGTTTTGTTTTCATCAAAAACCAGCTGACTATTTCTTCTTGTTTACTGTTTTATTCCTTTCAACGTTGTTATAATCCAAGTAGTATAGATCAATGTAAATAGAGTTTATGAGCAATTACTTATAAGCTGATGAGTTTCATTTATTTATTCATTCCTTATGCTCAACATCCATTGGACGGATACCGTCAGCAACAGCCTTCTCTGAAAGAGAACAAACTAGATTCCAACTGAAGACGAAATTAGGAAAAGACGCGTCCGCGCTTGAGACTGGTATGTGCTTGGTTCAAACCTCTTGAGGCGGAATCGTGGATGCGCACTGTTGAGGAGTCCCACAATAAGACGAAACTATCGTCCAGTGCTTCCAGGTTTTTTATGGTGATTTAGCTTCAATAATTAAAAATAAATAATCAAAGTTAGGAGATTATTTGAAAATAATTCTTTGGACTCGAGTTGATATCATTTTAGGTACAAGTTTAATGGATTAAATAATCGGTAGAAGCATTCAGCTAATGAACATCTATCAGACAGATGTTTATCCAGTTCATTAACTTAACCCGGAGATGAAAAAATATATTCGACTAATCAGCCGCAATGACGTACCAAAAGCGCTACTGTTGAATATATTATGTTTGAACACAATCAAACATTTTATGCTGTAAGCAGCAACATTACATCAATCTAATGTTTCTTTTATTTTCAAAGTCCCTATTTAAGAAGTGTTTATGTAGTAAATTTCGACTTCCTACTAGATAAAAACATTTTATTTCTGATAGTGTTTTGTTCTTTAAGCTGAGTAATCTGTTCATAGAGCTTTCATCGTCATTCTGAACAACGACATTAGCACAAACGTTACATGGAAAAATAAATAATTTAGAAATAAAATGCTTAGCTTAGAAAACTAGATCAAAATCAACCATTTGAGCTGGCTTAAATTGTATTCTAATAATTATGTTCCAGTGAAGTGCTTCTAAATAGTAATAATGGATATTAAACAAACTGGAACACAGATATTCGAGAGCTTGTTTAGTATTGGAACTGTATTATTTAATTATAATTAACTGAAATATGTAATCTATAGATAAGGGACTCTCATTTCTTATATTTAGAAAACATGCAAGTTGTACAAAGAAAGACGTGTTGTATTTATTATTTTGGAATCAAATAATAAGTGAGTAATTTGTTATTATAGAAAAATTCATCTTATTGTTAGAAACAGGCAGAACAAAATTTATGATTGAGATCATGAACCAATTGATGTTAAACCACCGTTGTAAACCTGGAAGCACTGGACGGCCGTTTCGTTCTATTATGAGGCGCCTCAGCGGTGCCCATCTACGATCCCGCTCGATGTTCATGATTTCAATCAAAAACTTAATAATCTCCACAACTCCTAAACTGGTAATTAACATGTGATCACTAGTGACTAGCTTCGTGAGTGAATTCTTGGAGTTCTAGTGAGAAGCCGTGATCAATGGATCTAATTCACTGTCGGGTAGAGACAGTTATCTCCCTCAGTACAATGTAAGATAGTCGCGCAATTTCATGGATTGGTTGAAGTTAGACATTAACACCAATGGACACCTGCTCAGTGGTCTAGTTGGTTAAGCGCCTGACGTGAGACTGATAGGTCCTGGCTTCGAATTTCGCAGGGTGAGGGATCGTGGATGCGCGTTGTTGAGGAGTCTCACAATAGGACGAAACGGCCGTCCAGTGCTTTCAGGTTCTAAATAGTGGTCTACCATCAATCGGTTCATGATCTCAATCAAAAATCTAATAATCTCCACAACCCCCATACTAAAACAACATTTAGTTAAACTTGTGAATGTATATTGTTGTGACGGACGATGTCTAAAATCTAATATTGATATACAGTGTGTTGCGTGTTAACCGCCTAACTAAATTTATTGAATAAGAACACAATGAAATGTACTTGTTATTTGGGTCATTTCTGGTTGTTGTCGATTGACCTTCTCATTAACATATTTCTGATTAGCTCTCTGTATCATACTATCTTTTAAAATTTAAACCTGAATTATATTTTACACCACCATAGTAGAAACCTGAAGGGAAACGGAAAAGAGGAAGGCCTAAGAACACATTACGTCGGATAATAGAAGCAGATATGAAAAGGATGAATAGGAACTGGAAGGAGCTGGAAAGGATTGCCCAAGACATGGTTTGATGGAAAATGCTGGTGGTTGGCCTATGCTCCTTCACGAGGTGCAACAGGCATAAGTAAGTAAGTAAGCAAGTATAGTAGAAACCGGAATTTAAAGGATTTGTATTATCTACAAATGCCAATATAAAATTGATCAATTGTAGTAATAAATAACAATGGGGAGATATAAGTAAAACAGCACCAAGTGAATTTAATGTTATAAGTCACTTAAAATCTGATATAACTGTTGTTTTAATATAAATTTATATGTATATGATTATTCAGTTGCCAACTTACTTATTCTATTATTCTACTCTCATACAAACTCTTTCTTATACATGCAATTTATCACATTCTTTGAACATACAAAATGCATTCAGATTAAAAACACCTTGAAAAATACCTAATATTTAAATGCTTAATACAATAAGTTGGTTTCTAGTGTCGGTTATTATGTCAAACCCATATAACTGATTACGGCTTTCGCTGAAATTGTTCGTCGAAAGTATAGAATGCAAAAGTTTCTTCATTGATGTAGCTTGCTATGTTGAGTTCGTCGTCTGAGCACTCACCACTTTTTGCAGGACCATTCATTTTGTTGTCATTTAGATTAGACGATGTCGTGGACGGGCTCTCCACTTCAGTGGCCCGAGTTCTGACTCCAAGTAGATCGTATGAATGTTTGTTATCGCCTATCCTCGTATATAATCATCGACTTAAATCGCGTTAGTCAATAACGGAATGAAATAAGTCAAACAACGAGAATGGACTTTTGAAAACATATATTTGTATATGAAGCGAATGCAATAGAGAGAAGCGAAACGACGCGCAGTCGTGCCGGATAAGCCAACTTCATTTAGTCAAGTGTTAATCAATATTTATAGGCACACAAAAATAAGTTACAGATATGTGATGAATGATGGAATAAGAAGTGTACACACACTTACGCGCTCATACAAAAAGATTCAAGATTGAGATAAGCGAATAATTAGCAAGGTCTAAACGTGACTCAAAAAGAATGGATAAATCGGCCTGTCCGAACGGGAGAATAAGATATATGGGCTAGACAGAATAACCGGCACTACAGGTTTTATCTTTTATGGTAATCAATTTTTTTTCTCTGAACATGATATAAAAATTCAGACGTTAATAAACAATAAAGAACTTCAATGGTTGAGATCATGAGTTAATTGAAGTTAGACCATCATGGGAAACCTGGAAGTATTGAACGAACGTTTCGTCCTATTGTGGGACTCCTCAGCAGTGTGCATTCACGATCCCGCCTTGAGGGATTCAAACCCAGGACCTATCAGTCTCGCGCATGAGCGCTTAATCACTAGATCACTAAACTTGTAACTATATCATACTATTGGAAATACATTGAACAAAATTATTTTCATCTATATTGAATCGATATAATTACAGATGAAAAAATGAATTATCGAAGAATACTTTAATAAATAAATGGATAGTCACGCCTTCAATTATATAAACTCATTATAATATCTTTGTTTTTTCTCAGTGTGAGGTTGTAAAGATTGTTAAGTATTTGATTCAAATTATAAATTGATGAATATTAGACAACCACTGAAAATTTGGGAGCATTGGATGATAGTTTCGTCCTAGTATGGAACTCTTGAGTAGCGCTCATCCATAGTAGGATGAAATGGTCGTTCAGTGGTTCCAGGTTTTAAATGAGAGTCTAACACTTATCGATTCATTCTCTCAATCAAAAAATCCTTTTTTCTCACCAGACCTACTTAAGCCCATTACCTCAAAAGGCGCATAGACCGCCAACCGCATTCTCAAACCCACTCTGTCCTCAGCCTTCCTTTGTAGTTCTATCGAGCTGATGTTCATTCCTCTCATGTCTGTCTCCATCTCTCGATGTAATGCGTTTTGTGGTCTTCCTCTTCTTCTTTGACCTTGAGAATGCCTTGTGAGGGCTTGCCTTGTCACACAGTTGGGTGCGTTCCTCAATATGTGTCACATCCACTTCCAGTGTATCTTCCTGATTTCTTCCTCCACTAGAATGTGGTTTGTTCTCTCCCACATTAGGTTATTTCTGACAGTTTCTGTCTTACGGATGCGAAATATTTTGGATAGACAGTTGTTAATAAACACTTGTATCTTCTAAATGACCACTTTTCTCATTCGACAATCAAAAATAATTTATATACATATCATTATTTTTCTCATATATATCGATTCAACTGAATCAATTTTTTTTACTTAGTCTAATGATACTTTAAACTATTCTTTAGTATACTGTTGTATGGCTTCAATGCACGTAAAAGATATACATATACATATATAATCTAGACAACATAGATCTTACTATAAACATGTTTTTCCTACATATTTCTTTGTTCACACATCAATAGTTTGTTATGTGTTGTCTAAACACATTTTCTTTTCTCCTATTCAATTTCGTCTTTTGCTTATTATTATTATTATTATTATAAAACAGAATAGACTATTTTGTTTAAAACAGACTTTGATCTTGATAAAAAACTTGCTTATTCTTTTGTATATAGTTCATAGATACATTCTGTTAAAGTAGATAGTTTCCGCATACTATTCTACATTTGTCAATATTCGTTGATCGGCACTGAATTATTCATTCTCAATACTTTTAGATTAAATAAATATAAGATGGAAACGATGATAATAATAATAATTGAATAGTTTTATCTATTTCATTAAACTAAACTAAACTTAGTAGAAAGGAGAAAGTTGTTATGCATTAAGAAAAGTAAACTTGATATACACCTTTGTAAAGTGTAACAATAACTCCGCCTGTAGATCTTCTCGAGTTACTGACGGTTACAAGCCCGGTTAAAGGAGGAGGGTTGAGCATTTGGTTAGCGACCTTATCCCGTAGAAAACTAACTCGCTAAAACAACGCTAACCAGAAAAATAGTAAGTAAAATGTAAACTTGGGAAAATTCACGGTTACCTTTTGATGAGATGAAAAAGTTGAACAAGAAGAAAACAAGATTCTTTATGTATTTTAATGGTTTTAAATGATTGTCAAAACATAAATGCGTACAAGTTATCGATTAAAAGTAGTGAGAATGAAATAAATTAGCAAATGTTTATTAGTTTAATTTCCAACGCTTGAGATTACCCTGTAATGGAATTGGCTTTTTCTACTATTTGTGATTGGTCAGTTGTGTGTATTTGGATCTCACAGCTAATATCTCCATTTGCACTCATGAGAAATGCACACACATACGATCATGTAAAAAAAACAGTCAGCATTAATAAGCGAATAAGTAAAAAATGTGGCTTGAGAAGAATGAATAGATTGATCTATTCAAAAGCTAGAATAACCTATATGGGCTCGACATAATACCATCGCCTAGATGATCATCAAGACAATACTTGATATCTAAGACAACGTATAATACATGTTTTATTAGAGAAATATAATAAAATCTAGTTGATGGATGTGTCGCTCAATTTCGTGGATTGGTTGAAGTTAGACATTAACACCGTTGGATGCCATACAGCTCAAGGGTCTAATGGTTAAGTACTCTCGAGCGAGACTGATAGGTCCTAGGTTCAAGTCCCTCAGGGCGGAATCGTGAGTGCGCGCCACTGAAGAGTACCATTTTAGGACGAAACGGCTGTCCAATGCCATGAGGTTTTCCATGACGATCTAGCTTCAATTGAATCATGATCTCAACCATTGAAATGACTATAACATCCACAAAAACCCTTCTGATATGAATCATATTTTTATCTTCTTAATAAGAACAACAATTTTTGTTAACAACTATGTTGATATATATATTTAGTAAATTACTGTTGTTCACATAGTTTCAAGAATTAATTTTGGTCTAGAGAGAATTAAATTTATATTAAATTAATCTAATTTATTCTTTTAAATATATATTACTATCGTTTCTTTTCTATTGTTGAATTATCAAAGTGTTTTTTTTATCCCAAAACAAAATTAGAATGAAATGTAGAGTGTAGACGAAATGAACAATTTATATATATATATATATATATATATATATATATATATATATATATATATATATATATATATATATATATATATATATATATTCACTTGGTATTGTTTGACTTGTATCTTCCCATTGTTCTTTAGGACTATAATTGATTAGTCTCTTATTAGCATATGTGTATACTGCGTGTATTGCTTTCATTCACAAGCATTATAAGAAAAGATGTATTGTGGCTAACAAGGGAATTTAGGACGCCCGTTTTGTTCTATTCGGGACTCGTAAGCTTGATATACGTGCATCTTAGAGTTGATGTTCACTCCGTTAATGGGTTTCAGTCCCGGAGTGAATATCAACTCTGAGATGCAGGTACATCCATCTGATGAGTCCTAAACAGGACGAAACGCGTGTCCCGGATCCCACCGATAGCTGTTATCAATCTTTGTTTATAAGGCTTGTGACCTCAATCAGTAAAGAAGCAGTGCGCACAGGATGCACATATGCCAACAAGAGACTAATCAATTGCAGACCTAAATAACAAGGGGAAGGTACAAGTAAGACAACGCCTAGTGAATATAACTTCACCCAATCGCACAAGCAGGTGGCTATCAGGACTCTGTAGCTAGGCGGATAATGCGATGTCTTTTGAAGGGAAAGGTACTGGTTTCGAGTCTCAGAATGAACATCAACTCTGAGATGCGGGTACATCCATCTGATGAGTCCTAGACAGGACGAAACGCGTGGTCTGGTTTGCATTGTTAGCCACTATCCATCTATAATTTATAAATACGTCATGTGTTTGGTTCTCTTCACAAATCTAAATATAATGTGTGATATTGACTATAGAACACGATGAATTCATATTGTGTTTGATTGTGTTTTCTTCTATTTCATACAAGCTAACACGTTTCGTTATTTCAAACTATTAACATAATTTAAAATTAAAGAAGACGAGCTTTCCATTAAACATTAACAAGATTTAATTATAGTTAAGAATTCATTTTTTTTAAAAAGGACATTATAAATGCTGGGAGTAGCAATTCTAGAGTTATTTACATACTTACTTACGCGTGTTACCCGAAAAGTGACATTCTTCAACTAACTCTGTCCTGGGTCTTCATTTCTATCCAATTGTTAGTCATTCTTCTCATGTCTGTCTCCATTTCTCGGTGTAACGTATTCTTTGGTTTTACTATTCTCCTCCTCCTTTCGCCTTGAGGATTCCAAGTGATGACTTGCCTTGTAAAACAATTCGATGCTTTCCTCAATGTGTCTCCTATTGAGGAGTATTTTTGGACAGTTTACATTGCATATTATAATAAAAATCTAAGAGGTTTATAAAGATAACGCAGATGAGACGAACTTACAAGATTGTCATTTTAACAAATGGAATAATATTACTGAGAATAGATGTCAAAATGTTTTCGTTACCAAGGCCGATAAAGGTAACTATTTTCGATTGCCAAAATCAAATTAATGCCTTTTAATTGTAAATCAATTCTATAAAGTTTAGATTGTTGATCATTTAGAATTCAATTTTTTGTTCTATAGGGCCATAAAACAGCAAATGACATTTTGTTTTGGAAAGAATAGGTTCTTTGCAATATATATGTTTAACTTAACGTTTATATGTCCGCCATTCTCAGCTTCAAATGAACCTACCTTGTTTCATGTACATGTTAATTGATGTAAGTAGTAAGAGGTGAAATGTACCGAGTGTCTTTTCATTTTCTTTAGTGTGATTGAATATTGCACTGTAAATAACAGAAACAATTTAACAACAGGAAATGTTTTCTTTAAAGGTATCTTTATTCTTTGATCGATTGTATCCAAGATTTGATCACATTTGAATGACAACTGGATAAAAATACTATTTATTATGTCCTGTAAATTTCCATTGTACTTAGTGTTATGACTTTATGTTCGGCTTTTATCACGTGATCTATCCACCAATCAAAATACGGCCTATACAATCTTAGCAATATGCAAACCAATGACGTTCGACTGGTCCTATGTCCGCCTAGCCCGTCCACTTGAGTCCAGGACACCAATACCAGCTTCTGCAATATGAATCATTTATTCCAAACATTCTTGGTTTATATATCAACCAAACAGACCTCAACGCACGATAAAATAGGAAATAACATTTGTACACAATATATATATATATATATATATATATATATATATATATATATATATATATATATATATATATATATATATATATATGAGTTGATGAAACGCTATATCATAATGCCAGAAAAATTTACTCACCAGAAAATCTTGTGGAAAGATATACAATAATAAATAATTTTTAAGTGTAAATGATTACCATCAGGCATTTCTATTGAACAACCTTAGTGTTATAGCCTAGCGAAGAGTGCTACTTATTTTGACAGATATAAGTAGTATATACAACCAGTCAGATGTAAAATACTTGGCAGCAGAAGATTGAAAAAGATCGAATAGAAGAGAACAGGAATATTAAACAAAGATTAGTTGTAATAGAGATAGAATTGAAAGAATCCTGAAGTACATAAATGTTAACTGAAGAAAGATAAGCAAATAATGTATTTAATATACAGTTTCCATATTTTATGAAGGTACTCTGTAATTTTGTGTGATTCTAAAAATACAGTATTATTAAGCAGTTGTAGAATTATTTTACAATATTTGATTGACAGCTTTTTAACTAAACCTGAATACCTTAATGTTACTAAAGGATTCTAACGGAAAGTACGTAGAACATACTAATGTTATATTATTTTACCCTTATGTTTATTGAATGAGGCATGGGCGTAGAGATCTCAATATATCTTTGTCTCTTATCACAAAAGAGAAATGCATCATTTTAAAAAAAATAACTGGTGAGACCACAATTTATGAACGATCTTTGAGGGACGCGAGAGTGTCCGCGAGAGCGTCCACCTAATAATTAGGACCAAACGAAGGTTATAAATAAGTGTGAGGAATTAGAATTATATTTTACAGTTGATGCTTTGTGTTAGGAATTAAATCTAAGGTTTTCATCACGAACGGACATCAGCTCTAATGCCATGATCCTATTTAGTCAAATGGATGAGTGAATTTTATGCTAAAATCCGAAACCTGTTATTTTATACCTGATTAGTTCATAAATAAATGATCCGATTAATCACACTTTTAATAATAATGTATATCTTAGGCCAATTAGAGATGATTAGATACTTACACTTTACATTATGGATTAAATTTCACTAGGCAACCAATATAAACCACCGATCACTAAAAAGCAGTTGCATCATACAATATGACTCTTCGGCAGTGGACATTCATCGTCGAACTACAATTTTCAAGTTTTTCAATAAGCTCTTAACATTCCGATCAATGGGGTTGATATTCAATGGTTTCTATTCCTAACTTCATTAAATACGTTACATTACACAACCAGTTCTACTGTACGGAGCTGAAACTTGGAGAACTTCAACAACCATCATCAAGAAGGTACAAGTACTTACAAATACTTACCATCAGCAACAGCCTTCTCTGGGCGAGAACAAACCAGCTTTCATCTGAAGAGGAAAATAGTAAAAGACGATGGAAATGGATAGGACATATATGACGCAAATCGTCAAACTGCATCAAGAGACAAGCCCTGATTTGGAATCCTGAAGTAGGCAGAAAAGTGGAGGGTCAAAGAACACATTACGTCGGAAAATAGAAGCATATATGAAAAGGATTAATAACAACTAGAAGGAGCTGGAAAGGGTTGCCTAGGACAGGGTTAGAAGGAGAATGCCGGTGGCTGGCCTATGTTCCTTCACGAGGTGTAACAAGCGTAATTCACTGACTCGCTCATTACACAACCATGATCCAATATACTTAGTGCTTAATTACCTCATTTCTAACATGGTAATAATGCGGTATGATGTGAATTCTTTTCTCACTTTTTTTATTTTCAACAGTTTTTTACTCTAACTCTCTTCCTTATTCCCTTAAATACTTATAATTAAAATAAATAAACAATTAGAATATTACATTAATAAATTGATCATTGTTCTATATCATACTTTTGTTCTATAAATGATCTATATTGAAATTATCCAGAAACAAAAAAAAATGTATTTATTGCCATAGCAACAACAACTGTAGTGAACTTAATATAAATATGACATAATACATAAGCTTACAAAAATACATAGATACAAATTAAATACAATCTAATCATTAAAATCAATAGTAATAGGATAATGAAAAAGAAATAAGGATTCAATATTTGAGATCATAAGTCAATTGAAGTTTGACCACTATGAAAAACCTGTAAGCATTGAATGGCTGTTTTGTCCTATTGTGGGACTCTTCAACAGCGCACATCCACGACCATGCCTCGCGGGATTTGAATCCAGGACTTAACAGTCTCATGATCTCAATTATTAGGATAACTACAACCTCCACAAAACCCCTTCTGATATAAATAAAGAATCGTTGTATTATTCACCTGATTGAATTGTTTTTCTTAAACGTTTGTTTAAACGACAGATAAATTATCTTAGTCAATTAGTTTATTCAATATTTGAATGAAATCCTTAGAACTTACAAAGATTGTAATTTATAATTTATGAGTACTATATATATACATATACTTTTTTACAGTAATTCGTACTTGGAAGTCTATATGCTTTAGTGACATTACTCTTGATTATTAAATGTTACATATGTTGGAATTAAAACATTAATTGCAGTTTTCATGGAGTTGTAATAATCAGATAGGGGTTTTGTAGAGATTGTAGTAATTTAATAATTGGATTCATGAGTCAATTGAAGCTAGAACCACCAAGGAAAACTTGGAAGTACTGGAAGGCCGTTTCATCCTAGTATGGGATTGCTCAGCAGTACGTTGCCACGATCACGCCACATGGGATTCGAACCTATAACCTATTAGTTTCGCGCGCAAACGCTTAACCTCCAGACCACTGAGCTGGTCGGCATCCAACTGTGTTAATGTCTAATTTCAATAATAACTTCAGTAATAAATTGAATAATGTTCAAAAGTCTGTAATTCTAGAAGAAATTGTGACCTTATAAATATTCAAATAACTTGGATAATTTTCACATTTGAAATCACAAACTGATATTAACTGCAACCTTTGTTAAAAACTTAATAGTACTAGAAGGCTGTTTCATACTATAATGAGGTTCATCAACTGTAAAGATCCACGACCTCACAAGCGGGAATTAAACTTAAGACCTTCTCTCTCTCTCGCCTGAACGCTTAATCTATAAACCATTGAGCTGGAATTCAACGGTGTTAATATATTTCTATAGGATAAGTGGTCCAACTTTCCAAGTTTTCAGTGGTCGTTTAACTAAGATCAGTTCGTGATTTCAACTGTTAAAATACTATAGTCTGCACAAGTTCTCTATAAATTGAATCAAATAAAGAATATTTTGATTCATATTTCAGGATGCATACATTAACTAGCAAACTAGTAACAACAATTACATCTTATAGTTTAATGAATTTTACCAACCAAGTTACAATATAACTCTTAGTTTAAGTGATTTGTGATGGCGATTCATTTAATTTCATGGTTGGTGGTTTCAAATATTGGTTGTCTGATGAATTCAAAAGAGCATAAACACTAGTCTATGGTTTTCGTTAAATCATCCCTAACTATCTAACGTAGAACTTTCACATTTTAAACGAGCATATCGATAGATTCATTCAAGAGAATGATTGGCTAAACCCTAAAATAGATGTTAAGTTCAGTTACATTCATGGATAAAACAATTCTGAAGCTGATGAAATTAGTATTATCTTGCCAATGTCAATCTTCATTATTTAATGTCATACTTTGTCAATGTTCTATATTACCCATAACTTATATGATCAATATTAAAACTGAAATAGTTCAACAGACACCGATTAGTACCTTATTATATTCAGAATGAATCGACTCCTGCAGCGCAAACTATTAATAAATACAATCTACAAATAAATGATGCTAGTAGAGTTTTAAATAACTTGATCCTATTGTCTATGAGTATAATTAATTTTGTATGGTTTGTTGTGAGATGAATTCCAGTTTGTGATAGAGATTTACATCAAATCATTTATAAACTTGATATATTATCTCATTTTTATTGGAGGTCCGTTTCAGGGAATTCTTTGTAGATAGCTGTGATCTGTGGAATCAGCTTTGTCACAACTAAAACTTAATAATGTTTGATTAATGACTACACTATAAAACAATATGGACCATTGAATTTCAACTTAATGTCATCATCAAAGTTATCAAGTTTTACCATTGATATTTAGCTTTAGAATTATATTCTGTTTTCTAATAGTTTCGATCATTCACTTATTTGATCATAGTCTGAAATGCAACTAGCCATTATATAACCGGGTGGAGATAAGTACGAGCTAATACGTTATCCGACAGTACATAGTTTGCTTATAAATCAAGGTTTTTAAAAGTATACTGAAATTTGCTGATTAGTTTATTTCTGTCATCAGTATAGTTTGCTTGGACAATGTTTATCAAATAGGCTTTTCTTTGATAGAGTTTTTATTGGGTCTTCATACATCATTGTCAGACTAATAACCACGTATTACTTACTTACTTACTTACTTATGACTGTTATCTCCTTTTGATGGAGCATAGGTCGCCCACCAACAATTTTCAGCTAACTCTGTCCTGGCATCTGCTTTACAGTTGTGATTCATTATATCGGTATCTGATTCCAATTCGCAACGCTATTTGTTCTTTCTTCTTTCATTTATTTATTTTCGCTTCAGGATTCCAAGTTCCCCCAAATGCCCTGGTATGGTGGAAGGTGAGAAGCGTCCACTGTCCTTCTCGAAGTGCTCTTTAATGGCTAAGCGTATACAGCCAATACCAAGGAAGTTCTACTCGCTGCCTTGTAGGAAGGGTGTTGTTTACGAAATTGAGAGGAAGAAAAGCAAATGTCTAGCGTTTTTCACTGTTTTGTGGGTACAGTTGATACACCTAAGGGAGTTACAAAACGCTGATTCCAATAGTGCACCTGAGCTCCAGTATCCTGAGGGAACAAATGGCGTATGAACCAGCTTTTGGTCCCCTGCTACCATGGGATGGCATCTCTTAACTTTGCTCCACTGCACTGTGAACTATACGCATATGTCAAAAGCTCGGTGTTCGGCCCCTTAAGGAAACCACGTGCCTCGATTCGGGTGCACGGATAATATTCCAGCACTCACAAAAATCGAAGAATTTGTGTGGCGCATATAAATTTGGTACCTCCTTGTACTAATATTTATATGTTAATAAACAAATTCCAGTTTGATGTATTTGACAATGTACGCCCTATCCAGTTTTATCGACTTTACCTAATTTCCTCTTCATTTAGAAGCTGATATGTTCTCTCACACAGTAGGTTGTTGATGGTGGTGTTCATTCAACGGAAATTTAGTACATTACGTACACAATTGTTTACAAATACTCTTTTGATGATGGTTGTGATATTGGTACAAGTTTTAGCTCCATACAGTAGAATTATCTTCACGTTCGTATTGAAAATTCTGAATTGATGTTAGTTGACAGTCGTTTTGAGTTTCGTATGTTCTTCAATTATAGGAATGTGGTGGCCATTTCTTTGCAATTCCTTGTGTCTTCATCTACACCAGATCCTCCTTCATCATCGATGCTGCTGTTCAGATATGTGAGACTTTCCACGTGTTTCAGAGCATCTCCATCAAGTGTTATTTGGTTATTGTGTTCCGTGTTGTATTTGGGGAGTTTACATATTGCCCTGTGTATGTAGAGACGTACTGCTATAAAGGCTGCTGCTAAATTGTTTGCTTTCACCTGCATTTATTGGTGCGTGTGTGTTTGTGTTGGATAGAAGAGGTAGGTGGTGATCTGTGAAATCCGAATCGTCTAGTTGCATGCAAGCTGTCCATTGTATTGTGTGTTTTTCTTAGATGTGAAGGTCTGTATAATGAAATCGACCATGAGAAGAAAGAGAAAGGGAGAGAGTAAACGTTTTTATCTGACTTTGGTCCTCACTTGGAATGCGTTTGTCAACTGCTCTCCATGCACGACTTTGCAGTGTGGTCCGTAGTATGAATTGCGTATGATGTTGACGGCCTTCTCAGGTACACCATTTTGTCATAGGAGGTTCCATAAGGTTCACCTATCTATGCTGTCAAATGCTTTCTAATAGTCAAAGAAGTTGATGTATAGTGACGAAATGTATTCAATCGATTGTTCAACGAAGATCTGTAATGTTGCTATTTGGTCTATGCACAATCGATCTTTAAAAAATCACCTAATCACTGTAATCGCACATTAGAACTGAATTAAAAAGCGTTTTCTTCTTTACAACTAACAGATTTTCCTCCTAACTTCATCAAACTGCATAATTCATAGTTTATCATTGATTATATATGTTGAGTGGATCTTATCTAAAATTGCTACACATTCCTACTCAGTTATACTGAAAACGTAATAGTATACTATTATCATAAATCATAAAATCGTTTTATAAATGAAAAGTATGATTATACAAAATGGTGAGAATATATATATCCTTGATTCCACTGCTAGCCACTATCCATTATTGCTTACAAAAAGCTTATGAATTAAGGCAATATTGAGGCACTATGCACATATATCAATAACAGATTGATCAATTGTAGTCTTAAACATCAATGGGAAGATTCAAGTAAACAATGGCAAGTGAATTTAAATTCACCCCATTGCACAAGCAAATGGCTATCAGGACTCAGTAGCTGAGTAGATAACGTGATGGTGCTTGAAGTGAATGATACTGTGTTCGAGTCCCAGAGTGAACATCAACTCTGAGATGCAGGTACATCGAGCTGACGAGTCCCAAATAGGACGAAACGCGCGTCCTGGATTCCACTGCTAGCCACTATCCTTCATTGATTACAAAATTAATCAAATGGTTATACACAAAAGCACATACTGATACTAAACATTTGAAGTATAACCACTGGAAATTTGTTATTGTATCTCCAATCCGTTTGTACAAACAAATTATATCTGTTTAGAACATACTTCAGTCATGTGATCATATAAAAATCTAGTAACATTCAACTATTTTCAATATTGTAAGACTTATAAGGAACTTCTATAGTGGTTAATGTATTTTCCTTTTGTCAACTTTCTAGCAGAAAGAGATGAGTATACATTAGATTTTATCTAGTTACAGTTCAATAGTCCTACAAAACTATGTATATTCTACTTTATCCTCATTTTATATCTTCATAATAAATCATCAATGTATGTTTTACTGTTTAAAATAAACCTTATTCAACTACTTTTCATATTTTACATATCCAACTGTGTACTAGAAAAACATATTAGTTTACATGTTTTTCTACATGAGTGCATGATTTTGATTATTATCACTTTGAAAGATGTGAAGATCATTTAATGTTATTGAGATCATGAGAAGATCTCAGTTGGATAACTTTCGAAAACCTAGAAATAAAAAAAATATCTGTCTTGTTCTTGTGTGGGACTCTTCAATAGTGACCATCTATAATTCAGAACCTTAGATCTCGGACTCGAAAACTCAAACTCTATTCCACTGTGGAAGAATTTAATGATGTTCTAGTTTAACCTCAATCAGTGAACGACATTGCAAGATTGTCTCCCATTATATTCGGTGGGTACCTTCCTCACAGCTAATAGCATTAAACTCTACTAGTCCTAACTCGTCACTATAATTCTAAAAAATCTTTTCTCCAAGCAAGTCATTAATGAGTAAACTTAGATAGTTATAGTTCAGTATGATGTTCATATTTATTTAAAGCAATTAGTTTCTTTTTATAAATTTCAGTAGAACAATTAGAAGATGAAGTGGATCGGATCAATTTCGTCATCTAATTGTTCTATCGAAATTAATCTTTATTCTTTGACCCCAAAAAATTTTTTCATACAATTAAAATTGTTCTAGTTTTAATCTTTATCTTCATAAAAAGTCTTTAGTTCTGTTACTATTCATGCCATTTTCTTTTCAAATTTTAATCTTTATAAATAGTATACTCATATTTTTATCAATATTAAAAGTGTGTGATCATGCACAAAATGTATTCTTGACCTAAATAGGAAACAACTTTTTTTTTAATTGTTCTCTTTTGTTTTTGTTTTTTTCACGAACAAAAAAATTAAGGTGAATATATCTATTTTTACAGTGTTTGGGAGATCCAGAATATTCCTTGACAAAAGCCTAGAAAGGTATTGAAAACGCTAAGAAACATTTTACTCTATCAATCTTGAATAGAATTTTTTTTGTCAGAAACATCTAGATCACGAAAAGTTATGGATCATATTCTTGATTGGATGATTATATATCCTGCTACTATAATTGGTAACGTTCCAGAACCTTCCAGAAGCCCAAGGCCATCGTAAATGTTATAAATACCCTCACTTTTCTGCACATTCTATTCCATGTTTTTTGTCTTTTCTCTCGTGTTCAAGTAGTATCGCATAGATTTAACGTGGGGTTATCTGAAGAGCTTAGGAAATCGATTCAAATGTTCAGTTCGAATATTTAACACACAGTAATTTAATCTCGTGTTGTTTTAATACAGTTCAATATGTTTTATTGTTCATTGTCCAATGATAGAATACGTTTTTTTATTAAAAATACATATATATATTTGCGCATCCACGATCCTACCTTGCGAGATTCGAATCCAAGACCTATCAGTCTCGTGCGCGAACACTTAACCTCCAGACCACTGAGTTGGCTGATATCCATCGGTGTTAATGTCTAACCTCAACCAATCCACGAAATTGAGTGACATATACACCATTGTCATCAGTGAGTTACTATCTCGTAACAGACCCAGTTAAACTCCACTTGTCACTGCTTCCACGTTTTCCATAGTGGTCTAGGTACATTTGACTCATGAATAATAGCCACAAAAACCCTTTCTAAAATTAATCAACATATGCTCACTAGGGACTGGCTTTAAGAGGTATTTCCTGGAATTCTAGTGAGAAACAGTGACCAGTGGAGTTCAATCGGGTCTGTTGGGAGATAGTAATTCACTTGAGATAATAGTGGATGTGTCTAACATTTTTGTGGATTAGTTAAAAACTAACACCGATGGATGCCGGCCGACTTAGTGGTATAGAGGTTAAGTGTTCGCGCGCGAGGTCTTGGGTTCGAATCTTACAGTGCGGAATCATGGTTACTCACTTTTGAGGAGTCCCAATATAAAACGAAACGGTCGTCGGTGAGACTATAATTTGTGGACGACCTTTGAGTGACCTTGAGAGTGTCGAGCTAATAACTAGAACCAAATGAGGGTTCTGAACCTGTATGAGGACTTTCAAATTGTGATTTACAGTTGACGTTTAAGGTTAGGAATAATATTTAGGGTTTTCATCACGAACTAACATCAGCTATAATGCCAAAATGTTGTGAATGAATTTCACACCAATATCCGAGACCTGTTATCATATACCTGATTGGTTCGTTCATAAATTATAATCTCACCCAGCTATCCAATGCTTTCAGGTTCTCCATAATAGTCTAGCTTCAATTGATTCATGATCTCAATCAAATAAAATGTACATATTTCATTAAAAAATTTTTAAATAATGCATGAAATTATCATTTCATATTTAGAAATATTGAAGTATATTACTGAAAGATATAATAGTAGTAATAAAGATAACAATATTATTTCTGTCATTAAATTCATTAGGTCATTTCATCATTAGTCATTAACAATGTTATGTTATCCTTATTATTATTATTATTATTATTATTATTATTATTATTATTATTATTATTATTATTAATCTGTAAGCCAGTTCCTTTGTTTTCTGATAAAAATCGCTGATACAAATATGCTTTTTAACAGAAATAATGGTCTCTTATATTGTATACTGAAAATGTCAATTATAGTTATTTCGTTTGATAATAATTGAACTTTTAGCCTACATATATAAATTATTACAGGATGATTTAAGAGTTTATTCACTTTACAAAAGAACAAACAAACAAAGAATCTTTTTTTAAAAAGAGTAAACAACACTGAGAAATTTATGATAGTTTTCCATAAATATAACTGATATAATGATGGATAGTGGCTAGCAGTGGAATCCAGTTTGACGCGCATTTCGTCCTATTTGGGACTCGTCAGCTAGATGTACTAGAGTTGATGTTCACTCAGAGACTCGAACCCCGAATCATTCACTGTAAATGCCATCACTTTATCCACTCAGCTACTGAGTCCTGATAGCCATTTTCTTGTTCATTGGGGTGAATTTAAATTCACTTGGCATTGTTTACTTGAATCTTCCCATTGATGTTTAAGACTACAATTGATCAATCTGTTATTGATATATGTGTATAGTGTGAGGATTGCCTCGATCTTGCCTTAATTCACAAGCTTTCTAAGCAAAGATGATGGTAGTTTTTTTCTCTCCTTCAGGTACATCACGATAATATGTTATTACGATATTTATTTATTTAAACACATAATATAGGTACAAGAAAGCACCAAATAGATATGCGCTACATAAATCATTGGATTTTCGGAAGGCTAAGATACTACCCTGGCGTCTAAGCCGAAGCAGGTGGCTTTCTTAAGAGGGCAGACATCGAGCTTGAACTTAAAGATCTAAACCAAAATGCAGTGGAGTAACGTCAGGAGATGCAGTCTCATGGTAGCCGGTGACCGACAATAAGTTCATACGCCATTTGTTCACTTAGGATCCTGGAGCCCATGTGCATCCTTGATTTTGAATCAGGGTTTTCGAACTCTCCTAGATGAATCCTCTATATCCACCAACCCGGTCAAAGCTCTGGACATTCGCTTTTTGTCATCTCAATTTTGTAAAACAAATATCCTCTCCGCAAGAAGGTAGTGAATAGGACTTCACTGGCAATGGTTGTATGCACATGGCCATGTGAGAGCGTTTCAAGAGGGAAAGTTGTCTCTCTTCACTCTCGGTCGTATCAAGGTATATAAGGGCTCGATAATGTGACTAGTCATGTTATTTCAGATCCAGGATTCACGACTCAGAATAGAGAACTAGGTTAACACTAGATAATACCTTATTTTATACAGTTAAAAGTAATCACAATCAGTAAATCCTGAGTAGAAATCATTGAGAAGAAAGGAAACCACATTTTTTAGCTGACAGACTAAATGCCTGTTTGTACACACTCAATACTTAATTTGTTTAATCTGCTCAACATTTTTGTAGCAAAGTATTTTTTCTACGGGATAGGGTTACTGACTCCATACCTAACCCTCCTCTTTTACTCGAGCTTGAACCTGGCGGTAAATCGAGAGGAGCTACAGGTAGAGTTACACGCTCAATGACTAATTACATTTTACTCTCACTACTACATATCAATAACTCACCACGAAGAAATTTATGTATTCCTCGTTGAGCTATATATATCTATATATAAACCCTGTAATCAATTTCATTATCACCACTGATCGTCGAAGGTCTTTTTATCTCTAAAAGATTTAGGAAATAATTTTGATTAATGATTGATTAGTTACATGGAAACCTATAATAAAATTGATTT
Source organism: Schistosoma margrebowiei (assembly GCA_944470205.2). Lineage (NCBI taxonomy): Eukaryota > Metazoa > Platyhelminthes > Trematoda > Strigeidida > Schistosomatidae > Schistosoma > Schistosoma margrebowiei. The sequence goes on along the minus strand of OX104026.1, from coordinate 40,458,135 downwards.
TAGATTTACTGATTATTATGTCAAAGGAAATAGGGAGGGGAAATTGAAATGACAATGGGTTCAAGAGATAATGGATTAAATGTTCTTGTAAGAATTATGCAAAAATAAATCGTTATTTAGATTTGATTGGTAAATAAACTTTGTTAAGATAATAATGTATCATGGAGATAATTGACAGATATGATAATCCGATTGGAGTCATTATCTTGAAACATCGACTTCGGTGGCTTGAACACTGTTCTACGAATGTCGTCCCAGAGAATTTCACGTCGTGTATTATTTGCTGTCGCTGGGACTGGTTGGAAAAAAGAGGAGAGGTGGCCAGTGTATGATATGGTGTCGTGGTATTAAAGAAAGCTATACAGGACTGGCTTCTGTCGGTCCTTTACGACTCCCTGGTTGAGGTTCTAGAGATGGTGTAACACAGTGGCTAGAGACGTTATCAGGTATAGCAAAGAATAGAAGCCAGTGACGATCGTGCTATAACTGACTTCATGAAAAGAAGAAGGAACATTTTTAAGTGAATTCTCTGTGGATGTACTTTTGCTAACTGAACTGTCTCTCTCATTATTATTATTTCAGTATCATACACTCAATTCTGTTCATCGTCGTACTTGTTTTTTTTCTTGTACGCACATTACATTCTTTATCTCTTCACATTCTCATTATTATTGTGTATCGCATATGTATCTGGTGCCCTTTTGTACCAATATTTATGTATTATAATAAATTAATAACACTATCGAAAACTGACCATCACTGGATATCAGTTTTGTTTGAGTCAAAAACAACTACTATTATCAATTATTAAGATTATTCCAGAAGTTTTAATAGTTGTAATAATCTCTTTATATTGGGATCCATATAATCGGTAATCAATCATTCACAACTTAACCTTGAATTATTCCATAAAGCTATGTGAGTATTTTCCAGTAACATTGGTCAAAATAGCCTCATTTCTGTTTAGTAATAGGATAAAACAATAGTACATTACTTCGTGATTTTTAATGATTGTTTAAATAAAATCAGTAGATGATATAAATTAACTTCACAAATCTTTGATCGTAATCCTGATGAGTGTTGTATAACATAAAGACCTACAAATAGCCTGAATAGATTTGACAGTGATATAAACGGTTCAACATTATGACTTTATCAGTTTAGGAGTTGTGGAGATTGTTAAATTTTTGATTGAGATCATGATTGGATTGGTTGAGGTTAGACATTAACACCATTGGATGCTGGCTCAGTGGTCCAGTAGGTTAAGTGTTCGCGTGCAGGGCTGAAGGCCCCGGGTTAGATCCCGCGAGCGGGATCGTGGATGTGCACTGCTGAGGAGTTTCACAATAGAACGAAACGGCCGCTCAGTGCTTCCAGGTTTTCAATGGTGGTCTAACATCAATCGGTTCATGGTCTTAATTATGATTTTAATTCATCAATACATAAGTAAGTTTCAAAGATAGAAACCAATTATTCTGTTCATGATCATTCACATTATCTTTGACTATTTGAAGAGGTATATCAATAAATTACAGAATGGAAATCCTCAAGTCTATTAACTTCAGTGCTATCAATAATATATTTAACAAATGTGGAAAATTCTTATTGTAAGTAGCCATTATGAATAATTCAAGTTTATAAACTATAGCGCAATAGGGCACCAAATCTAGTAGGGAACAAAAAAAAAATAAGGTGAAAACGATTGCGAAGAAATAGAGATGGAGACGAACTGGAATAAAAACAGAAGAAGTGAATAAGAATTGTTAATAACACGAGGTTCAATTCAAATAAAAAATTAGTTACGAAAGTCTCACTAATATTTTCAACGAACAATGTGAAAGAAGTGGGATCACACTTCAGTTCCTTTCTGAAAATTATTTAACCAGACTGATTAATTGCAATTTAAACACGATCATCAAGATAATGCTGAATTTATCAAGCACAGTCGTATCAAAAGACAATGCCAGACAACAGTTTCATTTAGTGAATAGAAGATGGTTCTGATGAAAAACACGATTGTCACCCTGTAATAAGGATGAACATGCTCTAACACATGACAGAATGGGCAGTTGCAAGTAGTGCATCCACGACCTGATCTAAAACCATCCTGCTACTCGTTAGTCAATGTTTTGATCACCTGATAACCATAGTAACAATTAACAAAGTTGCACGGAATGTACTAAAAATTTGGGAGACTGGAAAGATCAGTCAGAAAGCTGTGGAAATCAGGAGATACAATCTGTCAAGAGAAGGAGACAGGAACAAGAAGAGTGAGAGATTTGCAAATTTATGTGCCCACAACAAAACCTCTAGTTTCCCATACAAACATATACACACCGCATTACATCACGGAGAACCAGATAGATCATATTTGCATCATTAAAAAGTCCAAACAGTCAATGGAAGACATGAGAACTTGGAGAGGAACTGGCATAGCCTGGTGGTTGCCGAAATGAAACTGAAGCTAAGAAACACGAGACAACTGGACTAACAACAATACAAAGGTTCAAAATAGACTTCCTTCGACATGCTAACAAACTCAACGAATTCAACATAACTCTCAAAAATAGGACCCATATCTTACTAGATCTACCGAAAGAAGAGGAAACTATTATGCAGGACAACTGGAAAGGGATCAAAGAACCACTAGCTTCAACGTGTCACGAGGTTCTGGGTCGCACGAAGCATCATAAGGAATACATCCTTGTCAAAACTCTAATCAGGATTCACGAAATGAAGAACAAGAAGACAACAATTAACAACAGCCAAACAAGAGCAGAGAAAGCCAAGGTAAACGCCGGATACAGAGGAGCAAACAAGCGAGTGAACAGCAGCATCAAAGCCGACAAGCAGAAATACCTAGCAGATCTAGCAATGACAGCAGAAATAGCTGCAATAGAAAGGAATATGAAACAACTATATGATATAACGAAGAAACTGGTACAGAGACAGTAAACCAGAGCGACCAGTCAAGAACAACGAAGACAAGCCATCACCATAATTCAAGAACACAGGGGAAAGTGAGTAGAACACTTTGCAAAGCTCTTGAATAGACCAACTCCATTGAATACACCGGACATGCAAGCAACACCCACACACACCCTACCATAGATGTCACATCACAACGACCAAAGAAGTCAGCATAGCCATCAGACAAATCAAGAGTGGGAAAGAACAAGGACCAGACAACAAAAGATGATGCAATGAAGTCACATAGAAGTAACTGCAAACATGCTCCAATTTCTATTAAGGTAGATTTGGGAGGAAGAACAAGTGACAACAAAATGGAAAGAAAGACACATCATCAAGAGTTCAAAGAAAAGATCTCAGCATGCACGAGCACTACAGACGCACCACACGACTATCACTACCAGCAAACCTTTACGAACGTGAAGACAATTCTACTGTATGGAGCTGAAACTTGTACCAACATCACAACCATCATCAAAAGAGTATTTGTAAATAATTGTGTACGTAATGTACTGAATTTCCGTTGAATGAACACCATCATCAACAACCTACTGTGTGAGAGAACAAGCCAGCTTTTAAATGAGGAGGAAATTAGGAAAAGACGTTGGAAGTGTGTAGGACATACATTGTGGAAATCATCAAACTGGATCATGAGGCAAGCAGTAACTCGGAATGCTGAAGAGAAACGGAAAAGAGGATGGCCAAAGAACACACTGAGTTGGGAATTGGAAACAGTTATGAGTAGAATGTATAACATCTGAAAACAACTGGAAGGAAGGATTCAGAACAGAATTGGTTGAAGGGCGGCCCATGTTCCTTCACTAGGGGCAACAGACATAGGTAAGTACCCACGAGTCAGTGGTTCGACTGGTCAGTATGTGTGTAGAAATTACCCTCGGATCACTATCTCTATATGATAGATAGCGACAAAACTCGACTACCTCTACCAAAGTAGGTGAGGTGAGGTTGAAATATGAACATAAAACTTTCTGATAGGAATCACATTTCTCTGACGCTTCTCCAAACTGATATCGAAAAACTTAACTTCCTTGACTAAGTGATTTACAGACAACATGTTCAATATGAGCCTACTCAACGGATGAACATAATCAGCCGCACATTAGCAATATTACCTGGAATATCCTAAACTATCACATACTGATTCCTGATGCTTCACATCTTTTAAAATTTAAAAATCTCTGTTATTGCTTTTTATGCTGAATAATACATATTGTGCAATATACTAGCGTTCGTGTAATAACTGATTAACGTTTCACTATTCACCATTATATGAATTGTCATCTAAGATAAGTTATAGTTCTGATCAAACGCTCATAATGATCATTGAATTATCAATACATCATCATGGGAAATCATTTCCCGCAGTAAAGACACAATGACAAACCTCAGTAAAATTAGCCGTGGTAGGTGAAGCTTAACTTTTACGGGTGACAGATAGGTACTGAGCTAAGATATTAGATCGTTGCTTAATATCGCTAATTATTTGAAGTTAGAAATGTACATCATTAGATTTCAGCTCAGTAGTCTATAGGGTAAGAGATTGGGCTCAATACCGAAGGACTTGAGGTCGATCCTCCACGTCAAGATCATGGATGGATATCGCCGAAGAGTCCCACACTAGGACTAGAAACATAGCTGTCCAATACTTCCAGGTTTTCAGTGGCTGTTTAATGAAAACCTTATTTTTTAAAATAAAATCATTTTTACCTATGTATTTGAATTTATGCCAATCAAGACAATACGTGTATAATTTATTAGACATCATGGACTTGATGTTCATTGCTTATAATACAAAACTTAACAATGAATTATTTATTAAATAAACATAAAAAACCACTTAATGAAATTTTAGCAATTAATGTATAGTAAACATGAAAAGTTAGTCTAAACAAGGTTAGGATAAAGGTAATAATCATATTTGAGTTCCTCGTTTCCGGTTATTAATTAAACAATCCCTTTTAGTGTGTGTATTATGAACGCATTACCTGTATAGTATCAACTAGTCACGTTTAGAGCCGAAAATAACGGGTTCGATCTTTAGCATGAATCCGAACACTGTGATACCAGTATATCCAGCTGACAGTCTAAAATAGGAAGAGTACATCCTGGGACTAACCATCAACTATCATGTAACTTCAATGAATGCAACGGTTGTGTATACTAATCGATCATTAATTTGTAAATAATATCATCTAATCTAGACCCGAAGGCTACGAAAACTCTGTAACTGTAAGTTGCAATATGTTTACAATATTGAATGTTAGTATGAGAGAAAACTTATTTGATACAGTCAGATACAATTATATATAGCATAAAATCTAGGTTTTGTGCTTGTGGGTACTTATTAGTGAAGTGCAGGTCTGTTTATGAGGTATCTAGTATTTCATCAAATACCTAAACTTGTACTGCACGATGTCTTTATCTAGAACGTTGGCACTCAGCTCTTGGATTCGCAATCAACAACTCACGGGGTTGGGAACGATGATATTCACATTTATTAAACAGTTCAGATGCCATGAAATCTCTGTGACACTGGAAGCAACTTGGTGATAATATATTAAGTGATGTGAATTCATATTAAATTAAATTTTGCCTGGAGGATTTAGATGTATCTTATCAAGAAGTGATGATAAACTTGATATGCAATTCTAGAACCTTCCTATCGATTGCTTCATTTAAATGAAAAACTGTCCAATCTATGAAATCCGTTCAGTGGTTGTACCTTTTTATTAATTCAAGGGATATACGAATCAGGATTGCGACAGCACCAAAGTCAAAGCAGATCGTATAAATCACTTGTCTAGCCAAAATTACCGATCGTATGCTCTTATCTGAATCAGATCGGACACTAGTACGATTGAATAGTTGAGGTTATCTGTGTAACTTGGATATTAATCTTTGATTCAGCAAATCGAAAAGCTGTTTCGTAACAACAGATATACAGTTTATTAAACTGAATCACGCACTTCATGAACCTAAGTTTTTATGTTATCTGATTAATTTTTAAGACAATACTTAGTAAGATAGACACCTTTTCACACGATATGAATTGCGTGATTGCATTTAGATTTAGAATTTACGATATGTGAAGCCTCTTACGTGATCAGATGGACAAAGTAATTTCCAACATCTGGTTCATAGAGTGCCCTAGGAGGTATCCGAAAATTGTTAATATTAGTTAAAATGTGAAAAACGATTAAGGGAATAAAAGTTGAGTAGAAAAAAGTATAGATGACGAATGAAATAAACTCATTAGTCACAAGGTAGAGGTATATTTCTTTTTGAGATAACTTGGGTAGAAACTTTTTATTACGTATTGATCTCCCATTAAAGAGTCCTATTACCACCTTGCAAATGATATAGTCCTGGTTAGTGGAGTGATTAGCGAAATTGAAGGATTTGAAAATTTTAATTGACGACCTCATTAGTTCAGATTAGCGTGGCTACAAGAATTAAGTAATGCATTTGTGTCGAAGTCAGTTACCGTCCTATTTAGACCCGGATAAGCCTTGGTAATTAACTGTTCTCATCAGGCTTTACTGTAATATACAGTAATAGCTATATCCATATACAAAATTATTGAACCAATCAAGGCAGTTTATGAATCAGACATAACAGTGGAATAGATTACATAAGTGAAAAGTACAAATTGGTAGTGTGATGATAAGTGTACTAGTTGTGATAAGAATAACAAAGGCCTGAATCGACATTTCATCACAAAATGAAAAAATATAGATACTGGAATAACATTCACTAAAAATTGTAAGATTATGTAACAAGTGATCAGATAATTGGACAATGAAGCGTATGTTTAAAAAAGGGAGAGTGAAGAAAAGTAAACGAAGATTATAGAAAGTAATAACAAACAGAATCTTTTATCAAGGCGAACTCGGCCAAGGAAGAGATAAAAATGTTACATACTTCTTATTGATACAAAGACTTGGGTTAATGGCTCGAATCCCTATAGCTTGTGACAAAAGTAAAGGAAGAAACCGGACTAAATCACGAAAACTAATAGGAATACAATCAATCACTTCAAACGACCTCTTTCTACTTAGTACATGACCACTGCCAATCAAGTGTGATGAAACAAAGCTGAGTATTGTTTTGACGATACCCTTTCCTAACTACGAAGGTAAGTGTTTACTAACTCATTGGCTTATTTGTCTGATTATGCGTTCGATATAGATTTCCCCAAAGGAGCAGCTGAATTCGTAAATAAACTTGGATGTCAAAACCAGGCAAATCATCATTTCGTTGAAGAATCACCATCGGTCGGCTGGATAGACAGAGGCTAGCTGCATTAATTCAACTATATTTGAGTAAAGCATGATGAGGATCTAATTGAAAACAGTATTGTTTACTTACGTATGTTGTTTTAATTCACAACATAGGAATCCTTAAAATTAACTGTCCATATTCTTATTATTCCAGACAAAATGGAATTTAGTTATAATTGTTAAGAAAACGTTTCGGATGTTTTAAGTGTTTACCATGATTTCATCAACATACTCCGTATGTTGATGAGTATGGTAGTTTTTCCCAGCTGAAAGTTCAGTAAAAGATTTATTTGATAATATCATTACCAGTATAAAATAGGAAACCTGAGACAGTGGAAGGTTGATTCATTTTTAAAACTTTGTAGCAATTTGAACAGAATAAATACACAACATATTTGAGCACTATATACAACACTTAGTAAATGATTACCCCGTTTGTTACTTAATTTTTTGAAATCTGTGACAAAATTAACGACACCATTATTTCATCAAGTATTAATCAGTGTTGTAATTTATTTTTTTATTTGAGCACATAAATATTGGTACAAGAATGCGCCACACAAAACAATGAAAAGTTAAGGGGAAGGAAAAGAAAAAAAAGAGAATAATAACTAAGAGATTGATGTAAGGTGGTGTAATAATAATAATAGCAATAGTAGGGCAACAGAAGAGTACAATCAGAAGAGCTCTTTCAGTTAATGAAGAAGATACCACTTTTATGAAGAAAGCAAAAGGTTACAGCAGGATCGCCAATAGCTTCTATTCCGAGTCATATCTGATAACGTCTCTAGCTACTGTGTAGCACCATCTCTCGGACCCTAACCGAGGGAGTCGTAAAAAACCGACACAAGCCAGTCCTTTGCAGCTTTCTTTCATACCACGACACCATGTCAAATACTGGCCACCTCTCCACCTTTTTCAACCAGTCCCAAATAATGCACGACGTGGAATTCTCTGGGACGACATTCCTAGAACATGTCCAAGCCACCGAAGTCGGTGTTTCAAGATGATGATACCAATCGCATTATCGTCTCTGTGCCCGAACACATGATGCCAGACCTCTGCATTACTAACATGGTGTTGCCACTGGATTTCAGCAATCTTCGGAGACAACGATGAACGAACACAGAGAGTCATCTAACATCCTCAACTCGGAGAGGCCAGGTTTCACAAGCATAGAGTAAAACTGCTCTCACCGACGCGTTTTAGATTCGACCTTTTACGGCCAGACTAACATCACGAAGGCGCCAAAGATGGCCCAGATCGGCATAAGCCTCTCTGGCTTCTACTATACGTGCATTGATCTCATCACTCACACCCCCACCAGCACTTATGCAGCTACCCAAATACATGAACTTCTCGACTACTTCTATCTGCTCACCATCCAGAATGAGTACAGGATTAGAATCCTGCCAGTCTTGTAGAAGTACTTTGCACTTCGAAGGTTCAAAGCTCATACCGTATCTACGGACACTTGTGCTTGATAACATCGAATCAAGTAATCATTATATATTCAGATAAAGTACATTACCTTGCAAAGATTCTATCTAATGGTTATCTATGAATTACAATCAGGAATCTTATATTGACAAAACAACGTTTTAGCGAAAGCTAAACTGTCATAATAGACTAGAAATGAACAAATACGATTATTTGATCAGGTCTACAAATAGTAAACTTCCTGTCAGTAATCGATTTTAAATGAAAATCTGGGACTTGTAGAGTTTGCGAACAAATTTTCTTCACACCAAAACTACTTAAATAACTGAAAATTTTGCAACGAAAAACATCATTTCAAAAAGTTGCCTACCCGGAATGCTGATACACAATTTCCTATGTACTCCTTGTTATTAACTCAGACTTGTATACTTGGTTCCGTCGCAAACATTTTGAATGTATAATGGTTAGTGATACTATTCAGTTGACCATACAAACAGAGATTCAAACCTGAGAGTTAGTGGTTGAAAGCAAAACGCTTTAGAAATTAAGACAACTGTTCAACTACGAGTAGTACGGCACAACAATCCAAGAACGTGATAATGAAAACAAATCGTTGAACTTTAAAAAAATCCATTTAAGATAGTTTGATTAAAGGTGTAAACGATGTAAAACATGAGTACTAAAATTTAAAAAGGCCATAAGTAACAATTAATATAAAGTACATTGTTACATCAGCTGTGAATCAAAATTATTACCCGACTTAACAACAAGTTACTACTAAATGATGTAATACATGAGTACCAAAATTTAAAAGGGCCATAAGTAACAATTAATATAAAGTACATTGTTACATCAGCTGTGAATCAAAATTATTACCCGACTTAACAACAAGTTACTACTATCTTGAAAATCGTTCATATCAACGTTTAACTTAATAAAAATGTCGACAATTTGTTCATTTCTACACCTTTCTATTAGGCCATTTCATCTGTTCTGGAAGAATGTAACGCGATGCTAGTGTTAAAATAGGCGTACCAGTTGGAATGCCAGGACAAGGACCATTACTTGAAGCGATATCCATATGTGTGTACGCCAAAGGCTTTTCAGTATTTTTCAAATGCTAAGAAAGTTATAAAGAAATAAATATTTTGATTAAAAAGATTGTCGTTGTGTCATTCAATGAAGAAAGCATTTATACAACTAGTAATACATGTTAATGTAATGTCCAGTTAACTGAACGAATAATAAGTGTTACAATTTCATCACAGTGGTTATCGAATGACGTGTACGATGTCCACTTACATATTAGATATACTTACAAATTAGATAAACTAAATTCTCTAAACAGTGGGCGTAAGACGGAAATAGAGATAAAACTACACAAAAATCCTCACTGGGACATTAGGCACGATTGGCTGAAACCGAAAATTATCTGAGATGATAAGAATGGTATTAGGGTATACAAAGTGTAAGACGAGACGAAATAGTCAAGGCAAATCCCAGAGTAATGGAAAAATCAATAATGGTAGAAAAACAAAAGAAAAAAACATAAGGATACCTTGAGAATCAAGGTATAAAGGAAACTAAAAGGTAAATGTATATGCGCCAATGTGAACGAAGTCTGTGACCACCGATTAATATGACTCAGTTCAATTGGCACTGACCTCGTAGACTGGTGATGTTAACCTGACTGTAGAAGATCGGATCTACAACGCGTCATTGAGAGTAGTTTTCCTCTATGCTTGTGAAACCTGGCCTCTCCGAGTTGAGGATGTTAGATGAATCTCTGTGTTTGATTATCGTTGTCTCCGACAGATTACTGACATCCAGTGGCAACACCATGTTAGTAATGCAGAGGTTCGAAATCGTGTGTTCGGGCACAGCGACGATAATTCAGTTGGTATCACTACCTTGGAAAATTGAATTCAGTGTCTTTAATATGTTCTAAAAGTGCCATCCCAGAAAATGACAACGTTGGGACTGGTTGGAAATGTTGAGAGGTGGTCAGTGTATGACATAGCATCGTGATATGCAAGAAAGCTGTACAGAAATGACTTCTGTTGATTCTTCACTAATCACTGGTTGCGGTCCTAGAGATGTTGCAACACAGTAACTAGAGACGTTATCAGATATGGTAAAGAACAGAAGCCAGTGCCGATCCTGCTGTAACTTTCTCGGTAAAAAATGGACGTAACTGAAAGAATTTTTTCTGGCTGTATTTTTGCTAACTGAACTGCCTCTCCCATTATTATTATTACGATTATTATCATTGCACGCTCATACGTTTTATTTATTTCTTATTTCAACACATAGATATTGGTACAAAGAGGCACCAAATACATACGCGCCACACAAATCTCATTTGATAAGTGTGAGGGGTGTGATACTGCTCGGGTGCCCAGACCGAAGCAGGTGATTTTCTTAGGGGGCCACTCCCCGAGCCTTCGACCTGAGAGTCTGATCCACAAGGCAGTGGAGCATCGTTAGGAGATGCAGTCCCAAGGAAGCCGGTGACCAACAATTGGTTCATACGCCATTTGTTCCTTCAGGATACTGGAGCCCATGTGCACCATTGGTTTGGAATCCGGTTAAAGCGCCGGATGTTCGCTTTTCGTCCTCTCATTTTCGTAAACAACACCCTCGCCACGAGAAGGCAGTGAGTAGGACTTCTCTGGCAGAGGCTATATACGAGTGGCCAAGTGAGAGCATTTCGAGAGGGAGAGCGGACTCTCCCCACTCTCGGCCGTACCAGGGCATTTGGGGGCCGTTCGTTCTACCTTTTATTATAAGCACTTTATATTCTCTACATCTTCACAACATTATTGTTATCATGTGGCGCACATGTATTTGGCGCCCGACTGTACCAAAGTTAATGTGTTCGAATTAATTAATTAATTAACAGAATTTTATTACTAATATTTTTAAATTATCATTTTGGAAAAAACAATTATATATTGGGGATTGTACAGATTTGAAAATGAATTCATTGAGAAAAGAACGGGTACTAAGTAAGGATGGCAAATCAATTGATGGCGTAGTGAAACTTCATCAGTTGAGATGGCTGGGACATGTGTTAAGTATGCCCAACCACCGACTGCCTCGACGTGCTATGTTTTACGGTGTAGGAGTAGGTTGGAAGAAAGCTAAGGGCGGCCAGACCAAAACATGGCGCAAGTCAATGAAGTCACTGACAAGTGGACTGAGCCATATTGGTAGGTGTAGACTACCTGGTTAGGGACCGCGAGATGATAGCAACCGATGGTTAGAGACCCTGAATGACATGGCTCAAAATCGTTTGCAATGGTGCAAGTGCATTCACTCTTTATGCTCTCCCAAATTCTAATCTTCTGAATTCTTCATGTCCCTTATTTTCTTTTTAAATTTATTTCACTGGATTACACTCCTTTAATAACATCTTCAAACCCTAATCTTTCGGATTACTGCTTATACTATTACCACCTGTACCACTACGGAATTTGAGTCGACAACTGCATCTCTGTGCTAATGTGGCATGGCAACTCAAACTGATGTACGTATGTACGAAGTCCCACCTTGTTACTGACTGAAATTTACTTTTCGAACAATCTGATCACACATATATTTGTTAAGAACATTTATATACGAAAAGTCGAAAAGTAAAATTGACAAATGGAAGGTAGGAGAAAACAATGATAATCAAGAAAATAATGTTTAAGAAAATAGTGCAAACCTTAACAAACTGTATTTGAACACATTAAAGTGGGTTTCAGTTTCCGTAAGGTCAAAGGTTCAATATAACTTAGTATTTACCATTGAACACTTTTGTAGAAAACCACCTGAAATTAGTTAATATCAACCTTATGACTTGTTTCTATTATGAGTTTAGAAAGAGATAATGATAGATGCTTACCATCTACTTTTATTTGGTTATTTGATTCCATTTGTGACGGTACATGTTAAAACACCCTCATTTGCAAATCACAATTGCTGCTTCCTACATATGTGTGATCACAAACACAGTGGGATGTGACTTAGTCGTTTACATCCCGTTTAGGTTCTCAGAGAAGCATGGATCTCGCTTCATCAATAACAATGACCTTTGCCACATAGTACATTTTACTGGAAAATGATATGTTTCAACAAAAGGCTATTAGACTAATCTCTGAATGGTAGGGTGATGTAGACAAACTTTTTCGGTGTCAAAAGTGTAGTAAGTCTCAACATACTATGACCTATCCATGGATTTATGAATTCATAGCATAAACATTCTTCAATGTTCTTCTCCGTAACATCACATCGTTTTCCTAGTACACTCTTGAAAGATATCAAAAAGACTAATTGTTTTAAATAATAAAAAATAGATAGGACGTACGGAGTCCAAACCAGATGCAATAATCATAAATGCGACTGGAGACTGATGCCCTCTACTACGTTTTCCACCAATCAGGCGAGCAGAATTCAATAGATCAGAATATTCTTCATCAGTTTTATGCGCATCATAATCTTCACGTCGGAGTGTTGATATCTTGAAAGTTTATAATTATTTAACAATAATAATAACATATCAGCAAGTTAACGTAGTTGAATAGTAAATTGCAAAAAACATGCTTTCAAATCAAACATTTAAAATAAGATAATTGAACTACTAATATTATAATGCAGCTCATTTATTAAATACAGGTTTATCGAAGATAAACTACTTAAACTCCCATAATTACTAAGAAAGAAGGGTTATCTTACCAAATTTATTGACCGAAAGCAGAAGCCAAAACGCCAACTTCAGAGAGTACTTACAGTATCAAAGAAGAGTTCTCCCATAAATATAGAATTTAAAAGAGATGCTGCTGAGGAAATTCTGGAGAGATCAATTTCAAAATATCTGAGAAAAATATCTATTATGCAATGTTTCGTATCGTCTTCTACAACAGGTTTATCATTTATGAATGTGTTAAAACACAAACCTCTGCTTAGGGTCAAGTTGATGTGTATCTTTATAAGTCTACTTGACACCTTACACTGGGGACATGAAGCAAACGCCATCTAGATACATTATAAAACACTACCTGGTGTAGATTTTCAATGAAGAACACAAAACTGCCACCATCTCAATACAGGAACACCTCATCAACTATGAGCACATCGTTCATAAAATAATAATGTACACAGTTTAATAAGTGCGATCATGAGGAGTATATGTTAAAAATAGGCTCAATTACATAGCATAGGGCTACCCTATACATAAGAGGCTTTCCGATAATATCCAGGAAGTCCTGAACAGGTGTCACGATCTAATATGGGACTTCTGAAAAGAGAACATTCGCCACCCAGCAAGGGATCAAACTCATGACCTCTGAATCTCACAACGAGGACAGTCCAGTTTCTACTGACTTTTAGCGGTTATCTATGGTTAGTCCATGATGTATAGTACAATATTATAGAGTACTGATTCAACAAGAGCGAAGAATTAATAATACGTCACCACACATACAAATTCAGAATCTTTCACTACAAATCGTTTTCATAATAAGTTATATTTCTTTACTTCGTTAAGCGATTTGTACGTATGACCATAATAGCATAAAAGAATTAGCGAAAGAAAAAACAACGTAATCTAACTACTACTTAATTTAACGCACTTCATGCATTTCACCTAACAATGATCCAGCGAACTGATAGTCATAATCTTCTCCAAGTTCTTTAGCCGGACCGTTACAAACGATACCCTATAAAGAAAACAAAAGCCATAAGAATATACAAAAACAAGAAATACATGAAAGTAGACCCAGATGATTATAACACAAGTAATTCATTGATAAGATAGAGAGGTTGAAGTATCAGAAATCATTGTAAAGAATTATTTACGCGACACAACATAAATTTAATTTGATTTTTGATTTTCTTCTAGTACTATTAGCATTATGTATTATAAGAAACCGGAAATTGAGATGTATAAAACCCTATACAAAAACTTATTAAGATACATAAAGTAAGAAAGTATTTATATGCGTGACTTAGTGAATAGATGTAATAAAAAAAAATCCATGGCAAATGTCCATTATTATAAACAATGATTAATATGAGTACACATTAAAAATGGGACGAAATGACTTATTTAGGCAATTTAAACAGAATTTTTGTAGAACGTGGAAACGCCATAGCTAATGAATCTTATGAGAACTATATACATCTGTAGGAATATCTAGAATAAAAGATTGTGTAATATGATAAGATTTGAAAGTGAAGTAAAAAATGGAATAAACTAGTCTGCAGTGAAGAGAGTTGGGTTGCTGAGCTACAGATTAGGATAATTAGTAGATAGTTTTTTTAGAGCAAACAGTTCAAGATTCGTCAGTAGTAGAACATCAGCAAAAATGCACTGATTTACATAGGTTACTATCGATGAAAAAGAAAATGCCAAGAAACTCTTGACAGTAACTTTGATGCTTTGGCGAATGCCACAATACAATTTCGGCAATAATCATGTGCTCACTAGTGACTAGTTTTAAGAAAAAAATCCCAGTGAGCTATCACGGGTGTTCAACCATGTTAGATGAGACAGGATGGTTGTGAAATATTGCGAGTTGGTTGAAGCTAGACTTGTACATCATAAAGTCTAAGCTAACGGTCTAGAGATTAATCGTTCGCGCGCGTGAACGAAGGCTTTGGACACGATTCATGCGTACATAGTCGTGGATACGCACTGTTGAAGTACTCCATTCTAGGAAGAAACAGCCTTCTAATTCTACCAGGTTGTTAATCCTGGTATAACTTGGATCGATTTTTGATTTCAATGAAATAACCATTTAATCATATGTTTGTAGTTAATTAGTAACTAGAATGAAATTGAGTAATAACAGAGGGAAAGACCAATTACTGTAACTGACATAATTGGTACACAAACTTTCATTATGAATCAGTCAACAACTCTCTTCTAGACATGTGGAAAGTTGTAAATATAAGTCAAGCTTGGAAACTATACGATTACTTTGAAATGAAAGTTTAGTTTATTTCTAGATAATAATGCAGTTAATTTCGCTATATGTTTATAAACCTCCAGAAACAACCTATTATCATGAACTTAAACTAGATCGATGTGTACATACGATTAAAACTATTCATCTGCATATTGACACTTATAAACAAATGACTGTACTATATATTGTCACACAATGATTATTTAGTAACACTAGATAAGGTAAAATTAAACAAATTATTTACAAATAAACTATTATATTCCACATTTTATTTGCATACATGTTATCGGTGTATTATAAGATTGGTTCAGGTTGATTTTCACAAGTTCAATAATACTTTATTTGATCATCCATTTGTAATCCTAATTATTTTAGTCAGACTTTTGAAAGAACACTAAATCTAGGTCATTTATACGATGTATTCTGTGCATAATTTAGTCTGTCATTTATAATAAAATTATAAACTCAATTATAATACATAGTAATATTCATTGGAAAGGATTTCACAAAACCATTCAATAAATAAGCCTAAACATTACCGTATATCCTAGTCCATAGCATAATCCAACATGACTAGTCAAAGTAGCGATTGTCAGTAGTCGTGGATTTGGTACTTTCAATGCCTACAAAATAGATGTAAATGTATATTTCGAACAACTGTTGTGATATTAAAAAGAAAACTCTTGAGACCACCACTGTAGTTATCATTATTTTAGACTGTTGTCTTTGTATTCCCATGTAGCATCTTGATGTTAAGCTGCAAAGAGCTTTGCTTCGTTTTGGTGACCTATCTGAATTAATTATTTTACTATTGCTTAATCAAGGTCATGTGAATATTACTGAAATAAAAACATCAGTTCGTAGGCTTGCCTTAACTTCAGTTATGAGTCTGTTCTACACATGTGTATTTAGTTGTGGTGTCGTTCGATAGCATTTGTTATATTAGCGATTCGATCTATCTAATCAAGTTTGATTCATCGTGCTCCACTCGACTGAGGCAATGGATAACACATAGCAGCGTGTGTTTTCGGACTTAAAAGAACTAATAACCTCCCTGGGATTTGAATCCGCATTACAAGAATTTCTTCTAAGCGCCTTCATATACACAACATAACAAAAAAGTTCAAGCGGTTAAGTAACCTATATAAGTAACCATGTTGTAACTTGATCGGCCGAATGCAATCAACGTTAAGAATTACATAAACATGGGAGTCGTTGCTACTCAGTGATCAACCGTATGGGATATTAATAGCTGCTCGGACAGAACAATTATAATCTCACACTGTAAGATTACATCTACACTTGTGTACATAAACTATTCCAAGTGCAGATCATAATAAAATAATTCAGTGTAGTTGTGGGACAAAATGGACGATTGTTCAGTCAACCAGACAGAAATAATATCTTGTGAAAATTTAGTTTTATACGCTTCATTTTGAAACAAAAAAGACAAAAGTACATAAATAAGACAAATATACATTTATTCACTTACCTTCTCCTTAGCTTCACATAATAAATCAGTCATAACCATTCGACCTTCAGCATCAGTATTGTTCACGCGAACCCGTACTCCAGCACGTGAAGTTACTATTTCATCACTTACATAAGCATTTTCACCAATGCTGTTACGAACTAAACCTAAAGTACCATGCACCTAAGAAAAACAGAAGACAAACACTTGTTTGATGAATATCACCTTCAGGTAAACAAAATAAGTTACAAATCATTGATCACATTCTTATAATTGATACTGATGAAAAGGAACTTTGTAAACATGTTGAAGGTTATTAGATTTAAAATTTAATCTGACTGAACAGATAATTAATCAGGGAAGTAAAATGCGACATGCCATAGATACATAAAGTGAATAACTGGGTTGAATCATTTAGAAGGACAAATATTGATCAGAATAAGTTAGTTATTAAAAGGAATATGTCAAGGAGAGTCACTAAATGTTTTATACCGTAATATCAACCAGGTACTGTTTATTTTATTCTACCTACAATCCAACGCTGTAAAACTCCGCCGAAAGCCCTTCTAGGATTACTGGCGGTCTCAAGCCTGAATAAAGGAGGGCCGAGCATGGGCTCAACAACCACATCTCGTAGAAAACAATCAGTGAGGGAGCAAGAACAAGTGACGATAAAATGGAAAGACATCATCAAGAGTCTAAAGAAAAGATCTCAGCATGCACGAGCACTACAGACGCATCACACTACTATCACTACCAGGACACCTTTTCAACAGTGATGTGAACCGGATCAAAGATTGATTAGACAACCAGGTGAGCGGCCTATGCTCCTCCGCGAGGGGTAACAGGTGTAAATAAGTATCTAATGAACTAGTGTTCCATATTCTTTAGTAAGCAAATGTGAAAACTCTAAACGTTTACCGTAGTAATTTTAAAAACAACAACAAGTTCAATTAATGAATACTACAAAATAATGTAAACACTGTTGTAACTAACTGTTCAGAAAAACCCTATTAAATCAACTGCATAAAAATCAAATTCACAATTATAACCTTTAAGTTTTTCGGTTTCAATAAGTTTAAAATTTTGAAAAATCCAGCAACAGCAGCTGCACCACATTTATCCCGATGCATCGTAGCCATAATACCTCCAACTTTAAGATCTGAGCCACCTGTATCATAGGTAACACCTTTACCAACTAAAAACAAATTGACTAATTGCTGAGGGTCAATCTGTGATTCTGTAGATCCATTGTATTCTAAGTGTACAACGTGACCACGATGTCTTTCATTATCTATGAGTAATTAAAAAACACAAAACATTACAATTATATTTCAATAGATAAATGGGACAATTAAGAAAACATGGTGCACTAGTCTATCAGTACGCTTAGTGCTGATTGACGATTGTTCAATCCGCGTCGCTTAGCCTTCATAATTGAAAACTAAGGAACCACTACAATTCCTACGACGTGAAGTCAGAATACTAAAAACCAGTACAAGTCATATCTTGAGTAAACATCCCATTGAAATAAACCAATGTTAATGACGAATAAAATATCACACTGGGAAACAAAAACAAAAATTACTCTCAATAATTATCAGATAGAATTAAAAACCGAAGTAATGTTGAACAAAGATTACAATGAGTGAAAATCCCATTTTGCCTTTTTTTAATCCGCCAAATCAATTATTGTGCTCACCTTTTAGGTTGAGTTTCTCATGATAGTCATTACTAGTGATTAGATGCATTATGTTATAAGAAAATACAGATGTATTTATTCTTTTTCTCTCCATTATTCATGAGTTAAAATACTGTCTAACAGTAAATAACAATTGATTTCATTACCTACTTCAGATAGAATATTAAATGTTCCATTTCATCAATAATACTATTACATGTGTATTTTTGCCATACATCTTGTTAGTTACATCGTGCTATGTTACGTGACAACTTGGACTAATGCAGATTCTTCCCAGGTCCTTTGTTGTTTATGACTGACGGAGCCACATTTCACAAAAGTGTAAGATATTAAAATAACCAAGAATAGCATTAAGTGGGAAAGAAACAAATAAAGGGTAATCATACATTAGATTAAAATAAAGAATGAAAAAGGGTCTCCGTGATTAATTGAACTAAAACATCCAAGATCTTTATTCAAAGTACTAGATATTTCAATACCAGAAAACAGAGAGACGACTAAGACTATCAATGCACAACTTCACAAACTAGTGAGGAGCGTTATATCAAAATTAGAAAACCTTTCTGTAATGTTATGCCTGACTCCGGTATGTTAATGAAATATATATTCTAGTAACTTCGCATATATTCTTTTGACTGCTAGCATTAAAAACAGTGTGGATATAAAAGGTCAAATACAAAAGTACTTGAGGAACATGTATTTAGATATTCGTTAATAAAAATGCCCTGGTATGGCCGAGAGCGGGGTGGGTCCGCCCTCCCTCTCGAAATACTCTCACACGGCAACGCGTATATAGCCTCTGCCAGGGAAGTCCTACTCACTGCCTTCTCGTGGCGGGGGTGATGTTTACGAAAATGAGAGGACGAAAAGCGAATGTCCGTCGCTTTAACCGGATTCCAAATCAATGGTGCACATGTGCTCCAGTATCCCGCGGGAACGAATGGAGTATGAACCAATTTTCGGTCATCGGCTACCATGGGACTGCATCTCCTAACGATGCTCCACTGCCTTGTGGGTCAGACACTTAGGTCAAAGGCTCGGGGTGTGGCCCCCTAAGAAAACCACATGCTTCGGTCTGGGCACCCGAGCAGTATCACAGCCCACACACAATTAATGAAGTGAACTGTCTATGATCATGGAAACTAATTCTCTTGCTTCGACAAACATTCAAATGATTAAAATATTATTGCTATTATTATTATTATTATTATTATTATTATTATTATTATTATTATTATTATTATTATTATCTATTACATCATTATTCACCCTCTTTTATTCCTACTCTGTCTATACTTATTTTTTTCGACTTATACAGCAGCTCGTCTATGGTGGAAATTCGACTTTATCTAAACGTTCTCGAGTCAATGTCCAATTAAAAATTGTATGTTAGCACCGAATACGAGGACTGAAGCAGTTTTTCTGAAACCACGTGCACCATTCAAACTGGCTGCCTTCAACGTTCGCACATTTATGCAGGTCGGACAACAGATAGGGCTGGCTATGTCTTTGGAAAATCTTAATATTGATGTTTGTTGTCTATCCGAGACCCGTATTCAAGACTCAAGACTACAAATTCGATCTCCATCTGTCGCTTCAAAAAGCTTGTTTTAAGTGCGCTTATCCGGGGACCCTGTGGCATCTTCGTCTGGTCTTGCTGGCGTTGGTGTCGCACTAAGCGCTAGAGCAGCACTAATCGATTGGATCCCCATCAACAGTCAGTTATGTGCTGTTAGATTAGAGTTCCATCAAAGTGAGAAGAAATCGGCGTGAGAAACGATGTCTTCTCGTCATCTCCGCCTATGCCCTGACAGATTGCAGCCCGGATGCAATCAAGGATGAGTTTTACCACCAGTTATCTGTTCTTCTCCAGAAAGTGCGTTCGACAGATATTGTAGTACTAGCCGGAGACTTGAATGCTCAGGTCGGGTGTCTAGGCACAGAAGAGAGTCGTTTAGGTGGCCGATGGGGACATGTTGGTCGCAGGACAGATAACGGGGACCGTCTACTGCAACTATGCACAGACCACAACCTGTTTCTGGCTAGCACTAACTTTCGGCACAGTCATCGCCGATGTGCCACTTGGCGTCCTCCTTCTGCATATCAAGCGTGGACTCAGATTGATCACATTGCGATCAGTTACCGCTGGCGTGGTTGTGTACAAGACTGCCACTCCTTTTGGAGTACCTATCTGGACTCTGATCTAGCCTTAGTTTTCAGTGGCCAACGAAGTGACCGCCACCAACGGATTGATGTTAGCAAGTTGGTTGCAACTTCTGTTGCAAGTATCAAACCGAGCTAGCTACCATTCCACCGAAAAGTATAGATGAGCATTGGTTGCAATTGCATGACGCCATGAAAACGGCGGGTACAGTCAGTTGTGGGTTTGCGAAACGTCCCGCTTATAAGAACTGGGTTTCTTCAGGCTCCTTACAACTCATTGAAGCCCGTCGGTCTACTCCGGGTGACCGAGGGTTTGACCACAAACGAAGGTTGTTACGTAGCGAAATTGGGAAAAGCTTGCGTAAGGACCGAGAAGCTTGGTGGTCGGAGCGTGCTAATGAGCTGGAAGCAGCAGCTTCATCTGGTAATTACCGGAAGCTCTTCCAACTCATCCGAGCCACTGGCAGCAAGAGGTCTGGTGTGAGCGAAACAATCTGTGAGGATGATGGGATGCCAATTGCTAACATCCATCGACGTCTTGGACGATGGTCAGAATTCTTCGAAGGGCAGTTCAACTAGCCTGCTGCTCCGGCAACATCGGTCAGACTGTCCTGCCCCCATGGCAGGTGACAACTGATCCACCAAATGAGGAGGAAGTCCGCAAGGAACTCCAACTCTTGAAGCGCTACAAATCACCTCACCCAGATGACTTACCTCCGGCGCCTTTTCAAGATGGCGGTGACTTTCTGACTAAGGAACTGACGACGTTGTTTACAAAGGTTTGGGAGCTAGAGAGTGTATCAACGTCATGGAATGAGTCGATAGTTGTCCCTATCTTTAAAAAGGGTTCACGTTGTTCCTGTAACAACTATCTGGGGATAAGTCTACTTCCGATTGCGTCCAAGCCATTGGCTTCCGTCATACTTTGTAGGTTGTTCAAAACCCGAGAAAGATTGATTCGTGAAGAACAGGTTGGTTTTCGTTCTGGTCGAGGATATATTGATCATATCTTCACCCTCCGCCAAATGTTAGGACACCGCCACACTTATCGAAAGCCAACAATCGTAGTTTCTTGGCATCAGGGCTGCCTTCGATTCGTTGGATAGGACTGTTCTTTGGAATTGTCTATTGAAGAAGGGTGTGCCTGAGAAGTTTATTAACATCCTAAAAGCCCTATATACAAACACCTCAGGCAGAGTGAGGGCATAAAACCACTTTTCTCCATTGTTCCATTCGAACAGTGGGGTTAGACAGGGTTGCCTAATCTCACCATTCCTCTTCAACTTTGCCATCGACGACATTCTGGAAACAGCCCTGATGGATGTAGGTAATGGCGCTATGGATCTGTTGCCTGGAGAAAGACTTCTCGACCTTGAGTATGCGGATGATATTGTCTTACTGTGCGATAATGCCCAAGGCATGCAATCCACACTTAATTAGTTGGCAATCAGTGTCCGTAGGTACGGTATGAGCTTTGAACCTTCGAAGTGCAAAGTACTTCTACAAGACTGGCAGGATTCTAATCCCGTACTCACTCTGGATGGTGAGCAGATAGAAGTAGTCGAGAAGTTCATGTATTTGGGTAGCTGCATAAGTGTTGGTGGGGGTGTGAGTGATGAGATCAATGCACGTATAGTAGAAGCCAAGAGAGGCTTATGCCAATCTGGGCCATCTTTGGCGCCTTCGTGATGTTAGCCTGGCTGTAAAAAGTCGGATCTACAACGCGTCGGTTAGAGCAGTTTTGCTCTATGCTTGTGAAACCTGGCCTCTCCGAGTTGAGGACGTTAGACGACTCTCTGTGTTCGTTCATCGTTGTCTCCGAAGGATTGCTGAAATCCAGTGGCAACACCATGTTAGTAATGCAGAGGTTCAGCATCGTGTGTTCGGGCACAGAGACGATAATGCGATTGGTGTCACTATCCTGAAACACCGACTTTGGTGGCTTGGACATGTTCTAGGAATGTCGTCCCAGAGAATTCCACGTCTTGCATTATTTGGGACTGGTTGGAAAAGGTGGAGAGGTGGTCAGTATATGACATGGTGTCGTGGTATGAAAGAAAGCTGGAATGGGCCGGCTTCTGTTGGTCTTTCACGACTCCTTGGTTGGGGTCCGAGAGATGGTGCTACACAATGGCTAGAGACGTTATCAGATATGGCTCGGAATAGAAGCCATTGGCGATCCTGCTGTAACCTTTTGCTTTCTTCATAAAAGTGGTATCTTCTTCATTAACTGAAAGATTTGTTCTGATTGTACCTTCCGTTCCCCCATTATGACTATGATTATTACTACATTCCCTTACACCAATCTCTTCATTATTGGTTTTTTTAATTATTATTATTTCTTTTTTACGTTCCTCACTTTTTTTTCTTAGATTCCCCGCCCCTCCTTGTGGGAAGGCAGAATCGCTGCAGATGCCGGTTGTCTGAGGAAAACACCTTACTGCTGTCACAGTCAGCAGTACGACTTCGCCCTCAGACCTTGAGTTGCTGCTTTTAGTCTTACCGTTCTCCAATCGACCTGCCTCACATGGTAGAACCTACAGGAACAAATGTCTCAGCCAATATAGCTCGGTTGGGTCATCACGATAGGCAAGCCCGACCTCTACGTCAAGGGGGCGGCAACGGTTGGAACCTCCCTGTCAGAAGCTTATTGAGCAATGAAATAGTACGGCCTACTACATTTTCCAACTTGGAATCACGGGAAGGATGACATGTACTAAGAGGATGAAGAATTTCAACTAATTGAACATTCTCGTCGCAAAAGGCAGAAGTGTCGTCCATATAACAGTTCAGCAAGAAGTAGTATCCATTCATAGTTGAGTAAACAAACTTCACTTCACTTATGTCTCACAAATAATATCGAATTTCTATTATCCTTGGCAATCCTAAATTCACATGCTTTAATGTCGAATTTCCGCTTGGTTGGGTTCGTTCAAATTCTGGTAAACTAGTGTACTCAATTAATACAGGTTACGTGGCTTTGTAAGAATAGCTGTTTGAAGTAGGATGCAAATCATGATAATTAACAAGCAGAGAAAAAGTCGAAGGGCCATTTCCCAGGTACTGGGGAATACTTACGTCAGATCTGTTTCCAGAATATCGTCGATGCCAAAGTTGAAGTGTGGTGAAATTGGGCAACTGTGCCAAACCTCATTGCATGAATAAAGCAATGGAGAGAGGTGCTTGTATACCTTCACTCTGTCTGATGTGTTTGTGTACAAACTTCAAAATATCAGTAAACTTCTCAAGGGACACTGCTACAAAAGACAATCCCAAAGCGCAATCATATCCCACTCATGTCAAGGAAAATAGATTTTTAGCCTTCACGAAGTGTGGAAAATCAAAAACATTCGCCGGACGGTGATATGATTAACAATTTGATCTAAAATCAGTCAATGTCATTAGTTTTGTACAGTTTGCGAAGTACAACGAACGTTAACAGTTTGGATACGATCGAAAGTAAACGTGTCCAACAGTAATCAGTGTATTAACAAGACAGGTCAATTTCAAACATAGAGATGATGACTGCTTCATTCCATAATGTTAGGGCACTGTTTTCCTAACATTTCCAAACAAACAAGTTAGTTTCGTGACCAGGTGTTCGGTATCATTTTTAGAATAAGTCAGAGTCACATCGTTAAGGCCTGGTGAATTTCGGAGCTCGAACAGTTCCTCAAGAACCTTCACTTCGTAAGGACCGGGTGCCACCGGCCACTACAGACAAGACAGTCTGCAAGAATAATACTCAGCTTATCAATCTTGTGTTAAAGCTTACCCATGCCATCTAAGTTTAACACCATGAACATTAACAATATACCTAGGAGATTTTAAGTGAATTTTGGATGCGGCATAGACAGATCAAGCGAACGGATCTGCAGAGCTCCGTTTAATTTAATTAATATTATCATAACTCCTTGAAAGTATAGAATGTGAAGCACGCTACGTTCGATAGTCCTAATGACAGATTAGTGGTATCATTTGCACATGGAAAACTATTAGATATTTTCAATATATGTAAACATGTAGTACACAAATGAGTTGAGCTGTTTTTTTTCATTATTTTGCTGTCAAGCTAAAGAAAAGAACTTACTTCCACGATCTACTATAGCTGCCAGAGGGTAAAGCCCTTGATCGACAGGACAATCAGTCATCTGAACAGGTTCTGTCAATTCTTTTTGAAGGTACGTCACTATATTCTTTGCACTCATACGTTCTGGGTCAGATCCACCTATATCACGTGCTACTCGTAAACCCTCTTCCAAACACCAGGCTAATCCAGTCTATATAGTTTAGATAAGGAAAAACTAAGTCAAAACCATAGTTTATGAATAAATAATTATGAATATATATAAATACATTAGTTTCGGAAAGCAGAAATGGCTATGGATGAAGAAAACCACATAGTATAGACAATAATGAAAGAACAACAGTTACTAACTGGTTAACTCAAACGCTAGTGTACAATCTAACATATCCGATGACTAACCAGACCACTAAGTAGACTGTTATACATTTCCAGAGTGAGTGATTTTACTGATAGCTGTAATTTCTAGATAAATCGAGGTGCCCAATACAGAGCTTCAGTATATAGCATTAACAATCACAGCGTTATTAGGAACGAAATAGAACTAGTAAATAGAAGACAAGTGATCCATATGAACTAGTTTTGTAAACTGACAGATTAAGAAAAATTCCAATTAAGCTAACGAAGTAAATCACAACCTAATAGAAATAATTTAACAATTCTTTCAGCGTAATGTACGAGATACAAACCCGATTGATGGATTTGTGGAGATAGTAGAGAGACATGTGTCCAAGAACCACTTGTATATTTTTCAATTATCTTCGTTTTCTTCATTATATGTGTGTAACACAACTTTAAGATATACTGGTTAATTGTTGCTAATCGTACACGACCAGCATCATAAGCGTTGTATTATTGTTGTTTACATACATGGTTTGAATAGTGATACAAGAATATGGTCATGATGCGTTAAACATGAGAGAAAATAAGTTGGGTTCGAAGTGCAACTTTAAATCACTTAAAATACATTGAGTAAAGTTATGGGACAGCCGATATCCTGTTGCTGTCCAAGTTACAGAATGAGGTAACTGAGATATAACTGAATTGTAGTTTAGGAACTCAAACCAAACCAGGTGAAAACTACACCATAAAAATATATGACAAACATTAGATTTAAACAAAGATCATTACTTACAACAATATTTGATAAATAACCGATTTGTTCCAAATAATAAAGCAGTAACAACAAAAAATAATAAAATCTTACAAGTTTCTCGTGGTCTACTGCGTAATGTGTCCCAGAAAACCAACCCAGGACTTCAGCCTTTTGTGATTGAATAGGTTTTGTGCGTGTAGAACCTTCCGGACGGTCAAACTCACGAACTTCGAGGGGCTGATTAAATGGAGAAAATTTAAAATTAGTGTTTTCATTTTACTGGTGCTACATACATTTTGAAAGTTTAATTTTGTAATATAAGAAATGGAAGTTAAAAATGTGCTTAACCCCCCCCCAGATAGTTCACCAATTGAAATCATCATCAAGAGGAAAACGATAACAGGAGAAATAAAGTGAATATGGGCAACAAATCGCTTGAGAGTGTAATAGACGGATAAAGACGAGACAGAAATACAGAAGTATTGGATAATATATACAGTTAGAATGAACGTTTTTATACAGTTTTTATTGGTTTTGAGCTTTATTGCTAATTACACAGACACTGATCAACAACCCTTTCACCAGTCAGATTTCAAAGACGAATGTAAAGTCTTCGCTTAATTTAAACCCTGAATGAACGACCGAGACGTTAATTGATATGAACCATTATTGCTAACAATGCCACAGGAGTATTCACCTTCCGCAGAACATAATTTTATAAATTTCTTGTAATTGTGAAAAGCAACTTTACTTTCAATGACACATAAAATACCACTCGACTGAATATAGTATGCATAGAAAACTTTAAATCAGTGAATTATTATTTATTATTTGAACACAAATATTGGTACAAGAGGGCACCAAATACTTATGCGCCACACATTTTCATTATCATAATATTTGTGTGTAGGCTGTGATGCTGCCCGGGTGCTCAGGCCGAAGCATGTGGTTTTCTTAGGTGGCCACACCCCGAGCCTTTGACCTAAGGGTCTGACCCACAAGGCAGTGGAGCATCGTTAGGAGATGCAGTTCCATGGTAGCCGGTGACCAACAATTGGTTCATATTCCATTTGTTCCCGCAGGATACTGGAGCACATGTGCACCATTGATTTGGAATCCGGTTAAAGCGCCGGATATTCGCTTTTCGTTCTCTCATTTTCGTAAACAACACCCCCGCCAAGAGGAGGCAGTGAGTAGGACTTCCCTGGCAGAGGCTGTATACACGTGGCCGTGTCAGAGCATTTCGAGAGAGAAGGAGGGCCCACCCAACTCTCGGTCATACTAGGGCATTTGGGGGCATCATTGTTTCTTTACTTATTCAGTGAAACGGTAACGAAATTGTATTTTGGTTCAAAGCACATTCCGGGGTGCGTGGTCTATCGCTGAGTACTTCGGTATCTTGGTCATGTCAGATGAGTCGTGGTGCAAATCAGTGAAACCATACAATCGATTCAATATTGAATTAGTTGTAGTATATTACAGTTCAGAATGTGTAGATGATTTTCCCCTAAGTAAACTCAAGTCCTGGTGTAACAAGGTTAAAGCCTTGTAGTAGGCGACTTTAATGCACCGTATATAAACTGGGTTAACTTAAAAGTAGGGTCATCGATAACGTCATTCGATTGCAAACTATTAGAAGCCTTGATTGCATTAGCCATATTCCAACACATTAGAAATCCCACAAGATATGACTTAAGAAAATCTTCCTCTTTTAGATTTAGTCTTCACACACGGTGATGACGTTGGTCAAATGACTTTTCTCCCACCACTATGGAGAAGTGACTATGCAGTCATATTATTCAAATTCATGGATGAGATTGCCTGTCAAACAGTTGCGCCGGCTCGTCCTAATATATGGAAGGCAGGTATGGAGGCAATCAACTCCACAGCATCGGATGAAAACTGGGAAATTGACTCATGGTCAACAGTACAAGAGGCATGGACTCTATTCAGGCACTTATACAATCGGGTAACTCAACCATACATACCTTGGACAGTCCCGAAGAAGAAGAAGCACGACCATCCCTGGATAGGCCGGGATGTTCGACGTCTACTAAGACAAAAGAAGAAATATTGGAGTGCTGCTATCTGCCTTGGCACAGCAAGTACGAAGGAACGCTACAGATCGATAAGAAACACGTGTATAACTAAAATTCGGGAAGCTCAAAGAAAGTATGATATGCAGCTGGCACAATCTGAATTCAAGCAGCCCAAGAGAATATTCTCGTACATAAACTATAGAACAAAGATGAATCATTGGATTCCCAACCTAATTAAAGAAGGGAGTGAAGCTGAAATGATAGAGGAAGATTAGGAAAAAGCAGAGGCTATGGCTGACTATTTTTGGCAGTTTTCACTCAAGAACCTCCTCTAGAGAAAAAACCAGACCCAAATATAGAGTCAACAAACCAGCTGCTCAATGTGGACTTCGACCAAAACGATGTGCTTAAGGCTCTTAGCACCCTAAACATGGAGAAGTCAACAGGACGAGATGAACTACACCCCAAGATCTTGAGACATATTGCCCAGTATATCGCGGCCCCACTGAATGTGATATTCAATATGTCACTTGACCAAGGGGTGTTACCTAGGGACTGGAAGAACGCAATCGTCACTCCCATACATAAAACAGGTCCACGACAAGTTCCATCGAATTACACACCCGTAAGCCTCACCAGTGTGGTAATTAAAATACTGGAAAGAATAATCAAACGGACCATAACGGCATTTATGGAAACCGATAACTTGCTGAACATGGCACAACATGGTTTTAGAAAGGATTTATCCTGTACAACGAACCTCCTTACAGCAAGGGAATTTTGGATAAAGGCAATAAACAATGGAAACTCAGTGGATATTGTCTACATAGACTTCAGTGAGGCTTTTGATAAGGTGCCAACTAACAGACTGCTATTGAAGTTAGAAAACCTTGGTATTGCTGGACCTCCTTTGAAATGGCTTAAGGATTTCCTAGTAGGTCGTCGACAGAAAGAAAGAATAAATCCCAAGTGCTCCATCTGGAGACCAGTACTTAGTGGAGTGCCTCGAGGTTTCGTCCTAGGTCCTTTACTTTTTACACTGTATGTAAATGATCTTCCAAGTATAGTACAGTCCCCAATGTTATTATACGCCGACGATGTAAAAATCTGGCGAGTAATAACTGGAGACGAAGACGCATGTGCTCTTCAGGCAGACTTAAATAATATGATTGGCAGGTCTAAAGAGTGGCTGAAGCCTATCAACTGAAGCTGCTACCTTGATGCGGTGGTCGAGTTCGCCTATCGTGATGACCCAACCGAGCTATATTGGCTGAGAAATTTGTTCCTGTAGGTTCTACCATGCGAGGCAGGTCGATTGGAGAACGGTAAGACTAAAAGCAGCAACTCAAGGTCTGAGGGCGAAGTCGTACTTCTGACTGTAGAGGGGTGTGACAGCAGTAAGGTGCTTTCCTCAGACAACCAGCATCTGCAGCGATTCCGCCTTCCCACAAGGAGGGGCGGGGTTAGAAAAGGTCGACCCTAAAAATGTCACACCTCAACTTACCTCACGGGTTTCCGTCTCCGGTGGTAAGGCCCTTCGAAGAACGGAGCTAACACATTAAAAACCTTCCACAAAAAGGCCGTGCGCGACCGGCCTCAAGCAGTTGTCCCTTAGGCTCTGCGGTCACGCTCCCAGGTCGTTAAGACCAACACTAATTCAATTTCCTTTTCAGATTCCTCAAGAAATACCCTTCCACGGTGTGGGCAGCCGGGAAGTGATATCAGCCCTCATACCCGTAACAGCACACGAGACCAAGTTGGTCACATTCAAATCCTTCCTACACCTCCTAATAACTCTCCATGACTAACCCTCCTCACGTCTCTTTATCACCTCGCACCGCCAGGGCAAACGATTTGAGTACGCGGAACGCTATTCCTAGTCTCCTGAAACCACGCTCTAAACTACATGTAGGAGCTTTTAACGTCCGAACACTGTGCCAAATAGGACAGCAGGCTTCCTTAGCTAGGACATTAGAATCCCGCGCCATCGATGTGTGCTGCGTCTCCGAAACGCGCATACAGGATCCGAGTAGCATCATTCATTCGACATCACCATGTCAAAATAAAGAACCGACTCAATTCACACTTCGTGTACCTGGAAGCCCTGATTCTGCTTACCGTGCCCTCGCCGGCGTAGGTATAGCATTGAGTCCTAGGGCAGAACTAGCTCTCTTAGAGTGGATCCCAGTAGACAGTCGTTTGTGCGCCGTCCGACTGAACGGAACAGTAAGGATCCGAAAAGATAGGGACACTCATCGTTGCCTATTCGTCGTCTCTACCTATTCTCCCACTGACTGCAGCTCGGATGATGTAAAAAATGAGTCTTACATAAAGCTCTCCGACCTCCGAAAAGCTAGGTGCTCGGATGTAGTAATAGTGGCCGGTGACTTTAATGCTCAAGTAGGTAAACTAAGACACCTGGGTGGATCTTATAGCAGATAATGGCGACCGTCTGTTGCAGCTATGCTCAGATAACCGCCTGTTCCTTGCAAATACTAACTTTAAGCATAAGGAAAAACATCTTTTAACATGGAGACCCCCTAATCCGTCCCAATGTTGGACCCAAATAGATCACATCGCTATCAGCCACCGATGGAGGGGCACGATATAAGACTGTCGCTCATTCTGGAGCACATGCTTAGATTCAGACCATGCTCTAGTACGAGCGCGCATTTGCCTGCGTCTTACTGGACGTAGGAAAGACGCTGCAAGGAAATCTCTTAGGGGCCTTCTTAATGATAGTCAAGCTAAGGGTATATTTCAGGAACAACTAGAAAAACAGTTAGGCAGCCATGTATGTGATGCCCACCCCGAGACAGCATGGAATGATATCCGAAAAGCTGTGGAAACAGCAGTGATATCTGCTAGTAAGGTAAACCACAAGGTTAGGGAGCAACACTGGATCTCAGGAGCATCTATCGCACTGATAGATGCTCAGAAACTCATTCCACCTGGCTCTGAACATAATGAAGAGCGGAGTCAGCTTAAGCGCAAGCTGACAAGAAGTCTACGCAATGATCGTGAACAGTGGTGGGTAGCGAAAGCAAGAGAGATGGAAAAGGCAGCCGCAATAAGTAATAGCAGACAATTGTTCAGACTTGTTAAGGAAACCGGTATTAGGAAACCGTCTGTTAGCGAAACTCTCAGAGAAAGATGGACATATTATTCATTCTCAATCCAGGAGATTGGATCGATGGGCAGAGCACTTTAGGGATCAGTTCAACTGGCCTTCAGCCATAATTTGGTTTCCCAAGATCTCCAGTCAACCTGAATGGCAAGTTAATTTAGGTCCTCCGTCTCTTTACGAAGTTGAAAAAACCATAGGAAATCTGAAGCGAGGGAGAGCAGCAGGCCCTGACAGGTTTATTTCTGAGAGTTTTAAGAATGGTGGTCCAGTATTAGCAATGAAATTAACCGAGGTCTTAGGTAGAATCTGGGAACTGGACGTAATCCCATCTGACTGGTCTCAATCACTGATTGTGCCAGTCTATAAGGAAGGGCAAAAGTCCTCTTGTGTCACAGAAAAATCAGTTTGATAAATATAGTGTCTAAAATATTAGCTTCAATAATACTTCGACGCCTAACCAAAGCTCGTGAAGAACAGACTAGAGAAAATCAGGCTGGTTTTCGACCTGGACGTGGTTGTATGGACCAAATATTCACACTACATCAGGTTCTAAAATACAGACACACATTCAGACGCCCCACAATGGTAGTATTTCTCGACCTTAAGGCTGCATTCGACTCTGTTGATCGTAAGGTTCTATGGCAGTGTTTGTCACTGAAAAGAGTACCAAAGAAGTGCATTAACCTTGTAAAGGCTCTCTACTCGAACACAACTGGTAGAGTGAGAGCTTATGGCGAACTGTCATCAGAATCGATTACCTCAAGTGGTGTTCGTCAGGGCTGTCCACTCTCTCCATTCTTGTTCAACTTTGTCGTGGACGTACTTTTAGAGATAACACTTTCCTCGTTTAGATTTCCAGGGTTGAACTTCTACCAGAAGGTTCACTTGTTGACTTAGAATATGCTGATAACATAGTTCTATTTGGTGAAGACGCTGACAAAATGCAGTCTTCTGACCACTCTTAGCAACAATGCAAGCATGTTTGGGATGCGATTCTTCCCCTCGAAATGCAAAATGTTGCTTCAGGATTGGATGGCATTGACACCCGAACTAATGATAGGGAGTGAAGTAGTTGAGCGTGTCGATCGCTTCACTTATCTTGGAAGTCCCATCAGCCCTTGTGGTCTGGTGTGTGACGAAATCTCAGCACGGATACAGAAGGCTCGACTAGCTTTTGCTAACTTGCGTCATTTATGGCGTAGGCGAGATATCCGTCTATCAACCAAAGGACGTGTTTACTGTGCAGCAGTTCGTTCCATCTTATTTTATGACAGTGAAACGTGGTCGGTAGGAGTAGAGGATATCCGTAGGTTATTAGTATTTGACCATAGGTGTCTTCGAAATATTGCTCGTATATACTGGGACCACCGAGTAAGTACTGCAGTTGTTAGGAAACGGGTATTAGGTAAGGATGACAAATCAATCGATGGCGTAGTGAAACTTCATCAGTTGAGATGGCTGGGACATGTTACGTATGCTAAAACCACCGACTGCCTCGACGTGCGATGTTCAGTGCTATAGGAGTAGGTTGGAAGAAAGCTAAGGGCGGTCAGGCCAACATATGGCACAAATCCATGAAGTCACTGACAAGTGGACTGAGTCATGTTGGTAGGTGTAGACTACCTGGTTGGGGACCGCGAGATGATAGCAACCGATGGTTAGAGACCCTGAATGACATGGCTCAAAATCGTTTGCAATGGCGCAGGTGCATCCACTCTTTGTGTTCTCCCAAATTCTAATCTTCTGAATTCTTCATGTCCCTTTTTTCCTCTTTCCAAATTTATTTCACTGAATTATATTCTTTAAATAACATCTTCGAACCCTAATTTTTCTGATTACAGCTTATAATTTTACTACATCCGCGTGACTTTCGTAACCAATGGTTGGAGACTCTTGGTGACATGGCTCAGAATCGGTCACAATGGCGTCGGAGTATACACTCCCTGTCTTCCCTTAAACTAAGAGATTAAAATCGCTTCATATCTTTCTTTCTACGAACTAATTCTATATTCCGGTACTGTATCCTTATATGCAATCTTTCTCTTATATATTACCACCTTTAACCTAACCACTCCTATGAATCTGGTTTTCATCTTGCTGTGCTAATGAGGTATGGCAACCTGGACCGATGCATGTATGTGCCGGTCCTACGTTGTAGCTGACTGACTGACATCTAGCACTACGGGATTTGAATCGACCACTGCATCTCTGTGCTAGTGTAGTGTGGCAACTCGAAGTGATGTACGTACGTACGAAGTTCTACGTTGTTACTGACTGATTGACTATCAACGCGGCAGTGTCTACATGCACTTTGGGGATACAAAGGTTAATAGGTACAGCATAGGAGAACTGCCAATACTCGTGATCTGGTCTCATAAGGATCTAGGGGTGACAGTGAGTCATGATCTTAAGAAGACAGCCCATTGCCGAGAGGTCGCAGCTAAGAGGTTTAGAACCCTCTGGGCTTTAAAACGGACACTCACTAAGTTAGATATTACCATGTTCACTAAAGTATACACGATTTTAGTGAGAACTAAGCTTACGAACTGCGTCCAGGATGCAAGCCCCTGATTAAAAGGTGACTCGGATATTCTAGAAAAAGTACGGAGGACAGTTGACCGTGAAATTCCAGAACTCTGGGGTTTACCATACAAAGGGCGGTTTGAAAAACTGGACCTCTTTACTCTGTCCTATCGCAGACTAAGGGGAGAGATCTAATTTTCATGTATAGAATACTGAAAAATGATTTTGGACCTAACTTATTCTTCCCACTAGGTCGGGACATCTCAAAGGACATAGCAGCCTAGTAGAAAAGCCATTAACGAACAAAATACCCGTGGAATACAGGTTCTCACACCGAGTCATCACTACCTGGAACCTGCTGCCCAAAGCAGTGGTGTCCGCACCTTTAATTGGCTGTTTCAAGAGAAGACTGGACATTCACAGAAGCATACTAGAAAAGGAGTAACATAGACCATAGGCATTTTATCCCTACTACACAAATCTGGATCTTTTGGTGACACTGAGCAACAATCCCAGGATGTTTGGGATGCATTTACCCCCCTCTAAATGCAAGTTATTAGTCCAAGAATGTCCTGCGTCAACACCTGGACCAAGGATAAGCAGTGTAGTCACATGCGTTGATAACTTCACTTATCTTGGAAGCCTGGTCAGCCCTGATGGGTTGGTGTATGACGAAATCTATGCACCGATTCAAAACGTTCGTTTGGCTTTTACCAATTTACGTCATCTATGGCAAAAGCGAAATATCTGTCTATCAATTAAGGGACGAGTATACTGCGCAGAAGTTCGTTCTGTTCTACTTTACGACTGCGAAACATGGCCATTGAGATTAGATAGTCGTAAGCAACTAGTATTTGACCACAGATGTCTTAGAAATATTTCTCATATCTGCTGGGATCACCGGGTAATGAATAGTGAGGTTAGACGCAAGGTATTAGGGAATGATGGTAAATCAGTTGATGAGGTTGCAAATCTACATCGACTGAGATGATTGGGCCACATGTTACGTATGCTTGAACACCGATTACCACGAAGCGCAATGCTGACTAGTGTAGGGGATGGTTGGAAGAATGTTAGGGGCTGTCAAACCAAAACGTGGCATCAGTGCTTGAAGTCACTGACTTCTAGTCTTAACCATGTTGGTAGATGCAAACTACTTAGTTGGCTATCGTAACCAATGGTTGAGGAGTGAGTGACATGGCTCAGAATCGATCATAATGGCGT
This sequence comes from Schistosoma margrebowiei, assembly GCA_944470205.2. NCBI lineage: Eukaryota > Metazoa > Platyhelminthes > Trematoda > Strigeidida > Schistosomatidae > Schistosoma > Schistosoma margrebowiei. The sequence continues at coordinate 40,423,042 of OX104026.1, read as the reverse complement.
AGGTGTATACACTTTGTCTTCTTTTAGGCTGTGAGATTAAAATTACTTTGTACCTTCATTTCTACCAGCTAATTCTTTCTTCCAATATTATATCCTTATGCACAACCTTTCTTTTATATATTACAAGTGAAGTCGGTGTTCATCTTGTGCTTATGAAGTGTGGTAAGTTGGACCGATGCATATGTGTGCCTGGTCCTACGTTAGAGTTGACTGACTTTCCTCTAATTTAGTCATCAAGAACCAGAATTGTCTCAAGCATCCTGTAACTAATGCACTAATCAAACCGTAAAAATACTTTTTAATAAACACCGGAGACTTACCACATACAAAGCATGGAAGGCACCGAGCAAAGACGCCAAACAAGAAACGGATGGTTCAAGCCAAGAGTGTTCCAACTTTTTAGCCGTTTTTAATGGACCCAACAGAAGGAGAGGTCTTTTAGATCCGATTTTGATAGCTCTAAAAAAAACATACAGCCCATTTGGAATAATGTAGGATTTTGATGAAGTATAAGTGCGCTCCGACCAGCTAATATCTCGTAGAAATATGTAAGACGTTCAGTGAATTTAGCTATAGATTATATAACATGAAGCGATTTAGATGAATGGTAGAATAAGGTCATACCGTGTTTGCATGTTAGCCTCACAACTGTGAAAGAATAGTTCCATACCACGGTGAAAGATGTGTAGTTTTCGGATGATAGTATGTTTAAAGTACAAATTACATCAAACCTAGTTAAGCAGAAAGAGAAATAAACTCCTTATGAGCTGGTGGCTGAACTATGAACGCTTGAGAAGTACTACTGATCTTGGTGAAATATACAGTTCTATGAGGCTCGACGGTTTAACTCCAGAGGCTTTTAAGAATTGTGGAACATTTTTAACAGTCAGGTTGACTGAAATACTATCTGGATGTTTGGAGCCGGGAAAAATCTTGCCCGACAGGCCTCGACGGTTGGATGTCTTAGTCCAGAAATAACTAAGGCTTTCTTTTGGTAACCAAAAAAACGGTTTGACTAATAAAATATCTAAAGCATTAACCTTAATAATCATTAATTGATCGTCTGGAACTGACAAATAACAAACTCCGTAAAACCGGGGTGGGTTTTGATCTTGATAAGCGTATATAGGTCAATCATTTATCATTCGTCAGGCTTTAAAACATTGGCATACTTACCGCTAACAGTTGTGATTCTAGACCTCAAGGCATACCGAAGAAGTACATAAAAATCGTGAGATCTTTACTTGGACACTATTAGTTGAAGTAATGGTTATGGTTAACTTTCATTGAAATTGCCAACTTCAAGTAGTCTTCTAGAGTTGTTAATTATCCCTGTTGTTTTAATCAACTTTATCATACTTTTAGTAATATCCCTTCTTTTGTCTGAATTCAGGGATTGATATTCTAAGAAGCTCACTTATGGACTATAAATATACAGTATATAATCTCAGGTGAAGACGCTAATAGAATACAGGGATTTATGATCGTCTTGAGTAATGCACTAATGTTGGTATATTTGGGATGCTTTTTTCTCCCTCTAAAGAAATATACTGCTCTAAGGCTGATTTGTCAATGAGAAACTAATGATCGACAGCAAAGTTATTGAATGAGTTTTCTACCTTGCTTTTTTATTAAGTTTCATCAGACCTGGTGGATCGATGGCTGATTTAATCTTAGCACTAGTTTAAAAAGCTTATCTGGTTTGAGATATCCGTCTGCCATCGAAGGGACGAGTACACTACACAGCAGTTCGCTGTGTTGCTTTAGAGACGCCAAATACAAATAATAGAACAAATTTGTAAACTTCAAGTTCTTGACCGTAGGTGTAGCTATAGCACTGCAGGTGCATGTTGAAACCACAGAGCGATGGAAAGTTTAAACGTACAGTACCAGGCAAAAATGGCAAATTGGTTAATAAGATTCTGAACACCTTTCAATTGAGAAAATCAGGACGTATATTACGTACGCCCAACCAACACCTAACCAACGTGTAATATTGAATATCAGAAGTAAGGAGAAAGGTAGGTGTGCCAAAGCTCAAACGTGGTATCAGTTGGTGGAGTTATTTACTGTTTGTTACTTTTACATAATTATAAACTTGCCCATCGTACTTTGGTTGTTTATTCTGAACCCCACGTTTACCTTTTTTATTTTAATTTTACACCTAACCACCAGATGTTTGCTGAGTAATGTGATATCTAGATGAAACTACTTATCAATGATTTACATGTGCTTATCATAGAGATATGGGAGATAGTGAGATCAGACTTCAGCAAACAATCTGAGCTGATATATGACTGAATTAAGTGATTGAGGTTGCCTACCCTCATATAAGTCTTTTCATATTGTAACCACCTGCCTTTTATACCTCACATTTACTTACTGAGATATACCTTTCGTCGATGCTTCAGTTATTCGACGAGCATCATCAATGTCTTGATCAAGGTGACCAGTAAACGAAACGACCTAGGAGACTTTATAAATGAACATCAACATACCAAACGTTTAGATGGTAAAGAACGACAAGTCAAGGTGTGGACATCTGAAGAGAATTTCTGGTTCACCTAAAAAAATTATAACCGTCCTTCACACAGACCTGTGATGCTTCTTGTAACGTTTCAAACAGAGGAGTAAACGAGAATGCATCTGACACGTCTTCGACCACAAGTACAACAGAATCGAAGTCCTGAGAACATAGATCTGACGTGATGACAGGCCGTATTGACTCGCGATGTGTCATAGCGGCGACGATTGACCTTGAAGTGTTTGAACGGACAATCCGAGATATACAGATAAACCGAGGACTAAAAAGTGATTTCGGGTAGACCTTTAAAGTTGATTTGTTATGCTTACCTTAACCTAAACAAACTGTGAAATAGCATTAGATGGTAAGTGAGTATTACAAACACGGAGGTGACCTTGGGAGAGTAATCAATAGTGTTTGTTCAAAAATTGCATTTCCCTCATACATTCGGTCACTCTACACAACACCCTGAACATATGAACTTCTTCATCTGACTTGTTGCCTCAGCTGTATAATTTACTGACCTGACATAGTTCGTAACAAATGTTTCGGTCCAAATAGTACCGCAGTTTCAGTCTAAGTTTCAGTCTTCAGTAATAAGGATAGTAGGTTGATGAACCTGTGTTAATCCTGACACATTGCTTTCCAGTGAAGGTCCAGCTTTTCCTTGAAAGTATTCACTGATGGGGCTGATACCACTTGTTCGGGTAAGGCGTTCCAATCATTGACTACTCGATGAGAAAAACGGGATCCCACTTTAAGTTTATTAGATCGTGGTATATGAACCTTCTTGCTATGACCTCAGAGATTAATAGTGCTGGAGGGAGCAAAAAGATTAGACATATCAACACCCAAATCATAATTAAAGATACGAAATGCCAGTATAAGGTCACCTCGTGTCCTACGATACGACAAGGGGAAAAGATTTAGGCGCTTTAAACGCTCATCGTAAGGGAGTCTAGAAAGACCCTTCACTAATTTCGTTCCCACACGCTGGACACGCTCAAGGGAGTTAGTATCCTTTACCAGACACGGGCTAGCTGCTTGGATACAGTACTCTAAATGTGGTCTAACATATATGGGATATAAAATTCTAAACATTTCCTCGTCAAAAGATTTGAACGCTCGGCGAAGTGACCATAACGCACGAAAACCTTTGACAGCGGCTGCTTTGCAATGCTTAGTTGTTTTTAAATCATGACTTAATATTACTCCTAAGTCTTTATGCTCTTGAACGCATGGAAGAGGTTTACCCTCAATAGTGTAACGGTAACTATTACCGTGACCGATGTGCATTAGTACACTCTTCCTAGCATTGATTTCTAAGCCCCACTCTCGAGCCCATCTAACTAAATCGTCTAAGTCAGCTTGAAGATCCAGATGATCAGCCGCACTTTTTATTGTTCTCCAGATTTTTACATCATCCGCAAACAATAATGTCGACGACCTAAGTAACAGCGGTAAATCATTAACGTAGAGAAGGAAGAGCAGAGGGCCTAAGATGGTGCCTTGGGGTGCACCACTTTTGACCGGCTTCCAATCGGATAGCGTTCCGTTGACCCTAACTCTCTGTCTGCGGTCACATAAGAAATTTCCTATCCACTCATGTACAGTACCTATTATTCCGAAGCTCGTGAGCTTCTGCATAAGACCTATGTGTGAAACCTTGTCAAATGCTCTGCTAAAATCTATGAATATCACATCGACAGACAGACCGTTATCTAGGGCTGCTGTCCAATCCTCCCTCGCAATAAGCAAGTTAGTCAAGCATGAACGCTTGTTACGAAATCCGTGTTACTCAGGAGCTAACAGATCATGTAAATCTATGTGGCTTAGCAACCTAACCCGAATTAACTTTTCAAGTAACTTAACGACTATGCTATTCAGACTAACGGGCCAGTAGTTAAATACTATATGTCTCTGACCGTCTTTAAATACAGGACTGACTATAGCGTCCTTCCAAACTCTAGGGAGTTGAGCGAGTGAAAGGGACATGTTGAAGAGTGTCGCAAGCGGTTTTGAAATAATGTCCGTAAGAAATGACAGCAACCGTGGATGTAACCCGTCAGGGCCCGGTGTCTTACCAGGTTTGAGGTTAGTTATCAACGGAAGGACAGTTTCCTCAGTCACCTGTACAGATTCGATGGTTGGTATCTCGGTGTGAGTGGGACAAGTATTTGTTACAATAAACGTAGAGAAGACTTCGCTAAAGTAGTCTGAAAAAGTCTCAGCTTTTGCTCGATCTGATTCAGCTAGTAATTCTGAATTGTCGTGTAACAGTAACGGGGGAATACTATCACTACGTTTCATTTGCCGTTTAACATACGAAAACAATCGTTTCGGACAAGTACGGCTATCATATACTAACTGTCGTTCGTAAGTGGTACGAGATTTGGCTATGGTTTTCTTACAGATATTACGGTATTTTTGGTACTCACGCTTAAATGGTGCATGACCTGTCAACAAGAATAAGTCCCAGAAATGTTTTCTACGCTTTAACAGCTTCCGGGTTTCCTTATTAATCCATGGAGGGCAATGTGATAACTTACGTGCTGCCCATGGGATAAACGGCGACGTTACGGACTCGAATGTAGCCTTAAACTTATTCCATTCATCTTCGATCAATCCATCCGCGTCGACCGACCAATCAGTCGAGATAGCACAGTTTCTGATTTCTGGAATATTGGCTCGCCAGATATTGGGACGGGGTGGAGCAGATACGAATTGTATACCATGTGTCCTAAACTTAAAGTGAATTACAACGTGATTACTGTTCACTAGTGGAGGAAGGTGCTGGATATCAAGGACATCCTCAGAGTGGTGGGTGAGGGCGAGGTCCAGCAGTGACGGAACATGTTGCAAATCAATATATGTCGGTTTTGTGATACATTGTACAAGTGCACACTGAATAACGGTAGATAAAAGGTCGCTATCAAAACCACTACCTGGAGCTGTAAGCTCTATCCAGTTGATATGCGGTGCGTTGAAGTCCCCAATGATGAGACAACATTCTGCCATACTCCAAGAACAGATGTGTCTTAGGATATAGTCGTCAGCAAGACAAGACGGACTACGGTATATCCTCGAAGGACGGGAGCAGGCACAATATGTCCGTTAAGTCACGGGAGCTGTATGGCTTGTGTTGGTCATGTAGCGACAAACAAATCCCCAAAATAAATAGCTCCGTAAGTTTTCAACATTGGATGATGACCACATTAGTTTTAATGGACTCAGCTAGCTGAAGGCGCTCGGTCATGCATACGCACCAGATCACGAGTGAGAACGCCATGCTCAACATCCCTTGCAATCGGTAGCCAGATTAGATCAAACGATCCTCAATATATTGATAACCTACCAAATATATCTTTGAACCTGCTCGCTTCTGTCTTTTGATTTCACTTGGTGGATACGATTCATAATACATGTTACTGGTTGAAGCGTTGTCAAACTCCGAGTACCTGTGGCATCTTCAATCATGGCAATTGTGGTCTCTCAGTCTAACCGAATTTCTTCTGAAAGCGTCGACAGACGAAGTAATGAATTCCATTTGTTGATGACTCGATGGGAAAGTCGATGGTCAGCTGACAAGTGATTTGTTCGGGGCTTGTGAACACTTTAAGTATTTTCATAAACCCTACATTTTGTAAGACAAAAGAACTAAGATAGACTTGGTTTAGTCTGTTGGCCACTATATGGAAGCTTTGTTATTCCGGTTCGTTGAATCTTTTCTAACAACTCACTGACCACTTTTAGCTAGACGCCAGCCGACTGTATGAAACACTCCACTTTAGGACAAAAGAACACTGTATACGGAGTCAAAAAGAGTTTTAGCAGTGACATAATTAACTAATCTTTGATACCTTTAGTGGTGAGACCGATGTGATCTGGTACACCAAACAGTAAACTATGAGTCTGCACATTGTCGGAACATCATCTTATCATTTTTTTAAAATTTCTATTTCTACATAATGTGATATTGCTTTCATATTTTCGGACGATTGTTTCCCATCCGCTTATCAGTATATTGTGTGTTTATCGTCACAGGACATATACTAAAGCTGTTTGATATTAGGACCCTCCCACGTTTTTTCAACTTATGTCACTCTGATCCAACAATATGAAAGCCTGGTTCTGCTATGCAGTGGGAGAGTTTCATGAGCATGGTGTAAGAGACCGACGCGCACAAGTTTTCCCAACAGTGAAAGCACTACCGTGCGATTTTAACAGGCACTTCGCACCTAGTCTGTTTTCTAGTAATGTGCGAGGACTTTACGACTGCTTGAAGAAGGCTGTTCTTAGACGTAGGCACCTGACGACCGACAACGATTTAATCAACTTTTCCACAACATCGAGCTGCACAATGACTTGACAACAGAAATATTGCTACAGCTTCGACAAGTCACAGGTCAACGGACCTTTGACGATGACCTGTTCAGACAACTCTCCTTATCTAAGCTTCCCCACCAAGTGTAGTCAGTCCTAATCCCATTTTAGAATAACGTTGTAGATGAATGCATCTGCCGACTGGATTCTGAAGATCATCAGAACCCCTCGTTCCCGGGGATTATTCTGTCAAAAAAAACCTCAGAAAACACAAAACGATGTTACTGACCGCTGTCATACTCTCACTCGTTATCCTAATATTCATCATAATCGTAGACGTTCCCAAGACCCTCGAAGAAGTCGGTCACGAAAAAGATCTATCTCTATACCACGAGAAGCAGACAATCCTGATTGGTGTTGGTGTCACAACAATTACTGAAAGTCTTCTAGAAACCACTGAAAGCCTTGCAGTTTCCCAGTCTTAAAACCGTACGACATGGTAAACCATTCGAGAAACTTCTTAGCCGGCATGTGTAACAATAGCCGTAGCCGGCGAGCACAGCCGTCCGTTGTACACCACTGATGTGATGACGGATGTATACTATCTTGTCGATACCGGCGCCGAAGCTAGCGTTCTTTCTTTAAACTATGACGATCGAATCCACTAGCCAATATTCAAATTGCAGGCACCAAAAGGGAGACCGATTGCCGCATACGGTAGACGATGCGTGCATCTTGACGTGAGTTTACGCGAACACATTCACTGGACTTTCGTTGTTGCAGGTGGGTCAATTCCGTTTATTGGTATAGACCCACCACAACAGCATAATCTACTTGTCCAAACGTGCAAACGGAGTTTAGTCGACTAGCTACCGAAAAACTGAGGTTGGCCAAAGACTACATGGCAGACTCGATAAGTATTCAGCCATCGAACAGCCCATAGGTATAACCCTTGCACACTGTCCCTAAAAAAGACATCAACGATTGGCATCCGGCTGGTGACTATCGGTAACTGGATACGAAAACCTATTCTGATCGTTACCGGTCACCTCACATTCACGATTTGACAGCTTTCCTTTAAAGGTACGGCCGTTTTTCTGAACACTTATTCGGTTAAAGCATACAACCGAATTCCCATGGCTGCTGACAACATTTCTAAATCCACTATCATCACTCCCTTTGAACTCTACGAATTTTTCCGCATGCTATTTGGTTTGAGATATTCCGCTAAAGCTTTCCAGAGATTAATCGATGACGTTTATAGAGGTCTCAACTTCTTTCATATGTTTGTTAATGACAGCTTGATTGCAAGTCCAGGCAGAGATACTTCCATCATCTAGAAGTTGTCTCCAAGCGACTGCAAACGACACGGAATTACTGTAAACATCCAAGAATGTCAAATCGGCACCGACTCACTAGATTTTCTCGGACATACTGCTGATGCTCAAGGCAATCGGCCGTTGAAAAGTGAAGTGGCAACCATTCTGGATCGCTTACAACCGACAACGATCAACAAACAACGCGGGTTAAACGGTCTAGTAAGTTTCTATAGACGGTTCATGTTGGATTGCGTGTCTATTATGAGAACTTTCACCGATCAACTTCGTGGAAATGCGAAACCCATCAATTTGGACTATGTCAAGAAGAAAACACTCTCCAAAGCTAAGGAACTTGTCGTCAAAGCAACCATGCTCGCACACTAGGACATATAAGCATCCATTAGTATCGCAGTAGACATATCTGACTCGGTAATCGGAGGAGTCTTGCAACAGTGTGTTAACCACACCTGTCAACTCGAGATGGTTGCTAAATAGCGGATCGATGTATTGCACTTTAGGTAGGGAACCCCTAGCCATGTATTGCGCTGTACGGCACTTTTAACACTCTATTGAAGGCCGAGAATTTTACCGATTACAAACCTTGTACGTTCTGCTAAAGCTCATATTCAGACAAGTACTCCCCTCGAGAGTCTCGAAGACTGGACCACATTTTGCAGTTCACATCAAATATACATTTCTGGGGCAAACAATGTAGTTGTAGACGTTTTCTCTCATATAACTTCCTTTGACAGTTTCCAAGGAATCGACCATCCCAAACACGCCCAGCTTCAAAAAGAAGACACTGATCTTCAGCATGAGTTATCGTCCACAACCCTGGAGCTGTGTATGAAAGAGATGGGAACAGGTGAGTAAACTTTGATGTGCAACATATCTAAAGGTGGGGATCGTCCAATCGAGGCGAAACATTATCGACGCAACGTCTTCAAAACGCCGTACAAACGTTCTTATCCAGGTGTTCGTTCAACCATTTATGAAGGACATTTGAGCGACGCCAGAGTGATCTTCAGAGTATCTACCTAATAACCAGGATCAAATGAGGCTTGTAAATCTATGTGAGAGATTCAAACCATGATCTGTATTTGGTGGTGAAGGTCAGTAATTAGATTAAGGTTTTTCATCACTAGCTGATATCGGCTATAATGCCAAAAATCTATTTAACCAAATGCATAAGGGAATTTTCCGCCAAAATCTGAGACCTGTTATCTTATATCCGATTACCTCGTCCAGGAATTATAGTCTCGCCTTAGGACCTTTACCAGATCCAAATGGATACCCCTATCTCTTAACTTGTAGACCGTTTCACTCGATGGCCAGAGGCGGTACCCATCAAGACATTACTGCCAAAAACGTAGCCCACACCTTCGTCGAAAGATGGGTAGCAGGCTTCGGCTGCTCTTCAACTATCACTAAAGACCGTGGGCATCAGTTCGAATCCGGACTTTTCCGTTGTCTTACTACACTACTAGGAGTCGTCGTAACGTACTTAGACGACCTCTCAAAATGGCTAACAAAGAACCTTTCGAAGCCTTCAGCGCAAACCTAAATACTATGCCATCGATGAAAACAATAACATCAGTATTGACTGCGCACCTCAATAATATTGATTTTCTCTTGGTACACCTGAGTGGCACGAGCGCCATAATTACAATGATCAACAAAACGTTCCTGGTTTCTTGAAACCGGTCTGAATCAACGTCAAGTGTGAGGTCAGAGAGATTGCACGCAACTGGTTTGTAGAGAGACATCACTCTTTCGGTTATATTTTTATCTGCAAACTCCAAGATACTTTCAGGTCCAAGGCTTCCTCCATTCCTAAGGGCCCATATATGTATAATTTGTTGTAACCGGTTAAACGTAATGTTAATTTCGTCAAGAGAGTTTTGCAATCGTCGGATGTTGGTACTATGGCGACCAGTATTTTGCTGTGCATGAGATATATTGAACGGCCCGACTTTTGAATTTTGGATTCAAGCCTTAGCGAATCATGCTGATGAGTACACTTAACTGAACCTCCAGTATACGTAGGTATTGTATTTTTTATATCAACTAGTCGTATCACTGGCATACTGCATGAAGTGATGAAGAGGTTGCGACGTGAAGAATCAGGCAGTGATAGTGACATGTGTGGATGAGATGCGTCGAGTGAAATGATGAAAGTCTGACAATGTCACGCAGTGATTCGTCAGACTTTGACCTTATATGTGGCTTAAAAGAAGTTGATGATACTTCATTTTACTGAAGTTACTGACAAAAAAATGGAAGCTGGGTGAGTAGAGAACCCGTATAATTGAATAGACCATCCGAGTTTATAGTTACTGTTAAATATTAACTGGCTTAATACTGACCGTTACTGTGGCTATATAAAATACTTTGGAGACAAGGTGTTCAGTCATTAAGTGAGACAGTAACTATCGATTGAACGTTAATTAGTATGATCAAGAGATATAAACGTGTAAATGTCAGTCGCTGAAGACTTGCATAAGACATGAAAGGGAGGTTCGTGGTATGTATCAACTGTAAGGTATCATTAAAATTTATTTTTACGGATTAAAAATGTACCCAATACGCAAGACAGAATGATAATTCCAGTATTATACACCCCACAAATGAACAAATAACTCCTGACAGACTGGAAAGAAGGGTACCTCATCAAAATACCATAGAAAGGAGACCTGGCCAAGTGTGGGAAGTACGGAGGAATCACACTACCATCGGGACCAGAAAATGTTTTCATCAGAGAGTCTCCGAATCTTATGAAAGATTCAATAGACCTCCAACTTTGAGATCAACAGACCGGATTCCGTGAGGATTGGTCATGAACAGACCGAAACGCGATATCACGAATCGTTATTGAACAATTAGTTGAGTTAAAAGCGTCACCATAATAAGGTTTAAATCCGCCAAATGTCTTCAGTTCTCCTGTAACAATCCACTATATCTATACTTTTGCTGAAAGACGCATCCCAAGTAAGGACCATAGTCAGACAAGGCTGCTTACTCTCACCCTTTCTGTTTCTTCTGGTGGTTGACTGGATTATGAAGTCCTTGACATTTGAGGTGAAGCATAAAATAAAATGGAAAGGTTGGGTGCAGCCGGATGACTTGGACTTCTCAAATGACCTGGCTCTTTCATCCAATGCACATTAACAAATGTAGGTCAGGACAAACAGTGTAGCAGGAGTTTCTGTATCAGTGGGCCTAAACTTACGCAAAAGATAAAGAAAGATCCCCGTGTACAATATGGCGAACACCAACCCAACCACACTTGATGGAGAAGCTCTGGAAGATTTGGAAAGCTTCACGTACCTGGACAGCTTCATCCATGAACGTGAAGGATCTAATGCAGATGTGAAGGCGAGGAATGGGAAAAGTAGGGACAGCATTATTGCAGTTGAAGAACATACGAAACTCAAAAAAACTGTTAACCAACATCAAGTTAGGATCTTCAGTACGAACGTGAAGATAGTTATAATGTGAAGCGTGGCGTCGAGTCGCGATTGACTATGAACACCACCACAGAGTAACACGTGCTAAATAAATGAAGAAGGCAGTTAATGGACCAAGTCGAGATATATTTGCTGGGGATCTTGTGGTATCGAAAGAATATCGAGATTGTGCTAGGATACAAGCTTGGTTACAAAACGTAACCGAATTTGCGCGAGGTCACAACCAAATTGTAAGAATAATGGATGTTTTTAGCACAGTTAAACGAAGAGCACATTAAACAGTCACTGGTACAATTGGTTATAATAATAATTGTTTTCAATAAACCAATCGTGTTCTCGTTATAAAAGTGAGTCACTACAAATGTATGGAGTAAGTAAGTAGGTAATAAATTAACAAGTCGAAATAAACCTAAAACACGTGAAAAATGTTGACATTCTCAGATTTGGCTCAAGCATATAAAAATGCTTTAGATATCCGGAGTTTGACAACGCCTTTACTCGTAACACCTTTAGAATCAAAGTGTGTCAACCCAGTCAAATCAGAAGACAGAAATGAAATGGTTCGAAGGTGCATTTGGAAGGCCATCGATATGTCGAGAAGCGTATGTTCTAAGCTGGCTAACCGTTGTAAAAGATATCTATCACGACTTACGTGTGATCTGATGCGAATGCGTGACTGAGCATCTTCAGCTAGGTGTGTCGAGTAAAACTAATGGGGTCAGTATAAAATGTCAAAGACTTACGGAACTATTTGTTTTGAAGATTGCTTAACCACTTCAATGTTGTAGAGATTTATTTAGCCAAAAGCTTTGTACGACACCATGTTATCGATATTTGTGACTTATAAGCTTATTTGATTTCAACATCTTATAATCACATAAGTTCATAGAAGTTGATGTCTATATTATCCCAAACATGATACTTGCAACTGCCTTGTATACATCATCAACCGGTATGTATGAATATAAATGAGGGATTCAGAGCACATCAGAACATTGAGACTAGAGCATGTTTCTCATGAATGCACCCACATTCAACTAACTACCGTCAACTTCCTTTCTGACGCTTTTTTCACGTATTTAATGATTTTTTGGTAACAAATCACATGTAATAATAGTGTTACTCAATTCTGTCACAGTTATTCAATGACGAGGTCTAGAAAATCTCCCCGTAGCTAAATAAACCGTATCAAACCTAAAATCATTAGTTGAGATTCTTCTTCTCCATGGTTATACTTTAGTATCGAATGGTCAGGGGCCTACTTGAGTTTGACGAGAATGGCGCGACCAACCAGTTGACGTCTAGATCACACCTCACCGTTCGTATCCAACATGGATTACCCTTTCGTCGTACCCATGTACTATGGCCATTTTGATGACCATACAAGACAAAAGACGCCATAACAAAATGTATTAGTAAGAATGGGCTCAAGAAACAAAGTGTGACCACTGAAGCATGGGCCAGTCGATGGAGTGCAACTGATTGATGCACGCTGGTTGTCCTTGACCAAAACGAGGATCGGTGAACTGCCTTATAATCAATAACCTGACTGCCGGGTAATTTGGCAGGAGCCGTAATATTTCACTAGCCATACAACTGGCACTGCAAGTGCCTCAAACCTCTTTCAGTAATACTGAAATATCGAAATGTACATAATGTTCCCTGGAGTAGTTGACAAACATTCAACTGACAAAACAAAGAAAGTTTAGTCAATGATAGTTGTTTCCTTATTTACTTGATACAATAACGGAATGTTCAAATTAGTTGTCAATGGAAATAGTGGACATGGATTTCCAGTCATATTTCTAAGGTACAAATATGAAAAAAATCAGATTTCATATGAACGCTGGGAAAATTTAAAGTAAGTGACAGCTTGTGAAGATAGTTAACATAGACTTATTTTGCAATTAGTTTTTGTTATCATTTGCAGGGTAGTGGCAGATACTATTTCAAACCCACATAGACTATTCTAGCTTCTGGACAGACCAATTTTTTCTCATTTTTACCTTATCACTTATTGGCTGATTAACCTGACTGTTTTTACATGACCCACTAAAACAGTTCAATAAATCTATGGTTCATATGGAAGCCAGTCACAAGAACCGAGTTCTTTATAAGAACCCAGGTGAGCCCATCCCATTGAGTACATTTTACATTATATAGAGTTTACATACGATACACAGTCAGAAAGACACACATGATGAACCTAAGAAGTAACATCGAATACAGAAATTTGGATTCTTATTTAACCTGTAGTGGTTTTGTCATTCGTAAGAACTGATGATTCCTTTATACTTGATTGAGCACTTATTACGAATTACAAATATAACACTTTCACATATACTCATCTAGTTCCACCTTCCTCAAACTGCACTATTTTAAGAATTCTTAGTTAGTACATTAATTTGAATTCGCTTAATATGATCAAGTAAATTATTCTGTTCAAATTATATTTTATTCCTCCTAGGTTTTCTTTTTTCTTCTAGGGACTTTAATTATCTCTAAACTGACATTATCTGATTCTGTCAGATTATGAATTTATTTAAATTTAGAGCAAGAAACTAAAATGAAAAACCTTTTCTCATAGTAATAGCTACTGAAGATGCCACAGGTACTCGGAGTTTGACACTGCTTCAATCAGTAACATCTATTATGAATAGTATCCACCAAGTGAAATCAAAAGACAGAAGGGAGAAGGTTAAAAGATATATTTGATAGGTTATCAATATATTGAAGATCGTTTGATCTAATCTGGCGACCGATTGCAAGGGATGTTGAGCATGGCGTTCTCACTCGTGATCTGGTGCGTATGCATGACCGAGCGCCTTCAGCTAGCTGAGTCCATTAAAACTAATGTGGTCAGCATCCAATTTCGAAAACTTACAGAGTTATTTATTTTGTGGATTTATTTACCGCTACACTACAAATATATTTTTATCTACTGATCAATCTATTTTATTTTATCTAAGTTTGAATTCAGCTGTTTACATGTTGATTCATTGTCGTCATAGAGTTATGAATATCTTATCGATCTGTATACATGGAAATGTTATATTAGAAAAATAAACATCCACTATAATGATGAAAGAAAATAAAGAAACATATGTATATATATATAGTGAATGTAAGTAGTTGGTGAGACTATAATCTATGAACGAACAAATCACGTATAAAACAACGAGTTACGAGTTTTGAGCGTCACAAGACAAGCCCTCACATGGAATCCTCAAGGGCGAAGGAAAAGAGGAAGACCAAAGGTCACATTACGCCGGGAAATGGAAATAGACATGAGAAAAATGAACAAGAATTGGATGGAATTAGAAAGGAAGGCCCATGACAGAATGGGTTTGAGAATGCTGGTCGGCGGCCTATGCTCCATTGGGAGTAACAGGCGTAAGTAAGTAAGTATGAGTTTTGGCACGAAACTCATTCATACATTTGACTACATAGAATTTTGATATTATAGCTGATGTCATTTGGTAATGAAAATTCTAAATCTAATTTTTAACCTTAACCATGAACTGTAAATCATAATTCTAACTAGTTTATAATCCTTATTTAATCCTAATCAGTAGGTATCCACTCTCAAGGTTACTTCAGTGTCGCTTAAAGGTCGTTCATAGATTATAGTCTCACCATTCTTTCTTCAACATTTATTTCACTTACTACTGATATCTATTATATTAAGCTAAATATTTCGTGACAGTTTACTTATTATATACGATGAATAGTTTGGATGTCACGATGTTTATTATTGTTCAGATACTAAGATGAAGAGAAGAAGAACGTACGATTAAAGTTTTAATTAGAAAAAAATGGGATATTCGGTTAGTATACATGAGTTTTGGATATATATATATATATATATATATATATATATATATATATATATATATATATATATATATATATATATATATATATATATATATATATTCCATAAAATAATGAATAGGTTTTATAAATGTCTACTATGGATGATAATTTACAGTAGTTCGATTTGTTTTCATTTGAAAGAAGTATCTTTCGATTATGAGCTTCTACAACAAACTTACCATACAGTCATGGAATAGGAATTATCTTTTTAAAAATGTTTTTTTTTGTTTTCTATATGTTATATAATATGCATAGTTATTTCACATCCCAAATAAGAACATAATTATCACTGTCATCATCACCAATAGTACAACAAAGATTATTATCATATATTCCCAATGTTGTGAAATCTTTTTTACTAAATTCTTCACGTCCTTCACCACCACTAATCACTTTCATTTTTGTATTAATAGTAGTACATGGATTTATTGATGATCTACGACTACCACTAAAATGATGTCTAGATAATTGACCCGATTGACTATGATCACTTGTTCGACTAGAACTAACTAAATGTGATGATGTGTTTGTTTCATTATTATCCGATGATGTTATTTTATCAGAAAATGGGCTTATTGCTGAATTTGATATGTATATTGATTGATTAGATGTATTTATTTTTTCATTTTTACATGTTATTGAATTTTCATCATCTGCTATATTATCCAAAGTTACAAGGAATCGAACTTGTCCAATATGTCCATATGATAAAGCTGAGAGAAGTAAAAATGTTACAAACTTAGAATATCGTTCAATTTAATACAATTGATTGATCTCAGACAGATTATCAATGGTAACCAGAAAACACTAGACAACTAAGATCATTCTGTAATGAGTATTTCCTTCTTAATAAAGTACCTTTATAAAAAGTAAACAATTATTCCTTCCATGATTGTTATCATAGTGTAAATAACTTAATGTGTAGTCCATAGAAACCACACAGGATTAGTGTTATAGTTATCATATAATCATTTCTAAACACAAATTACATCGTTAGCTGACTATGGTTGAAAAGTGAAAATGGTGAATTTCAACTAACCATTTAAAAGCTATCTATAAATCTATATCAGCTGAATATGCTCAATTTGGTTATATACATGTTTGTGAATATACACTGCTAAAACATTTCACTAGTAAATGAAATACAGTTTTCTGTTTTAACTTCTATTAGAAATTTCAATATCCTACCATGTAACTACTCAGGAATGCATAAATACGGTGTATAACCTATAAAATTCATGTCTCATGTAAATCTAGATACAAACCAGTCAGTGCTTGAATCCAAAGGTACACAAATTCCAAGTTCAATAAAGCCAAAACTAACTAGGATTGTTAATAACTGTCATCAGGGGGAATCATTCTTATTTCAGCTTATCTGGATTTATACATTGTCTTCAAGTAATTCTGATTTACTAAGCTTTTAGATAGTTTGCAAGTATTACTTTTCAATTATATCTTATTCATATTCATCTCTAAGATGGGCGGTTATGAAGTGGTCAGACCTAATACATATTAACATCAAGAAATAGGTATTTTTTGTTATTCTGTAACCTGCCAATATTGATAAGAAATATCTGCGAGACTATCATTTATGGATGAACTAATCATATTGAATTTTGGCGAGAAATTCATTCATTCATTTGGAATTAAAACTGATGTCAGTTCGTTATGAAAATCCTATATCTGATTCCTAACCTTAACTATCAACTGTATATATTAATCCTGATTCCTCACACTGGATTATAACGCTCATTTAACCGTAGTACGTAGGTGGACATTCTCAACGTCTCTTTAGCTTTGCACAAAGATCGTCCATAAATTATAGTCTCACCGAAATATCTCCTTTTTCGGTCAGTCCGTAACCTAAATGATAATTCATGATTTATGATCAGAAAAAACATTTACTGTATCTCTTCGCATAAAACACTTATTTCAACATAAACACACAAAAATATACATTTGGACTAAAAAGTAATCTTCCAGCTTACTCTCTAATTGAGGTTGTTTAATGTTCTCGTGTGTAGGTCCTGTACCGAGTTTTGGTATTGCAACAGTGACAATAACTCCTGCACTCGTTCCAGCCCACAATAAATCTTTGCATACTGTTAAACAAGTAATTCTTAGACAAGCTTCTTTATGTCTCATGATAATTTCATCACAATCTAATAAAATGTAGATTTAAGCAATTTGTATTTACGGAGTTTAGAGTGAAAACATAAAATTTGAATCAGGAGTTAATAAATTGAAATGAACTGTTGGATACCTACTATCCACAAGGCAGTAAAGCAAAATAACTTTTAATTAGGTTGAAGTGAAGAGCTGAATAGCAACTTTGTGATATAGGGAAGGCTGTAGAATGTGCTATATGGTTAGTATAAAGCATGTAGTTTTTATTTTACCACATTCTGAAATTACTTTCAACATTAGTTATCACCACTTTATGGATGATGTAATTTATCAGTTTAAGTTGACTTGGTCATGAAATATAGGCGAGTTGTTTTCGCTTCATCAATTTCAGTCAGGGAATCAGTGTCATTACTTGATGTTGCATTCGATTATGTAAAGCTACCTATAAACATCTTTCTAAATATTTAACCATAATAGGTCACAAGAAGACATGATTGAGTTCCTGAATACACTGAGACTCCTTCTGATAACTGAACCAAAAAGATGAATAAGTTCAGTGAAATAAGGTACTTTCAGCTAAGGACAGGCACATTATAAAAAATGTCGGAATGCTTATAAGAAATTAAGACTAGTGCTACTCATGAACATTCAAAATACTCTAAGAGCATTTGAACATTATTGCACGACTAAAGTGCTTTTTTCCTGTCAACATGAATATATATTGTTGGAGTTAAACCATGTCTGGTATGAGGCAGTCGCACTACATTAACATTGAAAAATGAGTGGTGAATGTCAAGAACTGATTGGTAATAGGGATTTAGACCATTGGATATTTCATTAGTTGTTTAAAGGTTAAGCATTCAGCTCGAGACCAAAGGGTCTTTGATTTGATCCCTGATGATTTAGTAGATGTGAATCACCGGAAAGTCCCATACACAGATGAAATAGCTATTCAAAACTCTCTTTTTTAATGGTTGTCTGGATGAGATCAGCCCATGATGTTCACTAAAATGTAAAGTAAATTCTAGTGCATGTTATAAAGGCTTAAAATGATTTAACAAAACAATTACTAATGTCCTTTTTGCGTGGAACTAATGTTATGGATCCTCATTTTGGATTTAGTTCATCACTGAAGCTTGGTTACTATTCAAAGAATGCGATCTTCATCTCTATTGAAAGAAACTTAATTAAAGTTGGTACTAAGGAAATATAACCTATTTTATATGTGAAAAGGAACATAATTTTTATTCTGAAATAGGTACACATATTTACTGGTACACATATATACTGGTTATCACCAGATATGCATACTTTAGGGTTACATTAGAAATTCGTCGATCCAATGTTAATAAATCTATCAATCAATTAAGGTAAAGTTCAATGTCTTGTTCACTAAAGATATTCCTTCTCACCTGTTAGAAAAATATTATGTCAAATTATGACACTGAAAAGCTCTGGAAAGTATCTCAACTTAAAGAGACTCTAATATTCACTCATTAAAATGGAATGATAAGTAAAATACAAAATAGGATTGTATTTCAAAGGTGATAGTATTTAAATGAACTTCAAGATCTATTTCTCTTCGAATATAAGTTACTTGGAGTTTCTGAACGTTACAAGATTTGATGTCAAATTTTGTTATATGAAGAAATTAGATACTATTTCAATTAGAATAATCACTGCAATGAAGAATTTAACGCGTTTATTAGAGTTAGAAAGTATTCGCTGCTCTACAAAGCAGGTGTGTTTTGCTAATGTTGGAATTCATGAATCATGTTAACTTCTATGAGCATCGAGTTAGCTGGATATACATCTGTATACCAGTATTAATGTTCACAATGAGCCTAGAACTTAGCACCTGTCGATATAAACGTTGATAGCTTCAAAGTCTAAATAACCACTAGTTTGTTCAAGAAGTAGTCCTGAATATCAACGACGAGCTAATTCAACCCCTTCATGATAATATTATGAATATCATACACATTAAACAAATGGATAATTATTTAAACTCAGTAGCTGAGTGTATAACACGTTGGTGTTTGAAGCAAAATGTACTGATGTTGAGTCGCAGTGTGACGTATGACACTAATATCCAGGTAAGTTCATCATACCATCATCAACAAACTACTGTGGGAGAGAACAAACCAACTTCTAAATGAAAAGAAAATTAGGAAAGGACAATGGAAGTGGATAGGACATACATTACAGAGATCACCAAACTACATCACGAAACAAGCGCTAACTTGGAATCCTGAAGTTAAACAGAAAAGAGGAAGATCAAGGAAAACACTGCGTCGAGAATTAGAAGCAGAAATCAATCGAATGAATAGCAACTGGAAAAGACTGTTTAACCCAAAGTTGGATGGAGAATTCTGGTGGTCAGCCTATGCTCCTCCATGAGGGGTAACAGGTGTAGGTCAGTAAATAAGTAATCAACTTCAAGTGAATTCTTTCAATTTATACAACGTTTTGTACTTTATAGCTGTTACAAAACGAAACATTTGATTTTCATTTAATGCTAGACTGCAAAAAGTAATGAAAACAACAAAAAGTACACTATCATATCTATACACGCATGTTGATATGACATTTGAGAAAATAACATGGCATGCTTTTTTTCCTTTTTGGTAGTTGATCCCTTTTGTGTGATCTTTTTTGACACACTTCAAAAACAAAAAGAAACAATCAAGGCATTGATACCATAAATCTCACCTTGTAACCTTTGAAGTACAATAGGCTTTAAATCAATCTCCATTAGAAATTCGCCTGTTGTAGCATGATATAAACTAATACGTGAACTATTTTCTGTTGCTAACCATACAGTTTGTTTTCCATAAGCCATCAATTGTATTCCACGTGGATCTGCATAATTACCATTCAGTGGGAATGAAAGCTAATGTATTTTTGTCAATAAAAATAAAATAAAAGCTCGCAAGTAAAATAAATCAATAATAAACTAACTGAAAGATAAATATAAGTCAATAAAAAGGGTAAAAGTTAGTGAATAAACGATGATTCTTTATGTCTGCTTAAATAAGTATACAATAATTAATACACATCAAGTGTTAGCATACTCATGTATACAACTTGTTTAAGTGTTATTTCATAATCACTAAGACATTTCTTCATTGTTATCATTGGTTAAAGCTTTTACGTTTCACTACTGAAGAGTTCCAAACTAGGCCGAAACAAATACATTGCAAAGACTATAGGCCTTTGACAATTAGAACAAAAAGTATGAATGATTCATTTTTATTTATCAGTACAACTGTAGTGAACAAGAATACAAGTGGGGACAACCGAATGTATTTGAACACGAATTTGCAGAATATCTCACTAAAATCTGATAACCATACAGTAAATAGTTCATTTGCAAAATATCAATCAATTGTCTCAGACTTGACTGTTCCTGTAGCAGATCTCAGTCCATCGTTTCAAATTTCACTATTCTTACACTTCCATACCAATTGCTTTCCATCCCCGTTGTTTCCTTCTGGTTCATCTACTGAAATATATTCCATTTCTGTCCATCATTATGTACTACTTATGTGGATATAAGTAGCTCACACCACATAACGTAATGAAATAATGTAATTCACCCTTTATCATTTGATTATGATTATGACTTAATTAGTTCAATACACAGACGTACACTTCTTAGTTCTAGAACACTTCTAGTTCTAAGTATCTATAGCTACTATTTAAGATTATCACTAGTCTTTTTCTCTTTGAGTATTATAAAACAATTTTCTGTTGCTTTTTTTGATAAACTACTTTAATTCGTACAAATATATTGAACTTGAATGACATTTTCAAATAAAGTTCTCCTAATAGATTCAATGACGGTAAAGAGAATGAGGGAAAAGAACGAGCACCCAGTGATTTCGGATAGTATAATACAAGAAGATGCAGATTATCAAAACTAAGTGATGACATTATTAGAGCAATACATTTCGAACAATTCCAAACTATACTTTAAGATACATAGTATGAATGTATGGATGAAGAGTGCTGGTGGATAGCCTATGCTCCTCCACAAAGAGTAACGGTAGTAAAGAAAGAAGGAAAGAAGAAAAAAGTATGTATCTATTGGTTGTAATTAACAGTTGAACAGAAACATTTATCACAATACCGTATGTACGTTCATGATATTCAGGCTTTTTATACTGAAGTTGCAAAAGAGCTCGAGTTCAGTTTTTGTTGCAGCAATGACTGGTTAGTATTGTATAGATAGATTTCTGTAATAAATTTGAATATGTTCACAATATGAATGTTGAGATAGTGGGGATTTTAACACTATCTACATGCCTGCCAAAAATTTATTCAATAATAAATCAACTGTACTGAGAGGTGTTGGAAAAGATTTGTAACCCAGGTGAATGATTTGGATGGAGTTTTGTTCTCTGAGCTGGATGCTTTGATCGTGGAGCTTTCATCGTTCTTCTAAACGACATCATCAGCACAAACTTCAGGTAGAAGTGAAGTGTTTGGATTTTTCTGTATGTGGCTCATAGCTTATTTTGTAGACCTCGATGTTGATTTGTTCTCGATGACCTTAAACCTGTCATTGTTTACTTCTTTATTTTGGTTATATCCCCTATTGGTTTGATTTTTCGCCCTCTGTTTGTCCATAATTTTTCTGATCGGTTGGTAAATTGGATTGATTTTAATTTGCTTGTTGATTGCTGATTGACCTGAATGCCAAGCTTCTAAAAATTCTCTGGTGTTCTTAGGATTGCCTCTATCTACGATCTCCACATTTTCCCAGTCAAATGTGTGTCCGCAGTTGTCTACATGCATTGATATAAATGAGAATATGTCATGGCGTTTGACCGCTAAGTGATGTTCATGCAGGCGAATATGAGGAGGACGTCCGCTTTGTCCGATGTAGTGTTTTTCTCAGTTAGCATAATTTATTTTGTAGATGATGTTCGGTTATTTTTGTTATGTCATTTCGTCCTTTGGTTTGCATAGGATTGATTGTAGTGAATTTTTTTTGGTTTGTGTGCTACACCTATTCCGAAAGACTTCAACAATCTCGTTGTGGTTTCTGATATGTACAGGTAACAAGAACTAATCAACATCGAGGTCTACATGATAAGTTATGAGCCACATACAGAGAAATCTAAACACTTCACTACTACCTGAAGTTTGTGCTGTTGATTTCGTTCAGAAGAACGACAAAAGCTCCACAACCTAAGCATCCAGCTCAGAGAACAAAACTCCATCAAAATGTACTGCCAGATCCTATTCAAATTATTAATTATCAGTAAATATTGATTAAAAACACCACCAAATGAACAAATTGACTAACTTCTGAAGTAAGTGTTGCTGGATTTAAAATAAATATTGAACGATGCGCTGCACACCATATTTTACCGGCAACAACTAACATACGTTTTACAATAACTGGTTCATTAGAATTAGGCTGTAATTTCACATGTATCGGTTTATTAACATCCCATAAACCATCTGATTGATAGTTTGAAGAGTAGAAAATATAAAATAAAATTGTTACTAAGTTATATATAATCAGAATTATTGATCCAAAGAACATAATCTATAGAATAGTTAATGATCCTTAGTTAAACCTGAAACATGGTCAATACTTAACAGTATTGTGGTTCTATTCATTTAGGCGTTTATGTTATACAAGGTATACAATATAGCCAAACAATCAGTATGGGGTTGGTAAGTTTTTGATTAAAATTATGAAGTGATTGATGTTAGACCACCGTTGAAAACCTGGAAGCTTTGGACAGTGGTTTTGTCGTAGAATGAGACATTGGATGTCGGCTAAGTAGTCTAGAGGTTAAGCGTTCACGTGCGCGACCGAAGGTCCCGAGTTCGAATCCCATGAGCGGGATCGTGGGTACGCACTGCTGAGAATAACCAAACTAGATCTCAATACTGGGACAAACGATTTTGACTATTACTAACTGAAATTGAAAACACAGATTTTCAGTCCTCTGTGATATTTTGAATTTTGATAATTTCTAAAACATGCAGTGTCAAATAAGCTCACCGAACAATTGATCAATTTATGTCTTGAAGTTGTTATTCTGAATGTGATTATTTATAAAGATTTTGGTTTGGATTTACGAAAACGGTCAGTTTAAATTATGACTGATAAACAGATGTATGTTATAGTGTTCAATGAACGACATGCAGGATTCAAATCCGCCATCAATTATTGTGAAGTGATTTTTTGCCACGTTGAATATCCCTCACATTATATGACTCTTCTAGACAGCTGATTGTTCTTTATTTTATATCCGCTTATCAGGAACTTCGCCTTAATAAATTAGTGTTTGTAAGTTGTCAATACTATTCCACATTATTCAAATCAATTCAGACCATTTTCTACCTAGTCCACATTCTTACAAACAATTTACTTTTACATAACCAGTTACTTTCTAGTAATCCAGAAATCACTGAAAAAACAGCTTGATACACATAAATGACTAACTTAATCAGTCATATGTAAAAACGTTGACGATGGACGAACCGATCAGACTCAAGACAACAGGTCTGGGATTTTGGTACGAAATTCACTCATCCATTTGGCTAGATAGAGTTTTATCATTTTAGTTGGTGTCAATTGGTGATGAAGGTCCTAAATCTAACTCCTAACCCTAACCATCAAGTGTAAATCATAGTCCTTATTCTATACACTGATTTAAAACTTTCATCTAACCCTAGTATGTAGGTGGGCATTCTCAAGGTCATTTAAGTGTCACTCAATGGTCGTCCATAAATTACAATCTCATCATTTTGATTTATGAAACAACAATTAAGAATTCGAAGATCTAGCCGATAATTGACATACCTGAGTTACGTTTGTACACAATAAGATCGCCGTTTGCACAAGCAACAAATATATGCACATCGAAATGCAATATATTATTGATTCCATGGGATAAACTGAGTTTCTGACGTTGTCTACTTGTCTTTAGATTATCAGTTGCGTAAAACATAAAAATACTATAAAAAGAGAATACGAAAAGAGAATCACTCCATTGACAAGGAAACATTTCTGATACTAAATAAATTGTTTACCCTTCTCATTATTATTAAACAGATAGAGGACATTGATGGAAATCTCTGAATAGAATTTTCATGTCATGTGACCTAAACATTTTGGTGAATAGTTCATTTAAAAAGGGTTTTTGTGGATATTATAGTAAATTCAATGGTTGAGGTCATGAGTCTATTGAAGCTGGACCACCACGGAAAACCTGGAAGCACTGAGATAGTAATTGACTGAAGGGAATGGTGGATATGTCGCTCAATTTTGTGGATTAGTTGAGGTTAGTCATTAACACCGTTGAATACTGGCCAGATCAGTGGTCTAGAGGTTCAGCGTTCACGCGCGTAATTCATAGATTCTGGCCTCGAATCTTTCGAGGTGGGATAATGGATACGCTTTGCCGAAGAGTCCCACAATAGAGCGAAACTGCCATCTAGTGCTTGCAAGTTTTCCATGATGGTCTAGCATCAAATTGACTCATGATCTCAACCATTGAAATTCATTATCATAGTACGGATACAACAACGTTTTACATTATGCAACGTATCACACATGATTTATCTAACATTTTGTCAATTTCTGTACTGTTTCCTTTTCTAAAATGAGAAAATTTAGTCAGATGCATAAATTTTACGCAGTTTAACCTTTTGTAATTCAGCCAGAATTTCTGTTGTGAACTGTTTAACTAATTTTAATACAAACTTTAATGTTCTTTTTTTCTTTCCAGAATAAACATCTTACATACTTTCAAGAAGGCGATTAGATCAATCATTTATTTCGGAGAGAAATGTCTGGTACAAATGCAATAACACATAAGCTCAGTATTTTGTTTACTTATATTATTATTTTTATTATTTAAACTCCTAAACATTTGTACAAGAAGGCACCAAATAGATATGCGCAACATAACTCATTTGATTTGTGTAAGAGATGAAATACTGCCCACGTTCCTAAACCAAAGCAGGTGGTTTTCTTAGGTGGCCACACCCAGAGCTTTTGACCTAAAGGTCTGATTCACAAGATAGTGGAGCGACGTAAAGAGATGTTGTCCCATGGTAGCCGGTGACCACTGATTGGTTCATACGTCGTTTGTATCCTTAGGATCAAGGTTCATGAAACAAGTGAAATTTAAACTTCATCATCTTCAGAAAAGATAAATAATTTACATTATTTTTGATTACTTAAGTCAAGATTCTATAAGTGAACAAAATTCATCATTCTGATAGTTAGATTTAATGACAAAACATTTTTAATCAGTTCTTATAGCTAACAACTAAAGATCATTATTCACGTGTGATGCAAGTTAATTAAACAGAAAACGGTACTTCTCTTGACTAACAACTGATAGAAAACTTCAATATGTATAACACTAATCAGCCTTTGATATTTATATAGTTGCCTAATTAACTATTTTTCATCATGAGAAATCCAGAAGCCAAGTGTTCCGCATGATAATTTGCACTGCACTAACTCAGCTTCATTTATACTGCTATATTTCCTTTAGTTTTTGTTAACTTTAACCCCATCTTTCCTTATCAATTCTATTTTCAGTCTTTATAAAATTCAGTTATTTCATTCATTCTAGTATTATAGGAGGTTTACAGAGTTTTGTAGACTTTGATAGTTAAGTAACCACTTAAAAACAGGTAGCACTAGACGGCCGTTTCATCCTAGTATGGGTTACCTCAGCAACGCGCATTCACGATCATGTGCCTACGAGTGATTGGCTTTAAGATGGATTTCTCGGAGTTCCAGTGAGAAGCCATGACCAGTAGAGTCCAATCATTGTCGGGTAGAGATAAGTATCTACGTCGGACAATAAATGAACGGTTGAGCAAGATCACGAATCGACTGGAGTTGGATACCGGCTCAGTGGTCTAAAGGTTAAGTGTTCGTATGCGAAACCGACAGTCCAGATTTCAGACCACGCATGAGGGATCGTAGATGCGCACCTCTGAATAGTCCCATACTGAAGCAAAACGGCCATCAAGTGCTTCCGGGTTTTCAATGATGGTCTAGTTTACATCGACTCATGAACTCAACGATTAAAATCACTACAATCTCCAAGAAAATCCATTCTAAGGAAATGTATTACACAAATGTAACTTATAATGCATGAGCATGAAAGTTGTTGATAGTGCTTAACTACTTATTTCTAGAATACTCTTGAATAGCAATTTCATGCAATTAGTTCTCTCGTTGATTCTAACACCAAGTAACCTCTGACCTGTTCCTGCATATATATATATATATATATATATATATATATATATATATATATACAGAGAAAGAGAGAGAGTAGTCAGCAGCTATGTAACTCAAACGAGAGTAATTACATTATCTTTTGTCACAAAAAGATTTTTCTAGAATTCCATTCATTTACTTAAATAAAGAAAGCGCTGATAAACTTGAGGCTCAGATCTTATGTAAATTTTTATCATTTTACTATAAATGCAAAACATATATATAAGCTTTCAATGGTTGAGATCATGAGTCATTTTGATGCTACACCATCATGGAAAACTTGCAAGCAATGGATGGCGGTTTCGTCTTATTGTGGGACTCCTCAGCAAAGCGCACCCATGATCCTACCTCGAGATATTCGAACTCAGAATCTATGAGTTACGCGCGTGAATGTTTAACCTCTAAACCACTGATCTGGCCAGTATCCAACGGTGTTAATGTCTAACTTCAACTAATCCACAAAATTGAGCGACATATCCACATCCATTTCTAAAATCATATAATCTCGTTTTTTTTTCGAAAGTAATAAATAGATTACAAATATAATGTATTATATAATATTTATTAAATATTAAAACATACCTTCCTTCTTCTGTACCCAACCACATCAATGGTTGTGTTGAATTAGTGAGACAATGATTTTTACCATGTGAATTTGAATATTCATCTTAATATTAAAACAAAAAGAAAAAGATTATATATATGTTATAATCCAATAAGAATAATGAATGGTAATTCTTGGGATCCATTAATGGACCAATACTGTGAGTATATTTTTATCGTGTAATTGTTATGTAACTAAACTGTTCATATTCATGTCCCTCTCATTATGAGTTTTATTTTGACCTATGAACTATTATTATATGATTCGCCATTCTTGAATTATTCCCTGTCTGTTATTTACTACTTCCCTCATTCACAGCCACTTTTGGCCAAATATTGTGCAAATGTTATTCTCTATTTTATGGTACGTTGTGGTCGGTTTGATTAGTAATATAAACCCCGTATGTTTGAGATAAATGATTTATATTGTAGAGACTGAGATCGGTGTTCAGGACTTTACTAGCTGGGCTAGACAGGAAGCGGGACCAATCAGGACTCTAGACTGCCCGCACTTGTTTTATGCGTCACTGGTTCGATCGATAATTCGCTGCTCTCTGACTGGCGGTATTGTTGCGTTATACAGTAACAGGGCACGCAGGTCACAAGTTACAATATATGGGGACTAATCTTGGAAACCATTTGATCAAGGTCACATGGTGATTTCTTTTACTTTGATGGAAAACGATAAAAAAATCATTAACCTATAAATCATGAATATATGAAACTTTTTTGGAAGAAAATAAAATAAATAATTACTTGTCCACTTAAATGTCATGTATGTATCTATGTAGGTATGTATATATTCATTAAAAGAGTAATCAATTCATTATAGAAAGGAAGCTTTATATAAATTACTGATTAGTTGTTTCATTTGTCATACTATTAGATATAGTTAAGATAGATATATATCTATAAAAACATAATAAGGAAATGAAGACTTGTAATGAGGTCAGAATATTAAAGAATGTGAAGAATAATTTGAAGCAACTAACTTTTCAACATCTTGTATAGATCAATCTAAGCAATGCTTGTTTCTTGTTTGATCATATAGAGGTTTTTACTGTAAATCACCAACGTAGATGATCTATGTCGGAAATGATTAGAGGCCTTCTCGAGTTAGACGTGAATGATGTGACAAACTAGCTAATGTCGAAGTCACACCTCGTGGTCAGTACCATACGTGGACTACCCCATTGTCGTATCAAGGTAGCATAGATACTTTGAAGACTGTACAACACGGAGGACGTTATTACAGAAATATATTAGTTAAAGTTGATACAAGCGAAAGTGAGACCACTGCCGCATGGACCAGTCCATAGCATACGATTAACTGATGCGTGTTGGTTGTCCCTGATCTTGACGAGGATCGATGATTTGCTCGATATTTAATGACCTAACTGCCAGACGATTTGGCTAGGGCTTAGTGGCATTTCGCTGGCCCTACATTACTATGCCATATATTTATGGTCTAATATACATGTTTCTGTTATATCCCAACAAGTATTATAGAATGGTAACTTTGTGGAACTATTTACGGACCAATACGATACACATAGTTTTAATGTATAACTGTTAAATAGCTAACCTATGGATATTTGTGTTACTCTTATTATAAGCTATATTTTACTTCATAGGCTATTATTATTCGATATACCGTTCTTGAATTATGCCTATATCGATAACCGCTTTTGGTTAGATGTTGTACGAATATTGTTTCATGTTTTATGGTATGATATGGTTTGACTGGTTGGTATATAAACCCAGTATGTTGGAAATACATGATTCATGTCATGGAGGCTGAGATTGGTGTTTTGGACTTAACTGGCTGGGCTTAGCAGGAAGCAGGTGCGATAAATATTCTAGACTACTAGTAGGGGTTTACGCGTCATTGGTCCGATCGATAATTCACTGCTCTCTAATTGGCGGTATCGTCACGTTATACATTAACAAGGCACACAGGTCACAAGTTATAACAATTTGCCAGCTTTATCTTTTGTATTACACTTTAAATCAGTAAGTAATAACCGAAAAGCTCAAATAACTTATTCATTATAGTTTGCAATTGTTTTTTTAAATTTTAAAAAGAAGTTTACGGTGTATCAAGAGAACTCATAATAGTTCTTAAAGATTTTAATCTCTATACTGTAATGAACCAGAAAACAAGTGAGGACAATCAAATGCAATCGAATACAAATTTACAGAACATCTTAGTGAAATGAGGAAACCATACAGTAAATACTTCATTTACAAAATGTTAATCGATTGTCTCAAAATTGACTGTTCCTTTAGTAAATGTCAATCAATCATCTTAGACTTCAGTGTTCTTTCATTTTCACAGCAATCATTCTTTATTATCGTTCTCCTTTCTTCGCTCTTCTTAACCTTCTGCTGCCAGATATTTCAATTTCGATTAATGATATATACTACTTATATCCATAGACATCAGTAGCACACACCCCAATGTTACCGTGTGGTATATTCGCACCAACAAAAATTTACATATTTATCACACTACTTAATTAAATACAAAGTTTGATTTTGTGAATGTACATACATGATTGCTTACTTGGTAGCACAAGTTACAGTTATTTGTATAAAAGAAAAATAAATGACAATGAAAATTAGTCGTTTGTTCATGAAAAGTTCTAAAGTACTTAATCATCCATAAATAAAAATCGATTTGTAATGTAACCTTACCTGTCTTGCCATCATATTCACAAGATGATTGTATATTCTGTTCAGATTCTTTGAATAATGAGTTATCTGATAAATTCTCTGAAATTATTTGTTGTGTTAAATCACCTTCTGTTTCACTAATATCAGAAGAATCTGAATCATTCGATGTAGGATCGTCTTGATCATCAGTATATTCAGCATAAATATCTAAACTAATCTCTTGTTGTTGTTCGTTTTTAATTTTTTCAAACGAATTGGATTTCTCACAGTGTGCTTGAGTGATTAACTCATTACTTTGTTGCACGTTAATTTCATTAGATTCTGGAGCAATATCACATTTCTTAGGTAGGTTTCTAACATCATCACCTTTAGGTTCATCTCCATCTGAGAGTTTTAATGTAGATTCTGTATTGGTTGGTGTATCAGGTGGAGTAGTTGAATGAGAACTGGTGCTTGTGTCTTGTGGAATGCTACTTTTCCTACATCTTACATCATCATCTATTGTAGTTTCAGCATTTTTGTTTGCATCACTGTTTGTATTTAATTCTATTTTATCCACAACTTTTGAATCAACCACTTTTTCATTTGTGATCATTGGAGATGCTTTTCCTGACACTGCTGCAGAAAGTTTTGATTGACGATTATTTTCTTCTGTTACTTGTTGTTCTACTTCTAAAAGTGGCTGATCCATAGTGGCTGAACGTTTCTTTTCCATTCCATATCTTGACCGAATATTTTGAACTCCTAGACTGTGGGATGTTCTAAAGTTTAAATATAGTGTAATAAAAATGCTATGAAACACAATAAACGTTTATGTAAATAATCCAGAAACTTCTATTTATGTCTAACCTACATCCAAATATCCTATAAAAATAATTGTCTAAACAAGTAGTAAGTATTATTTTAATAACGAAAAAAAAGTTAATCTTTATATTTCTCATATATGCTCAGTTAATCCTATTATTATTGCCTCTAAATGCCCTGATACGATCAAGAGTGGGGAGAGTCAACTCTCCCCCGCACATGGCCACGTGCATACAACCACTGAAAGGGAAGTCAAACTCACTGCCTTCTCACGGCGTTACTGTTGTTTACGAAATTGAGAAGACAAAAAGCGAAACTTTGGCGCTGAGAGTTCACCTAAGGGAGTTAGAAAACCCTGATTCAAAACCAATGGTGTACATGTGCCGCAGTATCCTGAAGGAAAATATGACGTATGAACCAACTGTTGGTCACCAGCTACCATGGGACGGTATCTCGTTACGTTGCGCCACTGCTTTGTGGGTCAGACCTTTAGGTTGAAGGTTTCGGCTGTGGCCCTCTAAGAAAACCACCTGCTTCGGTTTAGGAACGTAGGTAGTACCCCAGCCCTCATATAAATCGAATGATTTATGTTGCGCAAACCTATTTGGTGCGTCCTTGTACCAATGCTTATGTGATTATATAAATAAGTGATCATATTACGGAGTGAATTCGGGTATCTGAACCATTGGATATTAATTTGAAAATTTGAGGGTAACACATAAACAATGAGATATAAATGTTCTTGCAACTAATTACTCGCTTATTTGTATCAACCTGTATGACAACTTATGCAGTTTCTGATCTTTCTATCTTTTAATGGACTTTCTTAACCATATTTAGTGTGCTACTGGTAATAGAATCTACAACGAAGGTTTCATCCTATTCAAGACACATGAACAAGATTTACTTGTATCCCGTTGTCAATCTTTGGGCTGAAACTTGCACTCAGTACTTATCATCACTAATTCACCACCAATCTATGGAATTAAGTTACCCAATAACATGTTAAGTGGATATAAATATTTCAGTAAGCGTTTGTAATTTGTCAGTAGTAATAATTAGGATTTTTACTGAACAGTAGCTATTACCACACATATTTCCAGTGCGGATTGCCCATATATATAGTCTTTTGTTGCACGCTATAGGATGTTGATTACTTGTCCAGTGGAGTAATCCTGATTTCCCTACCATATGTATATTTGACAACATTGACAGATAAAATGTAATTCTCAATATCAATATCAGGGAAATACAAAATACTACTAAGAATAGTTTATCTATACTTATATTGTGATAAAGAAATATTATAATAAATCAAACCCTTTAGTTTTTTTTAGTGGCCCAGGATCTGACTCCAATTAGATTATATGTTGATTGCTATTAAATGATTGCTATAGAAATATATATGTCGCCTATCCTCGTCTATAATTATCGACTTAAATCGCGTTGGTGAATAACGGAATCAAATCAGTCAAATACGTGAATGGAATTTTGAATACGTATATTTTGTACAATCATTGATATAAACAGACAATCAGAGAAACGAAGCGAAACGACGCACAGTCGAGAAGTCGTGTGAGCCAACTTTATTTAATCAAGCGTTAATTAATATTTATGGTCACAAGAAAATAAGCTACAAACATGTGGTGAATAGGATAAGATGTACACTCACATACGCTCGTATAAAAACAGTCAAAGTTGATAAGCCAGTTATTAAAAAAAGTCAACATGTAACTCAAGAAGAATGGATAAATTGGCATGTTCAAAAGCTAGAATAAGATATATGGGCTTAACATAATAGCCGACACTACAGTTTAATGTTTCTACTATTTACTGAAGTAAACCGCATATGATTAGTGTGTACTTGTTATTCACAACTGTTTAAGAAGTCCATAAAGTTGAGCCATTTGAGCAGTTTGACAACTTAATGATTATATTTGTTCCAAGCGATAACAACCCGGTTAATTTAGAAGTATGAAAGTGATATTTATCTGTTTTGGTGGTTACATATCTTAAAAATAACATAACTGATAAATTTAACATCTAGGTTATTATTTTTTTATAACTTGGGTTCAAATTAAGAAAAAAAAGATGGATGACAATTAGGAATAGAATCTAGCACGTACGTTTCGTCCTAATTGGGACTCATCAGCTAGCTGGATGTATCTACATTCTAGAATTAATGTACACTCCTAGACTTGAGTCCAGTACTGTTAGTTTCAAACGTCATCACTTTATTCATTTACCTATTGAATCCTGTTAGCTACTAGCTTTCAATTTATTTAATAATAATTCTGAATAAATTCTATTACTATTATGATGTAGTTTTATCAAAATGTTTACTTGATTAGAATTTTTATAATATTCTGTTCTATTTTCCTCTATTCCATTCATTCACTGTCATAATAAAATGGCACGTAGGGGTAACAAAATACATAATTTACTTTCATTCTATTATTTATAACTTCGAGATTAAGTAGAAACTGTCAGATGACTGAATTAACATGTACATAGGGAAACATTCATTAAATGTTAGTGCCACGTAAAAATATTGACATAACCAAACAACAATAATAATATAGTAGAGGATTTTTTTCGGAGTATGGTTTAATTCGTGACTTGCATTCATTAAAATTTGATCTCAGCTAAAGCGCTATTGAAATTCAAGGAGCACTAGGCAGTTGTTTATCTCTAATATGTGGCTCGTTGGGTTTGTTGACCTGTCGTGGCATTGGACCATAACTACACAATTCTCAAAGCTGAACACGAGACTACTCGGAAAATAGATATTCAGTATTTAACGCGGAGAAATACCTAACGATGGAAAAGGCGGGAACAATGAGTTGAATTAATTGGAGTTGATCGAATGGCATGGCCCGGCCACACAGGCGTGGTCCCTGCTGAATGTTACCTTATATCTTTTATTCATATTAAATATATTGTTCTATCTCAAGCCTAAGCTAGTTCTACATCGTGTATGGGTGATTGTTACGATACGATGAGTTGGTGGTATGACTTCAACATAAGATCTTATAGATTAGGATTTGGTCTATTATTAGCGCAGTACTAATATTGTAGTAGACCATAACTCTATAGACCCACTAGCGATTTATTTCGAGGTGTTACTGAAGTTCTAATGAGAAGTTTGACTGGAAGACTTCGAACACTGCAGGAGTGAGGCATTTGTCACTACTGATATCAGATGGTAATAAAGTTGCATTCCAAGTTGAATGCAGTTGAAAATAAACTATTTTTCAACAGCGTTTAACATGCAATTCGAAGCTTATGTGTTCGATTTCTGTAAAGGTAGTATGTGCACACTTTTGAGGACTCTATTCTTGATTTCCAGGATTAAGTTTAGTTCGAGACGACTAATAATTATTTCTTAATTAGTGTAAGTTTGATACAGTAGGTAGCTTGTATCACCAGTACATTACCAATTTCTGTTAATCTACACTTTCCTTTTGAAAACGATACGTACCCCATAAAACATGTTTCTAGATAAAGACTATCATTTATTTATCTTCAAGCGTAAGAAGTCTAGGTTAATTAACACAAACTAGTTCTAACAAATATGTGGCAGATAAGTTAATGGGTTGTTCCGGACACTAGTTTACAAGATTTTAAAAGTTACTACAAAAACATTTTTAGATTTAAAAGATTCGTGGTGAAACTATAATTTATGGAAAACTTATGAGCGACGCCAAACTGACCTTCAGAGTGTCCACCTAATAATCAGTACCAAATGAGGGTTATTGACCTGTGTGGGGTATTAAAGTTATGATTTACAGTTGATGACTAATGTTAGAAATCAGATTTATTTTTTCATCACGAACTGATATCAGCTATAATGCCAAAACTCTATTTAGCCAAATGTATGAATGACTTTCGCGCCCAAATCCGAGACCTGTTATCTTATACGTGACTGATTCGTCCATGAATGATAGTTTCGCCAGATTCACTACTCATCATTCTGAAACCTTATAAGTCATATCATAATCTTTCTTCACTAACTCCAATAAGACGAATGGACATTGTAGAAGAAATGCTAAATAACATTACCAGCAAAAGATGAACATTTTATCAACTTTATGGACGTGTATGAAGGTTCGGTGAGACCACATAGAGTAAAAAGCAATTATAAATGATGCCATGACTGTTAGGAAGAGGCAACGCAAACAAAAAGCTTCATGAGTCTCACCAGATCACACTACGGAGAACCAGATGGATCATGTTTGCATCACTAAAACATTCAGGATGCTAATAGGAGACGTGAGGACAATCAGAGGAGATGACTTAGCTTGCGATCAACACCTGGCGTTTGACAAGATAAAACTGAAGCTGAACACAGGACAGTAGTTTAATGCCGACTTCCTTGAACATACTGACAAACTGAACGAATTCAGGATAGCATTCAACCACAGGTTCCAAGCCATACGAAATTTACTCAGAGATGAGGGAACTATTATGGAGAACGATTAGAGTTGGAATTAAAAACACTAACTTCAACGTATTCGGTGTTGTACCACAAGAAGTATCGCCATAAAGAATGAATCTCTATCTAAGTTCTGAGTCAGGATTTAAGAAAGGAGGCACAAGAAGCCTTTTATTTAATGACAGTTGAAAAAGAGCACAGAAGTCCATTATATACTCCAGCTAACAAGAGAGTGAAGAGAAGCATTAGAGCCGACAAGCTGAAATAAGTGGAAAATCTAGCAGCGACAGCGGAAAAGGCTGTAACAGAAGGAAATATTAGACAACTATTTGATGCAACCAAGATACCACTTTAAAGTTTATATGAATCAACTATATGGTAGGCCAGAGCAGATTACAACTTAATATCTTGAAATAAATCAATCGTTTCAAAGTAATATGAAAAGAACAACTCAGAAAATATACAGTAACACTATCATTTCTGAGAAACAGTTTATGGTTTAATAGGGTAACTAGCTCAGTATCTACAGAGGTGAAAACTGAAGCTTGTTAAAATGTAATAACCTCAATAAGTATAGAAGTGTAACGTTTTTGTTCACATACACTAACATAGTCATTTCTAGTAATATTTAAATGTATTAGAATAATATAAATGTTTCAGTGAAATGACTATGACTGACCTTCTTAATCCAGGATGAATATAGCCAGGAATAGCGCATATACATGTGATTCGAGATGTACATCCGGACAAAGGAACATTGAAATAGACGTTAGGTTTTGGATGAACTGTCAGTAGACAAACATAACCGGTATAACCATCAGATGCACATATCCATACATCACAAGGTGTTTCAGCCACAATCGGAGATGATTCAATCATAGATGCACATGAAAGCTTAATTAGTTAACAAAATAATAACAGAACATTTCGTTAATACGAATAACTAATGGAAACGAATAGTTTTGACTGAGGATATAGGTAATCTTTATTAATATTTTGTCGTCTTAGTGTATAATAGTGATATAAACGAACATCTAATAAATCATTCAATATTATCTGATTTGTTTATACACAGTTATGAGGTAAAAGTCTGTTTCATTTTCTCAAAATTACCAATTTAAGGTTGACTTATAAACATTTAAAGCTTCTTTTGTCTATAACACTTGTCTAGTCACTTACCAGTTGTACCTAAATTATATCTTCCTTTTGATGACATCTTTTTTGAAAATACAAATATTTAACTGAATACATCTACATAAAAACTGAAGTACAAGTCTATGACTTCCTGATGTATAACTATGAATCTCCTCCACATTGTCTAAATGATAGCGTTCATTTTCACAAATCATTTATAACTACGTCAGGTGGATGATTTTGATGGGGTTTTTTCTCTGAGCTGGATGGCTTGGTAGTGGATCTTTGATCATTCTTCTGAACGACATCATCAGCACAAACTTTAGATAGTTGTTGAAAGTTATCCTGAATTCATTCAGTTTTTCAGTATGTTCAGAGAAGTCAGTATTAAACCAATGTCCAGTGTTTAGTGATCCTTTAGCTTCAGATAGTTTGTGCTGATGATGTCGTTCAGAAGAACAATGAAAGATCTACGACCAAATCATTTATAACTACATTTTGCGTTTATCAGGTGAAGATTCATTTCATATCAGTCAGAAGCAGTATAAAACACTTATAAATATGTGTTTGTTTACGTTCACAAACCATACCACAACAGAGAGTTACAAATATCAAGGCAACTATCAAAATAATAATAATGAAGATGATAGTGAAAAAACTATACAAGGAAAGAATTGTTTAAAACTAAAAAAATGGATTCAGAGAGTAAAAGTCAAATAAGCAAAGATGGATAGTGGCTAGCAGTGGAATCCAGGACGAGCGTTTCGTCCTGTTTAGGACTCGTCAGCTGGATGTACCTGCATCTCAGAGTTGATGCTCACCCTGGGACTCGAACTCAGTACCGTTCGCTTCAAACGCCATCGCGTTATCCACTTAGCTACTGAGTCCTGATAGCCACTTGCTTGTGCAATGGGGTGAAGTTTAATTCACTTGATATTGTTTTTTTTTACTTGAATCTTCCCATTGATGTTTTAGGACTGAAATTGATCAGTCTCTTATTGGCATATGTGCATACTATGCGTATGCCTCGATATTGCCTTAATTTACAAGCCACTATCCATCTTTGCTTATAATGCTTGTAAATTAAGGCAATATCAAGACATACGCACAGTATGCACATATGCCAATAAGAGACTGATCAATTTCAGTCCTAAACATCAATAGGAAGATTCAAGTAAAAAAAACAATATCAAGTGAATTAAAAGTCAAATAGTTTAAAAATCGATATGTAGAGTGGTAGACAAAGATTGAAAAGATCCAGGCTTTGCAAACGATTATGTATAATGTCAATTAGTTTAAAATCACTAATTAGAATAATTTTAATGACTACAACTACATAGACGAAATTTAGCAAAATCTTTAAAATGTCTAAAAATTCCATTGATTGAAACAGTTGAGATCATGAGTCAGTTGAAGATAGACAACGATGGGAAACCTGGAAGCACTAGATGGCCGTTTCGCCCTGTTGTGGGGCTCATCAGTAGTGCGCATCCACAACCCCGCCTCGCGGGATTCGAGCCCAAAACCTAGCAGTCTCGCGCCAGGCGCTCAACCAATTAGACCAGTGAGCCGGGTCAGTTGTGAGGTAGTAATTCACTGATGACAGTGGTGGATGTGTCGCTCAATTTCGTGGATTAGTTGAGGTTAGACATTAACACCATTGGATGCCGGCTCAGTGGTCCAGTAGATTAAGCATTTGCGCACGAGACTGAACGTCCTGGGTTCGAATCCCGCGAACAGGATCGTGGATGCGCACTGCTGATTAGTACCACAATAGAACGAAACGGCCGTCCAGTGCATCCAGATTTTCCATGGTGTTCTAACATCAATCGCTTCATGATCTCAATCAAAAACTTAGCGATCTCCACAACCCCCAAACCGATAAAAATACATTCATTATTAACTCACTATACAATGCTCAATTTATTTAAAGCTGTCAAGTTCAACCTTGGTATTGATAATGTGGTTTGTGCTACTTATACCGACATAAGTAGTATATAACGTTAGTCAGGAATAGAATGTAAGGCAGTAGAAAGTCAAGAAGAAAGTAAGAACAAGAACAGAAATTAGTTGATATGAAAATACGAGAACAATAAAGTCTGTAACGATTGACTGATATTTTCCAAAAAAACAGTCAACTATGAGACAATTCATTAACATTTGATAAATAAAGTATTTACCATATGGTTCTCTCATTTTACTAAGATGTTCTGTAATTTCATGCTCAAATACATCTAATTGTCCTCACTTATGTTCTCGTTCACTACAATACTTATTATCAAGAAATATTAATGAATTACTAATAATTGCCAACTGTGATTTAATTTACTGCAATAAACAGTTGTTACAGACTATGGTTTTTTATCTATAAATATATTTGCAAAGCAGAATTTAAAACAGAAACAAGAGAAAAGAAACCCCACTTCATAGATATCTGTTATAGAAACATCAGTACCAAACGTGAACATATTAAAAAACAAAAAATAAATAAATAAAAGATACATATGTATCCAAGCATATGTATATATATCAAAAGCTGGTAAAATATGTTTCGTTTTTTATGCATTTCACCTAAAGATTCAATAACACCTTTCTAATGAATACGTATTTTTGGAAGAAGAAGAATAAGCACATTTTCTTCATCAAACAATAATCTCTTAAATAGAATCGTATGAATAGGAACAAGAATAGCAACAACAACAACGACGAAGAAGAAGAAGAAGCCCAATTGAATATGCATAGTATCTACCTTAAGTATTTCACAGATTTAATATCATTGATTATCATTATTATGCTAAATGATAAGATTTGCTTCATTTTTTTTACTATTCTACATAGATTGAAATTGATAAATTGTAGATTAAGTCAAATGTAATACAAACAGAATTCTATATAATATGTACAATGTATACATGTATGTTTTGTATTCTCTTTACAAAACATACTGTCTGGGTAAACTACACCTGTTGTAAATTTGACTGTACATATTCTGCTTTTCATCTAAATTCATAGAGAGATTACATTTTAAGGAAGAAGAAGAAGAAGAAGGAGAAGAAGAAGAAGAAGAAGGAGAAGGAGAAGGTGAAGGGGAAGAAGAAAAAGAAAGAAACAAACAACCTGAACAATTTGGTCTACTAATATAGTTTAAATGAAAGCAGCTGTTAACTTATAAAGAAATTGGTTAATTAAATAAACTTATGGATATAATTTTGTAAGAAATATTTTCATTTCTTTTATAGAATCTACAGTTTACTAGTCTTAGTATTTAAGAATAGTATCTTTATAAAGGTTTGATGATATTATAGTGTGAACTATTTATATTGACATAAGTAGTATATAAACTCCGCTTGGAGTCCCTCCGAGGGCTACTGCTGGTCCCAAGCCAGGATAAAGGAGGAGGGTTGGTCATAGGGTTAGAGACCACATCCCGTAGAAAACTAACTCGTTAAAAAACGCTAACCAGAAGAAAATTATTCAAAACTTTTAAACTCCGCTCTGAGAGTCAGAAAGTCTTCATTTAGAAGAGTTATGACGCCTCATGATGAAAGCCGAGTTCATTCGGAAGTAAGGAGACCGATACCCCTTATGACAACCAGAGCAACCATTTATTTAGGTACATGGAATGCTCGTACAATGTAGGAGACTGAGAGAATCTTCCAAATTGCTGAGTAGTATATAACGTTAGTCAGGAATAGAATGTTTAACAGTAGAAAATCAAAAAGATCGAGAAGGAAAGAATGGGAACAGAAATCAATTGGTATAGAAATGCAGGAACAATCGATTTTGAGATAACTGATGGATATTTTGTAAATCAAGTATTTATTGTATGATTCTTAGATTTTACTAAGAGATTTTGTAATTTTGTGTTCAAATACACTCGATTATCTCCAATTGTGTTCCCGTTCACCCCAATATGATCGAGAGATGTTAACGTTTTAAAGTCTTTATTGTTGATAACTACTATTGTGATGCATGTTACTGACGACGACATATATAAGTAATATGTATCATCAGTCGACAATGAAATGAATAACAGCAGAAGATTAAAAAGATTTAAGAGAACAGTTCGATAACAAAGAACGATTGGTATGGAAATGAAGGAACAACCAAGTTTGAGACAATTGATTGACATTTTGTAAATGAAGTATTTACTGTATGATTCTTATATTTTACCCTCCGGTTCAGCAACACTCTGTTAAAAACTTTCCCTGGTACTGACAGTAGTGTCATGCCTCTGTAGTTTTCACAATTGCTCAGATCTCCTTTCCTTGGAATCTTGACGAGGTGCCCTTCCTCCTCCCAAATCTTTATGAATAGAAGGTAAATCATTTTAGTAGTTACTTCGATGTCTGACTTTAGTGCTTCAGCTGGTATGTTATCAGATCCTGCTGCTTTCCCGCCCATGATTTGTCTGATGACCATTCCGATTTCTTTCGTCATTGGTGGATTGACATCGATAGGAAGATCTGTGTGTGTTGCTTCGACGTCCGGTGGATTCATTGGAGCCAGCCTATTCAGTATTTCCTCGAAGTACTCTACCCATATGTTTCGCTGTTGTTGAATTTCGGTGATTGGCCTGCCCACATGTTACTGCAGGCATTTAAATTGCAGATCACTGAATTCACCCTTATTGGTTTACATCTTTTACTTCAATAAATTTTCTATATAACCCGACCATTTCCATTGCGTTTGTGTATAACTTCTCAAACTTAGTATGATCATAACTTCTTACAAGAACTATGGGAGTTAACTCTGGAAGTTAATTACTAGCAAGTATATGTTCATTTTCAGTGTAAGGGGTTGGTAAAGACTGTCGAACATTATATTCTGGATCGTTGATTGATCTTGATTAGATAAACATTGGTTTGACATAAGCATAAACACTGTCAGATCTCGACTCAGTGGTCTAGTATGTAAACATTAAGCGTGAACTAAAGGTCCTGTGGTCAATAATTGATCGATTCTGCAACCACAGTCATTCACTAATTCAGATATTTATGTATATATTTTTGATTGGTAAAGCTCTACGAATGAAACTTGATATATT
Organism: Schistosoma margrebowiei; assembly: GCA_944470205.2. Taxonomy (NCBI): domain Eukaryota; kingdom Metazoa; phylum Platyhelminthes; class Trematoda; order Strigeidida; family Schistosomatidae; genus Schistosoma; species Schistosoma margrebowiei. The sequence continues at coordinate 40,381,433 of OX104026.1, read as the reverse complement.
TATATATGTATATACTGGAAGTTATATAACAAATGACTCACTTGTATTCCTGGTAATGTACGTGGAATTTGAACAGCCTCATTAAATCGTGCCATTCTTTTAACAGAACCTTAAAAAGTAACAATTAAAACAAACATATTTAAATTACTTAGATGTACATTTTTAGAAAACAAAATCATTTTTACAAGCCATTCCCTTTACTCGATTCAGTCAGTTAGTCAGTTACAAAGTAGGACCAGGAACATATATTCATCGGTCCAAGTTGCCACAACTTATTAGTACAGCAAGACAAACAAAAAAGAGTATGCTCGTATTTCTGTATTTTTCAAAAGTTTATATACATTTCAAAACTTATCCTATTATGCTATATAACCTAGTTATATAATTATTATCCACAAACTACTTTCTAAGACATGCTTTCAAGGATTCCGACCTAACCTTGTTGATGTGAATCATAATTATATTCTTCTATTTCAATAATTTGTCATGTTTGACAAATCTATATAGAAGAATATGCTTACATACATATATACAATTGAACAGTTTTAAGAATGAGATCATCGTAAAGAGATCTCTTCATTAAACTACCATCTTGTTCAAATAATGTATCTCTAGTAAATGTTATTGAAATATGAAACGAGTTACCATTCAGAAATCAAAAAAAGAAAGAAAAACTGCTCTTTCACATGTGAATCAATGTCACAGAGAAGTAATATTTTTGGGTTTTTTTCAAAGAAGGGTGTTTTTAATGAACTTCAGAAAATTTTCTGTATCTTGGATAGGTAAATAACAGTTATGATGCTTTTCGCGCTGAATAGATGTACTTACTTACTTACTTACTTACGCCTTTTACTACCAATGGAGCATAGGCCACCGACCAGCATTCTCTAACTCACCCATGCCCAACCCTCCTCCTTTATCCGGGCTTGGGACTGGCAGTAATTCCGGAGGAGGTTCTAGGCGGAGTTTTCAATAGATATCCATCAACTTAATTTTGATTAACTGTGATTATATTTCATTTTCTGTATAAGAGCCATATAAAACAAACTTACTTAATTGACGTTTTAATTCGAGTATTGTTCTCTCCCATTCTTTTCGTTTTGCACTATTTGGAAACATTAACTCATAACGTTCAATACCTTCTCTAAATGAAATTGAAAAAAAAAAACAGATTTGATTTATCAAGTGGAGAAAAGTCGTAAAGAATTAGCTTTGATTGATTATATACATGGTTTCTATGATGAATATTTACGAAAACCTTGAGAAAATGAAAGATAAATTGCTTATCAATTGGTAGATATTGTATCTATCATGCATAATAAAAGGAGTTAGACCTGCAAATATCTGTAGCTCATTCATGAAAATAATTTTTTAAGACTTGCGCTCTCTAGATCACGTAGATTAATACATACAGACTGTTATGGACACCAATTCTATTAGAAAACTTTGAACTCTTGGTCATAAACAACTAGATTAAGTTCAGTTAGTTTTTAGAATCTTTAAGTTCAAATTAGTCAGCAGGCATGATTAAACCAACTTGATGCTTATCCGTCAAAAAAACCCATTATGGCCAAGAGGTAGAGGAGATGAAAATCAAACTACGTGTAAAGAACACTCAGTAAATAGAAATAACGATAGAACAGATTACAAGCGACTACCATTACATTTCTAATGCCCTAATTCTCCTAAAACTTGTTCCAACAAAATTGTTTTTATAGTGTTAATTAGTTGAATGGAAACCATTCTAATGACCTTTAAGGACTTTAAAAAATTTGAAACTGACATTACTATCTGTAAAAAAATGATTATAAGATGAATGAAAAACTTGTTACGTAACCATCTAGAAACTATGTAAGGGCTATTGTTAGGATATAGGGTTAGAGGTTCGAAATTCCGCCAGAAAATCCGAACAAAGTGTTAAAATTTATGAATATTTGTGAGAAATCGAATAAACAATTGCACAGTAGCCTGAAATGGACAGAAACTTGTAAATTTCACAGATTGAAATCATGGGTTAATTGAAGCTAGACCACCATGGAAAACCTGGAAGCACTGCACGACCGTTCCGTCCTGGTATGGGACTCCCCAAGAGTGCGCATCCACGATCCCGCACCCCGCGAGATTGGAACCCAAGACCTGTCAGTCTCGCGCCAAGCGCTTAATTAACTAGACCACTGAGTCGGAATCCAATTTCTGAAATCTCCACAAACCCCTTCTGATAAGAAACTTACAAATTTATTTCGTTAATTTTAAATATCAAGAATCTTTGCGATTCATATGAATACTCATGAATAGCGGTTGCTATTCTTTAGTATTATGATGTTGAATAATTATAAGTAAGCAAATATTTCAGCATATCTACAACTGAAGAACATCTGAAACTCAAAGCAACTCTCTGCTAACCAACACCGAAGTCAGAATTTTCAATACACATGTCAACACAGTTCTACTGTATGTAACGGAAACTTGAAGAACTACGAAAGTCATCAGTAACAGTAGTCTACGCAAAATACTTCGGATCTGTTGATCAGACATTATCAGCAACAACCTACTTTAGGAGATAACAAACGAGATTGCAGTGGAGGAAGAAATCAGGAAGAAGTGCTGGAAGTAGATAGGACACACATTGAGGAAAGCACCCAACTGCATCACAAGGCAAGCCTTCACTCGGAATGCTCAAGGTCAAAGGAGAAGAGGAAGATCAAAGAACACAATACACTGAGAAATGGAGACAGACATGAGAAGAATGAACAACACTTGGATATAACTAGAAAGGAAGGCCCATGGCAGAGTGAGTTGGAGAATACTGATCGGCGGTCTATGCTCAACTGGAAGTAACAGGCGTAAGGAAGTAAATATTTCTATTAATAACTTAACTTTTATCAGGTTAATAGCTGACCATCATTTGGTTGTAAATTCGCTGGCTGATTCGTCACAATTATTAAAAAATTGTTCTTTCATAATTACTCCACTCCCTGTTATGGGGACTATATTATCTGAAAGCGTTATACTTTTTTTTACTTTGAAATTATCTCTAGAAGTTGCTTTCATTAAGTTGAGTAGATTATCACCTTGTTGTTCTATGGTTCATTTAGGGAATATATACAATAAATCATGGTATCATAATGTAATGCAGATAAAGTTATGTTGAGGCCTATCTTCGACTTAAAATACTGACAGATTAATATTGTAGTGAAAGAACACTTGGGTAGGGAAGAAAAACTTATTACTTAATGCACAATCACACAATGATGTCATAAAATATGAGACACATACATCAAATACATCATTTACGCATTTTCTTCGGATGGTCTCTTACGAGCTTAACTGTCCTTTCACTTTTATTGTTATTTTGATTGCTTAAGGTTTCCTTTTTCCCTTCCCTTCATTTCAATCTTTTATCAACCTACTACTTGCAAACATTCCACTTCTGATTGATGTTACATACTACTTATAAGTAGCATAAACCACAATTTGTAAAAGGCTTTATCTGAATGTAGCATAACCTATAACATTTATCTTATTTTTTATCAATCTATGAAAACATAATTAATTCTGGCCATATCGTAGTGATAGTAAACGATGGTAATATGAACTTTCTTACTTGTATAAGTGTTTTCATATGAGATCATAAATTAGAATACAATAATAGTGAAATGTGATATTTCTTCTCTATAATAAACCAATGTAAATCATATTTTGAAGTCATATTAGTTTAACGATACGTACGTAATTTAAGTAGTATGTTGAAAATATACGAAAAGAGTAGTTTAAATTATGTAACTTAATGAATACTTACTTGCTGGTAGCGGTAAAAATTGATATATTACCAGGCATAGGTGTTGTTGTATTTCTAGCTGTACGTAAATCTTCAAGCTCTTTTTGAATAGACATATACATTTTACGCACAACAGCATCTAGATCCTATTTGAAATAACAATAATATTAAAACTATAAATATATTTCATTTTGTTTGAATTCACAACATTCATATTGTAAACAATAATACTAATAATAAAATATCACAGATTGAAATCATGAGTCAATAGAAGCTAGACTACTATGGAAAACCTGGAAGCACTGGACGGCTTTTTCGTCCTAATATGGGACTCCTCAGCAGTGCGAATCCACGAATCTCGCGGGGTCTAGTTTTAATTGACTCATGATTTCAATCTGTGAGATTTCTAAAACGTTCACAAACCCCTTCTGATGGTAATAATAAAATAATAAATGGCTACATGTTTGTAAACAAGTTTTGTTTTTTGTAATGTTTTAAATTGACATCTTATATTATGACACTAAATAAAGGTAGTACATAATTTGGTGTGGGTATAATTTATGAACGAACCAATCATGTATAAGATAATAAACCTTGGACTTTGGTACGAAATTCACTCATCCATTTGAATAAATTGAGTTTTGGCATTATAGCTGATATCGATTCGTGATAAAAATTCCCCGAAATCTAATTCCTAACCTTAAACATCAACTGTAACTCATAATCTTTATAACACTGATTTAGTACTGGTTATTAGGTGAACACTCTGAAGGTCAGTTTGATATTCATTCCAGAACTCGAACTCAGTACCGTTCGCTTCAGACTACAAGAAAAAGATTCATATTTTATAATATAGATTTTATGACTACTCAGTTATGTTAATATCAATATGATATCAATAGTATGATGATGAAATGTCTAATGATGAATACGGTTACTTTAATTACGTCAAGTTACGTAGCTCACTAACCGTGCTGACAAGAATCGAATAGAACAAGACTTTGGTACAGGGTGTCCTGTTAACTATCTATAACTATCTAACATCTCAATATAATACAATTGATGTAAAGTTACAATGAGCCACATAGTAACTTGATGAATAAAATGCAACCAATAAGGACTAAACAAGAATAAAGGTGGTCATTACTCAATGATCAATCAGTTGTTAATCGTCATTTTTTTATACAGAAGACATAAACTGACATTCGTTATGTTTGACGGAATAACAGTCTTTTTTATTCAGATTCTTAAGAATGTCTTTTGCAATAAATTATTATCACTTGATAAATACCAAGTGAAGTATATTACGGTTATTTTAATGTGCATACAATGTCTCTGTAACCTTCTTTATGATAATTAGTTCAGTATTAAATGTGGGCGAACCAAGAGTAAACGACCATTAAAGTAATATTACATGATTAGTCACATTAATTACACCTGATCCACCTACCTAATCATAATTAACCATCTACTAATCATCGACACTAATGATATAATGTTTGAGGAGTACACAGATAAAAATTCGGACCATTCACTATGTAGGTTGATTCGAATTTACCAATATAAACGTTTTTTTAAATACGTAATAAAATGGGACAGATAACGATAGTAATATGGTTTTAATGAAGATTACAAATATAAAAATAAGACTGTCTTTAGCTATCTATCTATCTATCTACCTATCTATCCACACATCTATCTATCTATCTATCTATCCATCTATCTATCTATCTATCCATCTATCTATCTATCTATCTATCTATCTATCTATCTATCCACACATCTATCTATCTATCTATCTATCTATCCACACATCTATCTATCTATCTATCTATCGAAACGAACAGCAGGGATCCATCTGAAATATCTTATAATCCTTTGAACGATGAATGCTATGACAACTAAAAATAACATTTGGCACGTTTATCTGTTTACAACTGAAAAGAAGCTCACCTACACTACAGAAATATATATTGAATATATATACACATTGTTTTACATTATTTTATACATGTATGTAGATAAAAACATAAATGCCATGATTATGAAACACAGAAGTGGTTACTATCAATGTCTGGCATAAAGTTTAAAAAAAAAATGTAATCCAATCACCATATATTGTCAGCTGAAACATGTGTTTTATTATCACAGGGAATAAGTTTATTTAGATGAATCTATGGGGTCCTTTTTTTAAAGAAAAAAGATGTAAAACAATTGTGTAGTTATGATTTCATTTTATATTTTCAAGCAAATGATGAATGAGTTAAGAAGTGTTTAGTAATTTGTCCTGTTAATTAATTACTGATTAATCTAGTCCTTAGTTCTTATTTTGGTGGAGTTTTGTTCTCTGAGCTGGATGGTTTGATCATGAAGCTTTCATCGTTCTTCTAAACGACATCATCAGCACAAACTTCAAATAGAAGTGAAGTGTTCGAATTTCTACATATGTGTTTCAAAGCTTGTTCTGTGCACCTCGATGTTGATTGGTTCTTATTGACCTTAAATTCGTCATTGTTTACTTCTTTGTTTTGGTTGTGTCTCCCATTGGTTTGATTTTTGTTCCTAAATTTATGCATGATTTTTCTGATTGGTTGATAAATTGGATTGATTTGAATATGCTTGTTGATTGCTGATTGACCTGAGTGCCAGGCTTCTAAAAATTCTCTGGTGTTCTTAGAATTGCCTCTATATACGATCTCCAAATTTTCCCAGTCGAATGTGTGTCCGCAGTTGTCTACATGCATTGATATAAATGAGGATATGTCATGGCGTTTGACCGCTAACTGATGTTTATGCAGGCGAATATGAGGAGGGCGTCCGCTTTGTCCGATGTAGTGTTTTTCTCAGTTGGAACAATATATTTTGTAGATGATGTTCGGTTATTTTTCTTTTGTCATTTCGTCCTTTGGTTTGCATAGGATTGATTGTAGTGAATTTTTTTTGGTTTGTGTGCTACACCTATTCCAAAGGTTTTCAGCAGTCTTTTTGCGGTTTCTGATATTCCTTGTATATATGGTAGGGTGATCCTTTTGTTGATTTTTGTGCTTGACTTGAGTTCTAATGCTGCGTTCGGTTGGAATTTTCGATGAAGTTGATTGGGTAGCCGTTCTTCTGAAATACATCTTTCAGGTATTTCTCTTAATTTCTTCGTGATGCCAGTGTGCTGTAGTTCTTATCCATTTATACTGACAAGTAACCATGCAACTATTAGTCGAACTGATTCGGTATCAAATAAAATAGTTTTATGAAATTTGTTGGTTAGATGAAATTATAGTTTCTACAAGTTTACACTCATCAGTAATTGTATTACTGAAGCAATTTTTTTATGTTTCATTAGGGTTTAACCCAGGTTATCTAGCTACGATTCAATAAGAGTCATTGTAACATCTCTGACTGTAATAGTAAATAGTACCGTTTTAATCATAAAGACAGTGTCATTTCAAAATAATGCAGATACTACATGTTGAGGAATGTCTAATAGCATAAAATAAAGGTTCATGTCCATTTCCATTAATTCATTGAATCTTATATCTTTTTGATAAATAGTTGGAACTAGAAAACATTAATTTATTCACCTATTATCAGATGGGTTTTCTGGATATTATAGTAATTTCAATGGTTAAGATCATGAGTCAGTTGAAGCTAGACCACCATGGAAAACCTGGAAGCACTGGACTGCAGTTTCGACCTATTGTGGGACTCACCTATTAGTTGGAAATCGCGTTCTATTTTTTTCGTGGAGTAAACAAACCAAAAAACAACTCAAGATTTATTGCATCATAATCATCCTAAGTAGAAATCATATGAAGTGCAATGTAAATGTGTTTAGACAGTATATAGTAGTAATTGATTTCCTCATAGTCAACTTTCAAGTAAGTCATAATTTCCATTATTTTATTCACCTACAAATCTCTTCATTATAAACAAATTAAAGGGTTTATTCTGTGATTGTATAATCAATAAAACTGCTTTGAATCGGAAATGTAAACCATTGAATGGTACTATAGTAGTTTACAGGTTATTAGCCCGATGTGAAACCTGGGAGTCTTGGTGCGATCTCCAGAGAAACCATCTATGTTTATTGTCAAAGATGATTCGTCCAAGTAACAATTCCTTTCTATTTGCGTTTATAGTTTCTTCAAGTTGACCTTCATAGCTTTCTGATATTTATGTTGACAGAAATAAGTAGTATGCATCGCAGTATTACTTCTACTAATACTACTAGTACTTCAGTCACTAATACGTGTATAAATCAATAATGTATAAATTGAGAAGATAGAAAGTCAAAGGAAACATCACATAACATCTTACATAATGTCGAAAATCTAATCTCGCTGAAATATTTTCAATTTCAGCTAGTAATGCCAAATCTTTTTTATCTTTTACCTCTTTATGTTGTCCAGTTGGTTCAATGCCAACTTCTAAACCTTTAAAAGAAAAGAAAATTTAAAAAAATTAATAGTCATATTAGTAGTATATATACATAGAAAAATATAAACAAAAGTATCGTATAATATATATATATATATAATTGGATGAAGAATGAGACGTAATTTTAAGAGATTGATTGAAGAAAAGTGTAGCGATGATGAGAAACAGTGAAACTCATTAACTGCAAACTCCGCCTGCAGCTCTTATACGGTTACCGTCGATCCCAAGACCACACAAAAAGGAGGGTTGAAAGCGGGGTCAGCAACCCCATTCCGCAGAAAAAAACTTTTCTAAAAAAAACTCTAACCAAAATAAATGGATTGAACCGTTTAAAATCAGCCATTCAAGTTGAAGGATCTTCATTCTAAAGAGTTATGACGCCTCATTATCAAAGTCGAGATTTTTGGGAAGTCACTGAATGGATACCATCATCAACAACCTACTGTGTGAGAGAGCAAATCAACTTCTAACTGAAGAAGAAACTAGGAAAGTGCGTTGGAAGTGGATAGGACACATTTTAGAAATAATCAAGTTGAAAGGAAACGAAAAAAAGGAAGACCAAAGAACACACTGCGTCGAGAATAAGAAGCAGAAACCAATTAAATAAATATTAACTGGAAAGGATTATCCAAGCCTGAGTATGATAGAGAATTCTGGTGAGTTGCTTAGGCTCCTCCATGAGGGATTATAGGTGCAAGGAACTAAGTACATTTTAAAATTATCTCAAGTGCTGCTTCTGAAATCAGACAGTCATTGGCTTGTACAATGTGGTGAATTAGCTAAATGAATAACAAAATGACTCTCGAAGCAAACAGTAATGAGTTCCAATATCTGAGTGAACATCAACTCTAAAATGCAGGAGCAAATACGGCGAAACTCACTTCCCAGATTCCATTCTCAACCATAAACCATTTTTACTTATACATAAAGGTTTTTATAAAGAAATCTACTTTAGTATACACTTACAATAAATAACTAAGTGTTAGTAAAGGTAACTAGAATGCATTTATGTAATTGTTTTGATATTTAAATCAATATCATAGAAATTAATCCAAATCTACTAACTACAAATATACATAGGAGTTACTAGAAATATCTAATACTATTCTATACAAACGATTAGTGCTACAATGAAAGAGCATGCAAATTAATATTAGCTTACAATGCTTTCTGATAATAATATTTTCAATAATATTATGTGCAAGTTGAAATAATGTCATTCCTATAAATTTGATAATAAATGGAAATACTTAATTGATTAATAATGAAAATGTAATATTTTTCAATAGTTGAAGCTACACCATCATGGAGAACCTAGAAGCATTGGATAGCCGTTTCGTACTATTGTGGGAATTTTCAACAGTGCACATCCTCGACCCTGACTCGCAAGATTCAAACCCACGATCTATCGGTCTGGCGCAGGAGCGCTTAACCACTAGACCATTGAATCGGCATCCAACAGTGTTATTGTCTAACTTTAACTAATCCACGAAATTGAGCGATACATCCACCATTGTCTTCAGTGAGTTCCTATTATCTCACAACAGAACCGACTGAACACCACTGGCCACTGATTCTTACTAGAACTCCAGGAAACACCTCTTGAAGTCAGTCACCATCGAGCATATGTTGATTAGTAACAACACTATGATATCCACAAAACCCCTTCTGATACGAATTATTTTTGATTGTTTGTTTTTGTTTTTTAACTCTCTAATGAAATTGAATTGTGTTAGGTTAGTATCTGCTGGAATCACCGGGTAAGTAATAGTGAGGTTAAACGTAGCGTATTAGGGAATGATGGTAAATCGGTTGATGAGGTTGTGAATCTTCATCGACTGAGATGGTTGGGCCACGTGTTGCATAGAACATTGCTATTAGAAATGATATTTAAGTATTATAATAATCATTGAATGAACTCTAAACTTATTATAGGCTCTTCGCAATTAATAAATTTTCTTATTAAATAGCAATCATGAAATAATGGCTCCATTTAATAAAGCACCCTACAAACCCTTCTAACCCATATACAAGATGTTTACAAGTTTAGCATGTCTACAATTTAGTTCAGTAGAATGAGCGAGGAAGCATATGAATATGCTTATTAATCAAAATACTCATTTTAAAGACTGCAAAGCGTAACTTATTTTAAACAATTTGTTTACAACTTGTCTATGTGATAAACGTGTACTTTACTAACGAATCAGTCACGTTAAAGATAGTGACTAAAACATTTCGTGGATTGGTTAAAGATAGACAATAACAACGCTGAGAGCAGGCTCAATGGTCTAGTAGTTAAGTGTTTGCGCGCGAGACTGAAGGTTCTGGGTTCAAACATCATAAGCAGGATCGTGGATACGCACTGCCAAGGAGTCCCACAATAGGACGAAACGGCCATCCAGTGCTTCCATGTTCCAACATCTGTCGGTTCATGATCTCAATTAAAAAATGTTGGGGGTAAAATTCAAAACACGATGATGATTAGCATATGTCCTATTAAGATTAAGTTACTAACAACGCTTAAAAGTGATAAAGTAGACCAAGTGTTAGAAAAAAAATAGTAGTAAAGAAAGTGTATCAAAATGCATAAAATGTTTTGATATTGTTACTAACTTTCTTAAAGATTCATTAATACAACTTCAAAGTATCCTTCTACACTGTTCATAAACTAAGATCTAAACCTTAATCCTGACATTATTCGAATTTTTTAGTAATGAATAGTCCACTCATATCGCCTACTTTTTAAGTGTGAAAGAGATTAGTTAACGTTTTCAAGCTCGTTAACTGCTTATGTTTTTATTCATTTTATATTGTTGAGTTGTGGGTTACTTATATCCATATAAGTAGTATATAATGGTGGTCAGTCATAGAATGTATTTCAGTAGAAGATAGATGAGGAAAGAACGGGAACGGGACGCAATTGGTATGAAAGTGCATAAACAATGAAATCTGAGACAATGGACTGATATTTACGAAACAGCCAAGTTTGACACGATAGATTAATATTTTGCAAATTAACGATTTACTATATAATTCTCAGATTTTAATGAAATGCTCTGTAATGCGTTTACAGATTGTCTCCCCAGTCGTGTTCTTGTTCCCTACATTGTTTGTTCAAGTCTTTCGATTTATGTCTAGAATTGCAATTGATCAGTATCGTACTGGTATATGTACATCCTATGCACATTGCCTTGATACTGCCTGGAGTGAACATCAACTCCGGGGTGCAGGTACATCCAGTTGACGAGTCTCAGTTAGGATGAAACGCATGTCCTTGATTCTACTATTAGTCACCATCCATCTTTGCTTATAATATTTATCTTCTTTTCACTTAAATTTTGTCATTCTATAATCTCATTAATGTTTCATTCATCTCTCCATAACGTGATAACGCATGCTTTGATTGTACAAGTTTTAAAAAAAATATAACATCACTTCTGAACCTGTAATTAGTAAAGAAATGATGGTATTTATTAAGAAGTAAATATGCCCTTAGTCCGGTAAGTCATTTTAATTAGATTAATCAGAGGAAAATGATTACTACAGCAGCATAATGTTAAACCCTATAAAAAGAATAATCTAGACTTATTCAGCAAAACATAAAGAAAGGAATGGCTTGTATAGTATTTTAAAGAGAAACTATACTATACAAGTTCACTGGTTATAATAAATACATAAATAAGTGAGTTCAATGGTGGAAAAGATCAAAGAAATCGTTTATCTTCTGAATGTTTTCATTTTGTTCTACAATGTAATGACAATTATGAACAATGGAGTTATACTAACCACTTGAAAATTTACCAATCACATAGTAAAAGGAAATGCTTTTATAGTGTTGAATGCTTTAGAAACTATCTAAGAGGTTTTGTTCAGTATTATGTAATATAAACCAACTGGAAAAAACTTCATACTAAGACTTCTGAAATTCCTGACGTAGATGGTGGTAAAAAGAGAATTAAATTCTTAAATGACTGATTATTTATAGTACTAAACATTAGGTAGCAAAATCCGACCTAAGGCTTCTTTATGGCGCTGCTGGATAGTGGAGGTAACCCTACAAGCCAACTTGGGCGGTCACAGAGATTGGGCTAATCACCCATTCTATCGTATCTTATCAATCCCTGGTTGTATAATGGGCGCTCACTTTACCGCTCGGGCTACCCGATATGTATGCTTACACATGAGAATTGCAGAAGTTTTCTGATTTATTCAGCTCAAGTATGTGGGTTGTATTCCTCACTTAGTGTATGGTAGTTTTGTTTTACATTATTTAAACAATTCATTTTCATATTGGACAGGTGTTATTAGATCTAGTTTGTTTTATTTATTAATCATATGTGCAGCAGATTTTAAGTTTTTGTTTTTGATAGTTAAATCCATAAGACGCTCTGAGCTAGACCGTTATCCACTTCAGACAATAGATCAAGGGTTGTGTAAAATCATGAATCGACTGAAGTTAGACAGCTCATTGGTCTAGCCGTTAAGTGTTTGTGCGCTCGGGACCGAAGGCACTGGGTTCGAGTCCTGCATACGGGGTCGTGTATACACTTTGATGAAGGGTGTCATACTAAAATGAAAAGGCCATCGAATGCGTCCTGGATTTCAATGGTGGTTTAGCTTACATCGACTCATGAATCTAACTTTCCAAATTACTACAATATCCACAAATCCTCATTCCGTTTTTCAGTTTATTAAGCACGATATAAAACTGAATAATTAACTTCATGAAATGATGTAAAGTGACTTCAACTTATTCACATTATGGATTATTTTCTTTTGTACGCTAGTACCTTAATAATAAACAAACAATGATTAATTGAGGAAAGTAAATACTAATCTAAACTATGTTTCTATTAAGAAATAGTTAGATGGATTGATTGACTGATTGATGAAACATCAAAGTAATTGAAATCTCAATAATCCAATAAAATTATTTTTGTAATAATCCAACAAGTAGAAATCACGGTTTCTGATGTAATACCACATTATACAAGTGGTTTAGTGAGAGAATAAATAAGACGGAAGCTTTTGATTGAGATCATGATCCGATTGATGTTAGACCACTATTGAAAATCTGAAAGCACTGGACGATAGTTTCATCCTATTGTAGGACTTCTCAGTAGTGCTCATCGCGAATTAGTTGAGGTTAGACATTAACACCGTTGGATGCCGACTGAGCGATCTAGAGGTTAAACGTTCGCTTGCAAGACTGAAGGCCCTTGGTTTGAATCCCGAGAACGAGATCGCGGATGTGCACTGATGAGAAGTTTTACATTTGGACGAAACGGCCATCCAGTGCTTCCAGGTCTTCAATGGTGACCTGTAGTGAACAAGAACACAGGTGGGGACAAACGGATGTATTTAGCACAACAATTACAGTCTATCTCAACAAAATTTGAATACCATACAGTAAATCGTCAATTTGCAAAATATTCATGCATCAAACCAAACTGGACTGTTTCTGTTGCAAACACCAATCCACTGTCCGTGCATTTTCTTACAAATTCCATTGTGTTCTCCCTCTACTTTTCTTGATCTTCGCCATCTTCCGCTGCCAGACATTACGTTCTTTTAACGCACGTTATATACTACTTATATCAATATAAGTAGCTCACACCACAACCTACCATCAATCGATTCATGGTCTCAATGAAAAATTTGACAATCACTTTACAACGCTATACTGAACAAAACTTTAGATTTTGCATTGATTGATTACCAAATTTTTTAACTCTAATCTGCTTAAATCACTTATTTACATACGTATTTATTAGATTTTTTTCAAAAATATCTTTATCATTGATAAAGTGTATATAAAATGTATCATTTTCAAGAACTAAACCCTACCTGTCAGCACTTTACTCTGCGGTAATTTACTCCTTTATGTATATTAAAAGGCGCACACATTCGTATTTATGATGTAGTTTGATATAGTAAATAAGCAACTTCAAAATTATTATCATTACCATTAGTAGTGTAAATGTACTTCATCTGGTCATTGAAAATATTCCATAGTGTTCTAAGATTTAAAGTATAGAAGCGATAAACTCCTAAGAAATTCGTTTAACTAGATAAGTTTGAAGGGGGAGAGAGAGAGAAAATTCTTACATTGTGTTAATAGTTTGACAATAGTTAGAAGACATAAACATTTTCAGATCCTTCAAATAGCTGAGAAGCTATTTCAGCTCAGTTTATCATAGAATAATACGTTATCATTTGGACTAAATGTTCTAGATTGGAATTTCAATCTGAATAATTATCATTACTAAAATGCAAGAAAAAACCGAAAATGAACACTATGAAAGAAGATGAAACAAGTGTTCATGACTACATCACTGGTCATAAATCAAGTCACTATATCAAATGATCTAGTAAACATTTACATTAGGATAATCATAATATAGTTCGGTTAAATGTATACCAACTCACGTGATTCCAGTTCTATAGCTTCAATGCCTAATCGATGATAGATTTTATATTTAATATTTTCAATGGCATCAACTCCACGAATGGACTGTCTATAATTTAAAAAGAAAATCATAAATGGATAGAATTAGTGCAGAGTTTCATTGATACTTTTCTTTATCAAAAAAAAAAGGAATCAGTAAAGTTATTTGAACTAATTCAATTTTCTGTGATTAGTCAAGTTATGTAATGTCTTTTCGATGAATTTTTGTTCTCTGAGTTGGATGGTTTGTTTTCGTTAAACTTTCATAGAAGACTTCTATCTGAAGTTTGTGCTGATGATGTGGTTCAGAAGAACGATGAAAGCTCCACGACCAAACTATTCAGCTCAGAGAACAAAAATTCATAAAAATCATCCACCTGAGCTACAAATCTTCTCCATCATCTATGTAATGTCGTGTTGTTGAAATGCAAAATTAATAATAATAAATTGGTTGAAGTTAGGCTTTAACACGGTTTGATAATGGTTCAATGGTCTACAGATTGGAACTTCGAAAGTGAGAGTGAAAGTCTTGAGTTTGAATCCCGCAAGCGGGATCGTAGATGCGCAATGATGAAGAGTTCCTTACTAAGACGAAACAGTCATCCAGTACTTCCAGGTTTTCAACAGTGGTCTAACATCAATCGATTCATGAACTTGATTAAAAAGTATAACAATCTCCACAATCCCATACTGATAATAATCATTTGTTTTGTCAGATAACAGGAAGAAAGAATTATATTGTTACTTTTCATTGTATTTCTCAAAATATTATCATTATTTTCAAGGATTTAACTCCTTTTATTGTTAATATTAGAGAGTATACTTGAATTAATTTTCTATGGATATGGGAATCCTACCATATTTGCCTTGATATTGGCCATCAATGGTGCAACAACTGAAACTCTTTTTTTAATAATGAAACAACAATCAAACATGTTGAACATTGGCTATTCGAACTTAGCGCGTCAGTGTACAAAATGTTTGGCGTTCAAAACGAAATGTATTAGGTTCAAAACTTAACAGCCCTTATATTGTAGAGTATTGTGTAGAATGTTAAATTTAATGGTTTATATTATGAACTGGTTTCAGTTAGCGATTGTTTAATTCATATAAGTTCATGACATAAAATTTTATGATTTACATTTGAAGTTCATAAATTACCTGTTGAGCTTAACCTTCTAACACATTTGAGACACTTAAGTAGTATGAGTAAAGATGCATTGTAGCTAGCAATGAAATCCACTACGCGCCTTTTGTCCTATTTGGGACTCGTCAGTGAATTTAAACTTCACTCTACTGCACAAGCAGATGGCTACCAGAACTTAGTAACTTAGAAGACAATGTGATGGTGTTTGAAGAGAACGGTACTATGTTCGAATCCCGGAGTAAACATCAACTCTGGGATTCAGTCACACCTAACTGAAGAGTCCCAAATGAGACGAAACGTGCATCTTGGATTCTACTGTTAGCCAGCTTCCACCTTTGCCTATAATGCTTGTGAATTAAGGCAATATCAAGGCGATACTCACAGTATGCACATATATCATTTGGAGACTGATCAACTGCAGTCCTAAACAATATTAGGAAGATACAAGCAAACAACACCAAGTGAAGTTAAGTATTATTTTATCTGTCAAAATGTATTTTTCAACAGCACGTCAAGACCAAATGACAATTTGACTATGAGAAATATATATAGTCAAAAATAAGCCCATACATAGTATTATGGTCTTAGGATATTAATAACAATATGGAAGTTATGAGTAACCAGTTTTAGAAAGTAAGTGTTACTGGATTCGTTTTCATATTCATCAGTTTATCACATTTAATTATGGCTTGTATTAGACGTTCAACTTGGTTAAAAAACCGTGAGAACCGGAAGCTCTGGATAGCTATTTTATCCTATCATTAGACTTTTAAGGAGTGGACATTCATTGCCTCACCGAGGAATCATGCTATAACTGTGAGAATTTTATTTGTACATAATGTAGATTTATTTGATGAGAACTTGTTATACAATGAGTTACATTAAAGCAATGTGAGATAGCAACTCAATTATACTGAATATAATTTTATTTCCAAAACATTAAACTACTAATGAAACAACATAAAATATAATGTGACCTACAAACGAAGAAATATCGGTTTCTTGATCACTTGACTTCCTCTGCGTCTTGCAACTGTGAAAACAATTTGATCTGTGAACATAAATATACATACAGGATCTTTTCGTTCCTAGATTATAGAAAGAAAAGAAGATTACTGAATTAATATCCTTGCATTTAGTCATTTAATCTGTTTATAAAACATCTATTATATAAGTTTAAGATGCGATCAACTGCAGACTACTCGTGTGCTCATTCTGAATCTCTAGATTCTCATAGAAAGTTTTAAGTGGTTTTATACACAGTTTTTTAAACGTTATTGGCAGATGGTTGTTGTAATAATCTTTGGGATTATCCTTTATACTTTGACTGACTTAATTAACATACAAATTGTCTTTGTCAGTCAGTTGAATTAGTAGAAAAATATTACTCAAGTTTAAGTGGAATCTATGTGTTTTCCGATTAAAACTATACATAAGGTATCCAAAATGTTTAAATATTTCTCTAGAAACTAACGAGATTACAAAGTATGTTTAATGATTCGGCTTACCTCTGAGATCAATTAAACTGAATTCGATAGTATTTAAAGTATTCTATTAGTTTGTAAACTATTCAAACATGTCTATGCATAAGAAATTCTTACATATATATAGTTTATATTATTCAAGACGGCCTGCTTGAATATCTGAGCTACCTGTTCCTGCCATCTAGATATTTCAACAACTTGTCTGTTTTCTTGTTTGTTTTAACATATCATAATGTCTATTAGTCCCATAAGCTATTGAGGTCCGTTTACGATATTTCACAGTAGAAGTTATAAAAGGGCCTAATCAGAGACAATGTGGTTGCTGACGATATACATCGAAAAGAATACACATGATTCAGACGTCGATTGCTGAAATGCTAACATCTAACTGGTGACCACTCAAGATTTATCGCAATGGTCGATCATGAAATAAGCAAAGGAAACTTGTTGAAATACTTTTTATCAAAAAGGGTTTTGTGGAGATTTTAGTAATTTCAATAGTTGAAATCATGAATCAGTTGAAGCTAGACCATGATGGAAAACCTGGAAGCACTGGACGGCCATTCAGTTCTAGTATGAGTCTCCTCAGCAGTGCGCATCCACAACCCCGTCCCCTACAAAATTCAAATCCAGGGCTTTCAGTCTTGCGCACGAACGCTTAACCATCAGACCATGGAGCCGTTTTCCAACAATGTTAATGTTTAACCTCAACCAATTCACGAAATTGCGGCCATCCAATGCTTCCAGGTTTTCCATGGTGGTCTAGCTTCAAATGACTCATGATTTCAACTATTGATGTACTTTTTGCTGAGAATTCTACACGGTACCAAAAATATAATATTGAATACAGCCACTAATAATAATAATAATAATAATAATAATAATAATAATAATAATAAAGTTTGATCTTTCAAACTATTACTTAAGCTAGATTAATATATCATTCATTCAGTTCTAAATATACACCTCAAAGATAAAAGGCATGCATCACATTTACGACTAAAGGAAGATAATCACGCAAAAAAAAGAAATTCAAAGTAAACTCACATTGTTAGTACTAAGAAATGAATGTTAGTAAAATATAGACAATAGTTGACTTATCCAGTTTAATAGAGCTTGACAACAAAATTGTTTTCTCACAATAGTCGATAAATATACTTAAACTTTTTTGACGAAGTTTTGTTCTCTGAACTGGATGGTTTGTTTTCGTGGAGCTTTTATCATTCTTCTGAACGACATCATCAGCACAAACTTCAGGTGGAAGTCAAATAGAAGTTTGTGCTGATGATTTCGTTCAGAAGAACGATGAAAGCTTTACAACCAAATCATCCAGTTTACAGAAGAAAACTTCATCAAAATGAAAAAAATTATCCACCTGAGCTACAAATCTTCTCCACAATATTGAAACTTACTTCAACTGAAACAATATCATGACGAACATATTGACGTGTTGGTGTTAAAGTCTGAAAAAATGTAAATATGAAGAAAAAAAATTAGAAAGTAGGTTGAAATCCTGGAAAATTGTCATTTTTTTTAAAATGTGGCCAGTAGAAACACATTTCTACAATATTATCAGTATGAGGTTGTGGAGATGATTACGTTTTCGTAAATGCAACATTCATACCGTCTGTGTCATTGTAGCTTTGCAAAAAAGGGTTGATATTAACTCTCATATTTTGAATAATAACAGTTTATATGGTTGAGCTAAAATCTTCATCAGAATGCAAAATAAATCTCCACAACAAAACTTTTGTGAACATACTGAACACCATTGTTTTGATCTGATGTTTAAACTTTAAGATGAACAAGGTAATAAGATTCAAACTAACAGGAGACATCAGTATGGTGTTATGAAGATTGTGTGTATTTGATTGAGATCATGAATTGATCAATGTTAGACCATCATTGAAAACATGAAAGCATTGGAGGGCGTGGATTAGTTGAAGGTAGACATTAATACCGTTGGATGTCGGCTTAATAGTCTAGAGGTAAAGCGTTCGCGCTCAAGAGTTATTTTCTTGGGTTCAAATCATACTTGTGTGATCGTGGATATGTACTAGAACTAACTGATCATCCAGGTCTTCAATGATGGTCTAACATTGATCCATTCATAATATCAATCAATTATGTACATAAAATTAAAGTCAAATATAAAAATGAAAACTTACAGCAGGTGCTAAAAGTTTTTCAATTAATCGTATACCATCAACAATATTTTCATCTTCACCAGCAGCATGTACAGCATTCACTCTTAAAGCCAATCGATGTATAGCACTTTCTGCTTCAACAAGTAATGCATGATCTGAATAGTCTTTAGGAGTTGATTCTAATAAACGCTATATAATATATTATGTAAAGAAATATAGATATTTGATTACAAGAATAGTATTTATTGATGTATAAGAACTAACTAGAATGAAAAAAAAACTCGTTTGAAAGACAATGATTTAGATAGATAGAAGTGATTTAAATGATGGTTAGTTTCCTGTCTTTTAATGGGTACAAAGCTTCAGGGTATATTAGAAATCATCAATCTATGATGAATACTACATATTGTTAATTCAATAATGATAGAAATACTTACGGAATCATTAAAATTCAGTTCATTATATAGGTATCATTGCAAATGTTTGAACCCATATTTGGACAAAATACTCATTATTGTCAAAATAGAATAGTCGAACAGTGCTTATGGTTGAATATCAATGCAAAACAATTGATATAAAATCCTTATTGGAATAAGAATCAGTTTGAAATGAATACACGATAATCAGGAGTTACTTCATCTAGATCATCTTCTTAACTGTAATAATAACAAGCTGATAATTCACGAAGCAACTGATTACAAACATTGTTCAAATAAGAAAAGATTTAGTAGCGTGTATATTTCAAATAGAGAAATGAAGAGTAGTATCTTATGTCTCCCTACAGTTAAAGAACACATGGAACTAAAAAAAACGGCCTCTCAACCAATATCAACGTCACAATCTTCAGAACGAACGTCAAGGAAGTCAGTCCTACTATATGAAGCTGATACTTGGAGAATTACCACAACCATCATCAAGAAGGTACAATTATTTATAAATAGTTGTCTGTGCAAGATACTCAACATCCATTGACTAGATACCATCAGCAACAGCCTTTTGTGGGAGAGAACAAACCAGCTTCCAACTGAAAGTGAACTTAGTAAAAGACGATAGAAATGGATAGGATATACATTACGCAAATCACTAAACTATATTACGAGGCAAGCTGTAACTGGGAATCGTGAAAGGAAGCTGAAAAGTGGAAGGCCAAAGAACACATTATATCGGGAAATAGAAGCAGATATGAAAAGATTGAATAACAACTGAAAAGAACTAGAATGGCTTGCCAAGAATAGGGTTGGATTGAGTGTGCTGATGGTCGGCCTATGCTCCTTCACGAAGAATAACAGGCATAAGTACATAAGTAAGTAATCTTATAACTCCTTCTCAAAAGTACAGTTATTCATGTAATATGCATCAAAACTACTAGTCCATTAAGAAAAAAACTATATAAAATACAGAAACAATCAAACAAATTATACTACCATCTATGAAAAACATTTCGAAACAGATTATTGACGCGATTCACGTTGATTGTTAAGTGAAATACATAAATAACCTTAGAAAACTAGAAACATTCTAAGAGTTTGACATTTACATTAACCAGTAATTAAACAGATATATATATATAGAAACAATTTATAAATAGAATACAAATTATGATAAACTAAAGGAACTAAATGAAAAGAGAAGACAATCATAATTTTCTGTTAGTGATAAGACAAATGTTAACAACAATAATAAATGGACAAGTTGTTATGTAATTGTGTTAACACTATTAACACTTTAGTTACATCAGATAGTTCATACTGACATGATTATTTAGGAAAAATACAAAACAAAAACAATTAAAGCTTCATAAATTATACTACTATTATACAAAAACACTAATTTGGCTCCATGGTAACAATTGAGATTGCGAAAATATATGAATCAGCTTCTGAAATTTTTTTCATTATATTATAGCATTGGGCCCTAATCAAACAATCATCAAAGCTGAATACGAAACAACTGGGAAATTAGATATTCAACATTTAACGCGGAAGAAAATGAAACGATGCAAAAGGAAGGAAGTATGAATTCATTTATATCCAATCAGGTGGCATAGTTCAGCCTTACAGGCGTGGTTGCTCTGCATAACTTAATTTTATCAGGAGAGGACTTTGTGGAGATTGTAGTAATTTCAATAGTTGAGATCATGAGTTAATTGAAGATAGACCTAGAAGCACTGGACAGCCGTTTCGTCCTAGCATGGGACTCCTCAGCAGTGCGCATTCACGATCCCGCACCCCGCGAGATTCGAACCCTTCTGATAATAATCATTTGCTCATTAGTGACTGATTTCAATAGATACTCCTGGAGTTCTAATGAGAAGCCTTTACCAGTGGAGTTCAACCAGGTCTGTTGTGAGATATCAACTCACTGAAGATAATGGTATAAGGTGGCGCAACTTCGTGGATTAGTTGAAGTTAGACATTAACACCGTTGGATGCCGGCTCAGTGATCTAGTTGGTTAAGCGCCTAGCGCGAGACTGATAGGTCCTGGGTTCGAATCTCGCGGGGGGCGGGATCATGGATGTGCGCTGCTGAGGAGTCCCATACTAGGACGAAACGGTCGTCTAGTGCTTCCAGCTTGTCTGCGGTGGTCCAGCTTCAAAGGACTCATTATTATTATACTTTTAAAAATATTAATTTATTGTTTCAAGGGATATTTCTAAATATTGATTTATATTAAATGTCAGATGATTAGTATAAATATAAACTTACCTTAATAAGTAACTCATATCGAGGTATCCGTTGGACAGGTTGTACAAGAAGCGCTTTCAATGGAAGTTTATTACGATTCATCCGTAACTTCATCTAATATTTAAAAATATAAAAATAATTCTGATTTTTAGTAATGAGGATGATAAGAAATGAATTTATACACTAAAATGTACTCATTGAGCTCTTGTGTAGAAAAACCACATTAACAATATAATCGCATATAGATAAACTTGTACCTTCATATTCATTCTTAATGCGTCTTGATTTTCTTGCCCTATCACATCGAAATGAATATACAATATTTACTTCTTGGTGCATGTTATCAGATTGGAGTGTAGAAAGAGTCAGTATACAAAAAACACCCTCTATCAATCGAGAGAATATGATATTTGTTTAAAGCCAATAACTACCTTTGGTAAATTTCAATAATGCACTCTTTCTAAGTTAGAACATTTGCCGGTTTATTAGTTGACATTAATAAGTAGTCCCATAATAAAATGAAATATCTATACAACAATTCCAAGTTTTCACTCTTAGTCGAATTAAGCTGAATTCATGATATCAACCATAAAATGTCTTACATAACTATTGTATCTAAATACTTTAACGAAATAATTAATTAAATATCTGAGTCTGTTAATTATATTATTTGTTCAAATTATATTTGAAATAAGCTTAGAGATTGAAATTTAAAATAATTCCAGTGTTTCGTCCTGAAAACTCATCTAGACTTCTTCAGGGTAATAATCAAAATCAAAATCATCAAAGAAATATATAACGTTTAACAATCAAATTAGATTTATACTGTACTAATCCAATCATATTTAGATGTTGACTTTGGTAAATAGAATGCAAACGATGTGGAAATAAATGACTGAACAAATTGTATGTGTATGTGTACATGTATGTATAAGATTGAGTAATGAATAGGTGATATTAGGTATTAAATGAAGGAAAAAATAAAAGTGCAAGTTGAAGGTTGAAAACTTGTTTTAGAATCATTGATGTACTTGTAAAAATGAGAACCATCAATTATATCATTGTATCCCTAAAATATTATAAATTCATTTTCGTTAGATTAACGAATCATGCGTAATAAAGAGATAAGTTCCAATTATTTGTCAATGAACATTTGCCATGTGGTAGCTAGTTGAATACCATCTGTTTAGGCTGTTCTTATTAGCCCATGTATACAGGCACTTCTGCCATTAATCTTTCTTTATATGTGCTAAATCTTTTCTGAATTATTTTGGACCGTCCGAAAATGATCTTGTGCCCTGTTTTTAACACATGTAACGCTATTACCAACCTATTCTCATATTTCTTCAGATCAATCGCGGATTAAGGAACACTTTTTAAACATTGTTTGTATTCTTTCAACCTCATATTCAATTATCTTGAAGTTTCTTCCATATACGCTGCATCACAATCCTGACAATTGATTTCAAAGACAGTATTCTGTTGTTCTTCTTCAGGAGACTTATCTTCAGCTTTCGATAATGCTGATCTATTGGTGTCACTAGCCCAAAAATAAACCCTTATATTATGTTTGTTTAGAATCCTCCTTATTTTTACTGATGTGTCTTTACGGTACGGGATGACCACGGCAGTCTTACATTCTTTCGTATACACTCTAATTTAGTTTTTGTTTATTATTTTTAATAATTTTCTTTGAGGTAATTGTTAACCCAATGTGTAGATAATGTTTCATTCAATTCAGCCTGTTCGTCTTCTTTCTCTGTAATCAGACATTATCTACTATCATATACAATAACCATTCATCCATTTTAAGTTAGACATTTCATAAAAGTATAATGATGAACTTTTAATTTAAGCTTTTACGAAATTTATTCCAATAGTTGAGATCACGAGTTAACTGAAGCCAGATCACTATGGAAAACATGGAGACACAGGACGGCCGTTTCGTCCTATTGTGGGTCTCCTCAGCAATGTGCATCCACGAATAACTTATTTTATAATATACGAAATTTATAGGAAATGTTAATATTTACAGTTTTGTTTGAAAACGATGAATGAGTAAGTAAACATTAGTTCAAAATGTATGGCATAAAGTTTATGCGAACATCATGACCGAATCAATTATCTTCTCAAATATATTAATGGAGGTAGCTATAACTAGATCAGTTCTTTTATAATCCCTTGTAAGTTGAGGTTATCTTAGAAGAATTTACCATCTCTTCAATCAGCTTGTGTAACTGATCAAAAATCTATAATATGTATGATAGGACAGACTTAACCTACATTGACTCAATGTTTACTGTTTATCAAGTGGTAACAGATACAAATACTCGTTTTCCAAATAGTTCGAGTCCTTTGTTAAAAGCATTTGAAATAATGTTTTTTTAGGGATAATTTATGGAGCTTACACGAAGCAAAAGGTCAGTATTGAACGTACATTTTGGTTAAACTACAAGTTATTAATTCTTCTTTGCCAACTGAGTTATTAGAAATGACCCCATATGTTGTTTTTTTCCATTAATGTCAGTCAGTATCTAGTACTTCAGTTCAGTACGAACGTTTCTTCCAGCTGCTAGATTTAGTGTAAATGTTTAGACTGTCACATGAATCGATAATCTATCACTTTAAGCACCCAAATTGTTATTTGCTTAACCATTGAGTCTAAGCAATTACTAAATCTTGTAACCAAATGATCCGCTTAAAATACATCTATTCAAAAAACGGGTTGATTATTTATAACGTAAAGTTACGAACTCTCATAAATTAGTTTATTTGTTTTGACTGAACATCTCTAACTAATTTACCATTGCCAGTATAAACAACAACACAAATAGTGGAACAGTGAATATAGTGTCATATAATCTAAGAAAAAAAAGAAATATGTAGTAAACTGAATATTACAGGTATAGAAGAGATTACACGTATCACATTTAACTAAACTATTTCTAGTTTCTCCCACACAAATCATCTATGGAATTCACAAATATGCATATATATATATAAGATGTCTGGACGTGAATTAAAACCCATAAAGTTGTTATCGTAGGAAAATTATATTCTCACGATTAAAAAACTAGTTTTTCCCTAACTGAGGAAATATAATGCAGTAATAAAATAAATAGTTAACGTTTTTTTTAGTGAGTTAATTTTCTACAAGGATGCGGTGGATCACCTATGCCTAACCCTCCCTCTTTTTACAGGATTTGGGCCGACAGTAGCCCCAGAGGGGCTCCAAACGGATAGAAAATAGACACCACTGAGTGATTCACAGTTATGTTAGTCCAGATTTTACTAAGAGATTCTGTAATTTGTGCGTTCAAATACACTTGATTGTTCCTATATGTGTTCTCGTTCACTACAATCAAAACTGATTAAGCACGGCTAAGTTGAGTTTTTCAAGATGCATACGCTAGATTTGAAGCTATCATGAGTTCACTCAAACTGCGAACGAGAACAAGACTCGGTGACCAAAGACCAGTAAGCTAGCTATTCGATAGTTACTACATACAGGAGCATATAATGCAACTAACAGACTGAGGTATTTATTTCGTTAAAAATCTTTAAAAAACAATAGTTATGTAAGATATTTTATGGTTGATATCATGAAATTACCTTAATTCAACTATCAGTGAAAACTAGGAATCGCTATATAGATATTTCTATCCTAGTATGAGACTACTTATTAGTATCGAATAATAAGCCGTTAAATGTTTTAGCTTAAAATGAGTGCTCAACGTATAAACCACTAATTAGGGGTGTTATATCCGAGCAAAGATTAAATCACGAGTAACTTCTGAGACCTATTGATGGACTAATATTATCTATATATTCTTATGATATAAATATTCAGTATTTAGATTGTTTATATTCATATTCATCTTATTATAAGTTTCGTTTTGACCTATAGATTATTATTGTACGATTGACTGTTCTCAAGTTATGTTCAGTTTATTGATTACAGTCTCTCACGTTCACAGTCACTTTTTGGTTTGATTGTGTACAAATGTTATTTCCTATTTTATGGTGCGTTGCAGTCTGTTTGTTTGATAATCTAATCACAGTATGTTTGAAATAAATGATTCGCATAGTGGAAGCTGGTATTGCTGTTCTGGACTCAAGTGGACGGACTAGGCGGACATAGGACCAATAAGGACGCTAGCCTGATCAGACCGGTCGAACGTCGTTAGTTTGGCACAGTGCCAAGATTGTATAAGTCGCATTTTGATTGACGGATAAATCACGTGATGAAAAGCCGGATATAAAGTCATAACAAGGGGATTAGAGGACTTGAGTCACACATACTGTATTTCTGTCAATATAAAATTTCTATGAATGCAAGCGAAGTTGAATGTAAGCATCGTTTAATGGATTGTATCATTTAACTGATGCCTAAGTCTAGTTGGTTAAGCTCCTGGAGCGAGACTGATAGGTCCTGGGTTCGAATTTTACGGGGGGCGGGATCGTGAATGCGCACTGCTGAGGAGTCCCATACTAGGAGGAAACGGCCGTCCAGTGCTTCAAGTTTTACCATGGTGGTCTAGCTCCAATTAACTCATGATTTCAACCAATGAAATTTCCAGAAAATCTCCACAAAACCCATTCTGATAAAACACATTTGTTTAATAGAGTACGATTATCCTCTAAGAATTATTAATAAAGTTCAGATATATGTTAATTAGAATTAAAGGTATGAAGATAATGTATATAATGTATATAAATGCATAATGAATATAAAGGTATTCATATGACCTTAAAATAATTAGTTCTAAATTTTTTCAGAGTGATAAATTTCATTTCTTTGAATGAGGCTAGATATTAACACTGTTCTATGCTAGCTCAATAGTCTAGAGCCTGAGTATACTCGCATAAAACCAAAGGTCTTGGGGTCATGATCTTGAATGCTCAATGTGGAATAATTCTACGCTAAGATAAAACAGACGTATAATACTTTCAGATTTTCAATAATGATCTAACTTACATCCAAATTTCGTATCAAAAACAAAATAGTGGAGAGCTATGGTGTCGTTTTCTTATACAATAATATTTCACATGATAGATACCCAGCAAAAGAGTAATATATACATATATTGTTAACCGATTCAAAATCACATCAATGACATGCTTTGCCTTACTGTTGGACACTAGTTATAGTCAAACTACCCATATATCATAAGGTTTCATTTCCTTTCTATTAAATCCCTCGTCTTATATTGTTACAGAACTATGTTATTCAGTTGACATTCGTACTTCCTCAAAATTTTAGCATCCAATTTTTGTTCAACTTTGGGAAACAATTTAGGTAACTGACTGAAATAACTTCCCTATAATACATCGTTATCATTTTCTAAAACAACTCAATTCTTAATAGTAATAGTGATAGTAATAATAATGCAATTAAATAATCCAAATATAAGCTTACTTCACAGAATTTCTGAAATGATGATTTTGTATTCCAACATGTTTCTAGAGTTCTTTCAGAATTGGAAAAATTATCTACAAATGTACAATAGCACATTGCAACTGCTTCACGTGAAAACTGGAAGTAGAAATGAGGAAATACAAAAGAAAAAGAAGAGAGAATGATTTCAATATTTAAAGAAATATATTTTCATCATTGAATTCATGAGTCAATTGAAGCTAGGCTACTAGGAAAAACTTGAAAGCACGAGATAGCTATTTCGTCCTAGTATACGACTCCTCAGTAGTGTGCATCTACGATCCCGCCTCGTGAGATTTGAGCCCATGATCTATTAGTCTAGCCAGCAAACGCTTAACCTCTAGACTACTGAACCAGCATTAAACGGTGTTAATGTCTAACTTCAACCAATTCCATGATAGTCTAGCTTCAGTTGACCCATGAATTCAACTATAAAATTACTAAGATCTCCATAAAACCTCCTTCTGATAAGAATAATATTTATTACAATAATTTCCCAAGTTTGTTTATTTTCATTATTGTTTTTTTTTGCTTTCAATGTTCTATCATGTTGAAAATAACTTTGATGAAAAAGCGCATTTGTTTACATTTACTTATAATAAATAGTGATTTATTGTTTACTGATTGAAATCATGAGTCAATTGAAACTAGACCATCATGGAAAACCTGGAAGCACTGGAAGGTCGTTTCGTCTTAGTATAGGACTCCTCAGCAGTGCTTATCCACCATCCCGCCCCGCGAGATTCGAATCTAGGATCTATCAGTCCTTAATTCAGAGAAAATAAAATATATAATTATATGCTAATCATGTCGTGACATTGCAAAAAATTCATAAAGTGGTTGAAAAGCAGCTGACTTCAGTGTGGTGTTTGTATGAACTAATGTTTCCTTTGTACTTGATGTGTATCTGATTTTAAATTCCAAATACAATACGTTCGGTTTTACTCATCTAGTACTACTTGACGTAAATTGCGTTACTTCGGGGATCCCTATTTTATATAATGACTCAATAGTATATACTTCGACTAATTTGATGATTGAAGTACATACATATGAAACAGTCGTTAAGAAAACACTCAAGAGGCTAATAATAGTACTATTTTCCGTCAATTTGTAGTGTCTATTTTTCATCACTTACAATTTTTTCTCCGAATATTAGAAAATAATTCAAATTATACAGTAACCCTACAAAACATAATTGAAATCATGATATGTAAGTCAATAGATCCATCTTGATTTCTGATGCTTTGCATTGAACACTCACTGATCTTTAGAACCTTAGAGGTAAATTTTACAACGACGCCCATATCTCCTTATCTAATAACCTTAAGTTTTATATATTAAGACAGTTTATCATATAATTTGAATATAAACAATATTACCATATCAAGTAACTTATCACCAACTGTATTTGTTAATTCCCACATTTGAAGTGTATTTAAAAAACTCATATGATACATGAGTAATTCTTGTACTTTAAAAAAGATAGTATCCACTTGTTGATCATCTAGAATCTTTTCTTGTTTCAAAGGTATCATGTACATCTAAATAAGAGAATAGAAAAACAAATACAAGAATGTATAAAGAATATAATTAAATTGAATATTATTGATAGTAATGACAAAAGAGTACCTAGAACAGCATACATCTAACTGCTCGAACCTCTTCAATGTTCCTTTGAATTCCCTATGTTTGATAACAAAATATTCTACCCAGTTAAAAAACTGATGAACTAAAATAGCATTTACTAAAGTCTTGTTAGTTTATTATTGTATCCGAATGCTTCATAATAATTAATATTGGGTATACAGTTCATTCTAATAATGAATCATAGATCATTGTGTTCATTTGACTTTTTGTAAATAATTATTGTTCTTTTGTTGTTTTGCTTGTGTGGTGTGTGCTACATAAGTAGTATATGATGTTAGTCATGAACAGAAGGTCTGGCAGCAGAGAAACAAGAGGATCGAACAGTAAAGAATGGAAACAGAATGCAATTTTCATGAACATGCAAGAGCAATGACGTCTGAATCATTTTGAGACAATCGATAGATATTTTGAAAATTAAGCATTTACTTTATGATTATTAGATTTTATTAACAAGTGCTGTAATTTTGTGTTAAATACATTCGATAGTCCCCACTGGTGTTTTGTTCACTATACTTGTATCTCGTTTATTTAACTAATTCATATTTCAATGGTTATTATCATGAGTCAATCGAAGCTAGACCACCATGGAAAACCTGAAAGCACTGGAAGTGACTGGCTTCACGAGGAATATCCTGGAGTTCTAGTGAGAAGTAGTGGCCAGTGTAGTTCAACCAGGTCTGTTGTGGGATAGTGACTCACTGAAGACAATGGTGGATGTGTCGCTTAATTTCGTGGATTCGTTGAAGTTAGACATAAACAGCGTTTGATGCCAGCTGGCTCAGTGGTCTAGTGGTTAAGTGCTCGCGCGCGAAACCAGTAGGTCCTGGGTTCGAATCTCGCAGGGGGCGAGGTCTTGGGTGCGCACTGCTGAGGAGTCCCACAATAAGACAAAACGACCGTCCATTGATTCCAAGTTTTCCATGGTGGACTAGCTTCAACTGACTCATGATCTTAACCATTGAAATTACTATAATATCCACAAAACCCATCTGATATTAATTCATATTTCTTTAGAATTATTAGTATCAATAACAATCTATAATTACAGTCAATTACCGAGTAATAATCATTGTTATTTTTATCTCATTCTTCAATCTTGATCTAATTCTATCAATTAAGTTATAAAATGACCCCTAATCTAAGTGAAACAATGTCATATGCAGTATGTTTTAATACTAGGTAATATGTGAAGAAATCATGATGTCTGATATTCATCAACTAGTCACGCATGCAAACTTAAGAGAATACATGTTCTTCAAAGAATTCAAACCCTAGTCACCTAGTCTTACAATCTGAGTAGTTATTACATGAAATTTCGTTCCCTTCAGGGGGAATCAATGATATGTAGATTACAGATATCGTCTTGTGGTTGAAATACCCGAGTGTCAGACCAAAGGTTTCAGATTTTAAATTTTTGTATGTTTATTTCAGTTTAGGAAACAATGTACTGTAATTAATCTTCTTCAGGATTTCAGGTAAACCATGATAGCCAATCTTATCCAGCAATAAATCTGGAAACAGGCCTACCTTTCAACAGCGTCTTTTTGCCTAACAAACAATTCATATTATTTTGTCTATGGCTTAAATTATATCAATCTCGTTTATGATATAACCAATTAAGTACATGAGTTTGATGTACATGTGAAATGTGCATAGTTTTAGATTGTTAAACTTGGTCATTAGAATAAATCAGTGAAATTATTGACACTTATTAAAGAAATTCTATGCGTTATCAATTAGTTAAATTACATATAATTAAACTTTTGAGATACAATTAATCACTGTAATGTTTCAGATATGTTCCATTGATAGTACAGAAACAAGAAGACATATATTCAACTGAGATGGCGGCGAAGATTTGTAGTTCAGGTGAATGATTTAGATAGTTGCGACACAACCAAAACAAAGAAGTAAACAATGACAAAGTTCAGGTCAATAAGAACCAATCAACATCGAGGCGTACAGAATAAGGTGTGAAACGCATATGGAGAAATTCGGACACTTCACTTCTACCTGAAGTTTGTGCTGATGATGTCGTTCAGAAGAACGATGAAAGCTCGACGAACAAACCATCCAGCTCAGAGAACAAACCTCCATCAAAATATATTCAACTCTTTTAACTATTAACTTAAACGCATAATTTCGTTGGAAAACTGTTCAATTTTTATTCTAAAATATAATACAATATTCGTTTACATGAATTCAATGTACAATCCATTTGTGTTTCTACTCTTTTAATTATACATGATGTAGTGTCTGTTATTATGTTAAGCTCATATATCTTATTCTGGTTTTGCGACAGGTTAATCTATTCATTCCAGTTGAGTTACATTTTGACCTTGTTAATTATTCGCTTATCTCAATCTTGAATGTTTTTATATGAGCTCATATGTGTGTGTACACTTCTTATCCTATTCATTGCATATCTGTAGCCCATTTTTGTGTAACTATGATGATTGATCAACGCTTGAATAAATGGAGTTGGCTTACCCGCCATCTCCACTGCCCGTCGTTTCTCTTCTCTCTACTCTATTCACTTCATATACAAAATATATGTATTGAAAAGTCCATTCTCGTTATTTGACTTATTTAATTCCGTTATTGACTAACGCAATTAAAGTCGATGATTACATACGAGGATAAGCGACATATATATTTCAATAACAATCATTCATACTATTAAATTGGAGTCAAATCTCGGGTCACCAAAATGATATCTCTGAACAAATGAATGTATTTGATTAATATGTCTTCAATGATGAAAGTAATCTAAAATCAACATCACTGTTTCTCTTCTTCCTTATTTTAAGTTCAGTTGACAATTAAGATAAATATGAAGTCATCCAAACCTGCCAACATATATTTTTAGTTCATTTTTATATGTTTAATTCTTGTAGTGAACAGAATACGGGTTGGGACAATCAAATGTGTCTAACACAAAATTACAGCACTTGTTAATAAAATCTAATAATCAAATAGTAAATACGTAATTTGTAAAATGTCCATTGATTGTCTCATAATGACTCAGACTTCATTGTTCTTGCATTTTCATACAAATTGCATTTTGTCTTCATTCTTTACTGTTCGATCCTGTTGTTTCTCTGCTCTCAGACATTCTATTCACAACTAACATATACTACTTATGTCAATATAAGTAGCGCACACCACATTCTAACTATTCATTAATGTCAATAAAATATCTGATTTTCACAAAAACAGAGATAGAAATACATCAGGAGAGCAAAACAATTTATGATCAGAATGAAGTTTATGAAGTTATTAATACTTTTTTTAATAATTGAATTCATAAATCGATGTAAGCTAGACAAAAACTCGGAAGAAACGGCTGTCTAGTGCTTCCAGGTTGTTAAATCCCGATAATCATAATGGATGGTAACTTTTAGGATCCATTTATAGACCAATAATATGTGTATATTTTTATCGTATAATTATTGGTCTAGAAATGAATCCCCAAAGTTACCATTGCATTATGCTTATCAGGACCTAACACAGCTTTTCAATGATCATCCAACCTACATCGATTCATAAATTCAAGTAATAGGAAATAAAAAATTAACACATGATTGCACAATACTAAAAATAAACAAAATGTGGAGCTTCATACAATTAGGTAATAGATTAAGCCATTACATATTCAATCACTATTGAAAGAACAGATTAATGAAGAAAAATCTTTGATATACACAAAGAAAACACATCCATTATTTAACTATTTAAATTGATAGGTATGTTTAGTATGTATTCTAAAAACTATATACGATAGGATGACTGGCGGCCTGCTTGAACATCTGGGCTACCTGTTCCTCCCATCTAGATATTTCATCAGGTTATCTGTTTTGTTGTTTGTTTTAGCACATCATTATGTCTATTGTGCGCAGAATCTACTCAGGCGCGTTTATGAAAAGTTTACAACCTTTTGCTATACGAGATACAAAAGGTTACAATCAGCGACATCATGGTGGCTGGCAATATGCATTGAAATGAATGAACATTAATCAAATGTGGATAACCGAACTCCTAACTGGTCATCATTCAAAATTTATCATCACAATCGATCAAGGTATAAGAAAAAGAAACTTGTTGAAATACTTTATGCTGAGAATTCTATGTTGCACCAGAAGTATAATGATGAATAAAGCATCTAATAATAATAATAATGACTGACTTATAGATTTCTCTTATACAAATATCACATAAAGATAATTTAATTAAAGTAGTTTACATGATGTGAATATATTATTACCAAGAATTATATTTGACAAACATCAGTGGAAAAATATTATTAGGATGCGGGTGGGTGAAGATTGTGGTCACCTTTTTATCAATCTTAATAGTTGATATCATAAGTCAATTAAAGCTAGATCATCATAGATAACCTAGAAGCACTGGATGGCCGTTTCGTCCTATTGTGAGACTTCTCAACAGTGTTCATCCACGACTCCGCTTCGGGAGATTCGAATGCAGGATGTATCAGTTGCGCGCGCGAGTGCCTAACCTCTATACCACTGAGCTGACCGACATCCAACGGTGTCAATGTATAACTTCAATTAATCCACGAAATTGATCGACACACCCACTATTGTCTTCAGTGAGTTGTTATCTTATAACAGACACGGTTTAAAAAGTAAAAGATCCTACTAAGACCGTTTATAGCTTTAAATATATACTAATTTTTATCATGAGAAACGGAACTAAAATACAATGTACAATGGAGTCACTAGGTTGAAGAAAATATAATAAACAATATGTTTACAGAAATGTAAGATAGAACCATTTAACGAGATAATTATTATTCCACTTTATTTATTCATCTTATCCCTGACAATTCAATCAATATGATAAAATGTAGCTATGATACGAATAACCAGTGATCAGTCAAAAAGTTTCAGAATATGAAACACTATGAAAACCTGGAAGCACTGAACGGCCGTTTCGTCCTAGTGTGCGACTCCTGAACATTGCGCACCCACAATCCCACCCTCCGCGAGATTTGAACTCAGGACATATCGATCTCGAGCTAGAGTTCTAGGATGAAACGGCCGTTCAGTGCTTCCAGGTTTTCCATGGCGGTCTAGTTTCAACTGTTGAAATTACTAAAATCTCAACAAAACCCCTTCTAATATTTTTTACTGTTTATTTTTCTTTACGATGTAATATGTTTACATAAAATGGTTTACGAAAGTTTTTTTGTTGTTTGATATTGATATACATGAATTATTCATGTACATCATTGATACCCTACTGTGCAGAAACATGTAACCATCAATTTTAAATTTCTTTTGTAGTTGAATAGAAAAATCAATTTCAAAAATAAAAATTACTAATTCGTAAACAGATTTTGACGTGAATAAATATCCGGAAAGAAATCATTGTACATAGAAACAATGTCAATGTTACTATTGTCACTGTTGTACACTTGTGAACAAGTTATGTTGATATATTTTCTAGGAATTTGTATATTCGACCTTGTGACCACATTCTAGTGTAGTTAAGTAAAGGTGTATAGTTAAAATGTAAGTCAGTCAGTCAGTCAGCTACAACGTAGGATCAGGTACATATATGCATCGGTCCAAATTACCATACTGCATTAGCATAGCAAGATGAACACCGGATTCATAGGAGTAGTTAAGTCAATGGTTATAATATATAAAAGGAAGATTTCATTTAAGGACATAATACAGGAAGAAAGAATTAGTTCTTAGAAAGAAAGATATGAAGTGATTTTAATCTATTAGTTTAAGGGAAAACAAAGAGTGTATACACCTACGCCATTGTGATAGTTAAAATGGTTAACAACTCTATTTTAGTTCATTACATTCAAACAGAACATACAGTGATCGTGAAGCATTCTTTCGTAGTAATATATCGTGTTAACAACAGTCTACCTAATTCCGTTAGACTGAGACTCCTGTAGACGGTTGAATCAATTGCTATTTGGCTAAAAAAGCCAGAGCTTTGCATCCAAAAGAAATATGTTCAGTCACTCCTTTTACCCGGGTCAGCTTCCTCTTTAATGTTTCACATCAACTCGACGCCAAATACTGTGAAACTATTCGATCAAATTTAGACGAAAGTTCCCATCTAAACTGATATTATCCACACATCTTACCATTGTTATTATTATTACACTTGCCAACCTTTTTGATAAATGTATTCAGCATCCACCTCTATCTGCTAATTCTTGTCCAATTCGTATTACTCTACATATTAAGTAATTCTCGATTTGTAATTACATTATTCTCTCTATATATCCCAACCTACGTTGATCATATTCATTCTGATCTTTTGTCTCACAATTTCAGTTCACTTATACACTGAGTCAATTTAGCACTTCACTCGAAACATTAACGATTTAGTTTTATTTTATATAACAAACAACAATCCTTGATTTACATATTACCATTTTAAATGATGTACTTTGCATTAAACCTGACTTTTTTTTATGGATTATTAATTTGGATATAATAATTGTAGAACCTGATGATACACAAGACAGGAAATAAAGTTGAGGTGTTCTATGAAAGCATAATCTCATTTCGGTACTTAATCAGAATACAGTGATTACATTACAGTTTTTGATAAATTGCGTTTGTATTACTATATTACAATCTGTGTTAGACGGTCTCTATACCGCCTTGGGTTAATTCATTTTGAAGGGAGGCACTAGTAAGAACATACATTATGAGTTATTTGCATGTTTCTACGAAAAAAATTCAGCGATTAAAAATGAGTTTCATATCGTCCTACCCCCCCCCCAAAAATGAAACACTATTGAATTAAAACCACTTATATTACATACTATAATAAGTTGATAGAAAACTCAATTTGACCCATTCTACTTTTATTTGGTTACATCAATAAGAATTTTGTCTAAAACAACCACTTTGTCACATGAAGTGTGTTTATCTCCTATATAATTGTGAAGCTATCTTTGCTCAGATGGTAGAGAAGATTTATAGCTCAAGTAGATGATTTTAATAAAGTCTTATTCTTTGAACTAAACGGTATGGTCGTGAAACTTTTATCATTCTTTTAAAATAACATTATCAGCACAAACTTCTATCTGAAGTTCAGAGAAGCTCAGAGAACAAATCTCCATCGAAAAACAAAGCTATCGTTATTATTTTAAATAAATAATGAGGTAAACAATCAAACCATCCAGTTGAGAAAACGTAGAAACTCCCAATCTTTTTAACTCCTTAGTTACTTACGTCTGTTACTCTTCGTGGAGGAGCATAGGCCGACCATTAGCACTCTCCCTCCAACCGTGTTCTGAACAATCCTTTCCAGATCTTTCTAGTTGTTATTCATTCTTTTCATATCTGATTCTATTTCCCAATATAACGTGTTCTTTGGCCTTCCACTTTTCTGCTTCGCTTCACGATTCCCAGTTACAGCTTGCCTTATGATGTAGTTTGATGATTCGCGTAATGTATGTCCTATCGATTTCCATCGACGTTTCCTAATTTCCTCTTCAGATGGAAGCTGGTTTGTTCTCTCCCACAGAAGGCTGATGCTGATAGTATCCGGTCAATGGATGTTGAATATTTTGCATAGACAACTATTTATAAATACTTGTACCTTCTTGATGATGGTTGTTGTAGTTCTCAAAGTTTCAGCTCCTCACAGTAGAATTGACTGTTTTGACGTTCGTATTGAAGATTGTGACTTTGATATTCATTGAGAGACAATTGTTTTGAGTTCCATATGTTCTTCAATTGTAGGAATACCGTCCTTGATTTCCCACATCTGACCTTTACATCTCCACCTGATCTTCCTTGTTCATTAATGATGCTTCTCAGTTACATGAAGGATTCCACATCTTCCAAAGTTTCACTATCAATTGTGATTAGGTTAGTGTTCTCCACATCTCTCAGAAAACCAACTCACTAAAACAACGCTAACCCGAAAAAAAATAATTCCCAATGTTTTACATTCTTTTAATGGTATATGCTATTAAAGTTCCATCATTATTGATCTATCAATGAATAAATGATCACTTCAAACCTTTGAACGATTCATTTATGCTTAATAATATAAACTATAATTCACTTTTTTCCCCCTATACTATAAAGGAGAATTAAATAATATGAAAACATTAGAATCATATACTTGGTGATTATTGATTTTATGAAAAGTTTTCTAATTTCTTCGATTATTTTATTGGAAATAGAAAGAAGAAAAAAAGAAGAAAAAAATGAAAGAAAAGAAACAAGGATACAATCAATAAATTTGATGTACATCCCCGAGTGCAGGTAGAAAAAAAAAGGAAAAAAGAAGAAAAAATAAGTCCTTTTCATTGTGTGTTTATATATATTTCATTGGAA
This sequence comes from Schistosoma margrebowiei, assembly GCA_944470205.2. Taxonomy (NCBI): domain Eukaryota; kingdom Metazoa; phylum Platyhelminthes; class Trematoda; order Strigeidida; family Schistosomatidae; genus Schistosoma; species Schistosoma margrebowiei. Next base: position 40,343,878 of record OX104026.1, on the reverse strand, counting down.
TGAAAAAGAAATATGCACCTTTATACATTCCTATATATATATATATACTTCAATGTAGTAGTAAATGTTCACATGCATTTACATGTATCTATCTATCTATCTTATATGACTATATAACACACAGTTTATATGTTCACAATTCTGTTATATTACAAAGTGGTTGTGTTTTTCCTTTCTTTTTTATTTCTTTTTGGTTGTTGTTGTTGTTGTTGTTCCGATTATGTACAAATATGTACAAATTATAACTATAAAACTGTAATTATTAATGAACATTTATCTTGTATATTATTGACTAACTAAGACAAATGAGATTATTACATATAACTAATATGAATGTCAAAATTATTATAATAATAATGAACTATATGAATTGGTTATTAAATTAGTTTCTATGTAACCTTAAACAAAATTCATGTGACTAAAATATTTCGATTGTATAATAAACGAATAAGAGATAAATTTTCTTTTTAGATTGAAGATGTTTATAAACTGTATCAATTGGTTATTTAAAATCAATCAAAATTAACCTTCAGCAACGTTCTAACTTATAAGCTTTAGTGATAATATTGTAGTATATGCTATTGATATCGATAAATATAAGTAGTATATATCATCCATTGAAATTCTCGGGATTCCAGTGACAAGACAGCTCAATGGTCCAGTAGGTTAAGCTTTCGCGCATGGGACTGAAGGCTCTAAGTTTGGATCCCGCAAGCAGTATTGTCAATGCACACTACTGAGGAGTCTCACAATAGAACGAAATGGTCTTCCAGCGCTCCCAGATTTCTAACGATGGTCTAACATCAATTGGTTCATGATCTCAATCAATAAAATAAAATGTACAATAGATAGTTACATTTATATAGGTGGGAGAAAAATAGATGGTTTAAATTATGTTGACTAACAGTGAGATCCAGGATGCTCGTTTCATCCTACTTTGTACTGGTCAGCTGGATGTACCTGTTTCTTAGATTTGATGTTCACTCTGAGACTCAAGCCCATTACTGTTCACTTCAAACACTATTACGTTATCCACTTAGTTATTGAGTTCAAATAGCCACTAGCTTGTGTAAGGAAGTGAAGTCTAATTTATTTTTGTTATATCGGTTGCTTGAATCTTTCCACTAATGTTTAGGACTGCAAAATGATCAAACTCTTATTGGTATATGTACATTTTGTGCGGATTGTCTCGATATTATCTTCAGTCAGATGAAGAGATTGATCAATTTCAGTCCTAAACATCAATGAGAAAATTCAAACAACCAATACAAAATAGTAAATAGTTGTTTATCTTAATTTGTGGTAACAACATACTGTTGTAATATTGGTGTTTATATGTTAAACGTATATATTGTTTACCTATTTGTAATACACCTATCTACGGTTAACTTTACTGATTATATATTTAACTACATTTATAAAATACATGGTAAAGCTATGAATGATAACCTACATTGACTAGAGTAGTTAATGCATTCACATATTCTTTTTCAACATGAATAAGTTCTTTGACAGCATGTCGCCTTTTTGACTAAAAAGAAAGAAGAGAAATAATATCAAGTCATTATGTATTCACACATTCTTCATATTAAACGACAGTAATTCAATAAGAATAACAATAACTAAATGCGAACTCATAATTCAACTAATAACAAAAATTTGACATGTTAGTTGGATGTATAGTTAGAGTAATTATAATACTTATAGGATAATTTTCAAGATGCTTTTATTTTAACTTTTGATATAGTCTTATTAGTAAAGATAGATAGTGGCTAACAGTGGAATCCGGAACGTAAGTTTCATTCTATTTAAGACTTGTCAGGTGAACGTACCTGCATCTCAGTGATGATGTTCAATCTGGTACTCAAACCAAGTACCATTCGTTTCAAACGCATTATCCACTTAGTTACTGAGTCCAAATAGCCACTTGCTTGTGCAATGGGGTGACATTTAAATTCACTTGTTATTGTTGTGATTGAATCTTCCTATTGAGGTTTGGGACTGTTAATGATCAGTCTCTTATTGGTCTATGAAGTGAATGATTCGAGTCCCAGAGTGAATATTAACTCTGAAATGCAGATAAATCCTGCTTACGAGTCCCAAATAGGACAAAACGCACATCAAACTGGACTCCACTGTTAGCCACCTTTTTTCACACATCCTAATAAGAAACTGATCAATTTCAGTCCTAAACGTCAATGAGAAGATTCAAGTAAACAAAACCAATTGAATTTTGATAAAGTCATTTTATAGAATAGTCAGCTGACCTAACGTTTTGCATTTCAGAAACTATTAACAAAATAGGAAGTTTTATTCTTGTCTTATAATGTAATGTAGAATTCAGTATCAAAAAAGACTGAATGATTTTCGAAGGAACCCTTAGATAAAAAGTGACTTTTTCTAATTAATCCCTCAACCTAATTATGTAAGAAAAAATACGCTGTGTTGCTGTCCCATGAAGGTGTTGTGTTTTAAGATGGATAACATACAAAAGAAGTGATTGTGTTTCAAATGACGTTATTCACAAGTTTCAAACTGTTCACTAAGAACTTGTAGGATATTCTTTCAGCAATAAGTAAACCAATCCTCCGATGTTTCAGTTCTAAAAAAAACAATCAGATCAGCCTGATCTGTTTCATCTCCCTCATACTATGTTGTTTCAACATTCGAAATAAACATTTAATTAAGGGGAACAAACATAGGATTTAACACTTGAAGCAAATAAATATTGTTGTATTTCAAATCATTTTGTAGTGTTGGTTGCTATGTTAAGCTCACATAACTTATTCTAGCTTCTGGATAAGCCAAGTTATCCATTCTTCTTGAGTTACGTTTCTCTGTTCTGACAGACAATGAGTAGACGTGGCAAAGGTGGGAAGTCTCGTGCTAAGGCCAAAACGCTAACCGCCCGTACTGGTCTTCAGTTCTTAGTTGGTCGTGTCCATCGTCTCCTTCGCAACGGGTAACTCTGAAGAATGTGTCGGAGCTGGTGCCCCTGTTTATTTGGCAGCTGACCTCGAGTACCTAGCGGCTGGTAATGCTGCTTGTGACAAGAAAACCCGTATTATCCCTTACAACTTACAACTGACCATCCGTAATGACGAAGAGTCGAACGAACTCCTCGATGGCGTGACCATCGCTCAGGATTGTGTCCTTAAATTCCAAGCAGTGTTACTTCCCAAAGGGAAATCCCTTTTATTTATCTAAATTTGTCATTCTTATAACAATTAAGCATTTACTTCGAGTTTATGTTTTCTCAAGTTAAGCTAATCTCATTTATTCCAATATTTTTCAAGGAGTTTAATTTGTAAATTTTGATTTCACTTAAGACACCACTCAAAATCAAAGATCATTGGACATATTTTCAGTCTTAGAATAATTAGCCAAACAATGAGCACCAACGATCTCATCAGGGATCAAACTAACAATTACCAAGTTTTCCAGTAAACCGTTAAAACCACTGTAATACAGTTTCAACTTGGATCATTTACTATATAGCGCGATGATCATCCATTCCTATTGACAAACGTTTAACTCTGTTTTGCTTTATTATATATACATACATAAGTAGCTGACTAAACACATTCAGTATTATCATACTTTTCACTCTATACTTTACCAAGAACCGTTTCGGACATAATCAGATTCGAAGATATTTTTTTCAAAAACAGACAAACGAAAACATAATTCTTCTGGTGGAGTTTCGTTCTCTGAGCTGGATGGTTTGGTCGTCGAGCTTCAATCATTCTTCTGAATGACATCATCAGTGGAAGTTGACTTACACTTGAAGTTTGTGCCGAACGATATCATTTAGAAGAACGATGAAAGCTCCACGACTAAATTATCCAGCTCAGAGAACAAAACACTACCAACATCATCCATTTGAGCTATAAATCTTCTGCACCATCTCGATGACATAATGATAAAAAACTGTAACAATTGTTTCATTCTAGTCTAACCCAAAGTAGTTTGGTTTTTATCTTCAATCAAGTCATATTACAAATGTAAGTTTTGATTTTCTCTGAAACTGTGATTAATATTTATATTATGTTATCCAAAATACATATACATATTGCTCAGATAATGTGTGAGGTAGCTTTTCCTTTAAATTCAACATCATCATAGATATAACCAATAATATTATAAGTACTTCGAAGTGTTTACAGAATGCAAGAGTTCAGTACAATTGAGATGGTGGAGAAGATTTGTAGCTCAGGTGGATGATTTTGATGGAATTTTTTTCTCTGAGCTAGATGGTTTGGTTGATACTCTTCCATAACTATCTCAATTAATCAATGCAAAATAACAAGATTTTCCGATAAACCTACCAATATTAATACAGTTTTATCAGATGATACATTATCTGACTGAAGATTTTTCACTTCATCTGAATGTAACAGTTGAGAATTATGTTTATCACACTCGTTATTATTTTTTGATATTTTGGAAATGGAATGTAAAATGGTGGTATTAGCTGAATTCAATTCTTCTCCAATAGAATGATCTTCATCTGCTGTTTGTGTGTGACCACTACTACACCCTCCACCAGTTGAACTACTACCTCCAGTATCTAAAGATGGCAGTGAACTCGAAGAACCTAAACAAGAAAAAAAATGCAATAAATTAGTCATGTTTTATAGTTACAAGTAAGAATATACAACTGTAATCACCAAACTCTTGTCTTTTGATAGTCCAAAGTTTTTAGTTTATTCATAAAGATTTCAGATTCATGTGCAGATTTTATTAGCATAAACAGCATGTTGAATTTATCCATTTCATAGTTTATGTCTTGAATCGACTTTATTCAGATAACCACTGTAACGTTATCATCATTTGCAGTAGCAAGACATAACCAATGGTAATTGATGACTGGATTTAGACCATTGGACACTAGCTAATTAGTATGAATGAAAAATGCTCTTTATGGAATCTAATATTTGAAGTTTGATCGTCGAATTTGTGGGTGCTCATTTCTGAGATGCTTCATGCTCAGATGAAACAGTTATCAATTTCTTTCTGTCTTCTAACGGTTCTTCAACTAAAGCCATTATTTTATACTGATAACATACATTCTATTAATTGGATTATTTAATCAATTTGTTTGCAAAACTGTTTGTCTAATTGATGACCAACAATATAACTATAGTTCATACATTCGAATCATTATAATCACTGATGTATTACTGATTCAAATTTATCTATGAAGTTATAGTGATATCTTTTACTAAACATATAGAATATTAATTTTGATAGATGAGATCGTGAGTCAATTGAAGCTAGACCACCAGAGGAAACCTGAAAGCACTAGACGGTCGCTTCGTCTTATTGTAGGACTCCTCAGCAGTGCAAATTTACGAGCCCGCCTCGCGATATTTGAGCCCAAGACTTAACATTCAGACCACTGAGCAGGCTGGCATCCAACGGTGTTAATGTCTAACTTCAAATAATCCACGAAATTGAGCGACACATCCACCATTGTCATCAGTAAGTTACTATCTCAAAAAAGACGCATCTGAACTCCACCGGTCACTTCACTGGTCGAATCTCATTAGGCGGGATCGTGGATGCGCACTGCTGAAGAGTCCCACAATAGAGAATATTAATTGAAATCTACAGATTAAATCATATCCATTAACAAACTCAGTAAGTTTTGGCTTAAGAATTAAGAAAACAATCAAAACTTTGCTAAATAATTTTGAGCTATTGATTATCAAATGGAAATCTTATAAAATGTATAAAATAAATCGTTATTGGAAGAATCAGAGTAAACGTTAACAGGATTAGGCCTAAACTTGAAATAATGACCAAGGAATATGAATATTTAACAACAGTAATGAGTCGATGCATCTTTTAACATGATGATGATAATAATAAAGTAATGTATATAGATTCTTTAATAAACATATATGACAGAAATATCACAAATCTAAATCCCAGCTTCATATGGAATGAACCGATTGTTGCTGTTCTCATATATCAAGTTTCAACTTAGAAATAACTAATGTTTCTGCAATATATTTTAGGTTAATGCATTAACCTCTCTAAACCTTTATGTGGATATTGTAAATGATATAAAAGAAACTAAATGGAAGTCTGAATATCGTAAATCTACGATGTATTACATAAGAGTTAATTTTAGTAGTCCATTTTGTCCTTTATTTAACTTAGATGTATGGTGCAAACGGGGGGAAGATCATATTAATGACCCACAAACCTACCTCCTGACAAATAGTTGAATAAATGTTTCTATTAAAAAGTATAAGAGTCGATCGATTCTTACTGATTTATGATTAAAATGCAATACTCGTAAAAACAAATAAACATTTTGCATCACTTTGCATTCACACTATTGTTTACAATCTCAGTACAAGAAGCTGTATTCTTAAACACTCTCAGAATATATCCTTTTCAAAGTTACTTAAAAGATGTATAAATAAGGTACACAGCCTTTCTTTGGTTTGTATCTAAACTGAAAGTAAGTAAATCTATGACTCAGTTATCATATAGAGTTTATTGACTTGCATGATTGTTAAACAATAATGAAAAGTCACATTTAATCGTTATTTTGGTGGAGAAGATTTGTAGCTCAGGTGAATGATTTTGGTGGAGTTTTGTTCTCTGAGCTGGGTGGTTTGGTCGTGTGTTGGTTGTTTGAATCATGTTCCATTGTGAACTTGATGTCATTGAAAACGTTGTTGATCAGTTTGTATGTGTTTTCCATTTCATTCTTTTTGACGATGACGAAGGTGTCGTCTATGTAGCGAATCCAAATTTTTGGCTTGATCACTGGTAATATCATGGCTTCTAGTCTTTGCATCACTGCCTCTGCGATCAGTTTTGATATTGGTGATCCCATGGGTGTCCCTTTTGTTTGTTTGTAGATTTTATTGTTGAATTGAAAATATGTTGTTAGGCATAAATCGATGAGTTCCAGTAGACTTTGAATTTGAAGCTTCGTGTATTTGGTGAGATTTGTGTCGTTGTTGAGTAGCAGGGATATAGTTTCTTTTGTTAACTGTGGTTCAGTTGAGCTGAACAGTGCTGTTACGTCAAAGGATATCATGAGTTCGTCGTTGTTGATTTGAATATCCTTAATTTGGTGATTTGATGGAGTGTTTGACTGAATCTACTAGATGTCTCAGTATTCTTGAAATTTCTTTTGACAAATTGTACGTTGGCGTTCCGGAGAGTGCTACTATTGGACGTAGTGGAATGTTTGGTTTGTGTATTTTCGGTCTGCCGTAGAATAGAGGGAGTACTTGTCTACTGGATTTCATTCTCCATTGGTCTTGTTTTGTTATTTCTCCTGCTTTGACTAGCTTGTTTAAAGTCTTTGAGATTTGATTGTCTAATTTTTTGACGGGATTTGTGTCCATCAGTTTGTATGTGCTCTTATCTTCGAGTAGTTATTTGGCTTTGTTGACGTATTCTTTTTTATTCATGATTACTGTGGTGCGTCCTTTGTCCGCTGGTATTATGACAATATCCTTTCTATTTCTGAGTTCTTTCAAGGCCTTTTGTTCTTGTGGAGTCAGTTGGTCGTTTTCTTTCACCTGTTGAGTTAACGGTACTATAGTTTGCCTTATTTCTTGTTGTGTTTCTTCACTGATTCCGGAAGTTTTGAGTGATGACTCTACTGCTGCAAAGAACTCCAGCTTTGAGGTGTCGCTTGTATTGTAGTTTAGTCCCTTTTGGAGCTGGTGTTCTTCCGTATTTGTTAGTGGTTGTGTTGACAGATTAATCACGCAGTTGTTTGTGTTTTCTACCAGCTCAGAGAACAAAACTCCACCAAAATCGTTATGTTTCATTTAACGGCCCAGGACAGTGTGAGCTGAAGAATACTAGTCGGTGACCTATGTTCCATCGGGAATAACAGGCATAAGTAAGTCGCATTTAACATCAAGGAGAAGAAGGGCAATAAACGAAAGAAAATAGTACTTTTCTGTAGCTGGAAATATATTTCATTTCAAATCCAGTAACTCTGTATAGATTATAATCTTAATAGTTTAAACAAGCAGGATGACATTTTTATCATCCCAATCCATAAGTAACTTACTAATGAATTACCATTCTTCAGACAGTTCATTAAATGCTATTCTCAGAACTCATTGAATATAGTTCTCTGTTAATTGATTGTTTTCTGAATCCATATACTCTTTGTGTTATGCCCCGATAAGCATAATGAGTGGTAATTTTGGGGATCCATTTATAGATCAATACTATACGTATATTTTTACCGCATAATTGTTAATTAACTAAACTATTCATATTCATGTCCCTCTTATCATAAGTTTTATCTTAATCTATAAACTGTTATTATACGTTTTACCATTCTTGAGTTATAACCTGTATATCAATTACTACCTCCCACATTCACAGCCAAATCTGGCTAATTCGTGTACAAATGTTGTTTCATATTTTATTGATACGTTGTGGTTTGTTTGATCGGTATATAAACTCTATGTTTGAAATATAATGATTCATATCTCAGAGGCTGAGACTGGTGTTCTGGACTTAACTGGCTGGGCTAGGTAGAAAGCAGGGCTAATCAGAACTCTAAGCTGCTCGCATGTGTTTTACGCGTCATTGTTCCGATCGATAAGTCACTGCACATTAATCGGCAGTCACAAGATATAACACTCTGGCTTTTAATCCTTATGCAAAAACTGACAAATGAAAGCTGATTATTACTTTCATTCTGATGGAGCTTAACAATTCAAACTTCAATAAGTTGAAATACATCCATAATTATCTATGCCTTGGATATTCTACGTGTTCTGTATATTTAATTAGCTAATTATACTAATTCGTCGATTCGTCGCTTATCATCAAGTCTTTATCGTCAACATTCAAGTCAGTTTTACCGATGTGCCTTATATGATAATCCACAATAACATAACAACTTTGTCAAGTTTTATATCATTTATTACCTTAAATTATATTTAATTCAAGTTCTGTTTTACAAACCGCAGTAATATCTTCAAAATGAATATTACATAACCAAGTTCTTTAACATAAATAGTTTATTTGCTTAAGTTCATGAACCGAACCCAGTAACTGGGTTCGAATTCCGCAAGCGGGATCGTGAATGCGCATTGCTGAGAAGTTCCACAATAGAACGAAACGACCATCCAATGCTTCCACGTTTTCAGTAGTGGTCTAAAATCAATCAGTTCATGATCTCAATCAAAACTTTAATAATCTTCACAACCCTATACTGATAAATATTTTATCGATTGACTGTAGCAGACTAAAAATCGTTACACCTTCAGTAAATCAATTAATTCAGGCTCATTTTTAATAAACCCTCCATTTTATCTTTCATCTTAGATTAAGTATAATCTGAGTTTATAGATAAGTTTTTAAAAAATAAAACATAAAAAGTTTCCTCATTATAAATCATTCCGTATAAGAAGTTGAAATTAGACTAATATATCTTCTGACATAATATGGGAAGATTTGATTAGACTATTGAATTGTTACACTCAAGCACTAGGGATATTCTCCATCCTTACATAGGCTTTCTCAGTAGTATACATTCACAACCTATTGGGGAGTTGAACATAGGACGTTCAGATCTCACCAAGTTGGGCAATCGATAGTTTAAATGTTTAGCTTCAATCTAATACTACTATTATGAAACAATCTCTATTAGTGAGTAAATGCATTGCAATCTGCTTGTTTGAATCTTACTGGAGCCAGAGGAATTACCTCACAAAGTTACTTACTAGTAAGCTCATGAATACTTTTACTATATAATGAGGTGTAGTGAAGGAGAACGCAGGTGAGGACAACCGAATTATATCTAGCACAAAATTACAGAGTTACTTGGTAAATTAGAAAAACCATACTCTAATACTTAATTTGCAAAATGTTCAATAATTGTCTCGAACTTCGTTGTTCTTGCATCTCCATACTAATTGCTTTCTCTTCCTTTCTTGATCTTCCCCATCTTCTTCTGAAAATATTACATTCCTGACCCGCGTCATATACTACTTATATCAATATAAGCAGGACGCACCACAGAAGTTTTTGAAATTTTTAGATCTTTCAGTTGGTTCATCTTAGTTAAATAACCATTTTAACACATTTTTTCCCCGGAATTAAAATGAATTCTTTCTCTAGTTTCTTTTTTCTTTCTAAATGCATTTCGATTCTTTAAATGTAGAAATTATTTCTTCCCAAAGTGTCTATCAATGATTACAAAACTTATATTGAACTGCCCTACTTCCATTTCACCCTTTTTTTGCTTATGTCCATATATGTATATATGTGCGTATCTTAGTGTCTTTCTCTATTCTGTCAGACAAAAATATTTCTCCTAAAAGAAGAAAAGATGTCTACATGCAATAATTTAGTTTATACACAATTTTTTTGTTCAAACATTTGGTCAATTTATATTAGTAAGTTTTAAAAGATGGACATTTCATACAAATTTATGCATATAAACCTTTTTGTCAATGTTAAATTATCAGAATGAGGTTTATGGACATTGTAATAAGTTTAATAATTGAATTCATGATTTCATTTCAGTTAGATCACTATGGAAAATTTAGAACCATTGAGTTGCTGTTTCATCGTAGTATGAGACTCCTTAGCAGTGTACATCCATGACCCCACATGTGGGGTCATATATTCTTCTATAAGAGACTATAATTTATAGATGAGCCAATCACGTATAAAATAACAAGTCTCAGATTTTGGCGCGAAATTCACTTACCCATTTGACTAAGTAGAGTCGTAGCATTATAGCTGATGTCAGTTCGTGATGGAAACCGTGAATCTAATTTCTAACTTTAATTATCAACTGTAAGTCATAATTCGAATTTCTCACATTTATTTATAAATCTCATTTGGTCCTGGTTATCAGACAGGCACCCTGAAGATCATTTCGGCATTGCTCAAAGGTCGTCCATAAATTATAGTCTCATCATTTATTGGTATTTCAAGTAGATTCATTAATTTCAAAGGATTTACGCTTATTATCATGATAATATTTTGGGTCATAAGAAGATATTTGAAAAACGTAATAACCTACTTATTTGTTCACAATTAAACGACCATTTTTTTGGATAGTCAATCCTCTTATAGCATTAGAATAAACTACATGTGAGGATTCTATTTCCATTTTATTATTTTATAAATATATCTAACTTGAAACATAGCAAAGTTTAATTTTGATGAAGGTTTGTTCACTAATCTGAATGATTTGATCATAGAGCGTTCATTGTTCTTCTGAGTGAAATCAGCAACACAAATTTCAAGTAGATATCTAATTTATAAATCATAGTTGAAGTAAGATATCTGTGATGACGGACGACGGGTGAACTTGAGGAAGCTGTAAGAGGCTCAGAAGGAGCCGAAGATATTCCATTCAATCACCTTTTGGTAGAATATTCTAGAATTCCTACGCGTAGCTCCTTGATTGGACAACGCTAATAACCCCCTGTATGCGGATTGGTGGACTGTAATGATGATTTCGTTCTTACTAAAAACTATAAATACCTGAAAATTTTGTACTATAATTGACACTGTTTGGAATAATATTCCTTTCATTAGTCTTCTGTCTTCTTATTGCGACTTGGAAGGGTTTCGATGTTCTAGTGCTCAGTTATACGCGGTATATCAAGAAAACAACCTTCAAGATATAACAGTATCATGTAATGAACATTTTGTAAATTGTTTAACAGTAGAATTCAAAAGCTTTTTTTCTATTTAAGATTCTTTAACTATAACTTCTTGTATAATGATAATGACATATAAATGATCAAACCGATCACCTATCGTTTCAAATGATTCAACTACAAGAAATCCTTCAAGTACAGTTTATTATTACAACCTACGTAGAATTGAACAGTTTACATAGTATAAAGCAAGTTACCTTGAATGTAAAGTTCACTGACATATACATTTGAGATTTTTTCAAATGTTATTTTATTTAATAATAAGTACATTCAGTTATTAACTTCGCCTGGAGTCCCTCCGGGGGCTTCTGCTAGTCCCAAGCCCGGATAAAGGAGGAGGGTTGGGCATGGGGTTAGCGACCCCATCCCGTAGAAGACTAACTCGCTAAAAAACGCTAACCAGAAAAAAAAATTTGAACATTAAGATATTCCAATTATTATAAGTGTTAGAACATTATTTGGGTAGTTATGAAATGTATGTCATTGAAGGTTATTTTCCATTACAGAGTTATGTCCAATGGATTACAATTAATAACCAGAAATTACTGGACACTCATTTCTTTGTAGTTTGATAGTAAGTTAGAAGGAATAAATGTGTCAATGATGATATTACGTAATGGTTACGATATCTTACAAAATAGCTATAATTGAAAGTATATCTTATGCAGATTTATGAGATAGTCTGGCTATTAGTGAAATTTCAATGAATCTGGTTTATTCTCATTTCGTTTAATGTAAAATATCTTTCGTGGTAGTTCGAGCTTTAAGCATGGATACTCTGAAAGGTATTGTATGGTCGAATAATAATATTTTTAAAGTTTCAAAGGATATCTCTGTGACATGAAACTTATTCAGTATCAATACCAGCAATTTTAGACATATATTAAGGAGCTGAGATAATGTTAGGTTTTGAACGAAGACTAACAGAAACTTTGATTTTCCCCTTTTTATACAAGAGTCTATTAAGTCAAGCTTATTAATTAATAATTACTTTCGACTTTCATCCACTATGTCTCATGTACTAGTCCTACTTCATCTGTTTCATCTTACGCAACCCTGTATTATCTCTAAACCTCATTTCTATTGTCTAGTTCAAAATCAAACGCATAAACTTACTAAACACAAAGCAAAGCTTAATTCTGAACAACATTTACTCCAGCAAGTCAGTATTATACTTATTGAACTAAAAAAACTTATTTACTAAATAAGTTCCAGTTTCAATTTAAAATACATTCTGAAGATTTCTTAAAAATATCGTATTAGATTTCTAAAGTACCTTTATAATAAATGTGATTGTAATTACTCAGCTTCGGTTTATATTCTCTTTGACAACTAACAATAGTATCCATCTTAATAGATTAAATAGGCCCATGAGAGATTGGGTTAGAGAATGTTGATCGGCGGCCAACAATCCACTGAGAGTAACAGGCGTAAGTAAGTAAGTAAATAAATAAACAAATCAACCGAGATAATGGTATATTCAAACCTATAATCTACCGGGTTGAAAATGTTAAATTCATTCAGTACAAGATCTTACGATATAAAATTAAATGAGTATCAAATTACAATCAAAATTGTTTAATTTAATAACTTTGTAAAATATTCTCATTCTTTTTTAAATGAAGTTTTGTTTGTTTAAACTGGATAGTTTGGTTATGGAGGTTTCATCGTTCATCTGAACGATATCATCACCACAAACTCTCTACCTCTAATAAATATCTTGAAAATATTTCATGTAACATTTCAAGAAATTTATATACATATATATATACTTAATAGTTAAATTCATGAGTCAATTGAAGCTAGATCACTATGGAAAACCTGGATGCACTGGACGGCCATTTCGTCTTAGTATAAGACTCGTCAACAGAGAGCATCCACAATCCTGCCTCTTGAGATTCGAACCCAAGACCTATCAGTCTCGAACCCGAGCACTTAACCACTAAACCAACGAGCCGACATGAATTCAGCTATAATATCCACAAATCCCTCTCTGATATATATATATATATATATATATATATATATATATATATATTGGTTGTGTATTATGTATAGGCATGATGTAATTTATCATGATTCATTTAGATATAACTAATATAGAGAAATGTAACTTACTATCTTCCAGTATATTTTTAATATCCACAATTCTATTACAATTTTAATAAAGTAAACTTGATAGAAATGAATTTGTTTTGATATTATGTATCTAGTTTATACTTATATGTTGTCTATTTATATGCCACTTCTAACTAAACATACTAATAAATAGATCATTTATGTAAATGTCAGTATAAGCAACTTTATATATGTTGTATTAAGATATATCTATGATTATAACTTGTAAAGGTTTGAAAAGTATTTATGTGGTGTTGGGTTTTCTTTTTTGTTTCTGTTTTTAAGGGGGTGGGGGGTGGAGTGTTGTTGTTACTAATCATTGATAACTGAACGATAGAAATTGTTCATTTATAATCTCTATCATATCTATTACTTTTTTTTTAATCATTCAATACATACATCAATGTCTAATTATTTTTCTATTCAAAAAATTAATATAATAAACAAGTGCATACTACAGCACATTCATCTACACATGGGCTTTTAACTAGACACTATAGTGAATGATAATAGTAGTAATAGTAGTAGTAATAATTACTATTATTATTGACTTATTTCACTATGATCTTCATTCAACTAATCTATCACCGATACAACATATGGAACGTTTGTTAAGAAACTGTAATTATCTTATCTAATGTAATATACATTAATAACTCAATTATTATTATTTCCCTTATATCTTTCAACATGATGTTGTGTGTATGTGTGCGTATATATATATAAACTAGAAATATATCTGTTACCTAAGAGGTGGAGGATATAAATTTCTGGGTAATTACAATTATACAATGACGTATTTTCATGTATTTATATGAATATTACACATGTGGAGATTTTAAACATTCGTTTAGTATTATATGTATATACATATTCTTATGTAGTTATGTTTATTCCGTCAAAATGTATATTTAGTCATGTTTCAAAAGAAGGGAAAAAAAGAAGAAAAACAAAGAAAAGAAAAAAAAGAAAAAAACGAGAACCAACGTCTTCCACAACAAAATTTAGTAACTAGGTATAAACGATGTTTGAAATGAATTTAAAAGAAAACTGGAAAAACATTTAAATCATATCTCCATGACAACAATAGCTCTTTCTTAATTGTTTTACTGAACTGAAATCCAATGAAAACTTGATAAATGATTATGAATTCTTCATAAATAATAAATAAGAAAAACTTTAATGATGATGGTAGATTTCATTGGATTAGTTGTTCTTTTCTTTTTTGAAATTATAACTAGCTATATTTAGTATAAATGAATGAAAGATGTATAATTCAGTAGTTGGCGAGACTATAATTCATGGACGAACTAATCAAGTATAAGATAACAGGTCTTATAGGCGAGACTCTAATTTATGGACGAACCAACATGAAGAACAACGAAATATAATCTCATCACGGTAGTCTGTAAACTTTACTGCAGTTATTGGATAACCGCAGTCACAGGTACAAGAACTTCTTAGTAGTCTCATCTCTTGTAGCCACTCAATAATCATCTCTTCTCTAAAATCCGCTGTAAACAGATGGTATGTGAGCATCATATGTTGAACTTGGCTCCGTGACCCTGAAATTGTTCAAAGGCTTCTGATTGGCTCGTCCATAAATTAGAGTCTCGCCGGTTTCAGATTTTAGCGCGAAATTCATTCATCCATTTGTCTAAACAGAGTTTTGGGATTATAGCTTATGTCATTTTGTCATGAAAACCCGAAATCTAATTCCTAACCTTAATGATCACACTGGTTTATAATGCTCGTTTGGTCCTAGTTATTAGGTGAACACTCTGAAGGTCAGTTTGACGTTGCTTAAAGGTCGTCCATTAATAATAGTCTCAATCAGTATTCTAGTGTTTCACTTTATTCATCTATAAATCATCATTATTCTATATTCATCATGAGTGTAAGTTCTAGTCAACTGACATCATGAATTTATGTTTTCAGTCATATATCATCAAATTCATCTTTAAGAAAATGACCTACACTTGTCAAACACTAATTCACTCTTACCTGTCCTTTTCTCAACCATGATGTATGGTGTTCTGTTATACGATAATGAACTTGCCGAATTGTACGCCCTATATAACTGGCTCTGCAGGAGTAAATGAATCGATAAATACACATGGATGTGGTGAATTCAATGTTATTTGTCTTTATTAGCCGTTCTTATTTTGGGGTGGCTGTAGAAGACGCCACCCAGTTCAGCTGCATTAAGGTTATCTATCATATTCCATCAAATTTGCCACATGGTTTACGAGTGCGTCTTTTGCACATTGCTGAAGCCATTGCAATCCATATTCACAAACCTAACCTTTGCATTCAAATGAAGTTTGTACAATCACTGTCGCTACCTTGGCCATTGGTATAGGGGAGTTTGTAACAGTACTTTGACAAACTATTTTCATATTTCGTCCGTTTTTTTTGCATTTTTTATGTTTTACTTATTCTCAATTGATTGATCACTGGGCGGTGATCAATATCATGTGTGTCAAGTCCTTATTTAGTGCAGATCGAATGCTATCGACCATGTTGCAATGTGGCCTCCAGTCTAAGTGACTCGACACTGTGTGCACTATATATTCAGATTAGATGGCGGTTGGATGTAGTCGACAGGAAACCCTGGACCCGGGTTTCGTGCTACTTGGCACTCGCCGGCAAGGTGTACCTGTAATCCTGAGGGAATTGGTGCTCCCTGGTGGATTCGCAGTGTCGAGTCACCTAGACTGGTGGCCACATTGCAACATGATCGATAGCATTCGATATGCACTAAATAAGGACTTGACACACATGACATTGATCACCGACCAGTGATCAATCAAAAAGGTGTACCTGTTATCTTGAGGGTACTGGTGCTCCCTGTTGAATTCGATCCCGTGTCACCCAGCTTCACAGTCAGAGACGTTACCACTGAGCTATCTGGGCCGCGACTGACCTCCTGTAGGACTGAGATGTAATGACAATTGATTGATCAGTGGGTGGTGATCAATGTCATATGTGTCAACATTCGTCTCTTGATTATTACATAACTACCATACTACTGACCATTCATTAAAGTATTTCGGTAGTTCGGTAGATCGAAAATACAAACTATGATAAACTTCCACTTGGTTAGACAAATTCTGAGTTCAACTGTTTAATTCGAAACCCTTCCTTTTAGCTCCTATAGAAATCGAACATTACGTCAAGTTTTTGTTTTCGGCTAGTATAATGGAAAACTTCAGATAGGAAACACTTCCTTTATATTAGGTTTTCTAATATTTGTGAAAATATCTATTTTTTGTTCAGCATTACAAATATTAATTAGTCTCGCATACCACTAAGGACCAATCTTGGAATTAAGGAAATTCTTTTCAAAGCAAATAGATATGAACTGTAGGCATAAAATATGTAGTTTCTATAGCCATACACTCAAATTAATGCTTTAACAATAATAACCTACCGAAATATTTTAAGAGGATACATTTAAAGCATTACGTAACGAATTGTTTATTGGCTTAAACGTTGAAGAAGATTCCAAAGGTATACCGTTTTATGACTTTCTAAACGAGGTAACAAGAGATTTGTGATTTCCACCGTTAACTACTTCTTATTGTTAACTATTTTAAGCATAGTTTAGTCATAGTTGACTCTGGTATCTAGAATGCCCGTTTCGTCCAATTTGATACGCGTCAACTGAATGAATTTGCATTTCGGTGTTTATGTCTACACCGGAGCTCAACCCCAGTGCCTTTTGTTCCATGTACCCAAAGCACTATTCACATAGCTTCTTAGTCTAGAGAGACTGCATGGTAGGGAGTCTAATTCATTGGTAAGGGTTCAAATCACACATTTTTAATGTTACGAACTTCATTTGTTCATTCACTCTTTCGACACATAAACATTCTGAGCGGATCCTGTAGATGATGCCCTAATACGACGAAACTGGTGTCCTGAATTCCACCATGAACCCCTATCCAACTTTGTTTTTTTTTTAAATGCTTGTGACTATAAGGTAATATCGCACAGGAAGCCCATATCCCAAAACCGAGTCCGATTGATTGTAGTTCTTAATATCAATGACGGGAAAATTCTTACCTTAACAATTGAATAAATAGTCTTATTTTTATATAATATATTATGTTAATTTGTATTATCCACCCAGGATCTCCTATTAGTCACATGAAATCTCTACAATCCACATCGTTCTAGGGTTAAATCTGTATATCATTTAAATACTAGTCTAATTCAATCATTGTTACATAAAGATAATCAATATTATCATGACTAGTGGGTGAATCATAGGTTATTTTTATGTTGACCTATTTTATAGGTGGAATTGTGTTTATCACAAAAGTCGGCTATCAAAATGGTTGGTAATATTCGGTAAATTTAGACAGCTATATCTATATGTTGTGTACATATATGGGAACATAAACTTTCAACATCTTATCCAATGTCAGTTGTATTAAAATGCTAACTGAAAATGTTAATTATAACAGCCGAATAAATTAGGATTATCAGTTCAGGGGGTGTAGAGATTGTTAAGTTTTTGATTGAAATCATGAGGCAATTGAAGCTATATCACATTGGAAAACCTGGAAGCACTGGACGGCCGTTTCGTCCTAGTATGGGACTAATCAACAGCTCACATACAGAATTTCACCTCGCGAGATTCGAACTCAGGACATATCACTCTCACGCGTGAACGCATAATCTTTAGACCATTGAGCTGGCTGGCATCTAACGGTGTTAATATTTAACATCAACCAATCCACGAAGTTGCGCCACCGTCCACTAGTGTCATCAGTAAGTTACTATCTCACAACAGACCAGGTTGAACTCTACTAGTCACGGCTTCTCACTAGAACTCCAGGAAATACCTCTTGGAGACTGTCACCAGTGAGCATATGATGATTATAATCAGAGAGGAACTTTATGGATATTATAGTAATTTAATAGTTGAATTCATCGTTATGATGTATTATTTGCTGGATGATCAGTATTGTAATGATCCGAAGTTTATTAAACAGTTTGATTATATAACACCAAAATATGATGAAAATACAGCAGTATTTACAAGTAAAGAGCAAATAGTAACTGTTTCATTGTGCTTTATTTCAAACTATATTTCTAACCATGGATAATAGCTACTTTGCTTAGGCCAATCTGATAATCTGTGGCTATCTATACAAATCAAAGATCAAGTTATTGATTTTATGAACTTGACATAATTCCCTCACCCCCACCCTTTCAAATCTTCCAGCCTGCTCCTAATCAAATCTGAATAACGCATCTAAACAGGCGTTGACTATATACCGCTAACATAAACCTGATTAGATGAATCAGTTAGGACCTCAACGCTACACACAATATAGTCCCATTGTACACCACGAATAATTTAAGGACACTTATAATTAAATAATTGTAAAACTTACAAGTCTCCTGCTTTTATTGGCAGTAATTCACAGTTGTCAGATGATACAAAACATAGTTCTTGTATAAAAGCCAGATAAACTTCTAATCTACTACATATTTAGAACAAATTAGCAAAAAACCATGACTAGTTTTTGTTAGATCTCTAACTACAATAGTTTATTTGTTGATCTACTTTGAGTCTAAAACGTGATTGAGTTTACGTTCTATTTTAAACAAGTATAACATACTGACTAGTCTCTCATAGTTTCTTTATAATTAACCAGAGTTCGCGCGCGAGACTGACAGGTCCTGGGTTCGAATCTCACGGGGCGGGATCATGGGTGCGCACTGCTGAGGAGTCCCACAATAGAACGAAACGACCGTCCACTACTTCCAGGTTTCCAACGGTAGTTTAACATTAATCGGTTCATGATTTTAATCAAAGTAATCCTTTAGTTGCCTTCTTGTCAATACAAAAAAATATAACTTTTGTAACATTTACTTAATAATAAAATTTTGAAGAGATATGAGGATTATCAGGCTACTTAATTATATATACGGGTTAATAATTGATCGATAAAATACTACCGACAATAAATCACCAAATAAACATGAAACTGGTCACTAGTCAATGGTCGATTAATTGTAAATATTTCAGTCATATAACATGTCAGTTGTGGCCTGAATATCATGTTTGTAACGTTTCAGACTGTGAAACTGGACCATGAAGTCTCAAACTTCAAGGAGGACATTAGTTCCTTAAAACTTAGGGGTTTCGCTTGCTGATGTGTGCCAAATAGAATAACAGTTTCATTTTTCCAGCCTCAAACTAGCTAATAACGCACGTAATACTACTTTGTAGATCAGTTTCATATATGTTTACAAAACTTTTAGATTACATAAAGCTATCCATTGATATTATATAATGGATGAATTCATTCGATTGTGAATTTAACAAAAATAAAAAAATAAACGCATACTTACTAATAATTGACCACAAGAACAATTCTAGAGACTCTGTTGTGTAGCTGTGATTGATGAGGTTTGACATATTACGAATACTTCCGTTGTCACTGATGGTTATAAAAATGCTTGTTGAACCTTATAGTATATCAACTAGGTTTATAAATGAAATACTTTTGGAAGTTAACTTAATAATATAAATTTATTGCGATTGCATACAGATTTGAATGTTTAGGGTTCAATCTGTGATGAAGAATTACGTTGAACTACAAAGCAATTCCATTCTTTGAAGAAAAACCTGTTTTGGAGCTTCCTAGTTTATAATCATTTTCTAATTGATGTTGATCCGTAGTGCAAAACAATATAATAATATGATGCAGATGATCATTTTAATAAAGTCTTTAAAACTGAGAAACTTGCATAGACTAAACGATTTGTAAAAAGAATTAAACCTCTGTTATGATCTAATTATCAAATGTCCAAATATAACTATTATGTAGAATAAGCTATATTCTGTTCAGTGTTCACAGCAATTGATTTGTTAAGAATTCAAAGTTACTTAAACATTCATTTTTAGTAATTCGTGAGTCAATTGATGCTAGACCACCATGAAAAACCTGGAAGCACTGGAAGGCCCTTTCGTCCTATTGTGGGACACCTCAGCAGTGCGCATCCACGATCCCACATCGCGAGATTTGAAACCAGAACTTACCCGTCTCGCACGATAACGACTAATCGTTAGACTAATGAGCTGACCGGCATCCAATGGTGTTAATGTCTTACTTCAACTAATCCACGAAACTGAGCAACACATCCAACATTGTTTTCAAAGGGTCACTATCTCACAGCAGACCTGGTTGAACTCCACTGGTTATTGCTTCTTGTTAGGACTCCAGAAAATACCTCTTTGAGATAGTCATTAGTGAGCATATGATGACAAGTGACTCATGAATTCAACTATTAAGTTACTATAATATCCACCAAAACCCCTCTCTGATTATAATTTTCTAATTACTTTTCATTATCTTAATCATTACCTGTTACTGCATCGTTTATTACTCTGAGCCTTATTAATATCAGGAGATTGATACTGAGTTCATTATTGCTTCGATATATTACTAACATCAAACCAAATTTGATACTCAAAAGTATACAATTTGAAAATTTTTTAAAAGCATACCTTCTTCTGAAGCAGTAAAACCACTGCTTTGACCTTGAGAATGTGATATATTTTCATGAGCTAAAAGAGGTGATTGTCTGTAAACAGAATCAGTGCCTTGTGAACTAGGTTCCGATTGATGTCCATGTCCATATCGTTGTCCTCTTTTCGTTTGTGGTAAAGTACTTAAAGCACTTTTACTACGAAATACATTACTATTTCTATTTTTATTAGATCCTGTATTAGATGATGAATTAACATGATCAATATCAATATTTTCTAAATTAGTATATTCCAAATCAAGAATAGTTTGAGTTTGAGGTTTTAAAACATAATCTTGTAATGTTGCTATTTCATCACTATGAAATCGAGCATGATATGTATCTTTTAATAAATTCTTTTGTATATTTTTATTTAAATCAGTATTAGAATTAATCTCTGTAAGATGTGCATCTTCAAAACTTGCTTGACGTTTAGAATCTGTAAATGGACTAAGTTTTGCTGTAGTTGTTCTAATTGTTCGTTTACTACTTAAATTACTTTTATTAAGTTTAGCTATTTGATTAAATTGTTGTGCTATACTTTCTGGTATAACATTTGAACTTAATAAATTTACAGTAATCAAATCAATTTTAGGATTAGTAATAGGTGTAGAAGTTGTAGTTATCATATTAGTAGTATTTGTTGTTATATTAGTAATAACAGAACTAGTAGTAACTATCGTTGTTGTTGTCGTCGTCATCATCGTCACACTAGTATTGACAGTTTCTACATTAGAACAATTCTCATCAAAACTTTTCAGTATCAATTTAGATGATTCATTCATTTGTTCTTTTGAATACTCTTCTTTATTCATCACATCATCATCATGATTATTCATTAAGGATTTACCTAAATCATATAAAATTTTATCTGATATACTATTTGAATTTGAATCTGTTAAAGTAGTAATAAATTCTTTTCCTAATATTTCATTAGATGTATTTGAATTCCCTATAGCTAATGGTAGATAATATATATGTTCCGTTGATTTCTTCTCTTTATGATCATATTCCAAATCATCATCATCATCATCTTCTTCTTCTTCAAGGACAATATTAAATACTTTTATATTAGATGTATCATTATTGATTTGTACACAATTATTTTGTTCTAGAATAGTTTCTATAGTATTATAGTCTTGAGTATTATTATTATTATTATTATTATTATTATTATTATTACATAATTGTTGATCATGTAATGTATTTATAATATTGATTGATTGATTTTCTTTAGAATTTTTTGTATGTTCTTCTAAATTTGTTGCTATGGGATCAAAATTTTTATTTAATTCCTCATTCATTCTATTTTCATAACATGATACATATATATATATTTCTATATTTGTTATATGGAATAAAATAATTGGCATTCAATAGTATAAAATATCATTGAATTATAAAGTTTGTTTTGTTTTTGTACTGTTCTGTTCTGTTTTGTTCTTTTTTTGCTCATTTATTCGATGAAATAGTGCTAGATCTATCAAATGTTTGACGTAGAAAGTTTTCTATTATCCATCTAATGTTGTATATTTGAAAGAAGCAAACTGAAACAAACTGAATTTATCCTAATTGTATGTGTATACAAGAGTGTGTGTGTGTGTGTAAGAGAGAGCACATACGAGTGTGCTTGTGCTTGCGACAAAGTGAGAGAGAGAGAGGGAGAGAGAGATGAACACACCCTATCCATATAGATATTCCAGAAAAGTAATCAATCAAAAGTGAAGTATAACCAAGAAAAAGAAAACAATAAACCAATTAGGATTCATGCTTATGTGTATGTGTATGTGTGTGTGTGTGTGTAAAATATTTTCCCAATCGAACGCCTACTTCTTTAAAATAGCACAATATATTATGTTATATTTTAAATCATGTGAATATATAGTGGAAATTTCTGATTAGTTAATGTAATGATAGTTTGTTAATCAGAAAAGAAAAAGGAGATAAACAACAGAAAGAAAAAGGAAGAAAGAAAAATGAAATAAAACTGTTTATCCTATCAAAAGAATAGTGAGAATTTGTGCATATAATCTATATATAGGTATATGTGTGTGTGCGTGTGTGTTTGTGAATGTACGTATAGTATAAACCATGAACATTCAATGAGTTTTCTGATAGACAGAAATGAATAGACATGTGTAATTTTTGTGTCTACCAGACAATTTATTTGGGTAGGTTTTTTCTTTGTTTTTGGTTGTTATGTAGAGTGATGTAGGATAATCAAATTACTTTGCATCAATTATTACATATGAATATTCTATTTCCTGTTAATTGTGTGTGATATAGTACAAGTGTGAACTATGTAATTCTAAGTGATAGATGAATAATACGTCGGTTTACTGTGAAATGCTTTATTTTTTATCAGAAGGGGTTTATGGAGATTTTAGAAATTTCACAGATTGAAATCATGAGTCAGTTAGACATTAACGCCGTTGGATTCCGGTTCAGTGGTCTAATGGTTAAGTGCTCGCACGAAACCAGTAGGTCCTGGATTCGGATACCGCGGGGTGCGGGATCGTGGATGCGCACTGATGAGGAGTCCCATACAGCCGTCCAGTGCTTCCAGGTTTTCCATGATGGCCTAGCTTTATTTTTCAATTATTGAACCTGTTGACCTACACTGCTTAATTACTTTGTAGGTAAAGATGATGTATTTATGTAGTTGCATTATGTGAGATGTATGACCTATTGCATTGAATCAATAAAGCCTGTCCGATCAATACTTCTTATACGTCTTTTACAATATATGTTGCTCCTCGTGGAGGAGCATAGGCTGCCCACTAGTACTCGCCATCCAACCGTGTTTTGAGCAGTCTTTTCCATTTGTTATTCATCCTTTTCATATCTGTTTCTAATGAAAATTGATGTCGAGTACAGTCAAGTGAACAAAGGATTCAATAAAGAAAATAGGAGTGAATACTTGAACAGATTTTTCATTTGGAAGATAGTTGATGTCAGGAAGTGATTTCAGCCCGATAATTAGTAAAAACCAAGGAGCATTGGATAGGGCTTACATTTAGTTTATAGTTAGTGGGCAGTAATTATATATAAAGTTAACTAGGAAATGATAATCTGTTCAGAAGTTTGGAGGGTCTAACGGATAATGATACAATCAGTTTGTTTGATAAGGAAATGACGTTCGGATATGTGAAACATCACTCAAATATCACGTATTTTGTAGAGTGAAATAGCAATGAATCCAGAAACATCATCAAAAAAAAAAGAAAATCAGCAAGGAGGTCATCCATAATGGTTTAAAAAGTGGAGACCAATCCTGTTATTGAAATTATCTAGCGGATAGATAACTTGCCTATTTCTGAATGCTTCGAAAAAAAAGAGATGACTCTACCTAGATCAATCAAGAACGATCAAACTGATCACATAGTCACATAAATAAACAGAATAATTGGACGTACAAATTCACGACCATGACCTTCATACAATAAATTAATATGTGTTTGTGATATTTTCTAGACTTCAAGTGCTGGTTCATTTATAACCATATAAGTATATTAGGAAAAAGGCTAGGAATTTCTATCTCATATAATACAATTAATATTATTACATTACATTTCTTTTAATGGATACTGATGTTTGAAGGTGCTTCAACCACTTTTCATTGTTTCCTTTTGTCAGCAGTATGTCATTCTTGTAGTATTTACATTACAACTTTGTTTAATTTCATTTTATCTCGAAGACTGATTTGCACAAACGTTTTTACCCCATTGATGTTTTTTAACTTTTCAACAAGTATGTGATACACAATCTACCAAGAAGTCATACTAGATTTCAAAGTGAACAGAGAGAGATACATTTATAAATCTTTCCATGATTACTGAATAAAAAATGGTCTAGATGAATGTTGTCGCTTTGAGATGACTGAAGTAATTCTCTTCTCGTCTTTTTTGGACAAAGTTTTACTCCCTCTTTAATCAACTAAGTCAAAAAAGACCTTAATATTTTGATCTTATCATTTATTGCACAACACGGAGACCAA
Organism: Schistosoma margrebowiei; assembly: GCA_944470205.2. Taxonomy (NCBI): domain Eukaryota; kingdom Metazoa; phylum Platyhelminthes; class Trematoda; order Strigeidida; family Schistosomatidae; genus Schistosoma; species Schistosoma margrebowiei. The sequence continues at coordinate 40,318,528 of OX104026.1, read as the reverse complement.
GCGGAGAGTAAATTCAATCTAATTAACGCACAAACATTACACCATTCATTATAGGAATATATAAAACGTAATGCCTAGATAAAATACATGTTGAAGTGGTAGTGGTAAATAAATCCCCAAAATCAATAGCCCTGTAAGTAATTTCAGTAGTTGAGATCATGAGTCAATTGAAGCTAGATCACCATGGAAAACCTGGAAGCACTGGACGACCGTTTCGTTCTATTATGTGACTCCTCAGCAGTGCGCATCCACGATCCCGCCTCTTGAGACTCGAATCCAGGACTCATCAGTTATTTTAAGTCTTCAATATTTGATGCTGACCACATTAGTTTTAATGGACTCACCTAGCTGAAGGCTCTCAGTCACGTATCTGCACAAGATCACGAGTGAGTACGCTGTGCTTCACATCTCCTACAACTGCTAGCTTACATTAGTCACTTCTCGACATATTGATATTCCATCGAATACATCTTCAGACTTCCTCGCTTCTGACTTCTGGTTTCACTGAGTTGACACGTTTCGATCACACAAGGTGATACTGGTTAAGGTGTTGTCAAACTCCGAATACTTGTGGCATCATTCAGCTAATCTTATCTTATGGATATATTGTTTTCATCCTAACAGCAGGTAATCGATAAACGCTTAACATTTTAGCATCTGGTGTGACAAGTTCTTGTTACGTTTGCGCGTATACTCAAGTTTATTTCGATTTGAAAAAAATTATCATTGTTTGGGTTGATGAAGCTAGATATGCCTCTATAATTAGTGTTTCAAAATGAATTCCTAGAAGGTCCATCTCCAGCTGTCCATATAGTGAATACATTGACTGACGCTAAGATTTCCACCCAAAGTGTTCGCTATTAACACTCAATATACATAGCATAGTTACTTAGTTCGGGAAATACACATAATAGTTTCAAAATGCTTGTTTTAATTCTCAACACGTCCAAAAGAAAACCTACGCAAAGACTAGTTAAAATTTAGGTTTATCTTTCAGTATTACACTAAGTACAACTTATAAAGTATCAAACTTGGCATAATTGTGTTAGAATTCTGGTCGTGCTAAGTATCCATGCAACACAACTTTCACAGAGCTACGACCTTGAGAAAGCACAAACATCAAGCTCGTTCCAGGTGTCAATTGCTCCATAGCTGTGCCCTTATTTGAAATGTAGCGATGATAAATTGAATTTTTTACAGCTTATATCTTACAAACAAAGATAAATGACTTTGTATGTTTTGGCTTAATAAATCTTTGTAAGATGATGTACTATGAGTGCTGTCCAAGTGATTACCATGGAGCGTATAAGTCATAACCAAAGTGAGTACAACTTCCAACACACGTCTATGATAATGGCATGAACTTTTATCATTGTTGGAGAGTTTCGATGATGATGCTTTCAAATCTCAGGAAAGTTGCATACACTGGTGAATTTCATATATCTTTGTGTCTCAAAATCCGCAATTAGACTAACAAGGTCCTATTATGTTCAGTAAAGGAGCGAGCGATGGAAAAATATATTGAAATAATCTACGTTAGACAAAGATAGCCATGACAAAATAGTAATATTTAGCGGCACTTGCCAGCCATTTTATAGACCGCGTTTTAGATATTATTTTCAACAAATTTACCAGTTATATTACGTGATTGTTTAATTGTGACAAAGCTTTACGACGATATTCGGAAACCACCATGTATAACTGGTCATGGTGTTAATCCGGTTTTCGCTGGTAAGAAATGAATATTGTTTTCTTAGTTATTTGAAATTTTTGATGGTTGAAGGTTTATCCAGGTCTAGGGACTCGTAAGTGCCAGAAAATTTAAATTTTATTTGCAAACTCAATGCATTTGATTTGTGATTATATTGCAAATCAGGGTGCAGAAAACTGAGTTTAGTTTAAAAGTAGACTGAACAGCTTCTATTCTGAGCATTCCTATGACTAACCACTAAGTTTTAATCAAGTTGTCACATTAGTGCACTACGATAATGTCTTAGTGATTTAGCTTTGATATATCATATGGGTTTAACTATGTTAGACGTCGATAGCAACTAAGTTGGTAGCCTAGTCTATAAACGAAAACATGTAGAGCAAAAGGGACAATGATGTGTTTAGCGGGAAATATTAGTGGAGATAATTAGAGAGGTAACTAACAGTGCTGAAAGAGCTTAAAAAACCCGGACCTTCTCCTTTGATCACATTTTTCTAATCAAGTGGTGAACGACTAGGGCGCCTGAACAAGTGGCATCAACCTCATTAGTAAATATCTTCAAGAAGTAGCTGGATCATCACCGGAAAGCAAGCCGAAAGGACTTATGCTGATCCAACATGCTATTTTATTTATCAATAAAGACAAAAATGACGCAGAAATCTCATTAAACTGCAGAATTCAAAGCAAAAAACGTAATTGAAGTGAGCCGTTGACGGAAATATTCATGGCATTCACTAAGTTTCCCTGTTTCTTCCGGAACTGCATTTATTTTGTTTTATTTAATACTTTATCTTGGCGGCAGCCATACTGGTTCACCCCTTTTGATTGTGTTGCTTGTGTTGACCGGAATTGTGCATTTTTGAATGTGAATTGAGGCATTCTTCCAGAATTGGAAACACTCTGTATTATAAAGCAAACAAATATTATCTTATGAACGAATCTGTGCGTAGTCTATCCAGACAGGATAGAATAGCATTTATCTGTTGCGATTGATAATGTTCTCGCATACTTTATCAACTCCCTTATTTGTTGTAATTTAGATTTGATTAATTGGACAATTATTGGTTGGATATCTGGGTGGTTATATTTGTTTAACTAACAACATACATTTAAATTTATGATGATGTAGATCACCAACGTAGATGATCTATGTCGAAATGATTGGAGACCTACTCGGGTTAGACGGGAATGGTGTGACGAAACAACTAACGTCGAAGTTACATCTCGTAGTCAGCACCTTACGTGAACTACCCCATTGACGTATCATGATACTCACTACTCACTACCGCGTGAGCCAGTCCATGGCGTACCATTAACTGATGCGCGTTGGTTGTCTTTGACCTTGACGAGGATCCATGATTTGTTCGATACTCAATGACCCAAATGCCGGATGATTTGGCTAGGGCTTAGCAACATTTTGCTGGCCCTAAAATGAATTTTAGAATCGTCATTTTACCCAACTACTTTGCTTTCGTTTCAGCCGGGCAAGGGCGCGTATCTCACCCACCTAGACAGCTTTTCTTCATTCAAAACCTTAGTTTGCATCTTACAGTTTTATGGAAACGAATTAATGTACTATGTAAAACAAATCAGAAGTGAACGAAGGTCGGACACTGGAGGATGCGCCTTTTCTTGGTGTCATGGTTTTTCTGAGAGGCCTACTTATATGTATGAAAAGAAGTCTCATGTAAAAAGCATTTTTATACATAGCGAATAAGGGTTGCAATTAAGTATAGTAAACATAGTCTGTTTAGCTAGAGTCTTGGTCGTTTATCAGATAACATCGAAGGAGACAATGAATGGTTTCCATGCAGAAGTTTCAAACGCAAGCTCCAAAAACTATTTAAAAGCCGTTGCTCCGAAAAGCGCTTAAAAAGTTCACTCTAGTAACTTTTGACTGTTACGATATTCGGTGAATTTATCAACTTCTAGTAATCCGTAGTCTAGCGATGCACTCAGATGAACTAATCTGCTAGTGCTCAGTGACACTTCACTTATAGCAACTCTCCTACAATCAATTTCGACTATGGTAAACTTTTGTTAAGTCTTTTTATCAACTCATTTAACACAATGTTATTTGATTAAGAACATTTCGCATATTTCTTTGTACCATTATAACACTAACATTTTTGTATAAACGTGTACGCTTGATCACATGACAGCCGATGCACGTATCTCTCTCTAGCTTGAATGTTATTCAACTAAATGTCACTAGATGAGTCATTCTCTTTCCTATGCATATATATACTCGGATCCTATTAGCCATTGCCTTGTCTAACTGCGCCTTATTCGATTTGACTGTAAATTCGTCTCGGTATTCGCTCGCTGACAATTCGCTCGAGGTGCTTATGACTTTGTTATCTGTGCTATCCATTAAAAAAGTATTGTCACCGCTTTTTATTGCCTTCTGTCTCAAAACATAGTTGGGATTTATATAATAACAATTATCAGGGTGATTGCTAAATGGAGCTTTGCCATTACGTGCTATATATTGATTGACGGGAGTGGAGTGTGGATGAGATTCTGTTTGACTGGTTGCATACTAAATATTTCCATATAAAGTCATCCACAATTCTTCTCAAGTAAAAGCAATATGCACATATGTTGCTTAACATCAAATGTGCTGGAAAGTGATAGTGATGTTCATCCTTCGGTCTACGTATAAATGATCGGCTGTATTTTGAATTCAGTAAGTTCCAAGACCGAAGTGTTGACAATTGAATCCTAGGTATTTGGAAAACGAATCTATTTTTCGGGACTGGCACAGATATCCTAAATAATATCGTCCGTGGTTTTTCTGGGAATCATCGATGAATATGTTGTGTGTCGATGATCGCAGGCCTAATCGAATTGGACAAGAATAATGTAACCTCCCGGCTTAAGTCTAAATCCTACCTTGGCTTTACGGAACAGCTGCAGCGTGCCATTGCACATGTCAAGCGATTGTTTGATCTGTTTTGGCTATTCTTAGCTGTGATGAGTTTCGTCAAGCCGTTCAACATTCAGTGACATGCCTGTGTGATTATTTGGCAGAGGGCCAGTAACAGTGCACACGTCCCACGTGTCTAACAAAATAAATCACGAATATATATTGAAAAAGATACCTAAATATGGAAGACGAAAGCATAATATGTTCCATTTCACTTCTAAACTCCAATTAACATTTGACCATGATTGCAAAGGGTTGAGCGTTTTAACCTAATAATTGTGTAGTAACATTAAGGTCTTTCATGAATTTAGAGGTGTGCGGAATTACGAAAATCTTACTTGTACTATTAAAATGATTGCTGAAACACTTCAAAAAGGTGATGGATTTCCAGTAAAAACGTCGGATTTACCCGAAAACTTCAATCCTATCAGAGAGGAATGGATTGGCAGAATTCTAAGTAAGACAAACATCCACGAGATTTCATCATGTAGAAGAGAAATCAAAAGACGTGTTGAAAACACGTCAGATTTACTATTCTTTACTCAACAATGGAAAATTAGCCGCCAAACTGAGTAAACCAAAGTCACTAGACAGTGATCATTCTACAAATTGGAAGCCAAACTCAATTAAATTGTTAGTCAAAGCAATTTTATATAACAATATTTAAAAAAAGTAAACTGCTATGAAACGCGGCTCGCTTTTTACGCAGAACGATACAGTTTTGCCGAATGTTTTGGGCTTTAGGTGGAATACATGTTTTGAAGTGTACAGTTAGCTTCGGACTCCATATGTAAAACATATATAAAACTATGAGTTTACTCGACCAAGAGAATACTAGAGTCATGCTCTACAAAGCAAAGTTCTTTATAAATGTCAGGGACTTTGAAATTTTAAGCCACTATAGAAACGAGGAAATTCACTCCAAGTTTTCACTCTAAGCCTTAAGGCTTATAAATGTATAGATTTAATATTCAAGAATCAAGTATCACGTTATAAGTCTTATTTACCTTAGTGAACACTATGTGGATAGCATACGCGTAAGATAGTTTTAAGATGATGGATATTTTTTTAAACTGAAGAGCGATGAAAATAATTCTAAAACAGACTCGAAAATATTATTTTGACGTCGGTCAGACAATTTTTGTACGTTATTTTCACTTAACAAAGCATAACACTATGTAGGACCAAAACCTGAATGTAAAAGAATGGTTTTAAAATGGGGACAGTGTCTGTTAGTAAGGATAGAAACAGAAAAGTTTTAACTAAATTTTTCTGAGTTTGCTAAGCCTAAAGGAACTGTCTAAAATTTTCTCAACTAATAAGTGCACAGACAGACAAAACACAAAAAGCATAATCACTAAGATTTTAATTAAATGTGCACGGATATCCGGAACAAAGATGTCACACCATCCTCGGAATAAGTAGGCTATTTGAAGTTTGCTTTACCACTTGGAATTTTCTAAAGGAAACGATAATAATAAATCATTGACTTCAATCCACGCATTTGAGTCATCAGCATTTAAAAATGGTCGGTTGTAAAATCAGGATGGAAGTCCGCTAGTTCACTTTAATTTCCGATGCAAACGTTTATTCGGATACTAAAACAACGCACATTTGTAGTCCTTTTTTATTTGGTCAATGTGCATTACTGTACACACCTTGTAAATGGTAAGCTTTATAAGAGAGCTGTTACGTATAAAGAAGGGATCTTTAAATTCGATTAACATCGTGAAATGTTTTACCAAGCTTGAACCTAAGAATTTTTCAAAGAGTATTTAATGATCTACAACTAAATAGGTTAAAGTGACAGTAAAAAGCATCAATTCCTATGTAACATTTGAATAGATCAACCATAACTCTTTTATGGCATTTTAGGCCTCTGAATTTTGAGCTAATACCTGATCGAATATTTCACATAAATAAACCACCGCCAGAGAGGGAAACATTATACAAGCCAAGTGAGTTTCGTTCCAGTTTTTTTATAGGGTTTATGTTGTAGGTACTGATTTTGAAATTCTGTGTTTATCAGCTTCGTCAGATTTTTGTTTAACCTCAAAACGAACTCAGAATTTCATTCGTCTCATATCAGGTTGCACCATTTATATCATAAGCACACAACTATTTTGTCTTTCTTTTGTTCATTCCAAGTGTTTATGAAATAGCATTTGAAATTAGAAAATACGTTTCTATTTCACGTAGTTGACCATGGTTGACTTCAAACTACTTACAGTGTAAACAACGGCTAGCTTATAAACGGGTTAAAAGAATAATGGGTTTGAAGGAACCAATATATACTATTGTCCAGCAGAGCCGCCAGTAGTCTGTATGAGAGATATCTGGGAGGAAATTCGGCTTGCTCTGTTGATACTTATGGAATAATCGTAACCCTAAGAGATATGACTCTAAACCAACTGAATTGACTCACTCAACATCTTTGTATCATTTGATATCATTCATTTGTTGATCTGTGTCTACTATGTTTTGGTTTCAAACCAAGTTTTACTTTGTTTGCGACAGACCGAAAAAATATGTGTAGACGGATGTTGAGTCATGAAGTTCGCTTCAACTCAATAGTACGTTTTAAAACTTTGTTGGTTTCTTGTAATTTCTTGTGACTTTTCGTTGTTGTTTGTGGTTTTAGATTGTCGTATAAAATATTTATATACATTTTTCGACAATGCGTTGCAAAGAAGCCATTTTATTAACAAAGTTTTAATTTCATAGGATTATTTAGTCCTATAAAGCTTTATACGCTACTATCTGAATTTATGTGTATCCGCTGACAATCGTAATTAATTTTTATTTCACCATGACTTGTAAACTACCCATATACATTCTGGTACATATATACAAAGAATACTGATGTTTATGGACCGAAAACAAGCATAGGAAACGTTAGTAATATATAATAAGGTCGTTGAGATACATTTAACTTTCAATTAAAGCCCTTGACTAGTGAATCGATCATATGTAATTTACTAGTACTTTCTTCACAATATACGTATATAACACCCGGTTGTGAACATGAAAATCAGTTATGCTTACTGTATAACTCTATTTAACCGGTAAAATTATCGTTAGGTGATCAAAGGTAGTCAATAAGGAACTCAGGACTTCGGTTTTATGCTTTGATAGTTGTGAGGCTCATCTGTAATTCCAAGGACACCGACACTCCCATGAGATAAAAACTAGCGTTACTCAACTCCATATTCAGAGTTGGTACCACCTAGTTACTCAAACAGTGACTGATTTCTTAGAGAACTAAGATATTCACAAATGATTAGTCACTGGGAAGTCAACAATGTCATATTGGTCAAGTCCTGTAGTAATAATAGAATCTTACTGATCATGTGGCAAGAAACCTTGATCCAGAGTTTTATGATGACTACTTCCTATAATAATAAAAATCCGCACGACATTGAGTTACTTCTACTAGTCACCTCGGTGTAAATTGATCGACTGAATTCGGTCTGTACCAAAGATCAAGGCAAACATTGCATTACTAAGTTTGTTAGTAAGTTATACATCAATCTATCATAAAAATATTGCTTGAATAATGATTTCTTCTCTGCTTACGAAAATCGACCTACTCTTATCACACCAATTCTGTTATTTAAAGCAAACTAATTCATCCATTTTTAGCAATATGTTTTGGTCAATTACTCTATGAAAACGTTACCTCCAAATAAAAAGCCGGATAATATGTGAATGTCCGTTTAGTAATAATATACACAACTTACTTACTTTACTTACGCCTGTTAGTCCTAATGGAGCATAGGCCGCCGACCTGCATTCTCCAACCCACTCTGTCATGGGCCTTCTTCTCTAGTTCCGTCCAATTATTGTTCATTTTTCTCATGCAGAGTCTTCTGGCCACTCTAAGCAACAATGCAAGCATGTTCGTGATGCGATTCTCCCCTTCGAAATGCAAAATGTTGCTTCAGGATTGGGTTGCATCGGCACCCGAACTAATGATAGGGAGTGAAGTAGTTGAGCGTGTCAACCGCTTCACTTATCTTGGAAGTCTCATCAGCCCTTGTGGTCTGGTGTGTGACGAAATCTCAGCACGGATACAGAATGCTCGACTAGCTTTTGCCAACTTGCGTCATTTATGGCGTAGGCGAGATATCCGTCTATCAACCAAAGGACGTGTTTACTGCGCAGTAGTTCGTTCCGTCTTATTTTATGGCAGTGAAACGTGGCCGGTAGGAGTAGAGGATATCCGTAGGTTATTTGTATTTGATCATAGGTGTCTTCGAAACATTGCTCGTATATCCTGGGACCATCGAGTAAGTAATGCAGTTGTTAAGAAACGGGTATTAGGTAAGGATGGCAAATCAATTGATGACGTAGTGAAACTTCATCAGCTGAGATGGCTGGGACATGTGTTACGTACACCCAACCACCGACTGCCTTGACGTGCGATGTTTAGTGGTATAGGAGTAGGTCGGAAGAAAGGTAGGGGCGGTCAGACCAAAATATGGCACAAGTCAACGAAGTCACTGACAAGTGGACTGAGTTATGTTGGTAGGTGTACACTACCTGGTTGGGATCCGTGAGATGATAGCAACCGATGGACAGAGACCCTGAATGAAATGGCTCAAAATCGTTTGCAATGGCGCAGGTGCATATACTCTTTGTGTTCTTCCAAATTTTAATCTCCTGATTCCTCCTTGTCTCTTTTTTCCCTTCCTAAATTTATTTCACTGGATTATATTCCTGAATAACATCTTCAAACCCTAATCTTCCTGATTACTACTTATACTCTTACTAGCTCTACCACTAAGGGATTTTGAATTGACATCTACATATCTGTGTTCATGTGGTACGGCAACTCGAACTGCTGTTCGTACGTACGAAGTTCCACATTGTTACTGACCGACTGACTTCCCCGGCGTAATGTGTTCTTTGGTCTTCTTCTCTTCCTTTAGCCATGAAGATTCCATGTGAGGGCTTGTCTTGTGACGCAGTTGGGTGCTTTCCTCAATGTGTGTCCTATCCACTTCCAGCGCTTCTTCCTGATTTCTTCTTCCACTGGGATCTGGTTTGTTCATTCCCACAGTAGGTTGTTGCTAATAGTGTCCGGCCAACGGATCCGAAGTATTCTGAGCAGACAACTGTTATTAAACAGTTGTATATTCTGGATTATGGCTTTTGCAGTTCTCAAGGTTTCCGCCCCATACAGTAGAACTGTCTCGACATTTGTATTGAAAATCCTGACCTTGGTGTTGGTTGACAGTTATTTTTAGTTCCAGATTTTCTTCAGTCGTAAATATGCTGCTCTTGCTTTAACAACCGACACCTTCACATCTGAACCAGATCCACCGTGTTCATCAATGATTCTTCCCAGTTATGTAATGGGTTTTACATTTTCAAATCTTGCATTTCCCTTTGTGTATATTGAGACCTGCTGCTGCTGAGATTGCTGCTACACTGTTCGTCTTCTCCTGCATTTGTTGTTGCGTTTGGGATAGAAGGGACAGATCATCTGCGAAGTCTAGATCGTCCAACTGCATCCTAGATGTCCATTGTATCCCGTGTTTCCCTGCAGATGTTGACGTCTTCATGATCCAGTCAATCACCAGGAGAAAGAGAAAGGGTGAGAGTAAGCAACCTTGCCTGACACCGGTCTTCACTTCGAACGACTTTGTCAACTGACCTCCATGCATGATTTTGCAGTTTAATCCATCATAGAAATTCCGTATGATATTGATTATCTTCTGAGGCACGCCGTAGTATCGAAGAAGCTTCCATAGTGTTGTTCTATCCACGCTATCAAATGCTTTTTCGTGGTCAATGAGGTTGATGTAGAGTGATCACTGCCATTCAATTGATTGTTCCACAATGATCCGTAGAGTTGCGATTTGGTCTGTGCACGATCTATCCTTACGGAATCCTGCCTCTTGGTCACGAAGTTGAGCATCTACACAGTCCTTCATCCTTTTTAAAAATACCCTGTTGAAGACTTTTCCCAATATTGAGAGAAGAGTGATGCCTCTGTAGTTATCACAGTTGCTGAGATCGCCTTTCTTCGGTATTTTGATCAGGAGTCCTTCTTTCCAGTCTGTTGATCACTTGTTCTTCATCCCAAATCTTATTGAAGAGAATTTGGAGTATCCTTGCAGTTGCCGCTACGTCTGCTTTCAGTGCCTCTGCTGGAATGTTGTCTGGTCCTACTGCTTTGCCATTCTTGATTTCTCTGACGGCTTTGTTGATTTCTTCAATTGTTGGTGGGCCAACATTGATTGGGAGGTCTATGGGTGCTGCTTCGATGTTGGGTGGGTTCAGTGGGGCTGGTCGATTCAAGAGTTCTTTGAAGTGTTCTACTCACCTGTTTCGTTGTTCTTCAATGTTAGTGATTACCTCGCCTTCCTTGCTTTTCACTGGTAGTTCTGGTTTGCGTCGATTTCCAGAGAATTTCTTTGTCGTGTCATACAATTGTCTCATGTTTCCTTCTCTTGCAGCCTTTTCCGCCGTCGTTGTTAAACCTTTCACATATTTACGTTTGTCGGTTCTGAAACTCCTCTTCACTTGTTTGTTTACTTCTGTGTATTCAGCTTGTGCTTTGGCTTTTTCTGCTCTTGTTCGACTGGTATTGATTGCTGCCTTCTTGTTTCTCCTTTCTTGAATCTTATCCAGTGTATCAACAGTTACCCATTCCTTGTGATGGTGCTTCTTGTGACCCAGGACCTCATGACATGTTGAAGTGATTGCCTCGTGATCTCCTTCCAGTTGCTCTCCATAGTAGTTCCTTCTCCATTGAGTAAATCGTGAAAGGCCTGGAACTTGTTGCTGAGGTCTATCTTGAATTTGTTGAGTTTGTTAGTATCCTGAAGAAAGGCCGTATTGAACTTTTGTGATATTGTCCGCCCCATTGTCCAGTGCTTCTTGAGTTTCAATTTCATCTTGGTGACCAGCAAGTGATGATCTGATGCTATATCAGCTCCTCTCTTGATTCTCACGTCCTCTATAGTCCTCCTGAACGTTTTGTTGATGCAAATATGGTCGATTTGGTTTTGCGTGGTGTGATCCGGTGAAGTCCATGTGGTTTTGTGAATGCGTTTATGTGGGAATATGGTGCCACCTATGACCAGTTTATTGACGGCACATAGGTTTGCAAATCTCTCACCATTTTCCTTTCTTTCTCCTAGTCCATGTCGTCCCATGATGTCTTCATATCCAGTGTTGTCCGTTCCAACCTTGGCGTTGAAATCTCCCATCAGAATGGTCAGGTCCTTTGTTTGGCACTTTTCGACGATTGACTGCAGCCTATTGTAGAATTGATCTTTAGCGTCTTCATTGTAGTCGTTGGTAGGCGCATAGCATTGGATGATATTCATTGTAATGCCCTTCTTTTTTGTTTTGAATGAGGCTTTGATGATCCTTGGTCCATGCGATTCCCATCCTATAAGTGCATTTTGTGCTTGTTTGGACAGCATCAATGCAACTCCTTGTGTATATGGAGCATTTTCTTCTTCATGGCCGGAAGCTCCTGAAGTTAGTCGTTGTTGGCCAACTTGCGTCCAATGTGTTTCACTGATCCCAAGCACCTCTAGGTTGTATCTCCTCATTTCTGTAGCTATTTGGAGGGCTCTCCCGGTGTCACATATTGTTCGAGTATTCCATGTACCTAAATAAATGGTTGCTCTGGTTGTCAGAAGGGGCATCGGCCTCGTAAATTCCGAAGGAATTCGGCTTTCATTATGAGGCGCCATAGTTCTTCTAAATGAAGACCTTCTGGTTTCCAGGGCAGAGTTTAAATAGTTTGAACAATTTTTTCTGTTTAGCGTTTTTTAAGCGAGTTAGTTTTGTACAGGATGGGGTTACTAACCCCATGCCCAACTCTCCTCCTTCATCCGGGCTTGGGACCGGCAGTAGCCCCCGGAGGGATTCCAGGTGGAGTTGATATACACAACGGTAATAAGTTATATAAGATAAAGACTAAATAAGATGTTTGCCTATTCTTCATTTTTTTCAATAACTGAACATACAGTAGGTGGTTCCACAAGCATCAAATAAAAGTAATTTTGGAAGTGGTTCACTCCGATATGGGAAGCCATCAAAATGGTGAGTTGCAAAAGGCGTACAACAGTAAAAGTGATCATCAAAAAAAATAATTAGTTTTTAAAAGTGTGAAGTTCGCTTTATACTTGTTCGTCTTTACGAACGTTCATAAACGTATTTACTTAAGCTTCCAGTGAAAATTTACTTACGACAAATACTGTTACTTTTCGAATTTATTGACCATTTGTCATTCTTATTACTCCAGTCACATAATTTTACACATCACTTTTCAACAGCAAAACCAAGAATCTTGTTGACCTGCTTGACAATTAGTATGAGGTTCCATACTAGTAAAGTTTAAACAATATATTATTTCACTTACAGTTAAATACAATTTTGATATAATATTGATAACTCACTTATTTTAAGCACTTGATCCATATCTGCAACATACCTTATGATGATCACCTTTGTTAATAATCAGTTTTATTGATGTATGCTCTTTTCAATGCACTCTTTTACACTTGCGCTTTTGCAAGCCATCTTTTTGTTTGCACATTTACATATATATCCCATACATACGAATAAATACAGATAAAAACAACTAGTGTAGCAGCAGCCTTTGCATCAGTAGGCCTCAGTACACACAAAGGAAAAAGCAAGATCGTCCAATACAACACAGAGAACACCAACCCAATCACACTTGATGGAGAAACTCTGGAAAATGTGGAATCCTTCACGTACATGAGAAGCATCTACGATGAACAAAGAGGATCGGATGCAGACATAAAGGCGAGGATTGATAAAAAACGAACAGCATTCCTACAATTGAAAAACTTATGGAACTCAAAACAACTGTCAGCTAGCATCAAAGTAAAAATCTTTAATATGAACGTCAAAACAGTTCGGAGAATTACCACAACCATCATCACGAGAGTACAATTATTTACAAACAATTGTCTATGTAAGATACTCAGTGTCCGTTGACCGGATACCATCAGCAACAGACTACTAAAGCAAAGAACAAACCTTTGTTCGGCTGATAAAGAAATTAAGAAAACATATTAAAAGTGGATAGGATATATATTGACGAAGTCATTAAATTATATCACAAGGCAAGCCCTGATTTGGAATCGTGAAGAAAAGCTGAAAAGAGGAAGGCCGAAGAACATATTACGTTGAAAAATAGAATCATATATGAAAAGGATAAATAGCAACTGGAACGAACTGGGAAAGATTGCTTAGGATAGGGTTGAACGGTGAATGCTGATGGGCGGCTTATGCTTCTTCACGAGGTGTAACAGGCGTAAGTAATATATATATCCAAGTACAAAGCAAGTTAATTTACTACACTTAATAAAAAAAATCATATTTTCTTACTTTCAAAGTATTTTCTATCATGATAATATCGTGTTTATTGTTCTAACATTATTTTCTTTGTTTTTATATCATCAACTTCCGTTTTATCGTCAATTTAGTAAAGAAACGATTGTAAAATTAATTATCAATGTTATTCTATGTGTTAAATATAATTCATACACCTAACTTATTTACAATAAATGTTTATCAATTTGAAATCACTATAGTTTCAATTGTCTTCTTTCAAATGGTAAATTTGACAAAAGTTTTGGTTAATGTGATTATAATTGTATAGTTGTTCAGGGATATGTATATATAACTGATATGTTAACTATTCTCGTTTTCTTATAATTGAATTAGAATGTACTGCTTATAGCTTATAGTAGTTTTATGTATACAGAACAGTGTATATTTGTGAATATAAATTATGTGAGCAAAGATGGATGGTGGTTAGCAACGAAATCCAGGACGTGCATTTCGTCCTATTTGGGACTCGTCAACTAGATGTATAAAGCTTGTAACTTAAGGTAGTATCGATTCAATCCGCACATATACTAATACGAGACTTTTCACTTGCAGTCCTAAACATCAATCGGAAGATACAAGCGAACAACACCAAGTGAATTTAAACTTCACCTCATTGCACAAGCAGTTGGCTATCAGGACTCAGTAACTAAATGGATAATGCGATGGCGTTCGAAGCGAACAGTATTTGGTTCGAATTTTGAAGTAAACATCAACTCTTTGATGTGTGTGCATCCAGCTGACGAGTCCCAGATAGGACGAAATGCACATCCTAGATTCCACCGCTAGCCACCACTCATATTTGCTTATAATACTAGTGAATTAAGGCAATATCGATTCAATCCGGACAAAATGTACATATACCAATAAGAGACTGATCAATGGCAGTCTTAAACAACAATACAAGTAAACAAAACTAAGTGAATTTACAAAATCGTCTTTGTATGGAGATTAGTATTAGCGGAAAAAGATTTAATGGTCATAGATAAGTTGTAATAATCAATGAATTTATAAGTTTAACATTATTCTGTTATATACTGTTTTACACAATAAATGATATATATAATGAATATTCCCTATTAGTAAAATTAGTTATTAAATGTTGTTTTAGCGGGCAAAGAAATTCAACCAACCATATCAGGAGAACATAATGAGAATAAAAACACGGTTGTTTTTCAATACGAACCAATGATTGGAAAATTTGTAAGTTGAGTTGAATATCAAACTGAAATATGTATACCTTTTTCGATATATATAATAGACTCATTGTTGTAATTTATTGTTTGAATGCTTATTGTCTTTGCTCTTTTAATGCTACTTTTTGAAATCTGGTCATCACTGATTGTTATGTCGGAAACGCTTATCACTTATTCTCGTAACCAGGGACCTCTGCGATTCCCACGACGTGAAAGTAAGAACATAAAGACTGGTATAAGTGATGATTTGTTAGTCCCAAATCACGACCACGACGATTCTAGTAGAAAATACACTCATTTATTAATTGATTGTACACCCATTTTGATTCACAATTAGGATGAAATCTCATATATGAAAAATTAAATGATATACTTTATGAAAAACGTTTATCCAAGATATACTTTCATATTATTTTGTAACTGTAATTCCAGTTATTCATTTTTGTGATCTTGAGTGCTGTTAGATGTATGAGGGCAGTTATCACTACCCGGTCGTCCACACCATGAAAGGGTTCTTCTGGAGGTACCTGCAAAAAAATTGGATTGGAGGTAGTCTTAGTGACCTGAGACCGTGACCGTAGTGCCCAACGAACAATTGCTTGAGGTCGGTTACACACGAACTTTCTGTGAGTAATTTTCGTGTTAGCTCCGTACTTGTTCAGACCTTACTGCTGAAGACGAATATTCATGGGGTAAGGTGGTGCGTGCATTTTTTGGGTGGACCTTTTCTAACTCCACTTCTCCTTGTGGGAACGCAGAATTGCTGTTATGCTGATTGTCTGAAGGAAACACCTTACTGCCATCACACATCTGTACATTCAGCAGTACGACTCCGCCCTCGGATCTTGGGTTTTCTGTTTTTAATTTTACCGCTCTTCGGCCAGCCTGTCTGGAATGGGAGGACCTTGAGGAACGATTGTTCCAGCCAGTATAGCTCGATCAGTTTAATACGACAGGAAGCCCGACCACCGCGTCGGGGTTGCAGCAAAAGTCAGGAGTTATTCATTTAGCATTTATTTTTACAGAAATATTAGATAAAATAAAATCCTCTTCACTATAATGTAATTTCAAAAGGGGTTTTGTGGATATTATAGTAATTTCAATAGTTAAAATCATGAGTCAATAGAAGCTAGAACACCATGGAAAACCTGGAAGCATTGGATGGCCTTTTCGTTCTATTGTGGGACTCTTCAACAGTGCGCATCCACAATTCCACCTCCTGTGAGATTTGAACCCAGGACCTATCAGTGTCGCGCGCGAGCGCTTAACCCTTAGACCATTGAGCTAGTCGGCATCCATCGGTGTTAATGTCTAACTTCAACCAATCCACGAAATTGACCCGCCGTCTGCCATTGTCTTCAGTGAGCTGATATCTCACAACAGACCTTGTTTGAACTTTACTGGTCACTGCCTCTCACTAGAACTCCCGGAAATGCATTTTAAAGTCAGTCACTAGTGAGCAGTACTTCCGGGTTTTCCATGGTATTCTAGCTTCAATCGACTCATGATTTCAATTATAATGGTACTTCATAATATCATAATGATTTCTACTTTGAAAACTTTTTTACTAACCAAAATAGTTCAAACAATGATTATGTAAAAATATGTTTTGGTTACTGGTTAAAAACATTCAATACATGTATACGTTTTCATTCATAATTATTTTCTCTTTTTTTAAGTTTACCACTTCTAAATCTCATGAAAGTGTTGGACAATCAATCAATTTATTAAATGATTCTAAATTTTTAAAATTTGAATCACGTTTCGAAAGTGGTAACTTATCCAAAGCAATATGCACGTAAGTTACATCATACTTATTTATATCAATAGATGATTTCAAATGAAATCTACAAATAATATTGTTATGTCTTTTGGTCTATCTACCCACTCTTGGTGCTGAGGATACTTATCTAATTCAAATTAGGACCTTTGCGCGATAGGCTGATCGACCTAACCTTGAGGCTAGTACGCGTGAGTTCGAAGTGGGGTAAAGAGAAAACTATTCTACCACCTGATTGGCTGACAAGCACGCAAATGAGAGAAGACTAGACAACCTGAACACTACTCGATCTCTTCTGATATCCTGATTTCAGTTCAGTTCCGTTCAGTTCGGATTAGTGTAAAAAGATACATGAATAAATAAGTGAATAACCCGACCACAACGTACCATAATTAGGAAAAATACAATTATGTCCAAAGCTGGGAATTAGAGTAGAAAATAGAATGTAAAATATTATGTTTAAATTACAGTAGCTTCGGAACAGAAAAGGGTATGGCAATGAACCCTATATCGAACGAATGTTTATGTTCTGTAGTTTTGTTCTCTGAGCTGAATGATTTGGTCGTGAAGCTTTCATCGTTCTTCTGAACGACATCATCAGCACGCCTCGACGTTGACGTGTACAGAACAAGCTGTGAAACCCATATGGAGAGATTCGAACACTTCACTTCTATCTGAAGTTTGCGCTGATGATGTCGTTCAGAAGAACGATGAAAGCTTCACGACCAAATCATTCAGCTCAGAGAACAAACCTCCATCAAAATCATCCAACTGAGCTACAAATCTTCACCATCTCAGGAAATTCAATATAGATCTCCTAAAAACATTAAACAAGAAAAAAGAGATTGGTTTATGTTTATGTCACTTCATTTATCCTACAATATTTGATTTCTTATTATTTCAATCCTACTATGAATTATATTTTCATGTTCAATACCCTTTTAGTAACCTGAATTCTGACTTCAATTAGGTCGTATGATTGATTGTTATTGAAATACATATCGTCACTCCTCGTCTATAATTATCTACTTAGATTGCGTCAGTGAACAATGGAATGAAATAAGTCGAATACGAGAATAGAGTTTTGAATAGAAATATATTTTTTACACTCATTGATTTGAACAGACAATCAGAGGAATGAAGTAAAGAGAAGAGAGTGAAGTGAAACAATTGCTTAGTGGAGATGGCATATAAGTCAACTCCATTTAATCAAGCGTTAATCAATATTTATAGTTATACAAAAAGAAGTTACATACATGTAATGAGTAAGATATGAAATACATATACGCTTATAATTGACAAGGACAAAATGTAGTTTAAGGAGAATGAATAAGTTGATTTTTCTAAAAGGTAAAATGCTCTATGTGAGTTCAACGTATTAACGGACACAACACAGTATTTACTTGTTCACATAAGACAGAGGATTTGATACGATATAGATTTAATAAATTAAAAAGCATGTAATGTATTATTTACTTACTTACGACTGTTACTCCCAATGGAGCATAGACGGCCGACCAGCATTCTCCATTTCACTCTATTCTTGTAATGTATTATAACTTTACATATTTACAAATAGGTCTTTCTTTATACATTTATTAATGATGAATGTATATAACAAATGTACTTAACACTAAAAGTATTAGATATAAAACTGAATAGAATCTACATATAAAGATAAGGAATACATTAGATCTGTGTATAATTGAATAGTTTTAATGTGGATATTATGTAATAACTAGTTTAATGATTATTGCATGTGATCTAATCTAATTAGAATTCATAAAAATATCTTCTATTATTTTGATTAAATTATAAATCAGAACAAATGAATGAAGTATGGAAATCATAATAAACTATTCATGTGTTATAAAGGATAGAAAAACAAATGGTTCTAATGTTAATATTCTATGTTATATAAAACTATTTAATTTAAATCTTGTATTGAAGGTAATCAAATAACATTTTGATGAGAAATAAAGTACATATGTGAAGTACAAATCTTTCATTATGGATACATTTCAGAGAGAAAGTTATTTTGGATGGTGATATGATGAACTAAATAAATATGCGCCACATAAATCATTCGGTTTGTGTGAGGGCTGGGATACTGCTCGGGTGCCAAAATTGAAGCAGGTGGTTTTCTTAGGCGGCCACGCCCGGAGCCTTCGACTCCAAGGTTTGATCCAAATGGCAGTGGAGCAACGTCAAGAGATGCAGTCACATGGTAGCCGGTGACCATACGCCATTTGTTCCTTCAGTATACTGGAGCCCATGTGAAACATTGGATTGGAATCCGGATCTTCCAACTCCCCTAGGCGGACTCTCCATTTCCACCAACCCAGTTAAAGCGCCGGACATTCACTTTTCGTCTTATCAATTTCATAAACAACACCTCCGCCAAGAGAAGGCAGTACGTAGGACTTCCCTGGCAGTGGTTGTATCCACGTGGCCGTGTGAGAGCATTTGGAGAAGGAGAGCTGCCCCTCTCCACTCTCGGCCGTATTAGGACATTTGGGGAAATATGGTTAACCAAGGGTTACTTTTTGCTTAAAATCTATAGACGAGAGACAATAAATCTGATTTTGTACTAAATTCAAATGAGGGTGATTCACAACTAGATTGATCAAATCTAATTTACTATCATTTGATGAGATTTTGAATCTTCATCGACTGGGATGGTTGGGCAACATGATTCTTAAAAGTTGTTCAACTATAAGAAGTCGTCAATCTGAAAGCATTTCCCACAAACCAACTATACGAATAATTTCAAATTTCATCAGTGTTTTAAAATCTGTAAAATACAAACAATCAAACTAGTTTCATCTCTGATTTCAGAGTTTTTAAATGAATTTCTCATTGAGTATCATTTTTTGTTGTTGTTGTTGTTAACATAAATTTTTCTTCTCTGAGCTGGATGGTTTTCGTCGTTTGATTGAATTTTGTTCTTTGAGCATAATCAAACTATCCAGCTCAGAGAATAAAATCCCATCAAAATCATCCAACTGAGTTACAAATCTTCTCCATGTTGGGTCACGATAAACATAATGAATGGTAACTTTGGGATCCTTTTATGAACCAATACTAAATGTATATTTTTATCGTATAATTGTTAAATTAACTAAACTATTCATATTCATGTTCCTCTTATTATGAGTATTATTTTGACCCATAAACTATTATTATACGTTTTACGATTCTTGAATTATGCCCTGTCTATTAGTCACTGCCTCCCACATTCACAGCCATATTTGGCCAAATTTTGTACAAATGTTATTTTCTATTTTATGGTACGTTGTGGTCTGTTTGATTGGTATATAAACCTAGTATGTTTGAAACATAATCATCCATATTGCAGAGGCTGAGATTGGTGTTCTGGACTTAACCGGCTGGGCTAGGCTAGGCGGAAAGCAGGACCAATAAGAACTCTAGGCTATTCATACGGGTCTACGCGTCCTTGGTTCGATCGATAAATCACTGCCCTCTAATCGGCGGTAACAAGTTATAACACTCTACTATCTCGATTACTATATCTATTTAAAATTTGATATAAAATTGGCAGAATGGGAAAAGTAGTGTAAAATTATAACTTGTAGGAATAACTGTATAATAGATTATTATTTATATTTAAATTGTATAATTTTGTATCACTGAGCTATTTACACTTCGTATTTAATTGGTTGTGCTCCCGTATGATCAAAGATTACACATTTAGTAATGCACAAGTTTTAAGTCACGAGGTAATAGAGTATAATAGTGAAGTAAACTACTTACTATCTTTATCTTTTGATTTAACTTTGATTTATAATAGTCCTAAAGACTGATTGACGTTAAGGTTTTCTTAGTTGTTCATTATTCAGTGTTTTAATTGGTTAATTACTTACTTACTTACACTCGTCACTCTCAATGGAGCATAGGCCACGACCACCATTCTCCAACCCACTCTGTCCTCGGCCTTCCTTTCAAGTTCTATTCAATTGTTTTTCATTCTTCTCATGTCTCTCACCATTGCCGACGTAGTGTGTCCTTTGGTTTTCCTCTTTTCCTTCAGCCTTGAGGATTCCATGTGAGGGCTTGTCTATCCTCAATATGTGTCCTATCCACTTCCAGCGTTTCTTCTTGATTTCTTCCTCCGCTAAGATCTGGTTTGTTCTCTCCCACAGTAGGTTGTTGTTGATATTGTCTGGTCAAAAGATCCGAAATATTTTGCGTAGACAACTGTTAAGAAACACTTGTATCTTTTGGATGATGGCCTTTGTAGTTCTCCAGGTTTTCACCCCATACAGTAGAACTATATTGAGATTTGTATTGAAAAGTCTGACCTTGGTGTTGGTTGACAGAGAATTGCTTTGAGTTCCAGATGTTCTTCATTTGTAAATATGCTGCTCATACTTTAGCGATTCGCGCCTTCACAATTAGTTGATAGAAAGTCACTATTCCTACTGACAATATATAAACAAACTAATTGATAATTGGACTGAAGGGAAAGATCATGCAACTACCCTTCTGTAAATTCTAGCTTAATCACATGGGCTCTAATATAACATTAACATCTGTTTGTTTACTTTACCCGTTATATATTAAATTTAATATTTTTGTTGTTGTTGCGAACATCGTTAATTTACTTATAGTTTACTATAAATAGGTTTTCTTTCTTTTTCCCTTGTCTTTTAGTGGTCCTTATGAATATGAACTTTATCTACGACCAGATTTATATACAAAAAAATATACGCAATGGTTTTATTTTCGTGTGCAAAATACAGAAAATAATAATTATTATAGATTTACAATTGTAAATTTTTATAAGGTAAAATTACATAATGATGATACTCACTTGGTGTTGTTTGCTTTTATGTTCTCATTGTTGCTGATGACTACAATTGATCAGTTTCTTGTTGGCATATGTGAATCCTGTGCAGACTGCCTCAATATTACCTAAGGTCACAAATTTTATAAGCAAAGATGTATGGTAGCTGACAGTGAAATCCAAGATGCGCGTTTCATCCTTTTTGGGACTAGTCAGCTGGATGCACACGTATCATATAGTTGATCTACACTCCAGGACACAAATCTAGTACCGTTCGCTTCAAACGCCATCGCATTCTCCATTTAGCTACTGAGTCCTGACAGCCACCTACTTGTGCTCAGAGAACGAAACTCAATCAAAATCATCCAACTGAGCTACAAATCTTCACCATCTTAACGAGTGGATTTCACAAGTATATCTATCAGTGTTTAACAACAGTGAATCCTTAAAGTAAATGATTCAATAGAGGTTTAACATGTGATGGTGCAAAGAGTATCACCAAAGCATTCTTGCACTTAACATAATTGATTGTTATCTCTGTAAACTCTTTTGGTCTCTACAATATTTATCCTTGAATTAATATACTATCCAATCTAAAACAATATCTCCATAATCGATTCATAAGTGTTAAAGTACAATAAAATAGAAGCTTGATATTTGTATCGTTTTCATCTGTTAAAGTTATATTTTCGAATTGATACGATATGTAAGCTGTTTTATGTTCAGAAAATAAATTACAGATATTCTACTAGAAATGTGAATGGAATACTGGCAACCCCATAGTCTATGTGAAAGTTATAGTCAGAATAAAGACTCTGAGGTGACCAGTATTGCGTTTATAATTCTAGTAGAATATCTGTAAGACAAATTAAATCCTATAAAGTTTCGACCAGTATTGAGTGTATTATCGAAATGAATAAAAATCAAGGATCACACTAATATAATAGGGTAATAATGTCCTTCTGTTGGCAGGTCACATGCAATAGGGTACATCAAACCAGAATAATGTGGTGGGCGCTTAAAAAAATGATTTGGTTGGTTAGTTATGAACATAATTAACAATCTCCAAGATGTAAACTTTCAAGAAAGTACAGTTATATTTTCACCACACAAATCTTTAGCCACATGTGTTCGATATGTGTCCAATATGATGAAGAATGGTTGACAAAAATAAAACATAAATAGTACAACTCATTATCTTTGCTATCCATTACAGGATTCTAACAATTGCTTTTGAGAATATATTAAAAAAGAACTAAGAAATATCTTTTTGATTGAGATAATGAATCGATTGATTTTAGACCACCATAGAAAACTTAGGAGTCCCGGATGGTCGTTTCGTCCTAGTGTGGGGCTCCTCACCCGTGCGCATCCACAACCAATTTGTTCACTAGTGAGTGGCTTCGTGAAAGAGTCAAACATTAGCACCGTTGGGAGCCAGCTCAGCGGTCTAGAGGTTAAACATTCGTGCGCAAGACTAAAGATCCTGGGTTCGAATACCGCGAGTGTGGTCGTGGCTGCGCACGGCTGAGAAGTCCCATACTAAGACGAAACATACACACTATTTATTCAAATCTATTTCATTACATTATCAGAAGTGAATTATTTATAAAATAGCTCATTTTCTTTCTTAAACATTCTTAAATCAATTTACAGTCTACTAGTTTATTTGCACAAGGTATGAGACCATTAATGTACAGTGAGAAAATGGCTAAATTAACCGGTATTGGATGGCGACGTGTTGGTAGTGATATAAAATACTATCAAACAAAGTTAGTCAATGTTTAGATTAATTTATTATTTCTATTCAGTATAGGATGTTTATTTTTATTATCAGATGGGTTTTGTGGAGATCGTAGTAATTTCAATGGTTAAGATCATGAGTCAGTTAAAGCTAGACCACCACGGAAAACCTGGAAGCATTGGACGGCCGTTTCGTCCCATTGTGCGACTACTCAGTAGTGAGAATCCACGACATCGCCCTCTGCGAGATTCGGACCCAAGACCTACTGGTTTCGCGCGCGTGCATTTAACCACTAGACCACTGAGCAGGCATCCATCGGTGTTAATGTCTAACTTCAACTAATTCACGAAATTGAGCGACACATTCACCATTGTCTTCAGTGAGTTACTGTCTCACAACAGACTCCGTTTTTATCAATATTTATAAAAGAATATCAGAGATTTTATAGGATCAACTCAATGTTTATTCTATTTATAACTTCCAAAATAATTATTTATCAATATCAATTTAATTCCTCTTGTACAATGTCGTGACTCGGTGGTCTAAATGTTAAGCGTTCGCGCGCGAGACTGAAGGCCCTGGGTTCGAATCCCGCGAGTGGGATCATAGATGCGTAGTGCTGATATGAGTTTCATAAGTGGTGTAATTATTTCTAAGTTCTAAATCAGTTTAAACGTAGGTTGCGTTAATCAACTTTCTTAGAATGGAATTACGGTAAACGAAGAAGTTTCTAATTGTTTCACAGCTTTTAGCAAGTTTAATGGAATAGTTATTAGTTTAAACTGTTTGACTTTTTTAAATACAGCTTATTTTTTGTCAACTAATTCTCCTTCAACATTCTTTAAACTACCACATTTATGCTACTTTCATCTTTGCTTAAAAAAGCTTTTGATTCGAGGCAATATCAAAGCAATCCGCACAAGATGCACGTATGCCAACAAGAAACTAATCAACTGCAGTCCTCAGCAACAATGGGAAGATAAAAGCAAACACCACCAAGTGAATTTAAATTTCACCCCATTGCACAAGTAGGTGGCTATCAGGAGTCAGTAGCTAAATGAATGATGCGATGCCGTTTGAAGCGAACGGTAGTAGATTTGAGTCCTGGAATGGTGATCAACTCTATGATGCGTGTGTATCCAGTTGACGAGTCCCAAAAAGGATGAAACACGCGTCCTGGATTCCACCGCTAGCCACTATCCATCTTTGATTGGAAAGCTTCTTATTTCCTTGTCGACAAATGTTAAATCTTACCAGTCCTATTTATTCTGTTAAAGCCACTCACATTCTTATTAGAATAACATAATTTTTCATTTCAACTTATAGATATATGGAATCTACAGACAATAAACTACAGTTCAAAAACAAACCACAAAAGGATGATACTTCTAAATTTCATCAAACATATTCATTAACTTGGAAATTCGAATTCCCTTATCCAAATGATATTGTATACTTCGCGGCATGTTATCCATACACATATACCCAACTTCAAGAATATTTAAATAAATTAACATTAAATTCGTCAATTAAGAGAATATGTCAACAGACAACCCTTTGTTATACATTAGCTAGTAATCCAGTACCATTATTAACTATTACCGAGCCAGATGATTATGATGAACGTAATAGTAGTGATAATAACAATGTCGATGAACTTCCGAATAAGGTTAGTGAAGTGTTTTGTTGTACATTGAACTTGTTGCTGGTTAAATTTCTTACGTTTTAATATACCAAACATATTCAGGAACGTAATACATCATTGCTATGTAATTGAGTAGGTACTATATTAATAAAACAGAATATATAGTCACATCCATGTGTCAGTAAGGGATCGTAGAGATTGTTGAATTTCACTGAAATCATGTACTGATTTGATTTTTAACCGCCATTGAAAACCTGTAAGCACTGGATGTCGTTTCATCTTCTTATGGAACTCTTCAACAGTGCACATTCACGATCCTGCACATGGTAATTTAGGCCAGGACGTTCGGTCTTGCGCACGAACACTTAACCTCTGGACCATGGATCTGGCATATATAAGTCCTCATCATAAGTATTTTGGGGAAAGAGACATTTGAGTGTAAGATTTGTAAAATTAAGTGAATTTTAAAATAGAAAATATCTTAAAACTTAATTTTATCATGAATTGAAGTGAATTGGATATTCCTAGAAACATCTATGAACCACTGAGCATTTGTTTCATTCAAGTCATGAACAAGTGACCCAGATCAAATCTAAGGGAATCATGTATCACAATCGGTGAGATGCATCGTAACCACTAAGTTTAATTCATACTGTTCACATTGCTAATTTCACCTAATTCTAATGACCTTCGCTTTGGCTAGACAACTTATCAGATTTTATTTTAATATTTTAGACCTTTTTTATAAAACTTCATTTAAAATGTTCATTGCTATCAAATTGTATTATTATCATTGTAAAAACTAATCTATTCATAACAATATACATCTTTGTTTATCTGACCATAAATTTTGAATTTCAATTCATGGATGCGCATCGCTGAGGAGTCCCACACTGAGACGAAACGGGCTTCCAGTGCTTCCAGGTTTTCCAGTGTGGTCTAACCTAAATCGATTATTTAAGCTAAACATTAAATTACTATAATTTTTACAAACCCTCATTCTGATATATATATTAAAAAAGCTTCGCGCAGATATATAATTTATAAAAAGTATAAGTATTTATTATCATAGAAATGGCATGAAACCACCCAAACTGTCCAGAACTTTTTCTATGTATAAAAAATTTATTTTATTATTCATTTGAATTTTAAGAACCAGATGTTTATAAGGGTTGTGTGTTACGTAATATCTGGAGTAATCATTACCACAACAAGAATAATAAATATCTAATAAATATATCAAAATGGGAGTTTGTGGAAATCGTATTAATGTTAATAGTTGAATTTATAAGTCAATCTAAGCTAGACCACCATTTAAGACCTGGAAGCATTGGACAGCTGTTTTGTGCGCATGTGGGATCGTGGATGAGCATTGCTGAGGAGTCTCATACTAGGAGGAAATGACCGTCTTTCCTGGTTTCCAATGGTGATGTAGCTTAGATTGACTCAGGAATCCAACTGATATATATATATATATATATATATATATATATATATATATATATATATCAGAAGGGGTTTTGTGAAGATTGTAGTAATTCCAATAGTTAAGATCATGAGTCATTGGAAGCTAGATCACCATGGAAATCCTGAAAGCACTAGACGGCCATTTCGTCCCATTGTGGGACTCCTCAGTAGTGTGCATCCACGATCCCGCCTCACGAGATTTAAATCCGGCACTTATTAGTCTCACGCGAGAGCGCTTAACCACTCATGATTTCAACTAGTGATACATATAGCATTACATTGTTATATTTCATCTATTAACTTAAGTGTTTTTGTTCAGTCACGTTCAGATTTTCAAGCACAACCTACCGATAATAATAATAAACCAATGGAGAAGAAACGTTGCGTCGTAATTACAGCACGTGTACATCCTGGTGAAACACAAGGTAGCTGGATGATGAAAGGTTTATTGGATTTTCTTATAAGTACAGACCCAGATGCTAAGGTATGTAATATTATTTTCATTCGCTTAAGAGATTTTTTCCATATTTAGTGATTCAATATAAAAATTGGTTAAACAATTTTATAAGAGTTTTTATCTGAATTCAAACTAATAGTTACACAGTATTTGGGTACCGAGTTAATATAAGCCAAATTATTTTGTTACGTAAACAGTTAACCAATGAACCATTTATTCGCATTTGTTTGTTTTGATATTTGATTAGATTTCCTTGAAAGAGACTGATTATAACATGAAGTATTAGTTTTCATACGAGTTAAGCTATATTATCATATGTTTGAAGAAATTAGTCCCTTTGATAAACTTCGATAGTGTAATAAGAAGACCTTGATTATTCAAACCATAGGATGTATTAGCGTGATCTATTTACAGAAACAAATAAAATCAAATGATCTAATAAGAGTAGAGGATAAACATTCATCATCTTCTATTGCTAAACACATAATTGGAACAGGTCATAAAATTGATCTTAACTCGGCTTTTATGGTATGGTAAAAAAAGCCTTAGCCATACAAAAATTCAAACCCCCTTTTTGTATTCAAAAAAAGTTTATTCTCACCGTAAACCTACCTTGGTAATATTAGATTATTGTTCAGAGTGATAAGGTTTCAAGATGTTTTCACATTATTATTTTCTTTATTATTCCCTATCTCCGCTTACCCTCCATTTCTAGTCGGCCTCCCACCAACAGTCTACACCCAACCCTGTCCTGGGCTTTCTAGTCTAGATGATCTTTCATTTTTATATATAATTGTTCCTAACAAGTAAATGTGTGATTAAATTGTTCGAAATGCCAGTATAGGGTTATGGAGATTACTAAGTTATTGATTGAGATCTTGAAACAACTGATGTTAGACCACCGTTGAACGTCTGTTTCGTCCTATTGGGGAATCCTCAGTAGTGCTCATTCACGATCCCGCCCGCGGGGTTCGAATCCATAGCTTTTAATCTCGCGCGCGAACGCTTAACCTACTTGACCAAAGAGCCAGCATCCAACGGTGTTAATGTCGAAATATATTGTGTTAATATGCTGTCAAATAGTACTGATAATCTTCGTCTTCTTATTACACTATCGAAATTTATTATATGTTTACCAAAAATTTCATACTGTTTATTAATTGCTGTAACCGAATATTTCTTGTCGTTTTTATTTTATCTACATACAATACTCTAAGAGTTACACAAAGTCTAAAATTTGAAATCAATTCATAAAACCGTATTAGTAACAATTTCGAGTGATGATTTTATTGAACTAACGTGATCTGAATCTGTAAAGTATTCAAGAATTGACTTTCATACACATTTCGATAATAAGCAGGAAGAGGTAACTTTTAAAAGATGGCCGATTTTTGTAGCCAGTATAACTTGCTTCAAAAATAACACGTGAAGTTATGAATGCACGCTGAAGTAGAGCTTGTCATAAAGAAATCCACGAATAATAGGATGGATAGAAAAAGGTTTAAAGAAGTTAAACGACATAATGTTTTTTTTTCAAATATTGAATGTCAGTGAAAATCGTCTATCTTTGGCATGATTCTATGGATTTTCATGACCAGTTAGAAATCAGTTCACTAGTTGCAATTTCGTTGATTATTTGAAGATAGACATGAACACCGTTGGATGTCAAATCAGTGGTCTACAGATTAGGCGTTCTCGCGCGAGATCAATAGGTCCTGGGTTCGAATCTCGCGAGTGACAGGATCTTGGATCCACGCTGCTGAGGAGTCCCATACTAGGACAAAATGGTTGTCCAATGCTTCCAGCTTTTCCACTTAATGTTGTATTTCCAATGAATAATGTCGAAATAACTGGGAAGAGAATGGCATCATCAGATGTTAATTGTTTAGTACAAATATTGTTGTTATTGACACCGTCTGCTTATTCTCAAACCCTATTTTATAACTTCAAAATATTCTTTTTAATAAATTCTTATCAAATTCTTTAATCTATTAACCTTTTACTACTTAAATGATAAATAATTATCAATGTATTCTTTATTTATCTTTGAATAGGTATTAAGATCTAATTTTGTGTTCAAGTTAATTCCAATGTTAAATCCTGATGGAGTAATTGTTGGAAATTATCGTTGTTCATTATCAGGTTGTGATTTGAACCGTAAATATACATCTAGTTTAAAACGTTTCTTTCCTACAATTTGGCATACTAAACAAATGATCATAAAGTAAGTTATTCTTTTTAAAAAAAAGTCGAAATGATTAGCTTAGATATAATTTGTAACGTCACTATGATGAATGGAAATGTTTCCCTGAGTATGATCAGTCAGTCATCTGTAAAGTAGTATCCGGCACATATGTGCATCGATCCACGTTGCCATACCTCCTTAGCACAGCAGAATGAAAACCGGATTCATAAGAGTAGTTAAGTCAATGGTGGTAATATATAAGGATATAGTACAGGAAGAAAGATTTAGTACGTAGAAAGAAATTTATAAAGCGATTTTAATCTCATGGTTTAAAGGAAGACAAAGAGTGTATACACCTACACCATTGTGATCTATTCTGAGCCATGTCACCAAGAGTCTCCAACTATTGATTAAGATAGTCACGTGGGCCCCAACCAAGTAGTCTGCACCTACCAACATGGGTCATACTAGAAATTAGTGACTTCAAGGACTGATATCACGTTTTGGTCTGGCCGTCCCTAACTTTCATACAACTATCTCCAACACCGGTTAGCATTGCACATCGTGGTAATCAGTGTTCAGGCATACGTAATACGTGGCCCAACGATCTCAGCCGATGAAGATTTACAACCTCATCAACTGATTTGCCATGATTCATGAATAACCAGTGTTTAACCTCACTGTTACTTACCCGGTGATCCCAGCAGATGCGAGCAATACTTCTTAGATATCTGTGATCAAATACTAGTAGCTTACGACTATCTTCAACTCCTAACGGTCATGTTTCGCAGTCGTCAAGTAGAACAGAACGAACTGAGTGTGGTAGATTTTCCTTATTATAAGCATTTAAAAAGAGGATTCAAAGAATTTGAAAGAGTAATATATTCTCACCTCTCTATCTGTGAATTTTGTTTCCATCAAAATCAATAACCAAATATTATGTTTGAATGTTGAATAAATCGTCAACAAGCTGGATAATAAATGAACGTGATTCATAAAGTAGAGAATAAACAAATTTATAAGGTTTTTTCCCATAGGTCTTCAATAAGCAATGATTTTTCAGCATTCATTTCTGAAGAGAATGAATATTGATTGCGAAATTTGCTTCGTGAGAAACTACACTACGTTCACGAGGGGAAGTCCTTGATGTTGTATCCTAACAAAGAATAAATGAATAAAAACTGCTAGGAATTATTTAGGGACCATCATTTCTTAAATTATGACTGGATAATTATTGAGCGACTAGACTATATATATGTATTCGTATTCCTTTCATTTGATCTACTGGCTGCTATTATAGGATTTACTATTCTTGAGTTACTCTCAATTTATTAGTTACAGTCTCTCACACTCATAGCCATATTTTGGCTTGATTTTATATAGTTGTTATTTTCTATTTTATTTTATGATGCGGTCTGACTTGCTTCTATATAAACTATGTATGTCTGAAATACATGATTCATACAGCAGAAGCTGAGATTGTGTTCGGGACTCAAATAATTAGGGCTAGGCGTGAAGAACCAATAAAGATTCAGAGTTCACTCGAGGCTGTTCGTGCTGGTCAACGCATTATTAATTTGGCACAGGGCCAAGGTTTTATGAGTTTGTGTTCTAACTGGCGAATTTTCCACGTGATAATTGATGGGCTATAGGACATAACACTTAGCATAGAAAAACAATTCATTTATGCTGAATCTAACTAGTGCAGAGCGCAATGGTACCAAGACACCGCTAAGTTTCATGTGGTAGTCTATATTTACTTCCTATTTCTCAGGGAACTACAGGAAACAATGATAACATTTTAAATCACATAATTTTGCTTGGACGATCATGTGACTATCAGATGAATAATGCGAATAATCTGCTTGTAAATGTTTCTACCACTGGTGATCAAATCAATTTTACAAACCGTTTCGTAAATATTGTTCGTTTCAATGAAACTAATTAAACTAATCCACTTGAAAGTGTTGAATACATGATGTAAAATAATATATTTAATAATTGAATTCATAAGCCAATTGAAGCTAGACCACCATGGAAAACCTGAAACCATTGAACAGCCCTTTCGTCCTAGTATGGGACTCCTCAGCAGTGAGCACCCACGATCCCGCCCTTCGAGACTCGGACCCACAACCTATCAGTCTCATACGCGAACGCACTAGTTACTGTCTCCAATAGTTATTTCGTGGAGTTCTAGTGAGAGGCGGTAACCAGTGGAGTTTAACCGAGTCTTTGGTGAAATAGTAACTCACTGAGGACAATGGTGAATAACGGCTGAATTTCGTGAATTTGTTGAAGTTAGATTTTAACACCGTTGGATGCCAGCCAGCTCAATGGTCTCGAGGTTAAGCCCACGCTCGCGAGAGTGATAGGTCCTGAATTCGAATCTGTCGAGGTAAGATCGTGGATACGGATTGCTGAGGATTCCAATACTACGACGAAACGTCCATCCAGTGCTTCCAGGTTTTCCATGGTGGTGTAGCTTCAGTCGACTCATGAATTCAATTATTAATTTACAACTATCTACACAAAACTCCTCTCTGGTTATATTTTATTATGTATTATTCATGTTTGAATCAATAACATTTGTTTTAATAAATTTATTACACATTACTCCTTTCATTTAACATTATTTAGTGTTTAAATTTAGAATTCATTCTCATTCTTATGTATTACAGTGTCATGAAACAGTATGAAGTTGTTGTTTATTGTGATCTACATGGACATAGTCGAAAGCAACAAATGTTTATATACGGATGTAAAAGTCAAACCCCTGAAAAGCAGTATTATTCACGTATATTTCCTGCTATGTTAAGTAAAAATATACCAGAATTGGTGAGTTACATTTGTTGTGTTTTCTTTAAGTGATATAATGTTTGGCACATAATTCTTCTTTGTTATATGTTAACATTGGAGGTTATGTTTCTGTGTAAATAACATGACAACTATATAATACATATCTCTATGTAAGTTATAAAAGTGTAAAATATCTAAAGATTAACTGGTTCATATATCGCCTATGGAATCATACCTTTTGACTAAAATATTAGAGGATACTTTAAGTAGTCCCCATCACATGAGTTCTTTGGTTGAATAAAACCGATTTATGATACAAAGTGAAAACAGATAATAGAAGAATGTCATATAATATAAAATAATTTAACTTAGGAAAAATGTATGTTATCTACAACATTTGTGTTGTAAATTCACTTGGTGTTGTTTTACTTGTTACTTAAGGCTATATCGAGGCAATCCACACAGAATGTACATATGCCAATATGAGATTGATTAATTGAATTAAAATTGATTGATCACTGGGTGGTGATCAATGTCTTGCTTGTCTAGTCCTTATTAGTGCAGATCGAATGCTATCGATCATGTTGCAGTGTGGCCACCAGTCTAGGTGAATCGACACTGACTGTGAAGCAGGGCGACACGAGATCGAATCCGCCATGGAGCACCAGTTCCCTCAGGATTACAGGTACACCTGGATGACGAGTGTCAAGTACCACGAAACCCGGGTTCAGGGTTTCCTGTCGACTACCTCTAACCACCATCTAATTGACTCTATATCTTAACTTACTAAATAGTATTTACAATTATGTCCCCCTCCCAAAAAAAACACCATAAATCAACTTTCCATATCATTTAAAGTCATATCTTTTTTAATATCCCATTTAAAAACTATTCATGTTTTCTAATAAATTATAGTTTAATTTTGACAAATGTAAATTTGCTGTACAAAAGGAAAAAGAAGGAACTGGACGTATTGTAATGTGGAGAGAAGGAATTATAAATAGTTATACACTAGAAGTAAGTGTTATACTAAGCATCATATATGAGCATACAAGTTATTAAAATCAAATGAATAAGAACTACTATACATTGTGCAAATTAACATCATCTTGTATTACTTCCCATTTATATAATCTGTATTACTGCCGTCTGTAACACTGTAAATATTTGAGTACCTTTTCTCAGTACCTTTTTTTCACTGTGTTATATGCTTCATCATTGTTTATAGTGGAAAAACATTGGTACACTTAATAATCTGTATTCATAATCCTTCAAATGTAAAAAAAATTGTCAATTATTTAGCCATGAAAACCAATGAAACGCATAGATATTACAATCGGATAAAAGAAAAGTCAGCTTATCCATTATTCATTATAAATTTCTATTGTCTAACTGTTCAATTTTAATCCATCATCAACTAGCCTACATAAATCTATTTCTAAGATCAATTTGCTAGATGCAGTTAGAATCACATTCAGGAACCAATTACGTCATCATAGACATCTAAGCAACTAGTTTTCATTTCTTCGAAAATATTGATCTACTCAAAGGAAACAAGAAAATGCCCATATAATTATTTCATTGATATGCTCAACAATATCATACCTTCAGTCACCAGTAACAGAGAGCTATAAATGGATTTTGTTTCCAATACTGGTATTCATACCTGCTTTTATTATGGCAAGTTTTAGTTCATCCTGGCCTCAACCAGTTCCATTTCGAAAAACGAATTGTAGAGTTAGCTATTGTAAAGAAACGCAACATAACTGTTTATCTTTGACATTCATATAGGATTATCCAAACGCATTAGTAGTTATGTTTCATGTTACTCTGATATATTTAGACCATACAAACTAGTAGTCTGTTACACACAGATATATTAATGCTCAAATCTCTGCCTTGCACTAAACGAATATACTTTGTAAAAACGTTTTGTTCATTCATTCGCCTAAAATAATATAAAGTAATCGTTACTGACTACTTATTTGTTTGATAAATGATTAAGTACATTGCCTTTTTTATCAGACACATTTTGTTTTGTTGATTTCTAAAATATCACAAAACATAGTACTTTTGTATTATTCGACATCCCTTGCTCGTGGATACTTTTTCCTGATCAAATCTTTGTAAAATATAAACCTGTTATAACCAAGTTATCTACTGATTAGTCTGTACGTAGTTAATTGCATGTAGAACTTTTCAGAAACTAGTTTATGGCCTTCACCCTATTGGGTTACTGAGATAAACGTGGTAATTCAATTTTAAGACTAAACAACATTGAGAGCATGACGAAAAGAATGATCGTATAGCTTAATAATAATGTGACTAGTTAACAAATCAAAAGTGAAGATTATTGTATCCAGAAATGGTATCCGATTCTTATATGATTCAACTCATTTGAAAAGGTACACGAATAGATGTATGAATAACGGGACAATAACATATAAGGAATGAGAGAAATACAATTATATCAAACTAGGGTATCGAAGTTAAAGGAAATGGAATTCAGCATTCATGTTTAAACAACAATAAATGAGAACCAGAAGAGAGTATGATGGTAATTTATTGATTATTTGAAAGCTTATGATTCATGAAATGAAAAAGGTGAGGAATTTCAAAAAAAATCTTCTAGTTGTGTTCAATCCCTTCGTCACTAATCCCCTAGGAACACAATGTAAATTTCACAAGTTGAAATCATGAGTCAATTGAAACTAGATCACAATGGAAAACCTGGAAGCGCTGGACGGCTGTCTCATCCTGGTATGCGACCCCTCAGCAGTGCGCATCCATGACCCCGTACCTCGCGGGGTTCGAACCCAGGACCTACTGGTTTCGCGCGTAAGCACTTAACCATTAGACCACTGAGCCGGCATCTAGCGGTGTTAATGTCTAACTTCAACCAATCCACGAAGTTGCGCCACCGTACACCATTGTCTTCATTGAGTTCCTACCTCACAACAGACCTGGTTGAACTCCACTGGCAACGAGTTCTCACTAGAACTCCAGGAGGTTCTCCTGAAGTCAGTCACTAGTGAGCAGGTGATTATCATTATCAGAATGGGTTTTGTGGAGATTTTTAGAAATTTCACAAGTTGAAATCATGAGTCAATTGAAGCTGAGGAGTCCCATACCAGGATGAAAAGGCCGTTCAATGTTTCCAGGTTTTTCATGGTGGTCTAGCTTCAATTGACTCATGATTTTTAAAAATCTCCACAAAACCCATTCTTACAATGTAAATTGACAAATTTTGATTACCGAGATTAATTCGATTTAAAAAAAAAGAAATTGTATGTTTATCTTGTATCCTTCGTATTTCTTTAAACAAATGCTTATTGAGATATGTAGGTTTTAACAAAAATCAATCATAGTGTTCCAACAAAAAACTATAGATGTTTATCTACTTCCGATATCTGATCAGATTAAAAATAATACAATGTGAAATTATATTCTTTTATCAACTGATTATTGTTATACATTATTTGATAAACTATACGAGTAGCTGTGATTCCATAAAAGATTTTAAGTAGATAAATTTTCAAAGAACACTATTATAAGGCCCCAAAACGCTCTGATACAGCAGAGGGTGCGGAAATTTTTTTCTTCTTCTCCAAATGCTCTCACATAGCTACACTAATATAGCCATTGTCAGGGAAGTTCTACTCAGTTCCTTCTCGCGGCAGTACTGTTGTTTACGAAATTGAGAGGACCAAAAGCGAATTTCCGACGTTTTAACCGGGTTGGTGGATACGAAGGATTCACCTAGGGGAGTTGGAAAATCCTGATTCCAAGCAAGTGGTGTACACGGGATCCAGTATCCTGAGGGAAAGAAAGGCGCATGGTCACTGTCTACCATGGAACTACATCTCCTGACGTTGCTTCACTGCCTTGTGGATCAGAAGTTTAGGTCAAAGGCTCCAGTTATGGTCCCCTAAAAAACCACCTGCTTCGGTTTGGGAACCCGGGCAATATCACAGCCCACATACAAATCAAGTGAATTGTGTGGCGCATACGTATTCAACGCCCCCTTTATTATCGATATTTATATGTTCAAATAAATAAAATATAAGTCCTAAATGGAATGAAGAAGTAAGATACTTATTTTCTTCGTTCCTATTTATTTTGTAATCGTCCGATTTCACTTTATTCATTATTCATTATCCAAATAATGATGATGCATAAATTGTTTCAATAAGAAATATCAGTATGCGGTTGTGGAGAATAATAAATTTTTGATTGAGAACATGAACCGATTGACGCTAGACTACCATTGAAAAAACAGGGAGCTTTGGATGACTATTTCGTCTTATTGTGGGACTCCTTAGCAGTGCGCATCTATGATCCCGCTCGCGGGATTCGAACCCAGGATCTTTGGCCTCATGAGCCAATGCTTAAGAAATATAGTTGAAAAACACTATCAAAAATATTGATCACGAATAATTTCCTAAATTCCCTCATATTCTATTAGTTCTATTTAGTATTTCATTTTATTAACTGTGCAAACTATTTCAGGCAACATTTTGCGGTACAGCTGGTAATGATTTAGAAGAAGGTTATCATTTTAATTCATTGGATTTCGAGAAAATGGGTTCACATTTTTGTGATACATTGCTAGACTATATTGATCCAGATCATAAAAAGGTAATTTGTAAATTATGTAATAATAATAGTATTTTTTTATATATACTTCAAAGGTGAATAATCAATGGTTTTACTTACTTACCTTTACTTACGCTTGTGGCTCCCAATGGAACATAGGCTGCCGGCTAGCATTCTCCAACTCACTCTGTCCTCGGCCTTCCTTTCCAGTTCTATCCAATTGTTGTTTATTCTTCTCATGTCTGTCTCTATTTCTTTGCGTAATGTGTTCTTTGGT
The DNA here is from genome assembly GCA_944470205.2 of Schistosoma margrebowiei. NCBI lineage: Eukaryota > Metazoa > Platyhelminthes > Trematoda > Strigeidida > Schistosomatidae > Schistosoma > Schistosoma margrebowiei. Next base: position 40,281,551 of record OX104026.1, on the reverse strand, counting down.
CTTCCTCTTCTTTCACATTGAGGAGTACTTGTGAGGGCTCGCCTTGTGACGCAGTTCGTTTCTTCCCTCAATGTGTGTTCTATCAACTTCCAGGGCTTCTTCCTGAATGGTATCAACAATCAAACGGTTTTTTGTCTTTATTCCTACTTCTTCAGGATTATTTTATAACACAAAGAAGTTCAAATCTTAAAGCATGTATAACACTTCGTTTTTAATAAACAGACATCTTCCATGATGCCTTCAATAGAAAGCATTTCTCTGATAAATTCTTCATTTTGTTCATGTATTGTAGAACAGCAGAGTAGGTTATCACCTAGTATGCTAACCGATGTTGGGGATGGTTGGAAGAAAGTTAGGGACGGCCAGACCAAAACGTGGCATCAATCCATGAAGCCACTAATTTCTAGTCTGAACCATGTTGGTAGGTGCAGACTACGTGGTTGGGGGCCATGTGACTATCTTAACCAATGTTTAGAGACTCTTGGTGACATAGCTCAGAATCGATCACAATGGAGTCGGTGTATACACTCTCTGTCTTCCCTTAAACTAAGGAATTAAAATCGCTTCATATCTCTCTTTCTACATACTAAATCTTTCTTCCTGTACTATATCCTCATATGCAATCTTTCTTTTATATATTACCACCATTGACTTAACTACTCTTATGAATCTGGTTTTCGTTCTGCTGTGCTAAGGAGGTATGGCAACGTGGATCAAAGCACATATGTGCCTGATCCTACGTTGCAGATGACTGACTGACTGATTGTCTATTCCTTCAGAAGTTATTATCACAATGTTCACTGTGAACTTGTAATGTCAAGAAGTTGTACCTCTTTTATGGTTTAAGATACTGTGCATTTCGCTATATAAGAGAGTTTAATTCGGAAACTAACTTTAACTGGCTAAACCCTGAAAGCCATTGAGCACTGGACTCTTGTTATCTTGGTATGGAAATCATTATATATCCAAACTCTCGTTCGGATTAGAAGTTTTAAGCTTTATGACAGTTTTGTTACCTTTAAACGTGTTATTTTTTAAGTTTTTAGGTTAATTGACTTTAATGGCAATTGAACGACAAAATATCTGTTAAGTCATGTCATAGTTGGTATTTATCACAAAATAAGTCCATTTGAAGTACGTCGGGATACTAAAGGTCCTGAAGAGTTACTTCAGTCTAGCATAGAACACTTCATCATTGAGCAGCAGTATACAGTGTACTGACAAGAGCCACGTTATATAGCAAATTATTGAATCCAGAATTCTTTACCACTGTCTACTAACCTAGTGGTTTTATGATCAACTAATCGCTCTGCTACCTAAATGTCTAAGTTTTGATCCATAATTGGGTCGTCGGTGCGCACTTCTGAAGAGTCTTGCTTCAGAACAAGTCAATCATTCAGTACATTTTACTTCCAATCATACCTCGAATGCAATCGATTTGTTGAGAATAACAACCATAAAACTGAATAATTATCGAAACTAAAGCATGTGTGAAGTATGTAGATGAAGCAAAATGAGTGAATTTTATGCTACAATAATGAAGAAAATCTGAAGTTTAATCAGATGCCTCTACTTCCACATGAAGTAGGCGCTAATGGTGTTGTGAATACATCTTTAATTGCTAGATTCTACCAGTTTATAAGAACACTGGCTAAATCAACTTATAATATATGCAATCAAAAGAATTATTCCTCCACCTCTTAGCGACGTATAGGTTCCATTTATATCCTAAACGTTTGTTTATTGTACCTATCATCAATAATCATTATCTTCATGCATTATGAAAGCTAGATTTAATATAATGATATAGTTAATTTTTAGTAGGTATATTACTGAGTCAAATTTAATTGCGGGGGGGGGCGGCTGCTGAGGAGTCCCATACTAGGACAAAACGACCGTCCAGTGCTTTCAGGTTATACATGGTGGTCTAGCTTCAATTGACACATGATTTCAACTGTTGCAACTTAACTGTATTAATTCCGTTTGTATTAACTTAATCCAAGAAGAATAATTAAATAAAATCAACTTTCCCTTTTTAACTGAATAAGAGTTAACATATTTAAATCTATTCTACTAGTTTATTCAATGTATATATGGTTTGTTATAGTTTCACTCTCATATAAACACTAACGTACTGTGTTACCATGACAACAGATAACCCTTTAAACGTAATCAAACAAGTAAATGATAATTTTAAATCAGTTTATTTGTTAAATATGCTGACTGGCTAGACATCTTGTATTTCATTTAGATTTAGATAATACAATTTATATCATAACTAAAAAAGGTGATTAGAAAAAACGATATATTCTATGTAGGTAAGGTTATTTGATACATAAAACAGATCGAATATGATTCGAATACTGAACAGAATTCGACAATTGTGATATTCAGAATGATAAACATTTCAATTTTTCTTTGTATCTAAATGATAAATTGTTTTTTTAAAAAAACGACTTCAAACCATTACTTTACACTGTACTTAATAATAAGGTATTCTTGGTTATACAAATTGTGGCTAGCGGTGGCATCCAGAACACACATTTCATCATATTTGGAACTTGTCAGCTGAATGTACTAGCATCTCAGAGTTATTGTTCACTCTGAGACTCGAACCCTGTACCCTCCGCTCTAAACGTCATTGGGTTATCCACTTAGCTACTGAGTCCTGAGTGGACATCAACTCTGAGATGCAGGTACATGCAGCTGACGAATCTCAAATAGGACGAAACGCGCATCTTGTAATTCACTGCTCACCACTACCGTCTTTTCGTAGAATGCTTGTGAATTAAGTCAGTATCAAGACAATAGGCACAGTATACATCTATGCCAACAAGAGACCGATCAATTGCAGTCCTCTATTGTTATTTTTTTATTTTCTAAAAGTGATAAGCATTTAAAAATTTCATTACATTATCAATATGTATATCTTATTATTTAAGAAGTGATTTAAAATTTTAAAAAAAACGTTTTATTTACATGTAGCAACTAAAATGTAATAGATTCAAATTCATTCTTTTTTCATTGAGATCATGAACTGATTGATGTTAGACCACTATTGAAAACCTGGAAGCACTGGAAGACCGTTTCATCATATTGTGGGACTCCTTATCAATACACATCCACGATCCTACTCGTGAGATTCGAACCCAGGGTCTTCAGTCTTGCGTATGGTTATCACTAAGATATATTATGAATAAGAGGAAAGATAATGATGCATTTTTGATCAAGATTTAAATCTTCAATACGAATGTTTATTGATCAAATATTTCACTGATTGAAATCATGAGTCAATTGAAGCAAGACCACCATGGAGAAACTGAAGCCACTAGACGGCCGTTTCGTCCTAATATGGGACTTCTCAGCAGTGCGCATCCACGATCCCGCACCCTAAGAAATTCGAACCCAGGACCTATCAGTCTCGCGCCAGACGCTTAACCAACTAGACCACTGAGCTAATCGGCATCCAGTGGTGTCAATGTCTAACTTCAACCAATCCACGAAGTTGCGCTACCATACACCATTGTCTCCAGTGAGCCGATATCTCACAACAGACCTGGTTGAACCGCACTGGTAACGGCTTCTCACTAGAACTCCAGGAGTATTTCTTGAAGTCAGTCAGCAGATGATAATAATCATAATAATTAAATATTTATCAAATGTATAAGAGTGTTTCTTTAACGTGAATATAAAATTTGGTTAATTGTTTATATGACTAAAACATATCCATTGTAACGGTGCATTATTTGACAAAGGAGATTGATATTATTATTTTTGGGGGCTGGGAATTTACCTATGAACAAACATTTGGAAATTTATTTTAGATGGAACATATTATGCAATATTTGAAAAATCGTCTTGTTTCTATGAAAGTATCTAAATCAAATGAATTTGAAGATGATAAACTTTCATCAGATGATTCAATGAGTGACAGTAGGTTAGTTAATATACTTTTTTGTAAATACCTTTTCTAAACTTATGATGTATATTCCTATTAAGTTACATAATCTAAGAAACTGATTAGTCATCTCCTAAAGTATGAAATATTACACTCGGTAACTTACAACAAGATGAAGTGTAGGTAGAGTACATATTTATTTGAAAGTATCTATTTGATGGTAACCTCTGTTTATAATGAATGTAACAGTTATGGTAGGTGACAGGCATTTTTGTTGTTGTCTGAATGAATAATCTGACAAGATACTGGATCATACTGGTTGCTAATGGTTATTATCAACTTTACAACTTTTAATTTCCTTGTTCAAATAATTCGATTTCTTAATGATTATTAAACTTTACATTATTCATTAATCAAATCCAAATACGAAAGAATGAATTATCAAAATGTGAAAATTGATCATTTCGAATGCAGCAGTCATATTCCTTAAAGAAAACTCAACGAAGTGAAGAAAGTTTATTTTAGTGCAGAAAATTTCTTTTTAATAGTTGAATTCATGAGTTAATTGAAGGTAGACTACCATGGAAAACCTAGAAGCACTGGACGATGTTTTCATATTGGTATGTGACTCATCAACAGTGCTCATTCACGATCCCTCCTCACGAGATTCGAACATAGAACCTATCAGTCTCATGCACAAGGGCTTAACCTCTAGAACACTGAGCCGGCATCCAACTGAAAGGTCCTGAGTTCGTATCTCGCATGGCTGGATCGTGGATACACACTGCTGAGGAGTTCCATATAGGGCGAAACGGCCGTCCAGTGCTTTTCGGTTTTTCATGATGATCTAGCTTCAATTGACTCATGAATTCAACTATTAAAATCACTATAATATCCACAAAACCCCTATCTGAATATAATATCTTGTTGTTCACAATCCGCATTATGCACCAAAAACTAGAATAGTGAACTAAAAAAATTAGTTCATCTTACTTAAAATAACGTCAAGTAAACTTGGAATATTTCTATTAATGAATCTCTATGAAATATAGATCTAAGTAAGCAAGTGAATGTTATAATTATTCTAGGTTTGAAGCTATGACTTAATCTGCGAATGAAAACAAGACTCGATGACCAATGACCAGTAAGCTAACTATTGATGCGTCCCAGCCCCGATAACTAGAGCGAGAAGTCCAAGCTTGGAATGAGGAAATAAATTCTGCAAACAGCTAGAAACGAGCGATAACAACTAACTTAATTCGAAACGTATATATTCAGTGCAAAACCATCCTTAGGGAGAGTTACTAAATATCATACTAAAAGACGTAACGGACCAATAGCTTTTAAGATATTTCGCAGTGGGAAATACGACATGATGGTGACAAGAGCGCCTTTGGCGCGAAAACAACGAAATTCAAATTTTCTAAATAAAATTACAAAATTAGGTCCTTTCCCAAGTGAGTTCTGGGGATTCAACGTCCCCAACAACTTATTTGTAGTTTCCTAAATAGAATCTGTGAACAATATTACCTAAGAATAATACAATTGACTTATATAATTGACTAATTAACCAAAATACACCATTTGGAGAGTGTTCGTCTCGGTCGATTCCATCGACAAAATGTTGGGAAAGATTAGTTTATAAAGAATCTTTTGTGATAAACGGTGGATTTTATCGTTACATTCATAATCACTGAAAGTCACTGATATCTACTGTTTATGTGACAAGCAATTTTTATTTTGCATACTGATGGAATGTTAAATCTACTTCAGATCCATTCATCAATTTTTATACTTTATTTTTATCTAGTGATGTCGGGTCAGATAGTTCGAATTGTGATGAGTTACCGGCATATTATGCATATGTTTTACAAAAAGTAAGTACAGTATCATATTGATTAATTCTGCACAAGATTTCTCATCATTAATATTTATATCAACCTGTTATTATCATAAGTAATATAGTTTGAAATGTTTAAAAAGTGTATATTACTTTATGATAATTGAATCGAACATTCTACTTGAGGATCTAAGCTTGGAACTTCTTCAAATCTTCAATGATCATTAGATCCAATTTTCAAAAATGGAGTTATTGTATTGGCTAACATAATTATGAATTAATTATACTTAATTAATACTTATACAGAAGGGTATTTGTTTACACAGTTCAACTCTCAGATCAGAATACTAGTTGCTTAGCTGTGATGTGTTTTATTTAGATTTTGTCAAATTATATTATATTGAATCTAGGAGAAACAATTCCATAATATTGTAGTGTGTGTGCTACTGATGTAGACAGATATAAGTAGTATGTATTATCCATCGAAAGTGAAATACCTGACAGTGGAAGGTTAAGAAGATCAAAGAAAAAAGAATGATTGATGTGGAAATGAAAGAACAATGAAGTTTGTGACGATTGATTGACATTTTGCAAATAAATTATTTCCTGTATGGTTCTCAGATTTTACTAAGAGATTCTTTAATTTTGTGTTCAAATACATTCGATTATCCCTACTTGTGTTCTCATTCACTGCAATACAAATCAATAAACATGAAGTGCAGAATATAATTGTAAAAAATAACTAGTTATGGACGTACGAAACTGTTCACTTACAATTGATTGATCACTGGGTGGTGATCAATGTCATGCTTGTCTAGTCCTTATTAGTGCAGATCGAATACTATCAATTGTGATTACATCTCAGTCCTACAGGAGGTCGGTCGCGGCCCGGATAGCTCAGTGGTAACGTCTCTGACTGTGAAGCTGGGTGACACGGGATCGAATCGGTCAGGCAGCACCAGTTCCCTCAACATTACAGGTACACCTTGCTGACGAGTGCCAAGTAGCACGAAACCCGTGTCCAGGGTTTCCTGTTGACTACCTCCAACCACCATCTAAAACTGTTCACTTACATAAAGATAACTATAAAATTCATTACATAGAATGTTTTCAATTTAGTCTGATTCTGATGTGATTAAACTGTAGATTATTTTCAGAAGGGGGGTTTTGTCAAGACTGTATTCATTTCAATAGTTGAGATCATGAATCAATTGAAGCTAGATCATCATGGATAATCTGGAAGTACTAGACGGCTATTTCTTCCTATTTCCCATTAACTAAGAAATAGTATACTGATAGTAGGCTTAATTTGTATCATTTTTATACAGATTCAAATGACTAGTATATACTTAAATAGTATTTTGAAAATACTATGAACAGTACACTATTCATATGTTTATTCTTCAATTTATTTCTTTCTTTACAGTCAAAGAAAAAAGGTAAACGTAAAAGAAGGTTGACACAGAAACGTGATATAAAATCGGTCAATAAAAAAGTAACCAGATCAAATACTTCTATATATATTTTTTTATCTTAAGTTGTTTACCTCAATATTTGACAGTGTAAATGTCTTTCATCATACTCGGGTAAATAGTTATCCAGTCCATCCTGATGTTCAGTGATGAAATTTGTGAAAATTTCCCAAGTTTATAAAAAACAAATGCATTTTTGAGTTGCCTCTTACTGGTTACAGAGCTATTACAATTATTCAGTTATCTGATAGTTGAATAAAAGAAACCTTTTCATTATACTGAATGTCTTTATGTTGAGTTACGTCTTCTTACTTACTTACTTACGCCTGTTATCTCTCATAGAGGAGTATAGGCCGCTCATCAGCATTCTCCATCCAACTCTATCCGGGACAATCCTTTCTAATTGCTATTTATCCTATACATGTATTCTTCCGATTCTCCGTTCAGTGTGTTTTTAGCCTTCTATTATTTCATCTCCCTTCAGGATTCCAAATTAGTGCTTGCTACTTGATTCAGTTTTATTATTTTTTCTATGTGTGGCCTATCCACTTCCAACGTCTTTTCCCTTATTTTCATTTACGTTTTCAGGGAAGATAAATATCAACCAGTTTATTTTATCATTATGTTTCTGACTTTTATTCACTTATTTCCTGTTGAAAGGGCTCATTACATCTCGAACTTGCAGTTACAACTTCATGTTAAGGATGAAACATTTGTGTTGGTCTTATTTCCACAATATTGAATATCTGTGATTTAAAACAAAACAGTAATAAATGGACATCAGTTTTCATATATGATATTAACTAAAGTCCCATATTAAGTAATCTTGTTCCTCATTTAGTCAATTATTTAATAAACTGTTCGAATTAGAAAGATAATTGAATTTCTTCGAAGGCTACAGTAATAACATAGTGTAGAAATGAGCCAATAAAGATTGCAAATATGACCTTCAGATTTGGCTTGAAATTCAAGTACTAAGTATAATGATCATTAGAGATACCTGTGTGTAGTACTTAGGATGTTTATAAAATGAAATTGAAAAATACATTTTTAGTACCTTGGAGTAAAATGTTCAGTTCCCTTCCTGTAGATTGTATACAAAAGACGACCCGAAACTTTCCTTTAAATGTTTCGTGTTATAACATAACCGTGAAAGGGACCTCAACCTAGTGGCATTATATTTGATGGAAGGACTAATCACATAATTTATTCATTCCTATGGCTACAGAACACTTCACATTATAACTCTTGATCAATACTGCAACGCTGAATCCTATTACTTATTTGCTTACGCCGGCTACTCCCAATGGAACATAGACAGCCTACCAGAATTCTCCAACTCACTCTGTCCTCGGCCTTCCTTTCCGGTTCTATCCAATTGTTGTTCATTTCTCCCATGTCTGTCTCCATTTCTCGACGTAGTGTGTTCTTTGGTCTTCCTCTTCTCCTCTGACCATGTGAGAGCTTGCATTGTGACCCAGTTGGGTGCTTTCCTCAATGTGTGTCCTATCCACTTCCAGCGCTTCTTCCTCATTACTTCCTCCGTTGGGATCTGGTTTGTTCTCTCCCACAGTAGGTTGTTGCTGATGGTGCTTAGCCATGGGATCCGAAGTATTCTGTGTAGACAACTGTTATTAAACAGTTCTATTTTCTGGATGATGGTTTTCGTAGTTCTCCAGCTTTCCGCCACATACTGTAGAACTGTGTTGACATTTGTATTGAAAACTATGACCTTGATGTTAGTTGACAGTTGTTTTGAGTTCCAGATGTTCTTCAATTTTAGACTTGCTGCTCTTGCTTAACCAATCCGTGCCTTCACATTTGCCCCAGATTCAGCGTGTTCATCAATGATTCTGCTCAGATATGTAAAGGTTTTTCATCTTCCAAATCGTCTCCATCATGTATGATTCGATTGTTGCATTCTGTGTTGTAGCTGAACCCTATGCCTATACCAAAATACCCAACTATAATCAAGAAAAATATGGAGACCTTTTGAAAATCTATTTGGATCTTCATGGGTGTTATAGAAGACAGATAAACTACATTTATATGTTGTCATTTTAATTGACACGCTGAATAACCTACAAAAGAAGTTAATAGATTCAATAATCGTGTAAAAATTGACTTGTGATTTGTCCCTATGTTCTACTGTTGCTAAATGTATCCATGAAAAATACTTGATTTTTAATAAAAATGCCAAGCAACTGATATATGATCATCTTATTTATGTGGTTATTAATGATGAATGTACTTCTCTTTCAGGAAACACAACCTAAGAAGGACGTAGCAACTAATCACTGTGTTGTAAGTTTCAGTATTATATATATATATATATATATATATATATATATATGTGTGTGTATCCACAAATTCGCCCCCTGCGAGATTCAAACTCAGGACCTACTGGTTTCGCGCCCGAGTACTCAACCACTAGACCACTAAGCTAATCGGCTTCCAACGGTGTTAATGTCTAACTTCAACCAATCCACAAAGTTCAGTGACACATCCACCATTGTCTTCAGTGAGTTACTACCTCACAACAAACCTGGTTGAACTCCACTGATTACTACTTCTCACTAGAACTCCAAGATATACCTCTTGAAGGCAGCGCTTCCAGGTTTTCCATAGTGGTCTAGCTTCAACTGATTCATGATCCTAACCATTGAAATTACTATAATATCCACAAAACCCATCTGATAATAATTTCTTTTAAATTGATAATTAAAATGTAATTCTGATTGTTAATTTACATTTGAGTTGAATGAATATAGTTGTTTACCTATTCTATTATTGACTTTGCATATACCAAGTGTATGACTGTCGATAGATAATTCCCATGTAAACATTAATAACACGATATTCAACGAAGGGATCTCTTGACAATGAATTTATTATCTAGCTGTACAACAGCATGTATATATATATATATATATATATATATATATATATATATATATATATATATATATAAACTTTTTGTTAAAGTAAGGAAATGTTAGCCAGGAATAACTAAGATGATGTAATAGAAAGATTAGAATACTAGAATACGTAATACATAATAACAACAATAGTCTTAATAAGTTAGTAATGAATTATAATATGAATGTATTAAGATGATTAAAATGTTTTTGTTACAATAATTGGTTGAAATTAGACATAATCACAGTTGAATGTCTATTAGCTCAGTGGTCTAGTTGGTTAAGCGCTTGCGCGCGAGACTGATAGGTCCTTAGTTCGAATCTCACGAGGCGAGATGGTGGATGTGCACTGTTGAGGATTCTCATACTAGGACGAAACGGCCGTCCAATGCTTTCAGGTTTTCAATGGTGGTCTAGCTTCAACTGACTCATGATTTCAATCTGTGAAAATTTCTAAAATCTCCACAAACCCCTTCTGATAAGAATCTATATTTGTTGTGGAGCACTTACTTCATTCAATTGAATTTTAATTTTGGACATTAAGCTAAATAACTTTGTTGGGGACGATAGGTCCCCGAAACTCATATTTTGTTATTTTATCTGTGTGGAGCTTGTATGCAGATGTATGCTTGGCCATTTCTTACCACTCACACACATAGTTGATTGGCTAACTTTTCGATTGAACTTTTTTTCAAAAAACTTCCATGACAATATTGATTATATACATGTGATTGATATATATACGTTTTGAGTTGTGTTGTGTGCTCGCTCGTTTCTGGCTGTTTGCAGAATATACTTTCCCATTCCAAGCTTGGACATCTCCCTTTAATTAGCGGGGATGGGACGCATCAAATAACTAACTTACTGGTCTTTGGTCACTGAGTCTTTTTCTCGTTCGCAGATTGAGTGAACTCGTGATAGTTTCAACCCTAGCAAACTTAAAATCATAATGTACTTCAATTCATTACTGTTAACTACTTATTAACAAATGAAAATACATAAAGCTACTAAACCATAAGGTCTTTTAGTTATGTGTAATACTTGATTGGTAAAGTTTAATAAGCGAAACTATAATCTATGAACTACATTTGAACGAATCTTGAGTGACTTTGAGAATGTTAGACAATCAGAAAATAGTTAGTATAGAGGAAAAATATATTGTGCAAAACCAAATAGTTACTGTGGATATACTTCTTTTACATGGTTCAAAAACTTATCATAGTTAGAAAGAGTTTCAGAGGTTCTAAAATCTTAATGCATATGATATAGGAACTCATCTATATGGCTCCATAATAGTAGGCCTCTAGAGCCTTGATAAGTTCGTAACAACTCCCTCTGCCTTGATCACATAGCTTCAGTATTGCTTGTGTGCATTCCGGTTGTGTAAGCTTTTCATTTTTGTTACGCATATATCTCTACAATACTCATACCACTTAACAGCCGAAGCTTCAGTAAAATCTGAAAATATTGCAGTGTTACTGGTGCTTTTCTTATGCAGTTTGTAATAATTAATACAACTTGCTTTTGTCCCATTCTCGATCGAGAGGTAAAAGTTCCTATTCTGGTAGACTTCTTCCTCCAGCGTATATTACATGGAAAGACAACATCATTACTTTAGTCTGAACAAGGTCCATATATCATTTGATTACCACAATCAGAAATAAAGGAACTCCTTAATAGTCCCATTTGTTGTAGCCGCTCTCTAAAATCCTCTGTGATTCGATCGTACGTGGGCATCGGGTACTGAAATTGGAGCCGTGACCTTGAAATCCCTCGGACGCTTCTGATTGGCTCGCCCATAAATTATAATCTCGCCATTTAATCACTACTTTGTACTACATACCATCAACTTGGTTACTATCTTTATTTAACAACTGTATGCTTTCCATATACTTCATCATTTGGTGTACGTGGTCAGTTTATTAACATTTTTGTTTTCAAACTTTGACCAGCCTTTTATTCATCGTTATACCACTCTACTTCGTGAGAAAGTTTGTCCTGTTTGTGGTACTTATGTAAGTTGTAGATAGTTAGTTTAAACTGAGACTTCTAGTTATGTGCACATCATTTTTCTGTGTGTAATTCGGTGAGAATTGTATAACTAATCCAATATGCAACATTTTTGTGAAATTGTATAAAACCTATAGTTAATGCAAATCTCAACAAATTTTTGCATATACTGTTTGATTAACCTTTTGTTTGAATCAGAATAATATAGTTTTATCTCCTCTTATTCATTTCATAATGTTTCAGTTATATGTAGATGTATTTTTTTCGTTGAAACTTACCATAGACTTCCTAGAAGTGTAAGAAATATTTGGAATGGTAACAGCATATACTAAATGTCATTTCACTAAAGGATGTGTTTATTATTTTTGTTTAAATGAATATGGTACTTAAATAATATATCAGTAGTTCGTTTACAAAGATAGATATTTTCAAAATAACCACCAAAACAGGAATAAATGGTTTTACCTAAATGCAACTTTACAAACAAACAAATCTCTTAAGGTCAGAGACGTAAGTTTAACCCTGAATAACAATGGAAATCTCAGAATTATATTTTCCGAAGTATTCACATCATTGACACCAAAGAAAAATAACATGTGGTATCTAGCATTTAGGAATTTTCCATCATTTTAAGCAAAGATTCCAGTTATGTCGAAATAGATCTGAAGTTTTTCAACAGTTTTAGGGGATTATATAAAATGATGCTAATAAAAATCGAAAGCCATCACTTCGAACTATTAATTTGCATGGTTTTCTATTATAACTATAAGGCTCAATTCAGCAATCGACAAGAATATAAATCATTCTCGACTGCTCTTGACAGTATATGAATTTATTGACCCGAAACCTTTTCGGATTGTACTAAATTAATGGCAAATTTCATGTATAAAATACAATAAGAGTATTTCAGTGATAATCAGTGGATAATAATGCGAACCCGTGGCCAGTGGAGTTCAACCATGTCAAATATGAGGCATCTACTTTCCAACTAAACCGGATAAAGTTTACTTGACAATATAAAGCTATTGAAATCAAGCATGTAAAGCACTAGATGCCGTCTCTGTCGTCTAGAGCTCAGGTATTCGCGTGTGAGACCGAATGTTTTGGGTTTGAACCTTGACGCACAGTCGTGGATACGCACTGATGAGGAGACACATGATAAAACAAAACTCGTGACTTCCCCTCTCAAATCTTAGATAATCATTTGACTAATATCATTGCGGGATTTGAACTATGAAGTTGAAAATCTCCATAAATCCCTGTCGTTTTACGAAATGGGTATGTTTTTTTTAAGCTGTGTTAAATAAGGTGAATATGACACAGAATGTGTGACAGAATCAGGCAAACGTTGGATAACACTAATTGTTTGTTTAGGGTGATTTTACTTTTAACTCAGAAACAGGTATATTTCAATTAGGTTTCATGAATATGCAACATGGATATAATTGTAAATATATTTCAATGAAATTCAAAAATCCCCACAAACTCATGTTCACAAATATCGTATCTCCACTAGTGCCAATCTCAAGGAAGAAGGTTTTGGCTTTAGCTTCTGGTTGAGAGATCGTGAATGTGTACTGCTGAAAAGTCTTTTACCAGGATGAAAAGGCCATCTAGTCTTTCCAGGTTTTCAATGATTGCTTAACTTGGATTGGTTCTTAATATCAATAAAATATAAAGCGGAATTAGAATATATGTAGCATCGTTCCCAATCATTTATTATCACTCTAAATATTCAATAACGACTACGAGAGGTAGAGCATTCGTCAGTAAACAAAATATACTAATTCTATCTTGTGTCATTTACATTATTCAAATTTGAAGAACATCAAGTAAAATTGTGTTCAATAAGAAATAAAACATGAATCTTGTATATGCTGATTCTATCTATATTCTATTCTCATAGATTACACTTTAACTTATTAGTGTTATTTCAATAGTTGAGACCATGAGTCTATTGAAGCTAGACAATCATGGAAAACCTCGAAGCAATGGATGGCCATGTCATCCTATTGTGGAACTCCTCAGCAGTGCGTATACACCATCCCGCCTCGCTTAACCTCTAGACCACCGAGCTAATCGGCATCCAACTGTGTTAAAGTCTAACTTCAACCAAGTTGAGTGACAAATCCACCATTGTCATCAGTGAGTTACTATTTCACAACGGACCCGGTTGAACTCCACTGATTACTACTTCTCACTAGAACTCCAGGATATACACCTCGAAGTCAGTCACTAGGGATGCTTATCAGTGTTATGTTTAATAAGATGATTTTATTCTACTTATTTCATTGTTTGCTTTTTTTGAATTTGGTCAACTATTGCTTTTATTCAAAACACATTTATTTTAACTAAATTCAACGAGACTATAATTTATGGACGAATCAATCAGATTTAAGACAGCAGATCTTCAATTTGGGCGCGAAACTCATTCAGATTAGATGATGGTTGGATGTAATCAACAGAAAACCCTGTACCCGGGTTTCGTGCTACTTGGTACTCGCCAGCAAAGTGTACATGTAATCCTGAGGGAACTGGTGCTCCCTGATGGATTCGCAGTGTCGAGTCACCTAGACTGGTGGCCATATTGCAACATGGTCGATAGCATTCGATCTGCACTAATAAGGAATAAACATGCATGACATTGATCGCCACCCAGTGATCAATCAATTGCGAAATTCATTCACTCATTCATTTGTCTAAGTACCATTTTGGCATTATAGCTGATGTCATTTCGTGATGAAAACCCTAAATCTAATTTCTAATCCTAATTCCTCAAACTAATATTAAACCTTCATTTAACTCTAGCAAGTAGTTGAACATTCCAAGGTCATTTTAACGTTGATCAAATGTCATCCATAAATTATAGTCTCACTTATGCTAAGATCACTATTCTCTAGCTTTGATGTTTACTGTACCATATTGTTCTTCCTTTCAAGTATGCATAGCTTTTTACCAATATCATCAATGCTCTTACTTTGTTTTCTAATAGTTAAAAAGGTTTTTAAATCTAGTGTATTGGTGAATTCTGTACTTCATAGCTAAATTTAAATTATTTTAGGTGATTCATACAACAACAACAACTACTACTGCTACTGTAGTGAAAAAGAACACGGGTGGGGACAAACAGATGTATTTATCACAACCGTTACAGACTATCTCAGCAAAATCCGAATACCGTATAGTCAATCGTCAATTTGCAAAATATTCATGCATCAAATCAAACTGGACTGTTTCTGTTGCAAACACCAATCCATTGTCTCCCATTCCATTTTTCATGCGTCTTCTTACAAATTCCATTGTGTTCTCGCTCTAACTTTCTTAATCTTCGCCATCTTCTGCTGTCAGACCTTACGATCTTTTGACGCACGTTATATATTACTTATAGCTCACACCACATTACTACTACTACGACTGATACTACTGCTATCACTACTACTACCACGTCTACTACTACTACTACTATAACAACAATAATAATAATTTAACCATCAAAATTAAGCCGTTTAGTAACTTAGATTGATTTTCAGTTTGAGATATAGTTTCGATGTTGTATATGATTGATTGTCTTAAATGGAATTCTGCTTTTCCAGCATTAAGTTAAAGCATTCATATCTACTGAAATCCTTAAAAAAAATGATTTTTCTTTATTTTATTTTGGCATTTTCGAGGCATGTTGTAGAGATTTGAATCTAACTGAAGAATCATCTAAATCAGGAAAACAAATACAAAACAATTTCGAATCTAAAAAATCATTTCAAGTAAGATAGAATTTTGTGAATTTCATGTTAATACTGTTCTTTTTGTTATGAGTTTATGTCGGGCTTTTTATCAGGTGATTTAATCTTCCCTCGGATATAACAACTTCCCACTTTTTTTAAGATTCCAAGTTGAGATGCTGATTTTTAAAAAATTATATGTAACTTCAAATTCTCCCACATTCTCCTCCTCCGCAAAACAATGTCGGATCCTTATATCTTCAAGTTACAATTACTTACTTACTTACGCCTGTTACTCCTCGTGGAGGAGCATAGGCCGCTCACCAGCGTTCTCCATCCAAATCTGTCCTGGGCGATCCTTTCTAGCTGCTTCCAGTTGTTATTCATCCTTTCCATATCTTCTATATCTCAACATAATGTATTCTTTGGCCATACTCTTTTCCGCTTCCCTTCAGGATTCCAAGTTAGGGCTTGATTCGTGATGCAGTTTGATGATTTGCGTAGTATATATCATATGCATTTCCATCGTCTTTTCATAATTTCCCCTATCAGCTGGAAGCTGGTTTGTTCTCTCCCACAAAGGATGTTGCTGATGGTATCCGGCCAATGGGTGTTGAGTATCTTGCGTAGACAGCTATTTATAAATACTTGCACCTTCTTGATGATGATCATCTGCGAAGTTCAAATCGTCTAATTGATTCTGAGCTGTCCATTGTATTCCGTGTTTTCCCTCAGATGTCGACGTCTTCTTAATCCAGTCGACCACAAGAAGAAAGAGGAAGGGCGAGAGTAGACAACCTTGTCAGACTCCAGTCGTTACCTGGAATGCGTCTGTCAGCTGTCCTCCATTCACGGCTTTGCACTGTAGTCCGTCGTATGAGTTCCGGATAATGTCGACAATCTTCTCAGGAACTCCGTAGTGTCGAAGAAGTTTCCATAATGTCCTCCTATCTACACTGTCGAATGCTTTTTCATAATCAATGAAGTTGATGTATAGTGATGAGTTCCACTCAACTGATTGTTCGACGATGATCCGTAGTGTCACAATTTGGTCTGTACACGACCGATGCTTACGGAATCCAGCCCGTTGGTCGCGAGGTTAGGCGTCTACTGTGCCTATCATCCGGTTCAGTAACACCCTGTCAAAGACTTTCCTTGGTACTGACAGTAGTGTGATGCCTCTGTAGTTCTCACGTTTGCTCAGATCTCCTTTCTTTGGAATCTTGATGAGGTGCCCTTCTTTCCAGTCCATCGGCACTTGTTCCTCTTCCTAAATCTTCTTGAATAGAAGGTAAAGCATGTTTGTAGTTACTTCGATGTCTGAATTCAGTGCTTCAGCTGGTATGTTGTCGGGTCCTACTGCTTTCCCGCTCTTGATTTGCCTGACAGCCATTCTGATTTCTTCCGTCGTTGGTGGGTTGACATCTATAGGAAGATCTGTGTGTGCTGCTTCGATTTCCCGTGGATTCATCGGAGCCGGCCTATTCAGGAGTTCCTCGAAGTATTCTACCCATCTGTTCCGCTGTTGTTGAATTTCGGTGATTGGCTTGCCTTCTTTGTCTTTGAGCGGTCTCTGGTTTACTGAATTTCCCTGCTAGTTTCTTCGTTGTATCGTAAAACTGTTCCATATTTCCTTCTGTTGCAGCTTTTCCCGCCGTCGTTGCTAGTTCTTCCACGTATTTCTTCTTGTCGGCTCTAACGCTCTTCTTCACTTGCTTATTTGTTTCTATGTATTCAGCTTGTGCTTGGACATTCTCTGCTCGTGTTCGACTGTTGTTAATTGCTGTTTTCTTGTTCCTCCTTTCTTTGATCTTGTCCAGTGTTTCTATAGAGATCCATTCCTTATGATGATGCTTCTTTAGGCCCAAGTTACAATTAATAAGCCTTTATTTAAACCATGTTTCTCGCATTGAATGAAGAATCCACCAGAAATGACTAGGTGGTAATGAACGACCTTTAATTTGAGGTCAGAGTTTGGTTCTTCTGAAGCATTATTTTCAAATTCATTGGAAATTTCATTAGTCAATAATGGGTCATTAGGAAAATCAACATCTAACAAAATTAAATTAGATTTTTGACCATCATTTGACTCAGCCGACATATTTTCTTCGTTTTTAAAAGAAATATCATCAAAATTATGTGCACTATTATGAGAACCCATATCTGGTACATCGGATAAGTTGGTTCGATATAAATTTCTGTCTTCCAATGATTTTCAGTAACATTTGGTACAATTGGGTTCATCGTGTTGCTCCAGTTATTATCTGAATATGAGTTCCCATAGCTTTCTTGATTAATATCACGTGAACCATAATTTTGTTCTAGCTGAAGTTTATTTTCCGAACTAGACAGGGCCGGTAGTGTTTCATTTTATTCTGGACTCTGGGCTTCATCTACAGGATCTGGTTCTTGATCATCTGGTATTGTCACAACTTCATGTGCATTTAGCACAATATTGTCTTGCTATGAGCCGGACAATTTACCGATATTACATTTTGCTTCTAGTATAAAGGGATTTGAACCCTCCACAGGATATGCTTCTGAAATGTCCATTACTGCACCATTGTCTGCATTATAAATAGATTTCTTATTTTCTGGTTGAGTAAAATGTCTGCCCAAAATTGTTTCAAATAGTTGTTTTTGCAAGGCTAACGTCTGCTGGTGCTGTTGCTGCTGTAATATTAACTGCAACTGTTCTAAAGAAATCGATATTTTTTTACTTACTTACTTACGCTTGTTACTCCTAATGCAGCATAGGCAGCCGACCAGCATTCTCCAACTCACTCTGTCCTCGGCCTTCCTTTCTAGTTCCATCCAATTCTTTCTCATTTTTCTCATGTCTATCTCCATTTCCCGACGTAATGTGTTTTTTGGTCATCCTCTTTCAATGTGAGGGCTTGTCTTGTGACTCAGTTGGTTACTTTCCTCAATGTGTGTCCTATCCACTTCCTATCCACTTCTTTCTAATTTCTTCCTCCACTGGGATCTGGTTTGTTCTTTCCCATAGTTGGTTGTTGCTAATGCTGTTCGGCCAATGGATCCGAAGTATTTTGCATAGACAACTGTTAGTGAACACCTGGACCTTCTGGATGATGGCTTTCGTAATTCTGCTAATAATAATATTAACTCTGAAATCACCGGCAATTATAATAGCTTATTTCTTTTCAAAATCTGAGTTACCAATTATTGTATTATTATTATTACTTTTTTGCCAAAATCTACGTCGCCAATTTGTTATGAGTTAATGTCCGGCTTTTTATCATGTGATTTAATCTTCGCTCGGATACAACACTTTTCACACCAATTTACATTTGTAATGTAATCGTAAACCAAAGAACATTTTTACTACGAGATTGTTGAAACTGTTTCCTTTTATTAGATATGATGAACCGATCTAGGTTAGATAACTATAAAATACTTGGAAGTGTTCTACAGATTTTTCATCTGATTATGAGACTCCCTATCAGTGCACACCTATAACTTTACCATGGGAAATTGAACACATGAATTTAAGTGCCACTCATAAATGCTCAATCTTTAAACCACTTGGTCAGAATTCAATAGCACACAAATCTACATTCATTATCACCACATTGCAGGGTCATGAATTCGCACTGCTGTGGAGTTTCATACTAGGATGAAACGGTCATGCAGTACTTCCAGATGTTCAATGGTTGTCTAACCTAGAATGGTTTGTGATCTCAACAAATAATTATTTGTATTGAATTGAAAATAGTGGTGATTCTCTGTATGCTAAACACTTTAAATCTTGTTATATTATAGTAGATCATAGAAAATGTAAACTAAGTGACTCGAAAGAATACACTAAAAGGTTTGCGTTTAAGCGACTCATATGATATTGTACAAATATGCTAAAATAGTTCAAACGAAGATAAATGTATATTCAGATCTGTCAATCAACCTAATGATCATAGTTAACATACACCTTTAAGTAATAAAAGGTTATTAAAAGCACAAACCAATCTCTTGTTTTTATTTAAGCTATACTCAAATTGGTTCTTGTTACCCTATTTTAGAAATTATACTTGCTTTCATTCATTATTCAGATCTAACAGCTTTTGTAATTTGGATAGATCTTTTCTACTAAAGAGTTTGATTAAACAGTTTCTTGGAAGGAGGGCTGGGATAAAACTATGGTGGCCAAACCTAAGCAGGTGGTTTTCCCAAGGGACACACCCGGAGCCTTCGACCTAAATGTCTGATCCATAAGGAAGTGGAGCAACGTCAGGAGATGCAGTCACATGTTAGCCGGTGACCAACGACTGGTACATACGCCATTTGTTCCTTCAGGATATTGGAGCCCATGTGAACCATTGGCTTGAAATGAGGGTTTTCCAACTCCCATGGGTGAACTCTCCGTGTTCACCAAGCCGGTTATATCACCGGAAATTCGCTTTACGTCTTCTCACTTTCGTAAACAACACCTCCGCCACGAGAAGGCAGTGAGTAAGACTTCCCTGGCAGTATTTGTATGCACGTGGCCATGTGAGAGCATTTGGAGAAGGAGAGCTGCCTCTCTCCACTCTCAGGCCGTACTAGTGCATTTGAGGGTTGAATCATTCTTACGGAAAACTTTACTATAATTTAATTATTTGACAGTATATTGGATACTCAGTAGATATGGTCACTTTAATTACTAACCACACAACTTTGCCACTAGCATTAAAGTACTTATTGTGAGCTTTGTGGCCTTTAATATTTTTTCCTAGATAAATAATGGTTTTTCGTGCTAATTTTCAGTTTAGAATATATTGATTTTCAAAGAGGAGTCCCATAAATAGTCATTCAGTGTCTAAATGAATAAGAAAGCTCAAGGCTAAGAATCCCATGTCATTTTCAAATGCATCTGAAGTAAAATTCCTATGGAATATATATTGAAATTGTACGAATGTGTTCAAGAATCGTAATTATAATCAGAATGGGGTTTTTTGAAAATTACAGTAATTTTAATGGTTTAATTCACAAGTTTATGTAAACTAGACTAACATGGAAAACCTAGGAGGATAGAATGGCCGTTTCACCTTAGCATACGACTCCACAGCATCCACGATCCCGCTCGCAGGATTCGAACCCAGGACCTTCGGACTCACATGCGAACGCTAAACCTTTAGACCACTGAGTCCGTATTGAACGTTGTTAATGTCTAACTTCCATCAATCCAACATCTTGCGCAACACTTCATCCATTGTCTGAGGTAGATACCTATCTCTACCCGATATGGATTGGACTCCACTGGCCATGGCTTCTCACTAGAACTCAAGGGAATCATCTTAGAGCCGTCCAATGTTTCCAGGGTTTTTCATAGTGATCTAGCTTACATCGAATCATGAATCCAACTACTCAAATTTTAATTAGATCAATACACAAAATACTAAGTACATAAAATAATGATGTTTTTTTTCCATGATACTTGTGATCTTTTACTAGAAGGAACCTAATTATCATCGAATATTTTCAAGAAATCAACAAAATGGTTACGTCTCTGATGGAATTATTTCTTTCAAAAGAAATTACAAAAATTCAAATTCAACCTTCGATAATCATAGAGAACCAGGTAATGTCATAATAAGTATACTTTTGTTTTTAAAACTATTTGTTGCTATCGCAACGGAAAAACCTACATACATTCATCATGTTTAGTGAACTAGTAACACGCCGCTATCTTAAATGTACAGAATAACAAAATTTAGGCATATTTTGTAAGACATACATGATTTAACGGATTTTAAGTAGTAATCCATATGAGACATACCTTCAAGTTTGACATATTTATGTGATTTGGAATTAGGAACGGCTTTCACTAATGGTTACTTTAAGTAAAGGATCTAGGTATAGATGGACTTTGTTTTATTTAATCATACGTAGTTTTCTGAAAATCGCTTTCTGGAAAGTGTTCCCGTACATACTCGATGAGATAGTGTCTTTGTAACTTATATTTTTCTTACATCACAACTTCTGACAAGCTTTTCTTGACATTATGCGAATAGATAACATGATTTCAAAAAAAACCCTGACTTTCAGCTACTTGGCTGCCATTTTTAAACTGTTTTTCACCTGATTCAATTTGTTCAACTACATAATACCACAGGGCTTAACATACAAAATAGGACTCAAAATATATTAAAAATGACTTTATACTCGAACGACGAAGTCCCTTGGAGTAGACTAGGACTTTAACCATATACCATATCCCAATGTTTCATCAGTCATTGATAAAAGATCATCAGTTGTCACTGCACTTTATTTATAATAATTACACGATCAATACTTTGTCTGGATAGGCATAGCTGTACATTGTTACTGTACTACTAATGTCTGTTGAGAATTGATAGAAAAATGTAGAAAAAATTGTTTTCTTTAGTTTGATATTTAATTAAATAAGTATCAATTGAATATTTTGACTATCGTATATAACTTATAGATATGGTTTGTCTAAAACCATTCAATAAACAAAGGTCTAATCAAAATTCAACACTATCTCAGGAAACATTACAAGAAGATCATGTTGGCAATCAGAATCAAGTGAGTTCATTAGAGTATGTGTTATCTTGACTTATTTTAAAGACTTAGTTTTCAATGTCTTACATTTATTGATTTCATTCAATGGTAGTAACATCCAAAGTGGTAGAAGCATAAAAAATCATATGACTTATATTATAGTCAAGATTATGTCTAATCGTTACGGTTACGTGTTTTGACGTTTGTCTTAGAAACGAAAAAATACATTTTTTTTACTTTCGAATTCCAGTTGCCAAGGTAGTGCGGTTTGTTATTCAAGTTAATTCAAAAATTAACATCGGAAAGATAAAAGTGATTGATTGAGGAAGACGATAAGAAAGCTAACAAAACTCTTCTTCAAGTTGGAAACATAAACACTGATGAAATAGTTAGAAAATCTTGTTAATATCTTAGAATTCTTGCCAGTAAAAGATTACTTAGATAAAAATGAGTGTTGACCAAAAGTGATTCTAATGTCAGTTTAAGCATTTTAATGATCATTATTTTTAGACTACCAACGCTGTTTCTTACTGAAGTAATTGAGAAGCAATTTGATAATTGCCTATATCTCATTGCCTACTAGATATATGTTAGAAAGTACACGACTATTATTTACTTCAGAACATCGAGTATAGTCTATGTTAACAGTTCTGTTTCCTATTATGTGTTAGCTTCCTTTGATCTCCTGATCAAAACAATTTTTTGAAAGTGGCATTTAGGGTTGGCTGTGTCTTATACGTTTCCTACTATAGTGAAATCAGATACATAACCACTTCACTAATACGTATCGACTATAATTTTCATGTTTGAGTATCGGTATGTTTTGTTTTAACGTGACTACATATTACGTTATGTAGATATCTTACAGAAAACAGCTTTTTCACAGTATAAAGTTGTTATATAGAAATATAGTGGCTCAATATTGACTATGCAAATGTAATTGTCTGATTCTTTAATAAAACTTAGGTGAACACTTTCACTTAAAATACATTGCCCATGAAGATTGATAGAAATATGATGTAAGTTTCATTACTGAAATAGAGCTACGTTTTTCAGCTTTCATGATTCCCTGATTAAATACAACCATTGTCGTTTGTTTATAAATAATAACTTGGGTCTTCAGGTAGTCTTGTAAATACTGTCAGCAGTAAGGTGGTGCGTATCGTAAAACTAACCAACGATATAGCACTATTTTATGACTTCCTGGCCAGTTCCAATGTACTCCCGCAAGGTCTATTACGAATTCAGTGAATTCCTATATTGTTCGTTCATAGATTTCAGTTTAATTGATAATATATGATGACTTCAAAGTAATCAAACTTACACGAACTCTAAAATTCTAAGTTACATCAATTTTATAAATAGAAGTCCGACACCATTGATTTATCCCATATTAGAATGATGCAGTGATTTAATGCCTCAAGTATTTTAATGCTTATCTAAGTGTCATCACTTTTTTGATGAACAATGTCATCGAATAAAAAAATATATACGACAAAGCAACAACAGCATATCTACAACCGAAGAACATCTGAAACTCAAAACAACTGTCAACCAACACCAAGGTCAGAATTCTCAATACAAATGTCAAAAACAGTTCTGCTGTATGGGGCTGAAACTTGGACAACTACGAAAGCCATCATCCAGAAGATACAAGTGTTTATTTACAGTTGTCTACGCAGAATACTTCGGATCTGTTGGCCAGACATTATCAGCAAAAACCTATTGTGGAAGAGAACAAACCAGATTCCAGTGAAGGAGAAAATCAAGAAAAATCACTGGAAGTGGATAAGATACACATTGAGGAAATCACCCAACTGCGTTAAAAGACAAGCCCTCACATGGAATCCTCAAGGCCAAAGGAGAGGAAGACCAAAGAATACATTACACCGAGAAATGGAGACAAACATGATAAGAATGAATAACAATTGGATCGAACTAGAAAGAAAGGCCGATGACAGAGTGGGTTGCAGAATGCTGGTCGGTGGCCTATGCTCCTTTGGGAGTAACAGGAGTATGTACGTAAATAATGTTGAATGCCACTTAGAATATAGACAAAATTACTGATTGAGTTTTTGAACTGATTGATGTCAGACCACCATTGAAAGCGTGGGAGCAATGGACGGCCGTTTTGTCCCAGTATGGGACTCTTCAGCAGAGCGCATCCACCATACCGCCCGCGGGATTCGAACTCAGGGCCTTCAGTCTCGCGTGTGAACGCTTACCTACTACATCACTGAACCGGCATTCAACGGTGTTTATGTCTAACCTCAACCAATCCACGAAATCGCGCGACCATCTTCCATCGTACTGAGGCAGATACCTGTCTCTACCTCTTTACGCGTCATTACTCCGATCGATAATTCTCTGCTCTTGATTGGCGGCTTTAGGTTATAACATTTGGAGACGGGTTAAAAATAAAATACGATCCAAAGTCAATCTGTAATTAAACGAAACTCAGTCTAATTATTTCGAGCAATCAGCATCCAGATTTATCATCAGTGTCCTTGAACGACATTGGTCATTATTCATACAGTAATTTTCATTGCCGGTGCTGATTCAAAAAAATGTCTCTCCCTTCCGATCGATTACAGCTGTTATTTGAGCGGCAGTTGGAGTTCTTAGTCAAATTACGCACGCAGCTGCTGAATCACTCATGCTTTGGAGATGTGACGGAAGTGGATGGATTAATTTCTCAATTGCACACTGAACTAGAAAATGAATCCTCGATAAACCGTACTTGAAACGAAACAGCAGTTATTCAAGGTCCGCCCAGTGGTCCAGTACTCTCCATTTCAGAAACATGCCCGGTAATGGGTTCAAACCCTATTATCCCCGAACCATCATGTACAGACAGTAATGTATCCAGCTCACAAAAAGATTCCCTGTTAAATGTCCATGGAATTTTCACAGTAATCACCCATGAAACAGAAAACAAATCGAGCAGTACACTGAATGCAGCTGCTCCTGCGACGGACGTTTCTGACGAATCTAATTATCGAGATTCTATTTTACCAGAAAATAAGTCAGATGCATCAAATGATGGTCAGAAATTTAATACGATTTTGGTAGATAATGATTACCTTAATGATCCATTATCTACAAATGAGGTTCCCAATAAATTTGGGCACAATATTTCAGAAGAATCAAACTTCGATTACCTCATATCAAGCGTCATTCAGGCTCACCACTTAGTCATTTTCAGTTGATTCTCTGTTCAGTGCGACAAATATGTTTTAAATAAATTCAAATCAATTGTAACTTGGGAACATGAGAATCCAACATTGTTTCGTGAGGGAACATGAACCCGAAAATTTTAAAATCCGGATATCAACTCCGGATCTTCACAAAAGGGGAGGTATGTTATGTCCCGACAAGAATAATGAATGGTAACTTTTTGGATCTATTTATGTACCAATATTGTGCGTATATTTTTGTCCTATAATTGTTAAGTAACTGAACTATTCATATTCATTTCTCCCTCATCATAAGCTTTATTTTAACCTATGAATTGTTATTATACGATTTTCTGTTCTTGAATTATTCCCTGTCTAATAGTCACTACCTGCCACATTCACAGTCACATTTGGCCAAATCTTGTACAAATGTTATTTTTTATTTTATGGTACGTTGTGGTCTGTCTGGTTGATATATAAACCCCGTATGTTTGAAAAGAATTATTCATATTTCAGAGGCTGAGACTTGTGTTCTGGACTTAATTGGTTGGGCTAGGCGGAAAGCAGTCTCGCACGTGTTTTACACGTCATTGATTCGATCGATAGTTCACTGCTCTCCGATTGGCGGTCACAAGATATAACACTACCCGACACGGATTACCTCCACTGGTCACGGCTTTTCACTAGAACTTCGAGAATGCACTCACGAAACTAGTCATTAGTGAGCGCATGGTAATTATCAGTATAGGGGTTGTGGAGATTATTAACTTATTGATTGATGTTAGACCACCACCATTGAGAAGGTGGAAGCACTGGACGATTGTTTTGATTATGCTATATTTTATCATCATTAATTAAAACAAAATCTTTTATTTTTGTTTTAATTAAGAATTATACAAGAAAAGAAAATTTCAAACAAACACAACATTATGTAATAAATCAAGATTTAGATTTACCAAAAATCGATATTGGATCTAATTGTCTTATTCATCAATTGATTCATTTAAGAAGAACACATTCAGCACCAATTGAACATACACTAATGAATAATAATAATAATAATAATAAAAAGTTCAGTTCATTTGGATTCAATTATCACCATAGAAAACTTCATTATGATTCTGTTTATAATTATTCAAATATATATCAAGATTATCCAACTAATCATCATTCAAACAATACTGTTATTAAAGATAAAGATCAAAAATGGTTGTTATTAAATCATTGTAAGTTTATAAGTATGTATCATTAGTTGTGTTTTGAAATAGTTTTTAGTGGCCTGAAATCTGATTCTAGCTAGATCGTATGATTGATTGTTATTGAAATATATATACAGTCGGTTAGTCAGTCAGTCAGTCACAACGTAGAACTTCGTGCGTTCATACATCAGTTCGAGTTGTCATATCACATTAGCACAATACAATACAACTGTCGATTCAAACCCCATAGTGGTAGAGGTAGTAAAAGTGTGAGCATTGATCAAGAAGATCAGGTTTTGAGGATGTTATTCAAAGAGTATAATCCAGTGAAGTAAATTTGAAAAGAGAAAAAAATGGACATGAAGAATACAGAAGATTATAATTTGAGAGAACACAAAGAGTGGATGCACCTGCCTTTATCTAACCATCCACTATATTAACATTTTTCTCTTGGTATATCTTCCGGTAAAATGAAACGTTGATGCATTAGAATCCATACAAATATATTAAAGATTTACAATGCCGTATCTAGCAAATACGCTTTGGGAAAAACAGGTTGTATAAGCTGGTCAAATAAAAAACTTATAGCATTGAATATGCTGTTAATTAATGATTATATATATGTATATATCCTTAAGAATATTTCATCAGATCCTAGATCATTTATTTAATAGTTGAATTCATGGGTCACTGAAAGCTAGACCACTATGGAAAACCTGGAAGCACTGGACAGCCATTTGGTTCTAATATGGGACTCCTTAGCAATGCGCATCCATAATCTCGCTTCGCGAGATCCGAACCAAGGAGCTATCGGTCTCGCGAGTGAGCGAGGATGGAAAACTTATTCGGATCATTAATCACACGATTTCATTTAACGTACAAATTCTTTCAAGTTAATACTGCATATGATTAATCTCATCTTTAACTTTGTTAAGAAAGAGATATTGTACAAAATGTATATTACTGAATAAAGTCATAAATAGTAGTAATAATAATATTAGTAATAAATTTAAACAGCCTTAAACATGGCCACATTTAAGATTATAAATTTTGAATTTATAATTGTAGACTTTGAAATGGATTTGTTAAAGAGAATAGACTTCGTTCATATATCTATTTGTTGCAATTACTTACTTACGCCTGTAACTCTTTGTGGAGGAGCACAGACCGCTCACCAGCATTCGCCAACCAACTCGGTTCAGGGCAATCCTTTCATTTTTTCATATCTACTTCTATTTCCCAACACAATGTGTTCTTTGGCCTTCCACTTTTCCACTTCCCTTCACGATTCCATGTTAGGGCTTGCCTCGTGATGCAGCTTAGTGATTTGCGTAATGTATGTCCTGTCCATTTCCATCGTCTTTTCCTAATTTCCCCTTCAGATGGAAGCTGGTCTGTTCTATCTCACAGAAGGCTGTTGTTGATGGTATCCGGCTAGTGGATGTTAAGTATCTTGCATAGAGAACTATTTATAAATACTTGTACCTTCTTGATGATAGTTGTAATAGTTCTGGAAGTTTCAGCTCCATACAGTAGAACTGACTGTTTTGACGTTCGTTTTGAAGATTGTGACTTTGATATTGGTTGAAGGTTATCAACGCTAACCTATTTGTTAAAGCGTACCTATAATTTATTATGTAATATCATAAAATAATGTATTATATCTATAAACCTCATTTATTCAAGCAATTTGATTAACAAATTCTTATTGTTATTTCTAGATATTAATTCTAATCAAAATGAAGAACTAACAAAGATTCCTTCCATCAAACAATCCAATAATCAAATGTTAGTAAAGAATGGACAATTTCGAAGAGTTTCAAAATCCTCTTCAATATATAGTTCTTCTAATTCTAATAATAATAATAACACCTTTCTCAATGTAACCAGACAATATTCACCTAAACAATCGACCATAATGAATACAATTAATAAAACAACCTTATCCCATCATTTACAAAGACATTTAAATGAATTAAATACCCTTAATAAACGTGAAAATCCTTTGGATCATTCAACTAGTTTAAAATCCAATGATGTTTTACCACATCATTTCATCAATAATAAACTAAAAGTAAGATGTGTAATAAGGGGAACAATCAGTAATCTTTTCTAATTACGTTAATTTACCACCAGAATCATTTGTAATCAATAGCATTGAATGAGTTAAACGTTATCAAACTTCAAGTGAATACTATGAACATAAAGTAATTGTTAGTAATCTCATATTTTCATCATACACTTTTACAGAAAAAGAAACAGTCAGCTACAACGTAGGATCAGGCACTTATATGCATAGGTCCAAGTTGCTATACCTTATTAACACAAAAGATGAACACAGGATTCATAGAATCAGTTAACTCAATGGTGGTAATATATAATAGAAAGATTGCATATAGGGACATAGTACAGGAAGAAAGAATTAGTTCGTAGAGTCAAATGTACAAAGCAATTTTAATCTCACAGTTTAACGGAAGATAGAAAGTGTATACACCTACGCCATTGTGACCGATTCTGAGTCATGTCACTCAAAATCTCCAACAATTGGTTATGACAGTCACGTGGACCTCAATCAAGTAGTCTGCATCTATCAACATAGCTCAGATCAGAAGTTAGTGAAATTATGGACTGATATCATATTTTGGTTTGACCGGCCACTAACTTTCTTCTAACCATCCCCAACACTAGTCAGCATTGCGCTACATAGTAATTGGTGTTCAGACATACGTAACACGTGGCCCAACCATCTCAGTCGATGAAGATTAACAACACCATCAATTGATTTACCATCATTCCCTAATACCCTGCGTCTAACTTCACCATTACTGACTCGGTGATCCCAGAAGATACGAACAATATTTCTCATGAACAGAAAAAATAATAAATATATGATATCTTTAAAAGTTAAATCGATATAAAATAGAAATTTCCTACAATAGTGCTTAATCCTCTACAGTTAATAAACGTATGATACTTATTAATAGTCAAAGTAAATTAAGTATAGAAGTACAATAACTATCCATAGAATATTTATGTTTATTTAATTGAAGTAATAATTTAAGTGATTCCATTTCATTTTATGTTCTGTACTATAGGTGCATAGTATAAGAAAATTTAATTATGAACCAAAAAATCACGATGAAAGTAAGCCATTGTGATATCATTTCTCTGTATACTGTCATTTCACCCATACATTTAATCTGATATGGCACTGGTACTGAAAATTAAAACCTAATGAGATGTGAATAACATAGAATAACTTTAATGACCATTAGATTATTGATCAATATTCAAATGAATAGTTTAATAACATGAGGGGTTTTGCAGATATTATAGTAATCCACAAGTGTAGCGGGGCGAAAACGTGGGTGCGTACTACTGAGGAGTCTCACAATAGGACGAAACGGCTGTCCAGTGCTTCTAGGTTTTCCGTGGTGGTCTATTTTCAACTGACTCATGATCTCAACTATTTAGAATAGCTTAATTTACAAATTGGTTTCGTGTTTTCCAAGAATTTCCATTTAACCATCATTTAGCTATGTTTTAGATACTACAAACACTTAAAAGAGTTTCGCAGTTCAGTTTTCGAAATATGAGACTTATTATATTGTAAAACTTTAGCAGAAAAATAACTTACAATGTTAGGCGGTAAGTGACTATAGTACCAGTAATAAGATTCAGCAGATAATGAGTAAACATAAATGTTAGATACATATAGTTTTGGTGTATATATATACTATGGGTTAAAGAATATTACAACACATTTTTTTCCAGTTAAATAGCATTCTTTCAATGATAAGTCGATATTATCAGTGTGGGGTTGTGAAAATTGCTAGGATTTTGATCGAGATCATTAATCTATGAATATTGGACCATAATTAAAAACCTAGAAGCACTGAACGGCTGTTTCGTCCTAGTATGAGTCTCTTCAGTAGTGAGCATCCACGATCCTATACTTAGGACTCGAATCCAAGACCTTCAGTTTTGCGCTCTAACGCTTAACCTCTAAACCATTGAGCTAGAATCCAACGGTGTTAATGTCTAACTTTCACTAATCAACGAAGGTCCTGGGTTTGGATATCGTGTGCGAGGTCGTGGATGCGCACTAATGAGGAGTCCTTTACTAGAATGAAACAGCCGTCTAGTGTTTCCAGCCTTTCAATGATGGTCTAATATTTATCGATTCATGATCTCAATCAACAAGATAAATCAATAAGTGGTACATCAAAATTGGGAATCATATTTAAACTATTCACAAAAAGTAACTGTTTTATAGTTTCAAAGACAACTCTCCTACATATTTAAACAAAGAAATAGATGCAAACTTTCTTTGCTTTGTATAACTTAAGTCAAGTGGAATGTGGTACATACATTAATTTTTCATCATTAATTTCAATGTGACATATAAGTAAGTCATCAGAAGAGATTTGTGGAGATTTTAGAAATCTCACAGATTGAAATCATGAGTCAATTGAAGCTAGACCACCATAGAAAACCTGGAAGCTCAGTGGTCTAGTTGGTTAAGCGCCTGGTGTGAGACTGATAGGTCCTGGGTTCTAATCTCGAGGGGTGCGGGATCGTGGATGCGCACCGCTGAGGAGTCCCATACTAGGGCGAAACAGCCGTCCAGTGCTTCCAGGTTTTCCATGGTGGTTTAGCTTCAATTGACTCATGATTTCAATCTGTGAAATATAAGTAAATCATCTGGAGTTTGATAATTTCTCTAAAACCACAGAAGATATATATTTTGTTTCACACAAATCGACATATTTAATAATGAAACAAAGTCATTTTGTAACAACCTGTCTAAGTAATCATGATAACGTTTAATTTATATCATTCAATAGACAATCAAATTGACAAAATAATATTGCAAACCCTGACAATTTTAATCTAGCAATTTTCCAGTAAACTATTTTTAGTGGCCCTATATCTGACTCCACTTAGATTATATGATTGATTGTTATCAAACTATACATCCGAACTATTCTCGTATACCTTTATCGACTTAACTCGAGTTGGTGAATAATGGAATTAAATAAGTCAAATACGAGAATGGATGTTTTGAATACGCATATTTTGTACACATTAACTTGAAAAAACAATCAGAGGGACGAAGCGAAGAGAAGAGGGCGAAACGAAATGACGCGCAGTGGAGAAAGCATGTGAACCAACTCCGCTTCGAATTCGCTCGATGTGCTTATAGCTTTGTGATCTGTACAATCTGCTAATAAACTGTAGTTGCCACTTCTCTTTACTTTCTGATTTCAAACATCGTTGAAGTTGATTTCTACAAAATAAGCAAAATGTTTTACAAGCACAATTAATACGTACAACATATATAAAGTTATTTAGTTCACTAAAGAAAAATATTTATAATTCCCGTTTACATTCACACAAGTTCAATGTACAGATGAATGAGTTACGCGAGAGACAGAAAGAGATTATGACGCAGTGGAGTACAGGAAGCATCTATCCATTGATATGATCACTATAGGTAAAATAATAGAATTGTTAGTAGTTAACAAGAGAACAATAATAAAATAACAGTGATAATAATTAGATAGTATCAAAAAGTACAATTATTTAGATGGCAAACTTGACAAGATGTAAGGTATTCTATTAAATAATGTTAAAATAATAAGATTAATCGTTTCCATTACAATCACTTCACTATTGCACTTCAGTTATTATTATCAGTTTTGTCATTCTGTCTATAGTGATCATATCAATGTACTCCATTACGTCATGGTATTTCTCTGACTCTCTTTTACTTCATTCATTTGTAAATTGACCTTGTGTGAATGTAAACAGAAATTTTCACAATTGAATTTACGAGCCGATCTAAGTTAGACTACCATTTAAAACCCAGAAATACTAGATGGCCGTTTCGTCGTAGTATGGGACTCCTCAGCAGTGTACATCCACGATCCTGCACACGGGATTAACTATATACCAAACAAATCTCTTAATAATGTTAATAATTTTTTTGCATGTTGGATTCGCAGTATTGTGGGTATGATTTATTTAGTGTAAAATATAAAAAAATTGTACTATGATAACGCGTGTACGTTTGTGTATACAGAAAAGAAGTAAGGTGGAATCATTAATCATATTTGCCCTCATGTTACGATTGTTGATAGAATTAAACAATAATAGATGTTGTAAACCAAACTTGTCACATCATGCATGTGATCAGAGTTAATGAAGTTAGTATTGTTGTACTAAATAGTCTGGTTACTCATCATATATTCAAACAGATTAGCTGATTAAAGCAAATGTAGAGATATTGTTGTCCAGTCAGTCAGATACAACGTAGGATCAGGCACATATATGCATCAGTCCAAGTTGCTATACCTCATTAACACAACAAGATCAACACCGGATTCATAAAAGCAGTTAATTCAGAGGTGGTTATATATAAAAGAAAGATGGCATATAAAGATATAGTACAGGAAGAAAGAACTAGTTCGTAGAAAAAAAAGCTGTGAAGCGATTTTAATCTCTTAGTTTAAGGGAAGATAGAGAGTGTATACACCGACGCCATTGTGACCGATTCTGAGCCATGTCACCAAGAGTCTCCAACTATTGGTAACGATAGTCATGTGGACCCCAATCAAGTAGTCTGCATCTCCCAACATGGGTCAGACTAGAATTTAATGTCTTCAAGCACTGATGTCACGTTTTGTTTTGGCCGCTCCTAATTTTCTTCCAACCATCCCGAACACCGGTTAGCATTGCACGTCGTGGTAATCGGTGTTCAGACATACGTAACACGTGGCCCAACCATCTCAGTCGATGAAGATTCACAAAATATATATAATAAAATGAAATTAAGGTTTACATCTTAATTATTAGTTACCATCGTTCTTCATCTCTTCAATTTCTATTGTTTGGGTTAACTTATATTTACAAGGCTTTAGCTATCATAATTTCTTTATATGAACAAGAACTACTTCGAATGACTCTATCTCCACTGATTTCACTTGTATGCCTAGTTTCCGTAAAATACAATGCTAATACATACTTATTTTCTAGTGTTACGAAGTCTAATGATGATTTAGGAATATGCTTCAAGAAAATTTTATGTTCTTTCACGCTTACATTCAACTACTATGATTTCTCATTTACATATACACCATTATGGTCAATAATATTTGACCTCTTCTGTTTTTCACATGGTCACATATCTTTGACCTTGACTAGTATAAAACTAAAAGTATTGTTCGTTGTATGATTTTGATATTTGATTATTTATCCTGAAGAAGCTGTTGAGAAAAAGCAGTAGTTTTAATTGCAATCGCTGAAATATTTACAATTTTAAAGTCTATCAACTTGACATCCAAATACTATGAAACTTTACTTACTTACTTACTTACTTACGCCTCGTGAAGGAACATAGGCCGCTCACCAGCATTCTCCATCCAACCCTGTCCTGGGCAATCCTTTTCAGCTCCTTCCAGTTGTTATTCATCCTTTTCATATCCGATCCTGTTTCCCGACGTAATGTGTTCTTTGGCCTTCCACTTTTCCGATTCCCTTTACGATTCCAGGTTAGGGTTTGCCTCATGATGCAGCTTAGTGATTTGCGTAATGTATGTACAATCCATTTCCATCGTCTTTTCCTAATTTCCTCTTCAGATGGAAGCTGGTCTGTTCTATCTCACAGAAGGCTGTTGCTAATGGTATCCGGCTAATCGATGTTGAATATCTTGCGTAGACAACTATTTATAAATACTTGTACCTTCTTGATGATGGTTGTGGTAGTTCTCCAAGTTTCAGCTCCGTACAGTAGAACTGACTGCCTTGACATTCGTATTGAAGAAACCAATCAGTTAAATTTAAACTAATTTTCTTATAAAATTATTTTATTTCAACTATGAAATGATCTAAGTTTGAAGATCTGGAACAAAAGTGGACGGTCATTTCGTTCTAGTAATGGAATCTCATTCATAAATGGAAACAAAACCTATATTCCGTCTCAATGGATTAGAGGTTAGGTGTACGCGCGTTATAATAAAGGTCCTGGATTCGATTTCCAGTTACGAAGTCATGAATGTGTACTGTTAAATAATCTCATTAGAACAAAATAATCGTTCAAGTGTTTCAGCTTTTCAATAATTGCTGAACTTTGATCGATCAGTGATTTTAATGAAATTCAACAATTATCACAAACTCACAATGACAAAATCATTTTAATTTTAATAATTAAGATCATGAGTCAATTGAAGCTAGACCACTATCGAAAACGTCGATACATTGGACGGCCATTTCATCCTACTATGGAACTCCTCAGTAGTGCACACCCATGATCACATCTCATGAGATTCTAAAAATCATTTTAATTTACTTATTTTAGTCAACACAATGCACTAACTTTAAACCTTTAAGAGTATTTGAGCAATTTACTAATACCTTGTATCTATGTATGTATTAAATATTATATTCTTTTTCTTTTCTATAGACTTACTGAATACAATTATGTTAGACGGGAAACCAATTCATATATTCAATAAGAAATCAACGATTTCTACATAAAATCAATGTGAAAACTTCAAGATAGATCAATATATTTTTTTCATATAACTTTATTTTTCTGACGAATATTCTAGTTTGTACAATCAATTAATTAAATGGATAAAGATAGATGGTGGCTAACAGTGGACTCAGTAGTTAATTAGTAGATAATGGGACGGCGTTTGTAAGCGAAGAGTATTGGGATGGAGTTTTAGAGTGGTGCACATGGGCTCCAGTATCCTGCGGGAACAAATGGCGTATGAACCAATTGTTGGTCATCGGCTACCATGGGAATGCATCTCCTTACGATGCTCCACTGCCTTGTGGATCAGACCTTCAGGTCGAAGAATCGGGGTGTGGCCCCCTAAGAAAACCACCTACTTCGGTTTGAGCACCCGGGCAGTATCACAGCCCTCACACATACCTAATGAGATTTGTGTGGTGCATATCTATTTAGTGCCTCTTTGTACCAATATCTATTTGTTGAAATAAATAAATAAAATAAATAAATAATAACAATAATGATAATAATAACATTAATAATATCAATACTTGATATCATGAGTCAATTGAAGCTAGACTACCATGAAAAACGTGGAAGCACTGGACGGCCATTTCGTCCTATCGTAGGACTCCTTAGCAGTGCGCATCCACGATCCCGCCTAGCGAGATTCGAACCAAGGACCTGTCAGTCTCGCTCACGAGCACTTAACCTCTAGACCACTGTAATTATAACACAAGGATTTGTGAATAAAGATAACAGAGAAAATCATATTTGAATACGAAAGGTCTTAAGTACAATAGTTAGATTAGGTCATTTAATAGCAAAGATCACTATTGATGAATTGGTCTTGAAGTTGGCTAGGGGAGGAGAAGCGTTTGAAGATATTTCTTTTTGTACATATAGCTCAGATTTCTTTATCCGGATGATTACCGCTTTAGCCGTTTGAACGACTTTAAGTCTGACAAGCTTTGGCAAAAACGACTGACCCGACAAATAATTGAAAAGGACTAGTTTATACTGAAACTCTAACCAGTTTGCATTAAATGGGCCAATACTGAGCTGTTTACTTTCTTCCCTAAACCTTTGTTTAGCAGCGCTGGGAGGCGTTCGCTAGCACGAAAATGTAAATTCCTAGAGCTTCTGCCAATATAACTTGCTCCATAGGAACATTTGAACTGATAAATACAAAATGAGGTGATCATTCTAGGTAATTCATCTTTTAGCCTCGTTGTCACCATTGGGTGCGTAGAATACACTAATCGTCGTTCTCTGAGTTAATATTTCACCAGTCGCATCCGCTCTGAATTGTAGGTACATGAACAGGGATTTCTTACTCACCGTTTGTATTTCACCTATTCTCACCTTCGTGATCATATATTTAA
Organism: Schistosoma margrebowiei; assembly: GCA_944470205.2. Classification (NCBI taxonomy): domain Eukaryota; kingdom Metazoa; phylum Platyhelminthes; class Trematoda; order Strigeidida; family Schistosomatidae; genus Schistosoma; species Schistosoma margrebowiei. Next base: position 40,244,897 of record OX104026.1, on the reverse strand, counting down.
TTATAAACTTACTATGGTAACCATTCTCCCTAAGAGTATTACGCAAGTTGTTTAGCTCATCTTCATTCGATTAAATACATTGAATAATTGTAATTTCTAAACACTAAAATAAATTTAAAAAAAAAGACTGATTTTCAAAAAGTGAAGAGACTATTTAGGGTTTTTCGCCTTAGAAACAACAAAAGAAAATATTTTTGTATGTAAATTATTAAACATAAAAATCTGTGTGAATTTTGATCTCAAAAAAGGAACAATAGCAAGGTAAAAAAGGGATACTACAGAATAATTAATGTATTAAAAGACTTGTGAAATGTTCAAATCAATGACAATAGAGAGAGGGGGGAAGAGGAAAAACTTACAAAGTTTTGAGAGTAGATTGGTACTTTCAGGCATGGATCATTTATTCCTTGATAATGTTTAAATGGTAATGTTGAACTTCATTCGGACCATTAGTCTACAATCTAATCAACAAGTCTTCTATCATTTAAATGAACTGATATCCAAGTTTTTATCTTTTCATCAGTTAAGATATGATTGTGGATGCTCAATTCCTTTCAATAAATTCATGAGTCTAGTTTCGAAAAGAGAAAGCTAATTGGTCGTAATTGGTTATTACTTACAATAAATACACATTTATAATTACAAATTTATCATTTGTATATTCGACGTTTCCCTAATTTGGATAATATCTCTCTACACAACAATTGATTTCTTTAGAAAAACAACTGGAAAATCTGACAACGAGTTCATGTTCCTTCCTGTGCTAACAGATATAAGTAGTATGTTACACTAATCAAAAGTGAAATGTTTGTCAGAAAAAGATTGAGAAGATCGAATTGAAGAGAATGGCAATGTAAACAATGAATAATTCTAATAATAACAGGAATAAAGGAATGATGAAGTTTGTAAGAGATACTTGATATTATCTATAAATTGTTCTCATTCACTACAGAAATACACTTGTAATTATTAAAAATATGAATTCTTCGTTAAGAGCATTTATTTTGTGATGTTAAATAGATAATCAAATTTCATAAAACCTAAACAGAAAGGTAAGATTTAAGGTTATCTCTCGGTAATCAAATTAGGCTACAATCTCCCAACAAGCCTTGGAAAATCTGTCATTATCAAAACTTTTACGAAACAGTTAATATTTACCTTGAAAGTAAAAATATACTCTTCAAATGAAGTTTATATTTAGTTACTTTTGCATTGGACTCATTTGTATTAATTACTTTACAAGTACTTATTGACGACTCTAAATATCAATATACTTCAGTGTAGATCAACAAATAATCCACATATATTCCTTACTTTAAATCGATATTACCGTTATGTCCCGATAAGTATAATGAATGGTTACTCTTAGGATCCATTTATGGACCAATACTATGAGTATATTTTTATCGTATAATTGTTATATAACTAAACTATACATATTCATGTCCCTCTTATTATAAGTATTATTTTGACCTATGAACTATTATTATACGATTTATTACCATTCTTGAATTATTCCCTGTTTGTTAATCACTATCTTCCTCATTCACAGCCACCTTTGGCCAAATATTGTACAAATGTTATTTTCTATTTTATGGTACGATGTGATATCTCTGGTTGGTGTATTAACTTTGTATGTTTGAAATAAATGACTCATATCTTAGAGGCTGAAATTGGTGTTCTGAACTTAACTGGCTGGTTTAGGCAGTAAGCAGGACCGATAAGTACTCTAGACTGCTCGCTCAGTTTCTAGGCGTCATTGATCCGATGAATAATTCACTGCTTTTTTATTGGCGGTATCATTGCGTATACACTAACAAGGCACACAGGGTACAAGTTCTAACAATTACAAACATCTAGCTCAATAGAAAAATCTTGAATTTATAAATCATTCAGTCGAAATTAATCACTTCACAACGATGATCTCACTGAAGTCTTAGTATCGTAAAGTGTTATCATTGCACACTACTGAAGAATTCTAAAGAACTACTTGTTATTATGTACGATTTTTAACGTTTACATAAATGATTTTGTCTCGTAAGATGATTAAAAAACCTCTACTTCTATTAAGACATTTGAGGTTTAAAATACGGCTTGACTGAAATAGATATTTCTTCGTGTTAAAGACAATTGTACAGTAAGTCATTTTGATGCTGATCGGTGACCTGCTTGAATATTTGAGCTATCTATACCTGTCATCTAGATATTTCAACAAGTCATCTGTTTTTTGTTTAACACATCGTATAACCCATTCAGAAGCGCTTATAACCTGTTTATAACCTTTCGCTGTACAAATTACAAGCAAGTACAATCAAAGACATCATGTTGGTTGATAATATTCATTGAAAAAAATGAGCATTATTCAAATGTCGATTCCCGAACTGCTAACATCTAACTGGCGATCACTCGGTATTTATCATCAAGGTCGATCAAGAAGTAAGAAACGTAAACTTGTTGAAATGATTTGTGCTGAGAATTCTATATTGTACCAAAACTATAATATTAAATAAAGCCATTAATAACAACTAATAACTGATAGATGATTTTACACCTAGTCAGGAAACTGTATTATTATTATTGATTATTAATAATGACTTTATTCAACATGTTTATTACAATATAGAATTCTTAGCACAATATTATTGTTTATTTATAGATAAAACCGATTAAGTTAAAAAATCATTGAAAACTTAAGAGAATAAAACTATTGTTTCGTCCCAGTATAAGGCTTCACAACAGTGGGCAACCATGACCTTGCAACTAAGATCCTGGCCCAGTGAGTTAGAGATCAAGCGTTTGAGCGCAAGAATGAAGGTCCTGGATTCGAGTTCCGGTTACAGGATCATGAGTATACACTGTTGCGTAATCCCATACACAGCGCCGCAGCCGAAGATCGAATATAGAACTGTCGAACTGCGAACACTTAACTTCTAGACCAATTATTGAGGTCCACTAATGTACAAATCTAAATTGAATGAAATTCGACATTTTCTGCAACCCAATATGGACAGATATACAATCACCAATCATACAAAACAGTTGTAAAGCTAGAGTTACGTATCATCGAAAGCCCAAAAACATCAATGCACGACTATATCATCAATTCATTCCATTTCCAGTGTATCAGCTAAATCCAGTCAAACACTAATAGAGAAGCAGCACACTTCTTGAATTTCAAATTAATGACAACGATAGATACCCAAAATACGCACTAAAAGTGTAAACCATAGAAGAATTTAAACTATGTAAGTAGCGTTAATTACTTTGTATTGTTTATTTGAATCTTCCTACTGATGTTTAGAACTGCAATTGATCACAAGCATTATATGCATAGATGTGTGGTAGATAGCAGCAGAATCCAGGACGAGAGATTTGTCTCATTCGAACTTTTCAGCTAGATGTATCTGCATTTCGGAGTGAACATTAACTCCGAGATGCAGGTACATCCAGCTGGCGAGCTCCGGATAGGACGAAACACGCATCCTGGATTCCACTGCTAGCCACCATACATCTTCGCTTATGTAAGTAGCAGTTGAATACAAGGACATGAACATGAAAAACAATTCAACTATTATAGTGTGATATTACACACTATACTTGCAAACAGCAAAAAGATAGGATTTGGAAAATCAATGTTGTGATAAGATTAAATATAGTTGATCATATCCTTTGAAAAATCAACTTTCTCACTGTCGATGAAAATAATCTAATAATAAACAATCTTGTTAATATATTGTAGCTATTACACTCGTTCTTGTAACATTATTGATTTTCAATTGAAGGATGAAGGTAAATTCAACAATAAGTGCTTCCGAAACAATATCTAGATTCCAATAACTAACATGTTTTTTTCTCAATACATTCACATTAGATTCAAATGATACCGGTTTACCGGTACACACCAAATATAATTCTATGTTTAATATGTAAATACATGATACTAAATTATGCATAAATAAAAAAAGGTTACTTATATTTTGTTCCTACGGTGGCTGTTAAATCTCATCTGAAAAATTCGCTTCCCCCCTCTCACTTTCTCTGAAGAGGTCCGTGTTTCTTCGGATCGATCCATATCGAATTTTGTTATTCCATAAGTTAATTTATTGAATTAAACAAATTATATTTATATTCATTAATCTGTATTTAGTTGCTAAGGTACTTTTATGTGAGAAATAAAAATCATAAACACTTCGAGAAAGATAAAATGAAATCGTGAGATTTCACAGCTTCCAATCAGTTATTACTCACTTTATCTCTCCCTATATCTCTTTGTCCTAGAAGCAAATAAACAAAAACGATTGGATTAAAACACAAAACCAGGATTACTGAATGTGATGAAACGAAATGACAATGATGATGATGATGATGATGATGATGATGATGATGATGATGATGATGATGATGATGATGATGATGATGATGATGATGATGATGATGATGATGATGATGATGATGATGATGATGATGATGATGATGATGATGATGATGATGATGATGATGATGATGATGATGATGATGATGATGATGATGATGATGATGATGATGATGATGATGATGATGATGATGATGATGATGATGATGATGATGATGATGATGATGATGATGATGATGATGATGATGATGATGATGATGATGATGATGATGATGATGATGATGATGATGATGATGATGATGATGATGATGATGATGATGATGATGATGATGATGATGATGATGATGATGATGATGATGATGATGATGATGATGATGATGATGATGATGATGATGATGATGATGATGATGATGATGATGATGATGATGATGATGATGATGATGATGATGATGATGATGATGATGATGATGATGATGATGATGATGATGATGATGATGATGATGATGATGATGATGATGATGATGATGATGATGATGATGATGATGATGATGATGATGATGATGATGATGATGATGATGATGATGATGATGATGATGATGATGATGATGATGATGATGATGATGATGATGATGATGATGATGATGATGATGATGATGATGATGATGATGATGATGATGATGATGATTTTAGAAATTTCAAAGATTGAAATCATGTGCACTGTTGAGGAGTCCCATACTAAGACGATACGGCCATCCAGTGCTTCTAAGTTTTCCATGGTGGTCTAGCTTCAATTGACTCATGAGTTCAATCTGTTATATATATATACATCATTAGTTTATAGTATTTATCGAATGGTGAATTCATTTCATAAACATTTATATTAATAACCATAAATCAGTCTAATTTTTCCAAAACAGATATAAATTTTCATTGAATGTTTTCGTTACTTTAATTCCAGTTATATTAATAATAATAATCATTATTATTATTATTATTATTATTATTATTATTATTATTATTATTATTATTATTATTATTATTAGAACTATTACCATCGAAAGTTAATTATAACTTCCGGTAATTAAACAATGAATATTTTTTTATAGAAAAAAATATACATTTTAAGTTGGCAACTATCAATAATGAGTATTGAGATACTGATATTATTAATAGAAAGATTTCTGAATTCATATATATATATATATATAAGTTAATTATATACAACCGAATAATTGTAAAATAAATACACAATTATTCAATATAGATTATATGGACTATTCACATTATATTCATCAATATTCTTCATCTTTCATTAAATCATATTCAGAAGAATCATTGAAATTATATACCATAGTACAAGACTTATATTAAACAGTATTCTTAATTATCATTGGATGTAATAGAATTAAATCAAATCTCAATAGAAAATTATGATTCAGTTAAGTACATCAATTATTCTATTGAATTTCATTGTATTCTTTAATATTTTCACAAATATTATTATGATTCATATAAAAGCTGAACAAAATGCTACAATATGGTGTCAACAATATTTTCAATCATCACATAGATCTATTGATAAAGCATTTGATATTACACATTTAATTTTACATTTAAATAAAGATTTAAATGCAGTAAGTAATTGTTTGCTATTTACTCAATCTTATTTGTTGTTGTTGTTGTTGTTGAAATATTTCATGATTGGATTTATGAGCTACCATGAAAAACTTGCAAGAATTGGATGATCGTTTCATCTCAGTATGGAACTTCTCAGCAGTGTGCATTCACGATCCCACCTCGAGAGATTTGAGTCAAGGACTTATCAAACCAACTTCCAGCTGAAGAAGAAATTAGGAAAAGACGATGGAAATGGATAGGACATACATTACGCAAATCGTCAAACTGCATCACGAGGCAAGCGCTAACTTGGAATCCTGAAAGAAAGCAGAAAAGAGGAAGGCCAAAGAACACATTGAGTCGGATAATAGAAGCGGATATGAAAACGATGAATTACAACTGGACGGAGCTAGAATGGATTGCCCAGGACAGGGTTGGATAGAGAATTCTGGTGAGCGGCCTATGCTCCTTCACGAGGAGTAACAGGCGTAAGTAAGTAAGTACTTATCAATCTCACGATCGAACGCTTAATAACTAGACCACTAAGTTGGCATTCAACCGTGTTGATATCTAACTCAATTAATTAATGAAATTACGTCACCGTCCACCATTGTCTTTAGTGAATTGCTATCTCACAATAGAACCGGTTGAACTCCACTGCGCACGGCTTCTCACTAGAACTTCAGGAAGTAACTCTTGAAGGCCATCACTAGTAAGCATATGATGATTATAATCAGAGAGGGGTATTTTGGAGATTGTAATAATTTAATAATCGAATTCATGAGTCAATTAAAGCTAGGCCACTATGAAAAACCATACTAGGATGAAACAGCCGTTTAATGCTTTCAGGTTTTTCATAGTGGTCTAGCTTCAATCGACTCATTAATTCAATTATTAAATTACTACAATCTCCACCAAACCTCTCTCTGATTTCGTAATTCAGTTTAAAAGTACGTTATGTTTACAGTCTTATGTAATTCTGTTTATTCGCTATGTCTTCTTATTAGTTTCATCAGCATTTTAAAGTGATGAAGGCATGGTGCTCAACACGGCAAAGGGTGTTTTATTAACATTTATATACCTACATACTTACGCCTGTTACTCCCAGTGGAGCATCGGCCTCTGACCAGCATACTCCAACCCAGTCTGTCCTGGAATATTTCCATAATACTATTGTAAATGGAATATTTAAAATTCATTAGGGTGGTATTTTACCTGTAATGACATTTTTTTTATTTATCTAAGTTTTTGATTGAGATCATGAGCTGATTGATGTTAGACCACCACTGAAAACCTTGAAGCAATAAACGGCCGTTCCATCCTATTGTGGGACTTCTCAGCAGTGAGCATCCATCATCCTGCTCGCGGGATCTTTTCTCGCATTTTTAAAACTGGATAGATAAATATTCGAAAACAATTATAAGTGAAATAACTATTCCACACAGAAACACTTTTAATATCAATCAACATATGATTATCAATGATTAACTTCAATAAGTAATTCTCTAAATTTTGGCAAAAAATCGTAACCAGCAAAAGGCAGTCATGTTAAGAATGAGACAGTTACTTAGTAAATGCATTGAATAATGGTCACGCAACACCACTCATTGAATAAAGTCAGGAAAGCAAAGCATAAGATTTCACCACTCAGCTCTCGCCTCAATGCCAAAAGTTCTTGACGTTGATCCCTCCATGGGTTTTGGTGACCCACTGATGATGAACGTTAGACTAGGACTAAAACACTGCCTATTGCTTCCTGATACATAGCTGTGTTCTAAACAAAGGTGATGATAAAAAATTTGAATAGTGAATTCCGTAATCACGATCTGCTCATTCTAATCAATTATTTCATTTCTTATGACAATAGTTTTTTTACGATTATTTAAAAAAAATTCAAATATTCCCAGATTTCTCGCTTCCATTAAAATCGAGTCCCGCATGCGGGACCGTGGATACACATAGCTGAGGAGTTTCATACTAGAAAGAAACGGCAGTTCAGTGCTTCCAGATGTTCAATAGTGATCTAGTTTAAATCAACTCATGAATTCAAATATTTAAAAAATCATTACTTCATTTCGAAAAAAAGTTGAACTGTTTTAAATCAACCTAATATGATGTAGATCAAGCGTCTATCAATGCAAATACCCACACCCAAATATTCATGTGAATAAGTAAAATTAAATTGAATAATCTTCATAAACTTGATACAAAATTAACACAGTTTTCTATGAGAAACAGTGAAACTACATAACTGACACTTGTATACATTGATTCTTGAGAGTTGTTAATTAAGTTGTATTTGTTAGGTTGCATATTGTTATAACTTGTGACCGCCAATTAGAGAACAGTGACTTATAAATCGGATCAATGACGCGTAAAACCGTTTGAGTAGCCTAGAGTCCTGTTTGGTCCTGATTTACGCCTAGCTTAGCCAGTTAATTCCAGAACACCAATCTCAGCCTCTGCAATATGAATCATTTATCTCAAACATACGGGGTTTATATACCAATCAAACCGACCACAACGTACCATAAAATAGAAAATAACATTTGTACAATATGTACCATATGTGATCGATGGAATCTTAGGGATTATTTCACATTCTCATTGAAGACATTTAACCACTGCAGAGTAAATATGTATTTAAACTTGAGCTAACATTGTGTAATTCGTTTATTAAATGAAAAGTTTCTGTAATCTGCTTTAAGCTACACTTTTTCATGAAATCTATCAGATTGATCAAACATAATAAGAGAATAATCTCTTGAACCTGGGATCAGCTTGTTTAAAAACAGATCAGTTTAACCAATGAACATATAATACTATAAAAGATTTATTATGAGATGAATTAATTATTGGTTAACTAAGACATAGAAATGAAAACATTTACTGTGTAGACATAATTATACAGAATTTAAAGCAATTAGTCCCTTTTATAAATTTCGATAGATCAACGAGAAGACGGAGTTTATATGAAAAATGTGATGTATTTGCTCCATACATTACTGATCATACATATACTTGTCAAGGCATTTTTATACTTCACTGGTTGAAATCATGAGTCAATTCAAACTAGACCACCATGGAAAACCTGGAAGCACTGGACGGCCGTTTCGTCCAAGTATGGGACTCCTCAGCAGTGCGCATCCACGATCTCGCCCCCCGCGAGATTTGAACCCAGGACCTATCAGACTCGCGTCAGGCGCTTAACCAACTAGACCACTGAGCCGGCCTTTTTATATGAAAATTAATGTGTGTCAAATGATCCGATCAATGTGGGAGGTAGAAAACCAGGTTCATCGATAGCGAAACATACAATTGAAACGGGGCACAAAAGTGACATTAATACAGCTTTTAGAACGTTGTATAGAAATTGTCAAGGATGAATCCTTAAATTTATTGAAGCTTTGGCTATTCGTAAATTTACCTCCCCCCCCATATGTGTACAAAAACAATTTGTCGTAACCTTGAATTTACCTTGGTAATCCTTAAGTCATTCTATGGCCTAGGATAACGCGACAATTTCTTATTCTTTCTCTCCCCTTTGTTATTTTACTTGAACTTTCATTTCATTGACCTTTATTAATTTTCATATAAAAATCCCTTGACAAGTATATGTGTGACCAGATTGTTCTAATTGTATAGCGCAAATACATCATATTTCCCAAATCAACTGCGTTTTCTCATTGTTCTATCTAAATAACTACTAAGTCAAAAACAAAAAAAATTGTAAAGATGTCTTGATTTTGTAGTTCAACAGTTGGAAACTTTCTATTTCAACAAAACCTTTGGTGAGACTATAATTTATAGACGAAGTAATCGCGTATAAGATAATAGGTCTCGGATTTTGGAGCGAAATTCACTTATCCATTTAACTAAATAGAATTTTGGCATTATAACTGATGTCAGTTCGTGATGAAAATCCGAAATCTAATTCCTAACTTTAATCATCAACTGTAAATCATAATTCTAATTCTCCACACTGCTCTATAACCCTCATTTAGTTCTAGTTATTAGGTGAACACTCTAAGGGTCACTTTAGCGTTGCTCAGTGGTTGTCCATAAATTGAAGTCTCACCAATATTTTGTCTTTTTAGAAAAAGAACTGGTTTGACAAGATGCAACGTTTTAGTATCTAATTATTACTCTATTAGTAATTAAATCATATATATATTGTTCGTATTGCTTTAAACCACCAGTTTAGTAAGTGAATTAGAATAGTGATGATTATTGGCTAAACTTAGCCAAACTCGATGAGACTATAATTTATGGACTATTTTTAGAGCGATGTCAAAGTGACTTTGAGAGTGTTTACCTACTTACCAGAGCCAAACGAGAATTATAAAGCAGTTTGAAGAATAAAAATTATGATTCACAGTTGATGGTTAGGGTTAAGAATTAACTTGACGATTTTTCATTACGAACTGATATCAACTAAAATGCCAAGATGCTATTTGGAGAAATGGATGAGTGAATTTCGCGCCAAAATCCAAGACGTATAATCCTAAATTTGATTGACTGATTGATTCATAAATTATAGTCTCGCTCCCAGCTCATTTTGAATAACATATGAGTCTAGTTACGATTTCATACTATTATTACATGTTTACTTTTACATGAAAACACTTGCAAGGTCGACGAACAACAATCAACAATGAATTGTCTTTGAATAATACGTGAATATGATCAGAAGTATTAAATGATATTCCCACTTTTAGAAATCTGGCTAGATGAGTTTTCAAGATTTTCTTAATCTGGGATTCTGATATGGATAACTTAAAGATAAAGAATGGAATAAAGAATTCTCACATTTTTCCCAACATTTATTATAGTATTAACCGATATCTCTGTCATCTCTCACTTTAATGTAACGTAAATAACGTATACTTGATTTGAATAATAAAAACTGCTATTTTTACATTGTGAGCATAAATACAAGTAATTGGTACTGTCTTACTAACTTAATTTTTTTTCAGTGGTTAAGATCATGAGTCACTTGAAGCTAGACCACTATGGAAAACCTGGAAGCACTGGACGGCCATTCCTTCCTAGTATGGGACTCCGCAACAGTGCGCATCCACTTATCCGTTGGATTTCGGCTCAGTGGTCTAGTGGTTAAGTGCTCGTGTGCGAAACCATTAGGTCCTGGGTTTGAATCCCGCAGGGGGCGAGGTCGTGGATGCGCACTGATGAGGAGTTATACATTAGGACGAAACGGCTGTCCAGTGCTTCCAGGTTTTCCATGGTGGTTTAGATTCAATCGACTCATGATCTTAACCATTGAAATTACTACAATCTCCACAAAACCCATCTGATATTAATTATTTTTGTTTGACTAAAATAAAGGGGAAAACATTGTTCAAATAAACTATCGGATACAGTCACATGCTTCTGTAGTCAATCTGAGTAATGTTTCATAGATGTATACTCATTACTTACTGACACAGACTTTTAAAAAAAATGAAATTAGATGAGATGGTAGAGAAGATTTGTAGCTCAATTGAATGATTTTGACTTTTACCTGAAGTTTGTGCTGATGATATCGTTTAGAAGAACAATGAAAGCTCCATAACTAAATCACCTAGTTCAGAGAACAAAACTCCATCAAAAAAACAATTATATAAAGATTGGAATTCTAATTGATGAATGCTAAAGCTCGTTTGGTTTTTGCCAACTTACGTCACCTATGGCGAAGGCGAAATATCCGTCTATCAATTAAGGTACGTGTACACTGCGCGGCCGTTCGTTCTGTTCTACTTTGCGGCTGTGAAACGTAGCCATTAAGAGTGGAAGATAATCATAAGCTGTTAGTATTTGACCACAGATGTTTTGTAAATAATTCTCTCATCTGCTGGGATCGCCGGGTAAGTAATAGTGAGGTTAGACGCATGGTATTAGGGAATGATGGTAAATCAGTTGATGAGGTTGTGAATCTTCATCGACTGAAATGGTTGGACCATGTGTTGTGTATGTCTGAACATCGATTACCACGACGTGTAATGCTGATTAGTGTTGTGGATGGTTAGAAGAAATTTAGGGGCGGCCAAATCAAAATGTGGTATCAGTCCATAATGTCACTAACTTCTGGTCTGAGCTATGTTGATAGATGCAGACTACTTGATTGAGGTTCAAGTGACTATCATAACCAATTGTTGGAGATTTTGAGTGACATGACTCAAAATCGGTCACAATAGCGTAGGTGTATGCACTTTCTATCTTCCTTTAAACCGTGAGATTAAAAATGCTTTATACATTTGATTCTACGAACTTATTCTTTGTTCCTGTATTATGTCCTTATATGCAATCTTTCTATTATATATTACCACCATTGAGTTAACTGATTCTATGAATTCGGTGTTGATCTTGTTGTGTTAATGAGGTATGGCAACTTGGACCGATGCATATATGTGCCTGATCCTACGTTGTAGCTGACTAACTGACTGACTGAAAGCACTAAACATTTCCAATTATAATATACAGATGAGAAGAAATTACTATAGAAATCTTTACTATTCATAAATTTCAAATTTTTTAAATACCGTAATCCCTCATTTATTTATTTATACGCATGGCTATGTAGAGAGCATTTGGAGTTGGAGAGCTGCCTCTCCTCACTCTCAGTCATGTCAGGGCATTTACGGGCAATCCCTCATTTATTAATATTATATTATTTTTCTAAATTATATGTATGAAATTGATTATCATATCCCTATACTAATTTACATTCTTCACTATCACTTTAACTATCATTCATCAATATATATACAAGCTTATATAATTGATTTCAACTTGTTGAATCTCATCAATGTAATAATCGAACGTAATATATTATAACAAATACATTTAGTACATTACAGATAAACAACTTTAACTTGTGTAGATATATCCATATCCATTTATTAGTTACAATAGATTTATTGTAATATACATAGTACAAATCAACAGGCATGATAGAGGAACTTTATTTGATTAATTGTATTCAATGTTTTATTATCAATATAAATAGTTATATTCCATTATGCCAATCATGTAACAGTGAACGAACTGTAAGTTATATATAAATATAGTAGTACAGTATCAAATTATAAGTATACTATTGTCAATATTCAATGATGGATAACTTAAATTGTTTTAATATTGAAGTTATTGATTATCATATACAAAGATTATATCTAGTTATCAAGGGTTTTGATTAGTATACAAACATGGAAATTTATCTATTTTGATGATTGAACAAGTAAGAATACTTTTTCTTAAAAATTATATTAAAGCTATAATTACTTACACCTGTTACCCGGAATGGAGCATAGGTCGCCGATCAATATCCTCTAACCTACTCTGTTCTGGGCCTTCGTTTCTAGTTTTATCCAATTGTTGTTCATTGTTCTTATGTCTGTCTCCAATCCTCTGAGTAATATGTTCCTTGGTCTTCCTCGTTTTCTTTGGCCTTGAGAATTCTACCTGGAGCCCTTGTGAGACTACTGCTAGTCCCAAGCCCGGAAAAAGAAGGAGGTTGGGTATGGGGTTAGCGATTCTATCCCGTAAAAAACTAACTAGTTAAAAAAACGCCAACCAGAAAAAATTAACTCAAATCATTTAAACTCTGCTCTTGGAGTTAGTAGGTCTTTATTTAGAAGAGTTATAATGCTTCATAATGAAAGTCGAGTTGTTTTGGAAGTCATGAGACTGATGACATTTCTAACAATTAGAGCAACCATTAATTTAGGTACATATTAAAACTGTGAATATTCTTTTTATTCTACTTTGAAACTGTTTGAAATTTTAAGGATATGATTCAAGTGTGTAATAAATTCAAAATATTTAAGCATGATGGTATATCTACTTAAATTAGATTTATTATATTCATATTGTATAATGTGACTCTGTATATAATATTGTCAGTACCTCATTCTTGATCATGTTATCTCTACATGTCATTAACTTACGATTTTTATTTACTGTTTCCTTACTTAAAATAGTTTTCCAGTTTCTATAACCTAATAAAATGTCATTCAAATGGTCCAACATTTACACATACTTATTTACTTACCTTAGTCCACCAGAGTGCTTGGTACCTGTGTGGTTGCGCCACAGGATTGAGCTTTACTATTCAGATTGTAGCGTTAAAGCCTGTACGGTGTCTGGTTCCCCTGCTAAACGGGGTTGAGCTGTACTGTTTGGGTTTTTACGTGAAAGTCCGGATGGTGTCTGGTTCTTCTGAAAGCCAATCTAAAATTACCCTGGCCCACAAGGGTATATTATATAACTGTAAACTGTGAAACTACTTACTTACGCCCGTTACTCCTAATGGAGCATAGGCAGCCGACCAGCATTCTCCAACTCACTCTGTCTTGGGCCTTCTTTTATAGTTCCATCCAATTCTTGTTCATTTTTCTCATGTCTATCTCCATTTCCCAGCGTAATGTGTTCTTTAGTCTTCCTGCTTTCCTTTGACTTTGAGGATTCCATGTGAGGGCTTGCCTTGTGACGCAGTTCGATGCTTTCCTCAATGTGTATCCTATCCACTTCCAGCGCTTATTCCTAATTTATTCCTCCGCTAGGATCTAGTTTGTTCTCTCCCAGTTGGTTGTTGCTAATAGTGTCCGGCCAACGGATCCGAAGTATTTTGCGTAGATAGCTGTTAATAAACACGTGTATATTCTGGATGATGGCTTTCTTAGTTCTCCAGGTTTCCGCCTCATTATCTTAATCTACTCTTCCATTAATCACCGTGAGAAGTGTTCGTTGAAAGTGTTCGAACTTGTATAATACATATTTATGCTTCATTTTAGTATCATACACTTGATAATTTTACCGTAACAGAGAAAAATATTGTAAAACCGTTTCTTTCTTCTTCTTTTTTTTCTTGTTTATTTAGACATTTTCAAATGCTCCTGAACCAGGTTGGTATGACAACATCACAATGTATTCTAATAACAAGACTGAACAAAATTTCAAATTAATGTGCATGAAATTATATGGAATAGTTACTGACTCAAAAACTAATTTACAAGGTGGAAATATGGTAAATATAATAAACAACTTAAATTCATTTGGTATTGTTTTACCTGAATATTCCGATTAATGTTTAGGATTGCAATTGATCAGTCTCTTATTGGCATATGTACATACTGTGCTTATTGCCGCGATATTGTTTTCATTTACAAGCATTATAAGGAAAGATGGATATTGGCTAGCGATGGAATCCAAGATACGCGTTTCTTCCTATTTGGGACTCGTCAGCTGGGTGTACCTACATCTCAAAGTTGATGTGCAATTCTGGGACTAGAACCCAGTACCGTTTGCTTCAAACACTATCGTATTATCCACTTAGCTACTGAATCTTGATAGCCACTTGCTTGTGTAATAAGGTGAAGTTTAATTTCACTTGGTATTGTTTACTTAAATCTTCCCATTGATGTTTGAGACTGTTATTAATCAGTCACTTAAAAAATAACCATTATAAATATTTAATTAATAAAACCGTAAAATGGTCAGTTATACAAAGTGGAGGCAATTCACTTCACTTCACTTACGCCTGTTACTCCTAATGGAGTATAGGCAGCCGACCAGCATTCTCCAATCCACTCAGTCATGGGCCTTCTTTTCTAGTTCCATCCAATTCTTGTTCATTTTTCTCATGTCTATTCCATGTGAGGGCTTGTCTTGTGACGCAGTTGGGTGAGTGAAGGCAATTACACCTGGTTAATGATTAGATAAGCAAAACATTCACAAACATAGTAACCATTTAGAATTTTTTTCGTCACTATGATATTTAACTTTTTTTTTGTTTTGGTTATGATTCCCTGTGAATTTAAAATTTCTCATATCAACCATTTTGAATAAATTTAATGAATAAGATTTTCTAAGTTAAAAGAAAACATCTAACACCCTTAATATCGATTCCACTTTTAGCATAAACAAATCAAGATACCTTGTGAATTAATCAATTTACCAATCCAACACAAATTGTCAGAATATTCTGAACACTTATTTGTATACATGACAATGAATTGTCAATTTCTACATATAACTCATACTGTCATATTACCATTCATGTATATTGGTGTACATGAATTTACATGTGTGTGTGTGTGTGCAAAATGATTTGTTTTTCATTCAGTCATTCATATCTATATTATAATTTAATAATTGAATTCGTGAGTCAATTGAAGCTAGACTACCATGGAAAACCTGGAAGCACTGGATGGCCGTTTCATCCTAGTATGGGACTCCTCAACAGTGTGCATCCACGATCTCACCTCGCGAGATTCGAACCTAAGACCTGTCAGTCTTATAATTAATAGCTGGCTTAACTGACAGAAGTAACTTATATCTAGTAAGCCCTTATATTAAATGAAAAATAAACCTCAAATGTTTGATCAAATTGTTTAGTGCAAAGTAAACTAGTGCTTCAATACAAGGAGATATTACATTACTATTTAAATTCTAACATAATACAAAAGATGTCTTAATGTATTGCCTCACAAGTTGCTCATACTATACACAATGACCAAGTGCTTTTACGTTGTTCTGCAGAATGTCGATAGATAGATTATTTCGAATAAACTGATAGCACTTTTTATCAAATCTTTTATTGATCACATAACTAATACCAAGTAAAGGATGAATGTCTATATGAAAAGTATACGGACAATGTTTAAATACTAGATGTTGAATATTTAAATATGATAACCATAGTGTTGTAATTATTAACTTGTAGGTCTCAGTCTCAAAGAACCTCATAGTTTCTTTATATAATCATAATCTTTTTTAAAATACCATATGTATCAAGAAGTTGTCCTTGGAGTCAAACTGGAAGTCTACATATATAGATATCAGGTTTTATTAACTTTTTTATACAGAAGTTTTCAAGAAATGAATTTGCATCCAAGTAATGAAAAGAGTTCCTAATGAGTTTTTTTTCTGTATTATTTTCAGATACTGAACGCTTACAGTTTTTGGAATATTCGACCGAAAGGTTAGCTAATTGATTTAGCATAATTACTGTATTCATGAATCGATTAAAACTAGACCTTTAGTCTTTCACGTGAACGCTTAAACTATAGAGCACTGAGCTGGTCCGTATCCAACGGTGTCAATGTCTAACTTCAACAATCTCCACGAACTACCCATTCTGATAATTACTGTATGATAATTTATAAATTGTTCCTTTAAGTTGATCGATATCACTTAAGGTTATGTACAGTAGTCATAAATACGTTTATCAAAATATACTGATCGATTCAATTCAAAATTGAATAAGAATGGATAGATAATAGCTCTTAAGAGTAACATTCTTCAAATACCATATATCTATCATGAATCAGTGGTTCAATGCATTGTTCTTTAAGATTCAAAATATTTGATTCATGAAGACATTTTTTTAACAGTGTCGTGAAGCAAACTGGCATACTCAACAGTATAACTAATGAGTTCTACCAATGTTTAGAAAATGCACTATAGTGGTGAGAAACTGATCAAACTGATCCTAATTTCTAGTATTTCAAATCAGCTTACTTGATGTTGTTTACTTGTATATTCCCATTGTTATTTTGGACTGCAATTGATCGATTTCTTATAGGCATATGTTCATTCTGTGCCTTAAGTCACAAGTTTTATAAATAAAAATGGATAGTGGCTAAGTGAATAACGCAATGACGTTTGAAATGAACTGTACTGGGTTCGAGTCCCAGAGTGAACATCAACTCCAAAATGCAAATACATCCATCTGACGAGTCCCAAACAGGAAGAAACGCGTGTTCTGGATATAACTGCTAGCCACTATCCATCTTTTTTCCAGTTATTCACTAAATATCCATGACTATTTATTCATTCAACTGCAAAATATCATCAAATGACTTGAGTCTAAATAATATGAACATTGATCTAACTATCAACTTCTTATGGATATTGAGACGTTAAAGACTTAATACCTTATCATTATATATTGTTTATTTGTTTAAATCAGTATAATAAGACTCGACCTTCTTTTGAAATATTTCTAGTTTGGATTGCTTCATTAATTTCAATTTTTGTCATAAGTGCAGTTGGGCTATTAGGAGTTGGTGTAGTACCATTAGTTCAAAAAGTATTTTTCAATCAAGTTATTCAATATTTGGTTGCATTAGCTGTTGGAACTTTAACCGGTGATGCAATGCTACATTTACTTCCTCATGTAAGTCTACATCAAAGCATAATTCAAATATATAATATTGTCATACTATAAAATTATACTTACTTACTTACTTACGCCTGTTACTCCTAATGGAGCATAAGCCACCGATCAGCATTCTCCAACCCACTCTGTCCTGGGCTTACTATAAAATTATACTGAATAAAAATTGTAAACGATTACTAATTTGTTTTCTTACAATTTAATATCAGAAAGGGTTTTTGTGGATATTATAGTAATTTCAATGGTTGAAGCTAGACCACCATGGAAAACCTGGAGGCCTTAGACGGCTGTTTCGTCCTATTGTGGAACTCCTCAATTTCGTGGATTAGTTGAAGTTTGACATTAACACTAATGGATGCAATGCAGTGGTCTAGAGGTTAAGCGTTCGCGCGCGAGACCGATAGGTCATGGGTTCGAATCTGGCGAAACGAGATCGTGGATGCGCACTACTGAGGATTCCTACAATACGGTCAAACGGCCATTCAGTACTTCTAGGTTTTCCATGGTGGTTTAGCTTCAATTGTTTCATGATCTCAACTACTGAAAGTTCAGATTACGATTCAATTTCGTGCAAAGCGTTACTTTCAAATCTCAGTAATCGATGAAGGTTAAGCTTGACATCTGCTAAACAGCATGTCTCTTTACAATGTTCATTTTGAAACGTAAGTTCAGTTAAGCTTGTTAAAAAGAATTTCAGTGAATTACAAATTATCATTTTTGCTAAGGATTTTAGTTCAAAAAAAATGTTTTATTTAACAGAGAGTTACATTAAAACAATATTGTGTCTTACTTATGAGCCTAATTAAAATTAGCATGTTTTCATGCATACGTAAATTGTACAAACATTCAGTTATATAATGACAAATTAAAACCCCTGTTAAAGTATTTTCTGATCGAGTATCACTATTTCAACTATTTCTGATTGTGGACTAGAATAAGATAAATAAGACAATAAGAATGAGAAATAGTAGTGAGATTTTCTATACTTTTTCCATCATCTCTGAAATAGTTTAGACATCGACTATTTTCTTCAAGAGTTTCCAAGCTAATTGTCAATAATCGAGCTTCAACTGTTAGATTTGGTTCAGTCGAAAAAAAATTTATGTATATAATATTTAATCATTCAGCCATACGCAAACTTGAACCTGGAATCTTTTTACATCGATTTAATTTACCACATCACATCGATACAGCGAAATGCCAGGGAGGTAGGAGTAATAACAGTATTACTAATAGTATTATTAAAGAGAAAATGTGGATGATTTGAGAAGAAAATATGTATCCGTCAAATAAAATATTTTAAAGATTATTTCAAAACTCAGGATCTGAAGAACGGAAGGTGGTTAGATCGTGGAGCTTTCATCGTTCATCTGAACGACATCATC
This sequence comes from Schistosoma margrebowiei, assembly GCA_944470205.2. Lineage (NCBI taxonomy): Eukaryota > Metazoa > Platyhelminthes > Trematoda > Strigeidida > Schistosomatidae > Schistosoma > Schistosoma margrebowiei. Next base: position 40,225,345 of record OX104026.1, on the reverse strand, counting down.
AGCAGCACAAACGTTAGACGTTTGTGCTGAAAGTTCCACGATCAAACCATCCAGCACAAAGAACCAAACTCTGTCAAAATCATCCACCTGAGCTACAAATCGTCTCAAGCATCTCAAAAAAAGAAGATGAAAAGCGAATTATTTAGCGCTATTACTATCCATATTACTATCATTAGAATTATTTAAACACCTTACTTGGAAAGAATTGAAATACATCAAAACAGACTGTACTATTTACATCGAGGTTCAGCATTTTACATAAATTTAGGAATGAAAACAAGGATATAAACCAGTTACTTAGTTATATAGGTTACTTTCGGAATTATACACTTAAAACACTTGTAAATCTTATTCATAAAGCTACTTAGCCAAAGGTATTGAAAATCAGCTACCAATCAAATGTAGGAATAAATGTATTCGAGCTTTGTTTTTATATCTATGTCTAGCGGTTAGTGTTTTCAAGTCTTTTCATGTGTTTTATCAATTTCCTGAATGTTTTTCTGAAATAAACGAACTATGTTGTGACAAGTTAGAGTTGGTATCAATCATATGTCATTTGTACAACTTTTTCAATATGAAATCAGTAATTCCTTTGATTAACAGTTTACAAAGTCAAATCCATCAGGTAGTTAAAACATTTAGTCTCAATATGACGAACTAATTTATTGATTTTTTCTTATTCAGGCTATAAGCAGTGGTCAAGGTCATGATCATGGAACTGAACTGACATCATCTAAGGAAGAAAATGGTGAACGTATAGCAATTATGAAAGGTTTTGTAGCTTTGGCTGGTGTATATTTCTTTTTCATGGCAGAGAAAATATTAAGTTTAACTTCTGAATATCGAGCTGAGAAAAAGCTTGAAAAAGTGAGTTTCCTATCAAATTTCCATTTATGAGTGTAGATTTTTTTTAATGTATCAGGTTTTTCTAAACAAGTAATATGATAGACATTACGAAAACACTGGCTTTTTGAGGTGTCACATTTATTATTTGCAGTTTTAGACAAAAAAAAGCCTTTGTCCTTGTAAAGGTTTTCATAACACTCAGTAAGAATACTAATTTGTGGGTAAGTGCTAATAACAATAGAACATTAATTTTCTATCAAATATAATAAGCTATAAAGTGGTCAAAGTAGAACTCTCCTCTTCATCACCTTATATACAGATATAAAATAGCAGTAAAACAATATGATATGTCAGCGCATATATCAATTCATACAGATAACCAGGGAAGAGAACATAATTTTCAAAATATTGAAATTCTCGGGAGAGGGAACTTGAAGTATCATAGGATATTTCTGGAAGTTTAGAACTCAGGTCAGTCAATCAGTGCTTTGTATCACAACATAAACTATATTGACCAGTACATAAGAGGTCAATTGAACTGGACAGTCCACAATGAGTAAATGACAAATGAGACTGACTAAACGTAAGGAAATAGTCAGTCGTATACAAGATCGTCAGAACCGCTTGATTTAGTGCCTGTGGAATAATTAAACAGTTCATTTCTAAATGAAGTATTTTGAAGATAAAACCTTAAAATTAAACCGAATAACTGAAATATCCAATAATGTTGAGACGTTACAAGGATCTAGAGTGAATAACTTGTTCATAGTGAATAATGTTTATTCTTAAAGTTTCATAAGTTCTATCATTTTGTCACAAGTTTATCGATAATGTCTTAAGTAATTGATCCTTAGTTCCCAGAATATCTAACTTATATGCTAACAACTTAAAATGAAATGATTCCACCTACATTGCATAAACACTTTTTCCCGTTGTAAACACATGAAAGAGTTTTTAACAAAATTATAGTACAGTTTAAAATTATGAAATTTCAAATTTATTTTTCTTGGAATTGATAGGAAGATCGTGAAAGAGCATTACTTAATTTACCTGTAGCTCCAGTAACTCGTCGTCTAAGTTCTGTAAGACCATCTATAGCTCCAAGTGGACTTTTAGCAGTACCTGGACAAACTAGAAGACTATCACAACTTGATTCTACATCATGTAGAAGAGCATCACGTGCTATGTCAATTGCAAATGAAGATGTATTTGTTACGGGATTAAGTAGCAAAGGTACGATTAAACTTTCTCATATAAACTGATTAAACCGCTTATTTTGTTATATCTATGGTAGTGATTGAAACAGATGTTTGTGAATTGTATTTCAACTTAACATGACTTTACATGTTAATAAATACTAACTTAACTTATGAAGACTCACCATCAGTTGTTTAAAGTAAACAGAAGATACTGGTTTCCAAATAATATAGTCGATGGATGATCGAAATTCTTGAGTTCAAACAGTATAGTAGTCAGTCAGTCACGAAGCCGACAGTGAAAGGCAAAAACATGATTTTCATCAGACAAGCTTTATATAATGATTACAACTACAAATGGATAGTACTTCCAATATTAATACTGTTTTGTTTTCCGACTTTATAAGCACTGTGTGATTGTGAAACTTTACTTATTGTAGGCTGTGAAACATGAACTGTAACAATAACCTTTGGATGTGTGTACCAACTTCGAAGGTATACAACACAAATAGACTATGGGTACTTTGACTTATTGTCCTATTTTAATCACTAAAATGTTACTTCGAAAAATAAATTATGGACTGCACCATCTTTACTAGGTTCATTTAGATAATGTATTTTGTAGCAAAATTGTAATAGTGATGTGGATAATTTTTTTTCCAGCAATGAAATCAATCGACATTCTTTACAGTTATGCAGAAGAATATGATGAGCTTACAAGAAGATCTTCACAAGATATTAGTGTAGACCAACCAATGGTAAAACATGAATTACAATTGGATCTTCCTGACGGGAAATCAAAGCAAATTAATGAAGGGGACAGCTCAAGGAAAGATATACAACAACAACAACAACATCAAGAAAATCTTGCAATAAATTTACCAAAAATTACAATAGCAAATGAAAATGAGACCAAGATAAAAGAATCAGAAAAACAGGTGAATCTTGTTTTATTGTCATTTTAGTTTTATACCATTATAAGAACTAATTTTAAGTAATGAAATAAGTTTATAGGAAAATTATATACCAATTAACTGTGATTGAAATTATAAGGTAATATTCTTCATTAGTTAATTTCAGTTGACGTATCATCAAAAACCGAGAAGTATTATACAGCTGTTTAGTCCTTCTCAGTAGTGTATAGCCAAGATCCTATTAAGGACTAAGCTTAAGACATTCAGTTCACTCAGTGGATGCTTAAATATTACAATCATCAACGTCATTACCCTTAAAGATACTGAACTACTACCCAATGAACCTCGTCAACTGAACTATATCACTGGAATTGTTTAATCGATCAGTTTGTGACAAGCATAATCACTATGAAAGCAGTTTTAATTACGGATTGTACTATGATGAAGAATTGGATGGAATGAGAGAATTCCATTATCGTTCAAAAATAGATAAACAATAGATAGATTAGAACATAATGACTAATCGATATAAAAGTTCCAGTTTTACATTGGGTAGATTACGTCACCTATACTTTATTTTTAACACTTTTTGCGCTGTCAATGTTTAGTGAGGGTTCAAATCACTCTCTCATTACAAAAAGTTATTTATTCTAATATAGGCAGATTGTTAATTTTTTCTATAATTCTCATCATTTTCAGTTACGTATCGACTTGCCAGATCATCACCAGGAAGACGTAAACACATCTGATCATGGACATGGTCATAGTCATGGTCATTCGCACGAAGTAAGAAATATAAGTTTTTTTAGTTCACCTTAACCTAATATTCATGTATAATTTTTAATTGTAATCTGTATATCCCACCAAAAAGAAGAATATTAGCTGTACTAATATTCATACTTGTCACAGTTGATGGTCAGAATACGGCTTGTAGTTAGATGTTCACTTGTCCACCAGTCTGAATAATTTGGCCCTGAATGTCCAGTGTTTCGATGTTAGGTGAGTAAAGGTAGATGGTGTAAATATCTCAGTCGTACGACGGGTTCATCTTGGTTCTTAGAATTTGGTTACAAATTGCAAGCAGTGAAGCTATTTTATGTGGATCTGAATCCACTAGGGAGCGTTAGTTCCCACTAGAATCCAGGTGACTTGTTAACGAGTATGAATCAGCACGAAAACTATGTCCAGGGTTTATTGCTGACAACTTCTAGCCAACTAACTTATCAGAAATTGTTATAACCAAAAAGGCATCAATGAGGATAAAAATGTGAGATAAGATATTGAGTTCTCAAGATAAGCCATCCTAATTCCGAATATTTCCTATATAATCAGTCACTTTATAACTTTCCCATATTTCATTACACAATAATGACTGATTTCAAGTTTTACCTTTGTCAGTCCTCATGAAAAAGTATTGCTTTACTCTCAACAACTTAATGAATTTTTCCATGTTTATGCTCAAATTACATTATGACATCAATCGGAAATCTGCTGAGTAACAAGAATGACTGAACTAATTGCTTTTCGCAGCAGATTTGTTTTTAATGAAAAGTACTGTAAAATTCAGCATAACTTGAATGAATCCTGACTAATAAAATCTGACGGTTAAAATCAACATTTCAGGATGATATTTCAAGAATACAAATGCTATCAAAATTTATTTTAACACATAGACATTGGTACAAGGAGGCACGGGTGTCCAAACCGAAGCAGGTGGTTCTTAGGGGCCACAACCCGAGCCTTTGACCTAAAGGTCTGACCCACAAGGCAGTGGAGCTTCGTAAGGAGATGCAGTCCCATGGTAGCCGGTAACCAACAATTGGTTCATACGCCATTTGTTCCCGCAGGATACTGGAGCCCATGTGCACCATTGGTTTGGAATCCAGTTAAAGCGCTGGATATTCGCTCTTCGACCTCTCATTTCCGTAAGCAACATCCCCGCCACGAGAAGGTAATGAGTAGGACTTCCCTGGCAGAGGCTATATACGCATTGTCATGTGAAAGGATTTGGAGAGGGAGAGCTGCCTCTCCCACGATAGAACGAAACAGCCATCTAGTGCTTCCAGGTTTTCCATGGTGGTCTAGCATCAATTGACTCATGATCTCAACTACCGAAATTAAACTCTATACATAAATGCTTGCTCTCAATGATAAAGATATACTTCTAACTCCTTGACTTCTAACATCTTGCAATTAGCTCTTTAAGAAACCAGTTTTCTATCTAAAAGATGTGAATTTTGTAGTATTGGCTGCTATGTTAAGCTCACATAGTTTAATCTGGCTTCTGGACAAGCCTATTTATTGATTCATTTTAAATCACACTATGACCTTGCCAATTCTTCGCCTATCAACATTGACTGTTTTTATATGAGCGTATATGAGTACATTGATTTTCCTACTCATCACTTGAATGTAACTTATTTTCGTCTGACTATAAATATCAATTCACACTTAGTTAAAATGGGTTGGCTCATACACCTTCTCCATCGCGCGTCATTTCCTTCTCTCTAGTTAGTTATACTATATTCAATATCTATCGATGAATGTATCCGAATGGTAAAACTGGTGTCGGATTTCTTTACGATTCCCATTAATAATTGAAAATGTTATAATATATAAACTAGACTTCACCTAATTACTAATCCTTATGAATATTAGTCGTTAGTGTAGTAAACGAGAAAACAAGTTGGGACAATCGAATGTATTCGAACAAAAAATGACAGAATTTCTTCATAAAAATCTTTTGCGAAATGCTAATCAGTTATCTCAGACTTCATTGTTTCTATTTTTCGATCCCATACCAATCATTGTCTGTTTTCATTCTCTTTTCTTCAATTTTCTTGATCTTCTACCTTCATGAATTTCACTTCCGAATGATAATGCAGACTACTTATATCTACTGATATCAGTAGTATACACCACAATAGTAATAATAATCTCTTATTTCAATGGTAGATATTTGAAAAATTAGTAAACTTTTCGCACAAAATAAAAAAGAAGCATCTTAACAAGTTTTACCTGATCTTTATTTGTACTGTAACATATTTACTTCACATGAACAAGTTTTATTTTGCCTTCAGTTCATTTGACCAAAAGAAAATTGTTACTCCGTTATATGATTTACATTTGATAAAACAACACTCAACAGTAACATAGAAGATTTCCAATTTATGTTTAAGAATATATGATGAATAGACACTAATCCTGATGAGTGACTTCAAGGACTTATGCAACTCAATCTCTTTTATCAAACATTCGATAAATAAATAACTTGGAATAACGCAGGAGAATAATATTTCAAATCATAAATGCTTATCATCATCCATTACTGAAAATGTTATAACAAATAAAAAAGTGAATAGCCTTTTTTTATTAATGGCTAGTATATTCCTATTTCTTTTTAGGTTCCAGAATCTGTAGCCGCAGTTGCTTGGATGGTAATCATGGGTGATGGTCTACATAATTTTACAGATGGGATGGCTATCGGTCAGTTTTATACGCTGATACATTTTGATAAAGTCTGTAGTTTTCCCTAAGACTGTACAGTTTATTCATTTCTGTCTATAAAAAAGTGATGAGATCATAATTTATGGACGACCTTTGAGCGACGCTAGACTGACCTTGAGAGTGTCCACTTAATAACCCGGACCAATTCAGGGTTATAGGCCTGTGTGAGAAATCAAAGTTATGATTTACAGTTGACGATTAAGGTTAGAAATTAGATTTAGGGTTTTCATCACGAACTAACATCAGCCATAATGCATAAACTCCATTAATCCGAATGAATGAGCGAATTTCGCGTTAAAATTCATGACCTGTTCTTCCATAGTCTCGCCAAAAAAGTATATATTGAGCAACATATGTGGATAACATGTGACGTAGCAAATATACAGATTCACAAAGGATAATTCAACTTGATAATCTTTAGCAGTTAGTTGGCTATTAACACTGTAGGATCTGATATATTTTGGCACACCATCATAAATGATAGCTCATTTTATTCATAGATAGGTAATCATACAATCAGTAATATCATGTGAGATTTTATACAAACCGCTTAAAAATTGCATAAGAACTATTTTAATAACTTAATAGTAGTATGATTAGAAATTCTAAACTACAAAATAGGACTAGTCACTTTAAATTAGTTAGTTAAGTAGTATAACGATAAAACAGAGTTTATCAGAATCTGGCTATAAACTTAATACTTGAAAGATAGATCAACTTAATGTTTAATATATGCAAAAGGTTACATAAACAGCAAATTAACACTGTTATGTAAGTTTTTTTGATTGCTTAGCAGGAAACAATTCTTAGTGAATATTCTTTTTGATAAGATCAAGTATGTTTTCCTAAACGCTGTACGGTGGCGCGACTTCGTGGATTGGTTGAAGTTAGACATTAACACCATTGGGTGCCAGCTCAGTGGTCTAGTTGGTTAAGCACCTGGCACGCGACTGATAGGTCCTGGGTTCGAATCTCTTAGGGTGCGGGATTGTGAATGGGCACTGCTGAGGAGTCCCACGATAGGACGAAACGGCCATCCAGTGCTTCCAGATTTTCCATGGTGGTCTAGCTTCAACTGACTCATGACTTCAATCAGTGAAATAATCATACACTTAAACAGAACTTAAATCGGCGGTTAGTAGTGCTATGTCTTTATGCATTTGAATGGTTATTACGCAATTTATTCGCCAATCAAAATACAACTTATTCACCTTTTTACTGTACTAAATCAATGACATTCATTCAATCTGATCAACCTAGTGTCCTCTATTGGTCCGTTTCTCGCATGACCCATCCAGCTGAGTTCAGAATGCCAACAACAGCCTCAATTATGCGAATCATTTATTTCAGACATACTGGGTTTATATACCAAGCAAACAGACCGCAACATACCATAAAATAGAAAATAACATATGTACAAAATATAGCCAAAGGTGGCTGTGAACGTGGGAGACAGTAATTAATAAACTGAGTATAACATAAGAACAGTAAATTGTACAATAATAATCTACAGATCAAAATGAGGCTTATAATAAGAGGAATATTTATACGATAAGAATATATAGATAATATTAGTCCATTAATAGGTCTCAAAAGTTACTCGTACTTTGGTCTTCGCTAGGGATATTATATTACCACCTCTAAAATTAATTATTTTTATGAATCTGGTGTCCATCTTGTGTTAATGAGGTATGGCAACTTGGACCGATGCATATATGTGCCTGGTCCTACGTTGTAGCTAATTGACTGACTGACTAGGGATATACCAAGTAGGAATGGTATACAGCCAATATAATCAATAATTATAAGACCACCATCAGTGATGTTTCAAAAACCTCAAATAGCATGTAGACGATAACATTAAATACCTATTGAATTTTCCGTTTTCATGTATATGTGCAATAATGAGAGATAACTACATAGACGAACAGTGATACAAAAGATACATAATTAATTGTGTAAAAGAGAGTAAACTCAGATAACGCATGTAAGCAGGAACGCATTCATCTTCGTCCTTTACCTAAGATATATTACATGAGATTTCTCTAAAATTAGCCATTTTCATAGGTGTTTAGACGTGGATATGAGAGAATACATACATTTAATGTGTAGTAAAAGCTTTGTATTTGCATTAAGCACGCTATATATATCGCATCTTGACCTCAGTTTTGATAAGTTTCAGTTTCGTATTAAACTGTTTAGGATGTAAAAAATTAACACTCGTGTTTCAAATTAATCAATGTTTTATGAAAACAAGTTTAATCTCTTAATGGTATTTACCATAGTGTGTTATCGGTCAATTTTCCAGTGTCATCAAGTGATTAACTGATTACATCCATATTGACAATTCATCATTCGTCACCGATTGAAATGAGTAGTCTTTGTGTTATACCGTGAACTGATTAAAGTTAAGAATATAAGCCATCGGATTTCAACTCTAGTCTAATGATCAACGGTTCATCGCGGAACCGAAACATCCTTGTTTCGGTTCCTGAAAGGATCACCGATCGGCACTACTAGGACAAAATAGCCATCCATTTCTAATTAGATCTTAGTAGTATCCCGATGGTTTCAAACTCACAACTAATCACATATTTAAGTGTTAAAACTGGTTGTCTTGTGTTAAATATATTAACCTCGATATTGGTTTGCCTAGCACCAGTATAATTTATGTTTATCTTATAAACTAGTTTCGATGCTAATGACTGGTGTTATCTGCTTCATGGACTTGTTTTGAAAATCTATTTAGTCATTATTATGAAGTCTACAAACCTTACAATCCTTCATGATTTACGAGGTTTCTCTAGGTGATGTCAGTTAGTAAGGAAAATTACTATCACGCATTACTACCTTAAATGACGCGTTTGATCTTCTATCCTAACTAACTAGCTAACCAATCCGAATAAATCCAAACTTAAAACAGCGTCGAACAAACATTCTTCTGAATGTGAAACACTCAAATCGATTTGTTTATGACATTCACTATATTCATAGTAAATTTTCCCTGTAATTTGAATTGGTCAGTATAAAACAATTATCAAGGATTCCTAATTATATTGTCTTAACAAACAAGCATTAAACAACTGCTTCAAACAGTTTATCACCTAGTTATTTCTAGACGAAATTATTTAGGCAATTATCTGAGAGTTTCTTTGCTTCTTTTTTGCAGGTGCTGCATTCGCTCAAAGCATTTCAGGTGGTCTTAGCACAAGTGTTGCAGTATTCTGCCATGAACTACCGCACGAACTAGGTAATGTAAAATGTACATTAAATGTCCTTAAAGATCACACAATACTTCGACAATGAATGATATATGCTTCATCTTAAGTTTCAGGGATAGGTTTAACTTTTGTTACAGGTAAACCAGATGATTTCGGCGACTATGGAGAGTTAGCAATAAAGAGTACAACAATAATCAGGAAAAGTGTGTATTCTTGAGAAGTTACAAAATATTCATACATAAACATGGCCTTAACTCTTCCATTTACACGTTTCGGTACGTTCGGTAATCTGGACCGTCTCTTCATCTGGACTTCACGTGTTATGCCAACGTCGTACTTCTAATGAACTGAAGCTCTTCACTCCAGCTGACAACTGCTACAATTTTGACGTCACGTTCCGCTAAACACTACTTACAAACAATCTTGTTAGCAGCGTCCGCTACATTAAGCTAGAACCGCCCGTCCTGTTCTCCAGGCTTCCTAAATTTAACTTATTTGACCTGTCGGTTTGAAAACAAAAGCTGCATTTCAGCCTACTTCTGCAAAATGAATAAAAGGGCGATAGAATGACTAAAAAGTTGTTATACTCTAACCAGGGCCATGACCTCAGTCTGTTGTATTATGGTCATTCTGTTAATTGATACTAAAGTGTGATATATTTAGTCCTAATTCGTTAAGAAAGTCTCTTATGACGTAGGCTTTGTGCCTGAAATTTCTGTTAAATTATACTTAATTAAGGATTCTCAGGACGTTTCATTGTCCGCTCCATTAATATGAGTTCAGTTAGACCGAATTTGTAATAGCTATCATGTGAACCGTCCATAAAATTGCCTCTTCCAAGTTAAAACTACTTTTTTTACCGCTTGTATACGTGTCAATAAAATTTCTAATAAACTCCCAAATTTTTCACAGTCTTCATAATCATCTTACATTTTCGGCTGATTATGAAATATTACTTAAGATATACTAGTGAATACCCATACGTTTGGTACAAGTAGTAATATAATCATTCAATCCTCACACTACACAATGCGATTGCATAAATTAAGTGATTTGAAGTTGCAAATTTTATGTTTCGGGATAATTGGTGTACGTATTCTGATTAACCTCAATAATGTTCATTCTAATAATTGGGGCCTGAAGGTCAGGTTAAGGTTTGACCCCCTCGGAGTGGTCGAATATGGCCAATAATAAGTAGTCTCAAACAGGAACCGAGAAATTGTCCAGTGATTTATATGGAGTTTTGTTCTCTGAGTCGGACGATTTGGTCGTTAGGCTTTCATTATTCTTCTGAACAACAGTATCAACACAAACTTCTGGTAAAAGTGAATTGTTCGAATTTTTCCATATATGAACCACAGCTTGTCGACCTCGATCTTGATTGGTTATTGTTCACCTTTAACCTGTCATTGCTTACTTCTTTATTTTCATTGTATCTTCCTTCGATTTGATTCCTGGTCCTAAATTTCTCCATGATTCTTCTGGTTGGTTGATAGATTATATCGATTTCAATGTGTTTGTTGAGTGCTGACTGACCTGGGTGTCAGGCTGCTAAAAATTCTCTGGTGCATTTAGTATTCCCCTTATCCAAAATCTCAACATTTTTCCAGTCGAATATGTGTCCACAGTTGTCCACATGCATTGAAATAGGTGAAGATATGTCAAGGCGCTTGACTGCTAATTGATGTTCGTGTACGCGACGATGAAGGAGGCGTCCACTTTGTGAGATGTTGTGTTTTTCGGATTTGGAACATTTTATTTTGTAGACTATGTTCGGTTTTTCTTATTCTCCACCATCAAAATTGTTCAATGTCCTATAATTTCCACTTGATGTTTGACCAATGTCATTCTATAACATCAATTAATTTAGAATCGAACAATCTTTACAAACTGCTCATACTAACAACTGATAAAGAAACAAAGTGGAAAAGAGTAATTATGAACATGTAGTTAAAATATTGCCCACCAGAATGTTTTTTATTAATTTCATGAATTTGTGCTGGGTAAATCAAACTATATTATAAACTCTGTATCCCTCTAACACTGAAAAAGTATTCCATTATATATAATGTGACTCATGGTTGCTAGAATACCATGTCATGTAATCCACACAAAAACCCACCAATTTCACTTTTGTGTATTGCCTTGGAGATTATTTTCATTTAGAGGAGAATAAATAAATGATATCTTACTTAGAGAGCATCATCTTGATAGACTATATCATTTTTCAATTTGTGTGAATTACCAAATAAGATGGACCATCCTAAATTTATTGAAGTCATGAACTACTGAAAATTCGGAAGCACTGAACGACAAAATCATGGATTGATTAGGATTAGATATTGAAACCGCTGGATGCCAACTCAGTGGTCTAAAGGATAAGTGTTTACACCTGAGAACGAAGGTCCTGGATTTGATTTCTTGTGTGGTGATTGTGGATGCCCACTGCTGAAAGGTGCCGTACGAGGAAGAAACGACCTTACAGTGCTTACAGGTTTCCAGTTGTAGTCTAACTGAGATTGGTCCTTGGTTTTAGCGAAATTCAACAACCTCCACAACCCATCCTAATTTTAATTAATTAGCGAATATAATGACATAACGTTTAACTCGAGGTGTAGGTGAGACTATAATGTATGGACAACCATTGAGCGACGCAAGACTGACCTTGACCATGACTAAATGAGGGTTATGAATCTGTGTGAGGAATTATAATTATAATTTACAGTTGATACTTAAGGTTAGAAATTAGATTTAGGGTTTTCATCACGAACAGACATCAGATATAATGCCAAAACTCTATTTAGTCAAATGGATAAGTGAATTTCGCGCCAAAATCCGAGACCTGTTATCTTATACCTGATTAGTTCGCCCATAACTTATAGTCTCGCCAAGGTGTATTCTGAATAAGTTTACTTACATACTTCTTGAATGACTACTAAATTTGAATTTGCTAATCAACCGTAATGTGCTGATCAATGACTATTTGGTACGTGTGATACATTCCAATCATAAATATATACTAACTAATTGCAGAAATGTAAATAATAATCCTTGGTAATGATAGAATAAAATTGATCATATCATAATGATAGAATGTTGCCACACAAAGAATTTAACCATTTTTGTTATATTCCAATGTTTGTTTTTCTGCCATTGTATTCTTACTTCTTTTTTTATTCACAGGTGATTTTGCTGTACTTTTAAAAACTGGTATGCGGATTAAAGAAGCAATGTTTTTCAATATTATCTCATCAATTCTTTGTTTATTTGGAATGTTAGTTGGTATAGGTATTGGTAATGTAGAATCGGCAAGTTACTGGATATTTGCAATTACTGCTGGAACATTTATCTATATTGCACTTGTCGATATGGTAAGTAAAAAGAAAAGAATTTGTTGTAATTTGTGCTCCTATCATTGTATAACGTAATGATACCGCCAATTAGAGAACAGTGAATTATCGACCTGATCAAAGATGCATAAAACAAGTACGAGCAGTCTAAAGGCCTTATCGGTTCTGCTTTCTGCCTAGTCCAGCCTGTTAAATCTAGAACACCATTCTCAGCCTCTGCGATATGAATCATGTATTTCAAACATACTGGGTTTATATACGATCCAAACAGATCATATCGTTCCATAAAATGGAAAATAACATTTGTACAAGATCTAGCCAAAAGTAGCTGTCAATGTGGGAGATAGTAATTATTAAACTGGGGATACACTCAAGAATGATAAATCGTATAATAATAGTTCATAGGTCAAAATAAAGCTTATGATAAGAGAAACACGAATATGAATAGTTTAGTTACTTAACAATTATGCGATAAAACTACACGTATAGTATTAGTCCAGAAACAGATTCCGACAATTACCATTCATTATTCTCATCGGGATATAACATAATCATAATTGAATATGTAATTATTTAAATTATTCAGTTATTGATATTTTGACTGAAATTTATTCAGTTATAGTCTCATACTGTTATACAGATTCCATTGATTCGATAGAAAGCTTCCTTATACTTGACATAGTTGAACTTCTCTGAACATGGCTTTTCACTTGAACTCCGAGAATTACTTCTCAAAGCTATTCACTAGTAAGTAAATGACAATTATCAGTACAGGGTTGTGAAGATCATGTGTGCACTGGTGAGGAGTTCCATACTATGAAGAAACAGTCTGCCAGTGCTTCCAGGTTTTTAATGGTGGTCTAACATTAATCCATTCATGATCTCAATTAAAAAACTCAACAGTCTCCAAAACCCTATACTGATAATTATCATATGCGCACTAGTGACTAGCTTCGAGAGGTAATTCTCTGAGTTCTAGTGAGAAGCCGTGACCAGTGAAGTTCAATCGATACGATGGAAGTAAAAAAAACAATTATAGTCTTTGTTTCATTTGTTTTTAGCCATATATTCTAGCTGAAGTTATCAGCAACATTTTCAATGTTCAATAAGTTTTATGTTCCCAAAACTTTGAACCATTCTCAGTCATTTTTATAATTTTTTAATTTTAATCTAATATCTGCTTACAAATGTCTGGAGACTATATCTGATAGGTATGAATAAGGATTGGAAATTGGGCCTTTGATCGGCTACAGAAATGCTATAATTACATCAAAATTAGGCCGGAATGGCGTATTAGACACTATCACTATTGGGTGCCGGCTCAGTGGTCAAGTAGGTTAAGCGTTAGCGCGCGAGACTGAAGGCCTTAGCTTCGAATCCCGCTAGCGGGATCGTGGATGTGCACTGCTGAGGACTCCCACAATAGGACGAAACGGCCGTCCAATGCTTCCAGGTTTCCAAAGGTGGCGGTCTAACATCAATCGTTTCATGATCTCAATCAGTATGGCATGTGTTGTTGAAGATCGATTATTATATGAAGCCTAGTCGCATACATTAAACTATCTAAGTACTTTAACTACTTCCAATCATATGTGTAGATGCAAGCTTCTATTAGTCTTACGAAGTACCATTTAGTCAGATAATGCAACAATAAATAACACACTAAAAATGTTACCATACTACTGATAAGTTAGGGAAGAATGGTTAAGATTTATATCATCGCATATTTAAAAAATACATTCCTTCAGGTCGTGTTATTTGGTTCATAAATGTACAACATCTTTAACTGTTTTTTCTGGAAATTCCTGCACAAACTAACTAATGACATCAAGGTAATTAATTGCATACTACCATTCGATAGTGCTAATCGAGACTCCGAATGCCCTGGTACGTCCAAGAGTGAAGAGAGTCCGCCATCCCTCTCGAAATGCTCTCACATGGTCACGCGTATATAGCCTCTGCCAGGGAAGTCCTACTCACTGCATTCTCGTGACAGGTGTGCTGTTTACCAAATTGAGAGGACGAAAAGCGAATGTCTGGCGCGTTAACCGGGTTGGTGCACATGGAGAGTCCACCTAGGGGAGTTGGAAAACCCTGATTCCAAACCGATGGTACACATGGACTCCAGTATCCTGTGGAAACAAATGACGTATGAACCAGTTTTTGGTCACCGGCTACCATGGGACTGCATCTACTTACGATGCTTTACTGCCTTGAGGACCAGACCTTCAGGTGGAAGGCTGTGGGTGTGGCCCCCTAAGAAAAAAACCTGCTTTGGTTCGGGCACCCGGGCATTATCACAACCCTCACACATATCAAATGACATTTGTGTGGCGCATATGTATTTGGTGCCTTCTTGGACTAATATCTATGTGTTAAAATTAATAAATAAATATCACAGATTTAAATCATGAGTCAGTTGAAGCTAGACCACCATTGAAAACCTGGAAGCACTGGACGGCCGTTTCGTCCTAGTATGGGACTCCTCAGCTCACTGAAGACAATGGTATATGGTAACGCAACTTCGTGGATTGGTTGAAGTTAGACATTAACACCGTTGGATGCCGGCTCAGCGGTCTAATTATTATTATTATTATTATTATTATTATTATTATTATTATTAGAAGCTTTATTCAACATTATATTTTTGGTACAACATAGAACTCTCAGCATAAAGTATTTCAACAAGTTTCCTTTTCTTATACCTTGATCTATTGTGACGATAAATTTTGAATGATGACCGGTTAGATGTTAGGAGTTCGGTAATCCACATTTGATTAATGTTCGTTCGTTTCAATGCATATTGCCAGCCACCATGATGTCGATGATTGTACCTTTTTGTATCACGTATAGCGAAAGGTTGTAAACTTTTCATAAACGCGCCTGAATAGATTGTGTGCACAATGGACATAATGATGAACTAAAACAAGCAACAAAACAGATAACTTGATGAAATATGTAGATCGGAGGAAACAGGTAGCCCAGATATTCAAGCAGGCCGCCAGTAGCGAAGCCAGTAGGTCCTGGGTTCGAGCCCCGCGTGGTGCGGGATCGTGGATGCACGCTGCTGAGGAGTCCAATACTAGAACGAAACGGCCGTCCAGTGCTTCCAGGTTTTCAATGGTGGTCTAGCTTCAACTGACTTATGATTTAAATCTGTGGAAATTTCTACAATCTCCACAAACTCCTTCTGAAAATAAATATCAGTCAAATAATAATGTAGTCACTATATATAAAGCTTTTGATGTATTCAGCTTAACGTTAAGTGATTGCAGCGAATGAGCTGAAAAACCTAGACCTAATTTTTGTGCTAACTGAGTCATCACCAAAGTTTACCTGTAATGGCAGTGGAAGTGATAATTTCCATAAATTTTAAACCAATGTCAAAATAGACTATACGTATTATCAGTGGCTCAGTGGAAACGTCTCTCATGAAATAGAATTCAGTTCCATGAAGAATATAATTCAGCTAAAGATTGAGAATGCACCAAGATCTAAATCTAATCTCAAGGATTCCTGTTATTATTTATCATTCATTAGCTAACAGAAATCCTTTCACAATGATAACAACAACAACAAAGTTAAAATAAAACATCCATATCAAATGTGTATGACGGTTTAAACCAATCATCTAATTTTCGAGTGATAAGTCACCCTCATTATATCATATTCTCTTTAAGATTCTACCAATACTGCAAAGATAAGCTTCGATTAATCGACACATAATAAGTATATATATACCGGTATTTGACCACAGATGCCTGGGAAATATTGCTGACGTCTGCTGGGATCACCGGGTAAGTAATAGTGAGGTTAGACGCAGGGTATTAGGGAATGATGGTAAATCAGTTGATAGGGTTGTGAATCTTCATCGACTAAGATGGTTGGGCCACGTGTTACACATGCCTGAATACCGATTACCACGACGTGCAATGCTAACCGGTGTTCGGGGGCGGCCA
This sequence comes from Schistosoma margrebowiei, assembly GCA_944470205.2. Lineage (NCBI taxonomy): Eukaryota > Metazoa > Platyhelminthes > Trematoda > Strigeidida > Schistosomatidae > Schistosoma > Schistosoma margrebowiei. Next base: position 40,208,352 of record OX104026.1, on the reverse strand, counting down.
AACCAAAACGTGGCATCGGTGCTTGAAGTCACTAACTTCTAGTCTGACCCATGTTGTTAGATGCAGACTACTTGGTTGAGGTCCACATGACTATCGTAACCAATGGTTGAAGACTCTTGGTGACATGGCTCAGAATCGATCACAATGGCATAGGTAGTGTATGCACTCTCTATCTTCTCTTAAACTAAGAGATTAAAATCACTTCATATCTTTCTTTCTACAAACTAATTCTTTCTTCCTGCATATATATATATATATATATATATATATATATATATATATATATATATATATATATATATATATATATGGATTTACTTCTATTGAATGAATGAATTCAACTAGATTCAATAATCTTGTTGTTTGTTTTATCAATAATTCTAGTTACCTGAATTGAATTCAGTTGAATTGAGACCAGGTCAAACACGTATTGGTCAATTAATTATTCAAACAACTGGTTTAATAACTGGTGTTGGAATTATGCTGGTTATAGCATTATTTGAAGATTCTATTCGTGTAATAGTTGATTAAAATTATCATTAAAAAAAAATTTTTTAAAAATTGCATTTATATTACATAACTTGATGAACTCTTATTGTAACCATATAAACTATTATAATTGAATATCCATTAGTATATTTGACTATGTATTGATGATATATCATAAACAAATCATTATACTACTTATTGAACTTATTTATTTCATTTATATATGTTATTCATTTTATTTCATTAATTGAATATTACCAATATTATCTTTCTATTGTGAATTTGGATATTTGGTTGTTTTTTTCTTTTTATTATTATTCACTTATTTATCTACTTACTCATTAAAGTATGTAAACAAATAAACTATTCATCTAACTATTTATATAACTGGAAAACTGAATTACAAACTGGTATACATTTCGAATTCACTTAACAGTATAACTACATTTATTTATTTGAACTTATAAATATTAGTACAAATGGGCACCGAATATACATGCGCTACACAATATTTGATTTTATTTGTATATGGGCTGTGATACTGTCTGGATGCTTAAACCGAATCAGGTGGTTTTGGAGCCTTTGACCTAGAGGTTTAATCCACAAGGCAGTGAAACAAATTTAGGAGATGCAGTCCCATGGTACCCGATGACAAACAATTAGTTCATATGCTATTTGTTCCTTAAGGATATCCTTAGTTTGGAATCAGGGTTTTCCAACTCTCCGTGTCCATCAACACGGTTAAAGCGCCTGATATTCTCTTTTCGTCCTTGCAATTTCGTAAACAACAGCTCCGCTGCGACAAGGTAGTGAGTAGGATTTTCCTGTTAGTGGCTGTATACTCATGGCTGTATGAGGGCATTTCGAGAGGAAGAGTGAACTACAGTTTACAAATATGTTAACATATTTTTTAATCGAGTAGGTAAACACGAACACAACATGTTCTTAATTTATATTGTATATAGCATTGAGTAAAATTTACTAGTCAGTAAGGAGATATTTAATCTAGTTCAGATTGAATAATAATTAAAGTTTTTCATCATATATTCTTTCTGAATTACTTCTGTTTTAATACATAAAGATGAATGCAGTAATCTACTTTATAAATATTTTATAACTATGAAATATGGACTTTGAAAGTTGAAAATATGCAGAGGTTTTACATATTCAATTATAGATCTCTTTAAACTTTTGAAAATGTATGCTGAAATAACTATATAACATAGAGGTTAGTTATAAGGCCCAATGACATACTGCTTAAGTTGGTTGGTGTAACTATAGACATTTCACTGATTTAAGTGGTTGAGATGGGTCACATATGGTTATATACTGCTCACCCTGACATGAAATGCTCACTCGTAGTGAGGGAAATTGTAGGTAACCTGATAGATACTCGTGGTTATACTATAAAATGTTCAGTTCACTGGTTCAACACTGGTCGTAGATGCATCTGTTCATCTTTCCCTAAAAATTAAGCTTGGTGTTATTCGATACTTTCAATGTTCCGGTCTCATCAGTTCATCATAAACAAAATATAGCTCACATTGAGCTTTATACTTCAATGGATATTATCTAGTTATCGTATACTGAAATAGTGTGTGACAACTTGAACTGATATTCATTCGTGACAGTTTCATATTGTCTTACAGTTTCTGACATTCAGAAGTTTCAGTAATGAGCATATCAGCTTCCAAACTAACAACCAGTTGAGTGTGATAGAAATGGTATTGCCAATTTTATTTCATAAACAATGAACAAAACCTATGAATCCTTCTACAGTGAAAATGTTACTTTTGCCTCGTCAAAAATCCAGACTACCAGTTTTATTATTAGACATCCTCCTCAATTCCATTAGTGATACTGTGGTGTATGCTACTTATGTCGACAGATATAAGTGGTATATAACACCAATCGAAAGTGGGAAACCTGGCAGCAGAAGGTTGAGAAGATAGAATAGGAAGGAATGGGGACATAAAGTATTGGGTTTGGAAATGAAGGAACAATAAAGTCTGAAACAATTAATGAACATTTTGCAAATGAAGGATTGAATGTATGGCTTTTACATTTTTACTAAATAACTGTAATTTTATGCTTAAATACATTCGGTCGTCCCCACCTGTGTTTTCGTTCATTACAATATTATCAGTATTTTTATGAACTGTATGAATCACAATATACACATTACATCATTACTCAATAAAATACTTCACAAATTCAGTCTTAAATATAAACAACTGGAAATAACAAACCCATATAATTGATAAGAAATATTATTATCCAAAAGATAAGTTGGTAATGAATGTGATTCGGTAGTATGAAAAAAACTTCTCTGGAGTTTGAAGCAATGAATATTGGTTGGTGTCCTAATCCCTTTGTAAACATCAACTGAGATTCTAAGGGATTCATTCGACGAATTCCAAATAAAAAGAAAATTGGACGACTCCCTAGAATAATTATGTAATCCATTAAAGCAACATGTCCATTTTAAGCTGATAACAAATATTCTTAGATTAAAAAAATTATAATGTAATATTCGTAGGGTAGTCAATTTCATTGTAAAATTTTCAATCTTCCTAGACTAATTTGAGTACCAAGTTTATGGAAGTCCACTAATCTATTTTTTATCTTTCTTCTACCTGAAGTTTGTGCTGACGATGTCGTTCAGAAAAATTATGACAACTCCACGACAAAACCATCCAGCTCAGAGAACAAAACTCCACCAAAATGTTTCTTTTTCTTCGATTTTCTATATTTTCTCTATTAAATTTCTGCTCATAGGTGTCTAAATAACTTGATTTAAGCAAAGATATTATCATTAGTACAAACGTTAATGACATACAGCTAACTAATATTCTTAGATGAGTTAATTACCTGAATCAGCATAGAAACCCTAATAATTAGAGTGTGACAAAAATAGTTACAAAGTGATAAACTGTTAAATTGATTTTTATTGTAAAATGTATTGATTTTGAGGAAACTTGTAAACCAATATTAGGTCTTAATAATCTTTACAACCCTTATTAAGTTCTCGTTTGTATAAATATGGCTTAAAGTGGTACGCCTTCATATTGATTAAATCTTAATAATGCTTGTTTAATTTTTATTTTATTGATTTTAACACATATATATTGGTACAAGGCAGCACCGAATACATATGCGCCACACAAATCTCATTCGATATGTGTAAGGACTGTGATACTGTCTGGGTGCCCAAACCAAAGCAGGTGGTTTTCTTAGGGGGACACACCCGGAGCCTTCGACCCAAAGGTCTGATCCACAAGGCAGTGGAGCATCGTAAGAAGATGCAGTCCCATGGTAGCCGGTGACCAACGATTGGTCCATACGCCATTTGTTCCTTTAGAATACTGGAGTCCATGTGCATCATCGGTTTGGAATCAGGGTTTTCCAACTCCCCTAGGTGGACTGTCCGTGTCCACCAACCCGGTTAAAGCGCCAGACATTCGCTTTTCGTCCTCTCAATTTGGTAAACAACACCCGTGGTACGAGAATGTAGTGAGTAGGACTTCCCTTGCAGAGGCTATATACGCGTGACCATGTGAGAGCATTTCGAGAGGGATGGCGAATTCTCCTCACTCTTGGCCGTACCAGGGCATTTGGGGGCAATGCATGTGTTGGGATATTCAGGAAAATATCCCAGAAATTATTCTAATAAGTCTAATGCTATTCTTGTACATGGTATGATTTTCTTATTGGTCAGTACTTATTTCACGTTATTTTCCTACTGATCAATATTGTACAATGTTATTTTCTATTTTATCTTACGTCGTGGTCTGCTTGACTGGTATATAAACAAATTATGTTTGAAACATAATGATTCATATATCTGAGGCTGAGACTTGCGTTCTGGACTCAACTGCTGGGCTAGATAGGGAAGTGGGACCAATCAGAACCCCAGGCCGTTCTACGTGTTTGTGCGTCTTTGGTCCGATCGGTAATTCGCTACCCTCAAATCTGCCGTCACAGTTATAGCAGCTTGTTTAAAATTTATAGTGAAAGACTTGATATTATTACAATAATCTACTAATAATGAAAATATCAAGTATTCTTGATGTACTTCGCATATTTCGAAAATAGAAATAGGATGAATTAACAGAACAATGATAAAAATTCATTCTTAGAGTTAAAAAAGGTGGATAGAAATCAATTAGGCAATTTTTGTTAACCAATAAAAACAGTAGAAACTGATCATTTGGAATTGTGAATACTAACAACGAAAAATTACGTCCGTAAATTGACGAGCTACAAATGTAGCGTTACAAATTTAACATTTTAAATTTCTGTTCATGTCAGATTACGTCTCAGTCGCATCTACAAGATAGACAATATGTACAGCTAAGAAACCCTTGAACTGTGAGATCAGAATTATTTTATACCTTTCTTTCTACAAACTAATTCTTTCTTCCTGTATTATATTCTTATACACGATCTTTCTCTTATATATTACTACCATTGAAGTAACTACTTCTATGAATTTGGTGATCATCTTGTTGTGCTAATGAGATGTGAAAATATGTGCCTGGTCCTATGTTGTAGCTGACTGACTGACAGCTAAGGTTTAAAATCACCTACTAAGTAAAGTTTATAATATGAGTTACACAAACCTGCAAGTTCTGATTTTTTATAAACATGTTGTCGTTTTTTGAAAACATCTTTGGCAATCATTTTCTAATTGTAATGAGAATGCACAAAATCTTCAACATAAGACAGTCCAATAAATCAGTAAAGGGTGAATAGTTTTCTCGAAATTAGTCGTTAAACAGTGAAAACTAGGGTATTCTCGTAAGTGAGATACAACAACTCATGATTGTAATAATGATCATCAAGATACTGCGTAAAAACCTTTCAGTTCGAATCAATGAATAAGATTCACGTACACAACCGACGAGTTATCTATATTACCATGTAAAGAACGAATTTCAAAACCATTCTTAGTAGTGCCTGAGAATTTATTGATCAATGAAGATGACTTAATTTGACATACATATTTCATATAGAAACCACATGAATTTCGACAACCGTCTCATCATGAGATGAGAGTTTCATCCACATAAGTCTTTGATTGTCTCAAGAATTATGTTCTCATCGGAAATCCTACAACAGTAAATACCTCCGAAAATTATATCATCTTCACTCTTAAAAATGGACATGGCAAACGACAGTGATGATCGTTATTAGAATCCGATACCTACAATCTAGAATCACTACTTTAATAGTCCCCGGAAATATGCATTTAATTGACCGATTGATTTGACGCTTTTGATTAAATGAAGGGTACATGCGGAGAGGGATGTTTGCTAAGAAAATCTCACACTCTTAAACATCAATTCTTGTTGGAGGTATTCTAAGTATTATGCTTTGTTTCTCTGTGCTATATATTCTTTGGAAAAGAATTGTAGGCTAGGCTGAAATACATCAGAAACTCAATTTTGTCGCCTTTGGGATATTAAAGATACATCAATACTTCTATTGTAAACAGTCCACTCAAAAGTCAGTATAATTAAAATTTTGGTAATGATACGGACGCTGACTTCAACATTCTATCTCTTTAATACATTCAATATCTTATTGTTACTAACTTTCAGATAAGCGATGATGGATATGATATACTTTATTACATAAATTCCTTGGGATGAATCATTTCTATCACCATTATCTCAAAACAAATACGTTTTGTTCGTTGATCAACCTGATAATCTGAATTTCGTTGAGTTTTGCCACAGTATGGAGAAAAAAACCGAAGTCAATAATCTCGACCACTGAGGCTAAACTATGTCGTACGGCTTAAGCACTCTTATCGAAATGTTATATCGGTGCGGCGGGGGACCATGTATGCTCACCGTTGAAGAACTTGGTACTAGAAAGAAACGTCTACCCAGTGCTATCTTATTTTCAATGGCACCGTAACTGTTATCCATCCATAACATGACCTCGGTTACATTCAGAATGTCTTAGTAAGACCGAGAACCATATAGTAAAAACTTCATTTGCAAAATGTTCGTTAATGGACTTAGACTTCATTGCTCCTGCATTTCCATACAAATTACTTTCTGTTCCCGTTCTTTACTCCTCGATCTTCTTGACCTTCTGCTGTCAGACATACTATTCCTGACTAGCGTCACATACTACTTATGTCGATATCAGTAGCGCACATTACAGAATGTCTGCGAGCAGTAGGTTGAAATGAAACGAAATAACAACAGGAATGAACAAACAATGTAGAACATAAGAGACAATTCTAATGTGTGCAAATGATGTATTTGATGTTCATATTTTACTAATAGGTTGATTATGGAGTGCTGTTAGACGTATGAGGGCGGTTATCATTTCCCGGCTGTCCACACCGTGGAAGGGTTCTTCTGGAGGTGCCTGAAAAGGAAATTGGATTAGAGGTGGTCTTAGTGACCTGAGAGCGTGACCGCAGTGCCCAAGGGACAACTGCCTGAAGTCGGTCACATACGACCTTTTTATGGGCAATTTTTGTGTTAACTCCGTACTTGTTGAGACCCTACCGCCGGAGACGGATATCCGTGGTATGAAGCGAGGTGTCCATTTTTAGGATCAGCCTTTTCTAACTCCATCCCTTCCTGTGGGAACGCAGCATTGCTGTCATGCTGGTTGTCTGAAGAAACGCCTTACTGTTATCACACCTCTGTACAGTCAGCAGTACGACTTCGCCTTTGAACCTTAGGTTTGTTGCTTTTAGTCTTACCGCTCTTCAACCGACATGTCTGACATGGCAGGACCTTGAGGAACGGTTGTTCCAGCCAGTATAGCTCAGTTGCTTCATCACAATAGGCAAGCCCGACCACCACGTCAAGGTAGCAACAACAGTCGGGATATTTTACTAAACCACTCTGTAATTTTGCATTAAACAAATAAACTGATCATCCTCACCTGAATTTTTGTACACTACACTACTCTATATATTAATATTTTAATACAAAATCTCAGAGTTGATAAATTGTAATAAATATCCATGAACTATTATTTGATATGATTTGTGTATTATCCAATTACTAATTATCTATCTACATAACTTTAGAAAGAAAAAACGATATGGTAAGTAACAAATCAATATATTACGGACCTCTAACCTAAAAATAGTAGAGTTTACGGATTGTTTTAATATAAGTTAATACATATTGATTATTCACTGACAAAAATGGCAATATATAAGAGTACAATATGATATTATAAATATTTTGGTACTTTTTTTAGTAGAATAAGTTGAGAATAATATTAATAAAGATACTTTAATCTGACAACCTGTTAAACTATAAAGAATAACTACCAAAGTAATTATAATCTAATACTATGATTAAGTGTTTTTGTGTGAGTTCGATAATGACTTAGTATGGTTCATATCAATAAGCTTCTATTTAACAAATAACATAATGACTGTGAATAACAACCAAAGAGACTAACATTCTTAATTAGAACGCAAAGACAGAACTACCTTTTATCGGTGTATTGTCATTTTGATTTAAAAACTCAATTGCATAAATCAACCACACGACCATAATGCAACACAAATGAGAAATTATAATCTGTACATAACAGAGTCAAGTAATACAGAAGTTAACAATAAGTGCATAATTAATTAACCGTAACTTATGGACAACATAACATATAACTCATGAAATGAAAGCATGTAATAAGTGTAATAGAAAAACTCCACACACTACGTATTTAATGAAGGGCAATATATATGCTAATTTCCTACATTATCATTCTAAAATTTCCATCTCTCCTGATTATTTGCATTCAAGTCAAACGTAAGCTTTCAAAGACAGTAGAGGATTTATGCAATTATGATGTTCATGATAAGATTAGTAAGATAGCCGTGTACCACTTGTTAATTGCTAAATAATTAATAAGAAAGTTAGTGGCTAGTGTCCCAATGCCTTTTAACCTACAACCGTGAACCATAACTTTGTCATTTATGATAATAGTTTATGGACGCATAGACTAACAAACTATATGTTTTTGTGACAGCAGTGTTTATTACCGGTAACCATGTTTTCGCAAAAATAAGTAAATATATAATATTTATGTCTTGTTCAGACAGCACAGCTGTTTGTTTTTGTAATTTGATATTTATTTTAGCCTACTATCTTGTTCTTCACATTGATTTCTTATCCATAAAGTGATGAAACTCATTTGAACGTACGAAACAAATTACTCTACTAAAAATATCTCAGTACGTAATTCATGTCCATGTAATTTTCGTGATGTTAGTCTGGCTGTAAAAGGTCGGATCTACAACGCGTCGGTGAGAGCAGTTTTGCTCTATGCTTGTGAAACCTGGCCTCTCCGAGTTGAGGACGTTAGACAACTCTCTGTGTTCGATCATCGCTGTCTCCGAAGGATCGCTGACATTCAGTAGCAACACGATGTTAGTAATGCAGAGGTTCGGCATCGTGTGTTCGGACAGAGATGATAATTCAATTGGTGTCACCATCTTGAAACACCGACTTCGGTGGCTTGGACATGTTCTACGAATGTCGTCCCAGAGAATTCCACGTCGTGCATTATTTGCCGACTCTGGGACTTGTTGGAAAAAGCGGAGGTGGTCAGTGCATGACATGGTGTCGTGGTATGAAAGAAAGCTGCAAAGGACTGGCTTCTGTCGGTCCTTCACGACTCCCTGGTTGGGGTCTGAGAGATGGTGCTACACAGTGGCTACAGACGTTATCAGATATGGCTCAGAATAGAAGCCAGTGGCGATCCTGCTGTAACCTTCTTTTACTTTCTTCATAAAAAGTGGTTGTGTCTCCCTTACTTGAAAGATTTCTTCTGACTGAACCTTTCCGTTCCCTCGTTACTACCACACTACCTTACACCAATCTCTTCGTTATCGTTCTCTTTTTCTTTTGTGCTCCTTAGTTTTTTTTTCTATCTCTTCGAATTTCCATTGTTTTGTGTGACGCATATATATTGGCGCTCTCTTGTACCAATATTTGTGTTCAAATAAATAAATAATCTAGGAACAATGGGATACAAAGGCAGTCTATCTACAATTTAGTGTAGTTTATACTTACATTGGGTGAAATTTAGTTAAATATTTGGTACAAGAGTTTAAATTTACTTGCTTTCATGAAACTAACAACCATGATATACTCAATAAAAACGAATATTAATTAAAGTTCCTAAAGAGTTGACTGATAGTGACGGAACATCCTATATTCCTGAGATTAAAGTTCAAAGGTGATATACCCAGTGAAATGATGCATAAGAAAAACAGAACGAACAATTAACGTAAAAAACATTATGCCCCCCTCTATAAACAGAGACGGATTGTGAATAACAGTGGAATCTAGGACTCACGTCCCAACCTATTTGGGACCCGTCAGTCGGATTGACCTGCATCCCAGAGTTAATATTGATTTAATGACCGGGATCTCAACTGATCGATTGCAGTCGTAAACCTCAATAAGATTATTCAAGCAACCAATACAAATCAATTAAACCAGCTCATTGCATCAACCAGTAACTATTTGGATTAAGTAGATAAGAGGATTATGGCATCGTCAAACAGTTTCTGAGGATTGACAGCATACATTTTGATGGAGTTTTGTTCTGAGCTAGATGGTTTGGTCATGGAGCTTTCGTCGTTCTTCCGAACGACTACAGCACAAACTTCAGATGATGTCGTTCAGAAGAACGACGAAAGCTCCACGACCAAACCATCTAGCTCAGAGAACAAAACTTCATCGAAATCATCCACGTGAGCTACAAATCTTCACCATTGACAGCATACGCAAGCACACATTAAATATGTGAGAATCAACCACAAGAAAATAAACAGAAACATGTACTATCCAGTTATTCTACAAGACAATAACTTGCATTAGACCCAAGATTCTATTATATATGTAGCTGCAAATACTCACCGTATTAAAGTCACTCAGAGAACAGACACACTAGATACAATTAGTTAATTATAATGTATATGTCGAATCAACACAAATAAAATTTATGGTGAAATGTACCATCTACCATACACAATTAGAGATAATCTCTTTTTTTAAAAATACAGATGTATCAAACAAAAACGAAAGGAAGTGGAAAACAAAGAAAAATACACATGACGACTCTGACAAATCATCAATGAGTTGCAGAAAAAAACTGAAAACAATTCCTGATCATTATAGCGGTAAAGTTTATTTTTAGTAAACTATTCATAAAAGGAACATATATTTTAATAATATTAAATTTATTAGAGAATAGACAAAATATTCGTAATTTCCTTGATTTTTATTGTACACCCGAAATCAAAATATATTAAATCGTCTCCAATTTTATCTTGTCGGCCAAAGGGAGTAGTTTGTGTGTGTAATGACGAGAAAATTGACTTCGACTGATAATTTTAATTTGGAGGTGCTCTAGATAGTTCACTACCTATCTGATAAGTGATAATTTTATTCCAATCTAGTTTGGAACGAGTTAAAGGTAGTTGTCGCCGAAGAGCTTTGAAAGTTGTGTCGGACATTGTTTTGAAGTTCTCGCCAATGGCAACCTACAAAAAAAGTATATATAGTGATTAGTCAGCAATAAACAACCTGCGGCGTGGCACTTAAATGGGGTGGGCTGACTAGCCACATAAAAACAGCGTATTAAGATAGAATGAACATAATACAAAGCGAAAGATTTGAGGTAGTAATTTCTATGATATTCAAAAAGATTGTCGCTTAGAATGTATTGACTATTCTAGTCACTTGAATCACACTAACGTTTCTTTACGCAATTCACATTATCAGCTGACTTTAATCTCTTTAATACGGCCAGACAAATGTTTAATTACTTATTTAAATACATAAACATTGGTACAAAACAGATATACGCCACATAAACCATTCGATTTGTGTGAGGGCTAGGAGACTGTCTGGGTGCCCAAACCGAAGCACGTGGTTTTCTTGGAGGGCCACACCCGAAACTTTCAACCTAAAGGTCTGATCCACAAGGCAGTGGAGCAACGTAAGGAGATGCAGTTTTATAGTAGCCGGTGACCAACAATAGGTTCATACGCCTTTTTCTCCCTCAGGATACTGAAGCCCATGTGTACTATTGGTTTGGAAAGAGGGTTTTCCAACTTCCTTAGGTGAATCTTCCATATCTACATTCGATTTTCGTCCTCTCAATTTCGTAAACAACACCACCGCTATGAGAAAGCAGTGAGTAGGATTTCCCTGGCAGTGAATAAATAAATAATATATTTGTAATATCACAATGAGTAGAAAAATTAGATTTTCTGACGTTTCGTGACTTAGTGTAAGTCCCTTCTTCGGAGAACAAATCACCAAATTCGGTTATTTATTTGTTTATAACAGTCTACCCAATGCTCAATTTACTCGAAATTATCAAATCAAATCTTGGTAATGATACCTACTTCCCTGGCAGTGGTTGTATGCACGTGACCATGTGAGAGCATTTGGAGAGGGAGAGCTGATTCTCCCTGCTCTCGACTGTACCAGGACATTTGGGGGCAATATTGTTTTGTGGTAAGTCAATATCCATAAAGTTTGTAATTCGGACAAGGTGACTATGACCTGTAGAGTTAGGTGAGAATCTCGGAGGTAGAACATTATGCAGTTTCAATTGATTTATACACCAGCCAATAATGGAAGACAACGAATTAAATCCTATTTCAACAGAAACTGTCAGTCACTCATGTGGGAATTCCGATAACTCACTCCCATTTGAAATTTGTCCTAAAGATGTGGCCTAGAAAGACAATGGAAACTTTACGACTAAATTATCCGGCTCAGAAAATCCAATATTCCCATGGATGACTAAGGCAACTATAAACTTCAGATGAAGGGAATACAAAAGTCTGAATTTAATTACATTGATGTGACAGTTCCAGAGAATGATATGAGTAGGTTGTGAATGAAAATTAAAAATAAGATAACCATTTTTTAATCAGTACTAGAATGTGGGAAAGAAGTTGTGTATATAGTCGACACGATGGATAAAAATGAAAAATTACTGCAAGCCACGCGAGCTTCATGATCATTTAAGATCAGTAACTTGTTGGTTTATAATTTATGATGGAATTCATTTACCGAGCTCTGATTAGGCCCATATGGGAACATGCTGACTGATCTATTCTCAACTAAACAGAGATAGAGGACGAATCGAGGTGATAGGATATTCTCATGCTAATGCTTTTACAATTGTATTTTTATTATAAGGATTACTAGAACGCTTTGAATTTTTATTGTGATTTCGATACAGTCAATTGTTTGGGAAAGTTCAGACAGAACATCATAATAGTACTCAACTTTAAGTCGAGAATTTTCTGTGTACGAAGGTTAACGACACAACTCAACCTCTTAAACTGAATAAAGTAGAGGAGGTTTTGATCTGGTGATCTAACGCTTGAAAGACAGTTCTTTAACTACAGTAGGTCGCCGCCTAAATAATGCATATATATATTCTGTCAGTTAGCCATTGATTTTAATCTCCCGATAATTATTCGCAACCCGAGATTTGGGAATAGATTGAGTAAGTGAACCACCAGTAATTTGATCCCCACAGCAATTCCAGTTAATCGTCACATCAAAATGGTACTTGAAGTAATTAGCGAGAATGCTCTAGTTTTATAAACAACACCCGTTTAAACTTTTTGTGATTTAAATCTGGCCAATTATTTTATTAACATACTTCAAATAGTACAGTACTACCATGCATATATTCAGACTCGTCTAGTATTTGAAGATTAGCTGGAAAGTGGATGGTCAGCCAGAAAACGACAGATCTGAAGGAACTAAGATGGAATCGGAATATATCACTACATTTACTCATAGTTAATTTATAAAGCGCTTGTTGTTGATAAGCACGGACTACTTACTTGATATGCACAATCAGCTTCTTTTATTCTCTTTATTGACTCCCTGGCAAATACCCTAGGGATAGATTCAGAGACAACAAAATCAACTTCTTTGGATGAAATCAATTGAACATTCCCCTCTTCGTATAAATGTGTCTACATTTTTATCAAAAAAGGGATTGAAACAGTAATATATCTTAAGAATTAAAACTCAAATAAGTACTTTGCACGAATTTTTAACTTATGAAAACATATAAAATTTACAACATACTTTATTCCATAAACAAAAAGGCCATTGTGAAGATTTCCGCATAATTTGACATGAAATCTTGTAATAAATTACACTCATTGAACAAGTTAGTGGCTGACTAGACTCTGCGACTTGGTGGATGAGGCAGTGGCATGTACAGAAAGCATATATTGGGTTTGAATCTTAGTGTGAAGTCAGGTACTGAAATGCAGATGCGTCTGGCTGACAAGTACTAGATAAAATGAAGTTTCAGATTTTAGATCTCAACGCAAGCATGTTCGGGATGCGATTTTCTCCCTCGAAATGCAAAATGTTGCTTCAGGACTGGGTTACATTGAAACCCGAACTAGTGATAGGGAGTGAAGTAGTTGAGTGTGTCGACCGCTTCACTTATCTTGGAAGTCTAATCAGCCCATGTGGTCTGGTGTGTGACGAAATCTCAGCACGGATACAGAATGCTCGACTAGCTTTTGCCAACATGCGTCATTTATGGCGTAGGCGAGATATCCGTCTACCAACCAAAGGACGTGTTTACTGCGCAGCAGTTCGTTCCGTCCTACTTTATGGCAGTGAAACATGGCCGGTAAGAGTAGAGGATATTCGTAGGTTACTTGTATTCGACTATAGATGTCTTCGACACATTGCTCGTATATCATGGGACCATCGAGTAAGTAACACAGTTGTTAGGAAACGGGTACTAGGTAAGGATGGCAAATCAATTGATGAAGTGGTGAAACTTCATCAGTTGAGATGGCTGGGACACGTGTTACGTATGCCCAACCACCGACTGCCTCGACGTGCGATGTTCAGTGGTATAGGAGTAGGTTGGAAGAAAGCTAGGGGCGGCCAGACCAAAACATGGCACAAGTCCATGAAGTCACTGACAAGTGGTCTGAGTCATGTTGGTAGGTGTAGACTACCTGGTTGGGGACCGCGAGATGATAGCAACCGATGGTTAGAGACCCTGAATGACATGGTTGAAAATCGTTTGCAATGGCACAGGTGCATCCACTCTTTGTGTTCTCCCAAATTCTAATCTTTTGAATTCTTCATGTACCTTTTTTCCTCTTTCCAAATTTATTTCACTAGATTATACTCTTTAAATAACATCTCCAAACCCTAATCTTCCCGATCACTGCTTACACTCTTGCTACCTCTACCATTACGGGATTTGGATCGACAACTGCACCTATGTGTTAAGATGGTGTGGCAACTCGAACTGATGTACGTACGTACGAAGTTCTACGTTGTTACTGACTGACTGACTGAGATCTCAGTGCTAAACAAATTCCAAAAGTATTTGTGGGAAGATTAAGAATTAGTCTAATTTCATTACTACAATTAATTTTGAGCTATATCAAACAAGATCATTACCAACTGATATGTGCATCAAGGACCTCTTATCCACAACGTCTACACCAATAAACTATTCGTAGACTAATAACAACTAATAGGATGGTCTCATAATACAGGTTCTATAATGCAGTGCACGTCGGTTGGAAAACAGTAACGATTATAAAGGAAGCAGTCAAGGGTCCTAGAGTGAAGTTGCACTGCTGAACAAACTAGGTCCTGGAACAGAAGTACTAATCATACTTCTAGATCTTAGGGCAATAGTCGACAGTTTTCATGATATCGCTCAGTGAAAAGGAGTCTCAAAGTACATCAGCTACAACGTAGGATCAGGCACACACTAATTGAGTCATAACTTAATATGAGCCGATAACAGATTTGCCACCATCAAGTACTATTCGTTATGGTTGCCACTTTCCCTATTTTTGTCTAACTTGTCAAAGGCATTAATTCTGAGAAATATAAGAACAAATGACGTTTCCTCTACAAACACGCTTTTGGCTGTTGAGAATACAGAAAAATAATACGAATTATAAAATAATACCCAAACTATACATATGGACACAAAGCACACTAATACCCATTATCTTCAAGTTCTCAGTCAATTATTCAGTCAATAATAGAAAATTTGAAAGCCTTATCAATTTTTACAAAGTTCCAGACAATAAAAACAGTAGAACCCAGTTTACAATGCAAACACAAATATTCACAAACCTGAACTTTAATAACACCATGAACCGAAAACTCCATCGATTTTTGTCCAACTAGCTTGAAAGTCCATTCTGATCGCCATCGTCCAGTTCTACAAGTTGACGCAAAATAAGATACATGCATATCGCAATTATGACTTATAACTACGAACATTTGACAATCATTAAGAAATAAAATAATATTTAATTATGAAAAAGACTAGTTACCGAATGACCAGTGACTTCTAATAATCACACAGATGGAAAACTAGTTGATGGGGTTGTGAATCTGACGTGGTTGCAACATGTTAAGTATGCCAACCACATCCTATATTAAAGCGCAATTCCAACTCACGTAAGGGAAAGCTTGGGGCCAAACCATGAAATAACATCAGTTCATGACTTGATCTGAGCCTTTCTGGTAGATTCAAATTACGTGTTTGGGACCACACGATAACCGCGATTAGTGGCTAACATCGTTTTGCTTTGGTCACCATGGCACAGGCGGATTCATTTTATCATCCCCTAGATCTTGAGATCCAAAATTATTGCACACCTTTTGTCTCGCGAATTAGTTCGTTATGCTCGAATCATGTTTTCAATGTGTATTCTTATTATTACCAGTGATAATTCTACTACCTTTGTATTCATTTTCCTGATTTCATCTCGCTATACTGACAGTGTAGCAACGGGTTGACGTATGCCAGGCTCCACAATGATTACAAATGACCGGATAAGTAGGGGCACAAACTTTGACAGCAATATAAAAAAAGTCAACTTTTAATAGTAGAACGAAACATCGCTTCGTAAAGTTCGTACAAATCACCATAAATAACTAATAAGGAGTGCACTGCAAACTTCCGTACTAGGCCAAGACCTAAACTTCAATGTGTGAGAGCCAATAATGCACCCTACAATAACATTTCTGAGTAGTGAACCATTGAGTACTGACACTGGTCAACCAAAACCCGGTGAATAAAAATGCATTATTACCATAAAACGACGTAAATTTATGCAGAATGATCATACAGAAAATACAACATGCACAAAATTCACGACTTCGCATGTCATTTGTTTTCTTAGGATCCTGAAGCCCATGTGTATCAGTGGTTTGGAATGAGGATTTTCTAACTCTCCTTCGTATCCATGAACCTGATTAAAGCGCCGGAAGTCCGCTTTTCGTCCTCTTAAAAAAACCTCAGTCCCGAGAGGGCAGTGAGTAGGAATTCCCTGACAGTGACTGTACACGTGTGATGATGTGAGAGCATTTGGGATGGAGCTGACTCACCACTCTTAGACATACCAGAGCACTTGGAGTCGGATAAGTCATAAAGTATGGGCCTTTGGTAAGATTTTACGGAGGCCATATCGTGAATGTTGGAAGTTAGTTTTAAAATGCTGACTATCGTACTTATTTAACTAGAATGATTAACACCGGAGATACGTCAAGTAATGATGAACAGTAAATATATGAGGAAATAGGACTTAAGGGGTAGAAGAATATTTTCGCATGTTGGGAACGAAACAAACTAGATCAGTCCCAAGGACTTTTCAACTTGGATGAGTAACCATATAGAACAAGGAATGAAATCGTTTATGTCGGTCGAATATGGACTTATTTGGTTGTTAGACTTAACACCAAAGATCAAGTGTTCATCACGAAAATCTACCGTCAAGCCTCGGCAAAGCACTAGATTTTATCAATTTGGTTGATTATCTAATTAGGTTAGGAAAACAAAAGAATTCATCATTCAGTTTATGGTTTTGTAAGGATATAAAAAAAACGTACTGTACCGTCAGGTGTCATTTAGACCAATGTTAGGATTAAAACACTGAATTCAGAACTGATATACTTCGTAAAGAGTGGTAACTAACTAAATGACTAGAAATTTATAGAGAAACTAAAGAAAAACTATAGGAATGAACAATTTAGTACTTACGATTGATGTTTGCTGAAGTGAGATTCAATGCACATAACGAGACAGCGTGAACTATCATTCGACCTCAGAGCGTAAACTTCGACAGCTCCATCAGGGAAATGTTCGTTTACATAGACAGTAGCGCTATCTTCTAAGGCACGCCTCCAACTCTCCAGATCACAGTCTATATTATCAAAGCTACTCTTGTCAAAACTTTTAACATCACTGACTGTCTGCTTGAGATGGTCAAAATGAAATGACAACTGCGATCTAGGACACATAAAATATCCATTCCCCAAGTCTGCGTATGCAGTAATCAGAGTCGGATACTCGCAATTTGGTAACTTCACATGGATCATTTGGTCCTTGTTATACTGTGCTACTGATCTAGAAGAGTTGAATAGTATAAATTTGTTCTTACGCTGCTAGCTTCTCATGAATATGATGGTCATCACCAGCGAAACAACGGATATCTGAATGAATGTGTGAGCGATTCGTACACCTTACCATCTAATACTTCATTAAATTCACAGGGCGGTGCAAGTAAGACCAATCTAGCACATATAGTAGCCTTTAAAACAAAATTGTCGATTTAACCAGGTATGAACAGCAGGATACCTTATCCTCTGGCGTAATATCCCCATCCACCATCTTAGCGATTAGCAAATCAACAAGGCGCAGAGTCACAAACTGCGCGCTCCTATTTTGAAGAGGAATGCGAAGTTCAGGTAGATTCAGATTTTCAGAACTGTGTAATAAGAACAGAAATCCTGTGGCCTGTGTTATTCTTTTCTAGTATACTTTTGTGAGTGCCTAGTTTTCTCTTGAATGAGTCAATCGAAAGTGCGGACACCACTGCTTTGATTAACGGGTTCCGATAATTGATGACTCATTATGAAAACCCGTATGCCATGCGTATTTCGTTCGTTCTTTGATTTTCTGATCGCCTTCTATGTCCTTTGAATCTTCATTACTGGCAGGAAGAAAAAGAGAGGATATATTAGGTCTAAAGCCATTACTCAGTATTCTATACATCATTAGCAGATCACCTCTTAATATGTGATACGGCAGAGTAAAGAAGTCTAGCTTTTCAAGCCGCTCTTTTTATAGTAAACCCTAGAGTTCTTAAATTGCACGCTTATTTCCCCTCTGTACTTTTTCCAGGATATCTGAGTCACCTTATAAACAAGGGCTTACAGCCTGAGTGCAGTTTTCACGTTTAGTTCTCATCAAGGTTCTGTTTACACTTATGGGCATAGTAGTGCCTAACTTGATAAATGTCCGTCTCAAAGCCTATAGGGTTCTAAACCCCTTAGTTGCTACCTCACGGCAATGGGCTTGGGTCTTAAGATCATAATCCACTGTCACCCTATGATCCATTTGAGACTGGACTATGGGTACAGGCACTTCCCCTGTACTGTACCTAATTACCTTTGTATCTCCAAAGTGCATGTAGATACACTTTGCTGCGTTGATAGGCATCAGCCACTCTTTGAATTAGCTAATCACAATTTTAAGTCAGCCTGAAGTGCGCATGCTTCTGAGTCTCTCGTTATTTTTCGCCAGATTTTTACATCAGAGTATAATAACATTGGGACTCAACCATACTTGAGAGATCATTTACACACAGTATGAAAAGTTAAAGGCCTAGGACAGAATCTCTTGGTACTTCACTAAGTACTGGTCTCCAGATGGAGCACTTGAAATTTACTCTTACTTTCTGTTTACGACCTACTAGAAACTCCTTAAGCCATTTTAGGCGAAGTCTGACAATCCCTAGATTTTCCAGCTTCAAGTACCGTCTATTTGTTGGCACTTTGTCAAATGATTTACTGAAGTCTATGTAGACAACATCCACTGGTTTTCCATTGTCTAGAACCTTTACGCATTGCTCCCGTGCTATCAGGAGGTTTGTTGTAAAAGATAAACCTTTTTTGAAACCATGTTTTTTGCTGTTTAACAAGTCGATGGTTTCCACGAATGTCATCATGGTCCTTTTGGCTATTCTTTCCAGTATTTTAACCACGACGCCGGTGAGGCTGATATGTTTGTAGTTCGATGGAAGTTTTTTTGATCCTGTTTTATGTATTGGAGTGACGATTGCATCCTTCCAGTTCGTAGGTAACACACCTCGGTCAAGAGATGTATTGAATATTGCAGTCAGTGGGGCTGAAATATATTGTGCAATGTGTCTCAAGATTTTTGGGTGTATTTCATCTGGCCCTGTTGACTTTTCCATGTCTAAGGTGATAAGACCCTTAAGTACATTGTCTTGATCGAAGTCCACGGTGAGCAGTTGGTTTGTTGACTCTGTATTTTGGTCTGATTCTTTCTCTAGAGGAGGTTCCTGAGTGATAACTGCCAAAATAGTCAGCCATAGCCTCTGCTTTTTCCTGATCTTCCTCTATCATTTCAGATTCACTCCCTTCTTTAATTAGGTTTGGAATCCAGTGATTCATCCTTGTTCTATGGTTTATGTACGGAATATTTTCTTGGGCTGCTTGAATGCAGATTGTGCCAAATGCGTTTCATATTTTCTTTAAGCTTCCCGGATTTTAATTATACACTTTTTTCTTACTGAACTGTAGCGTTTCAAAGTACTTGTTGTGCCAAGAATGATGACAACGTTCCAACATCTCTTCTTTTTTCTTGATAAGTGTCAGATATTCCGGCCTATCCAGGGATGGTTATGCTTCTTCTTCTCTGAGATCGTCCAGGGTATATATGGTTGAGTTACCTGATTGTATAACTGCTTGAAATGAGTCTGTGTCTCTTCTACTGATGCCTCTGAGCCAATTATCCTGTTTTCAGCCGATGCTGCAAAGTTTATCACCTTCATGTCTGCCTTCCACATGCTAGGACGGGCTGATGCAATTGTTTGGCAAGCGATATTAAATATGAGCTTGAACAAGATGACTGCATGACCACTTCTCCCTAAAGGTGGGATGAAAGTTATGTGACTGACATCATCACCATGTGTGGAGACTAGGTTTGACAGAGATAAGGAGCTTCGTAAGTCATATCTGGTAGGATTTCCAATGTGCTGAAACAAAACTAGTACAATCGAGATTTCTAAAAGTTTACAATCAAATGAAGTTGTAGATGACCCTACTTCTATGTTTACCCAATTTATATATGTTACATAAAAGTTGCCTGCCATAAGGCCTTTACAGCTATTACACCAAGACTTAAGTTTGCTTAGGAGGAAGTCATCTACTACACATTCTGGACTATGATATACTACAATCAATTTAATATCTTGCCGTCTATATTTCAGCCTGAAGCGTACCAGTTCACGTGTCCCTGTGTTATGTGCTACTGTCTCGACAGTTCGTATGGTTATGGTTCTTTTCCTGTCTAGGATAACCCTACAACCCCTATGTTTTGGTCTATAAACCCTACTAGGTCAGAAACCAAGCAATCTAGCTCCACATTTCCCTACATCGTGCAACACACCTCTGACAACTAACCATAATAGGCATTATAAGCCACAAAAGTCTAGTCTGTTATACAAATTTATCTCGTTCCGTCGTCCTGAACTCTTGCTTTCAGTGGTTTCAGGACAATTTCGTTACAAGTGGATCGGACAACATTATTACCTTACTTGGTAGAATTACAGTCTAGGTCGATATTAAGCGCGTTTATCTTTGTTACCAGAATAATAGACACAATCCCAAAATTACAAGTTTGCCAAGATGTGACTACCTCATCTATAAGATCATATATAGAAGCCACGTCGTTGTTTATGCTGATCCGTTCTATTGTGACAGTCAGAAGTAGGATATTTGGGACTTCTGAATAACACCCTTGGGTTGGCAGTGGAATAATGTATTTAATATGCATAGGAATGGGTTACACAAAGTGGCCATGTCTGTATGGCCAAGCCGTGTCATACCGATTCAGTGTTCCTTCGTTCATCAATTCCGACCTTCTCAACAGTGTTAAATGTCAAATTTAAAGCTCAGTTATTATATGTTCGGCCTATAAGATCGTGTAGTTGGGAACCAATACCAAATGCAAAACCAAGTGGGGTTACCGAACTCTGGTGGTTATCAAAAGAAGTGAACAACCCTATGTTGTTACTAAGCAAGGGTTAAAGTAATTTCTGTCCAAGTTTGAAGGTCAAACATGCATTCCTCGGAGATTAGCTTATGACTCTGATTTTCCTCCCACTAGTACTGTCTTTAGTAAAATGGGTTACGCGGAGCAATTTTTTCAGACCCAATAACACGGCTGCAATTAAACGCAACTCAATTTCGTAAATGTGCCCTTCAGCTTAGCAACCAATCAGAATGTGGCGGGAATTATTATACCAGCCATCTTTGTACGTAATGGCAGTCGGCTATCTTCGCTCTGTGCTTCTTTTAGCTATTTCTTTTGTGTAGCTATGTAATTAATGTTTCAATGTGCTAAGATGCCGCAGTTAGTGTAATGTTCTACATGTTGGTGTGAAATTTACTTCGAATCAGCATTGTTTTTTGGGTTTTTGCTGCTTCTACTCTAGTCAATGTATTTCTTCAGTCAAGCTGGTTAGTCTTATGTTTTAAAATGAAAATCGGTTTTGTTTTGACTTGTTTTCTAGATATCCAAAGCCGAAGTTCGTTTTTTCTTAGCTGAAATAACTGTTGCTGCCTCCTGTGACTAACTGTCCGCGTGTTCATTCCTAACTGTCCTTTATGATGTTATCGGCAAAATGAAAGGGAACAATTTCCGGTTTTTAATTTTCTTCAGTATTGCGGACAACAATATCCCACCAACGAGTCAAACTAATACTTAGTGCCTAGCAGTAGAGGATGTCAGTATTGTTTTCGAAAGTACCCAGGCTTCCGACAACCACAGATGCTACCAATCTATTGCAGAGGGTTTGTTATGAAAAAATATGCCACATAGCAGTAATGGAGGGGTTGTACGCATTACGTAGTGCGTTAAAGCAAGCTTAACATTGAAAAGCCGGAAATCTGCTATCAGTGTGTAGTGTATGTTTGCTGTTTCGGCCACAAAAGGAAGCCGAAGGGTCATGATCAGGGATTAAAAATGTAACTAACTGTTATTAAGCTCACCTTTTTATAGACCATAATTCACCACTCGCAAATTTGTTATTTTTACAGTATGATGTCAACCGTTATCTAATATGTTCACCTTTACGATGAAAAGTACTTGCGAATTCTCAACTTCATATTCGAATTAATTTGTGACAACTGTCTTCCAGTTTGAGTGCTTCGTACGCCCTGGGAGACTAGATTCCTACATTATTCACAGTTCCAGTATAACTTTCTCACACAGTAAGTTTAAAGTAAACACTAGTCTTTCTAAATAAGCATGTTAAGCTAATATCCGTATTCTCTATTTCAGATGATCGATGAAGACATGTACCACGTGCATCTGTTGTATATTGTTATTTTACTCCAATTCTTACTGTTATATCTTCTGAAAAATAAAATTGCTATATGCAGCAAATACGGACTTATTGTTTTGATGGTGGTAGGGGGGTTCATTGGTTTTTAGCAGGACTGTAGTAATATTCCCACTAAAGAGCTAAGTGAGTGCGTAGACCAATGTAAAGTACCATACAGGGTGCCTTTGAATTACTCGTGTTCCATTAGTGTCGGTAGAAACATTACTTGCTTATCATATGGCATTTGAATAAGAAGCTATGAGATTAGATGCAGGGACGGTTAGGATGTGTAACGCGTGTCCATCCATCAGTTTTCGTGGCAACTCACGGTGGCTAGAATAAGTTGTGAAAGGACCCGAGTCTGTAGGCAACTAGATAGATTCTTAAGGATAAAATCATATTATGATTTACCAATTTCTTTTCCCTCTTTCATTGTTAATATACCTAGGTTCCTACCAGGAGGTTTTGGTAATCGCCTGCTACTAGACACGGAAGCCTGTTGAGCGAAAGCATCTACTCAGTCCACAACCATTTGAACACATGAACTAGGTGCTGAGAGGCTCGCTTATCACAAGTTTCTTGTAACGATTAAGTAGATAAAACAAAGTAGCCTTAGATTCAAAAATTTATTCAAGAACGTTCATTAAGAATCGAATATGAAACAAAGGTTTAAACCAAGTTCCAGTCTGAAAGTTGCATTTGTAATGTTAAGCTGCATTTTTTGTTGTTTTTTCCAAACGAAAGGGTAAAAGAAGTAGCTCAAAAAGTACTGGAAGTGGTTGTGAGATTAAAATGGACATCCAGCATCCTTTTTATAATCTGCTGTTAGTTGGGTCTCCCGTAAACAGATCCATAGAGCCATAGTTCTAAGGGCGAAACAGTTCTTAGGATCTGTGAAGGCTCACTCCTGTTGCATTCTGAATGAAAAAATAGTGATAAATTTAGTCGGAAATGTGGAATAAATAAATAAACAAATTACATGTTTTTTTAGCAAAGAATTTATGCAGTTGCGATTTACCTTGAGTTCATGAATATTAGGTCAGGTCAGCTATTTATTGTGCAAAGCATAACATGGACTTAATACCGTATCTCAATGCTTTTATTATTTTGCTCTCATTTAAGTATTACCATCTATCTGCATCTAGTTTAACAGGGAGACATACAAGCAGATTTAGTGTTTGATGAACTAAGAGTCCCAGTTGTCAAAAAGATTCTTAACATTTGTCCACAGCCAACTGCATTTAATTGACACAGAACACTTATCTTCTAACACTGTATACTGCTCTTCTGCGGGCAAATAAAAGCTCACACACTTAGCTATCCTGCTACCGATGTTATTGCTGGGGAAATTGTTTAAATACAGTGATCATGAAATATGGTCAGTGATAGATGTACAATCTAGAAATAAACACCAAACATACTTATCGCTATCTTATAATGTATGACAGCAACAGTACCAAAAGCACTTTTTTCCTATTTTTAATCAGACTGATTTGAATTAGTATACTCATCAGAAACAGGCAACTCTACTTACTAGACTGATCTGTTTCGTTACAGACTTCAAGCACTATACTTAAGTATACCATAATTCTTTCAACTAAACTGAATTATACGACAACCAAGAATACTAAACTAAGCAAGTGTCATAGTTATTGTTTCATTTGCACAGGCATATTGCTTAAAGTAGTTAAATGGACATAATTAAGACGATAAAACAAAAACACGAAATATAGGCCAATTGAACTTACCGAACAGAAGACAAAGAATATATATATTGCTTTCCGACTGAAAACAACAGGTAGTTGTTCATAAAAACATAGTTTATAGTACAATAAACCTTTCTACAGTAAAATCATGCACTGACAGTCTATCTGGAAACAATCAACTATGTGAATAAACTCACTATGACTTGAGATATCATCCCAGTATGCAATGGACGTGCAGTGTAACGCAGTCGAACGTGGCGAATAAAAATATAAAAAAAGATCAAAATTAACTATATAATCTAGTTATTTAATTAAAAATACATTATGAAATGTCAAAATCTGTGGTTACTTGAACGCACAGATGACCGGTACATTAAGTTTACAAGGTTGCGTTGCGGATAAGATCACCCCAATAACACTGTTAACTAGTGCACGAAATGTAGAATACAAAGCGATTTCCGACATCAGCTGGAACACAACAAATACTTCATTGAATATAAAAATCTGATCATTTTTTGTTCAACGATAAACTACCAATGAGACATTTCAGTATTCACAGGGCTAATATGGTCCAGCCTTGAAAATACTATTTTCCATTTATTCGTCAATTTATAAAATTACACCACTTTGTGAGAGTGAGCAGGCTTCCACTGATTTTTGTTGTATTCTTTAATTTGTAGTCGATAAGCAACATTTGTCGTTCTCCTTTCTTTTTAAAAATCACATGAATAATATTATATTCAATAAAACAAAATCGTTGGGAAACGAGGTTCAGACGCTGGCGATGAGATCCCTGCTTTGACTTGGGATTAAACAGTCATCGAGTTAAGGGTGCAAGAAGCTTATACCTTGAAACATTTCGCCAATGAATTTTTTGGAAGTTTAAAGAACACTTCTTAAGTCGACAGGTTTATTCAAAAATCCGCAGCATCCAAAGGCGACGACGATAGTTGTTTTAGGAAACCTTTCAAGGTCTTTCAAGGTAGCTGTCGGATCGTGGGTGTGAGGCAACGAGGAAACATCAGGAGTAATTTCCGTATTAAGTAGCCAGTAATATGTAGTTAGATCCCAGCCGCTGCCATACGTTTTAGGGACAATATCCAGAGTATATGCTCATAGGCTATCGTATGTTCGAATTCATTTTTGCCCGATCAAAGCGTTTCGTGAACTAATCGGTGGCTTTCAAAAATATAGGTTGTCCTATAGTCCCGATATAGTGTGATGCCTCCACACAGTAATTGAGGTCAAGTTTTGTAAGGTTTAGGGTACTTTTCAGGTGTCGGTTCGAAGTATGGATCGATCATATGTTTACTTGTGACCGGTTAAAACTTGCAACCAGGAAATGACAATCCTCAAACATATAATTTCGTGTTTCCGTCCACTAACCCCAGTTTGCCCTGGTTGATGAGTAGGTTATGATGTCATTCCAGGTCTATATCACTGGTTGGCATAGAAATGTCAGCAACCACGAATACCAATGAAAGGATCTGCGTAAACCCATGATAGGGTAAATATACATTTTACCGTGTGTGGCGATTGGTCTTGCATTTATCGTTTATAAGGTGAAGACCAGATATTGCAGGTGGGCACTGGATTTGTGGGAAGAACGCTTACTTCTGCTCCAATGTCGAAAAGATGGAGAAATGTCAATGTCATATTAGTGATGTACAGTGTACGTCTCTTTCCATCGACTAAAGTTGCAATTAGTTCACGTCGATCGGGAAGCTTGTTATGAGGTTTGTCGTGATGAAAGCTATGCAGTTAGGGAAATTCAGGGTTTCGTGTAGTTTTTAGAATACTTACCACAGATTTTGTGGTATCAACACGAATAAGAGTTATCTGTTTGTCACGGTCTAGGAGCGAATATGTTTTGCGACGGGCTAATTTGGAGAGTTCTAGACAGTCTGCGAGTATACTGAAGGTTAATTGAAGTAGAGAGTGTATTGCAACTTCGTTTTACGTCAGTCAACGCTTTTTTCGACAAAAAATACACTGTGCTAGGGGTTGTAGAGATTCACAGAATGTGATTAAGAGGTCGAGACAGTTCATCTACGGCGTTGTCTTGGAATGAGACGAGAACCGCCTGTACCCATTGTAGAAACTCAGATAGAAGGTGCTATCAAAAGAGGCTCTCTTCTGCACAGTAGAACCAGACTTCAATATTATGGCTCCAAAATGGCATGAGTTGGAGAGTAATGGCCTAATGGACATGATTGTTGATAGTTTGTGTGTATCATGACCTAACAAGAATAAAATATAAATATACGACGAGATCTGAGAACGCAAACATATCACAGCATGTAAAATATACTTATGTTTAAAGGACCCATTTATGGCAAATGAAAACCTTTCACTTGATGAGAAAATAACTTGATACAATGAACCCAGGGTTGTCCATAACTTCTTAAGACATACACATGAACCCACCTTAAGGCCCAAAACGTTGTTGAGTCTCATTACTTCAAAAGAGACACAAATCTCTTAGACCACGTACGCAGACAGGCAACTAGATGTACGATAGGACTAAGGAATAAATCTTAAGAAGACAGACTATAACACGTGAGACCATGTGAGCTGAGCTATAGGGGGGTAAGAAGTGATCTTATAATGGCATACAACATGTTCTTTACGCCAATTCATACCGAAACAACTACCATACCAGGTCATTAACACCACGCTCCTCGAGTAAACCTCCGATAAAATTCGTGTGAAAGAATAAAAGTACGTGTACGCTCCCGCTTTTTCTCATAAGGATTTTCTCACACTTGGAAAGCTCTTCAGGCCAAAGTAACCTCAGTCACCTCAGTAGATAACTCCAAGAGAAGACTTGGCAAATCAATGCTCATCCATCGGTTGTCATCTACCGCTTGGACTGGCTGTGCCTGATGCATGTCACACAACTTACCTACTGTCATCGTTATCGCGTATCAATGACTACTTTCTATCTCACCTATCATCATCTCTGTTCCCCTCTTTCTTCTTGTGACTCGTTCGCCTCACAACGCATGTATTATCAATCAATTAGCTGAACTGTTTATTTGTTTATCTGTTTATCTATTGGAACAATCGTCTGTTCTTAGCGTTGGAGTCCTACTTTTATCATTCTTTACACTGCAATAAACCAACTTCCTGAACAGTAATGTGATAGCTGCTGATATCCAGAAACCCAAACCCCCTGAGACAAACCCACTGACTCATATTACAAGATATGAAAACACACCAACAACCACCATATTAACTAAAATTAGTGAAGTCAAGTGGCTAGACTGCAACCTACTAGACATTAACAAATGTTTAAAAGCGTACTGAAGCAATGAGTGAGCGTGAAGAGGTCAACCGGTCTAAACAAGCCCGCGGCAAAGATACTGCATTTTGGATATAATTTTGTAACGAGAAACAGACTCACACTTTATCATTTAGTATACTAGATCAAGCCGTACTCACTACTAAATATGAGAAGGATATTCAGGACTCGACAACCCTGGTGTCCGTAACGTCCTTAAAGTGGAGGATCCCAAGACCGTTCAACCCAGAAGCCATGGATGAAGAGGTTCGAAGATGTGCTTAGAAGGTTGACAATATGTCGGGACGTGTGTGACCTAATCTCACTAGTTGTTGAGAGGGATGCGCAGCATGGAGTACCAAATGGTGATCTGATGAGGATGTGTGATCGACCACCTTCACCTAGGGCGTGTCCACTAAATTTGATGAGGTCAGCAGCAATGTCGAAGACTTACAGGAATACTTACAGCCACATCTCAGGTGGTTTACTTCTTCTGAATTCGGTCACTCTGCAACTTTGACAAATTTCTTCTACGAACTAATTTATGGCGTCTATCTATGTTAAGCCCTACATAGTCGATCAGCGTAGCCTAATTTATTTGAGATAAAAGTGCACCTTCTCCCTTATAAGATCATATATATATCTGTTCATAAGCCTTCACAATTCGCTGGCTGGATGTAAATTATAAATTAGAATGTGCTACAGAGAAGGAGAATTCGTAATTGGCAGATACTGATCCCGTAATAAGAAGACGTCGTGTTACTACATACTGATCAGTCTATAATCATGGATGAGATTTTATGTAGCGAATGATGAGTAACTTCTACTCCTTAACGAAAGTGAATTCACCGTTTTGGAACCAATGATTACAAGTGAACAAAAGCTTACACAACAAGTGGTACAAGTAAACCGAAATTACGTCAAAATTAGATTTGATCTAACAACAACTAACATATGTGGATGAAATTGTGTTTCTGTGCGATTTTACTCTCCATAGTTTTGTAGTGAACAAGATTCTCGAATGTAAACTAACAACAGATTGAATAGATTTCATAAATTTCTTTTAATTCCAAACTTCATTTCTACAGATATTTACTTTATTCTCGTGATGAAAGTGAGTCACTACAGGAGCCTCCCGCTAAAAAGGGTTTACACTTTCGATAAATAGCGGTTTAAATCGTGAGACTGATCGGCTGAAGAGCGATTGTAGGACGGAGGAATTGGCGAAACGGGAAAGCGATCGTTGATCGTCGAGTTGCCAACAAAAGTCTTTTTCGGAGAACGGTACCAGGGGCGATGTGCTCTATTTGCTGCTTCAGTTGGCATACTACACTAGAGTGGTTTGTATCCAGAATCTGAAGATTTTGTACGTAGGGATGCGAACCAGAAACGCTGCAGACGTAGAACGAAACCACGTTGAACCGAGGAACCAGAAGCGACCATAACGACGAAGTTCGAGACCAAGCGTATGCCAAGCATCGGAAACCAAAATATCGTCTGATTACGTTGACAAGAGCGTGGGTGACCAATCCAGCTGTCTCCAAAGTTGACTGAAGTTGACAGTACCAGACGGAGATGGTCGGAAGAGTTGGCTCAGAATACAGAAAAAAATTAAAAAAAAGAAGTGTCTAGCATGCATGTAGTATAGGAATAGTCCTACACAGTATCGATTGTTAACTGTGCGGAGGGTCACGGAAGCGTACGGGTAACCGTACTCGGCGACCAGAACGTGAGACGGTAGTCTTGTTTGCGTCACGTGAGCCTACAATCTCATCCGAAGTTAAGGGCGGCGTAGTCTGCTGATCTGGACGTGAGACTGAAGTCTAGTCCGTAGACGATGCAGATGACGCATGCTGTTGACTAGGACATGAGAATGAGGTCTCAGGTGTATCTAGCGTGGGATCTGAAGAAGATTTAAGGATCCTGCTAGGTTTGATAGGTCTAGCATTTAATCTCAAGTTATCAGATAGAGCACTGTCATCGACATGTGCTTTTTTGAAACGACCAATGCTGACGATTTCGACGCATCCAGGTCGATCAACCTTGAGGGTCTTTTCGTGACGAGCGATCACGTGAAAAGGGCCCTCGTAAGGTTTTTGCAAAGGTTTGCGTACCGAATCTTCTCGTATGAAAACAGGTAGATAACTCTCGAGGGAGAGCGACCTGTCGATGTTGTATTCGAGTTGACACCGGAGACAGCGTTCTCATCAATGCAGACAGTCGTTGGGCGTCGTCTGATTTATCGAAATTAGGTCTGCTCCGTCGTGTGAAGAATTCCCCGGGCAGACGCAATGTCGTGCCGCGTACAAGTTCAGCGGCGGAACATTGGATATCTGCCTTCAAGCTCGTTCTGATACCTAAAAGATCGAGCGGTAAGGTTTCGTACCAGTTGTCGTTTTCGTGTGCTCGAAGAGCACTTTTAAGTTGGCGTTGAGACCTTTCAACTAAACCATTTGAAGCTGGATGGTAGGCGCTAGTGCGTATGCGCTCCGTATCAAGCAGACGAGTAAGTAGGGAGAATAATGCGGACTGAAATTGTTGTCCACAGTCAGTCGTGACAGTCAAGGGACAACGATATACAGCTATCCATCGTTCTACGAAGCGGTGAGTAACTGTCTCCGCCGTGACAGACGTGACGGGTATAGCTTTGGGCCATCTGGTGAAACGGTCGATGCACGTGAGTATGTGATCATACCCATGCGGTGGTGGAAGTGGTTCTACAATGTCTAAGTGAACGTGATCGAAGAGAGCGTAGCGAAAGTGCCAAGGGGGCGGCTACGTGTCTGTTCACTTTTGATCGTTGACATTATAAGCATTGCTTCGCCCACATACGAACATCTTTATTCATGAACGGCCAGACGTATCATGCAGCGATGAGACGTAATGTAGCTGCGATACCTGGATGAGATAATCCGTGCGGGACATCGAATACGAGACGGCGATAAGCAGAGGGTACGATGGGTCGAGGGAGACTGGTAGAAGTATCGCATAGGATGGTGCCACAAGTCGTGGCTAGAGGTACTTCCTGATACTGAAGGGACGTAGAGTGTGGTACTTTTGTACAACTGGGATCGTTTGCTTGAGCGGCGGCCATAGCAGGTAGATCGAGCACCGGCAGAGTAACTGCATTCGTTTGGATTCGTGATAGAGCATCGGCAACACAGTTCGACTCGCCTTTGATGTGACGAAGGTCTGTCGTGAACTGAGAGATATAGTCCAAATGTCTGCGCTCTCGTGGTGAGTAGCGGTCAGACTCGGTATGCAAAGCATACGTTAAAGGCTTATGGTCGGTGAATAAGATGAATTAACGTCATTCTACTGCGTGCCGGAAATGTTTGATGGTGCGGTAGGCAGCTAGCAGCTCGCGACCAAAAGCGCTATATCTCGTCTCCGTGGGAGTAAGGCGTCGTGAGGAAAACTCGGGGGCTGCAAACTATCGGAGATGTTTTATTTCATGACTGCTCCAATAGCAGCATCGGATGCATCAACCGCTATACTAAGCGTGGCTGATGGATCGGGATGAGCGAGAAGAGTGGTTTGCGCAAGAGCTGTTTTGATCTCTGTAAATGCAGCACGTACAGAATCGTTCATTTCTAATCTGCGTGGGTTGCCGTGAAGTAAGTCGGTTAGTGGTCGTAACCGTTTTGCCCCATGTGGGATGAAACGACGGTAAAAGTTAACCAAACCGAGAAAAGTTTTCAGTTCCTTGAGTGAGGACGGCACGTTGTACTCCTTTATTGCTTGCACTTTGTCCTCACAAGGTAGAATACCCTCTTGATTGGTAACGTGACCCAGAAATATTATTTCTCGTTTACCCAACTCTGACTTGTCCGGGTTAACTACTATTCCATTATCCGAAAGGCGTTGGGATAATAGCATAAGATGTTGATAATTTTCATCAACGTTTGATGATGCGATTAGCAGGTCATCAATATAGACGTCAACAAAATCTAGTTCTCGTACAATGCTATCCTTAAACCTTTGAAAAATTTGGGCAGAATTCCGTAATCCAAAAGACATTTGTAGGAACTCAAACAAACCGAAAGGAGACAAGCAAGACATGTAATCACAATTGATTGATCACTGGGTGGTGATCAATGTCTTGCTTGTCTAGTCCTACAGGAGGTTAGTCACGGCTCGGATAGCTCAATGGTAACGTCTCTGACTGTGAAGCTGGGTGACACGAGATCGAATCTGCCAGGGAGCACCAGTTCCCTCAAGATTACAGGTACACCTTGCTGACGAGTGCCAAGTAGCACGAAACCCGGGTCTAGGGTTTCCTGTTGACTACCTCCAACCACCATCTAAATCTCAATACATAGTGCCCGCAGTGTCTAGTCACCTAGACTGGTGGCCACATTGCAACATGATCGATAGCATCCGATCTGCACTAATAAGGACTAGACAAGCAAGACATTGATCACCACCCAGTGATCAATCAATTGTAATTTCATGTGATATCAAACATTTATGAGACAGTGGCAACTAATAAGGCAACTAACTAAGTCTATATATTAAGTTTCAGTTATGTTAATTCAAATAATAGATAGGAATTGTCATTTTTGGTTGAACTCAGATGACAACATTTTTGGTGAAAGACAAACGTATTAAGTTATAATAATATTTTTTCATTCATGATTTCAATTGAGTTTTTTTTGAAGATTGGTTTTGATTCATCAGTTGTATTCGCCATTTGAAGTATCATTGGAAACTAGTGACTAATGGATAGCTATTTCTTGTTAATACGTCTTTGTAATGCATACCCTCAATCTCATCAGGGATCAAATTCAGGATCTTCAGATCTTGCTTAAAACACCTGACAACTAAAGCTGCTGAGTAACTATCGAATAGTAAGGTTTCAATTTCGATCAATTTGCTGTATAGTGTAAGATGGTTTGAATTTTCCAATATTCACACCGTCATAGTATTTTCGTATTATTGAAGAATCATTAAGGTTTGGTCTGGGTCCCCATGTAACTAAAAACTATTTTAGAAAACCAGATATAATTAGATTTCAATAAAAAATTAAACAATTTCGAGCTACCAATAGTCTCATCTCCACGGGAAATGCAGAATATCTAGTAATGAGATCAGTGACTTCTATGTAATTTGGACATTTTCGGTGGCCGACATCATATTGATATACATTATTAGTCCTCTTTAAGGGGATATTATTGAGTATGTAATACATTGTTTACATTGTTTTACTTACTCTCTCTCTCCCTCTTGTATAACCTCATATGGCACAACTGTTTCGACTGACTCATTCCCATTAGTAGGTTATGAGTTTGTGAATCCGATCAAATTTTACAAAAACAACAAGGCGAAATCAATACTACAAACTGCTTTATTTACAATGATATATATTGTTGTGACGGCAGCTTGCTAATATGTTGAGGCTAATGTCCTCATATCTGACTCCAGATCAGAAGGTTGCGTGTTCGGATCACGTCGGGCTCACCAAATTTGTGGTGGTTCCCAAACAAAAGGAGCTTATACAAAATATATTGATACACTAGGTTAATAATGATATGCCAAAAAAAAATTAATAGTAAAGAAACCTAGATGTCTGTCCGTTAGTAAAACCAAAGGTAACAAAATACCGTTAGCAATACAAAAGGTATATTAAACAAACAGACACTAACAGTTACTAAAGAATGAATGTTACTTGTGAACTTCCTCGTGAGAACAACGACCACAAACTGAGTTCACTTGACTGACAGGTGTTCCTCTGCAAGTGACTGCACCAATGACGTAATGAGGAAGACGGAGTCCAATAGTATTATACAATAGTAATCCGCGCCAAAAGTCCAACGTTGCGTCGGAAGGCCTATAGTGATGTTATAGTACTATTATAGTCTTCAATCAAACGGTGGCTGATAAAACAAAAGAACAAAATGGCGTAGATAGTGTTCTATATTTTAAACAACACGGTAGTAGTATCGCATATCATTCATCGAAACAATTATCATCGTCTTTTTTAACAAGCGATACGGCAAAACAACAGATATTGAATAAAATAAAGTCTGACAAATTAGAGAAAAATGTGGTCTTTATTTTTGTTGTTACAAAAATCACTGAATATATGTCACCATAAGATAAATTGGAGCAAAATCTAAAACACATATAGACATAAGTTATTCCTGAAGTCACCTAGTAATTTAAACATCAGTATTTGAATTCTTGATAAATTAATATGTCGGTATGGAGATTTGTGAAGATTGTAGTATTTTCACGGTCGAATTCACGAGTCCATATAAGCTAGCTTCAGGATAGATTGCGCGGAGTTTTAGTGATAAACCGTGACCAGTGGAGTTCAATTCGTGTTGGGTGTGAGACATTTATCCACCTCAGGCAATGTATGAAGGGTTGCGGTAGATCATAGATTGATTGAAGTTAGACATTAACACAGTTAAATGCCGGATTATCGGTCTAGAGGTTAAGCGTTCGGGGGGAGACCGAAGGCTCTATCTTCGTTTCCCACGTGTGGGATCACGAATGCGCGTCGCTGAGGAGTCCCACACTGAGACGAAATGGCTGCTCAGTGCTTTTAGGTCTTCGATGGAGATCTAGCTTACAATGACTCGTGATTTCAATCGTGAAAGTTAATATATATTTACAAAGTGTTTCTCATTCTGATTAGTAAATTGCTATCGAGATAACAAAATTTGATAGATTTCTACCATAATTAGTTTTTAATACCAGGTTTAAAATGAGTCATTAGTTTTCCAATTCAATAAATTCCTTTGGTTTATCAATGATTGACTTAACTCTGCTGAATAATTGATCATCAGAGAATATAATGTGCGGAGTTATGACGGTTGCCTTGAATAGTAAAGCTTTAATTTGTACAAAATCACTAAATAATTAAAAATGAAAATGCAGTAGTCCCATTTTGAGTAGTTTTGAACATTTGGCCTGAGACTTCAATGATAGGTGTATTGATTTTTGAACTGCTAATTAATCGATTGTGTCCAGCAACCAATACGAAGTAGTCCGCTGTTCGAATAGGCCCACGGTGAACTGTGGAATTAATTCACTCTGTTGTTGACTCTATTTATATTATCGCAGTAATAAATTTTACCATTTCAAGCAGTGTCTACCATACCATCTAGTTCAGATTTTATTCAACGCGATATTACAAACAGAGTAGAAGTTTGGAAGAGGACAGTTTGTGCACTTTGAGACAAAGAATTTAAGATTGAAAGTGCAGCATAGTGACCAACTTATTACATAGTATTTTCAACTCAAGATTAAGGAAAATTCTGTTTTCAAACTTGCTGATTTAATTTTTTTAGTAGTTACCTTTTACTGCATGTCAACTACATTTTTCGCTTACAGCCGATTATTATTTCAGTACCCTACAATCTAGGTGGATAGATAGTTTCTCTTTTCGCATGCAGTGAGAGTATGTAGTGTCTGGATTGATGATGACAGCATAGATCATACACCTGAAGCATTATGCGAGGCTTATCAAGTCCGAAAGCAGGTGGATCTGTAGCACCTGAAATGTGAGTTTGTCGAAAAACATTCTTTACAGTACTATCAGCCTCTTATAAAAATTGACAGTGGTTCAAAACATTTAATTCAAATAATTGAAGGTGACTCAAAATGTTAATACTGAAGGTCTGTAGTGACCTACTTTTATGAAGAGAACGCGATCGGTATAATGGACAGAATTATTATTATCACCAACCGGCACAGTTGGTTAACAACGTCTGTTAAGTTTATAAAAGGTGCTTAACCAAAATTAATTACAATCGAAATTGGTTGTGGGATAGTTGCTATGTTTGATACTTTATAGAAATTTAAACAAACTTGATTGCATTACTTTATGGATTATTGAAAGTGTGGTTCATAGGTAGTTTTTTTACAGTTATTTGAACAGTTGAAATGGCTTGAACGTAATAATGAAATGATCATACACAAACACACATACTGTAACTTAATTTAGTAGAAATTGTTAAGACCTAGAATGGTATTTAGGATAAAAGTAATTTGTGAATGATTAGTTGGATTTTGTGCATTTTTATAACATTTAAAGTAGTACAAGAAGCTGGTACTACGTCAAACCCACATAAGTTATTGTTGCCTCTGGACAGACTAATCTTTGGTTCTTCTCAAGCCACATTTTCACCCTGTTACTTATTCGCTTATTAATCCAAACTGCTTTTCATACGATCGTATGTGTGTGCATTACTTATCTTACTCATCAGCACATGTCTGTAACTTATTTTTGTTCGAGTTTAAATATCGATTCATGCTTCATTAAATAAAGTTGGCTTACTCGCCTTCTCCATTGAGTGTGGTTTTGTTTTGCTTCGCTTTCTGATAAACGATTGTACGAAATATACGTATTCAAACCACATTCTCGTATTTGATTTATTTATTTGATTTCATTATTCATCAGTACGATCTAAGTTGGTAATTGTATACGAGGAATGGTGACATGTATATTTCGATCTAATTGGAGTCAGACACAGAGCCACCATAAACGTAGTAAATACTACTAAATTTCAGAAGTAAAGAAAATATCTGTAGTAATGAATTGTTGAATTTAAAGAAATTTATGAAATCTATTCAATCTGTTGTTAGTTTACACTAGAGATTCTTGTTCACTAGAAAAATATCGAGAACAAAATAGCACGGGAATGCAATTTCATCCAGATATGTTAGATGTTGTTAGATCAAATTTTGACGTAATTTCGGTTTATTTGTACCACTTGTTGTGTAAGCTTTTGTTCACTTGTATTTATTGGTTCCAAAACGGTGAATTCGCTTTCGTTAAGGAGTAGAAGTTACTCATCATTCGCTACATAAAATCTCATACATGATTATAGACTGATCAGTATCCTTCGAGAATGAAGTAAGAAGACGTCTTCTTATTACGGGTTCAGTATCAGCCAATTACGAATTCTCCTTCTCTGTAGCATATTCTAATTTATAATTTACATCCAGCCAGCGAATTGTGAAGGCTTATAAACAGATATATATATGATCTTATAAGGGAGAAGGTGCACTTTTATCTCAAATAAATTAAGCTACGCTAATCGACTATGTAGGGCTTAACATAGATAGACGCCATAAATTAGTTCGTAGAAGAAATTTGTCAGAGTTGCAGAGTGACCGAATTCAGAAGAAGTAAACCACCTGATATGTAGCTTTAAGTATTCCTGTAAGTCTTCGACATTGATGCTGACCTCATCAAATTTACTGGACACGCCCTAGGTGAAGGTGCTCGGTCACACATCCTCATCAGATCACCATTTGGTACCCCATGCTGTGTTAGTTGTTGTTAGATCAAACCTAAAACCTAGTTAACATCTAAAGATAACGAACTTTTTGAAACGCCTGAAAGTTCTGGAGTCGACCTATTGATAGTGATGCCCAGTTATAAAATATCGTTCAGGCTTTAAAAAAATTTACATTTACGGTAAAATTCTTTTTAACACTCTCATACACAATCAAAAGTTTTATTTAATAACAGAAAGTGTCAACTTAACTTGTTTTAATGTTAAGGTCATAAAATATGATAAAAGAAAATTTTAAACATTGAACATACACGACTAAACTATTCAGTTCAAAGAACAAAACTCCATCAAAATTAAACAAACACTTTATGTAACTATTAGCAATGTTGATAGATCATAATCAACGGAACTTGAACTATTGAAAATATGTCATACTACTCAAATCGTTATTTAATGTTTGACCCAAAAACTTTTTTTTGAAATTTGAAAACTGTAACACGGATCATTTATATATTACTTACTGTAGATGATAAAAAAAGCAACTTAGTCCAGTTCACAATAGTTAATTTCCTTAGAAACAAGTAATAATTAGTAGAGTCAACATTTATAATAATTGGATATAGTTTTATTTTAATTCTTTTTTTACCCCTTCACATCTTACATAGAGAATAAACCTTTATTGTCCTTTATTTGAAGTTAAATAATCTAAATGATATGCTAAGTTTGCATTGATAACCTGAAAACTATATATATATACATATATATATATATATATATATATATATATATATATATATATATATATATATATATATATATATATATTTGACCATAGTATTCTACTCTACAATCCTTACTTGTTATCTATGTTGTAAAAATATTAAACAAACAGGAAGTAGATGGAATCATGAAACCAACAACAACAACAAAAAAGCACATACAGAACTAACAACCGATCATTCACTTGATATTATTTGCTTGTATCTTGAGATTGTTGTTAAGCTCTGCAAATGATCAATTAATATCAAGGCAATCCGCACAGGATGCACATATACTAACAATAGACTGATCAATTACAGACCTTAACAACAATGGTAAGATACAAGCAAATAATACTAAATGGATTTAAATTTTCCCCCTAATGCACAAGCAAGTGGCTATCAGGACTCAGTAGTTGAGTAAATAACATGATGGCGTTTAAAGCTAACAATACTGGGTTCGAATCTCAGAGTGGATATCAACTCTAAGATATAGATACATCCAACTAACGAGTTCCAAATAGAACGAAACACCGCAACTTGGATTCCACTGTTAACCATTATCTATCTTTGCTTATAATAATCGATCAATTTACATTAGGTTCTTTTTGTTACTCTATATTATTGATCATTTCATATTTTACATTATAAATTTCTTTATCAAACTATTTCTTATTATTATTCTAGATTCAAGAAATAGAAATTAATTATTTATTTTAAAGTATCATACATTTTTATGGAAATGGAATTTAAGAAAAAGGAGGGGAAAAAAAAAAACAAACATAAAAGTACTTTTGTTTGTATATACCTTTCTTCAATTCACGTTGATTTTACCGGAAGAATGTATATACCTATACATATACATATATATATTTGACTTTCATATTTTCAATACATATACAAACAAATAAATAAACAAGCTAATTTGATAAAGAAAATAATTACAGTAAAGTACTTGTTCCATTCTCTATGAATTACATTTATTTTGTTTGATAGAATGACTTAATTAACTTTGTTTTTGGGAAATATACTTTCAGAAGGGGATTTTGTGATGATTATAATCATTTCAATAGTTGAACTTATAAGTCGATTGATGCTAGACTACCATAGAAAATCTGGAAGAGCTGGATGGCCGTTTCATCGTAGTATGGAACTCCTCAGCAGTGCGCGTCCACGATCCCGTATCGTGGGACTCGAACACAGGATTTATCAGTCTCGCGCACGAGCGCTTAACCATTAGACCACTGAGCCAGCATCCAATGATTTTAATGTCTAACTTCAACCAGTGGAGTTCAACCAGATTTATTGTGAGATATCAGCTCACTGAAGACAATGGTGACGGTGACGCAATTTCGTGGATTGGTTGAAGTTAAACATTAACACCGTCGGATGCCGACCAGCTCAGTGGTCTAACGGTTAAGCGCTCGCGCGCGAGACTGATAGGTCCTGGGCTTGGGTATCGCAGGGGGCGTGATTGTGGATGAGAACTGCTGAAGAGTTCCACAATAGGTCAAAACGGCCATCCGGTGCTTCCAGGTTTTCCAAGGTGGTCTAGCTTCAACTGACTCATGATTTCAACTATTGAAATCTACTTTCATTTGATTATATGACATAGAAATTGAAAAGACATACATGTTAATGCCTAAGTTTTACTTTATGAATAAATGTATTTTATATTGAATGGATATTTAGTGAAATATAGATTGATTTCAAAATTGGAAAACTATTTACTGAAAAGTCTGTTACTATAACTATTAACTGTCAAATGGGGAGATTCCTCAGAAAAGTATCTGATATGTGCTAGTCGATACAAAAATTCAAAGATGTCGAGTTTTAAATATAATCAGAGGGGTTTTGTAGATATTATAATAAGTTAAATAGTTGAATTCATGAATCAATTGAAGCTAGATCACCATTGAAAACCTGGAAGCACTGGATGACCGTTTCATCTTAGTATGATCTTCCATGGTGGTCTAGCTTCAATGGACTCATGAATTCAACTATTAGAATTTTAAATAATCAAACTACCAGTATACTATTGTAACTGTCTTAAGCTTTTGAAAATATTTGACAATAAATAACTTCTATCTATTTTAGCCTAACTTAACTACTTGTTGGAGTAACTGATTTTTTATAGATCAGTGTCTTATTATTACAGTATATAATATGAGGCTTGTCTTGTCATGCTTACATCAATCGATGTATTCTAAATGTACAGTATTGATACAAAGTATTCGAAGTTTATTCATATATATGTTGTATGTATTCACAGCTGTATCGACAATACTGCCAACCAAAAAATAAAATTGATTCAAACTGATAGTTTCTGTTCACAGTAAAGAACTATCAGGTTTCATTACAAATGCCTTAAGTTAATTGTTGAAATTGTACTTGATTATTAATGATAAACTAAATTTCATCTATAGTATTTTCATATGATCTTAGGAATTGATTGTTAGACCGGTTGGTGGTGATTGATCAATTTCAATAACTTATATTATCGACCTATAACAATAAGAATTAGATGAACAAAGCTTAAACTCCGCCTGTACCTCTTCTAGAGTTACTGCCGATTCCAAGCCTGGTTAAAGGAGGAAGGTTGGGTATGAAGTCGGCAACCCCATCCCATAGAAAAAATCTTGTTAAAAAACCACCAACCATATTAAATAAATTAAACCAATTAGGACATTGGAAGTGGATAGGATATACATTAACAGAAATCATCAAACTGCATCACGAGTCAAGCCCTAACTTGGAATCTTGAAGGGAAACAAAGAAGAGGAAGGCTAAAACAACACAGTACATCAGGAACTGGAAATAGATATGAAAAGGTTGAATAACAACTAGAAAGAACTAGGAAAGATTATTCAAGACAAGGTTGAATGGAGAGTGCTGATGAGAGGTCTATACTCCCACAGAAGGAGTAACAAGCATAAGAAAGTAACCAGATACAGATACATTTACTTTAAATACAAAATCGAGATTATTCACTAGAAATGCCGGCTCAGTGGTCTAGTGGTTAAGTGCTTGCGCGCGAAGCCAGTAGGTCCTGGGTTCGAGCCCCGCGTGGTGCGGGATCATGGATGCGCACTGCTGAGGAGTCCCATACCAGGACGAAACGGCCGTCCAGTGCTTCCAGGTTTTCAATGGTGGTCTAGCTTCAACTGACTCATGATTTCAATCTGTGAAATTTCTCAAACTCTCCACAAAACCCATTCTGAAATATAAAATACTCTTATTTAACTATTTACTTTAGTTTTTTTCTTATTTGCCTACTATAGAAACAATAATTTACATTTTTTTGCCCTTTTAACTGATTTGTTTTTTTCTTAAAGAATATCAAATTCATTATACAATGTCTTAGTATAGAATAAGAAATAATAACAACATACATGAATACAATGCCAAATAAAGATATTGTTATGTATAATAATTCAGTAATATGGATTATAGTAAATTCCACATATTAGTAAGTAATATATTCAAAGAATGCAGTTAACATTTGATTATTTCTTAATTTAGTTTATAAATCATCTATTGGAAAAATAGAATTATTTATTTACTGTATTGTAAAAAGAAAGTAAGATGAATAGAATATCAATTTTCATTATCAATACACATCGTTTCATTATGAAAAAGGTTTTTTTTCAATGGTTAAGATCATGAGTTAGTTGGAGCTAGATCACTATGGAAAACCTGGAAGCACTGGGTGGCCGTTTCATCCTATTGTGGGACTCCTCAGCAATACGCATCCATGACCTCGCCCCCTGTG
The DNA here is from genome assembly GCA_944470205.2 of Schistosoma margrebowiei. Classification (NCBI taxonomy): domain Eukaryota; kingdom Metazoa; phylum Platyhelminthes; class Trematoda; order Strigeidida; family Schistosomatidae; genus Schistosoma; species Schistosoma margrebowiei. Next base: position 40,166,634 of record OX104026.1, on the reverse strand, counting down.
AGATTCAAATCCAGGACCTACTGGTTTCGCGCACGAGCACTTAACCACTAGACTACTGAGACGGCATGAAACGGTGTTAATATCTATCTTCAACTAATCCACGAAATTGAGCGACACATCCACCATTGTCTTCAGTGAATTACTATCTCACAACAGACTTGGTTGAACTCCACTGGTCACTACTTCTCATTAGAACTCTAGGAAATACCTCTTGAAGCCAGTTACTAATGAGCACATGTTGATTAATATCAGATGGGTTTTGTGAATATTATAGTAATTTCAATGGTTGAGACCATGAGTCAGTCCGGTTTTTAGAAAGATTTTTTAAGTAAAAATGGATAGTGACTCGCAGTAGTAGAATCCAAGACGCGTGTTCCCTTCTATTTGGGACAGATCAGTTCGATGTACCTGTATCCCAGAGTTGATGCTTATTCAGGTACATTCAGCTGACAAGTTCCAAATAGGATGAAACGTGCATCTTTGATTCCACTGCTAGTCATTAACTATCTTTGTTCAAAAAGCTTGTGACTTAAGGCTATGTCGAGGCAATCTGCACAGGATACACATATGCTAATAAGAGACTGATCAATCGCACTCCTAAATAACAATCGGAAGTTACAAGTAAAACAACACCAATTGAATGTTCACAAAAGCTGCGTGCTTGTTAATTGTATAGAAGAATATTGCTATTTGATGTAAGAAACATTCAAATAAATTATATGAAATTTTGGTCAAATGGTATTGCTATAGTGATTAATTTAGGATATGGTAATAGGATATTAAACGAAGCTGTATGGAACTGTTATCTATTGGTCTATCGAAATTTATTGCTTAGGGTCTGAGAAATGGTGCAACATAATGGATTGAGATGTTATCAGACATAGCTCTAAAAAAGATCTTGCTTTAATTTTCTTCCATACCTAATGGAAGTGAAAGGAACTTGATTAGATGAATGAATTATTCTAGAATTGCTTCTTTCGATACATACTACTTAAATTCCCTTATTATTATATTTCTTCACATTTCTTCTCATTGTCTTATTTTGTGATTTCTGTTTACATTAGTGCTCATGTTTACTAATATTTTCTTGTTCAGATCAATAAATCAATAAAATAACTAGTCTATTGATTAGACTAACTGATTGAATAAATAAATATTTCTATGGGCTAGCTAAACAACGTATGAATTGATTGAATGCATGATCAATTCCTTAAATTGCTATAATTCACATGGGGATTAATCATAATATTGATTAAGTGACAGTAAGAAAGAAATCTTTGAAACATTATCATTGGTTGATAATAATATAGTAAAATTATAAATAGAAATTGAGAATTTATTATTAAATATCACTTGTAAACATGATTATTACAATAGAATTGTCTAGGTTATTTATCGACTCCTAAAATTAAGGACGAAACAGCCGTCCAGTGCTTCTAGGTTTTCAATGGTGGTGGTCTAACATCAATCGGTTCATGATCTCAATCAAAATTTAACAATCTCCACAACTCCTATACTGTTAATTATCATGTGCTCACTAGTGACTAGCTTCGTGAGAAAATTCTTGGAGTTCTGGTGAGAAGCCGTGACCAGTGGAGCTAATTCATGTCGGGTAGAAATAGGTGTCTACCTCAGTACAATGGAAGATGGTTGCGCAACTTTGTGGATTGGTTGATGTTAGACACTATCACCATTGGATGCCGGCTAGCTCAGCGGTCCAGTAGGTTAAGCGTTCGCGCGCGAGACTGAAGGCCCTGCGTTCGAATCTCGCTAGTGGGATCGTGGATGTGCATCGCTGAGGAGTCTCGTAATAAGACGAAACGACCTTCCAGTGCTTCCAGGTTTTCGTTGGTGGTCTAACACCAATCGTCTCATGATCTTAATCAAAACGTAATAATCTCCACAACCTCTATTCTGATAAGGTGTCATTATCAGATTTACTTAATGTTAACCAATAACAGCTCTGTTAATTAACATTGATTTGTCCGATCTTGCATTGATTACAGGATTATTCTGACATCAAAGTTAGAATATTCAACACGAATATGAAGATGATTCTACTGTATAAAGCTGAAACTTGGAGAAGTACTATAATTATTATCAATTGTCTACGTAAGATACTGAATATCCGTTGACCAGATAACATCAGAAACAATTTACTGTGGGAGAAAACAAACCAACTTCCAACTGAAGAAGAAATTAGTAAAAGATGCTGGAGTTAGATAGGATATACATTACGGAAATCATCACACTGCTTCCAGGCTATCAATGGTGGTCTAACATCAATCCGTTCATGATCTCAATCAAAAACTTAATAATATCTGCAACCCCATACTGATAATATTTATACTGACTGAAGAAATGTATTTTTCTAAAACGTTTTCTCTGGATTTCAAGATGTTGATTATGGTGTATGTTGGAGTGATCCAGAAAATTTCTTGCTAAAGACAAACAAGGATCAGGAAACACTCAGAAGCGTTTCATCCAATCAGCGTTCACTTGAAGTTGTAGCCAAAAATATCAAGGAAGTGAAACGTCACATGTAGAGGTTCTGATTGGATGATTGTTACACTGCTACTATGTTTAGTAGCATTACAGAATCTTTGAGCAACCCAAAGACATTTAAAATATTATAAAAACCCTATATTTTCTGTGTTAAAATGAACCTTGGAGTAAAGTACTTCTCGCATACTTTGCGTCTTTTCTCGTGTTGTTCAGGTAGCTATATAGTTCTAGCTTGGTGGTTACAGAATAGCTTAGAAAACGAATATAGCGTTCAGTTTGCAAGGCTTATCAGTGTATTAGTATTTGCTCTATTTTAGTAAAATGAAAGAACTTTTTTGAAAAATTCTGTACATTTTTGTATATAATTCAGTCAGGAGTAAATTAGTTATACCTTAAGACTAAAATATTAAAATTATTGTAATTGTCAAAGCCATTTGGAATAGGTGTAGCACACAAACCAACGAAATCACTCCAATCAATCCTATGAAGACTAAGGGGCGAAATGACAAGAACATTATCTACAAAATAATCTGTTCCAAATTTGAAAAACACTATATCGGACAAAGTGGACGCCCCCTTCATCTTCGCCTAAATGAACATGAAGTAGCAGTCAGACACCTTGACGTATCCTCGCTTATATCAATGCATGTGGACAACTGTGTACCCATATTCAACTGAGAAAATATTGTGATCTTGAATAGAGGGAATATTAAACTCATCAGGGGATTTTTAGAAGTTTGACACTCAGATCAATCAGCACTCAACAAGCATATTGACATCGATGCAATCTATCAGCCAACCAGAAGAAGCATGGACAAATATAGGACCAAGAATCAAAGCAATGGAAGATACCATCGAAATAAAAGATTAAACAATGTCAGGTTAAATAAAGGTCAACAATAACCAATCAAGATTGAGGTCTATAGTACAAGCTGTGACTCATATGTGTAGAAATTCGAATAGTTTGTGTTGATCATGTCATTTAGAAGATTAATGAAATCTTCATAACCAAATCATCCAACTCAAAGAACAAAACTCCACTAAAATCATCCACCTCATCTACAAATCTTCATTATCATCTCGATTGGGATACTCTAATTATTATTTACAAAATTTGTAAAAATCTTATACATAACATAATTACTTTGTCTCTGCTGTATTTCATTTATTCATTAAGTTGATTGTATCATTTAAAAAAATTTTAACGCATGATATCACAGAAATCATCAACATCTTGAAGGGGAATATATATATAAATTGCCTGTTACCCCTTGTCGAGGAACATAGACCGCCCATCAGCGCTCTCCATCTAACCCTGTCCTGGGTAATCCTTTCCAGTTGCTATTCATCCTTTTCATGTCTGCTTCCGATTCCCGACGTAGTATGTTCTTCGGTCTCCCATTTTTCCGCTTCCCATCAGGATTCCAAGTTAGGGACTGCCACGTGATATAGTTATATATAATATATACCTAATTAATATCATTTATTCACATGATATGATGATAAAAACGTGATTAAAAATGTACTTGACAACTAAGAAAAACTTTTCTTGTTTGTTTAACTTCATAACAACAATATTTCTTTGTTGACAAAAATACCTAACTTTATTTAAAGTTAGTTGGCTAGTATGGACTAGATTAATCAAATGAAACATTGAATTAACTTTAAATTCATTCAGTGAAATTTTCACAAATACATTCTTCCTCTTTAATAAATCATTTGGTTCACTTGGTATTGTTTAGCTTGTATCTTCCTATTAAGGTTTAAGACTGTAATTAATCAGTCTGTTATTGGTATATGTGCATACTGTGCGTATTCACAAGCTTTTTGTAAGCAATGATGGATAGTGGCTAGCAATGGAATAGGACGAAACGTGCATCCTAGATTCCACTGCTAGTCACTATCCATCATTGCTTACAAAAATCATATGGTTTATATAATGAGAAAGGTTTTAAATAATTTAAATGAATTGTTGTTTACTCTGTGTGTGTGTGTCCCTCTCACTCTCGCCTTCTTTTGTTTTTTAGTTTAATGATTACAAGTGTAATGTATCATACGTTTCTGCAACATGTGGAGGAGGAGGAACTTAACTACAGTTTAAGATATAAAAAAAGAGATGATACTTTATTTTCTATCTGATCTGATCGGACTGATAAAGAAAATGTATCGGAGTTCAATTCCAATTCTAATTCATATTTTAATGTCAGTAATTATAGTTGTATAGTGAACGAGAACACAAGTGGGTACAATCGAATGTAATTGAATATAAAGCAATTAGTCTCTTTTATGAATTTCGTTAGAGCAATTAGAAGACGGAGTTGATCTGGGAAGTGTGATGTATTTGTGATATACATTTCAAACAATCTGGTCACACATATGTTTCACAGGTTGAAATCATGAGTCAGTTGAAGCTAGACCACCATGGAAAACCTGGAAGCACTGGGACTCCTCAGCAGTGCGCATCCACGATCACGGACCCCGCGAGATTCGAACCCGGGACCTATCAGTCTCGCGCCAAGCGCTTACCAGTGGAGTTCAACCAGTTCTGTTGTGAGATATCAGCTCACTGAAGACAATGGTATACGGTGGCGCAACTTCGTGAATTGGTTGAAGTTAAACATTAACACTATTGGATGCCGACTAGCTCAGTGGTCTAGTTGATTAAGCTCCTGGCGCGAGACTGATAGACCCTGGGTTCGAATCTCGCGGGGTCCGGGATCGTGGATGCGCACTGCCGAAGAGCCCCATACTAGGACGAAACAGTCATCCAGTGCTTCCAGGTTTTCCATGGTGGTCTAGCTTCAACTGACTCATGATTTCAATCTGTAAAATTTCTAAAATCTTCACAAACACATATATTTGTCAAGACATTTTATATGAAAATTAATAACAGAATTACAGAATATCTTAGTAAAATCTGAGAATCATACAATAAATTCTTCATTTACAAATTATTAGTCAATTGTATCAAACTTGACTGTTCATTCTGCAAAAAGTCAATCACCTGTCCCAAACTTGATTTTCCTTTTGTTTCCACATCAATCACTTTTTGTTCTCATTCTCTTTCTTTTGATCTTTTTAACCTTCTACCTCCAGGCATTTCAGTTTCGATTGATGATGCATACTATTTATATCTGTCAACATCAGTAGCACACACCACAGATGTATTTACATTAGTGTTTGAAGTTATTTATCATCACTGAATAGAATCGCCTGGAAAATTGTTGAGTAGATGAAACATAATAGATATTCATGTTTGGCATTACTTACTTAGTATCTGACTAGATCAGATACTAAAAATTCATATCTAGATAGAATCCAACTACCATTAGGCCGATGATTTTGAATACAGTAATTAACTTCATTAAGAAAAAAAAGATTAGATGGTAAACTAACAGCGAAAGTATTGAGTATTGAACGTCTGTTCTGTCCGACTTTAGAACTCTTTCGTTAAGATCTAATACAGGGTGTAAGCCCAGGCAATCCAGGTTTCGTGAAGTGTAAAATGTGTTTAATCTAACATTTTGAAATTCAATATGGCACATTTCCTACTCACGACGAAATGCAACCTAACTTATTTCATTTAAGAACTTAAACACTTCTCATTGTTGTTATATGGAATACTGTACTTATTTGATATTTAGTTCATGTTATAGGTAAGGAATTTTTAAGTTGAACACTTGAGGCACATAAATTCCAGGATATAATTTTTTTGAATGAAAAAAATCATAGGATCATATACGTCAATCAACCTATTTTCTTACACTGAAGATCCGATATCTTCAGATCTAGCAAAACAAAAAAAACAACTAAACCTAAGTCAGTACATCGAGAGATATGATAATGAACGACATGAGCTAGATATATACTTTCTTTCACCTTAATTATGCTTTGCCTGGTAGGAGATACAATCAAAATTGGGATTATTGTAAAGTATTCATTTATGACGAGTCAAAACCAGAATAAATCCTAGATTCAATGTTTCCTTCCGATTCCCTTATGCCGTCTAATATCCACCATGAAATATGCGAACAACCATTATCTCCCAGACTGTAATCAGTGAATCTTTCCCCAATGGATACTAATTATTGTATAATTCATTGGAATATAATGATTTCATTTTCATTTACTTCATGAAGTTACAAAACTCTAATTCTCAGAGTGGAGGCGAAAAATACTATCGATCCTCACTAAACAACCACGTCTTCATATAACTAGTGAAATAATGAATTTAGAAAATCACTGGACAGATTCACTATTTGATGATAGTTAGAATAACATGAAAGCGACATTCAGTGCATTATTCCCAAGTTATTTGTATCATTACTATCGTTTGCTGATTAGATTATTTGTTCATTATTACTACTGACTACGATTATTCTTATCGTTTATTATCATTATCATTGTCATCGATACACTAACTTGGTTAATATAGGTTACGAAATTACATTTTGCTGATCTATCAGTTTATGATAAATCTGTATTTGTGATATCTTAAATTACTTACTTACTTACGCCTGTTATTGGCGCATAGGCCACCAACCAGCATTCTCCAACCCATTCTGTCCTGGGCCTTCCTTTCTAGTTCTATCCCATTTTTGTTCATTCTTCTCGTGTCTGTCTTCATTTTTCAGCGTACTGTGTTCTGTGGTCTTCCTCTTTTCCTTTGACCTTGAGGATTCTAAGTGATGGCTTGCCTTGTGACGTAGTTGAGTGATTTCCTCAATGTATATCCTATCCACTTTCAGAGCTTTTTCCTAATTTCTTCATCCGCTAGAATCTGGTTTGTTCTCTCCCATAGTAGGTTGTCAGTCACTGTCTGATAGTGTCTGGCCAACGGATACGAAGTATTTTGCGTAGACAGCTGTTAATAAACAGTTGTATCTTCTGGATGATAGCTTTCGTAGTTCTCCAAGTATCTGCCCCATACAGTAGAACTGTTTTGACATTTGTATTAAAAATCTTGATCTTAGTGTTGATTGACAGACAGTTGTTTTGAGTTCTAGATGTTCTTCAGTTGTAGATATGCTGCTCTTGCTTTGTCGATCCACGCCTTCACATCCGTATGTAAAGGTTTCTATATCTTCCAATGCTTCTCCGTCATGTGTGATTCGATTGTTGCATGCTATATTGTATCGGAGAATCTTGCTTTTCCCTTTGTGTATGTTGAGACCTACTGCTGCTGAGGCTACTGCTACAGTGGTCGTCTTCTCCTGCATTTGTTGTTGCGTCTGCGATAAAAGAGTCATATCATCTGCGAGGTCTAGATCGTCTATCTGCATCCTAGCTGTCCAATGTATCCAGTGCTTCTCCCAGATGTTGACGTCTTCATGATCCAGTCAATCATTAAATTATATTTTTTACGTTTCATCACTTCTTCAAAGAAAATAAGTAACCGAAACTATGATATAATCTCCATTATATTGTTTACACTTGTGTTATTTATTTACTCTGAAGACTAATACTAAGTTACCAAACATCTAAAGTACAATTTTCTACTTATTGGGATAAGAAAAAGAAAATAAACTATTGATTATTACCTTTTTTTACTAAATGTTCGAATTATTTGAAACAATCAAGTTCAATCTTGGCATTGGGATCTATTAGTTTGTAAAGTTTGCTACTATCAGGAGAAATTATACGATAATGTTTCTTCAGTTAACGTTTTGTTTGGCTTCCGTTTGTTAAATAAGACATGCATGATATACAACTACCTTGACAAATAAAAGTTGTGTCAGTTTACTGGATGTGGATAATATACAAATTCACTTAGAATGATTTTAGGCTTCTATAATAAATTTCACCTTCATAGTCATTTTTATATTACCTGTGATGTATATATGCTTACTTGATAACCCTATTCAGGAATAACAACCCTATCAAGTACTCGACTAAATGATTAGCATTAAATTGTACATTACGAAATAAGTTCACTTAGGAATTATTGAGAGAAACCTGATTTTACCTATCGAAAATAAATAGTATACTTTCTCTGATCTAGGTACTAAACATAAAAAAAAACGTACTGTTATGGAAACACAGTGATGCCTTATTACTGTCTACAGTTCACTCAGTAAAATTTGAAGTTACTGATTGGAATTTCATTGAATGATAGTAAGATAATTTATGGGGGAGTAGTCGTTGGCATTCTATTACAAGAAATAAAGAATGGGGTGACTTCTTTTTTAAGAAAAAAAAACAGTTGTTACTTTACTTCAGATTTACTAAGAAATAACGATTTACTAAATCAATATAGGCTATTTTATTTCCAACCAATCATTTTATCGGTGTGCACATTGAATATATATACTTGTACGCGTGCACAGACACAGTGGTATTCACAAAATTAATATGAACATTGTAGATTTGTCCACAGACAAAAGAGGTCAGGCCATACAATGATAAGATTGGTTAAGTTTTATTGTGTGTAACATAGGCAACAAAATCCTATTTGACTGTTCACGTGTATTCTTCCTCTTTAATCAATAAGTTTTCTTCTCTCTCTCTCTCTCTCTCTGTAACCCATTCCGGTTTAAAAAGTAAGGGAAGACGACATTCAACCTAGTCACACAAATATAGTCAATTTTTTCAAAGTTTCGATCTCGAGCAAAATATTTTATTCAGGGATTTGTTTTTCTTTAATCTGTGAAAGTCAAAACATTTGCGCTTTTGCTAATTATCATAAGTGAATATCTTTCTACTATTTAACACAAGTAAAATAATAAGCTATTCGTTTACTGTGTAATACTGTGCAATATTTGTGACATAATAACCAATTTGGAAAGTTATTAAATTGATTAATAATATTGCTTGAATTCAAAAGGTAAGTGAAATGTTTATTTAGTTTTCATTTAATATGATGCATTACAAATTCATTAATATTGTATAACATAAACCATAGAATTTCAGTTTAATCTTGTAAGAGACCATTGTTGATCATCGTTGAAATGTAAAGATGTAAGAACTAAACAGTTGATAAATAGTCTTCCCTCCAGCTTACTACTAGAATGTTTAGTGAATACAATATTCTATCATCATAAAATCAATATAATCGTTCTTATCATTATCATTTTATTTATTTCAACACATAGATATTGGTACAAAGAGGCACCAAAAACATATGCGCCACACAAATCTCATTCGATATGTGTGAGGGCTGTGATACTGCCCGGGTGCCCAGACCGAAACAGGTGGTTTTCTTAGGGGGCCACACCCCGAGCCTTCGACCTGAGGGTCTGATCCACAAGGCAGTGGAGCATCGTAAGGAGATACAGTCCCATGGTAGCCGGTGACCAACAATTGGTTCATACGCCATTTGTTCTCGCAGGATACTGGAGCCCATGTGCACCATCGGTTTGGAATCCGGTTAAAGCGCCGGACATTCGCTTTTCGTCCTCTCATTTTCGTGAACAACACCCCCGCCACGAGAAGGCAGTGAGTAGGACTTCCCTGGCAGAGGCTATATACGCGTGACCATCTGAGAGCATTTCTAGAGGGAGAGCGGACTCTCCCCACTCTCGGTCGTACCAGGGCATTATAATCGTTCTTATCATTATCATTACTTGACTTCTATAAGTCGTTATTCGGTTTATCTCTTATATGGATCACAATGTTGTTATAACTTCAATATTCATAAGGTGATGAGTTTAATGGACTATCAAAATTGTTTAATACATTTATCATTACCCTACCAAGAAATTGTGATCATTTTCAAAATATTAGACTACATATTTAAGGTAAATTAATGTTAAGCAGCTGATTATATAATCGTCTAGAATCATGAAATCTGAATTTATGTTAATTGGCACTTAACACTAATAAAAAATATTCACAATTTCCCTCTAAGAGTGATTCGAATCCGCCATACTCAATATTAGAGTTCGAGTTGTTATCATTGAACCATGTGTATGTCGTCACACATACATAGGGAAGATCAATCGTGATCTCAAAATTAGGGTGTGTGAACATCTACTTAAATGGTTGAAGAAACAAATAGAAACAAATGACTCAATAAGAGTAGAGGATAAACATCCATCATCTTCTATTGCCAAACACATAATTGAAACAGGTCATATGATTGATCTTAACTCGGCTTTTGTGGTGTTGTATAAAAGTGTATAAAAGTGTCTTCTTACTACATTATCGGAACCATTATGTGCCTAATAATGTCTTGTGTAGTTTTAAAATATTATAAATTATTTTATTCAATTGAATACTGAAATAATGTTGAAAAGGTAATTAATTTCTTCAATGTTTCTCAGAGTAGTGTTTATTTATAAGCAAAGATGGATAGTGGCTAGCAGTAGGAACCAGAACACTCATTTCGTCCTATTTGGGACTCGTCAGCTGGATGTACCTGTATCTCAGAGTTGATGTTCACTCTGGGATCCGAACGCAGTACCGTTCACTTCAAATGCCATCTCATTATCCACTTAGCTACTGAGTCCTGAAAGTCACTTGCTTGTGCAATCGGGCAAAGTTTAAATTCACTTGGTATTGTTTACTTGAATCTTCTCATTGAATTAAGGCAATATCGATTAGGTTTTGATGTTTTGAATTTAAATACAATTTTTTATTCTGATCTGATCTGATAAACTAAGCTTGAATAGGATTATTTGTAGTTGGTTAGGCTATATACATACTATATGTAAATTGATGTAAATAGAAATGTGAAACTATACTATAAGTAAGGAATTTTGGTATAATTTTAACAGTAATTCTTAATTCAGTGAATTGATTCATTTGATTCTAATGTTTTTAGTATCCTCTTAGACAACAGTACCATGTGCTATTTTACTTCTGCTTTAAGTAGATGTTGAAATCGAACGTATCATCATAAAAAAGCATCTATATAAGATTACAAATATGTATCTAGTAGAAATCTACATCTTGTATTTTGCCAAATAAAGTAAACGCACACTTACGTAAATACTAATTGGAAAGTATTATTTGTAATAATTACATCAAGGAAAGTAATGTGTATATGTGGTATATACTACTTATGTTGACAGATATAAGTAGTATGTCGCATCAATCGAAAGTGGATCGCCCACCAGCAAAAGGTTGAAATGAAGAGAACAGGTAGGAAATCGGTGAGCAATCAAAATAACAATAGAATTAGAAGAATAATGGAGTAAATAAAGGACAATGCAAAGAAGCTGTGCAAATGATGTATTTAATGTATAATTTTCATACTTTCAGCACCTGAGTTTCGGTTCACTACATATTTATGTAAATATTATATATCACCTAGTGGTTTCGAACCGATTATCAGTGCTTCACTCGATAGTCTAAATTTTAATTGTGACTACCGAACTCGTGAAAATAACCATTGAGACAATATCATTCTATAACATTTCACAGTTTTCTGAATAGCTACCCCATTATTATTATTATTATTATTATTAATAGTAGTATTGGTAATAGTAGTAGTAGTAGCAGTAGTAGTAGTAGTAGTAGTTGTTGTTGTTGTTGTTGTTGTTGTTGTATTAATGACTTTAGTTTACTTTAATAGATGAAGTATTAGAGTCTTCTCTCGAGTAGTTTTCTTCTGGTTAGCGTTTTTTTAGCGAGTTAGTTTTCTACGGGGTGCGGTTGCTAACCCCATGCCCAACCCTTCTCCTTTATCCGGGCTTGGAACCGGAAGTAGCTTCCGGAGGGACTCCAGGCGGAGTTAGAGTTTTCTCTTAACTATTCAAGTTTCAAAATGTTTGCAATTTTAATAAAGATCTAAACAATGTGTTGTTTAAAAACTCATGGATAGAAATTATATTTGAGGCCTTAATAAAACCATGGAAGTTTAATAATCCTCGACAATATTATAATTTAATTACTTTGGTTCAGTGGAGGTTATCTGTAGGTAATATTTGTTATGGTATCCATGTGATGTGTACTACTAATGTTGACAAATATAAGCAGTATGTTGGTGGAACACATGTATCATATGTAACATCAATCGAAAGTGAAATGAATGATGGTAGAAGGTTCGGAAGATTAAAGAGAAGAGGACGAGAACAGAGAATGATTGGTGTGAAAATGAAGGAACAATCAAGTCTGAGACGATTGATTGACATTTTGCAAATGAAATATTTATTGTTTGGTTCCTACGGTAATTAATTCTTGATTGGAAATCACTTGAATCTTTCACTTACTTGGGAAGCATCATTGATGAACATGGAGAATCGGTTGTAGACGTGAAGGAGAGGATTAGCAAAGAAAAATCGCATTCCTACAATTGAAGAACATATGAAACTCAAAACAACTAAGACTTCCACAACTACCACAACCATTATCAAAAATGTAAAAGTATTTACAAATATTTACGTGAGATATTCAATATCCGATGGTCGGATACCATCAGTAACAGCCTACTGTGGGATAGGGCAAACCAGGTTCCAGCTGAAGAGGAAATTATGAACAGACGTTGGAAGTGGATAGGACACACATTGAGGAAACTATCAAACAGGATCACGAAGCGAGCACTAACTTGGAATCCTGAAGGAAACGGAAAAGAGGAAGGCCGAAGGATACACTACGCCGGGAACTGGAAGCAGACATGAAAAGGATGAATAACAACTGAAAAGAACTGGAAACAGTTGCCCAGTACAGGGTTGGATGGAAAGTGCTGGTGTTCGGCCTATAATTCTCGATGAGGGGTAACAGGCGTAAGTAAGTAAGTATGTGCTGCGAATAAGTATACGAAAGTATTTACATTATATAACGAACTATTATCATCTGATTGAGTTACTGATCGAAATATACGAATGTTTGGTGAGAGTTTGAATTTAATATGATGTACTAAATAAGATATGTTTCTTCTGAAAACCGAACTATTGTTTTATTTAGTAGAAATAGTGAGTTCCTTTGTAGTGGATGAGAACAGTGGCTAGAACAACCAAATGTGTTTCAGCACATTATAGAATATCTTGGTAAAATCTGAGAACCATACAGTAAATACTTCATTTGCAAAATATTCATCAATTGTTTCAGACTTTGTTGTTCCTTCATTTCCATACCAATCACTCTCTGTACTTGTTCTCTTCTCTTCGGTCTTTTCAACCTTCTGTTACTACGCATTTCACTTTCGATTGGTGATACATACTACTAATATCTGTCGACATTAATAGTACACACCATATGTTGATTATTGATGCAGAATCGTTAAAGTTAAACATACTTCAGTTATTCTTGAATGAGAATGATTTAACTACAACAACAATATGTAAACTATAATTGTTTTATTTAAGTTTACATTTATTCTGTCATTTTCAAAATTAACTTTAAGAAAAGAGATGCATCTCTATAGAAGGAATAAAATGAACTTAGGGGTTTAGTTACATATATTGCTGGATGATTTTGATGTCTAACTCATTTAATCAGCTGATAGTAGGATTATTTTCTGTTAGTACCCGAGAAACATAATGAATGGTAACTTTGGGATCCTTTTATGGACCAATACTAAACGTATATTTTGATCGTATAACCGTTAAAAAACTAAACTATTCATATTCATGTTCCCCTTATTATGAGCTTTATTTTGACCCATAAACTATTATTATACGCTTTACCATTCTTGAGTTATAACCTGTATATTAATTACTACCTCCCTTATTCACAGCCACATCTGGCTAATTTTTGTACAAATGTTGTTTCATATTTTATTGGTACGTTGTGGTCTGCTTGATTAGTATATAAACAGAGTATGTTTGAAATATAATGATTCATATCGCAGAGGCTGAGATTGATGTTCTGGACTTAACTGGCTGGGCTAGGCAGGAATCAGTGCCAATCAGGACTCTAGGCTGCTCGCACGTGTTTTACGCGTCATTGATCCGATCGATAAGTCACTGCTCTCTAATCGGCGGTCACAAGTTATAACATTTTCAATTTGATGAGACAATACTATTTACAGTAAAAAGATTATTCTATTAGTCTTAATGAGTTTGTTATATGGTCTAAAAAGGGTCTTAAACGTGAAAATGAACTTATATTCTAGCATCCCTATAACACTTTTCATTATGTATATTAAAATAGAGTAATATGATAGGAATCTATGAAGCTTCATTTTATGAAACTATAATTTATGGACGATCTTTGAGTGACGTTAAAAAGACCTTGAGAATATCCGACCACATACTACAGCTAAATGATGGTTATAAACCAGTGTAAGGAATTAAGCTTATGATTTACAGTTGATGGTTATTGTTAGGAATAAGATTCAGTATTTTCATCACGAATTGACATGAGCTATAATGCAAAAACGTTATTTAGCCACATGAATGAATTAACTTCGAGCCAAAATTCAAGACCTGTTAGCTTCTATCTGATAAATTCGTCCATAAATTATAGTCTCACTGCTTCATTTTAGGTAAAAATTATTAAATGTAACTGATTTCTTTAAAGATGGAATTCGGTTGTTAGCTAAATAAGTAGCAGTTTAACTGTCAAATGATAGGTTTGAACCCTGATTCATTTGCAGCACTCGGGTTATATTACTAATCTTCAAATTAAGTAGGGTGACTTACAACTAAGTGCATTAAATTGTATTTGAATTGTACTACTACTACAACCAGAAGATACATATAACACATACTTGTAATTGCTTAGTTGAATAACGTTCTACACAGTATCAACAAAATTACAACTTGTTAGTGCCAACCAATAATCAGTATTCATATAGCCAGACACTAAATTAGTACAAATTTTTGGTTTGCTGGCCTTCTCGATTATTTAAAACATGTCTAAAATATATTGATATAATTGTACTGTATGAATTCAATTTAATATACTATATCTTGTTTTAACCTACTGAAAATGTGCCAAGATAGGCATTAAATTTTTGATCAAGATTGTGTGTCCATGAATTTTAGACTACAACTGAATACCTAGAAACACTGGACGGCGATTTCGTTCTAGTATAGGACTCCTCAGTAGTGTATAACTGACGACCACGCGTGCGAGATTTTAACCTAAGACTTTTGGTCTCTCATGCGAACACTTAACCTCTAGACCACTGAGCCAGGATCCAACGGTACTAATATCTAACTTCACAAAATTGCGCCACCATCTTCCGTTGCCTAAGGCAGATATCTGTCTCCACCCGACAGGCATTGAAGCTGATGGTGATATGTTCAAAAATCACACATATATTTTTTTCTTCATTTAGTACACATAAAGCCTGGTAAAATGGTCACTAAAGAAAGGGAATGTTGCACAAGTAATGAGATAAAACTGTAAACATAATGTAGAAGAAAAAAGAACAATATTGAATTAAAGAATAAGGTAACAAGAACGGCATATAATAGGAGATACAGTTCATTTAGAAACGCAATCAAGAAGAAACTACTTTCAGTTAAGGGATTTTTTCTCAAGTTGGTCAATAATGTATTAGAAAATTACGGCTGTGTTGCCACTGGTTTCTACTCTGGTTCATGTCTGATAACATTCCAAGTCACCATGATGCAATATCTCTAAGATCCTAACCATGGGTTGTGATGGACTGACAGATATCCGATTTAAAAAAGACTTTCATACATCAATGGTTTATCATTAACTGGTCAATTCTCTGCTTCTTTCAATCAGCCTCATTATGGGTAGTAGTGAATTATCACAATATAAAAACCACTGCGAAAATATTTGTTTAAATAAAACATTCAATATTCAAAAATACCCCTATATACCATTGAAAATTTAAGATTTTCATTTAAGAAATTGCTTTTATACTTTTAATTATTTATGATTAACTGTGTGAAGACGGCCCACGGCTCAAAACGAAACGAAGATATTCTATCCAATCGTCTTTTCGGAGAATATTCCAGAATACCTAAACGTAGCTTCCCTATTGGATAAATGCTAGTAACCCCCCTGTATGCGGATTAGAGGACTATAATGATAATTTCATTTTTACTGAAAACTATGAATACCTGATAGTTTTGTACCATAACTGACACTGTTTTGGAATAGCATTCCTTTTACTTATCTTCTATTTTCTCATTTGCGATTTGAAGGGTTCTAGCGTTATTGTTTCTTTTTTAAATGATAAAGAAAATTTTAAACTTCAGAGAAATATATTTAGCACCGTTGAGTGCGTATTTCAAATTTCATTCAGAAATAGACATTGGTGATGTCTAAGACTATTTTTATAAGCTTAACAGTCAATCATATACTTCAACGTAAGTTAGATTATTGAATATATATCAACCGGAATTTTCAGTAGAAACATTTTTAAAATCTAAGACACAATGTTTCCGGTTTTATAATAGTAAAAAACGATGTTTTCAGATGGGAATTATGTAATCAAAGAATATTATTACACTTTCAATTCAATCATTTTTATGATAATCCAGAATCTTCTGTCTTATTTATTTATTAATATTTGAAATATTAATAGTTGAATTCATGAGTCGATCTAAGCTAGACCACTGTTGAAAACCTAAAAGCACTGGACGGTCGTTTTGTTCTAGTACGGGACTCCTGGAGTTCTTGTCAGAAGCTACGACCAGTGTGTTGGGTATGAGACAATTATTCACCTCATATAATGGATGAAGGGTTGTGAAAAATCATGGATTGATTAAAGTTAGACATTAACACCGTTGGATGCTAGCCAGCTCAGTGGTTTAACGATTAAGCATTCTCAAGCATAACCGAAGACTTTGGGCTAAAGTCCCACGTGCAGGATTGTGGATACGTGCTGTTTAGCCGTCCCATACAAGGATGAAACGTCCGTTCAGTACTTTCAGGTTTTCAATAGTGGTCTAGCTTAAATCGATTCATGAATTCAACTAACAAAATTACTGCACTCTCCACAAATCCTCACTCCGATTATCTTGTTATGATATCCAGTGTCTACCTAATACTAAGTATAACTTTTCATGAAGTTATTTGTTTAAAACTAATCTAGAATAAAAACCGTACAGGGAAACTAAATAGTGTACTGTAATTTTTGCTTCGTGCTATATAATATATTACTTTGTACTTGTTTTCTTGGATTTATCAGCAAATTACTATGTTAACTGATAATCATTTATCATGGGCTTTCATTTGTTATTCAGCTTTTTTTTTCATGATTTGTATCCTCTTTACAAAATACAACAACTATCTCCATGTACTTAATAATATAACTTCGATTCACTGTTATGCCATTACATTTCTGTGATAGTAAACTGAAGTCAATAATGATCAATTATGTGAATTTCATTAAGCATACTGTATAAAAAGTTCGTTTATAGACAATATTTATTTTCAAAACTATTAGTTCTAAAAATCTTTATTGAAGAGTCTCTTGAAAAGTTGAGTATTTTACATAACTATCATTTTGCAGACGTGATAAAGTACAATGTAAGAACTTACAACTAAACAATGTCAAGCAAAGATAGATAGTGACTAGCAATAGAAACCACGATGAGCGTTTCATCCTACTTGTGGCTCGTCAGCTGAATGTAACTGCTAGTCACTGTTCATCTTTGCTCAAAACGCTTGTGACTTAAGGCTATATCGAAGCAATCTGCACAGGATGTATATATGCCTACAAGAGACTGATCAATTGCAATCCTAAATAACAATGGGAAGATTCAAGTGAAGAAACAGCAAGTGAATTTAAACAATGTTAGATAAGAAAATAAATTTGTTAACAAATGGGTAATAATAATCTTTTTAGGTCATGTTTAGTATTCAACCAAACCTAATGTTAAAAATTACCATATTGTGAATTAGAACAATATATCTACGTGAACAATATTGTTTTCAATGAAATTGTCACCAATGAAGAGAACGTTTAGTGCAAACCAACCTCTGTCTATCGTTCTCGAGCCGACCTATGGGGATTCCTTAACCAAAAGAAAAGTTACCTGTGACACCTATGTGTACTTACGAATTCAGCTGCTTCTGTGATCAAAATTATATTGGGCGCATAACCAGACAACTGAACTAATGAGTTAGCGAACACCTTCCATCATGGTTAGGAAAGGTTATCCTCAAAACAATACGAAGCTTTGTTCTACCAACTTGATCAACAGAATTCGTGTAGTGTACAGAAATAGGTCATTTGAAGCGGGTTATCTTGTTCCTACTAGCTTTACTTATGGGGTTCGATCTCGTCTCTGACACATAGCAGAAGCTATTAGGATTCGAGCTATCAATCCAAGTGTTTGTATTCATAAGAAATTTGTAGCACTGTAAAAGATTTTGTTTATTATCATTTTCCACACTCTTTGTTCGTTTATCTTTCTTCGCCTCCCCCCATTTCTCTTGTTTTTGAACATATGCTTTATTTTAAGCAATGATGGATAGTGGCTAGCAGTGGAATCCAGGACGCGCGTTTCGTCCTATTTGGGACTCGTCAGCTGAATGTACCTGCATCTCAGAGTTGATGTTCATTCTGGGACTCAAACCCAATACCATTTGCTTCAAACGCCATCGCGTTATCCACTCAGCTACTGAGTCCTGAAAGCCACTTGCTTGTGCAATGGGGTGAATTTCAATTCACTTGGTATTGTTTGGCTTGTATCTTCTCATTGAGTTTTTAAGACTACAATTGATCAGTCGGATCAACCATGGACTCAAGGCCTTGTTTTCTTATTACAACTAGTACACCTGTCATTACACTATCAATTTGTACTTTTTATTTATTATGTTTATTTATGTAATCTATTCCACGGTCATCATTGATAAACTGCATTGGTTCAATAATTTCGTATATGCATATAGATATTTCAGTATATTTGAGTAAAGCCTAATAAGGATCTAATTGAAAACAATATAATTCACTTATATATACGTTGTTCTAATTGAAAATCAATGTGCCTTCCTTATTAAGAAATAAACCATCATGGTGAACTCTCTATTGATAACGTGTATTTGAAATCAATAACTTGAAGTTTTGATTATGTACTAAGTATTCTACACTTATAAACGTCTGATACCTATTATATTCTGTGCTGAGTTGAAGCCATATCCATTGAAGGGAAAACATTTGTTAATCAGTTATCCAATTTCAGATTGAATGGAAAAACTATATATCCATCAGATTTTAGGCTTTAATCTCATTTAACTCATACTTTTACTAAATTGTAAACTGGAAAGGATTGCCCAGGATAGGGTTGGATGGAGAATGCTGGTGAGCGGCCTGTGCTCCTTCACGAGGAGTAAGCACGTTAAAATATGTGTCTTGCAGATCACTGAGCTATGTTTATATAACAGACTATACTTGTGCTTTTTGAATGATATACAATGTTTTATATTCAATCAATTCAACGGAATAGGGTTTACTCTCAATAACAAATAGATAGTTCAGTTAACATTTAAAGAGCCTAAATTTTACCATTTAATTTCATTTATTGCTCGAAAATGTTCATATACAATTGGACGAAACGATCATCTTGTACTTCTAGGTTTTCAGTGGTGGTCCAACATTGATCGGTTCATGATTTTGATGCAATTCAATACTCTTTAAAACCTCTTACTGCAAATGTTAATAGTATTGTGCCATTGATATTCAGGACTGGATTTTTATTGATCTTTGTTAACGTCCAGAACGAATGTCTCGTTAGTGACATTTTACTAATGGCTTCAGTTAATTTGAACTGTGACTAAAAGCAGAATACATGAATATAATGAAACGTACACTATTGTTTGAATTTATAATTTTATTAACAAACGTTTTGCTGTTATAATTTTCTTTAGAATAGTTTCCTAACAAAATGGACTATCCAGATCCAGATGCCGGTTATGTGGATGAAGATGAAGAAGAGATCCCAATGGCTGAGAGGGAATTGGCTGAAGATGCTGAATGGAAGCTTATTCAAAAAAACACTTTCACTAGATGGGCAAATGAACATCTTAAACCTAAAAATGTTACTGTAGATGATTTACAATTTGATTTAGCTGATGGTCTTCGTTTGATTGCATTAGTTGAGTCATTATCTGGGCAACAATTTAAACATGTTAATAGAAAACCAAGTTTTCGTACCCAGAAATTAGAAAATGTTACAATGGTTTTAAGATTTCTTGAAGAGAATGAAGGTCTTCGTCTAGTGAACATAGGTAATTTATTTGCCATATTTTCGAATCCTATTTTCTAATACTTTTTTTGTTAGTGATACTAATACTGACTGGTACTTATTAATAATATAGTTTCACTGAAATCATGATTACCTTAAATTAGATCTAAGTCTAGCTTGTGGATTATGTATGTCTAAAACTCTGAGGTAAATAAACATGTTTACCAATCAAAACATTGTGGCTATTTGTTTTCTAATTTATGAGATGGTGGAGAAGATTTTTAGCTCAAGTGGATGGTTTTGACGGAATTTCGTCCTCTGAGCTGGATGGTTTGGTCGTGGAGTTTTCATCATTCTTTTGAATGACGTTTGTGCTGGTGATGTCGTTCAGAAGAGTGATGAAAGCTCGACGATCAAACCATCCAGCTCAGAGAACAAAATCCCTTCAAAATCAACCACCTGATCCACAAATCTTCTCCTTCATTTCTATTAACGGCTTTGTTTGAAGGGAAAGTTTACAGGTCATTACTTTTTAACAATTTGTACATTGATTTAACATCAGGTTCAGATAAAATCTGAACTTAAGACATTCTAGTTTTTGATGAAATTCCAAGAATTTTTGTATGAATTAGAGAATATTAAGGGTTGGGAGTGGTTGGGTCGAGATACGCTTTACTTGGTGTCACAGTTTAGGATATTACTATTAAACTATTCAAGATGAAGTTCATAGCTTGTATAGCTGAGATATTTACATTGTCAATGTCTAGTTGTTTAGTGTTAACTGGATACAATCGACTGGAATTAGTAAGTGGTGTACTTTTTTAATATTTATTATGTTATCATTCACGAACCAAGTAGGAATGAGGAATATGGTCATATTTTACATTTGTCATTTCCCTATTATGCTTTTTGCACTCGACTATATGCTTCTCTTACATGTAATTTCTATCCGACAATGTTTTTATTAAATGATGTAAAGACACTTCATTATTAAGGGCAATACATTTTAAGCTGGTAAAATCTTTGGATTCTACCAAGTTGTTGAACGTCGCTCAACAATATCCTACTCAATAATTCGGCGGTTATCTATTCAAAAACTGAAGTGTGTCAATTAATTTCTAGAACAGAAGCAGTTATATAATGCACTGTATTTCCTCTGTTTGAAGACTTCTATGAAAATAAATCTACATTATATTAATAAATGTTTAAAAGCCTGAATAATATAAACAAAACCACTTATCTTACTAAATGGCACATTCGATTCAACAGTTTATATAGAGGACTGATATAAGTCAGATAGCCATTGAAAACTAGCAAGCACCGGATAACTGTTTTGTTTTTTTGTATGAGAATCCTCACTAGTACATATTCACCGTTCTATGCCGTAGATTAGGCATTCATTAAAAGAACTGAAGGTCAGGAGTTCGGTATCCGGTAGGTTTGTGAGTTCTCAATATTAAAGAATCTCATACTGTAAAGAAATAGCTGTTCAGTGCTTTCCAGTTATTAATGGTTGTTAACTTATTTCAGTCCATGGTACAAATTTTATGACCCAACAAAACCTTCATTATAAAAATCATAATCAAATCCTATAAGTTATCTAATTTCATAAACCTTTGATTATCATATTTATTTGAAAATTTATTAAACACTTTCATATGCTTTTCTTTATACAGATAGTTCAGACATTGTTGACTGTCGTAGTAAGCTTATACTTGGTTTAATCTGGACTCTTATTTTGCATTATTCAATAACAATCCCACTTTGGGAAGGTGAACCTGATTTTGGAGTGAGTTGAAAAAAAAGTGTATTATTCCTTGATTTTTCTGTTGATAGTCATGATGAAAATAGGCATTCCAATGAACATCTTCTTTTTAATTTCAACTCCTATGAGGTCAATAACTATTCACTGCTGAAAAATCACTAGACATTTATAATCATAAATTTTTAAATGTTTTCTTGTTGCTCTGTATTAGTGCAATGGGTGTTACTCATAAGATTGTTTGTAAGTTGTGTGTAGTGAAACATGACTTCGAAGTTGCTACAGTTGTCAGACGGAGTGAAGTATTTCAATGAATCGAAAGCATGGCGTTAGCATAACGTGTAGAGATCAGACGGGAAGAATGTTCAGTATTGTACAACACAAATGGTATACTGATAACATTTATATATACTAAAAGTCAGTTTGAGATGATTTGGTTCTATTCCATTGTTAATACTTTTGGCTGAAACTTGAACGAGATAAACGAAACCAAGAAGTAAGTAACTATCTGAACTCAGAAGTTGAGTGAGTAACACAATGGTGTTTGAGGTTAATGACGTCGGGTTTGAATCTCAGAGTGGATATCAGATGACAAAACTTAAATCCTGGATTCCATTGCTAACTCTATCCCATCTATTCTATATGACTACGATAGTTTGTTTCATGGATCCAAATTACGTAAAACGTAAGAATCTCCTTTCCTTTTCTGACGAATGCCAACTAATAATAAATCTATATACAAAATATCACCTCTGATTATACCTAACCAATAAATATCATACAAAGTATACCAAATTTTTGATGGATGAGCGTATTGTAACTCAGCTAACGAAATTCTATCACTAGTGAAGTCATAATTTCAACAATATAAACAAGTTTCTATACCACACTCTTACAACAATAGCTGAATGATCGAATACTATTCATTTAAAAAAAAGTTAATTGTAGTACATTAATGAAAAAATAACACCCGTGAGTATGTGATAACGAAAGGCAGCTGAAATTTTATTAATTTTTATTTCCTGATAAACATAGAATGATTCCTTTCTCAAGTAGTATAGATGTGGATTAAATTCTAAAGAAAATTATCATGTTCTTAATATTTCAAATATAGAATGCATTCTTTAATGTTAGAATAAAATGAGAAAGAGAATGGTTAAAATATATTATTTAAATAGTTGTGATTGTAAGTCAATTGAAGCTAGACAACCATGGAAAGCCTGGAAGCACTGGATATCCGTTTCGTACTACTGTGGGACTCCTCAGCAGTGCGTACCCACTATCTCTCCTCGCAAGATTCGAACCGAAGGCCTATCGGTCCACAATAGGACGAAACGGCTGTTCAGTACTTCCAGGATAACCATAATGGTCTAGCTTCAATTGACTCATGATCCCAACTATTAAAATATTATTTGTTATTGTTTTAAAGGAGAAATAACTTTGATGCACAAAAAATCCGTTTTCATTGTAAAAATTACATTATACAGAAATCAATTTCATTTGTAATAATGACACAACGGTGCAAGACAGGTTTAATGGATATATGTATATTGTTAATGCGTGTTTGAACAGTTCATTCATAATAAATGATAGATTGAACAGTAAGAAACTTAACAAAGTTCTTAATATAAAACATAAGTTAAATTTAACTAAATATTTATAGAAGATAAGAAGTTCATTGAAACAGATTCTTCCTAATATATGTTACTTTCCTAGAAACCAAACTTACAGTGTTACACAAATCAAAATTCAATTCCTTCACTTCTCATGATGTTTATTGTACACTTAGAACACAAAATAGTAACCTATTACTTTTCAGTTTTACATACATACATACTTACTTACTTACGCCTGTTACTCCCGATCGAACATAGACCACCAACCAACATTCTCCAACTCACTCTGTCCTCGGCCTTCCTTCCTAGTTCTATCCCATTTTTGTTCATTCTTCCCATATCTGTCTCTATTTCTGGGCGTAACGCATTACTTGGTATTCTTCTCCTCTTTTGGCCTTCGAGATCCCATGTAAGGGCTTGCTTTTTGACGCAGTTGGATGCTTTCCTCAATATGTTTCCAATCCACTTCCAGTAGTTCTTCCTGATTTCTTCCTCCGCTAGAATTTGGTTTGTTTACTGCCATAGTAGGTTGTCAGTCACTGTCTGATAGTGTCTGGCCAACGGATCCGAAGTATTTTGCGTAGACAGCTGTTAATAAACAGTTGCATCTTCTGGATGATAACTTTCGTAATTCTCCAAGTTTCCGCCTCATACAGTAGAATTGTTTTGACATTTGTATTAAAAATCCTGACCTTGGTATTGATTGACAGACAGTTGTTTTGAGTTTTAGATGTTCTTCAATTGTAGATATGATACTCTTGCTTTACCGATCCACACCTTCACATTTGCAATAAATCCACCATGTTCTTTAATGATTCTACCCAGATATGTAAACGTTTTTACATCCTTCAATTTTAGTTTCTGTCAATTTATTAGATATAGTACTGTAGTTCAATAGATAACTATCATCTCCATTCAATTTCGTTACCAGATTACAAATAGTAACTAAATAATACTATAGAAATATAAAGAAGTACTTCAATCCATTAATTAATTCATTAATTAATCAATCAATCAATTTAATTTCAATAAATTCCTCATTGTAGTTTTGATTTTTTTTGTTGCTTCTGTTAGTTGCTTTTCCTAAAGATGGAACTAAAGTTGATTTATGGATTTAATGTTCTTTCTTTTTTTTTATTTATTATCGACGATCAACAGAGATTTATTTCCTTTGAATGGGTACAATATTGTTTGTCATGTTTACGCCCACAACACCATAAAATGTAATGTGTGTGTGTATGTGTGTGCGTGTGTGTATGTATGTGTGTGCCTTTATGTATGGTTTCCATTCAAAATGCCAATAAATGACGGTTATTAAATTCATTCTATTACACTTTATTTGTTTATTCTATATACTAAGCTGATAATTTTTTTAAAGAAAAAAATATACTGTACATCATTAAGTACTTGGTTAAATGTAGGGGCAATATCTAGTTATGATGCTTGTGTCACATAAATATTCACGCCTGTATTTACGTACGTATATACATACATATATATGTGTGTGTACGTTGACCTGTTGTCAGGACTAGTTCAGTTTGATCAATGTTTTGCAGTTGATTTCTAATAATCCTAGACGAAAGTTAATTCATTGATTTTCTTTTTTGCTCTGGAAAACACTTTACTATTCAATAGAGTTAGTTCATCATTATGACCGTAGTCAGGCGTTTCCTTCCGGTTGATGATATTAAATTGAAATGAAGTATTATTACAAATAGAAATTGATTTATTGGATAAAAATAATAAAATTATGATGGAAATAATAAAAACCAGGTCCGTTGTGAGATTAGGAACTCACTGAAGACAATGGTGTACGGTGGCGCAACTTCGTGGATTGGTTGAAGTTAGACATTAACACTGTTGGATGCCGATTAACTCAGTGGTCTAGTTGGTTAAGCACCTGGCGTGAGACTGATAGGTCCTGGGTTCGAACCTCGCGAGGCGGGATCGTGAATCTGCACTGCTTAGGAGTCCCTTAATAGGACGAAACGGCCGTCCAGTGCTTCCAGGTTTTCCATGATGGTCTAGCTTCAATTGACTCATGATTTCAACCAATGGAATTTTATATAATTACTCAATAGCTATTAACCAGTATGAGACAATGATTCGTTATTAATTGAAATGATTTCAAGTGATATTCTATTCATAGATTATCATATTAAGTAAACTGAGTTAAAGGGGTTGAATGATGATATGTCTTGTCAGTGTTTTCCTCAAAAGTGTTCATAGTTGATTACCGATTAGAAGTAGTCAACTAGAGATCCCTGACCTACTAACAAAAGACTTTAAAAAAATAAGATTTTGAAGTAGCCAGAATTTCGATCTGCCTGTAAAGAATCAAATAAACATCTTTAAAGAACATTACCACTGTGACATATCTAGGTGATCAAACAGACAATAGATTGTATCGTTAGTCCTAAGTAATGTCTGAACTTTTCTAATCAAGTTTAAAGATGTTAAGTGTTTGATAATTATTTAATTGTATACAAAGTGAAACCAATATTAATTTCTGAGTTCTACTGATCAAATGGCTAAGCATAAATGATAATGAACATGGTTAAACTTCTCACTAGTACTTAAATAATACATTTTCGAAAATATGCATAGCATTGTATTCACAATTGATTGATCATTGAGTGACGATCAATGTCATGTGTGTCAAGCCCTTCTTAGTGTAGATCGAATGTTATCGACCAAGCTGGGTGACATGCGGAGCAACAGTTATCTTAAGATTACAGGTACACCTTGCTGACGAGTACCAGATAGCACGAAACCCGGATCCAGGGTTTCCTGCCGACTACCTTCAATCACCATTTTATGCCATTAGTCACTTAATAAACCAAACGTATGTATCAAGCATTTATTAAAATGACTTTAACGAAATATTACACATATCATTTTCATATTCTGTTTATTTTCGTAGTATGAATCACTAGTTGACAATAGCTAAAGAACATTATAAGTTGTTAGCTCTATTTTGTCATGGAAATAAATAAATGTCAATTCAAAAAATGTTTATTATGTGATTTGTTTACCTTTAGAGGTTTTGTAGATGCAGATATAAACGAATTATGAATCCAACAGTACAACCGTTAGGACCGAAGTTATTTTACAATTACATAGAAGATAATTTTATGGTTAGCTTATACTCACATAAATATCCATATAAACACAATATTTTTTTTGCTTTCAATCATTATTTGCTGCACCAAATGTAAAGTGTGATTGATTTCTTTTTGTTATTGGAGATACAATAATTTTTCATAAGGGGGTTTTGTGGAGATTTTAGTAATTTCAATAGTTGAAATCATGAGTCATTTGAAGCTAAACCACCATTGAAAACCTGAAAGCACTGGAGGGCTGTTTCGTCCTATTGTGGGAAACCTCAGCATTGCGCACCATGATCCCCCCGCGAGATTCGAACCCAGAACCTATCAATCGTGGGGGGCAGGATCGTGGATTCGTACTGCTGAGAAGTCCCATAATAGGACGAAACGGCCATCCAGTGCTTCCAGGTTTTTCATGTTGGTCTAGCTTCAATTGACTCATGATTTCAACAATAATTTGTGTCATTTTTTGATCGTTTTCTTTGGTGGTTAGAAAAGTGAAAATATTGAATTATATTTATTTCTAATAAGCTTTACTTAATTAATTGATTTGGTTATTTGTTATCTATTTTGTAGGCTCAAGGTCCAACACCAAAACAACGTCTCTTATCATGGTTAAATAATAAACTAGCTGATCGACCAGTTAAAAATTTCACAACAGATTGGAATGATGGTATTGCAATCGGTGCACTAGTTGATGCTTGTGCACCAGGTTTATGCCCTGATTGGAGAGAATGGGAACCTAAACAAAATCTACGTAATGCTCGTGAAGCAATGGGTGCTGCTGAACAATGGTTAGATGTTCCACAATTAATACGTCCAGAAGAGATGACTAATCCTAGAGTTGATGAAAAAGCTATGATGACATATTTAAGTCAATTTCCTAGTGCTAAATTAAAAGATGGTGCACCTTTAAGACCAAAATCAAATCCTGGCCTTGTTCGAGCTTATGGTCCTGGTAAGTAGATACACTTATCTAGATATAATTGGTAAATAATTATTTTAACCATTAAAGTTACATTTATCGAATTATATCCTGCTTTCTCATGCTTGTTTTCTTTTTTTTCTTTCAAAACACTCAGTACAGACTAATAGGGTCGACTGACTCCAAATTCAGGAACAGATTTTAAGCCAGATATTCTGATAACTACCTTAATAAAATTTTAAATATAATGATGAGGTTTAGTATAGGGTTGTGGAGATTGTTGAATTTCATTTAAGTCATGAACAAATATAAGTTAGACTACCACTGAAAGCCTGGAAGCATTGAACAGCCGTTTCGTTTTAGTCTCGAACCACACAACTCCTTATTGACAATTAGCATGTGTTTACTATTAACTAGCTTCAAGGGGTAATTGCCGGAGTCTTAGTGAGAAGCTCTGACCAGTGGGGTTCAACTGTGTCTGCTGTGAGGCTGTTACCCATCGAAGACAATGTAAGATGTTCACGCAATATCATCACTTGGTTGAAATTGGACATTAACACTGTAGGATACCGGCTCACTGGTTTAGAGTTTAAATGTTAGCTCGAGATAGAAGCTCTTGGGTTCGGGTTCCACATGAAAAATCGTGGATACGTACTGTTGATAAATTCCATACTAGGACGAAACGGCCGTCTAGTGCTTCCAATTTTTCAACAATGAAAACAAGTGCTATTGAGCACTTATTTCTTTCTATTAAGAACAAATAAAAGTAATACCAAGCAAAATATACTTTTGTATAGTTACTAAAAACAGCTTTTTCTTAAAGTGATAGAAAATTCAGGGTTTGTATTTCTAAGGAAAGTGGACCCTTTCTACGTTTTAAACATTCAGGTGAATAAACGAAGTTCAGTAAAGAAATATTTATTTCTTCATATTGTTTTTTTATAATGACTAAAAACTTGTGTTCAAAGGTTCTACAATTATTTGATTGATCTGTGACCTCAGTGATCTTAAGGTCACGCACTTGTTATTGGTCCTGAATGTATTTATCTTGACTCCATCCGAGATTCCAGGTTACGACTTTGAACGATTATCATACTATGACCAAATAGCTGTGAATCCCTCTTAGTTCATGATGGTTTTCAAGTTAAAATCTATCCCTAAATATTTTTGGCTAAACATTTTTTGGGTGTAAACATCACTAGGGTACAACTAGAAAATAAAACAGCAGTAGTAGTAGTCTTTTGCACAAATCAACACCCATGGCTAACTACATCATGATAATGATACAGACAACAATCTGTCGATTGTTGAAAGGCTTTCTGTTTAACAAACAACAAAATTGTATTGTAAATAAACTATCTCAGTCTACATATTAATAATTTTAATATACATTTTTCAGTAAGCCCATTTTATTGACAGATTCTGAATAAGTATGGAGTCATTATCTTAAAATAAGTGTTAATAGGTTAAGAAAAGAAGGGAGACAAAAAAATCTCTTCTTTAGTAGTTTGCAGAAGCTCAGAAATATATTAACCAAATTAATCCAAATAGAAGTCAATTCTCACAATTGATTGATCACTGGATGGTGACCAATATCATGTGTATCGAATACTATCGATCATGATGCAAAGTCAATTTTGCTTTACTTAGTCTTCAATAAACTATCTATCACTTTTGAAACAAAATCATTCAACAGTTACTAGCATAGTGTTGTACTCTTTATTCTATACTAAATAATGTAACGAAATTATTGTCACTGTATAACAATGGTCTGAATCTATAATTATGAACTATTCTATAGTTTGTTTCAATAAACATGAAGTATAATTTCACGGCTGCTTAACCATTATAATTATTCCTGCATTAAATATAATCATATAAATACTAACTAGTGGACAATCTATGTTTGTTTTTTTTAACTGAAAAGAAAGTTCTGACGACATATATTGATGAATAACAATGTATAAGGGCGGCGTGCTTGGGCATTTGGGCTACCTGTTCCTGTCATCTAGATATTTCAACAAGTTATCTATTTTTGTTTGTTTTAATGTATCGTTATGTCTATTAATCGCATGACCTATTCTGCTGCGTTTCTGAAATGTGTACAACCTTTCGTTGTCAAAGTTACAAAAAACTCAATAAGAGACAATGTGGTTACTGACAATATACAGCGAAAAGAATATACATTATTCAGATGTTCATTTACTGGACTGTTAACATCTAACTGGCGATCAGTCAATATTTATCGCCAGGACCGACCAAGAAGAAAGAAACGGAAACTTGTTGAAATACTTTGCGCTGAGAATTCTATATTGTACCAAAAAATATAATATTGAATAAAGCTGATAATAGTAATAATAATAATAATAGATATCTAAATGATTGATAAAATCTACCATTGTGACATATAACAATAAATAA
The DNA here is from genome assembly GCA_944470205.2 of Schistosoma margrebowiei. Lineage (NCBI taxonomy): Eukaryota > Metazoa > Platyhelminthes > Trematoda > Strigeidida > Schistosomatidae > Schistosoma > Schistosoma margrebowiei. The sequence continues at coordinate 40,136,302 of OX104026.1, read as the reverse complement.
GATGAATTCTTAGGTGGTTTTATACAACTCCGTCACTATGCAACAACGGAACAAGATTATTCGTACATAAATTCATGTGAATTAAATATAATGCATTCGTTTTGTCTATCTATCATATAAAAACATAGAAATAAATAGTCATATTAGCCTAATCTGTACAAATGACGTAAACAAACAATTTGAATGATTAAGATTACTTCTCTTTTTTCCATCATTTCCCAATATATGTGATGGTCTTACATATTTATAGGATTCATTAATGGTTTTTGTCATGGGTTGATATGATTTAACATACTAATGAAAATTAGAGTTCACTGGATAAATGTTTCATCATAGTTCATAAGTCTTCAGGATTGTACGTCTAAAATCCTACTAATGACCAGACTCTATAAAACGCGTCAACAATACTATAATCATGTAGTCATTATTGATTGGTTTCAAGATAATTTAACAACTTAATCACCAACACAACTAAATGATCGTCATTTTATATCACAAACTGATTAAAGCTGAAATGTGTTCCATTTTGGATTCTAACTCATTAATTTAAAGGTTGAACACTCACCACGAGAAATTGATGTCCTGGATTTTTGTCTTCCCTAGCTTTGTGATTTCTCACTGCTGAGGAATCTCATACTATTAGAGAACTATCAGTTCAGTACTCCTCAGTTTTCACTAATGCACTAACTGATATCAATCTGTGATGTAATCCACTTACATATTAAACTGGTCTGCATAAACCTTATCAAATTCATTTGGTATTGTTTGTATGTATCCTCCCTATTGTTGTTTAGGACTGCGATTGATTGATCTCTTGTTGGTATATGTGTATTTTGTTTACACTGCTTCGATATAGCATTAAATCATAAGCTTTATAAGCAAAGATGGATGGTAGCTAGCAGTGAAATTCAGGACGCACATCTCGTTTTATTTGGAACTCGTCAGTTGGATGTACCTGCATCACAGAGCTGATGTTCATTCCGGGACATGATCACAATACCGTTCGCTTCAGGACTTAGTAGCTCAGTGGATAACGCGATAGAGTTTACAAACGAACAGTCCCAGAGTGAACATCAACTGTGTGATGCAGGTACACCCAGCTGACAAGTCCTAAATAGGACAAAACGCACATCCTGGATTCCACTGCTAGCCATCATCTATCTTTGCTTATGAACCTTATCAGGTTACCTGACTTGTTAAAAATGGGGAAGTTTTTTCGAAGCTATAATTAACACAAATCTAAATATCCATTCATAAATAAACATTTTAGAAGTCTAAACATTTCTAATGATGTTACCAATGGCCATTTATTTGTCTGTATTTAACTAAAGCTAAATATTAATAAAAGATTAAGTGTACACTTATACATGGATAACCTAATATTCAATGTAAACTTCTTTACATTTTCCCAATTAATGTTCAATAAAAATTTACCGTTACGACAAATGATCCTATCTACTTCAAATCACTTCATGTTTACAATGAAACTAAAACAAAATTGAATCCATAAATTAGTTGGTTAGCATATAACTTATAAATTTGCCAATGATAGATTATAATTGAATTCATTAGTCATTTTGAAGCTAGACCACTATGGAAATCCTGGAGTCACTGGAAATTGACTCATTTTCGTGGAATGGTTGAAGTCAGACATTAACAGATTTGGATCCAGGCCAACTCAGTGGTCTAGAGGTTATGCGTTCGCGCACTAAATTGCTAAGCCCTGGGTTCGAATCTCGCGGGGCGGGGTCCTGTAACAATGCTGAGAGGTTTCATACTATGACAAAAAAACCTTCTAATCCTTCCACGACTTTCATGGTGATCCAGCTTTAGCTCATTCGTGAATTCAACTATAAAATTATTAAACTTTCCACAAAATCCCCTTCTGATAACAATAGATTATCAGAAGGGGATTTTGTGGATATTCTAATAATTTCAGTCGGTGAGATCATTAGTCAATCGAATCTAGACCACCATGGAAAACCTGAAAGTACTGGATGGCCATTTCGTCCTATTTTGGGACTCCTAGGCAGTGCACATCCACGATCCCGCCTCTCGAGATTCGTACTCAGGACCTATCAGTCTCGAGCGTGTGCGCTTAACCGCTGAATCGCTGGGCCGTCATCTTTTCTAATATGAATTAGCATTTGCTCACTAGTGACTGACTTCAAGAGCTATTTCCTAGAGTTCTAGTGAGGAACAGTAACCATTGGAGTCAAACCAGGTCTGTTGTGAGATAGTAACTCACTGAAGACGATGATGGATGTTTCGTTCATGAATAGATTAATTAAAATAATCTATCCACTTCATTAACTCAACATGTTTAATAACATTTATATCCCTTCTAAATTCTAATTATTAATCATTTATAATAATGAACAAATAAATCTAAATAGAATTAAATTAGGAAAAACCCCTTTCATTTTGACAATATAAAAATCACTGTATGACCTTGAAATTAGTCTGATATCATTGTACCATTTCCTTATTCAAGAATAATAATCATAATCTATCTATTTATTCTAATGAAAATCAAACATAGAAATTAAACATACCAAGACAAATAAAAATTATTACAGAAAAATTATTATAAAAAAAAACAAAACAACAAACAATCAAGGAACCAATTAAAATTTGAGTAGAATTGAATGAACCAATTAGAAAAAAAGGGGAAAAAATGGGTAAAATTAGTTGAGAAACAGTATAAAAATACAGTAGTACATTTACATTGATGTATTTCATAGATTTAATAAGGCATTTATTTAAGTAATATATATATTGAATAATATGGATATATCTATTATACAAAGTATGAAATGATCTATTCACTAATACAAATACTAAATTATATTATTTAATCATAATAAGAAGAAGAAGAAAAAAAGAGGAAAAAAGGGAGAAAAAAGAACAAAAAAGGGAAAAAAGAAAAAACGGGAGAAAAAAGAAGAAGAAGAATCAAAGGAAAAAAGGAACAATAAATCAATTATCTAATAAATTGAAAAAAAAGAATTAATCAATATCAAATTACATATGTTATATGTAAGATATTATAAATGAATCTTATCTGATGGCTACAGGATTTCAATATTTAATTGAAATAGATGTTGATCATGCATTATTAACTACTACTGTATTATCGCCTTCAGTGAAATTCATTAATAATCATAATAATGATATTGATCATCGTCATGGATTAGGTGTAATTTATGCCATAAATCGTCAATCATTTTCATGTTATTTATTTTTTTTTGGTACAAAAATGAAAAAACAAATTACACCATCACCAAGACAAAGTTTAAAAATAACTCATAGTGAAAAAGTTAATACAAATGTAAAAGGTATTTATTGTTTTGAATGGTTTCATTGATATGAATATGTAAATAGTTTCTATAGGTGTAATGATATGATTATTAATTATTCAAATGTTGAAGTCATGAGTTGATTAACATTGAAAACTTCGAAATACTAGAGCTCTGTTTCGTTCTAGTATGGAACTCTTTCAGTCAGTCAGTCAGCTACAACGTAGGACCAGACATATATATGCATCGGTTCAAGTTGACACACCTCATTATTACAGCAAGATGAACACCGAGTTCATAGGAGTAATTCAGTCAATGGTGATAATATATAAAAGAAAGATTGCATATAAGGACATAATACAGGAAGAAAGAATTAGTATGTAGGAAGAAAGATATGAAGTGATTGTAATCTCTATTTACTAGTATTTGATCAGAGATGTCTCAGAAACATTCCCAGCATCTGCTGGGATCCCCCGGTAAGTAATAGTGAGGTTAGGCGTACGCTTGAACACCGTTTACCACGACGCGCAATGCTGACTAGTGTTGGGGATAGTTGGAAGAAAGTTACTGGCGGCAAAATCAAAACGTGACATCAGTCCATAATATCATTAACTTCTGGTCTGAGCCATGTTGGTAGATGTAGACTACTTGGTTGGGGTCCGTGTGACTATCGTAATCAATGGTTAGAGAATCTTGGTGACATGGCTCAGGATCGATCACAATGGCGTATATGTATACAATCTCTGTCTTCCTCTAAACAGTGAGATGAAAATCGCTTCATATCTTTCTTTCTTCCTGTACTGTATCCATATATGCAATCTTTCTTTTATATATTACCACCACAGAATTACCTACTTTTATGAATTTGGTGTTCATCTTGCTGTACTAATGCGGTATTGCAACTTGAACCGATGCATATATGTGCCTGGTCCTACGTTATAGCTGACTAACTGACTGACTACCCACGATACCCGGTTTCCTAAGTGTAAAAGTTCTTAATGAATAACATTTTAAAGCTGCTTAAGTGTCAATTAATACAATGTTTTAAGAAATTGTTGAATATTAATGTTCGTAAACTTGGTACTTATAACTAATCTATAAATTCACGACATAAATAGTTAGGTTTTGTGTCTGAAAAATGTGTTTAATAGTTATCGCTGGGCAATATTGACGACATTGAATACTGGATAGCGGTTTCCTTTTAGTATGAAATTTTTTTAAAGTATGTACTTACTGACAACTCTGTGGAGGATTGTACGCAAGATATTCAGCGATTGTGATCAACTCCTAACCTTCAGATAGGAGATTAAGATTTTGATAACCCATTTATAGAAATTTAATCAGTTTCTAATCCAATATATCAAGTATTTCAGTGTTACACCGTGTTTACTGTAACACTTATTACTTTAAATAATAATTCTAGCTTCGTAGTATTTTCTTTACCGATCAAAACCTATGTAGAATTAAGATTGTAGAACTTCATATTAATAATATTAGGAAAAGGTAATTGGTCAGTCTCTTTTGGGATATGTACTTCCTCAGAGGAGTGTCTCAATATTGGTATATAGTCATAAGATTTTAGTGAAGTTGAATAAATACTAACAATGGAGCCTTAGACCCATTTCTCGTCTTATTTGGGACGGATACATTCTCTTTGCACAATATATTATTTGTTTAAATCCAAACATTTAGTAAATAACACGTTGGACTTTGAAAATGAAAGGTATTAAATTCAAGTTTCACTAGGAGCATTAGCACATTCGGCTGACGTGACTTGAATAGGACGAAACGCATGCCACTATCCAACTTTATTGAATAATAAAATTCTAACGATAAATGTTTTTGTGCTGTAATATTAGTTTTGGCACCATATATTTAAACACTCAGTTAGTTAAATGCTCATCAACAAAGTTGACCATTTTTACTTATTTTAGAAGAATAAAAAACTATCAAGATATAGGGATTTTTGGTATCGGTTTGATAAAATATTGAAATTCGGCTAGCTAACCATTCATAGTCATATATTTATTAATCAAAATAAATCTCATCAAAGTTATTTACTTATTTACGCCTGTTACCCCTCGTGGAGGAGCTGAGGCCTCCCACCAGCACTCTCAATCCAACCCTGTCATCACATCAAGATGACTGACTTTAAATATATCAATTATTATTATCTCATTAGTTTTTATTCGGTGGCCGATATTTTTATAAAAGATTATGAATTGTAATGAGTTTCTATGCTATTTCATTCCAGGACACAGAACTGTGTACTTTTAGATTTAAAAGTATTCAATATAAAAATGTTATACTGATAAATATTCACCAACAGAAAACTGTAAATTATATTTTGGTGGAGTTTTGTTCTCTGAGCTGGATGGTTTGCTCATAGAACGAAACTCCACCAAAATTATCCACCTGAGCTACAAATCTTCTCCACCATCTCAACTGTAGAGTATACTTTAGAGATGTGTCAATCAGGTTCGAGAACGTGACTTATAGGATTCACCAAGAAATTCAATTATCATATAGAATGATCAGTAGAAATAACTTTCTACTGACTCTAAACGCTTAATCCTGAGACAAACTTTCACCTATGGGGCACTGCTTATAATGAATGAACAAATGAAATAGCGCCTCTTATTATTTTTAAGCGACATTCATTCATCCATATGGATAAATAGAACTTTTAAATTATATCTGATGTTATTCCGGGATTAAAATCCCAACCTTAAACCATTAACACGTTCTAAATATTTAATCCTAACTAGAAACAATATAGAAGCTCTTAAAAATCAAATGACAATCTTTGAAATGTTTGAGAAGACAATCAGTTTCTATCCATTTGGAAGTGCTTAATTGTCATGCTTCTAATTCGCAAGTAGAGCAACCTATTTTATTTTCCTTTTATATAAATCTTCAATTTACAAAGACTGTTTTATAACTGAGTAGAAACTAGCTGGGAATTCTTTGTAGAATCTTTTAAACTTATTCTTATCGTATACTATCACTGGTAAAAAAATCGTATCCAAATGTTCACTTCATACAACTTTAGTCTTTTATATCAAAGTACTAATAACTTTGGTGTATATTGATAAGGAATAGATTAAGCAAGAATGGTTAGCATTGAATTCTTCAAACAATGAAAGGTTTTACTTGTCAAGAATCTGTAGCGTGGCGTCGAGTCGCGGTTGACTATAATCACCACAACAAGAAGACTATGTGCCAGTTAACCGATAAGATCCCCGTAAGCCAAATATCAGAATGTAGTTGATGGCTGTAGTCGAGATGTATTTGATGGTGATCTCGTGGTATCGAAAGAATACCGAGTCATGCCAAAGGAGTACAAGTGTGGTTACTAAGCGTAACCGAATCCGTGCAAGGTCCCAATCAATGGAAGAAAGTATGTCTTTAGTACAGTTAAACAATCAGTGGTACAATTGGTTATAATAATAATTGTTTCCATTACACCAATCACGTTCTCTTGATAAAAGTAGGTCACTACAAATCTTTACCTCTTCTTTAGATATTTTAATATTGTTTTCTAAATTCTTCCATTACATTTGAAAGAAACTCATTAGACTTTATAAAACAAATACAATTAGCAGTTCATTAAACATCTCGTTCATAGACAATGTAGTGTTAAGTACTTTGTAAAGTCACTGTCTTAAAAGTATAAATATAGTGAACATGACTATTTCTCTTATAAAAAAAAACTAACATAAAAATGCTTTTTATTACCAGAATAATAATGGATAGCGACATTAATTATCAATAACTCCATTAATAATGATAACTTGTATGCCATAAAAACTGTTTAGATCATTGATATTTGTGACTCATCCTTTACATGGGACGCTTTTACTATTTTATTGAAGTGCATGAATTAGTAAAATCTAGGGTTGGTAATTACAATTGATTGATCACTGGGTGGCGGTCAATCTCATCCCTGTCTAGTCCTTATTAGTGCATATCGAATGCTATCTACCATGTTGTAATGTGGTCACCAGCCTAGGTAACTCGACACTACGTGCACTATTGTGAGATTAGATGGTGGCTGGTAATAAAATATGTTAGTTGAACACTAAATCTGTCTAATTGTATAATAGGATATAATGATAATATGACCTGAAAAGGTACAGTTTAATATGTATTATTACAATAGAATTTTGACATTAAACCTTAAATATATATGACAATGATAGTGTTTGTTTTGGTCTTACCACTTTTGTTTATATCAGTGAGTTACTACTCTTAATAACAGTTAAAAATCAATAAATTAACAAGGAGTTGTAAACATCTTGAAAGCGAAATTATGATTGAATACTTCAGTGAGACTATAATTTACGAACGACCTTTGAGCGACGCTAGACTGAACTTTAAATTGTCCATCTTATAAGCAGGACCAAATTAGGGTTGTAAACCAGTGTGAAGAATTAGAATTATGATTTATAGTTGATGGTTAGACTTAAGAATTACATTTAGGGTTTTCATCACGAACGAACATCAGCTATAATGCCAAAACTCTATTTAGTCAAATGGATGAGCGAATTTCGCGCCAAAATCCGGGACCTATTATCTTACACTTGATTGATTCGTCCATAAATTATAGTCTCGCCAATATTACCATCTGAAAGTTTCAGATTAATTTAACTAAATAAACCACATCTCTGTGGATTTGAATGATTCTTGATTTGTATTGCTTTATGATGAGTATAAGACCAAAACATCAATCATTCAACAAAAATACGTTCTTTTTACTGACATTGCGAAATGATGTTGGTTAAAAAGTCACTGAAAACTTCAGATCATTGAACGACTTTTTCGTCAAATTGAGTAGCACATTAACAATGCACATACACGAATCTGGGATTTGGTATCGAATCCTTGACTTTTGATCTTGAGTGTGAATGTTTACCCTGTGGATCATTGAATGGATACATAACAGTTTACATTGTTTAATTTCAATCAATTCATAATGTTGCATAACCATCTTCTAATTCACTTCGTAAGTAACTGCCTTACATTCAGCATGGTGATGTGTGGACGAGAATGATAATGATTGGCTGTCTGCTTCGTCAGACATGTAGATAGCCTGACAGGTGTCAGATGAGTTATATATTCCCTTATCCTTATTATTATTCACTTATTATTGATTGTTCATTGTTGTTGGATTGTGTCGGGTTTTGGTGCGGAAATATATTTACGTTGTGGTCAGCTAATCACATGTTCTTGATCTGAGTTGTTTTGACGTACTGTAGAATAGACACTGAGAGGGAATCTAGTGTAGATATTCGTCTAAGGTAAATTAACGTCCCATACGTGTAAACGTGGAAACCCATCCGTTATAACATAAGACGAAGTAAAACCGAGAGTTATAACATATGGTCAAACTGCACTGCCATGTTTTAGTAAAGCAATAAGATGTTAATATCCATTCAGTTGAAATGATGATTTATGCACTCTAATGAGATACATGCATGTTTTAACTCTATCCTTATAGTAAACGTTGACTGAGTTGTTACGAATTTAAATATCATCTAAATTAATTCTAATGTCTTGAATGAAACATCTTAGTTGTTCGAAACAATGTTGGAATTAAATGAATAATTTCGATCATTAGGCTTCATGATACTTTGAGATATTATAAACTCATTACTGGTTTGAACGATTTCTATGGATATGTGATGCTCAGTACTTTGATCCAACTGATGGACATAAGTAATCAGAGTAAGAAAATTCTGAAAGTGCCCTAAGAAAGAAATAACTTTCGTGAATGATAAATTATGGGTTTACTGGTAACTGACTTCAAAAATTGTTTTCGAAGACATAATGAAAAGCTAATGACTGATTGAGTTAATTCACATTAACAGTGAAACATTACTAATATCATCAAAATTTGGTAAAATAATACCAGAAATCAATTAATGTCAAAAATGTAGATCGTGGAACTTTGACAGTATAGGGCTTGGTTTAAATCTCTAATGTTCTAAGCTTAATCTATGTCTACTCTCAAACTCAGACAAAATGGATATCTATTGCTTTCTTGATTGACACTGAATTCCCAATCAGCATTACTGTGTTATTTAAACTAATCTTAATGCTGTAACTAATTTATTTAAAACGTATAAACTATAATTAGAAATCTAGTCAACGAATGTCACAAAGTTTTCTCAACATTAAATTCACTTAGTATTGTTTATTTGAATCATCCTGTTGATGTTTAGGACCTCAATTGATCAGTCTGTTATTGGCATATGTTCATACTTTGCGTATTACCTCGATATTGTCTTAATTCGCAAGCATTATAAGCAAAGAGGAATATTGGTTAGCAGTGGATGAGACGCGCGTCTTGGTATCCACTACTAGGCAATATTCATTTTGTATTTTCTAAACATTGTTTCTACTATTAAGTAAGTTAATACAAGTAAATATGACTAACAATGATGGTAGTTTGAAGAAGGAGATAATAAAGTAAAGAGAAGTTACGAGAAACGTATCTTAATTAGTACATCACATTAAATTCAAACTCTCACTAAACATTCGTATATTTCGATCAGTAACTCAATGAGATGTTAATAGTTCGTTATATAATGTAAATACTCTCGTATACTTATGCTCAGCACATACTTACTTAATTACCACTTCTACCCCTCGTCAAGGAGTATAGGTCGAACACCAGCGTTCTCCATCCAACCCTGTACTGGGCAATCGTTTCCAGTTCTATTCATTTGCTGTTCATCCTTTTCATATCTACTTCTATTTCCCAACCTATTGTGTTCTTTGGACTTCCTCTTTTCCGCATCCCTTCACGATCCCAAGTTAGCACTTGTCTCGTGGTGCAGTTTAGTGATTCTGTAATGTATGTCCTATAGATTTCCATCGTCTTTTCCTAAATTTGATGGACAACTCTTAATTAATTTATCATAATTATTCCACAATCCATTTACTTGTTTTCTACACTCGATTATCAAGCAATACATCAAATATATCGACATATATTTGATAGCTTTCCCTAATTTACTTCCCATAAATTCATTTTCATTTTGCTATTGTTATCAACATTACAAAATTGTATATTAGTTTTTAGATGTTCAAGTGTCATACTATAAGAAATCAAACCATTGATGTAGAGGCATAGCCATTTGATTTGTTCTGATCATAAGTTTAATTCATAATAACAACTGTTAGTCAAACAAAATATCTATTTACTGGCTACATCGTAGTGATTGTGCTTCGTTAACTAATCACCCTTGTAACCATTATTATATAAACCCCAACCGGTGTTTGAAATCAGAAGGCAAAGAGAAGCAGTGACTACAGTTTTATTAGCAGATAGCTCAGACCACAAAGCGGAGTGGCGTGCTAGTCAGTCAGCGAGTCGAGTGTATAGTATTAAATGTACATATATATAAGGAAATGAATGAATAAGCGAATCAATTGAATAGCTAATAGTAAAGCTGGCAGAATGAATATATACGTAGGTAGTAAGTAAGCAACACTCAAGCATACATAATCATACGTTCATAACAATACTAAAGATACAATGCTACAGATAAGTTGTTGTTGTACGGATGATTAAGTCTGTTAAATAAGTTAACAAAATGACATAACCGAATTAAATGTGAACGAACTCAATTGCACGTGAGTTGCTATAACTTAATTAGATCTTTTCTTTTTTTTTCAAATGATTGAAGCTTTAATTATATCGTCTTCAAATGTTGACATTGATTGAAATTAGGTAACATTTGTCCAGCATAAACATTGAAACTAAATTGAACTTTGAATGAACTGTAACTAAGCCAAAAAAATGCTTTTATCTGGTCAGAATAAAGTTATGGGGGTTGCTGAATGTTGTTAAAATCTATATTAGATAACCATAGAAAACCTGGAAGTATTGAACAGCTGTTTCGATCCTCGTATGCAACTCTTCTGCAAGGTGAATCTATCGGTTCGTTACATCAATGATGCAGTAGTTTGAGAATCTACATTAAAAAGGTACCATGTTTAATTGTGCTAAAATTAGAGAAGAAACCAGTTTCAGCTGGTTCTAAGATAGAATTTTTTTAAAATATGGTTTCATTCAGTTCACTTTCTATGTTAATAAAATTTAAGGTCTCGAACCACATGGAAATACTGTTGGTAATCCTGCACGGTTTACTATTGATACATTCAGTGCTGGTCGGGGTGCTGTTGAAGTGATTGTACTGAATCCTAAAGGACAAAGAGAACCGGTAAGTTTATAGTTAATTATCTATAATAATAATAATATTCTCGATTCCATGCACTGTCATTCGATCGTCCCTCTCTGATATGTCTCATGAAGGTAAATTTCACCAAACATCAACTGGAAATAAACTTGCTCTGAATTCCTTCCAATTATGTCGTATTTCATTACATTGTTTTGATTATTTTAAGGATACAACACACATATCATATACACTCTGAGACTTTTCCTCTAATTAAAGAAATCCAATTATGTAATTAAGGTGATTCATTCTGAGCCTAACCAATCTAAACACCGCATAAAGTAATAATTTATCTAATTTTTAGTAAACTTTTGTGAATTCTTCCAATAGAAAGACTAACAGTTAATCAAACTGAATAACCTATAGTGTATGCAGAAAAACATAGATTCAATTTCCTCTATCGCCTTTTCCAACACCTGGTTTGATAACATTATTATCATCTGCTTTATCAGTTGCCGAATTAATATGTTAAGCGTTCGCGCGCGAGACCGATAGGTCATGGGTTCGAATCTTATAGATCGAGATAGTGGGTGGGCACTACCGACGAGTTCCACACTAAAATGAAACGACCGTCCAGTGCTTCTAGGTTTTCCATGATGGTCTAGTTTCAATTGACTCATCAACTCAACTATTAAATGACAGTAATATCCACAAAAACCCCTTTCTGAGAATCAATATATGTCTAATATCAATACTCTGTTAACATATATATGTATTCACAATTTAAATCATTCGCGAGATTATAGATTTGTACCAGAAGAGAGATAATCATTTGAATTGTTAGCACTTGTTGAATAGTGATGCAATAAAATCAGCTCATTTTGTTCCGACAGTATCTATGGTTCCTGTTCTGTTGGAGGATATATGATGAAGAAAATTTGTAGCTCAGGTGGATGATTTTGACGGAGTTTTGTTCTCTGTGCTGGATGATTTTGTCGTGCAGCTTTCATCGTTCTTCTGAACGACATCATTAGCATAAACTTTAGATAGAAGTGAAGTGTTCGAATTTCTCCATATATGGTTAGTAGCTTGTCCTGTAGACCTCGATGTTGACTGGTTCTCGATGACTTTAAATCTAGATTTTTGCTGATGATGTCGTTCAGAAGAACGATGAAAGCTCCACAACCAAACCATTCAGCTCAGAGAACAAAACTCAGTCAATATCAATACATTTTTAAAAAGAACTCTAAATCATGTCCCGGTTAGGATTAACTGTTTAAAAGTTTAACATTTCAATGCAATAATACTTGGGTACTATTTCAAAAACAAAACAAAACTTACGTTGTCAACTGTATTTGGAGGGCCCTAATCACTAAAAAATTTATGCAACTTGTTGCTATAATGTTACATAACACACACATTTTAACTAGTAGATACGCTTATAGCGTATGGTTGTAACGTACGTAATGAGTTTGTCTAAATTTGGCTGTCATAAGAACGAATCGGTCGGTACAAACAGACCATAATGGTTTTTGGATGTTTAATCTAGTAATCAGCTTTTTAAGCTATTTATATATCTTCGAAGTTAATTCTTAATAAAAAAATTTTTAAGTTAGATGTTGGAGATAGTCAATGGAAAACCACAGACTTAGGTTTCCTACTATCTGGCACTCATCAGCACGATACACCTGTAATCTTGAGGAAGTCAATGTTCTATGGTCGATTCTAAAAATGTTTACTCAGCCTCGCAATCTGAAATGTTACCAATGAGCTATTTAAACTGCTATCAGTATCCCGAAGAACTGCAGTACTTACAATTGACTGATTAAATTAAAATTTCGCAGGTGACATCAGTTCCCTCAAAATTACAGATAAACCTTGATGAAGAATGCCAAATGGCATGAAACATAGGTACAAGGTATCCTGTTAACCACTTATAACCACCAACTTACAGTGCACGTGATTCAAAGTCACTTAGACTATTGGCTAAATTGTTACTCGATCGAAAGATATTTAAATACGTAACACTAACCACTAATCATTTTTCCTCAACCTTACAATATTCCATTTAATTCTTTCTGGCCTTTCAATATTTGGTTATGAGTTTTTGAGGATAGGTGGAGTTTTGTTTTCTGAAGTGGTTAGTTTGGTCATGGAGCTTTCATTGTTCTTCTAAACAAAATCATCAGCACAAACTTCAGGTAGAAGTTAACTGTTCGAATTCCTCCACATATGACTCACAGCTTTTCCTATAGACCTCAATCTTGATTGGCTATTATTGAAAACAAAACTCCATCCATATCATTCACCTGAGCTATAAAATTTTCTCCATTACCTAGATAGCCGTTATCATGTAAATAACGTTCAAATCCAATAAATCCCTATTCGATTTCATCCTCCAGAAATGTTATAAATATTTTCTTTTCTTTCTGTTATTTAGTGTGATGTACTCAGTAATAATGATAAACAACAAACTTATTCTTGTGCTTATGTTCCAACACAAGAAGGTGAATACAGGGTTATCATTAAATTTGCCACTAAAGAAATTTTAAATTCACCATTTAAAGTTATGGTAGAAGGTGCACAAGGTGATGGAAGTAAAGCAACTGCATCTGGTCCAGGAATTGAACCAACTGGGAATCAAGTTGGTCGACGTACATTCTTCAATATATTCAGTGCCGGTAACTACAGATCATTTTCGAGTACTTTATCATTTCAACAACTAGTTCGTAATTTTATTGATTAACGATTTTGGGATTTATCAACCTGTTAACGTTGATCTCAGGCTGTGTTTTTTTATTTATTTATACCAGCTAACCCTCAGAGCATCCATCCATAATGCAAAACTAAGTTTTCAAATGTATTGATTGAATGGATAGATTTGGATCATGTATTTTAGATATGCCCAGTATGTGACACTTAAAACTGAATTTTAATTGATATCATGAATGAATGAATGTTAGGCCACTATCGAAAACCTGAAAACACTGGACGGTCGTTTCGTCCTTGTAAAACTGACTTTATACTCTATCATCACTCTTTAATAATCCCTTACACTTGAACTACGAATGCAAAAATGACTGGAAGTATGAAAAATGTTTTATTTTTAAAGTTTGTTCCGGGATCAAATAAATTGGGGTATTAATAGTTTTGTGGGTAACTTTATTATTTTAAAAGTCTTGAAAAAATATGTTAAATTGAATTATAGAATTGATATTCATCAAATTATAGTATTAAGTACAATCTATCGTTTATCTAGAACCCTCTGAAGAATTTCCACAGGACATTAAGTAGACAAAAAATGTTGTTCAACCTTTTTCCAGCTTTTCTGTACTTTTTCAAGGAAATTTCAAGAGCTCCCAATAATTTTCCAGATATAGTTAAATTTTAGTGCAATAGGAATAACAATGAATACATTGTGCATTCCTTTGAGGGATACTTCTCCAATGTTTAAACTAAACCCATTACACCGAAGTGCCCATGAAAACAATTATGTTACTTTCATATCATTTTACATTACAGTTCATTATCTTATATGTACTAGTCAAAAGAAGTATAAAGACAATCTAGGACTACATTTATTGAATATGTTCAACAACGATTAAATATCGTATAATTTGAAAATCATAAAATTTCTATTAGGTAGAAGTAGGTTAAAACAGTGAATATATTCAAATTCTCATTTTCTTCAGATTGCTTACCAGATAAAATAAAACTGTCCAAAAAAGAATTACTAAGCACATTAGCAATCCGTCATCAGTTGTCTTTAAAACCATAGTAACGCAAATGTGTTAACTTGATTGAATGGATTGTTTCATTTCTAGCAATTTTAACAACATTTATGTGTAAAATAGCTTTCTCTATCTACAACTCTTATTCGTCTTACAGTCAATTAATTTATCTACTACCTTAATTATGTTAACATAATAATTACAAGCTAATTAGATGCAATTATACTTTCTTCAAACATAACTCTGTAATGTGTAGTGCCCAAAATCCGTGCTACGCTCTATCCCCTCCCCAGCTGACTACTTCAACAAGAACATATGAATATGCAAGAAAGTGTATTGGGATACCGAATTAAATGCACAAATACTCAGTCATATATATACCACACTATCCTTAGGAAATTAACCCATTAACCTTTGAGTCACTTTTGATTAACATCGATTGACCTTCCGCTACTTCTGATTATCAGTTTAGGTGATGTGGAGATTGTTAAATTTTTGATTGAAATCATAAGTCAATTGAAGCTCAGTGGTCTAGTTGGTTAAATGCCTGGTGCGAGACTGATAGGTCCAGGGTTCTAATCTCGCGATGTGCGAGATGATGGATGTGCACTGCTGAGGAGTCCCACAGTACGACGAAACGGCCGTCCAGTGCTTCCAGGTTTCTCATGGTAGTCTAGCTTCAACTGATTCATGATTTCAATCAAAATACTTCTGATTAACTTTCCATACCACATAGGCAACAAGTTATGTATTAAATTATTTTTTTAGTGACTATTATAATTTCATACTTTACTTCACTCATATACAACTCACTTTACATTTTAATATCATATAAGCAATAATATTACTTAATTATTTTACAAAGTTGGTCCTAATCATGATTGTAAGTTCATATAAATGTTGTACAAAATCGAATTATGTTTTCATTAATGTCCTATAGTTGTAAGAATAATCGTAAAAGTATTATGTTGCATGATCTACACAACATAATAAATTGCACTTGATGTATGATATTATGACACTTTAATGTATACTGATATCATGTGAGGTTGACCATACTCTTTGTTTTTCGTTTTGAATAATTATGAAATATCTTGCATTTATGAACATTCTTCATTCATTTTGTGGATGAATTCTGCTGATAAGACTATTATATTCAATAGCGAATTCGTTTTAATGATCTGAAACTATCTATAAGTATCTTTTATAAACACGTCACTGTAGTACATCCCAATTTTTTGACGGCCTTGGTACGGCTGAAAGTGAAAAATGTCAGCTCACCCTCTCCAAATGCTTTGATATGGCAACGTGCATACAACCACTGTCAGGGAAATCCTACTCATTGCCTTCTCGCGGTATTGCTGTTGTTTACGAAATTCAGAGGAAGAAAAGCGAATGTCTGGCGCTTTAACCGGTTTGGAGAACACAGTCTATCTACTGGAGTTGGAAAACCCTGATTCAAAACCAATGGTGCACACAGTATCCTGATGGAACAAATGGCGTATGAACCAATCGTTAGTCACCAGCTACCATGGGACTGCATTTCCAGACGTTGCTCTGCTGGCTTGTGGATAAGAACTTTAGATCAGTAAGCTACAACGTAGGACCAGATACATATATACATCGGTCCAAGTTGCAATACCGCATTATCATAGCAAGATGAACACCGGATTCATAGGAGTAGTTACGTCAATGTTGGTAATATATAAAGGAAAGATTCATTATAAGGACATAATACCGGAAGAAAGAATTAGTTCGTAGGATGAAAAATATGAAGCGATTTTAATCCCATAGTTTAAGGGAAGGCAGAGAGTGTATACACCAACGCCATCATAATCGATTCTGAGCCATGTCACCAAGAGTCTCTAACCATTGATTACGATAATCACGTGGACCCCAACGAAATAGTTTACATCTACCAACATGGCTCAGACCAGAAGTTAATGTTATTATGGACTGATGTCACGTTTTGATTTTGCCGCCAGTAACTTTCTTCCAACTATCCCCAACACTAGTCAGCATTGCGAGTCGTGGTAAACGGTGTTCAAGAGTATGCAACACGTGTCCCAATCATCTTAGTCGATGATGATTTACACCCCCATCAATTGTTTTAACATCATTCACTGTTACTCTACACCTAATCTCATTATTACTGACTCGGTGATCCCAGCAGATGTTGGGAATATTTCTGAGACATCTGTGATCAAATACTAGTAAATTACGAGTATCTTCTTCGCAGCTGTAAAGTAGAACGGAACGAACTGCCGCGTAGTATACTCGTCCCTTAATTGACAGACGGATATCTCACCTTTCGCCATAGTTGATGTCAGTTGGCAAAAGCCAAATGAGCTTTCTGAATGCGTGCTGAGATGTCATCAGACACCAACCCATTAGGGCTGACCAGACTTCCAAGATAAGTGAAGTTGTCAACACATTCGACTACTTCACTCCCTATCCTTAGTTCAGGTGTTCACACAGAGCAGTCCTGAGGCAACAACTTGCATTTAGAGGGAGAAAAACGCATTACAAATATTCTGGCATTGTTGCTTAGTGCTACCAAATGAATCTGCATTTTATCAGCGTCTTCACCAAACAGGACTATGTCATCTGCGTATTCTAAGTCAATAAACGGACCTCCTGGAAGGAGACCAATACTCGAGAATTCAGTAGACGAGAATGTTATTTCCATCATTAGATCTATGATGAAGTTAAATAAAAATGGAGAAAGTGGACAGCCTTGACGGACACCACTTGAGGTTTCAAAAGCAGATGACAGTTCGCCATAAGCTCTGACTCGACTAGTAGTGTTCGAGTAAAAAGCCTTCACAAGGTTTATGTAATTCTGAGTTACGCGTTTCAATGACAGACACTGCTACAGAATCTCGCGGTCTATCGAGTCAAATTCTGCTTTTAAGTCAAGAAAAACCATCATTGTCGGACGCCGATAATTGTGCCTATGTTCTAGAACCCGACGAATGGTGAATATGTGGTCGATGCAGCCACGACCAGGTTTGAAGCCAGCTTGATTCTCTCGTGTTTGAAGTTCACGAGTCTTAGTTAAGCGTCTGATAATTATCAAAGCTAGTATTTTAGATGCTATGTTAGTCAGGCTAATCCCTCTATGGTTCTCACAGGATGGTTTTGACCCTAAAAGTACTAAACGGTCGTTTCGTCCTAGTATGGGACTTCTCAGCTTTGTACATCCACGATCCCGTACATGGGATTCGAACCCATGACATCCAGTCTCTCGCGCAAACGTCTTATCTCCAAACCACTGAGCCGGTATCTAACGGTATTAACGTTTAACTTTAACCAATTCATGAATTTGCGCAACTTTTCACCCATTGTCTGAAGTAGATGATCATTTCTATAAACATGTTCATTACTTCACTTTGAATGAATTGCTAAACATTTTATCAAAACAACTTTTACTAAAGTTTATTCAAATCTTTTTTCTTCAAACCTAAACATTACATTCTATTATTTAAATAATTCGTTGTTTATAGAAAGATCCACATAGATTTTCTTTAGAAATTGAATTATAACGTAGCAAATCTAGTGAAGTCAATTAGCTAAACTGTGTTACAACTTAATGTAATGTTTGTCTCTTTTAACTTTCCGTCCCCCCACCGTGATCATAAGTAAAGCACATATTAATCAATTGTTGTATTTTGTTTACATGTACGTTCTTTTCTGCTCATGAAATATTTCATTTCTGTTGTCTGGATTTATAATCTTATTCAGTAATCTGATAAAGAATTATCATTTGTATATTACCGTCAGTAGAGAATTATTCTGTTTCATCGTATAGGTCTTTCGATATAATGATTCAGTAAAATCTTGACATATACTTACTAACGCACTTACGCTTGTTAACTATCATGGAGTAGCACAGGCCGCTCATCAGCATTCTCTATTAAACTCTGTCCTAAGCAATCCTTTTTAGTTGTTTACAGTTGTTATTCATCATTTTCACATTTGCTTCTGATTCCCTACGCAATGTGTTCCTTGGTCTTCATCTTTTCCTTTTCCCCTCAGGAAACATAACATTTACATCAACACGTAGTCGTTACTTGTGTTTGTTTTTGCGATGATTTTTGCATACTTATTGTATAAAGCTATTGTATGAGCCTTTTAATGGAAAATTGTCAATAATTCAAATACCTATAGTACCAAAAAATGATTGAAAATATGGAACGTTATTTTAGAACTTAATGTTCTAAAAATAACCTGCTAAGGGAAGAAACAAAGTTTCACGGCTTTTTTATTCAATACCGGTTTGCCGAGTATATTTTGATCGAATCATGATTATCTAACTTACACCATTTCCTAACAAAATTAGGGTGTGTGAACATATACCAAAATGGTTGCAGAAACAAATGGAATCAAGTGGACCAATAAGAGTAAAGGATAAACATCCATCATCCTCTATTACCAAACACATAATTGAAACAGGTCATATGATTGATCTTAACTCGGCTTTTGTGGTGTTGTATAAAAGTGTAAAATGGTGTATACTAAGGTTTATTAAAGTCTTAGCCATACGAAAATTCACACCCCCCTTGTGTATTCAAAAACAGTTCGTTCTCACCTTTAACCTCCCCTGGTAACATTGACTTATTATCCAGAGTGATGAGGTTCCAAATAGTTTGCACATAATTATTTTCTTTATTATCCTTTTCTACTCGTTCCCCGCCTTTCTAGTATAGTTGACCTTTTATTTTTATATATAAATGTTCTTAACAAGTATATGTGTAATCAGATTGCTCGAAATGTATTGCGCTAATATATCACATAATTCTGATAATCTTCGTTTCCTTAATACACTATCAAAAATAATATTCATTTAATTATTCTTAGCTGCTGGACCTGGAAATGCGGACTGTGTAATTCTAGATCCTCATGGCAGACGTGATGCTATTAAACCTTTGATAACTCGTCAAGGCGAAGATAATTATCTTGTAGAATATACACCAAAAGATGAAGGACTTCATTCAGTTAATGTATTTTATGCTGGTCAACAAATATCAAATTCACCATTTGGTGTGATGGTTGGTCCACGTAAGTTTTGTTTCAAGTATATATACATATTATCCAATTAAACATCTTCGATTGTATTGATGATAAAATTTCCAGATTTATATAATACTGTAGATGTACATATAACTTGTTTTGAACACTTGTTACACTACATTTTTATGTAAATTTATTCATACCATACTACTATAGTACATTATGAACGCATCTATGATTGTATCTATAAACCCAACCGTTGCTGTTACCTTGACGTGTTGATCGCGCTTGCCTATCGTGATGAACCAATCAAGCTATACTTGTTGGAACAATCGTTCCTCAAGGTTCTACCATGCCAGACAGGTCGGTTGAAGAATAGTAAGACTAAAAGCAGCAGGTCGTCTGAGGGCGAAGTCGTACTGCTCACTGTATGACTGTGTGACCGCAGTAAGGTGTTTCCTTCAAACAACCAGCATAACAGTGATGCTGCCTTCCCAGAGGGAAGCATGGAATTAGAAAAGGTCGACCCTAAAAATGGACACCTCGCCTCATACCACGGATATCCGTCGCCGGCGGTAAGGTCTCAACAAGTACAACAAGCTAACACGAAAATTACTCACAAAAAGGGCATGTGTGACCGGCCTCAAGCAGTTGTCCCTTGGGTCACTAAGACCACCACTAATCCAATCTCCTTTTCAGGTACCTTCAGACTTGTATTTATAAAAAGCTTCGTTACTAACCAATAAAAGAGTATACTTTAATATTTCCAATCATATTTCTAAAAGCTTGAAATTAAAAGCTAATACAATAATAAACTGTTTGATACTTCGACATCTCATCAATAGCGAAGTTCTTTAATCTTTCCAAATAACTGACATTCAAAATGTCATAACTTCATCATATTTCTCAAAAGCAGTAGCTATTTTTAAAAACCTCAAATCAAATTTATGTCTTTAGACAGGAACATCAGATAATGTATCATTACCAAGGTAAAAAGACAGTTTTGATTAGTTTCTCTCATGGGATTATTATTACTTGTGTTACTGTATATAACCTTCGCTTAGATGATTATTATTTCATTCAATTTAAAAACTGTATTTTCACTGACCCTTGACATTCCACCATGTAATTCTTGAGATTTATGTAAGCTCTTCAATTGTTATATGATAATCTGTATGAGGTTGTAGAGATTGTTGAGCTTTTGATTGAGATCATGAGTAGATCAATGTTGGACCACTATTAAAAACCTGTAAGCACTGAACGGTCGTTTCGTCCCAGTATGAAACTCCCCAACAGTGGGCATCCATGATACTGAACGTGGATTCGATCTCAGAACCTTCGGTCTCGCCCGCGAACTCTTAACCTATAGACCACTGAACCGAATGCTTAATTTACAATGATTCCAGATTTTCAATGATGGTCTAACATTGATCGATTTATGATCTCAATCAAATATATTTTATGATTGTTATGCAATCTGTCCTATTAATTTTCAAATTGTCTCAGTACTCTTATATTCCCTAAACCTTTCTCCAAATTACTTTATACATCCATTTATACATATTGATAATTGCTAAAATCTTAGCGGTGTAAAGGATGATCCATTTTTCATTGTTATACAGTGTTCACAGTCGATCCACATAAACAAACAAAGAACACAAGACGAAACAAATCACCTTCATTAATACATAAGCTTGTTTATTTTAAATAGGACATTTGTTTTTCTGCTTATATGTACATTATTTTAATGAATATATATGAGTTTATCACAGTACTGCCCAATCCTCTCCCTTTATTCGGGCTTGAAACCGGCAGATGTCCGAAAGAGGCTCCAGGCGGAGCTTTATTGTCTGTATTGATTGTACTAATCTCTCATATAAGTGTATATGTGAAGACCTGAAAATGGAAATATAAAATGTATTTTTCTTTAGTAAATAACAACACAAGCATACGATGTAAGTAACATAAATGTGAACTTGAAAAAAAATTCTTTCAACTGTCTCGCAGATTAAGTCCTTTTGTGAGGTATAATAAAATTATAACTTGGTTTTTTAATAACATCCTTTATCTAACATTATTACCATCAATGGTGATATTATCATTTATGGTCAACCTTTTAGCGACGCCAGACTAACCTTGAGAGTCTCCACCTAATAACTAGGACTAAATGAGGGTTATAAACGTATGTGAGGAATTAGAATTATGATTTACAGTTGATGGTCGGGGTTAGGAATTACATTTAGGGTTTTCATCACGAATCGATATCAGCTATAATGCCAAAACTTTATTTGGCCAAATGAATGAGTGAATGTCGTGCCAAAATCCCAGACGTTATCTTATACCTGATTGATTTGTCCATAAATTATAGTCTTACTCTATTACTATTCTCGTGATTACTTCAGCAACAATTTTTAAGAACCCATTACCTCTCGTAAAAGAATTTACAAATTTTTCTTGTGAATGAGTACATCATGAAATAACTTGCATATTTAGTCTCTGCGATGTATTTGTGGTTACTTATATCATTAAGTTTTGAAAAAAACACAATTTATATAGACGAAACAATTAATAAATTCACTTGATATTGTTTGCTTGAACTTTCCCATTGATGCTTAGGACTGCAATTGATAAGTCTCTTATTGGCATATGGTCATACTGTGTGTATTGCCTCTATATTGCCTTAGTTCACAAGCATTATAATTAAAGATGGATAGTCCCTGGCAATGGAATCCAGGACTCACGTTTCGTTCTCAAAATTGATTTTCACTTCACGATGCAGGTACACCCAGACCTGTATTCGTCTCAGCCTTCCATTATACTTGAATTCTTCAAACATTTGACTAAATTACCTAATCTACATGCCAAGAGCTTTTTCCTTTGACCGTTCAACAAGTAAAAACTTTCTCGAGAGTTCTTTTCTTCCCGGAGTATTGTTTGATGTTGACTCATGGTTCCATCTGTTCATAAATCTATACCACTATCAAGTCTTGTTGGATTTTTGTGTTCTTATCTATCTCTAAAGTATAAATTTATATGATAAGTACAAAATGAAATCAAGGAAAACAAAGCACAAATACTGAACAGTAATGTATTGGTTAATTATAGTAAGGTTTATTGTGGATATTAGGCATAAATATAACAAATCACACAAAGCGGATGACCTCTTCATCTTCACATTCGACTGGAAAAATGTTGAGATATTGGATAGAGGCAAATTTAAAAACACCAGAGAATTTTTAGAAGCTTGACACCCAGGTCAATCAACAAACACATTGAAATCGATCTATTTTATCAACCAATCAGAAAAATCTATGGACAAATATAGGACCAAAAGCCAGATCAATGGGAGATACAACCAAAATAAAGAAGTAAACAATGGAAGGTTAAAGGTTAACAATGACCAATCAACATCGAGGTCTACACGACAAGCCGTGAGCCATATGTGGAGCAATTCGAACGCTTCTTTTCTACCTGAAGTTTATACTGATGATGACGTCCAGAATAACGATGGAAGCTCCACGACTAAACCATCTAGCTCAGAGAACAAAACTCCATCAGTTTTTATTATTTATCAGCTACATAAATATGAGGGCTTCCAACTAAGATTAAAAAAAGATATGGTGTCGATCTCAGTAGACTGTGATTGATCATTTTTGAAAATTAGATCCGTAACTATTAACGTTATTAGTTAAGTTCATATATTTTTATCAGACCGATCATGTACTTTAAATACTTACTTACTTACTTACGCCTGTCGCTCCTCGTGGAAGAGCATAGGTCGCCCACCAACACTTTCCATCAAACCCTGTCATAGGCAATCCATCTTTCTCATGTCTGCTTCCAATTCTCTGCGTAATGTGTTCTTCAGCCTTCCTCTTTTCCTTTCAAGATTTCAAGTTAGGGCTTACCTCGTGATGAAGTTTTGTTGTGTACTAGATTCAAAGATAATTGTATGCCATATACATGCAAATCCGCTCCGTTACGATGATAATTTAATACCTGAGAGGAACTTTAAAATACAGATTACACTTTGAAGGGACACTGATTTCATCTGAAGTAAATATGATTCATTATTTTACTTAGCTAAATAGTATAGATAAGTTGTTGAATAATTTAAAATTGAATTAAAAAGGAAAAAATGTACTGTATTTAAATTGTTTGCTGAATATATACTAGGAAATCTTCATCGACTGTGATGGTTGGGCCACGTGTTACATATGCCTGAACACCGATTACCACGACGTGCAATGCTAACTGGTGTTGGATATGGTTGGAAGAAAATTAGGTGCGGCCAAACCAAAACGTGGCATCAGTGCTTGAAGTCACTAACTTCTAGTCTGAGCCATGTTGGTAGATGCAGACTACTTGGTTGAGGTCTGTGTGACTATCGTAATCAATGGTTGGAGACTCGGTGTGACATGGCTCAGGATCGATTACAATGGCGTTGGTGTATACACTCTTTGTCTTCCCTTTAACTAACTGACTGACCAACTGATTTTAATTTCATAATCATTATATTCAGTTAATTATTGTTACTACGAGCAAATATATTTAAGATGCTCATCATAAAAATAATGAATATTCATTTCTTGTCCTGCTATGAGAATAAGATCATTAAACAAGGATCAAACATTTTGCGAATCACTTTGAATCACCGATGTATATATGTACCTGTTCCTACGTTCTAGCTGACTGAATGACATCTAAATATTAATTATTTTATTCATAACGAAATTAACATACTTTGGAATTGTATTATTCACAGAACACATTATCTGATGCATGAAAAAGAGTGAGCAAATTATCTTGATAGGACCTCTGATTACTGGTGATTGATAAAGTTGTATCTGTTCAGGATACATAAATACCATTATAAACTTGTTAGCTGTGGTCAATAATATCTACAATAGAAAAGACCTGAACTCTTACATAAAACTACAAGTTGTGTATCATTCTTCATATGAAATTTGAAATAGGAAAAATGTGTATGCAAATAGGACGAAACGCGCATCCTGGATTCCACTGCTAGCCACTATTCATCTTTGCTTATAAAATGTGTATACAGCCTAAAATAAATATTCACGGATTTCGTAACTGTTTATTACATAGTTTGATTTTACATAAAAAATATCATGTGTACAAAGATAAGCAATTATTAAAGATGGGTTACATGGTTCAGGGTAATCACTTGTGAAAAGTACAAATGATAATCATGTTCATGGAAATGATTAAAGGAATTTATTTTATAAACAAGTTTTGAGTTTTTCAATAGGTGACAACTGTTTCAGTAATACACTGAAAATGTTATACTTATGATATCCTTCCATTTGCTGTATAGATGTCTTTCATTCATTTTCATATATAAGTGACTTGACAAGTGTATATCTGACTGGATTGTTCAAAATGTATTTCATTCTTTAAATTTACTAATGTTGGAGTGATCCAGAAAACTTCTCACAAAATACAAGAAAGGCTCAGGAAACACTAAGAAGCATTTTATCCAATCAGCGTTCATTAGAATTCTAGCCAGAAACATCAAAATGTAAAACGTCACATGTAGAGTTTCTGATTGGCTGATTACTATACTGCTACTATGTTTAGTAGCATTCCAGAACTTTCGGGAAACCCGAAGACATCTAAAATAATATAAAAACCCAACATTTTCTGTGCTAAAACGAACATTTGGAGTAAAATGGTTCTTGCATATTTTGCGGTTTTTCTCTCGTGTCTCGGTCGCTGTGTAGTTCTAGCTTAACAGTTACGAGAACAGCTTAGGAACCGAATATAGTGTTCAATCAGCAAGACTTATCAACTAATCACCAAGATGCTTATAGATATCAGAAGTGAATATCACTTTATTTTCAATGAAAGTGAACCTTAATTACTTGTCCTATGTTCCTACTTAGTGATACAAGATAGACAAGGTTTCAATAAGTTAGTTTACTAATAAATCACAAGCATCCATCTCTCTTTAAAATACCTTCAACTTAATGACAGAATCGAAGCAATTCACACAGAATGTTATATGCCACAAGAGATTGATCAATTACAGTTCTAAACATTAATGAGAAAATCTTAACAACCAATTACTTACTTACTTACATACGCCTGTTACTCCCAATGGAGCATACGCCACCCACCAGCATTCTCCAACCCACTCTGCTCTGGGCCTTCATTTTTAGTTCCATTCAATTCTTGTTCCTTTATCTCATGTTTATCTCCATTTCCCAACGTAATGTGTTCTTTGGTCTTTTCCTTTGGCCTTGAGGATTCCATGTGAGGGCTTGTCTTGTGACGCAGTTGGGTGCTTTCCTCAATGTGTGTCCTATCCACTTCCAGCGCTTCTTCCTGATTTCTTCCTCCTCTGGGATCTGGTTTGTTCTCTCCCACAGTACGTTGTTGCTGATAGTGTCCGGCCAACGGATCTGAAGTATTTTGCGTAGACAACTGTTTATAAACACTTGTATTTTCTGGATGATGGCTTTTGTAGTTCTCCCAGCAACCTATATATATATATATATTATAATGTTAAGTGAGAATTATATAACTAGGTATACACCCTAATCCCTTAATTTCAAAGTAATCATCTTTTAAATACAATATTTCATTATAAATTCATAACTTTATTCTTTCATATAGGACCACCACCAGTAGTACAATCTCCTGCACCTATAGTTAACCAAGAAGGTGTGCATCAGTTCTTTTTGTTTGTCTGAATGAATGAATGAATAATGTTGTTGCTAAGCTTTATATCTTCGTTATTTATTATTATCATTATTAAGTTACAATATAAATCAGCATGATAATCAATCTATTAATAGTACAATTATATGAAGTTTCATCAAATAATCATCATTATTAATGATCAGAAATCTGGGAAAAGATATTCATGATGCATGTACCCAACATATTTCATAATTTCATTTTGGCCGAGGAAATGTTGTTGCTTTAAATTGACTGAAATATAATATTCGCTCTTTTTTACTTTGGTTTGATTTTATTGTTTATTTTCATGTGAGTTTGGTTGGACTACGGTTGATGCTGCTTATTTCTTACAGTGAATATATTAGAAAAAAATAAAGAAATTCTCAGAGTTCTAGTGAAAAGCCCGTGACCACTGGAGCTAATCTGTGTCAGGTAGAGATAGGTATCTACCTCAGTACAATGGAAGGTGGTCACAAAATTTCGTAGATTGGCTGAAGTTAGACATTAACAACGTTCGATGTTGACTCAGTGTTCTTGAGCTTAATCGTTCGCTCACGAGACCGAAGGCTCTGGGTTTGAATTCCGCGAGCGGGATAGTGTATGCTCACTGTTGAAGAGTCCCATACTAGGAAGAAAAGGTCGTCCAGTAATTCCAGGTTTTCAATGGTGGTCTACAATCAATCGGTTCATGATCATAATCAAAAACTTAATAACCTCCACTAACCTATACTGATAAAAGTGTTGTGTTTTTCAACAGTTTTATTTCGATCTAGATATTTCTAGTAATAGTTTAATGTTTCAAACCTGTCCTAATAGAGTTTATTTCATTAAAATAGTTCTTCCTGATATCATGCATCTTTTAGTATATATATCCTTAGTATAAAGATTATGTACACAATTGATTGTTGAATGTCATTAGGAAAATGAAGCTCATTATACCTCTAATTAAGGAAATCACTGAATGAGGCTATCCATCACTATAATGATGAAGATCAAATGGTCAGAATATAATCTAAGAAAGCGATTAATGTGATTGCAAGGATAATGTAGACCACAGTAAAAGTTATCAGAGTAAAAAAATCGAATACTTGTTAAGTGCTCTTTAAATGAGTCTCATTACTCTATGAAGTAGGTGTTGACTGTTTTTAAGAAAAAACGAGATAGAAATTTATACAATTAAAGCATCTGGCTCACAGAGTACAGTACTACCAAAATATTATGATGTACACATATCTCTTGGTGACAATAAACGTTTCTTCAATTTCTAACAAATGAAGTAATATGAAAGAAAATTTATTCTATTTACTTACACTATTAGCGGACGATTCTTATTCAATGTGAATGATAATAAGATCATGTTGAAGGTATAGTATTTTTTATTGTCTAACTTAAATATTCCTTGATATAAAACCTTGAACACTTTATTTTCATGGAGGATTTCTGAAGATTGTAGAATTCCGTAAGTCTAAGTCACAAACTGATCTTAGTTAAACCACCAGTGTAAAACTGGAAGCACTAAACAACAGTTTCATCCTAGTGCAGGACTACTCAACAATGACCACCCGTAACCTATTTAGGGTAATCAAACTGAGAATCTTTGGTCTTGAGTGTGAACGTTATACCTGTAGACCATTGAGCCAGTATCCAAAGGTGTTAATATGTAACTTCAATCAATTCCCGATATTGTGCAACATTTATCCATTACCTGCTGTTGACAACTTTCTCACACTCAACATGTTCAAACTCCACTGATCACAGCTTCTCACTAGAACTGTAAAGATTACATCTCGAAGCTAAACACTAGTATGCACATGATTATTACTAGTATAAAGGATATGTAAAGATTGTGAACTAAGCTTAGCTATTAATACCCAAAGTGTTTGTAAATTCTTTTCTTTTTAAACTTCTACGCATGATTTAATTCCATACAAATTTGGTGCCAATAAAATAATGAAGTCAACAATAATAATAATAATCAAAGCATGAGTTAAAACGCTTGTCCAATTTCTTTTATTTACTCTTTTTAATCTCAATTGGACTAATGCACATGAATGTCTCGATAGCATGATTATTAACTGTGAACATTACAGTATCTAATTTAAGAACACTTGTGTATATTTACTTAATCCTACTTTAATTACAGCTCCATTGCAAGCAACACAGTCACCTAGGAAAATGTCACAACCACAAAGACCAGGTCAGAATTGTCTAAATATACATTAAATTTTAATTACTCCATAATGTTTAAAAACACAATTCTATTTCTTATATTCTTATTCGGTTACTTAACATTTGAAACCATGATTATTTGATTAGTTGAAATAAACAAGTTAATTCTATGTTAAATCTTTTAAATGATCCATGTTAAATTTGTAATTCTATTACACTTCATACTGTTATGTAAGTAAAAGTACGATGTAGGATAAGAGCTCATTACTCTGGAATACATTCTTCTTGTATATTAATCTATAAATAAATAATTCATATAAATATTTTGTTTTATTTAGCCTGTGATCCAAAACAAGCTTATGCCACAGGTCGAGGAATTCAACCTCAAGGTATACGAGTCAAAGATTTGGCTGATTTTAAAGTACATACAGAAGATGCTGGTGAAGGTCCACTAGAAGTGTCTGTCATTGCTCCAGGTAAAAAAAAATGGTAGATAATATTTTTTTCTTTCACAGAAGTTTACATATTATTTGTTTAAGCTAATTCCGACTAATGAAAACCTGTATGTATTAAGTGTTTGTCACTTGAATCAATACACATTTCTATCGGGTTATATCAATAAATTGAACGATATTATACAGATTTCCAGGTGGTTACACCAATAAATTATGTAGTATTTCTTAAATGTGTTTTGTACTTTCAAGGTATTTTGTTCTTTGTTTTATACCGACGAGAATAATGACTGTTGACTGTTGGGATCTATTTCTGGATTAATACTATACATATATTTTTATTGTATAATTGTTAAGTAACTAACATACATTTATTCATATTTCTCTTATCATAAGCTTTATTTTGACATATAGACTATTACTATACGATTTACCTTTGTTAAGTTATGCTCAGTTTATTAATTAAAGTCGCCCATAATCACAGTCACATTTGGCTAAATCTTGTAAAAATATTATTTTCCAATTTATGGTACGATGTGGTCTGATTGGATTGTATATAAACCCAGTATGTTTGAAATGGATTATTCATAATCGCAGAGGCTGAGATTGGTGTTCTGGACTTAACAGGCAAGACTAGGTGGGAAGCAGGACCGATAAAAACTCCAGACTGCTCGTACGGTTTTGTTGTGTTATTAGTCCGGTAAATAAATCATTGTTCTTTTATTAACAGTATCATTACGTCATATATTGATAGGGTACAAGACCACAAGTTATAACATTCTTGAGTTAGTTCATTGAGCCAACTAGCTCAGTAGGTCAACATTACGTTGCTTAACAAGTAACTTAAATGTACTGCGCTTAATCACGTCTTGAGCCGTATATTACTTACTAATTTTAAACTAGAACGAAACAACTATCTTTTTTCCTTTATATCTCTAGAAAGTTTCTTAGCTAATATTAATCAGTATTGAAAACTGGTTTGAAATACAAAGATATTTTTTTCTATTTTTAACAAAGCATTAAGTGACCATTCGAATGATGTTACTCATTGTTAGTATTGCTTTATATCTTCCTATCAACTAATTCTTTCTTTCTGTACTATATCCTTATTCACAATCTTTATTTTATATGTTGTCACTATTGAATTAACTACTTCTATGAATCCGATGTTTATCTTGTGGTGTTAATGAGGTGACTATCGTAACCAATGGTTGGAGACTCTTGATGATATGGATAAGAATCAATCAAAATGGCGTAGGTCTATACACTCCTTGTCTTCCCTTGAATTGTGAGATTAAAATTACTTTATGCCTTTCTTCCTACGAACTAATTCTTTCTCCCTGTTTCATATCTTTATATACAATCTTTATCTTTATCTTAATTAATACCATTGAAGTAACTGCGTCTATGAATCTGATGTTTAACGTGTTGTGATAATGAGGTATGGCAACTTGAACCGATGCATATGTCTGCCTGTTCCTACATTTTAGCTGTTGTGGTAATCCAGAAAATTGCTTACAAAAGACAAGCAAGCATCAGGAAACACTAAGAAGCGTTTCATCCAATCAGCGTTCACTTGAAGTCTTAGCCAAAAATATTAAGGAAGTGAAATGTCACATGCAGAGGCTCTGATTGGTTGGTTACCATACTGCTATTATGTTTAGTAGCATTCCAGAATCTTCTAACAACCCAAGGACATTTAAAAATATTATAAAAACCCTGTATTTTCTGTATTAAAATGAACCTTGAAGTAAACTACTTCTCGCATACTTTGGGTCTTCTCTCTCATGTTCAGGTTGCTGTATAGTTCTAGCTTGAGGGTTACAGAATATAGCGTTCAAATCCGCAAGACTTATCAAGTATTAATAATAATAGTAGCACTAGCCTGATAATCCTGCAAATCTATCCTAAATATTATCATTATCCATTTTAATTTTCATAGTAAACTAATTTTTCTTAGATAAGATTCATACATAATTTAATTAGAATAGTTTTGTTTACCTTAATTTTATCTCATCATCAATGTCACCAACATGAAAGATTATAGATTTCTCTAGTAGATAAAGGACTGATTTCATTTACTTTTCCCTCCAAAAAAAACAAACAAACAAAACAAGTAACATTTTTTCAGTATCCAGGAAAAGTGGGAAAATGTAACTACGTAATTAGAAGAATTTTGTTACCTAGTAAATTTATAATTTATAGAATGAAATGATGATTTAATACAACTATCATCATCAAAGATTGAATAAGATTTAGTCTACTGTAATTTTGTTGCTACCAATATGAAATAATCTTTTTTGCTTCATTTTTAACATTTTTCTCCTCTTTTTTTTAAAAAAAAAGAAAAAAAGAGAAAGAATAACAGAAATATTGATCGATAGTGGGGTTGTGTTTTTTTTTACTTTTTAAGGAAGTAAAGATATACTGGTGACATAAGTTGCGGTGTAATAAGAAATTCTAGTCAAATGATGTAGTTGTAGGTTTTATATGATATAATATATAATTTATATCTACTTTCCATATGGTTATATATATAAAAAAAGGAAATCTTATTAAATCAATTCAACATAGTATTCTTAATTCATTCATTAGTTTTATAAGTGATTTTTCTATGCTGATTAGTGTTGGGGATAGTTGGAAGAAAGTTAGGGATAACTATACCAAAACATGGCATCAGTTCATAATGTCACTAATTGGTTGGGGTCCGTGTGACTATCGTAATCAATGGTTGGAGACTCTGAGTGACATGGAGTAGGTGTATGCACGCTCTGCTTTCCCTTAAACTATGACATTTAAATCGCTTCATATCTTTCTTCCTACAAACTGATTCTTTCTTCCTGTACTATGTCTTTATATGCAATCTTTCTTTTATATAGTATGACCAATGAATTAACTACTTCTATGAATTCGTTGTTCATCTTGTTGTGCTAATGAGGTATGTCAACGCGGACCGATGCATATATGTAGATGACAAACTGATGGATGATTTAGTTTTTTGTCATGCGTTTAATTATTATATACTAAGCCTTATGTATGGAAAGTGTACTAGATCGTATTTATATGTACTTAAATGTATTGATATATGACTGCTATGAATTTATTTATGATCATCTTTTTGGCTATTAAACTGTAAACGTTCGTTTAGTATTCACTATGAGTGTGAGATATGCTAGTTACACTTTTCAGATACTTTATTTTCTGAGAATCCATTTTTTTTCTTTATGATTTATATTGTCTATGGTTGATATTTTCTACTGCCATTGATACTTTTTACTAAAATCTCCTATTCTGGTAATAATCCTGACAATTACATATCGCTGTACTGATATGATGTAGTAACTTTAACTGATACATGTGTGTGTCGCTTTTAGTGAACTCACTTGATCATAACGTCATTTAAACGTAAACTGAAGCAGTAACTTATCAACCATACTGAACAAAGATAATGTTACATCGATGACTGACTTATGTTTGAAATTCTTCTGGAATGTCATCAGTATAGGGTTGTGGAGACTGCTGAGTTTTAATCGAGATCAAGAACTGATCAATGTTAGACAACTACTGGAAACCTAGATGCAGTGAAAGGCCGTTTCGTCCTAGTTTGAGACTCTTCAGCAGTATGCGGTCATCAATGGAGTTCATCTATGTCGGCTGTGAACTGATTGAAGTTAGGCGTCAACACTGTAGGACGACGGCTCAATAGTATAAGGGTTAGCCTTTTAAGTGAGTTCGCGGATACACACTGATGAGAAGCCCTACACTAGGATGAGACAGCCGTCCAACACTTCCAGGTTTCCAATGGTCTAACACTGACCACTTCATTATCTCTTCTTAAGTGGTATAAAAATGTACTTTAAGAAGGAATTACTTTGAAATTTCCTATAATACATACATTTATCATTACGAACCCTGACATTCTTCCTTTCATGACTGGTTAATTCAAAACGATAATGTAAGCCTCTCAATTAGCTAACAGAAGGTAGCATAACCAAAACATCTAGTTGAACTGACAGTTCTGATATTCGTTCAATTTTTCTTTTTAATATTTAGATGGGAGAGGAATTCCTTGCACAAGTCGAAAAACTGGTGCCTATTTGTTTGATTGTAGTTACACACCTCAACGACCAGGTACACATCAAGTCAATGTTCGATATGGTGGAGATCATATTATGCTAAGTCCATTTACGGTAAGTAATTTCAAAAGATATATTATTCGTTGAATACATTTAATCTAGTATTGAAAAGATATTCATTAAAAACATAAAAATTGTTTATATCAAATAGATATGTCTTCAGTTATAGATGCATAATTGAGATCATGATATTATGCCGGAACATTGGCCTAGAGGTCAAGCGTTTACGCGAGACTGGTAGGTTCTGAGTTCGAATCTCGCGAGGCGAGACCGAGAATGCGGACTGCTGAGGAGTCCCACAGTAGGACAAAGCCGCTGTTCAGTGATTTCAGGTTTCTCATGGTGGTCTAGCTTCAATTGATTCATAATCTCAACTATTAAAATTACTATAATATCCACAAAACCCATTCTGATACATGCATAATTGTTAAGTAAAAAAATATTATTACTTTACCCTTTGTTTCTCTATAATTTACATATCAAAACATAGAACTGTGTAAAAACTAACATGTACAATATGCTTTCATTATTATTGACTAAGTTATAATATAATCAATAAGAACTTTAGTCTAAATTTGATCGAATAGTTTCACAGTATTTGGGCACCGAGTTGATGTGTGACATTAAAGAGGAAGAGTGTATTTGTAAAATCTCAGAGAAGGAATACTGTTGTGACTTGGTTGCATCTATCGACTATATAGACAGATTTAAAATGATTAGGTAATAAATACAAATTACGTTTTCTTTTTTTGGTTTTTATCTAAATGATTAACATGACTTAGAATCCATCACATTGGTGCGTATCCATCCACTCTATTTCAGCCTAGATCTTGAACTACAGGATTCCTTAGTAGATCCCTTCTTTTCAGTCTATATACTCAATGTATAACCTTTCTCATTATCAATTCTACAATGTGATTTTGATTTCACTATTCATTTTGTCAATTCCATTTGAGCAAACACCTCAGGTTAACGTATAATTATGTAAACCCTTATGTTAATTAAGATTGACTGATCCACTTATTCGAGTCATATATACATGCAGATGACTTCTCACTGACAATATTATTTATAAATTTCAACATTATTGTCATACATATAAATAACAGGTGGAAGTTGGTCCTTACAAAGAATCACGTATAAGAGCATTTGGTCCAGGTCTTGTTGGTGGTGTTGTCAATAAACCAGCTGTTTTTGTCGTGGAAACAAATGGTGAAACTGGGGCTTTAGGTAAGTTATATATCTATTTCTTATCAATCCGCTGTTTTTATTGAAATAACAACAGCATACATATAAAATGTTATTCCTCTAAATGTCTGTAGTTCATCCATCACTTTGTATCTCATGATTATGAAACCTAAATAAATAATCGGTAAATTGATAAAAACAGTAATCAAATCAATGTTTTTATTAGGTACAATAGGTAGACTGTTGGTGAGATTAAATTCTCACAGCTCAATGGTTTAGTCAAGAAATTTAGATTATCGTATACTTAAAGTAGCTCCTGACCATGTCGAGAATGATAATAATTCAACTTACATCATGGATTGATCTTGGTTAAACAGATTTTGGAAACCAGGAAGTTAGAAATATTCACCCAACGATCCCAGCTTGCTGGTTTAGAGATAAAGCATGTGCACGAGACCAGAGATAATAGGTTCGATCGCCAATGGATCCATGGATCCCCAATGTTAGGTAGCTACATACTAAGAAGCAACTGTCTAGTGCCTACTCGTTTTTAGTAGCTTAAATAAAATCAAACTGTGATGTAAAAATATGAAAACTGAACAATATCCACAAACCTCCAATGCGAATAATAATTTACTTGACAGTTTGCGTTGAATAAAATAAAAATATTTGAATCTTCTTCCAATTAGCATTATAAATATAATCTCGATCACAAGGAATCAGCGCTTCGTGTGATTTGATTTTCACACCATATCACCTTAAGTATTTCATGAGACAATGCTTTCTTTATTATCAACCATAAGAGATTTAAGTATCAATTCCATCAAGGTAGTAAAAACACCATTCTATGTATCCGCAAGTAGTACGTTACCAAGAAAAGAGGATTCTTTGGGATGCTGTCTAACTCACTAACATTTAAACACATTATATTCAGTGTCGAGTCACTTGAGTTAATGATGAATACATTGCAATTTGATCGATAGAATTCGATTAGAAAAATTCCACGCATTTCATTACTTTCACAGATGAAAGTAAAGCTATAATGATAATAATTTCCAAAGTTGATGAATTTCATACATTTCTTTGCTTTTGATCCATCTCTATAAAAGAACTTAGATTAGTATAATAGTCTAGAAGAACATGACACTGGTCACTAATTAGTGATCAGTCAGTATAAAGGTGTATTCTATGAAGGTTTTTACAAGATGAAAGGAAGCTAGACTTTTAGAATCTTTGAAAAAATATATTAAGTACTTTCTTGTTTCGGATTGTCTCAGCAGTAAAGTGTAGTTTAACTCAGGTGAATGGGCAAACATAATACATCCGCTAAACTTTATAATTAATGAACAGACATTTTTATTTGAATTCAACAAGTCCTTTCATTTAGAAGTATAGACTTAATCTTAAAACAGATTGTATTGTGGATAACCTAAATAGATATCATTAATAGGCAACAATTTGCGTGCATTAAAGAAACATTACTTTTATTAGTTGAAATCATAAGTCAGTTAAAGTTAGACCACCATGGAAAACCTGGAAGCACTGGACAGTCGTTTCGTCCTATTGTGGAACTCCTCAGCAGTGCACATCCACGATCCTGCCTAGCGAGATTCGAACTCAGCACCTATCAGTCTCGCACACGAACGCTGAACCTCTAGACCATTGAGCTGATCGGATTTCGACGGTGTTAATGTTTAACTTCAACTAATCCATGAAAGTGAGTGACACATCCACCATTATCTTCAGTGAGTTACTAACTCACAACGGATTTGTTTGAACTCCACTGGTCACTGCTTCTTACTAGAACTCCAGGAAATACCTCTTCAAACCAGTCACATTACTTTTATAGAAATTTTATTATTTACATGGATATTACTCAATAGCTATAATTTTATAAAACACAACCATTAATGTTAGTTACCATCCTTATTATTAGTAATCATTTACTGTAAGTTCTTTCTAATCATAATCCTTCCATTCAACTGTAATCATGCGTGTTTAAATATCATCCTACACTCAGTAATGAATCATATAAACTTCTACCCTAATAGAAACTATACTTACCTATTGAAATACATAAATATATTACAACTCAATACATTCTGTTTTCAATATATTCAGTCTATTTCAACTGTCAATAATATAAATTCTGTTCTAGGAATTAATAGAAATCCTACATACATTTATGCTTCATTTACAAATTAACTGAACTATATATACATATACATTAATATATGTAATGTACATATCAGATAGGGTGTAGTATCAAAATGAAACAGTCTCCTTTCTTTTTGTTTTAGCCTAAAACGTCTATTACAAGTTAACATACTTGAATAAACTTACATATGTATCTGTAACTGTCCTACCCGTTCGTCGAGTATAATATTTCTATGAGAAACAAAAAACAAATGAAATATATATAGGTTAAGTACATGTTTCCTGAGTGATAATAAAATTATGTCAATGAAAATTCATTAAACATATTACGCATAAAATTCGTCCATCATAAAAGCTTATTTTGCTCTTTGTTGTTGTTGTTGTTGCTAAGCTTTCAAATCATCTTGTCTTCTACCGGAAATAACATTAGATGTGAGTTATAAAGACAAACATGGAGAAAGAGAAAGAGAGGATATACAATTAGGATGTAATACATTTTTGAAAATTGACGTGTAACTGTACAATTTTGATGAATACTATAAATATTATGTATATCATAATGTACATTTTAAACTGCTTGAACATTTGAGTTACCTGTTCCTGTCATCTAGATATTTCAATAAGTTATCTAATTTTAATACTTCAAACCATGAGTCGATTAAAGTTAGACCACTATGAAAAGCCTGTAAGTATTGGACGACCGTTTCGTCTTATTGTGGAACTCCTCAGCAGGGTTTGTGGATGAGCACTGTTGAGGAATCTTACAATAGAACAAAACGACCGTCCAGTACTTCCAAGTTATCTTTTTTTTAATATATCATTATGCCTATTAATCACATAACCTATTCAGATGTGTTTCTGAAAAGTGTACAACCCTTCGTTGTACAAATTGCAAAAGGTCTCATCTAAGATATCCTAGTTAGTGGTAATATTTAGTGAAAAGAATGTACATTCTTTAAATGTCGATTGACTGAACTACTAACAACTCTAACTGGCGATCACTCAATATTCATCATTGGGATCGATCAGAGAAGTAAGAAATAGAAACTTATTGAACTGCTTTGTGTTAAGATCTCTATATTGTACTAAAAATATAATACTTAATCAAGCTAATAGTAATAATTCCATTTCATATATATGTAGTTTGTAAACTGAATATGATAAAGCAGGTTGGAGAATGCTAGTCGGCGGCCTATGCTCCATTAGGAGTAACAGGCGTAAGTAAGTAAGTAATGATAAAGATCCTCATAATATTGTCTTCTTTTAGAAGAATTTAACTCTTGAAATAGATTAGAAATAAACTATGTTAAGGAATTTTTAAAAAAATGAATGTCAACTATCAACTCCATTCAAAATGTCATGTTAAACTACTTAAAGGACAAGATATACTTACCTCTATTGATTATTAAAATCGGTGTACATACATCATATACTATACAGTAATCTGAGTTACATTATTCATTATTTTCAAATACAATCTTAATGGAACTAATTTTTTGTTTTCCATTTCATTTGAAGGTTTTTCAATTGAAGGTCCAAGTGAAGCAAGAATTGATTGTACAGATAATGGAGATGGATCAGCTACTGTAGCTTATTGGCCAACAGCTCCTGGTGAATATGCAGTACATATTTTATGTAATGATGAAAATATACCAAAATCTCCTTTCATGGTTCCAATTGAACCAGATATGGGTAAATGTGATCCTGAAAGAGTAAGTCACATATAGAAATATATGATACTTTATTTACTAATTAGTCGATGGAACATAGAATGAATTGTATTAATTTAAATCTTATAATAGGTTAAAGCACATGGACCAGGTATAATGCCAACTGGGAACGTTGCTGGTCAACCAACTGAATTTACAGTAGATATTCGAGATTCTGGTGGTCCTGCTCCATTAACAGTTGAATGCAGAGACAATGAAGGTGAACCAGTTGCATTGAAAGTTCGTGATAATGGCGATGGTACTTATACATGTAGTTATACACCTAAAGTTCCTAAAAAACACACAGTCCTTGTTTCCTACGGTGGAGTCAATATACCTAGAAGTCCTTTCAGGGTAGGTTTTATTCTTGATAAATTTAAATTTGCAGAAATATTCTTTAGTCACCACATATTTCCCTCATTCAAATTTATATAACTTTTGGCGAGACTATAATTTATGGACAAACCAACCAGGTTTACGATAACAGGCATTGAATTTTGGAGCGAAATTCATTCATCCATTTGCCTAAATACCATCTTGGTATTTTAGCTGATGATATCAGTCAGTCAGTCAGTAACAACGTAGAACTTTGTACGTAAGTACATCATTTCGAGTTGCCACACCACATTAGCACAGAGATGCAGTTCTCCAAGATAAGTGAAGCGGTCGACACGCTCAACTACTTCACTCCCTATCATTAGTTCGGGTGTCGATGCAACCTAATCCTGAAGCAAACTTTTGCATTTCAATGCGGAGAATCGCATCCCGAGATCTAATTCTTAACCCTAACCATCAACTGTAAATCCTAATTCTCATTCCTCACATTAATATATAACCCTTATACTAATTTATTGGAAATATATATGAGTAGTGCATGTAAATTGTATTCTCTTTTTTGAAAGTTAATGCTTTATCATTCAATGACTTATTTTTTGTTTAAAAAACCAGTTTTGACTTTAAACTAGTTTCAGCTAAATTTATATGAGAATTAATTACTTAGTATTTTGGTGCTAACTTGATTTATTTAAACACATAAACATTGGTAAAAGGACGCACCAAATAGATATGCGCTACATAAATCATTCGATTTGTGTAAAGGATGGGATACTGCCCGAGTACCCAAACCGAAACAGGTGGTTTTCTTAAGGGACCATACTCGGATCCTTTGACTTAGATGTCTAATCCACAAGGGAGTAGAGTAACGTAAGTAGATGCAGTCCTATGGTAGTCGGTGACCAACGATTGGTTCATACGTCATTTGTTACCATTGGTTACGAATCAGAGTTTTTCAACTCCCCTAGGTGAACTCTTTATATACACTCGCTTTTCGTCCTGTCAATTTCGTAAACAACAGCCCTGCTTCGAGAAGGCGGTGAGTAGGACTTCCCTGGCAGTGTTTGTATTCACGTGGTGATGTGAGAGAATTTGGAGAGAGAGAGAGCTGACTCTCCCCACTCTCGCTCGTACCAGGGCATTTGGGTGTTAACTACTTTTAATTAGTCGAGATTATATACATGACTTGTCAAATGTAATTCACATTATATTATCAAAAACATAAGAAAATATTCAATTTATTTAGTCCAACAATCATTAAGTTTCAACTAAGAATGATTTCTTGTTAAATCTATTAATTAATATATACCTGTTTATTATTATTAGGTTGAAGTAGCTGAACCTAGTAATCCTGGAAAAGTACGAGTTTTTGGTCCAGGTGTAGAAAATGTTACTAGAGGTCAACCAACCTATTTCACAGTAGACTGTAAACAGGCTGGACATGGTAAGATTCCTTTACTACACTTTTGTTTTTAACAGTATAATTTGGTTGGAATTCTTGTCACAGTTTATTGCATTCTTATCAGAAGGAGTTTTGTGGAGATCTTAGTAATTTTATAGTTGGATTCACGAGTCAATTGAATGTCGACTCAGCGGTCTACATGTTAGCCGTTCGCGTGCGAGACTGATAGGTCCTGGGTTCGAATCTCGTGGACGCGCACTGCTGAGGAGTTCCACAGTAGGACGAGACGGCCGTCCAGTGCTTCCAGGTTTTTCATGGTGGTTTAGCTTCAACTGACTCATGTATGGGATTGCATCCCACCCTGAACTGATCACCATAAGAGAACCACCAAGCCCAGATATTTTCGATCAAAAAATATAAAGCTATGTACAGTGTTGTACAACGTTGACAAAAATTACAGATCTACTTTGTGAATTTTAATTATTTGTTTGAACATATAAACATTGGTGCAGGGAGACACCAAAATATGCAAGGGTTACATAATAAAAATGAGATTGTGATGAGATAATGAAAAGGTGAGTATGATAAAAAAGCACAAAATTGGGTAGGAATTAGTCTATGAGAATGAAATAAAATAATAATGATAATAAAGGGAGAAGCAGTTCAGATTAGAAGAATACGACCTGCGAGAATTCTTTCAGCTAAAGAAGTTACACTTACTTACTCTAAAGTCAAATAAAGTTATAGCAAGATCTTTACTGAATTCTATTCTGAAACATATCTTACAACGTCTACAGCTATTGTGTTGTACCATCACTAGTACCCCAGTCGTGAAAAATCAACAGATACCAGATCTGTATATCTCTCATACCACGACACCATGTCATATACTGACCACCTCTCTGCTTTTTTCCAACCAGTTCCAGTGTCAGTAAATAATGCATGATGTAGAATTCACTGGTACGTCATTCACAGGACATGTTCAGGCCACCGAATTCTGTGTTTCAAGATAGTGACACTGATTTGATCTTTGTGACTGTGCCCGAACATAAAATGCCAAACCTCTGAATTACTAGCATGGTGTTGCCACTGGATGTTAGCAATCCGCTGGAGACAATGATGATCAAACACAGAATCACTTAACATCCTCAACTCGAAGAGGTTAGGTTTCACAACTATAGAGCAAACGTGCTCTCACTGATGCGTTGTAGACCCGGTCTTTTACAGTCGGACTAATATTACAAAGGCGCCAAAGATGACCGAGATTGGCATGAGCCGCTAAGGCTTTTAGTGTACGTGAATTGATCTCATCACCCACGCCACCACCAGCACTTATGCAGCTACCCAGTATACGAACTTCTCGACTACTTCTATCTGCTCAATGCCCAGAGTAAGTGCAGGATCAGGGTCCTGACCGTCTTGTAAAATTACTTTGCACTTAGAAGGTGTGAAACACGAACCATACTTACGGACACTAACTGCCAACTGATTAAGTGCGAACTGTATGGCTTGGGCATTATCGCACAGTAAGACAATATCATCCGCATACTTAAGGTCCAGAAGTCTTTCTCCAGGCAAACGATCCGCACCACCATTACCTACATTCATCAGATCCGTTTCCAGAAAGTCATCGATAGCAAAGTTGAAGAGGAATGGTGAGATTGGGCAACCCTACCTAACCGCAGTGCTTGAAGGGAACAATAGAGAAAGGTGGTTGTAAGCGCTTACTCGTACATAAGTCAGATAAATTCTATTAGAATGGTGTATTAATTTCACTCATTGCTAATGATATTAATGGTAGTAATAATAAAAATTAGAAACGAATCCCAGGTTAATGTACATGTTTCTAAGTTAATCTTTTATTTAAGCGTATATGCTAAAACGTAGCTTCCCAGATGTGCTCAGGTGAAACCACGTTTCAACTCAAAGCCTAACATTGTCAGTTTACATTAAAGCTGTCTCATCAAATTATGAAACGCCATAATCTCTAAATAACTTTCAATGATATTCCACTTACTTTGTTTTTTCAATGAAGGTAATGTCGGAATCAGTGTCACCGATGAAGCTGGACGTGATGTTGCTATGGATACACAAGATATGAGAGATGGAACATTCAAAGTTGCTTATACAGCTAATACACCAGGGCCTTATTATACTGTACAAGTATTTTTCAATAATCAAGAAGTTCCACGTAGTCCATTTAAAGTACCTGTTAAACCAAATATCGATATGTCAAAAATTCATGTTGAAAATCTTGAACCAAGTAATATATATTAAAGTTTGTTTTCATTTATACTAATGTTTCAATAGTGTTGTATTATTTCGTAGTGTACTTTTCCTTCTTTAAATAATATCATGAATAGTTTATTACTAAAATACTAAACTCTCTTAATTATGAAGCCATTAAATATATGAAAATATACCAGTTTCTATTTGTATCTCATTGATGCATTAATAATATAATAGTATAAATTTCTGCACTTTTTTCTATGCAAGTCTCCATGACTGAAAGAATTCACCATGAGATCTGAAGATCTTGGATTCTATCCTTGATATAGTTGAAGGTATTCACTATTAAAGATTTGTAGACTAGCTATGCAGTACTTTCCGGTTTCCAATATGTCTCCTCAGCTATTGTATCATACACTACTAATTTACTTAAATCATAAGACATAATACATCGTTAAAACTAAGACTATCAATGAAAACGCCACACCATATTTGTATGTGTGGGCTGTGATACTGCCCAGGTGCCCGGACCGAAGCAGGTGGTTTTTTTAGGAGGCCACACCCAGAGCCTTTGACCTAAAGGTTTAACCCACAAGACAGTGGAGCATCGTGAGGAGATGCAGTTCCATGGTAGCCGATGACTAACGATTGGTCCGTACGCCATTTGTTCCTACAGGAAACTGGAGCCCATGTGCACCATTGGTTTGTGATCCGGTTAAAGCGCCGGACGTTCGCTTTTTGTCCTCTCATTCCCGTAAACAACAACCCCGCCACGAGAAGGCAGTGAGTAGGACTTCCCTGGCAGAGGCTATATACGCGTGGCCGTTTG
Organism: Schistosoma margrebowiei; assembly: GCA_944470205.2. NCBI lineage: Eukaryota > Metazoa > Platyhelminthes > Trematoda > Strigeidida > Schistosomatidae > Schistosoma > Schistosoma margrebowiei. Next base: position 40,092,764 of record OX104026.1, on the reverse strand, counting down.
AGAGCATTTCGAGAGAGAGAGAGAGAAAGGGCCCTACCCACTCTCGGTCATATCAGGGCATTTGGGGGCGTGAATGAACGAAATAATTCCAAGCTACAAATATAAATACTGATCCTGCCACAAGAAATAATAATACTGTACATATATATGGATCAGTTTATATGAAACTAAATTGTAGTTTTTGAGATTAATACAATTTGTTAAAGAAAATCCAATTAAGTAGGTCATAGAAACAATGTTACTTAGTCCCTCTGTTCTCAGTACTTGTAATCAAAAAAAGAATTATTAACTGGTTGTACTTCCACAATGGAATATCAGCTTTGTGACATTTGTTGGTGAAACTATAATTTATGAACGACTTTTGGACGACTATTTATTATTACTTATTTACTAAGTATAACTTTTCATTTAGTAATAACGCTTGACATTTTGTATATTTTTATTAACTTATCCGATATCTAAAAAACTTTTCTTTAATATACAATCAGACTACATCAAAAGGTGGACTGTAGCTAGTGGCTGACGTTTCAAATAGATAGTATACAGTTAAATAAATATTTTATATTGTTTGTTCAAAATGTTCAGTATTTAGTGATATGCATTTTTATGCAGTATTTATTTTTTTAGACCATCCCATAATTTTCATATTCATCCACAGTTATCCACCACAGGCGACAGAAGAGGGTTGATCGGTATTGTGAAGCGACTAAAATTGGATCCCGTCTCAGTAGCCTATAAATTAAGTGTGATCTTTGGTTCCCTAGTATGGACACTACTAAAGAGCCCCATATTAAATTTAAACACCTGTTAGTGGTTACTGATTTTCTATAATTTTTTTAACCAAGATCAGCCCTTAATGTTGGTTATAAAATACAACAATCTCCAGAAACTTCTTTTACAAACAATAATCCCATATTTCTTGTTATATAAATATAAGTTTTGTAAAAAGATAGTATTACTGTTACATGGAATGTGATTATTGACTGAAATATATCATTGAAATATTCAGCAATTACATGGTCAGGTAAGTTAGTTCATTGGTAGTTCGTAGTACACATGATTTTTAAACAGTGAATATATATTTACTTCTAGTATGATTTTAATATGGGAAATCACTGATAATATCCATTGAAATAAATCCTGTATGTAAATAAGTTTAATATCTTTATTTTATAAATCAGCTATCACTACTGGTGTACCAACTGAGTTTGATGTGATAACTGCGGGTGCAGGCCCACCAAATAATAGTAAACCGAAACCAACTGTAACAGTGAAATCTCCGAACGGTATGCGTGTACCATGCACTTTAGCTGAAAGCGTTGATGGATATACACCTTCCTTTACACCAACTGTTGTTGGGCCTCATACTGTTGCTGTTGAAGTTGGAGGTGTACCAGTCAAAGGTAGTCCATTTCGTACAAACGCCATTCCACCAGCTGCAGTGCAAGAGCCTATCTATCCAAAAGATTTCGGACGTCAGCAGGCTACTTCAGCACCTATTTCTGGACCTGAAGCAGCTGCTTTGGTCCGCGCATATGGTGACGGACTTTATCGTGCAGTAGCTGGAAAACAGGCGAAATTCACAATCGATAGTCAAGATGCTCCACCTGCTCCACTAAGTGTTACAATTGAAGGACCTGCAGAAGCTAAAATAAATTATAACGATAATGGTGATGGAACATGTGGCGTAGATTATTTACCAACTGAACCAGGACCATATGTTGTAAATGTTTTATACAAAGATACACATATTAAAGGGAGTCCATTCCCTGTAAGAGTAGCTCCACCTGGAAGAGAACATATCGATATATCCCGAGTTCATGCCTACGGTCCTGGATTACAACCAACTGGTAGGCAAAATCAAAAGAGAATGCTAAAAAATTTTAATTTGCATGATTCCGTTACATGCATCTCTTTAATTAAGTTTTCCTATAAAACATCTGACAATGATGTTGCATGACGAAGAACTTGATGAAATCAATCAGCATGTATTTGTATTCATAAAGCATGTTTGTCATTCTAAATGTGGAAAATATGCTCGTTTTCTGAATATTTAAATGATGATTAAACAAATTGCTACTTTAATGAATATCATCTTTTATTATTATTCCATTTTAAAGGTGTTTTCAAAGAATCATTTGCTAAATTCACAGTTGATGCTAAAGCGGTTGATCCACAAAGTAGAGGAATAGTTAAAGCTATTGTAGTTAGTCCAAATAAACAAAGAACAGCATGTTTAATACAAAATAATGGTGATGGAACATATAAATGCAGTTATTCACCAATAGATGATGGTAAGTATATAAAAGAGATTTTGATTAGTTCAATGTATCTTCGTTTATTTACATTATCCTATTTCTATGGTTATAACTTTAAACGATGAATCGACAAATTCTATGTGCTACTTATATTGACATAAGTAACATATAACGCGAGTCATACATATAATGTCTGGCAGCAGAAGATTGAGAAGATCAATAAGGAAAGAACGGGAACAGAAAACGATTGATATGGAAATGAAGGAACAGTGAAGTCTGAGACGAATGATTGATATTTACAAAGGAACAGTCAAGTTTAAGACAACTGTTTGATATTTTGCAAATAAAGTATCTACTGTATGATTCTGTACAAATACGTGTTCTTGTGCACTACATTATGATCTCTGACTTTTAAGAACTTCATCAAAACATGATTATGAATATTTTCCAGAATATTTATATAGACACCATCCTGTTAACCAAGAGCCTTCTAACTTCCACAAAAGTATGGTTTTGTTTAAAAAGTTACCTGGGAAAGTAAAAACTTAAAAGAATGAGTAAATGTTAGATTTAATATCACGACCTCTTAACAAAAATATTTGCCCATGATTTTCGTTAATTATTAATGACAAATTAAAACTAATGCATTCCAAATCGTTAAAATCCATGCAAAAGTAAACAGTCACTTTTTTTCAATTTAACTTCTTATAGGCTTACATCACGTTGAAGTTACATATGATGGAGCACCGGTACCTGGTAGTCCCTTCCCAGTAAATGTTGCTCCTGGATGTGATCCAACAAGAGTAAGAGCTTACGGTCCAGGTTTAGAAGGAGGCTTTACTCATGAGCCTCAAAGATTTACGGTCGACTTGGATGGTGCGGGTCAAGGTGCCCTTGGGTTAGCCTTAGAAGGACCAGCTGATGCGCAAATACAATGTCAAGATAATAAAGATGGAACATGTACAGTGGACTATTTACCGACACGGGCAGGAACATATGATATCTTTGTTAAATTTAACGATATGAATATTCCAGGCAAGTTGAACTTTTTTCTATAGGGATTTTTATGACACAATTACTTATAAACGAGTATTTGATTTGGATTAAACAGTGTTCATATTATTTGTGTTTCGCATAGTTGAATGTGAGTTTGTTTTCCACACTGATGATACCTTTAAAGTACAGTTGGTGCCCCAAACGTATTACCTGACCTTAAGTTTGGCTGTGTTCAATATTTGGGTGCATATACAAGTGCAACGAACTCTCCAACGTTAATTATTTTTCAATCCCATCTATAATTAATTGTAATATGATATTACTTAAGTATACAACTGAATAGAAAGTGAGAGACAAAGGATAATGATACGTTAACGATGACTGCTTATGCACTTAGTTTTGACTGCAAACAAGCGGTGTTCCGTCAGAAGAACTAGAATACAATCCCGAAAAAACTAGTTCCACACTTGTCCAAAATAATTACAGCTGTAACTGTAATTAAGACATGTCCATTAGAATCATACAGTTGACTCCATGTTATCAGAATCTCTTGCTTGATTATTGTGATCATTAAGCGTATCCTATACTTCTTAATAGGTAATGTTTGAGCTACAATCCATTGGATTGTAGACACCGATATAATTGCGTCTTACTCGTAATGGATACACTTATACATGTAATTTTTATATACAAATTTGTCTGTAATCCATTGTAGAATTTTATTCAATGTGGACTCTATTAGATGATTACAAATAAATTTCATATTTGGAAGTCACGCCAAGGTATAAACGCTCAACTATCTACTGAATGGTTCTATAGATGAGTAATAGAAAACTAATAGTTCTTGAATGATCGACAAAATCTGCAATAACTTTTTGATATATGCTTTCTTCTCATTGGTACTTACCATTAAAGTTAATCTTCACCGGATTTCTCATTTTCACTGTTTCCGCTTTAACCGATATATATAATCAGTAGTCGTCCCTAATGAACTAATCAGTTAGAGGAGAGTATTTAGTTAAGTTAATAATAAAACAGAAGTTCATAAAATTCTCAGACTATGGCATGCATTAATTATCACTGTTCAATCATTTGGTGACTAATAAATAATCTCACAGGCAACAAATAAGAAATAAAAGTGATCGAACCAATTATTACTTCCATTTAAGGAATCTTCGTTCTTAAAGCCTAATCGCGAATTTACTACAAACAAAACTTCATTTATTTTGTTTCCCAACAGGTAGTCCATTTCAAGTTCCCATACGAGATGTGGTTGACCCAACTCGTGTTCGTTGTTATGGTCCAGGTCTAGAGCCTAGAGGAGCACGAGCGCAACAACCAGCTCACTTTACTGTTGATGCTTCACAGGCAGGAGATGCGCCTATCCAAGTAATCATTCAGAGTTATCTAATAACTTTCCTTAAAAATCGTAAATAAATTAAGATTTCTGTTGCTTAATATATTGCTGTGTTAAAATTCATCCACTTTATGGCAGAATAACCAGTTATAGGTTATAAGAATTTACGTATGAATTACTTTAATAAGATTGATCACGATCCCATATGAATGAAGTTGAAACACAACGTAAGAGGGGTAGAGATATACATAGTTGTTTGGAAGTAAATGTTTGTTATGTATAATGACAACCTCTGATATATAGAAAAAGAACCAGTTGGTAAGTGATCTGATATAAAAACAAAAAAAGCTTTTTTCTTAATCTAATTTTCACTATCTATAAAATTCTAACAATTAAACAATTTCAATAGTTGAGATCATGAGTCAACTGAAGCTAGACCACCATGGAAAACCTGAAAGCATTGGACACCCTTTTCATCATATTGTGGGACCCCTTACCAGTGCGAATCCACGGTCCCACCTAAAGGGGTTCGAACCCAGGATATATCGGCCTAGTGCACGAACGCTTAACCTCAAGACCGTCGAGCCGACTTCCAACGGTGTTAATGTTTAACTTCAACTGAGGAGCCCCACAATAGGACGAAACGGCCTTCCAGTGCTTCCAGGTTTTCCATAGTGGTCTAGCCACAACTGACTCATGATCTCAATTATTGAAATTATTGAAATAACCCCTTCTGATACAAATATACAAATATTTGTTGATCTATAATTTATCACACATATACGATTGTACATCTTTAAAAATAAACCAGGTGAAAAGGATTCCGTTGCTAAATAAATGATTTGATGACTATTTACACGTCGGGTTAAACTACATACAATAGATTCTAATCCTCAATACCCTTTCATATGTGTCTTTGTCCTGTCCTATTCCTATAAAACACTCTTAAATGTGCCTCATCTCTTTTGATTCATCTTATATCGGTGTAAGTATTAACGTGATCTTACTCTATCGATTATAACTTATCCGGCTAGAATGACTTTTTCTTAATCTCTTCGAATTTTACAAAGAATTCACTTATTATCTTAATGAGATGTGAAATCCGTTATTCTCGATAAATAACCTTAACTCATTCACTTATAACTTCTGGATTTTTTCTAATCACTATACACCATAATCTAACAGTCATGAATTTATAGTTGTAGAATCTAGAACTATATAAAACTGTTGTTGCTTAGAAAATTCCTTGATTATAAAGTCTACATATTTCTATATGTAGAATAGTGAGACCTTAAGTGGATAATGCGTCAGCGTTTGGATCCAAAGCTAATGTGCCCGAACACCGTGACGAATATCAATTATTGTATGTCTAGTTGACGAGTTCTAATTAAGTCAAAATCTGAATTCTGGATTCCACTCTTAATCACATTCTATCCATTGTAATATTGTGACATGATTGCTGTAATAAGACATTCCGCACAGGATGCACATATCCCAAACGAAGACTGGTCAAAATTCAATCAACAACGGGTTCCTCCAAATAATAACAAATTACGCAATTCGTTATTATAATATCTTTGGTGCTAGGATTACTTTTCATAGAGAAACAAGCTATGGGATTTTATACTAATGATACTAGTGATACTTGCCTATGATTATCAGTTACAGAGTACTGCACATTTCAAAATGCATACTAAATATAGTAATACGGACATTGAATTATCATTCATATTGGGCCTACAAAAAAAAACAACAACAAAATACCACTTGACATTTTTTCAACCAATGAGAAAAAATATTTGGCACATTTTATGATAGGAAAGAATCCTATTACAATATGTAGGTTGTAATCAATAGGCCATGAATAGAAATACTGCCTACTGTCTTAAAATAAGAGACCAGGCTCTTTGTGTAGGTGGTAAAAATAAGCCTTGGAAACGAACAGATTAATGTCCAAACATGCTTTCTAATTATGATATTTTCCTATGAAGAGTTTTGTTTATACATGTACATACTTTATGGTATAATAAATAAACCAAAAGACAGGAAGGTGAACATTTTGGCTCTTTAATCATCGATACTTAACACACAGTACGTTTTGAATGAAATTCATGTTGTGGTAAACCCTGGAAGTATGAGTTACTCATCCCTTTGTTGATAAGTCCCTACGTACATAAAGCCTAGATTTAGTTCATCTTATTGACTGACTTCAAATATGTTACATTTGATGTCAGTCTAAGATGGAAGGATAATAATTTACTTCACATAATACTCAAACACATGTTTAGCCTGCTGGGTTCAATTTTGGCTAATAATTACACTCAAAATAAAATTTATTTAATATGAATCTTATTGAAAATACAAGGCTTCGTTTAGTTTAGGACAAAACTTAACTCTAGACCTTTACCACTCGATTCATAATTATTTGTAATTTCAATGGTTAAGATTATGAGTCAGTTGATGCTAGACCACCATGGAAAACCTGGAAGCACGGAACGGCCGTCTCGTCCTATTTTGGGACTCCTCACAACCTTCCCCCCTGCGAGATTCCAACCCAGGGCCTACTGGTTTCACGCGCGAGCGCTTAACCACTAGACCACTGAGCCGACATCCGACGGTGTTAATGTCTAACTTCAACTAATCCACGAAATTTAGCGACACATTCACCATTGTCTTCAGTGAGTTACTATCTCACAACAGACCTGATTGAACTCCACTGGTCACTATTATTTGTGTTTAGATAAATATGTTGATGTCAAAACATGTCCGTCGCAACTATTTCTTGAATTAAATTATATTATTTCTGAAAGTAAATTATCGGATGAAATCTACATAAGCCTATTTATGACAACCTAATTGAAACATGCCTAGAAAATATGACATTTACCTTACATGCATGGAGATAAGTAAATTAAACATTATCTGTTTAAATTGCCTCTTATAAATATCACTTGGTTCAAAATAAAACTGTTAACTATGAGCTAAGCAAAATCCAATATCTTTTAAGTCATTTAAATCAACGAATTCTTATTCCTACTTATATACGTTAGGTTATTTCGCACTACAGTTGGATCATTTAGTAATTGAGGCCCAGACAATGGGCATTGAGATGGGGCCGCTAACCTCATGCCCAAACCTTCTCCTTTGTCCGGGCTTGAAATCTGTGGTAGCCCCCGGAGGGACTCCAGACGGAGTTATTGAGACAACGAGTACAAGTCGAATAATAAGGATCAAGACAATAATAAACAAAGTGTAATAATGAAATTAATGGTTCATCCTGCGTACCACAATAATAATTGGTCCTGAAACATAATAATTATATGCGCTAAAAATATTTAGTGAATGCACTTCAGACAAGCGCATAATAACAAAATTGTTCAATAGTGTAAAAATGGATTTATTATCCTTAGTTTATTTATAGGTTTATTACACAACATCCCACGCCTATATTTTCTTCCTTTTAAGCCTACAAATTCTAAAATAATATTTTTTCACCTACTAATCAACTTTTCTTCATTTTTTTTATTTATAAAACTTAGGTTGCAACAGTCGATCGTGTTGGAAGAACAGCACCAGCCCATATTGTTCCACGATCAAATCAACCAGGTATCTACGATGTGACATACGTTCCAGATACCGATGGTCCGTGTCAAATTGAAGTTAAACAAGCAGGAAATCATGTAGCTCGATCACCATTCACTCAACATGTTTTACCAGCTTTTGAACCACAACGTGTACGTGTAACAGGTGAAGGTGTTCATCCAACTCGTCCATTAGGACTTCCAGCTACTCAACCGACTTCTTTCCAAGTAGATACAAGAGATGCAGGTCTTGGAGATCTAGAATTATCAGTTATGGTAAGTCTACATAATATAAGTTACTAGTTCACAAAAGGATCATATAGATTGAAGATTATTTATTAATATCGAGATAGTAATTACGACATTCATATTTAGAAAAGCTGAGAACCTTGATTACCATACCAACTATTCATTTCTGTAAACTACTTAAGGTTAATATATGAGAACATATACTGTTTTGGTTACATAATTAAGTAATATGAATCAGTCAGTCAGTCAGCTACAACGTAGGACTAGGCACATATGTGCATCGGTCCAGGTTGCCATACCGCATCAGCGCAACAAGATGAACACCGTATTCATAACAGTGGTTAGGTAAAAGATGGTAATATATAAGAGAAAGATTGCATATAGAGATATAGTACAAGAAGAAAGAATTGGTTCGTAGAAAGAAAGATATGAAGCGATTTTAATCTCTTAGTTTAAGGGAAGACAGGGAGTGTATGCACCCGGTTATCCCAGCAGACGCCAGCAATATTTCTAAGGCATCTGTGGTCAAATACTAATAGCTTACGAGTGTCTTCTACTCTTAATGGCCATGAAAGATCATGTGTAGTAAGTAATATGAATAGTCATTATTAATAACAATACATTTTTACTACTTGACTTGATCAACTAGAACTATTGCAAAAAAATATATTCGACTACAACTTTGGCAATAAACAGTTCAGGTCTTTGGAACATCATGATATAGAAATGAAATCCATCTAATCAATTATTGAACTGAAACCTTGATGAAAATCTAATCATAGTCTTTTTAGTAAAAAGACCAACATAGCATATATATAGAAGGATCATTAAAGAAAGTGAATCAAAGTCCATCTTTTTACTAGATGTCTGAATAGGAATTTCCGTTTGATAAAATATTTTTAATTCATCTTTATGGGTAAATCATATACATGAACAGTCTACTAGACATATATGGAAAACCTGGAAGCACTGGACGGCCGTTTCGTTCTATTGTGGGATTCCTCAGCAGTGCGCATCCACGACCTCGCCCCTGTGACATTGGGACTCAGGGGGGTCGTGGGGCGAGATCGTAAAGGCGCACTGCTGAGGAGTCCCATAATAGGACGAAACGGTCGTCTAGTGCTTCTAGGTTTTCCATGGTGGTCTAGCTTCAACCGACTCATGATCGTGACCATTGAAATTACTATAATATCCACAAAACCCATCTGTTATACGGAAATGTTTATTCAAAAACAAAAGAGAATAAAAAGATAATCACATTGAAATTACATTTAGAAATGTTTAATGAGAATCTTTCTGGATTTGTTATTTTTCCTTTTAACTTCAAATTTGAGGGGAAAATTGAATGAACGTTTTTTATTAGGTCGTTCACTTCTCAACGGATTCAAGTCCTGAGATTCGAGCTATATCAATATGATTCGTCAAGAAAATCTGTAGTGGATTTATTTCGTTAATCATTCACCTCGATAACCGTTAGAATATAAAATCTCAATGATGTTTGAAATGAGAAGGCAATGAGAAGCGCCATAAGTAGTATATAGATACATATATGTAAATTATGAACTTGAGTTAATAAGTGATCACAATAAGTAAAACAGTATCCATTCTACTAGTTCAAAAGCATCATGATTGTTATGAAACCTGAAAGTACTCATCTCAATCAATCCTTAGTAGATCATAAGTGTGAGCATTGAAGTAGAACCTTAAATTTGAATGTTTTGTATTAGTTTTTTTTTGTTCAATCTCATTTTATACTTGAAATTCTCTTACAATCTCTATTCATTAAAGAATATTAACATTGAATTTAACGAGGTTCTTTTCTTTTAAAATCTATTTTTCATTCACTATGACCTAATGCGTATTTATCAAACGAATGGTAATCATCAATATTGTGTATCCATGTTGTCCTGTCTATTGATTACATAACATATGTATTACGTAACTGTTTTATCCATTATTATTATTGTTGTTTTGTCATGATCGTTGTTATTATAACTCTTTTTTTTTAAAAGAATGATATTGAACCGATCACAGCAGGTTTAACGATACATAAAATATCTGATAAACATCATCCTCCATTAACATAGAATTAGAACAATTAAAGATAGTATTCACCTACTTCATTTGGATTTCATCATTTATCTTTCATATACACTAGTTGGTTAAATTATTCTTCAATTATTGTATGTTTCTTCAAATGATTTAGGATATTCGATGTGATAGTTGTGTTTAGATGTGATTACTATCTTGATTTCAAATGGGATTCAAGTATCAAACACATAAAGATGATAGTAATATAGAATAATGACATTGAATAATTAGTAATACTTTCAGCTTGTTTATTACGTCACAGTATGTTTGGTACTCTTCTTATGTATGTATGTATGTATGTATGTATGTATGTATGTATGTTTCTCTATTCTGTAGATTTTCTTATAATCTCCATTTGAGATCATGTAATATAGTTGATCTGGTTGAAATAGATGAATAATTTTACTGTCTTTGAGCCAACTTTTCAAAAAAAGTGTACGTTCTTATTACACTTAGTATAGACGATAGCATCTGAATAAAATATTAATATTTCTGCATGTTTAGGACTTGTCAAATGGGTGTTTTTCGTCGAGACTCTAACTTATGGACGACCTTTAAACGAATCTCAAATGACTTTGAGAAATATTAGTTAATCAGCAAACAGTCAGTATCGAGTAAAAATACATTATACAAAACAAAGGAATTAAAGTGGATACACTTCTTATACGTGGTTCGAAATATTGTCAAGCTTAGGAAGAGGTTCAGAGGTTCTAAAATCGTAATGTATGCAGTAGAGGAAATCATCTATACGGCTACAGAATAGTCGGCCACTGCAGCCATGATAAAGTCTCAAAAACTCTTTCAGCCTCGACCACATAGTTCCAATATTGTTCATGTGCACTCCAGTTGTTGAGTGCTCAAAATGATACTTGTGGATAACGACACGATGCATATAACCAAACATATGTAAGAGTCTATACACTCTCCAAACCTCCGTAATTATTGTAGTACCTGGCTGCAGCCAGTGCTATTGGTGCTTTTATAATCCAGTTCGCAATAATTGTCGTAATTCGCCTAAGTTAAGAATTATGTATGGGGTTTTCATCACGAACTTACATTATCTATAATGCCAGAAATTTATTTAGCCAAATGGATGAAAGGATTTCGCGTCTGAATCCGAGATCTATTATTTTATACGTGATTGATTCATCCATAAATAATAGTCCCGCCATTTTATTTGTTACAGCCGCTCAATTATCACGTTTTGTACAAAATTCCCAGTGAATTGATTGTACGTTAGCATTAAGCACTGAAGTTGGAGCCGTAACCTTGAAATCTCTAAAACGCTTCTGATCGGTTCGTCCATAAATTAGAGTCCGGCCGATATTTCCACTAGGAATTTAGTACTGATCCCTCGGAAAATCAGATCATTGTTTATAGGGCTATTAAATAACAATAGACACCAATGTGTTTAAATTATACGTGTTTAAAGGGTGTACATGTGAATATATACTGATCAAACTTGCGATGAATATCAGTAAGAATATAGTAGAAATCCTTACAACTAATAATTAGAGTCATTTAAAAGTACAAATTCCACAAAACCAGTTATATAACTTAATAGTATTTTTGATATCAAAATGGTTTTACAGAGTAGATATACTCGAACGGAGAATATCATCGGAATAATTGTTATATTTGTAGACAGTTCACGTTATTTGCTCAAAATAGACTAACAAACATAAAAATAACAAAATTCAAGGTGAACGGGATGATAAATATGGTGACTAGTGAACTAATTTCAGGATTTGAAATTATCAACTAACTGGTATCTCGTTTCCCTTATGATTTAATGTACTTGTAGTGTCGGTTGCTATGTAAACCCAAATAGTTTATTCTAGCTTTTGGACAAGCCAATCTGTTTATCTTTCTTGGGTGACATTTTGACCTTGTTAATTATTCGCTTATCAACCTTGACTGTTACTATATGATCGTATGGGTGTACATTTTTTTTATCTTACCTATCACGTCTTGCAACTTATATTTGTGTGACTATAAATATCGATTCACACTTAGTTAAATCGAGTTGGCTGACTCGTCTCCTCCATCTCGTGTTGTTTTGTTTTGCTTCCCTTTTCGATCAATGATTGTATGAAATATAGGTATTTGAAATCCATTCTCGTATTTAAATTATTTAATTCCGTTATTCACTAACGTTAGCTAAGTCAATGAAAATATACGAGGATTGGTGATGCGTATATTTCGATAGCAATCATTCATCCAATCTAACTGGAGTCAGATATAGGGCCACTAAATACTCAAGTAGTTTGTTAGTGGAAAGTGATAAATAGGGATATAAATGGCACTTCATTTATTTACAGTTTGCCTACTAATTTCATCTCATAATAAAGACTATTTTCAAAGATACATCTCCTGTTTAATCTTAGAAGTTGGGGTAAGATGTATATTTTTCATTAACTTTATCGAAAGCTAAAATGTAAGTTGATACAAATAGAAGATCCAAACAAGTGAAATTGAATTATGTTTGAAAAGTTAATGACCACTTGGTAGGTATTCGAGCTGTGCTTTCTTCCATAAAAAGTATCATATACGTAATACTGTTGTATAGGGGGGAATATCGTGTTCTAAATTTCAGAACTATCTTACAGATAACTATTGTTTATATTTTCATTGCATAACTATTAGACACTTGACCAATTGTACCCTAACATTATCCTGGCTGTAAGCTTTTGTTTGACGCATACACTACTGTTTTTTCTCTTGCCTTCTCTCAGTTATTGTTATCTAGTTATTGACCTATTACTTAGTTCTCGTTCACGCATTTATATCGATGTTTGGTGTGGCATACAACCCGTTTTCACCCTGGTTTGAGTTCAACTGTACAGTAGAAGTCTGTCTGCTGTGTTCTTGTTCTGTTCTGGCTGTCGAGCTAAAAAGTGTGGGAAACTGCATCCTAGGTTTATAAACGTTAAATAATGACCTCAGTCATAACCTCACTGTAATTTAGTCAATGGCTAACAATTTAGGTGGACCAATAACAAGTTAGACCAGAAAGACAACATAACTGCTTCTATAATTATGACCCAACCAGGTAGGCCTCAAAATCAAATATTCATCTTCTGTTTTTTGCATCATGCACCCAACAGTTATTAGACAAGATAAAAAGAACGTTTAATGCTTGTTAATTTTCCCTATTTGACTAGTATTGGCATATAAACTGAATGAGGGTTATTTGATATAAAAATAGGATATTACGAACTAATATAAATCAAAGTTACCTTTACTGACTAAAGATTATTAATTGTCAAATGAATAAATTTCAACAACATAATGGACACTTCATTCAGCTAGAATACAGACATAGAAAGGAAGATAACATAATGGGTATCCATAAACTAGACCTGAAATGATAAAATGCTTATTCTTTGGAATCATTTTCATAATTCACACATGTTATTCACGAGATGTTTGAAGCGAACGGTACCGGGTTCGAGTCCCGGAGTGAATAACAACTCTGAGATTCAAGTATAACCAGTTGAAAAGTCCCAGATAGGAGAAAATGCATGTTCTGAATTACACTGTTACCCACAATCCACCTTTGCTTATCGTTCACACAGTTGGTGTCAATGGTTGTTGTTATTATAGAAAAGCTGATGTAAAACAACAGTTTCTTTTCAATCAGTGTTGTAAATCGAAATTGTTTAATACACTTCACTTTTAATGAATAATTTTCTAAATATGTTAAAACAATCAAGTCACTTTACCTTATTAAAAATATCGTTTGTGCAGAATTTCATTTGCCCATTTTCATATGTAAATGAAATGAAATGAATTTGTTTAGCTTAAAGACAAGTTGATTACTAAAGAACGCAATATTTAAATAACATAGAGTTTCCAGTAGTCGGCATGGTAATTATATCGAGCAATTAATTCAAACCACTTATTGAACAGCACAAACATGATTTATTGGGACAACAAATTAACTTTCAATATGGAGTTCTTCCTTTCTTTGATCCTGTCCAGTGTTTCTATAGAAACGTATTCCTTATGATGATGCTACTTGAGGCCCAGAACCTCTTAACGTTTCTCTATGATTGATTGCAGCTGCTCATAGAATTGATCTTTGATATCGTCGTTGCTATCATTGGTGGGTGCATAACATTGGATAATATTCATTGTGATCATCTCCTTTGTTTTGGATGATGCTTTGATGATTGTGGATCCGTGAGATTCCCATCCTACAAGTGCATTCGTGCTTGCTTGGACAGCATTAGAGCAACTCCCTGAGTGTGTGGAGCATTTTCCTCTTCATGACCGGAGTAAAGTAGCATCTCTTCCGTATTTAGCTTTTGTTGTCCAGCTTGAGTCCAATGGGTTTCGCTGATTCCCAGTACTGCAAGTTGTATCTCCTCATTTCCGTTGCTATTTGACTGGTCTTTCCGGTCTCCTACATTGTCCGGACGTTTCATGTACCTATAAAAATTGTTGCTGTAGTTGTTAGAAGAAGCATCAGTTTCTTGGCTTCCGAAGGAATCCGACTTTCATCATGAGGCGTCATAGTTCTTCTACATGAAGACCTTCTGACTCCCTGGGCAGAGTTTAAATGGTTTGAATTATTTTTTCTGGTAAGCGTATTTTTTTGCGAGTTAGTTTTTTACGGGATAGGGTCGCTAACCCCATGCCCAACCCTCCTTTACTCGGGCTTGGGACCGGCAGTAACTCTAGAAGGGCTACAGATGGAGTTTCTTTTCAACTATTATCACAAATTTTGAAGTAAGTTGAAACTTTCAAAAAGTGTTTCTCATTTAGAATTATCGTTATTGACGTCGTAGAACAATTTAAATAATGTAATGTACTTCATCCATAATTTCTAGGCATACCATCATAAATCAAAAAGGGTACTGAAAGGCAGTAAGTATCATGTGTTGTTGGACTTGATTGACCTAATAGGTATATAGTCTCGATAAAATGTGAATGATAAATTCCCAGAGGTTATTCATCCTTGAACAAATTACAACAAGAAAATGATAGGTAATGAGTTTTCTTTCAAGAATTCTTTGGTTGACGTTAGTCCTTCAGTCCATCCATACTATTAAGCGATTCTCATGTACTAAAAGCCATCTTTTTTAAAAACACATCCATTTGAGTGTTTTGTAACACATTTGTTTTTCGTGTTGTCACAGTTAACTTGGTTGTCCTTCTTATTGTTGTTGTGTCAATTTGTAAATCTATTTGCATGAATCCTAAGAATTTATGTATGTATGATCAAGCATTTCTGATAACATGTAATCTAATTTATAATTTCAGGATCCTGATGGTCAACCATTACAATTAGAAGTAGTAGATGTTGGAGATGGAACATATGTATGTCATTATAAACCAATGATTGTTGGACGTCATACTGTACGAGTAAAATATGGTGGACAAGAAATTCCTGAAAGTCCATTCCTAGTACCAGTTGCACCATCTGGACGAGCTAATATGTGTCGTATAGAAAGTAAGATAAATAAAGAAAAGAAATTTGGTTTTAATATCATTAAGTTATGTGATATTTTTTAGATCAATATTCATGTAATTGCTTACATTCAAAGATCTAACACAACTGATAATTTTGAACAAAGTATGATAAACACAATTTATAGAATAAGACAAGTTTATTCTATTTCATGGTTCACTTTAGTTTCAAACAACCAAATGTTACAAAGAATAGTGGAGCTAAGGACAACTGTTTGGCATCCTTTCATTGATGACGATGAAATGAATGTTTGAAGTAGGACTGAAATTATAATAAGTGGTTCTGGTTAGCGTTTTTTAGCGAGTTAGTTTTCTACGGGATGGGGTCGCTAACCCCATGCCCAACCCTCCTCCTTTACCCGGGCTTGGGACTGGCAGTAACTTTAGAAGAGCTACAGGCGGAGTTTATAATAAGTGGTAGAAGATACTAAAAATTACGTCGAAATTGTAAGTGAAGTAAAAACAGTTATACAAATTAGGAGGGTTAAGTTGTACTTACTAATAATCATACTAAAAGTAGACGATAACCTAGTGTTTTTACTTCGACCTCTTGTTTGAGAACTGGTAATAAAATAGAGATAAAGGTGTTTAATTTCAATAGGAAGATTACATTATTGATATAATTACGTTAACCAAATAATGATAGTCTTAAAACTAAGCGAAGACTAGAAGACATATATTTTTCTGGGAAATGTAACTATTATAGCCTGAGTTATCACTGGTGACCACAGTAATTACTTCAATCTCCACTTATCCCCGTTCTGGTAGTAAGAAGAAGTGTTCAAATAATCAGACAGTGGAGTTTGCATTTGTAAAAAAGGTGAAGGAAAATAAACGAACGAAGTGTATGGAAAATAATAATAAACAAAGTTTTTTATTAAGGAAGAGATAATGGTGCTACAAATTTCTTATGAATACAAACACTTGAACTGACAGCTCAGTTTCCTATAAATTCTGTGATGTGTAAGAGGCGAGATCGAACCCCATAAGTAAAGCTGGTAGGAATACGATAAACCACTTCAAATCTCAATAATAACCCGTTTCAATCCATATGTTGTAAGCTCTAGTTCCCTGTTCACGATGTCAGCTGAGCATATCTTCCGATCACTTTTTACAACGTATCTAACTAAATTTCTCTTGTAATGAATGAGAATAAAATTCAAGAAACGTGTGTATTTACTTATCGAAGAACTCCTTTTATATACACTTCTACTGGCAGAATCATTTTCTTAACAGTTTAACAAAAAGTCAAGGAAATGTAATGTGTTATTAAGTTCCCTCTAATACGTGAGTCTGATTACTGAATGTATATTGTTGATTGCCACCAGGAATGTATTTTTTCAATATTTTGATCAACGATGATGAAATATAGTCAATTTAACGGCAATAAAATTCAAGCTTATCGAAAACCAACTGCAAGGTTCGTTTTCTAGTTTTGAGAGAGAAAGAACCAGCAAGCATAGAACCTAGAGGTGAACCTATAGCTTAACATTTAACCTTCAAGAGTTGAACATAAATAGATAAGCAACTTTCACCAATTCCATAAAGATAATCATCACACTATGTAGCTATGTAGTTAAAGTTGTCATTTTACCATTGAACGCCAGATCAATGGTTATAAAGGTTAAACAGTATCTGTGTAACTTATTATCTTGAGTCGGATCCCTATCGGAGTCGTTGATCTTCTTTACTGAAGAGTCTCACACTGAGACGAAATCACTGTCCAATCATTTCTAGTTTTCAATAGTATCCCCAAATGAAGTCAATCTGTAACTAACAGCTACTTTCATATGAAATAAATCTCTTTAAAGACCTTTAAACAAATTAGACGAACCAAGTAACAATTTCTCATATTTCACAGTTTTAATCTAATATTATTTTCCTTTGGAATTGTTATTGTTATGCTTTTAAAGTTCATTACACAATACTATTAGATAGACACGTGGACACAACTACAATTGAAAAGTAGTGATTATTTGTATCCATTATCACTTCACCCACTCAATATGTGTTAATTACCTTATCTTGTTTTTATACAAAATAGTAGTTCATAAGTGAAATTTACCACACACACACACACACACACACTTATCGATTTTTATTTATGCAACATTGTATTCATTTGGCAGTATCTGTATATGTAGGTGTGTACATTTATTAGTCAGTAAAGAAAGGATTGATTTATAGCCAAAAGGGAAAGCAAGGCATAATTACAAAATTGATACTTACATACATACACACAAATTCATGTACACTAATGTATACCACAACAACAACAACAACAACAACAAATCTCTTTATGAAATTTCATATTTCAGTAACTAAAATAAACAATTTTATTATGATGTCAAGATAAATCTGTTCATGATAGAAAAATTCTGGTATAGGAGTTGTGGAAATTATTAAGTTTTTGATTGAGATCATGAACCAATTGATGTTAGACCATCACAATTGAAAACCTGGAAGCACTGGACGGCCGTTTCGTCCTATTGTGGGACTCCTCAGCAGTGCGCATCCACGATCACGCGAGCGGGATTCGAATCCAGGGCCTTCGGTCTCGCGCGCGAACGCTTAACCAACTGGACCACTGAGCCGGCATCCAATGGTGATAGTTTCTAACATCAACCAATCCACGAAATTGCGCGACCAACTTCCATTGTACTGAGGTAGATAACTGTCTCTACCCGACAAGGTTTAGCTCCACTGGTCACGGCTTCTCACTAGAACTCCGAGAATTCCCTCACGAAGCTAGTCACTAGTGAGCACATGTTGATTACTAGTATAGGAGTTGTGGAGATTATTAAGTTTTTGATTGAGTCTGTACAAATATATTACAGGATTTGTATTATATAAGTTAGTAAATAACACTTCTCATTAGTAAACTCTGGCATCAAGTAACCAGTTTGAGGTTTAAGGTCTATTTTTTTTTCCATTTTTACACAGTATACTTATGATCCTTATTTCATTGAATGCAAAATGAATAGTTCAAGTCAATTTTCATCACGAAGTCCTATCAGCTGAAGAACTAATGGTCACTAAACTGCTAGTATAGGACTCTTGAACAATGAGATTAGATGGTGGTTGTAGGTAGTCGACAGGACAACATGTACCCGGGTTTCGTGCTACCTGGCACTCGTCAGCAAGGTGTACCTGTAATCTTGAGGGAACTGGTGCTTCCTGGCGGATTCGATCCCATGTTGACTACCTCCAACCACTATCTAATCTCAGTATATAGTGCCTTCAATGTCGAGTCACCTAGACTGGTGACCACATTGCAACATGATTGATAGCATTCGATAAGCACTAAATAAGGACTTGACACATATGACATTGATCACTACCCAGTGATCAATCAATTGTGACTCCTGAACAATATCTACCCAAGAACCCATCATCGAACTGTACACTAAGAAATCATTTTTTGAAAGGTCACTTCATTATAGCGTTGTGTAACACAAGAGTATTAATTTCGTTAGGAATTAATGCTTGGCATAACTGAAGTGATGATGTGATTATGATTAACATCTGATTGACTAAATATTTGAGAACAAACTCTATGAGTGATACAAACGGATTTCAATTTAACTACACACTAACTGTGAAGTAGAAAAACGCTAGTATATATACATTTCATTATGAATCAGCCGCTATTAATAACATTATTGACTCCACATAATTCAAATACATATGACAGTTCAACCAAAGATAATTAGATTACAATTAGCCCCGAAATGCCCTGGTAAGGCCGAGAGTGGGGAAAGTCCGCTCTCCCTCTCCAAATGTTCTCATATGGCTACGCGTACATAGCCTCTGCCAGGGAAGTCTTACTCACAGCATTCTCGTGGCGGGGGTGTTGTTCACGGAATTAAGAGGACGAAAAGCGGACGTCCGGAGTTTTAACCGGGTTGGTTGACATGGAGTGTCTACGTAAGGGAGTTGGAAAACCCTGATTCCAAACCAATGGTGTACATGGACTCCAGTGTCCTGAAGGAACAAATGGCGTATGAACCAATTGTTGGTCACCGGCTACTATAGGACTGCATCTCCTCACGATGCTCCACTGCCTTGTGGATCAGACCTTCAGGTCGAAGGCTCCGGGTGTGATCCCCTAGGAAAACCACCTGTTTCGGTTTGGGCACCAGGGCAGTATCACGGCCCTCACCCATATCAAATGAGATCTGTGTGACGCATATGTATTTAGTGCCTCCTTGTACCAATATCTATGTGTTAAAATGAATAAATAAATAAATAATAATCGAAATCAAATATCATTAGTCAACTGAGATCACAATATTATACAATCCGTTGAAAATTTTGCACATAAAAATCACTCACGAACAAGTTTAAGATCTTTCTCATTAGTGATACCACAATCATTCTAAGATGATTGATTTATGTTTACTTGTAAGATCGATTGAAACTACTTCATGGTTATTCAATTTACTGGAATCTGAGTTGATAACTTCTTAATTATAATTTGACCTATTGAGAACATTTTATTGACAATTTTCAATTGTGTTTGGATGAATCACCTTAAGAGGCCGATAAGTGAACCCCTGTGAATTGCTTTTGACTAAATGTCTGCAGAAAGCTGATAGCTTTAATATTGGACATCCTAGTTTATAAAGTGTGATTTGTCGTTGAAACCGATACGAGGTTACAAATTATTAGAAATTACAAGTGACTGAACAGCTTTTTTGTTCTAGGTTGGGACTCTTAAATGAATCACATTTATGAATTTCAGTTCATGTGGAAGCACAATATCTTTGAGCTACCTGTTACGTCCTCTACCTGATTACGGCAAAATACGACAGAAGAAGTATGTCAAGTGATTATTATGTAAGAATAAAAAATGTAAGGAAAAACATGGGTATTTATGGTTATTAGTATTAGCTATGACATCATTATAATCCAGTCAATCTGCAAGGAGGTAAGTTATGCCTTAGTCAGATCGTAGCACGTCACGTTGATATTCTAGAAGGCTTTATCAGGTTCTGATCGAATGAAATTTTTTCGGCTCTTTTAGAGCCTCTTCAGATTTCATCGTGCCTTTCGAAGCCAACCCAACACTACCAAGTAGATAGGAAGCACTTGGAATTTAGGTCGATTTTTTGATAAAGTGTAATTTTCATCCAGTGTTATTTCTGAACTACTAGTGTTTGCTTGCAATTAGAATGACGCGACAACCAATGCCTACCTATTAAAACTTCGGTAAATCCATTTCAAAGTTATTCACAGTCAACGTCATAACAAAGTAACTATATAATACTCCCTAGATTTCTATTGTTTCTTAACCGATAAGTTTTAAACTACACAAAACTCTCAAACGAATTCAATTTTTGTTGGATAGTTTTATTTTATCTTTGTTAATGGATGATAAATTCAATAAATTGGATATTAATAATAATTTATTATTTGATTAAAAGATGGAAATGATAGCCGAATACCTGTTGGTCAAGAATGTGTTATCAGTGTGAATACAGCACAAGCTGGTGTTGGACAATTAACTTGTCGTATTGTTACACCATCTGGAGCAACAGCCGATGTTGAAATTCATGAAGCACCAAATGGTCGAGTTAATATTTACTATACACCACCAATTCGTGGTGATTATTTAGTTGAAATAAGATTTGGCGGTGAACTTATACCAAATGGAAGATTTAACCAAAAAGTAAGTTCTATATCAAAGTTATTTGAAATGTGTTGATATGTGAAGTTAGTGGGGATCAGGAAGTATTTCTACAATAATCTTGATCAGCACTGATGGTTAAATGAAAGTCATACAAGAATGATAAGATTATATGCGTAAATCATTTTTATCATTGACTGATATCTGTTTGTCTTAATTTAATAATCTTGTCAACAAAAGAATAGTAAGCAAGGGGTTATACAGATTGTTGAATCTTATCAATATCATGATCTGATCTAAGTTAGATAGCCGTTGAAAACCTGGAAGTACTAAACAGTTATCGATTGATGATAACACCCAACTGCAATCAATCCACGATATTACGCAATCATTTCCCACCGTCTTCGGTGGGTAGATGCCTCACATCCGACATGGATTAGCATCACTGTCGCTTTTAATGGATCCAGTCATCCAAGTTTTAAAAATTACGCTAGACTTCTGAGAAAATTAGTCATTGTATCTCGATTTTCTTTTGATCAGAACAAAATAAATGATAAACATTTTCGTTTTTAACCCAAAATTTGTGAATCGTTTCAAAATTTCTAGGTCATTTACTTTGCTTTTTTCTGTTAGTGGTTAAACGTTGAGGTTTCATATGCATTCAGGTGTTATTCTCGTCAATGCATCTTTTGAAAAGTTACAGATTAAAATGTTGTCGTTAGTAAGGGGTTCTGTATATTGTTGGATTTCATTGAAATCATGAATCGATCTAAGCTATACCACCATTGAAAACCTGAAAGCACAGAACGGCAGTTTCTTCATTGTGTAAGACTCTTCGTTAGTGTGCACTCAGGACCCCACACGCGGTAATCGAACCCAGAGCTTATGGTGTCGCACAAGAACGCTTAATGTCTCGACCGCTGAGTATAACCTTTATATGATTAACTTACTTACATTCCACTATTTCTGATCATTAGGTGATTCAGTTAATAATGAATAATTTATAAACGTTATCTAACGTCTTTCTATTTGTATTTTAGGCTGTCAACCCAGAGGAACTAATGAACGATGTAACTGTAAGTGTGAACAGTTTTGTTATGAAATCGCAAGATAATTGTTGAAATGAAAATCATTCTATTACGTTTGAATGAATTAAAGTTCATGTTATTTGTTAAGACAATATGAATTAGTTGAAATAAAGATAATTGGGTAACATTCTAGTTAGGACATTTAAAACATTTATGATTGAATCGTGTCATGAATAAACATTTGTCCCCATGGATAAATTTTGTGCTTGTAGTGTTGGTTACTATTTAAGCCTATATACCTTATTCTAGCTTCTGAACAGGCACTTTTTGACCTTGTCAATTATTCACTTATCAACCCTGGATGTTTTTATATGAGTGTATGTGTGTGTACAGTTCTTATTCTGTTCATCACGTCTGTAGCTTATTTTTGTGTGACTATAAACATAAATTGACGCTTGGTTAAATCGAGTTGGCTCACATGCCTTTTCCACTATGCATCATTTCGTTCCTTTAGTCGTCTGCCTGAATCGATGATTGTACAAAATATACGTATTCAAAAATCCATTCTCATATTAGACTTATTTATAATTCCATTATTCACTAACGCAGATTAAGTCAATAATTGTATACGAGAATAGCCAGGATATATAATTCAACAATCAATCATACAATATTACTGGAATCAGATCCCAGGTCACTAAATACTTCCCAATATTCAGGGATTAATTAGCATAAGTCAGTTTTAAAATAACTAAATAAAAGCAATTAAGTTCTAGATAATTATACTCTGTAGATAAAACGCGAATTATTTGATTCCATTAATATATTCAACAGAATGTTGGTTGCCAGGTACCAGGACTAAAACCGATTTTAAGACTTATTATGAATTGTCTAACATTCGTTAAAGGAATACCTTGTTAGCTAATTTCTAATAAACATTTATAAATGTCGGAAAGGGTTTTTGTGGATATTATACTAATTTTAATAGTTGAGATCATGAGTCAGCTGAAGCTAGACCACCATGGAAAACCTGGAAGCACTGGACGACCGTTTCGTCCTATTGTGGGAATCCTCAGTAGTACGCATCGACGATCCCGCATCATGGGATTCCAACCTAGAATCTATCAGTCTCGCGTGTGAACGCTTAACCTATAGACCCTAAACCGCTCGGCATCCAACGGTGTTAATTTCTAACTTTAATTAGTTCACGAAATGGCGCCAAGGTTCTCCATTGTCTTCAGTGAGTTGCTATTTCACGGCCGTCCAGTGATTCCAAGTTTCCCTTGGCGGTCTAGCTTCAATTGACTTATGATCTCAACTATTAGAATTTATAAACGTGTTAATATGAGCATTCTATATATATAATATCATCAAGTTATACATGATTACCTGTATCTCATTTGAATGAGAAAATAAGGTAAGATAATTCAACTCACAATTTCTTATACCATTTGATATTAATACATGCTTTAACATATATCGTATAAATTTGCATGATCAGTGAAACAAATATTACACTTTAAAAAGTGTTTAGTAAGTAGTTTCCATCCCGTTGGTTTTAATGTAAAATACTGACACACGGTACCGTTACAAATGTCAACACAAGTTTGATAATCAGTTACAAACATACTCCGACAGTATACGAACTGCCATCTAGTTAGATTAACAGTGTTGCCGTAGTGGAAGATAATATGGAAACTATACTCATGTAAGTTAAACTGAATACCAATAATTGCTTTCTGAATAATGGGAAGTTTTATTATCTCATCGGTTACACTTATCACAAAGCATTGAACAGATAGACACCAGAAGCTTATATATAACACCTCTAATTGAGGTTTTTGAATTACATAGGTTTGAATCTCAGGAAAGGTGTAAATTTCCCGCGATTAATGATATAGTTTCTGGTTTGATATAGATCCACATATCTTTTCACTGAATTATCTTTAAACACTAAAGACAATGGTTAAATCAATGTAATTTACTAATGTCATTGAAATGACATGTCATTTATTGTACATTTCCTTTTATACCAAAATTTCTAGGATCAAAGAGTACAGCATGTAACTGTACAGTCTGTACAGTCTGTTCAGTCTTCAACAATTACAACAGGATATCATCCAGTTGATTTTAAACTACCTGTTGGCCCAACATTTAGTCATGTGGAAGGTAAGAATGTTATATTGTATTACTCTTTTCAGTACCTAACTATTCCAATATATTGAAATGAGAATATAGTGAAGTATATATACTAATCTATTTATTACGTACAGAGTTGATATTCAGCGTATCTGGGTAATACATGTTTAACGTTCCCAATTTACGAATCTAACAACCACAATAAAACTGATTCATTAAGATATGAACTAATGATTATTGATACTATCATGATTTCTGAGACAAATTAGATGGAACGAGTTACAAATGTGTGTTTTAGTCACTAAAACTGATTGCTCAAGGTACTAAACATTACCATCCACCTCCTGTTAAGATACTTGCAGATGATTAGCTCTATGGAAGTCTGTCAGTTATATGGAACGTAGAACCTGGCACATATGTGTATCATTTCGAGTTACCACACATATCGGTACAGCGAGATTAAGCTATTAAGAAAAATCCTAGAGCAGAAGTAGTGACTATATCAGCAGTAGTAGAAAAGATTGAATGTAGAGAAAAAAAGGAAAAGTAGAAGGCTCATGATCTAAGGTACGACAAACATAAGGTGCATCTGAGCCGATGTCTCCTATCACTAATCATAATCGCGTGAACCCTAACCAATAAATCTGAACCTGTCTACATGATTCAGTCCAGTTGTTAGTGATTGCATGAACTGACGCTAATTCTTGATTTGGTCACCCTTAGATTTCTTCTGCTATACACACATACTAGTCACTATTACCCATTCAGGTAAGCGGTACCTGAGCATGGGCAATACGTGTCCCAAACACTTCTATTTATGAAGAATAATTAGTTCATCAACCGATTTCCAATCTCTTCTTAGTACCCTATGGCTAACCTCAGGTTTGATCACTCGATGATGTTATATGAAAACTTACCTTAAATGTCTGAGCTTGATCTGAGACGTGCCAAATGATAAAAGAAATGTTTAGGTCATGGAACCGAAATTATTCATCTGCCTCATACAAATAAATGAAAAAAAACAACTAACGAGTACTAGGATAAAGATTTGATGACTTTTTAACTGATTGTTGTAAGATCTTTTAATATAGAGCAGTTTAAGATAAATCGGTACACAAATTCGTCGTTCTCTCAGCGTGACCTAAAGGTCCTGACTTTCGTCACATGTGAGATCGTGTCTAGTTTTTTAAAGTCCTAGATAACGATAAAACAGATATCCATTGCTCATTGGTTTTTAGAGGCTACTTCAGTTGATGTCAATGTCTTGCGAAAATCATTTTCAAATCATTTTCAATTTCGACTTGACACTTGACTAACTATAAATGACTGATTTCTGCTAATGTAAAAACGTTACATACGATCAATCCTAATCCAATATTTTTATATGACCTAGGAATCGCCGGTGATTGATTACTTATCCGATTCAGTTCTAGTAAAGAAGCATAGATAACACTGAAACAGTTTTAATGAACGTTTGTAACATCCTCACATCATTCCTCCAGAGCATACACTCACTCAAACCTATTCTTGTTTGAACTGTTATAAAGTCCAACGATAAAGATAAAATTAATAGCTCATTTAGCCTTGGGCATTGTACCAGTTTATAAAAGACTACGCCTGCTTTGTTGTACGTTCTAATATGAGCCTACTATATATCTTACTTATGAGCACCCAATGATATTATTTATGATAAAGGTACTATCTTATTTAAATCATAATCAAAATTTTAATACATACCAAATAAACTCGACAAATCAAAAATTGATAGGAAATGTAATGTAATGAATGTATAGATACCTGATGGTATTGTCAAAGTAACTAAATGACAAAAGCCATCTTTTTTTAAATCAAAATAACATATTAGGTTTGGTTCGTACTCCAAGTGGTCGAATTTTACATCCAACTTTACTGGATAATGGTGATGGAACAGTGACAGCACAATTTCAACCAAATGAACCTGGGCTGCATGAATTAGAAATAACTTATAATGGTCAACCAATACCCGGTAGTCCTTTCAGATTCTATGTTGAAGCTGTTGGATCTGGAATTGTTACAGCTTATGGACCAGGATTATCTTGTGGTCGTGCTGGAGAACCAGCAAATTTCACTTTAATTACACGCGATGCTGGAGCAGGTAAATAATGAAATTATTGATTTCAATAATTATTGACTGGGTTGAACTGTGACAGAAGTAAGACAGTTGTTGGTACTAGTATGAAGAGATTGGTACTGAACTTATGGGCTATTGCATCATAACTTGGTTTTCCAAAAAAAATTTGCTCTCAGGAGAGCCCAGATGTTCTGAGTTTATTCAAAGAGAACAATTTTGGCCCACTGCTAAGACGTACAGAAATAGGAAGAAATATCTGTTCAGTGCCGGCTGGTTACAAATGGTTAAATGCTCAATCTCAGTTCGTGATGTATACGACCAATAAAATAAAACTGTTAATTACTCGTTTCTATAAAAACGTTCATTCTAATTACAATAGATTGCAACGAATACGAAATCATTGGTTCATTCCCATATGTAACTGAATTTCAATTGGATATATACTTATACCCACCCATTAATGAAGGTGCAACAAATACATCAGATGACAGTTAGTACTGTGTGTAAGCTTGATGATGAGTGGTGAATGGTTTATGTTTTTTTTTCTTTTAATTGATCACTGAAACAATGCACCATTACTAACCACTTCTCTCTTTAAAGCACAATTTCACGTTTTATTTCTAACGGTTTTATTAGGTCGAATAGTAGCTAACAGTGAAACCCATTTCACAATCTAGCGTTCATATGAACTCAGTAGGTCAATGAATAAAACCTTGGTATTTAAAACGAAAAGTACTGGGTTCGAATCCCAATCTGAATATCAGCATTGATTGGATGTACATCTAGCTGATGAATTCCAAATAGGTTGGAATACACTTTCTGAATTTCAATGCTAACCACTATCCAACTTTATTAAAATATTGTGACTGAATGGGGATCTCGAGACAATCAGCTCACATATGTCAATAGATGCTGATCATGTAAAGACCGCAACCCCAACAACGGAAAACACAATCACTTAAAAATAAAGTCGGTGAGACGTTTTCAGAATAAATGCTTATAAAATTCAGATACCATTACTCTCCGAAAAATTCCCATCATATTAAAAACATAGATACATGAACGAAAAAAATTATTTCCAATAAATTCTCTTTAGGTTCTACAGCTGAATGAAGAATCCAAAAGGTGGTCATGTGAAAGATAAATTTAAGACTGTAAAATAAAATGAGGCTGGTAATTTAGCTGAAATCATGAACTAAGAGACAACCAGTGAAAAGCCTCTTAGTGCTGGTATGGGACTCTTTCGCAGTGTGCATCCACGACCCTACCATAGGAAGTCGAATCGACAACCTTCGGTTTCACTCGTGAACGCTTAATCATACAGAGAATTATTAGCATTGAAATGACTCATATGAAATATTAACTTAGTGCGTTTTCCATGATGGTCTAGCTTCGATTGACTCATGATTTCAATCTGTGAAATTTCTAAAATCTCCACAAACTTCTTATTATAATAACAACAGTAATAATATGTGAATGAGATAAATTAAGTTATGAAAATACAAAGAGCAAGGCTGTATATGCATAAGTCAAGTTTTTAACACGATAGATTATTGTAAATGACTGATTCATATTGGGTGTATGATCCTTTTGCACTAAATGAGCTGGAATTGAACCGTTAGCAGTTTTACCTATACCTACGCTTAATCACGGTGGGAGAGGTTTACGAGTACGAAAATACAAATCCCTAGAATATCGGTCAGTATAACTTGGTATATAAAAGCAGCTAAACTGATAGGTACAGAAAGAGGTGACTTGTCACTAAGTGACCACTGAACAGGTAGTAAACATTCATTGTAGTTTTCTAGCATTAAAAGTACTTTGAATTGCATTACCTAATTTTAGTATTAGCATATCTCTGGTTGTGTTACCTCTAACTTCTTGCCCTAAACCTGACCAGTTTTCGGATTGTTAACGTGGACATTGAATCGTAGAATCTAAAGGGAATATATTGCAATGAATACCGTTGTCTATAAAGCGGATATATATGTATATGATTAAATATATTTATTTTCTGTATTTCTACAGTCATTAACTTAATCATTTATTTAGATAGGACATATTATTATTTATTACTATTATTTAACCACATAAGTATTGGTACAAGGAGGAACCAAATATGTATGCGCCACACAAATCATTCGATGTGTGCGAGAACTAGAATACTGTCCGAGTGCCCGAACCGAAACAGGTGATTTTCTTAGGAGGCCACTCCCCAAGCATTGACCTAGAGGTCTAATCCACAAGGCAGTGGAACAACATTAGGAGATGCAGTCCCATGGTACATGGTGACCAATAATAGGTGTGTACGGCATTTGTTACCTCAGGATCCTGGAACCCATGTACACCATTGGTTGGGAATCAGGGTTATCCAAATCCCCTAGATGTATCCTCCATATTCACCAACCCAATCAAAGCACCGAATATTCAGTTTTCGTCCTCTCAATTTAGTAAACAACATCCCCACCTCGAGAAGGCAGTGAGTAGGACTATCCTTACAATGGCTGCATTGGTGTGGTCATGTGAGAGTATTTGGAGAGGGAGAGCTGACTCTCCCCACTCACGGTCATACCAGGTTATTAGGGGGGCGAGTGTAATTTAATTTCATTTTCTGCAGATAACAATTTCTTAATGAAATTTCATTTTACCCTGATGTCTAAAACTGCTTTCAGTGTTATCGATCAAGTCATTTTATTTTCAAATGCCATATTTTTATGAATCAACCATATATGAATGAACAGCAGATGAAGAATATATCATAAAAGTAAAGAAATGACAAATAGGCCATAGATATAATAAGTGTAATAAAGAATTTTACAGGTCCATTATATTCCAGTCTATGAAAAAAATATGCAACCTTAATGAAAGTGATATTTTAATAACACGGAATATACGTAAAACAAGAATGATACAAAATAGAATGAGGACGTTTATGGAGATTTGATTATTCGGAAAATATTCAACAATTCATTAGTTATTTATGACTTGCTTTTCAATTTGAATGTTCTCATGTTCAAATAGGTAGCATTGACCAGGAGACTTAAGCAAGTTATAAATGGAAACAATTACACATCAGTGATGTTTATCGATAGAGATGGCTATAACAAGTAACTTATGAGAAAGTAGTTTTCTAGATTACGATACACTAGTTGAATAGTATCTTGTTCTAATGCGAAATATCAAGTTCATTATTTTGATCGCTTAATAATTGTCTACCGTTCCAAACTTACAAAGTATAGTAGAGTTGCATTCTCTTAAAAAGCAGTTTTTAATCTTTATTAGCCAATAAATGGATTTAGTTCTTAAAATAAAATACACTTTTTCCTATTTTATACGTATGATGACGTTGTTCTTGTCAGTAAGCAAAATATTTCTCAGAACTAGTTAACAGCTTTGATAAGCTAATCTACTCAGCATAACCTTCAGAAGTCAAATGCGAAAAGTTCATCGATGACCACTTAGACCAGAAAGCAAATGACTATTCTGTACTCCGAATAAAGATCAGCTACGCGGACACTGATTGGCTATTAATAGAAGAGAGAAGACAACTGCAATACAAACCTCTATATTCAAACTCAATCTAACTCAAACAAGTGCACGATCAGATATAAGAGATATTGGACTACAACTCACGATTAATATGTAAATATGAGGTGCCAAAATAAAGCGTTTAGAGTAGTAGATAGCAAACTCATGATTAAATTACAATGATTTGAGAATAGATTAAGACATGGATACATTTTCTAGATCAAAGTGATAAAGGTAATGTATAACCCAACTATGCATAATAACATATTAAGAAAAATGGGCTTCCCTAGCTTGTCAACTTCCTTTATTTTTCTCTTTGTAGTTATTAATTTTTAAAAATCTTTAGTGATTTTACGCTATTTAGCTTGATTTTGTTAATAATTCCCTTTGAGAAACTGTTTAAGCGAAATTGTTAAATAAGAATGCATAATAATTAGCTATTTCATCTACTACACTTGGCAAATAACTGAGTTAATACACGAGACCATATGTATACAAGATCATCAGTTTTCAGTTATCCACTAGATACAACAGAAGATACTTTCTAAATAAATCGAATTGATGAAGGTTACGCAGATAAATCAATGGATTCCGACTCAGTGGTCTAAAATTCAAGTTCTCACAAAGTTATCTGTAGTTCCTAAGTCCGATCCTTAGTTGATTCATGGATAAACACTAACAAGGTATAATCTCACACTAAAGAGGAACAGCTGCTCAGTGCTTTTTGGTTTGGAATAGTTTCAGAAATTAGGTCACTTCGTGATATGAATAACAGTAGCAGTTTTGTTAAATATCATTTATTTATGGGAATTCGGTTACTCCACTTTGTTTTTTTTGTCAAAAATACCTTCTCGGTAAGTATAAAACCGTTTTCATTAAATTTAAATTGATAATATTTTCTGTGTTCAATTTTTTCTGGGGGATTTCAAGGCGGTTTGTCACTTTCCGTTGAAGGACCATCCAAAGCCGATATTCAATGTGATGATAATAAAAATGGTACTTGTAGTGTAAGCTATTTACCACTAGTACCTGGTGAATATACAATATCGATTAAATTCATGGAGAATCATATACCTGGTTCACCATTCACAGCACACATAACCGGTATGTTAAAATAATCATAATTTATGTTTGTATAAAGATAATTGTCAAGTGATTCATCTATGCTAATTACTGAAATATCACTTGTTGAAATCATAAGTCAATTGAATCTAGACATTAACAGCATTGGATACCGGCCCAGTGGTTTAGTTAGTTAAGCGCCTAGTGCGAGATTGATGGGCTCTGAGTTCGAATCCTGTGGGGAGCGGGATCGTGGATGCGCACTGCTGAGGAGTACCATACAAGAACGAGACGGCCGTCCAGTACTTCCAGGTTTTCCATGGTGGTCTAGCTTCAATTGACTCATGATTTCAACAAGTGAAATTTCTAAAAATCTCCACAAAACCCATTCTGATAATTACTTAAATAACTTATAAAAAATAAGTAGTCACTTGAATAAATGAATAATAAATAGTGGCTTAACTAGATATTGACATTTTAAACAGTTGGTTGATAATATACAAATTTATAATGATTTCGATACATATTCCTGCCATATGATTTGAATAATTAGACAATTTATTCTGTTTAAAGATTATTTAGCAAAAGTGATTTAACCGTTTTACGTTTATAACTTTAAGTATATTAAAAGTACTTAAGAAGTTTAGATTGATATCATGAATGGATCAACGTTAGACCACCATTGAGAACCTAGAAGCATTGGATGGCCATTTCGTCCTAGTGTGTGACTCCTCAACAGCGCGCGTCCAAGTCTCATTGATCTTGAGGTCAAGCGTTTGAGCGCAAGACCGAAGGTTCTGGGTTTGGGTTCCATGTGTGGGAACATGGATGTGCAGTACTGAGCAGTCCCATATTAGGACGAGATGACCGTCAATTCTTTCCAGGTTTTCAATGACGGTTTGACATCCATCCATTCTTTATATCAATCTAAACTCAACAATCTCCACAAATGTATACTGATATTTAAAAAGTGTTGCAAATCTATAAAATTATGATTATATACAGAAACAAATTAGATATTGTCATGTGACTTACCTGTGTATCTATGACACAAGGATATGGAATAATCTCTTTGATTATTCATTATCCTCCTATCGTATTTTCGTTCACACGATCTCTTCAATATACCTAATCGTTATATTATACTTCTTGATTGACATACTTCTATCAGTAATAAGAAAATATGATAAATTTATAAACCGTTCATAAACAAATACATGAACATACTTTAAGCGTACTTTAAACTTAACTTTGGGTAGAGTTAGTTCAAACCCTAAAAGAAGTATATAGTACTTTTTCCTGTTTATCATGTACAGTTTTGATCAGTTTCGTCTCTTCCAACTAAGACATTATGTGAACAAAATTTAGTCTAAATTGTGTGGAAAAAATAATTGTCATTTCGACTAGCAACTTAAATTCTCAATACTAAATACCTGAATATCAATGAATTTCATCATCAAGTGTCACTGGTGAGGTTATACAATTTCATCGATCTAATCTTTTCATAGGCTATTATGACTTACAAGAAGAAGCTAATACTAAGCAAATATATATAATGAAACATTTGGATTACTCAAATAACGATATTGTCAAAGCTCTCTGAGCAAAATGAAGTCGAGCCTAACATTCGTTAGTTTAAAGAGGATCTGTACATTAATGCAGTTTTTATATAACATGGTTCTGATTATTCATACTGTAGCTAGAGGTTCGCTCTACCTCATTATTAGTAGTTTGTGGGACTCAAATAAATCAAAGAAGTGATCGAAAAAAGCATAATTTGGGTTTGAAATGTATGTTTTTAAGGAAATTCAATACTATTAATTCAGGATAAACACAGAAGTCTATTTTCTACCTGGAGGTTCTGAGGCCTTTCGAACAACTGTTTGTATCACGTATATCAATGAGATAGAACCTGTATCATGTAAGTTCACCTACAGATTAAATAGTAATTCTGGACTGCAATTCAGTCACCAAGATAAATATAATTCTGCGATTCTGGAATACTTCGGAGGAGACAAGACTGTTTGATCCCATTTTTTTTAAAGGAACTTTAATAACCTAAGTATTGTTTTGAGTCACCAGTATTTTAATCTTACAACTGCTTTGTACCAATGAAAAATAAAATATAATTTATGATATATACTACATTGAAAAATTTCTCGTTTTTTTGCTTTACAGGTGAATCACGCAGATTCAATCAAGTTTGTGTCGGTACTACCAGTGAAATGCCGTTGCGTATTACAGAAACAGATATTTATAATCTTGTTGCAACTGTTCGTAGCCCATCTGGACTTGAACAACCATCAACATTAAAAAGGCTACCAAACGGGCATCTAGGTAAATTGAAACATTATGATTAATGAAAATTCTTATACATAACTGTTATGAGTCAATTGAAGCTAGACCACCATGGAAAACCTGGAAGCACTGGACGTCCTTTTTGTCCTAGTATGGGAGTCCTCAGCAGTGCGCATCCACGAACGCGCCCTCCGCGGGATTCAAACCCGGGACCTACTGGCTTCTCGCGCGAGCACTTAACCATTAGAGCCGGCATCCAACGGTGTTAATGTCTAACTTCAACCAATCCACGAAGTTGTGCCACCGAACACCATTGTTTTCAGTAAGCTGATGTCTCACAACAGACCTGGTCGAACTCCACAGGTGACGGCTTCTCACTAGAACTACAGGAGGTTCTCCTGAATTCAGTCACTAGTGAGGAGATGATTATTATCAGAATGAGTTTTGCGGAGATTTTAGGAAATTTCACAGGTTGAAATCATGAGTCCAGTGCTTCCAGGTTTTCCATGGTAGTCTAGCTTCAATCGACTCATGATTTCAGCCTGTGAAATTTCCTAAAATCTCCACAAAACGCATTCTGATAATAACTGTTATGACTTTATATCCGGCTTTTTATCACATGATTTATCTACCAATCGCACTGTGCCAAAACCAATGACGTTCGACCGATATGAGCAGTCTAACGTCCTTATTGGTCCAATGTCCGCCTAGCCCGTCCACTTGAGTCCACAACACCAAATATTTTTGAACTGTAACTGTTACTTACTTACTAACACCTGTTACTCTCAATGGAACATAGGTCGTCCACCAGCATCCTCCAACACACTCTATCATGGGCCTTCCTTTCTAGTTCTATCCTATTTATGTTGATTGTTCCCATGTCTGGCGTAATGTATTCTTTGGTCTTCCTCTTTCCTTTTGGCCTTGAGGATTCTATGTGAGGGCTTACCTTGTGACTCGGTTGCTTTCCTCAATATGTGTTCTATTCACTTCCAGCAATTCTTCCTGATTTCATCCTCCGCTGGAACTGTGGCCGTAGACTGCTAAAAATGCTTTTCTAACCATAGTGATTTTGTCAATGTTAACATTTAAAATAAGACTGCATTGTTCAGGGCAAATAACTGAATATTTGTAAGTAAATATTCTTAATAAAAGAACACTGATTAAATAGTTGTCATCTTTTTAGTTACATTACATACCGACTTCAAGGAGGTGAAAAATTCAAAGCACTGAAATCCTGAACTACTGAATTTCATACATTAGTAGCATGTTTATTCTTAATAATAATTCTGACAGCAATTTAAAGAAAACACTTGACCATCTAAACGATTAACATTTATTTTCAGGTTAATACCACATATTCTATGAACAATAGCTCGATTAAAAATGACTTGGTTGAAGTTAGACTAGCTCAATGGTCTAAAGGTTAAGCGTTTGTGTACGAAACCGGTAGATCCTGGGTTCAAACTTCATGAATAAGATAGTAGATGTACACGGTTGAAGAGCCCTATACTACAACGAAATGACCATCTAGTGCTTCTATGTTTCCCATAGTAATCTAACTTCAATTAACTTATGAATTAAACTATTAAATGAATAAATAATTATAAATAATGTTCAAATGAAATGTCTGATTATTTAAATAAACCGCAATAATTTTATATTCTTAACTACAAAATATAAAATAAGTTTAAATTTCAATTTGGAACGTGTTTTGTAAAAAATTCATTGAATGTAACAAAATTTTTGTCACTAAGCATATAAATACTCAAAATAGACTTTAGTTTTTCTCAGTTCCCGTTTTTTTTTCTTCTTTTTTTTTGTTTTACTTTTGTTCTTATTTTCAAATTGTCGGTTTATTAAATTGTTATGTAACATTTAAAATGACAATAATAATCATTATTAAGATGAGAAACGTTTATTATGTTCATTTTAAATGGGTAAATAAGACAGAAATTTAAAAAGAAAAAAAAAACAACAACAACAACAACTTTAATTGTTACTATCTTTTTCAGTTATGTAAAACAGTTAGTTTCTATTTTCATATTGGATGATAATACTATTCCTTTAATTATTTTACTGAAATTACACTCATGATGTTAACCATTGAAATTACTATAATATTCACATATACTCATTAGTGACTGGCTTCAAGAGGTATTTCCTGGAGTTCTACTGAGAAGTAGTGATCAGTAGAGTTCAACGAGGTCTGTTGTGAGATAGTAACTGACTAATGAAAATAATGGATGTATTGCACAATGTCGTGGATTAGTTGAAGTTAGATATTAACACCGTTGAGGTCTAATGATTAGGAGCTTGCATGCGAGACTGATAGATCCTGAGTTTAAATCTCGCTAGGTGGGATCGTGAATGCGCATTGCTGAAGAGTTTTCTAATAGAACGAAACTGCTGTCCAGTGCTTCCAGGTTTTCTATGGTATTCTAGCATCAAAAGACTCATAATCTCAACCACTGAAATGTTTTACTTACAAACTGACTTGTTGATAAAAGCATAATTTAAAATTTTCCGAACTGATAGTGTAAGTAAAACAGGAGTACCAAGTTTATTATAAATAAAAGTAATATACTCGTAGATATCCTAATGAGTAGAAAAATGAGATTTTCTGATGTTTCGTGACTCAACGTAAGCCACTTCATCAACTGAAAAACATAATATTCTTGCATTGTTACTTTGTACTATTTAAACTTGGATTAATTTTGATTTGGTTATTTATTCTCTGAAGAAGTGGCGGATAGTGTGTCAGGAAACATCAGAAAATCTAATTTTTCTACTCATTGGGATATTACAAATATATTACTTAAAATCTACCCAATGCTCAATTTATTCGAAATTATCAAGTCAAACCTTGGTAATGATATCTATATATACCCAGTTCATTGTTTCAAAAAACTTATCCCTACTCAAAAGATATCGTTCCTCTTTATCGAAACAAGTTTAAATATAATAAACATCTTAAATGAATATATATGAAATTATAATCCCATGGTAGTCTTCAGATTTATCTAAAATGTACTCAAACAACTACTAATTTATTCATCGCAAATAAAAGTAACAGACAAGATGGTTGTTGGAGGTATTCAATAGGATATCCTAAACCTAGGTTTCGTACTTTTTTGCACTTGTCAACAAGGTCGATCGTGGCTCGGATAGTCCAGTATTAACGTCTCTGACTGTGAAACTGGGTAACACTGGGAGCATCAGTTGCTTCAAAATTACAGGCACATCATGCTGGCAAGTGCCAAGTAGCACGAAACCTAGATCCAGGGTTTCCCGTTGACTACCTACAATCACCATCTTATCCAAACATAGTGCACACAATGTAGAGTCACCTAGATTGGTGGCCACATTGCAACTTGATCGATAGCATTCAACTTACAATAAGAAGGATGTGACATATATGACATTGATCACCACCAAGTGATCAATCAATTGTGAAAGGTAACAGACAAAAGTTTACAATAATTCAATGATTTCTGATTTGAAAGATGTTTTTTTTTTGCAGTCAATATAAACTTGTCATATGAAAGAACTTCAACAAACCTTAGATTCTCATAATCTTAATTATTTATCAATAACTTATAATTTTTATATCTTAGGTATTTCATTTACACCTCATGAAATTGGTGAACATTTTGTTAATGTATTCCGTAATGGTCGACATATTGCTAATAGTCCATTTAAAATTTATGTTGGTGAAAATGAAATTGGTAATGCATCGAAAGTTCGTATTTATGGTAATGGATTAAGAGAAGGTATGGCAAATCAAAATTGTCAATTCACTGTGGATACAAGAAATGCTGGTAAGTTTATTATTAAAAATGAATTCGGTTATTGATAATTAAATAAATGGGTTTTTTTCGTTCAAATTTGCTTTCACTTTGTATATGTATACGGAGAGAGTGTGTGTGTGTGTGTATGTAACAAACGAATATGTCGGTACTTTAGAACTATTTAACATTGAACAACAATTTCAAAAGTGAACTAAACTCATAGCTTACAAATCTCTAACTGAATATCCAGAAATCCTATTAACGGTTGTAGACATGAAACATAATCTTTAGTAATGAAATTTCAGGCAGTGAAATTATCCATTCACATGACGTAGAATAATTAGTTTACATTATCATTAGTATTTGTTATTAGTTAAACATTATTAACGTAACTAGTATCGTATTAGAGATAGTCTTATGCTCTATGGTTTTTTGACAGTTTTACAGCTGACATCAGTTCCTACAGTTAACATACTGATCTTAGATCTACCATATTATCATCCTAAGTAATGAACTAGTTTGTCTAAGGCGTCATTTGAATAACTTTTAATGGTTATCTCCATTCGATTTTGATTATTTGGAAATCAAACGATAAAATTTATGTTGTAAAGTAATTTAAGTTGGAGATGAAGAAAATTTCTAACTCAATCTGATGCCATTTTGGTAGTCCTACGAATACATTTGGTGTAATGGTCTAGATGAAAATCTTTTTTAACAAACAGTTGTTATTAGGTCTCGAAAAGCAGTAAATTTTCCTCTAGGGATATGGCTTCTGAGAATAAAAATTTTAGAAGTCGTGTTCTTTGAGGTTATGGAGCCCGTTATTTTGTCGTCATTTAGATCGGACGATGTTTGTTGAAGGGCTCTCCACTTTAGTGGAGAGAATTTTGAATACATATATTTTGTATATGCACCAAACAGAATAGAAAGGAGAGAAACGACGCACAGTGGAGATGGCGGGTAAGCCAACTCCTCTTTAGTCATGCGTTAATCAACATTTATAGTTACACAAAAATAAGTTACAGACATGTGATAAGTAAGGGGATAAGAAGTGCACACACATATATGCGCTCATATAAAATCAGTCAAGATTGATAAACGAATAATTACCACGGTCAAAATTTGACTCAGCTAGAATGAGTAGAATGGGCTGTCCGAAAGTTAGAATAAGGTATATGTGCTTAACATAACAACCGACACTACAAAGTAGATCATTTAATTTAAAAGTTCCTGTTTTCATCATTGGCCTTTGAGCTATACATTTTATGCCTCAAACCAATTACATAGTTTGTTTGTGCTTTAAAATTTGAGCTACTGAGTTAAATTGACCTGATCTACTTCTTTCTCTCTCTCCCTCTCTGAGCAATTGGATAATCCTAGTTCAGAAAAGAACCTAATCATGATCGTTTAAGTACATTTCAATTTTTACCAGTAATACAGGCGGGTCAAGATATATCCGTATTCCGCCGAAATAACATTTTAAGAATAAACTACTGATATTCAAAAGTGTATGCACAAGAATGAGTAGTATATTAAAATAATTGACATCAAGTTATGTTTAAGGGAATTTATGTAATGAATGAATTGATTATGTTCGGTAGAGGGAGGAAATTGAATAACAAACATTCCACACAATTTAACTTCCAAATGAAATGCTTAAATGATGTTTTTTTTACTACTCAAAGGCTACGGTGGCTTGAATCTATCAATTGAAGGACCAAGTAAAGCAGATATTGAATGCCATGATAATCAAGATGGTACATGTTTGGTTACATATCGTCCAACTGAACCTGGAACATATATAATTAATGTTAAATATGCTGAACAACCAGTACCAGGAAGTCCTTTTGTAGTTCATATTGGTGGTGAACCATCACTTAGAATGATGGAAAGAATTACACGACAAAGAGAACTTGCTGATGCAACATATGTAGGCAGTCAATGTGAATTAAATTTAAAAATTCCAGGTAAATAACAATTATCAGTAATGAACTAAAAGAATGATTTTACAGTACAATGAACCAACAGTGATTTGTTTGTGAATTCTTAACTTACATATTATTCTATGATCATTTTTATTAATATATAAGTAGGTGCTTGAGTTTTCAACACCAAAACAAGTTAGACAGAAGAACATAATGTGGCGAGACTATCATTTATGGACGAACAAATCAGGTATAATATAACAGGTCTCGGATTTTAGCGCGAAATTCACTCATCCATTTGGATAAACAGAGTTTTGGCATTATAGCTGATGTCAGTTCGTGATGAAAAACTCGAAATCTAATTCCCAACCTTAATCATCAACTGTAAATCATAATTCTAATTCCCCACACAGGTTCAAAATATTCATTTGGTCCTAGTTACTCTCAAGGTCAGTCTAGCGTCACTCAAAGGTCGTTCATAAATTATAGTTTCACCGTCAATAAAGAATTTGGATAAAAGGAGGGGTAATAGCTTTAGAAAATTGGTTTAATAATTTGCGTTAGTATGTATAGTTCAAACTGTTTTGACCGTATAACAAAAGCTTCTTTATTTGGTTTTTATTCACCTGATAGATGTTTTTGAACTCTGAGTCTATTTTGAATGAATGATCCATGTTCACAACGTTTTCATTTAGAAAGCTTTTCATTGATATATCGCCAACTTTATATATATATATATATATATATATATATATATATATATATATATATATATATATATATATATATATATATATGTTATTCTATGAGCTGATGTAATATTATGCTGTAATCTGTTTTAAGTTTCACTTTTTTAATCTTATTCACCTAATTTGAATGAAGTTAAACATCGACTGAGAAAATATGATACATACCTGAGTTTCATTTGATGATTTTAGACGTAATAAACACCAGTTGTTAGAATTATAAACCAAAGTCTTAACTTGACACTTAAACTATACAATAATGATACTTTGGTCGATCAAACATTTGAAAGCAATTTATCAGACTATTCATCCACAATTTTTTTCTTGTTGATCGAGTTAGCTGAGTCGGGGACACCGGACCAGAATATCCTATCGAGACTCTGAATCCTTGATCCTTCGTTCCGTTCCGAATAAGCCGAATCAATAGTAGCATTCAAGCTTAAAAAAGCTAACAGTTTTGTTCATCAGGAAGTAATTTAGTAATTTAATAGTTGAATTCATGACTTAATTGGAGCTAGATCACCATAGGAAACCCAGAAGCACTGGAGGGCCGTTTCATCCTAATATGGGAATCCTCAGCAGTACGCGTCCGCAATCCCGCCCCGCGAGATTCGAACCCAGAACATTTCGGTCTCGCACGCAAACGCTTAACCTCCAGACCACTGAACTGGCCGGCATACAACTGTGTCAATTGCGCCGCCGTCCACCATTGTCTTCAGTCAGTTACTGTTTCACAACAAAGGTTAAACGCTCGAGCGCGAGTCTGATCAATCCTGGGTTCAAAGCTTGCGAAGTCAGATCGTGGATGCGCACTGTTGAGAAGTCCCTGATAGCCCCGTCCAATGCTTCCAGGTTTTCCATTGGGGTCTATCTCCAAATGACTTATGAATTCAACTATTAAAAATAACTATTTATTTATAAAATGCAAAAGGTAGTTTGACTAGAAAATCAGTATTTTCTCACGTCAATAGTTTCGCTGATGTTTTTCTACTATTTTTTTTCTACTTAGATTCACGCTAAGCTTTCATATTTACCTCCATTTCCCTCAACTTGAATTTTCTTTGTTTAAGATTTTAATTATTAAAATCTCTGGTCCCAAACTCAATTAGTTCTCTTGTTTATTATTAAATACTTAAAAGAGTGAGAGGAAGAAAGAGAGAGTATGTATAACTCTATGAGAAATCATTATTAATAATTATAAATGTTTAAAACATAGTTAATAAGTAGACTATCTAAAGAGACTGAAAAGAGTGTGTGTGTTATTTGTTTACTCTAAGTTACTTCAACTTTGTTACAAAAAAGAAATATTGTCTATCTATGACTACGTTATTGCTTGTTTGAAATAATGTAAGAATGAATAAGTAACGATTGGTCACGACGACCGACCCTAAATAAGAACATATTCAGAAATAAAATAACTGTTTAGTAGTATTGTAATGAACGAGAACACAAATGGGGATAACAAAATGTA
The DNA here is from genome assembly GCA_944470205.2 of Schistosoma margrebowiei. Lineage (NCBI taxonomy): Eukaryota > Metazoa > Platyhelminthes > Trematoda > Strigeidida > Schistosomatidae > Schistosoma > Schistosoma margrebowiei. The sequence goes on along the minus strand of OX104026.1, from coordinate 40,051,030 downwards.
TTTTATTACAAAATTACAGAGTTCTTTGGTAAAATGTGATTCCAAGTTCACCTAGTTTGCGAGTGGAACTAAGGCTCTATAATCAAAGACCAATAAGCTAGATATTCTGATGTGTCACGGCCCCGCTAACTAGAGAGAGTATTTGAAATTTGGAGCGGGGAAGTATCTTCCGCAAGTATTCAGAAGTACGAGCGATCCCGACCCATCTAGTCGGAAATACACTCATTTATATATTGGTTTGTACACCTATTTTTGATTAATAATCAGAATAAATGACATATATATGAAAAATACCTAATACAAGAATGTCGTATATTATACAGAATAAAATGACATAGAGGAAAACGAAACAAATACTATACTATATCAATCAAAATTTGACCTTTCATTTCGTCATAACAATACTTCATTTGTAAATATTCCATCAATTGTCTCAACTTTCATTGTTCCTTCATTTTTATAACGATTACTATCTGTTCCCATTCTCATTGATTCACTCTTTCCAATCTTCTGCTGTCAAGCCTTCCATTTCTGACTGGTGTTATATACTACTTATATTTGTCGACATCAGTAGCACATACCACATTTTGTCATATTTATATACAAAATATAAAGGTGAAGGTAAATCTAATTCGAATTTGTTTGAAGTACAAACATATTTTAAGAGAGTTGAGTGGAAAATTGAATTCAGATAACTATAAAATTTAAAAACATAAATATTTGTTAGGATGAAGAATAGAAATGAACAGACTCAGATAGGAATTCTTTTGGTTTCGGTATATCCGATAACTTTTGATAACTTAGCGATTTTGCTTCGTTAATCGATCACCTCAATAACCGTTATAATATAAATTTAAATGGTGATTAAAATCAGAAAGCAATGAGAAGCGGCAAATACAATTTATTAGCGGATAGCACAGATTGCAAAACTATAAGCACATCAAAGGAATTTGAAGCGGAGAGGCGAGCAATTACATGGGCAGATTTATAGACAAATTGCATTAGGTCACAGCAAAGCAAAGCGAAAGTTAGTAATAGGATTTGAGTACATATATACATGAGGAGGAGGAGGAGGATAAATCATCAACATTTTAGCTCGAGTCTGTTATGTACTCTAGTGATCATAACGGTACAAAGAAATATGCGAATAGTTACTATTTTAATAACATTCTGTGTTAATTAATTTAATAATAAAAGGGCTTAACCAAAATTAACCATAATCGAAATTGATTGTAAGATAGTTGTTATATTAAGAAAGGAGAAGTAAAAGTTGAATTAACAATAATGGTGCAAAGCAACGATCACCAGTGAGACCATAATTTATAGACGACTTTTGCGCGATGTCAAGGTGACCTTAAAAGTATCTACCTACTTAATAGGGTTAAATGAAAGTTATAAAGTAGTCTGAAGAATTAAGATAATGATTTACAGTTGATGGTAACGGTAAGGATTTATATTTATGGTTTTAATCACGAACTGACATCAGTTAAAATGCCAAGACGTTATTTGAACAAATGAATGAGTGAATTTCGCGCCAAAATCTGAAACCTGTTATCCTAAATCTGATTGGTTCATCCATAAATTATAGTCTTGCCAACTGTGATTATATACTGACTTTAAGCGTAATCTATTTATCACAATTCCATACTATGAATGCTTCGTTTAAGATATAGTTATTTTAAAACTAACGTTTGTCTTTTTAAAAAAACATGTTTCATTATTTTTTCATATATCAGGAATAAATATTCGTGATTTGACAGCTAATGTAACTAGTCCATCAGGCGTAAGTCAACGATGTGATGTCTTAGCTATGGATGATGTGAATTACACCATTAAATTTGTACCACAAGAAATGGGTGTACATACTGTTTCAGTACGTCATCGAGGATCTCATATTTCTGGTAAGTAAAAAAACATATATATATATGTATATTTATTTATAGTCAATTCAAAACTAATAATATTTCTCAATCTACAATATGAATTATTTTTCATTTGTTTTTTAGGAAGTCCATTTCAATTTACTGTTGGTCCTATTACAGAAGGTGGAGCACATAAAGTACATGCTACCGGTCAAGGATTACAAAATGGTTTAACTTATTCATTAAATGATTTTAGTATTTATACTCGTGAAGCTGGTGCAGGTGGTTTATCAATTGCTATTGAAGGACCAAGTAAAGCTGAAATCAATTTCGAAGTTAGTTTATGATACAGTTTATCATTAATAATAAATGAAAGGTAGTGAACAATTTGATTATATGAGAGAAATACTTATGCTAAGGTATTATGATATCAATTGAGCAACGTAAGAAGATGCAGTATCATGGTACACAGTGACCAGCAATAGGTCCATACATCATTTGTTCCTTCAAGATCCTGGAACCCATGTACACCATTTGGTTTAAAATCAGAGTTCTTCTATTCCCCTAAATAGCTCCTCCATATTCTTCATCCCGGTTGAAGCACCGGACATTCACTTTTGGTCCTCTTAATTTAGTAAAAAAAGTATCCTTACGTCGAGAAGAAAGTGAGCAGGACTTCCCTGGTAGTGGCTGTATTGGTGTGGCTATGTGAGAGTATTTGGAGAGGGAGAAACGATTCTTCCAACCTTCGACTGTACCAGATCATTGGGGGGAGTTTCACTACGATACTTTTTGGATAACATTTAAATTAACTACCTTTTATGATGAGAATGCTACGAAGTTTGACTTTTGACTAGGCTTCAGTTCTCATCAGAACACTGTTGATTCAGAATATTGTTTGAACTAAAAAACGAACATTTGTTTTCCTAGTCACGTTTTTGACATTTTATTCCTTCAATTTAGGCCGATCATTATGGAGTGAGTTAGCCAATCGATATCGGGTTGTTAACGTGTGAAATTTCAACGGTGAAATTGAAAGACTAAAATGATCCCTGCGTAAATTATACTGTCTTCACGGCAGACCAGTTATTTCGAACCTATTGATCCTTCTGTATAATGTTTTAGATTTAGCTTCGCTAATTATTCCCTTGTAAGCTTTAGTGTTTCAATACATGGGCTCATTGTAGTACGTACTTGTCTACACACTTACTAGTATTTCGTATATTCTTTGTAAAATGAAAGTCACATAATATTCAAGGCTTCTGTGTGTTGTCAACTACGATGGGCTATCTGTTCACAGCACCTTTTATTGTTTATCTATCACCTAACATTCAAATGAATGAAGTATACATGTTCTAAACATATTTCTTACTTGGCTTATTTTATTTTGTTATTAGTAACACGATTGATTCACTGCATATGTACGCAGTAATAAGCTCTTATATTTCATTTGTCATTATGCAACTGGAGTTAATTAAGAGCTAAAAACCCTCATCCATACGTGGATATTGATTGTTGGATAAAATAAACTATTATATAAACTTTTTTATACATCCATGTCTATGACTTCCACCTCATGTATTAGAAGCTATTTCCATGCTTCATGTCAGTCAGTCAGTCAGTCAGTAACAACGTAGAACTTCGTACGTACGTACATCAGTTCGAGTTGCCACATCACCTTAACACAGAGATGCAGTTGTCGATTCAAATCCCATTGTGGTAGAGGTAGCAAGAGTGTAAGCAGTGATCGGGAAGATTAGGGTTTGGAGATGTTATTTAAACAGTATAATTCATGCTTCCATGCTTCATGGAATTAAGCTGACTTATTACTAGTTTACATACAGAATATAAACACAAAATAAGCATGGTAAAATGTCATCAGTTATTGAAGGGGATTAGTTTATGGGTCAATCATTATCCAATCAGTGAAGACTCCATTGTTAGGTCTAATCTTAGGACATCGTATCATTGGTACAACATGAACAGATTTTAGTTAAACCACCAATGGATAAAAGGAAACTCTGGATAATTGTTTCGTCCTAGTATGGGGCTCCCAGAAGTGCGGACTCAAGATCCCGTCACAGAGAGTCAAATCTAGGACTTTTGATGTTTTGCCCGAACTCTTAATCCGTAAACCACTAGACCTGCATTCAATAGTGTACACTTCTAACGTCAGTCAATTTGAGATATTACGCGATCATCTTCCATTGCATCTGATAGATGACTATCCCACACAACTGAATATGGTTCAATCATGAGGATTCTATAATCTCCACAAAACCCTAAACTTTCATGAATTTTGTTTTTATACGTAACAGATTATTCTTTGCAAAAACTTTTCAATATCGTTTTAAAATATGTTCAATAACAATTTTCGTGTATCTTCTAAAGGATAGGAAAGATGGTTCATGTGGAGTTTCTTATCGTGTAACTGAACCAGGTGAATATTTATGCTCTATTCGCTTCAATGATGATCATATACCGAATTCACCATTTCGTGTTATCATAAATGAAGCAATGGAACGAACATTCTATACACCTGAAACTAAATTATTAAATATTACAAGTATTCAAGATCGTGGTCTGTCGGTAAGTAATTAGGAAAAACAATTTTTTCATGCAATTAGGTCCTTTAAATAAAGCCAGAACAAATATTGATGTAGAATAATTTGAATTCATTATATTTCGTGGTTTCTCATCAGCTTTTATTGTGGGGTCGAGTCGCGATTGACTATGATCACCACTACAAGAAGGTTGCGTACCAGATATCAGAAGGCGTTTGGAGTTTGTAGCAAGATATATTTGCTAGCGATCTTGTGGTATCGAAAGAATACCGAAAGGATACAAGCGGAATCACTGAGCAAACGTAAGTGCGTGTAAATTCACAATCAACCGAAGGAAAAATGTCTTTACTACAGTTAAACAAACAAGTAAAACAATCACTGGTACAATTGGTTATAATAATAATTGTTTCCGTTAAACTAATCGCGTTCTCTTGATAAAAGTAGGTCACTGCAAGCTGCTTACAACCAAATATGTATCAGAAGGGGTTTTGTGGAGATTGTAGTAATTTCAACAGTTGAGATCATGAGTAAACTAAAGCTAGACCACCATGGGAAACCTAGAAGCACTGGACAGCCGTTTCGTCCTATTGTGGGACTCCTCAGCAGTGCGCACCCACGACTTCGCCTCGCGGGACTCGAACCCAGGACCTGCCAGTCTCATGCCAAGCGCTTAACTAACTAGACCACTGAGCTGGTCGAATTTCGACGGAGATAATGTCCAACTTCAACTAATCCACGAAACTGAACGACACACCTACCATTGTTTTCACTAAAAAAAATGACATTTCGTACGTGGCTTTGAGTTACAAATCTTTGTGTTCTTTTTTGAAGTTTGATGGTATTACTGAGTTGACCAAATTGAAATATGTGAAGTGAGTTTAGGATCATTGATCCCAAAGCTTGATAGTTCAGTAATTTGATCACTGGTCTAATATCCAAATTAAAATCAAATATGATTTCAGGTGTATAAGCTCACTTATATATATACAGTAATAAAATTTCTGTATGTTAGAAATAATGACAATTAGGCTAGTAATTTTAACCTTAGAAATCTTTTATATAACAATATATTTCTTAATAGCTACCCCCTTGTAGTTATACTCCCCACTTAAAATCAACTATTTCCTAAATATACTAATCTCTTTTAAGACTGAAATTCACTTAAATGTCAAAGTGTCATTATTTCATTACATAAAAAACAAAATTTCAAAGTGTAACATTTACATTCCAATCATCTTTTGATTGAATAATATCGACCGTTTTTGTGGAAAAAAAACATCTGAATGTTGGTTTACAACGTACGAAACGTGTTGATTTGAATGGCTTTGAGTTCACAAACTGACCTAAGTTAAGGATCCATTGGGTACCAGAACGCAACAGACAGCTATTTTATCTTATTATGGGACTCTAGATAAATGAGAGCTCATTATCCCACTGAAGATCGAACCCAAGACTTTCAGGTTCTACGAATCACCCCTAATGTATATCTACAATTAATTCGCGCTACTATGAAATCATCTTCCATTGTATTCAGTAGATAACTATCTTAACCCCTGTATTGCTGTACCCAACTGATCACGGCTTTACACTAGACTTTTAAGAATTACTGCTAATAATTAACAGGTTTATGATCTAACTAACAAACAGCGATCTCGAAAAATCCGCTATACAGGTATCCGTCTGATTGTATCTGGGAATTAAATGATGATTAGTAACACAATGTTATTGGTTATTTCTGTAATAAAGGTTATCCTTATTGTCTGATCAAGCTTGTTAACCATTAAGTAAACTCTTCACAACAAAAATTTTACGTAGTGATATATAGAACATAATCCATACAAGTTGTCAAACAAAGTCTTGTGACTTTATATTCATAACCATAAAAGCTCTATTTGACAATTTAGTCAAATGAAACGAAATATAATATCTCAAATTAACATCTAACTTTTAGACTCAATTTACCAAGGCCAAAACTATGAACAATTTTTTCTCTTTAAAAACAGATTTTTACAGTGATTATCACTTTTTCAGGTTGGTAGTCGGAAAGGAGTGTAGTAAACATACTGTAATCACTGAGACGTCAGAAAAGAAATTGGTGACTAAATAATAACCTCAACGGTTTGAAGGTCTAAAATATTCTTCTTTTTTACATTTTGAGAACAACGTTGTAGCGGTAAATAAATCCCAATAATAAATAGTTCTATAAATCGTCGACACTGACTCTAACCTAACTGATGACGCTCGATTAGACATCCTCACTGGGTACACCGTGCCGCACATCTCAACGCATCAATCATCTTCAATATATATATATATGAACCCCTTGATTTCTGACTTCCAGTTTGACTGGCTTTGGGATCCTAGATTACAAAGAAGTTATAGACAACAGTGTTGTCAAATCCTAAATACCAGCGTCTCGTTTAACCTTTCTTTTAGTTTCAGTGATTTTATATTGATAAAATTTAGACATTGTCAATGGAATCTAAAAACAATCCCCCAAGTTGAAAATTTTCAACTTTTTCATATATATTGTTATTTCTGTTGTATTCTTTATAGATTGGGCGTCCAACAGCATTCACAGTTAATTACTCGGGAATGACAGGTAGAATGAGAGCATATGTAGTAGCTCCATCTGGAATACAATCAGATGCTCTTGTACACCAAGTGGATGTTGATCAGCACGCAGTACGATTTACACCTCATGAAAATGGAGCACATTTGGTGCATGTACTGATGGATGAACGTCCAGTACCTGGAAGTCCATTCCGTGTATTAGTTGGACAAGAAGAAACTGGTCGTGTTACGGCCAGTGGGGAAGGTTTGACTCATGGACGTGTTGGTATGTTAAATATATTAACTTATCAGGAATTAATACTCACTAAGGATACTATGGTTAAAAACTTATTTTTATTGAACAGATTTTTTTACAACCACTTAATTTGTCTTAGTTTTATTGAAATCAACCGATCTAAGTTAAACAACATATTTTTGACATACATTTTACCTTACTTAAATATAGTGAGTAGTAACACAGTTTTTCATGAAAAATACCTTTGTTTCATCAGATTTACAGTAATAACAAGAATGAGCCGAATAATTTGAGGCAATTAATGAAACTGCTTGGCAAATAGCTTCAGATATCCTTACCGCAATAAATATGACTAAATTTCTCACTCTTATATATTAAATTTACTTGATTTACTGATTCGTGAAACAAACATTTGGTATTATTAAGGCTTCAAGAAATACAGTACAGAGAATCTCCATTTTCTTCATTCGGACTGTTATTATTTCTATAAGGAATATAATATACCATAGGAATCAAGACTGAAGTAGAGATCTGTTGGAAAATTCAGTCTGTTGGTTTATTGCTTTATTAAATTCTTTAGTATATTCACTATACGTCATCCCTTATATATCTGAAATCAGAAGTTTATAGTGAAGACCATTCATGTAAATAATCATATGGTCTATGTTTATGGATGTGAATTAAGTTGAAGAGACCCAAGGTTTACTCACTTTCCGTGAATTTCATATAACCTTCTCTCGCTATACACATCAATTTAACAACATTTGTCTACTTATCTTACTCAGGTGAACGTAATCGATTTTTCGTAAATACTGCTCAAGCTGGAAATGGTGCTTTATCAGTTACTGTGGATGGTCCTAGTAAAGTTCAATTAAATTGTACTGAACGATCAGATGGATACGATTTCACTTATTTGCCATTATCTCCTGGTGAATATCTTATCAGTATTAAATATGGTGATTCACAACATATTATAGGTTCACCATATAAAGTAAGTTTTTTTTTAATTATAAAAGATTCATAATTAACTTGGTTCATACCTGACCCCCCTTGTTTCACTTAACAAGAATAGGTGTCAGGCTTCGATTATCTAAAGGAGCTGAGTAATAAAAGGCATAATCATGAAATTGCACCTATTAATCAAAGAACAACACTACTTATGTTTTTGTTTTAAGAAAACCCCAGAACGTTTATCTACAATTGTGATAACAATATAATTTCATTCAATAACTCAATTTTCCTGGTCACTCAAATATCACAATTGTATTAATTTATGGTCATCTGAGTTTACTGTTTTGGCTGATTTTAGCAAACTCTTTAAAGTATTCACAATTTGTCTAAGTATTGAATTAATCTGTTAGAATATTAATCCAGTTATCTGATGTTATGGATGACCAACATTAGAAACTTTCCAAGATGAATAATTGATCCTTATGATCCTACGTAACTAGAGCACTTGTATAAATTATACTACTATATTGTTTAGAATGCCATTAATCAATTATTTTAGATACAAAATATCCAATTAAAATTCACGAACATCCGTAAGACTCTTAGAAAAATATATAAATACACTAATCAAGTGTAGCCATCTGTATTGTATAGGGATGAGATTATGATTATAAGAGTTAAGAAAGTTTCTCATGTAAATAGCAAGTACATGATCGAGCGTAATACGAATTGGTAGTCATGTATACTTCAAATAAAAATAGTAAGTCAACTTGGAGCGTTTCTTAGGAAGGCAAAAATTGAATGACTAAAGACAGTCCACAGTTAACAAGTCATATCAAAGTATAAAATGCGAACACTTTTCCAAGTAAATCATCCGTCGTTTTGATTTATGCTATGAAAACAATTCATTGATCACTGATTAGTGGTAAAGATTATTTTTGTCTAGTACCTAAGTACTGATTAAATTTTGTCGATAAAGACGTGGTGTGGATATTAGTTCAAATGACTAGCTGTTGTGTGTATTATGATGATATGCAGTTGGAAACCACTGCTCAGTAGTAATGTCGCAGATTTTGAAGCTGAATGACATGGGTTCAAATCCACCAGGGAACATCGGTTACCAAAAATTTGTATTTACTCCATGCTGATGAGTGCCAACTAGCGCGAAACTTAGTGTCACAGTTTCCTAACGACTAAGTTCAAACTACCTAACATGGTATAAGAATAGCTGGCTGATTTAAACAGTTGAAACTAATAATCTAGACAAACATTGAAATCTACACCATCCAGACTGCCTTCCACTTTAATATCAAGTAAATTCTCCAATGCTAGTTACAATAATAATAAACAATCAAAATTTTTATTTTAACAACCGAATATATCAAGCACTATAAACAAAGACGATAAATCACAGCGAGGAAAAACAGCACTGGTCACTTCATGAATGTGTTATCCCACTATTGAGACTCATTATATGTATAATGGCAGTGAAACATGGCAGGTAAGAGTAGAGGATATTCGTAAACTATTAGTATTTGATCATAGGTGTCTTCGAAATATTGCTCATATATCTCGGGACCATCGATCAAGTAACGCAGTTGTTAGGAAATGGGTACCAGGTAAGGATGGAAAATCAGTTGATGAAGTAGTGAAACTTCATCAGTTGAGATGGCTGGGACACACGTGTTACGTATGCCCAACGACCGACTGCCTCGACGTGCGATGTTCAGTGGTATAGGAGTAGGTTGGAAGAAAGCTAATGGCGGCCAGACCAAAACATAAGACAAGTCAATGAAGTCACTGACAAGTGGACTGAGTCATGTTGGTAGGTATACATTACCTGGTTGGGGACCGCGAGATGATAGCAACCGATGGTTAGAGACCCTGAATGACATGGCTCAAAATCGTTTGCAATGGCGCAGGTGCATCCACTCTTTATGTTCTCCCAAATTTTGACCTCTTTATTCCTTCTTCTCTCTTTTTTTCTCTTCCCAAATTTATTTCACTGGATTGTACTCTTTAAATAACATCTCCAAACCCTAATCTTCCCGATTACTGTTTATACTCTTACTACCTCTACCACTACGGGATTTGAATCGACAACTGCATCTCTGTGCTAATGTAGTATGGCAACTCAAACTGATGTTCGTACGTACGAAGTTCTACTTTGTTAATAACTGACTGACTGATATGTTTAATATCTTTAAATTTATCGAGAAAGTTACCTATTCTCCCAATACCACATACTGTTTTATAGTTTTTATCTAAACAAAAGCTCATATATATGACGTGAAACAATAGGACGAAACGGCCTTCCAGTGCTTCTAGATTTTCCATGGTAGTGGTCTAACTTCAATTGACTCATGATCTCAACTGTTGAAATTACTACAATCTTCACAAAACCCCTTCTAACAAATAGTATACTAAAATAAACCGTTGTTTTGTTTTCAACATTTAATGATGAAAAACAAACATAACCAGTAAAGTACTATTGTTAACAGATCATCATTTTAGCCTACAATCAACCACGAAAATTAATTTTGACCTTTATCATATTTATCTGTATTCACAACTTCAAAGACAGAATTGTACAAACTTGTAAATGAAAATGTTACGTAGTAACAAGAAAAAAAAAGTGGTATCATGATATTTGATAAATAACAAAATAGAACAATGATGTTTCATTTAATATATTAAATAGGCAATTGTTACAGGAGATGCGGTACACGATACAATCACAACTGATACAACACATGTTGTAGTAGAAACAGGAGGACGTTTAATTAATGGACCACATTCTAATCTTGGTCCATCTAGACCAGATCGTGTAACATGCTCTGGACCAGGACTTAAACAAGCATATCTTAATGAAACGAATACATTTACAGTTAATGCATCACAAGCAGGTAATTTTGATGATACATTAAATATGTAATTTTATTTCGTTTAATATATTTTTGGGAACTAATGATTTTTATTGTTTACATCATTAATTAATTTTAGTTAGGTTCTAAGTAAAAACCAAGATGCATTGGAAAGCCGTTTTTACTCTATTATGGAATTACTTATTAGTGTGTATTTTCCATCGCTCTGGAGATTAAATTCAGGGCCTTCAGGTTTCAATGCGAAGGTTTAACGTTGACATCATTGAGTTGATTTTTTTAATTTCATCAGATTAACTCACCAGTCCCTTTGGTATGAGAGAGACTATAAGGATGAGGTCTAATGGTATTATCCCACTTCCCAAACTAAATTGGGTGGAGCGCGATTGGGATGTAACGGTTTAATTTTCTTAATTCAAGCAATTCATAATATTGCGCATCCAACAATACAAATATAGGTGGTGGAACTAGGTAGCTTATCGTTATTTCATGAAATCCTTACTGCTTAAATGAATAAAAAAACGTTGCTTTGTTGTATGCTATTTCTGAGGGTTTTCTTTTACGTCGTATCATTAGTTATAAGACTTTCAGGAAAAGTTTCTTTCACTTTAGCTTTCGTTATGGAAACATGTTCCATAAGGAACTTTGATGAAAATCTACTATAACTCAGTAGATCATTGATAAATTTTAGCTCCTTTGGCAAAACATTATTCACATCTATATATTATTAATGCTTGGAAAATAAATGGTTAACACGTAATAGTAAGCAATTTAGGTGAATAGATAATACATTATCTAAAGTAGAACACTGTAGTTGCTTTTCTGTTCAGAATAGTATGTTATAATTTCTAATCCATGTGCTCATGTAATGTAGATTCATTTATGCACTATAAGATTGCATATTATGTATTCTAGATTTGTGATATTACAATTTAAATAAAAGAACCGATTACAATTACACAACTCATTACTACTGTGGTGTGGGTTACTTATATCCATATCAGTAGTATATAACGGTGGTTAGGCATAGAATGTATTTCAGCAGAAGATCGATAAGGAAAGAACGGAAACGGTGCGCAAGTGGTATGAAAATGCATGAGCAATGAAGTCTGAGACAATGGACTGATATTTACAAAAGGAACAGTGAAGTTTGAGACGATGGATTGATATTTTGCAAATTAACCATTTAGTGAGATGTTCTGTAATTTTGTGCCCTAATACATTCGTTTCTCCTCACTGGTGTTCTTGTTCAGTGCACCACTACGTTGCATGAAACAAAAGTGTATATGAACAGAGCTTAATTGAGTCACACAAATTTATAATGAATTGAGGGTCAGTGATATTTATTCATCTGAACACAAATATTGGTACAAAAGGGCACCGAAAACATATGCACCACACAATTCACTTGGTTTGTATGCGGGCTATTATACTGACCGTGTGTCCAGACCGAAGCAATGAATGATAATAGTTATCAAAATGATAACTATCAGCAGCTTATCATATATACTTAACTTGAATAGAAATCTGATACAATAAATAGTAAGCTCATTAAGTTGAGCTAAATTAAAATATTGATCAAATTGAATCATCAAACACAAATGAATCTCGATAATTGAGATCATGAGTCAATTGAAGCTAGACCACCATGGAAAACCTGGAAGAACTAGACGGCTGTTTCGTCCTATTATGGGACTCCTCAGCAGTGCTCATCCGTAATTTCGCTTCTCGAGATTCAAACCCATGACCTAGTATCTAGCTTCAATTGACTCATGATCTCAGCTATTAAAATTACTACAATCTCCACAAAATCCCTTCTGATGCAAATGAATCTTCATTGATACTGTATTACAATGTCTAAAACCACTGTGCATAAATTAAATTTTCATTACATTTTATTGTCATTCATTTTCTTAAAAACAAAAACATATTCCAGGTCATGATGTATTATATGTTGGAGTATCTGGACCAGTTGTAGCCTGTGAAGAAGTCAATATCAAACATATGGGTTATGGTCAATATTCAATTAGTTATACTGTACGTGATCGTGGTCGTCATTTAATTATGATTAAATGGGGTGATCAACATGTACCAGGAAGTCCATTCACTGTTGATGTTATCTAATTCAATCAAATGTTGTTGTTTTTTTTTAATAAAAAAAAGTCAACTGTATTACAATTTATCCAACCACCAAATTTAGTATCCTTCATGACAACATAACAAATTTGATGATAATTACACGCTTATAATTGTACTTTTAAATCAATAAATGATAGATATTTCTTTGCATGATTGTAATCATTACAATAAAGTATTATACACAAATATATTTACATATATAAGGGGGATGGAGAGGTGAATTGTTCCAACAACAAAAAAACACACCAGTAAAACACCTAATTTACAAATGCCTATTACAAAACAATTTGCATTGCTTTAATCCTTCATCGTTTTTTTTCTCTTTTACCCTAAGCTTTACCGAAATTTCTTTTCGCATGATTTCCTTTTTTTTATTCTTTTTTTCTTCTTTGGCTTTAAGAATGACTAAAATAAACATTCACCATTGGAAAGTATTCACTATACATACAGTATTGTTCTTTGTTTTGTTAGTTAGTATTTCGCTTTGCTAAAAAAAAAAAGAGAATCAAATGTTTACTATTATTATGATTTATATTGTTAATAGTTGTTAACTGAACAGATTTGCATGTTACACAGATATTGTACACATAAGTGTACTTCTGTATTGGTTGATTAATGCTTCTTTCAATTGTTTGTTTGTTTTCTATTCAAAGAATGAAAGCATATTCACTAACATTATTTATAATATTGTATTCTAATTCTACTCCTTTTACGTCTATAAACAATATTATTCCCATTTATTATTATTATTATTATTATTATTATTATTATATCATATATGTCATCAAGTTGAAACAATGATGTTTGAATGGAGCAAACAACTATCAACTATACATTGTGTTTTTCCCACCCTCACCCCTCATCCCCGCATAAATTGAATACCTTAATGTCTTATTACCCTAATAATTAATTATGGCTTCTTGTTTCTTAGTAAATTATTATTTAAATTACTTAATTTGACTAAAACTTACCTTTGAATTTAAATTAGTGAATAATTTTTTTCTTTGTTTGCTTTTTTGTTGTTTTATTGATCTTGTGAATTGGATGATAATCAACGATAACAGTAAAATATCTGTCTAATGTCTGAATATAATTTTAATTACCTTATGTGGTTAATGTTGTTGTTGTTGTTGATGATGGGATGAAAATTTCCACAAAATATTTAATAATTATTCATATAAACGTTGATACAAGAAGGCACCAAATAGATAGGCAGTGGAGCAATGTCAGGAGATGCAGTTCTGTAGTAGTCAGTGACCAGCAATAGGTTCATACGCCGTTTCCCGACCGTTGTTGCTACCTTGACATGGTGGTCGGGCTTGCCTATCGTGATGAAGCAACTGAGCTATACTGGCTGGAAAAACTGTTCCTCAAGGACCTACCATGTCAGACAGGTCGGCTGGAGAGCGGTAAGACTAAAAGCAACAAACCTAAAGTCCGAAGGCGAAGTCGTACTGCTGACTCTGTACAGAGGTGTGACAGCAGTAGGGTGTTTCCTTCAGACAACCAGCATGACAGCGATGCTGCCTTCTCACAAGGAGGGGTGGGGTTAGAAAAAGTCGACCCTAAAAAAATACACCTCACCTTATCCCACGGATATCCGTCTTCGGCAGTAAGGTCTCAACAAGTACGGAGCTAACACAAAAATTACCCATAAAAAGGTCGTGTGTGACCGACCTCAAGCAGTTGTCCCATAGGCACTGCGGTCACTAAGACCACGTCTAATCCAATTTCCTTTACAGGTACCTCCAGAGGAACCCTTCCACGGTGTGGGCAACCGGGAAGTGATAACCGCCCTCATACCTCTAACAGCACTCAAGACTGACATACGCCATTTGTTTCCTTAGGATCCTGGGGCCAATGTTCATCATTGGTTTGGAATCAGGGTTTTCCGATTCCCCTTAGTGGATCCTCTGTATCCATCAACTTGTTTAAAGCGTTAGACATTCGCTTTTCGCCCTCTCAATTTTGTAAACAACAGCAGTACTGAGAGAAGGCAGTGAGTAGGACTTCCTTGACAGTAGTTGTATGCACGTGGTCATGTGCAAGTATTGAGAGGAAGAGCTGATTTTCCTAACTCTCGGCCATACCACGGCATTCTGGGGCTATATGGATTTGTCAGGTGTTTGTAATAGGAAGGTGACCTCAGCTTGATATAGTTCAATGTTAGTATTAGCAAACTATACAAATGACGTTTGATGACTTTGAATCAGTATTAACGAAGTAAGATCCGCCCACAGCCAGCCATGATGCAGTTGATACGAATGTAGATAGTTTTCTGATTTTAAATATCAAGAACCTTTAAGTCATCCATTAAAATTTATTACTCTTGATACCTTTTGTATCCAAATCTGATTGGTCCGTCAGTATAACATACATGTGCCATTGAAGATTTATTCAAAAAATTACTTGTCATAATTACTAGTGACACCGATAAACAACTTCTTAAATTCAAATTCCATCCAGCAAATATTGATGAGTTTAAATGAAAAGTCATATTTTTTCAGCTGACAAGAGCATACTGTTACTAATTAACTCCAAGGCTAATACTGTTCTTTGCTGAGTTAACATGTTAAAGTGCAAATTTTACACTTTGATAGCTGGAATAAATAATTTCATTCATATGAATGATATCAGGCATAAAAGATTAATTGTTCAGTTTATCAGTAAAAGAATGTATACACTACAGTAAAATAGAAAAATACGTTTTAACGAAATCTGATGACGTAGAGATAGAAGCAAGACTGAGATCCTAAGATGTTTAGTTTAAAATATGATACAGTAGGGGATCACAAATTAGTGACCACCTGGACTGATCCATTTTTATGCTATTTCCTACGTTAGTAATGACTGACAATAACTTGAATAAAACAAGTGAAAGGCTTAAGTGTAACTGATAAAGACGTTTAGTATAATTTACTTACGCCTGTTACCCCTCATGGAGGAGCATAGGCTGCCCACCAGCACTCTCCATTTAACCCTGTTCTGGGCAACCTTTTCCAGTTGGTATTCATCCTTTTCATGTCTGCTTTCACAGACTTATTTCTAATCAAGTTGACAATTAGTTAACTCCTTAAATATTCCATCTCAAGACTAGCACCTAAACCTTGATCACCCGAGCAGTATCATAGCCCCCTCCCCGCACACGAATCAATGATTACTACAAGCCTCATTGTTATTGTATTTGGTGCCCCTTGGACCAATGTTTGTGATCAAATAAATAACATCTAAACACGTATTAGAGATTGTTTGATTGAAACATACCCACATTACGACCATTTGTCAAATAACAAGAAATAATGTATCACTAAACTGATTAGTTCAAAAAGATAATGACTAGATCTAAACAAGAAAACTTATTTAGAAAGGTAAATTATTACTAACTTGAGGTTTTAAATTTTAAGCAATGAGAATGCTCAGATCTAAACTTTGAACAGTAATGATCAATACGACGCAACATTAAAGATGTTGACCTAACACTTTTATCAATAATACTATGTAACTCATCTATCAAGTACAAAATTTTGATGCGTATTGCGGCGAGAATATAACTTAAGGACGACCTTTGAACTAATCTTAAGTGCCCTTGAGAAATTTCAGCCGATCAAAAAAGTATACAGTAATATATTATACAAAACCAAAAAATTAGAGGACACACTTCTTTAACATGGTCTAGAAACTTGTCGAGGTTAGAAAGAGGGTCTGCAGTTCTGAAATCGTAATGTAGACGGCACAGGAATTCATTCATGTGACTCCATAGTAGTCGGTCTCTGGAGCCATGATAAGGTCGCAAAAATTCTTTTAGCTTCGGTCATATTGCTTCCATATTATCGGTGTACTACCGTGATGGGGTCTACAAAATCTCGCTTGTTAACGATGATAAGACGCACGTAACCAAGCCTAGATAGGCATCGATGTGCTCTCTAGTCATCCATGTATATTACGGTACCCGGGTGCACATACTCTCCTATAATTAGTATTATCGTTGTAGCCTGTCGGTTTCTTACGTGCTGGAAGTGTCATTCTTGAGATGATTTATCAAATGTACCAAAGACCTCCTAAGTATACTTAAGGAAGTGCTACTTACTCAGTCTTTATTACCACTTCTTGCTCTATTGAATTTGCGTTTTCTAACAACTGTTCCATCAATTTCTACGATTCGCCCGATTCCTACAAACGACTGATTCAAACTTTCCATCTTTGAATAGAGCAAGAACAAACATTGATGCAGAATAGTATGAATTCATATTATTTCGAGGTTTCTATTCTGCATCAATGTTTGTTCTTGCTCTATTCAAATTCATAAAGGGAACCAATTGCATGAAACTTTCCATCTTTATTGCACATATATCTCGACAGTACTTTTAGTGGCTTTGGAATATCTGATTCCAGTTAGATCAGATGGATGATTGCTATCGAAATGTACATATCGTCAATCCTCTTGTATAATCATCGACTTAAATCGCGTCAGTGAATAACGGAATTAAATAAGTCAAATACGAGAACGAAGTTTTAAATACATTTATTTCGTACAATCGTTGATCTGCACAGACAATCGGAGAGACGGAGCAAAACGAAATGACACGTAGTAGAGAAGGCGTATGAGCCAACTCGATTTAATCAAGCGTTAATCGATATTTATAGTCAGACAAAAATAGGTTACAGACATGTGGTGAGTAAGATATAAAATGCACACATAGACACTCACATAAAAACAGTCAACGTTGACAAGCGAATAATTAACAAGGTGAAAGTGGGGACTCAAGATGAATGAATAAAGTGGCCTGTCTGGAAGCTAGAATAAGCTGTGTGGGCTTAACATAACAACTGACACTACATACTCATACCATTGAACTCCCGAAGCTTCAGTAACATCTGCAAAGGTGCTACTGGTGCTTCTATTGTCCAGTTTACAACACATATCTTAATCTGTCTTGGTGTCAATTGGGATCAAGCGAAAAATGTCCCCATTCTAGCAGACATTTTCCTATAACATATATTACATCGTAATACAACATCGTCACGATAGTCTGCACAATGTCCAGCAGTCATTTGAACACTTCAATCACAAATACAGAAACTTCTCAGTAATCCCATATGTTGTAGCCGCTCAACTATAACGTCCTCCTTGAAATCCGCTGTAAACAGATTGTACATGAGCATTAGGTGTTGAAATAGGCACCATGACCTTGAAATCGCTCACTCGCTCCTAGTTGGCTCGCCCATAAATTATAGTCTCGTCATCAACCTCACCACGAAAATCGCTATTACTATAGGTTTATTCTGAAATTTGTTTTTGTTTGTATCTTTAGTTCTCCTGACAGAAACCTGAACGGTACAAAAACTATGTATCAGCAGATTGATAAATTATCATATAACAAAGATACATCATATATGCAACTTTCAAATTGTCCTATATTGATATGATAATACGCAAGTGGGATATATAAATGAAATTTAAACGTGAATTAACAACAATGATTGTCAATTGTACATTACATGTATTTATTCAAATAATTTCTCAATTGACTGATGTCTATCTGGATTAATTCGATTATCCATTGAATGACAAACTATAACTGTATGGATTTATGGAATGTAAACTCGGATTTGAGCTTAACGGTTTGCACAAGGATTAGAATTAATACATGAACTAAAATCTACACAAAAAATAAATAATTTATTTACCAAGGGTTAAGCTAATTTTCTGAACTGTGAATCATATCCACCGTACATTATAATAGTCAATAATGATGGTGGTTGGAGGTAGTCGACAGGAACCCCTGAACCCGGGTTTCGTGCTACTTGGCACTCGTCAGCAAGGTGTACCTGTAATCGTGGGGGAACTGGTGCTCCCTAACGGATTCGATCCCGTGTCACACAGTTTCACAGTCAGAGACGTTACCACTAGTCTATCTGGGCCGCAACCGACCTCCTGTAAGACTGAGATGTAATCACAATTGATTGATCACGGGGTGGTGATCAATGTCATGCTTGTCTAGTCCTTCTTAGTGCAGATCGAATGCTATCGACCAATCATGCTTTTGTTTCGCCAAAAGGAAAACATTTGAATATGAAGTAAATAAGATTTAAATTTTATAGTCCAATATATATATTAAATACAATATAATATCCATTAAGTCACAATCTCAACAGTGATTGGCGATAATATTATTCAAAAAGAAATACCTAAAAAGAAAATGGGAGCTCCTTACAGAAAGTCAAGAAAATCAATCATCAGGCTATTAGTAGTCATTAGAAATACTAATATACATAGAAAATTAATGTGAATTCGGATCAAAACAGATTATGATTTATTTAAATGGAAAATTATATATAACTCTAAAATATAATTTACAAGTTGTTTTTATTTATAAAATAACATATCTATTTATTCTTTTTTAACGTTCTTTGTTTATCAGCATTAAGTACTAATTGTTCATTTAATGGTAATCCTTTGCGTAGTCTAACTTCTCGAATATATCGTTGTACTCTAGATATTCGACTTGTGGGTTCATCCATATTTTCACCAGTTCCATCATCACCATCATGAAGACTTGAGATAGGTAGTTTCGATCGAAAAAGTTTACTGGAACCTTTTGTGCGAAACGGTTCACTAAAAGATTCTTTACTATCTATAGAAGACACATCTTTTTGTAACGGATCGATATCTAGCAATTCCCAACCACCGGGACGTAATTGTGGAAGACTGACAACACCACTGGTACGTTTTCTTATTTCATCTGCAAGTCCAAAACTCTCAATAACAGGTAATCTGGCACTAATAACAAAAGTATTTTCGCCTTCTCTAAAATCTTCACCAACAACTCTGCCATATCGCCTGCGAAGAACTCCAAACATGCGTCCCAAAACATCACTTCGAGCCTAAGAAAACAACAGTTGAAATTTTTGTTATTGACAAGCAAGGGAATGAATTAGAAAATGAAGATCAAAGAATAAAATATTATGAAATGTCAACTAAAATATATTGTGTGTATAAATCAATTCGTAAATCTAATTTAAATTTGGTTTCCATAAGTTTAAACTGTATGTTCCTTCCTATTTGATTTGCTTTCATGCCTGAAAGCAAGGTTGTACAATTAAGTAAATAAATATAAACTTTTAAAAAAAGTAGCTAGAAACAGTTCGATATATAATTAGTAAGCATACTTGCAATTCCAAGTCATATACAGCGATCATTAAGCGTTGAAATGGACAGGATTGAAATGCAGCTATGCAGGCTCGTGTCATAGCTGGTGTTAAAAGACCTGGTGGAACATCATGTAACCATGACATGTCGGATCGTCGTTGCCAATAAGGAATTTCTTTGGTTGTGTCAAAACAAGTTTCCGTTTCGGGATTCTAGGAAAAGATAACATCAAAGAATGAAAGTGAACACATGAAATAATTTTCGTCACGTACAATGGACATGATTAAGTGAAAACTCAACTAATCGAACTATAGAATCGATTTTATGGATCAGTTGCTGCGTGGTCAAAGCCTTCTGTTTTTAATCAGCAAGACGAAGGTTCGGAACCTTCTATCAGACACTACAGTATTTTTTCCTGAGAAACTCAGTCAGTCAGTAACAACGTAGAACTTCGTACGTACGTACGTACATCAGTTAGAGTTACCACACCACATTAGCACAGAGATACAGTTGCCAATTCAAATCCCGTAGTGGTAGAGGTAGTAAGAGTATAAGCAGTAATCGGAAAGATTAGTGTTTGGAGATGTTACGTAAAGAGTATAATACAGTGAAATAAATTTGGGAAGAGAGAAAAAAAGACAAGGAGGAATCAGGAGATCAAAATTTGGGAGAACATAAAGAGTGGATGCACCTGCGCCATTGCAAACGATTTTGAGCCATGTCATTCAAGGTCTTTAACCATCGGTTGCTATCATCTCGCAGTCCCCAACCAGGTAGTCTACACCTACCAACATGACTCAGTCCACTTTTCAGTAAATTCATGGACTTGTGCCTTTTTTTGGTCTGGCCGCCCCTAGCTTTCTTCCAACCTACTCCTATACCACTGAACATCGCACGTCGAGGCAGTCGGTCGTTGGGCATACGTAACATGTGTCCCAGCCATCTCAACTGATGAAGTTTCACCACTTCATCAATTGATTTGCCATCCTTACATAGTACCCGTTTCCTAACAACTGTGTTACTTACTCGATGGTTCCAGGATATACGAGCAATGTTTCGAAGACACCTATGATCAAATACTAGTAGTTAACGAATATCCTCTACTCTTACCGGCCATGTTTCACTGCCATAAAGCAGGACGGAACGAACTGCTGCGCAGTAAACACGTCCTTTGGTTGATAGACGGATATCTCGCCTACGCTATAAATGACGCAAGTTAGCAAAAGCTAGTCGAGCCTTGTGTATCCGTGCTGAGATTTCGTCACACACCAGACCACAAGGGCTGATGAGACTTCCAAGATAAGTGAAGCGATCGACACGCTCAATTACTTCACTCCCTATCATTAGTTCGGGTGTCAATGCCACCCAGTCCTGAAGCAACATTTTGCATTTCAAGGGGGAGAATCGCATCCCGAACATGCTTGCATTGTTGCTTAGAGTGGTCAGAAGACTCTGCATTTTGTCAGCGTCTTCACCAAATAAAACTATGTCATCAGCATATTCTAAGTCAACAAGTGAACCTCCCGGTAGAAGTTCAACCCCTGGAAATTTAGATGAGGAGAGCGTTATCTCTAAAAGTACGTCGACCACAAAGTTGAACAAGAATGGGGAGAGTGGACAGCCCTGACGAACACCACTTGAGGTAATCAATTCTGATGACAGTTCGCCATAAGCTCTCACTCTACCAGTTGTGTTCGAGTAGAGAGCCTTTACAAGGTTAATGTACTTCTTTGGTACTCCTTTCAGTGACAAACACTGCCATAGAACCTTACCATTGTGGGGCGTCTAAACGTGTGTCTGTGTTCTAGAACCCGACGCAGTGTGAATATCTGATCTATACAACCACGTCCAGGTCGAAAACCGGCCTGATTTTCTCTAATCTGCTCTTCACGAGCTTTGATTAGGCGTCGAAGTATTATTGAAGCCAATGTTTTTGAACATTATATTAATCAAACTGATTCCTCTGTGATTGTCACAAGAGGACTTTTGTCCTTTCTTATAGACTGGCACAATCAGTGATGGAGACCAGTCAGATGAGATTACGTCCAGTTCCCAAATTCTACCTAAGACCTCAATTAATCTCACTGCTAATACTGAACCACCATCCTTAAAAATCTCAGGAGTAAGTCTGTCAGGGCCTGCTGATCTCCCTCGCTTCAGATTTCCTATGGCTTTTCCAACTTCGTAAAGAGTCGGAGGACCTACATTAACTTACCATTCAGGTTGACTGGAGATCGTGGGAAACCGAAGTGTGACTGAAGGCCAGTTGAACTGATCCCTAAAGTGTTCTGCCCGTCGATCCAATCTCCTGGATTGAGAATGAATAATATGTCCATCTTTCTCTGAGATTGTTTCGCTAACAGTCGGGTTCCTAATACCGGTTTCCTTAACAAGTCTGAACAATTGTCTGCTATTACCTATTACCGCTGACTTTTCCATCTCTCTTGCTTTCGCTACCCACCACTGTTCGCGATCATTGTGTAGGCTTCTTTTCAGCTTGTGCTTAAGCTGACTCCGCTCTTCATTATGTTCAGAGCCAGGTGGAATGCGTTTCCGAGCATCTATCAATGCGATAGATGCTGCTGAGATCCAGTGTTTCTCCCTAACCTTGTGGTTTACCTTACTAGCAGATATCACTGCTGTTTCCACAGCTTTTCGGATATCATTCCATGCTGCCTCGGGGTGGGCATCACATACATGGCTGCCTAACTGTTTTCCTAGTTGTTCCTGAAATATACTCTTAACTTGACTATCATTAAGTAGGCCCCTAAGAGGTTTCCTTGCAGCGTCTTTCCTACGTCCAGTAAGACGCAGACAGATACGCGCTCGTACTAGAGCATGATCTTATTTATTTATTTATTTTAACACATAAATATTGGTACAAGAGAGCGCCAATATATATGCGCCACACAAAACAATGTAACTTCGAAGAGATAGAAAAAAAAAAACCAAGGAGCACAAAAGAGAACGATAACGAAGAGATTGGTGTAATTTAGTGTGGTCGTAACAGTGGAACGGAAAAGAACAATCAGAAGAAATCTTTCAAGTAAGGGAGACACAACCACTTTTTATGAAGAAAGTAAAAGAAGGTTACAGCAGGATCGCCACTGGCTTCTATTCTGAGCCATATCTGATAACGTCTCTAGCCACTGTGTAGCACTATCTCTCAGACCCCAACCAGGGAGTCGTGAAGGACCAACACAAGCCAGTCCTTTGCAGCTTTCTTTCATACCACGACACCATGTCATGCACTGACCACCTCTCCGCTTTTTCCAACCAGTCCCAGAGTCGGCAAATAATGCACGACGTGGAATTCTCTGGGACGACATTCGTAGAACATGTCCAAGCCACCGAAGTCGGTGTTTCAAGATGGTGATCTGAATCTAAGCATGTGCTCCAGAATGAGCGACCGTCTTCTATCGAGCCCCTCCATCGGTGGCTGATAGCGACGTGATCTATTTTGGCCCAACGCTGGGACGAATTAGGGGGTCTCCATGTTAAAAGATGTTTTTCCTTATGCTTAAGGTTAGTATTTGCAAGAAAGAGGCGGTTATCCGAGCATAGCTGCAACAGACGGTCGCCATTATCTGTTCTTTGAGCCATGATGCTATAAGATCCACCCAAGTGTCTTTCCCTATCGCTTAGTTTACCTACTTGAGCATTAAAGTCACCGGTCACTATTACTACATCCGAGCGCCTAGCTTTTCGGAGAAGGTCCGAAAGCTTTCTATAAAACTCATCTTTTACATCATCTGCGCTGCAGTCAGTGGGAGAATAGGCAGAGACGACGAAGAGGCAACGACGAGTGTCCCTATCTTTTCGGATCCTTACTGTTCCGTTCAGCCGGACAGCGCACAAACGACTGTCTACTGGGATCCACTCTAAGAGAGCTAGTTCTGCCCTACGACTCAATGCTATACCTACGCTGGCGAGGCCACGGGAAGCAGATTCAGGGCTTCCAGATACACGAAGTGTGAATCGAGTCGGTTCTTTATTTCGGCATGGTGAGGTCAGATGAATGACGTTACTCGGATCCTGTATGCGCGTTTCGGAGACGCAGCACACATCGATGGCGCTGGATTCTAAAGTCCTAGCTAAGGAAGCCTGTTGTCCTATTTGGCACAGAGTTCGGACGTTAAAAGCTCCTACGTGTAGTTTAGAGCGTGGTTTCAGGAGACCAGGAATAGCGTTCCGCGTTTGCGACGTTTGCAACACAAAGTGTGGCTCAAGACTGAGTGCATAAACTTTTATTTGTTGAATAACTAATATAAAGTGATTAAATTGACTTGTGAGTATGAATCAACACTATTATACAGTAATCATATTAACAATTTTTTAGTTCCCGCTGATGCTTTACAGCTTAACCGATAAAAGGAAATCCATAAATTACGAGATTCTAGATACTTAAGCATAGAACGTGGTTTTAGACATACCTTGCTATTACTTAACATTCAATTATGCTCTTCTACTCCACTGAGACTGAGTTATTTTCACCAGGTCATCAATTGGACAGTCAGCTACAAGCGTTATAAAACTTGGCATTTACGTGCATCGGTTCAAGTAACGATATCATATCAGCACAGAGAGAAAAAATTACCAAAATAGATACCAAAGTAGTAGAAGCAGTAACAGTGTCAGTGGTAATAGAAAAGTTAGGGATCAACAATACGGTTTGAGAATGAATGAATTCATGAAATAAAAAAGTATAAGATAATTTTTAAACTGTAGATCTAGGGGAAGAGAAAGAGTGAATCCATCTACGTTATCGCGATCAAATGTAAGCCATGCCAACCAACGTATCTAAGCATTGGTTAGAATATAATCGCGAAGATCCTAAGTAGAGGATCCGCGCATACTAACACGATTCAGTTCAACAGTAAGCAACTTCATGGATCGATCCAAAAAATCCGTTTGTTGCTTTCTGTTCAATTCCAAACTACTCCTACAACACAAAAATCGCACATTGAAGTAGGCGAGATACAAAATACATGTCCAAACCACATCAGTTGGTAAAGATTCATCACTGCGATTTTCCTACTGCTTTGAATCTCAAGTTAGTATTACTTAATGATCTCAACATATTTGAGCAATTCTTCGAAGGCATTTATGGTCGAGTGCTGATAACCTATGAATATCACCTTTTGAAAAGTCACTCCTGGTTTTTAACGTATAGAATGAATTACTTTAAAAAAGCCATATATATATATATATATATATATATATATATATATATATATATATATATATATATATATATATATATATATATATAGAGAGAGAGAGAGAGAGAGAGAGAGGAGAGAGAGTTACCTGTAAAACAGCCACGTTGGAATTTTCGACATCAGACAATTGATCGGATTGACTATCTTCATTTTTTGAAGAATCAGAACACCAATTCTCATCATCATTATCACTATCTTGGTCAAGTTCTTCTGAACTACTGTGATAAAAACGCTCAATTTCATCATCACCATCATCATCTAACCATGAGATGGATGTTAATCGTTTTGATTTACGTTTAGATTTATTACTTAATAATTGATTATCTGGTTTATTATCAGTTGAATAGGTAGTGGCAGTAGTAGATGATGGTATTGAATTTTCCAATGGTAACGATGCTGTTAATTCATAGTTCATATTTGATTCATGCGATTTATTTTCTTGACAAATAGCATTATTACTATTAATAGTAGTAGTAGTAGTATTGTCACTACTATAATTTGGTAATTTTAATGTATCCAAACTTTCTGCAACAATTTCTTCTAATACAAACACAATACCATACATTGGTTCAGCACAAAGTGGTCCTTTTAAAGTGGCCTGTTGAAAACCTCGTAGCAATGCTTTACCATAACTAATAATTGGTAAATTGATATTCGATTTTTTATTTACATTGTTTAAATGTATAGTAGAATTATTCAATGATGAATTAAGTTTTTTACCCCAAACAGTACATAATGGAAAATAATCGGTATTTAAATGACTAATTAACACATTTGGTCCAGTTTGATTTGGTCCAAAAGCTAACAATGATGTTGTTATTTGATTCCAATTGATAGAACATGCGGTAGTACATTTTGATGTTAATTGAGAACAGATATTTGATAACTGTTGCTCGAATTCAGATAAAAGCTTAGTGTAATTTAATGCCTAAAAAGAGAAAAAACAATTATTTTTACTCACAAGATCAGACTCATATACAACGTAGAACCTGATATATATAATGCATCAGTTCAAACTGTCATATTAGAGAAGTATAGCGAGATAAAATTATTAAAGTAAATAACACAGTAGCAGATATAGTGAGAGTATCAGTAGTAGTAGTAGTAGTAGTATTAGAGGAAAAGAGTAGGTATGAATAAAGTATAACAACATTTTGGAACCCAGAGTCCAATAGAAGACAAAGGGTAAATGCGCCTTCGCCGTTGCAAACGATTTTATGCCATGCCACTCAAAATATCTAACCAGTGGTTAAGATGGTCCTGTGCACCTAAACTAGGTTGTCAACACCTATTTAAATGTCCCGAAATGCCCTGGTACAGTCGAGAGTGGGAGAGTCAGCTCTCTCTTTACAAACGTTCTCACATAACCAAGCCTATACAGCTATTGTAAGGGTAGTCCTACTCACTGCCTTCTCGGAGTGGAAATATTGTTTACGAAATTGAGAGGACCAAAAGTGAATGTCCTGTGCTTCAAACGGGTTGATGGATATGGAGAATACGTCTAGGGGAGTTGGATAACCCTGATTCCAAACCAATGGTGCACATAGGTTCCAGGATCTTGAGGGGAAAATGTCGTATGCACCCATTGTTGGCCACCGTGTACTATAGGACTACATCTCCTACCGTTGCTCCACTGTCTTGTGGATTAGACCTCTAGGTCAAAGGCTTGGGAAGTGACCCTCCTAAGAAAATCACCTTTTTCGATTTGGGCGCTCGGAAAGCAATCCAGTTCTCACACACATCGAATGATTTGTGTGGCGCATATATATATATATATATATATATATATATATATATATATATATATATATATACCTTAACCTTAACCTGGTAACACTCCATTTGATGGATGAACTAATCAGATAGCATCTCTTGTACTTTTAAGTGAAGTTCATTCATACATGTAGCTACAGAGCGATTTGATATTACGTCAGTTCGTGATTAAAAACCCAACTCAAACGTCATCCTAAGTATTTAACCCTAACTAGGAACAACGTGGGGACTCTTCAAAATTCATTTGCACATTTTTAAAGGTGAGTAATCTGCATCCATAAAGACTAGTTTATGTTGTGGCTGTTTTGATTTACAGAGAGTAACCTATGAAAGATTAGTAGATTTACTAAGTAAAATCAATCCACACTTTGCAATGTTACCATTTTCATTCTCATAAACTATCTATTTATAAAAGCCATGTTCTAATTGGTTAGTAAACCAGCTGAAAATATGTCGCGGTTGTTTGAAGCTGCTTCCTAATACATACTTTTACCATAAATACATAGGAATTTTATATTGAATTTACACGAAAATGTTTTAGTATCCTTATAATTCGTTTACAACTACCTGACTGATTGAAAATAACTTTATCAGTATATTCGAATTTGAGTCGAAAAAAAGTATGAATGAGTTAAAAGTCTCTTCTATATACAAAAATTATTGATGTTCATATTCAGTCAGTCAGCTACAACGTAGGACCAGGCACATATATGCATCGGTCCAAGTTGCCATACCTCATTAACACAACAAGATGGACACCGGATTCATAAAAGTAGTTAATTCGGAGTTGGTAATATATAAAAGAAAGATTGCAATGAGGATATAGTACAGGAAGAAAGCATTGGTTCGTAGAAAGTTATGAAGCGACTTTAATCTCTTAGTTTAAGGGAACACAGAGAATGCATACTCTTACGCCATTGTGATAGATTCTGAGCCATGTCATCAAGAGTCTCCAACCATTGCTTACGACAGTCACGCGGACCCCAACTACGTAGTCTGCATCTACTAACATGGCTCAGACTAGAAGTTAGTGACTTTAAGCACTGATACCACGTTTTAGTTTGACCGCCCCTAACTTTTTTCCAACCATCTCCAACACCGGTTAGCATTGCACGTCGTGGTAATCGGTGTTCAGGCATACGTAACACGTGGCCCAACCATCTCAGTCGATGAAGATTCACAACCTCATCAACTGATTTATCATCATTCCCTAATACCCTGCGTCTAACCCCACTATTACTTACCCGGTGATCCCAGCAGACGCCAGCTGATGTTCTTAATGACTAAAACACTATAAATTGGTTCATATAGGAAAAAAAAGAAAAGAAATATCAAGTTTTTTTCCAACTTACTTTACTTTTAAAAGCTCGAATTAATTGAGAAACTTTTGAAGATCCATAATGTTCAATCCATTTTAATAATTCACATGGCATTGGATGAGCAGTAACTCGTATTAATATTCTTGTTCTAGGTTTACTATGTGGTAATTGAAATATACTAATAGGAAAATTATTAATATCTAAATTATGATGAAAATTATGTAATTTTTGTGTACTACAACTTATCGATTTTAAATTATCCCCAGTATTAGTATTAGTAGTTGGATTTAATTCATCATCTCCTGTAGTACATAATGATGATGATGATGGTAATTGTAAATGAAGACTTTTTAATTGATCATAATTCATATTCAATGTTAAATTAAACTTTTGTAATAAACTTTCAAATTGAATATAAGCTTTCTCATAAGATGCATTAGACAGGCTAATTAATGATAAAGAATTCGATGTATTACATACATCAATAATTGTTTCACGAAATGGTACAACAAATGGAGATATTTGTAATTCAACTTCAGGTGCAAAATATTTTATTAAATCTTCTATACATTTTTGTAAATGAATTTCACCAGCAGCACGTATAATATATTCACCATTAGCTGTAATTGTTACCTGAATAGAAGAGAAAATAATATTTTAAATTAAGATAACTGTATATTCAGACCATCTAGTTGAAGTTCATGCGATCATCGTAACTAATAGTTGGAGACATTAGGAGTCAGTTAGTCAGCTACAACGTAGAACCAGGTATATGCATATGCATCGGTTCAAGTTGCCATACCTCATTAGCACAACAAGATTGCGATAAGGATATAGTACAGGAGGAAAGAATTAGATGGTAGAAAGAGAGATATGAAGTGATTTTAATCTCATAGTTTAAAGGAAGACAGGGAGTATATACTCTTACGCCATTGTGAACGAATCTGCGTCATGTCACTCAGAGTGTCCAATAATTGGTTACGATAGTCACACGGACCCCAACCAAGTAGTCTGCATCTACTAACATGGCTCAGACTAGAAGTTAGTGACTTTAAGCACTGATGCCCAACCATCTAATTAGGAGAAATAGTTCAAAATCAGTCGAAATGATGTAGATATATTCATTCTTTATTTTGTCTTAAATGTTCAGGTTCAAAACTATTCTATACCTTCATTCCTAAAATTAAGTCTTTCTTGTCCCGTTCTTAACTGCATGACAGGACCTCAGGATAAACTAAGTCCTATATAGAGAATTTTGAATATAATTCACTTCTACCTGACATTTTTGTTGAGAATGTTGTTCAGAAGAACAATGAAAGCTTCACGATCAAACCATCCAGCTCATAGAACGAAAATCTATTGAATAGAGTATTTTGTACTAATTAGGCCATTACTAGTACACGCAATATGTATGTACGTAACTCGTATGTAACACGTGCAGGATTTACTTACTTAGTCTTGAAGTATATTACTTTTTATTTATATTAATTTTTGGTGGCTCTCCCGGTTAATGTAAGAAGAGTACTAATTAAATACTTAATTTTACAACATTACATCGCCTCTTCACGTCAAATGACATTGTGAAACATGTTGGGAAGGAACTTAAAATAAAACAGAAGTCGAAAGACCTTTGGTTACTGCAACTAATAACGGTAATTTCACATTTATCTCAGCTCTACATTTTAGTCAGTAGTAACTACCACCTTAAAATATCCAGCTTATGTGAACTGGAACATTTATTCCTTGATTTATAGTCTCACTACAAACCTTAGCTAAATATCGTCAAAATCAATAACGAATTTTTGTAGTGTCATAAAATACATCGTAACTAAGTCAGAGATGAAATATATAACTTATATTTTTACAGCTATTGATAAATTCACTATTAGCAAACAGTAACATTAAAATAAACTTACCTCAGCACAGGGATCAGCACGATCTAAAAGTCGAAGACCACGTTCCAATCTATAAACATCTTCAGGATTTGTAGCAGATGCAGGTTCAACAGCAACTGAAATTACTGGTGCCCCATGCCAAACTGCTAATCCGGCTAACGGGAGAACAGGAGCCAGTTCAGTTTCACTGCTATCTGTTTTATTAAATGAAGAAACTAGAGATAGTCGGCTGACCAAGAGACCCGATTTCGGTAGACAAGCTATTAAATCTGGTCCCGTAAGACCTACTATGTTTCCAGATGGTACAGGTTCGAGAAGTTTAACGAAATCCGACTGACCTCCTAATAGTTGAAGGACATGAACAACGCAAGCTACGTAAACATGACGTAAATATTTAGGACCAGTCAATCGATACTCGCCTGAACCTCCAACAGATCCTGAACGACTAACAGGTAAAGAACCAGAATTTATTGGACTAAATGTGCAAAAATTATCAATTGAACCGGTTTCATTTCCTGTTAATGAAATTTCGGCATCTTCATCATCGTTTCGCAAACGAACAGGACCAATTGGGAGACTTTCAGGATCTGTATCCAAGAGATATGAAGGAACCTGACAGCAAAATAAGTAAACTTAAAAAAATGGAAGCTACTCTATGTAACATGATATGCATACTGGTATTTTAAAATTTAAATAGTTGTTCTTGGCTAGTTCAGTGAACCTGAAACAACAGGAACCAAAATTTGAATATATGAAAATGTTTAGACAAATTAAAAAAACTTTAGACTATTGAAATGCAATATTTAGACATTCGTGAAAAAGGAAGATACTTCAAGATGGATTTAAGATACAAAGGCTGTTGTCAGAACGTATCAGTGATATTTTGTTTCAACCAGCCAGTAGCGTTAGTTATCACTTATTTGATGAGTGAAGACTGTGGAAACTAGCCGGTTAACAAAGCGACAACATAGAATCAAATATATCAAAACTGAAAACTATTCATCACTTTATTGTTTACAGTTTAGTGACTGAATGCTATTCATAAACCAGTCTCACAGTGAACTAATCGCTCCTCGACTAGTTCGACAATAATGTTTGTGATTGCAAATACTCTAAATGATTTGGATTGTAGCCCCTGATGATACGTAGACTTTACTAATGTGCCAGACACACTTAACTGATTAAATTTCAGAATATCAAACTAGTTATATATTAGAATGTTTTATGCAGCTTCATAATGGTAAGCCTTCTAGCTGAACGCTCGAGCCGGTTTCTGAAACGCTCCTAATAACCCATGCAAAATCTACAGGGTAACTTGAACGTATGAGAAAAGGTGTGAAGTGTGGAAATAACGTTTTACTCCAAAGTTAGCTTATGTAAAGAAATTCAAGGGTATTTATTGTATTTCAGATGACCTTGGGGTTCTGGAAGTCTCCGGAACCATACTAGATATAGTAGCAGGATAAGTAATTATCCACTCAGAAATATGACACGTGACTCTTCACTTTCTACATGTTTCTGAGGAGCTTCTATCAAACGCTGATTGGGTAAAGTGTTTTCCAGCGTTTTCTGGGCCCCTTTGAACTTTTCCGACGAATACTTTGGATCGTTCCAACAAATAAAAGCACCTACAAATAACGAATCTATGACTGTAAATTATTACTTACTTTTCTACCATTAAATTTTGGTCCAAGAACAAACAATTTTTGACCAGGATAAACAGAACCACTAAATACTCGAGCTAAAGCAATAAAATCAGTATCTGTGAATGGGTTACACAGTAACAAGGGAGATCGTAGATTAATTTGTTTGGGGATAGAAGATTGTATTCCACTTGGATGATTTGTTACATCGGTATTCGGTGTATCACATGATGGTGAAATCTGATCAGAATCTGTACTCTCTTGTCTAAAAAGAATAAATACAGAATTCAAAATGACTTTTTAAAAGTTAAAAATATTTCAAACAATTAAATAAGACAGTAGCATAATAACCACTGGAGCCTAGGGTAATAACCATCAAGCCAGGGTACATACAGCCCAGCACGAAGCCAGGTGCATGCCATATTCAACCACTGGAGCCCAGGGTAATAACCACCAAGCCAGGGTACATACAGCCCAGCACGAAGCCAGGTGCATGCCATATTCAACCACTGAAGTTTAGGGTAATAACCACCAAGCCAGGGTACATACAGCCCAGCACGAAGCCAGGTGCATGCATTATTATATATTTTTGGGTTATGTTAATGATCCTTCCGCAGGTTCACCTACGGAAACCTTGTTACGACTTTTACTTCCTCTAAATAGTCAAATTAGGTCATCTTCTCAGCATCAGTCGAGCGGCAACGCCACTACAACGACACCAATCCAACCGACCTCACTAAACCATTCAATCGGTAGTAGCGACGGGCAGTGTGTACAAAGGGCAGGTTAAACAATGAACAAAAACTAGTTCTCTTGAAAACTGCATAGATTTGTCATGCATATAAATAATGAACATGTTAGACAACTATAACAGGTACAAATACGACCACTTAACTTTGAGCCACACCCTAATTGAGGGGAAATGATACTACCCGATCGATCAAAACAAAATGGATGGGGCGGATTTCGAACTTGAGACCTAGTGAATGAAGTTCAAACATCTGAATCACTCTGGAACACCGCATTGTCATCAGGATCAAGAAATTACGTAGAAAATTATATAAGATTGGAAACCATCATGAGGTGAAAGTTCTTAACTGGATGATCATTTTCATATTCAACAATACACAGAAACACGTTGGTTTCAAAAAAGTTATACGGAATTAGAGCACATTCATAATATGTTGATTGGATTGGGATATTCACAGGGTTTCCTGAAGAAACACTTGCGTGTAACAAGCAAGAAAATAGTGACACTAACGGCTAATAAGAAACCTCTTTTCTCGAAGTTGCAATTCAATGTCTGCTTCCAATTTTCAGTGTAGTGTGCTTTTTGGCATTCCTCTTTTCCGTTTCCCTTAAGGAATCTGTTAGGTTTGAAGCTTCACGAGTTCACTTAATCTGCGAACGAGAACAAGACTCAGTGACCAAAGACCAGTAATCTAGCTATTGATGCGTTTCAGCCCCGCTATCTAGAAGGAGAAGTCCAAGCTTGGTATGGAAAATATATTCTGAAAAACAGCCAGGAAACGAGCGAGCCCACAAACACAATTTAAAACGTATATATACAGGGATATATAATCGATATTGTGATAGGAAATTTTTAAGCATTAATCAATGAGTTCATCAATTGACTGCTATTTAATTATTTAATCGAGAAGTTAATCGATATGATAAAATTACAAATATGAGTTTTTGGGATATATCGTCCCCAACAGAATCCGATTTAGCGCTCGCTTCGTAACGCAGTTTGATGATTTCCTTAATGTGTGTCCTATCTACTTCCAACGTCTTTTCATAATTTCCTCTTTAGCTGAAAATTGGTTTGTCCTCACCCACAGTAGGTTGTTGCTGATGATATCTGACTACGGACATTGAGTATCTTGCTTAGACAACTGTTTATAGATACTTGTACATGTTTGATAACGGTTTTAGTAGTTCTTCACGTTTCAGCTTAGTACAGCAGGACTGTCTTGACGTTCGCAATGAAGATTTTCATTTTGATATTGGTTGACAGTTGTTCTGAGTCCCATATAACCTTTAATTGTAGGAATGCTGCCCTTACTTTGCCAATCGTCGCGTTTACGTCTGCATCTGATCCTCCTTGTTCATCGATGATGCTTTCCAGGTACGTGAAAGCTGCCACCTCTTACAGAGCTTCTCCAGCGAGTGTGATTCGGTTGATTTTATACGAGCTGTATTTGAGGATCTTGCTCTTCCCTTGTGTATGTTGAGGCCTACTGATGCGAAGGCTTCTGCTACGCTGGTTTTCTCCACTTATATCTGCTTGTGTGTTTAGGATAGAAGGGTCAGGTCATCTGTGAAGTCCAAATTGTCTAGTTACATCTAACCTGCTCATAATACTTCGTGCTCCCCCTCAGATGTGGAAGTCATCATAATCCAGTTGAAGAAAGAGAAAGGTGGAAAGTAAGCAGTCTTTTCTGACTGAGGTCGTCACATGGAATGCATCTGGTAGCTATCCTTCATACACTATTTTGCAGTGTAGTCCGTCGTATGGATTCTGGATGCTGTTGACGATCTCCTCAGATACGCCATAGTGTCGAACAAGGTACCATAAAGTTCTCCTATCCACACTGTAAAATGCTTTCTCACAGTTAAGGAAATTGATGTATGGTGACGAGTTCCATTGAATTTATTGCTCGATGATCATACGTGGTGTCACGATTCGATTTGTGTACGACTGATCCTTACGGAATCCGGATTGTTGGTCTCGAAGTAGCAACCCGTAGAAAACAACCTTGCTAAAAAAACGCTAATCAGCCTGAGTAGTACAATTGAAAAAAAAACAATACTTATCTTTTAGGTGTCAAATAAGATATATCTAACAGACAATAAAATGGAAAAGATAATAAATATATTTAGTACAAAGTGAATAGACAGTCAACAAATGCAAAATGTTGAGATTTAATTAAGCTAACATTGAGGACATTTTCATTTAAATAGCTGGCTTAACAGAATACTTTTTTTGTAGAGTGGATAGATGCGGCTAAGTGGTGAAAGCGTTCAACATTTAGTCACTAAGTTGCACGTTCAAACACCGCTCTACTGACTTCAGCTTGAGCAAGTGAGTAGCATTACTAACTGTCAGAATCATAGTATGGCTCAAAGTCAGGTACACGAAACCGTACCTGATAGATAAGATAATAATAATATAAATTAAAACTACGTAAATTGATTTTTACGAAGGTATGAAAAATTACACAAATAAATTACTTGGTATTTTTAGAAGCAGGATTACTAGTAACATTTGAAGTGAGACGTAATTTATCAGTCCAAAATACTTTAGCTACAAAAATAATAGTTGGAGCCAGTGATGATGAATCACAAGATTGAAGAGCTGAAACACAGAGAAGAAGTAGAACGAAGGACATTAATCACTCAAATAAAAAAAGACTCCATGATTAATTTGTTAACTGAACAATATAATTTGCAGTGATACAAGAAACAGTATTAACATTATCAACTAAGAAACTGTGAAATTATCAATTGTACGATAGTTAGCGAGTTAATGTACAGTTTAAATAAATTAGAATTTTCAATAAATGATTCGTAGAAAAATGTCTTTCCTCAAAGTCAATGATTCATGATGTTTGCTTAGTAGATGCATCTACTGACTGTTCTGTTTAAAATTATATCGAGTATGTGAGTTGAAGACAAATACATCTTTTAATATTACAACAAATAGATTTAGGGATTGTTAACAAAAGAACTGTTCATGTTGAAATGACTCTAAAGTATTGTTAACTATATACGTCAGTTGAGTTATCATCAAAATACAGATAAAAGTTACCGTGAGTGTACAGGACAATTACAGGTTCCTAAGCAGTTGATAAAGTCTACTGTTATGACGTGTGAGAACTGCAGATTATGCAGCAGCGTATTTATCGACCGATCACAGTTACACGGAAAACACGGACGGACGGCCTAGTCTCGATTGGTCCCGCTTCCCCGTCTAGCCCAGCTAGTTGCGTCCAGAACACAAATCTCAGCCTCTGAGTTATGAATCATTATATTTCAGACATACTCTGTTTATATACTGATCAAACAAACCACATCGTACCATAAAATAGGAAACAACATTTGTACGATATTTAACGAGTGAAACAAATATTGACCAATAGGAAATGTCCATTTAAAGTCCAAGGACACTATTAGACTTAACATGATAATTATTGGTATATTCCCCTACATCCCTAACATCGACATGTCCATAAGTTAAAAGGATTATGAAGGTAGAATGGTCTAGTGATACTTTGAGACGTTTATAAACAAACACGTCACGAAAACCAGAGTAGTTGATGATGGGCGGATAGTTAATACAAGATCTCTGCTTATATGCTTACAACTACGAGGTGACGCACCATTAAAAGCAATAATCCAAG
Organism: Schistosoma margrebowiei; assembly: GCA_944470205.2. Classification (NCBI taxonomy): domain Eukaryota; kingdom Metazoa; phylum Platyhelminthes; class Trematoda; order Strigeidida; family Schistosomatidae; genus Schistosoma; species Schistosoma margrebowiei. The sequence goes on along the minus strand of OX104026.1, from coordinate 40,014,418 downwards.
GGTTACACAGAATAATTTAGAGGACGTTCAAAGCATAATAAGGACAACTAGTGCTATCTAGGTGTTCGATGGTGACACTTAGATTAAAAAATGAATTACCTAAAGCAATCAATCCCTACTGTACTTATTAATTAACCTGGCTTTATTGAGCAAATTATATCGACTAATTTTTCTGTAAGTTGCGTTCCTACATTCGTGAACACTTTCCAATATAACTAAGCAAAAGCGTAGCTTATAACATGGACAAATCAACTTTAGACAATTTAATGTGAAATAGCCATAAAATTAAGATGATGAGTTCACCTTAAGCTTATTCAGTTCCACATTTAACGGCTTCGCCCCATGACAGTGCACAGAGATTAGACTGTGTTGTCGTTTTACTATTTGATAATATTATAGATCTGCGGCTTAAACTAGTTGATTGGCTATAAGCATTTGTAACCACAGAGAACTGCTTTTCATTAAGTCTGTTAGAAATGCTTCTGTAATATGATGAGGCCTGCCAAATCGGTTGTACAGAATATCCATGATACCGATATACCACCCATTTTCTGGTAATAAAATGTAATGTTCTGTTTTACCCTTGTCAATTCGTTCACACTAATGTAATGTTGGGTTTCATCATCGATCTTCAACTTTCGTCTTAGAACTCTTCATAATGGTTCAAAACCTGATAGGAGTCCTCTAAAACATGGATTTTTTTATTTCGGGCAATCTAACAACTACGACCTCATTGGGTCAACCTCTGTACTAAAGTCGAACCTATTAGCATATAGGTTGTCTACTGAAGTACATATAAATAATTACATTGGCACTTAACCGATTATATTATCTTCTTTTTTAAACCTAATTCATATTGTTTCATACACTAACCAAGTATTTGGTCAATTAATTGATATGACTTGTAATTACATCATTATTTCTATTGTTCTGTGTTACTTGTAGTTATTTTGATGATTAGTGATACAATTTTAATCGAGTAGACATTACATTCCAATCAGTTCAAGCTGTACAATCATATACTAAGCAAAACAAGTATCGAAATTAAGAGATTTGATTAGGAAGATAGTGAATGGTTTGACGTTATTCAGTCAATATATACCTCTATTTGGTATATTTTTAACATTTACATTTTATAATATGAAGTAAATTCATCATTTCATTTTGTAGTTTGATGTGTTTTAATGATTTTATTGTTAGAATTTTAAGTTTCATTCTTTAAAAAATTTTCCGCTTTAAATCATTATGCTGTACTCTAATAATAAGTTCATATTAACAATAATATTTAGTCAGTCAGTCAGCTACAACGTAGGACCAGCCACATATATGCATTGGTTCAAGTTACCAATAAGATGAACACCGGATTCATAAAAGTAGTTAAGTCAATGTTGGTAATATATAAAAGAAAGAGTTCATATAAGGATAAAGTGCAGGAAGAAAGAATTAGTTCGTAGAAAGAAAGATATCTAGCGATATTAATCTCATAGTTTAAAGGAAGACAGAGAGTCTATACACCTACGTCATTGTGATCGATTCTGAGCCATGTCACCAAGAGTCTCCAACCATTGGTTACAATAGTAAACTTGGGAAAGTTAGTTGAATAAGTAATCTGTGAATCAATGAAATATGTGTGATTAAATCAACACTTCATACAACAGAAATTTATTGAAATACGTAACCATAACAGACATCATTACTTACCTAAGCTAGCCCCAGATGTTGAATATATTGAATTAATTGGTACACGTGAAGTTTGATCGATTGTTATGACAGAATCTTTCTTGGTAAGTGTTGAATCACATAAAACTGTATCTCCATACAACATATGTACAGCTCGGTCAGCAGACACTGCTGAAGATGGACTGGGACAGATATCCGTTATGGCATGCATAAGTGTATGACCTAACGACAACCAAACACTCAGGAAAGCACGTAACACTCCACGACTATCAACATTACGAATAACACGTTGGTCTAAATTTACACCAACCTTTTGAGCCATTGCAAACACTTTATCACGTTTATCTTCAAAGAATAGTGTCTTGAACAGCAAACGAAACAGTAAAATAATTAGCCACTTGTTGTGAGCAGGAGAAACTTATTAAAGGCTTTTAAATATTATAGCTGTACACTAAAATATGGATTTTGAAACTGTGGTATTACTACTAACTGATGGTTCCTTTGTATTTGATTGAGCGCTTATTACGAATTCCAAATATAACACACCCAGTTGTGCTCATCTAGTTCCATCTGCCTTAAATTGCGCTATTTCGGGAACTCTTACTTAGTAAATCAATCTGAGTACTTTTAATTATCATAATGGCGTCGCGATCGAGCAGTTGGATATATATTCAAATTCTGAAGCTTTAGAGGATTACAAGAAAGGTGTGAAATCTGGAGTATGACCAGGAAAGATGTGAAAGATAATAAGATCAAGGCTCGTTTCCTCAAATTTATCGAAAAGAATGTCTACAACTTACTAAAATATTTGGCATTTCCAGATAAACCAATTTCAATTCCTTACGAAACTCTCAAAGAACCACTATTAAATCATGCAAGATGTACAAATTTTGAATGCCGTGAAATAGAATTCATGAGTCAATTAAAGCTAGAATACCATGAAAAACCTGGAAGCAATAGACGGCCGTTTCGTTCTAGTATGGGACTCCTCAGAAGTGCGCATCCACGAAATTGCTTAAAAAAAATCCTTCCCAGTCTGCTGTTACAAACTATTGAGGAACTTATTTCCCACTATCTACGAAAGGTTCGCTAAAACGGTTTATAAATCCATGGCTCGAATCCAGTTCAGTTACAACAACCAAATACGTTACAAAGACCCAGGTGACTCCGTTGAAATCTCCGTTGGTAACTCTAGTACTAATGAGTACATTCTACATCACAAAACATTCAACATACGATCAACTAGAAAGGGGAATAGACACATTTCTACTGCAATATAGAGATGATAAACATTCTGTGACGAAAAAGAAACTCCATCACAGTTATTAAAAGGAAGGATTCTACGTTCGAATATGAGGTATTTAGAGACTGCATAAGTTATATAGTATCGTGGAAATGATATTCGACCAGTTACGTAGATTGTGAAGAGTGTTGCAGAATCTATGGTGCGAATTCTAGATATCAATGATTGAAGAACACGCGACTGACATATTGGTCAGACACAATTCCAGGAACCAGATTATGCACACACTATACCCAATACACAGCCAGACAGACACACGATGAACCTAAGGAGAAGGCGTACAACAGGTTACTAAAATATGGATTCCCATTTAAGCTATTGCCGTTGTGGTATTTGTACTAACTGATGATTCCTTTGTATTTGATTGAGTGCTTATTACGAATTCCAAACGTAACACGCCCAGCTGAGCTCATCTACTTCTATCTGCCTTAAATTGCACTATTTCGGGAATTCTTACTTCGATGGAAGACTTGGACAGCCACCGTTACATCAAACTGAAGTCTAGCATCAACTAGATGTCTAAGTGTGAAGTTTCTTTACATCCTAGTCTATCCTTTGTCTAAGCACTAAAAAAATATATTAAGACATGCATACACTAGAAACTGAAATATAGCTCTAGCGTAAAAATTACTATAGTTACCTTCATGTTTAAACTAGAGAAGACTCAGCTACTTCAAACACATGAACTAATAAACAGCAATCCTGTGGTAAAATCCGGAACAATACCCCAACGATAACCAGCTAGTTAATTTCTTATGTATAGCTTTTAAGACTTCCTACTAATCTATAAGGTGGGATATTTTTTATCGGTACCTGAATCTGGTGTGGTTCTATCAGTAAAGCTTAGTTACAAGAACTCAGTAAATCTTATAAGTAATGTTATACATTTTTAAGCAAACACAAATCATTATTTTCAAAAATACATCATACAGTTGAAATCAAACGAAATTTTTACTTGATATGCATTCCATAAAGGTTCTAAGACCAACTGAACGAAAATTGACTTCTTCTGTTTTTGCCTAGCATTAGGTTTAACAATCATTTTATTTAGTTCTGTAGGAGAGGAAGTTAGATAAAAATCACCCCATAGGGATTTCTGTAAAATTGAAGAAGGAATAGATAGGCGTTCAGACCAGGTCTGACAAAATTGTTCTACACGAAATCCCCAAGAATCGACAGAAGAGCAGAATACAACATTCCCTTTTTCGGGTGAAAAGTACAAGTTAGAATCGTCAGCTTTCCCAAGATTATTGCTCCAATCATACACGTAATTATCATGTTGTACATCACTTGAAAGGTTCTGAAAAATGTATAGTAGAATTTTTATAAGTTTGATGGAAACTATCACTAAAAATCAATAAAACAAAAGACTGGAAGTCAAAGAGTAGCAAACAACTGGCGTGTAGCATTCTGTAGATCCACTACAATATACACTTATAGTTCCCTAGATAATGAAGCTTAAAGTTTTTAAACCAAACACAAATAACTCACATTCTCAATTAACTAATGATGTTATTTGATGTATTTTGTTATGAACAGCATTTAGTTGATAGCAGAAACTACAAGTTATTATTAGGACCTGAAAGAACTATCACTTAGACCAATTATCAACAAGTGTTGTAACTCTATCTCCGGCTAAGGAATTACCAATATGAATTACATTTGAAAGTGGATGGATGGATGCCGTGATCAGTGGAGCTAATCCGTGTTGTGTGAGGCAATTACCCACCGAAGAAAATGGAATATAGTCGCCAAATATCTCGGATTGATTGATGTGAGATATTAACACCGTTGAATGCCGGTTCAATGATCTAGAAGTTGAGCGTCTGCGCATAAGACAGAATGTTCTTTGATTGATTCCCGCCTGGGAAGTTGTGGACGCACATAGATGAAAAGTTCCATACTAGGAGGAGATGGCCATTCAGTGCATCCATCTCTTTTCAATCGTAGTCTAACTTAGATAGTTTTATGATTTCGGTGTAGCTTAGTTTAGTAGGACTAGTGAGTTTCGGTTTTCAACGGTACCCCAAATGAGATTAATCAGTGGCAGATCTAACCTACATACTTAGTTTAAAATCGAATAATGAAGGCGATTGAAAATGCCACGAAATGGAAAAAAACAGATCACGTGGGATACAAGCAATGATAATAATGATGAAGAGACCAGTTCATTGTGAGAGTATTTCACCTTGAAATACATCTTACATTTTATGTAGATAAGTAACAAGAATTTCATTGACACCAATGTTGAGCTACATTTAGTGCAGTAAAGCAATAAACTGGGTGGTTTTCGTGATTCCCTCCAGAAGCTCTAATAAGCTAATAGATTATAAATTAACACAACTATCTAATATTTCAAGTTAATGCTGGAAAAAGTTATTGTGAAGTATCATTTTATCACTTTATTCATTACATTTTACTGAATTCCCCAAGATGCTTACCCATTTCGAAATAATAACCGAAAATGGCTATTGTGACAAAATGTGACCAACAAAGAGACAGTCCTATAGTTTCATTCCACGTATAAAATATCCGACAAATAAACTTCTATGCGAAAGGAGTAAACAGTACCCAATGCAAAATAGACTCAACTAATGGACTACTTAATGAACACGGACAGGAACACTTACGGCATGCTTGTGTTAATCAATTTTCATCTGACAACCGATAATGAATATATGTATTTATTATTATTATGTATTTATTATGAATATATGAATATATGTACAAAACGGACAAGTACTTACAAGTTCGTCGATATTCGTCTGCCACATACCATCTCTTTGGCGCGTCATATCTGCAGAAAACATTTCCGCAAGGACGGAGTTGACTTGTTCTATCACTCGACACATGGTTTCATAAGCCTGTGACGGAGTTAGTTTTATTTCTACAACCAATCGATCGATCTTATTTAAAGCCAATAACAGAGTTAGTCTTTCATCCCAAGCTTGACGGAGCACCGTACGTGTCTATGAGAGGAGTTATCTTACGATCAAACACTTTACCTGAGGACATACTCCTTCGACAACATCGACAACGATAATTGCAGCATCACATAGTCGAACTGCTGTCGAGACTTCGGAAGAAAAGTCAACATGACCAGGAGAGTCCACTAAATTCACAAGATAATAATCTTCATCGTTTTTATCTACAGAGGAGACTTTCCGGTTGAAAATGAGACCAATTACACTAGATTTCATCGTTATGCCACGCTCTTGCTCCCCCTCAGTGTTATCCATATACCGCAATTTCCCTGATTGGCGCGAAGAAACAATACCATTGGTAGCCAACAAGGCGTCAGCCATTGTAGTTTTACCTGTCAGTAAAAAACCAAAATAATAAACTCAATAAAAAGTTACTGATTTCTCAAACTAGAGGCGAAGGGGGGTTCGGATCTAGAACCTATCCTTCCATATAACTTGTGAATAAAGATTGCTACTATCCTACATTATCAGGAACACAAAATCATGGTAAAAATGTTGGGCATAGAGCGACAGATACTGGTACAGCTATGAAACTTAGAAGCTGTATACACAGCTGAATGTAAATAAAAGGCCAATATTAAGTGATTTCATCATTATGGTAATGAAAAAAGACGGTTTTTTCAGTACCAATAAAAATCGCATGATGCGGCCGGGAACAGTCATGCTCTTATACATCTATACATTCGTGACTCCCACATCAATACCGCCGACCGTATTTACGTGTCATGGACACTCACAAAAGTGTTAGAGAATAAAAGCGTCCAGAAGGGAATTACCGAGTCTCGATTTTAAACGGGCAACCCGGTATCCCAACAGAAAAATGTCAATGAATCAGGGTTACAAATCAATAATACATGCAGTTTTAGTAATCTAATATATTGGGACTAAAGTCTGCAGATGTGCGCTTATGGAGAAATGAATAACTTAAAGCAATTAGTCTCTTTGATAAATTTCGATGGTGTAATAAGACGAAGATTATCAGTACTATGTGATATATTAGCGCAATACATTTCCAACAATCTGACCACGCATATACTTGTTAAGAACATTTATACATAAAAATAAAAGATCAACTAGACTAGAAATGGAGGGTAATAGGAGACAAGGATAATGAAGAAATAATGTGAAGACAATTTGAAACCTGATCACTTTAGATAATAACCTAATATTACTACGGTAGGTTTAACGCGAGAACAAACTGCTTTTTAATACAGAGGGGGTTTGAATTTTCATATGGTTAAGGCTTCGATAAACCTTAGTATACGCCCTTTTACACTCTTATGCAACATCACGAAAGCTGATGCAATTAGATGACTATGATGACTTATATCACTACACAATACGTGGAGCTGTGTTACCCAAAGTAATGGACTACAAAGATTTAGGAGTCAATAATTAGCGATCTCAAAACTACGAGCAACTGCAAGGCCACTTCTGCCAAAGGCTTCAGGGTATTATTGGCTATTCGAAGGTCTTTTCAGTAATTGGATGAAAAAATATTTAGAGTACTATGGCCGACTATCGTGAGACCGCATTTGGAATATTGGATTCAAGCAGCGGGTTCTTGTTTCAAATATGAAGCAGATCCCGACCGTTGTTGCTACCTTGACGTGGTGGTCGGGCTTGCCTATCGTGATGAAGCAACCGAGTTATACTGGCTGGAACAACCGTTCCTCAAGGTCCTACCATGTCAGACAGGTCGGTTGAAGAGCGGTAAGACTAAAAGCAACAAACCTAAGGTCCGAAGGCGAAGTCGTACTGCTGACTGTACAGAGGTGTGACAGCAGTAAGGTGTTTCCTTCAGACAACCAGCATGACAGCGATGCTGCCTTCCCACAAGGAGGGGTGGGGTTAGAAAAGATCGACCCTAAAAATGCACACCTCACCTTACCTCACAGATTTCCGTCTCCGGCGGTAAGGCCCTTTGAAGAACGGAGCTAACATGTCAAAAACCTTCCACGAAAAGGCCGTGCGCGACCGGCCTCAAGCAGTTGTCCCTTGGGCACTGCGGTCACGCTCTCAGGTCGCTGAGACCACCTCTAATCCAATTTCCTTTTCAGGCACCTCCAGAAGAACCCTTCCACGGTGTGGGCAACCGGGAAGTGATAACCGCCCTCATACCTCTAACAGCACTCAAGACCACTGTATTCATAATCAACCTTCCTCTTCAATTCCTATTATTCCTCCTACATCGGCTTTCAACCCTAAACTTCCTCCTTCGGCTCCCTCTTCAAGTGTCACCATAGCCAACGATTCTAGTGCTCAAAACTCTGTCCCAGGTCTACTGAAACCTCGCTCCAAACTACACATTGGAGCTTTCAACGTACGCACTCTATGTCAAATCGGTCAGCAGGCTTCCTTGGCTAAAACCCTAGAGTCTCTTTCCATTGATGTATGCTGTGTCTCCGAAACACGCATACAGGATTCCAGTGTGGTCATTCACTTGACCTCACCTCGGCAAAACGGAGAGCCAACGAGATACACCCTACGTGTATCTGGTGACCCGATGGCCAGTTCTCGTGGACTGGCAGGTGTAGGCATAGCACTAAGCATGAGGGCGGAACAAGCACTGCTAGAGTGGATCCCCGTCAACAGTCGTCTATGTGCTGTTCGGCTAAACGGCTCCGTAAGAACTCGGAAGGATAGGGACACACGTCGTTGCCTTTTTGTCATTTCTGCCTACGCTCCCACTGACTGCAGCTCAGATGATGTGAAAGATGAATTTTACAGAAAGTTGTCTGAACTTCTTCAGAAAGCTAAACGCTCAGACATAGTACTCGTAGGGGGTGACTTTAATGCTCAGATAGGTAGCTTAAACCACACAGAAAGGCATTTAGGTGGATATTTTAGCATTCCGGCACAGCGAACAGATAATGGTGACCGTCTGCTGCAACTGTGCTCAGACAATCGCTTATTTTTAGCAAACACAAATTTTAAGCATAAGGAGAGACATCGTCTACCATGGCGACCCCCTACACCAAACCAACGATGGACTCAAATAGACCATATTGCCATCAGTCATCGTTGGAGAGGGTCGGTAGAAGATTGTCGCTCATTCTGGAGTACCTGCTTGGACTCCGACCACGCCCTAATACGGGCACGCATCTGCTTGCGCCTCACCGGACGCAAAAAAGCCTCAGTAAAAAGACCAATTAGAACTGAATTGAGTAACGAGAAAACCAAAAATAGGTTCCAAGAACACCTGAGTTCACACTTAGGTAGTTCTGAAGACGAGGCTGACCCAGATGTTGCTTGGAAAGACATACAAGCAGCTGTGGAAGCAGCAGTGACATCTATTAGGGACTTAAACCACAGAGTTTCAAAGAACCAGTGGATTTCTTCAAAGTCTATCACACTGATGGATTCTCGCAAATTCGTCCCATCAGGTTCCGAACATGATGAAGAGCGACAACAAATCAGATCTAGGTTAAGAAAAAGTTTAAGAAACGACCGTGAGCAGTGGTGGGCAACGAAAGCAAAAGAGATGGAAAAGGCGGCGGCTACAGGGAACACAAGACAGCTCTACAGATTAATAAAAGAAACTGGAACTAATAAGTCTAGTGTAAATGAGATTATTTCGGAAAAAAAACGATACTCTCATCTACTCCCAGTCCAGACGTTTAGAACGATGGGCGGAACACTTTAGGGAACAGTTCAGCTGGCCTTCAGCTACTCTACAACTACCCTCCATTCCCAGACAGCGTGAATGGAACATTGAAGTAGGTCCCCCTACTCTTGCTGAAGTTCAAAAGGCTATAGATAATCTGAAACGAGGAAGGGCAGCTGGTCCAGATGGACTGGTTCCAGAAGTCTTTAAGGATGGTGGTCCAATTTTAGCGATTAGGTTGACTAATATTTTAGCTAAGATCTGGGAGTTAGACGTTATTCCATCTGACTGGTCACAATCACTTATCGTCCCAATATATAAGAAAGGGTCAAAATCATCCTGTGACAACCACAGAGGGATTAGTTTAACTAATATAATATCTAAAATACTAGCCTCAATAATAATCAGACGCCTAACTAAGACTCGTGAACTGCAAACACGAGAAAATCAAGCTGGCTTCAGACCTGGTCGTGGCTGCATCGACCACATATTCACCATTCGTCAGGTTCTAGAACACAGGCATACTTATCGGCGTCCGACGATGGTGGTCTTTCTTGACTTGAAAGCAGCATCTGACTCGGTAGACCGCGAGGTTCTGTGGCAGTGTCTGTCATTGAAAGGCGTACCTCAGAAGTACATAAACCTTGTAAAGGCTCTTTACTCGAACACTACTAGTCGAGTGAGAGCTTATGGCGAACTGTCATCTACTTTTGCAACCTCAAGTGGTGTCCGTCAAGGATGTCCACTTTCCCCATTCTTGTTTAACTTCATCATAGACCTACTGATGGAAATAACTTTCTCGTCGACTGAGTTCTCGGGTATTGATCTCCATCCAGGAGGTCCACTTATCGACTTAGAATACGCAGATGACATAGTCCTGTTTGGTGAAGACGCTGATAAAATGCAGAGTCTTCTGGTAGCACTGAGCAACAATGCCAGGATGTTTGGAATGCGCTTCTCTCCCTCGAAATGCAAGTTGTTGCTTTAGGACTGGTCTGCGTTAACACCTGAACTAAGGATAGGGAGTGAAGTAGTCGAACGCGTTGACAACTTCACTTATCTTGGAAGTCTGATCAGCCCTAATGGGTTGGTATCGGACGAAATCTCAGCACGGATTCGAAAAGCTCGTTCGGCTTTTGCCAACTTACGTCACCTTTGGCGAAGGCGAGATATCCGTCTATCAATAAAAGGACGAGTATACTGCGCGGCAGTCCGTTCTGTTTTACTTTACGGTAGCGAAACATGGCCATTAAGAGTAGAAGACACTCGTAAGCTACTAGTATTTGACCACAGATGCCTCAGAAATATTGCTGGCGTCTGCTGGTATAATCGGGTAAGTAATAGTGAGGTTAGACGCAGGGTATTAGGAAAGGATGGTAAATCAGTTGATGAGGTTATGAATCTTCATCGACTGAGATGGTTGGGCCACGTGTTACGTATGCCTGAACACCGATTACCACGACGAGCAATGCTATTCGGTATTGGAAATGGTTGGAAGAAAGTTAGGGGCGGCAAAACCAAAACGTGGCATCAGTGCTTGAAGTCACTAACTTCTAGTCTGAGCCATGTTGGTAGATGCAGACTACTTGGTTGGGGTCCGCGTGACTATCGTAACCAATGGTTGGAGACTCTTGGTGACATGGCTCAGAATCGATCACAATGGCGTCGGTGTATACACTCCCTGTCTTCCCTTAAACTAAGAGATTAAAAGCGCTTCATATCTTTCTTTCTACTAACCAATTCTTTCTTCTTGTACTATATCTCTATATGCAATCTTTCTCTTATATATTACCACCTTTTACCTAACCACTGTTATGAATCCGGTGTTCATCTTGTTGTGCTGATGCGGTATGGCAACCTGGACCGATGCACATATGTGCCTGGTCCTACGTTGTAGATGACTGACTGACTGATGAAGCAGATATGCTCGAACGAGTCCAACAACGAGGGACTAAAATGGTAAAAGGTCTCTCTGGACTATCATATGAAGACAAACTGAGACAATTCAACTTATCTCTATTATCTTACCAAAGATTACAGGGTGATCTAGTATTGCCCTAACGTATATTGAACGATGACCTGTGTACTACTGCGTTGCCTTTTCCTTCCGTATAGGAATAATCACATTAGAGGACATTCTAAGAAAGTTCAAAAACCGAGATCAAATCGTCTTCGTCTGGAGTTTCGTTTCTTGCACCGAGTAGTGGAATCAGTTCCAGTTTGGGAAGGACAGGAGGCTTGATGGTCTGTGTTAGTCCTGGCAATGGTGGTCTCTCAGTTGATCCAACTTTCTTTTGAAAGAGTCGACGGATGGAGTCTCAACCACGTGCTGAGGTAATGAATTCCACTCGTTGATGATTCGGTGGGAAAGTCGATAGTCAGCTGACAAGTAATTTGTTCTGGGCTTCTGAACTTTTTTGGAGTGTCCTCGTAAATTCTCTGTTTTGGGAGACAAGAAAAATGAGAGCATATCAGGTGCAAATTTATCACAAAGCAATTTGAAGACGGTAATCAAGTCGCCTCTAGTTCTGCGATATGACAACGGGAAAAGGTTCAGCTTGGCCAGTCGAGCTTCATACGGAAGCTCCGCTATTCCGGGAATCAGCTTAGTTGCCGTTCTCTGAACCTTTTCCAGAAACTCACTGTCTTTTTTAAAGCAGGGGCTAGCCGCTTGTATGCAGTACTCGAGTTTAGGACGTACGAACACTGTATACAAAGTCAAAAACGTCTTGGCGTCGACATGACTAAAAGCATAACGTACTGACCATAAGGCTGAAATTCTCTACCAGAACACAATATCGAAACCTTCAGTTGATAAATTCAAAACGAGATTAGATCTCCACATTGTTACAAACTGCAAGGATTAATATACGTCGATAGACCTAACCTTATTACTGCAGACGTCATTTAGTTACGTATGTCGCCTGTGGTGTTAAAATGTAGAGGTACTTAAACTAAAATTGCCAATAGAATTATTCAGTGATGAGAATAGATTTATCGATCTATACTTTGAAAATGTCAACAGAAGGCGCTGGTATTACGAGTTCTGGTAGAGAATTCCAGTAGCTCACTAGTCGATGCAAGAAACGAAACTTTTGTGAAAGCGGTGCTGGCCCACTAGTACAACACAATAGTATTGCTATAAACAAAGACGCGAAAACCTGAACTAACATTTACACACCAGCAGTGAAGATCAGACTGCATACAAACCGCATATCTTGCAGTAACTAAGGTTAAAACTAGCAACTTACGATCATGTCAAATACAAAATCTTTTACGATGTAGAAAACTTTAAACCACTATTATTATAACAAATACAGTATTCACAAAACAATTACCATGATCAACATGTGCAAGAATACAAACATTGCGTATACGATCAACGTGTTTGGTCAAGGACGAAAGCACCGTACGCCTAACGTTCATGATTGGCGGGGAAGAATTAATGTCCTTGTAATCAGCAACTCAATCACTTAGCTAGAATTGCCGTTAGAGTAAATCTCCTAATGAAATGTTTATAAGTTCTCAGTTAAACTAAATTCTACCTTCTACACCATAGACGCATCCTTCCCATCAGCGCATACAGATCCCCCGCACATACACTGCATAGTGTGACCATTAAAGAACTCGATGTCTTTGGTCTACTAAATAAGCTTGACATAGGTAAATCCAAGAGGCCCGATGAATTACATCCTAGGTTACTGAAGGAACCTTTTAAGTATATGCTTAAACCTATCCGTAACACAGGGTCGTTTACCAAAGACTGGAAAAATGCCATATTAAGTCCTGTCTTCAAAACAGGTACGAAACACAAACCTGAGAATTACCGCCCCGTTAGCCTGACTAGTGTGGTTGTTAAGATCTTAGAAAAGATTATTCGGAAGGAGCTGTTTAAGTATCTCGATAAAAACCGGATCCTTTCGGAGAAGCAGCACGGCTTCAGAATAGGTTACTCTTGTCTCACTAACTTGTTAGTGGCTCGTGAAAGCTGGTGCGCTCTTAAGGACCAGAAGCTACCTGTAGACGTAGCCTTCATTGATTTCAGTAAAGCTTTTGACAAAGTTACGCACAACCGGCTGTTATGTAAGCCACGAAATGTCGGGGTTGGAGGCAGTCAATTGATGTGGATACAAGACTTCCTAGTTGGGCGTCAACAAAGAGTACAGGTGAACTCCAAATGGTCTAGCCAGGAAACTGTGCTCAATCAAGTGCCCCGGGGTACAGTTTTGGGGCCAGTATTATTCCTCTCATATATAAATGACCTTCCTCGTCTACTATAATCATCGGTCTTGCTATAAGCTGACGATGTCAAGATATGGAGAACGATATGATGTAAGAGTGATAGCTTAGAACTTCAAAATGACCTGAAGAAGTTATCTGAATGGTCTCAAACCTGGCAGTTGCCGATAAATACCTCATCATGTGTTTGATGCATATCGGTCATCAAGGTACAGATACATACATGATGAATAACACTGAGCTAATTGTTGTCCAGACATATAATGACTTAGGAATTATCGTTAGCCAAGACCTAAAGACTACTGCACACTACTGTGCAATAGCCGTCAAAAGTTTCAGAACTTTATGATCAATACGTAGGGCTTTTAGTCATGTCGACGCCAAGACGTTTTTGACTTTGTATACAGTGTTCGTACGTCCTAAACTCGAGTACTGCATACAAGCGGCTAGCCCCTGCTTTAAAAAAGACAGTGAGTTTCTGGAAAAGGTTCAGAGAACGGCAACTAAGCTGATTCCCGGAATAGCGGAGCTTCCGTATGAAGCTCGACTGGCCAAGCTGAACCTTTTCCCGTTGTCATATCGCAGAACTAGAGGCGACTTGATTACCGTCTTCAAATTGCTTTGTGATAAATTTGCACCTGATATGCTCTCATTTTTCTTGTCTCCCAAAACAGAGAATTTACGAGGACACTCCAAAAAAGTTCAGAAGCCCAGAACAAATTACTTGTCAGCTGACTATCGACTTTCCCACCGAATCATCAACGAGTGGAATTCATTACCTCAGCACGTGGTTGAGACTCCATCCGTCGACTCTTTCAAAAGAAAGTTGGATCAACTGAGAGACCACCATTGCCAGGACTAACACAGACCATCAAGCCTCCTGTCCTTCCCAAACTGAAACTGAACTCACTACTTGAATTTCTTCCGGTGACCAAGAACGGGCTGTAGACACAACTTCTACTATTTAAGAGTTGTCAAGTGCTGGAATTTTCTGCCGGCCGAGCTAGTCCAAGCGACTTCCCAGGAGTCCTTTAAGAGGCAAGTTGATCTATTCTTAAGGATTAGGGTAGTATCATTCTATGACTGATCAACTTTTTCCTCTTTTATTGTTAACATACCTAGGTTTTGGTGATCCTCTGCTACTAGACACGGAAGTCTGTTAGGCGGAAGCTTTTTCTATTCCGTCCACAACCATTGGGACCATCTGAACTCTGGTTTTTCAGAGCATTGTTTTCCATTAGTTTCAGCTGCTCTGCGTGATAAAGCATTCACGTTCTGATGCGGTTTGCCGGGCTGGTTGATGCAATCGTGGTTTTATTCTTCTGAGCATTGTTGTTATCGATCAGCTTGACTTTCGGGATCTCTAAAATCCCGTGATCATATTATGATGGGTTCTACCAACAAACGTATGTCACGGCAAGTAATATCAGGAGTACTGCACAAAGTAAACGACTATTAGCATTTCCTATGGCATTGTGTATTGATTTTTCTTTGGCTTACATAAAATTGGACTATCACAAGCTATAACTCTTTCTTTTATGTTCGGATAAAATTGTGATAGTATAGCGCCCATAGCCTGGACACTTGCGTCGATGTCTAAGATGAAATGAGCAACAGTTTGAGAACAGTCCGAATATGCTAAAATTGGTGTCGAACTTAGAGACTCATTCAACTGGTCGAGGGATTGTTGGCACTTTTCAGTTCATTCAAAGTTAATGTTCCATCCTAATAAGGTGAAAATACCATAGGTATTTTTAGCTTGACAACAATTTAACCAGTAACACCTATAATTGAATAGTGATCACCCGGTGAAATCAAAAGTCAGATAGGAGGTCCGAAAATATATTTGATAGGTCATCAGTATATCGGGAAGTGACTGGTCTAAACTGGTCAGTTTTTGCAGTGCGGCGTTCTACTCGTGATCTGTTACAGTAAGTTGCTAAATTCAAGATGCTGCGGAGTTCTTCAGCAGTTTGCGGAACAAACCAATTTTTAATAGCATCAATTTTTTCTCTACTTTAGTGTATTCCTTGACCATCAACGACATGGATAGATAGTTGTACTTTTAAACCATTTTTCTAGAGACGTTCTGAGAATTTTCCAAGTGTTCTTCAACAGTTGCTCTATTTACTAGAACGTCATTCAAATACATCGAGCAAACGTGTGGCACCATTCCAGACGGTGTTTGATGCATCCACTACCGGAAATCATAAAGTGCAATAATTAGCTCATATGGCATTGTTTGAAACTCTTACAGACTGATGGCATGATAAAAGCAGTCTTATGTCGATCACCTGTATGTACTCCGAATCGCCAACACCCAGATGCTAAATCTGGTGTTGAGAACCACTTAGAACCGGTCAGCACATCCAATTTATCGTCTATTCGTGGCAATGAGGAGGCATTGTAGAATTATTGCTAAGTTAGGAATTGGTACTACTAGAATAATTGACCTTAAGATTGTTTACTTATCATGACTACCTGATTTGACGTGGAAGTTCCATCACTGTCTAGACCAACTCACTTATCATGACAATCAGCTGTATGTAGTCCAGCACTTCTGGAGAACAAATCTAGGCTAGGAAGAACAGTATATTCAATATAAAGTACAAGGGGCAAAGAGTGGCGAAAGTGCCTGAAAGGCCGACCCATGACAAAATGATCAAATGTTCCCGCATTCGCCATTACAGGCCTCTTCCAAATGCAACATATTGAATGTCAGTCATCTTGATGACTACGTTTCCAGCTTCAAGAATCGTGTGGTTGGAGCCAAGACCATTGCAGAACCACGTTTTCGACCTCATTAGGAACATAATAGTTCGCAGTACAATGACTGGGCGAATAGCAAGATGACTCAGTTTTCAAAGGTCGCTTATGAAAGTGCATACGCATTATCATGTATACACGTATAAAAAACTCAAGAGTACACATAAACAGTTGATTAGGTCAGATATACAAGTGACAGAATAAATGGAAAAATTAGAATAACATTATGTCCAAACGTTAGCGTAAATTAAGTATGTGTTATAGTGTAGACACATATACACCCTCTAAGCTTATGAAATCTCTGATTTACGACGGGATTTGTCTAATCTGGTTGGCGTCTTTTTAGCAAGATATTTTCTGCTGGATTAGGCTGCCGACTCCATACCCAACCCTTATCTTTTACACGGACTTAAGACTGGCAGTAATCCTAGGAGAGGTACAGTTGAAGTTACTCAACAATTGTACCCAAATAAAAAAGATGAACTAAAGACACATGACGAATAGATTGATAAGCAAACATAATCATGGTGTAACCTAGTGAAAATCAAATTACGGGTAACTTCTAGGATTTATCTATGAACTGTTATTATACATATGTTCTTATAATATAACCATTAAGTTGTAGCGAGGCGTCGAGTTACGGTAGACTATGAACACCGCTACAAAGGAACGCGTGCCAAATAAATCCATTTAATCCCCCAGAAGCCAAATACCAGAAGGCAGTTAATGGACCAAGTCGAGATATATTTGCTGGCGATCTCGTGGTATCGAAAGGATACCGAGATCGTGTCAGGATACAAGCTTGGTTATAGAACGTAAATGAATTCGCGCGAAGTCACAATCGAAGTGTAAGAATATTGGATGCTTTTCATCACAGTTAAACAAAAGCACATTAAAACAGTCAATGGTACAATTGGCTATAATAATTGTTTTCAATAAACCAATCGTGTTCTCGTGATAAAAGTGAGTCACTACAAAGTAACTATAATATATACATGTTCACATTCCTCTTATTACAATCTTCCGTTTGACCTGATGACTACTATTATACGATTTACTATTCCTAAGTTTTTCCCAATTTATTCGTTTCAGTCTTTCACAATCACGGCCACTTTTAGCCTGATCTTTTATAGTTGTTATTTTCTGTTTTGTGATATGATACTGTCTGCTTTCTTTGTACATATACCCAGAATGTCTGAAATATATGATTTATACAAAAGAAATTGTGTTCTGGACTCAACAGGCATGGCTAGACGGAAGGATCAGCCAGGAATCAGAATCGGATCTAGGCAGCTCTTACTGGTTAACGCGCTATTGGTTTGGTGCAGCACCAAGGTCATATAAGTCGCTGTTCTAACTGGTGGACTTAAACATGTGATAAAACTGGCAGAATCAAAAGACATTGCACTCATGAATACACATCAGAAATGATCAACATTTCAAGAGAGTCATAATCAGTATAGTGTCATGGCGATTATTGGGTTTTTATTGAGATCGTAAACTGACTAATTCCAGGTAACCATTGAAAATTTGGAAGGACTGGATGGCCGTTTCGTTCTAGTATAGGACTCATTAGAGGTGCTCATCCGCGATCACTCATGGGGGACTCGAACTTGGGACCACCGACCTCTCCAAACCATTGAGCTGGGATCAATTAGTTTTAATGTCTAATTTTAATCGATCTGCTCAACACGGTTTGGACTCTATTGGTCACGGCTTCTCACTAAAATGGTGATCGTACATTGATCGGTTTAAAATTACAATAAAAAACAACAATCTCAACAACCTTACACTGATAATTACAATGTACTCACTACTGAGTAACTTCGAGCGGAAATTTCTGAAGTTCTAGTGAGAAGACCTGATCAATGGTGCTAGTCCGTGTTCAATATGAGGCATGTACCCACAGAAGGAAATGAAATATAGTTATCCAATGTCTTGGATTAATTGATGTTGGATATTAACACCGTTGGATGCCGGCTCATTGACTTAGAGATTGAGCGCTTGTGTGTGAGCCGGACTCTTCTTGGTTTGATCCCCGCCTGCGGAGTAGTGAAGTTACACAGTCGAAAGGCTCCATACTAGAAGATGGCCGTTTAGTGCATTCAGTTTTCCAACCGTGGTGTAACTTTGATCGGTTCACGCTCTCAGCACAAAAGAATAATTGATATGGTCAAATATATATGATCACAATAGCTCAAAATGATTCGCTTAATTTGTCCGTCAAATATTTAGTGTAGATCATGCCAACATGTAATAACAGTAAATCTTTACAAGCTATATAAACGGTCCCTATAAATATAAATCGTTCCCGATTTATCATTTATTTTAGAAATAGTTATTAACTGAAATAAATGAGAATGAATATCATAAACCATAGCAGCAAATCAGTCAGTGGTGTTTCACAACAAGATGTTTCAATGATATGAAACTTATGTAATCTATATCCCAAATTATTAGTAAGAAGCAATGACATAAACATATCACATCGCTTGTTGGCCCATATTTTTCCCAGCTCAATTTTGCTTACTAACCACTCAATTCCAAATGCCTTATTTTCAAGTAGTATCCTGTTTATGTTACTATACAAAGAGTAAAAATATTACATAGTTAAACATTTTCGACCGTTTGACCTTGAAATGTACTACATTTTAAGGCCATTCATCTCAACACCATTTGTCAAGGTAAAACATTATCAGTATCGGAAGATCTCATTTAACTGAGAGACCTGGAGCTGACCTTAAGAATTAAACTTACGACTAAATTTAGTCGTGAAAAATGTTGAATCAACGAAAATCATACGATCAATAGGTATAATAAAATAAATAAATAAACATACGATTAAACTCTATCAAGCATAAATTTGAAATATCTATACTTCCGTATAATAACAGTTACTTGAAGACATTAATTAGTTTATATGTATATATAGGTTGCCGACAAAATGACCTTAAGACATCAATACTTTAATAAGTATACTTGAAGTAGAAATTAAATACTCAACGTTAAAAAAAACCCTAACGAAACCAGAATTTACGAGACGTTTTTACATAGTTTATTATATTGGTTGGGTTCACAGTCGATATTCTATTCTTAAAATTACATTATGTTGTCTACAAAGTTTTAACCACAAGAGTTTAGATTGATTTCACTCAGAATCTATTATGAAATCGTGAATAGCTTTCAAATAACTTGATTGTCTGTACAATAGCCAATAAGTCAACAAAATACCTTCGATGGAAAATTATTCATTGTTCATATTCAAATCTGATTAATTATCTGTAATCTTCGAAAATGTCTTTTAGTTAGTTGATTACTGATAACATCATATACCTAATAGTTGACTTTCAACAAAGAGTAAATTTGCTGACGGTATATGTCCAAAAGTATAAATGTCGCCTGAGATGTATACAATGTCACTTTTACTCTATAATTATCAAATAGACTCCACAAAACCCATTCTGATAATAATAATCAACTGCTCACTAGTGACTGACTTCAAGAAAAAGCTCCTGGAGTTCTAGTGAGAAGCCGTTGCCAGTGGAGTTCAACCGGTCTGTTGTGAGATAACAACTCACTGAAGACAATGGTGTACGGTGGCGCAACTTCGTGGATTGGTTGAAGTTAGACATTAACACCGTTGGATGCCAGCTCAGTGGTCTAATGGTTAAGTGCTCGCGCGCGAAGCCAGTAGGTCCTGGGTTCGAGCCCCGCGTGGTGCGGGATCGTGGATGCGCACTGCTGAGGAGTCCCATACCAGGACGAAACGGCCGTCCAGTGCTTCCAGGTTTTCAATGGTGGTCTAGCTTCAACTGACTCATGATTTAAAAACCTGTGAAATTTCGTAAATTCTCCACAAATTTAAAGTGTCTGAAAAATCTATGAAACACTCCCCTTTTAAATTGTTCATCAAGCATCTGATAGTCATCACTAGTTTTTGAACTTGACATAAAGACTGAATTCGCTGTCTTGAAAATGACTGATTCCAAAGTTTATAATAATTTGTCAAAAATAAAAATGAAATACAATTTAACTACAAGTAATGTTTCACAAGAATTCAAATTGATGTATCGTTGTTGCGATCTTCTTAGTTGTTTTATCCTTTGCGTAACGGACTGACTTTAATTTAAAAGAAACAATGAAAACTGATGTTCACTGAACATCTGTTTCGTTTTAGCATGAGACGCCGCGGCAATACGCATCTACAACATAACTGTGGATCAAACCCAGGATCTATGTGAATAAAAATAATTGCTTAACCTTTAAGCCACTGACTGCCCGTTCAATGGTCTTCGTCTTTGTTGAATTGCTTTAAAGGATCAAAATATGATTTTGAAATTGATTACTTTGACCTATGTTTCAGTATGTGGAAAGACCATTGTTTATGGGTCCTATCAACTTACGTGATTCATCAGTAGGCTAGTGGACAAAAATGTGCGGAAGTGTATTTTTTTATCGACATACTAATATGGATCGTTCAGCAGTGAAACTAACACTTAATTACATAATCGTTAGCACTATTAATGTTACATTAATGATGACTCGAGTGTATATTCACACTCCCGTTAACTAAGAATTTCTATAATCTTAATATAAAGTGTCATTATTACTCATAATAGATTTCAGTCATCTCACTTCTGACAGCCTGAACGATCTCACGGTTATCATAGAATCAAGTGATGAAATATATGTCGCTTGTGATATACTTTCAAAAGGTACAGTCATCTAACTGTCATACTTTCCTTAATAATATACATTTATCATGTTTAAAATACTATTTTTGTTGATACCTTGAGGACACGTTGATGTAATTGAGCTTGTGCTAAATTTCTATTGTACTGTTTTGTTTATTAAAACAAACATAACTGAACATTAAAACTGATATGAAAACTTTAAGTGCTCCAGGATCTGACTTCAGTTTAATCGTGTGATTGGTTGTTATTGAAATGCATATGCCAGCTATCGTCGTATTTAATCAACGACTTAACTCGAGTTAATGAAAAGCAGAATCAAATAAGTCAAATACGAAAAAGGATTTCGAATACGTATATTTTGTACAATCATTGATCTGGACAGACAATCAAAAGGGACAAAGTGAATAGGAGAGAGCGAAACGAAATGACACACAGTGGAGAAGGCATATGAACCAACTCCATTTAATCAAGTTTTTTGACTAAACTATTACTACATCTCGGAATACCCAGTTAAATATAAGTGAAGCACATTCAGTCATATACCTAATATGATTTTCAAACTTTCGGTACATTGCAATTTGATGTTTGTTTGTTTGTTTGTTTATTTGTAAAATCATATGAGTTAAGAATTAGAATAAGGAAAATACTTGTGATCTCTCATATGGTATTCAACTGTATAAATTGAACGTTTGAGAGAGTGAAAATTTATATGGTTTATTGATCGTTTAGAAAAACAAACAAACAAACAACATAGTTGGCAGATTTAATGTTAGTAACGTAGAATACAGAAGAATTCTATTTAAAACAATAAGAAAACTTTAGTTTTTAAGTTATACAGTTTAGAAACTATCCCCAAAATTTACCCAAATTAGACAAAATTTTCCCCGAAATGGGAAGATTGGGAAGTTACGAAACAACAATCGACCCAAAGTGTGCACTACAAGACAAAGAGAGTTAAATCAATGTTCTTTACAATGATTTTGTGGTTTTGCTGCAGCAAAAGACCACTTAAATATGAGAACACCTGATATTCGTGCAACTCAATGGACACCCAAAAAATCAACAACATTTGAAATACAGAGTGACCGCCCCTTGGGAGGCCATTTAAGGTTGTTGAAACGGAACGGCGGGCAGCTTTGAAAGGATCTGACGTTTTCCCCATATCAAATCTATCCACTTTAAAAATTTTTACATGAACTGATGTATTTTTGAATAACATTACATATTTTCAACTTTTTATATCGTGAGGTAACACTTAATTTAATAAATGACTGTGTTATTCCTCTACTGCCATTCTTTAAACGTACCAATTTACTCGACTAGTACCAAATCAAAAAATGCAAATAAGAAGTGGACGGAAATATATTCCAATATGCAAAAACCAAAGGTAAATATCATTAAAAGAAGCCTTTACGAGTGTAGCTTATCCGTGTCGGGTGTGAGGCAGTCACCCGATGAAGACAATGGAAGATAGTCGCTTAATTTCATGGATTGGTTGAAGTTAGGCATTAACACTGTTGGATTCAGGCTTAGTGGTTTAGAGGTTAGGCGTTCACTCACGAGATTGGAGGTCCTGGGTCCGAATCCTGCGTGCGGGATTGTAGATACGCACTCCTGAGAAGTCCATACTAGGAATAAATGACCATCTAGTGCTTTCAGGTTTTCAATGGTGGTCTAACATTGATCGATCCATGATCTTTATCAAAAACTCAACAATCTCCACAACACAATAGTGATAATTTTAATTAAAACTTTGATTTGTATATAAAATTTATACAGGAATATTTTGATGTCTTCTCAGTTTATTCACTACCCCTGATCCGTCAAAAAATGGATCAATCACCGCAGAGCAGCTAGATCTTGACTCCACCATGCCACACTTCATGACACTAAACTTCTAGCAGATGTTCTTTTCAAATAAAAGAATGTTAGAGAATGGAATTTCATCAAAAAACTTAGAGTATTAGTATTTGGGAAGTGGTTTAATACTATTTAACCAATATACAAAAATATCACAGTACTAAATCTCTAGTATTTAGAGTTCGGAAATTCACATGTTTACTAATTTATTGAACGTCATCAAATTTCAACGATACCATTTACAGCTTGATATTCTAGGATGAAACTAGATACTGCTTGAATGTGTAGTGACCTACTTTTATCAAGAGAACGCGATTGGTTTAATGGAAACAATTATTATTATAACCAATCGTACCAGTGATTGTTTTACTGTGCTTGTTTGTATAACTGTACTAAAGACATCCATTTTTCCTCCATTTTTCTTCCGTTGACCGTCGCCTTGTACGCTCACACGTTTGCCCGCTTGTATTTCCTTTGGCATGATCTCTGTATATTTTCGATACCACGAGATCGCCAACGAATAAATCTTGTTACGACTTTCATTCACCTTATGGTTTTCTGGTACGCGCTATTCTTGTAGTGGTGTTCATAGTCAACCGCGACTCGATTCCACTCTACAAATGTGTGAGATCAGAATATTATTAAACGAAGCCTTTCTGATGTAAATAGTAAGGTTTATTGAAGCCTTGGCTATACAAAAACTAAAAAATCCTTTATGTATTCAAAAACAATTTATTCTTACCTTTAATGTACCCTGGTAACAGTGATTTATCATACAAAATATGATTTTCAAATTGTTTCCATTTGTACTTTATAATAAACTTTGTTTTTCTTTACCTTTCAGTTTGTCTAGTCGACCTTTTATTTTTCATAGATAATATCTAAGCAAGTTTATGTATGATTAGATTATTCAAAATGTATTGTGTAAATATATCACATAATTCTGATAATCTTCGTTTTCTCATTGCATCATTAAAATTTATCTAAGGGGACTAACTGTTTTAGATGTAAATAGTATTGAATGAGTTGTAAATTACATGTCTTTAAACTTACTGAGTATTGACGAATGTAAATGATTTATTGATAGAGGGGAGCTTTGCGGTGATTGTTAAATTTCATAATTTACATCACATTCTGACCTTTAGGTGAACGAACAATCATTGTAAACCAGAAAGCAGTGAACAGTTTTTTTCCCTGATATAGAACTCCTCAGTGACATGTACACATAATCTCATCCTGAAGAGAAGTTATCTACTCTGAAAGTAGTTACATAACAGAATTGCACAAATAGTATTTTATTGGTTTTAAGTATCATAGTAAAACTGCTTAAAAAGAACTTATGAAGTTTACATTTTAAATATTGATTGTAAATTGATCGGTTTACATGGTGTTCTCTTCCTGTTTTAGTAGATGTGTGTGTGTAGCTACAAAAAAAACACATAAAGGATACAATGTTTTTGTCACGAAACTAAATACTAAACTAATATTTGCATTCCGTTGCTAAATGATACACTTTCACTGTACATGTAAATCAAATTGACCTAATAGTCATTATTATTATTAGTATCATTATTCTTAGTAATTTTACTTAATACCAAGTTACGAAGTGGGTAAAATTATTATAAGCGATTTACTTCATTTTCTTTGTTCATGGAAAGAGTAATGGTGTTAAGAAAATTTTTGAATAAAAGAACCAGAGTTACTATTTCGAATTGCTACAATGTACTCCATGTCGTATAAGATGAGATTGAATAAAGTTAGAAAAATTTGGTGGAATAAAATAATTAACACTCAATGCTTTAATTCAATATGCCAAATTGATACTGTCGATTAGATGTGATAAGACAGAGGTATATATTGACTTGGATTCTTTCTAAATCACTAAACGAACCATTTGTTAACTTATTAGCTAATTTACTTAGTAGTGAGGCCTTGATAATTGAATTTACAGAGGAAATAAGATATATTTATCAGAATGTTACATGTTTTGTTGTTAAACTAACTTTTTAAACAGGTTTGCATCTTATATAAGAACTTACGTCTAAAGTTGATTGAATAGTTTTACGATATTTAGGCGCCGAGTTGTTGTGGAAAATTAAAGATGTGTAGTGTGCCATCGAGTCGTGGTTGACTATGATCACCATTACAGAAAGACTACGTGCCAGTTAACCGATAAGATCCTCCGTAGGCCAAATATCAGAAGGCAATTGATGGCTGTAGCCGAGATGTATTTGTTGACGATCTCGTGGTATCGAAATAATACCAAGATCGTGCCAAGTTACAAGTGTGATTACTGAGTGTAACCGAATTCGTGCAAGGTCACAATCAACGGAAGAACAAAAGAATGTCTTTAGTACAGTAAAACAGACACTGGTACAATTAGTTATAATGATAATTGTTTCCATTAAAGCAGTCGAGTTCTCTTGATAAAAGTAGGTCACTACAGATGAAGAATGGTATTTGTAAAATCTCAGCGAATGAATTTGAAGTAAATCCAACGTTTCGCCTCAAAAATAAAAAAATTGTCGAATATAAATAGGTATTTGCTTTACCTACTTCAAACATTGTTAACATTGATTGGATGACCTATTTAGTATATAGTTAACCAGATAACCATGTGCCTATTTATATTCGACCAATAAACATAAAAGTAGCTGAATACGAAATCCATGAACAGATTCAGGGAAGTAATAATCACGTGAATAGTAAAATCATAAATATTGGTAACAAACGCTTGCACTTTTGTTTTTAAAAAAAACTGAAACAAAGGAGAATTCTGACAGTTGACTTAGTTTTAACGCTTTTGTTGATGTCGTCTACCATGACAACGAAAACTTCATAGCTAAACTACTCATCACGAGAGCAATAACTATCTTAATCGCGGTCCATAAATCTTCTCAACTCTCTCAAACCCTTCAATAACCGAGTGCAACCTATTTATGAAATGTAGCTATATTCTATGATGGATGTCATCTGGTTGTTAATTGAAGCTCATCAAGAAGGTTTTTTTATGGATACTGATACTCTTTATCATATTCGAATAGACTTAAAATACTTTTATAATCATAGATGTTATTGTTACTAATCAAATACCAATTGATTTCTTGTACATTAGTGCAATTATTGATTTATAATTCACATTTTATACCATATACCTACCATCAAGTATTAATTAGACAAACACATGATCACCTAGATTATGGATGCATAATTAAAATAAAAACTGTAATTGAAATTGTAAAACCATACTTTACTCGTATGATACACATTATGAAAATACGGTAACATATGAAGAATATTAAGATTTTCATTTATGACACAATTCATTCTTAAGATTTGTGTACCTTTTTTTATATCCAATGCTGTAAAATCACATTATACTACTATTATATTTGTGTTTTCTAGAACAGTTTGCCAAATTATTGATAGTTGAAATCATGAGTCAATTGAAGCTAGACCACCATGGAAAACCTGGAAGCACTGGAAGGCCGTATCGTCCTGGTATGGGACCCCTCAGCAATGCGCATCCAAGACCCCGCCCCCGCGGGGTCCAAACCCAGGATCTATCAGTCTCGCACACGAGCGCTTAACCACTAGACCACTGAGCTGGCCGGGATCCAACGGTGTTAATGTCTAACTTCAACCAATCCACGATTGATAGGTCCTGGGTTTGATTCCCGCGGGGGGCAGGGCGTGGATGCGCACTGCTGAGGAGTCCCATACCAGGACGAAACGGCCGTCAAGTGCTTCCAGGTTTTAAATGGTGGTCTAGCTTCAATTGACTCGTGATTTCAACCGGTGAAATTACTAAAATCTCCACAAAACCCTTCCTGATAAAATTACTGATAGACAAATTTTCAAACATCAGCCTACCCCAGGGATAGTTGAGGTTGTTTAAGAATTCTATACTTCATTATCTAACTGATCGCGTACGCGATGTTAAGATGTTCTATGATTGCAGTTTGTTAACAAGAAATCTTGTACTTTAGTCAATCAAACTTGGTCAATGAAATCCGATCGGTACGGAAGATGAATGGTATTGGTCATTACTCAACGATCAAGCAAAAAATTATATCAGATCAGAAGAGGTCATTCGACACCCAAATAACACCATGATAATGCATCAGACTATGTGGAGTTAGCTGATGTGGGTTTAATTCTCACAATGGGAGCATCATATACTTTATGACTATCAATACACTTTGTTAACAAGTGTTAAATAGAGCGAGACCTAGATCCAGAGTTTTCTACCAACTGCCCCTCACTAACTAACACATACGATTTATTATGTTCTTTCTTCAGCAAATATTTTCCTGTTTTTGTTAAAACTTAACTGTAAAATTCTCTCCAGATTCAAGTTGCTAAAAACTAGTGCTCAATTTCTTATCTGGCATTTTGCCAATTCTCTACAACAACTATTAATCATCATTAATATAATATGAAGTATGTACATTAGTTGTAAATAATTATTACCATTGTTTCTAAGCTGTAAGCGGCCGACGAGAATTCATGAAATAAGTGAATTCACCCTATTATACGGAACTAGTTATTCTTGCTTTATTCAAATTTATCTATGAGAAAATTTACTAATAAAATTCTATTGTGTTATACCGTGCAATATATTATAGTTGGCGTCGAGTCGCGGTTGACTATGATCACCACTACAGAAAGACTACGTGCCAGTTACCAGGTTAGACCCCTCTGTAGGCCAAATACGAGAAGGCAGTTGAAGGTTGTAGTAAGATGTATTTGTTGACGATCTCGTCGTATCGAAATAATACCAAGATCGTGCCAAAATCCACAAGCAAGACTACTGAGCGTACGAGAGTTCATACAAAGTCACAAACAACGGAAGAGAGTGTTTTTTGATACACTTAAACAAACAGGTACAATAAAACAATCACTGGTACAGTTGTTTCGATTATACTAATCGCGTTCTCTTTATAAAAGTAGTTCACCACACTATATCTATATGTATGGTGTATACTACTTATGTTGACAGATATAGGTAATATGTAATACCAATCAGAAGTAGAATGCTTGTCAGAAGAAGGTTGGAAGATTGATCTGAAGAAACCAGAAAGGAATTGAGAAGTGAAAAAATCCTGAAGGATATAAAGGACAGTTGATAAAAGATTTGCAAATGAAGTACTTAATGAATGGCTTTCACATTCTGTCTTCATTCACTTCGCATATTCTTAATCATTAACGATTATTTTTCAGTATTCACCACCTTGTTTACTTCATCTCTTAATTATTTTGTTAATCATTGGTAAATCTTTTCATAAACATTTATGAATTTATAATGTTACCACTTATTACACAGCCAATTGATTAGTATAGATCTCATTATAATTGTTAAATATACATACATAGATGAAAAGCCATAAAGAAAAACCAATTAAAAAAAGAATTATTTCTTCTTCAGAATTTCCAATACAAATATTAAGACAGTTTTACTGTATGGGGCACAAACCTGGAGAACTATGAAAGCTATCATCCAGAAGATATAAGTGTTTATTAACAGCTGTCTACGCGAGATACTTCGGATCTGTTGGCCAGACATTATCAGCAACAACCTACTGTGGAAGAGAACAAACCATATTCCAGTGGAGGAAGAAATCAAGAAGAAACGCTGGAAGTAGATAGGACACACATTAAGAAAAGCGCCCAACTGCATCACAAGGCAAGCCCCCACATGGAATCTTCAAGGTCAAAGGGGAAGAGGAAGAGCGAAGAATATATTACACCGAAAAATGGAGACAAACATGAGAAGAATGAATAAAACTTGAATAGAACTGGAAAGGAAGGCCCATGACAGAGTGAGTTGGAGAATACTGGTTGGCTGTCTATGCTCCATTGGGAGTACAATGCTGAAGTAATTAAGTAAACTTTACAAATTACCAAATAGTATAACAAATTAACATGAGATTGCAACTAATCAGTCATTAAGTTTTATTAATAATTAATACATAACTATTTCCATATCAATAATAGTGGATTAAGCATAGATACATAAATATTAAATTCACTTGGTGTTGTTTTACTTGTATCTTCTCATTGTTATTCAGGATTGCAAATGATCAGTCTCTTGTTGGCATATATATGCATCCTGTGCCGAGTGCCTTGATATAGCCTTAAGTTACAAGTTCTTTTAAGCAAAGATGGATACTGGATAGTAATAGATACAAGTACATCCAGCTGACGAGTCTTAAACAAGACGAAACACGTATCTTGGATTCCACTGTTAGCCACTATCCATCTTTGCATATATAAACATTTTTTTTGTTTATCAATAACTGATATTCTTTAGTTGTGATATAATTGTCAACTAAATGAATTAATATCACAATGATAAATAAGGCCAATAAAATAATAATTTATGCTGCATTGTATGTTAATCATGCTTATAAATGTTAGCCATATGACTATAAGTTAAAATAATTGAATAACCTGTTGGTTGTACATGCAAATTGGAACCACAGTGTATTTTATTTGAATAGGCTGAAACATGATAGTAATAAAAAAAATAATGAACAAGCAAAATGCTTTTCGTCAACCCAGTGGAATCGAATAAAGATTAAGTTGGGCACCAGTTCCCTCAAGATTACAGGTACACCTTGCTGATGAGTGCCAAGTAGCAAGAAACCCGAGTCCAAGGTTTCCTGTCGACTACCTCCAATCACCATCTAATCTCACAATAGTGCACGCAGTGTCGAGTCACCTAGACTGGTGGTTACACTGCATCATGGTCGATAGCATTCGATCTTCACTAATAATAAGGGCTTGATACATATGGCATTTGTCACCAACCAGTGACTAATCAATTGTAATTAAATTGAACTATTCAGAAAAATGTCTAACTGATAACCTAGCTGACACAAATGTACTAAATCGTCTAAATGTTGGTATTTTGATTCCTGATATGTTTTTAAGTGATAATTCAGATGTGTTCTTTATTAGAATGAAATGTGTTGGGTCGGCTTCCGGAGAACTTCAGCGAAGTCTCCAGAGGCCCAAAAGGAGCCGAAGGGTCCTAGCCAATCAGAGTACGATGGGACGTTCGAGAATTCTAGCGTGGCGTGCTACTATTGGTCGGTAGCATAATATGACGTTAACGGATTGGCTGAAATATGATGTTGATTTAACAGATGCTAACATCTATAAATACCCTTGATTTTCTGTACAAAAATGAACCTTGGGATAAAGTACTTTCTCTCATACTTGTGTCTTTTCTCTGGTGTTCAAGTTGCTGTGTAATTCTAGACTGCGGGTTACCGGAATAGCTTAGGAACAAGCATAGTGTTCAATTGGCAAGATTTATCAAAATGATTGTTCATTTCTTTAAAAAAATCTCATTAACATTAACAATATCCTATTAATAATGAATATTTATTTGATTGAAATAAATAAAATTTCGTAAAATTTATCCTCTACAGTCTTTAAGGTCTCATTCAATTCAGATGTCTAGACAAAATTGAACAAACGTAAAGATATGGGATGGCAAAACAGAAGCAACATTCATACAACCGAAAGACATCTACAACTCAAAATAATCGTCAACAAATAACAAAATCAGAATATTCAATAAGAACATCAAAACAGTTCTATTGTACAAATCTGAAACATGGAGAACTACCACAACCATCATGAAAACAGTACACGTATTTACAAACAGTTATCTACACAATATACTACAGATCTGTTGTCCAAATACAGTTAACAATAACATACTGTGAAAGGGAACAAATCAACTTGCATCTGAATATCAAGTTGGGAGAAGACGATGGAGTTGAATAGGATATGGATTATGGAAATCATCAAACTACATCACGAGACATGTCCCGTAATGCGAAAATGTGAAAGGAAAGGGAGGTGAGTCAAACCGAATAACACATTTGATATGAAATTGGAGACAGACATTGGAGGTATGAATAGCACTTGAAAAGAACTGGAAAGTAGTGAGGAGGACAGTATTAGTTCGATAAGTCTAATGATTGATCTATACTTCCTCACGAATGGTAACTGGCATAGTTAAGTATAATAAAACCGAGTGATTTAAAATTTGCATAATGATACATAATTTTAATGTTTTCAGATTAAATTAAATAATGAACTACCTAAATTTTTACATTCAATATACATGTAATTGACTGATAATAGTTCATTGAAAATGGTGCGATTTTAAAATAACCTGAAAAGTTCTTAGAATTTAAACGAATTTTATACAACGAAAAAAACCCAACAACACTTTATGACTAGTTATTATCTTGTTGTTATAACTTGTGGCCTGTGTACCCTGTTAACGTATAGCGTATGATACCGGCAATTAGAGAGCAGTGGTTTATCGATTAAACCAATGACGCATAAAACCTGCGCAAACAGTCTAGAGTCCTGATTAGTCCTGATTCCTGTCTAGCCCAATCAGTTAAATCCAGAACACCAATCTCAGTATCTGCAATATGAATCATGTATTTCAAACATACTCGGTTTATATTACCAAACCAGACAGACCACATCACGCCATAAAATATAAAACAACTTTTGTTCAAGAATTAGCCAAATGTGGCTGTGAATGAGGAAGGTAGTAATTAATAGACATGGCATAAATCAAGAATGGTAAATAGTTCATAGATCAAAATAAAGTTCATAATAAGAGGGACATGAATATGAATAGTTTAGTTATTTGACAATTATAAGACAAAAATTTACGCATAGTATTGATCCATAAATGGATCCTAAAAGTTACCATTCATTATGCTTATCGGGACATAACACTTGTAAATAATAAAATTGTTTTAATGTATTAATGAAAGACAGTCAATAAATAAAAGTGAAGTCAGTAAGCGAAAAATCGTGGATGTGCACTGCTGAAGAGTCCCACAATAGGATAAAACGGTCGTCCAATGCTTCCAGGTTTTTCATAGTGGTCTAGCTTCAATTGCTTCATGATCTCAACCATTGGAAAATATATTCACAATTGATTATTGCGCTTAATCTTACCTGATAGATATGTTTATGAAAAATCTTGAACAGACCAAAATGAAGTACATAATCGATGAGACAATATTTTATAGTCGATATTATTTATAACATATACCACTCTTGAAAACTCTATACATAGATTATATTGCTATTAACAAAGTAAAATATGACATGGAATCTAACATGTGACATGGCTATGGAGATTAGTTCTACTTCTTAAATCAACATGCTCAGGAAAGTAGACATGAAAAGTCATGAAGATAGTATTGTGTCTTCAATATAACTTCCAACCAAACTCTTTCATGTTGTAATCAGATGACGAGAACCAATGAAATAAAATGAATTCATACTATTCTGCTAAAAAATTTTGTTATTACTCTTTTCAAAATAATAAAGGGAACTATGTGTATGAAAAGTACTCATGGAAGTAGATATGAAAACTGATAAAGGTATATTCATTGCAAAGGCACCCTGAATGTTGTGTATAGGTAAACAGTAAAAATATCTGTCCGATAAGTCACAGGAAAAAAAAAGTTATTTGATGAGTCCTCTTCAACCTAGATCATAAATTACTATTTAAGTAACTCCTGATGGAAGAGCTTGAAGTCACTGTAAAGTGCATATGTTCTTTACAAAGATTGCTAGACACCATAGTGACACAGTATTTGATACTACTGTACTATCAACAAATTTGTTCAAAAAGGCGACGCACTGAAAACAACTAAACGAGGATTTTAAGCGAATCAAGGTTCTAAACGATTAGAGATTTCATCCTTATTCCTATATACCTACTTACACGTGTTTCCTGTCGTGGAGAACCATAGACCACTCACAAGAATTCTCCAACTAATACTGTCCTCCTCACTACTTTCCAGTTCTTTTCAAGTGCTATTCATACCTTCAATGTCTGTCTCCAATTTCATATCAAATGTGTTATTCGGTTTGACTCACCTCCCTTTCCTTTCACAATTTCGCGTTACGGGACATGTCTCGTGATGTAGTTTGATGATTTCCATAATCCATATCCTAATCAACTCCATCGTCTTCTCCCAACTTGATATTCAATTGCAAGTTGATTTGTTCCCTTTCACAGTATGTTATTGTTAACTGTATTCGAACAACAGATCTGTAGTATATTGTGTAGATAACTGTTTGTAAATACGTGTACTGTTTTCATGATGGTTGTGGTAGTTCTCCATGTTTCAGAACTGTTTTGATGTTCTTATTGAATATTCTGATTTTGTTATTTGTTGACGATTATTTTGAGTTGTAGATGTTGTTCACTTGTATGGATGTTGCTTCTGCTTTGCCATCCCACGCCTTTACATCTGCATGAGATCTGTGGTGGACCAAATAATATATGAACTGAAACATGATAACAGAGTTACTAAGTACAATTAGTAATGTCAATCTCTATATCAGTTAAACGTTATAAACACAACAAAAATAAGAGACGTTGCTTAATTCATCAGGTTTGTGCGTGTTCCGGTTGAGGTTTGTTCCAAAAATCCACAGTTATAGATGATTGAAGATTGCAGTGAGATTGATGTCCTTACAGTGATATAATCAAACGTAGAATATGGTATAATTTGGTTATAGTCTATAAATGTAGACGGTAGTTGATTTAGAGTTCAGTTAACACAACCACGAGTAAATGGAGAACAAGAGGTGTGAGTATAGCAGTATATTTATTAGTAATTAACAACGTGTGTCATGCTACGAGTGTAACACGACAGAAGAAAGTGTGTTCAAGGTCATACACTTAAACAACACGTACAATCATTTAATGGTAAATGTACAGGCTATGAAAAACTAAAAGAATAAATACAACTAACATCAAAAACTATTTACAAAATAAGCTTTTCATGCATATCTCCTTAGATCCTTCTTTTTTATCGATGATTCTGCACAAATATGTGAAAGCTTCCACCACTTTCAGAGCTTTCCCAATACGTGTGATTGGTTTGATCTTCTCTGTGTTATATTTGAGGACTTTGTTTTTCCATTGTGTATGTTGATATTTATTATTGCTGAGTTTGGTACTACATTGTTTGTCTTTTCCTCCATTTATTCCTGTGTACGGGATAAAAGAGCTAGATCATTTTTGAAGTTCTATTCATGTAGCTGCGTTCTGTCTGTTCATTTTATCCTGTGATTTCATAATGCATCACAAAATTACAATTGATTGATCATTGGGTGGCGATCAATGTCATGCGTGTCTAGTCCTTATTATTAGTGCAGATCGAATGCTATCGACCATGTTGCAATGTGACCACCAGCCTAGGTGGTTCGACACTGTGTGCACTATTCCTGTTAACTAACTCCAACCACCGTCTAACATCACGAAATTCTTTAAATTAACAGTGAAAGTATGAACTGTTACAGTAGATGATTGCAATGAACAAACAAATTAAGTTCAACATAAAAATGTACTAAATACATGAATGTTCAAGATGAAATTCTGAAAGTTCCCATGTTCAAAACTGCAATTGTTTTTTTACAACAAAAGCAATGAAATCCATCGTTTGATCCTTAAACAACAATATAATGTCTTAAATGTAACACTATAAGTTGTGTGTTAACGTAGATATAAACTCACAATGAAAAAGTAAACAAACAACTAATATACACAAAACTTCATAAGATTTACTTCACTAATGAAATCATATTGAAATATGACATTGTTATCATTTATTGAGACCATTACTAGATACGTCATAAAAGATGATCAACTAATGTAGAAAATACTAATCAATCGTTATATCATCTGTAGGATGGAAAGTAAACGTTTAGGCTTAATTTGTAGTATCGGTTACACTATGTTAAACCTTTATATAATGTATTCTAGCTTCTGAACACGTTAATTTATCCATTCTATTTGAGTCACATTTTGACCTTGTTAATGATTTACTTATCAAACCTGACTGTTTTTATATGAGCGTATACACATACGTGTGTGTGTACAACTTATCCTACTCATCATATATATCTGTAGCTTATTTTTGTGCGACTATAAGTATCGATTCATACTTGATTAAATAGAAGTTAGCTCACACGACTTCTCAACTGCGCGTCATTTTTACTTCTCTCTCTTCTATTCACATTGTCCCTTTGATTGTCTGTCCAGATCAATGATTGTACAAAATATATGTATTCGAAATCCTTTCTAGTATTTGGCTTATTTAATACTGCTACTCACTAACGCGATCTAAGTCGATGATTGTATAAGAGGAATGGCAGTATATTGTATATCTCAATAACAATCAGAAACGATCTCATTGAAGTGAGATCTTGGGCCACTAAAGACTGAACATTGAACAAAAAATTTAACTAGTAGGACTAACAAAGAACAATTAATTATCTAAATGTAAATACAACACTTACAGAGTTATAGTATTTTTAACTGATTAATGAAGTATGACAATAGTGCCCATAATACTTAACTATTTATAATAAACCATAATTCTTTGTAATTTAATTTGTAGTTGTTTAAATTGACTCGTCATTGATATTTTGAGCGGGCTTTCGATCAACATTATAGTTGGCATATGTGCATCCTATACAGATTATCTTAATATAACCATTATTTCACAATTTTTATATGTGGTGTATGGTAGTGAAGGTGAAATATTATTGGTCACTAAGTGTGAACAAACAGGCACTTAGCCTACTGACCATTAAATATGTGATTTCCTTTCCTCTCATTGATTTCTACTGCTAGAAATAGTGTTGAATAAAGTATTATCTAGTGTTAATTTAGTTCTCTATTCTAGGTCTTGAATTCTAAATCTGATATAAAGTGACTAGTCTCATTATTGTATTGACGTATTATTGTAGTATACTGCAGAACGAAGAAAACATTTCGGACCATCTGTTATAGTTAAGAAGAATAGATAGAACGTGGCTAGATGTATAATCCAGGACACGCGTCTGATCCTGTTTTCGATTTGTCAGCTGGATGTACATGTATCCTAGATTTAATGTTCAACCTGAGATTTAAATCCAGTGCCATTCGTTTCAAACTCCACTTTATTTAGTCAACTACTGAGTTCAGAGAGCCACTTACTTGTGCACTAGATATGAAGTTCAATTCACTTTGTGGTGGTTTTCGCCTGCTTCAATAGGCATATCCTGAAGTTCTAGTGAGAAGTAGTGACCAGTGTAGTTCAACCGGGTCTTTTGTGAGATGGTAACTCACTGATGACAGTGGTGGATGTGTCACTCAATTTCGTGGATTAGTTGAAGTTAGACATTAACACCGTTGAGTACTGACCGGCTCAGTGGTCTAGTGGTTAAGCGTTCACGCGCGACACTGATACGTCCTGGGTTCGAGTCTCGCGAAGTGGGATCGCGGATGCGCACTGATGAGGAGTCCCCCAATAGAACGAAATGGCCGTCCAGTTCTTCCAAGTTTTCCATGGTGACCTAGCTCCAACTGATACATGATCTCAACTATTAATTTTTTAGTTCAAGAAGCTTTCTTCAATTTTTTCAGAAAGTTACTTGCTATTGTTGGTAAGATAACTAGTCTTAAAACCACTCTATCGTTTTCCAGTAAAAAAAATATTCTTTTGAACGTCAACTACATTTCTTCTACACAAATTTGAATCTTAGACATCCATCATTATTTTTCATTTCATTAATTATATGCTTAAATAAAATTCCATCTACTGATGGAGACGATTACAGGTAATCTGACTTATAAATAATCATTTCCAGTATAAAGTTTTTTTTCTTTAAAAATATAAGGCTTTTAGCTCAGTGACACAAAGAGGTTAACTTCTTGATGATGGGTGGTGATTATGATCTGACTGGCCATTGGGTGCGAACAGACAGAAATTCAATTTGATACCTACGATTATTTTCTACTTTATACTCACTAAGTGTAGACTGCTGGTAACGGTGTTTGGTGAAGTATCTAGCTCATACTCTGTTAGTTTGTTTTTGGTCAAATGTGTATCTCATCTATGATGTAATCTTTGTAAAGTTTATCGATCAATGATCTAGTATAGTGGTAATATTATCTGGGTCACCGGTCTTATCAACGTGATAGCGATATCATTGGAACTGAGAATAGTCTTATCTTACTGTGATGTCACAGCCCTACAACAATTCGTGATATATATTACGCTAGTTTTAAAGTTATTATGAATTTAGCTGAAAAAACTATTTACCTTTTATACTTCATTAATAAGAACACATTTTGATTATGTAGAACCAAAAGCTGATAATGTTATCTAAAGTAACCATGATAACTACAAAATCCAACCACCTCTTTTAGACAAATCAACTCACACATCAGTATCCATCTAGGCCACAAATCTTTTCTACCACTTCAGTTTTAGATCATTTAATAATATCATTTTCATGTCGAGCGGTAAGTACCAAGTCTATCAGAGTATCGCCTTTATTTTGAGGAATTTGTTTATCTGTGGTAATTTTTTGTCATTCGATAAACGCAAAATCTTTGGAAATTCAGGGTAAAGATAACGAATCAGCCGATAAGACTGTAAATCTTTATCGATTGAGATGATTGTGACATGTATTACGCATGAACAACCAATGACTAAATTTATGCACTGGTGTAGTGGGTTGAAAGGTAGGAGGAAGCGAACTAAAATGTGACGTCACATTATGAAGTTACCAACTAATGATTTGAGTCATCTTGTTAAGTCCAAACCACCTCATTGCGGTTCGCGCAATTACTGTGCCCACTGGTCGAACACTTTGGGTGATATGTTTTAGAACCGGTTGCAGTAGCTCAGACGCATCCACTCCTTATATTTAGTTAGATTCAGAATTTTGGAATTATTTTATAACTTTCACACCACAAACTTATTCATTCCTCCTAAATTATATTATTCATGCTTTATCTTTCTTACTATGACTGATACAATTTTTTATTTGGTGTTCATCGTAATAACTTCATTTAGCTGTACTGATATGGTGTGATAGCCCAATTTGATGTATATATGGGGCAAGTTCTATCCCACTTATGTTTGACTGACGATTACCACTGGCTAGGAAAATCTCAATAAAAACAACCGCTACTGCAACCTTGATTTACTACTTATTTCATTTAAAATGAATGCCATACACTTAAAACTAAAATTTTATCTAACCGATGCCAGTAAGCATGATACAACTATAAGGCTAAACATGTATTTAAAAAGTAACTAAATTATCGTTCAACATAGTTGTGAAGATTGTTAAATTTCATTTAAATCACGAACTGATTCTAGACCGATGGAGCTAAACCGTGTTGGATGTGAAGCAGTTGCCCACCAAAGATACTGCAGGAAGGTTGTGCAATGTTGTGCGGTGATTAAATTTAGACCACTGGATCCTGACTCACTAGTTTACAGCTTAAGCATTCGTGAACGAGACTGAAAGTTCTAGATTCGATTCCTGATTGTGGATGAGCACTACTGAGTAGTCCCACACTAA
This sequence comes from Schistosoma margrebowiei, assembly GCA_944470205.2. Classification (NCBI taxonomy): domain Eukaryota; kingdom Metazoa; phylum Platyhelminthes; class Trematoda; order Strigeidida; family Schistosomatidae; genus Schistosoma; species Schistosoma margrebowiei. Next base: position 39,975,853 of record OX104026.1, on the reverse strand, counting down.
GGCGAAACAGCCATCTATTACTTGTCTAAATTAAACTAATTCGTGATTTCAATAAAATTAAATAATACGATTTTATCATCCCTAACGACCAAACAATTCACGTATAATTGAGACTACGAGTCAATTGGAGCTACACCACCACGGAAAACCTGGAAGCACTGGACGGCCATTTCGTTCTGTTGTGGGACTCCTCAGCAATGTGCATCCACAACCCTGCCTCGCGAGATTCAAACCCCGGATCTTTTAAGTCTCGCGCGCGAGCGCTTAACCACAAAACCACTTAGCCGGTCAGTATTCAACGGTGTTAATGTGTAACTTTAACTAATCCACGAAATTGAGCGACACATCCACCATTGTCATCAGTGAGTTACTATCTCACAACTGAGGAGTCCCACAACAAAACGAAACGGCCGTCCAGTGCTTCCAGGCTTTCCATGGTGGTTTAGCTTCAATTAACTCATGACCTCAACTATTGAAATTAGTACAATCTCCACAAAACCCTTTCTGATATTAACTCACATATACTTAATCCATATAAAAGATGACAATCAATGAATATAGAGTATATTTTCATTTAATTAATAAAATTTCAATAAGTAGGAAGAATTGTCAATTTTAGCGCAACAATATAACTTATAATCATGTAAAGTATTTGCATATAGAATATTTAAGGATAAGATCCATATTATTTAAGATTAAATAAAATCAAAAAAGACGAAACTATCATTCAATGATCGTGATAATTTACAATGAATCTGAAGCATTGATCGAAAGAACAAAATAAGAAAAAAATTTATTCAATAATATAAAAGATTATGATACGATCTTTTTTCTCTCTCAATTAGAGGATGTTAGCGCTTTTCAACAGTTGAAATCATGAGTCAATTGAAGCTAGATCACCATGAAAAACCTGGAAGCACTGGATGGCCGTTTCGTCCTAGTATGGGACTCCTCAGCAGTGCGCATCCACGATCCTCCCAGCGAGATCCGAACCCAGGACCTATCAGTCTCGCGCGCGAGCGCTTAAACATTAGACCACTGAGGCGGCATCCAACGGTGTTAATGTCTAACTTCAACTAGCGCTTTTATTCAACTTTTAAATCATGAATTAGAGTAGTCTAAACAAAATAAATAAATAATATGCAACAATAAGATAAAAGGGTAAAGCAACAAACAAAAAACATTTGAACAAGATAGCTATGTTTGAAAGGCAATGAGTAGTACTTGTAATAATACATCAGTATATTAACAATATACATACAAAAGAGAGAAAACAAACGATAAAAGAGGAAATAAACTAGAGAAACAAAAACAACAATAAAAATAACTAAGAATGAAGTTTAAAAATAAAAAATAAGTAATCTGTTGATAAATTACTTAACAAAATAATAACGATAATAATAATAGTGAATCTGTAAAAGATACACATACATAAATACATACAAAATAGCTGAAATTATTTGCATTACAGAAGTGATAAAGTCAAAAAGAAAGAGAAATGAAAGAACACAATAAACATGGGTGTTGTTGATGTACTTTTGTTGTATATGGGGTATGTACATGAATCGAATGTACAAATTGAAAATGAGAATAGACAATCCATTTGATGATGATGAAGCGTAAATAAAATTTGTATGATTATTTGATGTGAAAAAGGAAGAGAATAAAAAATGAAATGAGATAATATTGGATATCACAGCTACTACTAATATGAAAAGTACTAAGTAGTATGATAATAAGAGAAAGAAATTGAGGCGCATAGATAATCAGTATTTTAGTAATAAATTATTCATTATTTTTTATATAATATTCATCAAATAAATTTTTTACTAATTCAATACAAATCTTATTAGCAATTTGGAATTCTGGACCCAATAGACAAAAATTAAGAAATGCATGAGGTAAATTGTCTAAGACACGTACATCTACTGAGACATCAAGTTTAGAAAGACGTTTAGCTAACTCTAGTCCATCATCCAAAAATGGATCGAATTGTGAACACTAGAGAAGAGAAACAAAGATTATATATATATATATATATATATATATATATATATATATATATATATATATATATATATAATGATATTCAACATATAATCATATTTAAGGCAAATACTGGTTACTTTGAATGATAGTTTTGATATCAAATAACTCAAAAGATGGCTTAGAGGTTAACGTACTAGACTTTTGACTACTATTTCACAGGTTCAAGCCCCATTTTATCTACTTTAGTTTGGACAACCAAGTAGTATCACTAGCCTTTACAAATAATATGGCCCAAAGACAATAACATGAATAAACGTCCGGTAAATTTCATTTTCAAACATGTCTCATCTACTTGTTGGTGGGTTAGAATCCCACCTCCTCTACTATATTTTAAGTAGACGTGTACAGTGTTACTAACGTTTACACGAACTACGGCTTAAAGCTATACGTATAAGTACCTGTAATTACTTAGTGGTTTATATGAAACAAATTTAAAGATGAAGTATTCGTTCTGATGTTTCTGGTGTATAAATCTTATTAACACTGAACTACACTACAGATTTTCGAATACCATATTGTTATGAAGCAGCAAATACCGAGATTGTTATAACTTTCGGAACTATTTTACGGACTATTATTATTGTTGTTTACATTTTTATCATGTAATTATTAGGTAATAAGATTATTGCATTTCTACATTCCCAGTATTGCCAGCTTTCGTTGTACTCATCAATTACTGTTTTACGATTTAATATTTCTTAATCAGTCTTAATCATTTAGAGTTTGTTCCGTTCTCTGGTTGTATGTAAAGTAAGATTTTCTATTTTGGTTCAGCGGTGGTCTGAAAGTTCATGTTAACGAGTGTCTGAGATTAATACACAGGCTACCCCACAATATGATAATAGAAGCTTGTCTGATGTGTTCTCGTGTTCGGACTGAAAACTGACGATAGAACAAGGCGTGTGTATCGGTGGAGCAATAGGAATTAAGATTATCTAGGCATCGATTCAGGGTTAATATTGCCAGTCAATACTTATTATTGATCGAATTTTAGGTTGCTAGGCTACAGATAAATTAGTAAACACGAGGTTGATAAACAGGATACTGATTGGCAAATTTTCTCTCTAGATATCTATCAATTTGCAGTCATAATAAATATTAAATTCTACATTTTTTAAGGATAATTAGGTTAATTATTTCCAGAAAAAACATATATACTTCAATCATTTTCTTGCCTTCATAGGAACACACATGCATGCACACAAAAACCCACTCCACTTACGACAAAAACAACAGGAGGTAATCCACGTAGCATATCATCTGAAGCTAAGTACGGTGACATGAATCCATTCTGAGTTAAATGAATATTTCGAATACGGTTCAAATCAGTTCGGGGTCGATGTGGATGCTTCAATATTGGTGTACATTCATCCTCATTATGGTCTGGACTTTTTTCTTTCTCTTCGTGAATTATGAAAACATGAGAAAATTCATTTGTAAGGGATAAGTATGAAGATAAAAAAAGTATCTAAGTTATACAGGACAAAATATAAGTGGAATGAATTCTTTTAGGTAACCACTGTACGGTTAATCGAAATTCTTGGTGAGGTAACTTATCAAGTACAGGCTGGCCTACTCGATTTGGAATTGTATGGCTAATGATGTCCGGTTGTCCAAATTGAAGTAGGTAAAGCAAAACTTGAGGGTGCAGTCTAATGGTTGAAAGTCGGATGACTGAGCCATCGTGCTTCATTCAACATTGTCTGTTAGATTAATATAAATCAGGTGTACTGATTGACAAAATTAACTACAAAAAACAAAGCATATTTTCCACCAAATGATGAATATTATAGTTGCTAGACAATTTCTGTACCTCAATACTTGGTCGTAAATGTTTTATCATACAGTTTAACACATTTATTATTAGTTTGAATAAAGCAAGGATAACAATTAACGCATAATAATATGCACTCATTTTTGTGTTGTTTCGTAGGCATTCATCAGCTGTTTCCATCTGTATTCATATTGAAATATAACATAATATTAAATTGAAATTGGAAAATTGAAGTGATAACGATTCTCAGTATTGTACGTGTTTAGGGTCATTTAAAGATAAATATTAAAAAAAATTAAAGGGGGATGAAACGGTAATCAGTTAACTGAAGATTGTATAACATAATGCAAACAGTAACTATGGGGAATTTAATCAAAAATACCCATTTACCATATAACAGTGGAAAATCGGCAATTTTTTCCCTGAACTCATGAATCTACCTTGAATGTTTTTAATCGATGTTACTTCAGTGACGTCTAATGAAATTACATCTTTTTGTCAGTTAATCATTTTGAAAAGTTTAAGAACGTCGACAATGTAGCCATTATGTATTAAATGTGTCCAGCTGTTGTACTGTCTGATTATTAATTCATATTTAAACTTATTACATCAAGTGTTCTTTTATGACTGACTGATCATTGAATAGTAATCAAAGTCCCTCTTAGCGCTGATCGAAATCTAAGTCCAAAGTTTCCTGTCAATAACCTCTAACCACCATCTTCCACACCAACATAATCCATGTGATATCGAGTTATTTGAACAATTAGCTACATTGATGCTTGGTCAAAGGAATTAGATTAGCGCTAAAAATAACTAGGCAAACTGATTTTGGTCACTACTCAGTGGTCAATCAATTGTAAGCACATCTCAGTCTTACAGGAGCTCAGTTGTGACTCCAGTAGCTCAGTGGTAACGCCTCTGACTATGAAACTGAGTGATACGTGACTAGATCTGCAAGTTTCATTTCTCTGAAGACTACATATACGCCTTGCTGACAAGTGTCAAACAGAACTAAACCAAGGTCCAGGACTTCCTATCGACTATCCCCAAATACCATCTTACATTAAATGTTATCAACTTCATCAGAATAGAGTTTTAGAAGCAACCACAATATTTTTTTTAATATTTAGTACACTAAATGATACGTTAGACAGAATGTAGACGATAGATGCAAAATAACGAACCTGATTTATTCAACTTTGGGGATTTATGTGAGGAGTGAGATTCTTCACTTAACCGACATAAATTAGACGGCACAGATTGATCTTTTGGATTTTGCAAATAAGCATCATATAAAGGAGACATTGTTATGTTTGAATATCGACGTAAATGTCCAATTTTTAACTCTTTAGAATTATTTAAATCTAATTTCGATGGATTAGACCAAAGCGTTGAAAATAATCGAGACCATATTGGGGAATTTGGTTCAGTTGTTAAGTTTGAAGGATTTTTATCAACTTCGAAATCATCATCAAGTTCGTCGGAATCCAATGTTGCTTCGTCTATACCAGCATAAGCTATAAACAATAAAGTGATAAGTCAATTAGAGTGATTGAAACATAATTATTTACTTGAAAGTATCGATGCCAAGGTTGGACTTGATAATTTCAAATAAATTGAGCACTGGGTAGAAAGTTAATAATAAATATATTTTATAATTATCTATTATATTTCCGGGAAAATGTTAGATTTTACAACAAAATAACAGTAATCATAATATATTAACCCCTCAGTCAACCGATCATAAGGAATATAAAACCTAGCATATGTAAGGGTCGGTTCATTTTATCACAATATCTCAGCACAGAGAGAAGAAATGATCAAGAAAATATCAGAGTAGTAAAAGTGGTAACAGTATATATATATATATATATATATATATATATATATATATATATATATATATATATATATATATATATATATATATATATATATATATAGTATAACACAACCTTAAAACTCAAGACCTAAAGGAAGACAAAGAGTTGGTGTAACTGCGCAATTGAATTTGATTTCGAGTAATATCACCCAGCGTTTTACAACCATTGGTTACGATAAATATTAGTAACCTCCGAATATCCTCTATTTTTAAAGGCCATGCTCCACAATCATCAAGTAAAACAGAACGAACTGTGGAGCAGTATACTCCCACCATTAGTTGATAAATGAATGGGTCTCGGATACGCCACAGGAGATGTAAATTCGCGAAATTCAATCGGCCTTTATTAAGCCATACTGAGATCCTTTCAGACACTAATCCACCAGTTCTGATGAGACTTATAAAAAAGTGAAGTGTCCGACACGCTCAGCTACTTTGTTCCACCATTAATTCAGTCGTTTTAAACCAACATGTCGCCACAATACCAGTACTAACAATAATATTATTTCTCGCACTATATGTATAACGTGTATTTCATAGTTCAAGAAGCATCATATTCGAACCAGATTATTTATTTATTGTTTATTATTATAAATTATAATTCAGAAATATATGACCATCTGACAGATAGCCATTAAATTACGACAATGTGTCTATAGACTCATTAGTGACTGTTTGGTAGTCTCAACTCCAATTTACAACGATCTAGGTAGCCGTGTAGCATTAATAAACTTCGTGTAACTAGCATCTGAGTTATTAAACCTATGATTGATTAATGAGTTACGGTTAACTTGGCAAATGTATAAATATACACTAAAGTGAGCTTACCCAATAAACACTTAGCAAGAACACCAATAGGAAGTAAAGGATCACAAAGTGATAATAATCTTGAAGGAGATGGTGTAAAAGAAACCAATACAGGCGTATAAGCCAAAAATATCCCACTTGGTTTATTAAGTAAGCCATCTCGTACAGCGCGCATACAAACACCCAGTGCCAGATTCCCTCCAGCAGAATCACCAGCAAGAACAATTTTCGCATCTGATGTACAACCTAATTTTTCACGATTTAATGTTATCCAACAATAGGCATAATAACATTCTTCTAATGCACGTGGATAAGGCGCTTCAGGTGAAAGTGAATAATCAACAGCTATAATTGGACAGTTCAACTGTTCAGCCCATATACGTAAAAAGTTCTAAAATTAAATAAGATATTGACATAATGCCTCGTGAATACATTAAAAAATACAAATAGATAAGTGTTCGAGATTGCATTACTGATTGATCTTACTTAGACAGCTATTGAAAACCAAAAAGCACTAGATAGCTGTTTTATTGGGTTGTGAATGCGCACTGACGAGCAGTTCCATACTGCTATATTGGGATAAATATTGAGCAAAAGCTAGCTTTCAGAATCTTCCTATCTGAGATTGCTCTTTGTAGTTTTGCTGTATGATTATTCAATAATTAAAGTATTATATACTTGTATTGTTCTACCTATAAGCTTTTGTTGACGCATAAACCATTGTTGTGTGTTTTACTTTTCCTATACAATTGTTAGTCAATCACGGATTTATCAGTTAGTCCTCTTCAACCTATGGTTCAGTTATCCTCAATATTGTAGTTCCTCAATCCCATTGATATGTGGTCAGGATTCTATCCTATATTATTGTATGAGTGACTCGCAAGCTTAAACTGAGTAATCAGACGTTATTTGCTTGTTGAGTTCTTCTCTATTCTGGCTGTCAGACGAGTGAGAGAGCCAGTGTGAAACTGCAGTCTGGACCAATAGTCAATTAGTGGTACTCTCGGTTGTTACCTCCCATTTAGCGTGTCATTGGTTAGTTGAAGGTCATTGTTGCTAGATAGATAGTCTAGGCAAGCTAATCAATACTTGGACTAGATCCATACAGTATGATACCATGGGCCCAAATGAGTACATAAGAAAATTTGTTTATTTTTACCGACACATCACATACTACAATCAAACAGTTATTCAGTGCTTTCTTGTTTCCAATGGTTGTCTCAGGTTAACTCATGATATAACTGACGAAAGCCCTACAACTTACATAAACCCTTTAAAATAATAGAAACAAAAATCAAAATCTTTAAAATAAATAATGAGCATTTTGAATGGAAAAAAGATCAGCAAAGAATTTAGTTAACAATCTTGATTTGTTTGGTTGATTTTGGATCATAAAACAAACAAACTAAACTTTAAGAACACAATTGTATGAACGAAGAATATTCTTTTCAATAATTTCTCATCAGGTTCTACAATTATAAATCCAGATTAATAATCCATAAAATTGGCCAAATTTAAGGCAAAATACATCATTTGGAAATTGCAATATGTGAATCAGGAATTGTTTGTTATATAAAATAAAATAAAATTGTTAATGTTGGGGCTTTAAAAACTAGATTTGTTTTCAGTTTCATAAGGATAAAATTTGCATTGAGTGTGTGATATCATTCGGATATAATGAATACAATCACTTGAGAATTTATTTGTAAAAAATGGTAAGTAATCATTGTCAAATTTTCACAGTTGTTAGAATGGTTTAAAGCATAGGTATTCCGTTTCGTTTTTAAAAGTCATAATCACATTGTTTAGATTACCAGATCTACAAGCGCAGGATAGTTTGAGTACGAAAATACCTGCTTCGGTTTCAGCACCCGGTTCGTATCCCAGCCCTCACACAAATCAAATGATTTATATGGCGCATATCTATTTGGTGCCTCCTTGTACCAATGTTTATATGTTTAAATAATAAAATAGTAATAATTGACAATGAAATAGGTAATTTTGACATTATTAGTAATGCTACCTGGATATCCAAACCGATTAATGCAGTCGTAAACGTAGACTGCAACTAAGTTTATTTATTTATTTCAACACATAGATATTGGTACAAGGAGGCACCAAATACATATGCGCCACACAAATTTCATTCGATATGTGTGAGGGCTGTGATACTGCCCGGGTGCCCAAACCGAAACAGGTGGTTTTCTTAGGGGGCCACACCCCGAGCCTTTGACCTAAGGATCTGATCCACAAGGCAGTGGAGCATCGTAAGGAGATGCAGTCAAATGGGAGCCGGTGACCAACAATTGGTTCATACGCCATTTGTTCCTGCAGGATACTGGAGCCCATATGCACCATTGGTTTGTGATCCGGTTAAAGCGCCGGACGTTCGCTTTTCGTCCTCTCATTTTCGTAAACAACACCTCCACCACGAGAAGGCAGTGAGTAGGACTTCCCTGGCACAGGCTGTATACGCGTGGCCATATGAGAGCATTTCGAGAGGGAGAGCGGACTCTCACCACTCTCGGCCGTACCAGGGCATTTGGGGGTCATCTTAGTATATATATATATATAAACGATGGTCGCCTATTATGGAGTCACCAAGTGAGTAACTCTGAAGTTAGACGCCAGGTACTAGGTTAAGATTTAATGGCTAGTGGTGTTATGGATATTTATCAACTGATATAGCTCGGAAATTCGTTGTGCTTTCTACGCATTGCCGAACCAGATGCACAATAGTTATTACCAGTACAGCAACAAATTGAAGAAAATCGAACAGGGTCCTTTTTAACGTCTGTGGACCCCAAATGCTACGGCTAAGGGTGGAGAGAGTCGGCTCTTCTTCTTGAAATGCTCTCACATAGTAACATCATTACAGCTATTGTCAGGGAAGTCCTACTCACTGCCTTCTCGTGGTGGAGGTGTTGTTTACGAAAATGAGAGGACGAAAAGCGAATGTCCGGCGCTTTAACCGGATTCCAAGCCAATGGTGCACGTGGGCTGGCTCCAGTATCCTGCGGGAACAAATGGCGTGTGAACCAATTGTTGGTCACCGGCTCCCAGTTGACTGCATCTCCTTACGATGCTCCACTGCCTTGTGGATCAGATCCTTAGGTCAAAGGCTTGGGGAATGGCCTCTTAAGAAAACCACCTATTTCGGTTTAGGCACCCGGACAGTATCCTAGTCCTTGCAAAAATCGAATGTTCTGTGTGATGCATACATATTTACTGCCTACTCGTACCAATATTTGTGATTAAGTAAGTAAGTAATTAAATAATAGATCGTGAGGTCACTTGTTGTCAATCAGAGATATATTCGTAGGTGCGGACTTCCTGGTTAATGTTTACGATGAAGTAATGGATGAATAGTAAGTGCGCCCAAATTTTAGCCACTAAATCACATATTCTAAACTCACTCTGTCTACTTCAGTTTCAGCAACAGTGTAATATCACTAGTTTTCACTGGACAATCACGATTCGCAGTTACAGATGAGCACCTACACAAATTAGCTATCTATATTTGATATCAAGGTTGTCATACATTGACCGCTGGGTAAGGCAAATTAAACCGATGTATATACGTACTAGGTTTCACGTTGTATTTGATTAACTGACTGCTTTGAATTTTCTGACACCTAAACTAAGGTTTTGTCAAGTTTCTAACAATTAAGTAGTTTCAATTAGCCAGTGACAAGTATTATGAACACAATAAAGAGAAAGTAAGACAATTTAACAGGTTTTATGTACTAATCAACAAAACATACGTAATGTTATTATTTGATAGTAAGGATGCAAATGCGACTTACATCCTGTGACTGAGATGTTAAAGCAATAAATCCACCACCGTGTACATAAAACAATACATAAGGTGATTTATTTGTATTATTCTCAGTTGAAGTATTTGAAAATTTAAAACTTTCGTACGAATAACGACGATCATTTGAACTTGATAAAACAACAGATGATGAATCGTTGGATGGAAAGAATCGTGAATTGTACGATAGTAATGGTGATACTGAATTTCTGCTTGAGTGATGATTTGATTGATTTATGCAGTTAGGTGATTCGAAAAATTTAGGAGATTCAGATGTCCGAGTCCATTCCAAACCAGATCTAAGATGACGACATAATATACGCATCCCTAGTGGAGCAGTGCCAAAATGTGATTTTGGTGGTTCTATTACAATGAATTCTGTTTAGAAAATCAACATAATAAATATGGGAATGACGGTAAAACGAAAGTACGAAATACCATTTTGATTATCAATCTGTCAGTAAGTCATATGCAATAAGTGCATCGGTTCAGGTTGCCACAACATTACACTAGTACAGCGAGATAAAATTATCAAAACAAGTCACAGGTCAGTGAAAGTAGTAAATATCAGTAATGGTGTTACATTAGTAGAAGAGATTAAGTATAGAAAAAAAGGAAACGAAAAATATAAGGTGATTTCAGAATCCAGGATCTAAGAAAAAGTCAAAGGGTGGATGCACATGAGGGGGATTTGAAGTCACATCACTTAGCGTTTTTAACCATTGGGCACGATAGTCACGCGGACCCAAAATGAGTAGCCAACACCTACTTGAATGGCTCAGTTCAATGATCAATAATTGGTGTTACATACTGTTTTGACCGCCATCATTTATCTCCTAGCCTACTTCTACACCAAACAATATTACTGTAAGTAGGTGTTTGCAGATACTTAACACATCTATCTTAGTTGATGAAGGTTCACATCTTTACCTAATGCCCTGACCACTAACCTCGAAATTGCCCAATCATTAGTTCCAAAATATATGAGCATTGGTTCAAAGACACCCATGGTCCAATATTAGTAACTTACAAATTTCTTATTTTCTTTGTCCATCAAGTACAACAGAGAGAACTGCTGAGCAGTAAACTTATCGTTTGGTTGGCAGATGGACAACTCGCCTACGCCATAAGTGACGCGAATTGGCAAAGATCAACTGAGCTTCTTAAATCAGTGTCAAAATATCAATTTAGGTTGTGTTATATCCGAGAGAAGATTAAATCACGAGTAACTTCTGAGACATATTAATGGACTATTATTATTTATATATTCTTATGGTATTACTATTCAATAATTAGATTATCTATATTTATATTCCTCTTATTATAAGCTTTATTTTGACCTGTAATTTATTATTGTACGATTTACTGTTCTTAAGCTATGTTCAGTTTATTGACTACTGCCTTCCACGTTCACAGCCACTTTTTTGGCTTTATTGTGTACAAATGTTATTTCCTAATTTATGGTGCGTTGCGGTCTGTTTGGTTGATATATAAACCCAGTATGTCTGAAATAAATGAGTCGATTCGATTCGCATATTGGAATCTGGTATTGCTGCTCTGGACTCAAGTGGACGGGCTAGGCGGACATAGGACCAATGACGACGCTAGGCTGCTCATACCGATCGAACGTCATTGGTTTGGCACAGCGTGAAGATTGTGTAAGTCGTATTTTGATTGGTGGATAGATCACGTGATAAAAATCCAGACATAAAGTCATAACAGGTTGTTTATTCGTTGAAGAAACATTGGAATCTACAGAGCAGTAGTGTGTGTTGTTCTACGGTTGAAACATATGAATATATATTTTATAAGCTGAAAGTCCGAAGAAAGAAATTTGTCGCGTGATGTCCGTTACAGTAGAACTTGTAATAATATTATACTGAAAGCACCAAAACAAAATGTTTTACCAAGATGCATCAAAAGTTGTAAATACAGAAGGATCGTGCAGGGAATTTGCATATTGACAAGTAACAGGATATCAGTTGAGATATTTCCTGATAGACCTCAGTTTTGACCACTGAAGTGTACCTAAGCGATTCACTGATTGAATTTCCCCCAGATGCCCTGGTACGGCTAAGGGTGGAGAGAGTCAGCTCCCCTTCTTGAAATGCTCTCACATAGCAACATCATTACAGCTATTGTCAGGGAAGTCCTACTCACTTCCTTCTCGCAGCGGTCGTGTTGTTTACCAAAGTGAGAGGACGAAAAGCGAGTATCCAGTGTTTTAGCCAGGTTGCTGGGTATGGAGAGCACATCTAGGGGAGTTGAATAACCCTGATTCCAAACCAACGGTGTACATGGGCTGACTCCAGAATCCTGAGGGGACGAATGTCGTATGCACCTATTGTTGGTCACCGTGTACCATGGGACTGCATCTCCCGTCGTTGCTTCACTGACTTGTGAATTAGACATGTGAATAACATGTAAAGAAGACTGGTTTGGGTGTCGTTTTGACAACCTGGAGGTGTAGCTGTGGAGCCAAAGTGATAACATCTTGAGGCCAGTCGCATACGGTCTTTATGCGAGTACTAATTAATGCGTTAGCTCCTTACTTAAGAAGCCTTACCATGAGCGACGAAAATCCGTTGGGTAAGGTGAAGTGTTATTTTTAGGGTCGATTTTTTCCAACTTCCTCCTGTTGTGAGTTTTAATTAGAACAATAACTGCGATAAAAGTACTTTCGTACGACAACACCCGAATAGAATGAATTCTATTGAATTAATATTAAGACTCGCTTAGAACTAAACGATTCTACTAATAAACCGGGATAGATGAGAAAAAGATATTCCCACGACAGGAAGATCGGGTTTTCTGATACATATATTGGCAACATTGTCGATCAAAAATGTTCGTGGACTGATGGTTAGTAACTTCTTAAATGTTAATCATTAACAAACCTGAAAGAACCTGGCAAGTTTTAGACGTGGTATTATGTAACACATAGACTTGTACTTTTACGTGGCTCTCGCCAAGAACACGACTATTGTGCTACAGACATTAATAGGTATAAAGTATCGTGGGAAAATCCGTCAATGAAACCACTACTATATACTAACCTCGTTTAAAAAAGTTTACTCGGATGTATGATTCAATTATTTCTGCCACCAAGACATCTTGCTATGTTTTACTTTGTTATTTAGTTACATTACAACATAGAACTAAACTATGGATTATTCACATTAAGACAATACATAAACTTTATTAGAACAACAAACGAACCTCTTCCGTTTTCTCGTATATTCATATCTAGAGGTATTTTTAGCGATTTTGTTTGTAATTTAAAAGAGCGAGCTACAGCCATGGAAGGTAGAATTACATTGGGGGCTTCGGATACTACACGTAATTCTGCTAAATTCCAAAACGCTTTACAAAATTGAACACTGGAATTTCGTGTAAGCTTTGCCAGCATTTTGCCGCGGTCTTCAGGGGATAAGTAAGAAGTAACGGACCGATAAACTGTGTTGACTAAGCTGACAATTCCTTGTTTGCTAGTCTAAAATATTTGTAAAACAAAAAACACCGTTATTTACTATAATATAAGCCATAGATTATGTAAACAAGCCGCTCAAATAATTAGGTTCATAAGCAACAAGTTGGAATAATTGGTGTGGTTAGTCATCTAAATTATTTCCTGCTGACCAGTACTAGGATCTGTGCGCGAATTCTATTGTTTCAAACTGATTTGTATGATGTACTTGGACCAAAGCGAGTGTTCTTTTTCTAGGTAGGTGCATCCTACCTAGTTGCAGGTCATAAATGATACACTTGTCTCAAGCTCTATGTTGTGGATGACTGACAGGCTGTTCTTCTAGAACAGGACAACTTATCCAGTTGCATAACTCACCAGGTGCTTCGATATGAGCCAAACTGTTCATGATACTATATGCCTGCCCAAACCGAAGTAGGCAAAGCACAGTTCAAATCCGGGATTCCGTGACTGAAACTTAAACTTCTCAACCACTGACCCAAATATACAGGACTTGTGCTATGATGTGATTCTACAAACTAATATTTTCTTAAACGACATAATTAATTTTGAAAGCATAAATATTTTGCATATTTAACCTACTTTGGTTTACATTTAATACGACTTAGTAACTACGTAGAGGCTTTTGCATTCAGCTCAAATTTACACCATCTGAGAGTTAATGAAATTGCGCGACTCTCCTTCCCCCTCCAAATGGTAAAACGTCAAGTAATTTAATCAGTGAACCTTCGAGTTAGATATCAAAATTTACAAATGAACGGTCTAGTATCGGAAATGGTCAGATTTATTTTAATAAAGAGAAAGGAATTTTGCTAAAACAACTTTAATAAGTGTTTTAATATCATAAATTTAAGTACATTGGATTAAAGTTACTCATATTAAATAAGTATGCTTACCAAAAAGCTATTACCATATCCCGCCATAAACGAATTGAGGAACAGCAAAATTCTCTGAGCACTAGGGCATAAGTAAAAGGCTAGACAACGACCATAAAAATATTCTTGTTTTATACTGTCTGATAGGACTTCTAGTCGGTAGAACTCTGAAAGATCTTCTTGATGCTGTTTTGATTTCACAGTAGAATATGCATCGGTAATATTTGTCGGTTTATCATCAAAACTGCTTACATCACAATGTCCAATCTCCGGCAAATCGACGAATTCAGATCGAGGGAAAAGCGTACAAGGTTTAGTGAAACGTGGTAGATAACTAAGAACTTCAAGACACAAGCTGAGCTCCATAAGGCAATTGATGTATGCTATCACGCTTTTATGTGTTATACCAGACCTAACGTTAATAGGAAATTATAATCTTGTATTATGATCAAATATGGGTATAATATGTACGATAATGTTTACTATAGTACACGTAGAAATTATTAATTCTTATATTACAAGCAATCCAATAGGTTAGAATACCATCTAAAACCGACTATTTCTAAAAACTAATACTGAGTATATGTGGGATCACAACCACAACTGTCAATATCTTGTTTTCTTCAAAGTAATCCCTGAAAATCTTAAAAAGAGAAAATTTTTGTTATCCAACAGGTCAAAAGGTTCTGATCGGAAATAGGATTTATATAAGGTAACCTAAACTACTTGATGCTTAGTTGTGTAGCCAATTGAAACAGTCACATAGACAAATCACCAGTGTCAAGGAATGAAAAACAACTGTTCACTGTAACTATGATAGTGCTTGAAAGAAATTTTGGGTCAAATCAATACAACACGACGTTAGTCAACCCTAAACATACACACCTATAGTTATTTAAAATGACAGTTTCGAAGTACTGGATAGAATAACTAAGGCTTACAAATCAAAAATAATCTGGTCAAACTAGTTTCGATCATTGATTAAATTAGCTTATGAGGGGACAGAAGTCCTCTTGTGACAGCCACATTGAAATCTTTTTGAATAAGTCCCTTCGAGTATATTTTTTTACGACTTATCAATCAGCATTGGCAGAAAGATATCGATAAAAGTAAATAAGTGATTGCAGTTTTTCTGTGATTATATATCTGACCAGACGTCCTCTGATAGACCTAAAACGGTTGTTAAAATGAGTAGTCAGTCAGTCAGTAGCAACGTAGAACTTCGTGCGTACATCAGTTCAAGTTGCCATATCACATTAACACACAGATACAATTGTCGATTCAAACCCCATGGTGGTAGAGGTAGTAAAAGTGTAAGCAGTAATCGGAAAGATTATGGTTTGAAGATGTTATAATTCAGTGAAATAAATTTGAAGAGAGAAAAAGAGATGAAGAATTCAGAAGATTAGAATTTGGGAGAACACAAAGAGTGGATGCACCTGCGCCACTGCAAACGATTTTGAGTCATGTCATTCACGGTCTCGAACCATCAGTTGTTATCATCTCGCGGTCCCCAACCAGTTAGTCTACACCTGCCAACACAACCCAGTCCACTTGTCAGTGACTTCATGGATTTGTGCCATATGTTGGCCTGACCGCCCATAACTTTTTTTCAACCTACTCCTGCACCATAAAACATCGCACGTCGGGGCAGTTGGTGGTTGGGCATACGTAACACATGTCCCAGCCACACCAAGTGATTATTTTGTGACCTTTATTTTAAATCTCCATTACTCACCTTTCAACTGACAAGTAACTAATAACCATAACATCTTAGTAAAGCATTTTGTACATATGCAATAGCGTGAATTCTCTTACATTGTTTACATTCTTAATCAGTTGGCCAGTAGTTTTATCGCCCAAATTCCATTTAGGTGGGATCGGTTTCGTGGGTAAATTACTGGTGTAGACGCCACAATCATTCCAACAATTGCATTGATCGACAGCCTTTACGACGGTAAGCAGATCACGTAAACTGCTTCATTCATTTGTTTAAACACATAAAAATTGGTACAACCAGGTACCAAATATACATGTGCCACACAAACCTTTTAAACGAATATTTCGACATTTACTTCGTACCTATAAAATTAACGACCAGTGTCACTGGTCTACATCTACCTTGACATACAATGCTGACTCAAGTCAGTCAGTCAGTTACAAAGTAGGGCCAGGCACATATATGCATCGGTCCAAGTCGCCATACTTCAGTAGCACAGCAAGATGAACACCGGATTCATAGGAGTGGTTAAGTCAATGGTGGTAATATATAGGAGAAAGATTGTAATATAAGGATAGTACAGAAAGAAAGAATTAGTTGGTAGGAAGAAAGATACGAAGCGACTTTAATCTCATAGTTCAAAGGAAGACAGAGTGAATACACCTAGGCTATTGTGACCAATTCTGAGCCATGTCACCAAGAGTCTCCAACCACTGGTTACGATAGTCACGCGGACCCTAACCAAGTAGCCTGCATCTACCAACATGACACAGACCAGAAGTTAGTGACTTTAAGCACTGATGCCACGTTTTAGTTTGGCCGCCCCTAACTTTCTTACGACCATCCGCAACACCGGTTAGCATTGCATGTCGTGGTAATCGGTGTTCGGGCATACGTAACACGTGGCCCAACCATCTCAGTCGATGAAGATCCACAACCTCATCAAATGACTTACCACCATTCCCTAACACGCTGCGTCTAACCTCACTATTACTTACCTAGTGATCCTAGCATATGAGAGTAATTTCAGTTGTATTAATTGCCAAAATTTAAGCCACAAGAAAGAATCTATTAAATCACTGGGTTTTGCATTAACTAGCGTGAGAAGTAAACTTTCTGATTGGGGTCTTAAGGACAATTTACATAAATAGAGATCTGAGTTGATATTCAAAATCTAAAATTGTTGTATGAATACATTCACCCATTATTTCCCAAACCTCAAAAGTATCTTTATTTACTCTCCTAATGACCTTTATAATAGTTCCACAAGGATAATTTCACTTAAGGATGAGTCGTAGAAAAAATTTAAAAGGTTTTAATAGTTTACGAATTCGCCTAAACGAAAATTGTGAATCTGGTTAAATCTGGTCTTACCAGTTGGAAAGGGAATATGAACTCATTTGCCGAATGTACATCAGCAGAACAGCAGAGCATCTCGTAGTGATTGCCAAAAAGCTTCGGATGCCATTCGCCCGCAAAGAGCCGAAATCATAATCACCTGCTATCGAATACAAATATTTAATCCTTGAAGAAAAGCCCGAGTTCAACAGAGCATGAAGTTTTTTTAAAGCACAAACGATATCGCTTTCCGACCGAGAACTTTCGGTATTTTCATCATCTATTTCGAGATTAGTTCGAATAATTGTGAGGTACGTTCTGCACTAAGAAAATATAAAAGACTCGACAAGTCGTTCTTACTTGTAGATGCAATTCCGAACACAGCCGGACCATTTGTATGCATTCCGAACTATCCAGTGATTCTTTATTTTCATCTACAGAAACCAAACTACAATAAAGCAAACAGAATTCGTACTCACCATTATTTGCACTGAACATACTAAATTTTCGATCCATATTGAGTTCGCTGTTAAGTATCCTTACAGAATCGGGTTTTTAAAGAAAGGTATTTAACAATAAAAGTATCATAGAACTTCAAAATGGAATCTTTGTTCATCAGGATGCATCGCTGTACATCTCCATAAGCATCTACATCTCGATAACCCTAATAAGCCCCCAATGGGGCGTAGCATATGACCTCATATTTTGAGCGATTCAAACAGATTTCGAGTAAACGCTTTTTAAATTTTGGCTCTGAAGAAAGAGTACTAATGTGTTTTTTTTCGCTTGATCACTATGCTAGTTCATTTGCTCACTTTTCTCCTGGCTTAATGAATCGACGAGCGAGATGCTGCTTCTTATGGCAGCCTACTGAAGTGTCTATTTGCATTGCTTCGTTTCAGGTAGGATAAAGAGTCAGAACGTTACTTTTGTTTCCCGAGGTACAGGATTTTGTTGCATAAACTGATGGAAGGGACTATGATCACTTGACAAGATAGATGCTTCCATTCACTGACAATTCGAGGGAAAGTTGGTAATCATGAGACAAGTAGTCAGTTCTCTGATTATAGACGTTTCGCTATTCTAAAGGACGTGGACAAGAACGTGTCAGATGTAAAAATTAATCACGTGACCAGAAGGCCTGATCAGATTATCCTTTATTCTTTTGTACGGTGGGAGTAAACTCATTCCGGATACCGTGTCGCCACACAGTAGCTTTCGATTTTACGTGTCGACTTAGTTACGATTCCAACAAACCTATGACGGTAAATAAATCCCAAAAATCAGTGCCCCTGTAAGTCTTCGAGACACGATGCTGACCTCAATAGATTTAATAGACTCACCTAGCTGATGGCGCTCGGTCATGCATCTGCACATGATCACAAGTGATTACTCCCGCTGAGTGATCACAACCGCTAACCAGCTTAGGTTAGTCACTTCTCGATATATCGATATTATGTCAAGTGTATCTTTGAACACCCTCGCTTCTGACTTCTGATTTCATTTGGTTGGAACGTTTCGATTATAAAATGTGTTACTGTTTAAAGTCTTGTCAGATTCCGAAAAATTATGGCGTCGATATGGCTGAAAAGGGATTGGCCGTAACCACAAAAACTTCAAAGCTGAACATGAGATAACTCGAAGAATAAGTGTTCAAAATTTCACACGAAGAGAAGGCTGATAATGGTGAACGTGAGAAAAATTATTTTAATTATTCGGATGGCAAGACTCAGTCTGGCAAGCGTTGTTATCCTTATATAACTTACCTCTTTTATTCATATGAAGTATGTATTATCCTATCCTCAGTTTAAATGTGTTATTTTGAAGTACTAGGTGTCATACTGTTAATTGTTACTATACGATGAGTCAGGATACTTATCGAGTAGTGGTTGATAAAATGGCTCTATCGTGTGCCTAGTTGTGACTGGAGATAATCTGCAACCAGTAAAAGAAGTTACGTTAACAGATAAATTAGTGTTTCTGCCTACTAGCTCCCGTATCGATGATTAGATTTCGGTGTTGTAGAAGGTCTATATCAATGACTGGCAACAACAAAATTCCAGTGAATGGGTTTGCGTAAACCGACGTTAAGGTAAATGTACCTTTTGCCACACGCAGCGATAGGCTTTCCGTTTGCCGCCTGTAGATTTAAAACCGATTCAGGAAGATGGTCGTTAGAATTCGCTGGAAGAGCGCTAACTTCTGCGCCGGTATAAACAAGGTGGCGAACTCTTGTTATCACATCTGTAACGTACGACAGACGGCTATGTTCGCCAGCTACGGTTGCTGTTAACGCGTGCCGGCTTGGAAGTTTCCCGAGTTGTTTTTCGAGTCAGTTGGTTTTGAGATGGGAAAATTGCAGGGTTTTCCGCAATTTCTGGAAGACTTTCCATACTGATTATGATACCAGCACCAGCCGGGGTTATCCGTCTCCCGTGGTCTAGAGGCAGATCGCCTACGTGAAGTGCTTCTTCGCAGGGTATGTGACCGTTTGCAGTCGTTACAAAATTTGAGATAACGTGTAAGTGTATGACATAACTCTGTAATGTCACTCTGGCTCGTTTGAGGCATCTCTTTGACTGAAAAAAACTCTGAATCAGAAGATTTCGTGATTTCTAAGATGCGGTCGGCATATGCGGACAGGTAATCTAACACGTTGTTTTGAAACGAGGCCAGTACAACTTGCACCTGTTGAGGAAGTTTGGACAAGAAAAGTTGTTTGAATAGGCCATCATCGAAAATTCTTTGGCCGATAACCTCTCTCATTCTTTGCAACATGTTTGCCGCAGAACCGTGTTGCAGGTCGATGTTATTAAGGAGTTGCTCTAACCTTTGTCGAACAGTTAGGTCTCCGCATCTAAGTGTTTCATAGGGTTCCGAAACATCACTAGTAAACATGATACGTGTTACGTACCTGTCGAATTCGCTCTGTATTGCCTTGACTACTGCGAGGAATTGTGCACGTATGTCGATCGTAGAAGTCATCTTCTGCGTAGCAGAACCAGGATTAAATACTACCTGGCCAGAAGAGCATTAGTTGAAATGAAGGTGAGGAAATAGTCTTTAACTTAAGTACCTTGGGTGTCTGTTCAGTTATGGTGAAATATGAAGTACGAGAATGAACGACTGAAATATATATATATCCAAAAACACGGAAAATATCACAAATGCATAAAAAATTAAAATAATGATGAGATATAAAATCCCAAAAAGGAACAGGCTCACAGTTTGCATTTTGGTGTACCAGATTGCGTCGGGCTCACCAATGAAGATGTCACAGTCATCCGGAGTTTGACAACGCTTTAACCAGTAACACCTAACATGAATCTTACCCACCAAGTGAAATCAAAGAACAGAAGCGAGGAGGCTCGAAGATATGTTTGATAGGCTATCAATATATCGAGGATCATCTGATCTAATCTAGCTAGCGATTGCAGAGGATGTTGGGCACGGCGATCCCACTCGTGATCTGGTGCGGACACATGATCGAGAGCATTCAGCTAGGCGAGTTCATTAAAACGAATGTGGTCAGCATCCAAAGTTGTAGACTTACAGAGCTATTTATTTCGAGGATTTATTTACCTCTACAGCATCATACCGCTGTCCAAGCCCCTCCAATCGTAATTTTCGCAGTATAGTTACAAAATTCGAGGGTAGTTCAGTCACTAGATGTTTTGATTACAGATAGAAGCACCGTGGCCTGTAACTACTATATCGTAGAGTTGTCGGAGGAAAGTCGTTCGGTGGTAAGTCGAAACGTAATCTGGTCTGGGTGCTTGACGGGGCGCCTCCAGTAAGGCGAATTTAGTATCGATGTTGGATGCGTAAAAGTTACTCTGCGGATCTGTTTGCCAATACAGTCTTCCGAAAATTAAGACGAATTGGTCAGAATATCCAAATGGGAATCACTAACGAAAATATTTACTGAAAATACATTACCTGGTAAGTTAACAGATAAGTGAAAAAAACGAGAGTACAAAGGAACATGTCCATTACGTTTAGACCTTTTATATCATTGTAAGAATACTGAGCGTGGTGACTAGTGAATTACATGTTAAAGAGCTATCGTTTAGTAACTGTTCAACTCCAGTATTCACTCAGTCATTAATATAACCGATTGTTGTATCCTTTTAGGGAACTCAGAATTATTAATAAAACGGCAACACTTGGTATTTATTAAACAACTTCTTTAATGTTTCGAATTAATTCCCTACTCAAATTCGATGAAGATTTGATAAAATACTTCTTAGTTGGGCGTCAACAAAGAGTTCGGGTGAACTCAAAGTTATCTAGCTGGGAAACTGTGCTTAGTGGAGTGCCCCAGGGTACAGTTTTGGGGCCAGTGCTATTCCTGTTGTATGTAAATGACATTCCTCGTCTCCTATCATCATCGGTCTTGTTATATGCTGACGATGTCAAGATATGGAGAACGATACGATGTAAGAGTGATAACTTAGAACTTCAAAATGACCTGAAGAAGTTATCTGAATGGTCTCAAACATGGCAGTTGCCGATAAATACTTCCAAGTGTGTTGTGATGCATATCGGTCATCAATGCAGAGATACATACACGATGGATAACACTGAGCTACCTGTCGTCCAGACATATAATGACTTAGGAGTTATCGTTGGCCAAGACTTAGAGACTACTGCACACTACTGTGCGATAGCCGCCAAAGGTTTTAGAACGTTATGGTCGATACGTAGGGCTTTTAGTCATGTCGACGCCAAGACGTTTTTAACTTTGTAAACAGTGTTCGTTCATCCTAAACTTGAGTACTGCATACAAGCGGCTAGCCCCTGCTTAAAAATATACAGTGAGCTTCCGGAAAAGGTTCAGAGAACGGCGACTAAGCTGGTTCCCGGAATAGAGAAGATTCCGTATGAAGTTCGACTGGCCAAAACAGAGAATTTACGAGGACACTCCAAAAAAGTTCACAAGCCGAGAACAAATTACTTGTCAAGGCTTCTCCGTGTAGCACTTAAGAATGCTACCAATGTTCCAAATTGAAAGCATAAACTGCCTATCTATGAACGCCTCGAGTCTACCGAACAAACTGGATGAATTACGTGAACTTCGCAACGCTAATAAAGCCCACCTGATAGGAATATCTGAAACCTGGATATCTTCTCAGTTCTTGGACCAATAGTCAGCATTACCTGGGATGACTTTGTTCCGCAACGACAGAACAACAGGAATTGGGGGCGGAGTAGCCATATACATAAGCTCTTGCTTGGAGGTGCACCAAGTTTACAACCTCGAGTTTAACAATCTTGAGGAATCCATATAGTGCTCTGTAAGATTGTCTAGTACTTCGAGGTGTTTAGTCGGAGTGATTTACAGGAAGCCAACTGCCGACATCGAGTACGATAGTCGTATGCTGGATGGACTATCCCGCTCTACCCGTCTCGGTTTCACACATATCCTGATTCTAGGGGACTTTAATCTCCCTAGAGTCAACTTCGTGGAACACACATATACTGGAGGTGACAACTCAGTTGAAGCTCGGTTCTTCAACCTCATCGATGACTTGGGCTTATATGAAAATGTGAGGTCGGCAACTCGTTGGAGAAACAGTCAGACACCATCGCGGTTAGACTGTGTATTCACAAACGAAGAATTCCTAGTTGACAACCTCTCAATCCTGGCTCCCCTGGGAAAGAGCGATCATGCCGTCATAGCCTTCAGTTTTGTCACCAAAACTAAGCTAAGGTATCCCAACAATAATTTGCGTTGGAATTTTAAACGGCTGAATGTGCCAGCTCTACATGACTATCTACAACAGGTGGTTGGAGATGTTCACCCCCAACTCGATGTGGACGGTCATTGAGACTTCTTACTGCAAACGCTCTTATGTGCTACAAACCATTCAGTTCCTCAAACGGTTCCCAAAAACTGTAAGCCACCTACAGTAATCAAGAACCGTACCCTTCGCCTGCTAAGCCGTAAAAGGCACTGTTGGGCGGAATACAAACGAACTAATAACGACGGAGCGTATAGGCAATATAAACATATCAGGAACATATGCACGAAGGCTATAAGAGAAGACAGGCTTCATTACCAGACAAAGCTTATGAACAAATTTGCCTCTAACCCTAAAAGCCTATTCCGTTATGCAGCCTCTCTTCGTCAAGCCAAAACAGGAGTTTCTCAACTGCTAGGTCTTAACGGCCCAACCAACAACGATGGTGACGCCGCTAACCTTCTGGCGGCACATTACTCTCAAACATTTCAGCCGGCTGACATCAACTTTATTGACGACAGTTTCATCTGCAATTCCACATGGCTTTCCGAAGCGGACCTAAACGCTGACTTGGTGTTCCGGGAACTGCAGCACTTAAGACTAGATACTTCTCCTGGCCCGGATATGGTTCATTCTGCCATACTGAGGGAGGCAGCCTCAATCCTGCCAACGCTGGCTAGCGTGATGTTTTCACACTCGCTAAGCCAAGGCAAACTACCGGAAAATCGGAAGTTGGCTCACATCACACCAATTTTCAAAGGGGGTCGACGCAATGAACCTTCAAGTTATCGGCCGGTGGCTCTTCTGTCATTACCTTCAAAACTCATGGAGTCCCTGTGTTGGGATATTCAGGAAAATATCCCAGAAATTATTCTATTAAGTCTAATGCTATTCTTCGACTTGGACATGGTATGATTTTCTTATTGGTCAGTACTTATTCCACGTGTTATTTTCCTACTGGTCAATATTGTACAATGTTATTTCCTATTTATGGTACTTTGTGGTCTGCTTGACTGGTATATGAACAAAGTATGTTTGAAATATAATGATTCATATATTCGAGGCTGAGACTTGCGTTCTGGACTCAACTGCTGGGCTAGATAGGGAAGCGGGACCAATCAGAACCCTAGGTCGTTCTGCATGTTCGTGCGTCTTTGGTCCGATCGATAATTCCCTACCCTCAAATCTGCTGCCGTCACAGTTATAGCACCCCGATATGCGATGGTTTAAACGACTATCTACTGTCCTAAAATTTCTTCTCACCCCAACAGCATAGTTTCAGGAACGGTTACTCTTGTATAACCAGCCTGCTGACTGCGGTGGATAGATGGACAAGCATCCTCGATCGCAAGGGAAAGATTGATATCATTCACCTTGATTTCTCAAAAGCTTTTGATAAAGTTAACCACTTGTGTTTTATCAATAAGCTCAAACGACTAGGTATCAAACCATCTCTAATCGATTGACTTACTTCATACCTAGAAAATCGACACTTTAAGATTAGGGTTAATTTCACTTTATCTCAGGCTATGGAATGTCCTAGTGGGGTCCCCCAGGGCTCAGTGCCAGGGCCTCTCCTCTTCTTGATCTACATAAACGATCTTCCTCAACAGGTAACGTCAGACTTATTACTTTTTGCCGACGACGTGAAACTTTGGAGAGAGATACGCAACCAAGACGATACACAGGCACTTCAGGAGGATCTGACTCGACTTCAAAGTTGGACTTACCTTTAACACTTCAAAGTGTAAAGTAGTTCATCTGCGACATGTCGCAAACTACAGTTACAACTTAGGAAACTCCTCTCTAGTAGTATCCCAAGTCGAAAAAGATTTAGGAGTCCTGGTGCCTCATGATTTAAAGTCTTACGCTAATTGTGACAAAAATGCCTTCCGAGCAAACCTTGCACTGGTAACATTGAAGCGCATTTTTGGCCAGTTTGACGGAAGAACTTTCCATACAATCTTCAATAGTTTTATCCGTCCCCATTTAGAGTACGGAAACATAGTACTCCCACCTCACTCCAAAGGGACAAGGTCACTTTGGAGCGTATCCAACGGCGAGCCACGAAATCAGTTCGAGGACTCAAATCTAAGCCTTACGAAGAACGCCTCTATTCACTGGACCTTCACCCATTAGAGTATAGGCGTCTAAGAGGTGATTTATTAATGGCTTATAGTATTCTTAACACTTCTGGACATCCTCTTAAACACCTACTTAAGCTTAGTTCGAATAATAACCTAAGGGGTAACACCCAGAAACTGGAAACTCAACATAGCAAGACGGAATGTAGGCACAACTTCTACTCCTTAAGAGTTGTCAAAAGCTGGAATTCGCTGCCGGCCGAGCTAGTCCAAGCGACTTCTGAGGAATCCTTCAAGAGGCAACTTGACCTATTCTTAAGGACCAAGGACAGTATCACACTATGATTTACCAATTTCTTTTCCTCTTTTATTGTTAACATACCTAGGTTCCTGCCTGGAGGATTTGGTGATCCCGTGCTACTAGACACGGAAGCCTGTTAAGCGAAAGCTTCTTCTATTCCGTCCACAACCATTTGAACCATTTGACTATCGACTTTCCCATCGAATCATCAACGAGTGGAATTCACTACCTCAGCACGTGGTTGAGGCTCCATCCGTCGGCTCTTTCAAAAGAAAGTTGGATCAACTGAGAGACCACCATTGCCAGGACTAACATAGGCCATCGAGCCTCCTGTCCTTCCCAAACTGAAACTGAAGCTGTTTGTGACAGCGCAATTTTTAATGTCTGCGGTTTGGCGTGTTGCCGCAACCCATCCGAAAAAGCTTGTTGCTGGGACACTATGTTTAGTCTATTGTTATAAGTTTACGGGGGAAAAATATCGGTACGTTCTTATTTAACGCCTGCTCATGCAAATAGAGACTACGTTTTGCACCGAGAAATATGCTCCCATGTTTCTGTAGGTCACTCACCTTTGCCTATGATTATGTAGTCAGAAAATTACAAGACCGTTAATAGCACACAACCTCTACGCAGCCTGACTGTGTTTGTAAATCCATTCTCGCGTCGTGGGTATGTGCTAATATTCTATTTTCCAGAGGACTTTTAAAAGAGTTTGAAAACAATGCTGCTCCTATTTTAAACCTATCTGGTCTTGACGTTAAAATGGTTTATCTGGACACCGATTCTGAAATAAAGGACTTCATAAAAGTGCTAGATCCGAGCAGTACTGACGGCGTTTTAGTTGTTGGAGACGACAATTTGATCCAAAAAGTATTTTCCTTGTCATAACGCACATTGTTTAGGCAGTTACAAGTTTGTTATCCCGGGACGATTTTAAAGTAAGTTGGATCTTATAACTAACAAATCGTCACAGACTACTCCTTTGTGGTCATTGCCAGTCGGAGCGGTGCCCGTAGGTATTTGGAATGGGCTTATAAACTCTATCTGTGAAAAAACAGTTGTTCCTAAGTAAGCTAATATAATTTATCCTTGTATAATTTCTATCCCCTTTCATATTTCAATGTTCTTGACTTTTATTTTGAATTTGAGCATGATATTAGTTACTTTGATCTGAATAGGCGTGGATAGGTAATATTAAAAAGAACAATCTAATTCATCAAAGTCGTTGAGTATATGAAATAAATGTTTGTTAAGTTTATTGCTAACAAGCAATATTGAGGGTTATTTCAGGATCTGGCCCGTAACGAACTTCATACTATACTTCATCTTTTGGATTACTGATTGACATATATATTTGGCATATATATTTGGCGCACTCCTGTACCAATATATGTGTTCAAATAAATAAACTACTACTAAAGGATTTGAATCGACAACTGCATCTCGGTGCTAATGTGGTATGGCAACTCGAACTGATGTACGTACGTACGAAGTTCTGTGTCGTTACTGACTGGCTGATTGAAATTTTTAGAATCTGAATGTTTTGATGAATCCGTTTGTTCACTACTTAACCTTTCATCAAATAAATATCAAAGTCTAACATGTCTAGTTTGTTAATGTTTATTATAATTGTTCTTATATGCTCACACATTGTAGATGGTTTTACAACGTTTTACATTCTGTCCTACAACAGAATACCAAAAGGAGAAATGTTTTGGAAGTAAAAGTTATTTCAGACGTGAGTTTATAGTTTTAGTAAATGTCGCTTTTTTCTCTGATTAATTGTTCTCTGTGATATACTTTTAATCTACACAGTTTTATTTATTGAATCCACGTAAAACCTACTACAACTTTGCATTACGAATAAAATGGAATTTTAACACATAATAGTTGGAGTTACTCATATTGTTAGTTCAACTCCCATAAACTACTAGGTGTTTTGTGAGTATACTTCTCATTTTACGTTTAGAAATCGGTTGATTCATAAATCGAAGGATAAATAGTCATGTATGTGAATATGTTACATGCTCTCCTAATTTCATTATAACTTTAGTTATTTGAGAGAATTTCCCTTAAAACGTTTATTTTAAAGGTTCATGTAATATATCGAGTATTTAATGGTTAATTTATACACCGTATAAATTTTTTGGCGTATTTTCGTGATGTGTGCTGATTGAAAATCTCTCAGTTCCTAAATTAATTAATTAAATCAATGTATCACTGATGTTAAATGTATTTGTAATTCTACTGGATCTCAATCAGAAAAGCCTCTCTACAACAACTGAATTTCTTACTGTAGTTAGTCAAGCATAGGAGAAGATAGAAATAGTCTCCTTCATTGGTTAAGAAAGGAAGTAAATGTGGATAAATTAAAATAATCTAGAAAAGCTGAAAAATTAGAGGCATATGTTAACTAGTGTTTTATCATCTTCATAAACAATGGGCTTACTAAATTATTTGTAAATCAACTGATTAGTACTAGAAATTATCAGTATTTGTTCTTAAACCTCATGAGAATACAACTTATTGTGTAAACACACTTGGTGACATATGCGTCCAGTCTGAATTCTGTATTCATCCTGGCTACATCACAAAGTGATCTATGCCATTTAAAAAGCTTTTTAAAGTAAGCAATCTAATCTACGAAATATCATTGTTTTACACATTTCTTACCTATCATGTAATTTTTACATGGAAATCATTTTATTTAGGTGACTTATAATGTTTTGAAATCGTTTGTTTATAACTTTTCAAATAGGATAGTCAACCAATTGAACAATCAAAGGCGTCATCTGCGAATACTTATTCATTATTAGGTATTGAATGGAACATTTGGAGAGATATAGAACTTGGTGGGGGTTGTGGTGTTAGTGATAGACATAAAAAGCCAACAAATCCTAACGATCACCGTGGTGTACTCACAACACTTTCAGTTTCATCTCCTAGATCTTGGAGTCGTAATTTGGGTGCATTGTGGAGATCTACTTGGTATTGGCTTCGATCATCTGAAAACAATGCTCAAATATATCCTCATAGTGATTCTAAAACTTCATCGAATTTTTTCGCAGATTCTTCAGTCACTATATCTGAAAAAAAGCTGGAAAAAAGTCGTGTGAAATTCGCTCGCCTTACTTATACTCCAGTTTGTACAGGATGTTCGAAATGTTGGGAGAAGAAGCTAATGGTAAGTACCTTATCATATTTAGACGCCTACTTACTAATACTGATCGATTGTAGTGGTTACATAAGAGGGACTGGAATTTAGTCAGAACCAAGGACTAGACAAGCACAAGATTAATTACTACTTAATGATGAACCGATGTGTATATCCTAGTTTTATCTGAAGTCAATCGCCGTATAAACGGCTCATCACTATATCTTAAATTGTGACCTAGTAACTTGTGTTCAGATCGTGTGTGGAGCACCGGTTCCCTCAAGATTGAAATTGGCACGAAATCTAGGTCCAGGGTTTCCTGTCGGTTACCTACAACAGCCTAACATGACATAGCTTATCGATGACGAAATATAATAGTCCGGTTTTTCCCCTCACTCAGATGTTTTTTTTGCCATCAGTCTTTAGTATTTAATATTATTAAACTAGCGACAAATTAATTTCCTCTTTTATTTTTATAAATTAGTTTGACTATGATAATCATTAGTAATACATATGTTGTCACCTCATTTTAGTGTATACATTTCTATTAACATGTTGACTGGTGATACATGGAAATGTTTCATCAAATCAAAACCACAAAATCAACTGTTTTTATTAATTTAACAATTATTGCAACAAAATATTCTCTAAATACTAGAAAATAAGTCAGTTACGTGAATTTCAATGATAATACTTCGTGTTCTGCTACTCAGGAACTCAGTGACAAATAATATAATTCGTACTATAGTTAGCTTTTCATTTTTCTCTGTTCTAATTCCACTCAATTCAGTCTAATTTTAAATTGCTTCCTAATGTTTGTCAAAATGGTTTTTATTCAACAAATTTCTTTGAAATAACCATCTTTATTTTTGATGGACAGAGTTATAAAGAATCTGGTGTCGAAGTAAATGCAAAGAAATCATCATCTCTATTAGGAAGAATATTTGGATTCTCACTAAGCAGTAATAATAACAAATCAAATATTGATGAAGTGAAAAGTATAGAAATTCAACAACAAATCAAAGCTAAGAGTTCCATAGACAATCCTGCATGTGAAGAACTAAAGGAATTAATCGTTGAAAAGGCTTCTGGATTCACAATCACTCCAGAAGGAGTAAGTCTGTGTATGGCAGTAAATTTATGAGTTTTATTGTTATAAAAACAGGTTTGTACCAGTTTCATCATTATTCAGTGACTTGAATAGCCGTAAACGATAATTTTTCTTTATTGATTTTTTACCATCCTATTTGTAAAATGGATATCAAATCAATCTGTATCTGTGTCGGAACACTAGTCATTGGTTAATGGGGTAGTGTATCTTCATCAATGTATGCCCAACGACTGTCTGTCTCGATGGGCAATGTTGTCTGGTGTAGTAGGCTGAAATAAGGCTAGGGGAGATCAAACCAGAACGTGACTGTCGAAACCAATGATCACAGATTGTGAGTGATATGGCTCCGACTCGTGCTCAGTGGCACAGGTTCATACACTTTATTTTCTCTAAATCCTATGCCTTTTTGTTTCTTCTCTACACCTAATCTTTTTGGTTACTAATGATGTTGTTAATACTTCTATAATGCTGATATTTGTCTTAATAATTCTATCTCTGTGTGATTATGTTATATGGCAACTCGAACTGGCACACATGTGTCAGGTTCTACGTTATATGTGACTAACTGACTGGAGCATTAGCCTCAGTTATACATAAGAGATCGCCTCACCAATCCAACTAAACGTTATGGGAGTGGTAGATTGGAGTATGTAGTCAAACATTATTAACAAGTCATTGTGATCAGGACTTGTTTCTTTGGTATATTTCAACAAGGAAGACATCATGGAGTATTAGTGAGGAATTAATGTAGTATGTTTATTTGTGCTTAAACTTATATGCTATGTTAAACTTGTCACCTTTGGTAATCAATCCAATTTCGAAATAATCTAATCTGTTAACCGAATTTAGTCACTGAAGTTAATGGTGTATTCTGAATGAAGTCAATCAGCTGTATGGTGACATTTGTTGATGTATGATTGAAAGCATCTGGCAGGTTATTCTAAATGAAAATATCGTTTTTACCGACAATCACTACTTAGGTTCATTTTCGATCCTTAGCAAACTAATGTTTTATGTCTTGTTAATACATATTTCCGATAATTCCTTACAAGCATATAATCCTGCTCATGATTTCCTGCTGATCGCTTCTAATGGTTCTACATAATTCTTTCTTATCTGCCTAAGTATTCAGTGTATGTCTTCTAGCAGTAGTTCAAGTTCACTAGTTTTTTCTTACGGAGAAAGCAATAAAACAGAAGTCAGAATCTTATTGTTACTTTTATTATCTATCGATTTCCATTTATTAGTCTGTATGCAATTATTTTTTGTGTTCGACAGTTAGTTTATCTCATTTACTAGGCCCAGGTTAGTGTACTTACCTTCAAGCTACGTGCTGAATGTGAAAGCTAACTATACTAACCAGTTGCCTTAATTGATGCAGTGGGACCAGGGTTATAAATCATTCTCTTGGTCTGATATTAAATATAACTGATCATCCAAACCTCATTAGATGGAGCAGGGTTCGAAACCGTAATTCACTGGTTGAAATTGTTTTGACCTGAATAAATAAATCACATCCTTACGAACGCCTGTATTTTTTGTTTTAATGAATACTACACCATAACCAATCCTTATCTCGATTATTCTGTTTAGTAACTCATACTAGGAGTGGTGATGAAATATGATAAGTGGACGTTTTTTAATGAATTATTGTATGGATAATCGTAAATCAAAATCTGTATTCAGTCACTCAGTAACAACGTAGAACTTCGTGCGTACGTACATCAGTTCGAGTTGCCATACCACATTAGCACACAGATACAATTGTCGATTCAAATTCCGTAGTGGTAGAGATGGTAAGAGTATAAGCAATAATCGGGAACACTAGGGTTTTAAGATGTTATTCAAGGAGAATAATTTAGTGAAATAAATTTGAAGACGGAAAAAAAGAGACGTGAATAATTCAGAAGATTAGAATTTGGGAGAACACAAAGAGTGGATGCACCTGCGTCATTACAAACGATTTTGAGCCATGTCATTCAAGGTATCTAGCCATCGGTTGCTATCGTCTCTCGGATTCCAACCAGTTAATGTACACCTACTAACATGACTTAGTCCACTTGTCGGTGTCTTCATGGATTTGTGCCATGTGTTGGTCTGGCCGCCCCTCACTTTTTTCCAACCTACTCCTACACCATAAAACATCGCACGTCGGGGCAGTTGGTGGTTGGGCATACGTAACACATGTCCCAGCCATCTTAACTGATCAAGTTTCACTATGTCATCAATCGATTTACCATCTTACCTAGTGTTCGTTTCCTAACAACTGCATCACTTATTCGGTGGTCCCAGGATATAAGAGCAATGCTTAGAAGACACTTTTGATCGAATACTAGTAGCATACCAATATCCTTTACTCTTACCGGCCATGTTTCACAACCATAAAATAGGACGTAACGAACTGCTGCGCAGTAAACCTGTCCTTTGATTGGTAGACAGATATTTCGCCCACACTATAAATGACGCAAGTTGGCAAAAACTATTCAAGCATTCTGTATCCATGCTGGGATTTCACCACACACCAGACCACAAGGGCTGATGAGACTCCCAAGATGAGTGAAGCGGTTGACGCGCTCAACTACTTCACTCCCTATCATTAGTTCGGGTGTCGATGCAACCCAATCCTGAAGCAAAATTTTGCATTTCGAGGGAGAGAATCGCATCCCGAAAATGCTTGCATTGTTTCGTATAGTGATCAGAAGACTGGATTTTGTCAGCGTCTCCACCAAATAGAACTATGTCATCGGCATATTCTAGGTCAAAAAGTGAATCTCCTGGTAGAAGTGGAACCCCTGGGAATTTAGATTAGGAAAGTGTTAAACAAGAATGGAGAGAGTGGGCAGACCTGACGAGCGCCACTTGAGGTTATCAATTCTGATGACAGTTCGCCATGAGCTCTCACCCGACCAGTTGTGTTTGAGTAGAGAGCCTTTACAAGGTTAATGCACTTCTTTGGTACTCCTTTCAATGACAAATACTGTCATAGAACCTCACGATCAACAGAGTCGAATGCTGCCTTAAGGTCGAGAAGTACTACTATGGTGGGGCGTCTGAATGTGTTTCTATGTTCTAGGACCTGACGTAGTGTGAATACCTGGTCTATATAGCCACGTCTAGGTCGGAAAGTAGCCTGGTTTTCTCTAGTCTGCTCTTCACGAGCTTTAGTTAGGCGTCGAAGTATTATTGAAGCTAATGTTTTTGAACATTATATTAGTCAAACTGATTCCTCTGTGATTGTCACGAGAGGACTTTTGTCCTTTCTTATAGACTGGTACATTCTGTGATTGAGACCAGTCAGATGAGGTTACCTCCAGATCCCAGATTCTACCTAAGACCTCGGCCAATGTCACTGCTAATACTGAACCACCATCCTTGAAAATCTCAGGAGTAAACCTGTCAGGACTTGCTGCTCTTCCTCGTTTCAGTTTTCCTATCTGTTTTTCAACTTCGTAAAGAGTTGGAGAACTTGCATCAACTTGCCTTTACTAGCAGATATCACTGCCGTTTTCACAGCTTCTCGTATAGCATTCCAAGCTGCCTCAGTGTGGGTATCACTTACATAACTGCCTAATTGTGTTTCTAGTTGTTCCTGAAATATATACTTAGCTTGGTTATCATTAAGGAGAACCCTGAGAGGTACTGATTCTAAGCATGTGCTCCAGAACGAGTGACAGTCTTCTGTCTAGCTCCTCCATCGGTGGTTGATAGCTATGTGATCCAGTGCAGTTCGACGTTGGTACGAATTCGGTGGTCGCCATGTTAAAAGATATTTTCCCTTATGCTTAAAATCAGTATCTGCAAGAAACAGGTGGTTATCTGAGCATAGCTGCAATAGACTGTCACCATTATCTGTTATTCGAGCCACGACACGATAAAATGCACCCATGTGTCTTTTCTTTTCGCTTAGTTTACCTACTTGAGCATTAAAGTCACCAGCCACTATTACTGCATCAGAACGCCTAACGTTTTAGAGGTCAGAAAGCTTTCTGTAAAACTAATCTTTTAACTCATCTGAGCTGCAGTTAGTAGGAGAGTAAGCGGGGAAGACGAAGAGGCAACGACGATTGTTCCTATCTTTCCGGGTTTAGTAGAGCGTGGTTTCAGGAGACCGAGAATAACATTCCGCACACTCAAATCGTTTGCATTAGGGGCACGAGGTGATAAAGGAACGTGGGAAGGGTCAGTCATATAGATAAGAAAGGTATTAGGAGGTGAAAATCTGTGTTACTATGTGTGTTACAAGTGAATAAGTGATTTAATTAATTAGATTAGACAATCAATGGTCCGTTTCACGTTTAAATACACACTTGGTAGTTTTGTGTAATCCATTTAAATATGTACCAATAAAAATGTATATGTCTGTAGGATCACATTCGTTTGGATATTTTGCGTCGTTCCACCAGCTATTGGGATCATATTCGACAGTTTCGTTCATGGCTCCTTTCTCAACCGTATTCATTTAAATCTGGTAGTCAGGTAGTATTGTGTGATAAATTGCGTTTGTTTCCTGGTCAAACTGAGGTGAGCTTTTTTCGTTTCTCTATTATCAAACTGTTATTAAGCTAAACCATATCTTTATATTGTTTCATGAATGTTTGTTTACAATATTTATTTGTTCGTTCGTTTGAACAATAGGAGCCTTGTGCTGAAATCTTAGTGTTTTCGTTGATGAAGAGACAAGCGGAGATTATATACTGGTGAATATTTCTTAGTGATGTAATTCTAGTAATAGAGTTTGGAAAGTTATGAAAAATCAAGGCATCAAATTAGTCCGTGTTGTTGATTATCTAAATTTCTAAACTGACAAGCGAATTAATGTAGCTTCTAAAATTTCTAAAACGAGGTTTTTTAATTGTTCGACTCAAATTAAACACAATCGAATGATAATTTGGTAATTGTTAAAAACTTGTATCTTATTGTTCCGTTTGTTTAGATATCTAAATTTTTCAAAAATTAACTGTTAGTAGCTAATATGTAATTTGATGAAGGTCCGCTATTTACATGTTTTGCGTTATCACCTCTTATAACTAACGTGGTCCTCGAATACTGTGACTTGTTCTATGTATCGATTTGTATAGTCATTATCAGTGGTTTTTTGTACTTAATTCTATCTTTAATTATATAGTATATTGGGTTTTTTTTCTGTTAATTCGTTTGTTCACTTTAAATTCTTTCTCTGTTACTCAAAATTTATAGAACGAGTTTTATTGGATTGACAACGACTACTTTGAGGCCCACCCAATTGAAGTGAATTTGCGCCGCAACGCTATCAATCTTTTCATGTAATTTATTACTTTCACTTAAATAAACTAGATCGGTTTTCCTATTTTAATGTATAATTGAAGGTTTTGTTTTCTCTCTGATTGGGAACTCAATTTTTACATTGAAAGCAGTCCCATTACTTACTTACTTACTTACGCCTGTTACTTCCAATGGAGCATAGGCCGCTGACCAGCATTCTCCAACCTACTCTGTCCTCGGCCTTCATTTCTAGTTCCATCCAATTCTTTTTCATTTTTCTCATGTCTATCTCAATTTCCCCGCGCAATGTGTTCTTTGGTCTTCCTCTTTTCCTTTGTTTAGCCTTCAAGATTCCATATAAGGGCTTGTCTTGTGACGCAGTTGGGTGCTTTCCTCAGTGTGTGTCCTATACACTTCCAGCGCTTCTTCCTGATTTCTTCCCCCGCTGGGAAATCAGGAAGCAGTCCCATTATATAGACGTAATTGAGCAAGTGGCGAGTTGTGTTGTAATTTGAAAGTATACCACACTAATTCATTACATATCTCATAAGGATATCTGGCTTCATGGTTGAAATCTGCCAGGAGTCCATGGTACAGTGCCAATTCATCCATTTTAGTTGGTTACGTTGAAGTCGAGCTCTGTTCCTTTTTGTCTGTCTCATAGTTGGTTTTATACTAAAAGAATATTGCTTGACAGACTTGTCGTGTTTTTGTTATGGAAGGTTTCTAGTGCGTTAGCACCATTGTTATTATTTTTATACAGGCATTGTGAACCACTGTTGCTGTTACAAATAACTTGTCGTGTAGTTCGTCTGTGCTACTATCAGTAAGTGGCATAGGAGTCACAGTACTTGCTGTTTAAAGTTTACTCATTACTGCCGGTGTGTAATTACTGATCATTTTCGACTTTGAATATTCCATATAATCTTTTTATTGGATCAACCGACAGTGCTACAAACAGGTCAGTGGTGAGTTCTGATAAAGTTAATGGAGGGCCTGTCTGTAGTATCATTAAGCGAAGACTAAGAAGCCAGTTGTGTTACATAGATCCCGAGAATAAGTAACTTTATAGGTCTATAGTGGTAACGTCGATCACACTTAACAAAAGAATCGTGAGAACATATACAAGAACCAGTGATATCATATGTGATAACACATCGGCCTATAATCATGATAAACTGTCGAGTCATGCCACTCTGTTTCCCGCTTCAATGGATTTTAGGTCGTAACATAGGAAGGAATCTGGAGAGTAGCAGTCACGGATGTTTCGTATTCGTTATTCTCTTTAAACCCAGACAATCAGCTTTCCCATAATTACAATCGAGAAATAAATAAATCGATTAGGGGAATCGACTCGACGTTTGACTACTACCCATCAGTTGTATGAAGACCGTTTCCATCACAGTAGATTGTCTACCATCTTGAGTAAAGAATCGTGGTCAGACAGCAAAATACCTGTCTATCATGAATAAAGTTTTTGTTTTTCCAAGAACACCTATTCAATATATTTTGGTTTCCGATGAATTCAGGTCCTGGAAGCCAATATCATTGTTGTCGCAGAAACTTGGCTCACCTTAGATGTAGACTGTTCTACCATCATTGCATTCTGCATCCGTATTGGAAGTGATAGAGTTTTAAGTCGCACGGGAGGAGGCATAGTGTTATGTGTTAGGGATCACTTTCGTATACAATCAGTTGTATCGGAGGCGCATGTTAGTGGCACATGTGAGGTAATATGTTGTACAATTACGCCTAGAAACGGGTTAGTGGCTATAGAAGGAATGTACCGTAGTCCGTGTTTTCTCGTTGACGACTTTACCTTAAGACACAACTGTTCTTGGAGTAAAGCAGGATGTTGTCTCATCATTGGAGATCTCAACGCACTGCATATTGACCGGACAGAGCTTACATATCCGGGTGGAAGTTTTCGATAACGACCTTCGACCAACCATCATTCAGTGTTCTCGTGTATCTGCTCCACTCGGACCCAATATCTGGCGAGCTAATATTCCGGCAATCGACAGACTAGTTGGTCGATGCGGATGGATAGTTCAAAGACGAATGGAATAACTTTGAGGCTACATTCGAACTCGTAATATCACCGTTTATCACATGGTCAACACGTAAGCTATTACATTGTGTCCTCCATGGATTAAAGAAGAAACCCAGAAGTTGTTGAAGCGCAAGAAGCACTTCTGGGACTCATTCTCGTCAATAGGACTTGCATGATTTATGTGTGAATATAAAACAATCCGGAATACATGTAAATTCCGTACTACTTACGAACGACAGTTGGCATATTGCCGTACTTGTTTGAAACGATTGTTTTCGTGTGTTAAACGGTGGGTGAAACGTAGTGATGGTATTCTCCCGTTACTGTAACACGGAAAATCAGATTTACTAGCTGAATCAGATCGAGCAAAGTCTAAGAATTTAAAAGTATCCATTGGATTGTATTGTTACAAGTACTTGTCCTTATAACATCGCTTAGATATCAGCCATAAGATCCGCACATGTGACTGAGGAAACTGTTCTCTCATTGGTAACTAATCTAGAACCTTGTAAGATACCGAGCTGTGATTCTTTACATCCACGACTGATGTCATCTCTCGCAGAAATCATTTCAAGAGCGCCCTTGACGCTCTTCAACATGTTTCTTTCACTTGTTCAACTCCCTAGAGATTGGAAAGATGCTTTGGTCAGTTCCATATTTACGGATGGACAAAAGAAAACAGACTAGTAGTGACAGGTCTTTATTTAGATCTTCGCGCATTCACAGAGGAGCGTGGGATTACCTGTTCGAACAAACAAAGTCTCTCAACATTCAATATAAGATAGTAAGAATTATAACGCCTATGCAAAATAAGGAAGTGAACGAATGCTTGAACTTTACTGTTTTGACATATGCCTAGTTGTTTAAGGTCCACTCTTAACCAATCAACCTAAACTGTTACACATCCCTTCCATGAGTTCAAGGACATTAAGATTTAGGAGTAATAATAAGTCATGACTTAAAAACAACTACGTGTTGCAACACAGCTGCTGTCAAAGGTTATCATGCGTCATCGTCACTTTGCCAAACATTCAAATGCTCTGACGAGATGCTTGAAATTTTATATCCCATCTGTGTAAGTTCACACTTAGAGCACTGCATCCAAGCTACTGGTCCTTGTCTGATAAAGGATACTAACTCACTTGAGCGTGTTCAGTGTATGGAAACTAAATTAGTGAAGGGTGTTTCTAAACTCACTTACGATGAGCGCTTAAAACGCCTAAACCTTTTCCACTTGTCGTATCGTAGAATGAGGGGTGAATTTATACTGGAATTTCGTAGCTTTAGTTATGATTTAGGTGTCAATATTTCTTATCTTTTTGCTCCCTCCATCATTAATGATCTCTGAGGTCATAGCAAGAAGGTTTACAAATCGCGATCTAATAAATTTAAAGTGAGGTCGCGTCGTTCTCATCGAGTAGTCAATGTCTGGATCGCCTTACCCAAACAAGTGATATCAGCCCCATTAGTGAATATTTTCAAGGAGAATCGGAACCTTCACCGGAAGCCACTTTGTTAGGATTAATGCTGGTTCACCAACCTACTATCCTTAATATTGAAAACTGAAGACTGAAACAAATTATTTTGAGAGCGTACTTTTCAAACTGTACGTTGCGTTTGTAAGTTTTGTTTTTAATGGTCATCAAGCGTTCATTATAATTATTCTCAATCAACTTCCTAATCTTTGACATGTGAGAATCCCAAAATATCTTATACTTTGTCGAATGTCCCTGTTTTATCGTAAGGTTTCTTTCTATTCACTAATGTGATTTTAATATTTAGACAGCATGCACACTTGTAGTATTTTTTTCCCCTACTTATGGTGTCTTTTGCGTCTCTAAAGCTCATCACTTGACTTGAGGTTATGATGTGTCTGTTGTATGAAGTGCTAAGTGTTTCGGATGATTCATTGCTTCGTGCGATGAGTTCCTCAACTTTGAGTAAATTTTCAGGACATATCATGGGAACTTCAAATGTTTGTTCAGAAAGTTCCTTATACAATGGCGGAACTACGTACAATTAGTTCTAGGATCGGCTTTTTTTGTCGTGACTCTAACAAAAAATGGGATGGTAATTGACATTTTTTATTATGCAATGGGGGATGAGGGGAGTCTGCTCATTCAGTGTTAACACTGGATGGGTTACATAGTTCAACGCAAAATGAAGAATGTGAAAATTTAATTTATGGACAGCTTTTGAGAAATGTCAAGGTGAACTTAAAATACTTCACCTACTAGCTAGTGTCTAAAGAGCGTTATAATTTAGTGCGTGGAATTATAATTGTGACTTAAAATTGTAAGTTAGGGTTAAATATTAGAGTTAGGGTTTTTCTTATGAGGGCCACACCCCAAGCCTTTGATCTAGAGGTCTAGCCCAAAAGGCAGTTGGGCAGCGTCAGGAGATGCAGTCCCATGACACATGGTGACCATCAATAGGCGCATACGGCATTCGTTCCCTCAGGACCCTGGAGCCAGCCCATGTGCACCATTGGTTTGGAATCAGGGTTTTCCGACTACCCTAGATGTATCCTTCATATTCGCCAACCCGGTTAAAGCACCGGATATTCGCTTTTCGTCCTCTCACTTTGGTAAACAACACTCGTGGTGCGAGAAGGAAGTGAGTAGGACTTTCTTGTCAGTGGCTGTATTGATGTTACCATGTGAGATCATTTCATATTTTTCTTGCTGTCAAAAATCTTTAGTAGCCCATAGATTTTAGTTCTACAGATTTTCGAAGCTTATAGATTCGGTCAGCTAAAGTAATTTGTCAACTTTGTGTTTTTCGACCACAGCCCGATTATTGCTATAGTTTAGTTTTTAATCTGTACTTATCTAATGATTTGTACTTTTTCCCAACAGTTATAACATATTTGATAAAGATAAACTTTTGTCACTTCATAGTACAGTTGTTGAAGTAGTGTAGAACGGAAACATGGTCCTTGTTTTTACTAGCTGCTTAAACACCAACAGCATTGAAGTTTGTGGTTTGATATCTACCACCCGTTTTATAAGGAAAACTTTCTGCGTCAATAATCAAATCTTCACCATACAGTACAAAGAATCCAGTAAACGACTAAGATAAGGTACGGAAAAACCATAAAAATGATTAGAAAAAGAGAAAGCCATATGTTGAACACTTTCGGCTTTCTCGTCACTCAATTTAATTCTAATGAGTCTTTTTAATGTGGCTTTTCTTCGACCAGTGAGGTGAAAGCAGATGTATGCCCGTATTAGGGCATGGTCGGAGTCCAAGCAGGCATTCCAGAACAAGTGACAGTCTTCTATTGAGCCCTCCAACGATGACTGATGGCAATATGGTCTATTTGAGCCCATCGTTGGTTTGGTGCGGAGGGTCGCCATGTTATTATCTAAATACTTTTTCAAATGAGTGTTATAATTTAGTTGTCAGGATATCTTTCGTGTTACCTAAATGAAAGTTGTATTGTAACTGTATACTATGTCCAAATTCAAGTTGTAATTTACAAGACAACTCGTAGACATGTTAGACGATTCAGTACTATCTCACGGCTCTTGCATTTATTTATTTTAACATTCCAGACTTTTACTCATTAGCTTAAACTAATGCAAATAGCTTCGTTAGGTGATTTCAGTACAACGTGATTTCTAGCAGGCTTATTGTTTGATCCCTGCCGGGAAATCAGGTTGGTGTTTTTCATTTTCAGTCAGCTACTTTAAGCTCCACTTTTCTCCATTTCTCTTTTATTGTGAAACTCAAATTAGTTCACATATATTATCTCCGAAATTTCCTAGAAAGTGTTTCGGGTAGTTATACCAATCGAGCGAGGTTTAGTTTTTGGACGAATCGCAATTGAAACTTGGTCTCTTTTTCAACAAGCAGAATCAATGACATTTCCAATTTGTACAGAAAGTAATCACGCTCCATTTAAAGATCAGATCGACGATGAGACCGTAATGTTTGATCTGGATATGAGCGTGGATACTTTGCCTGATACACCCCTAAAGAATGATGATGGTGACTCGGACACACAAAAGACTCGGGTAATGCTCTCATAATATTTTAATAGATTGTATTTAGACGAATCAGTCCAGTAATTCTCTTTCCGCCACTCCTTCAAGACGTGAAAGTAAAATGAAGTCAGATATGTCTCGTTCTACTTCCATCTCAGGACTTACTGATAATGTTAACTTGGAGGACATTTATGAGTACGACTGGGCTGATAGTGACTCTGAATCACCTGGTGGAAAACATGAGAAGGAGTCATACATAGTTCAAGAAGTTCTTGCTGACTTTTTAAAGGTTGGTTTTATCTCTTACTTACTGTCGCTTTTTTCGTTCTAGAACTCAAGGTATTAATACTGTAATATTTTTATTAGTCGCAAATGTTTAGTTTAGGTGTCAGGGGTATGTTCGTTTATCACAGAAATAATCCTTTAGTTATTTATGACTGACGTTCTATCATCTTTAGTTCTATATCTTTCTGTTACTGGGCTCTCGTTTCTCAATGTATATTGTAGTAACTTCAGCTGAAATATGAGCCTAAAGATCTATTCAAATTTTGCTGGAATTTGGGGAAGAATAGATCAACATAGATTCCGCTCTTTTCAGTGCGTTGTGGAATAGCATTGCAGTAAATTAATCATTCAAAGGTCGAAAGATATCTGCAATAGGACACAAAAAAGGGATAAGGTAGGAAGGCATACTTAGTAAGAAACAATCAGTTTATTAGAATAAATAAAATAATAATCAGCACAATATTTCAAGAAGCATTCTCTCTGAACACTAGTCATCGTTGTGTAATCTAAATCCCATATTAACTTCTGCTGTTTCTACACTTTTTACATTAGAGGACATAAAAGTTATGATAAGTTTTTGTTTAAAACTGTAGAAATATATCTATGTAAGTGAAACAAATGGTTTTTATGATATAAGTTAAGTGTATGATGATGAAAACTCCATTATCTGTAAATTTCTACCGTTTTGATTGATTGCAGTATAACATTTTGTTTATGGCAATTGTTTACTAGATATTTTGAATTACCGTTTATTTTGTAACGTGTAGCTTATTTATTTATTTATTTCAACACATATATTGGTACAAAGAGGCACCAAATACATATGTGCCACACGAATCTCATTCGATATGTGTGAGGGCTGTGATACTGCCCGGGTGCCCAAACCGAAGCAGGTGGTTTTCTTAGGGGGCCACACCCCGAGCCTTCGACCTGAAGGTCTGATCGACAAGGCAGTGGAGCATCGTAAGGAGATGCAGCCCCATGGAAGCCGGTGACCAACAACTGGTTCATACGCCATTTGTTCCCGCAGGATACTGGAGCCAGTCCATGTGCACCGTTGGTTTGGAATCCGGTTAAAGCGCCGGACATTCGCTTTTCGTCCTCTCATTTTCGTAAACAACACCCTCACCACGAGAAGGCAGTGAGTAGGACTTCCCTGGCAGAGGCTATATACGCGTGGCCATGTGAGAGCATTTCGAGAGGGAGAGCGGACTCTCACCACTCTCGGCCGTACCAGGGCATTTGGGGGCAGCTGCAGCTAATCCATATTTATTTATGTCTCTTTATTCGTATGAATGGATGAACGTGAAGTCATGGTTAACTACAGTAACCAAAGTATCTCAGCAATAGTATGATTCAGTGTTTGAACGGTTTTTCGTAGGTAAAATGTTTGGATAAATTTGTGGTTTTTTTCGTATTACGTTTTATTAAGAACATTTGTATGTATTTTGTAAAGGATTTTATTCCTAATTTCGTTTCTATCAGATTTTCAAGCAGTTCTGTTGATGAACGTTTTTCCCTTTTTATTAGGTTAAATCTTTTAAACGCAAGTACCCTGATCTAGCTAGGCGCGCTATGGATGCTTATGAACGATCGTGGTTGCAACAAGAGGGGATTGTTCCCGTTGGTCGTGCAGACCTTGGTCTCACAGCACTCAAAACTGATGATGTTATGAAGCTTTTGCAACAGGATTACCCAGAGATACACATTGCTCTCACGGATTTGTTTCGTCGACGAAAATTTAAAACGGCTGTCGAGAATCAAAAGCGTCAGTATGAAGTGAGTTTGAATAGTAGAAGTCATTTTCTTGACCAAACAGCTTCTACTTTACAATTTCTAACTAATACAGCACCCAGCTGTGATTTTTTTAGGCAAATTTGGTTGAAGTGGTTATCAGCGGGCACTTCTAATGAATTATGTTCACTGTATCTAATGAAAGCACACTAAGGTATCAGCGAATTCTTTGAGATGAAGAGGGAATCCTTAGTTGATGGAATGTGCATACATAATACTTTGTTTGGTGTTATGTATTGCTTAGAAAATCGTGGTCTATAAAATCAAATGATTCTGTTAGGCTAAATAAAATGGATTGTATTTAGATACGAATGATTACACATATTTTCAGGAATTCTGAGAGGAGTGACTGTGTTTACCACACCTTTCATCAGATTCCGTTTGATTTATTTTTCCCAGAGAGCTGTCAAATTTTAGTTATAATTAGGTTATGAGATTTTAGGTCACACGTTTTGTGCGATTATTAGTAGTCATACCTGGTTTTGAAGGTTTAAGTGGATAGATTAAATGGAAATCATCTACATGGTGGTTGTAGTTCGACATTTGTAACTGAATGATATTATGCATATCAAATAATAAGATGAAGCCAATTTTCGACTCATTGAACCTTGTATGTTTATTAGTTTTCTGTCATTTGGAAGGCAGAAAAATGTACACATCAATCTAAGGTTACTGAGATATAAGGGTTTAAAGAATATAGTGTCCCTGGCATGAGAACTATCATCCTTTAGTTACTTAGATTCCTTGTATCATAATTTTTTCTGGAATGACTTTAAATTCTAAGGTTTAGGTTGAACCTATGTTTACGGTGTTAATTCTTTACATAGGCTGCTCGTATTGAACGTGGAGAGGCTCGAGCTGAAGCAGCTCGCAGACGAGCGTTAGATTCTGCTGCCGATTACAATCATCGCTTGATTACCGAACGTATGAGTTCAAGACGTTGTTATTGGGATTTACAGACAATGCAAATTCACATTCCCCAGAGAATTTATAAGTTATTAGAATACCCAACTTTTCCCAATGGTGCATATCCTGTGGCAGTCATACCTGGACAGTTTGCAGAATATTTTATGAGCTATACTCCTGAACAGTTATCATACCTTCCATTATCACGTGTTTTATATCCACATCCACTACGAAAACATAGAAATCCACCTCCTCTCCCCACAACACTTCGATTTGGTTCGATTAAGCCGAAAGTCAATCCACCTACTATGACCTCTTGTGATTTCGGTGATCAAAATTCATTTGGTTTAGACCATTCTAGATCTATTGACTCTTTAAACCATCAAACCACAAGCTCAATGGAAGGTCTTCGGACTAGATATGCAAACGGATCACTATTATCAAGTGGTGTTGCTAAGTAAGACCCTGGACATTT
The DNA here is from genome assembly GCA_944470205.2 of Schistosoma margrebowiei. Lineage (NCBI taxonomy): Eukaryota > Metazoa > Platyhelminthes > Trematoda > Strigeidida > Schistosomatidae > Schistosoma > Schistosoma margrebowiei. Next base: position 39,930,970 of record OX104026.1, on the reverse strand, counting down.
ACAGTATCGCTGAATACTTGCATTTTACTTTAATTTTAACGTGTATAGACTTTTTTCATAGGACGTCCTGTTTAAAATTTTCACTAAGACATTGATCAATTGTTAAAGTAGTAAAGTGATACAATGCTCAAGAATTAAGCCTAGCGTTCAGGTCCTAATTGATTAGAGACTGAGTGACCTATAAACTATGGCATTTTATCATATTTAATTTGTGTTAATATTCTGTATATATGTCATTGTATTACATAAGAAAATCTAATTCTTTTGAGGTCTCATTCAGGAAGGCTGCTGTGCAAATCGGATTTCTCCCTCTAGTTAGCAAAGAGGAAAGAATATGATAGACGTGGAGTCGTTCACTGTATTGAAGTTGGAGTTGAAAAATATTAGATTATTACGAATATGTACTACAGATACGTTCGAAGAAGACATGAAAATGCTAACTGAAACATTGATATTAAACGGTTTCCCATTGACATTTACAAATCAGTATAAAAGTCAGTTAACATCAGAACCAATTCTTAATTCTGTTGCGTAAAAAGGTTTTATCATTCAGGGAAGAGTCGAGCAGCATAATTTTGAAATAGAGACTAAGAGTACCCATCGAGGATGTGCACTATGCTGCTAAATTAGTTATCATTGAAAAAATAAGGCCTATGATTCCACAGAGGCCTAATCATGTCACATGATTACGTCACGTCCCACTATATTTACCACATGTTTCTGTGGACACACACATGGGGAGGAGTGATCGAACAAGGATTATGGAACATGTACCCAAATGGCTCCAGATTCAGTTAGTATCAAATTCTCCAACAAACGTAGGAAATAGGAAACAGGCCATATGATCAAGATTAACACAGTTCTTAAAATGTTGCATAGGAAATGTCAAGAGTGAATTCTCGGGTTTATAAAAGACTAACGTATTAGGGAGTTCAAACTTCTCTTATCCTTATCTTAACCGTTGTTTTTTTCTGGTTATCTTCAATCCATTTTACAACCTAAGTTGGTTTAACATCTTCATATTCTTTTCATATCACGTCCATCAATGTTTTTCTTTCCTTTATTTTTATTTATCACTATATTTGTCCGACTTCCTGCTTAACTGATCATTATTCGTTTTCATTTATCAATGCTTTGAAAAGTATAGGCATGGTCAGATTGTTCGAAACGTGTAGCACAAACACGTCACATTTTTTAAGCCAAATATTTGTTCTTATTATTCCATCACGATTTATTAAAGGGACTAATTGCTCTAAATTACCGAAATTCGAAAACGAAGTAAATCAAAACGAAAAGTTGTTTTCATTAACTTCATTATCGTGCTCTAAAGTTATGGGTCATTAATTATCGTATTACAATGTTCAAAATAGGCCATACATTAGTGAATTAGACAATTTTATGTCTTTGACGTTTAACATAGGATAATTCGCTTGTGTTTACCTTATTTTGGCCATTATAATACAATCATTCAGTCATCATTAACATAGAGCCTGGCACATACTTATGTTAACCCAAGTTGATGTACCCATGTGGGACAACATTTAGAGCAAATAAGTTCGAAATAATGTATTAGCAATGACAATGAATAAGACCAAGAATTGAGATTGGAATTTGAAAAAACTGAATCAAAGGGTATAAACAAAGGAATACTGGAATTCAAAACAAGTGAAAAACAAAGAGTGGATGTGTCTGCATCATCATGAATTTCTAACAACACAATAACTATGGACTCATCACTGTAGAACCTTATGATAAAAATAACTATTCTCCTTAATATTTTCTGTTTTTAAATGTTCTATGGGGATTATTTGCTTATTACTTCCTTTCTTCAGTTCAAACATGTTAGTTGGTGATAAATCATCGGTTTCTGATGTAGAAACAGATAAAATCAGTAATTCGATCTATCGACGATATAAAACAAATACAGAAATAAATACAGAAAATCCTATTTGTGTTGTATGTGGCCAATTAGCTATGAATTATATACGTTGTTCTGAGTGTAAATTAATTGGTCATCCAAAATGTTTGGATATACCTGATTCTATGCTATCAGGTGTGAAAAGGTAAAACAAAATTTATTATTATTATTAACTCATATATATTGATTGTTTGAATCTTCTTATTGATATTTAGGACAGCGATTGATCAGCCTTTTAATTGGCACATGTACATCCCGTGCGGATTACCGCAATATTACCTTAGGTCATCAGTGTTATGAGCAGAGATAGATGGTGTCTATTTGGGATTCATCAGATAAATGTACCTGCAACCTAGAGTTGACGTACACACGGGAACTTTTTTGTATTTATTTGGACACATAAATATCGGTACAATGAGGCACCGAATATACATGCGTCACACAAGTCACTTGATTGGTGTATGGACTGTTATATGGCCCGGGTGCCCAGACCGATTCAGGTGGTTTTCTTATGGGGCTACATCAGGAGCCTTCGACCTAATGGTCTGATCCACAAGGCAGTGGAACAACATAAGGAGATGCAGTTCCATAGTAACCGGTAACGAACGATTGGTTCATACTCTATTTGTTCCTTGAGGATCCTAGAGTCAGCCCATGTGCACCATTTGTTTGGAATCAGTGTTTTCCGACTCCCCTAGGTAGGTCCTACACATCCACCAACCCGGTTAAAACACCGTGAATTCGTTTTTGGTCCTCTCAATTTGGTAAACAACACTCGTGGTGCGAGAAGGTAGTGAGTAGGACTTCCTTGGTAATGATTGTATGCATGTGGCCATGTGAGAGCATTTGCAGAGAGAGGGGTGGCTGACTCTCCCCACCCTCGGCTACACCTAGATTGATCAATTGCAGTTTTAAATATCAATGGGAAGATTCGAACAACCAATATATATATGAACTAGGATTACAACTCATCCGATTGCACAAGCCAACGGCTATTTTTACTCATTAGCTAAGTGGATAACGCGATAATGTTTGAAGCGAAAGGTACTGGGTTCGAGTGCCGGAGTGAACATCGACTCTTAGATGCAGACACATTCAGCTGAAGAATCCCGAGTGAGACGAAACGCACATCCTGGATTGCATTGCTAGCCACTATTAGTTTCTGCTTAAATATTATTGATTTTATTGTGAGAATAGATGCATAGTGGTTAGTATTTGAATCCAGGACTCGCGTTTCTTCCTGTTGGAGACTCATCAGCTGAATGTACCTTCACCCGTTGTTCACATTGATACTCGAACTCAATACCTTTTGCTTTAAACACCCAACGCATTATTCACCGAGTTGTATCAAGGAATCCACTTAGGATGCATGTATACCAACTACGACTGACCAAAATTCAGTCCAATTTATCAATAATTAGATACTTCAAATCTTTCCTGAATTAATACAATTGTATACTTGAATTCGATTAGTTTCTCCATTCACATTGTAGTTTACTGTTTTTCTAATTGATATGTTAAAAAGTTTTTTTACAATGATAATTATGGGTTAGTCATACAATCGAGCTCCTCAGGTGTGGAGTTTGAACACCTGCGACTGACTGGTTGAAAGCCGAGTTTGTGGAAACCGGGAAATAGTAGGATGACTGTTTAAAAGCAAGAAAATAATTTAATGATTCAAAACTACTTGAAGTAATAATAATAACAATAATAGAAAAATAATAATAGTGGGGGAAGCAGTTTATTTAGGAAAGATACATTAAGAAAGAATTATTTCAGTTAAAGAAGTTACATTCACTTTTATGACTTAAAATGTTGCAGCAGGATCACCTCTGACTTTTATTCTGAGCCATATCTGATAACATCTCCAGCTAGTGTTGCACTATCACTAGGACCCCAACCAGGGAGTCGTGAAGGACCAGCAGAAGCCAGTCCTTTACAGCTTTCTTTCATACCACGACACCGTGTGCACTGATCACTTCTCCGCTTTCTTCAATCTATTCCAGCGTCGGCAAATAATGCGCGATGTGGAATTCACTGGGACGACATTCGTAGGACATGTTCAGACCACCGAATTCTGTGTTTTATGATAGTGACACCGGTTGAATTTTTATGGTTGTGCCCGAACACACGGTGCCGAGTCTCTGCATTACTAACATGGTGCTGTCACTGGATGTCGGCACTCCTTCGAGTGATCAGACACAGAGTCGTTTAACATCCTCGACCTGGAGAGGCAGGTTTCACAAACATAGTGCGAAACTGCTCCCACCGACACGTTGTAGATCCGACCTTCTACAGCCAGACTAACATCACGAAAGCACCAAAGATGGTCCAGATCGCTATGAGCCTCTCTGGTTATCACTTGTGTGAATTGATCTCATCAAAGTATTTCTAAATACCTGATACTTTTTGCAAGCAAGATCAACAGAAAAATACAGAGTTCCACAATTTTTTTAAAATGCCGAGTGAACATATATATATAGGAGGAATTTTCTATTTCTTTTTAATTTAACAATATATAGAGCAATACTGTTGACATTCATAAATTTATGTCGCTCGGTGTATTTTCTTGTTTATTTTTAGCTATGATTGGACATGTTTAGAGTGTAAACGGTGTGTGGAATGTAATGATTCAGGTCAAGAAGATCAAATGATGTTTTGTGATCGTTGTGATAGGGGTTATCATGCATTTTGTGTTGGTTTAGGACGAATTCCTAATGGAAATTGGGAATGTTTATTATGTGAATCATTGCCAACTCCGCCTAGGAAAGGACGTCCTAGAAAAAATAGACCTAAAGACTCGGATGATTTACCATGGGGTTATAGTGTGAAGAAACCACGTAAATCAATATTGAAGCGGAAAATTTGTCAAACACCAGGTGTCAATGATACCAAAGACACATCTTTAGCATATAGTTCTTATCCATACGGTAGCGTCCAACCAATAGTCCCTGGTACTGAATTAGTACCTAAACGACGTCGAGGCCGTCCTCCGACAAAAAATCGCGTTATTGTATCTCTTCCACCCCCGTCTTCTCCATATTTTTCGAATCCAACCAACTTTAGTCCTACTCGTTCAGATGTTTCTATACCCCTACCAACCTCTCCGCCTACACCATTATCGATCAAAGTGTCTATGATTGAAAGTGAACCTTCAGGACTATGTCCAGTTAACGCCATTTCAACTAAAATAGAATCCTTTGTTGCGGAAAAAGTTGATATTTCTGAAAAGTCTGAAAATTTAAAACCGGATAACAATGATAGTATTATTAATAATAGTAGTACGGTCGATCAAACTGAAAATGACATTGTGAAACATGTTGGTGAAATGCAGATTCCTTCTTCAACAAATTCATCTGAATCAAATAATATTGAAAACTGATTATTCATTTAAACTGTTAACCATCTTTTACCCTCCAGACTTGTATATTTATCCATTGTACTTAAAATTCCCTAGTTTCATTTTTAATAACTAGTTTTAGTTATCTTTCTTTCCATGTATTTGTAATAATGAAATTTATATTCTATATTTCAAATATGGTTGAATTTCTGAAATATATTTATTGTTATAAGTCAGTTATTTTGTTTGTTTATGGATTATTTATTTATTTATTTAAACATAAACATTGGTACAAAGGAGCATCGAATAAATATGCGTCACACAAGTCACTTGATTGGTGTATGGACTGTTATATGGCCCGTGTGCCCAGACCGATTCAAGTGGTTTTCTTATGGGGCTACATCCGGAGCCTTCGACCTAATGGTCTGATCCACAAGGCAGTGGAACAACGTAAAGAGATCCCGTTCCATGGTGACCGGTGACCAAAGATTGGTTCGTACTCTATTTGTTCCTTGAGGATCCTAAAGTCAGCCCATGTGCACCATTGGTTTGGAATCAGTGTTTTCCAACTGCCCTAGGTAGGTCCTACACATCCACCAACCCGGTTAAAGCACCGTAAATTCGTTTTTGGTCCTCCTAATTTGGTAAACAACACTCGTGGTGCGAGGAGGCAGTGAGTAGGACTTCCCTGGTAGTGGTTGTATCGGTGTTGTCATGTAAGAGCATTTCGAGAGAGACGGGGGGTGACTAACTTTCCCTACCCTCGGCCGTAACAGGGCATTTGGGGGTTTATAGTTATCAGTATGAGTTATTTGTGGAGATTGTAGTGTTTTCCCAGTTGTAAACACAAGTCTATTTAAGTTAAACCAATATATTGGTTTTCAATAGTGGACAAAAAGGCTATCCAATGCTTCTAGGTTTTCAATGGTAATCTAGCTTAGATTGACTTGTGATTTCAATTATGAAAAGATTTATTGATACCAGTTAAATATTTAAAAAAAATCATGAAGTTCAACGAAAGGACCTCTTTCCAAGTAATTTATTATCAAACTGTACAATCATATATTAATATGTATTAATTCTGTAAAGACATAAAGAAAGAATGAACATGATTATTTTATAAATAGATTATAATACTAGATTATATACTGTCGTATAATTTCTACAAGGCATGTGTAATTAATAAGAGTGTGAAATTAATTATTGAATTCTAGTGTGAATAAAGTGAAATAATTAAAATACTGTTAAAGGTATGTTATAATTTGTGGCCTATATGCCCTGTTAATGTATAGTGTGATGATACAGCTGATTAGAGAGCGGTGAATTATCGATCGAACCAGTGACGCATAAAACACGTTCGAGTAGCCTAGAGTCCTTATTGGTCTCGGTCCCTGTCTAGTCTAGCTAGTGAAGTCCAGAACACCAATCTCAGCCTCTGCAATATGAATCATTTATTTCAAGCGTACTGGGTTTATATATTAATCAGACAGACCACATCGTACCATAACATAGGAAACAACATTTGTGCAAGATTTAGCGAAAAGCGGTTTTGAATGTAGGAGGTAGTGATTAATAGACAAGGCATAACTCAAGAATGGTAAATTGTATAATAATAGTTCATAGGTCAATATAAAGCTCATAATAAGAGGGACATGAATATGAATAGTTTAGTTATTTAACAATTATACAATAAAAATATACTTTTAGTAATGGTCTATAAATGAATTCCAAAAGTTACCGTTCATTATTCTCATCGGGTATAACAAGACAATAGAGAGGGGTTAAATGAAGTGAAGTAATGTCAGAAACAATTATAAGTAAAATCATAGGGATATTAGAAGTAATTAGAGAGTGAGGACATTTTTTTCACTTACAAAATCAATGAGATGAAAATAATGTTATGTTAAGGTTATAGTAAAGACGAGGATAAGCAGATACTTCTTTCTCACACAGAGTTCCTGCTTCGTTTCATACATAGCAGAAAGTTTTGTTATTCGAAGGAGAAATCTCGGTCGATGTAGATGAATCTTACAAGCTACCTTAAAATCGATTTGTGGATTAGTTAAGTGATTAGAGTTGACTAAATGTTCAGGGATAGAACCAACTAGTTTCCTCTCACCCTTGTCGAACTATACTGAGATATGTTCTCGTATGCGTGTTGAAAGTATACTTTGACTACGATCTATGTACCTTGCTCTACAGGAATAGGTAAACTGGTAGATACACATAAAGGCGATCAGATGAGTGAGCTTTATCCTTTACGGATACGAAAAACAAGTTTCTGGTTGTAAATGTTAATTTGAGTTTAGGTGCATAGGACATTGTTCTAATTGTTAAAGATAACCAATTCTTAGGTTGATTATAAGTTGTTTCACTTTTAAATATTAGATTCATATAAAAATATTTACTTGGAACGGAATTTCAGGAATCCTTGTTTCAAATTTATTGTATGTTCTTATTTAAGAAATAGCTTGGATAGTCGTTTCCAGTTGACTTTTTTTTCTGAGAAAAGCAAATTCTTTCTCAATACCACAGATCTTACATATTCGGTAACATGAAGAGTGAACAATATTTCTCTTTCTACTTAAAATAATCCAGCTATGGAATTTGGCTATTATTCACACCATATAATGTTGTGTTGTAATATTTCTGTTACATTATCGTGTTTAGTTATAATGAATATTTTCTCACGGAATTAATACATAAAATTTTACATACACGTATCTACTATTGTTTGAATAATTTGTTTCTGGTTAGCGTTTTTTTTAGCAAGTTAGTTTTCTACGGGATGGGGTCGCTAACCCCATGTCCAATCCTCCTCCTTTATCCGAGCTTCGGACCGGCAGTAGCCCCCGGAGGGACTCCAGGCGGAGTTGACAAACATGGTGGGTCTGATGCAGATGTGAAAGCGCGGATCGGTAAAGCAAGAACAGCATATTTACAACTGAAGAACATCTGGAACTCAAAACAACTGTCAGTCCACATCAAGGTCAGGATTTTCAATACAAATGTCAACACAGTTCTACTGTATGGGGCGGAAACTTGCAGAACTACTAAGCCATCATCCAGAAGATATAGATGTTTATTAACAGTTGTCTACGCAAAATACTTCGGATCCGTTGGCCGGACACTATTAGCAACAACCAACTGTGGGAAAGAACAAACCAGATCCCAGCGGAGGAAGAAGTCAGGAAGAAGCGCTGGAAGTGGATAGGACACACATTGAGGAAAGCACACAACTGCGTCACAAGACAAGCCCTCACATGGAATCCTCAAGGCCAAAGGAAAAGAGGAAGATCAAAGAACACATTACGCTGGGAAATGGAGATAGACATGAGAAAATTGAACAAGAATTGGATGGAATTAGAAAAGAAGGCCGAGGACAGAGTGGGTTGGAGAATGCTGGTCTGCGGCCTATGCTCCTTTAGGAGTAACAGGAGTAAGTAAGTGTTATATCCGAGCGAAGATTAAATTACAGGTAACTCCCGAGGTCTATTAATGGACAAATATTCTATAAATATTCTTATTGTAAAACTATTGAATAATTAGATTATGTAAATTTATATCCCTCTTATTATAAGCTTTATTTTGATCTATAATTTATTATTCTACGATTTACGGTTCTTTATCTATGTTCAGTCTATTAATTACTATCTCCCGCGTTCACAGCCACTTTTGGCTTATTTGTGTACATATGTTATTTTTCTAATTTATGGTGTGTTGTGGTCTGTCTGTTTGATATATAAACCGAGTATGTTTGAAATAAACGATCTGCCCTAATTCGAAGCTGGTATTGTATTCTGGACTCAAGTGGAAGGGCTCGTAGTACATAGGACCAATAAGGACGCTAGACTGCCCACACCGGTTGAACGTCATTGGTTGGCCTAGTGTGAAGTTCGCATAAGTCGTATCCGGATTGGTAGATAGGTCGCGAGATAGCGAAACCAGACATACCCAAGGTCATAACAATTGGCGACGGGGATTTTGGAAAAAAAATACAAGTGGTGACTCAGATTTTGAAAATAAATTAGCTGTTATAATTGCCGGTGATTTGTTTGGAATTAATATTATTATTAGCAGTGAGAAGAAAAATGGCAAATTCTTCAGAACAGTTGCAGTTATTAATACAGCAGCAGCATCAAATGTTAGCTTCGCAACAAAAACTATTGGAAGCACTTTTGGGAAAACTATCTATCCAACAAGAGATTCCAGAACATAAAAGTATCGACTCATACCTTAATCCAGTTTCAGAATTTATATTTGATGCAGACAATGGTCGCACTTTCGAAGCATGGTTTGGCAGAATTGAAGATATTTTCCGAGTTGAATTTGCTGCGATAGATGATGCAAAGAAAGTCCGTCTGCTATTACAGAAACTTGGTCCTAATGAGCATCAAAAGTATAAAAATCATATCCTGCCTAGACATCCGCGAGAAGTTAATTTCGATGAAACTGTTAACATCCTAAATAAAATGTTTTGTGAACAGTCGTCTTTATTCCGTATCCGGTATAACTGTCTACAGCTGACTAAAGAGGCTGATGAGGATTATACTACGTACGCCGGAAGAGTAAATTTACAAGCAGAACGATTTAAATTAAATGTGTTAACCAGTGATCAATTTAAATGCTTATTATTTATTTCTGGTCTGAACTCTCCTGTTGGTGCTGATTTTCGCATGAAGTTGTTATCTCGTATGGAACATGATGATGAAATGACGTTACAAACTATCACCACTGAATGCCAACGATTAATTAACTTAAAACAAGATACAGCTATGCTGGAAACCAAAAGTGCTGCACCATCTAATTCTGTTCATGCTGTTAAAACAGGTCAAAGACAAAATACTAACAAAAGTCATAAATATTACTCGAAAACTCCTAAACCTGCAACTAAATGTTGGTATTGTGGTGCGTGGCATTTCTCAAGATTTTGCCGGTTTAGAAATCATAGATGCACTATATGCAATAAAGTTGGCCACAAAGAGATGGTCTGCCGAACTAGAGAAAGTTTGAGATCAAAACGAAACAGACGTCCGCATCAGTACCAAAATAAGTATATAAACAGCGTATATTCTACATTGGCTCTAAGCGTAGCGGATAAAAGAAGATATGTGGAATTAATTGTTAATGGTGTTCATATTCGATTGCAATTGGACACAGCGTCAGATATCACACTAATCTCGAAACGAACGTGGTATTTAATTGGGTGTCCGAAAGTATTACCAACAGAGCACACTGCACGGAATGCGTCCGGAGATATATTAAAACTTGTGGGAATGATAAAATGTTCTGTTAAATTCCAAGGTAATTACTTTACAGGAAATTGTTACTTAACGAACAGACATGAGTTAGACCTTATTGGTATAGACTGGATAGATAAACTGAATTTATGGGATGTACCATTAAATGAAATATGCATAATGAAAAGCACGAATAATCCTAGAGATCCACCCACAGTTCATGTTACCAAGAAAGTTGTAACGATAGAAGATCTTTTGCAGAAACATAAAAACTTGTTCCAGAATAAATTGGGATGCTGCACAATTGAGAAGGCAAAATTATACCTACGACAGGATGTAAAGCCTGTTTTCCGTCCAAAGCGTCAAGTTCCATATGCAGCTATTGATAAAGTCGACAAAGAATTAGACCGACTAGAGAAGCTCGGTGTTATACAACCTGTTAATTATTCGGCATGGGCAGCACCGATTGTAGTAGTTCAGAAAGCGAGCGGAGCTATTCGCCTTTGTGCAGATTTTTCAACAGGATTAAATGACGCTTTACAAAATCATTCATACCCATTACCTTTGCCAGAGGATTTATTTATTAAACTGAACGGTGCACGTTATTTTGCTAAACTTGATTTGTCTGAAGCTTACTTACAGGTGGAAGTTGATGAAGATTCAAAAGAGTTATTAACCATTAATACTCACCGTGGACTTTATCGATTTAACCGATTACCGTTTGGTGTTAAGCCAGCTCCGGCAATTTTCCAGCAGATAATGGATACTATGGTGTCTAACGTCGAAGGTGTAGCAGTTTACTTGGACGATATTATAGTTGTTGGCTCTTCCACGCAGGAATTAATGCGTCGGTTAGATGTGGTGCTCACTAAAATATCACAAGCCGGTTTTCAGTTACAAAAAGAGAAGTGTGATTTTCTGCTCGAGTCTGTCAAATACCTTGGATATATATTTGATAAAGATGGTCGTCGACCGGATCCAGATAATATAAATGCTATCAAAAGTATGCCCAGACCAACTGAAGTTACAACCCTTCGTTCATTCTTGGGGATGATTGGTTATTATAGTATGTTCGTACCCCAAATGTATAAATTGCGACACCCATTAAATCAACTCTTGATGGCTAATACAACATGGCACTGGACAAAAGAATGCCAAGATTCTTTCGATGAAATAAAAAGGATTTTATCTTCTAAACTGTTGCTGACTCATTATAATCCTAACCTTGAAATAATTGTAGCCGCCGATGCTTCAAACTATGGAATCGGAGCTGTTATTAGCCATCGTTTTCCTGATGGCAAAGAAAAGCCAATTGCTCATGCATCCCGAACTCTTAACTTAGCTGAGCGGAAATATAGTCAGATTGAGAAAGAAGGACTAGCTTTAGTTTTTGCAGTAAAGAAATTTCATAAAATGATTTATGGTCGTCGATTTACCCTTTTAACGGACCACAAGCCGCTCTTATCTATATTTGGATCAAAGTCTGGTATTCCCGCGTATACAGCAAATCGATTACAACGCTGGGCTATCACGTTGCTTGCTTATGATTTCCAAATCCTATATAAATCAACTGAAAAGTTTGGACAAGCCGATGCTTTATCCCGATTAATCGCGAATCAGAAGCAAAAAAGCGAAGATTCTATCATCGCAACGATATCGTTAGAAAATGATATTCACCATATACTGCAAGTTGCCATAAAAGCAACGCCGTTATCTTCTGAAGATATTAAACGCTATACCCAAGAAGACGATGAATTGAAGCAGATTGTTAGATACCTCGAACATGGTTGGCCTGCCCATATAGACGACAAAAATATTGAACAGTATTCCCACCGGCGAAATTCTCTATCACTTGTGGATGGATGCTTGATGTTTGGAAATCGAGTAATTGTTCCCACAAATTTACGCCGTAAAGTGATGTCACAACTGCATGCCGCACACCCAGGGGTAGCACGGATGAAGGCGCTTGCACGTGGGTATGTATATTGGCCGAACATTGACGCTCAGATCAAAGAATATGTTGAGAGGTGTTCTGCGTGTGCAAAAGCTATCAAAGCCCCTCGGAAGACAGAAATGCAGAGTTGGGGGACACCAACAAAACCGTGGTCAAGAGTACATGTGGATTTTGCCGGTCCCATAAACGGGAAACAGTACTTGGTGATTGTTGATGCTTTCTCAAAATGGCCAGAGATCCACTACGTTAAGTCGCTTTCGACAAAAGCTACTATCGATAAACTGAGACAAGTATTTAGCTGCTTCGGGTGTCCAGATGTATTAGTATCTGATAATGGACCACAGTTCACCTCTGCTGAATTCTCGAAGTTCTGCGTCGTCAACGCCGTTAAGCATATAAAGACACCCCCATACCATCCGCAATCAAACGGTCTAGTCGAGAGGTTCGTAGATACATTTAAAAGAGCAATACTTAAAGCCGAGGGGGAAGGTGAAATAGACGAGACGATTCAAAGATTTCTACAAACATACCGAGCAACACCAAACCCAACAACAAATAATCAAGAAAGCCCAGCAGAAGCAATTTTTGGAAGAAAGATTAGAATACCTATAGAACAAATGAAGCCGAAACCTAAAGCCAACCTCCACAAGAACAGACGAATGGAACAGCAATTCAACAAGCGGCATGGTGCATTGCCCAGAAGGTTTAAGGTAGGACAAGCGGTAATAACAAGAGATTTCACGGGAGTAAAGCCAACTTGGAAGTTTGGCATAATAATACGAAAAAAAGGGAAAGTTATCTACGAAGTAAAAGTTGGACAAAAGATATGGGTACGACATGCAAACCAGATACAGCCAACCAGACAAGAGCGGGAGACGGAAAATGCTACAAAGTCAAATATACCAATAAATATATTAACTGAGTCGAATAGTGAAATTAAAAATGATCCGAATAATAACAAGACGTATGCAACATTCCCAAGGAGGTCGCAGCGCATCAGACGAAAACCTAATCGAATAAAAATAAATCCTAAGGATCATTATTATCTCTAATGCTTCAAAAAAGGGGAGGTGTTATATCCGAGCGAAGATTAAATTACAGGTAACTCCCGAGGTCTATTAATGGACAAATATTCTATAAATATTCTTATTGTAAAACTATTGAATAATTAGATTATGTAAATTTATATCCCTCTTATTATAAGCTTTATTTTGATCTATAATTTATTATTCTACGATTTACGGTTCTTTATCTATGTTCAGTCTATTAATTACTATCTCCCGCGTTCACAGCCACTTTTGGCTTATTTGTGTACATATGTTATTTTTCTAATTTATGGTGTGTTGTGGTCTGTCTGTTTGATATATAAACCGAGTATGTTTGAAATAAACGATCTGCCCTAATTCGAAGCTGGTATTGTATTCTGGACTCAAGTGGAAGGGCTCGTAGTACATAGGACCAATAAGGACGCTAGACTGCCCACACCGGTTGAACGTCATTGGTTGGCCTAGTGTGAAGTTCGCATAAGTCGTATCCGGATTGGTAGATAGGTCGCGAGATAGCGAAACCAGACATACCCAAGGTCATAACAGTAAGTAAGTAATCTACTATTGTGCAGACTGATATTCAGTTTGTTAGGAAGAGATTTCTTTGTTGAATTTCATGTTTTTAATTGTTAATTAAGTTTGTCATAGCTTATGAAAAGGTACACTTCCCTGATCATATTTAATTAGCAAGATTTCTGTTTATTAACCCAATGAAGTTACGTACAGCAGTTCGCTCTCTTTAAGATAATAAAGGGAACTATGTGCATGATATTTCTCAAAATGCGTCTCCCTGCACAGTCATTCAAGTCACTGATACGCCTGGTGACAATACGCTGCAGAATATCGAGAGAAATTACTCGACTTAAGTTTTTTGATGAATGTCTCAAGTCATGCCGTTTCCACGTCAGTTCTTAAAGTCTTTACGCTCATTTAAACTTCCGCCTTCTCTTAAAAATCTTCGACGCATCACAAAATCTCACATTGAATCAACAAATTTACTGATTGAACGTTTGAGGGCAGAAACTAATGCCTTTGATGAATTAATCAACGATCGTATATCGCATAAAATTTATCAACTTTATACAAGATCTGCAAAGCAAAATATGCAAGAATTTCCACGTAACTTTGTCAAAGACTCTGTCAAAGGGACACTTATGTTTTGGTTTTCCGGAAAACCCAGAAAAATTTCTCTATAATCTATCAACAATGAAGTTAAATCAGATAGAAACAGAAGCCTTGTCACTTGGATTTAACTTTCATATCCCCAAAACACTTCTCGACAGAATCGACACAGAAACTCAATTTGAGAATTTATTTAATCAAATTAAAGAGCTGCACCCAGTTAGTCAAGAAAAGAAAGGCTGGTTTAAATCTAAACTAGTCGATATTGCAAACCAATATCTTGTTTCATCCGCACCACAGTCTAAGCTTTTATTCAAAGACCACCAAACAGCATTACGAAATATTAAACGAAATGACGATATAATGATATTACGGTCAGACAAAGGCTCAAGTGTTGTTCTAATGGACAAAACAGATTATGTCTCTAAGATGAAGTCCATCTTGAATGACCATATGAGATTCAAGTTATAAAAAAGTAACAAAGACTTAACTGATTCCGTTGAGAAAAGAATCACCAAAGTACTCAGAGATCCTCTGAAAAAGAAGATGATCGATAACTCTACTAACAATAATCTACGACCTCGTGGGTCTCGTTTGTCCCACATGTATGGATTACCGAAAATACATAAACAAGGTTATCCTCTTAGACCTATTTTGTCAATGATCAATTCACCATACCACAAAGTTGCACGGTGGTTGGTAGATAAGTTAGAACCAATGCGTCAACGATTAACTATACACTAAAGGATTCATTTGTATTTGCTGATAGCATGAATCACATAAATATTGCTGGTAAGTTTATGGTTTCTTTTGATGTGACATCATTGTTTACAAAAATACCACTTCTTGAAACCATAGACATAATTTGTCAGAATCCTGACATCCTACCTCTACCAGCAATAGAATTCAAACGACTATTACTCATGTGTACAAAAGATGTTCAGTTCCAATTCAACAATACTATATACCGACAAACCGATGGTGTAGCAATGGGAAGTCCGTTAGGCTCTGTCCTAGCAGACATTTTCATGGCTAACCTCGAAAGAACCGAGCTCAAAGGATCGATTGATGAAATGATGTATTATTCGAGGTATGTTGATGATACCTTCATCGTATGTAATAATCAACAACATGTAATAAATCTGCTACAGTTTTTCAACGAAGCCCATCCAAATATCCATTTCACTATGGAACATGAAAAAGAAAACAAGTTCCATTTTCTCGATATCGCTATGAAACGAAAAAAGGATGGTACAGTTCAACGTTCAGTTTATAAGAAAGACACATGGAATGGTAGTTATCTCAATTTCAATAGCTTTTGTCCAATCAGTTACAAAAAGGCACTGGTCAAAACACTTTTACAGAACAGAAAGAATATGTACTTCCGATACACTAGAAGAGGAAGTTATGAATGTTAAAAAATGTTTAAAGAATAACGGATACCCACTGAAATTTATTGAGAAATATGGCAGACGTGAAGATAAAAAAAACCCAAAGAAATTACAGCAAATAAAAAGCCTACTTTTATTCAACTTCAATTCAAAGGTGACGATGTCACAGTATCAATCAATATGAGAGTAGAAACTGCACTGACAAGAACTTATCCTGCAGCGAAATTGATTGTCCTGTCCAAAACAACATGTTCTTTGACACAATCAAAGGTTGACAGGTATCCCTTTCATGTTACCACCAACTGTGTATACAAATTTACATGTATCTGCCAAAACAGTTACATTGGTAGAACAGAAAGGAGAGCCTACGTCCGATTCAAAGAACATATTTCGACAAGTTTAAGGTTAAATGGATTAAACGCATTCAACAGTGCCATCGCAAGACATCTCCTTGATACAGGATATGAAGTTGATATACTGAAGTCCTTCAATGTGATTAACAAACAATCAAACTCCAACCTTTTGAAATTTTCTAAAGCAATAGCAATCAAACGTTTAAAACCAGATCTATGTATACAAAAAGAGACAGTAATAAATCTTTCTTTACCCTGGTAACAACAACCCCCACCCTTTCTATTCATTTGCTTCTATTTGTTTATTTATTGCGTCATTATTGCAACTCCTTCTGAAGTTTACATCATACATAAATGATTGGTTTTAATTCATATTTTCTTTATTACTATTAATCTACTTTCATGAGTTCTAATCACTATTTCAATGTTCCAGAACTTTCCCTCTCTAACTTTATTTATTTATTCATTCGAATCAAACATTTTATGAGCCCATTAACTCTGTCGGAATCTTCGCTACATCATGATACATATGCATTCATCCTTAATCACACTCTTATGTATAACAAATGTCAATATCTGTAATAATGTTGAATTTCAAATAATTTAGGTTGTAAGCAGCTGATGAGAACCTAACGAAATCAAATGAATTCATAGATTATTCTGCACCAATCTTTGTTCTTGCTCTCTTTAAGTTCTCTTTGTATTATTATTGTTTATATTACATGAGATATAAAGGTAGGAAACCTGTATAGACTGTTTGTAATTGTCTTTGTAACGCCACTAAATAAGTAATACTGAGGTTATATGTAGTTTTGTGCAGAAGTTGTGATTTCAACGGTTATGCTGCTCAGGTTCATATCCTGCTCGCGACGAACTTTACCCCCAAATGCCTTGGTACGGTCGAAAGTGTGAAGAGTCAGCCACGCGTATATAGCCTCTGCCAGGGAAGTTCTACTCACTGCCTTCTCGCACCATGAGTGTTGTTTACCTAATTGAGAGGACGAAAAGCGAATTTCAGGTGCTTTAACCGGGTTGGTGGACATGTGGAGTCCAGGGAAAAAATAGAGTATTGACTAATCTTTGGTCACCGGTTACCATGGAACTGCATCTCCTTACATTGTTCCATTGCCTTGTGGATCAGACCATTAGGTCGAAGGCTCCGAGTGTGACCCCATAAGAAAACCACCTGATCCGGTTTGGGCACCCGGGCATTATAACAGTTCATACACTAATCAAGTGACTTATGTGACGCATATATATTTGGTGCCTCCTTGCACCAATATCTATGTGTCCAAACAAGTAATATTATTTATTAAGTCGGAACATATGTTGTGCCTACTTAGTTGACGTTTACTTTGACTTCCTATATTAATTAACTCGCAAGTAAATCAGAAAGAATCTAGCGATGGTTGAATCAGGAAATAACATTATTAAAACTATTTTGAACAGCGTTAACATTATTTATAGTTATAACTCTTATATAAATATAGTGCTGTAAATATCGCTTATATTTAATCTATCCGACTGATTAGATTTAATTGATGAACCATTTTCTTATTGCTTTTATAAAGTCATGTAAGTGGTCAAATCATTGACATGAAGTTTTGATATTGTTACTGTCACTGTTCATCAATCATTTGTAGTGTCGGTTATTATGTTATAGCCATACATATTATTCTAGCTTTCGGACAGCCCAGTCTGTTCATTCTACTTGAGTCACATTTTGACCTTGTTAATTATTTGCTTATCAATCTTCACTGTTTTTATATGAGCACGTAGGTGTGTGTACACTTCTTTTTACACCATTATTCATCACATGTCTCTAACTTATTTTTGTGTAACTATAACTATTGATTAAAGTTTGGTTAAATGGGAGTTGGCTTATCCGCCATCTCCACTGCGCGTCGTTTCGCTTCTCTATATTCTATTCACTGAATATACAAAATATATGTATTCAAAAGTCCATTCTCGTTATTTGATTTATCTAAATCCGTTATTGACTAACGCAATAAAAGTCGATGATTATATACGAGGATAGGCGACATATATATTTCAACAACAATCATCATTACAATCATCTTGGTGTCAGATCTCGGGGCACTAAAGTGGAGAGCCCTTTCGACACCATCGTTCGATCTAAATGACGATTAAATAACGGGCCTCCACACATTTGATGTATCTAATAACTTTAGGTCGGTTTTTTGTATTGTTAGTAACTACTTAGCTACATTACTTTCAGTTCGAAAAATGGTAATCATTGGTTCATAAAGTTAATTACTACTGCTACGAGGTAGGATATGCAACTCCCTAGTTCAACTCTCAATACAATTACTGTAATCTATGGTTAAAAACTTGGTGTTGTTACTCAGAATGGATTACAATAATGTAGTTGGATACGTTCTTAATCATCTAAATGTAAAGTTTTAATATTAGATTTTAGTTTTTCGCTTGACACTCATTTATTCCCGTTGAACTATACTTCACATTGTTGAGTTCCCATTTACCATTGATTTAACTCCTTTTCTATCTGTTTAATTTCTTTCCTCATTTCAACATAATTTATTGAGTACTATTTGTTCAAGTTTGAATAACACATCTGAACTCGATTAAAGACAGAGAATTATTGTAGTAGAAGCTATTCACAAGGATATTTGTAAGTAGTATTTTGTGAACCGTCGCGTCGAAGTTGTAACAATTGTCGGAAAGAAAGTAAAGTGTTTTAGTCCATTGAAAGCACACACAAAACACAACACTTGAAGGGCAGTTAAGAGGACAATTTAGAATGTGAAACATAGAGAAAGATGCAAATGGAAGATTGAAGGCTATGTGTATGTATTTCTATCAACCAAAGGACGTGCATACTGCGCAGCAGTTCGTTCCGTCCTACTTTATGGCAGTGAAACATGGCCGGTTAAAGTGGAGGATATCCGTAGGTTACTAGTATTTGATCATAGGTGTCTTCGGAACATTGCTCGTATATTCAGGGACCATCGAGTAAGTAACGCAGTTGTTAAGAAACGGGTACTAGGTAAGGATGGCAAATCAATTGATGACGTAGTGAAACTTCATAATTTGAGATGGCTAGGACACACGTGTTACGTATGCCCAACGACCGACTGCCTTGACGTGCGATGTTCAGTGGTATAGGAGTAGATTGGAAGAAAGTTAGGGGCGGCCAGACCAACACATGACACAAGTCCATGAAATCACTGACAAGTGGACTGAGTTGTGTTGGTAGGTGTAGACTACCTGGTTGGGATGCGCAAGATGATAGCAACTGATGGTTAGAGACCTTGAATGACATGGCTCAAAATCGTTTGCAATGGCGCAGGTGCATCCACTCTTTGTGTTCTCCCAAATTCTAATCTTCTGAATTTTTCATGTTCCTTTCTTTCTCTTTTCAAATTTATTCCACTGTATTATACTTCTTGAATAACATCTTCAAACCCAAACGTTTCCGATTACTGCTTACACTTTTACTAACTCTATCACTACGGGATTTGAATCGACAACTGCATCATTTCTGTGCTAATGTGGTATGGCAACTCGAACTGATGTACGTACGTACGAAGTTTTACGTCATTATTGACTGACTGACTGATGTGTATGTATTATGTAAATACTTAATAACTTCTCTCAATAAATATACATTCTTCCTACTTATTGTCATGTTTTGCACAATCTTAGTTTCCCTGAATGGAAAAAGGTATTAACATTGATTTAAATATATTTTATAATTTTAATTAAACATGAAGAACAGATACAGCATTACTATATGGATATATATAATGATCATCCTTAATTTTAAAGTTACATTCACTTGGTTTCAATTCAATGATTGTTCCAATTGATTGTGAAAGTATTGATTTATCAAAATCAAATGCAAGTATACAATGTACTCCATATAGAAATTCAATAGCTTTACATTGTAGATGAATAGCACAAGCGAAACGGCAATTTTCTATATCATATGCAAGATTATTGAGTCTAAAATGTATGTATTAATAAAATGTTATGTAATACAATAGATTGTTAACATAACTAGGAATATATATGAGTATAAGGGGATTTTGTTGAAATTTTTTTCTAGAATCTCCACAAAACCCATTCTGATAATAATCATCTGCTCACTAGTGACTGCCTTCAAGAGATACTCCTGGAGTTCTAGTGAGACGCCGTTACCAGTGGAGTTCAACCAGGTCTGTTGTGAGATATCAGTTCACTGAAGACAATGGTGTACGGTGGCGCAACCTCGTGGATTGCTTGAAGGTAGACATTAACACGGTTGGATGCCAGCTAAGTGGTCTAGTTGGTTAAGTGCCTGGAGCGAGACTGACAGGTCCTGGGTTCGAATTTCGCAGGGTGCGTGGTCATGGATGCGCACTACTGAGGAGTCCCATACTAGGACGAAGCGGCCGTCCAGTGCTTCCAGGTTTTCCATGGTGATCTAGCTTCAATTGACTCATGATTTCAATCAGTGAAACCAGTAATCATTGGATAACTGTTCCATCTTTGTATGGAACGTTTTAACAATAGTCATTCATTAAGGATCGAGTCTATGACCTTTAGATCACATGGTGAGAATTTCACATTTTAAACAATCGAGTTGCCATTCTGTGATTTGCATTTCTAACTTCAATCAATTGGTAAAACAGCTGTCCAGTGCCTCACGGACTTTAATGGTTGTTCAACTAAGGTTGATTCGTTATATAAACCCCTTTTGATTATATACATATATACTAGGCTTTCAGTCATAGCTTTATTGAGGAAAGGCTGATGTTATTCAGAGTCTGTTAAAATATAATTATATGCAATGAGTTTCAAAGCTTCTACTAAGTGGTTAATGGTCGAGTACTTTTACATGTAGTCTTCTGCTTCTGAGTTTTGTCGTCATAGAGAACCTAGTTAATGACATCATAATACTCCATATAACAAGTCGATAGTCATAAATTGTTGAACTGTTGATACCTCTTGTTATTAATAGTTTAAATTTTGTAAATGCATTCGATAATTTACCCCAGATCACCGAGGACGCCAATAATGCAAGTTAACGAATGATCAAATATATGTTAGCATACTTACCGTTATTTCATTATAAACTACTAAAGAGTGGAGACCGGATTTGTACGTAATGTTAACTTGTTTTAGCTGTACTGATTGAAATATTGCAATTTACGCTACAGAATTTCAGTGTCTCCATCCCTGTTCCTCGTAGGTTCACAGTTTTATATGTATAATTAATTTCTAGAGAGAATTGATCTTATTTACTGTGTTTTAGTAAATAGTCTAATAAGGACATCAAAAGACTAACAAATGTAAATGTTGTCTTATGTTTACCAATGTAGTGGCTCTACCTCGTTAATCGATTACCGTGATAACCGCTATCATGCAATTCCCAACGGTGTTTGACATCAGAAGACAATGAGACGCGGTTATTATACTTTATTAGTGGATAGCACAGATCACAAAGCTACAAGCGCATCGAGCGGATTTGGAGCAGAGGAGAATAGTTGTGTGCTAGTGAGCAAACACAGAGGCGAATTTATGGTTAAATTGAATAAAAGCACAGCAAGGCAAAGGCTAGTAATAGGGCTCGAGTACATATATACATGTGGAAAAGAATGATTCATCGGGCGATATTTAAGCTAGAGTGAAATATGTGTATAGGCTATCATGTGATCAAGCCTGCACGTTTATTCATACAAGGTAATGATCATAATAGTACAAAGAAATATGTTAATTGTTACTGTTCGAATAATATTGCCTGTTAAGTAAGTTGATCAAATGGATTAACAAAATCTAACCATAATCGAAATTGATTGTAGGAGAGCTGTTATACCATCTATGCAATTACTGACCTTATCCATGGTAAAATTAACAAAAAATCCTTCTAAAATCTCTCAGTACTACAACAGTATATACGATCTCTCATCGACCAAGGTAGTCGGGTAATGTGTTACTCAGATTGTCTTCGTCTACTCTAACATTCAAAAATAGCTTAATTAGGATTAGATAGTAAAAAAAACTATAGGTGGTCAGATCAATACATGACACTAGTTCGTGAAGTTATTGGCTGTTAATATTAATTATAAAATTTTCTCACTGCTCTGGCTTAAATTAATAACTACTCGGAACTATAATCATAATTGTGCTGTTTTATGTTTTTCTATATAATTGACTAGATGCTTACATAGTATTTCATTCATTTAAATAAAATCTCTTATCATATGCTAAGTTCTTAATATAAAGTAACTTATTATATTCAACCGTGTCTGTTGTGAGGTTGTTACTCACTGAAGACAATAATGGACGGTCGCGCAATAATCGTGGATTGGTTGAAGTTAGACATTAACACGGTTGGATGCCGGCTCAGTGGTGTAAAGGTTAAGCGTTTGCTCGTGAGACCAGAGGTTGTGGGTTCGAGTATTGCTCGCGGGATCATGGATACGTACTGCCGAGAAGTCCCTGTTGGGGTGATTCAGAAATCGCTTGCAAAAGACAAGCAAGCATCAAGAAACACTAAGAAGTGTTTCCTCCAATCAACGTTCACTTGGAGTCTTGGCCAGAAATATCAAGGTAGCGAAACGTCACATGCGGAAGCTCTGATTGGTTGGCTACTGCAGTGCTACTATGTTTAGTAGCATTCCAGAATATTCCAGCGACCCAAGGACACTTAAAATATTATAAAAACCCTATATTTTCTGTAATAGAATGAACCTCGGAGCAAAGTATTTTCCCTCATACTTGTGTCTTCTCTCTAGTGTTCAAGTCGCTGTGCAGTTCTAGCTTTCGGGGTACCAAAATAGCTTAGGAAACTAATATAGCGTTCAATCGATAAGACTTATCAGTCCCATATTAGGAGAAAACAGCCATCTAATGCTTTCAGGTTTTCAATGGTGGTCTAATATTAATCCATTCATGATATCAATCTAAACTCAATAATCTCCATAACCCTATACTGTGAATATTATATTTATATAAATAATCAACTAAATATTAGTTATCAAAAGGGGTTTTGTGGAGATTTTAGTAATTTCAATGGTTGAAATCATGAGTCAATTTTTAGCTAGACCATCATGGAAAAACTGGAAGCACTGGACAGCCATTTCATCCTAGCATGGGACTCCTCAGTAGTGCGTGGGGGCGGGATCATAAAAGCTCACTAGGACGAAATGGCCGTCTAGTGCTTTCAGGTTTTCCATGATGATCTAGCTTCAATTGATTCATGATTTCAACTATTTCAATATTAACACTATTCAAAATTTATACTTACCGTCCATAATCACTTCTTGTATACTCGGAATAAAATGTATGATAAGTACACAATGGATAATAATAATCGGTTTCAAATGAACATTTACGTCCTAATTCACTATATGCATCATAAATATGTTTTAATTGTATTGATAAATTCTCCATATTCCAATGATGTAATACAAGCCAATTATTACAAGCACCAATATCATATTCTCTCATACCTTTTGTTAAAATTTGTGAATTAGTTAAATCTTTTGCACATAAATCAATTTCCATAGTATGATTAATAATTTTACAAAAGTAATCTGATTTAAATTTATGAGATGAATATTTGATATTTTTTGGTTTTTGTTGACTGTAATGAAATAAAAATAATAATAATACCATATTGTTGTCAATTTAATTTTCATATTTTATATCTAGTGGTTAGTAACAAGTCATTCTGTTTGAGACTCGTCAGCTGAATGTATATGCATCCTAGAACTGATGTTCACTCTAGGACTTGAATCCAATGCTGTTTGCTTCAAACATCATTGCGTTATCCATTTAGCTAATGAGTCCAGATGGTCATTGGTTTGTGCAATGGGATGAGTTGTAATTCTAGTTCAAATATATATATTGGTTGTTTGGATCTTCCGATTGATATTTAAGCCTGTAATTGATCAGTCTCCTTTGGTATATGCTCGTTCTGTGCGGATTGCCATAAGTCACAAGTATTATAAGCACAGATAGATGATGATTATCAATCTTTGTGTGAAAATCAACTCTGAGTTGAAAGTACACCCTGTTGACGAGTCTTGAATAGGACTGGGTTCTTCTTCTATCCACCATCTATTTCTGCTTATAATACTCGTGGCTTATGGTAATATCGAGGCAATCCACACAGGGTGTACACATACCAATAAGAGACTGACCAATTACTGTCTTAAATATCAATGAGAAGATTTAAACGATACACACGAAAATCGATTAAAATCAAATATTTGGTGTTTTTGTATTAATATATGCGTAGAATCATTTAAAAATAATTAAATAATTGCCACTTATTAGCTTCACAAGATTTGCATTTACGGTGTAGTTATCTTGCAGTGTCATTAATATTTATAGTTTATGATTAGGGATTTGGTTAGCTATACATGTCGTAACCCTTAGAATTAAGAATCTAATCTGTTACGCCTACTGATGAATTTAGTGAGATCTGCGGAATGTTAAAGTTGTGGCAGTGATTTTATTATAAACTTGAAGTGTTGATCCACGATCTCACTGACAAAATGACTAAAACTACAAATGTAGGGAATTGTATGGTGAATCGGAGATCTATAGGTAGGGCGCTTGTTGTGAGACTCGATGGTCGTTGGTTCGTTCTCCGGCTGGGTCATGGATGCGCATTGCTGAAGAGTCTCAAACTCATTTCTGTTAGTCGTCTAAATAGTGCCAATTCGTGAAGGAAATTATATTGATAAAATCATTGTTCACTACGATAGGTTAAATCATTGTTTAATTATAAAATAATAATGTCTTATATACTAATTCATGAATGTGAACTTACAGTTTGAAACAATCAGGGTAGTAAATACCTTCATATATTGTGGGTATTTGACATTCCATTTCTGTATTACTTGTTAGTCGAATATGTCGAGTGTGTTTGATTATCGTCTGAAATTCAACGGGGGAAACAACGAAATAATCATACTTTGAAAACGATGGAAGTTTCCCTTTTCTTAAAATCATATCTAAATTCACTGTATATCGGGATTGTGATTAAGAGAAAAATTCAAGGCATGCGTTAAATTTTATTTGGAGGATTCTAGTGCTGAAGTTCACACTGAGACTGGGAACAAGTACCTTTTACTGAGTAAACCAACACATTGTCCACTAATTTACTGACTCTAATGTTTGTTAACTTGTTTAACGGGTATAAGCGCATTACTTGTCATGACTTGATTCGTCAATTGTGTGTATATGCTTCCCAATAATAATGTTCATGCTGAGGCTCATGAGTAGTAATCAATACTTCAAACACCATATATTTATCCATTGATCCAAGTGGTTCATTATAGTCATTAATTTGTTGAATTCGTTTGATAGTGAATAATAATTACAAGGATGTATTTTATCAAGTTATTGTTTCTCAGGACTGGATTAAGTCAGTACCTCATGATGTATAAACTTTTTTTTAATATAAACTTCGAAATTGTATAAATTTACATTTTTTAACTAACAATGGAATCTCAGCAAACTCATTGAATTACTAATAGATCAGAACACTTGTCCTAGGTTTCACTACTTGAAACTATCCAAATCTAGTCAACTGGTAAATGTAACTGATTTCAAAGCAATCGTTCATTGATAATTGTAGAATGAAAATCCTAGTTGTGCCGTGTGTGCTACTGATGTTGATAGATATAAGTAGTATGTATCATTAATCGAAAATGAAATGTCTGGCATCAGAATGTTAAGAAGATTGAAGAAAAAAACATGAGCAGAGAATGATTTTTATGGAAAAAAAGAACAATGAAGTCTAAAATGATTGACTGACATCTTACAAATGAAGTATTTACTGTATGGCTAGAAGTTTGTGCTGATGATGCCATTCAGAAGAACGATGAAACCTTCACGACCAAACCATCCAGTTCAGAAAACAAAACTCCACCAAAACTGTATGGTTCTCAGGTTTTACTAAGATATTCTGTGATTTGCTATTAAAATATATTCGATTGTCCTCACTTATGTTCTCGTTCACTACAGTTTATTATTCAATTAGTCAGACTTATTTTAGATCAAAATTCTCATTAACATCGGAAAAAAACCTTATTGATTCAAGCGATTTAAGTGAGTTCACTTCAATAAAATTTCTCAACATACTGTTGGGGACGTTAGATCCCCAGAGCTCACTTGGAAAAGGACCTAATTTTGTCATTTTATTTAGAAAATTTAAATTTCCTTGTTTTCGCGCCAAAGGCGCTCTTTTCACTTTCATGTCGTATTTCCCACTTTGGAGAATCTTAAATGCTATTGGTCCGTTGTGTCTTTTAGTATGCTATTTTGTAACTCTCCCCAAAAACGGTTTTGTGCTGTATATATACGTTTTGATTTGTGTCTGTTGTTATCGCTCGTGCTTCTGGCTTTTGCGGAATATACTTCCCCATTTCAAGCTTGGACTTCTTCCTCTAGTTAGCTGGGCTGGGATGCATCGAATAGCTAGCTTATTGGTCTTTGATCATCGAGTCTTTTTTTCCGTTCACAGATTAACTGAATTCGTAACCACTTCGAACCTAGCATATACTTACTCCTAATGGAGCATAGGCCGCCGACCAACACTTTCCATCCCACTCTGCCCTCGGCCTTCCTTTCTAGTTCTATCCAATTTTTGATCATTCTTCTTATGTTTGTCTCCATTTCTTGGCATAATGTGTTCTTTGGTCTTCCTCTTTTCCTTTGTTTAGCCTTGAGCATCCCAAATGATGAGGGTTTGCCTTGTGACGCAGTTCGGTGCTTTCCTCAATGTGTGTTCTATCCACTTCCAACACTTCTTCGTGATTTCTTCTTCCACTGAGCTCTGGTTTGTTCTCTCTCACAGTGAGTTGTTACATACATTTTAATTATTTTATCATTGAAGAACTTCAATTCATAGTTAGTTTAAACAAATAAATCATTCAAATATGATTACAAACTTATAATTATAAAATTGTTATAGCCCAAAGCCGCCAATCACAAGCAAGCACGCGTAAAACACGTATGAGCAATCTAGAGTCTTGATTGGTCCTGCTTCGTGCCTAGCCCGGCCAGCTGAGTCCAGAACACCAATCTCAGCTTCTGCAATATGGACATACTGAGTTTATATACCAATCAAACGGACCACAATGTGCCAATAAAATATGAAATAACATTTGTACAAGAATTAGCCAGATGTGCCCATGAATGAGGGTGATATTATTATTATTATTATTATTATTATTATTATTATTATTATTATTAGCTTCATTCAATATTATATTTTTGGTACAATATAGAATTCTCAGCGTAAAGTATTTCAACAGGTTTCCGTTTCTTTCTTCTTGATCGGTCCTGGCGATAAATATTGAGTGATCGCCAGTTACATGTTAACAGTTCACTGAATGAACATCTGAATAATGTGCATTCTTTTCGTTGTATATTTCCAGCAACCACATTGTCTCTTATTGAGTTTTTTTTGTAACTTTGACAACGAAAGGTTATACACTTTTCAGAAATGCACCAGGATATTTTATGCGATTAATAAACATAATGATATATTAAAACAAACAAAATTAGATAACTTGTTGAAATATTTAGATAACAGGAACAGGTAGCCCAGATGCTCAAGCAGGCCGTCCTTTATTTAGTAATTAATATACTGAGTATAACTGAAGAATGGTAAAACGTATAATAATAGTTTATGAGTCAAAATAAAGCTTATAATAAGCGGAACATGAATATGCATAGTTTAGTTACTGAATAAGTATACAATAGAAATATACGTTTAGTATTGGTCCATCAATATATCTCAAAAAGTTACCATTCATTATTCTCAACGGGATATAACAAAAAATATAAACTGACTCATGATTTCAATCTGTGAAATTTCTAAAATCTCCACAAAACCCATTCTGATAATAATCAACTGCTCACTAGTGACTGACTTCAGGAAAAACTCCCGAAGTTCTAGTGAGAAGCCGTTACAAGTGGAGTTCAACCAGGTCTGTTGTGAGATAGGAACTTACTGAAGACAATGGCGTACGGTGGCGCAACTTCGTGGATTAGTTGAAGTTAGACATTAACACGGTTGGATGCCGGCTCAGTGGTCTAACGGTTAAGTGCTCGCGCGCGAAGCCAGTAGGTCCTGGGTTCGAGCCCCGCGTGGTGCGGAATCGTGGATGCGCACTGCTGAGGAGTCCCATACTAGGATGAAACGGCCGTCCTATGCTTCCAGATTTTCAATGGTGGTCTAGCTTCAACTGACTCATAATATCAATCTGTGAAATTTCTAAAAATCTCCACAAAACCCATTCTGATATAAAAAAACAACAACAATTACTTACATTATTTATACGATAATCATTTTGTGGTTTATATATTTTACATTCTGTTAATTTTGTCCAACTTAATGGTTTAGGACAATTACATTCACGTATACGTTGTCTTGTACATGTTATGAAATCACATTTTGACCATTTTGACCATTCACACCAATTACCTAATTCTATTGTTGTTTCACAATTATCTATTTTATAATAATATAATTTATTATTCAATTGTAATTCACATATAATTAAATTCATGAATAAATAAACATTGATAAGATAAATAATAGACCATTTCAATAATAACATCATTATTAGATGATTGGATTGTAGTTCAATAACATAGATAGAAATGTGATAGAATTTAACTTGTTTAAATTTATTTTTTTCAAAAAAGAAAAATCAATAAAATCAATAAATCGATAAATTGATCATTATTGAATATCAAACTTTAGATTTCAAAATGTTTGATACAATTTAATCAATAAATTATTATTGAAAAGGTTAAATTTTCTAAATTCAGTTAATCAGTAGTAGTGTGATGCGTGCTATTTATATTGATATAAGTAGTATATGACATGAGTTAGGAATGTAATGTCTGGCCGGAGAAGATGGGTAAGATCAAGAAAGGAAGAACGGGAATAGAAATGCAAGAACAATAAAGTTCGAGACAATTATTGCAAACATTTTGCAAATTAAGTATTATAGTATGTTTTTTTTAAATTTTACCATGTAACTCTGTAATTTTGTGCTAAATACAATTTGGTTGTCATCACCTGTGTTCTCCTTCACATTACAGTAGTATAAAATATAATTAAAATCAAGAAGAACTAATCAATATTGATGTGTATAGGACAAGCTATGAAATCATACGTGGAGAAAATTTGGATACTTCACTTGTACTTAAAGTTTGGGCTGATGATATTGTTCAGAAGAACAATGAAAGTTTTATAACTAAACCATCTATCTTAGAGAAAAAAACTTTATCAAAATCAGATTATAATTATTTTTTTTTTCAAAAATCATTAATAAGAAAAATCGATTGTTTTGTCATATGTAAATTTGGGATAAATAAATAGTATTAGAAGGGGTTTTGTGGAGATTTAAGAAATTTCACTGATTGAAATCATAAGTTAATTGAAACTAGACCACCGTGGAAAACCTGGAAGCACTGGACGGCCGTTTCGTCCTAGTATACGACTCCTCAGCAATGCTCACCCACTATACCGCCTCCAGGTTTTCCATGATGGTCTAGCTTCGATTAACTCATAATCTCAACCATTTAAATTGCTATAATATACACAAAACACTTTCTGATATGAATCAACATATGCTCACTAGTGACTGGATTCAAGAGGTGTTTCTTGGAGTTCTAGTGAGAAGCACTAACCAGCGGAGTGCAACCAAGTATGTTGTGAGATAGTGACTCACTGATGAGAAAATAGTGGATGTGTCGCTCAATTTTGTGGATTAGTTGAAGTTAGACATTAACACGGTTGGATGCCTGCCAACTCAGTGGTCTTGTGGTTAAGTGCCCAAGCGCGAAACTGACAGGTCCTGGATTCGAACCTCGCGAGGCGAGGTCGTGAATATGCCCTACGAAGGAATCCCGCAATGGGACGAAACGGCCATCCAGTGTTTCCAGGTTTTCAATGATGGTCTAGCTTCGATTGACTCATGATCTCAACCATTGAACTTACTGTAATATCCAAAAAAACCTTTCCGATATAAATGTGGATCACTCTATAACCAACAAATCTGTATCTGTTTCTAAATGAGCTAACGTTTTTGATGCTGGTTTATTTTCGTGTGACCTTATTTACACCTACGTCCTTCTTAGCGATAGAATCATGAGCTTTCAGATCACTTACTAACTTAAAGGTACATTCATTGCTGATAATTTCTATTAAGTTTCAAACTATTGTAGAACAGTTATTTAGTTGAATTGGATAGGACACACATTGAGGAAAGCAACTAACTGCGTCACAAGGCAAGCGTTCATCACTTGAAACCCTCAATATCAAAGGAGAAGAGGTAGACCAAAGAACACATTATGCCGAGAAATGGAGACAAACATGAGAAAAATGAACAAAAATTGGATAGAACTAGAAAGGAAAGCCGAGGACAGAGTGGGATGGATAGTGCTGGTTGGCAGCCTATGCGCCATAACAGGCGTAACTAAATAATTCTCTGACCAAACCCATATATTTTCATTGAACATTAAGTTTTTAATTAATATCTATAAATGTTATTTAAATCGTTTTCAGTAGCTTATAATTTTCATAAAAAATAACCGGAAATCAATATTGAAATAAAAACCAACAGTTTTGGGAATTTTTTTCAGCTGTTTAAAATTGTTATCTCACTGTGGATCATAAACACTTAATCATATTTGCAATCGTATCGTGACAAGCTAATACACACTGTTTTATGATGCATGTTTATCTTTATTTGCTTGGAAGTGGTCATTGTCAATTTTCACAAAGAGCTTTTGTTAATTGTTCATTATTAATTCTGAACATCTTTTAGGTGAGTTCACTTTATTTATATTTGTTATTTGGATTCTAATCGGCTGTCTATTATTTATACATTATTCACCTTATATATAAAGACTTATTCAATTATTATTCAGTGGGTAGGTTGTTAAACCTTCTTTTGTTTACTTCTGTTTAATTTCCATATTTTAAGATAAGAATAAAATGATGTTTATCGGAATAGGGGTTGTGGGGATTGTTAAGTTTTTGATTGAGATCATGAACCGATTAGTGTTAGACCAACATTAAAAACCTAGAAGCCTTGGACGGCCGTTTCGTCCTATTGTGGGACTCCTCAGCAATGCACATCCACGATCCCGCTCGCGGGATCCAGTCTCACGCGTGAACACTTAACCTATTGTCTAGTTTACTTGTTTCCAGCTGTTTGAACTGTTGTCACAATGTTCTTTTACATAAAGTGTATATTCACAATATTCAGTCTATTCAATTTATTTACACCCTTGTTATACTATACTAATATGTCTTCAATATAGTTTCCAAGGAAATTCTTTCATGTCAGTAATTGAAACTTATTATGTAATTATGACTCTTGAATATTACAGGTTGTAAGCAACTGACGAGAACCAACGAAATAAAAGTGAATTCATGTTATTCTGCTAGAATCTTTGTTCTGGCTCTTTTCAAAATGATAAAGGGAACTATGTGTATGAAAAATTAAGAAATTTTGATCTATAAATTAAAGGATAGTAAAATCCTCATGATTTAGAAGTGGGACATAATGAATATCACTTAGTTACTGTGATTGATGTTTCAAACATCAAAAACTAGAAACTCATATTCTTAACTAACATTAATACTAATTAACTTTTAACACGGTTTGTACTATAGATTATTAACTTGAAAGAGTAATTGATACATTGGGTTACTAAGCAAAAGAAAAAATCAATTTATTTTGGATAGTTGTTAGTGGTAGAATCTAAGGTACATGTTTCTTCATGTTCAGTATTAACTTAATTAGATGTACCTGTATCACAATGTTTCTGTTCACATTCAATTTAAACATCAGCTCATTAATAACTAGGCTAATGGTCTATGTTAATTACAAAATATATCCGATTTATTATTATGTGAGTAGTAACTTTTAAATGAATATTTTTTTCATGATATAATAATCCTAAGTTGATTGAAGCTAGATCATCATAGAAAACCTGAAAGCACTAGACGGCAGTTTCATTCTAGGTTAGAATACTTATAGGCGGGATCATGAACGTAAGCTGCTGAGGAGTCCCACATTAGAACAAAACAGCCATCCAATGTTTCCAGGTTTTCCATAGTGATTTAGCTTCAATGGACTCATAATCTCAGATATCGAATTTAATATAATATTCACGAAATCCCTTTCTGATATACATATATCTTAAAAGATAAAATGAACATATAAATGTCCCATTGTGTAGTCATCACAAATAGACTTTACACAAGTAATAGATAATCTTTTGCTTAGTTAGCACCAATGGAATAAAGAGAAGTATTAACCTAATTAATATTTTGAAAGTAATTCAGACTAATAATCTACATAGAATAATTGAAAATGATGCACAATAATATTAAATACTTCCATAAAACGTTATGATCAACAGACTGGAATAGAAAACTACATAGATAGGTGTTTATTTGTATATTAGAGAAAGTATAGCTCAAGTACAAACTAAAAAGTGAACACAATTTGTACTAATAAACAATACATATTCAACATAGATAGAATTAAATACATTAATTCATATAACAAAAGATGATATGATATTGTAGCGGTAAATAAATCCCCTAAATAAATAACTCTGTAAGTCTTCGACATTGGATGCTGACCACATTAGTTTTAATGGATTCACCTAGCTGAAGGCGCTCCGTCATGCATCCGCACCAGATCACGAGTGGGAACGCTGTGTTCAACATCTACTGCAATCGTTAGCCAGATTAGATCAAACGATTCTCGATATATTGATAGCCTGTTGCATTTTCAGTATTTTATCGTAATTAAAAAAAAACAATTAATTTAACATGACACTCCACATATGAGAGAATCTGTTTAAGAAGCCTATAAATCTTAAATGACCATTTCAATTCAGTT
Organism: Schistosoma margrebowiei; assembly: GCA_944470205.2. Classification (NCBI taxonomy): domain Eukaryota; kingdom Metazoa; phylum Platyhelminthes; class Trematoda; order Strigeidida; family Schistosomatidae; genus Schistosoma; species Schistosoma margrebowiei. Next base: position 39,897,684 of record OX104026.1, on the reverse strand, counting down.
CTAATTGTCAACTAAAGGAAAGCACAAAACTTAGCAGACAGTAATTAATATGAAAGAATTTGTATCAGAAGAAGTCTTTGTGGATATTATAGTACTTTCAATGGTTGTGAGATAGTAAGTCACTGAACATATCGGTGGATATGTCACTCAATTTCATGAAATAGTTGAAGTTAAACACTAACACTGGTTTCAAATCTCACGAGTCGAGATCATGGATGCTCACTGCTGAGGAGTTTCACAATACAATGAAACAGCCATCTAGTGTTTCCAGGTTTTCCATAGTGATCTAGTTTCAATCGACTCATGATTTGTCTGTTTATAGCTTATTAAAAGAAAAAAGATTTTATAGTTTTCATTTATCGAACACTAAAACGAATGGATCGTTAGTTGTTCAATACAAATATGAATAATTTATACTGATTATGGGTTGTTTTTTTATTAATGTTAATGTGATATAGTTGATAAAAATGCAAGGGATAAGAATGAGATAATCTATGTTGATTAATATCAGGATGGGATTTTATAAAGATTTTAGTGATTTCGTTTGTTGAGATCATAAGTCAGTTGAAGTTAAACCACCATGCTCACTAGTGATTGGATTCAAGATGTATATACTGGAGTTCTAGTGAGAAGCAGTATCCAGTGGAGTTCAACCAGGTCTGTCGTAAGATAGTAACTCTCTGAAGGCAATGGTGGATGTGTCGCTAAATTTCGTGGATTAGTTAAAGTTAAACATAAACACCGTTGGATGTCAGCCGGCTCAGTGGTCTAGTGGTTAAGTGCTCGCATGCGAGACCAGTAGATCTTGGATTCGAATCCCGCATCATGTGTGCGCATTGTTGAGGAGTACCACAGTAGGACGAAACGGCCGTCCAGTGCTTCCAAGTTTTTCATGATCTCAACAATTGAAATTGCTAAAATCTCAATAAAACCCCATTCTGATTGTAATAATAAGTTGAGTTTATTCTATATGATCATTTAACATATCTTTATAAGGTAAATACATTTTGTTAAATGGATACTTATTGAAATATATAACATAAATAATGTTACTAGCTAATAAATTATTCTTAGCTCTTCTATATTATTTATGTTTGAATACAAGAACTGATGACAGGTATTCCATGTAATAATTACGTAATAGAGAGAGAGTAGAAGAGATTTTCTATTATTGATGAAGTGAGTTGACGTTGTTGTTTTTTTATTATTTATTTTCTTATTTAACTTCAGTTAACCTATCGAGGAAATCAAAATATTTGGATTTACAAGTCTAAGAATTCAATGAATAATTTATTTATGAATGGTGTCAGAATTACTGGAAACATTTTGGATGGTATTTCAACAAGTTTCTTTTACAAAAGCAACACAACATAACAACAACAACAACAAAGAAAGGAAAAGGGTGAAAAATAACTGAAAACTGTACAACTTTCCAAATTAGAGACATGTTTAAGAATACAAGTTATTAACTAGGTTAACTCTAACAACCTATTCGTCACAGAGTATATTTGTTAGGTAATGTATTATAGAACTTTGATACTTTTGCTTGCGTGCATGAACTTTAATGTAATTACGTCTCGTTCGACCACAAGATATGAGTGAAGGGGATGGTTAGTATTTGATAAGATAACGCCTGCTAGGAGTTTGTATGACTTTAAATGTCTATCCATAACCATATTAATTATGACCTTGAAAGATTCACTTCACACCTTATGATAATATCAATTATCCATGGTAAAAAAACATAAACGTAAACTGTTTCGACTAATATAGAAGGAATTTTTGTAAACTGTCCAAGCTTAATCAAGTTGATGGCAACAGAATGTAGAAAAATTGAAACTTAATTTTCAGTCGGATAGTTTGTTGAAGTCGATACTCTTGTCTAGGACTTATGTCATTTAGAAAACAATTGAGAAATATGTTCTTTCTTCGACATTTGTTCAATCTTGGTTTCAGACTGCATCAGAGTCTATATTCAAGTCCCTGCAAGAAATGAAATTTCAAGTCTTGTGGTGAGGACGTCAGTTTTAAACGACGGATTAAGAGTTAAGTCACTGAAACCTCAACTTCTGTAGGCTTTTCATATGGTCAGATCTAGTTCCATCAGTGAAAGTCATCTCACTCCCGATAGGACTAAATTCTAGGTAGAATTCAGATAGTTTATTGAACTGGCTTGATTAAGCAATTTGAACTCTGAATTTTGTGTACTCAACGCTAGCTGTGTAGGAGAGTACCATATTTTTATAGCTTAATAGTAACCTTGATGAACTGAAGTAATAGGAATATTGATAAAGGGTCGACTGGATTTAAGATTATGGTGTAATCACTAGACCAGTAAAAAAGATTTAATAAGTTGGTAGCACCTCAAAATGTCATTGAAAACCTATTTGACTTTTGTACTCTGATATCACTGGTGCAATGAATATGATAATCGAGGTACTAGACTTCTTTTAAATTTGGGTAAAACCCCACTGTGCTTACTGACAAAGTTCAATATGCACTCGTCATCCTAATTAGAACTGATCAACTGGATGTATGTGAAACCCAGTATTGATGTTTACATAAAAACTCGGACCCAATATATTTGCTTCAAACATCAAACACGTCATCCACTGACATATTGAGTTCAGATTGTCACTAAATGGTTTGTCCAGTATGATGTTTATATCCTTGTTAGAAAGAGTTCAAATTATTTGTCTACTTAAGTAATATTTGCGAAAAATTGACTATGTTAATAACTTCTGTTCTGACGTGAGGTGTCCCAAATCTGATACTGATACATGGTATACTACGCACTAACCCTCCAACTGACTACTTGACCGAGAACACAAGAGTGAACGAGAAAGTGTATTAGAATATGGAATAAAATGCACAAATATTCATTCATATATATATATTAGTCTATGCTTAAGGAATTGACCTCAATCAAATGCACATGACTTTTAGTCCACTTCTGATTGCCACTGATTAATCCTTTACATTAGGCTAATTCTGGTTGACATTCCACATCACCTTCCTAACAGGATATAGATATATTAACAAAAGTTGATCAGAATACAACCTAGAATATCAACAGCGGAATAATTCAAACGTTTACTAAAACAGCGTCTGCTCACGAGACCGATAGGTCGTGGTTTGGAGTCTCACGTGAGAGATCCTGGATGCACACTGCTGAGGAGTCCCACTCTACGATAAAACAGCTGTTTAGTGCTTCCAAGTTTCCCATGGTGGTCTAACTTCAATCGACTCACGAATTTAACTATTAAATTACTATAATCTTTAAAAAACCCCTCTTTGATTACAATGATATGACGATAAACAATATAAAAAGTAATTGAAATGATTTAGAAATCATAATCAACTTTGATGGTACCTTAAGAATGTATAAATATCTCAAATGAAATGGAATCTTTTATAGACAACAAATACATAATGACAATTATCAAAAAGAGACTCAATCAATCTCTGTATCATTTCTGTTCATGGTTTTTTGTTTGTTTGTTTGTTTGTTTATTTAGATATTTCACATTGTTCATTATTCTTAGACATAAATTTTTTCTCAGTATAGGATTGTGAAAATTGTTGAGTTTTTAATTGAAATCATGAACTAATCAATGTTAAACCACCATTAAGAACTTGCAAACATTAGATGTCTGTTTCGTCCTAGTATGAGACTCTTCATCAGTGTTCATCCATGATCTCGCATATGAGAATCAAAACCATAACCTTCGTTATCATGCGCGAACGTTTGACCTTTAGACCACTGAGTCATCATCCAACTGTGTTAATATCTAGATTCCAAGTTTTAAATATTGGTCTAACATTGATTAGTTCATGATCTCAATTCAAAACATAAGTCTTTTCAACATAAAATTGTAATTATAATTACATTCTTCAAGTATCATACATTGTAACATTCATATTGACAGAAGGGGATTAATATTTACTATGATTGTTTTCTTCTATTCATCTCATTAATTTTTCTCATTATCAAATAAAGTAAAACAATTTAATCTATGCTCAGTCAACGCACTCATTTACTCACTCACTCACTCACTCACTCACTTTCTTCCTCACTCACTCACACACACTCACACACACACACCTACACCTACATACCTACATACCTACACAAATATACACAACAAAATGTTTTGTTCTATTTGTTTTTAATCTACAGTTATTCTATATCAATTATTATAAAGCTATTTTATGTATCAACTTTGTTTTGTCTATCCTCATTTAATCTTTCCTTTATCTATTCAAATCTTCTAACCTTTCCTTGTTCTCGACGTTTTCTTTTATATTCATCTCTTTGTTTGTTTTCTTTTAATCATTTCTGAATGATAATCAATAAACAAAGAGAGAAATAAGAAGAGAAAAAAGAAAGAAAAAAAGAAAGAAAAGAAAACAATTCACTCAAAATTAAAATAGATTAGTTAACAATTAAATTTGAACTTTTTTTCTTCTAAATTTCATTTTTTATTTTTTATTCTTTATTAGTTTTTTTCTTTTGTTTATTGTTGAATTTCATGTTTGTTTTTTTAATTATCGAATAGTGTTAATTTTCTTCTTTTCTAATCGTTTTGTTTATTTATTTTTCTCTCTTTCTTTTCTTTTTTTTAAATTCTGTTATTCACCTGTAGTTTTATCTTTCTAGTTTTTTGAAGATAAAGAAAATGATTATTATTATTATCAGTGAAGATATTTTAGTAGTCAAAATGATGACAATAATACTGATCATGGGATAATGCTGAATCATTCTTTATAAATTTATATATTTTTGTAATTCAATTAACTCCGCCTGAAGCTCCTCTAGAGTTACTGCCGGTCTCAAGCCCGGGTAAAGGAGGAGGGTTGGGCATGGGGTTAGAAACCTAAAGGGAATCGGAAAAAAGGAAAGTCAAAGAACACATTACGTCGGAAAATAGAAGCAGATATGAAAAAGATGAATAACAACTGGAAGGAGCTGGGAAGGATTGTTCAGGACAGGGTTGGATAGAGAATGTTCAAACAATCAATCTAAAAATGTATATATTTTCAAATTGTAACAAAAATAACCAAATAGCTCACTCAGTTATGAACTGATTCCTGGTGTTTACTAGGTCTAAAGGGTCTTCTAGCTGATATCGGTAGGTCACGTAAACTATTTTCAAAATGAATTTGTCTCTTCACTCCTCAATCAAACAGTTTACTGTAGTAGTTCTAATGTATTAATATTCGGTCATTGGTCGGACACTGAAACAAACTGCGTTGGAAAACTTTGAAGTTATGTCGCTTTATTCATTGAGATTTTTACAAATATAATGATCTGTTTAATATTTCCGACAGCCAAGGTTTTTTAATTTTTCATGTAGATACTGAATGTTATGATCTTGTTGCAAGTTGAGATGGAGTTGAGTACTGTATTTCTGAATTACAAATGATTATGAAATTCGTCTATTACAGAATGAGATCTATGCTAGCTTAATTGATTGAATCAACAATACAAAACATTTCAACTATAATCCCCAAGAGAAGTGTTGTAAAGAAGATATATTAATGAAGACCGGAGAAGAAAAATTAATAAACAATTCAGTAAATTCAGTTATTCGTAGCGATTAAATTTGATGTTTATTAATTGCAACTTTTATTAAGTTAGACAGTCTTCACTTGAACACGAAAGCAAAGTTCACTAATTAAAAATAATTTAGATACATTGAAAGTGAAGCAAACTGACTTCATTCTCAGTAAATTAATAAAAATATTCATTTAATAAACAAAGTTCATCAGAAATGGGTTTTGTGGAGTTTGTAGTAGTTTAATAGTTGAGTTCATGAGTCAATTATACCTAGACCACCATTTAAAACCTAGAATCACTGCATGGTGGCGCAATTTCGTGGATTGGTTGAAGTTAAACATTAATACCGTTGGATGCCGGCTCAGTGGTCTGGAGGTTAAGCGCTCGCGCGCGAAACTGGAGGTCCTGGGTTCGAATCTCGCAAGTCGGGATCGTTCCATACTAGGACGAAAAGGTCATCTAGTACTTCCAGGTTTTACATGGTGGTTTATCTTGAATTGACTCATGAACCCAATTGTTAAAAAGGTTCACTTTAAATGAAAATGTATGAACTTTAACGTTGACTTCTTCCTAAGTGTAGTATTCAAAGATTCAGCATCTTCAACAGATCTAGAGAACAAAAACTGTGATGTTCTCTAAATATACTACGTTTATAATATTGTAAGAGATATGTTTGTAGTTATGTTTAAACTTTTAAAGATAACTGATTCAGAAAAACATATGACTTTCGGTATATGTTTAAGTTAAGAAAAAGAAGAGAAATATTCATCACAAATTAGTGGATTATTCCTGATATAGAAAATGCTTTGTTACAAACATCTTTGCTTTGGTTTCTATAATTCATATACTAATCATCCAGGTAATTACTATCACTGTAATTCCCAAATGACTTATAATTTCTAGAAAGAAACACTTTACTGAAGGACTTCATGAATTTAAATATGTACAAGCTCGTACATAGGCGCGCGTCATATTACACACTGCGCAGCAATTTGTTCCGTCCTACTTTATGGCAGTGAAATATGGCAGGTAAGAGTAGAGGATATTGTTAGGTTACTAGTATTTGATCATATATGTCTTCGAAACATTGCCTGTATATCCTGGGACCACCGCGTAAGTAACGCAGTTGTTAGAAAACGAGTACTAGGCAAGAATGGCAAGTCAATTGATGATGATAGCGACTGATGGTTAGAGACCCTGAATGACACCGTTCAAAATTGTTTACAATGGCGCAGGTGCATCCACTCTTTTTGTTCTCCCAACTTCTAACCTTCTGAATTCTTCATATCCCTTTTTTCGCTTTCCAAATTTATTTCACTGAATTATACTCCTTGAATAACATCTTCAAACTCTAGTATTTCCGATTGTTGCTTGCACTTTTACTGCCTCTACCACAATGGAATTTAAATCGAAAATTGTATCTGTGTGTTAATGTGATATGACAACTCAAACTGATGTACGTACGTACAAAGTTCTACGTTGTTAAAGACTGACTGAATTGTATTACACATTTAATTTATGTCCATAAAAATATTTATTATCTGTATAACGTTTGCTTTTGATATTTTGAAGATGATTTACTTAGCATTTGAATTTATTTTGAAGTATGCCATGTTGGTAGATGCAGATTACTTGATTAGGATCCACATGACTATCATAACAAATGGTTGAAGACTCTGGATGACATGGCTCAGAATCGATCACAATGGTGTAGGTGTATACACACACTGTCTTCCCTTAATCGATGAGATTAAAATCACTTTATACCTTTATTTCTACGAACTAATCCTTCCCCCTGTATTATATTCTTATACACAATCTTTCTTTTATATATTACTACCATTGAAGTAATTAGTTCTATAAATTTGGTGTTGATGTTTTTGTGCTTAGACCGATGCAATATATGTACCTGGTCTTACGTTGTAGCTGACTGATGTCTCATGAGATTTATTCTTTATATGTACTATTTACATGTCAATGAATTAATTTCACTGATATTCTGTAAATGATACTTATTTATCTAATCTTATTCATTAAAGTAAACATTCAGCTATCTAGTTAGTTACCATTAGTTACACTATAGTGAACACATCACTTACAGTCTATTTCAACAATATCTGAATACCATATATTAAATCGTCAATTTGCAAAATATTCACGCATCAAACCTAACTGGATTGTTTCTGTTGCAAACACCAATCCATTGTCTCCCATTCCATTGTTCATAGGTTTTTTTTACAAATTCCATTATGTTCTCGCTCCACCTTTCTTGATCTTCGCCATCTTTTGCTGCCAGACATTACTCACGTTATATACTACTTATGTCAATATAAGTAGCTCACACCACAACACTAGTTAGATTACAATCATTTTATTCTTTTATTTCTTATCATCAAATATTCATAAATAATCATTTGACACGAAAGTAACTTACAATCTCTATAAAATTGAAAATAAGCTAAAATTAATCATTGTTAACAATTTTGTGTGAATCAAAGTGTAATGTCAAGATATATCTATATAAGATGGAACAGATTCCGACTATCTCTTATACATCAACTCTTTGATCTTTTACTTAGTTATAATTTCATAACTTTACTATTCTATACATTAACTTTTGTAGTTTACTTCGGCAATTCAACACATCAAAGTCATTTTTTTTAAAAAAAAAAGAGTCTGATTATTATGATACCATCTATGATTGTTTTATCGTTTATAAAAAGTAACTTATTGTTTGCTTTATGAAAATGGATTAGAAACAAAATCAATGGGGTTTTGTTTTTCACTTAGGAAAGTTGAAATATATTTCTCTTTTTTTTTGGTTGGAAAATATCGAATTAGAAAAAAACTTTTTTCCTTTTTTTTCTCTGTCTCTTTAAATATAAATAACTTTCAGGAAAAAAAACATACAAGTTGAATATTCTTACTAGGTTTTCTTATGATCCAAATCGTCGAACTGTATCACGAGGCAAGCTCTAACTTGGAATCCTGAAGGGGAATGGAAAAGAGGAAGGCCAAAGAACACATTACGTCGGGAAATAAAAGCAGATATGAAAAGGATAAATAAAAACTGGAAAGAGCTGGAAAAGATTACTCAGGACAGAGTTGAATGAAGAATGCTGGTGGTTGGCCTATGCTCCTTCACGAGGAGTAACAGGCGTAAGTAAGTAAGTAATTTCTTATGATGTTCAATCTTGTCTCTTATACATAACAGAATCTATAGGAATTCGAGCTATTAATCCAAGTTTTTAAATAAAAGTAATATATTTGTAGATATTCTAATGAGTAGAAAAATTCGATTTTCTGATGTTTCGTGACTTAGTGTAAGCTAATTCTTCAGAGAATAAATAAGTAATCAAATTAAGATTAATACAAGTTTAAATAGTATAAAGGAACAATACAAGAATATTGTGATCAATCAAAAGCATTTGTTCAGATCTGTTTTTTTTGACCGATCGCAAATAAACCTCTTGAATTCAGTCACTAGTGAGCATATGTTGATTAATATCAGAAAATGTTTTTGTGTATATTAAAGTAATTTCAATGAGTCAATTGAAGCTAGACCATCATAGAAAACCTGGAAAAACTAGACGGCCATTTCATCCTATTGTAGAACGCCTCATCAGTGCGCATCCATGATACCACCTCCTTCCCCCCGGCGAGGGATTCGAACCCAGAACTAAGCAGATTTACGTACGAGAGCTTAACCACCCAGACCATTTAGCTAGCCGCCATCCAATGATATTAATGCCTAATTCATAATCTCAACGATTGAAATGACTATAATATCTAGAAAACCCCTTCTGATATTTATCTTTTACATCCACAAGTATAGTGAAACTTTAAATCTTCAATCTATATATATATAGTTTTATCTTTATGAATACTGAAGACAGTCATTCGTTCTTATCTTAATAAAACACCTAATTGAATCCATGACATTTTTTGTTTGTTTATATCATGAATTTAATTCTTTTCTATGTGTGTAAATTAATTTTTGTTTAAATTTGAATTTTTAAAAAATAAAAAAATCCCATTTATGTTATCAATTTTAAATTTAAATTTCAAAATTTTTAAAAAAAAATTTATATTTAAATTTTAAAGATTGATCTTATGAATAATAATAAATGATGATGAGATAATGTTATCATAAAATCAGAATTAGAAATATATAATGTTGAATGTCCTTGTGGGGTCCTTTATTTCATCGTTATTTAGATTGGACGATGTTTGTTGAAGGGCTCTTCAATTTAGTGGAACGAGATTTGACTTCAAGTAGATTGTATGAATGTTTGTTATTGCCTATTCTTGTATATAATCGTCAACTTAAATCACGTTATCCAATAACGGAATTAAATAAGTCAAATAACGGGAATGGGATTTTGAATACATATATTTTGTATATGAGGTGAATGAAATAGAGAGAAAAGAAACGACGCGCAGTGGAGATGGCGGGTAAGCCAACTCCTCTTTAGTCAAGCGTTGATCAATATTTATAGTCACACAAAAGTAAGTTACAGATATGTGATGAGTAATGGGATAAGAAGTGTACACACACCTACGTGCTCACATAAAGACAGTCAAGATTGAAATAAGCGAATAATTAACAAGGTCAAAATATAGCTCAAGTAGAATGAATAGATTAAACTGTTCGAAAGCTAGAATAAGATATATGTGCTTAACATAAAAACCGACACTACAATCTAATGGTCATGAATTCCATTCCTAGTAGGACTGTGAATGTAAATCATTCAAAAAGTTTTAGAATTAACTTATTTTTAAAGTACTAACCCAATTGCATGAGATTGCTGAAAAGCCGTCTCCCTGTTCACACTTTCAAGTCACTCAACAAGTTGGTGACAATTCGTTGCAGGATATCGAGAGAAACAACAAGATTAAAGTTTTTGTCACGTTGCCTTAACGATGGCTGCTTTCCTCGCCACATTAATAAAGCTGTCCGCGCCTGTAAAATACCTCCTTCGTTAAAAAAACTTCGACGAGTCACCAAATCCCAAATTGAATGAACTAAGGATCTTATCTCTAAACTCAAAATAGAATCCTTTGGTTATGACAAAATTGTTATGGATTTATATATTGTATGTCGTATTAAACTTATTAACTTCATTCGTGATGTTCAGTCGAAAACGAGTCACCAATCATATTTGATGAAGAAATTCTGGAAGATGTGGAATGTTTCACGTAACTAGGAAGCATCATCAATAAAAAAAGAGAATCAGATGTAGATATAAAGGCGAGAATTGACAAAACAAGGGTCTCATTTTTATAATTGAAAGACATATGGAACTCAAAATAACTCTCAAACAATATCCAAGTCACAATCTTCAATAAGAACGTCAAGACAGTCAGTTCTACTGTACGGAGCTGAAACTTGGAGAACTACTACAACCATCATCAAAAAGGTACAAGTATTTATAAATAGTTGTTTACGCAAGATTCTCAACATCCATAGTCCGGATACCATCAGCAACAGCCTTCTCTGAGTGAGAACAAACCAGCTTCCAACTGAAGAGAAAATTAGAAGAATGGATAGAACAGACATGACGGAAATCACCAAATTGCATCATGAGTCAAGCCATAACTAGAAATCCTGAAGGGAAATGGAAAAGAGGAAGGCCAAAGAACACATTACGACGGAAAATAGAAGCAGATATGAAAAAGATGAATGGCAACTGGAAAGATCTGGAAAGGATTGTCCAGGACAGATTTGAATGGAGAATGTTGGTGGGCGGCCTTGCTCCTTCATGAGGAGTAAAAGTCGTATTTAAACTAAGTAATTAATCTTTTTTTAAAGTACTTTTTGATTTTTAATATCCATTTAGGTAAAGTTTACCGACGATTTTAAGAAAACTGCCAAGTATACCTAATTCTCATCAGTTATGAACAAGATATTACCTTCGGCTGAATAAGTCACTTTCCAAACCACGTGAGGAATATTTAAAAAATATAGTTTATGGACAATGTATTAACTTTTTACTTACAATATAGATACTAACATTAATTGAGCTGACTAGTGAATGAAAACGTTATGTGGGCGAGAATGATAATGATTGGTTGTCTGCTCAGTCAGACATGTAGGTAGTCTGACAGGTGTCAGATGAGTTATATATTCCCTTATCCTTATTGTTATTACTCACTTATTATTGTTTGTTCATTGTTGTTGAACTGTGTCGGTTTTTGGTGTGGAAACGTATTTACGTTGTGATCAGGCTAATCACGTGTTCTTGATCTGAGTTGTGTTGACGTCCTGTATAAAAGACACTGGGAGGGAATCTAGTGTAGATATTCGTCTTAGGTAAATTAGCGTCCCACACGTGTAAACGTGGAAACCCAACCGTTATAACATTAGGCAAAGTAAAACCGAGCGTTATAACAATTGGCGACGGGGTGAAAAACAAAGAACCAAAGGTACAAAACTACGAGTTATAACAGAAAAATACTTACCAAATAACGGCTTTACAACTAAGTCATCCAGTTAAGAGAACACAACATATTCGGAAAACAAGTATGTTACATTTCAATTGTCAATTTTAGTCTGATGGTTCAGATTTCTGACTTAATTTAATGCGATTTTCTATCGATACCATCAATGATAACTATCTCATTCGAGACTTGGTTACCCCCCCCCCGTCACAAAAGAGGTATTTTTTAACAAAACCTTTAAAGAATCCGTTTGAGTCAAGAGAAACTGTACTATTCAAAAAACCATCTAACTAATACAGAGAACAAGAAAAAAACATCTGACAGGTATGTCATAATCTTACTGGGTAATTGTTGGTCATTTTTCTGTGTGATGTTTTTTTATTCTTAGACATAACTCAATAGAAAGAGAAACTAATTTTTCGTGTCAATATTTATGATCAATTCTTTCGGAGTATTGTATCATTAATTCACCTAGTCCATCGAATTTAAGTCGTGCACACAATTTGTCAATCATTTTTACTAACATAGAACAAAACATAATCTAAACCTTATTCCCTATAATATTAATGTTGTGCTTCAATATTTTTCATACTACTTATAAATGGGTTATTTTTAGAACTTTTTTTCTAAAGTCTCAACAAACGTTTATCAATTTATGAAATAGAATCATAATATACAGCGAAAGGTACTGAGTTCGAGTCCCAGGGTGAACATCAACTCAGATGCAGGTACATCCAGCTGACGAGTCCCGAATAGGACGAAACGCGCGTCCTGGATTTCACTGCTAGCCACTATCCATCTTTGCTTATAATGCATGTAAATTATGGCAATATCAAGGCATACGAACAGTATGCACATATGCCAATAAGAGACTGATCAATTTCAGTCCTAAAACATCAATAGGAAGATTCGAGTAAAACAATACCAAGTGAATCTTCCCATTTTATTTGGATAATCGATAAATAAGTCATTACAAAAGTGTTACTTGTAGTACTTACAATACAACTTATGAAGAAGGTTGACTTTTGAAATGTCTGAATATTTCTATTCGTGAAAAAGATAAATTATCAGAATGGAGTTTGTGTAGATTGTAGTAATTTTTGTAATAGTTGAATCCATGAGTCGATGTAAGCTAAATAATAATGAAAAACTTAGAAGCACTGGATGGTTGCTTGGTCCCACTATGGAACTCCTCAGTAGTGAGCATGCGAGATCTTGTACACGAGATTCGAACCCAAGACCTTCAGAATTGTGCGCGAACACTTAAGGTTTAGATCACTGAACCGGTATATAACGGTGATGTCTAATTTTTATTGATTCATGAATTGATTCAACTATTTTAAAAAGTGAAAAGTACTTCAGATTATTTAATATGTTAGGATAAACTTCGATAAATCAAATGATATACACGTTAGATATATTGATAAGTATATACTACTTATCAACATTTACCCAATCGTACAATATAATAATATTCAATATTCTAAATAAATGAAATGTTTCCAATAGTGGATAGAATATATCACCATAGCAACATAAAAACGTTGAGTATAAAAAAATGAGAAAAAAAGAACACTACACCATTGTTTAACAATCTAATTTATTTCATATAAGAAAAATTATGTTCATTTCTTCTATCTGTAATGTATAGTGATGATGATGATGATGGCGAATATTTGAAAGTGTATAGAAATAAAAAGCTTTTTTTCTCTTTGTCTACCATTCAGAACAAATTGGGAAGTAATTTTGGTGTAGATATCTTATTGTGTTCATACTAAATGTAAGCAAAATGAGCAGTATAGTGCCATTAACGGAGGGAAATAATAATAATAACTACACATACCAATAACAGACTGGTCAATTGCAGTCTTAAACCTCAATGGGAAGATACAAGCCAAACAATACCAAGTGAATTTAAATTCACCCATTGCACAAGCAAGTAGCTATCAGGACTCAGTAGCTGAGTGAATCACGCGATGATGTTTGAAGCGAATGGTACTGGGTTTGAGTCCAAGAGTGAACATCAACTCTGAGATGGAGGTACACCTAGCTGACGCGTCCCAAATAGGACGAAACGCGCATCCTGAATTCTACTGCTAGCCACTATCAATCACTGCTTACAAAAAGCTTATGAATTAAGGCAATATCAAGGCATACGAACAGTTTTCGCATATGTCAATAAGAGACTGATCAATTGCAGTCTTAAACCTCAATGGGAAGATACATACCAAACAATACCAAGTGAATAATAATTGTTGTTCATAAAAACAAATGGAAAGTTTCTCCATGAAAACAACTTTTGTTTTCCCAATGGATAAATTAAATTGTCAACTAAGGTCTATAAAATAAAATTATCTTTGATAATAATGTTCTAGAACAAATAGGTTTTAGTTAATAGTGGAATACAGAAAGTTTATTTCATCTTCTTCGTAACTGGTAATTTGGATATACTTGTATGATAATGTTAATATTCAAATTAGGAGTTGAATACGGTAGTTTTCAGTTAGAATCTCAATGTCTTATCCATTGAACTATTGAATCTATGTAGCCACTAAAAATGATTATAATATTTACAATGTAAAATGTTTTAGGACGGGTTCTGTTTTTCGAGGCTTACAAACCCACAGAGTGAATGTGATTTAGTGGGAATTGCGACTACATGGTTCTTTGAATGCATAATGGTATCCTACCAAAAGGACAAGTAAAGAAGTTTACAATCTACTTGTCCTGGATATGTATAGCCTATTTGTATACTAGTTAACACACGGACTTTCATTCGAGTATCACCTTGCATACATGCAGGTATACATACGCTATGATCGTGTATACGTTATATGCACACCAGCAACACACAGGTTTTACTCCATATATCCCATAGCATTCACATAGGTATATTCTACCACCTGGGAAGGTAAATGTTCTCAGCCCTCAAAGAAAATGTATTTGTTACACCAGACTGACTCTTACACATTATGTGCATATCATTCATACCATGGCTGCCATCCCAACATTTCCTGACACACACATAAACATAACTACTCTGTCTGAGGAGAGATTGATGGTCACCCCACTCTAGTGTTTTCTACCACCTCTTTTTATCATACCTTCGACCTGATGGATAGTCCGCTGATTTTATTAGACATAGGGCAGATATTTTGCAGCTCAACGTTTCCTTTGTATGACACTGTATGCGAATCCTTTGGATACACCTTTAAACTTGAACTACATAGGTTCAAGAGGTGCGATTCCCATACATAAGCATGGAAATAAGGTGGCTCGAGCGGTAAAGTGAGCCCCGAGTATAGAACACAGGATTGATCAGATGCAACAGAGTGAGTGATCGGTCCGATCTCTGTGACCGCCTAAGTTGTCTATCAGGGTTGCTACCACTATCCAGAACAGCAGCAAGGAGGACATAAAATCTTAATGTAAAGAGCCGGATAAGTGTGGGATTCTTCTAAATAACGACTACGTTCTAAGAAATCCTAAGTTTTACTTCAATCACTTTTACATTTAAACATTGATCAACTTATAAGATTGTATAACAGTGCGTGAACTAAAAAATGAACTTCAGGTAGGAAGATATTTTTTATCCTACAAGACACTTAGAGTTCTATATAAACATTGTTTTTTCTATTCACTTAAGCAAAACATATATTCAAAACGTTGATTACTTTCAAGTGGTATAGTTTTACGTGAAATAGACTTTGTTGCACATATTGTAATTGAATGAGATATAGTGCAGAGGCTGGTACTATGTCCAGCCCACATAGGTTATTCTAGCCTCTACACAGACCAATCTATTTATTCTTCTTAAGCCACATTTTTACCCTGTCACTTATTCGCTTATTAACCTTCACTGTTTTTTCATATGATTGTATGTGTGCTAATTACTTACCCTAATTATTATGTATCTATGATTTATTTATATTAAACTATGAATATTGATTCACGCTTGGATATATTGAATTGGATCACTTACCTTCTCCATTGAGCGTCATTTTGTTTCGCTTGACTGTACAATCAACAATTGTACGAAAAATACATATTCCAGTAATCCATTCTCATACTCAACTTATTTAATTGCGTTATTCATCAACGCAATTGAAGTCGATGATTATAAATAAGGACTGACGACATATATATCTCCATAACAAGTAGCAAACGATCTAATTGGCGTTAAATCTTCTGCCACAAAAAAAGTTTAAATGTATGTTGTTTACCATTTTTGGATAATATTAGGCTTTAGATTGATGAACTGATGCTTCGTATCAAAGTAGTTTTATTTTTGGAACATATCTATCTCATTAGATATTCAGTTATATGATAGTTTTAAGATAAATAATTACAGATCCAATCTTCTATATATAAACATTAGACTAATACACTAGGATTAATGGAAATGTTTCATTTCATTAAAAGATATTAGTTAAATTAAGTTAATTGTATTAAAGTGTCAATATTATTGAGATTATCTGATGCTTTTAGGATAATTATAGGTATTAATTTATAGTGAATTGATTTAAAAGGAAAATATGTAAACATTTCAAATCCAAATATGAAAATTATTAATGATTCAAATGGTTGAGATCGTGAGTCGTTTGAAACATTTGGAAGCATTGGACGGCAGTGCGCATCCACGATCCAACCTCGCGAGATTCGAACCCAGGAATTAGCAGTGTCGCACGCGAACGCCTAACCGCTAGACCACTAAGATAATTATAATTTCTATGATTCTGTAGTGAACAAGAACACAAGTGGAGACAATCGAATGTATTTGATGACAAAATTACAGCATATCTTAGTAAAATCTGAGAACAATACAATAAACAATACATTTGCAATTGTCTCAAACTTGACTATTTCTTTTGCAAATATCAGTCAATCGTTTAAGACTTCACTGTTCCTGCATCTTCATACCAAACTCTTTTTATTCCCGTTCTTCCTTTCTTGATCGTTTTATTCTTCTGCTGACAGACATTATATTACTGACTCGCATTATATACTACTTATGTTGATATAAATAACATGCACCATAATTCTATGGATCTTTGATTAGAACATTTGAATTTTGTACTTTTGAGAAGGGAATTGTAAGATAGTATCCTTGGTAATAACATTTATATATGTTTAACAAATTGTTTAAGTATCCCTTTAATTCAAATATTTGTATCATTAATTTATCAATTTAGTTAAAAATTAAATTACGAGTAATAGATGTGTGTTTTTATTAGTTATTTCAATGGTTAAGTTCATGAGTCAGTTGAAGCTAGACCATCATGAAAAACCTGGAAGCACTGGACTGCCGTTTCGTCTTGTTGTGGGACTCCTGAGCAATGCGCATCCACGTCCTCGCCCCCTGTGAGATTCGGTCCCAGGACCTACTGGTTTCAACAAAGCAGTAATTACCAAAATATATCAATCAGGTCATGTGACACAGTGATATACTGTTGATGTGATTCAAATTATTTAAATTTGCTAGGGACGGTATTAACATAAAGTGACAGCAAGTAAGTGGTTTTACTTAGAGAATTCACTAATAAGAATGGCTAAACATTTAAGGTTCCTATAATACCACTTGTGAAATAAGATACACTTACAGGTGTTAGAACATTCAATACATTTTTGGAGGAGCAATATACATCTATGCACGAATATATTGTGGTAGGTTATTCCAGAGTCTAGAAAATTTACAGGTAAATTAATTCATATGAAGAGATGATTTAGAATAAGTTTGTTTCACTAATGAAAAGGAATTACGAATGTCGTAGTGAAAAGTTTTTGCATATTGCATTGCTTGATTGAACGTAAAGGATAGTTTATTAAGTATTTTGAAGGAAAAGATAAGATTTCGTTTGAGTCTCCTCTTCCATAAAGAGTCTAGCCCAAGCTTATTAGATCTAGAATTATAAAACAAGGTACAATCAGTACCAAGAAGATGAAGTGTAAATCGTCTCTGTACTGATTCCAACTTTAATTTGTCCTTTATGAGAGCACTGCTAAGAATAAACGTGCAATATTCTAGAAGAGGTCGAGCACAAACTCTGTACATTAGAATACGTGACTCATTATTATATAGGTTTCGAGTTGTGTAACCTATAAGACATTGAGACTTGAAAGTCTATTTCTATTTCTGTACTGTAAACGACAAGCTATAGGAGTACCTAACTCCTAAATCTACCACCGTATGTACCTTAGATAACACTTCATCATTTATGGTAAGATCTATGTTGAATGATGTATCCCTGAAGCATATACAGAGTTATTTTGATTTCTCAATGATTTTACCATGGAAATTAGTCCATTTTCAAAACAAAACAAAAAATGAACTAACTTCACATTAAACAAACTATAAATTTTTCTACTTTAAAATTATTCAAAAAAAAGTATCTAAAATAATATAAATCATTAAATACTGAAAAATGGCTGTTACCATTTAAACAAAATTCCATAAACCATCCCACTCATCTCTAAATAGTTTAACTAACTATTTGTTTAATCAAATAGAAGTTAGAATTGACAGGGTCTATCAGCAACAACAACAACAACAACAACAACAGAAAATTAGTTTACATGCATATTGTTTCTATGGGTAGATTAGAATAAATTAAATCGATCTTTAAAAAAACAAAAAAATCCCTTATCAACTAAAAAAAATAAAGAAAAAAAGGACTAACAGTTTTTTCAAGTTTATTTCGATTATAAAACAACATACTAGGACGAAACGATCGTCCAGTGCTTCAAGGTTTTCCATGATGGTCTAGCTTCAACTGATTCATGATTTCAATCTTTGAAAATTTCTAAAATCTCTACAAACCCCTTCTGATTAAAATATGTTTATTGTTGATATTTTTATTTTTACTGACTAATTGATGATAATAAGTTTGAACATATTCATTAGACAAATATTATATAAAAGTATAGGATTGTGGAGATTATTAAGTTTTTGACTGAGATTATGAACTGATTGATGTTAAAGCACGATGGAAAACCTGTAAACACTGGACGGCCGTTTCGTCCTAGTTTGGGACTCCTCAGGAGTGTGCATCTACGATCGCACCCTGTGAGATTCAAACTCAGAACCTATCAATCACTGAGCTGGCCGGCATCCAACGGTCTTAGGGTTAGGTTTCTTACCTCAACTAATCCACAAAATTGAGCTTCAATTTACTGATAATCTCAACTATTGAAATTACTATAATATCCACAAAAAACCCCTTCTGAAAATAGAATAAAACTGTTAATGTTGATATGACTCATATAGAATGTTCACTTAAATCAGTTTATATGTTAAGTGAAAATTTAAGATCCATGATCAGAATAAATATGGGTCAGATAGGCTGAAAGAAGTAATAGTGCAATTACATTTCGATAAAATGTTTAGTGGGGAAATTAGTAAGACGTAATAAGGAGAAATTAATAATGATAGTTAACTAATGATAATAATAATAATAATAATAATAATAATAATAATAATACAAAGATTTGTGAAGTCGTGCATGGAGGATAATTGACAGACTCGTTTGAAGTAAAGGCCGGTGTTAGGCAAGGTTGCATACTTTCACCCTTTCTCTTTCTTCTGGTGATCGACTGGATCATGAAGACGTCAACATCTGAAGAGAAGCATGGGATACAGTAGACAGCTGTGGTGCAACTGGACGATCTAGACTTCGCAGATGATCTGACTCTTCCATCACACACGCAACAACAAATGCAGGAAAAGACGACCAGTGTAGTAGCAGCCTCAACAGCAGTAGGTCTGAACATACACAATGGGAAAAGCAAGATTGTCCGATACAACACAGCATGCACCAATCCAATCACAATTGACGGAAAAGCTCTGAAGTATATAAAATCCTTTAAATACCTGGGCAGCATGATTGATGAACAAGGTGGATCTGATGCAGATGTAAAAGCTTGAAGTGGATATGACACATATTGAGGAAAGCAACCAACTACGTCACAAGGCAAGCCCCCACCTGGAACCCTTAAGGTCAAATGAAAAGAGGAAGACTGAAGAACACATTACGTCGAGAAATGAAGACAGACATGAGAAGAATAAACAACAATTGGATCAAACTAGAAATGAAGATCCATGACAGAGTGGGATGAAGAATGCTAGTCGGCGTCCTATGCTCCATCGGGAGTAACAGGCGTAAGTAAGTAATCATCTATGTAAATTACAAATTAGGTAATCTCTAAAAACCGTTATACATATATAATTATTAGCTGTAAGAATCCAGTTTTTACAACATTTAACATTCACTAAAGCGTTTTAAGTCATGACAAAACAAAATATGATGCCTGTTAATTTCTTCAAAACTATATTTTATAAATTCTTCATAATTCAATTCAGTTCACTTGATATATTACCTTGTAGAAAACATCGTCGTAAATTTTAAAGGTATAACATTTATTGCTTAACGATACATTTGTCTATTCTTGACTATTTATATATCATTCATCATAGTAATTCACTACTTTAGCCTGTAATTATAATACACTATTTACGACATAAAGCATTTTCTATTTGATAATTAGCAAACAAACATAAATCATGATATTGCTGATAATCGGCTCCTATGAATGTTATGTGATGTTCATTTAGTAAATTGTAAACAAATCAATAAATAACCTTTAATTATACTGTCTGGTTACAAACATGAATGATTTACTTTATATGTTTATAATTTTAAGAAAAATGCTTATTATTTGTTATATTACACCTTTTTTTTGTATATCTGTAAGAGTCAAACAATCATAGGCTGATAGTTAAAATCAACAACAGTAGCGTTACAAATAATTATTTATTTAGTAACTAACTGAATAACGCAATGGTATTTACAATGAATGGTACTGAATTTGAATCCTAGAATAAATATTAACTTTGGAATACAGATATATTCAACTGATAAGTTTGAAAAAGGGATGTAATGCATGTCTTAGATTCCATTGTTAAGTGTTGAGGTGATCCGAAAAATTGCTTGCAAAAGACAAGCAAGCATCAGGAATCACTAAGATGCGTTTCGCTCAATCAGCGTTCAATTGAAGTTTTTGCCAAAAATATCAAGGAATTGAAACGTCACATGTAGAGGTTCTGACTGGCTGGCTGCTACACTGCTGCTATGTTTAGTAGCATTCCAGAATCTTCTAGCAACCCTAAGACATTTAAAATATTATAAAAACCCTGTATTTTCTGTATTAAAATGAACCTTAGAGTAAACTACTTCTTGTATACTTTGAGTCTTATCTCTCGTGTTCAGGTCGCTGCATAGTTCTAGCTTGGGGGGGTTACAGAATAGCTTAGGAGACGAATATAGCGTTCAATCCACAAGACTTATCATTAACCACCATTCATATTTGTTTATAATGTTATCTCTTTAGTATATATATGCTTATATTTAGTAATAATCAGGAATTAGTAAATCCTTCAGGATTAAAATAATTTGTCCATTTCCTGTAAGCAGGAAAAATTTCTTGTTTTCAAATTTACAACATAATGAGTATATTTTCTTTCTGATTTTTTCTTTTTTGGACAGAAACCGGCCCTTAATGTTACATTGAATAACATACAACATTGAAATGTCTCTTTTTATTATGTAATAGGGATTAATTGTAAATGTTTTATTTTAATGAATAAAATGGGAGTGGGGGGGAGTTTCCCCAGAGGAATAAACAATACAAGGACATCCTGTTACAGAGCTTTACAAATTTATGTTGATTGTCTGAAAAGTTGATTGAGCAAAACATGAAAATTCCAAAAAAACCCATTTTTTAACATTATTGACATGGAATGTTAAATATTGCTAAAAAAAAAATCAATAATTAGTTGTTTATTGTTCTGTATGAAACTCTATAGTGATGGGCATTAATGACATATTCAATGATCAAATCAATTATATCTGAATCTAAGAATAAACGATCTACATGTTAAGCTTCAGCATACTGACCCATACCAGTTTGCATACAGGCGCAAAAGAAGCACTTTAGATGCTGTTGCAGTTCTGCATCACAACGTAGTGTTCAACTTAGAAAAAAGTAAGAAGTATATTCGATTTGCTTTTCTGGACTATACTTCAGCTTTTGACTCTATACCAAGACAACGTTTACTTAACAAGTTAATCAGCGTTAACACTGACAGCTGGATAACCAACTGGCTATGTTCCTACCTCTCTGGAAGGGAACAGTACACTGTGTTTGGAGGAAAGAGTTCAGAGTATCTACTGTCTCAGGAAGGTGTGCCACAAGGAGCTGTTCTTTCACCTCTTCTATTCTCTTTTTTTCTGCATGACCTGACATCTTCCACAGAAAACACTTTTGTGAAGTATGCTGATGATCTCACTGTATGTATGCCTATCTCTTCCTCTTTACATCCCATAGAAATGAATGAGTTTTTGTCTCGTATTGATTGTTGGTCTGTTGGTAATAGTCTTATAGTTAAACCGTCTAAATGTCAAGCTGTTAACTTTAACATGAGACATGAACGGAATATAAACACTATTTTGAGATCCCATAATGCTTGTGCCATCGGAGATCCTTTGATAAACTCAGTGTCGAAGGTCAATTATCTTGGTGTCACCTTTTCCTCTGATCTGTCTTGGTCTTTCCACGTTTTATCGTTATCGAAGAAGGTTTTCCGTCTGACCTACTACATAAAGAGATTGCATGCTCTTGGGATTACTCGTCATTTACTCTTACAATTTGTCAATTCTTGCATTTTACCTATTATTCTTTACTGTTCTCCATTATTCTTTCCCGGGCTTTTGAGAAAAGACTTTGCTGTATCGCGGAGAGTTCTGAAGGCAGTTAGCAAGGTGTGTGGTGAATCTTTCGAGGTCATAATTAATATGGTTGTGGATAGACATTTAAAATCATGCAAACTCCTGGCAGGTGTTATTTTATCAGATACTAACAATCCCCTTCACTCTTATCTTTCTCCTTGTATATCTTCTGGTAGAACGAGACGTAATTACATTAAAATCCATGCACGTAAGGAAAAGTATAAAAGTTCTATAATACCTTACCTAGCAAATATACTCTGTGACGAACAAGTTGTTAGAATTAACCTAGTCAATAACTTACATTCTTAACATGTCTTTAATTTTAAAAAGTTTGTACAGTTTCTTTTTTTTGTTTTTTTTATTTATTTTTGTATTTTCTACTGCCTTTTTGTTCGTTGTTCAGTAAGTAACTTGTTGAAATACCTTGTGCTGAGAATTCTATATTGTACCAAAATATAATATTGAATAAAGCCATTAATAATAATAATAATTTACGACAATGAATGATCATTGGATTTCAAATGATTGATTTGAATATATTGTGTGAGCGATTGCTGATTTTCACTTTTTACAGGATGTGAAAGTACATTTCATCGTGATAAGCCAATAAGACTCCACTGGATGATGTTGCACATACTGTACAGGATGACGTTACACTTCTGATAGAAGTTTTAATTTTGAAAAGAGCAAGAACAAACATTCTAGCATAATAGCATGGATTCATTTTATTTCGTCTGGTTCTCGTCAGCTGCTTACAACCTGCGATATTTAAAAATCATAATTACATAGTGAGTTTAAATGACTTACATGAGAGGGTTTGTTTGGAAGTTATATTGAAGACATATTAGTATAGTATAGCAAGGGTGTGAATAAATTGAATAGACTGAATATTGTAAATATATACCTTATGTAAAAGAACGTTGTGACAACAGTGATTGTGACAACAGTCCAAACGGCTAGGAGTGAATGTTGATAGGAATGAAATGAGTAGAGCTCAGTTAACAAGATAAGATTACTAATCTGAAAAATAATTGAAATAAAAACTCAATGACGTAATAAATGCAAGAGTTTTAAAAAAAATGTTTAAGATGCAACGAAGGTATATTTGTCACCAAGACAAGGAAGGATTGATAACCATCTCCTATTGAACACATAAATCAGATTCATGCTTTTCTGCTAGAATGTTTGTTCTTGCACTTTTCAAAAATGATAAAGGGAACTATGTGTATGAAAAGTTTCAATGTACCAATTCTTGGGATATTTTGATGTCATATTCATTATTTATTCAATCTGTAGAGTATTTTGTTGAATTATCATAGATTCGTGCCCATGAATTACTGACTGTTATCCAACTTCTCAAAAATTTTGCACTTTATGTATCCAATAAAAACACTCGATGAGGAGTACAGGGATTGGTGTCTAGATATCCTAGAAACACTTCAATAATTTTCATTTCCACGCTGTGACACTCTAGACCATAATTACTAAAATGATATTTCTAAATTGCATGTTGAAGGATGGTTTGATCGTGGACAAATATGAGGCCAAGAATCATATTAAAGGGAGATACAATCAAAATAAAAAGATAAAAAAACAATAGATCAAAGTCCAACAATAATCAGTCAAGATCGAAGTCAATAAGTCAAGCTGTCAATCATATGTGAAGAAATCCAAACATTTCACTTCTGCCTGAAGTTTGTACTGATGATGAAGAACAATGTAAGCTCCACGACCAAGGCGTCCAGCCCACAGGACAAAACTCCACCTAAATGATTACATTTTTTATTTATATAACTTGAATTCTACTGATTGGATTTCTTTTTTTCATTGACCAGACATGAATGATGATTATGATTGATCCAGAGAAAACAATCATTTTTTTATTAATTTGTGAGAATCAACTAGATTTTCTAATCCAGATAACCGATTCTATTTGATATATCCTTGATATTCCTTGATATTATCATTAAACAAAGTTCACTATTATAAACTAGGATATTAACTAAATGTAACTGAATGCCAATGTTAATATTCACTCTAAAACTGTAATCCAATAAATTTCGCTTCAAACACCAACACGTTAGATAATTAATAAGTGAATCAAGTTATGATTGAGACCATGAACCAATTGATGTTAGACCACCATTGAAAACCTGAAAGCAATGACCGGCCGTTTCGTCTTATTGTGGGACTCTTCAGCCATGCGTATCCACGATTCCGCTCACTTGTGAGATTCCAACTCAGGGCCTTCAGTTTCGCACGCGAACGCTTAACCTACTGCACCACTGAGCTAGCCGGAATCCAATGATGTTAGTGTCTAACACCAACCAATCCATGAAATTGCGTGACCATCTTCCATTGTACTGAGGTAGATACCTATCTCTACCCGACACGGATTAGCTCGACTGCTCACAGATTCGCACTAAAACCTCAAGGATTACCTCACGAAACTAGTCATTAGTGAGTAGATGTTAATTATCAATATAGGGTTGTGGATATTATTCAGTTAGTGAATCTATGAACATCAACTTATCATTCCGGATATATCCTGTTGACTGGTTTCAACTAGTACAAAACCTACGTCCTAGTTTACATTATGAGCCACTAAAAAAAAACTTTTCTTTAGGAAATTCTAAGTTACTATATATATATAAGAAATTGTACAAAAAGACCTCACAGAATGCATAATGTATCTCAACATCTATACGTGATCTTTTTTTTAAATGTCAGAATTTTTATTATTCCCCCAGAATGACAAAACTTTCATTATTTCTCTTTTTTTCCCCTTTTTTTAAAAAGAAAAACAATTTGTGGAAAAGATTAAGGGAAAATGTCAATTTTAAGTAACGGTAAATTAATATCAGATTTATTGAATGATTAAATAATAATGATAATTTCCATTATTTAATATAAACGATTGATATAACGTATGGATATCAATGGAAGTTAGCTATTGTCATTTTCACAAACAAAAACAAATCAAGAAAGTTTATGAATACATATTTATTATTTACTTATTTAAACATATAAATATTGGTACAAAGGAGCACCGAACACATATGCACCACACAAGTCACTTGATTGGTGCGAGAACTATGATAGTACACGGGTGCTCAGACTGAAGCAGGTGGTTTTCTTGTGGACCATACCTGTAGCCTTCGATTTAAAGGACTGATCCAAAAGGCAGTGGAACATTGTGAGGAGATGCAGTTCCATGGTAGCCGGTGACTAACGATTGATTCCTATGCCATTGATTCTTTTAGGATACTTGGGCCCATGTGCACCATTGGTTTGGAATCAGGGTTTTCCAACTCCCTCAGGTGGATCCTCCATACTCACCAACCCGGTTAAAGCACTGGAAATTCGTTCTTCGTCCTCTCAATTTGGTAAACAACACTCGTGGTGCGAGAAGGCAGTGAGTAGGACTTCTTTGATTTTATAACACTTCTATGTTACTATAGATTAATGCATGTAAAACGTTTTCTACAAATATGATTATATAGTTTCAGGAAATGATATCTTCGTAAGGAAAATTTTCATCGCTGACACAACTATTCATTTATGGATCATTTCTGTGTCTTCAAGAATGTTCTATTCATGTGGTGATCTTAAATTAATTGAATATTCTCTTATTTTCAACACTTCATACATAAGTATCAGTGTGGTCATTCTATTTGTTTAAAATTTAAGAAAAAAACACGACCAGTGTTTGATATTTCAATTTACATTATAAAATAACCAAAGGATATGTGTTTTTATGGATGTTTAATAGGATTACCATTTATTCACTATTGAATTAAACACGGTATGCTTAAATCTCATAAAGAACATACGTCTAAATAACATAATGATAACATTTATCACTGTTATACGTAATAGTTTGTGTTAAAGTCTCCTAATAATTTTGGTTAATGATATATATGTCTAATGTAAAATCACTGAAGACAATGGTGAAAGGTAGGACAATTTCATGGATTGGTTGAAGTTAGACATTAATACCATTGGATGCCAGTTCAATGGTCTAGACGTTAATTGTTTGCGCGTAAGACCGAAAGTTCTGAATTTCCAGTCCCGAGTGACAAATTGTGGATACATACTACTGAGGAATCCCATCGTGAGACGAAACGACCGTTCAGTTTCTTCCAGGTTTTCAATTGTGATCTAGCTTAAATCAACTCATGAATTTAACTCGTAAATTATTACTTCTTTTTTTTCTTCTTTTATTACGAATACAGAAAAAAAACTATTTTCTCATGGCATTATCAGACAAATTATGTGGTTCATTAAATTTTAATAACAGAAGGTTTACTACACATGACTTATTTGAATGTTTTACGCATTACTTAACTCCCATTTAACAATTGTTGACAAGTATATAAGCGAACAAACAAACAAAATAAATAAATAAACAAAACAAATAGAACTAGATAATACAAATTTATTTTATTTCAACATTAGTCTCATCAACGGATATTACAACATATGGTTTGTTTTTTCCTTTTTTCGTCATAGATTTTATTTGATTCATAGTAGAATATCAGAAGGGATTTTGTGGAGATTCTAGAAAATTCACTGATTGAAATCATGAATCAATCGAAGTTAGACCGCCATGGAAAATCTGGAAGCGCTAGACGGTCGTTTCGTTCTAGTATGGGAACCCTCAGCAGTGAGCATCCACGACCCCGCCTCCCGCGACATTCGCACCTAGGACCTATCAGTCTCGCGCCAGGAGCTTAACCAACTAGACCACTGAGCCGGCATTCAACGGTGTTAATGTCTAACTTCAACCGATCCACGAAGTTGCGCCACCGTACACCATTGTTGTCAGTGAGTTGATATTTCACAACAGACCTGGTTGAACTCCACTGGTAACGGCTTCTCACTGGAACTTTAGGAGTGTCTCTTGAAGTTAGTTACTAGTGAGCAGATGATTATTATCAAAAGAGGTTTTGTGGAGATTTTAGTAATTTCAGTGCTTCTAGGTTTTCCATGGTGGTCTAGCTTCATCTGACTCATGATTTTAATCATTGTAGAATAATCAGTGTTTAACATCAAAGATGATGATGATGCTGTGGATGGTAAACATTGTACAGGAATTGTTTCTCGTATATTAAAATTTAGAACAACATATATAAACGAACAAAATTGTTTTCGATTAGATCCTCATCAGGCTTTATTCTAATATACAGTAATATTTATATGCAAACCAAATAAGGTAGTTTATGAGTCAATGATAACAATGAAAACGATTACATAATAAGTGAAAAATACAAACTGAGAGTATGATGACAAGTGTACTAGTTGTCATAAGAATAATAAAGGTTTGAATCAATGTTACATAATCGGAAATAGGTCAATGATTAGAAAAGT
This sequence comes from Schistosoma margrebowiei, assembly GCA_944470205.2. NCBI lineage: Eukaryota > Metazoa > Platyhelminthes > Trematoda > Strigeidida > Schistosomatidae > Schistosoma > Schistosoma margrebowiei. The sequence goes on along the minus strand of OX104026.1, from coordinate 39,869,532 downwards.
ATAGACAGTGAGATAACATTTATAAAATTATAAAATGACGTAATAAAAAGTGTTCAGATAATTGAACTGTGAAGTCTATATTTGAAAGAAAACAAAATAAAATGGTAGGAGGGGGTGAAGAAAAATAATAAATAAATTCATTTATTAAGGCCAAAGGAGAGATAAGGGTGTTACAAATTTTTTCTGAACGCAAAGACTTTGTTTGTTGGCTCGAGTTCCTATAGCTTCTGCTATGTGTAAGAAACGAGATCGAACACCATATTGGAGAACTAGTGGGAATACGATAAATAACTTTAAATGACTTGTTTCTGTCCATTACATGACCGCTATCGATCAAGTGCGATAGAACCGAGCTGCGTATTGTCTTGACGTTACCTTTTCCTAACCACGAAGGGAGGTGTTCACTTACTCTTTAGTTCAGTTGTCTGATAGTGCACCCAATACAGGTTTCTCCACAGGAGCAGCTGAATTCGTAGGTACACATAGAAGTGGCATAAGTAGGTAACTTTTCCTTCAGTTGGGAAATCACCATAAATTGGGACAAATACGATAGAACGAGGTTGGTAGCATTAAACGTTCTCTTTACTTCTCTAGTCAGTCTATCACGTAATACATTAAAGCAAACAAAATTAGATAACTTGTTGAAATATCTAGATGACAGGAACAGGTAGCTCGGACGTTCAAGCAGGCCGCGATTTCGTCGAAAACTTTGTATATTTGTTGATCTATTTTAATTTCGAGTGTTTTATACTGATTTTACTATAATTTGAAGATAATAATGGTGCGGAATCTTATTTTAAGTAAATTTTAAAAACTGAGACCTTGGATACTAAAAGTACTGACCTTAAGGTTATAAGACGTGATCTGAATTTGGTATGTGGCCTCAAGAAAACTGTACTTGGAATTCCGACCGTTGCCACAATTTTGATATAGTGGTCAAGTATGCATATTGGGATAACTCCACTGAGCTACACTGTAGACAAACTCTGCAGTCACTCTGAAATTTTTCAAACCTGTCCTAACTAATTTTTCATCTCAGATTCTTCAAGAAAAAGCATACTCTCACATTATGGGCAACGGGGAAGAGGAAACAGTTACGATCACCACAAAAATCTGCGTTTCACTCCCAAACTAGAAAGATAATAGCTGTTTAGTTCTCAGTCCTACATGGTTTATAATAAAGTCTTAAAGAACGTAAGTATCTGATCACAGCGAATAAATTATATTGCAATTTTCAAGAGTACAAAAAGCATTATTTTATTACTCCATTTGGGTCTACATTTGAATTTTCCACTACAAAATGAAGAGTTACAAACGTTTATAGAATAATATTAATATCAGATAGGTTTTGTGGATATTATAGTAATTTTAATGGTTAAGTTCATGAGTCAGTTGAAGCTAGACCACCATGGAAAACCTGGAAGCACTGGACAGCCGTTTCATCCTATTATGGGACTCCTCAGCAGTGTGCATCTACGACATCGCCCCCTGCGAGATTCAAACCCAGAACCTACTGGTTCCGTGCGCGAGCACTTAACGACTAGACCAGTGAGCTGGCCGACATCCAACAGTGTTAATGTCTAACTTCAACTAATCCACGAAATTGAGCGACACATCTACCATTGTCTGTTTGTTCAAAGTTAACATGAGCAATAAATAATGAAATTTTCTTTAAAAATTTCATTCTATTCATCTTCAATCGAAAAAATCTTGTTCATCGAACAAAGTTTTTAACTGTAGGAACAACAACTTTGAAAACATAAATTAACTAATCTCTAAAGATTTACTATGAACAACATGATACTCTATCAAACAATAAGCTAAATTTAACTTTTCAGTTGTTTCTTCAAAACTGCTAAGTTCATGTTTTTACAATAAATAGGACATCAAACTAAATCACGAGACAATCCCCGTAGATTAGAATCCTGAAAGAAAATGGAAAAGATGAAAATCAATGAACACACTACTTCGGGAATTGGAAGCAGACATGAAAAAGTTGAATAGCAACTGTAAAGGATTGCCCAGGAGAGAGTTAGATGTAGAATTCTGGTAGGTTGCTTATGCTCCTTGACGAGGGATAACAGGCGTAAGTAAGTAAGTAATCTTATTACACATGAATATATAAAATTAAATAAGAATTACTTAATATTTAGTTTGGAACTCCAAATAATTAAAGTTATGAACAAAAATTGGTTGCTCACAAATAATTTCATTTCTTGTTAAACAAACCATCTGTATAGAATTGTTATCAGAAGCTTAAAAAGCAACTACGAGTATCTACGGAGAATATAGGAAAACTTGAAAAACTTATAAAAAATGTTTGGAGGATTGATATCATGAGTAAACTAACTGGTCTAGATATGAGTTGACCAAAAGGATTGTCAAAGAATTTATCAATCTAAAACCATTGGATACCGGCTCAGTAGTCTAGTTGGTTAAGCGCTTGGTGCGAGATTGATTGGTCATGGGTTCGAGTCTCGCGGGGTGTGGGACCGTGGATGCGCACTGCTAGAAAGAAACGGCCGTCTAGTGCTTCCAGGTTTTTCATTGTGGTTTACCTTCAAGTGACTCATGATTTCACCCAGTGAAGTTTCTAAAATCTACACAAAACCCATTCTGATAATAATCATCTGCTCACTAGTGACTGACTTCAAAAGACACTTCTGGAGTTCTAGTGAGACGCCGTTACCAGTGGAGTTCAACCAGGTCTGTTGTGAGATATCAACTCATTAAAGACAATGGTGTACGGTGTCGCAACTTCGTGAATTTTGTTTTTTACTTTAAAGTAAGCTATTTTATGTACTTCTTGGTGGTTGGCCTCTGACAAATCATATATTTAAATGCTAAGTGTTGTTTACGATGAGTAATGAAACCTTGACGATTATAATTATCTGGCTCACAGAAATTAATTCGATTTGAACAACTGTAACAAATACCCAATGTACTTTGCAAACAACACGGCTAACAAAGGGATATAATAGTAAGACGTTTCAATAACCAACTGCCAGATAATAAAAGAATGCAAAATAAGCGTTCATATTACTGATATGAAGAGCCGATCGGAAGTAGCCTGAAGAGAAGGTCAATCGATGGCGATCAGAAGTGACCTAAAGGGCAAGTGCATTTCATCAGCTAAGATATGGATCAATTTCCTAAGCATTAAAATTGTATATATATGAATGAGTATTTGTATATTTTATTCCGTAGTCCAATACACTATCTCCATCACTCTTTTGTTCTCGCTCAAGTGGTCATTTGGAGGGGGGGTTAGCACATAGCACACAGTATATTCAAATCAAATTTTGGACACTGCCCGTTACAGCATTTACTTTTAATAGTGTTTACTCACATTCCTTCACATCAAATCAACATTAAATAAAAGCTGCCCAAAGAACGGAATTGATTATAACTGAACATCCCAATTTATCATTAGTATTAATATAAAGAAAACATTGACTGTCTTCTGGAATTACGATACTCACATTAATACGAAAAATGGACAACAATGAAACTCGAAAAATTTGAATCAATCAAATAAATTTCTATTCATACAAGCTGTATTTTATCAATTGGTCTGTTTGACAGTTATCAAATGTTTTCACAAATGGTACATATAACCCAGTGAGATGTTTAACATAAGACTCTAAATCAAACTCTGTTAATTTTGGTTTTATCATTAGAAATCAGAAAGTAGCGGTTGAATAGTTTATCAGTGATGAATAAAGGTTAACCTGTTTATTACTAGTGATATTTAGTATTCGTTTTATTATTTATTTACTTACTCTTGTTAATCCCAATGGAGTTTTATTGTTGCATTGAAATTCTGCTTTCATCAGAATTAATTATTACTTACTACAGTTATTTCTTAAGTTTTCTTTGAAGTCTAATTGATGCATTTCAATGAAAATGGTTATTTGAACTGAACACTATTTCTTTAGGCAGTTATCAAAAGTTCTGGTAATTACTCACAGTAAAGAAAAGTTCTCAGCCTTAAAATTAACACTTATTAACCTATATGAATCGCAAGTATTGGAGACCAGGAACGTTTGATAGAGCTTTCATTGTTCTTCCGAGCAACATCGTCAGCATAAACTATGAGTAGAAGTGAAGTGTTTAAATTTCTCTATATATGGTTCGCAGCTTGTCCTATCGGTTTTGATCTTGATAAGTTATTGCCGAGGTCGATAGGACAAGCTGGGAGTTAAATGTGGAGAATTTCTAACACTTTTTTTCTACTTGAAATTTGTGCTGGGTCGGGAAAGCACCTTATGGAGAACGTTCATCATTATTCTGTAGAAACTAGTCTTTCGGAGTAATTCTACTACATTTAACATCCAGTGTAGTAAATGTGAACACAAGTGGGGACAACCAAATGTATTTGAATACAAAATTACAGAACATCTAAGTAACATGTGAGAACTATACAGTAAATAAATCATTCGCAAAATGTCAATCAGCTGTCTCAGACCTCATTGTACCTTCGTTTCCACATCAATCGTATTTTGTTCTCATTCTGCTTTCTTCGATATTTTTAACCTTCTGACTCCAGGTATTTCACTTTCTATTAATGATACATACTACTTATATTTATGGACATCAGTAGCACACATCACACCAGAAGTATATTATACTCACATGATTTAAAGGTGTCAGAAAATATCTTCAACTTAAAATGTTGGTTATGTTGAATTCGATTACTCTGAATTACATAGTTTAATGGATTAAATCATGATACTGTTCTCTGTTTAAAAATAAAATCTAAATGATTCATAGTTAAATTAGCAAATAAACCCCTTTTAAGCACTCATAAATTTACAGCAATAAATAACAACTATTCTATGCATTATCACTATGACATAAAAAAATACCCGGAGGATAGTTACTTAATCAAAGTTGTATTTAAGGTAAATTTCATCCTGAACTAAACATTACTTTATATGATATAGTTCAAATGGAATAGAATATATTCAGTGTTGTTTATATGAGTTTGAGAAAACTAGTTGCCTTATTAACTAATTGAAAGAAAATTTTTATTTGTTAATCGTTTACACAAAAAATCAAACTGGAAAGGAAATGAGGAGATACAAATTGGCAGTATTCGGAATCAAAGAAACCCATTGAACCAAAGCTGAACACCAAATTCTAGATATGGGAAAGATGATGTTATAAACCGGTCACCAAAAGAAAAAGTGCTCCACACACTCACGGAGTTGCTCTAATGCTCTCCAAACATGCACAAAATGCACTAATCAAGTGGGGAACTCATGGATCCAAAATCATCACAGAATCCTTCAAAACAGAGAACAAGGGAGTCACTATTGATGGTATTCAGTGTTATGCACCCAACAATCATAGTGACGACAACAATAAAGATCAGTTCTATGAGAGGCTGCAATCAATCATAGAGAAATGCCTAAGAAAAGATCTAATCATCCTTATACGAGACCTGAACTCCAAAGTTGGAATGGACAGCAACGGTAATAAATACATCATGGCACGACATGAATTGATTGTGAGAGAGAAACGAAAATGATGAGAGATTTTCAAATCTATATGCACTGAACAAAATATTTATTGGCGGCACAATATTCCCCCATGACGTCATGCACAATGCTACATCGGTCTCACCGGATCACACCACCGAGAACAAGATAGATTATATTTATATCAACAAAAAATTGAAGAGGACAATGGGCAATGTGAGAACTAAGAGAGGACCTGATATAACTGCAGATCACCACTTGGTTGTGGCTAAAGAAACACTGGACAACTTTCTGCAAGATACTAACAAACTCCTTCAAGACAGAGAAGGAAAGAGTCACGATCAATATTATCCAGTGTCATGCACTAAACAACCATAGTGATGACAACAAAAACGATCAGTTCTATAAGAGGTTGTAATCAATCATATCGAAGTGCCCAAGAAAGGGTCTCATCATCCTGATGGGATGGAATGGAATAAATTTAGTGTTGTTTTTATAAGTTCGAAGAAACTAGTTGCCATATTAACTAATTAAAAGAGAAAAAAAATTTTATTTGTTAATCGTTTACACACAAAAAAAATCTATTTTCTTCAAAGATATAAATATTACTTAATCACTATGAGTATACCCTTTTTTTATTCTTTTTTTATCTTTCACACATCATCAAAAATGGATAAAAATAAAGAGAAACATTTCACTTTAATAGTAAAGTGTATTTTACCTCTTTATTACTTAAATAAATTAAAAGTTTCTATAAGAAAATGTTTATTTTTTATTTTTTTTAAAAAAATCAACTACTCATCATTCGACCGTAAGTAGTTTTATATTTAAGTAAAGTTTAAGAGGATAATATAAGTAGTAGTTAAGAGGAGGAAAGAAGAAAAATAGAGAAAAAAATATATAGTTACAAGTTCAACTATTTAAACAAATAAATCATTCTGGAATACTTCAATATTTTAAAATTTATTTAAAAAGGAAATAAATTGGAAAGTTTACTTAAAACATTAATGAAAATAATGTTGAATAGTGACTAGTAATGGATTTCAAGACGCGCGTTTCGTCCTATTTGAGACTCGTCAGTTGGCTGTACCTGCATTTCAGAGAGTTGATTTTCACTCTGGGACTCGAACTCAACCATTCTCTTCAAACGTCATCGCATTATACACTCAGCTACTGAGTCCTGATAGCCACTTGATTGTGCAATCAGGTGAATTTAAATTCACTCGGTATTGCTTGAACTCAGTAGCTGAGTAGATAACGCAATGGTGTTTGAAGCGAATGGTACTGGGTTCGAGTCCCAGAGTAAACATCAACTCTGAGGTGCAGGTTCATCCAGCTAACGATTCCCAAATAGGACGAAACGCGCAACCTGAATTCTACTGCTAGCCACTATCCATCACTGCTTACAAAAAGCTTGTGAACTGAGACGATTTTGAGGCATACGCACAGTTTGCGCATATGCCAATAACAGATTGATCGATTGCAGTCTTAAACCTCAATGGGAAGATACATGCCAAACAATACCAAGTTAATTAATGAAAATATTTTATCATAAAACTGAAATATATTGGATTAGTTAGTTAAAGTAAATGGAACTAGGTTCCAGACTCTAGTTGAACATCAACTCTAGAGACGTAGGTATATCCGACTGAAAAATCTTAGATCGGACGAAATCAGAGTTCAGTATTATATTGATAGCCACCATTTATCTCTACTTGAAATACATTGTGTTGTTGGATTTAAGCTAATATTTTGTATCAGAAGAAGTATTGTGGATATTATAGTAAACTTAATAGTTGAGATCATGAGTCAATTGAAGCAACACATCCACTATTGTCTTCAATGGGTCACTATATCACAACAGACCCGGTTAAACTTCACAGGTCACTGCTTCTCACTAGAACTCCAGAAAATACCTCTTGAAGTCAGTCACTATTGAGCATATCTCGATTAGTATCAGAAAGGTCTAGCTTCAATCGAATAATGAATTCAACGAATATTTTGTGTTTGGCATTGGTTTTATTCAACTTTTTTGATGAAATTAAACGAAACACCCGATCAATAGTGCCATAAGATGATCGATGACAACTCTTCGGTGTTATATAGTTAGTCGGTGGATTTAATAGTTACTACAATATATATTAGCTAATAAAGAATATCGGAGAGGTGCTTTGTGAAGATTTTAGTAATTTAACGATTGAATTCATGAGTCGCTTAAAGCTAAAACACTATGAAAAACTTAAAAGCACTAGACTGTCGTTTTCTTTTAGTATGAAACACCTCAGCAGTGCGCATCCACGATCCTGTCAGTGGGATTCGAACCCAGGACCTATCGTTCTCGCGTACTTCTAGATTTTCCATAGTGGTCTAAATTCAATTAACTCATGGATTCAACTATTAAATCAATAACCTCCACAACCCCTGTACTGATGATTAACATATATGCTCACTAGTGACTAGCTTCGTGAGGGGACTCTCGTAGTTCTAGTGAGAAGCCGTGGCCAGGAGAGCTAATCCGTGTCGGTTAGAGACAAGTATCTACCTCAGTACAATAGAAGATGGTCGTGCAATTTCATGGATTAGTTGATGTTAGACACTAACACCATTGGATGCCGGCTAGCTCAGTGGTTCATTAGGTTAAGCGTTCGGACACGAAACTAAAGGCCTTGGGTTGGAATCTCGTGAGCGAGCGGAATCGTGGATGCGCACTACTGACGAGACGGCCGTTCAGTGCTTTCAGGTTTTCAATGGTGGTCTAACATCAATCAGTTCATGATGTCAATCGAAAACTTCATAATCTCCACAATTTCTATAAAGATGAATAAAATAATAATAAATTGATCAATGGGTTCATGTATATTTCCTTTTTCTCGTTAATTCAATGGAAATTTGCTTTAAAATGATTTTCGAAACAATATTTGAACCGATGAATAATAATAACAACGACAATAATAATATCATGAAAGTGGGCCACTATAGTCAGATTATAAAATTTTTCATGTTTCACCAAGAATTGACTTGAGCATAGGGAATCTTAAGATATCAAGATACATAGAGTAATGGTATCCTCGTAAGATGATAATTCTTTGCAATGCATATCTATTATTATTATTATTATTATTATTATTATTATTAATGGCTTTATTCAATATTATATTTTGGTACAATATAGAATTCTCAGCACAAGGTATTTCAACAAGTTACTTACTGAACAACGAACAAAAAGGCAGTAGCAAATACAAAAAGAACTAAAAAAAAAACCAAAAAAAAGAAACTGTACAAACTTTTTAAAATTAATGACATGTTAAGAATGTAAGTTATTGACTAGGTTAATTCTAACAACCTGTTCGTCACAGAGTATATTTGCTAGGTAAGGTATTATAGAACTTTTATACTTTTCCTTACGTGCATGGATTTTAATGTAATTACGTCTCGTTCTACCAGAAGACATACAAGGAGAAAGATATGAGTGAAGGGGATGGTTAGTATCTGATAAAATAACACCTGCCAGGAGTTTGCATGATTTTAAATGTCTATCCACGACCATATTAATTATGACCTCGAAAGATTCACCACACCTCTTACTAACTGCCTTCAGCACTCTCCGCGATACAGCAATCTTTTCTCAAAAGCCCGGGAAAGAATAATGGAGAACAGTAAAGAATAATAGGTAATATGCAAGAATTGACAAATTGTAAGAGTAAATGACGAGTAATCGCAAGAGCATGCAATCTCTTTATGTAGTAGGTCAGACGGAAAACCTTCTTCGATAACGATAAAACGTGGGAAGACCAAGACAGATCAGAGGAAAAGGTGACACCAAGATAATTGACCTTCGACACTGAGTTTATCAAAGAGTCTCCGATGGTACAAGCACTATGGGATCTCAAAGTAGTGTTTATATTCCGTTCATGTCTCATGCTAAAGTTAACAGCTTGACATTTAGACGGATTAAGTATGAGACCATTACCAACAGACCAACAATCAATACGAGACAAAAACTCATTCATTTCTATGGGATGTAAAGACGAAGAGATAGGCATACATACAGTGAGATCATCAGCATACTTCACAAAAGTGTTTTCTGTGGAAGATGGCAGGTCATGCAGAAAAAAAGAGGATAGAAGATGTGAAAGAACAGCTCCTTGTGGTACACCTTCCTGAGACAGTAGAGACTCTGAACTCTTTCCTCCAAACACAGTGTACTGTTCTCTTCCAGAGAGGTGGGAACATAGCCAGTTGGTTATCCAGCTGTCAGTGTTGACGCTGATTAACTTGTTAAGTAAACGTTGTCTTGGTATGGAGTCAAAAGCTGAAGTATAGTCCAGAAAAGCACAACGAACAATCATAATAAAACAATATTAAGTTTTTTTATGTATATTCAGTTGATAAACATTTCGTTATTAATTAGGTTATTTATTCATCAAGTTTAATGGTTATAAATATAGAGTAACTGTAACATAAGAAATGGAGTTATTTAACCATACGGACAAAACTACAGTTCAACCATCATTAACTGAGCGTAAAAAAATCATCAAAGGTAAAACTGAATATGAAATACAAGTACGAGCTTTTCTTTAAGAATGAAATATTAGAAATTCGCTTTAATTAGGCATGCCAAGTCTAATGAAAGAAATATCTTGTAAACGTCTTCTTGCCTCAAGTTATTCTAATCAGAAAATTCGCGATAAGGCTATAATTTATAGAAGACCATTGTGAGATATTAAAATGACCTTAAGAATGTCTCACTAATTGAGGGTTATAAAGCAGTGTAAAGAAATTAGAATTATGATTTACAGTTGATGATTAGAGTTAGGAACTAGATTTCGAGTTTTTATCACGTACTGACATGCAAATCATAATTTCAATTCTTAACACAGGTTTATGACCCTCATTTGGTCGTGGTTAGTAGCTGGACACTCTGAAGAACAGTCTGGCGTCGCTCAAAAGTCGTCTATAAATTAAAGTCTCACCGAAAAAACTAAATTAAATATATTCCTACTGTCTGGTTCTTTTTATAAAGAGAACCATTCTATTCTCTTTAGTTTTCCCATGTTGAGATTTAATGACAATAGCATTCACATGTTTAGGTTCATGAGACTTTATGTATCATTGATCATCTCCTCAATTGTTTTTTTTTTATATTAGACTTGAAAATCCTATTCTGACTTCATAATTCTTTGCAGATTTGACTTGTTATTTGAGTTTTTTCATTTGGGACATTTCGTGACTGGTGTGGAACACGAACTTTAAGATACTTTTTACATGAAGATTACAGGAATTTGTTTGTGTGAAGTTTTTTTACACGAAAAATAGACTTTTAATGCCATATTTATAAACAAATAATGAATTTCATAAAATGTACCTTGATAATTGAATTCATGAGTCGATTTATTCTAGACCACCATCGCAAACCTGGAAGCAATGGATGGCTGTTTCGTCCCATAATGGGATTTCTCAGCAGTGCGCATCTATGAATCCCCATGCGGGACTCGAGTCCAGAACTTTTGATCTTGGGCGCGAACACTTAAGCTTGAGACGACTGAACTGGACGGCATCCAGCGGTGTTAATGTCTAACTTCAACTAATCCACGATATTGCACAACCGTCCACTATTGTCTTCAGTGAGTTAATATCTCACAACAGACCCGAGTGAACTCCACTGGTCGCATTTTTTTGCTGTAACTTCAGGAAAAACATCTTGAAATCAATCACCAGTGAGCAAGTACTAGGAAAAAATGACTGTTCAATGCTTCCAGTTTTTCAGTTGTGGTCTAACTTAAATGGACACATGAATCCAACTATTAAATTACTATAATCTCCAAAAACGCCCATTCTGATAAACTGTATCTTTCAAAATTATTATGTCCAGTATTTCCACAGTTGTTTAGAAGTATCCGATTGTCATTATGCTCTTGAATACGTTATCTTTAGTCAGCAGTTATTTATAAACATAATGTATCATCTAATAATATCTCAAACATTGAGTTTTACATTGACTTGGTATTGTTTACTTGAATCTTCCGATTGATGTTTAGGCATGCAATTGATCAGTCTCTATTGGCATAAGGTCATACTATTCATATTGCCTCGAAATTGCCTTAATTCACAAGCATTATAAGTAAAAGATGGATAGTGGCTAAGAGTGGAATCCAGGACACATATGCTAATAGATACTGATCAATTGCAGTTCTCAGCAACAATGGGAAGATTCAAGTAAACAATAACAAAGGAATTTAAATCTCACCACATTGTACAAGCAAGTGGCTATCAGGACTCAGTAGCTAATTGGATAATGCAATGGCAATGGTACTGAGTTCGAGTTCGAGAGTGAACATCAACTCTGTGGTGAAAATGCATCCGGCTGATGAGTCAAAAATAAGACGAAATGCGCATCCTGTATTCGAATGCTAACCACTACCTATCTTTGCTTATAATGCTTATGAATTTTCACATCTAAGGAAAATTTATTTAGTTTCAAAAACCTTAAAAAAATAAAATAAAATTACACACAAATCACTTAGTTGACCACGTATTTGTGTTTGATTACTTTTGACTGTTATGGAATGAAATGAAAGTTTTAGTAATATATCACTCCCTATTGTCATCCTCTTTTATTATTTAGTATACGATTCAGTAACTCTATTTACTTTTGTGAACTGAACTGCAAAGATGGAAACAGAATAATCATGAAATACAAAAACTTGGAGAATATTTACATAACTGCTGAATGGCATAGTTTAGTATTGAGGATTTGTGAAGATTGTTGATTTTTTTAAAATTTCAAACTGACCACAATTAAAACGAAATCGACAGCTGTTCCCTCACAGTGTGAGACTCCTTGATGGTATTCATCAACGATCTTGTCATGAGGGTTCAACACACAAGACATTCGGTCTTGCGCGCGAACGCTCCATTCCTATACTATTGAGCCAGAATACGACGCTAATAATGTCTAATTTCACTTAATCCACGTGACTGTATACATCTTGATTATTTACTGTGGAGGATATCTGTCTCACACTCGATCTGGTTGAACTCTACTGATCATCGTTCCTCATTAGAGGTTGTTTCTGAAAGTTAGTCACTAGTGAGCACCTGATTATTATCAGCGTAGGCTTTTGTGGAGATCATACAGCTTTTATAGATTTAAAACTACGGGTCAATCTTGATTACACCATGATTGGCGCCTAAATGCAGGGTCGCAGATGAACACAGCTAAGGAGTCCCGTACTAGAAAGAAACAGCTGTGTTATAAAATTTATTATTTAGTCAAATTTTTGAAACTATTTGTCAGTTTTTATAACATAACATGTATTTGCTTATGCTTGAAATAAACAAAGAAATAAACATTGCTCACATCATATTATAACCCAACAAAATATGATGAAATTAACAAAGATAGACTGAGAAATCTTTGTTTAATTTCGATACATAGTAAACAAAATATTTTCAGTAGTTTGAATTCTGAGTATAGATATTTGGAAGAAGATAAATTAGGTTTTGCAAGGAATGAAATAATTGAGGCTTCCATCAATTATCAAAATATAGTTCATAAACTAATAAGGTTTAGGACATGAAATTTAGTATTAGAAGTCTTCTTGTGGAGATTAAAGTAATTTCAATAGTTGCGATGATGAGTCAGTTGAAGCTAGACCACCATGAAAAACCTGCAAACACTGAGCGGCCGTTTCGTCCTGTTGTGGGACTCCTCAGCAGTGCGCATCCACGATGAACTACTAAAATTACTATAATATCCATAAAACACCCATAATACACTCCTGATACTGATCAAGACAAGCTCACTAGTGACTGGCTTCGAGAGGCATTTTCTGGAGTTCTAGTGAGAAGCAGAGACCAGTGGAGTTCATCCGGGTCTGTTGTGAAATAGCAACTCGTTGAAGACAATGGTGGATGTGTCGCTCAGTTTGGTGGATTAGTTGAAGTTAAACATTGTCACCATTGGATGCCGGCTTAGTGGTCTAGCACGAGACCGATATGTTTCCATGCTGACTATGTTTTTATTTAGATTATTAAACAACACTGTTTTTGTTTTAGGTTCACATATATATAAGTACGTCATATTTTGCATACTTTACATTATGAACTGGTTTTACTTATAAAACCACTGAAAACCAGGAGGCTCTGAATAATAGTTTTGTCCTAGTATTTTGATCTTCTGAAGTATAAAATCGCAGTCCTATCGGGGATCAAGTCCTAGAACTACGGTCTTCCGGTAAGCGTCGGATCTCTAGACTATTGAGTTCGGAACCAATGATCCATAACTTTACCCCACTTAGTTCGTTATACTGCACAACGATTTTCTATCGCCTGTAACGGACAGATGTCTCACACCTAACATGTTTGTACTCCACTAGTTACAGTATCTCACAATAACTTCTGGAATTCCATTTCAATGTTACATTGTGTATTAGAAACAGTGTGAGATAAGAAAATATACACTTCCTTATAGCTGATAAACTAACATGTTTTATCAAAACGTAATAACTTGCAACAATTCTAATCGGGAAAATCTTTTCATTCCTCGTAACTATTTTGTCAACGGATCAGGAGACCATACTATTTGTAAGGATATAATGAATAGAAAAGATATTTATTCCCTATTTAACAATCTTCATTAACAAAGTTAATAATTCAAAGTACATAATTATTTAAATGATACTATTTTTTTTCTTAAGGCGAGGATCAGCAAAGAAAGAGCAGCATATCTACAATTGAAGAATATCTAGAACTTAAAACAACTGTCTGTCAATCAACACCAAATTCACAATTTTCAATACAAATATCAACACAGTTATACTGTATGGTGCACAAACCTGGAGAACTATGAAGGCCATCATCCAGAAGATACAAGTGTTTATTAACAGTTGTCTATGTAAAATACTCCGCATCTGTTGGCCAGACAAAAGCAGTAACAACCTGCTGTGGTAGTGAACAAACCAGATTGCAGTTTAGGAAGAAGTGTTGGAGGTGGATAGGACATACATTGAGGAAAACACTGAACTGCGTCACAAGGCACGCTCTTACATGGAGTCCTCAATGCTAGATAAAGGATGAGAGGAAGACCAAATAACACATTACGTCGAGAAATGGATACAGACATTAGAGGAATGAACAACAATTGTATAGAAGTAGAAAGGAAGGCCTAGGAAAAAGTGGGTTGGAGGATACTGGTTGGAGTCCTATGTTTCATCGGCAGTAACAGGCGTAAGTAAGTAGGTAATTTTTTCTCAAGCAAATAGAAAATTTAGAATTTTCCTGTATCTGTTAAACACATTAACACTTTTGAATCTACTTATATGTGTTTTACATGACTACTGGTTATTATGAGTAACAAATCATTATTTAAATACTAAAAATAGAAACTAAGCAATTAAATTTACAATATGGGTTCATTTCTACCCATTGGTTTTACATTTAAAGGAAAAAAATTATTATCAGTTTGATGACAGATTACACCTATTCACTTACAAGTAAATATCTTAGTTTCATGTTATTTGTTGACAGAAAATTTAATCAATAATGGTATGAATCAAAGAAGGTCGGACAGTCGGTTGCTTAGGTCTAATTTTTTTTTTAATGTCTTGTGAGAATCTGGAATTATTGAAATGATCAAGATAATCAATTTTGTACAGGTCGACATAGTTAATATTAGTGTGAATTCTTATGGAGATAGCTCCATGTACGGGGTGTAAACTGCAAATACAGAGGTAGTGTTGATAAATAAATTTTGATAGATAACTTTGAAAACTATCTTTCTTTTAGTCTTTCAATTAGTGTAATAACGATGTTCAAAAATAGAATTTATTCTTGTCCCTCATTCTCTATTACTCAACCACAAAAAGTGATGTCTATCGATGCGATAATGAAAATAACTAAAAATGAACACCATTAGATTTTAACACTACACTTTGAATATTGTATGAAATTTTGAATTAATTTTACTTGTACAAACTTTTAAATAAATTACTAGTAGAAATGCTTCACTCTTAAACACATTTATTATATATCAAAAAAGGTTATTGTGGACATTACAGTAATTTCAATAGATGAGATCATAAGTCAATTAAAGCTGGATCACCATGGAAAAACTGGAATTTCAAGTTAGAAATTGGTACCATTGAATACCGGTTAGCTCAGTGGTCTAGAGGTTAGGCGTTCGCTCGCAAGACCGATAGGTTCCGGGTTCGAATCTCAAGAGGCGGGATCGTGAATATGCATTGCTGAGTAGTCCAACAATAGAACGAAACGGCCGTTCAGTATTTCCAGGTTTTCCCAGGTGGTCTAGCTACAACTGACTCATGATTCCAACTATCAAAATTACATTTATTTAATTAATTATAGTAAAGAAAACGCAACTGTATCCAGTTTCTTAGTTCCTAGAGCCTGTTCATCAAAACTGCTGAAAAAAATAAAACAAATTCAGATACCCCATTAGTTGTAGTTCTAAAACATAGTCACCACATAAATGATCCCCAAGTATTCAAATTAAAAAAATTGTGTTCACAATCCCCCCCAAAAAATCTGTTTTTTACCGAAACATTTTACTTTAATCCATTTTAAAATTGAATTAGGGATTTTATTTAGAATTTTCTAATGGTTACGATCATGAGTCAATTGAAGCTGAACCAGCATGGAAAACCTAGCATGGGACTTCTCAGCAGTTCACATCCACCATCCTGCCTCGCGAGATTCTAACCCAGGACCTAGCGGTCTCGCACGCGAACACAACCTCTGAACCACTGAGTTACGCTGCATCCAATGGTGTTAATGTCTAATTTCAGCCAACTCAAGAAATTGAGCCATCGTCCACTATTGTCTCCAATGAGTTACTCTTCAATTGACTCATGAATTCAACTATTAAATTACTATAATATCCATACACAAAAAAGAAATATCAGAATGGGTTTTGTGGAGATTTTTTTAGAAATTTCATAGGTTGAAATTATGAGTCATTTGAAGCTATACCATCATGGAAAACCTGGAAGCTCTGGACGGCCGTTTCGTCCTAGTATGGGACTCCTCAGCAGTGCGCATCCACGATCCCGCCTATATATACCGAAGCTTGTGACAACACCATACCGAAGTATTCCACTCAGGATACATATATGACGATAGAGATTGACCAATCTGTATCATTAAGTTTATACCACCAAATAGTTAATCAGTTTTCTATTCCATTAATATTAGTTAATCATCTTTGAACATAAAGTAGGGTATAATAAGGTAAATTGGACTAATATTATTCAGTTAATAGATCACTTCAAACACGTATATATATCGCTTATCAGATCACGTATCAGTTGGTTTAAAAAGTTGATTATACATAATCTACTGATATTTTTCATGATTACAACTAATATAAATGTCATCTATTGAATTGTGAAATTAATCATTAGTAATTTGTTACAGCATGTAAAAAAAAGAGCGACAGAGCGATACCAAGAAATGAATGAAAGTGGTGAAGACATAGAGACAGGAGGGAATATAGTAATGATGTTAGTGTGAGATCGTGGATGAGCATTGCTGAGGTGTCCCATACTAGGACGAAACGGCCGTCCAGTGCTCCCAGGTTTTCCCTGGTGGTCTAGCTTCAATTGACTCATGATTTCAACCTATGAAAAAAGAAACAGACTAACAAAAATTCATTTTCATCATTTTCCAACTTTTCAACTAATACAAAGAATTCAGTTTCAGTTTTACTTTGGAAAAGATCAGAAAGTTTGATGGCTTGTATTAGTCTTCACAATTAGAATGAAATAATTTACTAGTCACATAAATTTAAACCAAAAAAGCAGACCAACAAACAAACAAACAAAACTGTTAGTGATGATTTACCTTTGTTCCTTCTTTATAAGTTTATAGATGATTTCATATATTGACAACAATGTAAACTGCTAACAAACTATAGATTCAATGTCAAAACACATGGAAATAGACATTGATGATTCATTCATATTGTCAATGTAAAATAATAATTTATTTATAAAACAATTTTTTTTGTGTGTGTTTATTTTGTTTTTAATTTTATGAGTTGACAACATGACTATTTAGTTTTTGGTGTTGTTGTTGCCTACTTGTCTTTTCTTATTGTTGTTATTTAAGACTGGAATTGATCCATCTTTTATTGGCATATTTACACTCTATGCAGATTGCCTCGATATTGTCTTAATACTAATTAACATTGATTTATTGAATTAGGTTTTATCTTTTCTTTTCTTTTTTCTTTTCGTTTCTTTTCTTTACTTTCTTTTTCTTTTCTTTTCTTTCTTTTTCTTTTCTTTTCTTGAAACGTCTCTGATAAATTACATGTTGATTACTATTTTGTTTCATCTCTGCAACATTTTGTTGTTGTTGTTGAACGAATAATATCATTTGACTGTTATAGTTATACTGTGAATAATTTCATAGGTGAAGTGATTAATTACTTACACAAATGTAATTATCGTAAAATTATTTGAGTTGATCAAAACTAGATGTTGTATCTACGGTGTGTGCGTGTGTGGGTATGGGTATGTGTATATAGTTGTCGGTTATAAAAATCTGTCAGAATCAATGTTTCCCAAATGGTACAAGTAATATGTTTATAGAATGGGAGATTTACATAGAAAGTGAAATATGATATAATTACTTCTTTTAAATTGACCACTTTTAAGCTAAATAAATTAATAGTTATGTTAATTATAACGTGAACTAATATGATTAATGTATATGTAGTCTACTTTTCACTATTATTCACATATCTTTGGAATGATACAATAATTACTAATATTAAACTTGTAAACACCTACTTACTTAATTACGTTTGTCATTCCTCATGGAGCAGTATAGGCCATCCACCGGCACGCTCCATCCAACCCTAACTTGGGAAATCCTTTTCAATTCATTCCACTTTTTATTCATCATTTTCATGTTTACCTCAGCCTTCCTATTTTCTGTTTCCTTTCAGGATTCCAAGTTAGGGCTTGCCTCGTGATGCAGTTTGATGATTTCTTCAATTTGTGTCCTATCCACTTCCAACGCCTTTTCCTAATTTCCTCTCCAGTTGCAAGTTGGTTTGTCCTCTCCTACAGTAGGCTTTTGCTGATGGCATCTGGCCAACTCACACTGAGTATCTTGTTTAGACAATTGTTCATAAATACTTGTAACTTTTGATGATGGTTGTAGTAGTTCTCCACGTCTCATCTCCGTACAGTAGAATTGACTGTCTTTATATTTTCACTGAAGATTTTCACTTTGATACGAATTGACAGTTGTTTTGAGTTCCATATGTTCTTCAACGCTAGGAATGATGTCCTTCTATTGCTAACCCTTATTCATTAATGATGCTGCTCGGATATGTATGTGGATGATTCCACATCTTCCAGAGTTTCTCCATCAATTGCGTTTGGGTTGGTGTTCTCTGTGTTGTATTTGGGAATCTTGCTTTTTCTTTTGTGCATGTTGAAATCTATAAATGCGGAAACAGCTGATAGACTGTTTGTCTTCACCTGCATTTGTTAATGTGTATGGAATATAAAGGTCAGATCATCTATAAAGTCCAAATAGTCTAATTGAATTGTATTCCGTACTTCCCACCAGACATGAAAGTCTTCATAATTCAGTCAACCATCGGAAGAAAGTGGAAGCGCAGGATTAAGCAGCATTGTTTGACTCCGGCCCCAACTTGAAATGCGTTTGTCAGCTGTCTTCCATGCATGATTTTGCAGTGTAGCCCATAGTATGAATTCCCGAAGATGTTGACGATCTTCTCTGGTACACCACAGTGTCGAAGAAGTTTCCATAATATCCTTCTATCCACACTGTTTATTGTTTTTTTCATAATCAAGGAAGTTGATGTATAATGATGAATTTCATTTAGTTGATTGTTCAAGAATGATGCGTACTTTCACAATTCGGTCTGTGTACAGCCGATCCTTACGGGATTCAGCCTGTTGATCTAGAAGTTTGATGTCTACTGAGTCTTTCATCCGGTTCAACAACACTCTGTTGAAAACCTTTTGTGGTACTGATAGTAGTGTGATGTCTCTGTAGTTCTCACATTTGCTCAGATCTCCTTTCTTTGGTATCTTGATGAGGTATGCTTCTTTCCAGTCTGTTCTTGGTACTTATTCTTCCTTCCAAATCTTCCTGAGTGGGATGTGAAGCATATCTGCAGTTACTTCTATGTTTGACTTTAGAACTTCTTCTGGTATATTGTCAGGTCCTACTGCTTTCCCACTCTTAATATGTCTGATTTCCATCCTAGTTTCTTAGGCCGTTGATGGAGTGACCTCTATGAAAAGGTCTGTGTGTGCTGCCCCGATATCCGGTGAATTCAAAGGAATTGAGCTATTCAAGAGCTTCTTGAGATATTCTACCTATCTGTTCCTCTGTTTATGAATCTCGGTGACTATCTTGCCTTCTTTTTCCTTGACCGGTCTCTCTGGTTTACTATATCTCCCTGCTAGTTTCTTCGTTGTATCATATAGTTGTTTCATATTTACTTCTCTTGAGGCTTTTTTCGCCGTCGTTGCCAGTTCTTCGACTTTAATGCTCTTCTTCACTTTCTTGTTTGTTTCTTTGTATTGAGCTTGTGCCTTGACTTTCTCTGTCCAGGGTTTCGATAGAGAACCATTCCTTATGATTATGCCTCTAGAGGTCCAAAACCTCCTCACACATTGAAGTTATTACTTCTTTGATCCCTTTCCAATTGTCTTTGATCGTAGTTTCTTCTTCCAGTAGATGCTGTAAGATTTGGAAAAGGTTGTTCAATTATCTTGAATTCGTTGAGTTTGATAGTCTCTTGCAGCAAGGCTCTATTGAACCTTTGTAATCCTGTTTTCTCAGCTAGCCAGCGTTTCTTTAGCTTCAGTTTCATATTCGCCGCAACCAAGTGATGATCTGCAGCTATATCAGCTCCTCTCCTGGTTCTCACATCTTCCATTGTCCTTCAGAACTTTTTATTGATACAAACATGATTTATCTTGTTCTCTGTGATGTGATCCGATGAGACCGATATAGCTTTGTGTATGCAGTTGTGGGGGAATATAGTGCCACCAAAGACCATTTTGTTGAATGCACATAGATTTGAAAACCTCTCATCATTTTCGTTTCTCTCTCACACTCAATCCATGTTGTGCCATGATGTATTTATTACCGTTGTTGTCCATTCCGACTTTGTGGAGTTCAGGTCTCGTATCAGGATGATGAGATTGTTTCTTGGGCACTTCACTATGATTGGTTGCAGCCTCTCATGTTAAGCACACATTCACGAGACAGGTGATTTCGGCTCCAATCTCCGGTAGGGTTATGAATAAACACTGCCAAATATTCACATACTACGACTGCACATATATTAGGTGGTTCATGATTTTAAATAATCGCTTCCCGAAGATCAGTGTTCGAGCTAATCTACAAAAATCAATAGTTCCATTTTACTTCACTTACAACTCTGGATTAATATGCTATGATTTCTAAAAGATTTATTTTTATTAAATGTCCCTATCTACTTGGAAAATTAGTAGTATAACAATAGATGAGGCGGGACCGTGGATGCGCACTGCTGAGGAGTTCCATACTAGGACTAAATGGCCGTCCAGTGCTTCCAGGTTTTTCACGGTGGTGTAGCTTCAATTGATTCATAAATACAACTATTAAAATAACTATAATATCCAAAAATCCCTCTCTGATTGTAACAATATAATCTAACGAGAAGTTATCGAGAAGACTATTGTTTGTTTGTTTATCTGTATTTTTAATGTGGTGGAAAATTTTGAGCTAATAAATTTCTAAGGCCATGGAATACTATAATGGACTGTGAACACAGTGAGTTTATTATACATTGTGCGTATGACTGGAGACTTTTTGAGTTTTATGAAATAATCCAAGTAAGAATTATGAATCAAGAATTGATGGTATAACAAATAAATGTATATCACGTTATAATGATGTAGTGTTTACTTGTCAGCAGTGATTTGGGAGTGATTTGTACTGGCCGATTAGTTGTTCAGCATAACAGAAGATGTGGATTATTTGCTTAAAGCTCATTTCACATACTTAAATCCACTACTTATTTTTTTACTTATGCTTGTTCCTCGAAGTAGAGCATGGGACGACGACCAGTATCCTCCAGCCCACTCTGTCCTTCAACTTCTTTTCTAGTTCCATCCATTTGTTGTACATTCTCATGTCTATTTCCATTTCTCGACATAATGTGTTCCTTGGTCTTCCTCTCCTTCTTTGTTTAACCTAGAGGATTCCATGTAAGGCCTTGTCTTGTGACGAAGTTGTGTGCTTTCCTCAATGTGTGTCCTATCCACTTCCAACACTTCTTACTCACTTCTTCCTAAACTGCAATCTGCTTTGTTCCCTCCCATAGTAGGTTGTTGCTGATATTGTCTGGCTAACAGATGTGAAGCATTTTGCGTAGACAACTGTCAATAAACACTTTTATCTTCTGGATGATGATCTCCATAGTTCTCCAGGTTTGTACACCGCACAGTAGAACTGTGTTGACAATTGTATTAAAAATCCTGACCTTGGTGTTGGTTGACAGACAGTTCTTTTGAGTTCCAGATATTCTTCAATTGTAGATATTCTGATCTTTCTCTGTCGATCCATGCCTTCACACCTACATCAGATCCACTTTGTTCATCAATGATACTTCCCAGATATGTAAAAGATTTTACATCTTCCAAATCTTCTCCGTCAATTGTGATTGGATTGTTGCATGCTGTGTTGTATCGGCGAATCTTGCCTTTCCCTTTGTGTATATTCTAATGGTGGTATTGACAAATATACAATATAGATATTTATTTCAAAACATTTACCATATTAACATTGATGTTATTTCTTTACATCAACTTGAAATCCAGAATTACTTATAGAGTTTCCCAATCTATTTTTTATTATTATGTAATTGCACAAGTTTTCGTTTACTTCTTAATACAGTACTTGTTATTGTCTTATAGAAATTCTTAAAGAATTTGATTAGCTCCTTGATTAAAATATTGTAATATTATAATCCATAAAGCATAATTTATACCAATAAAATACATCACATATGAACTGTAATCTTCTAGACCTTTAAATTACAATTGATTGATCACTGGGTGGTGATCAATGTCTTGCTTGTCTAGTCCTTATTAGTGCAGATCGAATGCTATCGATCATGTTGCAATGTGGCCACCAGTCTAGGTGACTCGACACTGCGGGCACTATGTATTGAGATTTTAGATGGTGGTTGGAGGTAGTCAACAGGAAACCCTGGACCCGGGTTTCGTGCTACTTGGCACTCGTCAGCAAGGTGTACCTGTAATCTTGAGGGAACTGGTGCTCCCTGGCGGATTCGATATCGTGTCACCCAGCTTCACAGTCAGAGACGTTACCACTGAGATACCTCCAACCACCATCTAGACCTTTAAATTACTTACTATTATGAACATAGTACATTCATCAGTTTTTGTATACCGAAACAATGCACTACCATAGTTCAATCACTCTGACATAATTTATAGATTCACTTCAAATATAAGGACTTGTATATCAAGAATGATAATAGGAAATCTCACATAAAAGTCACTCGTATAAAATAATTTAAAATTCAGTAGGGTCATTCAGTTTCCGTATGGTTTATAACTTTTTTCAACAAATAAACTAAATGATATATCTATCAGTAAGTCAACTGTTTATCAGTAGTATCTTCATTTAAAAAAATAGATATATTTCACATGTCTATTTTTTACTATAAAACTTAAGTAGTCTATATATCATCAGATAAGTTTTTGTAGATATTATAGTCATTTCAATAGTTAATATCATGAGTCATTTGAAATTAGACCACCAATCTATAGATTGTTTAGTTATCAGATAATAAAGAATTGAGATATATTTGTGACATATTCAAAATAATAACGGTTATTTGTTGTGTTTTTTTTTTAAATTTTCATCAAATTCACCATAGTACCATAGTACTTTTGTAGGGGAAAAAAACTAGTCAAAGATGTCATGGAATTTGACATTATCATCTTTTGGTTAATTTAGTATTTTGATATTGGCTTATGTTAGTGGTAATAAAAATAGTTGGATACATTTCAATGAATAGAAAAACAAACAATAGTGAATCCCTGAAATTCAAATAATCAAAGGAGACAAATGTTGAAATGCTTTTTATTCAAGACAGAGATAGATATACATATCCTGTGGATGTTATTAAACTAAACGGTAATTCAATTATATATCAGGAAAATAATTGTTGACAAGATTTACTTAGATAAATAATATGAAATGAAAGTTGTAGGACAAATGATGAACTATTATAGGCTATGAGTTTGTCAAACAGGATGTTAGTCTATTTCTACTGTTGGTATGAATAAATGCTTGGCGTCTACTAAAATAAAAAGACTTTCCATTATTATTATTATTATTATTCTAGATTACTGTATTTAATATTGTAGTTTTGGTACAATATAGAATTCTCAGCACAAACTATTTCAACACGTTTCCATTTCTTATTTCTTAATCGATCCTTACAATAAATATTGAATGGTCGCCAGTTAGACGTTAGCAGTTGAGGAATTGACATCTAAATAATGTACATTTTTTTGGCTGTATATTGTCAACAATCACGAAACCTCTGATAGAGCCTTTTGTAACTTGTACAACGAAAAGTTGTACACCTTTTCAGAAATGTACCTGAATAAGTTATACCATTAATAGTCATAAGGATGTATTAAAACAAACAAAAATAGATAATTATCAAAATGGGTTCAACTGACTCATGATTTCTATCTGTGAAATTTCTAAAAAACTTCACAAAACCCATTCTGATAATAATCAACTGCTCACTAGTGACTGACTTCAGGAAAAACTCCCGAAGTTCCAGTGAGAAGCCGTTACCAGTGGAGTTCAACCAGATCGGTTGTGAGATATCAGCTCAATGAAGACAATGATGTACGGTGGTGCAACTTCGTGGAATGATTGAAGTTAGACATTAACACCGTTGGATGCCGACTCAGTGGTCTAGTGGTTAGGTGCTCGCGGGCGAAGCCAGTAGGTCCTGGGTTCGAGGACGGAACGGTCGTCCAGTGCTTCCAGATTTTCAATGGTGGTCTAGCTTCAAATGACTCATGATTTCAATCTGTGAAAAATAGATAACTTATTGAAATATCTAGTTCAGATATTCAAGTAGGCCGTCCTGTATATCTGAAATGAAAATCGTAGGATAGATGATGAACTATTATAGGCTATGAGTTTATCAAACAGGATTTAAGTTTATTTCTACTGTTTGTATGAATAAATACTTGGAGTCTATTAAAAAAACAAACTTTTCATGACTAAGCATTACAGCTTATTCGTAAATATATTTGAAACTTGTATTTTGTTTGTTTCTTAAATATATTCAAATGTATATTAAAATAAGCTTTTTTTTATAATCGGATTACGTTAAATCAATTTAATATTTAAAAAATGTGTGAACGAAAAAAAGGATCAAATCCACTAGGTATTGTTTACTTGAATTTTCCCATTGATGTTTAGGATATATGGCATATGTATATACTGTGTGTATTGCGTCGATATTGCCTCAATTCACAAGCAAGTTACTATCAGGACTTAGTAGCTAAGTGAATAATGCGATGATATTTGGAGCGAACGGTACTGAGGTCGAGTCCCAGGGTGAACATCAACTCTGGGATGCAAATACATTCAGCTGACTAGACGCAAATAGAACGAAACCCGAGTCCTGAAATCCACTGCTCACCACTATCCATCTTTGCTGAAAAAATGGTCAAAACGGGGTTTACTGTAAGCAAGATTGAAGTGTGAAAAAGTGTTAAGAAAATGGAATGATCAAAACATTGCGAAAATTGGTATTGTAATCATCCTTAAGAATCAATCTTTTACAACAAGGAAAAAAAGAAGAAAGTTAGAAAAGTTTTTCAAGTATCAGCTAGCGAAAATACATAATATTAGAAAAACATTTTTGTTAATGGAATAATTGACAAGATTTTCGGCAATATTGAATGAATGTGGAGTTTTTTTTAATTATTATTAATTTGTACATGGAGGACAATTGACAGACTCAATTGAGGTAAAGATCGGTGTTAGGTAAGGTTGCTTACTATCAACCCTTCTCTTTCGCCTGGTGATCGATTGGATCATGAAGACATCAACATCTGAGGGGAAGCATGGGATACAGTGGACATCTAGGATGCAGTTAGATGATCTGGACTTCGCTGATGATCTGACACTTCTATCGCATACGCAACAACAAATGCAAGAGGAGACGACCAGTGTAGCAGCAGCCTCAGCAGCAGTTGGTCTGAACATACACAAAGGGAAAGGCAAGATTCGCTGATACAACACAGCATTCACCAATCCAATCACAATTGACGGAGAAGATTTGGAAGATGTAAAATCTTTTACATATCTGGGTAGCATCATTGATGAACAAGGTGAATGTGATGCAGATGTGAAGGCACAGATCGGTAAAGCAAGAGCAGCATATTTACAACCGAAAGACATCTGGAACTCAAAACAACTGTCTATCAACCAACACCAAGGTCAGGATTTTCAATACAAATGTCAACACAGTTCTACTGTATGGAGCGGAAACCTGGAGAACTACGAAAGCCATCATCCAGAAAATACAGGTGTTTATAAACAGTTGTCTACACAAAATACTTCGGATCCGTTGGCCGGACACTATAAGCAACAACGTACTGTGGGAAAGAACAAACCAGATCCTAGTGGAGGAAGAAATCAGGAATAAGTGTTGGGAGTGGATAGGACACACATTGAGGGAAACACCAAATCGAGTCACAAGACAAGCCCTCATATGGAATGCTGAAGGCTAAAAAAGAGGGAGGGGAAGACGAAAGAACACATTACGTCGATAAAAGGAGACAGACATGAGAATGAGCAAGAATTGGTTAGAACTAGAAAGGAATGCCTAGGACAGAGTGTGATAGATGATGCTGGTCTTCGTTCTGTGCTTCATTGGAGGTAACAGGCGAAAGTGTGTAGGCGTTTTATATATGAGTAGAAACAAAGATATTTTAGAGTCAAAATATAATCAGAAATCTGATGGCCAGTTTTTAACATTACCATACTCATATTATAACATGTTAATGCATCCAAATGTTAATATTTGCGTGGAACCGGATATGTTCTATGAAGAAATAATGATATATATATATATGAGCTTTGTTCTCACCATAGTATTTCCTTTCTTTTGCTACTAGTAAGCATGTAACCACTTTATCGATTTCCGGAACATTCTTTTAATAAGCAAATAAAAACCCAAACATTTTCGATATGTTTACTTCATGTATGATAGGAATCACCTTGTACCTGATATAATTTCCTCTATATGATATGAGATATCTATCTAGAAATGTGATTGCACTAGAGATAGTATCTTCTTTCCAAATCAAAATCAAAATTTCATGGTGTAAACATTTAAAAGACTGATATTGTAAAAAACAAAAGCTACACATCCTGAAATTCATCTGATGTCGCCAGTAGACCTTTCATTTTCAACAGCTTATCACCTACTGTCATGTATGAAAAGTTTTGTATTCAAAAGATTTTATCTAAAATAAACTTATTTCTGCCATCAAAGTAAACTTAATAAGAATACTTTGATACATTCTAAAACAAATTGTTCTGACAAATTTGAAAATAGGGATAAATAACAAACGCATCCTTTATTTCTTATTGAAAATAATGTCATTGACAGGTGAAATCACAGTTACATCACCCTATGGGTTGGCCTGCGTAGAACCTTCTTCATACATATTGACTCAATGAGTAACAATCACTTAATATTCTATGTGTCATTATCGATAAAACTTTTATGATAATAGGAAATAATAAAATGATCCACAATTGATAATATTACATAACAACGTATCATGTATGCAGTTTACATCAAAATGTTTACACTTATTACCAGTTGTCTTATTACTAGTTTAAAGAGCTCTGACTTAAATATGCACAATAAAAGATAACAATAATAAGTTTGATAAATGTCACTCATAGATTGCTTCCGCTTTTTTTTTGCAGTATATTATTCTCAGTTGTTTGTTACTTTCAAGTTCGAATGTATGAATATCATACCATCGAAACTCATTTTTTTGCTATTTTTAAATGACTATTTATCAGAGTTTTACTGAAATTCCTTCGAAACAGTTTGTAGTGTCGGTTACTATGTTAAGTTCATATAACTTATTCTAACTTCTGGACAGGCTAATTTATCCATTCTTCTTCAGAAACGTGTTGATCTTGTTGATTACTCACTTATCAACTTTGTTTTTATATGAGCGTATATGTGTGTAAACTTCTTATCCTATTCACATCACATGTGTGTAACCTATTTTTATCTGACTATAAATCTTGATTAACGCTTGGTTAAATGGAGTTTTCTCACACGCCATTTCCAATGCGTGTTGTTTCGCTTCATTCTCTTCTCTTCGTCCCTTTGATTGCCTACCCAGATCAATGAGTGTACAAAATATGCGTATTCGAAATTGATTCTCGTATTTGATTTATTTGATTCCATTATTGACTAGCGCGATCTAAGTCGATGATTATGTACGAGGATAGGCGACATATATATTTCGACAGCAGTCAAACATAGGATATAACTGTAGTCAGATTTAATTTTTGACTTGGAAATTTTTACTTCGAATCGATTCATTTTCAATACGATATATACATTTTTTAGACAATTTACTGAACTCAAATACCTTTTCCTCAATTACTTCAAATGGTTTTAAGTTTAGCTTAGCATTCAAAGTTATGAATCAGTAGTTTTTTTTAAAATAAAACAATCTTGTAGTAATTATATGCAAAAATGGATGAAGGTGAATGGAAGTTGTGTCTAAGACGTACGATTCCCCCTATTTCTGGCTCGTCAACTGGATTTATCTGTATTTCAACGTTGATGTTCAAGATGTTTAGTTCAGATAGCCACTACCTTGAGTAATGGGGTGAATTACAATTTTAATTCATATTCATTTATTTGAATCTTTTATAACTTGTGGCCTGTGTGCCCTGTTAATGTTTTAAATGATGATATCGCCAATTAGAGAGCAGTGAATTATCGGTCGAACCAATGACGCCAAAAATACGTTCTAGCAATCTAGAGTATTTATTGGTCCTGCTTCCTGCCTGGCCCTGTCTGTTAAGTCCAGAACACCAATCTCAATCTCTGCGATATAAATCGTTTACTTCAAACAGATTGGGTTTATATATCAACCAGACAGATCATATCGTATAATGAAATAGGAAACAACATTTATAAAGATTTAGCCAAATGTGGCTATTCATGGGGGAGATAGTAATTGATAGACAGGGAATAATTCAAGAATGGTAAATCGCATAATAATAGTTCATAGATCAAAATAAAGCTCGCGATAAGATGGACAGGAATATGAACAGTGTAGTTATTTAACAATTATACGATAAAAGTATACGCATAGTACTGATCTAGAAAAGGACCACAAAAGTTACCACTCATTCTGCATATCTGGACATAACAGAATCTTTCAAATGATGTTTAGAATTGTAATTGATTAGTCTCTTACTGGCATATATACATCCTGTTTGGATTACCTCAACATTGCGATAACGTTTAAAGCAACCGGTACTAAGTTCAAGTTTCAGAGTGAACATTAACTTTGAGATGCAGGTAGATCTAACTGACAAGTCACAAATAGGATGAAATGCGCAGACTAAATTCCATTACTAGCCACTATTCATCTTTATTCATAATACTTATAACTTAAAGCAATATCGAAACAATCCGTACAGGATATACATAAGCCGATAAAAGAATGATCACTTTTAATCCTAAATATCAATGAGAAAAAATTCAAACAATAAATATCAGTATTCAGTTGGTATTGCTTGGCTTGTATTTTTCCATTGACGTTTAAGACTGCATTTGATCAGTCTGTCATCGGCATATGTGCATACTGTGCGTATGCCTCGATATTACCTTAATTCACAAGCTATTTGTGAGCAATGATGGATAGTGTCTAGCAGTGGAATCCAGGACGCGCGTTTCGTCCTATTTTTGACTCATCAGCTGGATCCACTTTCATCACAGAGTTAATGTTCACTCTGGAACTCGAACTTATTAACATTCGCATCAACCACCATCACGTTATCCACTCAGCTACTGAGTCCTGAGAACCACTTGCATGTGCAATGGGGTGAATTTGAATTCACTTGTTATTGTTTGGCTTGTATATTCCCATTGAGGTTTAAGACTGCATACAAATAGCTTGTGAATTAAGGTAATATCGAGGCATACGCACAGTATGCACATATGCCAATAACAGACTGATCAATTTCAGTCCTCTAACATCAATGGGAAGATTTAAGTAAAACAGTAACAAGTGAATTCAAATTCACCCCAGTGTACAAGCAGGTGGCTATCAGGACTCGGTAGCTGAGTGGATAACACGATAGCGTTTGAAGCGAATGGTACTGAGTTCGAGTCACAGAGTGAACATCAACTCTCAGAATCTGATACATTCAACTGATGAGTCCCAAATAGGACGAAACGCGCGTTTTGAAATCCACTGCTAGCTACTATCCATCATTGCTTATAAATATCAGTAATCTTGTGTTCCTTGCTTTCAATCTTCTAATTGTTCAACTAATCAATCATGTTTTTATTTAATGAATAAAAAAAATAGATAAAAATCTAGACAAACAAAATTGAGACAAAAAAGTGATGAAACTAATCCCCACCACCACCACCACCACCACAACAACAAATATCATTATTATGTATTAAAAAAACAAGAAAAAAACAAAAAAAATTTTTTTGTAAATTTTATTTTTGGGATTATCTCACAATTTTTTAGATTGAATTAAAATGATTAATTAGAACAACAACAAGAAACTGTAAAGCAAAATATATATTTGTTGTTGTGTAGGATCCATAATATTTATCTACGATCAAATAATAAGATCTATAAGATTTATGAGAAATACAAGTAATTCATTTTATTACCATAATACCTATTTTAAGTAAAAAAAAAAGAAAAAAAAGAAAAAGAAAAAAGAGGAAATATCAGTAAAACATACTGTTTTCAATGGTCAGTTGAAGCTAGACCACCATGGAAAGCCTGGAAGCACTGGACGGCAGTGAGCATCCACGACCACGCCACCGGTAAGATTCGAACCCAGGATCTACTGGTTTCGCGTGCGAGCACTTAACCACTAGACCACTGAGTTAGCCGGCATCCAACGCTGTTAATGTCTGATTTCAACTAATCCACGAACTTAGTGTTTTGACATATAGTTTAGTGGAATTTTTTATTATTCTATTCTACATTCTGATTAAAAAATAATATTTTGAACTTACTAAAGTATATCATATTGAAGTTCGTTTTTTTTACTCTAAACACTTGACAAAATGAATTAATTGAATATTCATGAATCAATTGAAGCTGGATCATTATGGAAAACCTGGAAGCACTGGATAGCCGTTTCATTCCAATATGGGACTACTACTCAGTAGTGGAGATCCATGATCCTGCCTCTTGAGATTCGATGCACTCTTCTGAGAAGTCTCATACTAGAATGAAATGGCTGTCCAGTGCTTCCGGGATCTCCATAGTGGTCTAGCTTCAGTTGACCTGTGAATTCAACTATTAAATTACTAAAATCTCCATAAAACTCCCTTCTGTTGATTGAATATTATTCAAAAGTCTTTAAAAATTTATTATGAATATTTAAGGTGAATAGTTTTGTAAATGTTTATTTTACTAAGCTAATGTTATTTATGTTTGATAGTTTAATTGTTGTTTTGAACAACGTTGTTAGAGTCTACTTCATCTAGTAATGAGTTATTTGACTATTGAATAATCATTATCTCAGTTGGTTTTGTATTTGAAATCATCTCAGCGATTGAAATTTAAAATAATTCCAACGTTTCGTCCAACTAGATTGTCTGGACTTCTTCAGGGTAGTAAGCAAAATCCAAATCACCAAAGAAATATATAGCGTTTTAACAATCGAATCAGATCAAATCAGATACTGTGTTAATTCAACCATATTTAGATTTGGACTTTAGTAAATAGAATGCTCACAATATGAAAATAAATGAATGAATTGTGTGTCTGTGTATATATAGGATTGAGTTATTAATAGTTGATATGCAGTGTTAATATGCTTTTATAATATGAAGGAAAAAATAAAACTGAAAGTTAAAGGTTGAAATTGTTTCTGAATCATTGATGTGCATGTAAAATGAGAATCATGAAATACATAATTGTGTTGCTAACATAGCCTGTATTAATTTCAGTTAGAATAACAATGCATATGAGATAAGCAGGTTGAATAAAGAATGGGTTCAATTACTTGTTAACGAATATTTGCAATGTAGTTACTAGATGTCTAATATCGTTTCGGTACAAGCTGTTCTTATTAGCCCATATATACAGCGCATCTATTGTTAATCTTTATCTATGAGGGTTAAAACCTTTCTGAAGTATTTTAGCTCCTTCGAAATTAATCTTGTGTCCTGTTTCCAACACATGATTACGAAACTGAGAGGAAGAAAAGCGAATGTTCTGTGCTTTAACCGGATTAGTGCACTCGGAGAGTCCACCTAGAAAAGTTGGAAAACCGTGATTCAAAACCATTGGTGCATATGAGCTCCAGTATCGTGAGGGAACAAATGGTTTATTAACCAATAATTGGTCATCAGCTACCATCGGACTGTATCTCCTTACGTTGCTCCACTACCTTACGGATCAGACCTTTAGGTTAAAGGCACAGGGTGTGGCTCCCTAAGAAAACCATCTGTTTCGGTTTGAATACCCCGGAAGTATCCCAGCCCTCACACAAATCGGATGATTGATGTGGCATATATTTATTTGATGCCTCCCTGTACCAATGTTTATGTGTTTAAATAAAGAAATTCAACAGTTTTAGTCATTCGCTTGTCGATTATTATTTGAAAACGATCTCACTTAAATTTATGATTGATCATTTTCAATGTAAATTTCAGTGACTGTTCATAAAAATAATTATTACTATTCATTTGAATTAACTTATATAATATTGAAGACCAATTTATCTGTTATTAACTTACTTACGCCTGTTACTCCTCATCGTGGTGCATAGGTTGCCCAACAGCACTCTCCAACCAACTCTGTCTTGTTCAGTCCTTTCCAACTCTTGCCAGTTGTTATTCATCATTTTCATATCTGCTTCTATTTACCGACGTAATGTATCGTTGGCCTTGGCCTTTTCAGGTTACCTTCAGGATTACCAAGTTAGCACTTATCTCGTGATGCTGTTTGGTGATTTCCGTAATGTATGTCCTATCTATTTCCATCATCTTTTCCCAATTTCCTCTTCATTTGGAAGCTGGTTTGTTCTCTCCCTCAGCAGTTTGTTGCTGATGGTTCTCGGTCAATTGGCATTCAGCATCCTATGTAGCCAATTGTTTATAAATACTTGTACCTCCTTGATGTTGATTGTAGTAGTTCTTCAAGTTTCAGTTGCGTACAGTAGAACTGACTGTTTTGATTTTCGTATTGAGGATTGTGACTTTGATATTGGTTGACAGATAGTTGTTTTGACTTCCATAAGTTCATCAATTGTAGGAATGCTATTCTTTATTTGCCAATCCTCGCCTTTATGTCTGCATCTGATCCTCCTTGTTCATCGACGATGCTGACTAGATACGTGAAAATTTCCACCTGTTCCAGAGTTTCTCCATCAAATGTGATTGAGTTAGAGTTCTCCGTGTTTGTATTTGAGGATCTTGTTTTTTTCTTTGTGTATGTTGAGGCCTACAGATGCAGAGACTGCTTCTACATTACTTGTCTTCATCTGCATTTGTTAGAGTGCATGTGATAAGAGGGTTAGGTCATCTGCTGTCTATTGTATGCAGTGTTTTCTTTCAGATGTTGAAGTCTTCATAATCCAGTCAACCACCAGAAGAAAAAAAGAGTAAGGAAGAGAGATCAGTTATTAACCAAACATGATTTTATTATTTGAACTCATTTGGAGCAATCAAACTGTTACTCAATGAGACAATAGTAAAAAGAAAATGGTCATAATATCATAAAAACTGATATATAACTTGAATGTTTGTTTTGAAAATTAAATTCTCAATACAGTATATTGATCAAGTGAATTCAAGTGAATAATTTCCAGTTTCTATTTACTTATATTAACAAAATGGTGTTTTGACGATGATATTACTTATTTAATTTCTATTTTTTTATTTGACACCCATGACAGTTATTCGTTAATACTACTACTACTAATACTATTACTATACCTCCTTCTACAACATCAACAACAACAACAGCTCAGAGAACAAAACTCCATCAAAATCATCCGCCTGAGCTACAAATCTTCTCCACCATTTCAATAATAATAATAATAATAATAATAATAATAATAATAATAATAATAATGTTTTCTTTCCTGCTTATTTTAAACTTTAATGTTGTTTACAACTCACATATTGAGTATTACAATTTAATTCACTTTCATAAATGTCATCTAATTTCCTAACTATAACCCTCATTTATTCTTATATTAAACTATTCATAGTTTATTTAGTTATATTGACATTAGTTAACTAAATGTTTAGGGAGCAAAAAAACTGTCAAGTTTTGTTTGTATTTCAAAATATTTAAGTGTTATTTTTATGGAATGAAATCAGGAATTGATTGATGTTAGACCACCATTGAAAACCTGGAAACATTGGACAGCCGTTTCGTTCTATTATGGGACTCCTCAGAAGGAAGAAACGACCGTCCAATGCTCCAAGGTTTTCAATAGTGGTCTAGCATCAGTCGGTTCTTGGTCTTAATCAATAACTTAATAATCTCCACAACCTTATACTGATAGTTATTTTTATTGTTTAGATGGTATGGTGAAAAAATAAACACAATAAGTAGGCTAATGGAAAACTGTTTTTCATAATATTTGTTACATATTTGTTTTGTTTTGTACAAAGAAAACAATGCTTACAATTAAATATAAAAGAAGTCTTACATTTGTATGCTTCAAGTACTATGGGGCATATATTTTGTAGTGTTGATAACTTAATTCGCTAAACATTAATCTGTCTGAATACCTGTTAAACAAATGTTTGGTTTAAATTTATTTGTTGTTGTTTGTTTGAATCTGTCTATTAGTGTTCAGGATTGAAATCGATCGGTCTCTTATTGGTATATGTACATCCTGTGCGGATTACCTTGATATTACATCAAGTTATAAGTATTATGAACAAAGATGGTTGGTGGCTAGCAGTGGAATTTAAGTTGCGCATTTCATCCTATTAGGGACTTGTTATTTGGATGTACCTGTTGATGTCCACTCTGGGATGCAGGTACATCCAGCTGAAAAGTCTCCACATGCATTGATGTAAGAGGAGATATGTTATGATATTTGACTGCTAATTGATGTTCATGCAGGCAAAGATAAAGGAGGTGTCCACATTTTTCGATGTAGTGTAAATGATGTTCTGTTTCAGTTCTTTTGTTATTTGGTCCTTTGGTTTGAATTAGGTGTATTATCATCACTCTTTTCATGAACATGAAGTAAAGATTAAAAAATAGTACTGAGTAACAAATCAATACGTTCACACTGAACAAATATACGTAACTCCAAATAATTGACGACCAAACCATTCAGCTCAAAGAACGAAACTCCATCAGAATGATTTGTTGATAAATTTGAAGAAAAATAAACGTTTTTATCTGTTTTTAGCGATTAAACTCGATATCATCAAACATAACCTGTAAAAATTTTGGAACAGCCAAATGAATTTTTAAACAGCCTGCAGCTGTTCAAATGTCTTGTTTAAACAAGTATACTTAATGGAATCTGAATGATACACGATAGTCCTACCATTCAAACGATCATTAACTCTATATTCTCGTTGTTAAACAGATACTTTAACATCCACATTATTTTTATTATTAATGGCTTTATTCAATCAGAAGAAAGTATTTCAACAAGATTCCTTTTCTTATTTCTTGATCAGTCCTGGCGATAATTAGTAAGTGATCATCAGTAAGATGTTAACAGTTCAAGCATCGACATCTGAATAGTGTTCATTCTTTTCCATGTATTTCGCTATCCACTATGATGTCACTGTTTGTACTTTTTGTAACTTGTGGAGCGAAAGGTCATAACCCGTCCTATAAACGCGCCTGAATAGGTTATGTAATTAGTAGACATAATGATAGGTTAAAACAAATAAAAAATAGATAACTTGTTGAAATATCTAGATAGAAGGAACCATTAGCCCAGATATTCAAGTAGACTGCCATCAATGAAGATCTTAGCAAGTGTTTGTTGAGGAATGTAGAACTACATGTATGATTTCAGTAGATTTATTTCATTCTATTATATACCCTAATGAAACACAACGTCTAATCTTAATAAGTTTTCTTCTATTATCATTATTATACCAATTGAAT
Source organism: Schistosoma margrebowiei (assembly GCA_944470205.2). Lineage (NCBI taxonomy): Eukaryota > Metazoa > Platyhelminthes > Trematoda > Strigeidida > Schistosomatidae > Schistosoma > Schistosoma margrebowiei. The sequence continues at coordinate 39,833,573 of OX104026.1, read as the reverse complement.
GATTGACGAATAAATGAAGTGTAAGAAATGCTTGTGTATAATGATCAATTTGAGGTATTTTATTTATTTCAATAAAAAATAGCTAAGAATACCAGCGTTGTTTTTTTAATCTAAAAATAATGAATGGAGAGATTGTATGCATGAATGATTCTGTTCACACATTTGGCATTGTCATTCATTATTCTGTTCATTCATTTATTGGAAGATTGAGTAAACTATTTAACCTATTCTTCTTCGAATCAATAATCTTTCATTACGGAACGTATACAATGATATTTTTAGCTTTTGCAATGAACACAATGTATACGAATGTTTTAAAACATAAATTAAGAATCAAATTTTCGAAATACTGTCGAAGACAAAGAATATCAGAGATGATCAATGCCTTGTCACCAATTCCTTAATGTTCTTCATCGATAGTGACGTTCCAAATTATAGATGAACCAAAGCTTTTATTATTATTATTATTGTCTTTATTCAATAATTGTTGATAAATCTTATTAATATGGACGCTTTATTCGGTTCCTAAGCTATTATGGTAACCCGCAAGCTAGAACTACTGAGCGACCTGAGCTCGAGAGAAAAGGCGCAAAATAAACGGAAGCACTTTACTCTAAAGGTTCATTTTTGTACAGAAAAACACGAGTATTTATAGATGTTAATATTTGTTAAATCAACATCATATTTTGGCCAATCCGCTAAACGACATGTTATGCTACTGAACAATTGTAGCACGCCACGTTGACATTCTAGAAAGCTCCATCATGCTCTGAAGGACTCTCCCGGTCCTTTAGGGCCTCTGGAGACTTTGTTGCAGTTCTCGGAAAGCCAAATCAACAATTGTAGTTTTGGTACAATATAGAATTCTCAGTACAAAGTATTTCAACAAGTTTCCTTTTCTTATTTCTTGATCGATTTTTGTGATAAATATTGATTGGTCACCAGTTAGCTATTAGCAGTTGAGGAATCGACATTTGAATAATGTATATTTATTTTCTTGCATATTGCCAGCAACCAAAATGTCTCTGATTGTACTTTTTTTGTCATTTGTACAGTGAAATGCCGTAAACGTTTCACAAATACAGCTGAATAGGTTATGAGACTAATAAACATAATGCTGTGTTAAAACAAATAAGAAAATTGATAACATATTGAAGGGATAATTAGCCCAACTGTTCAGGCAGGTTGCCAAGTTTCACTTCAGAATAATTATTTGAAGATCCAAAAAACGTTTTCAAAGGTCTCAGGTTTACCTAAAAAAACACTACTTTGGAATCAGTCAAAAGGGAGTTATACTAGGATAAACAATCATCCAATTATTATACGTTTTCAATATTGGTCTAGCTTAGATCGATTGATGAATTCAACTGTCATAATTAGTTCTTTTACATACGACTTATATTTGTGTTATAAGAAGAAAGACAACACTTAGTGAAGCTGAGCGACACGGGATTGAATCCGTCAGAGAGAACCAGTTCCCTCAAGATTACAGGTACACCTTGCTGACGAGTGCCAACTAGCACGAAACCCGGGTTTAGGGTTTCCTGTTGACTACCACTAACCACCGTCTAATAAGTGAATTCATATATTTATTAAAAGATAATGATTAAACCTACCTTATTTAATTTGGTTACAAACAACAACTTCATTAACCTTATTTTCCTAAATTTTCTACATTACTTAATTAATTAATTCATTTACTTTTGTTATGCAAGAATGAATTCTTTTTTAGAAACACTAGAGATTCAATTAGAAATAATCTAATACATTATTAATGAAGAAATATTCCTTTCATGTTAAGAGTTTACTAGAATGAGTAAAACTGACTATAGATGTTTAAGTTAGCAACAGACAATTGTTTTAAATGATGTATTAGATAAAAAGACATGTTATTAATTCACTATAAACTGATATTTGATTATCAATGGTAAGCTACACGAAATACTACAGATCAGTTGGCCAGACATTATCAGCAACAAATTACTGTGAGAGAACGAACTAGATTCTAGTGGAGGAAGAAATTAGAAAGATGAAGCGCTGAAAGTGGATAGGACACATATTGAGGAAAACACCGAACTGCGTCACAAAGCAAATCCTTACTTGGAATCCTCCGGGTTAAACAAAGGAGGAGGAGAAGACTAAAGAACACATTACGTCAAGAAATGCAGACATACATGAGAATGAACAACGATTGGATAAAACTAGCAAAGAAAGCCTATGACAGAGTGGGTTGGATAATTCTGGTTGGCGGCCTATGCTCCATCGGGAGTACCAAGTGTAAGTAATTAAGCTAACACTGTGGTGTGTGCTACTTATATTGGCATGAGTAGTGTATAATAATATTCGGGATTCGAATGTCTGACAGAAGAAGATAGAAAACGAAAGAACGGGAACATGAAGCAATTGGTATGAAAATGTAGGAACAATGAATTCTGAGACGATTGATTGATATTTACAAAAGGAACATTCAAGATTGAGACAATTAATTGATATTTTTCCCTTATTTGTGTTCTCGTTTACTAAAACGGCATGATTTTGTTTAAATGCCAGCTCTTATAGGATGTAACTCTCAATTTTACAACCAGTAGATTAAAACAAGTCGTTAATTAGATAAATCATCAGTATCAGAATTTATGGACTTTGTATTATTTTCACAGTTAAATTCATGAGTCGATCTAAGCTAAACCACTATGGAAAACCTTCAAAATCCTAGACGGCCATTTCGTCCTATTTCGGGACTCCTCAACAGTGCGCATTTACGATGCCATCATATTCTAAATATCTAAATCGATTTTAGATTTAAATAAACATATAGGTTAGATACTGTTTTTAATTTTTTATATTCATTTATTAGAAAAAAATGACCGGCAAAATTCATTTTACATTATACATAAGTTATGTAATAAAACTTAAAGATATTTCCTACATGGTGGTCATTAATCGTTACATACTATTGTCATAGTGAATTATGTATACATGTGTGTCCATAGTATAAATGAAATGTTCTAATGATATTTTTACTTAATAACATTAATATTATATATACTTGCTTTGTTCAAGTATAAGGCCTACTGCAGTGAACAAAGATGTAGGTGGGGGAAGACTAATTTATTGATTAATGTAGGATTACGAAGTGTTGTTGTTGTAATATATGAAGACCAAACAGTGAATACTTCATTTGGACATTTTCTATCAATTGTCTCTTATAAACTTTCATCATTCTTTCTTTCCTGTTGTTATTACAATTACTCTGTGCTTAGATTATTGTTCTCTTTAGTTTGATCTTCTTAACGTTTTTCTACCAGGCATTCCATTTCTGATCAATGTTACATACATCGTAGTAGTAATGTGGTGTGAGCTACTTATATTGATATAAGTAGTATATAACGTGCGTTAAAAGAACGTAGTGCTCGGCAGCAAAAGATGGCGAAGACCGAGAAAGGTGGAGCAAGAACATAATGGAATTTGTAAGAAAACTTATGAACAATGGAATGGGAGACAATGGATTAGTGTTTGCAGCTTGAACAGTACAGTTTGATATGATGTGTTGATAATTTGCAAATTGACGATTGACTTTATGGTATTCAGATTTTGTTGAGACAGTCTGTAATTTTCGTGCTAAATACATTCGATTGTCCCCACCTGTGTTCTTGTTCACTACAGTAACACTGGTCATTATAAGTTCCCTTTTAAGAAAACTTTTAATTCATAATTTAATTTGTAATACTGTGAATCTAGGTGACACGGGATCGAATCCGCCAGGGAGCTCCAGTTCCCTCAAAAGCAATACAGGTACACCTTGCCAAGTGACACGAAATCCAGGTCCAGGGTTTCCAGTTGACTATCTCCAGCCACCTTCTTATCACAACATAGTGCCCTCAATGTCGAGTCACCTAGTCTAGTGGCCATATTGCAGCTTAGTCAATAGCATTCGATCTGCACTAAGAAGGACCTGACGCATATGACACTGATCACCATCCAGTGATCAATCAATTGTGAATATGTAATACATTATGGTTCTTGTTTTACATGAATATTGTAAATGTTTTATTCATAACTAATAAGAACGATTAGAAGAACGGTAGTCTTTCCGGAACATAATTTATTCACTGTAGTTAATTTATTAAAAATTAATATAACATCGATTGTTGATTTTGAAAAAAATCATGTATTAACTTGAAACATGATCATTATTATTATTTAAATGCCATTTTAAAAGCCGATATGATTCAATTCTCAATATTCCTTATATAACATGACATGCATTTCATCCTACTTGAGACTCATTGGTTATCAAGCAAAGATAGATAGTGGCTAACAGTGGAATATAGGACACGCGTTTCATCCAATTTGAGACTCGTCAGCTGGATGTACCTATATCGAGGTAATCCTCACAGGATGCACATATACCAACATGAGACTGATCAGTTGTAGTCCTAAATAACAATGGGAAGATACAAGTCAAACAACATCAAGTGAATTCGTTGGTTACCAGTTCAAACGAATAAAGTGTTTGACTCAATAACAATATTGATGTACTCACTGGTGACTAGACAATTCTTGAGGTTCTAGTGAGAAACTGTAATCACTGGAGTCTAAACCGTGTTTGTTGTGAGAGAGTTACTTGCCGTGGACAATGTAGGATTGTTGTTCAGTATCGTGGATTGGTTGGAATCAGATATTAAACCTGTTCGATGACGGCTCAGTGCTCTAGACATTAAAAGTTCGCATGCGAGACCAAAGGTCCTAAGCTCGGTTCTCACGTGCGGAGTCATGGATACGCACTGTCGAGTAGTCTCATTGTGGGACGACACGGCCATCCAGTGCTTCCAGGTTTTCAATGGAGGTCTAGCTTGAATCGACTCATGAATTCCACTATCAGAGATATATTATTATTTTTATTATATTCACATGTGAACCTAGATTATTTTTTGACTCCGTACTTATATAAACTATCTTATTTCATTAATAAATTGATCTATACAACGTCATTCAAGTATTTCATTTCTACAATTATCTAATCTTTTTTCTATATTTTAGAATCTATTATGTACGTTTCATGATAAATTTTATAAGCAATGATGGATAGTAGCAGTGTGATCCAGGACACGTTCTTCATCTTATTCAGGACTTTTAAGCCGGATGTACCTGCATATCAGAGTTGATGTTCAATCTGGGACTTGAACCCAGTACCGTCCGCTTAAAGCACCATCGCTTTATCCACATGGCTACTGAGACTTGAGTGAACATCAACTCTCGTATGCAGGTCCATCCAGCCGACCAGTCCCAAATATGATGAAACGCGCGTCCTGGATTCCACTGCTAACCACTACACATCTTTGACTATAAAGCTTCCGGATTAAGGTAATGTCGAGGTATGAGTGTAAGCCAACACCCTGCGTATCGTTTTGCTTCATTCTCTTCCTTTCTCTTGCTTCACTTTGTCCCTTTTATGGTCTATTCACATTATTGAGTGTACGAAATAAGTGTATTCAAAAATTCAGCCTTGTATTTGACTCATTTAATTCCGTTATACACTAACGTGAGTTAAGTCGATGATTAGATACGAGAATATGCAACGTGTGTACTTCAATAACATTCATATGATCTAATTGTAATCAGATATAAGGTCACAAAACTAAATCAAAATTTATCCAAGTTTAAATAGTACAAAGGAACAATGTGAGAATATTATGTGCGATCAACAATATTTTGGTGTTATTCGTTTGTACTATTTAAACTTGCATTAATTTTGATTTGGTTATTTATCCTTTGAAGAACTGGCTTACACTGAATCACGAAACGTCAACATTCAACTTTCTAAGTTGCACACACTGAAATTATAATAAACTATGTAGTTATTAGTTTAAGCATACTTAGGATGATGAGTAATTAAAGAGGAAAACAATAAATATGAGATTTTCCTAACAAAACTAGAGGTAATGTATCTCAAAATAGAGTCATGGATGTTATTGACAAAGTTTTGCAGGTAGTCAATATAAATGGATTATTGTTAGGCTGATTATATTTATTTTGTAATACATAGTTGAACATTCAAATGGTAGATTTTAACATTTACTTATGATATCTCCACAGTTGGAACATGTCTAATCAATGTTAATATACCCAGATAAGCAAATTGTTAATTAATTATTAACTAATATGTAAAATTAGGTTGTTAGCTAATTTTTGAATGCGTATTATCAATGGTTGGAGACTCTGGGTGACATGGCTCAGAATCGATCACAATGGTGCAGGTGTATACATTCTTTGTCTTCCCTTAATCTCAGAGATTAAAATCGCTTAATATCTTTCTTTTTACGAGCTAATTCCTTCTTTCTGTACTATATCGTTGTATGAAATCTTTCTTTTTATATATTACTACCATTGAGCAAACTACTTCTATGCATTCACTGTTGAACTTGTTGCTCTAATGAGGTATGGCAACCTGGACCGATGCATATATGTGCCTGGTCCTACGTTGTAACTGACTGACTGATTATCAAATTTAAGCGATTATATGTTAGATAATTATTTATATAAATGTATAAATGCATTGTTATTTCTATCAAAACATATTTTGTGTGAACAGTGTGGATAATTATGTCCATACATGTATATTGAGAATGTTAGATCTCCAGGAATCACTTGATAATCTTCTCAGTTTCGTAACTTTATTTTGAACATTTGAATTCGTTGTTTTACCATCAAAAGCACCAGCTTTTACCTTCGCTTAGTATTTCTCACTTGGAAGGACCTTAAATTTCATTACTTTGTTTCTTCTTTCAGTACGCTAATTTGTAAAATTTTCTAAGGATATTTCTATGCTGTATATATACGCAAGAGTTGTATGGCTTTTCAATCGTGCTTCCAACTGTTTGTGGAATATACTTTTTCTTTGGTTGAGTCTAATCTTCGTCCTCTAGATAGGAGGACTGTAGTGCAATGGAATAGTTTAGCTTGTCTTGTTTTTGTGTTGCTGAATTTCGTTGAGTTCGCCAGTTTTAGGTGATACAGTAATTTCTTCGAAGATAGTTATGAATTGCAAAATATTCTTGATGATATTAAAAAACTTAACAACTAACAATTTAATGAATGAATTGTTCTAGAATATGAACGACATATTAGAATCAGAATTCATGAAAGGTTTTATAATCAGTTATCATTTTATTCTTGATGTATCTGTCGTCTATACAAACTTTTATTACTTCGAGGAATATTTATCTGTTCTTTAGAAATAAGAATCAAATAGTTCAAGGTACTTTTACTTCATATAAAATCTCGAATGATTTGAATGATTCCTAATTTATTGGTCATCTTCGTTACAGTAAAATGGTAATTTCAGAGAGATTTTGATAAATAGTAAATGTTGTGATGAACGAGAACACCAGTAGGGAAAATCAAATGCATTTCAACACAAACTTACGGAATCTCTTATTAAAGTATTTAGTGGATCTCGTCATTTTGTCGTCGTTTAGATCGAACGATGTTGTCGAAAGGGCTCTTTACTTTAGTGCCTCGAAATCTGACTCCAATTAGATCGTAATGATGATTGTTGGTGAAATATATAAGTCGCCTATCCTCGTATATAATCATCGACTTTAATCGCGTTAGTCAATAACGGATTTAGGTAAGTCAAATAACGAGAATGGACTTTTGAATACATATATTTTATATATGAAGTGAATGGAATAGAGAGAAGAGAAACGACGCGGAGTGGAGATAGCTGGTAAGCCAACTCTTATTTAACCAAGCTTTCATCAATATTTATAGTTACACAAAAGTAAGTTACAGACATGTGATGAGTAATGGGATAAAAGGTATACACACCTACGCGCCCATATAAAAACAATAAAGATTGATGAGTGAATAAATAACAAGGTCAAAATGTGACTCAAGCAGAATGAATAGAATGGGTTGTCCGAATGCTAGAATAAGGTATATGGGCTTAACATAGTAACCGACACTAAAAGTTAATACTTCGTTTGCTAAATGTCAATCAATCGTTTCAGACTTCATTGTTCCTTCGTTTCTACACCAATCATTCTCTGCTCTCGTTCTTCTCTCTTCGATCTTCTCTTAACCTTCTGCTTCCAGGTATTTCATTTTCTGTTGATGATACATACTACTTATATCTGTCGACATCAGTAGCACACACCACATTATCACAAATGTTTTTGTTAATACTATATCTGAAATCCAATCTTATCGATTTTATAACATTAAATCTCAATATTTTAATCTCTCAAGCACATTTAATCATCAAGTATAATGATAGAGAGTATTCAGAGTCATCATTTGATTTCTTTTTTTATTCAATTTCATCAGTATTGAGTACTAATATAATGATATAAGTAGATAAGGATTCACATAAAAATTGTAGCTATTAGAATTGTGAATGAAATAAAAAAGACATCTTAGTTGTTTATTCGAGTGGCTATCTCAACTTCATAGTTCAGTGGCATTGGTAATGAAGAATACGAGATTAGAGTCTGTATGAATGATATAATTAGAGATCAGATACACACAGTTAATGAGTGTTAAATATGATGAAACGTTCATCATGAATTTTACTATTAGCTATCATTATACTTTAATTAAAGGTGCTTGTAATTTAATAGTAATATAGGAGTAACTCAATCAGGATTGATTATTTTGTAATCTTTAACACCAACAACAGGAAAATACCAATCCTTGTAAATGAACTGTAAGATTTTATCCCAAAAAGAAATAAATTTATTTGGCTTGACAAAAATAAAACAAGATAAATGAATTATACAAATATGTGAATTTTACAGTATAGGGTTGGAAGCACTAGACGGCCATTTCGTCCTATTGTGGGACTCCTCAGCGGTGCGCACCCACCATTATGCCTCGTGGGATTCGAACGCAGGACTTTCAGTCTCACGTGCGAACGCTTAACCTCTATACCATTGTGCTCGCTGTCATCCAACAGTGTTAATGTCCATCTTTCATTGTACTAATGAATTATTACAAACAAAGTGGAATATATTGAAAGACTAGATTATGGAGATCTCTTCAAGTTGATGTTAATTAATTTTTTGCTTGTTTTTTCAAAACAGAAAATTACGTTTTATCTTACACGTTCTTCTATTTGATGATTAGTTTATCATCATCATCATCATCCAAATCATCATCATCATCATCATCATCATCATCATCCAAATCATCATCATCATTTCAGTTCATTTCACCAACGTAAATGTAATTATTATTAAGTTATTTACTAAGTAATAAAAGAAATAATAAAGTTAAAGAAGGTTATGAATAAAAAAGAAAGAACTTAAATGAAAGGAAAGGAAATGAGATTGATAATAAAAGAACCAAATACTTGAGAATCATATAGTTTAAACTAATGGAGATAATAATATTCATTAAAGAATGTACTTGAATGTCGATCTAAAAAGAATTAAAACAAGAATATGGAGTTATATGTTATTGGCATACTTGAAATCACCTATAAACACTAGGAACATAATTGAATTTCGAAAATTGAATAACTTCATAGTGATAACTTGAATATCTGTAAAATAGGCTTAGATATTTACACATTATCTGGCTACTATTAAAAATCATCCAATAAATCTCTATGTAATATGTCAATATTTGTAGGAATCATGGGAAAATAGATACAACTTCAAACCAATTCACTGTTGGCAACTGATAAAGTTAAATTTATTAAAATAGTAACCTATAATATTAGTATAGTTTCGTGACTATCATGACTGTTATGCAAAACAAACAAAAAAGACAAAAACAAAGATTCTGAAGTTGATATATCTGAAATAGGGAATGTAAAATATGTTTTCAACATTGATTCTAATTAAGGAAAATAACCAACTTCAAATGTGTTATGAAATGACGGAGGATTGATGAGAAATGGGTCTTGGGTGATAATCTCACGAGGCGAGATCGTGGATGTGCACTACTGAGGAGTACCACAATAAGACGAAATGGCTATCCAGTGTTTCTAGGTTACCCATAGCGGTCTAGCTTCAAATGACTCATGATATCAACCATTGAAATTGCTATAATATCCACAAAAAAACTCTTCTGATATATAACACACAGTTGTTTACATTTCAGTCCAGTGAAACATAATGGAATTATCTTCAGACAAAATCTTGTACTAGAATGTTACATAACAATCCATCAAAATTCACTTGATCTTTTTGATTGAGATCGTGAACCGATTGATGTTAAATCACCTTTAGAAACCTGGAAGCACTAAACGGCCATTTCGTCCCATTGTGGGACTCCTCAGCAGTGTGCATCAACCATTCTGCCTCGTGCGATTCAAACTCAGGGCCTTCAGCCTCGCTCGCGAACGCTTAACCTACTGGACCACTGAGTCGGCATTCAGTGGTGATAGTGTTGCGCAATTTCGTGGATTGGTTGATGTTAGACTTAATGATCTCCATAACCTTTATACTAATACTTGATCTTATCAAAGATTCATTTAAAAATTGTAGCATATCATGAGAGTTTACTAGTATAACTACCAATAACTTACACTTTTCTTAAAATTAATACATTTTCTTAATAAAATGAAATTTTTGTTAATCAAGATTAGAAACAGTGAAAAATAGAAAAAAAATAGAAAAAAAATAAAACCACAACTGTTGAAAACGAAGAAAAATCTTGTAAGCCATCCAATATTAACATGTTCCTTTCAACATAATCAAATACTTCATTTTACAATTACAATATTGAACATTAGTACCGCAATGACTATTGTCATGTAATCCCTATCAATGTAGGTGTTCTTTTATATTTATTCAATATATACTGTCAATATGTTAAGCGGGTTCATTTCATTCATTTAACTAATTGTTAATTATAATAATTAATAACAGTTACTTATCTTTAAAATTCTTTGATTCGAGTTCAAAAGAAAGAAACACTTAATTAATTGGCTTGTATTTTTTTAATATCTAATAAGTAGTATTTATTACATACAACTAATATATATCCTAATGAGAATAATGAATGCGAGCTGTTAGGATCCATTTATGGACTAATACTATTGTAGGATTGGTAAGTGGACTAAACTATGTATATTCATGTTATTCTCATTATAAGGCTATAAGTTATAACACTAACTAACATCGATAGGATATTCATAATTTACTACTTCTGAAAACATTTATATTTTATCATGAACGAAATTCACTTGGTGTTGTTTACTTATATCATCTCATTGTTAAATTGCACTGCTATTGATCAATCTCTTGTTGGAATATGTGCATCCTGTGCGAACTGTCTCAATATTGCCTTAATTCACAAGCATTATAAGCAGTGATGGGTAGTGACTAGCAGTGGAATCCAGGACGCGTGTTTCGTCCTCTTTATGACTCACCATCTGGATGTATCTGTATCTCAGAGTTGATGATCAATCTGGGACTCAAACCCAGTACCGTTCGCTTCAAACATCATCACGTTATCCACTTGACTATTAAGTCCTGGTAATAATAATAATAATAATAATAATAATAATAATAACACGTTAGATTATTTCTTTCTATGTATGTTATTGTTATTGAATTCAATGATCTTAAGATTAATGCATCATATACTATTCGTGAAACAATGAAAATAAATCATTCAATAACAATAATCATTTTCACTGATTGAAATCATGAGTCAATTGAAGCCAGACACCATGGAAAACCTGGAAGCACTAGTCGGCTGTTTCATCCTAGTATGAGACTGTCTAACAGTTTGCGTCCACGATCCTGCACCCCGTGAGATTCGAACCCAAGACCTATCAGTCTCGCGCTAGGCTCTTAACCAACTAGATCACTGAGCCGGCATCCAACGGTGTTAATGCCTAACTTCAGACAATCCACGAAGTTGCGCCACCGCACACCATTGTCTTCAGTGAGTTCCTATCTCATAACATACCTGGTTGAACTGTACTGGTAACGGCATCTCACTAGAACTCCAGGAGTATCTCTTGAAGTCAGTCACTAATGATCATTTTGTTGAACAATGTTACTGTTATGTGTCATTATTGAAGGTTCAGTTAATAGTATCAAATAAATCTGAGCATTAAGTTATTATGGATATCAATGTCAAGGTTTAACTTATAAGCTTTAAAAGAACTGAGCATTGGGTAGAAAGTTAATAATAAATAAATGTTTTGTTACATTCCAATGAGTAGAAAAATACTATTTCGTGGCATTCTGCAGGCCATTTCTTCAGAGCAAATAAATAATCCCAAAATTTACAACTTTGAGGTCCTTTTAACCAGCCTCTAACTTAAATTTTAGTACTTTTTCAGTTTTTCGTCTTTTTATCCTGTCCACGAGTGATAAGTGTCTATAGACAAAAACTCCTGACCTCTTTAGTTTATGTCCATTCTGTAATATTGAATCCCATCCATTAGGAGATTTAGATACTATTTTTGGCAGCATGGTTTGATACTGTTTCAAGTTCGTTTGGCTAACTAGTTTATAAAATTTCAGCAAAGTAACTCCGGAGATATCCTGAGGTATTGGCTCGTTTAGTAGCTCTTTTGTCAACTCATTATCATGCTCCAAACGAGTTTTAGGTTCTGGGCTTTCATTCTCCTTGACTGTATGAAAGATAACTGACCTATCACCATGATCAGTCTTTGATTTTTTAGCCATGTTTTGGGGATTGGCTTTTTTAGTAACACTGAGTTGTTTCTTGTTCTCGATCAATCACAATCGCTTCACGCACATAGTGAGATCTGAGATGGTTATCGATGACTTTTCGTCGGTCAGGTTTTTGTTTTCCTCACTAGAAACAGACCTAATCTTACGGTTAGGTCATCCAGGTGTTTCCTACTGACTGCCATTTAGAGGACGAGAGATAGAAGGAACTTCGTTTCTTGAGGATTTATTTATGGAAGACCCCTTTGGATTTGGTACTTCCTCCTTTTGCCCATGTAAGTGAATCGGCTCTGAGCTTATCTGAGGTAACTTCACATCAGTTTGTGTCGACCGAATGCGTTCTGTCTGATGTGCCTACACTACGTTTGCTAATGCTCCTTTTAGCAGCACTCACCATTGTAATGTCTTTGGATAGTAAGCTGTTTGCTTCCGAGCATCACTGCTGACACAATCACGCGCAACTATTTTCGCTATATCGTTTAAAAGCCACAGGCGTTAGATTTGTACAACTTTGCAGTATCATCCTTCGTACTCACCTCATACTATATAAAGCTTGATGTTTTTCCAGCTATCTTAAAGTGGAAAACTGTATTCAGTTAAATTTAATAAAATTAATTATCATTCTTTACTTAACTCAGCCTGGAGCCCCTTTGAGGCTACTGCCGATCCCAAGCCCAGATAAAGAAGGAGGGTTTGACATGGAGTTAGCGATCCCATCCCATAGAAAACTAACTCGCTAAAAAACGCTAACCAGAAAATAATTTTATACTTCAGCATTACTAAAGCTAAACGAACTTCAAACGTACTTGTCGAAGATGTTAACTTTCTTTTTTTCCTAGTATAACTTTAATTTCTTAACAGAAGCCTCAAATGTTATTATATTCGTCAGATAATACTGTCAACATATTGTGAGTACTTAGTTCACTTATATGAATGTGTTTTGTGTTAGTTATGGAAACAGAGCAATTAAAAGTATGATCTTTTCCACACGTTTACAGTTTGTTCAACCTAGACATTGAATATTTCTGTATTTATATTAGGCAAAATAATGTAAAGGTTATACATTTCATAAAAAGCATTTCCTACCTATTGACTACTAAATCAAATGTGTAACATATAATCAAAGTGACAAAATGTTAAATGTTTACAAGCTATCAAATTGGATAAACATTATGCATATCATATTAGTTTTATGTGGATTTAAGTTACTTTATGCATTATTGCATCGATATTTTAGCTTGATGAATCGTATACCACATTAGAAATTAGATATTAAGTATGGATAAAGAAATGTTAAAAATATTTCAAGTAACTTACGCCAACTACCAGTACTCTACATCCAACTCTGTCCTGAACAATCATTTCCAGCTCTTCCCAGTTGTTATTCATTATTTTCATATCTGGTTCCATTTGGCCTTTCTCTTTTCCGTTTCCATTCAAGATTCCAAGTTAGCACTTGTCTCGTGATACAATTTGGTGATTTCCACAATGTATGTATGTCCTATCCATTTCCATCACCTTTTCCCAAGTTCCTCTTCGTTTGGAAGCTGGTTTGTTCTCTCCCGCATTAGTTTGTTAGTGATGGTATCCGACCAACGGATGTTGAATATGTTGCGCAGACAACAATCTATAAATGCTTGCACCTTTATGATCATGGTTGTAATAGCTCTCGAAGTTTCAGCTCCGTACATTAGAACTGACTGTCTTGACGTTCGTATTGAAGATTGTGACTTTGATATTGGTTAACAGGCAGTTGTTTTGAGGTCCATATGTTTTTCAATTGTAGGAATACAGTGTTTGCTTCGCCAATCCTCGCCATTACGTTTGAATCATATCCTCTTTGTTCATCGATGATGCTTTCTAGTTATGTGCAAGGTTCTACATCTTCCAGAGTTTCGCCATCAAGTGTGATTAGATTGATGTAAATCAGTAAGCAACTAAGTAAGTAAATATGGCTAAAGGTATATTATAAAAATTTCAAGTAACTAGCATATTTTGTAACATAACAGGGGTAAAAATCACTTAATTTTCTCCATATTTTCATTATCTACTTTAGTTTATGTTTTATTCATTTGCAATTTAAATTATACTGGATAAAAATAACTAAATGATTCTTTATTAAAGTTTATATTATCTTAGGTGTATGTGGTGGGTAGATTGATTACAGGATTAATAAACGTTTCTTTTTCACATCAATTAAATATGTTCATTGTTTATTAGAAGCAAATCAATAAGTGATAAGAACTTTGTAAATTATTAACTAGTAACTATAAATAAGAAATATACCTTCAACTGTTTTACGTACACAAATGATGAAACCAAAAAACATTCAAGATAATAGAGAGTGAGAGAGAGAGCTAGAATGACACCTTCTTGGAATTGAATTGATCTTCAATTATATGACTACCATCGTCTATCGAATCAATATAAACAATGTCAATAGTTTCAGATATTATCTAAAGTTGTATTAACAAATTGACATGTATAGGTGATTGTATGCAGATAGGAAGTTTCTCATTTGTATTTATAAAGGAAACGTTCTTATATGTACAATCTTTAAGATAGTAAGATTAAAAATTACATCGTCTATGTTTGTGAAAGTACAAACTGTAAGCCTTTTGAAAACTACTCATTTTAGAGATAATAATTACAGAACTGAATTTTAAGCTTGAGTAATTGTTCTATATTTCTTTTATGAAACTCAGTTCCGTCAATAATACATACAGTAATACCGTCAGTTCCAGACGGTAATCAATTCATGAGTAAAGCACAATTGTTACAAAATAATTTCAATAAATTTAATGAGTACAAATGATCCTAGATTAATTTTAGCGAAACATTTTACATCGAAACAGTTCTACAATCAAATTTACCTCATTTTATAACATAATACATGATAAACTCTTACCAATGTATGATGTTTGAAATCATATAAGTCCAATGAACATTATTAAGTAGGGTGTTTATTGAATTCCTGTAACATAAAATAACTTGTAACTGAAAACTCAACTCAAAATATTGAAACACCTTATATAAATAAGGCTAAATGTTTACATAATAAAGATTACCGATTCATTTTATATCACTATTATCAATGCAAAGATGGATATTGGTTAGCAATGAAATCCAGAACTCACGTTTCGTCCTATTCAAGACTCGTCAACTGTGTATGTACCTGCATCTCCGAGTTGATGTTCACTCTGGGACTCGAACCCAGTACAGTATGCTTCAAAAGCCATCGTTTTATCTACATGCCTGTGCAATGGGATGAAGATTAAAGTCATCTGGTGTTGTTTTACTTATATCTTCCTATTGTTATTTAGCACTGCTATCGATCAGTCTCTTGTTGGCATACGTGCATCCTTTGTGGATTGCCTTCATATAGCCTTAAGTCTCCACTGTTATCCACTATCCATCTTTGCTTATAGTGCTTGTGAATTAAGGCAACATCGAGGGAGTTCGCACAGGATGCACATATTCCAAGAGACTGATCAATAACAGTGCTAAATAACAATGGGAAGATACAAGTAAAACAAGACCAAGTATATTTTTACTATTAATAATGGTTTAAATTAGTAATCAAAACTCAATTTTGATCGATCTTGTTTCGAATATGTGGCTATTGATAAAGAGATATGGGCTCTTAGAATTCTATTGTTAGCCACAATGCATAAAAGTAATTATTATTTTAGAATAAACCTAATAATTATAATAGTTCTATCATTCTATTCCTTAGAAATTATGATATTATATCTAGTTTTGGGATGTTACTCGGTATATGTGTTACGTACATATGACCATAGTACAATAAGTTAACAAATACATCTATTTCACAAGTTGAAATCATGAGTCAATTGAAGCTAGACCACCATGGAAAACGTGGAAGCACTGGACGGCCGTCTCGTCCTTCAATATTTATTTAGATGGACTCATTTTTGTAACTAAGAATCATTGTCACATGAAAGAGAATAAAGCATTTGATGACAAATGAAGCGACTTAATAAATTGTTCTAAAACATATTTCTAAGTTGACTATGTTAAAAAAAGACTCATTACATTTCAATGTGATATATTAGACTATCGATGAATAGCACAGTAATATTTAATTGCAATGTTATATAATCAGTAACGACTTTACAATATATAATTTTAATATAAATTAAATGATGTAAATCATGGAATGGATCAGATAGTGAGCTTGTGAAAGAATTCGCCCTTTATAAGAAAAATATATCCAGATTTTTTACATAGGTGGTTATAGTTACCAGGTAGTTTCTTCGTAAATCATTAAACTCTTTTTATTCGGATGTACATTTTCCCGGTTATCTCTTAAAAATATGGTTTAATTTGTCTAATCCGGTTAGTGTGAGATTTTTTTCTACGGGATGGGGTTGCTAACTCCATGCCCAACCCCAACCTCTTTCCCCGGGCTTTCAATCGACAGTAATTACAGAAGAGCTACAGGTGGAGTTTTTAATAGTATACCACATATTTATGTGTAATAGAAAAAATTATGTTTCTGTAAAGATTATTCATCATTTAGTGTTTTTTTGCATTTAAATAGTCAGCCGAATTGAAAGCACCTGCAATGTCCTGTTTTTATGTTGTCAAACTATAATAAACTAACAACTGTGGCCTAATATAAGTACGTATATTTAAAAAAAAAACCCAGTAAATCCTTGTTCATTAGTCATCAGACGAATTACATTGTAAGAGATGAAGACTAAAGAAGAATGGAATCACACAAAACATCGACAACCATATTTCAACATCACGTTTTATCTATTGTGTACAATAAACATAAGATTCGTGCTTCAAACTAAATCTTACAAGTAAATTGCAGATATCGCAATAATGGTTCGTTGTATAACTCAGTTAACAGGTATGTTGATGCTTAAAATTAATAATTTGAATTAAACAAACCCAGTAACTTCTAGCAATCTAAATAGTCGACTAAAGTAAGTGTCGATTCATTACAATTGAATTTGAAAAGAATATTATTTTCAGTATGAGGATTTGTAGAGATTGTACTATTTTCACAGTTGAATTCATGGGCTAGACCATCATTGAATTCAGCTGTGGAAATACTAGAATCTCCACAAATCCCCTTACTGATAATAATCATGTGTTCACTAGCGACTGGCTTCAAGATGAAATTCCTGCAATTCTAGTAGGAAACCGTGACCAATGTTGAGTCCAATCTGAGATAGTTATCCACGTCAGGCAATAGATGAAGGGGTGCGCATGATCATTAATAGATTGCATTTAGATATTAATACCGTTGAATGCCAGCTCAGTGCACAAGAGTTAGGAGTTCGAGTCCCACTTGAGGGGTCCCGGATACGAACGGCTGAGGAGTCCCATATTAGGACGAAACTGCAGTTCATTTCTTCCTGTTTTCGATGGTGCTCTAGCTTACATAAACTCATGAATCCGATTGTGAGAATGTTATTTTGTAACGATACAGTGAAGTAATAAGTCTGTTTTTAACCCTATTAATTTTATTACAAGAAGAAACAATCAAGATTAATTGTGTAATAGTTCAATACATTTTCTAATGAAATACAGTCAATTTATAATTATTCAAAAAAGTATACTTGATGAACACATTTTTAACAATAATCATATGCCCCTAAATTTTTTTTATAGGGAATGATATGTTAACCAGTTTCAACTGTTTAAACTATACTTTCTTATCCATCGTATAGTTAATGAATGAATAGTAATGTGGTGTGTGTTACTGATGTCAACAGATATAAGTAATATGTATCATCAATCGAAGAAAAGAGAACATGAACAGAGAATGATTGGTGTGGAAACGAAAAAACAATGAAGTCTGAGCCAACTGATTGACATTTTGGAAATGAATTACTTACTTTATGGTTTTTAGATTGTACTGAGATGTTCTGTAATTTTTCATTTAAATACATTCGATTGTCCCCAATCGTGTTCTCGTTCACTTCAGTAGCAATATCACAAAGACTGTACTGTACTTTAAAATGATCTTACTTTGATCATATATTTGACATGTATTTTAAATTACACACTGTAAACAACTGTACAAATATTTTTTAGAATCATATTTGTTCTAATAGTAAGCACTTAGAGTTTTAAATCATACTTATCATATGTGTAAACTGGTATAGGTTTTTTATAATAATATATGTATTTTGGGAGACTGCAAAAACGAAAAAGCAAGGATGAATAGGTTATATTCTAGACTCAGTATTCATTTGATGATTCTAAGATTAAATTGACAGTTATTCCCAACTTTTTATACCAAACATACTTAGGTTGATTATTGTTTGTCTTATCTTTTTGCCGGATATCACCAACAACAACTTATTAAGGCAGTGGACGAATCAGCTCCCAGTTCAGGAGGAAATCAGGAAAAGATTCAGGAGTGTTACAGTTACTAAATTCAGAGGTTTTAGAGAAATTTTAGCGTCTAGTCCCACTATGCACTTAGATGATTCATCCTAGCTATCGTACAGAGTTTAACAATTCAACTTGTGACCACTGAGTTATTATTATCATCATAATGACTTTATTCCTTTCATAAGAAATTTTGACCTTCTGCACATATACGTCTTATATCCAAGTCCTTGAAATTTTATGCTGATGACCATTTTATGTACTTGTTGGTATTTCTGTAATTCATTAGGTTATCTAATCAATTTCTCTTTGTCACATTAGGCATTATCCATTTTGAGCTATATTAACTCTTTTAATGAATACTGATAGGGAATTGAAACATTAGCTTTTCTGCCTCTCATTTTAATATCTCTACTAGTAAACGAATACACCTTGATCTGTATTTGGCAACTCATTACAGCTGTCGCTCAAACAGTGTTAGCCTAGATGTAATATACGGAATCGAACGAAGCATCCATGTTCATGATGTATTCTTTCGTTTGTTCAAATTAGAGTCATATGGAACTTAATTTGAGTCACGAAATATCGCAAATATAATTTTCTGCATACTAGGCATTAAAAATATATTGTGATTATTACTTACTTACAACCCCTCATGGGGGGGGAACATGAGCCTCCCATTATGATATAATCACAATATATAATCCATTCAATGATCCATTTATTTGCAACGATCAAATCAAACCTTGGTGGCAGTACTTACGATTCATTGTGTTAATAAAATACATATCATAAATGTTTACATTACAACATGTAACATTCATACATCTTTTCATCAAATATTTATATTTCAATAGTTGAGATCATGAGTCACTTGAAACTAGACCACCATAGAAAACCTGAAAGCATTAGACGACCATGTCGTCTTATTATGGGACCCTTCAAAAGTGCTCACCCACGCTCCCGCCTCGCGAGATTCAAACCTGTAGTGGTTAATAAATCCCCAAAATAAATATCTCTGTAAGTTTTCGACATTAGATGCTGACCACATTAGTTATAATGAACTCACCTATCTGAAGGCGCTTGATCATGCATCCGCACGAGATCACGAATAGGAACGCCGTGCTCAACAACCTCTGCAATCGCTAGCCAGATTAGATCAGACGATCCTTGATATATTGATAGCCTATCAAATATATTTTCGAATCTTCTCGCTTCTGTCTTTTGATTTCACTTGTTGGGTACGATTCATATTAGAAGGTGTTACTGGTTAAAGCGTTGTCAAACTCCGAATACTTGTGGCATCTTCAAACCCATGACCTATCAATCTCGCACTATACCACTGATATTTATATATTATTTTCATTTGTTCTATTAAGAGAAGACTTCTATTCAGAATAAACTATTCATTACTTCTATTCAGACATAGGTTATTTAAAACTAAACCGAAATATAGAATAACTGTTTACCATTTGCAAATGTATCAAACGTTGACTTTCCATATATTTTTTCTTGGTTTGTTTACAAGTTAACGGAAGTAAAGTTTGTCATTATGGTATTCATTTACTATTCTTTTATATAGCCAGCTATACATAGTTTCCTATCATTATTATAATGTCAAAGAACTTCATTTGAGTTTTATCCAATCTATTATCTTTTAAAATGTCATGATGAATAAATAAACAAACATATTTGGCTAAACATTTGGTGAATACTGTCTACTTCTTTTGTTTTTTTCAGTATCCAATTTTAGTTCAATAATGTTATCATTCCATCAATTCATTTCATATAGAAGTATATTATAAATGAAATTTCATGTATTTGTTTATTTATTTATTTTTAAATGTGTTGACAAGTTAGAAAGTAAATAAAACTATCCAATAGTTATTTTTCAGTAGTCAAGATCATAAGTTAATTGAATCTAGATCATCATAAAAAACCTGAAAGAACTAAATGTACGTTTCGTCTTATTGTGGGGCTCTTCAACAGTGCGCATCCATGATAACGCCTCGTAAGATTCGAACACAGGGCATATTGGTATCACGCACGAACGCCGGCATCCAACAGTATTAATGTCTAACTTCAATTAATCCATGAAATTGAGCGACATATCACAGCAAAACCGGTTGAACTCCACTGGTCACTGTTTCTCACTATTACTCTAGGAAATACCTCTTGAAGCCAGTTATTTTTCTGTTAAACTAAGACAGCTATCCAATGCTGCCTGTTATTCAACACTTCTTCATTTCAGTGATCTATAACGTAGGAATAGTCAAATATATGGATCAATCCAAGTTACCACACCTCATTAGTATAACAAGATGAACATTAAATTCATAGAAGTAGTTACTTCAATGGTAGTAATATATAAAAGAAAGATTGCATATAAGAATATAATAGTTCATAGAAAGAAAGGTATAAAATAATTTTAATCTCATGATTTAAGGGAAGAAAAAGAGTGTGCACACCTACGACAATGTGATCGATCCTGAGTCATGTCACCCAGAGCCTCCAACCACTAAATACGATAGCTGTGAGGGCCTCAAACAAGTCGTATGCATATATCAATATGACTCAGAACAGAAGTTAGTGACTCTATAAACTGACTGGTCAAGTTCTTTATTTGATGTTCGTTTATAATGCATTTCATCATTTGACTGTTTAATTGCTAACTTTTTTTTCTTGAAAATAGACTTCGGCAGTTTTCTCATTATCTATTAGATAAGAACAGTGTTCATCACTTAATTTTGAACAGTTTAATGAGCTTGCTATTGTCGGCATAATTTGTCTAATTACATGTATCTTTTGCATATCCTACTTAATATATAACATAAGAGCGTTTGAAAATATCATTCAATTAATGTAATATGTTAGTTATTAAAATGGAAAGCAACAGGTAACCAGTAAATTGTATAAAGATTAATTAGCAAAGTATTATAATTACTTCCCCCACATTGTACGAGCATTCCATGTACCCAAATTAATGGTTGCTCTGGTTGGAAGAATGGGGATCAGCCTCGCGAATTCCGAAGGAATTCGGCTTTTATTATGATACGTCATAGCTCTTTTAAATAAAGACCTTCTCACTCTCAGAGCAGAGTTTAAATGATTTGAATTAGTTTTTCTGGTTAGCGTTATTTTTTCGCTGAGTTATTTTTCTACAGGATGGGGTCGCTAACCCCATGACCAAATCTCTCTTTTTACCCGAGCTTGAGACCGGCAGTAGCCTCTGAGAGGCTCCACACCAAAAACAGAATAGGTTGGAGAACGCTGGTCGGCGGCCTATGCTCCATTGGCAGTAAAAGGTGTAAGTTAGTAAGTTGTATTTACTTAAATGATAGAATATAAGTTGATACAATAGTTTAAGTTCAAACTAATTATTCAATTGAAAGTTGTACATACCTTATGATAATGGCTAAAAAGAATCCTTTCCGTATATAACTTATATGCAATATTATATATGTTACTATCTACTCTCAATTATTATCATAAAATCTCCTAGTTTTCTTATGAAAAATATTCTTGATTTTATCTACCTAGGAACTTGGTAACATTGAATATAGATTGGTGAAAATGCCGATGTCAGCGGCTGTATTCTACTGATGAAATTAATAAATTTAAAAGCAATTTTTTTAACTGTAGACTCTTAGTTATACTTATAAATGAAAAAATATTTTTCTTAGTGAAGTTTATCAGGCACAGGCAATAGGGTTTCATAATGAAATATATATTAGTCTATTTACCTTGTACTGTAGTCCGTCATATGAGTTGACAGTCTACTCAGGAACTCCATAGAGCCGAAGAAGTTTTCATAACGTTCTGCTGTCTACACTGTTAAACTCCCTCTTCGACACTATGGAGTTCCTGAGAAGATTGTTGACATTAACCGGAACCCATATGACGGACTACAGTGGAAAGTAGTGCATAGAGGACAGCTGACAGATGCATTCCAAGTAAGAACCGGAGTCAGACAAGGTTGTCCACTCTCTCCCTTCCTCTTTCTTCTGCTAATCGACTGAATTATGAAAACCTCAACATCTGAATGAAAACACGGCATGCAATGGGCAGCTCGGAACCAGTTAGACGATTTGGACTTCGCAGATGACGTAAAGGCAAGGATCGACAAAGCAAGGACTGCATTCCTACAATTGAAGGACATATAGAACTCAAAATGACTGTCAATCAACGTCAATATCACAATCTTCAATACGAACATCAAGACAGTCAGTTCTACTGTACGGAGATGAGAAGTGGAGAACTACTGCAACCATGATTAACAAGATACAAGTATTTATAAATTGTTGTCTACGCAAGATATTCAATGTCCGTTGGTCGGATACCATCACCAATAGACTTCTGTAGGAGAGAACAAACCAACTTCCAGTTGAGGAGGAAATTAGAAGACGATGGAAATGGATAGGATATACATTACGGAAATCACCAAATTGCATCACGAGTCAAGCCGTAACTTGTAATCCTGAATGTAAACGGAAAAGAGGAAAGCCAAATGGAATCAAATATGAAAATGATGAATAACAACTGGCAAGAGCTGGAAAGGATCGCTCAGGACGGGGTTGGGTGTAGAGTTCCGGTGGTCGGCGTATGCTCCTCGACGAGGAGTAACAGGCGCTGATATCAGCTGATATCAGAACAGTTATTGAATACATTTTTCAGTTAGGCCAATGAAAATAATCAAAACATGAAGAGAGATAATGTTGGAACTCATGATATAAGAAACACAAGCTAATGGAATAATTATGTAATCAAAGAGTAATAAAAACTGAATACTATCAGGGTAAAGCTTTCTGACAAGATTAAGAAACAAAAACAACCATACAGATGTAAATGATTGTGAATCATTTAATAAAAGATAACTGATTAATATAGCAAAACAATTTCATGGGCAAACTGTAGTAAGTTGATTCTTCTTCATATCATTGAATTCCAATAGTCACTGGCTTCTTAAACTTGTGTTGTATTATTGTTCAACTGTGTATACACAAACTTGATGTTATTTGAACAGTTTTATGGCATTTACCACCTTTCTGAACCATTAAATAATATTTACTGACTAATATATCTTTACTTAATGTATTATTACTTTTTTAGTCTCAATACATTTTGTCTCTGCTTCGAAGATATAATCATTCTAAATTCGTAGATGTAATATATTTGCGTAACATATTTTGATGATTGTTGCGTTAGATCTTGTTATCAGTTTTTGTCAGTAGTTAATCCTAAAATGAAAGAATACATTTAACTCCTCCTCTTATTGTCTTTGGTTTTCATACTATGTATCTTGAGGATATCCTGTCGAGTCTAATAAATCACTTTCAAAGGATGAATATCACTTTCTATAAAACAGTAACTTTAAATGACTAGAACAAATTATTTAATTTTCTAATTGAGATCATAAACTGATCAATGTTAGACCACCATTAAAAACCTGTAAGTAATGGATGGCCCTTTTCATCCTAGTACAGGATTCCTCAAAAATGAACATCCTTGATCCTCCACGCGGGCCTCGAACACGGGACTTTCGGCCTCAGAATCACTGGGCCGCGTGTGAGGCCGGAAGTCCTGGATCCGAGTCCGGCTTGACTGATCATGGGAGCGCACTCCTGAGAAGTTCCGTACCAAGACCAAACGACCGTTGATTGCTTCCAAGTTTTCAATGACTGTCTAACATTGATCATTTCATGATCTCAACTAAAAACTCAACAATCTCCATATTCCTATACTGATTATTTCATTTTTATCGATATATGATTAGAATGATATTAATTATTATAAAGATAAACTGAATAGAAAATATTCAAAATTGTACTTTGTTCTATTTATCATTATGAATGATAACTTTACCGTTGAGTTCACATTTACTAACACATTTTAAGCAGGTTTTCAGAAACGTGGCAAAACTGAACTAATCGTAATAATAACAATACCATGTGCATACATTTCATATGTGAACTGGTTAACTTCTAGATGTTTGGTCTGTACACTGAATATCCATATAAATGACAGTTTTGACTCATTTTAACGAACTGTATTGAACAGTTTCTTTGTTTTCAAAAAAATGTACCGATTTTTCAATTAATAGTTTCCAATTCTGAAATGTTAGTCACTACCGAAAGCGACTTCATCAAAGAGATATTTCTCTTTAATGAGAAATGCCTCATTTGGTTTCTTTAATAAAGTCATTCAAAAAAACTTGTCTGATAGAAAATAATTACCATAGTCACTTTAATACAAGGTTAATGAACAGTTACAACTAAAGGATTAAAAGGTATTTGATTTTAGTATAGGACTCATTAGCAGAGCGCATTCACGATCCTAACCCGAAGATTCGAACACAGGACCTAACAGTCTCACATGAGAATGCTTAACCTCTAGACAGGTTTTCCATGGTGGTCTAGCTTCAATCGACTCCTGAATTCGATCATTGAATTACTAAAATGTCCACAAAACCCCTCTCTGATTAAAATCACCACATGCTCGTTAGTAACTGTCTTCAAGAGTTAGTTCCTGAAGTTCTAGTGAAAAGCAGTGACCAGCAGAGTTCAACTAGGTCTGTTGTGAGATAGTACCTCACTGAAGACAGTGGTGGACGGTTGCAAAATTTCATGGGTTGTTTGAAGTTAGACATTAACACCGTTGGATGCCGGACAGCTCGTTGGTCTATTGGTTATTTTTTAGCGCGTGAGACCGATAGGTTCTGTGTTCGAATTTCGTGAGGCTAGATTGTGGATACACTCTGCTGAGGAGTACCATACTAAGGCGAAACAGTAATTCAGTGATTTCAGGCTTTCAATGTTGTCCTAACTTAGATCTATTCATGAATTCAACTATTAAAATTACTACAATCACCACAAATACACAAACTCTTAAATCATATTTATTATTACTATTATTAAGTTTTGATAAAAAATGTAGCAATAGTTTGTAGCATAACATAATGGTAAAATCAACTTGTATTTTAAATGTTTAACAAGTCACATATATATTTATCATCATTCCAATCTAATTGAAAGATTATCATTCATTTGTCACCGGATATACATGTAAAACAGGCTATTTCTAAAAGCTGAAATAATCATTTAAAAAACTAGTTAACTCAAATCAGTAATTCAGTGAAAACATAACTCTCATAGTTTAGCAATAATAAATCTTGCGAGACGGGATCGTGGGTGCGCACCACAATAGGATGGAACGGTCTTCTAGTGCCTACAGGTTTTCCATGGTGGTCTACCATCAATTGACTCATGATCTCAACTATTAAAATTACTACAATCTCCACAAAACCCCTCTCGATATTAATCAAAATATGCTCACTAATGACTGGATTCAAAAGGTATTTCACGAAGTTCTTGTGAGAAACAGTGACCAGTGGAGTTCAAACAGGTTAGTTATGAAATAGTAACTCTCTGGAGACAATGGTGAATGTGTCGCTCAGTTTTGTGTATTAGTTGAAGTTAGGCATTAACACCGTTGGATGTCGGCCTGCTCAGTGGTCTGTAGGTTAAGAGTTCGCACATGAGACTGATAGTGTCTGGGTTCGAATCCCACGAGGCGTTGTCGTGGATGTGCACTGCTGAAGAGTTCCACAATAGGATGAAACGGTCATCCAGTTCTACCAGATTTTCCTTGGTAGTTCAAACTTCAATGAACTCATAATCTTAACTATTAAAGTTAATTTATTACCTAAAGTAAATGCGTATTTATCATCATTAAGATTTTTTGTTTTTGTTTTTCTAACTTATAGTTTATTGTTTGTTAAAGAAAAAGTCTGACATTAGAAAAGTAGACAGAAAAGATAAAAATAGATCAAATTAATTCAATTGAACTACCAAAAAAAGCCAAGGTAATTAACCATATTGTACTATTGAGACAAATCAAGATCAATATAAAAAGTTTTAATGTTTCAAACAAACATCAAAACATATTGCTAGGGAAGTATGATAAAAAAACTTTTTAAACCAATACTTAACTAGTGGGAAGATATAAGTAAACTTTCATCCCATTGTACAAGCAAGTGGTTATCAAGACTTTGTTGCTAAGTCGATAACGTGATGTCACTTGAAGCGAATGGTACTAGATTCTTGTCCTGGAGTGAACACGTCTTGGATCCAGCTGAAGAGCCCCAAATAGGGCGAAACTCACATCCTTGATTCCACTGCTAACCACTATCCATCTTTGTTTATAAATATTTAACTAGCTTATAATTCATAAGGAAAAGTTCATTGTGACATTGTACATCAGTAACGATATGGCATAAAAACAAACCCACATGAAATCCTTTCCACTGTTAATGTAGATTTTATTCAAAGTATAAATTTACTAGAATTCATATATTTTACCTTGATTGTAAGTAAACTCATTATTGACGGATGAACTCCTAAAATGACCCAAATTTTCATATACATGATTAACAGATTTCTGATTTCTAGTGTTACAGTATCCGCTTGTTAGTGAGTTTATGAATGAGTATTGTGAAAACTATGAGTAATTGTTCAGTGGATCATTTATGATATAATAAATGACTTAAATATGTACTAACTCACTTGATAATCCAGGAGTTTCAGTAGCAAGATTACTATTGTTTTAAGATATTGTAAACGGATTCTACTACCGATTGAATGGTTTAGTGAAGTCGTCGGATTAGTGTCGTTGTAGTGTCTTTACCGCTCGACTGATGCTTAAATGACATAATTTGACTAGTTAAAGGAAGTAAAAGTCGTAACAAGCTTTCCGTAGGCGAACTTGCGGAATGATCATGATCATGACTCAAAAATATGTAATGAAGTATGCATCTGACTTCGCGCTGGACTGAATGTAAGCTGGCTTAGTGGTATTTACCCTAGGCTTCAGTGGTTAAATGAAACCAACTTTAAATATTAAAAACGAATTTGTAAGTGGAATAAAACTACTAAACAGATTTACGTTTTACCTACATATATGTAACACATTGTTATTTTATAATAATTCATAATTTGATCCCAATTTGTAATAAAAACTACCCACTGAATTTGAATAATTTATACACACAATCTAAGCATATAGTTATTCAGTTTTCAAAATATCTACGTAATTGAAGCCCAGCTTTGAAATCAACAGTTCGGATTTCGTAAGGATCGGTCGTGCATGGACTAAATTGCGACATTACGAATCATCGTTGAACAATCAGTTAAGTGGAACTCGTCACTTTACGTCGAATTCTTTAACTATGAGGAAGCATTTGATAGTGTGGATAGAAGAATCTTATGAGACCTTCGTCGACACTATGGTGTATCTGAGAAAATCATCAACACCATCCAGAATCTATATGACGGACTACACTGCAAAGTGGTGCATGGAGGACAGCTGACAGATGAATTCCAAGTGAGGACCGGAGTCAAACAAGGCTACTTACTGCCCCTTTCTCTCTCTTCTAGTGGTTGACTGGATTATGAAGACCTGGACATCTGAAGGGAAACATGGAATACCTATGACAGGAAAGAACATTAGAAGTGCATGGGATACACATTGAGGAAATCATTAAATTGCATCATGTGGCAAGCACCGTAACTAGGAATCCTGAAGAATAAAGGAACAGAGGAAGATCAAACAACACATTGCATCAAGAATTGGAGGCAGATATGAAAATGATGAATACTAACTGTAAATAGCTGGTAACGATTGTCCAGGTCAGTGTCGGGCGGAGAATGCTGGTGCGTGGCCTCTTCCCTTGCATGAGAAGCAACTGACATAAGTAGTTTGCAAAAAAGTCTGAATCAAACACGTTTTACTCGACAAACATGTAAATAGATGTTATATTTGATATATCTTGCTAATTGAACGCTATATTTGGTTCCTAAGCTATTTTCGTAACACTCAATCTAGAACTACACAGCGACTTGGACGCGAGAGAAACGGCGCAAAATATGCGAAAAGTACTTTACTCCAAAGGTTCGTTTTAGTACAGAAAATATAGGGTTTTATAGTATCTTAAATGTCCTTGGGTCGCTTAAAGATTCTGGAATGCTAGTAAACATAATAGCAGTATAGCAATCAGCCAATAAGAAACTCTACATGTGACGTTTCACTTTCTTGATGTTTCCGACTAAGACGTCATGTAAACGCTGATCGGATGAAATGCATCTTAGTATTTCCTGATCCTTGCTTGTCTTTTGCGAGAAATTTTCTGGATCACCCTAACAATATTATCAGTATCAATGCCACACCAATCAAAGAATTGCTTATTGAATCGAATCTTTATAAAAACCTGATGAGCCTTGGATTATTAGAAAGCACAAATTATGGTTTTTTCAAATTAAACATTTGACTCTATGCATTATAGTTCTTTCTTGATAACTTGTGAGCTCAATATTTTCAAACATCATAACATATTTTGTAATAATAAATGAATCCGACCCAGTGTTAATACGATACTGACTTACTATTTTCTTGTTATTTTGGAGGATCCTTTGTTTTATAATCATAGAGGGGTTTTGCGAATAGTATATCAATTTAATAGTTGAATTCATGAGTCTGACAGATCCTATGTTCGAATATCACTAAGCGAGATAGTGGACGCGCACTGCTGAGGCGTCCCACAATATGACAAAACAGCCGTTCAATACTTCCAGGTTTTTCTATGGTGTTCTAGCTTCAATTGACACATGAATTCAATTATTAAATTAGATCCTTTTTTGGAATTTAAGCAATTTATCATAGAAATGTTACTTTCGAAAACATTTACCTTTTTTTTTTAAAATGCCATTCATATTTATCTTACTCTTAGAATCAAATGATTGTACAACATTGAATGAATTTGACGTTTAACATTTATCAATATAGGTAATGTTATATATTCAATTTATCAGACAACATATTACTATCATATGGACATTATGATGAATGATATGGTTCCTTCCTAATAATGAACTGACAAATATTCATTTATATGTAGTCTTGTTACAGTGTTAGTTATCATCTTGAAAGAGAAAAAGAAGAAGAAAAAAAGACTTAATGTAATACAAGTTTCTGATAACTACACATTGATATGAATGGAACAAACTGATACTTTATGATTAGTATCATTTATATTCTTTGCAAAGAATATTTAACTTATGTTATATCTAGATAATGTCTCTCATCAGTCATTCAATCATTTTGTCATCAATCAACTATTTCTTTTTAGGATTGAGGTTGGTAATGAGTATTATAGCAATACTTTATCAGTATTAAAATCAGAATATTAAGGATAATTTGTTCTATTATGAAATATTATTACTTTAATATGTAGAAAGTATGTAATCTGGTAATTATGAAGTTGAAAGATCAAAGATTTCAATATTTGATAGTAATTTCATACACATATTTCCCTTTATCATTTTGAAAAGAGCAAGAACAAACCTTCTAGCAGAATAGCATGAATTCATTTTTATTTCGTTGGTTCTCATCAGCTGCTTACAACCTGTGATATTTAAAATCATAATTAATGGGTTTAAATTACTTACATGAGAAGGTTTGGTTGGAAGTTATATTGAAGACATATTAGTATAGTATAGCAAGGGTGTAAATAAATTGAATAGACTGAATATTGTAAATATATACCTTATGTGATGAAAGAACATTGTGACATCAGTTCAAACGGCTAGAAACAAGTAAACATTGATATAGGAATAAAATGAGTAGAGTTCAATTGATAAAATAAGATAGTTGGAATAAAACTCAATGGTGTGATAAATGCAAGAAAGAGTTTAGAGGAAAAAAGGGTTTAAAAAAAATATTAAGATACAACGAAGGAATATTAGTCACCAAGACAAGGAAAGATTAATAACCATCTCCTTTTGAACACAAATCAGGCTTTTGGCGCCTGATAGCAACTGCTTCAGCAAACTTCGGATGACTGGAGTTTGGCTGCTTACTAATCACATTGAATTATTGTAGGGTATCGACCTAATGTCCTGTATCAAGATGTTTGGTGATTGCACTATTTAGAGTCCTTCTTCCTCTTGTTCTTTTTGGAACATGTTCACCCACATTGTATGAACATTCTGTGTACCTAAATGAATGGTTACTCTGGTTGTTAGAATAAGGATCAGCCTCGTAAATTCCGAAGGAACTCGGCTTTTATTATGAGACCTCATAACTGTTCTAAATGAAGACTTTCTAACTCTCAGAGCAAAGTTTAAATGACTTGAATTATTTTTTCTGGTTAGCACTTTATTTAGTGAGTTATTTTTCTACAGGGTGGGGTCGTTAACCCCATGACCAACTTTTCTCTTTCATCTGGGCTTAAGAACAACAACTCTTGGATGCTGGTACATGCAGCCGACGAGTTTTAAATAGGACGAACCGCCACTATCCATCTTTACTTATGAAACAAACGTTGTTTCTAGTTTTTTCTACTTTTCATATAGATAAAGGTAATTTGTATCGCTTTTAAAATACTGACTGGTTAGTGTTCATTTACTCAGGTGTACATATATCACATGTACCATAACAAGTATTAATCAAAATATACACTTGTGCTGTGTGCTACTTATGCTACCCCTCATGAAGGAGCATAGAGCCACCTACCAACAATAATAGTCATCAAGATATATTACACAACATCATTATCAGTTAATGCTACCTACTTCCAGTTATATCTATATTTTCATATAAACAGTTAAAGAACGAAATATACTAAAAGATGGACAATTTACTGTTTATCATATTTGATATTTTAACATAATTAGCAATAAGTTATTTTATCCTGAGTAATTCACTTAACAAAAACATCTTTTTCTTTTGCATGAATAAACAGATTAAGGTGAACACGTATTTCATCAGAAATAGTTTGATCAAAAAAAACGTAAAGGAGATTTCTGGAGTATGTTTGTTGTTGTATGATTCAACCTTAATTGGATTGTGTTAAGTGTATGTTTATGTTGGATTAGATTAGGGCAATCTTAGTTGTTGATCAAGAGAAGATTGATGCGATTTAATCAGATTTATAGATAAAAAGAAAAAATATCATTTCATTTGAGAAAATTTACGGTATTATTTAATTATATCAATCATAAGTATTATAATATTTCAATAGTTGAGATAATGGGTTCAATGAAGCTAGACCATCATGTAGAACCTGGAAGAACTGAACTGCCGTTTCGTCCTATTGTGGGAATTTTCAGCAATTCGCATTCACGATCCCACCCCACCCTGCGAGATTCGAACCCAGGACCTATTAGTCTCGCGAAAAAATGTTAAACCTCTAAACCACTGAGCTGGCTTCCATTCAACAGAGTTAATGTCTAACTTCAACGAATACACGAAATTGAGCAGCACATCCACCATTGTCTCCAGAGAGTTACTATCTCACAACAAACCCGGTTGAACTCCACTGGTCATTGTTTCTCACTAGACGTTGAGGAAA
This sequence comes from Schistosoma margrebowiei, assembly GCA_944470205.2. NCBI lineage: Eukaryota > Metazoa > Platyhelminthes > Trematoda > Strigeidida > Schistosomatidae > Schistosoma > Schistosoma margrebowiei. The sequence goes on along the minus strand of OX104026.1, from coordinate 39,801,137 downwards.
TACCTCTTGAATCCAGTCATTAGTTAGCATATGTTGATTAATAAGAGAATGGGTTTTATGGAAATTAAAGTAATTTCAATAGTTGAGGTCATGAGTCAATTGATGGTAGACCACTATGGAAAACCTGGAAACACTGGATGGCCATCTCCTCCTGCTATGGCACTCCTCAGTAGTGTGCATCTGCGACTCCGCCTCGCAAGTTCTATTATTGCTAAACCGTACATGTTATGTTTTCACTGAATTACTGATTTCAGTTAACTAGTTTTTTAAATGATTATTTCAGCTTTTAAAAATAGCCTGTTTTACATTTATTTCCGGTGACAAATGAATGATAATCTTTCAATTAGATTAGAATGAGGATAAATATATATGTGACTTGTTAGACATTTAAAATACAAGTAAATTTTACCATTATGTTATGCTACAAATTATTGCTATGCTTTTTATCAAAATTTAATAATAATAATAAATATGATTTAACAGTTTGTGTATTTGTGGTGATTGTAGTAATTTTAATAGTTGAATTCATATGTAGATCCTGCTCCGCGAAATTCGAACCCAGGATCTACCAGTCTTGTGCGTGAACGCCTAACCTCTGGACAACTGAGCTGTCCGGCATCCAACGGTGTCAATGACTAACTTCAACGAATACACAAAATTGAGCGACGCATCCACCACTGTCTCCAGAGAGTTACTATTTCACAACAGATCTGGTTGAAATCGACTGATCACGGCTTCTCACTAAAACTTCAGGAAATATCTCTTGAATCCAGTCACTAATGAGCATATGTTGATTAATAACAGAAGGGATTTTTATAGATGTTATAATAATTTCAATATTACTAATCAAAAATATATATTTCATGCATTAATCTATAAAGTTGTATACTTTTCATGTTTCTACAGTTTATATATATATATATATCCAATTCTATAAGATTGAGTTTACATCCAGGTATAAATAGTTTTTGGAGAATTTGATGATTTAAAAAATTATAACTTTTGTCATGATTGTTAAATGATCAAAATGAAATGTTTATTTTTTCAAAGGTCGCTTTCATTCATAACAAAGTTTCTTGAATCATTGTGGAACAGTAGCCAAATTTAAGGTAGATTACATTTAGAAGTACTATTGGGTAAAAGCATAGAATAGATATTTCTCCTCAGCCTAAGACTTCATAGGATTGTATATCTACAATTTTGATTGATACAAGAACCTTCAGTATTCTTTGCTAGTTTACTTCATTTAGACCTTTGAATAGTTAGTACTTCCAGTTTCAAAATCCTTTTTTTTAATTCAAACGAATTCGACTACTGTATGTAAAACAAAAATGACATTAACGTTTGATTTGAATTACAGTTTACTGAAATATATGGTCTTCAAACAGAGTTATAGATGTAATAGGTTCAACACAAATTCTTTTACTTAGAATATATTTTATATTCTCAGATTAATTGTTGCACGTTATTGAAGAGTATAACAGAAAAATAGAGTTCTTAACATTCATGTTCGATGTAAATGTTATGAAATATAATAATGAGGATCGTGTTCGTTTTGTTTGTTGAGAACATATTAACTTATATGAAAGTGATTTTCTTGAACAGTTGACATTATCTAGCAAACCATTCCAAAACCCAAATAACCAAGACAGCTGTTCTATGCATGTTTATTGGTTGTATGTAAAATAAACCACTGTCAAGATCACTCAACTATTCAATGACTCTTTAGTTGTTATAAGTTACTGATGACAATTATAATCAAATCATAAGTGTTGAGCTGAGAGCATGAAAGATTTATTCAAGAAATGCATGTTTTCTGACGTTTAACTATAATTCACTGAAGATTGTTAGTTCATGTTCAACTAATCATATCTTCTTTTCAGTGTAACAAGATTAAAAGAAAGATTATGTTAAAGTGTTTTCATTAATTTCTTTATGTAAAACTAAATAACAGATTAATAAAATCTTTAAAACTTATGTATCCGACAAACATTACATACAAAAGTCGAGATCATAAGTCATTTTAAGCTAGGTCCTGGGTTCAAATCGCACGAGGCGGAATCTTAGATGAGCACTGCTGAGGAGCCCCACAAAAAGACGAAACGGCCTTCCATTGCTTTCAGATTTTCCATGATGGTCTAGCTTCAATTGAAATACACAAGGGAAAAAAGCAATAAAACATGGAGAACGCCAACCAAATCACATATTATGGCGAAACTCTGGAAGATATGGAATCCTTCACGTACCTGGGAAGCATCATCGATGAACAAGAAGGGTAGGATGCAGACGTAAATGTAAGGATTGACAAAACAATGGCCGCATTCTTACAACTGAATTACATATGGAACTCAAAATAACTGTCAACTAACACCAACGTCACAATCTTCAATGTACACGTCAAGACGGTCAGTTCTACTGTATGGAGCTGAGACGTCGAGAACTACCACAACCATCATCAGAGAAGTACTAGTATTTATAAACAATTGGCTACATAAGATGTTGAATGTCGACTGACTGAGAACAATCGGCAACAAACTACTGTGGTAGAGAACAACTCAGCTTCCAAATGAACAGGCAATTGGGAAAAGACTCTATAGGTGCATAGAATTTACATTACGGAAATCATCAAACTGTTTCACGAGACAATCACATACTTGGAATCCTGAAAGTAAAATAAAGAAGACCAAGAGACAAACTTAGTTGAAAATCGGAAGCAGGCATGAAAAGGATGAATATCATCTGGAAACAACTGTATATAATTTTCCGGGATTGAGTTGGTTGGAAACTCCTGGTGATCGGCCAATGCTCATCCACGAGGAGTAACAGGTGGAAGTAAGTCAGTAACTCATTGTAAAAATATACTTCATTTAACTAGTATTAATACAAAATACATCCAATAGATGTTTACAACAAATTTCTCTCAATTCGACAACTAAGAAAAATCAGTTGCAGTTAACAGTTTTGAAACAATTTGGTCGATAGTATCATTGTTTTCCTACACAAGAATTTGCAGTTGAAATGTATTATGAAGTTTGTACCTGACCTACTTATTGCCATGTCGATTTCAATCTGATGCAGACGTGAAGGCGCAGATCGGCAAAGAAAGATCAGCATAGCTACAACTGAAGAATATCTGGAACTCATAACAACTGTCTGTCAACCAGCACCAAAGTCACAATTTTCAATACAAATGTCAACACAGTTCTACTGTATGAGACACAAACCTGGAGAACTGCGAATGCTATCTTTCAGAAGATACAAGAGTTTATTAACAGTTGTCTACGTAAAATAATCCTCATCTGTTGGCCAGACAATATCAGCAACAACCTACTATGGGAAAGAACAAACCAGATTGCGATGGAAGAAGAAACGCTGGAAGTGGATAGGAAACACATTCGGGAAAGCACTAAACTGCATCACAAGACAAGCCCTCACATGAAATCCTCAAGGCTAAACAAAGTAGGAGAGGAAGGCCAAAGAACACATTACATCGAGAAATGAAGACAGACATAAGAAGAATGAACAACAATTGGATAGAACTGGAAAGGAAGGCCTAGGACAGAGTGGGCTGGAGGATACTAGTCGGCGGCCTTTACTACATTGTGAGTAACAGACGTAAGTAAGTAAATTTCAAGAAATCTGTTGATCATTGTTTAACAATTTAATAGCTGTGATTATATATGAAGCTCTTTGATAAAGTAGTTTTCGAATACGGATTAGTCATTTTACACAGATTATCTATTCATAGACATATAACAAATAATGAGAAAACCATGAAAGCCATTTACATAGACAAACCTAAATTCTATGTGCTGACAAGTTAAGTTCAATTTTGTCTCTTACCAGTTTTTATTTATAATCATTAAAAATCAATTTCATTTTTTGTTACTCTGCCTAATTTTAATTCAAAACAATTAAACGAACCTTCTTTAGTTAGATCTTTGTAATCACAATTGATCGATCGCTGGGTTTTGATCAATTTCATAATATATGTCAAGTCCTTCTTAGTGCAGATCGAATTACTATCGACCAAGTTGCAATGTGGCCACTAGCCTATATGACTTTGTCTTCATCACATTATGCAACTCATTCTAATAATTACAAAATTTTATCTCGTTTCTATGGTAATTTTAATTATTTTTTTCAAATTTTTTTTAATATTACAGTTTTCATATCTGGATTAGAATGAAACATTTTGTAGTCTACATCTCAATGGGTGATTTCCTATTGAGATATAACGAGATGCATATCATCACAGTGATAGTATAATCGAAATAATATTTTTTTAAATAAAATGTGATTATTATTATTATTTTAGTATTAATGACAATATATAACTACTTCAAATTTTGTTCCAAAAGATCGTTTAGTTGTTATAAAAAGTTAGGTCGTTTTATAGACATAAATTAGAGAAAAAGGGATGTATTTCCTGGAGTTCTAGTGAGAAACAGTGAACATGGGAGTTCAACCAGGTTTGTTGTGGGATAGTAACTCAGTGAAGACAATGGTGGTCGGTGTCGCTCAATTTTGTGGATTGGTTGAAGTTAGACATTAACACTGTTAAAAGGTGGCCAGCTTAGTAGTCTAGAGGTTAAGCGTTTGCGCACTAGACTGATAAATCATGGGTTTGAATCTCGCGGAGCGACATCGTGAATGCGCGCTGCTGATGAGTCCCGTAATAGGACGAGACGGCTGTCTAGTGCTTCCAGGTTTTCCATGGTGATCTAGTTTCAACTGACTCATGTATTCAATTATTAAAAAGGGATGTTCAGCAGTAATTAAAAGATAGATACTTAAAGATATCAAATTGTAAATATTGTATTATAATAAACCTATTAAATTATGTAATTCGTTACTTCGTAAAGTCAGTTATAGTCAATAAAAAGGAAACATCTGAAATTTTTATATCTGTTTCGAAAATAAACCCATATTAGTCAAATAAGATGAACTACAATCATAGATGTATAGTGGCCAGCAATGTAATCGTGAAAGCGCGTTTCGTCCGACATGAGACTTGTTAGTTATGTTCATAACTAATCAATCAAATCATTGTTTAAACGCCCGCCACGTCAATCTGGTTGGATGTGTCTCTAGACTATCGCTGTTGTATGTGACCTGCCTATTGAAGTACTTCATTATCCTGTCATATTAGTGTGACTTATAATTTTTATTCATTTCGATAATACATGCAATACTGGTCAGTATGTTTAATTTTTTTATTAATCAAATAGCTATTTTTACGTTGGGAAACAGATAAAGTTTAAAGCCAACTTGTCCTTGTTCTGACTATAGCTTTCACATAAACTCTGGGGTCGCCAGTATAGCGTTTACAGTTCTACTAGAATATCTGTGGGACAAATTAAATCCCACAGAACTCGTCAGCTGGATTTACCTGAATTCCGGACTTGATGTTCACTCTGGGACTCAGATTAAACACTTTTCGACTCAAAACCCTTCACGTTATCCACTAGGCTGCTGAATGGCTATCTGGACTCATTAGATAAGTGGATAACGTGAAGATGTTTGAATCGAAAGATATTGGGTTCGAGTCTAAAATGGGACGAAACGCACTTTCTGGATCCAGCTAATAGACACCATATACGCCTGCTTATAATGTCTGTGACTTTAGGCAATATTGAGGTCAAAATGTACTGATCAATTACAGTCCTAAACGTTAATGGAAAGATTCAAACAATCAACACGAAAATGAACATTTTTAATTACTTTCTAACAATTATAATAGCTGAGATCACGAGTCAGATGAAGCTAGACAACCATGGAAAACTTGATAGCACTAGACGGCCGTTTCATCCTATTGTGGGACTCCTCAACAGTTCATAACCACAACCCTGCATTGCAGGATTCGAACCCAGGACCTATCAGTCTCACACCAGTCGCTTAACCTATTTACTTAATCATTTACAGTAGTATTATCTATATAAACTTGAACTAACATTAAAATATTCCAGAAATTCATCAATACTCTTAAATGGAATTTGATACACAAAAGCCTTTACATTCAAATGATAACTAAATATGATAGTAAACAAACTAGATAACACTATTTAAGGATACATACATAGTATTTCACTATTAATTAAACGAACTAATAATAAATTCTCAATAGGGTCATTCTTTTGTTTGTTTATTTGTTTATTTTTCTCTTTTTTTTACCTTCAACAAACAAGAAAAATCACCGTATCCATTTAATTGTAATAATTTTGAAATGAATATTTTATTCAAACAAAAAAAACAAAAAAAGAAAATACAAAAAAGAAAAAAAAGAAAAAAGAAGCCCTGTCGATACAATCATCAATGAATTCATTTTAATTAGGTTACAGGTTAAGTTAGAGATTAAAATTTACTATAATCATTCTGTGAATATTATAATAAATCTCTAGAGATTCAAATAATTTTAATGAATTAAATATGTCAATGTTTGAAATGATTAAAAAAAATTTCATTTATTTTCAGATAGATTGTAGGTAACAAGTTCATTAATGTTAACCTTAAATAATAAAAATATAGATGAATAAGATTTTAAATAGTGTTAAGTATGTTGTGTATGTGTATGTTACTGATGATGACAGATATATAAGTAGTATATATATACATCATCAATTGAAAGTGAAATATCTAGTAACAGATAGTTAAGAGAAGATCGAAGGAAGGAGAATGAGAACAAAGAATGATTAGTGTGAAAATGAAAGAATAATGAAGTTAGAAATGATTGAATTGATATTTTATTGTATAGTTCTCAGAGTTTACTAAAAGATTCTGTAATTTTATATTCAAATATATTCGATTGTGAGATGGTGGAGAAGATTTGTTGCTCAGGTGGATGATTTTGATGAAGTTTTGTTCTCTGAGCTGGATGGTTCGGTCGTGGAGCTTTCATTGTTCTTCTGAATGACATCATCAGCACAAACTTCAGATAGAAGTGAAATGTAGGGAAATTCGAACACTTCACTGCTATATGAAGTTTGTGCTGATGATTTCGTTCAGAAGAACGATGAAAGCTCTACAACCAAACCATCCAGCTCAGAGAACAAAACTCCATCAAAATATTCGATTGTCCCCAATTGTGTTCACGTTCACTATAAGTATATGAATATCGTATCATTGAAGATTCTACATTAATATCTCCATCATAATATAAACATTATAAATGCAAAGATATAATTGTGGTTATACAGGTGAATAACAACTCTGAAATACCGGCACATTCAGTTGACGAGTCCCAAATAGCTTGAAACGCGCGTCAAACTGGATTCCACTGCTAGTCACTATCCATGTTTGTTTATAATGCTTGTTATTTAAAACAATATCGAAGTAATCTGCACAGTATGCACATATTCCAACAGGTGACTGGTCAGTTGTAGTCCTAAACAACAATGGGAAGTTTCAAACAAACAATACCAAGTGAATTTAAAGGAAAAAAATATTCTACAGATAAGTTAAAAACACGATATTTGAACGCTAGAAAATGCTTAATGAATAACAGATCATCACAAACTTATAAGATTCAGAGAAAATGGTATTTTAAAAAAATTCACTATTACTCCTTTATAACTTTATAGGTGATTATATCACAGAGTAAATCAAGAAATATTGATATGTCTTGGTTCTTTTTATATTTTCACTCCGTCTCCACTGATATGACTTCTCAATTTTTTTCCGAAATCCCCATCGCCACTGATATTTCTCTTCCGTTTGAACGCCACTTGTTATATTTGGTCGTCGCTGATTATTATGTCGGAAATGCTTATCACTTATACTCGAAACAAGGGACTTCTGCAATTCCCGCGACGCGAAAGTAAGAACACAAAGACTGGTATAAGTGATGATTCATTAACCCCAAAACACCATGACGACAACCACGACGGCCCTAATCAAAAACACATTCATTTATATATTGATTCGTAGACCCATTTTGATTAATAATTAGGATGAAATCACATAGATAAAAAATACTCATAGTTATAACATATCACATGCTGATCATAATTCGTGTCAATTGAATACACGAATATCGGATGTTATACAAAATAAAATATCATACGGGAAAACAAAAGCGAATACTACACATTGAATTAAAACGGAAATAATGTTGAACAAAACTTATAATCAGTAAATCAATCGAATTTCGACTTTTCTTCGCGTCATATCAGACATATAAATATTGCACTGACCAGGATCTATATTTCATTCAGATTACTTAACTTGTATGAAACAAAATATTCAAAATGTGACCAGTAGAATTCTCCCATATGGGGTGTAAGGATATTACTTACCGAAGACTAAGGAAGATCGTTGTATAACATTGTGGACTGCTTGGAATTAAACGTTAGCATTATTGAATACCGGCTCAGTGGTCTGGAATTTAAGCGCTCACACGAGATCGAAGATTCCGTGTTTAAATCCCGCGTATGGATACGTGTTGCTCACTGCTGAAGTGTCTCAAACTAAGACAAAACTGGCATCTAGTGTTTCCAGACTATCAATGGCGGTTTGATATTGATCTGTTTAAACTTCCAATAAAATCCAACGATCTCAACAACCTCAAACTGAAAATGTTCATGTCATCACTAATGACTACGTTTGAAAGGTAATTCTTGTAATCCTAGTGAGAAGCTGTGATTAGTGACGTTCATTCGTATCGAATGTGGGGCAGTTACCAACATTTACTTGACCAAACAATAACCTACACGTTTCGTATGTTATCAGTAAAAAAACGTGTCCATCGATTTATTTGCGTTTATCAAATAAAATACATTCTTCGGATGAAATGAAGGATCCAATTCGGTTTACTTTGATCTAATCACAAAAGAACTTTAATCATGAGAAATAGCACAAGTCTATAAGTTTAATTTACAGATAAATAATTAGTAAATGATCATACTTTGTTTTTCTGGTCAGCGTTTTTATAGCGAGTTCGTTTTCTACGGGATTGGGTCTCCAACCCCATTCCAAACCCTCCTGCTTTACCAGGGCTTGGGACCGGCAGTGACTCTAAAAGAGCTACAGGCGGAGTTAGTACATGATCGTGGGTAGATAATTTAAAATGTTCCAAGATTAACACTCAACTAACATCTAATAATTCTGAATTTAATGAAGATAGAAATTCTAAGCTACTGAAATTTGACTGACATGTTCAAATAAAGAAACAGTTCCCGTTATTTTTTTATCCCAACAGTAATATTTATTATTGGTTATATGTTACCGTAATTCACTTCTAGTTCACGATTTTACCTTTTAACCAATTCACCACGTATTTTATATTTAGTTACATTCACTAATATTATTTACGTTATACTTTTCTTTACTACTATTCTCATCCCATTGTATGCTGTTTAGCAATAATAAATCAGGTTATATCAACGGAATGTATATTAAAAAGATGAACAGATATTCTAAAATAACTTTAAAAGTAATACAATGTTTTGATTTGCCATTTGGCGCCTTCCCCAACAAAGTTCTGTATAGTAGTGGCAGTAGTAATACACTGTTATCATATATAATAATTTAGTCAAATAAGACTCCGATCTATGTATCTCCACGTTGTTGACTGAGTATATATATATATATATATATATATATTCGAAGTTGTTGAGGTTAGACTATAATTTATGGACGACCTTTGAGTCACGCTAGACTGACCTTCAGAGTGTCTACCTAATAGCCAGTACCAAATGAGGGTTATAAACCCTTGTGAGGTATTAGAATTATAATTTACAGTTAATAGTTAGGGTTAGGGATTAGATTCAGGGTTTTCATCACGAACTGACATCAGCTGTAATGCCAAAACTGTTTATCCGAATAAATGAGTGAATTTCATACCAAAATCCAAACTTGTTATATATGATTGGTTTGTCCATAAATTATTATCTCGCCGCTGTTTATAATATACAGCATAACCATCTTAAACTTTGAAATACTTGCAACTAATACTTCGGAAGACACATTTATTGATATACATCAAATGGATGATGTTACACTATGAAATTATAAAGGATATTGGTTTGAGTAAGATCTAAAGTTCTTATATTGTTGATAAAATTGGCCTATAATTTAATTCTTATTATTTCGATTATTAACTTTGCCTGTAGCTCTTCTACAGTTACTGCCACTCCCAAGCCCGGGTAAAGGAGGAGGGTTGAGCATAGGGGCGGTAACTTCATCCTGTAGATAAACGTTTTCTAAAAAAAAAAAAACGCCAACGATATTAAACATTTTCATTATTATTAGTAGTATGTAAACTAAATCTATGGATTCTTCTTCATTAACATTCAATGTCATTCCTTAGACATCAATACGTTTGTCTACTTTTTTATTACCAAGATCTAAATTATCCAATTACTTTTCAGTAACAATTAGATTACAAGTCGTTATCATCAGCTTTATTGAATCTCATATACAAATGGAAAATTTAGCATTGATTCAAAAAAGGAAGTTCTAAACGGAAATATAAATTTCAGTAAAGGAAGTAGATTTTTCGATTATTCAGAAACGCAGTTGATTTTTTTCCATTTTTTGTGTTCAAGAAATAATTCATTTATCTCAATGATTTAATGAAACACTTTCAAATCTAGATCAAGTTTCTTTTTTCAACTAAGTATAGTTATCATATTTCGATCAGATAAGAGATAGGATGATAATTGAAAACAATTAGTTCTTTTGATAAGTTTCGATAATACAATGAGAAAATGAAACCTCTTTTATGTGTTCCAAAAAAAAACAATTTGTTCTTACCTTTAACCTACCTTGGTAATACTGGTTTCTTATCTAGAGTGGTTATTACATTGTTTTGGTGTACTTGATTTCTTTTTCTTCGTTACGGTTTAACTTTACCTGTCTATATCTATATATATACCACATAAGAATTATAATTGCTATATGTTAACAAGTTAATGTGAGAGGATTCTTCTGAAATACAAAGGTAACAAAATAAAATACCAACCTTCTATGATACTATACACTGTTGATATTCCAGTTTCAAATACATTTTATTTTGGTGGAGTTTTGTTCTCTGAGCTGGATGGTTTGGTCGTGTTGGTATTTGCTGATCCTGTAGTGTGCATCCGTTATCATGAGGTGTACCATTTTTCTTCTACTTTGCTCAGCTATTCTCCATCCTAATGGCGAAGACACTCATGGAGAAAATATAGTTGTTCTCGAGTGGAAGCCTGCCTTTTGGCGAAATTCTCCCATTTTCGAACAACGAGAAGTGGATGAAAAATGGTACACCTCATGATAACGGATGCACACTACAGGATCAGCAAATACCAACACGACCGAACCATCCAGCTCAGAGAACAAAACTCCACCAAAATCATCCACCTGAGCTACAAATCTTCTCCACCATCTCAAATGTATTTTATATTTAATATTTTGTAGGATTATCTTTGGTATTTGTGTTTAATATAATTAAAAAGGATTTTATGAATATTAAAGTAATTTTAATTATTTAGATCGTAAGTCAACTGAAACCAGAACATCATGGAAAACTTAGAAGCACTGGATGGCTGTTTTGTCCTATTGTGGTACTCCTCAATAGCGCGCATCACACTATTGCATGTGATCACATTTTTTTTCAAAGTACACAGATCAACAAACACATAACTCATCACCATTCTGATCACTGACTTAATCAAAGTTTACCAAGAATATAAAAGTATTACTTTGCCAATATTACCATTGATATAATCTATGTCATTTGTCTGATATCTAAAAATATAAAAGAAATTCTTCAGTATACATTATAAATGTTTATTTCAACGCCTTTAATTTAATTATTTGTATTATTATTATTACTATTACAACTACTGTTTACACATCTTCTACGGCATGACAGAGTATTAACAAATTAAACTATCAAGATAATTACCTTTTAATTAATTACTTTAATATTTTTGAATAAAAAAAAACAAGAGACTAATAATCCTGTATGTCTAGAAAAAATATACGCATCTCCTTCCCTCTCCCCCCTCTCTCGCTCTCTTCTTCTCCCCTCTCTCTGTATCTAAGTATTACAAATTGAAGTGGATATTTTAAAAAATAATAATAAGGAATCACTGACAGTAAACAAATTTTATTCATCTATAAAACAAATAGAAACTTATGATTTACATAATTACAATCATCATTGGCAATACAATTTGATAAAGTAATTGTACAATGACTAATACAAAATGGGAACGAGTTGAAAAAAAAAATTTATTTTTCTATTTTGCTAAATGATAAATGTGTTTTATCAAAATAGTAACAATAAAATATTAAACAAACAAATAGGGGGGGATGAAATTATCAATAATAATAATAATAATTAGTGAGAAGTCATTATTATTATTATTATTATTATTATTATTATGAATAGTACTATACATATTAATTTGACAATGAAAGATTAGGATACAGAAAAGTCAATTTTCATTTTGTGTTTGCTGTCGGTAGTATGTTAATAAAGATCAAAGTAATATGTGTGTTAGGGAGGAAGGGGGGGGAGAAATGTAATTACGTACAAATATTTTTTTTAAAGTGTTACTAAATGGAATGAGTAAGCTCGATGACACATACATAAGTATATGATACTAAGCTATATATATGAGAATATTTAGAAATTTCGTTTATAATCTGTAATCATCCAATTTTCTGAATGGGATGAAACATTTAAACAATTCTGAGATCCTGAGTCTTGAGTTCGAATCTCGCAGGGTGTAGGATCGTGGATGTGCACTGATGAGGAGTCCCATACTAGGACGAAACGGCCTTCCAATGCTTCCAGGTTTTCCATGATAGTCTAGCTTCGATTGACTCATGATCTCAATCTGTGAAATTTCTAAAATCTCCACAAGCCTCTTCAGATAATTCTGAGATCACTAATGAGTTTTGTTGTTGAATGGATGAATCAATTTAGTTAATAGTTCGTTTCTGGAACATTTTTTAAGAAATTCTGATTGTGTTATTCTACTAGAATCCGTTTTTCATATCATCCTCATAGTCGAAATAGCTGGTTCTAAGGGAATATAAAATAAAAACTTAGGTATAGAAGAGGCTTTGGAGTTTCCTCGTTTCAAGCCTAATCTTTATTTACAAAACAAACCAATCAATCTCTCATTTTACTGTTGTCTACAATTCTATTCTTCCTAAATAATGTACCACTTTCCACTATTTTCTAATTCATTAACAAGCACTAATTAGTTTTTATTACAACAAGTAATTATTCTAGTCAGAATAGAATATCGGCTAATAGTAGGAAATTTTCACTTTAATAATAACTTGTCATTTATTATATGCCTGTATTGATACATTACGTTGAATTTCAAATGCCTAGTTCATTGTCCATTAAACTACTGAATTCAGATAGCCAATGAACTGTGAAATGAGGTCGATAGATCCTAAGTTCGAATCCGGCGAGGCGGTTCTTGGACACGCACTACTGAAGAATCCCGAAACAGGACGGAACGGTTGTTCAGTTCCTCCAGGTTTTCCATAATGGTCTACCTTCAATTGACTCATGGTTTCAACTATTGAAATACGTGTTATCTGTTAAAAACTCCAGTCATTGTCAGTTTTGGGACATATACATCCTACTAAGAAGTCTCATATTAGGACTTACCGAGTAATTTCTAGTTTCTGAAAGTTGTCTTTTTTCGATTAGTGAACTAAATAAAATCAAGATATTTTTACAACTACTCATACAAATAAATAGACACTTGTTATGTTGGATTATTTTCTCTCTTGTAAGCTCATATTTTTTCATCCAGTAGTTGTTAACATATTAGTTCTTAGAAAGACAATAGTTATTGTTTCTTACTTATGGATTGAATAAATGAGTAGTAATTTTTTTTCAAATTATGACTTTACATTTAATTGTATGAAAGCTGAATATGGTATTCCAATTGTAAACATTTAATCTAATGTTGCTAGGTATGGAGCTATTACGAGTCCACTTAATCTGAGAACGAGAACAAAGACTCAGTGACCAAAGACTAGTAAGCCAGCAATTCGATGCGTCCCAACCCCGCTAACTTGAGGGCGAAGTCCAAGCTTGGAGTGGGAAAGTATATTCTGCCAACAGCCAGAAACTAGAGATCCCAAAAATTACCACGCATTATTCTTATCGGGGTACAACAAATGTGATAGTCGTAAAGGTTATTTAAAGCAGATAATTCACTTCAATGACTTTTACGACTATATCATCGAAAATAGAGGATTACTGATTCAAATAAACGTTACTCGATTCATTAAATAACATATTCTTCATAGTGGTCATTTATATATAAAGGAATAATTAATATTTTAAATCCTATTATCACTATAATCATCATATGTTCATTAGTCTTCAAGGATTATTTCCTGGAGTTCTAGTGAGGAACATTGATTAGTGAAGTTCAACCAGATCTGTTGTGAGATAGTAACTCACTGAAGATAATGGTGGATGGTGACGCAATTTCGTGGACTTGTTGAAGTTAGACATTAACATCGTTGGATGCCGGCCAGTTCAACTATCTGTAAGTTAAGCGTTTGCGCGCGAGGCCGATAGGTCCTCGGTTCTTATCACGTGAGGCGTGATCGTAAATGCACACTGCTGAGAAGTTCCATACTACCATGAAACGGCCGTCTAGTGCTATTAGGTTTTCCAAGGTTGTTTAGCTTCAATTGACTCATGAATTCAAACCTAATACTTTAAAAAAAGCAAATGATAATTTTTTTAGTCATTTTTCTCAACTATTCATATTCTTTAACAATTATTGATGACTAGGCTTTGTCCATTTTATTATCCTGTGTTTCTATCAACATGAAATACTTCGCTTGTAGCTCTTCCAGTCCTAGTACCAGTCCCAAGTCCGTGTAAAGTAGGAGGAAGGTTGGGCATGAGGTCGGCAACCCCATCTCATATAAAACAACTTTCCTATAAAGACAAAACAGATGCTGACCAGAACAATCAATATAAAAATGTGAATGGCGTAATCTTTGGTAATGAATAATTACATAACTCTGAAGAAATACGATATTACATGTTGATGCCTGTATTTCTATTCTAATTTATATATATATTATTCATAATTGCACAAAATTCACACACTATGATGCATTCCATATAGAACATAATATATTTATCAATGTGTTTATATGATTCCATAGTAAATGAATTCAAAGAAACTTGATATTCTACAATGAATTAGTTCAAAAAGCCTTAGTGAATAATGAATCAAGTAAACAAGTCTTATATTAGATCAGTATATATATATATATATATATATATATATATATATATATATATATATATATATATATATATATATATATATATATATGCCAGTAATGAGATGGGTAACTCCGTGGTCTAGAATTGGTTACCATATATATAAGATAAACAAATGTGCAAATTGCTTCATAATTATCTACCATATTATTTGCCTTTGATCATTAACATATATTATTTACATTGCCATAAATATAACACAGTACTCTTGTTTGCAGCTGAACATAAAGAACAGTAGTATGGACTACGTTATGGTATCAATATATGTATATATATGTATATTATTACTTCAACTTGATAACGGAAACTGGTTGTTTTACATTTTAATAATAAATAAACTACAAAATTGGACAGCTTAAGTAATCAAATTTCAATTAAGTCTGTTAACTTCTTATAGATTTTACATGGAATTACTTGGAATAAATTGAGATAAACATGAATAATATCGTTGATAGTTACAATTTAGACTTATCACTATAGAAGATCTTTTATTTAAAGTAACTATCCTATAACCAATTTCGATTATGGTTAAGCCCTTTTCATTAACTTACTTAACACAGAATGTTATTAGAACAGTAAATATTCGCGGAACAATGGTGGAAGGTAATGGAAGCACAAAATGGCTGTAATTAGCACAGTTAAACAAAAGCACGTTAAAATAAGCACTGGTACAGTTGGTTATAACAATGATTGTTTTCATTAAACCAGTCGTGTTCTCGTGATAAAAGTGAGTCACTACAAAATATTAAAGCTAGCAACTATCCCAAAACTAATTTCGATTATGGTTAATTTTGGTTAAGGCCTTTTATTAACTTACTTAACAGATAATGTTACTTGAATAGTAACAATGAGCATATTTTTTGTACCGTTATAATCACTAGAGCACATAACAGACTCGAGTTAAGATGTTGATTACTTAAATATCACTCGATGATTCATTCTCTCCCCCCATTTATACATGTACTCAAATCATATTATTAGTGCTTGCTTTGTCTTGACTATAAATTTACCTACGTAATTGCTCGCATATACATATTCGCTTCTCCGCTTCAAATTCGTTTGATATGTTTATAGCTTTATGATGTGCTTTATTCACTAATAAACTGTAATTATCGCTTCTCATTAATTTCCGATTTTCAAACACCGTTGAGATTTATATTATAACAGTTATCCAGATGATCGATTAACGAAGCAAAACTACTACATATTCTCCTTTGGTGTTATATACTACTTTATTAATTAGAGATGATTTATTGTTCATTTGTTTTAATCATTGAATAACTAAAGTCTGATATATCTTAGAAGCAAATTTACTAACACGAATAATAATAATAATAAGCCGAAGAAGAGGAGGGAGACCAAGAAGAGAAAGAAGACGAAGAAGAGGAAGAAGAAGAAGAAGAAAAGAGATAAAATATTGAATAGAATAGTAAACAAAGTAATTAGACCACCTAGATTGTTTTAAACTAAATGGAGAGTATGATAGAATTAGTTGAACACTAATAAATAATTAATATAATTTGTTACATTTAATGAAATCCGATTAGAAAACTGTTTCCCTTTGATGAATAGATTATGTAATAAAATTTTTTTTATTTGTTTATTGAGTATCATGTTATTTTGATGAATATAAGTTTAACTTAATAAGGAGAGAGAGAGGGGGGAGGAGACATTTTATTGTTGTTGCACAAATGATTAAACCTAGAATGTATATGGATTTGTTCTGATTTGTTTTGAATGATGTTTTACTTGTCAATTTCTAATTCTTATTGATTATCAGTATAGGGGTTATGGAGATTGTTAAGTTTTGATTGAGATCATGAACCGATTGATATTAGACCACCATTGAAAACCTGGAAGCACTGGATGGCCGTTTCGTTCAGCCGTGCGTATCCACGATCCTGCTCGCATGATTCGAACCCAGGGCCTTCGGTCTCTCGTGTGAACGCTTAACCTACTGAACCACTGAGCTGAGTAGTCTCACAATAGGACGAAACGATAATGTACCTGGATATAGATGTAAATGGAATGAAGGAGTTCGCATTATTATTTATAACACCATCTGAAGAAGTGACTTACACTAAGCTTCGAAACGTCAGAAAATCTCATTTTTCTACTCATTGGGATACTATTTATTTATAACAATCTACCCAATGCTCAATTTATTCGAAATTATCAAATCAAACCTTGGTAATGATACCTTCAAACAATATTAGTGATAACAAAAAGAAAGAACTAAATTTTGGATGTATGCAATTGTTGTATATAATTTTGCAATCATTATGTTCATCATAAAAAGCTATTAAACTTTTTAAAGAAATGGAATATCATTGAAACTAATTTAAAGCTCAGATAGATAGTGGTTAGCAGTGGAATCCAGTTTGACATGGGTTTCGTTCTATTTGGAACTCGTCAGCTGGGTATACCTGCTAGCAATTGTCCATCTTCACCTATAAATCTTGTGACTTAAGGAAATATCGAGGCAGTCTGCATAGGATGTGCATATGCCAATAAGAGACTGATCAGTTTAGGTCTTAAACAACAACAATCGGAAGATACAAGTAAACAATACCAAGTGAATTAATTTAAAGCTCTTTGTTTGAATGGTAAATATTAAGATAACAGTAGATTCAATAAATACAATTAATCAACCGTTATTTGATTTCTGCGCTTTGTTTAATTTGTAAATTATGTTTACTAAGAGCTTATAGAGGAGAGAAATGCCTTATTTTACATAATTAATAAGGAAGCTAAACATTTGATAACTATAACTACACAAATACCAGTCTTCATTTGATTTTCATGAACTATCTCAATTGTTTGTGATGCATTGTTGATAAACATATTAAAGCTAATATGATCCGCTAATCATCTACCTGGACATATTATGTTTGATAAAATTGAATTGATGTGACTTTCATACTATTCAAGTTATACAGTAGAAATTATAGTTGAATTATTGCATTTGTCTTAATTTCGTTCCATTATGTATGGAAATACAGGCATTCATATGCTTATGCCCCCAAATGCCGTGGTACGGCCGAGAGTGGGGAGAGTCAGCTCTCCCAGTCGAAGTGCTCCCACATGGCCACGTGCATACAGCCATTGACGGGTAAGTCCTACTCACTGCCTTCTCGTACCACGGGTGTTGTTTACCAAATTAAGAGGTGCTTTAACTGGGTTGGTGGACATGGAGAGTTCACCTAGGAGAGTTGGAAAATCCTGATTGCAAACCAACGGTGTAGATGGTCTCCAGGATCATGAAGGAACAAATGGCGCATGAACCAAACGTCGGTCATCGGCTACCATGGGACTGCATCTTCTTACATTGCTCTACTGCTTTGTGGATTAGACCTTTAGGTCAAAGGCTCAGGGTGTGGCCCCCTAAGAAAACCACTTGCTTCGGTTTGTGCACCCGGACAATATCCCATCCCTCACACAAATCAAGTGATTAATGTAGAGCAAATGTATTTGGTGGCTCCTTGTATCAATGTTTATGTGTTCATATATATATGAACACATTGTATACAATATCAAAAAGATGTGTTTGAATTTTCAAGACAACACGTTTATAGGAAACTTGTCAATACAAATTATCTAAGCATAATTACAATAGTAATCTTTACTATATTTATACTGAAAGATATATCACACACGATAGTATATTATATAATATTAGGACAACTTTCAACCTGTTTACGACTTGATGTCTAATTAGAAAGAAGTAGTACTGACTTATGGGTCTGATGCAGATGTGAAAGCGCTGATCGATAAAGCATACCAGCATATTTACAACTGAAGAATATCTGGAACTCAAAACAACTGTCTATCAACCAACACCAAGGTTAGGATTTTCAATACAAATGTCAACACAGTTCTACTGTATGGGGAACGAACCTGGAGAACTACGAAAGACATCATCCAGAAAATACAAGTGTTTATTAACAGATGTCTGAGCGAAATACTCCGCATTTGTTGGCCAGACACTATGAGTAACAATCAACTGTGAGAAAGAACAAACCAGATTCTAGCGGAGGAAGAAATCAGGAAGAGCTGAAAGTGGATAGAACACACATTGAAGAAAGCACCCAACTGCATCACAAGACACGCCCTCACATGAAATCCTCGAGGCTAAACAAAAGGGAAGAAGAAGACCAAAGAACACATTACACCGGGAAATAGAGATATACATGAGAAAAATGAACAAGAATTGGATGGAATCAGAAAGGAAGGTGGTGGACAAAATGTGTTGGAGAATGCTGGTCTGCGGCCTATGCTCCATTAGGAGTAACAGGCGTAAGTAAGTACTGACTTGTATTTATAAAAAAAACATGTAAAGTCTGTTTAACTTCGACATTCATTATGGTAAAGTTTGAAATTAGTTAGTTTTTTTTTTAATCAATTTTTTCTCATTCCATTCACCGGAACTAAACCAATATTTGAACATAAGTTATCTTATACCTTATTATTATATGCCGGAAGTATTAGAGTTATGTAGAATATAAAGGAAATTGATTTTAAGTTGAGTTACTACTATATAAATAGTATGCTTTTATATTTGAAAAACATGTAACCATAGAATTATTAGATTTAATATTTTCAAAGATTTGTAGATTGTATTCATCACAGACTAATCTAAGTTGGGATATCATTGAAAGCCAAGACGCTGCTAAAACTAGCAAGCTATCAGAAGAGTGTTTATCAACGACAAACTCGTTGGGTGGCATCTTCAAAGTATTAAACAGCTGATTTTGTCGTAGTGATTATCGCTTCAAAAATATCAAACTCAAAACTTTCGTGTCTTTAGGTAAATGTTGAACTATTTAAACCATTGGGTATAATTCCAACTTCAACCAAATTGTAATTTACCACGATGATCATTCAATATCACTAATGATAACTGTTTGACACGGTATGTTTTAATTCTACTAATCACAACTTTTCATTAAAACTTTAAGAACATCTTGAAACAAGTCACTATTAAGTACGAACTGTAATTTTGTCTTGTTTAAGCTTTGATGAATGAAGTACTCCAAAGTATTTGTGTACTTATTATTAATAATCAGTGGCTTTATTCAATATTAGATTTTGGTACAATATAGAATTCTCAAAACAAAGTATTTCAACAAGTTTCCTTTTCTTATTTCTCCATTGATCCTGATGACAAATATTGAGTGATTGCCCGTTAAGTGTAAGCAGTTCAGGAATCGATAAATGAACAGTGTTCATTCTTTTCAATGCATATTGCCAGCTACCACAATGTCACGGTGTTGGGATCCATTTGTGGACCAATAAAAGTGGATGGATTGATTTCTCAGTTGCACACTGAGTCTTTGTTCTCGTTCGCAGATTAAGTGAACTTGTGATAACTTCGAACCTAGCACACCGATTGAACGTTTTTCGTAACTTGTACAGCGGAAGGTTGTAAACACTTTGCGAACGCACCCGAATAGGTTATTTGATTGACAAACATGATGATAAGTTGAAAAAAAGCAAAAAGTAGATAAGGTGTTGAAATATTCAGATGGCAGTAACACGTAACCTAGTGAAATACTTTCGTTACGTACCAATCATTTCGTTTATCTACATGATCCTCTATTGTTTTACGAATATTCTTAGGAACGGTGTACAAAACCGTTTAGATTCTCAAGGTAAATCGAAGTATACACTGAAAGACTTCTAATCCGATGATTGTTCATACTGTTTGAAATTGATCTAAGATCTTTATTTAATTATATACATTTTTGAAAGATATGCTATCTATGCAAGAATAAGGAATGTGGCCAGAGAATGAAAATGTTGTAATTCCACTTGCAAAGCGTTTACATACTACATACACATAACCTCCAGTCATCCGTTTGCATCTCCCAGTGTATCCTGCCACCTGAACTGTTTTCTTGTTCGCTTTATATGTATTTTGCCAAAACCTTACTTTTGATCCAATCAAAT
This sequence comes from Schistosoma margrebowiei, assembly GCA_944470205.2. Classification (NCBI taxonomy): domain Eukaryota; kingdom Metazoa; phylum Platyhelminthes; class Trematoda; order Strigeidida; family Schistosomatidae; genus Schistosoma; species Schistosoma margrebowiei. Next base: position 39,779,920 of record OX104026.1, on the reverse strand, counting down.
TGGCGGCTTGCTTAAACATCTGAGTTACCTATTTCTTCCCTTTAGATATTTCTATAAGTTATCTATTTTTGCTTGTTTTAGCACATCATCATGTTTGTCAGTCGCATAACCTATTCAAGCGCGTTTGTTAATTGTTTACAACCTTCCTCTGTACAGGTTACAAAAAACTACAATCTGTGGCATCATAGTGGCTATGCATTGGAAAGAATCAACATTATCCAGATATCGATTCCTGAAGTACTGACATTTAACCTCAAATCACTCAACATTTGACATCAGGATCGATCATGTTTTGCTTTAAAATTGCAATAGTAATTTCACTACAATAAAAACTTTTTATTCTGTCATCCATATAATTAAAATTTACTGCTATTTTAGCAACATTGTATATTTTGCATACGTAATTGATTAACTTCCGTTGTTTACTACAGTTACATAAACAAAATTTACTGTTGACACTTTTTTCAATAGTTGAGATTATGAGTCAATTGAAGCTAGACAACCATAGGAAACCTAGAAGCATTAGATGGCCGTCTCATCTATGTATGGAACACCTCAGCAGTGTGCATCCACGATCCCGCCTTGCGAGATTCGAAACCAGGACCTATCGGTCTCATGCGCGAACGCCTGACCTCTAGACCACTGAACTGGCTGGCATCCAACAGTATTTATGTTTAACTTAAAACAATCCACGAAACTGCGCCACCTTCCATTATTGTCATCAGTGAGTTACTATCTCACAACAGATTCGGTCAAACTCCACTGGTCACTGCTTCTCACTTTTCTTCCATTTATATTTGTTTAATAAATGTAGTGTGTATATTTCTATTTTGACAATCATTGTAAATTATTCTAGACTTAGTTTAATGAAATTCTTAGTGGGGACAACCAATTTACAGAGTTCTTTCGATAAAATGTGACAATCATACATTAAATATATTCCGTTTGTAAATCTTATATCAGTTTTCCTTTACATTCTTCATGATTTTTCCAATTCTCAATGTATTTCTGTTTACTTCAGATCAATCTACCCAACTTTCTTTTGACATGCATTTAACTTCTTATCGGTGTTACATACTACTTATATCGACAGACATAAATAAAATACACCACAATAGGACTTAATTTTAACTATAGGATAAGTAGACATTCAAATGTAAAAAACGAAACTGTTGTATATATTTCAGTGTTGTTCATTAGTTAACAAATCAGACTTACTGGTTAGCGTTTCTTTTTTAGCAAGGTTATTTTCTACGGGTAGGATTGATTATTCAATGCTTAACCTTCCTCAATTGTTTGAACTTGACACTGGTAGTAACCTTAGAAGACCTACAAGCGGAGTTTAATAAACCAGAAGTGACTAGTAAATTTTAAAATCAATTGTTTGTTACTTTTATTTATTAATTTAGTTGAATATTTGTGATCAGTGATCTTTGTTTCCCAGAAAAACATTATGTAACTAACTGACTTGAAATTTAAGAAAAAATAATTTTAATAATCCCCCTTTTCAAATATTCAAAAACTACAATTTGATTGAAGAAATGTTATCTGAATAAAACACTAATAAGATAACAGGACATACATTACGCCAATCATCAAAATGCATTAGGAGGCAAGCTCTAATTTGAAATCCGGAAGAGAAGCGGAAAAAAAAGAAGGCCAAAGAACACACTACATCGGGATCTACACAAATAGTATATAACGGTGCTTAGGCATAGAATGTATTCCAGTAGAGGGTCAATGAAGAAAGAACGGGAACGGAACGCAATTGGTATGAAAATGCATGAACAATGAAATCTGAGACAATGGATTGATGTTCGCAACAGGAACAGTCAAATTTGATATGATAGATTGATATTTTGCAAATTAACGATTTACTATATGGTTCTCACATTTTATTGACATGCTCTGTAATTTTTTACTCAAATATATTCGGTTGTCCCCACTGGAGTTCTTGTTCGCTACACTATCATTTGATAGGAATTACTTGATATGAATTTTTAGACTAATGGTGGAGTATATGATATGGATTTGGTTTTATTTGAGAATAGTCAACTAGATGTATCCGCATCCCAGTGTTGGTAATCACACTAAAAATCGATTCTAGCACCTTTGATTTTAAGCACACAACATGTTATCTATCGAATTACTGAATGTAGATTGTCACTAGGTTGTCCAACGTCAATAAATTTAATTTATAAGTGTTTTTATCTTCTAGCAGATATTTAAGATGGTAATTGATTGATTTCTGTTGGCACTAATAAGTCCTAATACGAACGTTTAAATATTCGATTCTTCGTCATTACATAACCTAGTGTTTGTCTGAACTTTTTAACTCAGAAGATAACTCGTTAGGTATTTATAAACAAAAGTACTTAGTTTCAGTTCTCTCTATAAACATAAATGTTGAGGTTCAGGTACATCTAGCTCATCATTTCACTGATAACCTCGCTTCAACTTTGTTAAAACTTGTAATTCATTCAAGATGAACTTATTTCTACAAAGACAAGATAATTATAGTTCTTAACATCATCAACGTGAAGACACAAACCTTTATAATAATGAATAGCGTTTCTTTTCATTCATTTATTCACATAATAGATATAAATTAACGCTCAAAGACACTTACAAGTCTACTTTAACATTAAATATACTATCTTAGTTTGCATTCAGAATAAACATTGTCTTCATGACTACAGGTGTATAAACTAAATTTTGGATAGTATCATTCATTATCATAGTAGCATTCATGATAAATAAAACTAAATAAACTAGATAAACCATCTGTAACTGAATGAACTTCAAAGAGGATGGATGTCATAAAAGATAAGCTAGAACTTCTTCATAACATTAACATGATAAGAATAAGTTAATCTAATTGAAAATGAATTATTAGAAATTGTAATTTAATAAACAATCATTTTATAATGATATGAATAAGATTTGTTATTTTATCAAAAGTTCTTTTATGGTATTTAGATATTTAAAGATATTTAAGGGTTCCTTTTCGAATAAACAATAAAACATATCATTATGTTGCTCTTGAGTTCGACTAAATGGAAGGACTCTCAAATGCTACGTTCTTAATCGAATCAATTCTCTAAACTCATACATTTCCGAGATGATAAAAAATATCAACGAGAGAATTTACGCAGTAGAAGTGTGGTGTGTGCTACTTATATTGACATAAGTAGTATATGATGTAAGTCGTGAACAGAAGGTCTGGCAGCAGAGAGACAAGAGGATCGAACAGTAAAGAATGGAAACAAAATGCAATTTGTATGAAAATGCAAGAACAATGAAGTCTGAGTCATTTTGAGACAATTGATGAACATCTTGCAAATTAAGCATTTACTTTATGATTGTTAGATTTTATTAACAAATCCTGTAATTTTGTGTTACCTAAAGATATCTAAGAACTCTTTCTCAAATAGAGAATTAGACATATTTTTATTCAATTTTTCATTCATTAAATTAGTATGCTGAGGAGTCTTATACTAAAACGAAATGATCGTCTAGTGCTTCCAGGTTTTCTATGGTGATCTAGTTTCAAATGATTAACTAATAAAATTAGTATATTTCAGTTTAATTGTTTTCCTTATTTTAATGTAGTTTCAATGATCAGACTAGATAACATTTTGAATTGCTTACAATTGACCGAACAAAAGAAACTGTGAACCAGGTTATGTGTTAAATATTACCGATGAATACAAAATATAGTTAATTAATAGCTCCGCCTGAGGTCCCCTTGCGGATACTGCCGATCCTAAGCCTGAATAAAGCAGAAAGGTTAGCTATGGGAATAGCGATCTCATCCAGTAGAAGAATAAGTCGCTAAGAAAACGCTAACCAGAAATGTAATAAGTTGAGTAATGAAGAATCCTATATTTTAAATCATTGTCTCGACTATATAGGAAAGAATGACTTTTTTTATAAAGATTAATGGTTATGAGTGTTAATGATGGGATCTGTTAATGATTTTGATAGAGTTTTGTTCTCTGAGCTGGATGGTTTAGTCGTGGAGCTTTCATCGTTCTTCTGAATGACATCATCAACACAAAGTTCAGGTATAAGTGAAGTGTTCGAATTTCTTCATATTTGCTGATGATATCGTTCAGAAGAACAACGAAAGTTCCACGACTAAACCATCCAGCTCAGAGAACAAAACTCTATCGAAATCATTCACCTGAGCTACAAATCTTCTTCACTATCTGTTAGTGATTTTCATTTCATTATGAAATTTTCAGTGACTTAACGTGGTAGTATGAGATACACAACAAATTGCAATTTATTAATTTGACTATTTTGATAAACCTCTTTTACAGTCCAATCAAAGTGAAGGTGAATTAGATAGAGTGAAAGACTGAATGATCGTTTATAAAATTATAACTCAAGGTAGGTGAACCTTCAAAAATAGAAATAAAAGACTATTAATACGTATTTGACTATAATTCAATTGTACACATAAGAAACGGTAAATAAGATTTGAACTAGTTAAGTTACCTTCAAAATATTGCATGACAGAGAAATAGGAAGGATCTAAACAGTTCTCCAACCACAAATAATCAATGTTTAATAATTTAGATAACGATTGCTTCATACCAATGAAGTAAACTGTTGCGACTTTAAACCCAGATAGTTATCACGTGATTTATTCGCCAATCGAAATACGACTTATCCAATTTCAGTACTATGCTAAACCGATGAAGTTCAATCGGTATGAGGAGCCTAGCGTCCCTGTTGATCTTTTGTTCGCTTAGCCCTTCGTTAGTTTAAAGGGAGTGTTCATTGGGTTATCCGAGATAAGCTACTTTACAACATTAACTCAACATTTATATACGTAGACCGATTTAATGAAATAAGAAACTTTAAATTTTCACAAACAAATGTAAATCATCAATTTCTTTCATATTGTTACATCTCGATATTATCAGAAGGGGTTTGTGGAGATTTTAGAAATCTCACAGATTGAAATCATGAGTCAGTCGAAGCTGGATTGGTTGAAGTTAGACATTAACACCATTGGATGCTGGTTCAGTGATCTGGTTGGTTAAGCGCTCGCGCGCGAGACTGATAGGTACTGGGTTTGAATCTCGCGTGGTGCTGGATCGTGGATACCCACTGCTGAGGAGTCCCATAGTAAGACGAAACGGCCGTCCATTGCTCCCAGGTTTTCCATGGTGATCTAGCTTCAATTGACTCATGATTTCAATCTGTGACATCTCGATATCTAAATTACGAAGCATACACACACACCTACTGAATACCTTTCATGTTTCAGATAAACCTCATACTCTCATTACACCATTAAACATACTTCTATTAATAATAAACCAAAAGAACAAATATTCTATCAATAATCTCAATATTCAATAAAGCTTAACAGTTTATTTTTTTCATTTCTTATATGAATTTCATTCATGTTTACCTCTATCACATAGTGATTATTATTCATTGTAGTGAACGAGAACACAAATAGGGGATAATCAAATATAGTTGAATACGAAAGTACAAAATTATTCTTTATTCTCTTTCTCTTTTTTTCTTTGATCTTCTTAACCTTCTAATGTCAAATATTTCACTTTTAATTGATAATAATACATACTACTTTATATCGATTAACATTAGTAGCACACATTACACTAACTAAAATTACAGATGAATACAATAATTTGAGTAACATTTATTATTATGTAATACTTGACCTAAATTTAAACCATTTGATATGACATAACATTCTGAATTTTAAAGATGAAATGTTGAGTAATCATATAACTAGAACTGTCAAAACTCTAATACTGATATTTAAAAAGAAAGTTTAGTTAGTGAGTTTACAAATTACTTACATACTTATGCTTGTTTCTCGAAATCGAGCATAGGCCACCGACCAGCATTCTCTAACCTACTCTGTCCTAGGCCTTCCTTTCCACTTCTATCCAATTATTGTTCATTCTTTTCATGTCTATCTCCATTTTTCGGTGTAATGTGTTCTTTGGTCTTCTTCTTCTCCTTTGTTTAGCCTCAAGGATTTTATGTGAGGGCTTGTCTTGTGACGCAGTTGGGTACTTTCCTCAATGTGTGTCCTATCGAATTCCAGCGCTTCTTCTTCATTTCTTCCTCCGCTGGGATTTGGTTTGTTCACTCCCATAGTAGGTTATTGCTCATAGTGTTCGGCCAACAAATGCGGAGTATTTCGCTTAGACATCTGTTAATAAACACTTGTATCTTCTGGATGATGTCTTTCGTAGTTCTCCAGGTTTCTGCCCCATACGGTAGAACTGTGTTGATATTTGTATTGAAAATCCTGAACTTGGTGTTGGTTGACAGACAGTTGTTTTGAGTTCCAGATATTCTTCAGTTGTAAATATGCTGCTCTTGCTTTGCCTTCACATATGTATCAGATCCACTATGTTCATCAATGATGCTGCTCAGATATGTAAAGGATTTTACATCTTCCAAATCTTCTCCGTCAATTGTGATTTGATTGTTGCATTAGTTTACAAATAGTAAGTTATTATACATTGAAAGAATATATAATTCATAGACTTGAAGTATTCATATGAGAATGAATTCAATAGTTAGTGAATTTAAACTACTCAATTAAGTATATTTATTCAATTTCTACGTGTTTTCTTACTTTGAATATAATTATTGTTGTTTTTTTAGAATACAACTGAATGGTGTTTTAGATAAAATCTATTCTCTAGCGACTAATTGATGTACTGGAACCCAGCTAATTGTAACATGAATTAGATAGTGACTGTTTGTTGTTAGAACTATTTGTATGTAACATAATTTGAAATGTGAAAATACCACAATCTCCACAAATCGCAATACTGATCCTGATCATATGCTCACTATTAACTAGTTTTACAATGGATTTCTTGGAGTTCTAGTGAGAAAACTTGACCAGTGAAGTTCAATTTGTGTGGGGTGTAAATCAGTTATCCACCACAAACAATCGATGAAGGGTTGCGAAAGATCATTAACATCATTGGATGCTGGGTCAGTTGTCTAGGTGTTAGCCGTTTGCGTGCTAGACTGAAGATAGTGGGTTCGTATCCCGAGTGTGGGATCGTGAGTGCACACTGTTGAGGATTCCCATAGTAAGACAAAATAGCCGTATATTGCTTCCAAATTTTCCAAAGTGGTCTAGCTTGGATCGACTTTGTGTATTCAACTGTGAAAATGTATAAATGAAGATTTCCACACCTTTCGGATTTCATACATATTCACATGAATTTTGTCTTGTTTTCCGGTTAAAAATCCAAGCTTACATATTACATGGAATAATGATCCGATTCATAGTTATGTAACCTATAAATTTAGTACGAATTTTTTCTTACTTTTAGTTCATCTGAAAACAATAACGTTTCATGAATTCGATATACACAGAACTGAAAATGTTAGTTTCACAACAGTTTAACAACATAAAGATTCAATTATTCCATAACTTATAAAACTATAATTTTCATTAGATAGAAAACATTTTCTCAGTACTATTGACAACCTCTGATTATATATTAAATCTCTTATCATCTTCTTACATTATTGAAAATTCATTAAAGCAAGCTCATTTTTAAGAAAGGGGTTTTGTAGAGATTTTAGTAATTTAATAGTTGAATTCATGAGTCAATTAAAGCTAGACTAACGTGAAAAACTTGGAAGCACTAGAAGGCTGCTTCACCCTAATATTGGAGTCCAGAGCAATGCACATCTACAATCCTACGCGCGGAATTCGAACCTAAGACCTTCGGTCTCGTGAGCGAACGTTTAACCTCTAGAGCGCTGAGCTGGCTGTTCAATGTTTCCAGGTTTTTCATGGTGGTTTAGCTTCAATCGATTCATAAACTCAACTATTAAATCACTACAATCTCCACAAGAAATCCCAATCTGATAATAATCATCATGTGCTTCAAGATATATTTCCTAGAGTTCTAGTGAAAATCCGTGACCAGTAGAGTTCATTCAGGTCTGTTGCGATCCAGATACTCATTGAGGACAATGGTGGACGGTGGCACAATTTTGTAGATTGGTTGAAGTTAAACATTAACACTGTTAAGCATTCGCGCGCGCGACCAGAGATCTTGGGTTCGAGTCCTATGGGAGGAATCGTGGATGCGCACTGCTGAGAAGTCCCAAACTAGAACTTGACGGCCGTCCAATGCTTTCTGATTTTTCATGATAGTCTAGCTCTCATTGACTCATGTTTAAGAACTAAAATTTTGCTAGAGAAATAAGTAGAGAAAATCGATTTTGTTCACAAAAAGAAAAACATTCTAAACAACACCTTGAACACATTAAAACAAGTAGATTTTTTAAAAAAAATATAAAATTAAATTATATTAAAACAAGTTACTATGGTGAACAGAACGTTGTGGATGATCGATAAATTCCATATTTTTTTTAGAATATTGTGATTAGAATAGTCATAAAAAAATATAAAATTGCTTTAGATATGAACCTCTTGTCTACTATCAGAAGGGGTTTTGTGAAGATTTTAGTAATTTCAATAGTTGAAATCATGAATCAGTTGGAACTAGACCATTATGGAAAACCTAAAAGCAATGGATGGCTGTTTCGTCCTAGCATGGAACTCCTCAGAAGTGAGCATCCACGGCCCCGTCTCGTGAGGTTCGAACCTAGGAACTATCAGTCACACGCGCGAGCGCTTAACCATTAGACTACTGATTTGGACATCATCCAGCGGTGTTAATGTCTAAATTCAACCCATACACGAAATTGCACCACCGTTCACCATTGTCTTCAGTGAGGTGATATTTCACAACAGAGCTCGTTTGAACTCCACTAGTCACTGTTTCTCATTAGAACTCCAGTGCTTCCAGGTTTTCCATGGCGGTCTAGCTTCAATTCACTTAAGATTTCAACTCTTGTCTATTAGTTGAACTTTCATAAATAGATTATTTACAAAGATTTTTGAGTATTCTATTCATATTGAACTCTTATTGTTAGATATTTGATGCAATAAATTTCTTTGTTTACTATTGTATGAAAAATGCATTTTGCATTGACATTTCCATTTAACTGACTTTTAAATATCACAGATTAAGCCAGGAGGTGTAAATCCCTATATGTTGAAGTCAGCGCGGTTTTTGTATGATCTATTCATATCAGAGCCATGAGTTTATGTTGATGAGATGTTCTGTATTACTGGGTTTGCAGTGTCTAGTACTATATCAAGCCCATATAGGTTATTCTATCTTCCAAAAAGGTCAATATATTCATTCGTTTTTAGTCACATCTTTGACCTTGTCAATTATGTGTGTATCGCTTACCTCATGCATCACATATTTTTAGGCTTATTTTTGTTCTGCCTATAAATATTGAGTCACGCTCTATCCAATGGACACGACACACTTGTCATCGCTTTATCTTACTTTGGTTTCCTACATCTCGTTCTTAAGATCTATCTGAATAAATGAGTACCTGAAATAGATTCATCCAACTCAACCCATATAAGCATAAGTTTCCTTAAAGAATACGGGTACATTATGCTGACGAGTGACAAGTAGCAGGAAATCTAGCTCTCGTGTTGACTATCTTCACCCACCCCCACTTTTTATTGTAACGTATGATTACTTCACATACATATTGAATAAATTTGTCTTCTATTTGAACCTACAGTTTGAGTATCTATGTTCGTTTATAAAAAAGTGAATGAATCGTTTTGAGCCACTTATATTCTGGTTTTATATGCAACTAGGATGCGGTTAATATAATACAACGATAGGTAATGATGTTAACATAAATTTCAGTTACTTTTATTTGGATCATAAGACCGATTTCCTGTATTATCACGAACATGAATATGACTGTGAGGAAAATGTGCGACAGCATTTTCGTGTATGGAACTTTTCGAGAAATACTTGTGTAAAAACATTTACGGTATTATTTATTAAAGAATCATCATCACTCATGTAAGAGTGACTTTATGGCTGCATTTTTTGGAGTATTCTATTTTATTTAAAATAAACTTGCAAATGAGCATTCAGCTATTAATAATGTTGAGTGATGACTATCAGTCAAATCTAGAATGCTAATTTCATTCAGTTTGGAGTTCATCAACAGAATGTGTCACCATCCTAGTGTTGATGTTCATGCTGAAACTCTAACCCAACACTCTTCGATCCAAGTTCTAATGTGTTAAATGCTAAATTAGAGTACAGGTAGCTACTAGCTTGTGGAACGAGTATGAATCCGGTGTTCATATTTGTTACCAAATAGAACGACAGGCTCTCCCTAATTTCCATCTTAATCCACTATTCAATTTTACTAAAAACTTGTGATAACAACACTAGTTTGAGTCAATCCCTTATGAATACATGTATCTTAACAACGACCGATTAAGTGTATTCCTTAATAATAACAACAGTGAAAAACAAAGGCTTACAGATACGAACATTTAGCTATTTGTTACTCAACAGTACCATGGTATTTTAGAGACCTGTAGTTTTTTTATTCTATACGTTAAACGATTGTAGGCGTGTAGTTCAGTGGATTTATAATGTCTAATGAAATAACCGGAATAAAATGGAAAGTTTGGAATCAATTAGAAGATTTGGATATTTCAGATGACCTGACCCTTCTATCCACTACACATCTACAAATGCAGGTCAAAACACACAATGTAGCAGCAGTCTCTGTATCATCAGCCCAAAACAAACACAAGGGAAAAAGCAAAATCCTCAAATACAACACATAGAACAACAACTCAATCACATTTCATAGAAAAACTCTGGAAGATGTAGAATGCTTCACATACCTGGGAAACATCATCGATGAACAAGGAGTTTCAAATGCAGACGTAAAGGCGAGGATTGGCAAAGGAAGGGCCGCATTCCTACAACTGAAGAACATATGGAACTTAAAACAACTGTCTGTCAACTAATATCAAAGTGAGAATCTTCAATACCAACATCAAGGCAGTCCTGCTGTACGGAGTTGAAAGGTAGAGAGCTGCTACAATCATCATCAAGAAGATACAAGTATTTATAAATTGTTCCCTATGTAAGATACTCAACATCTATTGATCGGATACCATCAGCAACAGACTTCTGTGGGAGAGAACAAACCAGCTTCCAGCTGAAGAAGAAATAAGGAAAAGACGATGGAAATGGATAGGACATAAAATCATCAGACTGCATCAAGAGGTAAGCCCTAACTTGGAATCCTGAAGGGAAGCGGAAAAGAGGAAGGCCAAAGAACATATCACGTCAGGAAATAGAATCAGATATGAAAATGATGAATAGCAACTGGAAAGAGCTGGAAACGGTTGCTCAAAACAAAGTTGTATGGAGAATGCTGGTGGTCGGTCTATGTTCCTCCACGCAGGCTCATAAGCGTAAGTAAGTAAATAATGAAATAGCCATTAAAGAATTTTAACATTTTTTAATGACAAAAATAACTTCACATGAACATTTAAAAATATATTATAAACAATATAATAGTTTATAACAATTAAAACTGACTTATATTCTCTCACTATTTATCAAACATAACAATGAAAGTCTTATTTACATAGACTAAATTACATTAATTTACTAGGCAAGTAACAGTAATATGTTTTTTTTTCATAACGATGATATAAAATCTATCCATGTATAAATGCCAACATGAAACTATTCAGTTATAGTCTTAAGTAACGATGGGAAAGATACAAGTAAAACAACATCAAGTAAATTTAAACTTCACCTCATTGCACAAGCAGATGGCTATCAGGATTGAGTAGCTAATTAGATAACATGATGGTGTTTGAAGTGAATGATACTGGGCTCCAGTCTCAGAGTGAAAATCAACTCTGAGATTCAGGTACCTTCAGCTGACGAGTCACAAAATAGGACGAAACTCCCATTCTGGATTCCACTGTTAACCACCATCCATCTTTGCCTATAAAACTTACGAGTTCAGGCAAAATTGAGACATTCCTCACACGATGCACATATGCCAACATGAGACTGATCAATTTCAGTCCTAAACAACAACAACGATGGGAAGATACAAGTAAAATATTACCAAGTGAATTTATTGAATAAATAAACAAGATTAATGTTTAAATAGTTATTTATTATGTTTTTTGTTTTAGAACAAAAAAACTAGACAAAAACTGCACAAGATAACAACAATAAAAGTGATTATTTCTTCTTCTTCTTCTTCTTTGTCGTTGTTGTTGTTGTTGTTCCAAATAATAACTTTATACATCCCATGAGATATTAGACTTTTATTCATTCTATTCTATTCTAGTCATCTCAAACATATTAGTTTAATGTCCTCATGCTAAACATATAATAAATAGACAATCCCATATATGTAGAATATATTCTTATACACAATACATATGTATTCCTAGTTATTACTTCTATATTGTTTCGGTTTTTCTTCTTGTTTTTGTTTTCTTTTTTTGTTCTTAGAAATTTTCTTTTGTTGTTAACTCAACTATAATTTCTCACTTAGTCAACTTGTAAAGCGTTATGGTTGATGATAAATTTTGAAGTTGTCAACTTATTCAAATAGATCATAATCAATAATTACGGTTTTTTCCTATTTTGGTTTATTTAGTTACTTGATTGTAGATATTTCGGAACAATTTCTAACATAGAAAAATAATTGGAAGTATGATGTTTGCTATGTTGTAATGTTTCTTTTATCATGATTGACTATGCTACACTTGATATGTTCGTAGCATGATATGTATATGATAAGCAAAAACAACAGGAAGAGATATACCTTCCATCATGGATTATGATAGTGTTTGTTTAGTTGCCAGATGAAAAGTGTAAATTGTGAATGAGAGTGAAGTTTATTTCTTATCTCTGAAAAACATGAAATTTTAATATGGGACTCTTCAATGACATTGATCCATGGCTAAACTGGAGATTGAAACCAGAATTTTGAGAGCTCACAGTGAACCTTTGATTTGTAGATCATCCAATAATTCACATGTTTAACTTTAGTCGATTCATGCTATTTCTTAACGAACTTCTCATCTCTCTTAATTGAATTTATTTGCAAATCTATCCTATTGCAAATAAGTAATTAGTTGATCATATTGTACCCGAATATTTATTTAAAGTAGTTTTTCTCCCTATATTCTGATTACATGTGTATTGATTGTTGGTGGAGATTATTAAGTTTTTGATTGAGATCATGATCTGATTGATGTTAGACCACATTTGGAAACCTGGAAGCACTGGACGGCTGTTTCGTCCTATTACGGGACTCCTCAGCAGTGCGCATCCACGATCCCGCTCGCTGGATCGTGTATTTATTGTGTTTACATTAATTATGTTTGAGACTTTAACTTTTGATTTCGTTTTCAGTTGTACAAATTTCACAATAGGACAAAACGGCCGTCCAGTGCTTCCAGGTTTTCCATGGTGGTCTAGCTTCGATTGACTCATTATGTTAACCATTGAAATTACTATAATATCCACCACAAAACCCATCTGATAAAAATAAATAAATTCAGAAATCACCTAGTGAAAGTACTTACAGTTACATAAATTAAAAACCCAAATTCATTTAGTATTATTTGTGAAAATTTTCCCATCGATTTTTAGGACTGAAATTGATCAGTCTCTTATTGGTATATTTGCATCCTGTACGGGTCGCCTCTATATTGCTTTAATTCACAAGCATTATATGCAAAGATAATTGATGTCTAACAATGGAATTCAGAATGCGCGATTCGTCCTATTTGGGACTCGTCAGCTAGGTGTACCTGCATCTCAGAACTGATATTCACTCTGAGACTCAAACCCAGTACTGTTCGCTTCAAATACAATCACGTTATTTATTCAATTACTAAGTCCTGATAGTCACTAGCTTGTAAATAACACGATGACGTTTAAAGCGAACAGTACTGAGTTAGTATCTCAGAGTGAATATCAACTCTTGAATGCAAGTACATTCAGCTGATGAATCCCAAATAGGACGAAACGCTCGTCCTGCTAGCCATCAACCATAAATTAAAAACCTAATACCTTAACTATTTTTTTTAAAAATAAACCATAATTTTAAATCTAACAAAAATTCTTGATAATAATCAGAACCATAGTTTTAGTATGAAGTGTCATTTTGATTTATTGAATGTTTTATTTCATTGAAAAAAGGTAAACAATAAATCTTATCAGTGATTTGAAAGTTGTAGACTTTTTGTATATAAACTTATAAGGTAGATTAGATTATTATGAATTGAGATTTTATTATGTTGAACTGTTGAAGTAGAAAAGAATTTTGTTTTTCTTTTTGATGGTAGAAATTGATTAAGAAATAATGTGTTCGATTTTATATCAGAAGGAGTTTTGTGGAGATTGTGTTAATTTCACTAGTTGAGATCATGAATCAATTGAATCTAGACCATCATGGAAAAACTGAGAGCACTGATCGGCTGTTTCGTCCTGTTGTGGGACTCCTCAACAGTGCGTATCCATGACCCGGCCTCGCGCGATTCGAAGTTAGACATTAACACCGTAGGTCCTGGGTTCGAATCTTGCGAGACGGGGTTGTGGGTGCGCAGTGCTAAGGAGTCCCACAATAGGACGAAATGGCCGATCAGTGCTCTCAGTTCTTCCATGATGGTCTAGATTCAAATGACTCATGATTTCAACTACTGTTTGATCCAATTGAATTTCAATCTTGTAAAACTGTATAGTTCAAGTTATACAGTATTTTTGTAGTACAAAAGTATCACAATGATAATTATTTCCTGCATTAAAAAAAATTGTATCCTCAGTTCTCATCACAATGAAGTGTGAATGAAAGTGTAATAAATCCATTGGTCAACTTATTCATTGTTCATGAGTCACATCTTTGACCGTTTCAATTATTCACTCATCAAACTTGACTGTTTTCTATGTAAGCGTGTGTGTGTGCATTTCTTATCTTACTCAACACATATTTGTAGCTTATTTTTTCTGAAAATAAATATTGAGTAGCGCTTAATTAAAGTGAGTTGACTCATATATCTTCTCGGATTCGTTTCGCCTCGCTCTCTACGCTGTCTCTCTTTCTCTCTCACTTCCCACTGTGCTCACTTTCTGCGTTGCATGAGGATTTTACCAATTATTATCAATACACTATCCCTACAACTAGTGTTCTGGTTACTGAATAATCTTGATTAAATGCATTATACTATTCGAAGAATTGGCTTGCGTAAATACTCAATTAATGGGGTATTATTTCAATAGTTGAGATCATGAGTCAATTGAAGCTAGACAACTATGTGTTGTGACTTGTGGGCTGTAGATTTAGATAGCAGCGAATTCATCGATCGGGCCAAAGACGCTTAAACACGTAAGATCGGCCTAGAGTCCTGATTAGTCTCGCTCCCTGTCTAGCCCAGCCAGCTGAGTCCAGAACACAAGTCTCAGCCTCTGTGATATGAATCATTATATTTCAAGCATATTGAGTTTATATACCAATTAAACCGACAACAACGTACCAATAAAATGTGAACAACATTTGTACAAGAATTAGTCAGGTGTGGCTGTGAATGAGGAAGGTAGCGATTAACAGACAGGGAATAGTTCATGAATGGTAAATCGTATAATAATACTTCATAAGTCAAAATAAAGCTCATAATAAGAGGGGCGTGAATATGAACAGTTTAGTTACATAAAAATTATACGATAAAAATATACTCATAATATTGGTCCATAAATGGATCCCAAAAATTACTATTCATTATACTTATCGGGATACAACACCATGAAAAACCTGGGAGCATTGGGCGGACGCCTCGTTCTAGTATGGGACTCCCCAGCAGTGGACATCCATGATCCCGCTGGCAGGATTCGAACCCAAGACACATCAGTCTCACGCGTGTGTCCTTAAACTCTGAACCACTGAGCCAGCCGTCATTCAACGGTGTTAATCTCTAACTTCAACCAATCCACAAAATTGCAACACCCTTCATCATTGTCCTCAGTGAGTTACTATCAACTATACTTGAACGAAACAGCCATCGAATGCTTCCAGGTTTTCCATAATGATCTAGTTCTAATTAATTCATGAAATCGACTATTAAATTACTATAATATCCACAAAACCTCTTTCTAGTTATAATGATTTATTCAGTATTGATTAACAACAACCAACTGTGGGAAAGAACAAACCAGATCCCAGCGGAGGAAGAAGTCAGGAAGAAGCCCTTGAAGTGGATAGGACACACATCAAGGAAAGCACCCAACTGCGTCACAATGCATGACCTCACATAAAATCCTCAAGGCTAAACAAAGGAGTAGAGGAAGACTAAAGAACACATTACGTCGAGAAATGGAGACAGACATGAGAAGAATGAACAACAACTCGATAGAAGTGGAAAGGAAGGCCGAAAACAGAGTGTGTTGGAGAATACTGTTCTTCGATTGTAGGAATGTGACCCTTGCTTTGCCAATCCTCGCCTTTACGTCAGCATCTGAGCCTCCTTGTTCATCGATGATGCTTCCTAGTTATATGAAGCATTCTACATCATCCAGAGTTTCGCCATCAAGAGTGATTGGGTTGCTGTTCTCCGTTATGAATCTGAGGACTTTGGTTTTCCCCTTGTGTACGTTGAGACAATTTAAAATTAGACCTATTTTAATTTGTAACAATCAAGTTTGTTAATGTTATTTGCCGTCTGTCCCTTCAGATAAATCATTTTTTCTTGGTACTTATTATGTTATTTGATTCGTTTAGAAAGTTTACAATGAAAAATAAGGAAAACTATCACTATAGTCATTTACAAAGAATGAATAAACAGATGTTAGTGGGTTTGTGAAGAGTTTGCTTGTGTTGTTTGTTTGTTTGTTTTTATTCATTTTTATACCATGTGGTGATTTCTAATTATATTTGAAAAAGAAAACACTGTTTAATAAGTTACAATGATATACCGTTTTTCTTTTCAATGAACGACTGACAATAGGAATGTAAGAATGAAATGTAAAGTATGTAAGGCTTTGAAGTTTATTCTTATTTAAATAATTCAATGATAACGTTCAGGACCATGCAAACAATATGGTTGACACTAAGACAATTGATAATGATTCTTTAGCTACTTTTTATGTCTTCAAACTTTTCTGAATCTTCAGTTACAAACTCCAAACAGTGGTATGGATTAAGAACAGAGACATTACTTGATGATTCATAAGTTTATTGGGAATACTTAACCACTGGAAACTTCCAAAAATATTCCTAATTTAGTTATAGAATGAATAATCATTCAGAGTACGACACGTAATCCGTTTATTGTCCAGAGGTTTTCGAGATATATTAAATTAACGAAATTTTCTCAGTTTGTTAATGGCTTTTTAAATTTTTCATAAAGACAGTTTACGAGATTCTAACAGAATTTGTTTGGTGTATTTTGAAATCTCACAGGAAGGATCACTTCCTTCAAGATTATAAGTAAACCCTGATGATGAATGTCAACTAACACAAAACCAAGGTCCAGGATTTCCTATTGACAACACTTATCTATTTAACATCTCAAGGTCCTTTGATTATTTACTATTATCATTATATCCCAACTTTTTAATCTATAAAAAGGAATTAAAAGTCTGTAACATTTCCCAACTTTACTGAAAATAGAACTAATTCAGAATAATAGATGACAATAATTAGTATATAAGTAAGTAGTTATTACTATCTTTTCATGTGCAATTTATAATGTTCTTATTAAAATGCAACAACTTGTAAATGAGATAAATTTGAGATGTTCTAACAATCTGATTTCAATATATGATACATAAGATTGTTAACTGATGTCTTGTATATTCAGTGATGAACTAGAGTCAGACAACGCTGCTTACTTTGTTCTTTTCTCTTTCTTCTGATGGTCGATTAGATTATGAAGACTTCAACATTTGAGAGAAAACATGGAACACAATGGATAGCTTAGAATAAATTAGAAGATTTGGACTTCGCAGATGACCTAGCCCTTCTATCCCATACACATCTACAAATGCAGATGAAGACAACTAGTATAGAAGTAGTCTCTGAATCAGTAGGCCTCAACGCACAAGGAAAAAGACAACATTCTCAAATACAACACATAGAAAGACAACTCAATCACATTTGATCGACATACTCTGGAACATGTGGAATGCTTTACGTATCTAGTCAGCATCGTCAATGAACATGTAGGATTGGATGCAGAAGTAAAGGCGAGGATCGGCAAAGCAAAGACTGTACTCCTACAATTGAAGAATATGTGGAACTCAAAACAACCGTCAGCCAATATCAAAGTCAGAATATCCAAAATGAATATCAAGACAGTCAGTTCTATCGTACGAAGTTGAAAATTGGAGAGCTATATGAATTTCCTTACTGTCGTAAAATATTTACTTGATTGTATAGGAATGTAAACTTTTGAAAATATACGGTAAATTATTCCTTATCTACGTACATATGTATTACATTTTAGATAGTAAGATGCAACCAACTAAATATTATCAACCTATCTTGTTTGTTATTTGGTACTTATAAGCTGTATAACTCTATAGGATTGATACCACCTGTATAATTCAAACCGACGTGACATATTGTCAAAATCAATGACTTACATACTTAATTTTTAGTTCCCAAATAATCTCATATAGAACCACTAAAAATTCTTAGAGTTTAATTGTCTTCTCGTTCATTTCTCCTTGGATTCCAACGGTTCTCTAAATTTTAAAACATGATCATGATAGAGTTTTTCCACCATATCTCACCAATTCATGTATATTTTATTCAGCATACACTATAAAACTGTAAATATCTCGCCTCCTGTAGTAAGTCCCATTTAGAAAAGCCGAATGAAGCTCATCATTTCACATTATCATAATATCTTTTACTAAACTAAATATCATGTTAATATATGAATTACTAGTATAGGAGTTGTGGAGATTATAAAGTTTTTGATTGAGAACAAGAACCAATTGATGTTAGACCATCACAATTGAAAACCTGGAAGCACTGGACGGCCGTTTCGTCCTATTGTGGGACCGAAGGCCCTGGGTTCGAATCCCGCTCGCGGGATCGTGGATGCGCACTGCTGAGGAGTCCAACAATAGGACGAAACGGCCGTCCAGTGCTTCCAGGTTTTTAATTGTGATGGTCTTACATCAATTGTTTCTTGTTTTCAATCAATATATGAATCGCCTAAATTTTGTTCTAATAATATCATTCAGAAGAACAATAAAAGCTCTACGATCAAACTATCTAACTCAAAGAACAAAACAATATATGCATACCGCCAATTGGCACCATAAAATTCAAGAACGTCATTGGTATTTAATTAGTTGTCAAGTAAAAAAAATATGTTACTTTCAATGAACCGACAATTGAAAAAAAGAAAAAGAAAATCCTGAAAATCGATTAAGATAGATACACATTATGATCAATCAAGTAATAAATTACATATATCTATGTATTGTATATCCATAAAACTATATTGTCTAAACCTCTTGCAAATAGTCTATATTGAATACAATTTAACATTAAATCTTAACCCATAAATAATTAAGTCATATTATTATTACTACCTAAACTTAAAAAATTGTAAACCAGATGTTTTGTATGCTTTATGGTCATTGTAATAAATACCACAAGAACTGTCTATAGTGAAAGAGATATATCTATATCTATACTTATATATGACATTTATAACTGTATACATGATCATCTAAATCTTACTTCTTTAGTAGTAATATAATTACTTTTACAAACATCAATACACGCCACCCATAGGAACAATAAAACGTTTTCTAAATGAAAACAAAAAAAACAATGGTAATATTTAAGTAGTACAATGTTAGAAAAATATACCAAAATATCATTGGTTTTTTATTAGACAAAAAATGTCTGATATCAAACATAAAACCAATATACTCGCATGCAGTTCCCTGTCATCAAAAATTTACGATACTATTTAGGAGTTAATGATCATTTAATTTTTTGATTGAAATCATGAGTCAATTTAAGGTAGATCACCATGAAAAACTTGAAAGTACTGGACGGTCGTTTCGTCCCAGTACGAGACTCCTCAGCAGTGCGCATCCATGACCCCGCACCCAGCGAGAATCAAACCCAGGACCTATCGATCTCAGGCCAGGCACTTAACCAACTAGACCACTGAGCCGGCATCCAATAATGTTAATGTCTAACCTCAATTAATCCACGAAATTGCGCGATCATCTTCTATTGAACTGAGGTAGACACCTGTTTCTACCAGATACGGAATAGCGAGACTGATAGGTTCTAGGTTCGAGTCTCGCGGAGTGCGGTATCGTGGATGCGCACTGCTGAGGAGTCCCATACTAGGATGAAACGGCCGTCCAGTGCTTCCAAGTTTTCCATCGTGGTCTGGCTTTAATTAACTTATGATTTCAATCAAAAACTTAACAATCTCCACAACATCTAAACTGATGATAATTTAATTGCTACACTATAGATAGTTATAAATGGTTTAAACTGGTTAATGTTTTTTAGCGAGATTTTGATATGGGATAGGTGCTGCCAAACTCATTTCTAACACTCCTCCTTTACCGGGGCTTGGGATCGGCAGTAACTCTAGAAGAGATATTCTATTTCATACACACAAACAAATGTAGATGAAGACAACTAGTGTGGTATCAGACTGTGCATCAGTAGACCTCAACGTAAACAAGGAAAAAAAACATCCTCAAATACAACACATAGAACGACAACTCAATCACATTTGATGGAGAAACTCTGGAACATGTGGAATGCTTCACGTATCTAGTCAGCATCGTCAATGAACATGTAAGATCGGATGCCGAAGTAAAAGCAAAGATTAGCAAAGCAATGGCCGCATTCCTACAATTGAAGAACATATGGAACTCAAAACAACTGTCTGTCAACCAATATCAAAGTCAGAATCTTCAATACGAACGTCCAGGCAGTTCTACTGTATGGAGTTGAGACGTGGAGAAATACCACAACTATCATCAAGAAGGTACAAGTAATTATAAACAATTGGCTACATAGGATGATGAATGTCCATTGACCAAGAACCATCAGCAACAAACTGCTGAGGGAGAGAAAAAACCAGATTCCAAATGAAGGAAAAATTGTGAAAAGATGATGCAAATGGATAGGATATACATTACGGAAATCACAAAGCCGCATCACGGGGCAAACCCTAACTTAGAATCCTGAAGACAAGCGGATAAGAGGAAGGCCAAAGAACACATTACGTCGGGAAATAGAAACAAGTGTGAAAATGATGAATAACAACTGGATAGAGCTTTAAAGGATTGTTCAGGACAGGGTTGGATGGAGAATGCTGGTGGTTGGTTTATGCTTTTCCATGAGCGCTAACAACCGTAAGTAAGATAAACTTGTAGAACAGACTTTTAATAAATGGATAAGACTTCTCTGGGCGAGGAGACATAAATGCGTAGTTTTCATTGTCCATTTTTTAGAAAATTATCAAGGTTTTCTATATGAAGTAGGTGCTGATGCTATTGTCTAAAACCGTGATGGTAGCTATTTAATTAAACCATTAAGTTAAGATAGACTAACACCATAAAAAGAATACAGTGAATACAAGTATATATCTATTAGCATTTTTCTATTTATTTTCAATGTATACACTTCTATGAAAGTGTAAATTTACAATGCCTGTTTATGCATGTCTTCTTATTATCATTTATAACAAATAACTTAGAAGGAATAACTAGTTTTTGTATGCTTTTACACTCTAAGTAAAAAAACAGAATGAATTGCATTTTATACTAAGAAATGTTTTTCATGTGACTTCTGGCATTTACTTACAATCACAAATGATGGCTTTCATAGATCTCCAAGTTTCCACCCCATACAGTAGAACTGTTTTGACATTTGTATTGAAAATGGTGACTTTGGCGTTGATTGATAGACAGTTGTTTTGAGTTCCAGATGTTCTTCAATTGTAGATATGCTTTTCTTGCTTTACCAATCCGCGCCTTCACATCTGCATCAGATCCACTGTGTTCGTCAATGATGCTGCCCATATAAAGTACATAAATAAGACTAAAATTTCTATTTGAAATTAACTACTACCGATCTCAGACCCGGATAAAGGGGGAGGGTTAGAGATAAGGCTAGCGACCCCATCCCTTAGAAAACTAACTTGCTAACAGAACGCTAACCAGAAAAAATAATTCAGGATTAATCCTACACTGAAATAATTTATAAACATTCACCGCATCATTAATATTTAGACTAATCAATCGCAAGTTTGTAACAGTTAAGTGAATGGAAGATGACTGATTATTTTCTGCTATTTTTTTACTAAATCGCAACAAAAAGGATTTAGATTCGCTAAACATAAAATTAAAACCTTAAATTGTAGTAAAGTTATAGTTTCCCGTTTGTTATTGATGATTGTATATCACTTAATACATTATTATTTCCTGTTTAAAAGGTTGGGGTTAGACATTAACACCGTTGGATGCCGACCAGCTCAGTGGTCTAGAGGTTAAGCGCTTGCACGCGAGACTGGTGGCCCCAGGTTCAAATCTCGCGGGCGGGATCGTGGATGCACACTACTGAGGAGTCCCACAATAGGATGAAACTTCGGTCCAATGCTTCCAGATTTTCAATAGTTGTCTAACATCAATCAGTTCATGATCTCAGTTAAAAAGAATAAATTTGCTTTATTCCTTATGAACTTTTCTTAAACGAAGCCTCCTACCTTTTTTCATATAATAAAAGAATTTCGTCCGTTAATGGATTGTTACCCCGCATCCCTCGTCATTTTTAATGTATTTATACAAAATAACTGCCGGTTCCATGCCGGGGTAAAGGAGGAGGGTTGGGTATAGGGTCAGCAACCCCATCCCGTAGAAAACAACATTGTTAAGAAAACAAAAACACTAACCAGATATTTCATAGTTGTGTAGTTCTCAAACAAATAACATATCTAGATTTAGTGAATATAATAAGATGATTAAAATGATTAAAATGTTTTTGTTATAATAGTTAAAGGTCATAGAGGTGTAAAAATAAGTAAGATGATATGATGAGCATTTACGAATAAAATAATGAGAATATAAGACATAAGTAAATGGGGATGCAGTAGTAATAATAATAGTAATATGATAATCAAAATAATTAAGGCCAAGGTAACGATAACAATAAGACGTACTTCTTTTGTACGCATAATTCTGGTTTAAGCTCCTAGATGGTAAGAGTTTCGGCTATTTTTAAGAGTTGTATACGAAGAAATCTGGGTAGATTTGAACGAATCATATGAACAACTTTAAAATCAAATTGTGGATCTGTAGAATGGTTAAAGTCGATTGGGTGTTCAAGTATAGAAATCCCTAACTGCTTTTCTTTCACTCTTATAGAACCAAGCCGAGTTGAAAGCGAGCGCTGGCTACGGCCCCAAAACAAACTGTTAATATGTATCGAGAATTTACTAAACAAAAACAGCTGGTCAGTGAGAAGAAAAAAACAAAAAGAAATTGTAAAGTATCAGAAAATAATCATACAGCTAGATAATTGTAATCGAGGCCTAAATAGAATAAGACGCATATCTTGGATTCCATTGCTAACCACTATCCATCTTTGCTCAAAAGGTAATTAATGTTAATGGGCTATATTTTTTCTAATAAATCTTATTTAATTAGACAAGATTTCGATGAATCAGAAAGTAATAACTTTTAAACACTAGTTTCCCTTGTATAGAGTTGATAGTAATAAAATGACTCATTCCATTGAGTACATAAAGAATGTTTAGAGAAGATTAATAAATGAGTTGCGTTTGTTAATTTTTATGGTATATACCTATTGAGAAGAAAATATGTAACTAAAGTTGAGAAGTATCAAAAGAGGTTTTGTGGAGATTTTAGTAATTTTAATGGTTGAAGCAAAACCACTATGGAAAACCTGGAAGCATTGGACGGCCGTTTCATCCTATTGTGAGACTCTTAAGCAGTGTGCAACAATGATCCTGCCCCATGAGATTCGAACCCATGATCTATCTGTCTCGCTCGCGAACGCTTAACTTCTAGACCACTGATTTAGCCGGTATCCAACGGTGTTAATGTATCACTTCAACTAATTTACAAAATTGCACTACCGTCCACCATAGTTATCAGTAAGTTATTACCTCACAACAGACGTGGTTGAACTACACTGATCATTGTTTCTCACTGGAACTACAGGAAATACCTCTTGAATCCAGTCACTTGTGAGCATATGTTGAATGATATCAGAAGGGGTTTTGTAGATATTGTAGTAACTTCAATAGTTGAAATCATGAGTCAATTGAAGCTGGACCACCATGGAAAACCTGGAACCACTAGACGGTCGTTAGATCTTGGATTCGAATTTCGTGAGGTGGCTTCGTGGATACGCACCGCTTAGGAGTCCCATAATAGAACGAAACGGCCTCATGAGATTCGAATCCAAGACCTATCGGTCTCGAGTGCAAACGCTTAATCTCTAGATCATTGATACATATATACACTTTCAGGTTGCCTTTTACCAAACCATATTGAAATTGTTTCTTTTTTTTTCTCTTATATATCGACAGATGTTCTTAACGAACAACTAATCAGTCTTTTCAATTAAGCTTTATAATACATAGTCTTAATGTTTAACTTTAACAACACAAAAGGAAATTTCATTACTCTATTTTACTTCATTTCACTGATATCGGCTTTGAAACAAAAATAAATCAGAAACTTCACGATGAATCCGTAATTATTTAAACTTCAAAACGGAACTATAACACAGCATGACTTGAATATTGTTTTAGCTTATATATAAAACATGCTGTGACAAAGAAGAAAAATTCAATCCAATTAGATATATATATATCATTTATTAGTTCATTTTAAAGAGAAATTTCTGCAGTATTATGTATAGATGAAATAGGTGATTAGATGTTAGTATTGTTTATTCATTTAAACTAATTCTAAATAATGAATGAAATGTTTAAGACTCAGTTGACATTAGTGAATGAAATAATAAATTAGAAAATTAGTCATAAGAGAGAGTAAAGATGAAAAACACAACGATATATAAATATGAGTCGATTGAAACTAGACCACTATGGAAAACTTGAAAGAATTGGATAGCCGTTTCGTCCTGTTGTGGGACTCCTCCATAGTGCGTATGCACGATCCAGGCCTCGCGAGATTCGAATTCATAACCTATCACTTTCGTTTTCAGTGAGTTACTATCTCACAACAGACTCACTGAAGACAATGGTAGATGTGTTGCTCAAGTTCGTGGATTAGGCAAAGTGAGACATCAACAGCGTTGGATGCCTACCACCTGAGTGGTCTAGATGTTAATCGTTCACACGCGAAACTGATAGATCCTGGATTCAAATCTCGCGAGGCAGGATGATGGGTGTGCACTACTGAGAAATCACACAATAGGATGAAACGCTCGTCCAGTGCTTCCAGGTTTTCCACGGTTTTCTAATTTCAATTGACTCATGATCTCAAATAATGGAGTTACTATAATATCCACACAAACCCCTTCTGATATATATATGATATTGTGAGATATTATGGTATGATACATTGTTAGTGGTTAAATAAATGTCATTGTAAAATAAGAATACTATATGATTAAATCTGTAGCAAAATCAAGGAAATATGTAGTTGGTTTTATTGGAATGTGGTTTAGTCAGGATCCTTTAGTTCGAATGTGAAAAAGATTTTTTTTAAATAGTAAAAGATATGTTTAATACTATTTACAACTAATTGATTACTGAGTAGTGAATAAAGTTATACTTGATTAGTCCCTTAGTTTGGATATAAGCAACAGGATCAAATTACGAGTCAGGTGTTTGGAAGTAGTCAATAGAAAACTCCTAGGACTATAGTTACACCTTACTGACAACTGGAAATTATCACAAAACCTAGATTAAGGCTTACATATTAATTATCTTAAACTATCGGATAAGTGCAGTACAACGAGAAAGGCCCATGGTCATGACAATGAAATAGTAACTTGAAGTTCTATTTCATCTGAGTAATTACAATATTATAATATAACACATTTAGATAGAGTAAAAATATCGGTGAGACTATAATTTATGAACAAGCTTTGAGCCATGCCAGACTTACCTTCAGAGTATACACTTAACAACCATGATCAAATGAGGGTTATAAACCAATGTGAGAAATTAGGATTATGATTTACAGTTGATAATTAAGGTTTAAATTAGATTTAGTGTTTTCATCACGAACTGACATCAGCTATAATCGCAAAACTCTTTTTATCCAAATAGACTCCAAAATCAGACACCTGTTATCTTATACCTGATTGGTTCGTCCATAAATTATAGTCTCGCCTAACTATATGTGAAATAGGTTAAGAATGAGTTTCATATACGTTTAACCACATTAAAATACTTATTTTGATTATTCATTGTTTGATTTCAAAATACTTTTACCAATAGATGTTAGCAACGAAATGACAGTGAAAATACTCGCGTCGTACTGTGGTTTTAATTTACTTACTTATTTACTCCTTTTACTTCCAATGGAGTATAAGACACCGACCAGTATTCTCCAACACATTCTGTCCTCGCCCTTCCTTTCCAGTTCTATCCAATTTCTGCAAATTTTTCTCATATCTGTCTCCATTTCTCGACGTAATGTGTTCTTCAGTCTTCCTCTCCTCCTTTGTTTAGCCTTTAGCATTCCATGTGAGGGCGTGTCTTGTGACGCAGTTGAGTGCTTTCCTCAATCTGTGTCCTATCCACTTCCTGATCTCTTCCTCCACTGGGATCTGGTTTGTTCACTCCCATAGTAGGTCGTTGGTGATAGTGTCTGGCCAACTGATCCGAAGTATTTTGCGTAAACAGCTGTTAATAAACACTTGTATCTTCTGGATGTTGGCTTTCATAGTTTTCCACGTTTTCGCCCCATACAGTAGAAACGTGTTGATATTTGTATTGAAAATTGTGAATTCGGTGTTGGTTGACAGACAGTTGTTTTAAGTTCCAGATATTCTTCAGTTGTAGATATTTTGTTCTTGCTTTGCCAATCCGCGCCTTCACATCTACATCAGATCCACCGTGTTCACTGTGGTTTTTAATTATCAACATATTTATGCTATAAATTATTTGTAGATCTAACATGGATACTTGACAGCTATGTAGTATATGAAACAGTTCTTCAACTTAGACGTTGAATGAAGGGTTGCGAAAGATGATTAATCGATTGAAGTTAAACAGTAACATCCTCTAATTTGACCAGTTATGTAGGTAAGACTATAATTTATAGACGACCACTGAGCCACGCTAGACTGACTTTAGTAATGTCAACCTAATAACCAGCACCAACTCAGTATTATAATCCTATGTGAGAAATCAAAATTATGATTTACAATTGATGATTAAGATTCGAAATTAGATTTCAGTTTTTCATCACAAACTAACATCAATTATAATGTCAAAACTTAATTTATCCAAATGAATGATTGAATTTCACACTAAAATTCAAGATCTATTATTTTATACCTGATTCATTCATCTATAAAATATAATCTCACTTAAAATGAGAATTATCATACAATAAGAAATAATAATAACAAAAAAGAAAATTAAGCGAGAGAACATTCTTCCAAAAAAAACTTTCTCTTTATTTATTCCCCACCCCCACCCCCACCCCATATTTGTAATACAATTTCCGGGTAAATTAATTGTTTATTAATTAGTTAAGACATTAATCTGACTAAGTTTTTTTTTCTGTTCTTTTTTTTCTTTTCTTTCTTCATTCATTTTATATTCTTATTCATTTCAATTAAATGGTTAATTCTATTTCTTTTATTTGTTAAACTAAAACAGGAAATGTATTTAATGTCAGACATAAATTTGACTGAAAAAAATAAAATAAAATAGATTCTGTAAATCATTTTCATCCAATGAAAAAAAAACAAAAAAATATTTTAAAAAAACAAAAAAAATAAAAAAACAAAAAAATATTTAAAAAACAAAAAAAGAAAAAAGAAAAAAAGGAAATAGACAAACTGAAAATTAAGATAAGGAAAACCATATTTAGTTTATTCATTAAGTTTATTCCATTTAACATGTCTGTATACCCTTTTTCTTAAAAAAAAGGAAGAATAAAGTTGTTTTATTTTAATGCTTAATAGAAAAATTCTTTTTTTTCTTTTTTTTTTGGTTTAGTAATATATGGTGAAAGTTAGAAATTAGTTACCAACTAAATAATGTGAAGATTTATCATATTGGAGTTTGATTATCTATAATTGGAAAAATTGGATGTGAACTGTTGAGAATTTTAACACAAGTCTTAAATAGGATGAAATGCGCGTTAAACTGGATTCCACTGTTAGCTGACTATTTAAAAAGCTTGTGACTTAAAGTTATATTGAAACAATTCGCTTACTTACTTACTCACTTACGCCTTTTACTCCTCGTGAAGAAGCATAGGCTGCTCACCAGCATTCTCCATCCAACCCTGTCCTGGGCAATCGTTTCCAGGTCCTTCCAGTTCCTATTCATCCTTTTCATATCTGCTTCTATTATCCGACGTAATGTGTTCTTAGGCCTTCCACTTTTTCGCTTCCCTTCAGAATTCCAAGTTAGGGCTTGCCTCGTGATGCAGTTTGACGATTTGCGTAATGCATGCCCTATCAACTTTCATCGTCTTTTCCTAATTTCTTCTTCAGCTGGAAGTTGGTTTGTTCTCTCCCACAGAAGGCTATTGCTGATGTTATCCGTCCAATGGATGTTGAGTATCTTGCGAAGACAGCTATTTATAAACACTTGTACTTTCTTGATGGTGGTTGTTGTAGTTCTCCAAGTTTCAGCTCCATACGGTAGAACTGACTGTCTTGACGTTTGTATTGAAGATTCTCACTTTGATATTGGTTGAAAGTTGTTTTGAGTTCCATATGTTCTTCAATTGTTGGAATACGACCCTTGCTTTGCCAATCCTTTCCTTAACGTCCGCATCTGATCCTCCTTGTTCATCGATGAAACAATTCGCACAGGATGTATATATGTGCTAATAAGATACTGATCAAATATAGTTCAAAATAGTAATGGGAAGATACAAGTAAAACAACATTAAGTGAATTTAAAACTTTACCTCATTACACCATCAGGTGGCTATCAGAAATCGGTAGCTTAGTGGATAATGCGATGGCGTTTGAAGCGAACTGTACAGGGTTCGAGTCTTGGAGTGAATATCAACTGTGGGATGTAGGTACATCCAACTGGCGAGTCACAAATAGGATGAAACGAGTGTCCTGGATCCCATTGCCAGCCACTATCCAACTTTGTTTAAGATTTCCATATTTTATTGTCCAACTTAAGATAGTTAATGATGTGAAACTTCATAAATTTTTTACTTCAGAAAATAAAAGACAAGATGAAAGCTTAGTTGTTGACAAAAACATTAGTTACATTTTCACTCAAACTAGAATTACTATTAATAAGTGACTTAATGGTTTATGCTCATTCATTCATTCAATAACGGAACATCTTGTTCAGTGAAATCATCCAGATCAGATAACAGAATGAATAAAACATGAAGTAGATAAATCTCTAACCTATTGAGAATCCGATTAATGGATAAATTTATCGTTTAGGCATTTCTTATGTGTCAGTATTATGTCTTGAAGATTGTTGAGTTTTATTAAAGATATAAACCGATTTTAGTTAGATAACCATTTTAAACTTAGAAACACTAAGTGAAAGTTTAAAATTAGAATAGGACACGTCGACAGCCTACATTTAGTTAAACTTGTACATTATTGAATCGCAGCTCAGTGATCTACTGACTATATTCGCACACGACACCAAGGTTCTTGTGTCTGATCCCTGGTCACAGAGTCGTGGATGAATATTATTGACAAGTCAATTATCGGAACAAAATTTGAATCTATAATTCTAGAACTGAACTAAAATTTATTTAAATGAACATTGGTCGTTCATATATCAGTGTCTTGGTATAATAAGGATTCTTGAATAATTTATATACCTAACTAATTCATTGCGTAGACTGAAAGATAATGACGTATGATACTATCCTGGGGTTTTTCTTCTACGATACAATTAACAAATATCCTATGGAAAAAAAAATGTTTAATTTCATTACTGATATAAAAATAGATAAGAATTGGATATTTTTATTGTAACATTTTATCATTGTAATTGTATGACAGAATGTTCCTATCTATTCTAGTCATAGTAAATTGAAAAGTTAAGTTACGTTACATTCATAAGATAAATCAATTTTAAATATATATAGAGAATATTCTTAGCATCTGAATTATTTATTTCGGTTAGCCTTAGCAAGATTCTCAAATACAACATGGAAAACACTGACCTCAATCATATTTGATAAAGAAACTCTGGAAGATGTGGATTGCTTCACGTACTTCGGAAGCATCATCGATGAACAAGGAGAATTAGATGCAGACGTAAAGGTGAGGTTTGGCAAAACAAGTACTGCATTCCTACAATTGAAGAACATATGGAACTCAAAACAACTGTCTGTCAACCAATATCAAAGTCACAATCTTCAATAAGAACATCAAGATAGTCAGTTCTACTGTACGGAGCTGAAACGTAGAGAACTACCACAACCATCATCAAAAGAGTACAACGATTTATTAACAATTGTCTACTCAATAAACCCAATTTCCGTTGACCGGATATCATCAACAACAGTCTACTGTGGTAGAGAATAAACCAACTTTCAGATGAAGAGGAAATTAGGAAAAGACGTTGGAACATTACAGTAATCACCAAACTGCATCACGGTGCGAACCCTAACTAGGAATCCTGAAGGGAAGCGGATAAGAAAAAGTTGGAAGAACACACTATGTCGGCAAATACAAGCACATTTGAAGATGATGAATAACAAATGGAAAGAGCTGTAAAGGATTGTTCAGGACAGGGTTGGATGGATATTGCTGGTGGGCTTCATATGTTCCTCCGTGAGGAGTAACATAAGTAAGTAATTCTTAACGTCGGAAAACAGAAACATTAATAATAATGGTACATAGTGTTACACTAATGTTACTTCAAAATTTATTTCAAACTAATCATCTAAAATGTGCCCGACAACAACCTACAATTAATTCTGGCCTTAAAATATAGGGTTGATATTCAGGAATATAAAACTTGATCTTAAAGAATCCCTTAACTTTATTACTTTAGATAAATGTGTGTATATCGTTAATTATGTTCAGTACTAAAGTTACATAGATCATAGTTGAAAATAAAAGGGATGCTATCATGGATAATTCCATTTCTTCATTAGTAACTTCCAAATTATCTATTATGATTACAGCATAAATCTCATGTAGTCGTTTTGTACTCTACCTTAATTGTCAATCAATATTTTTGAAAATTAAGTCTATCTCAATATGTTTATTGATTGATCAAAATAAAATATCTTCACCAGTTTAATAGTTTCCTAGTTGAATTTGTATCTGTAATTGTCTTCTTCTTTTGTTCTCTTAGATGGATGGTTTGGTTGTGAAGCGATATTATCAGCCAAAAAGGAAGGCTTCCACCAGAGAACAAATATATTTTCTCCACAAGATTCTACCTTTATTAAAAGCAATAATATAATGTGTAGTTTGACTGTAAATCTATTTGTACTTCAATTATATACAGTCTCGACATTTGCTTCTAACTCAACAGCTGAAAATGTTGGGTGGGTGACATATTCTAGAAATCAAATATGTGAATAAAAGAATATCTCCCGAAAGTTGGTGATTTCTTTCAGTTATTTAGTTAATTTAAGTCAGAATATCCACGATACTGAAAGTTCGTTGATGATAATTAACTATTCTCTTCAAAATCAAAACTTCAGCTATCATCTTTCCGGGTTGACTAAATAAAATAGTATGATAGTAGAGGTTTGCTGACTAATTGACTAAGTTGAAAGTTGTTTACTTATTTATTTGAACACATAAATATTGGTACAAGAGGGCACCAGATATATATACGCCACACAAAATCAAGATCGGTTAGACAGAACAGAATTTCCACCATAAGCAAACTGCTGTATAAGTTGAAAAGTAAGGATACGCGCAGTGAGAATGGGAAAAGGTAGATAAGTAACGTAGTACAAAAAAATAAAAATAAAAGTGAATGTTATCAAATGGGTATGGATTGTTTGAATTGTAATAGAAGTGAAAGCAGTATGATACTGCTATGATACTGCCCGGGCACCCAAACCGAAACACGTGGTTTTCTGTGGGAGCCAAACCCCGAGCTTTTGACCTAAAGGTCTGATCCACAAGGCAATAGGGCAACGTAAGGAGATGCAGTCACATGGTAGCCGGTGATCAACAATAGGTTCATACACCATTCGTTCCCTCAGGATACTGGAGCCCATGTACACCATTGGTTTGGAATCAGAGTTTTCCAACTTCCCTCCGTATCCATCAACCCGATTAAAGCACCGGACATTCGCTTTTCGTTCTCTCATTTTTGCAAACAACACCTCCACCACGAGGAGGAAGTGAGTAGGACTTCCCTGTAAGGGGCTGTATACGCGTGGTGGTGCGAGAGCATTTTGAGGAGGGCGTACCAAAGCATTTAGGGGGAAGTTCAAATTTAAGTGAACTCCTTCATAGAAAAAGGAAGTTTTGAAATAACTTGATACATTTTGTAAGAATATGAAAAATAAGCAACTAGTTGAAGTGACCAAAGAATGTAGTCTAGTCGTTGGAAAAACACAGTTTAATATTTGTAGTTTAGTATTGTCACTAAATCTTTTATTGATTAGTCAAATTAAATGGTTTGTCTCAAAAAACATGTCTGATCTCTTTGATGTCTAATGTTTATTTCAATATCACTTCATAAACTAGCGTGACCATCATCCAGTCCCTTCAGTAAATTTTTTCTTATTCTACACATGGTTGCACTAACCAATCAAACAATATTCAGATAATAAATTTTAACATTTATATTATTTCGTACCAAAGTCAAACTACTATATATTTTAGGCATAGTGGCTTGTAATTTAGTTAGTATGCTAACTGACCAGACAAAATGAAGACTTTGTTCGGTATTACACAACTAGAGGAAATCGGTAATAATATATATATATATATACATAAGTGTAGTATTGCCTGAAACTTCCCAGTAAACTTAATCTATGAGTGAATATGTGTAGCTCAGATACAAGATACCACAATGGTGACATTTCTGGTTATGAGACTTGGTGACACTATGTAGTGTCAGTTACTATGTTCAAACCATATAGCTTATTCTAGCTTCTGAACAGGTCATTTTATTCATTCTTCTTGAGTCACGTTTTGACTTATCAACCTTGACTGTTTGCATATGAGCGTATATGTGTGTACATCCCCTACTCATCACATGTCTGTAACTTATTTTTGTGTGACTATAAATATTGATTTACGCTTAATAAAAATGAGTTGGTTCATATGCCTTCTCTACTGCACGTCGTTTCGTTTTGCTTCGCTCTCTCTGCCTTTCTTCCTTTACTACATCTCTCTGATTGTCTGTTCCTACTAACGGTTTTTCAAAATATACATATTCAAGATCCGTTCTTGTATTTAACTTATTTAATTCCGTTATTCACTAAAGTGGATTAAGTCGATAATTACATACGAGGATTGACGATATGTATATTTCAATAGCAATCGACCATACGATGTAACTGGAATCAGATCTCGGGTCACTAAAACTGGTTCAAACTAAACAGGGAGCACAGTTTCACTCTAAATTATTCTCATGCTATTTAAATACAAAACTTCTTGATGATAACCTCCAACTAACTAATATCAAAGTAGTTCATACGTACACAATATAAGATCATTCTACTTTTCGCAAAAATGATTTATTCACCTTCACGCTAACTGATTATTCTATTTTCCATATAACTAATGTTTCTTCAACAACAACAACAACGATAAAACGTTTTTACCAACATACTAATGTTGGGGATGTTAAATCTTCAGAACTTATTTTAAAAATATCTTATTTTTGTAATTTTTTATTTTGAAAATTCGGATTTTTCTGCTTCGCGCCAAAAGTGCCCATTTTCACCTTCATGTCGTTTTTCCCATGCGGGAGAATCTTAAACGTTAGTGGTTCGTCGTTTTCTTCTTTAGTATATTATTTTGTAACGCTTCCCAAGGACAATTTTATGCTACATATATATATATATAT
The DNA here is from genome assembly GCA_944470205.2 of Schistosoma margrebowiei. Lineage (NCBI taxonomy): Eukaryota > Metazoa > Platyhelminthes > Trematoda > Strigeidida > Schistosomatidae > Schistosoma > Schistosoma margrebowiei. Next base: position 39,745,776 of record OX104026.1, on the reverse strand, counting down.
ATACGTTTGATTTGTGCCTGTTGTTATTGCTGATGCTTCTTGCTGCTTATGGAATATATTTCCCCATTTCAAACTTGGATTTCTCTTTCTAGTTAGCGAGTCTGGGACACATTAGAATAATTAGCTTATTAATCTTTGGTCAAAGAGTTCTTGTTTCCATTCACAGACTAAATGAACTTGTAGTCGCTTTACACATAGCAACTAAACATTTATTCCTTTCAATTTAAGAGTCTAATTATCAATAACATTGATAATAATAAATAGAGACAATTACATAATTATCATTCACTTATTAATATAAATATTTTTTTGCTTTCTAATCCTTATTATTAACACAGTTCATTTAAGAAAGTAGTTTTCCACTTAGAAGTCAATCATTCAACATGGAATATCTATTTACTGAATGATTGACATTTTGTTTCCTGAATGTTATGTGTGTGTGTGTGCTTTTTTTGCCTATATTTTTCAGTCGCCATGAGCAACACAAGCGAAGGAATCATACATTATACGTTTTTGGATTACTATAAGTTAATTGACAAATGTATATTATTATAATCAGAAAGGGGGTTTGTGGAGATTTTAGTAATTTTTATAGTTGAATTCATGAGTCAATTGAAGCTAGACCATTAAGAAAAATCTGGAAGTACTGAACGGCCGTTTCTTCCTAGTATGGGACTCCTTAACAGTGTGAATCCATCATTGGATGCCAGCTCAGTGATCTAGAGGTTAAACGTTCGAGCTCGAGGCTGATGAGTTCTGAGTTCGAATCTCGCAAGGTGGGATCGTGGATGCGCAGTGCTGAAGACTCTCATACTATGACGAAACGACCTTCCAGTACTTCCAGGTTTTCCATGATGGTCTAGTTTCAATTGACTCATGAATTCAACTATAAAAATGCATACTATTTGAGATATCAATATTATTTTTTTCTCTTAGAATAAATGAAGTGAAATGTAAACGACTTAATTATATAATTAGTCATATACATATAATAACATTAATGATCATATGTAATGGTACATATAATGATGTAGGTAAGTTACTTATATCAAATTTTGAGAAGGATAATTTGAAATAATTGAATGTTCTCACTTAATCCACTAGAACATACAACGAGTCTGTTTGCTAAAACTTGGAAATACAAACCGTTAAGTACTAAATCAGTAATATGAGTGTTATCTCATATAATGTTTAATGTTGTAACTTCTTACTATTAAGAAGTTTGATGTGACAACCACAACAATACTCTATGCTTTCTGGTTTCTAAAAGCTCTGAGTTTTTAAGAGTAAGGACAATTGACTTGGAAAATTTCCATTGGTTTAACATTTAACTGACCGATATTGTCAGAAGGGGTTTTGTGGAGATTTGAGTAATTTCAATAGTTGAAATCATGAGTCAATTGAAGCTAGACCACCATCAGTGTCGCGCTCGAGCACCTAACCACTAAACTAGTGAGCTGGCCAGCATCCAACCGTGTAAATGTTTGATTTTAACTAATTCACCAAATTGAGCGACACATCCACCATTGTCTTCAGTAAGTTACTATTACGATCTGAAAAAAAATAGTTTATTATCAGAATTCATTGATGCGATTTGATATAAATCAAGTTTTAATAGGATAATATAATCTCTAAATTAAGTTATAGTAAGGTCATTATATACCATCGTTGTTTGCACATCAGTCATTTATCGATATCATATACTTTTATTCCATCGGTTTTATGAAATAATATTATATTAAATAGTTCAAAGTAATTTATATCAAACCCAGGATCTGGGCTTCAGGTTAGTTGTCATTCGTCAGCAAGGGATATCTGCAATCTTGAGAGAACTGATACTCTTAATCGTATTCTAAACTTCCTCATTCTTCATCACAGCGACACGTGAAATATCAGATTTCGTGACAGTGACTGGAAAGTGACGTAATCACTGTCATACATAATGTTGAATGTAAAGCATTTAACTATTACTATGAATCCGCTTTCTATAAAGTATTCCTTTTCATCTTTGTTGTTTATGTTCAGTGTCGTAAGTACTAACAAGTAGATGTTGGATTTCTACCAAACAAATGAATAGAGTTTATAATGGATAACTAAGATTCACTAACTAAGGATATCGGTTATCTGTAACAATTAAAAAGCTGATACTACAATTGATATTCACATGTGATCTGCTGAATCAATCTCTATTAGAATTCCTTTTGTTACTTCCCCTTTTAATAATTCAACTTTATTTGTACTATAGAATCAATCCAAGCATTATAGATAAAATTCGATGGATAATGAATATTGGATAAAAGAATTTTATTTACTCTTTGTTGATTAGTTAATGTTACAGGGACTATATGTCCATTCTGAAATGACTTATTAAAGAGTTCACATTCTGTTAAGTAGAATAGATAAGTAAAATTGGATCAATTAAGATATTTCTTTTCACATTCAACAACTGAAAATGAATTTACAGTCAATACAACGAGAACCTGTCCAAAACATGAAATTGGAATAATTCATCAGATCTTATTTTAATCATTTGAAGTTATGAAATGTAAACATTTATCATCTATGAGTCAATTCAATAAATAGTGATTAATTTTAGTTTTGTTAATATTTGAATTCATAAGTCGATGTAATCTAGATCACCATAGAGAACCTTGAAGAACTGGATGATCATTTCATCCTAGTATGAGACTCCTCAACAGTGCTTATCCATGATCTTAGCTCATGAGATTCGAACCCAAGACCTTCGATCTCGCGTATCCAACGATGTTACTATCTAACTTCAATCGTTCCATGATCTTTTACAACCCTTTATTCATTGTCTAAAGTGGATAACTGCCTCCATTTGACACGATTTGAACTACACTACACTAAAACTTCAGGAAATCTATATTGAAGCCGGTCTTTAATGAACACATAATTATTATCAATATTAGGATTTGTAGAAATTGTAGCAATTCATGAGTTGAACCAAGCTAAAGTTCTGGGTTTGAGTTCCAAATGTAAGGTCGTAGATGCGCACTGCTGAGGAGTTCAATACCAGGACAAACAGCCGTCCAATTCTTCCAGGTTTTCACTAGTGGTCTAGCTTAGATCAACTCATGAATTCAATCATTGAAACTACTACAATCTCTATAAATCCCCATTCTGACAATAATCATACCAATTGACCAGAAATTGTCTCCATAAATATACAATGTTACATCTGAATAGTTGATCAGAATTTTGATGGAGTTTTGTTCTCTGAGCTGGATGGTTTGGTCGTGGAGCTTTCATCGTTCTTCTGAACGACATCATCAGCACAAACTTCAAATAGAAGACTTCTATTTGAAGTTTGTGCTGATGATGTCGTTCAGAAGAACGATGAAAGCTCCACGACCAAACCATCCAGCTCAGAGAACAAAACTCCACCAAAATCATCCACCTGGGCTACAAATCTTCTCCATCATCGCAGTTGATCAGAATATTCACAAACTAATCTGTAGGTATCATCTAATAAATATAGATTATTCAAAATTCTAGTCATTACTATGATTCATGAGATTAATTTAACAATAAGTTAAATTATAGCACATTTTATGTTGTATCATATTAGTTTATAATTAACATTTAAGTAATTACAAATGAATTAACTTTGACAATATCATTGACATTTTTTATTATTATTTATAGTAACTCAATAATGGATTTCAATTTCAATTTCTTTCTATGTATATAATGAACAGTTGTTCAATTTGATGTTATTATTGAAAATTAAATTCATGAATAATAATATAAGTTAGACCACCATTGAATATTGAATGATTGTTTCGTCCTAGTATAGGACTCTTCAGAAATTTATTAATTTTAATTTAAAGGTAATGAATAATTTATCTGTAAATCAATGTTAATGGAGGAAGAGGGGGAAAGTAAGAAACAAACGAGTAAACAAGTAGAATTATGCAAAAATGTTTTATGGTTATGATTAGCATGATTATTATTATTTTCTGAATAATTCATTATAATGATACTATTTATATATGACTCATTTCATTGGACCAATATGGATCATAATTACTGAAGATTGTTGTAATGTTAATGGTATTATAGTATTGGAGGGAAAACGAATTTATTATTCAGTTTTTAGTTGTATGACTAAGAGCAACATATCTACAATTGAAGAATATCTGGAACTCAAAACAACTGTCTGTCAATCAACACTAAAGTCACAGGTTTCAATACAAATGTCAACACAGTTCTACTGTATGAGGCGGAAACGTCGAAAAATACGAAAGCCATCATTCAGAAGACACAAGTGTTTGTTAACAGTTGTCTACGTGAAATACTTTAGATCCGTTCGCCTAACACTATGTTGGAGAAAAACCAGATTGCGATCGAGGAAGAAGCACTGGAAGTGAATAGGGCACACATTGAGGAAAGCATCCAACTGCATCACAACGCAAGCCTTCACATGGAATCCTCAAGGCTAAACAAACGAGTAGAGGAATACTAAAGAACACATTAACCTGAGAAAAGGAGACAAATGAAAGTAATGAACAACACTTGAGTAGAACTGGAAAGGAAGATCCATGACCAGAGTGGTTTGGAGAATACTAGTCGGTGTCCTATACTCCATTTGGAGTAACGGGCGTAAGTAAGTAAGCTGAGTGACTACTTTTAAAAAATACGACCTAGTTGTGTTTAGTGGTTTTTTCAAGATAGGCAATGGAAAATATAATGTAGCAGAATAAATAATTAACTGAATGATGAATCTGAAGTGAATACAGTAGTTTAGTAAATTAGAAAACTCATACATTGAATACCATTATAGTAACTATCCTACAACCAATTTCGATTAGGGTTAGTTTTGGTTAAGGCCTTTTATTAACTTACTTAACAGATAATGTTATTTGAATAGTAACAATTAGCATATTTCTTTGTACCGTTACGATCACTAGAGCATATAACAGACTCTAGCTAAAATATCAATCGCTTAAATATCACTCGATGATTTATCCTCCTCCCCATGTATATATGTACTCGAATCAAAGCCCTTGCTTTGCCTTGCTTCAACCCTTATTCAATTTGACTATAAATTTGCCTATTTAATTGCTTGTATATACTTATTCCCCTCTCTGCTTCAAATTCGCCCGATATGTTTATAGTTTTATGATCTACGCTATCTGCTAAGAAAACTGTTATTGCCGCTTCTCTTTGCCTTCTAATTTTCAATCACCGTTGAGATTTATATTATAACAGTTATCGATGTGATTGATTGACGAAGCAAAGCTACTACACCTTATTCTCATATACTCTGTCAGTTGTTCTTTACATGCTCCATTATTACACTAATTCTCTTTTTATTTTGATTGCTCTCCGATTTTCTTCTTATTCTTTATTTTTAATTTTCTGCTGGTAGACGATCCACTTTCGATTGCTGCTACATACTACTTATATATATCAGCCTAAGTAGCATACATCACACAACATATTCGGTTTATTCGTTTATGCATTGCATGGATAAGTAATCTCCTGCAGATAAAACAAACGTTTTATTCAAGCCAGTGAGTAAATGTTAGAAAAATCAACAGATTTTCAAGCTATCAGATAAGTTTATTTATGCTATCAAATACGATACGTGCTGAAATCGCATATATCTCTGTCAGAAACTAACGATCTGTCACAATTTGTGCTTAGCTAATATCTATTTAAACTTATGTCAGGGATAACTATTAGAAGCTAAGGAACTCTGGACAACTATCTCATGTCACTTCAAGGCACTTCAATAATATATACCCACGACTCATTTAGAAATAAGACCAAAAACTTTCAAGTATTCAGATGGAATCTGATTATTTGCGTTTCCAGCTTTCACTGAATCATAATATATTGTACTACGATCATCTGTTACAAACAATGATACATATCTCATCTTCAACATGACTAAACCTCATCACTCAAGGTTTGTCAACAGGAAGCACTTGATTATGGTTCGCAATGGAGATTTGTTGAGTTTTTTTTAACATAACAGATTGACATGACACCTAATTAAGCTCTTGAAGCTTCAATATTTACGTATTTGAATATATTATATATATAAATCCATATAAAAACCAATTCACCCTCCGTTAATCTTCAAAGATTAAGTTAAATCTATTACAAAGAATTTGTAATGTTCATTTGATTGTTTTCGACCTAAATTAACCTTACTTTAGATAACCAGTTCTATAACTTAAAGTAGATTCAAATGAGCAGTTGAGAGTTGATGAATAGAGTTACTATAATGTCTTAAACATTGATAAATTGTTTACATTTCATTATTTTATTTTTTATTTATTTTAACACATAGATATTGGTACAAAGAGGTACCAAATAGATATGCGCCACACAAATCTCATTTGATGTGTGAGGGCTGTGGTACTCCTCGGGTGCGCAAACCAAAGTAGGTGGTTTTCTTAGGGGGCCACACCCGGAGCCTTCGACCTGAAGGTCTGACCCACAAGGCAGTGGAGCATCGTAAGGAGATGCAGTTCCATGGTAGCCAGTGACCAACGATTGGTTCATATGCCATTTGTTCCTTCAGGATACTGGAGCCCATGTGCACCATTGGTTTGGAATCCGGTTAAAGTGCCGGACATTCGCTTTTCATCCTCTCATTTTCGTAAACAACACCCCTGTCACGAGAAGGCAGTGAGTAGGACTTCCCTGGCAGAGGCTATATACACATGGCCATGTGAGAGTATTTTGAGAGGGAGAGCGGACTCTCCCCACTCTCGGCCATACCAGGGCATTTTAGGGCTTACATTTCATTCATTCTGAAGAACTTCAAAGATAGTTTTGTTCTTGTTTTTAAGCATTAGGATATAAAATAAATTATACACCATAAACTTTAAAGTAATTTAACATACAGTTGATATATGCATTAACTGTTCAGCTTTAAAGATTGAATGTATGTTGCTTCTATTTATCATTCATGTCAAGATAACTCTGTAGTGAACGAGAACACAAATCGGCGCAATCGAATGTTTTTTAATACAAAATTATAGATTGACTTAGTAAAATCTGAAAACCATACAATTAATGCTTCAGTTGTTATTCCATTTCCACACTAATCATTCTCTATTCTCGTTCACTTCTCTTTGATCTTCTTAACCTTCTGCCTCTAGATATTTCACTTTCGACTGATAATATATACTATTTATATCTGTTGACATCAGTAGCACACATCACAATTCAATTAATTCTTTTCATAAATCTATATAACTAGAGATAAACAAGGCACGATTGAAGGATCTAATTACTATTCAATAGTCTCTTTATAATAACCTAATAAAATTTGAATTCTTTGTAAAGTATTTAACTTTCACTATTAATATTATTATTATTATTACTATTATTATTATTATTATTATTATTATTATTATTATTATTAGTAGTAGTAGTAGTAGTAGTAGTAGTAGTAGTAGTAAACTGGAGCCTAAGTTTTATTACACACAATTGTTACTCATAATATTCATGTGACATAGATCACTATAGATCATATGACAATCGAAGATGCAAACTATTTTACTTCAGGGGTAATTGAAAGTAAATTAGATGATTGAATTGTATCACGTAATTAATGAGTTACCATTTTCCAGTTATAATACAAGATATTTGATTAGAGTGAATTAGATAGTTGCGGTTGCTAGTAATAATCATGGTCATTTAAGATGAAGCTTTTCATATTAGAGCAAAAGGATGATTCAATATTTCTTTTTTTCTAACAGAACCTCAACTGAGATCAACCAAAAAACCCATTTCTCAATATTATTAGGTGGTAGTTAAGTCGATGTTTGGATATTCATTCGTATTATAATCTAAAAACAGAGTATAACATACTGTTAGTTCCCAATCTGTTCATATCAAACGTAACATAATATGAAGTTACTACTTACCTTGTCAAATAATGATAATACCTTAGAGATAGTGAGTTAGATGAAAACTCAAATACGATTTAATACAAAATTACACAGTACCTTTATAAAATATGAAATTCATCCATTGAATGCCTCATTTGCACAAATGTCTTTGAGTTGTCCTTTACATACTCCATCATTCTTCCAATCCTCTTTTTATTTCGATTGCTTTTTGTTTTCTTTCCTCTTCTCTTGATTACAATCTTTTGTTGGTAAGCATTCCACTTCCAATTTTTGCTACGTACCAATTATACCTGTCATCATAAGTAGTGCATACCACAATACTATATTAACAACAGTTTCTTTGATCTAGACAGATCCAACATAATGGTTGAACATTATTTTACAATAAATAATCAGATATTGTTTCTATGAAATATTACATATTTTTCGTTACCTGATGAATTCTTAGTTTTTGAAACTTCACAGTAGTTCGGAATCATAGTGAAAATAAAGTACTACATGTTGAAATAACATGGTGTTTTAGGGTAGTCAACATGAAACCCTGGACCCGGGTTTCGTGATACTTGACACTTGTCAGCAAGGTCACCTAGACTAGTGGCCACATTGCAATTTGGTCGATAGCATTCGATCTGAACTAAGAAGGACTTGACACACATGGCATTGATCACCATCGAGTGATCAATCAATTGTGAACAGTTTTTTTAAAAACATTACTACAAATTAATGATAAAATTAAGAAGTAAAATCACCAATTCACTAGATTTATACATGTAAATCATTGACCTGAATGATCTGAATGTCTATCATAGCCCCCTATGGAGCATGATGGTTCTATGTTCATTCTCTGATATGCTCATGAATGAGCATTACCCATGAGTCACATATTAGGATGAAACAGATATCCAGTGAATTCTGTTTTTCAATAATTGTCTATCTACAACTAGTCTGTGACATAAAAAGTCTTTGCATAAGTTATGATTCTGTGAAGCTAAGTTACCCAGAAGCACACCAAATTGACCTGAAGCAGTTATCAATCAAATTTTGGTATTATTAATAACTCAAGAATGGTTTTATTTTTTGTTTTCAAAGGGAATTGATGAGACTCATATTTCTAATAGTTTAACTTCCAAAGACACTTTATGGGCAAATATTCTTGTTGAGGAAATTATTTTACATTAGCTGGTTAACCAGTCTTATATTGATCTGTTTTGTTTAGCTCTATATTTGATAATATGTGGACAAACTGGAAATCATGGTGTTTCACCTGGTATCAACCCATATAATATACTTTACTACAACAGAACATCAACATGAACCGAACAAATTAACTTCTACAATAACAACTTAATTGGAAAGAGTTTCATTTTCTTCTTTGTAAACTTACTCCAAAATTAACTTTCCTAATATTGATCCAATGTCTATCATCATTTATTAAGAAACAGTTGAGTTTTTATTAAGGAAAGATGGATAGTGGGTAGTAGTGGAATCAAGGACGCGCGTTTCGTCCTATTTGGGACTTGTCAGCTGGATGTACCTGCATCTCAGAGTTGATGTTCACTCTGGGACTCGAATCCAGTACTTTCCCAGGCAGTCCGCACAGGTTGCACATATGCCAACAACAGACTGATCAATTGTAGTCCTAAATAACAATGGGAAGATACAAGTAAACAACATTAAGAGTTTTTTCTGTTTTAAAGTCAAATAGCAACCTACCATTTCTTGATAACATTTTGCTGCATTGCAAGTTGGTCGAGATATGGGTGTTGACGTTATCAAGAAACTAAACTTCTTCCCTATAAATGATTAACAATTTTCAAAAAAATTACAAGACGACGGTCATTCAACTAGTTTTCATATTCTCCGATTTCATTAGTTTCGACTATTGCTACAGATGATTTATGGAGATTGCCGAATTTAATATTTAATATGAGTTGAGCTTAGTTGAACAAATATTAAGTTCCAGAAAGCACTCAACAAATTTTTAATCCTCCTTGATAGTGTACATCCACGACACACTGGAGATCAGACCTAGAACCTTAAGACCTCGCGATGATCCTTCTACTTTCGAGATACTAAATCAGTATTAAATGATCTATATTTTTAACTTCGATCATTTAGTAAAGTCAATCAGTCAGCTGCATCGTAGGACCAGGCACAAATATATATCGGTCCAAGTTGGCATACTTCATGAGCATAAAAAGATTAACACCAAATTCTTAGTAGTTACTTTAATGGCAATAATATATATAAAAGAAAGTTTGCATATAAGGACATAGTACAGGAAGAAAGAATTAGTTCGTAGAAATAAAGGTATAACGTAATTTTAACCCCGCAGTTTATGGGCAGACAAAGGAGAACCATCTCTCATTATCTTCATTATCTTCTGCCTTATACACGAATCAACTAAACTCCACTGATCACAGCTTCTCATTAGAAATGCGGGACTCAACTTGAGAAATTAATCATAAGTGACGATAAAAACATTAGTAAATATTTTTCAGATACTAAATCATCTACTATTAGAATGATCAGTGAATAAGTATTATCTCCACTAAAACTTTTCTGATACTAATCAACATATGTTCACTGGTGACTGGAGTTCTAGTGAGAAACAGTGATCAGTCGAATTCAACCGTGTCAGTTGTGAGATAGTAACTCACTGAAGACAATGATGGATGTGTCGCTTAATTTCATGGATTAGATTAATTTAGACATTAACACCGTTGAATGCTGGCTAACTCAGTGGACTAGTGATTAAGTGCTTGCGCGCGAGACCAATAGGTCTTGGGTTGGAGTCCCGCGAGGTGAGGTCGTGGATGTGCACTGCTTAGGAGTCCCCTTAATAGGACGAAACGGCCGTCCAATGCCTCCAGGTTTTCCATGGTGGTCTCGTTTCCATTGACTCATGATCTCAACAATAAGTATTATCATTAAATAAGAAATTCTTCTTTTTTTTAATTCAATCACACAACTAAACCATTGTATTTTAAAGCATACTAATTAAAAACAAACAATACTATTCTTCTAGACACTGATAACACATAACATTTATCTTCTAATTTTACATTAGAATCATTTGTAAACAATACTAATGATATTCATAAGAGTTACATAATATTATTGAATCTGTCAAGACAAAATTATGCTACACTTCAGTCACAGTATTGTCCAAAACAGCAAATCTGTATCAAAGGCATCAGAATGTTAGACAGACGTTAGTACTACCACTACTACTACTACTACTACTACTACTACTACTACTACTACTACTACTAATAATAATAATAATAATAATAATAATAATAATAATAATAATAAAAGAGGAGAGGTAGTAATTAATTCAATGAATGATAAGGTTGAATGATTTTTGGCAAAATGTTAATTCAATAACATATTAATGATGAATTTGTTATACAGTAGTGCGGTTGATGAGTAATTTTTTTTAAAATTTATTTTGACGGATATCAATGGATGATTCAATGATCAACACTTACAAAACAATCTTTATTTGTTTTGATGAAAAATCAGTTGGTTACTATATTATAATATTCTATTTCGTAATATTAAACTATGAAGTTTGAATAACTTACTTAATTAGGTCTGTTACTCACAATGGAACATAGAGCACCGAACAAAACCACTCTGTCCTAGGCTTTTCTTTCTACTTCTATCCAATTGTTGTTCCTTCTTCTTATATGTGTCTTCGTTTCTTGGTGTAATGTGCTCTCTTGGTCATCCTCACCTCTTTCGGCATTGAGGATTACAAGTGAGGGTTTGCCTTGTAACGCAATTGTTTGCTTCCCTTAATATGCGTCCTATCTACTTCCAGCACTTTTTCCTGATTTCTTCCTCCTCTGAAATTTGGTTTGTTATCTCCCACAGTAAGTTGTCAGTGTCTAATAGTGTCTGGCCAACGGATCTGAAGTATTTTGTGTAGATAGCTGTTACTAAACACTTGTTTCTTCTGAGTGGTGGTTTTCATAATTCTCCAAGTTTGTGTTTTATACAGAAGAACTATCTTGACATTTGTATTGAAAATTCTGACCTTGATGATGGTTGACAGACATTTGTTTTGAGTTCCAGATGTACTTCAGTTGTAAATAGGCTGCTCTTGCTTTGCCAATCCTCGCCTTCACATCTGCATCAAATCCACCGTGCTCATCCATGATGCTGCCCAGATATATAAAGGATTTTACATCTTCTAAAGCTTCTACGTCAAGTGTGATTTGATTGATGCATACTGTTGTTGCATCTTGCTTTTCTCTTTGTATATGTGGAGACCTACTGCTGCTGATGCTGCGGCTACACTGGTTGTTGTGTGTTCGATAGAAGAGCCCGATCATCTGCGAAGTTTAGATTTTCCATCTGCATCCTAGCTGTCCATTTTATCCCGTGCCTCCTCCCAGATGTTGACGTCTTCATGACTCAGTCGACCACCAGGAGAAAGAGAAAGGGTGAGAGTAAGCAATCGTACCTGAAACCAGTCTTTATTTCGAACGGATCAACGAGCTGTCCGATTTTGCAGTTTAATTCATGACATGAATTCTGTATGATATTGACTATCTTCTCAGGCACACCGTAATGTAGAAGAAGCCGCCTGGAGCCCTTCTGAGGCTTCTGTCTGTCCCAAACCCGGATCAATGAGGACGGTTAGCGACCCAACTCGGTAAGAAACTAACTCACTAAAATAATCGCTAATTAGAAAAAAATTTCGATAATGATATTAGAAGACGAAGATTATCAGAACTATGTGATATATTACCGCAATACATATATATGGTTGTGAAGATTGTTGGATTTAGATTAATATCATGAATGGATCAATGTTCGATGCCGGTTCAATGGTCTAGGGGTTAATCGTTCGCGCACGAGACCGAAGGTCCTGAGTTCCAGTTTTGTGTTTGCAATCGTGGATGGACACTGCTGAGGAGTCCCATACTGGGATGAAACGGCCATCCATTGTTTCCAGGTTTTCAATGGTTGATCCACTCATGATATCAATCTAAACTTAATTAGTTGTTTAAATGTGCAGTTTTGATTTTCAGACTAGTCACTTGTTTTTTAAACTTTAACTGACATTTTCTACAACTGATTATTTTGATATCCACTAATTATTCATACTCTCTTATAATTAACAGTTTCGCGCGCGAGCGCTTAACCACTAGACCACTGAGTCGGCATCCACCGGGGTCATGGATGCGCACTGTTGAAGAGTCCCACAGTAGGACAAAACGGCCTTCCAGTGCTTTCAGGTTTTCCATAGTAATCTAGCTTCAATTGGCTCATGATATTAGTTGAAACGTTTATTCAATAAGTTAGTAAAGTGTTAATTTTACAAATAAATTAAATTTGGTAGCTGTCTATGATTTCGATAAAATAAACGAAATTCAAATCATCTGTTTTACTTTCGGTAATTTTAAAGCTAATTTTCAAATAGTGTTAATAGTACAGGTTTGAATCTTATTATGTTAATTTCCATCCCAAATCGATATCATTTGAAGATTGTTGTTAATTTGGAAACTCTTTAAATTTACTCTGTTTCAACCTGTGACTTCAAAGTGATAGATGGTCACAACAAGTATACTCCACATGGTATTAAGCTAAGTATTATTGTAGAGTCCCATAGTAGGATCAAGTAATTCTTTAATTTAATATGATTGTCAGATTTAAATACAGAAACGTACTATGTCACTCTGATAGAGAGAGAGAGAAAGAATGTGGGTGGAGAGAAAGCGAGCTAATCAATAAGGCGTGGAAATCAATTTATGGGTATAATCAAGTTGATGCAAAAGGTAGGGAGTATCAAAAAGTAGGGATACGTTGTTTAAAAAAAACAGGGTTCTTAAAGGGTGAATTTAAATGTTTCGTTTATCCTTACTCTTTGATTTAGGGATTAACTTTTGGGATTTTGTTCAGTTCATTTTGTGTAAATGATGTAAATGATGTGAAATTACGTAACTTTAAGATAGTCCAATATGGGTAAAATAAATTTAATTTGTTGAATAAATGTAATACAAATTTAATCATTCTCTTCATTGTCTACTTCCTGTTCTAAGTAATCTAATCTATGTAATTGGTTTTTTCACCTGAAACTATCTTAATCCCTTAATTATTCATATTCCTGTCGAACAAATAATAACACATAATTGAGATGATGGGGAATATTTATAGTTCAAGATAAAGATTTCAGTGTTTTGTTCTCTGAAATGGATTACGTAATCGTGAAGCTTTCATCGTCTTTCCCGAGAACACTATCAGGAGAACACACTTTGATAAGAGGTTCGTTAACTAGCTCAGTGGTGCAGTAGGTTAAGCGTTCGTGCGCGATACTGAAGGCACTGGGTTCGAAATCCGCGAGCTAGATCATGGATGCGCATTTCAGAGGAGTCCCACAATAGGACGAAACGACGGTCCATTGCTTCCAGGTTTTCAATGGTGGTCTAATATCAATCGATTTTATGATTTTCTGATAACAATCATCTGCTCACTACTGACTGACTTCAAGAGATACTCCTGGAGTTCTAGTGAGAAGCCGTTACCAGCGGATTTCAACCAGGTCTGTTGTGAGACATCAGCTTACTGAAGACAATGGTATACGGTGTTGCAACTTCGTGGATTGGTTGAATTTAGACATGAACACCACTGGATACCGGCTCAGTGGTCTAGTTGGTTAAGCGCCTAGTGCGAGACTGATAGGTCTTAGGTTCGAATCTCGCGGGGTGTGGGATGGTGGATTCGCACTACTGAGGAGTTTCATACTAGGACGAAACGGCCATCCAGTGCTTCCAGGCTTTCCATGGTGGTCTAGCCTCAATTGATTCATGATTTCAACCTGTGATATAAAATTAAATCAAATCATCAATGTTGGTATGATTAATATGCAGTGTTAACTTGAATCAGTTTATGAGTGAAATGAAATTGTAAGATAACTGATCAAAATGAATATAGTCAACATGGGGTGAAAGAGAGAATAATGTAATTACTAATCGAAAATTACGTTATATGTCGAATAATACGAATTAAGCAAGAATTAACAGATAGGGGTGGACTTCAGAAGATCAACTATAGAGTTTACAATTTCTGGAAATCATACTACTATATTGCGAATTGATTGAAATTGAAGATAAGTACAATTGAATGCTAACCTAGTAATCTACTGGCTGTGTTTTTACTAAACCTGAAGTTCGTTGGATCAATCTCTGTCGAAGTTATGAGTGTTCATTAGGAATAAAAGGTCTATCCAATGCTCCCTGGCTTCTAATGGTATCACCATAGTGATAACTATATAATTGATACCGTCTAAAAATCACTATAACTTTAATGATCTTTCATATTTGATTAAATAGTTTACTATTTACAAGCAATTCACATGAACAATTTGAATAATAATCATAGGCTGATAACATCTACAGAATTCAATCAAATCGGCATTCATTAACTTTTCATGAAAGAACGGAATTTTAGAAAGGCTTAATTAATGACAGATGTTGATGTTCTATTTCACTAAATCAGTTGTTTATTTTCACATAAGAGAATTCAGTGAAGATTTTATTTTGAATAAAGTAATTTACTTAAACTGTATATTTGTATTTATGATTGTAATTCATGAAATTAACATTCATAGTAAATGTTTGTGATGATAGTTTATGATACTTAATTTTAGAAGGGGTTTTGTGGATATTATAGTCATTTTTAATAGTTGAAACCATGAGTCAATTGAAGATAGACTACCATGGAAAATCCGCAAGCACTGGACGGCCGTTTCATCCTAGTATGAGATTAATCAGTAGTGCGAATCCACCATCCCACACCCCGCGAGATTCGATCCCAGGACCTACCAGTCTCGCGTGAGGCGCTTAACCAACTTGACCACTGAGCCGGTATCCAGTGGTGTTCATGTCTAAATTCAACCAATCCACGAAGTTGTAACACTGTATACCATTGTCTTCAGTAAGCTGATGTCTCACAACAGACCTGGTTGAAATCCACTGGTAACGGCTTCTCTCTAGAACTCCAGGAGTATCTCTTGAAGTCAGTCAGTAGTGAGCAGATGATTATTATCAGAAGGTTTTTGTGAAGATTTTAGAAATTTCACATATTGGAATCATGAGTCAACTGAAGCTAGACCACCATAGAAAACCTGGAAGCACTAGACCGCCGTTTCGTCCTGTTGTGGGACTCCTCAGAACTGCGCATCTACGATCCCGCACCTCGTGAGATTCTAACCCAGGATCTATCAGTGTCACGTGCGAGCGCTTAACCATTAGATCATTGAGCTCACTGGCATTCAACGGTGTTAATGTCTAATTTCAACTAATCCACGACATTGAGCGACATATCCACCATTATCTTCAATATCTAATTTATTGACTAGCTCAAGAGAACTTAAACTATTTAATGATTTACTATTTTAGACTATTGTTTTACGCTTTGCAGTAAAAAGGTAATACAACAGAATATAAGCCAATTTGCAGATTTAATCATACTAATACAAAGAAAAATGTAATGGTCCATTATTAGGAAAGAACATGACCTACAAATAGTTTTGACTGAACGTTTTTTTCAAATGATTTATATGAATGTTTGTCAAGATTAGAACGAATAGTTTGACAAAAATTGGGCGTCAAGTATAGAGAAGTCATTATATGTGCAAAATTATGTTTGAAATAATCTTAGCAATTAGAATTTTATAAAATCATTCCAATGTTTCGTCCAGCACACTTGTCTGGACCTCTTCAGAGTAGTTCCATACTAGGATGTAGTGACCGTAAAGTTCTTCTAGGTTTAACATAGTGACCTAGCTTCGTTTAACTCATGAATTCAACTATTAAAAATACTATAATATCCACAAAACCCCTCTCTGATTATAATCATCATATGCTCACTAGTGGCTGGCTTCAAGAGGTATTTCCTAAAGTTCTAGTGAGAAGCAGTGACCAGTGGTGTTCAACCAGGTCTATTATGAGATAGTAACTCATTGAAGGAAATGGTGGATGTGTCATTCAATTTGGTGGATTGGTTGAATTTAGACATTAACACTATTGGATGCTGACCAGTTCAGTCGTTTAAAGATTAAGCGTTCACGTGTGAGAATGATAGGTCCTGGGTTCGAATCTCACGATGGACAGGATCATGGATGCACATTGCTGAGGAGTCACATACTATGATGAAACGGCCGTACTATAATATCCACAAAACCCCTCTCTGATTTATTTATTTATGATAATGTATAGTTTATAATATTCTTTAATTTCATTTACATTATGATGAACTCTTTAGCATTTCATTTTCATTTCAACTAGAATAATTTTTTATGTCCGAAAGTGAATGGGATAGAACCTGTAACTATTATGAATGTATACACATCGAATTTTAGATGGTTCGACTTTCATATTGATTGATGTAAGTTTTCATTGTAGGATTTGACATATCCTTATTTCGTTTTGACCGTTGGATAATATGATATTTGGCTAGAATGATAGAAAATTTTACAAAGTAGGTATCTATTTATATTTTTCTTATTCATTTTTTCGGTCTCTTCAATAAGGCTAATGAGTTTTTATGTTATCTGTGTTCTTGACTACCATGCTAATAAGTGAAAAAGTAGATATCCCGTTTGAAATTGAACAAAATTATAAAATGTTCTAGTGTCATATACTTTTAATAACCAGATCGTTTTAGATACTGAAACACAAACAGAATAATCGTATAAAGAAATCCTCATTTTTATCTACTGTTGACAATCTACTTTATATACAAAACTGGGAATACTTTGATGATGGTTTTAACTTCTATGGTATCTATGTGGTTAACATATTTATCTACTATGGTGAGAATGTCCACCTACTTAATGTCATGTATTCAAATAATAGTTTTCCACTAATCTGCGTAATTGTATTTGTTCCCGTGATAAAGCTTGAAAAAGACCCATTTACGAAATCTACATTGAATAAAATAACTGGTTAACAAACTTTTAAAAGGAGTTTATAAATTCAATTAACAACAAAAAAACTATTTTTTTTATTGAGATCGTGAACCAATTGATGTTAGACCACCTTTGGAAACTTGGAAGCACTGGACGACTGTTTCGTCCTATTTTGGGACTCTTCAGCCGTGCGCATCCACGACCCCGCTCGCGAGGTTCGAACCCAGGGCCTTCAGTCTCGCGCGCGAACGTTTAACCTACTAGACCACTGAGCCGGCATTTAACATCAATCGGTTCATGATCTCAATCAAAAACTTAATAATCTCCACAACCCCTATACTAGTAATACCAAGTGATTAATGACAACCTTGTTTACTCATAAAATGAAATCTGAACTATTCATATACAATAAAAATGTTAAAACTTTCTATATACATTGGTAGAAATTTTCCTCCCTATCAAGAAAAAAAGGTAGCACCTTTCCATAAGTTATCCATATTATTTCTTTGATGTATTTTTTTAGTTTAATTTGTTTCCGGTAAAAAGGATTCCTTTATGCCTTCCAATACTTTTTTTGTTCTTAGTTTTAAATGCCAATTTTTAATTTTTAATTTTGATGAATTAAGTTTCAATTTCATTTTACATTCAGTCTATATCCTGTTTAAATAATTCCTTCATTGTACACAATCCCCCTTTTTTTCATTGTGATGATAGAAACTTTGTTATTAGTATTAATTGAGTGAAATTTTGATAAATGAAATCCTAAATGTGACCTCTTTAACTTTTCTAGCTTTAATAATCAGCTCTCTCTTTCTCTCAAGGTGCTTTTATATGACTATGCGTATGCAACCACTGGCACGGAAGTCCTACTCACTGCCTTTTCGCGAAGATGGTGTTGTTTGAGAAAATGAGAGAATGAAAAGCGAATGTCAGGTGCTTCAACTGGGTTGGTGGATACGGAGGATTCATCTAGGGGAGTTAGAAAACGCTGGTTCCAAACCAATGGTGTACATGGGCTCCAGAATTCTGAGGGAACAAATGACATACGAACCTATTGTTGTTCGCTATGTACCATGATAGTGCATCTCTTTACGTTGTTCCACTGCCTTATTGACTAGACCTTTAGGTCAAAGGCTCTGGGCGTTGCCTCCTAAGAAAACCATCTGCTTCGGTCTGGACACCTGAACAGTAACACAGCCCTCCCACAAATCAATGATAACTACTACTTGCTTCATTGTGTGATGCATATGTATTCAGTGCCTCCTTGCACCAATGTTTATATGTTCAAATAAACAAAATAAAATCTGGTAAATGAATAGAATCAATAATCTTGATTTATAGGCTCATGAGCATTCATCATAAGAGCATGTCTGTTATGTGAAAAAAACTAATATTTTCCGTGAGATTCGAAACCATATCAATCAGGCTAACACCAAACAAAATGCTACCATTGAACGTCTATCACTGTTATGTCTGAATTCAAACTAAAATCTTCAGCTAGCTTAACAAATTGTATGCTAAACTAAACAATAAAAAGGATTTCCATTATCATACTGAAGATTCAGTATAACCTGAACTCAATATGCCTTTACGATATTACTTAAAATACATCATTTCAGTAGCTTAAATATTATCACTAGAACAATTTAAACATTACATGTCAGAAAGTAATTTCAGTGACTCATAATTTTTACCCGGTAATCGTTGGAAGCTTTATTTCTTACTGAAAATGTGTCATTCGATAATTCTGTAAACTAATTTCTTCCGGAATGAAAACACAAAATGTAATAAAATATAATGGATATATATTCCACAGAGCAAAGTTTAACATCAGACGAAAGGGAAACTAGGAAAGGCTCTGAAGTTGGATAGGCGTATGCAGCAGAAATCATCACACTGCATCACGAGGCAAGCCCTGACTTGGAACCCCGAAGAGGAGCGCAAAAGATGAAGGCCCAAACGCACACTGCACGGAGAATTGGAAGCAGATTTGATCAGGATGAATGGCAACTAGAAACAACTGGAAAATATTGCCCAAGACATCGTTTGATGGGGAATCGCGGTGGGAGGCCTGTGTTATTTCACGAGGGATAACAGGCGCAAGTAAGTAAATAAATGTTTACACTACGGACTGATCGAACGTAAAATACAACTTAAGACATGCAATAACTGGCTAACTTTTTTTCTTCTTTGAGATTTCCCATCAACATACATACGATGTGAATTCAAGGATGTTTTTTCTAGTGTAGACAATGATATAATTTGGATAAGGTCGGAATTCAGTTATCGGGACGTTCAACAGATCACATTACAATATTTCGTGGCTATTAAAAACAAATTCATTCTTCATTCTACATACATAATGTGCCGCGTCCTTGAGATGCCACGCAATGTGCATGACATCAAATATCAGTAACGATGTCGAATTAACTCACTTTTACATTCATACAAATAGCGTTATTTCTTTAAATTGTAATACATTAGACGAGAATAGGGAATAAAGCAAGTGGCGTGGGTCATAAACTGTAATAAGTGAATATGAACTTATAGCCAAACTAGTGTCTATCTCTTTTTACATGTTAATCATAAATAACTAATAAACTGAATCTTATCAATGTATATTTGTCATCTTGGTACAAATATCTTTTCGATAAAATGCTAAATTTACAATGTCCAGAAGGAAGTTTTTAAAGATTCTGAATAAAATTCATTCATAGAGTGGGTTGTCTTTTGCCCAATTAATTTATCATGTAATAAGATCACCAATTAGAACACAACTTATACAATATTAACACTGTGACAAACCAATGATGTATTAACCAGTACGAACAACCTAGAGTCAACTCTGAATCCTTATGGGTTCTTCTCACCTAGCCCAACCGGTTTAGCCCAGCATACAATCTCAGCCTCCAATGTATGAATCATTTAGTTCAGATATACGCAGTTTATATACAAGCAAATTAGACCGCATCAACCATAAAACGGAAAATAACAATGATACGAGGTCAAGTTAAAAAGTGGTGGTTAGTGTAAGAGACTTATAAATTGAGAATAACTAGTCTAGTTGACATTTCATTTCTATATATATAAATGTTCATAACAAGTATATGTGTATGATCAGGTTGTTCGAAATGTATTGCCCTAATATATCATCACATAGTTTGTAATAATCTTCGCCTTCTTACATTACACTATCGAAATTGATCAAAAGTATTAATCGCTTTAAATTAATTAAGAGTAGCAAATCGTATAATAGTAGTAAATAAGTCAAATGGAAGCTTATAATACAAGGAATATAAATACCGCATACAATGTAGTTACTTAATAGATATTCAATAACTTACTTACTCCTATTACTGCTCGTGAAGGTGCATAGGCTGACCACTATCATTCTCTATTCAACACTGTCATGAACAATACTTTCAAGCTCTTTCCAAATCTTATTCATTCTATTCATATCTGCTTCCGATTCTCAACGCAGAGTGTCTTTCTGCCTTCCTATTTTCCCACTTCCATTCAGCATTCTAAGTGAGGGGTTGTCTCGTGATGCAGTTTGATTTCCACAATGTATGTCCTATTCACTTCCATCATCTTTTCCTAATTTCCTCCTCAGATAGAAGTCGGTTTGTTCTCACTTACATAAGATTGCTGTTGATGGTATCCGACCAATGGATGTTGAGTTTCTTGTGTAGATAGTTGTTTACAAAAACTTATACCTTCTTGATGATGGTTGTAGTAGTTCTCCAAGTTTCAGCTCCATACAGTAGAACTGACTGTCTTGACGTTCGTGTTGAAGATTCTGATTTTTATATTGGTTGACAGGCAGTTGTTTTGAGTTCCATATGTTCTTCAACTGTAGGAATGTGTCCCTCGTTTTACCAATCCTCACCTTTACGTCTGTATCCGATCTTCCTTGTTCATCGATGATGCTTCCCATGTACGTGAAGCATTCCACACCTTCCAGAGTTTCACCATTAAGTGTGACTGAGTTAGTGTTCTCCATGTTGTGTTATTCAGTAAGAATACATGTAATAATAGTCTATAAATAATCGCTAACAATTATAATTCATTTGTTATTCGTTAGGTTTTAACATAGTATTCAAAAAGTAACTGTAATATATACATATATATATTTCATTGATGGTTTTGATTTTGATCATTACTCTGAAGATGTCCAGACAAGTTTGCTGGACGAAACATTGGAATTTTTTTAATTTCAATCATTGAGATTATTTCAAAATGTAATTTTCATATGGTGGAGAAGATTTTTAGATCAGTTGGATGATTTTATGCTGATGATATCGTTCAGAAGAACGATATCAACTCTACGACTAAACCATCCAGTTCAGAGAACAAAACTCCATCAATATAATTTTCATATATAATAGTAATTATGAAAATTATTGTCCTTTAAATCAGTTATTTGCCATTTATTTTTCATGAAGATTTTAACTAATTTTTTTATTATTATTTTCATAATTATCTGATTGAAATGTGTTATTTAATTCACCTATTGGTTATCTTATCTATTTTATCAATTTATTTATTCATTTGTGACTATCAATTTCACTATCACTTAACACTTAAAACTAGACATACATATATTAGTTATCCTCTTTTTTAGTTGCCATAGTAACTATTTTTATAATAATAATAATAATAGTAATAAAACATAATAACAGCCGAACCCACTAACAATGGAACAATTAAACTTTTTAAAGATGAAAAAATGTGCGAAAAAGCAAAGAGAATATATAAATATATATAAAACAAATTAAAACATTCATAAATCAGATAAATAAATAAGTCATGATGAATTAGCAACAACAACAACAACGAGAAAGTGACTATTTTTACTTATTTATCGAGTTATATGTTTGTATATCAATTGGAATTTATTTTGTTTTATCACGTATATGTGTATACAGGAAAGAGTAATTATCTTGTTGAATAATAAATGAAATCCCTATTCAAATTATATAATCTTATTATAAATTCAAATATAAGTTTACAATCAAAAGTTGTATACGTTATGATGTAACTTATTATCCAGCTTATATATTTGGTTACTTCTCAAACTAGACACCTTAGTTTATAGAATCGAAGATTCTTTTTGTTATATTTATATAAAACCAAATGTAGCGGAGCATTAAAAGTGGTATACACCTCATTAAAATGAGTGTGTGTGTGGGGGGGGGCTGGGATTAAATCAAAACGAGTTGTTTACTTTGAAGGAAATACGAAGAATGTTCATCATGAAATATAATCTTCGAGGCAGTGGAGATATTTCAGAAGACATAGACAGTTTGAAGGTAGCTGATAGGTGAAGGTAGGTTCACACATAATTCGTTCTCTTAGGATCCTGTAGCCCATGTAGATCATTGGTTTGAAATCAGTTTCTGATTGAAATTCCGTACCCACCGAGGAAGCTTAAAAGTGGGATTTTACTTTTTACCTCCCACAACTTCAAAAGTAACACCTCTAGAACGTGAAGGTAGGAAGTAGGACTTTCGTGACAAAAACTATAAAACTATAGTTATATGATAGCATTTTGAGAAGGAGAACGGAGCCTCTCCGCCGTCGGCCATACTAGGACATTCAAATCATGAACTGTTTATCATTTAAAGTGGTTATAATGATAAGAACGATTTAAAACTCAAGAAAGTGATTTTATTAATGTTCTGCTCTTTGACAGATCTAATACAAAATAATGGTTATTGTTCTTGGCATTATCAGTACATAAATCGTTTGGCATCGAGCTTATCATTGATTTCGCAAGTCTCGAATCAGTTCTTTTCAATAGTAACTTCTGGTAATTGGCTTTTCTGAACAAGTTCCAGTTATAATTTTGTGGAGACTCTTGGAAAAATCTCTTCAACTGTCTATGAATATGTATTGATGAAACTCAAAATAGGCCTTCTTAACAAAATAGTATGTCTGATTTACGGAAAAATGAATCAGAGTTCATATTATTTTAATCACTGTGTTTATACCTAGAAATCAGGTAAGCGGGAGTATACTATTTATCTGAACGTCAGGAAATTCTGAATAGTCATTTATTCCAGTGTATTGTTCCGAAATTGCTATTGATTGTTCGGAACGTTAGATCCCCAGAACTCACTTGGGAAAGGACCTAATTTTGTAATTTATTTAGAATATTTGAATTTCTTTGTTTTCGCGCCAAAGGCGCTCTTGTCACCTTGATGTCATATTTCCCACTGGGAAATATCTTAAATGCTATTGGTCCGTTGCGATTTTTAGTATGCTATTTGGTCACTCTCCCCAAGAACGGTTTAGCAAGCCTATCGAGTCTCTGAATTCTTGATTCTTCGTTCAGTTCCGAGTAAGACGAATCAGTAGTAGCATTCAAGATAACGAGCATAACAATGGTATATACTTATATTAGTATGAAAAATAATGATAATTTAATATTTCCTCACCTTTGAGTTTATATTTTCACTTTCTTGTTATTCAAAAAAATAGATTTCATTAATCTCATTTAGTATATAGGTACTTTCAATTGATACAAGCTAGTAGTGGAATCTAAGGTGGATGTTTTTTTTTGTGGTTACGTATTTTCAGTTGAATGTACCTGTATTCAATTGTTGATATTCCTTTTAGGACCAAAAAGATATATAATCCAAACCTTACAGACTACTGAATCATAATAAACACAAATTGTATGATATATCCAATATATGATGAATTGTAGCTATTGTCCATTTCGTAGAATACATTCATGGAAGTTATACTATCAACAAAAATTGACCAAATGTTATTTTGAATATCAACAACAAGAAATTTACGAACTTATCAACTATGTTAAATATCATTCTCATTGAACAAGTTATTTGGCCATTGTTACTTAAAATCACAATGGCCAGATACGATCAGCAACAGCCTTCTGTAAGTGAGAACAAACAAAAATTCCAGTTAAGGAGGAAATTAGCAAGAGACGTTTAATGTGGATAGGACATACATTGTGGAAATCATCCCTAACTTGGATTTCTGAATGGAAGTGGGAAAAGAGGAAGGTGGAAGAACACACTGTGTTGGGAATCGGAAGCAGATATGGATAGAATGAATAACATCTGGAAAGAGCTGAAAAGTATTGTCCATGACAGAGTTGAATAAAGAATGATAGTGGTCGGCCTATGCACCTTCCCGAAGGGTAATAGGCGTAAGTTATCGTAAACTTATACTGGATCAGTAATCCCGATATGTATCAACTTAGTAACAATAATATCGGTCTACACTTTCATCGTTCAGTCGATCAATAAAAAACGGTTTCTACCTAAATTAGTTACACCTAATTCAAAATATAATAAATAATATGATGAAGTATCACTTATCAAGCTTATAATTCAGAGTTGAACTCACAAGTTACCTAATGCTTTGATTTCATTTTGGGGCTTGTCATATTACAACAATAAAATCGGAGATCTAATCATCAAATGACCTTTATTTTAGATGAACCCTATTTTTTTTAAAAAAAAAAACATTTTGAGTAATGGTCATATCAGATAAATAAACAAACCAAATCAACATACTAATTGCAGTCCACATTTTTACCAAGTGAACGAGTATCAGCAATAAGGAACTAATGACAAAAATCCAAAAAAATAAAATCAGTTAACAGGTCAATTAAATGATGCGTTAGGTATTTTGTTATCTCTCCTGTAAAGTAACTGACTTAAGATATTTATTTAAAGATTTGTGTTGATACTGTACGCTTAAACTTAACATTATTCATTGAATCATTTCGTTATACATTGTCAATCCATTGAAAACATCTATAATCAATTACAATCAATGCTTACACATTTCCTTTATATTCAAAGATCATGTCTTATTAACGTCTTGTCTGAAGTCTGAGTATCAGCCACACCTAATGTGATTTGTATTAGATTTATTCATGTTCTCATGTTGTTTTCTAAATTAACTTACCCTAGAAAAAACAGTATGATGTTCAAATGAGTTAAGATAAAAGGTATAAGCAAAGAGAGATAGTGGCTAGCAGTGGAATCAAAGATGCGCGTTCCTTCCTATTTGGGACTTGTCAGTTGGACGTACTTGCATCTCAGAGTTGATGTTTGGCGTTTGAAACGAACAGAATTGGTTTCGAGTCTTGTAGAGTGGACATCAACTTTGAGATGAAAGTACATTTAGCTGACGAGTTCCAAATAGGACGGAATGCCCGTCCTCGATTCCATTGTTAACCCCTATCCATCTTTGCTTATAATACTTGTGAAATAAGGCAATATCGAAGCAATACGCACTAATCAATTGAAGCCCTAAACATCGATGGGAAGTTTCAAATAAACAATGCCATGTGGATAAAATTTAAAGTGATTAGTCCCTCATAGTATACAAATTTATCATCGATTAGTTTAGTTTCAATTTTCAGGAATGAATAATAAATGTAGTTTGTCATCTCTTAGTGACATTTTACACAATTATTTAATGTTTAGTCATCATGATAGCGGATACATAAGTTCTACGCATAAATGTATCATATTGGTTCATTATTATTATTATTATTATTATTATTATTATTATTATTATTATTGCCATTATTATTGCATCATCCTTGTAATTATAAGGGAAGCTATAACACTTGAAATGATGCAACCTTTCGATTTAAATAAAACTATTTGAACTTGTCAATCACTTGTGCTGACCCATAACCTAGTAATCGAATTTCTGTGTAAACTTTGGAAAACCAGACCATATATATATATAATATATAATGTTTGTAATTTGATGAATGGTTACATTTTTATATGTTTATTGGTGTACTGAATAAAACATGAATGTGTCGCACAAACGAGTCGTCTCCTGCCTAGTACTAAATCTCGTATTGTCTAGACCTTGAATTTCATAAAACTCGATCATTAAAGATTATAATGAATGGCTACTGGCCTGAATGGTTGAAGAAAATGTATGTCATACTTGGCATATAATATTGTAAGGCAGTTACTCAATGAAGACAATGGTGGACGGTCGTGCAATATCATGGATTGGTTGCAGTTAGACATTAGCAGTGTTGAATGCCGGATCAGTGGTCTAAAGGTTAGGCGTTCGTGTGTGTAACCGAAGGTCTTGGGTTTGAGTCCGTCATACAGGATAGTGGATGCGCACTACTGAGGAGTCCCCTTCTAGGACGAAATGGTTGTCCGGTGCTCTCAGGTTTTCAATGGTGGTCTAGCTTAGATTGACTCATGAATTCCACTATTAAATTGTTATAATCTCCACAAACCCTCATTCTGATATAATGTTAATTAGTGGATACTTGCTTGAAGAAACCTTTCTAACTTCAAATTTATCAGAACTTTATTACTTATTGCAAATATTGATCAAGATATTTTAGAATGGTTATAATGAACTCTTAAATAGTTTATTTACTATTTATTCGTGGATTGGTTGGGGTTAGACATCAACACCATTGAATGCTGGCCAGCTCAGTGATCCAGTAGCTTAGCCGTTCACGCGTGAAACTGAAGGCCCTGGATTCGAATCTCGCGAGGTGGGATCTCGGATTCGCACTGCTGAGGAGTCCCACAATAGGATGAAACAACCGTCCAGTGGTTCCAGGTTTTCAATGGTGGTCTAACATCAATCCCATTTACTAACTTTTACACTACTAATGGTAACTCAGTAATTTAAAGTAAGATTTTTTTCAGTTTTATAGCTAACATCACGGACTGGTGTTAGTTAAATAACTACTAGAAATCAGGAAGCATCGGACAGCTATTTCTTACTAGTATAAAGCTTCTTGGAAGTACAGATCCATGTTTTATGCATTGCAAGACTTGGTAACTATGATTTGCTGAGTAAATAATTTCTGTTCTGAACTGAAAACCTTTTCATTATAGATTGACGTCAGTTGCAGAGCTGTTATAAAATCTCAAGAATATCGTACAGGTCCTTCGTCCTATCATTAGTGACAACTATTTCACATATGATATGTCTGAAATCAGCCAGCCACGACTGATTAACTTTGTAACTGTACCACTATATCCCTTCTCAGTGGTTCTAGCGATTCACTGCTCATTGAAAGAACTGAAGGTTTTAGTTTAGACCCTAGATGTGGATGTGGGTATGCGATTGTGATTTGTCCCATACCATAACTAAACAATTATTGATTGCTAGTTTTTTTTTCAATAGTATCCCAGCGAAGATCGATTTATGAAAAATAAAACCTACAAATCAAAAAGGATTGATAAAAGTTGTTTCATCAAGTCAAAACAGATAATTTTGTCTGATAAGAATAAGTGAATCCGGTTAAATAACTGTTTACAGTAATAGTACACCTTTCATTAACCTACTCTTTCATGTTTCCTTGAATGATTCATTTACTTCTAATCACCAAATTTACTTCATATATGTTGGGTTTTTTTAATCTTTCCATCGATATTTAGGACTGAAATTGATTAGTCTCTATTGACAAATTGTGTTTCTGTATGAATTACCTCAATATAACCAGTAAGTTGCAAGAATTATTAAGTAGAGATGTATAATGACTAGTAGTGAAATCGAAAACTCACGTTTCATCTTATATCTGCGATTCAAATATACCTAACCTACTCATTTACAAGTTTAAACTCTAGCTAACTACTTGTCTCAATTTCTGTTGTATTTAAAGGGCAATTAACAAGAATTCATATGAGATGATTGGTAAAACTGATTCATCATCAAGTCACTTTAACTAGTCAGGGTAATGTGAACTTGATCAATCAAAATTAGATCACTCAATATTAGACAACATGATAGTTATTATTAATTTTGTTACTGATCAGTGCACAATAATACGATTCTACCATAAATTAACTGTTAACGAATATTTATGATAAATGAGATGTGCCAAATATGTCTCATTTTAACCTTATGGTATGTTATGATTAAACTCACAGTAGATCACTCTGTCATTGATTTTGTCATGTTATTTGAATAAAGCATATTGATTATCCACAAAGAGACATTTTCATCATTAAATAACATCAACTAAGAAACTACTGGAAAAATAGAGATCACTTAACGACTTCGAAGTTAATCAAATCCACTGATGATAATAATACTCGAGAATATTGATTTATCTTAGACTGACTAAAGTTATAGATATAAACGTTTATATCTCTACTCAATAGATCAAATATATCGTATTATTCATGAGCTCTGTAGGTTTGAGATTCAATCCAATATAGTACAACAAATGATGTACATCTAAATATATGATCAACAAAGATACAACAATTCTTTCGTTTCACTCTGATTTTTATTGACCTACCAACAAACGAACAAAAAATATCAGAGGAGTTCCCATACAAATGCTGAGGAGTCCCATACCAGGACGAAACGGCCGTCCAGTGCTTCCAGGTTTTCCATGGTGGTCTAACTTCAATTGACTCATGATTTCAACCAGTAAAATTAGTAATATTAACTTGGGTCAGTTCAACGATCTTTACTATCTTCTATTGATGAGTAATATGAAAGTTGAACCACTTTTTTATTTGTTGATATATTCAGTTTGATGAATACAATTCAGTTGCTGAGTGATGTTCAATAAGTTATCTTTGTTTCCATTATATATTGACCTGAAACATGAACTTCTGTATTAAATGTTGATCTTTATTACAAAATGAAATTGTTGACCTAACTGGATATTGATTACAGACGTAAAATAAAACAATCATATATATTTGTAATTTCAATGGTTGAGATCATGAGTTAGTTGAAGCTAGACCACCATGAAAAACCTGAAAGCACTGGACGGCCGTTTCGTCTTATTGTGGGACTCCTCAGCAGTGCACATCTACGTTCTCACACCCTGCGAGATTCGAACCCAGGACCTATCAGTCTCACGTGCGAGATATATTTGTAGTTGAAATTTTTGTGAGTAGATTGAGCTTTATTAATTGTTTGATAAATACATGATGATAATGTGTTTAAGATATCCTAAGCTTTGTGATAAATCATAAAATTATGTTTGTTAAGTGGATAATGTGATGACGTTTAAAGTGAATGGTATTGGGTTGAATTCTCAGAGTGAACGTCAAATCTTATTATTTATTTATTTATTTATTTCAACACATAGATAATGGTACAAAGAGGCACCAAATACATATGCGCCACACAAATCTCATTCGATATGTGTGAGGCCTGTGATACTGCCCGGGTGCCCAAACCGAAGCAATACAGGTACATCCAACTGACGAGTCTGAATTCAGAAGAAACACTTGTATGGAATTAACTGCTAGTCATCAGTCATCTCTGTTTAAATTGTTTGTGACTTACTGTCATGAGAACGATGTAATATAGAAAAGCTGAGGTTATTCTGAATGATTTCATTATGAATTCGATAATGTTGTATCCAGCGATTATGGTGATATTTTAGTTCTCTTAATAGACGAGTGTCGTATTGCTTTTAGTCTTAAATTTCACTAGATTTACATTTTTCATACAGAATGTTAGTCCGCTTTATATTGATTCATTCAGAGAAATTGAACGGAAATAACTCTAGACGTTTTAAATGAACTTTCCAATGTCATTATACATCAATATATAGGACTCGAAATGTGATCAGAAGTGTTAGATCCAATGTACTTATTAAATATTGAAGAGGTTATGAATAAACTTAACCTTTAAAGATGAACTTCTTCGTTGGATTTTATTATTTTCGTTGCTTCAGGTTTCATTTTATTTAAATGATTCAATAAAATGTCAAATTTTCAACTTGTATTCAATGAATATTATCAGATATTATTCAAAATTATTGATCTCATTACTGCAGCAATTCGGAAGACTCTCTCAGTCTCCCACATTGTACGAGTATTCCATGTACCTAAATAATTAGTTGCTCTGGTTGTCAGAAGGGGCATCGGCCTCGTAACTTCTGAAGGAATTCGGCTTCCACCATGAGGTGTCATAACTCTTCTAAATGAAGACCTTCTTATTCCCAGGGCAGAGTTTAAAAGGTTTGAATAATTTTTTGTAGTTAGGGTTTTGTAGTGCGTTAGTTTCCTACGGGATGGGGTCGCTAACCCCATGCCCAACCCTCCTGCTTTATTCGGGCTTGGGACCGGCAGTAGCCCCCGGAGGGACTCCAGGCGGAGTTACATTAGGGAATAATATTTATTCTATTTACACATTACAATTCTACACTTTTGATAATCTATCATAATTTTTACGTTGAAGATGGCTTTATCATAGAATGTAGTCAATTAAAACACCACTAAATACTAACGATTAGATGATAGGTATTTCGTTTCAATATTCAATTACTCACCACTGCATAATCACTAACCATCTATAGATTAACTTCAATCGATCAATCTCATTAAGCTTTTTGACCAAACCATAATACAAAAGAAAGAATATTTTTTTCGATTACATCATGTACTGCTCCCAAATGCCGTGATACGGCCGAGAGTGGGGAGATTCCGCTCTCCCTCTCCAAATGCTCTCACATGGCCACGTGCATACAACCACTGACAGGGAATTCCTACTCACTGCCTTCTCGTGGCAGTAGTGTTGTTTGCGAAACTGAGAGGACGAAAAGAGAATGTTCGGTGTTTTAATCGTGTTGGTGAATATAGATGATCCATCTGGGAGAATTGAAAAGTGAAAAATAATTAACTGGGACTGATGTTAATGTCGTAGTGGAATGAGAAATTATCAGTGCTCCTTTAGCATACAGGGTTCAGACTTGAACTACTGAATGGCTAAACACTTTGAATTTCATAAGTTTTGATTCATACTTTCTTTGAGCCAACTTGTTTAAATGCTGTATGATGATTTTGAAAGGTAATTTTGATGGGAAAAAGTTGTCAGAATTAACAAGAAGTTTTAATATTGAGCCGTGGATTATATTGGATTTTTATTCTGTAAGCCACTCTGGGTATTGTCCTGAGATGTCATTATAAAATATACGCTTTGCATTGCAAATTAATTCTGCCCACAACCTTAATATTACACTGACTAATACCTGGAAGTCTTAGTCAGATATTGTGACCTGTGTCACGAACCTGTAATTTACCAGGGTAGCCGAGTTACAGTACTAACTGACTGAAATTAGAGATATGGACTACATTATTCCAGTTATCACTGAGTGTATATGAACCTACTCGGCGTGAAGTTTAAGAAACTTCGGTTTGATTCTTAAGGCTGCAGTGAATCCACACTACGGAAGAGTTTCAAATAATAATAAAAGCCCTATCTACTTCCTTAATCAGCATCATTCCTCGACAAGAATTAGCAGTTGATAACTAAATAACATGAAACATTGTCAACACACTATATATAAATTGATTAAAGATATGTTTGAAACGTATTACATTTAATTGTATATTAACGTACAATTAACTGGAGTTCTAGTGAGAAGCAGTAATTAGTAGAGTTCAATCAGGTCTGTTGTGAGATAGTAGCTCATTGAAGACAATGTTAAATATGTCTCTCGATTTCGTGGATTGGTTAAAGTTACACATCAACACCATCAGATGATGACCAACTCACTGGTCTAATGGTTAAGTGCTTGTGCGCGAGACTGATAAGTCCTGGGTTGGAATCTCGCGGTGGACGGGATCATGGATGCTCACTGCTTAAAAGTCCCACAATAAGATGAAATGTTCATCCAATGCTTCCAGGTTTTCCAATGATGATCTAGCTTTATTTAACTCATGATTTCAACTATTGAAATATTACTATCCTGAGTTCGAATTGATTGGTTCGGATTGAATTGACACATGTCACATTAATTCTCACTTGTCTCATGTTAATTTTCATTATTTATCTAATATAAACATGTATATTGCTATGTTATATCATACATATTACAATTTTGAGTCGTATGACCAATATTTTATAATCTAAAACATATAATTTATCAACCAATCATATTAGCCTAATAATCAACCAATGATAATTTTAACCAATCAAATTAAAGATACAATGGAATTAGTTGCCATCACTTGGATTTAAAGAAACATAAAAGCATGATTACATGTAATAAGGAAATTTTTGTGGATTTGACCAACTGAAGTTTTCTTTTATCAAAGTGTTTGATAATTAACACATTTTCCATATAGAAGAAGACTGAATTCGTAGTGGATTTTAATCTATTATACATTAACTGTTATATATACTTATATATATATTATTGAAAACTTGCGGACAGATTGAAATGTAAACTGTCTATTATCTAATAATACATGGGAAATATTAAAAAACAAATTATAATATTCGGTAAGTATTTGGTTTATTAATTAATGATGTCATATTAATGTAATAAATTTATATATTTTTGATGAGAACAAACGTATATATCGATTAGGAATGACATTTTTGTAACGTTACTTGTTTATTTAGATGGGAACTTTTTAAAATGAGAACTTTATTATTTTCAACGGTGATGCTAAGTGACTGAATAGTCTATTTTGTGTTCCATCATTATATTATTATTATTATTATTAGTATTATTATTATTATTAGCTTTATTCAACATTATACTTTTGGTACAACATAGAATTCTCAGCATAAAGTATTTCAACAAGTTTCCTTTTCTTATACCTTGATCTATTGTGAAGATAAATTTTGAATGATGGCCAGTTAGATGTTAGGAGTTCAGTTATCCACATTTGATTAATGTTCATTCGTTTCAATGCATATTGTCAGCCACCATGATGTCGTTGATTGTACCCTTTTGTATCTCGTATAGCGAAAGGTTTTAAACCTTTCATAAACGCGCCTGAATAGAATCTGCGCGCAATAGACATAATGATGTGCTAAAACAAACAACAAAACAGATAACTTGATGAAATATTTAGATGAGAGGAACAGGTAGCCCAGATGTTCAAGCAGGCCACCAAGAAGAATAATGGGTGGGGCTATAATTTATGGACGAACTTTGAGCGACGCTAAAATGACTTTGAGAGTATTTACTCGTCGAATATTCCTTTCCATAAAGACTTATCAGATCCAAACTAATGCTCTGAAATAATATTCAAGACAAATATATTAAAAATCGTTGATATCAGAATGCTAAATATACAATGTAAACCTGAATAAATTATACATCAGTTGATATTATAAGTGTAATAATCAGAATAAATTAAAGTAACAAAGAATGAAAGAAATAATTAAAATCATATAAGTTATTTCGTTGTCAAGGATGATGTAACTTATTCCCTCAGTTTACTTTAATACCATTCAGTTTGGTTTATTAATATAACTTTTTTTTTCATTATGGTAACTGAGAAAGTTGAGTATTCTATTGACAGTATTTACAATTATCCCTTCACTTATTTAACAATTGATACCATAAATTCTGTTTGTTTTTTAAAAAATAATCTGGACTTAGTTGAGCAAATAATTTCATGCTTATTCGTATATGAGTCACAAGTTCGTGTGTGGGCTACAAAGTCACTTAATCTACACTTCATACCACAGTGAATTACTGTAACGACTTATCTCCTATTACTCTCCATTTGTCTATGATCCCATCAACAATAAACAAGTAACAAAGATCTTCAATCCTCACTATCAAAATATAATTATGGCATAATTATATGTGATATAAAGGTACCCACATGTTAATTATATAATCTTAAGTTATGTACATATAATTCATTATCTGGAAAGTATGATTTACATAATGTTATATTTAATTGTGATTGTATAATACAATCATTTTCCTGAAGTTTGTGCTGATGATGTCATTCAGAAGAACAATAAAAATTCCATGACTAAATCATCCAGCTAAAAGAACAAAACTTCATCAAAATCATTCACTTGAACTATAAATCTTCTCCACAATCATCTTTCACATTTTTTGTTTTTGAAATAGACATGAATCTTTTACTAGTTAATTATCTCTACTTTTAGAAGATTGACATACCAATTCATTCAGAAATACTATTGTCATTTAGACAAATACATTAATTGAAATTAACTAATATTCAGCATTATCTGATTTAGTTCTAAATGACAAATGACAAAATGTATATGAATTTACTATTCAGGATAAATAGTATTATCTTATTATCTGTCACTACACATACATGTCCATTATTGTTTTTTTTTTCTTCACATAAATTATATACAAAATATACTTCTACTCTTTCTTACACCGTTGATTAGTTCAATATTGATGTACACATAGAAACACATATATGAATTGTGATAAATCGATGAAATAGTAATCAATTTTCATTTTTCATCTATTGTCTTGTCTAATTGAAGTAACCTTGTTATTCTTAATGATTTTGAATTGGATAATAGTTGTCATTTAGATAGGACCAGTATTTAAATAAAATTAAATGAAATAATTGAAGTTATACATTAACATCGTTGGATGTTGGTTAGCTCAGTGGTTTAGTGGTTAAGTGTTCGCGGCGTCAGTTTGAATCTCGCGAGGCGGGATCTCGGATGCGCACTTCTGAAGAGTCCCGCAATATAACGAATATTTTATTATTATTTTGTTTTAACACATAGATATTGATACAAGGAGGCGCCAAATACATATGCGCCACACAAATCTCATTCGATGTGTTAGGGCTGTGATATTACCCGGGTGCCCAAACCGAAATAAGTGGTTTTCTTAGGGGGCCACACCCCGAGCCTTCTACCTGAAAATCTGACCCACAAGGCAGTGGAGCATCGTAATGAGATGTAGTGTCATGGAACCCGGTGACCAACAATTGGTTCATACGCCATTTGTTCCCTCAGGATACTGGAGCACATGTGCATCATTGGTTTGGGATCCGGTTAAGGCGCCGGACATTCGCTTTTCATCCTCTCATTTTCGTAAACAACATCCGTGGTACGAGAATGCAATGAGTAGGATTTCCCTGTCAGATGCTATATACGAGTGACCATGTGAGAGCATTTGGAGAAGGAGAGCGGACTCTCCCCACTCTCGGCCGTACCAGAGTATTTGGGGGCGCCGTCCAGTGCTTCCAGGTTTTCAATGGTGGTCTAACATCAATCAATTTATGATCTCAATCAAAAACTTAATAATCACCATAACTTATACTGTTAAATTTATGTATTAGAGATTCTAACTTCTTAATCCAACAGTTATCATGAATATCACTACTCTTACTGTTTTTCTTTTCTTTTCACTATGTTGATTTATTTGGTATGAAATCTGTAAGAGATAATAATCTTTAGTCGATATACTGTTTATGCATATATTTTTCTACATGTCTATCACCTGTATAGATTCTCACACTAATTTCATTCTTTCATATTCGTTATTCTATTATTTGAATATATTCATAATGATGAAGAACATAAAATTTTAATGTCTATAACATAATTTATATGAAAAACTAACGAAAGAAAACTGATCAAATTCTTAGATAATGACTAGTAGTAGATTATAGTAAACAAATTTCGTTATGTGTGTAACTCTTCAGTTGAATATCCCTATTTCTCATCACTATATATATATATATATATATATATATATATATATATATATATATATATATATATATATATATATATGCTGAGATTTTCGTACTTTATAGGATATTTCGTGGTTAACTCAAGTGTGTTACTTATTAAGTCATTGAATCATTGTAATTATTCACTTGTCTAATAGATATTTATATTTCCAAGATTGTATTTGACTAGATTTCATTGATTTGAAACATTTTCAAAGGATGCCTCATAATTGTATGAAACGTTAGTCGGAATAACATTTTGTAACATTGGTGTTGAGTTGTATGTAGGAGAATTTGTCAATGTGGTGATTGCAACATAAGAGAAAGCATGCAAACGCGAACACATGTCATTATGAGTCGGTGGAAGAGTTATAATGTGTAATTGAGCCGAGTGTGAAGAAGAGACAGGAGACGTATAAATGTGAAAATATATTTGATATGATATATATGTTATAAGTGACTGATTGCCCAAACCTTGCTCTCACTTCGACGTGGTGGTCGGAGTCACCTATCGTAATGAACCTATCGAGCTATACTGGCTGGAACAATCGTTCCTCAAGGTTCTACCATGCCAGACAGGTTGGTTGGAGAGCGACAGGACTAAAAGCAACAAGCCCAACGTCCAATGGCAAACTCATACTTCTGATTGTACAGAGGTGTGACAGCAGTAACGTGTTTCCCTCACCCAAACGGCATAACAGAGATGCTGCCTTATCACAAAAGAAGAGTGGGGTTAGAAAATGTCTATCCTAGAATTGCATACCTCTCCTTATCCCACGGATTTCCGTCTCCGGCGGTAAGGTCTCAAAAAGTACGGAGCTAACCGAATATTACTCACAAAAAGATCATGTGTAACCGGCCTCAAGCAGTTGTCCCTTAGACACTGTGATCACGTTCTCAGGTTGCCAGGACCAACTCTAAGCCATTTTTTCTTCTGGTATCTCTAGAACCCTTTCACGGTGTGGGCGACTGGGAAGTGATAACCACCCCCATACCACTCACAGCACTCAAGAGCTAAGTGACATAGTTAAGTTGAAGAATGGGGAAAAATATATAGAAACCTTACAAATTGTAATGATAAAGAAGTGTATGGTTATTTTAAGTGTTTTGCCATATTTACCATTAGTTGCCTCCGTATTAATTTGTCTTTCAGTGTTCCGAGCTTTTAAATATCTTATAAACAGTTAGACAACAATAGATACTTTTAATAATAAGCATACATTGACACAAATATAACTGACGACTTATCTAATGACACATACACTTAGTTTCCCAACTAGTAGGTCACCAGTTCGAATCTCACTTGATTGAATTCATTTCATATAGACTGACAGCATCATTTTTTATTATACAATCAATGTAATTCAAAACCCTTTACATGAGTCTGTATTCAAAGTGCATGGGATCTTGAACAATTATATTCATATTGCTATACCGATCAACGGTGAAACTCTAAGACAGCAAATGTCAACTACATGTTATTTGCACTCAACAACATGTAAAATTAAGCTGAAGACGATTTATTCGAGCATGGAGCGCATGGATCATCAATGTGCCCCAATTTCATTAGTAAAACGAAATGACTGTCGTATCATTTACATAACACTACATTATAGTCCGTACCAGCACAGGATGTTTCACTGGATAATGGAGTTTGGTACATACATACCAAGTTCTACGTTGTGACTGACTGACATTTCTCTCGTCAGAACACCAGTCCCGAAATTTTATACACTTTTTTTCCTTTCTATAACTAATCTTTTCTACTATTAATGCTCTGTAATAACTTGAACTAATGAACCTATGTGTTAGGTTCTGCGTTATCTATGACTGAGTGATTGACAACAAAACCTCATAAAAAAGTACATCAACCTTCGTCACCTTGTTTCATGTTAAGATATACGAAACTGGTTTCTCAATTTATACTTGTTCATATTCTTAATTATATGAACAAGCCTTTTTGCCACAAGTAACAATAAGACTGATATATCCAGAATTTCGAACAATAAATAAAGTTTCTTGAACAGATTATATTGAAATCTTATAGTGTTTCCTAACTTTATACACATATATATACATAACGATCACATTCATACAATTGATTTGCTTTCATTGTTCTAAAGTAAATCAATAATGGTTAAGCTTTTTATATTTGTCATAGACAATTAACCTCTTACCATCACTACAAATCTTTTGTATCGATGACATTAGAGTGAGCATACATAAATGTTTAATTCACTTGTTGAAATAAACTCATTCTTAAAATATCAAGTTATCATGAGATAATTTTAATAGATTCTTTTTGATTCACCTCTGTTATATATATATCTATATATCTTTTCTGCCAATTATCATTCTATCTCCTCCCTCCTCCTACTAATACTACTCAATCTCTTGTGTAATAAGTAGTAGTTGATATGCATCGTATGACAATGTATACAATGAATTTATTTATTCAATATAATTAAAGAGAAATATTTATTTGGCTTCTTTCTGTTGTTCTCTTGCTTCAAGTACTCTTTTCTTTCAATGTCTTTTTTTGTTTCTGCAAGTACGGCAAATAATCGATAAATGTCTATTTGAATAGATCAATAGTCATTGTGACTATGTGTAGAGGTGATTATGTTTTTTTTTCGGTGGTTTCTCAAAATGTAATGATATATGAGTATATATCTATCTATCTATCAAATTGTTCCACTGTTTCAGCGTTTTTTGTTGTTGTGTGTAGTTAAATTGATGAGATTTACACACAAGAATATTCACATATATATATATACACACACACACTTCAACATACTTGAAGAAGCAACGATTAGACGCCCTTTTAATAGATAGAAAAAAAATGATAAGTAGTAGAATGATTGAATATAGTGATTGAGAATATTATTTGAAGCCAATGAAACGATTGATTTTTGAAGTATACTGTTAAGTTTCAGTCAGTCAGCTACAACGTAGGATCAGGCACGTATATGTATTAGTCCAAGTTGCCATACCGCATTAGTACAACAAGATGAACACCGGATTCATAGAGCTGTAAAGTTTATACTAGAAAAATGTTACCTTGTGAACATTTAATATATATCAAGGGGATCTGTACTTAATGCACATAAACCAACAGTGATTAAATTTCCGTCCTCATTGTTAATAATGGGATAATTCAAATTTTTACTTTTAATGTTATATATATTATGCTTGTTGAAAAAAGTTAATAACTATTTGCATTCAATAGTGGAGTAGACAATGTGTTAGATTTTAGAATGAAATGTCCGAGGTTCGGGTCCTGATGTAAATATCCACACGAATACAGGTATATCCATCTGGCAAGTCACTAATAGCATTATAACATTAAACCCTATATGCAGTCATTTAGGTTTCTTTTTATCCTGTCACCGATTTCTACACTGTTATGAGTACAAAAGTATAGTAAATAAACGTTTTTTTTGGTTGCGTTAATGAAAGTAACATTGATCGATTATATCCTCCTTGAAATTTGACGGATTATAACACAATCTATGGTATGCACAGCACAACTCATAATCATGGACAAATGTCTGTAAACTTTATAGGTTTCTAATGGAGTTGAAGTTAATAAATAACATTTGCATATTAATTATATGCGACGGTATAAATATGTACGTGTGGTGAAAGTTATTAGCTAACCAATTTCACTAAAATATCACCTTTAAAAATGATAATCGAGTAATTAGTAACTGGATGTATATAAATTCTAATATCGTAATATTAAAATGAAGTAATAGGGTAATAACGTTAGGTGTTGGCTTAGTGGTTGAAAGCTTAATAGCTCTCACTAGATACCAAAGTCCTGGATTAGATGACCGCGTGCAGAGCCGTGGATACTCACTTCCAAGGAGTCCCATCCTAGAAAAGAAAAACCACACAGTGCTTGTAGATCTTTAACAGTTGTCTAACTTATATCGATTCATAATTTAAATGTAATATTTTATTATAATGATAACTAAGTGATTTGCGGAAATTTGTCCACTTTTTTGCCAACTGTCATGATGAACTAATAAAAACTAGGAGATTTATAGATAACTGTATCGTTCTAATTTAAGACTACTGAATTATAATACTTGGTCTTGATAAAAATTGGGTATAAATTTGTATATGTGCACAATATATCTGAAACAAACGTCCAGTACTGGTCCCTGGTTTTTTAACTACTTATCTAATGAAACCGTTATTGAACTGATATCTACTACCTCATGAAAATAAATTATTATTATTGTTATTTATTATTTGAACACATAGATATTGATACAAGGGGGCACCAGATACATATGCGCCACACAAATCTCATTTGATTTATGTGAGGGCTGTGATACTGCTTTGGGGGCCACACTCGAAGCCTCCGACCTGAAGGTTTGATCCACAAGGCAGTGGAGAAACGTAAGGAGATTCAGTCCCATGAGAGCCGGACACCAACGACTGGTTCATATGCTATTTGTTCCCTCAGGATACAGGATTCCATATACATCAATGGTTTGGAATCAAGGTTTTGCAACTGCCCTAGGTAGGCTCTCCGTGTCCATCAACCCGGTTAAAGCACCGGACATTCGCTTTTCGTCCTCTCAATTTCGTAAACAACACTCGTGGTGCAAGAAGGCAGTGAGTAGAATTTCCCTGTCAGAGGCTATATACGCATGACCATGTGAGAGCATTTGGAGAGCGAGATCGAACTCACTACTCTCGGCCGTTCCAGGGTATTTGAGGGCCATAAAAATAAATATTTATTCATGAAAATACATATTTCTTAACCAAAAAAAAAATTTAGTGGAACTCTGCAACTAAGTAGAGATACATGTACTGTACTATAAGCTATATTGTTTTGGTAAAAAAACTAATGATACTATCCATCTATGTAATCCAATATTTGAAAAGTAAAATTCATATATGCCATCAAATGATTTAAGTTTGAATAATATTTAATGACTAAGTGATTTTTACAGTGAAATAACCAATCACAGGACACGAACAAAACGTAAGTAACAAAAATACGAACAGAATAAATAAATAATCATCACAGATTATCTTATCCACCACCATCACCACCACCCCCTTATTTTTGGGAAAGTATTTTTTTTCATTTTCACATTGACGATTTATGATATCCACTAAGATGTTATCTCTTGTTATTTCACGCAACAACAACAACTACTGCAACAACAAAAATACCGTTAGAAGTACAAGTGTAAGTAAGTATGTATATTCTTAATGTAAAAGATTAATAGAACATGAAAAGAAAAGTACTTATTGGGAAAGTGAAATAGGGATGACAAGTATATATATACATATATATATGATTCATCTTATATTATTTGGTTATATATTTACTCCCATTAAGTATATCATGTTGACCATATTTATTTATCTTGTAAATTGTGTTGAAAAATTTGACATTTATATACTTTTCTCATTGAATAAAAAGCAACTATAAATTATATATTAATGTTTATATATCATGAATCTAATATAATTTTCCTGATGTTCATTCGGTACATTCGATTGTTTGTTTGTGTTTTTTTTTCTCTTTTATCTCACTTACTATTTCATCTTCTTGAATCTGGAAACGACAAAACAATAACAGTGATATAAACAGGAAATTTATGAGAGAGAGAGAGGGAGGGAGGGAGAGAGAGAAAGTAGGGGGAAAACAAATAAATGTTTATATAAGTAGTCTTGACTATTGATTTTAGTCATTGTTAAACAGATTTGATAAAAGAAATGAATTTATTGAACTAAGATAACTTATTTAAAGTTATTTATATATAAAATGAGGCACCAAATAGACAGGCGGGGATACTGTTCGGGTGCACAAACTAAAGCAGGTGATTTTCTGTGAGGACCACA
Organism: Schistosoma margrebowiei; assembly: GCA_944470205.2. Taxonomy (NCBI): domain Eukaryota; kingdom Metazoa; phylum Platyhelminthes; class Trematoda; order Strigeidida; family Schistosomatidae; genus Schistosoma; species Schistosoma margrebowiei. Next base: position 39,703,639 of record OX104026.1, on the reverse strand, counting down.
CTCGGAGCCTTTGACCTAAAGGTTTGATCCATAAGGCAACATAAGGAGATGCAGTCCTATGATAGCCGGTCACCAACAATTGGTTCATACACCATTTGTTCCTTCCTGTAGTCCATGTACACCATTGGTTTACAATCAGGTTTTTTTCAACTCCCCCATATGGATTCTCCATGTCCACCAAGCCGGTTAAGTTACCGGACATTCGCTTTTTATCCCCTCAATTTGGTAAACAACACTACTGCCATGGGAAGGCAGTGAGTAGGACTTCCCTGTCAGTGATTGTATGCACGTGGCCATGTGGGAGCGTTCGGAGAGAGAAAACGGACTTTCCCCACTCTCGATCGTACAAGGGCATTTGCGTGATTAACAATGGAAAACAAAGTGCTTGTTTTGTCTTAATTATAACTTGTCAGCTAGATATGGTTATATTTCATTGTTTATATTCATATCGAGATTCTTTCCCATTATCATTTATTTCAATGTACAATGATATAGTTGTGATTATCAATAGCATCATGACTGAAACCTTGAGTAATAATAATACTAGTTGATTATTGACAGAAACTCGATCTATTATCTTATATTGGATAATAATATTCGGTGAGGCTATAATTTATGAACAACCTTTGAGCAACGCCAAAATGATATTGAGAGGGTCTACCTACTTAATAGGGCTAAATGAAGGTTATAAAGCAGTTTGAAGAACAATAATAATGGTTAACAGTTGATGGTAAAGGTTAGGATTTAGATTTATTTAGATTATCATCAACTGACATCAGCTAAAATGTCAAGATGCTATTTGACCAAATGGATGAATGAATTTCGTGCCAAAATCCAAGATCTGTTATCCTAAATCTGATGGGTTAAAATAAATTACTCATAGCCAAGAACCTAGAGATAATCGAATCCAAATAATACCTCGTTTATAGATGAAATAATTTATAGTGGAGTTCAACCAGCTCACTGAAGACAATGGTGTACGGTGGCGTAACTTCGTGGATTGATTGACGTTAGACATTAAAACCGTTGGATACCGGCCCGCTCACTGGTCTAGTAGTTAAGTGCTCGCGCGCGAAACCAGTAAAGCCTTAGTTCGAATCCCGCGGGGTGCGGGATCGTGGATGCGCACTGCTGAGTCCCATACTAGGACGAAACGACCGTCCAGTGCTTCCAGGTTTTCCATGGTGGTCTAGCTTCAATTGACTCATGATTTCAACCTGTGAAATTTCTAAAAATCTCCACAAAACCCATTCTGATGATACATTAGCATGTGAAACAGTTCACTTTAAAAAAAACTTGTCTGCTAGATGTTATTTAGTGGAAATCGATCCGAAAGAAACTCTCTATATAAGTTGCGTATTGGTTGGCATTAGTCATCAAGCTGTACCAACAAAAGTAAAGGAATCTATGTCTCTTTGAGATTCAAACATGAGTCACTTAACTTCAATGTTTACGAGTTACTGTTTAGCTATTCGGACATCAACTAATTTCCTGTTGGTTTTGTACATTTAAGGTGATAAATATTAATAAATAATAAATCATAGTAATACTTTTATTGATTGTATACATGAACATTATCATTCATTGACTATTGTACACCTTTTCGTGCAGATTTTTTTTCAAAATGATTTTCAAGACTTCCATACTTTTAGAATGAGTTTTGTGGAGAATTTAGGAAATTTCACAGGTTGAAATCATGAGTCAATTGAAGCTAGACCACCATTGAAAACCTGGAAGCACTGGACGGCCGTTTCGTCCTAGTATGGGACTCCTCAGCAGTGCGCATCCACGATCCCGCACCACGCGGGATTCGAACCCAGGACCTACTGGCTTCGCGCGCGAGCACTTAACAATTAGGCCACTGAGCCGGCATCCAACGGTGTTAATGTCTAACTTCAATCAATCCACAAAGTTGCGCCACCGAACACCATTGTCTTCAGTGAGCTGATATCTCACAACAGACCTGGTTGAACTCCACTGGTGACGGCTTCTCACTAGAACTCCAGGAGGTTCTCCTGAAGTCAGTCACTAGTGTCTGATAAATTTGAACAAAATGAGAATAATAAAATCTACAGAATAAAACAAATTCTCATCTCTTATTTCAACACATAGATAATGGTACAAAGAGGCACCAAATACAGATGCGCCACACAAATCTCATCTCTAATCCATACAATTAAGTCGATATTGAATGTTCGTAATGAAATTGAAAGTAATAATGTTAAGAGGAATACGACACATAATATATGATTGGATATAGTTATGATTAACTCGTAGGCTTTGTTGAGGAGTCCATTATTAGGATAAAATGATCATCCAGTACTTCTAAGTTTCCCATGGTGATGGTCTAGCTTCAAATGACTCATGAATTCCACTATTAATCTGTAATGATATGTTTAAAATGAAGCTATGCTTACTATTGTCCCTCTATGTTTCTTTATCTATAGGATTAATGATTAGTTTTAATTTAATTATCATTCTAATATGTGGACAAATTGATTTAAGGAAGAAAAAAATCGATAATTCAATCATTTCCTTATAAATATTATATTCCTCTGCCACACTGTGTCATGATTACATAACACTTAGATGTCTCAGATTATTTGATTATTAAGGTCAAGTGGTATATTTCCTAATATTATGATAGTAGTTAGATGTAACAAATAGTTCGGATATTATATGTTTTAAGAAACTTGAACTTACAAAAGGGTCACTGATTTTATTTATATTTCAATAAACGGCAATATGAACTTGTTATAAACCTTTGGTTAGACATTGCCTCCAAATGCCCAGGTATGACCGAGAGTGGGATGGGCCCACTCTCCCTCTCAAAATGCTGCCACACGGCCACGCGTATATAGCATCCGACAGGGAATTCCTACTCACTGCCTCCTCGTACCACAGGTGTTGTTTACGAAATTGAGAGGATGAAAAGCGAACGTCCGGAGCTTTAACCGGATTGCAAACCAATGGTGCACATGGGCTGCAGTATCCTGAAGGAACAAATGGCATATGAACCAATCGTTGGTCACCAGCTATCATGGGACTGCATCTCCTTACGATGCTTCACTGCCTTTTGGGTCAGACCTTTAGGTCAATGGCTGGGGGGGTGGCCCCTTAAGAAAACCACCTGCTTCGGTTTGGGCATCTAGGTAGTATCTCAGCCCTCACACAAACCGAATGATTTATGAGGCGCATATCTATTTGGTGCCTCCTTGTACCAATATCTATGTGTTAAAATAAATAAATAGATAAATTTAGTTAGACATTGATTTGACTGACTTTTGTTCATCACAATCATATGTTTTAAACTATGATAATGGTTAGCCATATTATATTTTTCTATGCTTTTACCTACTAAAATTATTGTAATGAATTTTGATTCCTATGCCGTGAAATCTAATTCATAAACTTTAAAATTCTAATACTCAACATTTGTTTTCGAATAATTAGTAGATAGAATAATGCGTTCTCAGTGGAAATTCTGTATTGAACCTGTGAAAACTGAGTTTATCATATGTCAATTTAAGCTTTTCAAGCTAAAATTTTACTCTGATGAAGGAACTATTGTACAGTTGGTCAGTCAGTCAGTCAGCTATAACGTAGGACCATATATACATATCAGTCCAAGTTGCCATACCGTATTAGCACAGTAATGATCTAAATTTCATTGCGTTAGGAATTGGAAGCAGATATGAATAGAATGAATAACATCTGGAAAGAGCTGAAAAGTATTGTCCATCACAGAGTTGAATAGAGAATGATAGTGTTTGGCCTATGCACCTCCACGAGGAGTAACAGGTATAAGTAATTAAATAAGCCTACGTTTGGGAAATTTTTTCATTTTTATCAAAGAGATTTAATTGTTTTAAATAATATAAACCTAGAACATTCGTTTACATCTCAACTACCAAACAATAGATTTATGGATTCATTTTTTTTGTTGTTTCGTCATACTATTTAATCATTGACCTGATGACCTGACCTATTGTATTAACATTTAACCATACATTAATTAAATCCAGTTACTAGTTCACATTGTATAGTGATAATAAATAATTATCTCTATTGTCACGCCTTTCTTTTGTTAAGTAGTCCAATTATTCCATTCATAAAGATGAATGATGTTTTTAATTTCTCCTAAATATTCCATGTTCTTAAGTATGTACTTGAATAATTGTTTAAACATTGAATAGATTCCACTTCAGAATAACAAAGAACACAAGCTAAGAACATCTTTATTTTTTTCCCCTTCAAAATGGTTGTTACCTACTTAGTACCACTTAAAAGTAACGCTAACAAATCATAGATACATATCATATTCATCATAGTAATATGTTATGACCGTGATATCTTTTCATGTGAAAAACATGACTAGGTTCTTTAGTCTTCATTTGTACTACTAGTACAACTTAGTATTATTACTATTTACAGACATACTTGGTCTTTATATGATAAAGATTCATTTCAAGTAACAGTATAGAGAAGCTAGTATGAAAGAATAACTGAAATATGATCATATATACACACTGTTGTTATCTATATGAGTGAACAAATAAAACAATCGAGCTCAATAGACGCGTATTATTATTACTACATGAAATGCTTACTATCATTGCTATTGTTTCTAGTCTTATTGAAATCCATTATTTTTGTTATTTCGCCATTTCTCTCTTTCTCTCGCTCGCTCACTCGCTCGTTCGCTCTCTCTCTCTGTTACTCTTCTTCTATCTCTCTCTTCTCTATTCATTTACAAACTCAACTACCTATCATAATTTGAGTTATCACACGTTTGTATATATACATAAGCGTTTTTTTCTTCTTTCTTTCATTGTTAACTATCAGTTTTCATTAATTCCATTTCTATTTAATGAATTAGTGAAATAATCTAAATGAATTCACTGAATATGTTAATCATAATGCTGTGAGAAGAATGAGTTGATTTGCATGTATTCATTCATTCATTCATTCATCCATGCATTTATTCATCAATGTCCTTGTATATTTATCTAACCACACATTTATATTTTGTCTACTATAACACGAAAATCAGAGCATAACAATTAATATCAACAAATGAATAGCATGTAAATTAGATATATATATATATATATATATATATATATATATATATATATATATATATATATATGTGTACACTTAATCTATATGTACATGTGCATGCTTGTGAGTAATATGGATTACAAGTTGAATGATTTGAGTTGGTAAGTAGCTTGATTTAAATAAATGAAAAAAATAGTCATCATTATTATTGTTGTTATTAACATCATCATCATCATCATCATCCATCGTCATCATCATCATCATCATCAATGTCAACATCATCATTATCATTGTCGTCACAATCATGTTGCAAACAATAAAACACACATATTACCTTCTTCATTCATTCATTCTCATTTAGATAATTTATTTTTGTTTTCTTATCTCTTCATTATTACTTACTTAATCAATAATTCTAATTCACTTGATAACATTGTTGTGAAGAGTAAAAAACAAAAAAAAATGACAAGTTAGTCTAATGAAAAGATTATACATGTTCAATGTATAATAGATTTTAAACTAAGCGCAATTAATCAAATTGAATAATTACATATATTGAAATAAAATTTGAGGGAGATTTAAACAGAAAAGATTTTATTAGTGAATTAATTTATAGGTTATGGAAAGTATCATGTAGGAAATTTGTTATATATACCAAATGCCTTGGTATGACCGAGAGTGGGGAGAGTCCGCTCTCCCTCTCGAAATGCTCTCACATGGTCACGCGTATATAGCCTCTGACAGGGAAGTTCTACTCATTGCCTTCTCGTACCATGAGTGCCGTTTACGAAAATGAGAGGATGAAAAGCGAATGTCCGGCGCTTTAACCTGATTCCAAACCAATGGTGCACATGGGCTCCAGTATCCTGAGGGAACAAATGGCGTATGAACCAATTGTTGGTCACCGGCTACTATGGGACTGCATCTCCTTACGATGCTCCACTGCCTTGTGGATCAGACCTTCAGGTCGAAGGCTCGGGGTGTGGCCCCCTAAGAAAACCACCTGTTTCGGTTTGGGCACCCGGGTAGTATCATAGCCCTCACATAAATCAAATGAGATTTGTGTGGCGCATATGTATTTGGTTCCTCCTTGTACCAATATCTATGTGTTAAAATAATAATAATAAATAATTAGACAATTTCAAATGTAATTTCAATAGTTGAGATCATGAGTGAAGTGAAGGTAGATCACTATGGAAAACCTGGAAGATTTGGATGACCGTTTCGTCCTATTGTGTGACTTTTAAGCAGTGTGGATCCAAGACCCCGCATTGCAGGATACATCGGTCTTGCGTGTGAACGCTTAATCTCTTGTTCACTGAACTGGTTGACATCTAATGGTGTCAATGTCTAACATCAACCAATTCACGAAATTGAGCCACAGGTTTAACATTGTCTTCAATGAGTTACTATCTCATAATAACGTTTCCAGCTTTTCCATGGTTGTGTCTAGCTTCAATTTACTAATGATATAGACAATGAAATTACTATAATGTCTACAAAAACCAAAAAAAATGAGGTCAGTTTGTGATGAAAGCTTCCTTCAAATTGATATAATCTCCATGAATCACACATATATTCTATAATCATTTGTGCATTAGTGACTAACTTTTAAATGAATTGCAAATATTCTATCTAAAATGTTTGATTCATCAACTTTAACAATGCCTGTAGTAAAACAGTATTGGTTAGTCGCAGTATGTAACAAATATTTTAGGTTGAAAATTCTGACTACTGAATTTTGGCTAATCTCACCATTTGTAATATAAGCACAATGAAACCTGAAGTTACTTGATCCAAACTTCAGTGTTAGACGAAACTATGGTTCACTGATCTCCAGATTTTCATCTACTAGACAGTCGAATTAAAATCATTTCTACAGATCCTTGAAGAAAACAACAATAAATTGAAAAAAAAGATTTCTCATAATCACTGCTTTATTCAAAGTTCATATAAATTATATAATGAAATATTTCAACATACAGGTTTACTTTCAATGGTTAAGATCATCAGTCAGTTGAAGCTAGACCACTATGGAAAACCTAGAAGCACTGGACGTCCGTTTCATCCCATTGTGAGACTCCTCAGAAGTGCGCATCCACGACCTCGCTCCCTGCGAGATTCGAACACAGGACCTACTGGTTTCGCACGCGAGACCATTGAGCCGGCATCCAACAGTATTAATGTCTAACTTCAACTAATCCACCAAACTAAGTGACACATCCACCATTGTCTTCAGTGAGTTACTATCTCACAACAGACCTGGTTGAACTCTACTGGTCAGGTTTACTGTTGATTCCCTTTATCATTATTTAATTATAGAAATGGTCAAAATGAAAACATTCATATTTCATTTATCAATCTTTTCTTTAATAAATAAGACAAGTTCAAATCATTATCAAGTTATCTATGTAGATGTATATATATACAATCTTAGTTAACATTAATGTCAATCATGATTGATTCGGTATACATGTAAGAAAATTCGAGGTCTTATACAGATATACTTGGCATATCGTATGAACTCTATAACATAGTAAATTAAATCAACACAATGTCATAATTAATACAGTCTGATATTTTTTTCCTTCATTCAGTCTTATTATCTGATAAATATGTGTTGATATGTTTACTTCTTTAATTTCTTTTCTTATTAATTATGAATGACCTTTTCATTTATTCAAAAAAAAAAGGGAATAGAATCATTATTTAATAATCAATATTTGGGAAATTTTCCCCATTACATTTGTTTAGAATAAAATTCTACTAGTTGAGATTACTGATTTCATTCAATTTAAGGGCGACTGAAAACAAATTCTAGGCTCGTCTTCTTTTTTTCAAGGCTTATCATCTAAGTGATTTAATTTATCATTAGTTCTAGTCATTATTATTATTATTATGATTATGATTAATTAACTCAGATTGTATATCTATTTTGATGTCAAACAACAGTAGTTGTTGTTTTCTATGTACTGAATAACAGGAACAGAATACCAAGTTATATGTATATGTATCAGTAATACTAATTAATGACATGGTACAGTTAATGCAGTTAATTAATTTACTTTTTGACTTATATCTGATTATATCAGTACGTCATCAGTAATATAATGAATATATTATTATAATAGAATGATAAATTACATTATTATTTTAGTTATGTTATCAGTTTCATAATGACTAATAATTTACTAATTGAATTTACTTAAAGATAAATAAAAAGCATTTTTGTTTGAGATCATGAATTGATTGATGTTAGATAACCATTGGAAAATCTGGAACAACTGGATGGCTTTATTGTCCTATGGTGGGACTACTCTGAAGTGTACATCCACAACTTCGCTAGTGGGAATCGAACACAAGGTCTTTAGTCTCGCTAACGAACGCTTAAGGTCTAGATTACTGAGTCGGCACCCAAAGGTGTCAATGTTTAACCCTAACTAATTCGCGAAATTGCGTGACCATTTTGCATTGTACTGAGGTGGATACCTGTATCTACCCGATACGGATTAGCTTCACTAGTCATGGCTTCTCACTTGAACTCCGAGAATTCCTTCACGAAGCTAGTCACTAGTGAATGCTCACTGCTGAGGAATCTCACAATAGGATGAAATGGTTTTCTAAGTGCTTACAGGTTTTCACTGGTGGTCTAACATCAATCGGTTCATGATCTCAATCAAGAACTTAATAATATACACAACCTTTTACTGTCAACAATCCAGTAGCTCAATTAGTATGTATACAAACAGTTTTGTTTCATGACTATGAATAATTATATGTTGCAGCAATTATCCTCTTCATGTTTTTTTGTTCAGAATTATAATTATTCAGGTATTTTTTGAATTTGTCTAGATTTTCGTCTACTTTTTTTTCATTGTTGTGTATGGAATTTGAGTAGATAGGTAGAAGAAGAATTGTAAACCAATGATAAGTATCGTATGCTTATTTCAGTATTATGTACTTAAGCGTTACTCCTCGTCAAGGAGCATGGGCCAGCCATCAGCATTCTACATCCAACTCTGTCCTGAACACTCCTTTCCAGCTCTTTCCATTTGCTATTCATCCTTTTCATATCTGCTTCTATTTCCCAACGTAATGTGTTATTTGGCCTTCCTCTTTTCCGTTTGCCTTCACGATTCCATGTTAACGCTTGTCTCGTGATGCAGTTTGATATTTTCTGTAATGTATGTCCTATTCACATTAAACGTCTTTTCCTGATTTCCTCCTCAACTGGAAGTTGGTTTGTTATCTCCCACAGAAGGCTGTTGCCGATGGTATCCGACCAATGCATGTTGAGTATCTTAAGTGGACAATTGTTTACAAATACTTGTACCTTTTTGAAGATGGTTGTGGTAGTTCTCCATGTTTCAGCTCCATACAGTAGAACTGACTATTTTGACGTTCGTATTGAAGATTGTGACTTTGATAGAGGTTGACATCATTTCCTGACAAAGTACTATTGTGACTTTAACTGTTTAACAGTCTAGGGCTTGAATTTAAGTATGAAAATGAATCACATACAAACTATTCCATTGTTCCTTAATATCGACATCTTTTCTACTCTGTTTTATATATTTTTTTATTTTTAAAAAATCAATAATTAATTATGATTATCCTTTTATAAATTTCTCATAATTACCATTCAGTTGTAATTATCACCTTCCTGTTTTCCCTTCTAATCTGTTAAGTCGATAATTATCTCTCTTATTTCTAATCTGCAACTTATCATCATTTTGTTATATTTCTTTCACTTTTAAAGTATTACATAATTTTCTTGTTAAGTCATTAAAGATACGGTTGTACAGTCTTAGTCATGATACTATATATGAAAGAAGATCGTTTTAACTGAATGTTATTTAATACTTCTTCAATAATACGTTTATTAATGACAAGTTTATATATCATCTGAGGTGGATTATTTATTTAACGACCGGTAATACTAGTTTGCTTTCCATTTAGCGATCGCTGGAGTAAGGAAAACTACTATTTATAGATGTGAAACTAGCTTATACGCTCATCACTTCAAGTTATCATATCATATCATATCAATACAAAAAGGTCTCAGAATAGTAAAAAAAAACCTTAGATATAGGTGATATAGTTCGAGAAAATATGATAATTTTGAAATACTGGAACTAAGGAAGGACAGAAAGTAAGCGGATCTGTGTCATTGAAATCGAAATCAATTAACGTATTAAATAATTGATTACAATATAGATGTTGATCTCAATCAAGTAATCTGCATATGTCAACATGATTCTAGTCAATAGTCATTGACTTCATAGATTGATAACTCATCAACCAAAATATGTACACAAATTGTCCTTCCAAATTATACACTTTCAGTAACAGAGAATTACAAAGAAAACTTACACGGGAATACTCATATAATGACTTTAAACTTGTTTAATTTACCTACTACATAGTATTGATTTAATGTAGTTTGTTCACAAACAGTTTAATGTACACCTATATTACCATCCTTGGTAGACGGACGCAGGGTATTAGGGAATAATGGTAAATCAGTTGATGAGGTTGTGAACCTTCATCGACTGAGATGGTTGGGCCACGTGTTACGTATGCCCGAACACCGATTACCACGACGTGCAATGCTAACCGGTGTTCGGGATAGTTGGAAGAAAGTTAGGGGCGGCCAAACCAAAACGTGGCATCAGTCCTCGGAGTCACTAACTTCTAGTCTGAGCCATGTTGGTAGATGCAGACTACTTGATTGGGGTCCGCGTGACTATCGTAAGCAATGGTTGAACACTCTCGGTGACATGGCTCAGAGTCGATCACAATGGAGTAGGTGTATACATTCTCTGTCTTCCCTTAAAATATGAGATAAAATTCGTTTCATATTTTTCTTTCTATGAACTAATTCTTTCTTCCTGTACTATATCCATATATGCAATCTTTCTTTTATATATTACCACCTCTGAATTAACTACTTTTATGAATCCGGTGTCCATCTTGTTGTGTTAATGAGGTATGGCAACTTGGACCGATGCATATATGTGCCTGGTCCTACGTTGTAGCTGACTGACTGACTGACCGAGACGAAGTTTGCCTCAAGATGACTAACAAGCTTAAGTAAGTAAGTCAGTAAGTATATTCCTATGAAGTAATTATTTCTAATACTGGTTTCAGTGAAATCAATATATCTCTGCTTATCCTCATTTCTTCCTTCATTGTCTTATAATTAGTGACGTTTAATACTGAAAAAGCCTTATGGATGTTATGTATTTTAACCATATAATTTCAACCTACATTTTCTACATAACTACTTATAGGGTATAATATTTTAAAATGAAATCTGTTTCAACTAGTTACATGATTATTATTATTCGGCATATTTTATAAGGGAATATTTACTATGGGAGCAAAAGTTACCCACCTTCAAATGAAACCTTCAATTAATAAAAAGGAAATAAAATGTTTCTTTTTACTAGATTTTCATAGGAAATGAAAGAAATCTATCCTTGTTCATTTGTTTTCTTAAGAAAACATCATTATACATACGTTTATTAGTTGGATTTATGGGTAGATTAAAGCCAGACCATCATTGAAAATCTAGAAGAACAGGATGGTCGTTTTGTTATAGTACAGGACTCCTCGGAAGTACATACCAATAATCCCGCGCACGGGACTCATGGCCAGGACTAAGGAGTTCCATACTAGGACATAACGGTCGTCTAGCTTAGATCTGATATTATATATACGTTGGAAATTAACCCCTTCATTTACTGTGATATCTATATTCGTATTGGTTTGTTCACTTGTTTGTTACTAGTTGGTTAATTCATCAACTGTATTCCATATCGTTTTGTTTGTTTAAATGTGTGTATGTGTGTATGAAAAGTGTACAAGTGAAATCTACATGAATTACATTAATAATAATGAAATATATCATTAAAAAAAACGAGATAGAAACAATGAATGATACTCCCCATTGGTTACTATTATTATTATCATCACAAGAAATGAAGGCAACAGCGGAGTCTTTTCTTTTTTACTTTACAATAACTATCTTTTGAAAGTGAAATCGACACATTTTTTCCAATTTTTAATTCATCATTGAACAATTGAATATCATCAGCCTATTTAGTTGAATAATTTACAATAAGAGAGTTTCGGCATTTATTGATACAATACAATGAATGTATCTTCAATAATAGTTGTAATAATAATAATAACAATAATAATGAGCTGAATGGAAAATGCATAGCGCCGGAGGAAAATATATTACTAATGATCACTTTGTTGTTAGTAGTAGTAGTAGTAGTAATATTATTGTTACTTGTTTATTATTTAGAATTAATCAAATGACAACTATATGCTTTGTTCACTGGAATTATGGATTCAAAATAACAAGATTATTATTATCATTTTGTTGTTGTTGTTGTTGTTGCTGGTGCTGTTGTTGTTGTTGTTGTCGATAGTATTTCAACAATAAATTTTATTATTATTATTATTGACTACCAAATTGTTTTATACAATAATCTTGTTTTGTTGATATGATTGTCGTAAATCAGGACATACGTGTTATTCAGTAGTACCTGGATTTTTATTAGTTTTCTACCTAAAGATAATTGATGATGATGAAAAGTAACTCTGTCATTATCTTATTTCTCTTTTTTTTAAATACTTTACATTCACCTGATTTCGTATATATTGTGTTCTGTTTTATATTGTTCATGATTATCTTCAGTCAGTCAGCTACAACGTAGGATCAGGCACATATATGCATCGGTCCAAGTTGCCATACCGCATTAGCACAGCAAGATGAAAACCGAATTCATGGGAGTAGTTAAGTCAATAGTGGTAATATATAAAAGAAAGATTGCATATGAAGACATAGTATAAGAAGAAAGATTTAGTACGTGGAAAGAACGATATGAAGCGATTTTAATCTCTTAGTTTGAGGGAAGACAAAGAGTTAGGATAGGCTAGTATTAGGTCATTGAGAGTAATTAATAGAAATCCTTGAACTTATCATTTATCCTAATCATTTTCAGGAACGATTATAGCGTTTCTAAAACTTAAATCGTCACTTCCAGCAGGTATGTTTATAACAAAATATTCTAATGACTTCTTGTTATAACTTGTGGTCTGTGTGCACTGTTAATGTATGACGTGATATTACTGCCAATTAGAAAGCATTAATTTATCGATCGGACCAATGACTCATAAAACCCGTGCGAGCAGTCTAGAATCCTTATCTGTCCTGCTTCCTGCCTAGCGCAGTCAATTAAGCCCAGAACATCAATCTCAGCCTCTTGAATATGAATCCGCAGTCATAGTGGAATTAGATACAAGAGCCAATGTATTGACATACTTTTGACCAGTAATTCGATAAGAGAATTTCGCGGTTGCAATAAAGCTTTCAGATCATCCATTTTATTGTTAAAAAATTCACTTTAACTTAATATGCAGGCGTAGATCCGTTTTAACCACCGTCGTCAATGTTACAACGGTTGTTTTTCCATGTTTACACATATGGGACGTTAATTTACCTTAGGCAGTTTTAGTGAACCCTCTACTCAATGCGCGAAATATGCTTTAAATAGAATCAGACTAACTGTTACTTGGGTATATGAGGACCCAACATTATTTCGCGGGGGAGGACGGACGCAGAAAATTTTAAAATCCGGATATGAACTCCGGATCCTCAAAAAAGAGGGGGAGGTGTTAGGATGTGCAGGAAAATATACCAATAGTTATCATGTTAAGTTTGATGTTGTCCTTGGACGTTAAATGTATATTTCCTATTGGTCGATATTTACTTCACTTGTTTAATATTGTGTAAATGTTGTTTTCTATTTTTATGGTACGATGTGGTCTGCTTGGTTAGTATATAAACAGAGTGTGTTTGAAATATAATGACTCATATCTCAGAGGCTGTGACTTTCGTTCTGGACTCAACTGGCTGGGATAGACAGGGAAGCAGGGCCAATCGGGACTCTAGGTCGTTCGTACGTGTTTATGTGTCACTGAATCGATCGATATAAACGCTGCTTATCAAAACCTGCAAACACCCATTACAATACAAATATCTACACTTGATTCCCTCCCAGTGTCTATTCAACAGGAATTCAACACAAATCAGATCAAGAACACGTGATTAGCCTGACTAGAACGTAAATATATTTCCACACCAAAACCCGACACAATCCAACAACAATGAACAATCAATAATAAGTAATAATGAGGACAGGGGAATATATAACTCATCTGACATTTGTCAAACTATCTACATGTCTGACTAAGCGAACAATCAATCATTATCATTCTCGTCCGCACATCACTTCTAATTACTTTTACTTGGTTATGCCTCACTTTTTCCAGTTAATTTATTTTTAAAGTAATGAAGATATCTAACTTTTGATAGAATGATTCAGAGTTAGTTAAATTTGTCATTATTTTACTACAAATTCTGTTGTCATAGTTTTTTTCCTTTCTTCTCTCTTAAACGCACTTTATATTCTTTTTCTCTTCCTATTCTCATTGTTATTGTGTGGCGCATATAAATCTGATGCCCCCCTTGTATCAATATTTATGTGTTCAAATAAATAAATAAGGCATAGTTTAATCGTAACGGAGACAAGACAGTTATCAATAGTTACAATGAATAATCATTACACACTGTCATGAAATGATTAAAGTTGGAAATGTTAACCAAAGAAATATCTCACCTCTGATCTAAAAGTAACACATTTGCTACGAGTTTCAAATTTTCAAGCTTATATAGTGAAGATATGACAACTAATGTGAACTTGCTTATTGCGATCCAGAAACCTATCCAACGCTAGTGATTTTCGATGATAGCCGAAAAGTAAATCAAAATTTCCATGACTTCATTTTATCTTCCATTTATGAGATGAATTTATAAATCTTATGTTATTCATAGTAAGTCGGAACATTAATGAATGTTATAGGTCTATAGGTCTGATCCACAAGGCAGTGGAGCAATGTCAGGAGATGCAGTCCTGTGGTAATCGGTCATTAACGATTGGCTCATAAACCATTTGTTCCTTCAGGATACTGTAGTCCATGTACACCATTGGTTCGGAAGCAATATTTTCTAACTAACCTAGGTGGATCATCTGTGTCCACCAACCCGGTTAAAGTGTCAGACATTTGCTTTTGGTTTTCTCAATTTAGTAAACAACACCCTGATTACGCGAAGGAAGTGAGTAGGACTTCTCTTTGGGTGGTTGTATGCACGTGGCCATGTGATAGCATTTGGAGAGAGAGGGAGAGCGAACTTTCTTCACTCTCGGCCGTACCAGGGCATTCGGAAGCCTTCTTAACATCATAATTACGAATGAATTTCAATCTGGTTTGACGCCTATGTTATCATTTTTAATTATTTTTTTCTTCACAATTTATTACAAGTCTAGTCGTCATACTCTGAGACACTACTGTTCTTAAAATAGGAATTAAACATTGGAAAATATAACCCATTATTATCCCTTTTTATACTTTAATCTTAAATACACAAAATATTTATTACTGAATAATCAAAGCACCCTATACCCTACACAACAAATTGATTATCTTCTTATGAATATGATCCAGATAAATTTATCATGATCTGTTTGCATACTATAATAAAAGGGATCATATGATGGATCATTCATTCATTTATTCATTCAACAATAAATAGTCTTCTTTTCAAATCTACTGTCATAAAAGTATCACATGTGTAAATCTTTAGAGTACTATTTCATGTAAAATAAGCGTAATTTATAAAATGGAATGTCAATAATTCCATTGAATAGAATATATACATTACGAAATATACTTTACTCTAATTGACTTATTGTTTTATAATGGATATTTTCATGAATTAGTATTTAATTTGTTAGTTAAATAAATACTCACTGTAATAGGTAACTTGGTAACTAACATACAAAATAATTAAGTAACTATTTGAGTACATATTCGTGTATTCTGCTTTCAGTGACATTTCTTTTAAAAAAAATCGAAGAATAAATATCATCTGTCTATGCAAAGAGAATAGTATGATTCTATAGTAATTATTATATATTCATGCAAGAGAATTATGGTAGGAGCTTTAAATTTCACTGTTGATAGTCTAGTTATTGAACATTTTAACTTCTGATTCATTGAAAAGATGAATTGTATGTATTGGTAGGGATTTCGAAGCTAGTTCAAAACAGTTAACATATTTTACTTCTTAGCCCCCGAATGCCCTGGTACGACAGAGAGTGTGGGGAGAGTCAGTTCTTCCTCTCCAAATGTTCCCATATGACCATGTGCATGCAACCACTCACAGGGAGGTTTTTCTCACTACCTTCTCGTAGGGGGTGCTTTAACCGGGTCAGCGAACACGGATAGTCCATCTAGGGGAGTTGGAAAACTTTGATTTCAAAACAATGGTGCACATGAGCTCCATGATCATGAAGGAACAAATGACGTATGGACCAATCGTTAGAGACCGGCTATCATGGGACTTCATATCCTGATGTTGCTCCACTACCTCATGGATCAGACCTTTAGGTCGAAGGTTCCGGGTGTGCCCTTCCCCACAGGAAACCACCTACTTCGGTTTGGGCACCCGGGTAGTATCCCAGCCCTCACACAAATCGAATGATTTATGTTACGTATGTCTATTTGGTGCCTCCCTGTACCAATGTTTACGTGTTTAAATAAATAAATAGCTTATTTCACTTATTGCGAGATAAATATTTCTAGTTTTCATATAAATGAGTTCAGACCCAAATCTATGAAGCTCCACTAATTTTTGGTGTCAACCTTGTCGGTCACTCATTCTATTAATAATTCGAACATATGTAGGGCTTCAGGATAATATCCTTTATTTTCACACAATTACTGTTACAGAAATAGCAACATCTAAGTTTATACTACTGTATTGAAAATGATTGATTCATTCAATGATTACTATTGTGGTGTGAGCTACTTATATCCATATAAATAGTTTACAACGGCGATCAGCCATAGAATGTATTTCAGTAGAGGATCGAGAAGCACAGAACGGGAACGGAAAGCAATTGGTATAAAAATTCAGGAACAATGAAATCTGAGACGATGGACTGATATTTGCAAAAGAAACAGTCAAGTTTGAGACAACTGATTAATATTTTGGAAATATTTACTGTATAGTTCTCAGGTTTTAATGAAATGTTCAGTAATTTCATGTTCGAATACATTCGATTGTCTTCACTGGTTTTCTTGCTCACTACACTGTCACCTAATTAAGAAACTTATTTTGTGAAGCTAGTACAAGGAACTTTGTATAATGAAATGTAATAAGAGTATGACATGATTGAGTAATAAGGATTATGTATAAATTGTTATGATTACAATGGAGAGAATGATGAAATTGATATGGATTGTCCAAATAAAACAAAGAAAAGAGACACCAGTAAGTAACAATAATATCATACTTGAAGGAGGTATGACAAAAACAATGAACTATAAAAATCAGTGCGTACATATAAAAGAATTAAACTACATATAGTTGAGTTCATGAGTCATTATCAAACCTAGACTATCATGGCAAACCTAGATGTACTGGACGGTCGTTTCATCTTAGTATGGATCTAACTTTATTGGACTCATAAACTTTACTATTAAATTACTATAATCTTCATAATACACCCCTTCTGATGAACTAAATTTAACATGGAATTAACTCACTTGATCCTACAATGCTTATTATTCTTGCTTAATCAACAGAAATAATTGTATGAAAATATGTATTTTGTAACTTGACAATGATACCGATGTTCATCATTATCCTTATTGTCTATTTTAAAATTGTTGTATATTTGCTCGTTTTGTTTTTTATGACACTCCAGTAAAGCTTCAACTTGATCAAAGTCAAATAAAATTTTGATAATTTAACCCCATTGTCATTTGTTATTATCTAGAGCTGTCTGGAGTTCAACCTAGGAACCGTCCTCACAAAAATGTTTAACATATTTACTACATTTAAACATTATAGTAGCTAAATTCACTTGGTATTGTTTGTTTGAATATTCCCATTGTTGTCTAGGACTGCAATTGATCAGTCCCCTATTGGCATATGTACATACTATGCGTATTGCTTCGATATAGCCTTAATTCATAAGCATTATATGCAAAGATGGATAGCGGCTAACAATAGGATCCAAGATTCATGTTTCATCCTTTTTGGAATTCGTCAACTATAGATTTAACTGCATCTCAAGATTCAGTAACTAAGTGGATAACACGATAGCATTTGAAGCAAACGGTACTGGGTTCGACTTCCAAAGTGAACATCAACTCTGAGATACAGGTACATACATCTGACGAGACCCAAAATAGAGGACGAAACTCACAATCTGGTTTCCATTATCCATCTTTACAGTAGCTAACATGTTACTGAATCTATGCATTCTAAATATTTAGAAGATTAAAAACACAGTCTATTTATGTGTGTTATACATACATATATATATAGGTATATATTTCTAATGATATTTTTCGATACTTTAATATGTTTAATGGAATATAAAGAAATTACTAATCATTTATCATTCTGTCATGATTATTTCTTTTTTTTTTGGTTACTGGTTTATTTCGTAAAAAAATTTTTTTAATGTTCAATAAAATAAGAGAGAAACAAAAAAAACCCAAAAAAATCAAATCCACACTTGGTAAATCTTAAAAGAATGTAGTCGTCGTGATCATGTTGATATACATAGGGATGTTATTTCAAAATTGTCTGGTGTACATGTTTTTTTCTCTTCCTCCTCCTCCTCCTCCTTCTCCTTCTTCTTCTTCTTCTTCTTTGAAACAGATCAATATTGTGTTATGCATTACTGAACAAAGTTGTGATATCGTTTTGTTGAAGATCTCTTTTGAAACAAAAAAACGATTAAGAAAAATGTGGGTGGGTGGGTGGTTGGAGAATAAGGAGGAAGAAAGGAATTATTAAAAGTTGGTTTTTTGGGTTTTGTGTATGTATTTGCGTGTATTTGTGTGTGTATGTATATGTGGTTTTTTTGTGTATGTTACTCACCTACCCCACTTCATATATATATAGGAACATGTGAGTAAATGATGACGCCAGAAAGAAATAACTTTTAATTATTTAGGTGAAAAGCATTCTTATTTCATTAAAAATTGTAATGATAAGTAACATTTTATGCTTTAAAGGTTAAAATGTGAAGACATATTGAAGTTTATTTTTCTTAATGAATGAGTGTATTAATTAGATTTCTACCTGTGTATAGTTAAGTGATTAGTGTATTCGTTTTAAAATTCACTTATGACGTGATAGATTTGAAAATTATTCCATTTACATGGTTATTATTATTTAGTATTTACATCCTTTAATCATGTTGTAATAGTAGTCATAGTGTCTAATCCTTACACGTTGTCGATCATAGTTACAATGTGAATACCAGTTTAACTGGTTCAAAATTACATTTCAGTTTGTCAGATGTTTGAAGGTATGTGATGATCAACAAGAACTTCTAGATTTAAGTTTCGTGATACTTATCACCAACGAGTTTCCGAAATCTTAAAACAAAAAAACAGATACTCCCTATAGAATTCGAATCCGAGTCACATAGTGTTAATTCGAGATGATACCACTTGGCAATTTTAGCTTTGTTTGTACTAGTTTATGTGTTGTTTAGTCGTTTAGTGCTGGTCGAATACCATCCTGCCTTCGTCTGAAATCAGTATGATTCAAAGTATGGTTTACAAACTTTTAAATTAGCGATAAGATATTCAGGTTGCAATTCTGATTAGTTTTGAGTTTGTTACACTGTTGTTTACTAATTTGAATGAAAAACATAATCGTACTCAAGTTTGGTACGATGTTGATTGTGTTGATTTTTCTGGCTTATTAGTAGTCTGCATGGTTAATATTTCCGTAAATGGTTCCATTAAAATATGTTAGTTTATGTAGTTTAGGATAGATGAAAGCACCGAAAAAGGTTGCACCACAGAAATAATATTGTAAAGGAATATAAAAGGTAAGCGTAATCAGGGTAGAACAAATAAAGGTAGTATATAATAGCCAATACACTTGAAAGTGTGGACAAGAAGGAATTTCTTGGATGAGATAGTTCCTTCCAGTTTTATAGTGTGACAAAACTGCAGTTGGATCATTATTAGCTTTTATTTTAAGCCACGCCATACTGGGTAATCGTGATGAACCAAGAGATGCTGAGCCTATACAGCTCTCACGTCACGATATAAATTGATCACTTCTGCATTTTTTTTACATTTAGTCCCGAATTCATTAAATAATATATAATATAGAGCTACTGAGATGACATTCGTAAAACATATTCAATCCATGAAAGTCATTTTCTCAAGATGGTGACATTATCGTCACTTACATGAACCACTTTGGCTAGTAGAATATACAAATTTACTTTATCTATCACGTCATTATAGTCACTCAACCACTTCTAATGGATGATGGTAAACAGTAAATATAAGCAGGGATATGTTACTTCCAGTCTTACAGATGTTATGGTTAGCGTTTTTTTAGAAAGTTAGTTTTCTACGGGATGGGGTCGCTAACTCCATACCCAACTCTCCTTCTTTAACCGAGCTTGGGATCGGCAGTAACTCTAGAAGAGCTACAGGTGGAGTTCTTACAAAATTAGTTTGTATTTAATTATCGGTAGGATCAAGCATTTCCTTTATATATCTCTTAGTTATTCCGAAGTCATAATCCTTTGTACAACTGGTCAATTTAAACAGAACAGTAATCATTATTCATACGAGTTAATAATCATTAAACTATTCTTTAAACGAACTTCATAAGTATAAACATAAGTATTAGATGAGTTGATGTTTCATTAATAACCATTTAATATATTGGATATATATGTTGAGTAAAACTTCTACAATTACATATTTCTATTATGATTCATAACAATAACGAATATAAATAAATGGACATTTAAAATAAAATAAAATAAATGCCATAAATTCACAGTAAATAAATAATATTAAACTTTATTGTACTATTGATAACAAATTACCATTGAGAACTTTCAATACAATGATAACTAGTTACCTTAGCAACTATTTAATAACTAGAATAAGTGACCAACTCTACATATAAAAAAATATAGTGATGATTTATCATGTAAATCATAAAATAACTTTCTACTCAATACGTCAACTTAATGTAGTTCATTCATTTTTATCATTACAAATTTACCCTTTATTATGTCTAGTAAATAGTAAATACACTTTATATGTATATATATATCCTTGTATTCCGTCACCTGCGGTGTTTTCAAACAAACAAAAAAATACAATACCTAATATTGTACTGGTCACTAAGCAGAGAAAATATAATAAACAGATGTAACCCTTATTCATTCGTTTTTACTGTTTGGTTACCATTTATTCATACGATAAAAAACTTTGTTGTTTTTAATCCAACCTGTTATATTTAATTATACATATATATCTATGATATATATATATATATATATATATATATATATATATATATATATATATATATATATATATATATATGTATGTATATCTTATATCTTAATTAATCGGATTTTCATACATATTAAACAATTGGGTTTTACTTTGATAATTTAGAAAATGCCAATTATTCATTTTCAGTAACAAATATACCCCCCCCCATTCTTTATGATTATTTTTTTCTTTTTTTATACGGTACAGTTTCCTTTGAACTAGTGTATATATATATATCTATATTGGTATTCTGTTGTATTAATGAATGTTAGTTTTGATCACATTCCAACTTAATCTTGATTTATGAAATAAACATATTTAACTAAATTGTTTGACAAACGTATTCAACTATCATATTTTTGTATACTAAAGAGTAAAAGATATTTTCCAATGGTAGATTCATATATATATATATGTATATATATATATATATATATATATATATATATATATATATATATATATATATATATATATATATATATATATATATATATATATGTATATATAGAATAGAAGAATACGTAACTATGAAGATACATTATGAACTAGTTATTTAAATGCTTATAGTAATCAGTACTACTACTACTACTGGTGGTAGTAGTAGTAGTAGTATGTAGATTACCTGGATAGAAAACAGTGTGTCAGAAGAAAATATGGTTTATGTTTTATATCATTGTATTTAGACTAGAAGAAGACAGACATTGTTTATCAGATTATATATATATATATAAAAGGACAATGTTATTGTAAAACAATATAGCAATTAGACTAGATTACTTTAAAGATATGATTCAGAATCTTGAATAAATGATTAAGTTTAGCAGAATAAAGGTATTTAGTTGATTAAGATTTCAAGGATAACATTAACGTGTTTTCAGAGTTGATAACTAACATTTATTCAAAGGAAAAAGTGTGCGTTATATTTAATATGAAAATCTACAGAAATATAAATACACGTCTATGGTTGTTGTTATCGGTTTCGGGTTCTATGTCATTATGTATAACCTAGAGCATGAACATGGCACAAATCCATGAAGTCACTGACAAGTGGATTGAGCCATGTTGGTAGGTGTAGACTACCTAGTTGGAATCCGAGAGACGATAGCAACCGATGGTTAGAGACCATGAACGACATGGCTCAAAATTGTTTACAATAGTGCAGGTTCATCTACTTTTTGTGTTCTCCCAAATTTTAGTCTTCCAAATTCTTCATATCACTTTTTTCTCTTTCCAAATTTATTTCAGTGTATTATACTCCTTGAATAACATCTTTAAACCCCAATGTTACCGATTACTGCTTATACTTTTACTACCTCTACCACTATGCAATTGAATCGACAATTGTATCTGTGTGCTAATGGGGTATGGCAACTTGAACTGATGTATTTACGTACGAATTTCTACGTTTTTACTGACTGACTGAACTTAGAGCACTTATACCCTTAAAAGGTCATACATACATATTTACCAACTTCAACTATGATAGGTTATTTGAATGAATAATTGAAAGAAAAAAATCCAAAATTGAGGTCAATTCTGAATCGTAACGTATTACGTCGAAACAAGATCAGATTTTCATATCTATCAGCTAACTTGAAACTATTGAGAGACTGGTTCATTTATTCTAATTCACAATGAATAGAATATGTGGTTCACTGAAATTTCATTATTTTTAAACGTAGTTACTAAACATTCTATAAGTTAACATCTAAACTAGTCATTCATAACAACGTATTATTGTAACTTGATTTTTCTTCTAGATCAGAAAACTGGTCAGATGTATTAGAGGGAAAGCAATAATCTTTTGTTTATTTTTCATCATTTTATTTGTAGAACTAAAAGGAAATACAAGAGGGAGTTTTTGTGGATATTATAATACTATTAATAGTTAAGTTCATGAGTTAATTAAAGCTAGACTACCATGTAAAACCCGGAAGCACTAGACAGCCGTTTCGTCCTATTGTGAGACTCCTCAGCAGTACACACCCAAGATCCCACCTCATGGAGTTCAACCGTGTCTATTATGAGATCGTAACCCACTTAAAGCAGTGGTGGATATTTGCCTCGATTCTGTGGATTAGTTGAAGTTAGGCATTAACACCACTGGATGGCGGCCAGTTTAGTGGTCTAGAGGTTAATCGTTCGAATGAGAGACTGATAGATTCTATGTTCGGATCTCGCGAGGTGGGATCGTGGATGCAGTCAGTCAGGTACAACGTAGGACCAGGCACATATATGCATCGGTCCAAGTTGCCATACCTCACTAACACAACAAGATGGACACCGGATTCATAAAAGTAGTTAATTCAGAGGTGGTAATATATAAAAGAAAGATTACAATAAGGATATAGTACAGGAAGGAGGAATTAGTTCACAGAAAAAAAGATATGAAGCGATTTTAATTTCTTAGTTTAAGGGAAGACAGAGAGTGTATTCACCGATGCCACTGTGATCGATTCTGAGCGATGTCACCAAGAATCACTAACCACTGATTACGATAGTCACGCGGACCCCAAACAAGTAGTCGTGGATGTGCACTGTTGAGGAGTCACATACTAAGTCGAAATAGCCGTCTAATGCTTCCAGGTTTTCCATGGTAGTCTAGCTTCAATTGACTCATAATTTCACCTATTAAAATCAAAAAGAAATACTTGATAATGTAGTGTACCAAAGTAGTAAAATCATTTAACAATAAAACTAATCTTATTATACATATATTTATATAAGAAATTACCGGTTCAAATAATTTCTGTATACGTGTAGACATGTCTTATTATATATATCTGTCTATATAGGTTTGACAACCATTTAATAGAATCATAATACACATTAATCTGCATAGTATTTAACAAACAAACAAACAAATAAAGAAATCAAAAAGTCACCACTTAGACTATGCATATTTTGATGAATGATTTACATATTCTCAGTGCCAAAAATCATCTTTATTGGTTTGAAAATAGTTTTCTTTTTTGATGATTAAAAGTTTTTTGTTTCTGATGGATGATTATTTCAAGTACAATCTTTATTATTTTAGGATCAATAATAGTGGCGCTGATATTAGTAGTATTAGTAGTGTAAATACTAGTAAATGCATACACACAAATATATTTAATTATGTGAATTAGTAACTGGATCTAATAAGTTTATACCTGTCAATTAGTTACTGATTCGTAATTTGCATTCCTTCTAGGATCGTAAATACAAGAGTGGTGGTAGTAGTAGTAGTAGTTGCACTATTGTTGAAGTTTAGTTGTGCAACATAATAGTATCTTTTATACTAGATAAATGATAGTATTTATCGACCATTTGATTAACTAAGTGAAAATATATACTATCCCCATTGTGTGCATGTATGTATATAAGTGTATTGAATATTTTTGGGATAAATAAAGTATGTATGTGTCAGAATGGGTTTTGTGGAGATTGTAATAATTTCAATAGTTGAGATCATGACCAAAAATGTACATTTCACTAATTAACTGCATTTGATTTAACTAACATTAAATTTAATGAAACTACAAGACAAATTCTTAATAATTTTTAATGGTTGAGATCATGAGTCAATTGAAGCTAGACCATCATAGAGAACCTGGAAGCATTGGATGACCGTTTCGTCCTATTGTGAGACTCCTCAGTAGTGCTTCCAGGTTTTCCATGATGGTCTAGCTACAGTTGATTCATGATCTCAACTATTGAAATGCTCTTGATTTTCTAATTTTGTATCTTTCTAAAAAAAGTGAATTTAATGTAGTGAATTATAAGTTGATTAGTGTTATTAACTCTAGAAATAGAATCAAAATCTTCCTTAATTATTGAGTAATCTATATTTATACACTGAATAAATATCCACATTAGATAGTCTATAACAATTAAAATAAATTAATCTTTTATTAACCATCGTTAAAAATGATGGGTTCGAATCCCGCGAGCGAGGTTGCAGATACGCACTGATGAAGAGTCCCACAATAGGACGAAATGGTCGTTCAGTGCTTCTAGGTTTTCAATGATGGTCTAACATCAATCGATTTATGATCTCAATCAAAAACCTAATCATATCCAAAACCTTACACTGATAATGATAGTTGCAATGAATTTTATAGTATTCATCAAGGGAAATAAAATGATTGGTTAGAAACGTCCTTTATAAATCTTAGTAAATTAAGTCTTGACTAACTACGAACATCCTGAATTTGTTATTCTCTCATTTGCAACTTACAGTTGCAGTATCTTTTACAGACTTAAGTATTCACTTTCCCAATATTGAATGATGTGTAAACTGTAGTTTATATCTTGGTGTCAAAAGAAATTAGCTAATTACTATTATTTTGAATTTGAACTGTCATCACTAAGTGTTTCCACCTAATCATTAACACTGGTATTGGTGAATATGACATAGTTACTAGTATTTGATCATAGATCTTTCAGAAAGATTGATCGCATCTGCTGAGATAACGAGATAAATGATGGTGAGGTTAGACGTAGGGTATTAGGGGATGATGGTAAATCAGTTGTTGAGGTTGTGAATCTTGATCAACTGAGATGGTTGAGCTACGTGTTACGTATGATTGAACAATGATTATCACGATGCGCAGTTGGAAGAAAGTTAGGGGTGGCCAAACCAACACGTGATATCAGTTCTTGAAATCACTATGTTACTACCATTGAACTAACTGCTTCTATGAATCTGGTGTTCGTCTTGTTGTGCTAGTAAGGTATGGTAACTTGGTCCGATGCACATATTTGCCTGGTCCTATGTTGTAGCTGACTGACTGATGATATAGTTGAACAGTCTCAGTTCAAGATGGAACAGCCTTTCTTTATTTTCTGTTTTGAAATGATTTTTAAAAATATGATATCCATCTGTGATGAAAGTTAAATTCGTATCTATCACTAAAGCTACATTACAAAGATGAATCATCTCCATAATTTCTTATATGTGAACAGTTACTTCTGAAGAATCTGATATCATGTAATTTGTATTAAATCTTCAACTAAATCTCATCAACTTTATTCACAAAGATTATATATATTGAAATATATTTTTCTTTCAGTGGTGTTGTATTCGTGAGGCGAGATGTATCAATTATGAAGTTTCCAATATCTTTGTAGATAAAAGGATCAGCGATAGTCCATTTATAATAAAAACTCCACGATTAATCTATCTGACTCGGAGAACACAATACCACTAAAAGGATCTACATGATATCTGTTTCTTACTTTAGTAAGTTAAATTACAGAATTTTGAATATAATTTTCTGAAGAAATGCATTGTATTCTTGTAAGTTTTCATGAATTATTCTGTGTAGAAGTTTGTGAAAATCTTTGAATAGTCTTGGTGACAAGAACCAACCTAAGTTAGATATCTGTTTAGAAACCAGGAGGCAACAGAATGCTCTTTCGTCCTAGTATGGGACGATATCTAACAATCTTCAAAACCGTCCATGCATAATAATTATTATGCATTCAACAGTGATTAATTTCGAAAAGTAATTTTAGAGTTTTATTTAGAAGTCATAACTAGTGGAGTTCAAACTTATCGGGTCTGAGTCATTTAATCGCTGAAAACAATGGAAGATAGTTTGACGGTACCGTGAATCGATTGCGTTTAAATATGTACACCATTGGATTTTTTCTCAGTGGTCTAGAGGTTTTGTGAGTTCAGTTCCTGATGAGATTGTAGATACTCACTACTGAGTAAACTTCTGCTAGGACGACATAGCCATCTATCTCTCTTTACTTTTCAATGTATGTATGACTTAAGTCGGTTCACGATTTTAATGGACATTTCATCTGATTAACTTACTACTTTCTTTTTTTCTTGTATGACATAATATCCTATTGATACATAGTTTTTTTCCTACTGATTTTCTCCTTCAGGGATTTTAAACATGGTAAATCAGATCGATATAGAATTATAAAACTTACACCTAATTGACTAATGCAAAGGATTGAATGTATATACTACTTGTTAAAAAAAAGAAATGTATATGGAAACATTATGATGTTGTACATAACGGTAGCCTTATTTATTATCCATTAAGGTAAGGAAGTTAGTTATGAACAAAACAAAGACATATCAGAAACTATATTTCATACTGAAATCTTTCGGAAAATTTCCCCTTTCATTTTATGCACCTTAAAAAAAGTATCTGGAGAAGGTTTAATTTTTTTTCTGAAGAGTCTTTTAGTGACTTCAAGAATTTCTTCTTTCCTCTTATCGTTATAATACAAGAGTTTTAATAGATAGAAACATCAAGTTACCAAGATTAGATTGATTTAATATTAGGAAAAAGCAATCTCTATGATATTTAATTGATTTTGTCTTCGTCATAACTAATTACAAAAAGGATATATTACATAATCAGCTATCCAGTAATAACAATTTCCAGTGTATCAGTAATACTAAATGTAGATTGATATCATAAGTTAGAAGTATATGTTAGATCTTAATACAACTAATGGGTATCCGCCTTTCCTCTAAAGGTACTTTATTAGAATCTGAAGATATCGTTCGGCCTATCAAAACGTTATAGATAGAGAAAGCTTCCAACTTACCATTAAATAGCTAAATATTGAATTCGTCTTTCAAGAGTAGCATATACTTTTAATAGTTGAGATCATGAGTCAACTGAAACTAGACCACCATGGGAAACCTGGAAGCATTGGACGGCCGTTTCGTCCTATTGTGGGACTCCTCAGTAGTGCACATCCACAATCTCACCCCGTGATATTCAAACCACACGCGAACCCTTAACCTCTAGACCGCTGAGCTGGACGGCATCCAATGGTGTTAGTGTCTAGTCTCAACCAATCCCCGAAATTGGAGCGACACATCCACGATTGTCATCAGTGAGTTACTATCTCACAACAGACCTGATTGAACTCCACTGATTACTACTTATAATCTTATTACCTCTACCACTACGGGATTTGAATCGACCACTGCATCCCTGTGCTAATGTGGTGTGGCAACTCGAACTGATGTACGTACGTACGAAGTTCTACGTTGTTACTGTCTGACTGACTGATCCACTGATCACTGTTTCTCACTAGAACTCCAGAAATTACCTCTTGAAACCAGTCACTAATGAGCATATGTATGAAACAGCCTTTCAGTTCTTCCAGGTTTTCCATGGTGGTCTAGTTTCAATTGACTCATGATCTCAACTAATAAAATTACTATAATATCCACAAAAACCTCTTCTGTTATTAACATATGATTGTCTATTCTTCTGTACTATATACAAATAATAGTACTGATCTGAAGTTAAAGTGCCATGATTCATAGATGAAACTATCCAGTATATGATGATAGGTTAAGTTTTACTTCTTTTTTCTTTTTTAATAGATGCCTATTAAGTTGTGTTTTCTTTCAATTTTGACAATCAAAATAGTGTCTATTTTATTCGAAACTAAATGACTAATCGTCTAATCCTAATTCCTTATAATATTTCTTCGAATTAACTGAGGTTTTAATTCATTGTCAATCATTTCATAAACCTACATTATTAAAATATAAACTTGTATACATGCAAATTAGAATAATTGTATCCTCCGGTTATCGTCATTGTTTATTGTTCTTAATTTGAATTGTCTCTCTCTTTCTGTCCCTCTCTCTCTCTCTCTCACAGACACACACACATTCATTCACTTTCCATCTTATGCTTCTAATTTCAATATTTGATTGTAGAAATAATAATAATAAAGAGATGGCTTCTGACCTCAAAACGAACTCTCAATCAATCAATCTATCTATCTATTTATATTTTGTATACGCGTTTTTTTTTCTCTCGCCATTTACATGAATTTCTTTCTCATCATACCAACCATATGAATAATATTCTATTTAGGTTTATGGTTTTAATATGTGTATATTTAGATTATATTCTCAATTATAATCATTCTGTTGTTCATATATCCTGTTTATTCAGTAAGACTCTTACTCACTCGTTCTCTCACTCACTCACTCACTCACTCACTCACTCACTCACTCGTGCTCTCACTCATTCACTCACCCACTCACTCAATCGATCAATCACTCCTCACCAACTCGTCCTCTCACTCACTCACTCGCTCACTTTTTTATGTTCCATTCACTCTCACACATTAATATTATTAAAATTTATGATTATTATTTCACCTTCAATTCGTTAAAATGGCTTGATATGATAGAACATTATGATAAGAAAAAATGGTAATAATAATAGTATTATTATTATTACTATTACTCTAGGATTAGTCTACGGATTATTATTATTATTATTATTATGTGATTGGTATATATGAAGAAAACCTATGGAGGAAAAAGGATGGAAAAAAATTATTTTTTTAAAAAAAAAAACAGGGAAACTAAATTTTATTACTATGATTATTTCACCCTGAAGGTCATGTATGTTTGTTATTGTATGTTTCTAACTGTATGTATGTCTATACATGGGTTGCTTATATTATTTCATGATTAATAAGAACACACACACACACACACTCCTGACTGGATTAATTTAATTATTCATGTAGATGTTTTTTTTTGTTTTTTTTTAGAGATTTAACCTAATTCTGACATCTTTCTTGTTGTTTTGTTTGGTTCTTTTTTTTTCAATTATTCCTAACAGTTGGGCATTAAATTTATATCGTTGGCACAGTTTACTTATTTCATTTTTCCTTGGAATTAAATAAAAGTGATACTAACAATATGGTTATAAGCAGATAGTATCAGAACAATTAAGTGATATATATATATATATATATATATATATATATATATATATATATATCACATTCAACTATTCAGTACATGTGAATGGTTGTTTAAAGTGTATATGTTTATCGAAATAGGTAACTAGTTTACCAGGTACAAATTAGATTGCTTAGCTGTAAGTAATAGTCTAAAGGTAAATGTTAATGATACTATCTAGTTGTCCAAACTCAAATGCATGGAGAAGGACTCCAACCGGTGGCTTAGTAAATGAAATTGAAGTGTTCCAGCTATTGAGCACCAATTTTAGAATAAGTTTTAATAAACCTTCGTAACTTGAAGATATTTTCATTTTTATAAACTACTGTTATCGTCATAGAACAATAGGACAACGTTGTACAAATGTCCTGAATTTAGTGTCCAATAAACTGCATAGTTTTTGAACGAAACTGTCAACATAAACATAGAAGAAATGTATAGTTAATAAGGTTTTGTTCCAAATCCTGTCTAAACTTTGACCCCATTCGAACCCTGGAAAGTGTAGCTTAGATCAGTATTGTTGAATACTTGGCTCATGATATGTATTAAGGATAAATATTTTAAAAAAAGACTGGATTAAAGCCTTAGATGTTACTGTTAAAATATGGATACTGAATGTTACGAGAACGATCTCGCTACTAAAATATATTCATCAATTCATCTTATGTTTCATACCAAAAGAGTCAATCGGTATATATTGTGCTGTGGACACAATAAGAAATGTGGTAAAATGTGTTTCTGACTCAATAAGGAATGTAAATACTACCATAATTAGAGATACATTTCTGTTATGACTATCAACCAACATAAGACATATACTTACAATTTAGTTAAAGATAACCTTTTACTGATCAATATTACACATATGTAAACTTCAGATCTGCAGTTTGTCGTTCAGAAGAACGATGAAAGCTCCACGACCAAACCATCCAGCTCAGAGAATAAAACTCCAGGAAAATCATCCACCTGAGCTACAAATTTTCTCCACCATATCAATGTGAAGTATAACCATAACTAATGAAATTTGTAATTTTTATTCCAATATTCCATTTTCTTTAAACGATCAAGAATAATTCCAATTCGAATGAATACAACAATTCATATTTAACAATTAAACTATCTAATTTAAAGGAAGCAACACTATCAGAATTCATTGTCTTTTAATATTTTCATCTATCACAAAAGGTTCAGGGAGTGCCCCCCACCACCAAGAAAACCCCCTGCTTCAGTTTATGCACCCAGACCTCACATAAATCGAATAGGGGAGTGTAGCGCATATATATATATATATATATATATATATATATATATATATATATATATATATATATATATATATATATATATATATATATATATATATATTCCTCCTTGTACCATTGTTTATATGTTTAAATGAATA
Organism: Schistosoma margrebowiei; assembly: GCA_944470205.2. Taxonomy (NCBI): domain Eukaryota; kingdom Metazoa; phylum Platyhelminthes; class Trematoda; order Strigeidida; family Schistosomatidae; genus Schistosoma; species Schistosoma margrebowiei. Next base: position 39,671,951 of record OX104026.1, on the reverse strand, counting down.
AAATAAATATACAGGCGAATAACTTTCCTCTCATTCAACTAGAAATAGGCTAAAACAATATTGATTCATACAATACTGCCTTTTTATTATTATTATCATCATCAGAAAAACCCTTTTTCCGCCTTTCCGATTCATTTTAACTTACTATACTTATTGTTCTTCATCTCACTATACCTTACTTACTTACTTTCTAAGGTAGATTTAAACTACACAGATATATCAGAATTAGGAAAGTCGAAAAGTTAACTAAATAATATCTATGTAAACATTACATAAATGTATTGGCCTACTTTGCATGTTTTCAATTAGATTGTTTCACTGTTTATTGATTTTCTCTTGTTGTTGTTGTTTCCTTTTCTTTTTTTGTATCTCATCCTCATGTATTTTATTGAATTTATTTTATTGGGAAATTTTAATGTTCAATTTTTCTTTTTTTTTTTGGTAAAAGTAAATAACAAACAAACAAACTTAATGTAACCTTTAGTTTTGACAAAAAAAAGAAAAAAAAAAAAAAACAAGCCTAAGTTTAATGACTATTGATGTTTATTTTCTATGGGAATATTCTGGCAATAATAATAATAATAATAAATATAAACCTGTTGGTCTATCCCTTTAACTAATCCATAGCTTTATTATTTTTGACCTGTAGAAAAACAAGATAAAGTCTGTTCCGTTTTCAAGTACCTTTCTCTCTCTCTCGTCTTATAGACCCAAGTGGTTCACTCAACGGGGTATGTTTCTGTGAATGTTTTTATTTCATAAGAACAATTGTTATCGTTGAATGGTATTAGTTTAGAATGAAATGTGTTTACAGAATAACTGAAATTGTCTAACAGTTTATTATTATTATTATTTTTCATGGCTTAAACAAGTAACCAAATTACAAACTATTTGTAATCAACAATTATACTTTTGTTTTGTTCATGTTATAAATCATGTTCTCAGTGGTCGACTAAAGATTACTTGTTATTTTCAGGTTAAATAATAAAGTTATCAGTATAGCGTTATGAAAGTTATTGAGTTTTAATTGAAATCATTAGCCGATTAATGTAAGACCATCAATGTAATGAGAAGTCATGACCAGTGGAGATCAGAAAAAGGCAATATAAGATGGTGGCGCAATATCGTGGATTGGTTGAATTTAGATATTTACACCGTTCGAAATGCAATGTTTTTTTGTAAAAGTTTTAATGAATTATTCTGTGTAGAAGTTTGTGAAAATCTTTGAATATTCTTGGTAACAAGAACCAACCTAAGTTAGATATCTGTTTAGAAACCAGGAGGCAACAGAATGCTCTTTCGTCCTAGTAGCTACTCGGGAGCTACTACCTGTCCGAAGCCCGAACAAGGAAGGAGGGTTAGGCAAAGCAGTATATATATATATTACTTACGCCTGTTACTCCTAATGGGGCATAGGCCGCAGACCAGCCTTCTTTAACCCACTCTGTCCTCCGCCTTCTTTTCTAGTTCCATCCAATTCTTGTTCATTTTTCTCATGTGTATTTCCATTTCTCGGTGTAATGTGTTCTTTGGTCTTCCTCTTTTCCTTTGGCCTTGAGAATTCCATGTGAGGGTTTGTCTTGTGTCGCAGTTGGGTGCTTTCCTTAATGTGTGTCCTATCCACTTACAGCGCTTCTTCCTGATTTCTTCCTCCGCTAGAATCTGGTTTGTTCTCTCCCACAGTACGTTGTTGCTAATAGTGTCCGGCCAACGAATCTGAAGTATTTTGCGTAGACAACTGTTAATAAACACCTGTATCTTCTGGATGATGGCTTTCGTAGATCTTCAGGTTTCTGCCCCATACAGTAGAACTGTGTTGACAGTTGTATTGAAAATCCTGACTTTGGTGTTGGTTGAGAGTTGTTTTGAGTTCCAGATGTTCTTCAGTTGTAAACATGCTGCTCTTGCTTTACCGATCCGCGCCTTCACATCTGCATCAGATCCACCATGTTCATCAATGATGCTGCCCAAATATGTAAAGGTTTTTACAACTTCCAAATCTTCTCCGTCAATTGTGAGTAGACTGGTGCATGCTATGTTGTACCGGAGAATCTTGCTTTTCTCTTTGTGTATATTGAGACCTACTGCTGCTGAGGCTGCTGCTACACTGGTCGTCTTCTCCTGCATTTGTTGTTGCGTTTAGGATAGAAGGACCAGATAATCCGCGAAGTCTAGATCGTCCAATTGCATCCTAGATGTCCATTGTATCCCGTGTTTCCCTTCAGATGTTGACGTCTTCATGGTCCAGTCGATCACCAGGAGAAAGAGAAAGGGTGAGAGTAAGCAACCTTGCCTAACACTGGTTTTCACTTCGAACGACTTTGTCAACTGTCCTCCATGCACGATTTTGCAGTGTAATCCATCATATGGACCCTGTATGATATTGACTATCTTCTGAGACACGCCGTGGTGTCGAAGAAGCTCCCATAATGTTGTTCTGTCCCCGCTGTCAAATGCCTTTTTCGTAGTCAATGAAGTTGATGTAGAGTGATGAATTCCATTCAATTGATTGTTCCACAATGATCCGTAGAGTTGCGATTTGGTCTGTACACGATCTATCCTTACGGAATCCTGCCTGTTGGTCACGGAGTTGGGCGTTTATGCTTTTCACCGGTCGTTCTGGTTTGCGGTGATTTCCAGAGAGTTTCTTTGTTATGTCATACATTTGTCTCATGTTCTCTTCTCTTGCAGCCTTTTCCGCCGTCATTGCTAAATCTTCCACATATTTACGTTTGTCTGTTCTGATGCTCCTCTTCACTTGTTTGTTTACTTCTGTGTATTCAGCTTGTGCCTTGGCTTTTTTTGCTCTTGTTTGACTGGTATTGATTGCTGCCTTCTCGTTCCTCCTTTCTTGAATCTTATCCAGTGTATCAACAGTGATCCATTCCTTGTGATGGTGCTTCTTGTGACCCAGGACCTCATGACATGTTGAAATGATTGCCTCTTTGATCCTCTTCCAGTTGCTCTCCATAGTAGTTCCTTCTCTATTGAGTAGATCGTGAAAGGCCTGGAACTTGTTGCTGAGGTCTATCTTGAATTTGTTGAGTTTGTTAGTATCCTGAAGAAAAGCCGTATTGAACTTTTGTAATATTGTCCGCCCCATTGTCCAGTGCTTCTTGAGTTTCAATTTCATCTTGGCGACCAGCAAGTGATGATCTGATGCTATATCATCTCCTATCTTGAATCTCACGCCCTCTATATTCCTCCTGAACGTTTTGTTGATGCAAATATGGTCGATTTGGTTCTGCGTAGTGTGATCCGGTGAAGTCCATGTGACTTTGTGAATGCGTTTGTGTGGGAATATGGTGCCGCCTATGACCAGTTTATTGAAGGCACATAGGTTTGCGAATCTCTCACCATTTTCGTTCCTTTCTCCCAGTCCATTTCGTCCCATGATGTCTTCATATCCAGTGTCGTCCGTTCCAACCTTGGCACTGAAGTCTCCCATCAGAATGGTCAGGTCCTTTGTTGGGCACTTCTCGATGATTGGCTGCAGCCTATCGTAGAATTGATCTTTAGCATCTTCATTGTAGTCGTTGGTAGGCGCATAGCATTGGATGTTGTTCATTGAAATGCCCTCTTTCTTTGTTTTGAAGGAGGCTTTGATGATCCATGGTCCATGAGATTCCCATTCTATAAGTGCATTTTGTGCTTGTTTGGACAGCATCAATGCAACTCCTTGTGTATGTGGAGCATTTTCTTCTTCATGGTCGGAGTATAACAGAAGCTCTCCTGAAGTTAGTCGTTGTTGTCCAACTTGCGTCTAATGTGTTTCACTGATCCCAAGTACCTCCAGGTTGTATCTTCTCATTTCTTCAGCAATTTGGAAGGCTCTTCCGGTGTCCCACATTGTACGAACATTCCATGTACCTAAATAAATGGTTGCTCTGGTTGTCAGAAGGGGCATCGGCCTCGTAACTTCCGAAGGAATTCGGCTTTCATCATGAGGCGTCATAGTTCTTCTAAATGAAGACCTTCTGATTCCCAGGGCAGAGTTTAAAAGGTTTGAATAATTTTTTCTGGTCAGCGTCTTTTTAACGAGTTAGTTTTCTACGGGATGGGGACGCTAACCTCATGTCCAACCCTCCTCCTTTATCCGGGCTTGGGACCGGCAGTGGCCCTCGAAGGGACTCCAGGAAGAGTTATATGCATATTCAATAGAATAATTTCCTATCTCACTTTTTCTTGATCACTCCAAAGAAAAATCTTCATTACAATTTTCTTCAAAAAGAGTAACATTATTAGATTGAAATTTAGTGTAAACATTTCGGATTTCTTTTCTTTTCTTTACTTTTTCTTTATATTAATTTTCCCTTTCTAATTTATGATGAAAATTTCATTCTATTTATTAAGTGAATAATATTCAATAGGACAATTTTATAGTTGTGTTATTATAAATTTGTATAGAATAATTAATTTTACTTTTTATTCATTTTTATCCCCAATGTCTTATAGAGGTAATTTACTATCAATTATCCATTTGTTACTTTAACTAAATTTTCATACTAAGCATAATAATAATAATAATAATAATAATAGTAATGGTAATAATGGTAACAGCAATAGTAATAATGGTAATAATAGTAATGGTAATAATGGTAATGGTAATAGTAATGGTAATAATAATACGCATGAACTGAAAAAACCCCACTAAATCTATTAATTTTCCACTTGAATATATCTCAAGTTTATTTGCTAAAATGTTGTTGTTGTTTTTTCTTCGCTTTTTTTCGCCACAATTCATTTCAATTTTCTAATACAGATAAGTAGTATAAAGTATTAGCATGTAAAAATTTATCACTTATAAGTAGTAGTGAATTAGTATTAATAATGTTATATTATTCCACAAAACCTCTCTTGGATTATAATCATCATATTCTTACTAGTGATTGTTTCAAAGAGTTACTTCCTGGAGTTCTAGTAAGAAGCAGTGATCGATAGAGTTCAACCAGGTCTGTTATGAGATAGTAACTCACTGAAGATAATGGTGAACGGTGGTGCAATTTCGTGGATTTGTTGAAGCTTTACATTAACATTGTTGGATACCGACCAGCTCAGTGGTCTAGAGGTTAAGCGTTCGTGCGCGGTTTGAATCTCGCGGGGTGGAGTAGTGGCTGCGCACTGTTGAGGTGTCCCACAATAGGACGAAAGGGGCGTCCAATGCTTCCAGGTTTTCCATGGTGGTCTAGCTTCAATTGACTCATGATCTCAACTGTTGAAATTAAATGTGTTGATTTTCACGTCTATATTCCAATTAGTTTATAGTCAAATTAAGAATCATTTTATTAATAATTGAATACTCCAACTTTAAGAAAACTCTTTTCTTATGACTAAATCTAAGTGAGAGAGAGACAGAGACAGTGGATAAAGTGATAATAGCCATTAATTTATGGACAAAGATGGATAGTGGCTAGCAGTGGAATCCAGGACGCGCGTTTCGCCTTGTTCGGGACTCGTCAGCTGGATGTACTTGCATCTCGGAGTTGATGTTGACTCTGGGACTCGAACTCAGTGCCAATAAGAGACTGATCGATTTCAGTTCAAAAACATCAATTGGAAGTTTCAAGTAAAACAATACCAAGTGAATTAGCTATTAATTTAGTTCTAAAATATAAAATAGTACACACCAAGTTGATAAGGAAAATAAATGAAATCAGAAATAAATCATCAGTATAATACAATATCAATATCATTTACTCTCCTTTTCTACTCAACTAATGAATAAATTACATTACTGGAAATTTAATGCAAACTATCACTACTCAATAGGTGTAGCCTTCAGACACAAAGTATATATATATATATATATATATATATATATATATATATATATATAATTCATATTTACAACTAGACATGGTACCTAATAGATATCTCGAGACTATAATTCAATCATTTCAATTTCCTCTGATTTATCCATATATATATATATATATATATATATATATATATATATATACCTCATTAATCTATTAGGGATACCAATTTCTTAAGAACAATACTTTTTGTTTTTTTCCTTTGTTTGACTTTAAACATTATAGCCATCCATATGTCTTCATGTTTCCCCTCTTTAGTTTAAGACTCTTTCAACTAATCTATAGATTAATATACTATCTAATGTAAATTCTAGAACAGATGCTTTGAAAACATTATCCTCTCATGTTACATAAATAATAAAATGATATATATATATATATATATATATATATATATATATATATATATATATATATATATATATATATATATATATATATATATATATATATATATATATATATATATATATATATATATATATATATATATATATACATATATTGTTTTCTTTTTTGTTCTACAAAAGATGATCAATGTATTCAGGAAACACTTACAGAAAGTTATTGACATCTTATTCAATATTCTACATGAATGTGAATAGATCATCTATGGTTAGTTTGATTTAAGTTATATATCAAACAAATTCAACTCATCTTATAATAATACTTCCAGTAGAGATCTTTTGATATTATCTTAGTCACATGATATTGTTACCATAATGATTAATATATAAATGTATAAACATTTATGTAAGTTGTAGTCGTAGTGGTCCTAGTAGTATTGGTATTAGTATTAGTATTAGTAGTACTAGTAGTGGTCGTAGTAGTAGTAGTAGGAGTAAGAGTAGGAATGGGAGTAGTAGGAGCAGTAGACGAAGAAGAAAATATCTAAACAGATGTTTTGTGATAATTTTGATTCTCATGACTTTTGTTTTGTTTTTGCTTTTGGTTGAGTTTTAATGATAAGTTTTTGTGTGTGTTTAGTCGTAATAATAATACAACTGGTTTATAATTAATGTGTAAGTTTTATTTTATAGTTATTAGATATGGTCACTATATGTTAAGAAATCCCGCGTGGTGCGGGATCGTGGATACGCACTGCTGAGGAGTCCCATACTAGGACGAAACGACCGTCCAGTGCTTCCAGGTTTTCAATGGTGGTCTAGCTTCAACTGACTCATGATTTCAATTTGTGAAAATTTCTAAAATCTCCACAAACCCCTTCTGATAAATACAAAAATGTGAACAATTTCAATGTTTCATTGAACAGTATTTTTCACATGGTTATTAATAAAGGTTTTACTTATCAGTGAGTGATTGGATAATTTAAACCTTTTATAATGATGATAAAAACAGGATGTCTGTTGAACATGTCTTTAACTATCTACAACTAGTAACTCAGTGGATAATGGGGTCAGGTAGTTTAAGTCAAATATACTGGACTTGATTCTTATTGTAGACATTAGCACTTGAATACAGATATATTCAGTTGAAAAGTGTCAACTAAGATGCAATTCATATTCTAGATTCCACATTGCCTGGTATAATCGATCAATTCTAAATATTTTTCATGGTGTATCTATTTAATCATTGGAAAAGATCTTGGATTTATCAAATGTGATCAAACATTGTATATGGTATATCACCTAGTAAACTATATTCTCAATAGTTTTTCACATTATCATTGAGACTATATGAATTCGATTCGTTCGCTATTCATTCTTTCAATTTTATCTCGTCGTGTTGGTGTGATATGAAGACTTTGCCTAACATACATTTGTCCCAGTCATTAAGTTAATTATAATAGGCGATTACAAGATAAAAAATCGTTTTATCCATAGCATGCATACATGTACATATATAATCTACAATTCTTCTCTATAAAGTAACCATGGTATAAGCATTTCTTACCACATGCATTGAGGACATTTACAGTTCTGGAGAATATCCAACTCTTGGATCTCGATAGTTCATGTCTTCTAGACACTCAATTAACGATAATAAGCTGTACTGTTAGTTAGCTACTAAATAAAATGTAACTTTGCATTGGCAAAGTTTTTTGTCAGGAAAGTAAGTAATACTATAAATAACACGGAAGAAATAATAGTCGATTTTCAATTTTATTAGTTGATAAATAAAATCATACTAGTTTTAAATGAGCCCCTAAATGCCCTAGTACGGCCGAGAATGGGGAGCGTCAGCTCTCCCTGTCCAAATTTTCCCACATGGCTACGTGCATACAACCACTCGCAGGGAAGTCCTACTCACTTCCTTTTCGTGGTGGGGGTGTTGGTTGCGAAAATGAGAGAACGAAAAACGAATGCCCGGTACTTCAGTCGGGTTGGTGGACACGGAGGGTCCATCTAGAGGAGTTGAAAAACCCTGATTCCAAACCAATGGTGTACATGAGCTCCATTATTTTGAAGGAACAAATGGTGTATGAACCACCTGTTGGTCACTGGTTATCAAAGGCCTCCATCTCCTTATGTTGCTTCATTGCCTTGTGGATCAGACTTTTAGGTCGAATGCTCCGGCTATGGCCTTAACAGAAAACCACCTGTTTCGGTCTGATCACCCAGGAAGTATCACTTCCCACACACAAATCAAGTGATTTGTGTGGCGTATATGTATTCGGTGCCCCTTTACACCAATATTTATGTATTTAAATAGATAAATAATAAAGTTCTTTATCCTTGAAAATATTGAAACTTTAATCCAAATCATCTCATGAATGTTGATTCTGTTTATGTTATTTATATTATTAAAAACTTTGTAGATAATTAAAATTTGTTCTTATTTAGCTTGAATTCGATTTACAATTTGGTTACACCCTAATTACATTGATACAACTATAATTGAGGGGTAATTCAATTCAAAATAATGTTTGTTTATTCGAAATGAACTTGATAATTGAACAATTATATAAAATAAGAAAATTGTAAATGTGAATTTTTTTTGCAAAAATAATGAGGAAGGATTGTTTAACTTTGCATGTTTATACACTCTATAATAAGTTAAGCATATTGTAATAGATTGAAAGGTCCTGGGTTCGAATCTCGTGAGGCGGAATCGTGATTGCGCGCTGTTGAGGAGTCCCATATTAGGATGAAACTAAAAAAAAAACAAGGAATGAGACATTTTATGCAGGATTATAAATATTAGGTTTTAAAGAAAGATGAGTTAAACCACATGTACTGCAGAGAATGACTCTATGGTATATTATTCAGAATCTCTTAACATTGATCTCCGTTAACATTCTGACCCTAACCAAATAGATGGTGTCTACCAGTATGGCTTAAATCAGTAGTTCGTTTTTTCATAAACTCATATCAGATACTTATTTGTAGTGGCTAGGTTATTCTGACTTCTGGACAGACCAATTTATTCATTCTTCTGAAATCAAATTTTGACCCTGTCACTTATTCACTTATTAACCTTGGTTGTTTTTATGTTAGTGTGTGTTAAATGCTTACTCTATACATAGCGTGTTTGTAACTTATTTTTGCCTGACAACAAATGTCAAGTCACGCTTGATTAAATCAAGTTGGCTCATTCACTTTCTCCGCGTCTCTTTGTTTTCCATTTTCACAACGACATTCTCTGCTTCGTTTCGCTTCGCTTCATTTTATTTCTCAGATTGTCTGTTTGGATCAATGAGTCTATGAAATACACGTATTCAAAATTCATTTTGGTATTTGACTTTATTCCGTTATTCTCTAACGTGAATTAAGTCGATAATTATATATGAGGGTTGGCGGCACGCATATTTCGATAATGATCATCATACGATCTAGTTATAGGGCCAAAAAATTGCCAACCTATTGTTGTCACAACTAGCATTGTATGTAGGGGTAGTTAATAGTTGAACATAGACATTTATATCCCCCAGAAAAGCCATGAACACCAGAAAGAAGCACAGAATATCTATTTGTTTTTAGTTAACAGTTTGATTCACAACAGAGTTCCTACTAAGATCTTAAATGATATTTTAGACTCTAGAGGTAAGATACTTTTGAATAAGTTAGTAATTAACATATTTAACTTCATTCGTTTTGCAGTGTTGTTCAACTATCATCCAATTTGACTAGTCAGTAACTGTGTCATTCTCTCTTTGGTTGCTATAATCCTAGTTTACTTCCAATACAGAAGTGTCAAATAAACTTTCTTTCTATAAAAAACAGTGACAGTGTAGTAATATTATTTTCAGCCTACACAATTACGTTCAAATATAACATCTATATGAAAACAGGAATCATGCATTTTTAATTCAAACGTTATTATAGATAACAATCATTTTTTGGAATAAAAAATCTTTAGGTAGTATTGGTTATACTATGGGAAATGTAACAGTGAATGATTAGATCTCATGAGGAGAAGATTGAATAACATAAAAAGGTGTTATATGGGGAAAACGGTGTGATGGTTAAAGGATAATAAAGATGCTTAAAAATGGAAGGCGTTACCAACATAAAAGAATGATAAATGTTACCACTTATCATTAAATATTATGGTGGTTTTGTGAAGATTGTTGAATTCCCATGGTCTACACAGTAGACTGATCTTGGTTAGATGTTCAGTGAAAACCAGAAAGCATTTGATGCCTGTTTCGCTCTAGCATGGGACTCATCAGAACTGTATATCCATGACCCCCCCCACCGGGTGTTGAACGTGGAACTCTTATTATTGGCTGTGAACGCCCAATCTCTGAAACAGTGAACCAACATCCATTGGTTAATGTGGTTAACTCTAGTCAATTCGCGATATTTTGCGACCATCTATCATTGACTGCGGTTGATGGCTGTCTCACATCTAATATAGCTGAACTTCATTAATCACGAACTCTACCTAGAACTTCACGATTTGCTCCTAGAAGTCTTCTATGAGTAAAGGTTTGTTATTATTGTGAGGGCTTTGTGGAGACTGTGGAAATTTCATAGTTTATATCACAGACTAATCTTAGATCATCACTGAAAACCAGGAACTGTATAGTTAGACCATGAATAATAGTAACCATCCCTATTGTTATAATGACTGACTGATTGCATTTTTATTCAAATATTTTCTAAGAGGTCTAATGATATTATCGAATAGATGAAACCAAAGTAGATAAAATAGGGTTCGAAACTGAAACTAAATAATTCTACTACTAACCGCTTACTTCATTCAAATTCACCAAGAACCAAACTATTTATTCCCATATTGATCCCGGCTACAGGTTTTTAGTGACGAGTATCTCTCATCCGCAGATCTACATACTTGAGAGCTCGAAACACCACACGAAGTTTGAATAGCGTTTAGAACTATTCACATTACTTAGATGAGTTTAACTCAATCATATCTAAGTAACCAGGTTTTTGTCACTATGGTTTTCAATTCGATGATTTTAAGACTTTTCTAACCAAATATATAAGGTGTTTTCAGTTTAAAAACATTTAATTTTGAAGTTATGTGAATAGTCACTCTTTTTTTCACATATTGAATACTTATTAAATTGAAACCGATTTCTTTTTCGCTTGTTAACTTTAGGATAAATTAAATACAAGCAAAGATGGATAGTAGCTAACAGCGGAATCCAGGACGCACGTTTCGTCCTACTTGGGGCTCGTCAGCTGGATGTGCCTGCATCTCAAAGTTGAGACGCGATAGCGTTTTAAGCGAACGGTATTGGGTTTGAATACCAGAGTGAACATCAACTCTGAGATGTAGGTACATCTAGCTGATGAGTCCCGAATAGGAAGAAACGAGCGTCCTGTATTTCGCTGCTAGTTACCAAACATCTTTACTTATAATGCTTGTGACTTAAGACAATATCGAGGCAATCCGCACAGATTGCACATATACTGTCCTAAACATCAATGAGAAGATTCAAGTAAACACAGCGAAGTGAATTTAGTTTAAATACAGTTGAATTGTTTTTATTTTAAGCACAGTTGGAGACTGAAACATTCTGTGTTGTTTTAATGTGAATGAGGTAAATTTTTCAGTATCTCTGTTTTGATAACTGTGTTTTTATCGAAATGATCGCACATAAGGATATATATATATATAATCCAAAGTCAACACCTTTCAGTGTTGTCTCAAAATCTGTTTATATATCACATCTTTCAACATGTTTGAAATTTGTAGATTCTAAGACATCTTGATGTTGACAGATATAAGTAGTATGCATCATCAATCGAAAGTGAAATGCCTGGAGGCAGAATATTAAAAAGATCAAGAATTTAACTATCATGGTTTTGAAGAGATTGTTGAATCTCATAGTTTATATCATAGAATAAAATTATTTAGACAATCATTGAATATCAAGAAATACTGAACTTCAGTTTCGTCCTTGTATAGAATATTTCGCACTAGGCATACACAGCTCTATCAGGAATCCACTTACGACCAGTTCATGATGTGAAGTATGGAATCAAATAATCTCTGCAAACACTCTATATTCATAACTATCACTTACTTACAAGTGTCTAACTGTGAGAAATAATTCTGAGGTTCTAGTAAGTAGCTTTCATCAGTGAAGTTCAGCCATATCTGGTGTGCAGGATGGAAATAAAATATCGCTAACTGGTTGAATTTATAAATTTAACCAATCGGTTGCCAGTGCTTCCAGGTTTTCAACGGTGATTTAACACTGATCAGTTCATGATCTCAATTAAAAAACTCAAGCGGTAATTAATGGAGTCCAAACTGTATCTGATGTGAGGCAGTTATCCACCAAAGATAATGAATTCCAGGTCAATAGTCTAAAGATTAAATGTTCATGTGCTAGAGCGAAAGTTCAGGGTTCAAGTCCTGTATGCGGGATTGTAGATGGGCATTACTTGAGAAGTCCTATACAAGAAAGAAACGGTCGTCCAGTGTGTTCATGATCTCACTTAGTTTTTATAATATTCTCTTCTATTCTTCTCTTAGATTGAATTAATTGATTAACTTTATACTTATATTTCTTCATTTGCTAAACTATTGATATCAGTCTAATTATTAATTCTTATTATAATTATAATAGTGACGTAGATACGAATAATGTTCAGCCTTTAAGAGTTATTCACTTTCTAAATACTCCCTTGGGGAATATATATATCTATACTCACATACATGCACAGAGTTATTCAGGTACATAAATATTGTATGCATATGTTCTAAACAAAACAGATGAAGAAGAAGAAGAAGTTCATATAAAGAGATAAAACTTGTCTTTGAATTCATTATTGTCCTTAGATATTCAATGACGCATCAAAGATAATTGAGTTAGCGTAAAAATTAACTTGATAAAGAATATATACATATATTAGATCTCTAGTCACAATTAATTATATCCAATGTGTTTCATTGTCTTAAAAATTGAGTTTTTTGTTTGGCTTATGATAGCCACACCTTATTTTTATTAGTGACATCATGATATGACCTTTTGACCTTTTCTTTTTGTTTGTAACATAAGTAATAGATCTTTAATTACCAAGTTGTGGATTCGAACTTAAATTCATTTATTGTAGTTTATTCAATGTTAGATGGGTTTCAATTTATTTTTATCCTTTGATATGTTGATATAAATTCTTTATTTCTTATACTACATTAACTTGTTTTTATAAAACATCAAAGGATTAATCTATATTCCATTGTATAATGAGATTAGATAGTGCACGCAGTGTCGAGTCACCTAGACCGGTGGCCACATTGCAACATGATCGGTAGCATTTGATCTGCACTAATAAGGACTAGGCACGTATGACACTGATCGCCATCCAGTGATCAATCAATTGTGTTTCTATTGTATAGTATATAGTTTATAGAAGATGAGAAACACTACAAGGTTACAAAAAATTAAAGTTTCCTCCTGGTAATCTAACTAATTATTTGTAGTGTGTATATTTTGTCTTGGTCTTAACATTGATGGTCTAGTCACACTTTTATAAACTACTTAACAGTGGTTAAGTTAATTTGATCAGGTTCATGAGTTAATTAAACTTAGACCACCTCCATGGAGAACCTGAAAGTAATGGATGACCGTTTCGTCCTATTGTGAGACGTGGATTTAAATCCAATAGAGAATATCATTTTCTTCAAGACTGTATATATATCCTTTGAACCTAAATCTTATGCTTTCAATCCCTAACTACCACATCGTATTTTTATCAAATTATAATAAAACAAGTTTCGTTTTTTTGATTGAGATCATAAATCTATTGATGTTAGATCACCATTGAAAACCTGGAAGCACTGGATGGCCATTTCGTCCTACTATAGGACTCCTCTGCAGTGTACATTCAAAATCCTGCTCCCGGAATTCGAACCCAGGACCTTCAGTGTCATGCGCGAACGCTTAAACTATAGACCACTGAACTGGCCAGCATCCAATGGTGTTAATGTCTAACCTCAACCAATCCATGATCTGAAGTAAAAGAAATCTTAATAATCTCCACAACCCTATACTGACAATATCAAGTTTCATTTACTATTGTTTTATAATCTACTACTTCTGATTATTGATTTTTATTACTAGTGCCAACAGAAAAGTATTTATTCAAATCACAAATACAAAACAATAATAATAATGATAGGTTTGTGATATTCATCAGTTTGATATATTACTTGCTTTGTTGCTAAATACTTATGACAGTTTGTTCTTTTTTATTTAAGAAAAAAAGGATGACAGAGTATGTAATGACATAAATAAATAATATAGACAATGAAAATAACTGAATGATAAGTGCATAGATTTATTGTTCAAAACAATTGATTCAATATAACTAGGTGACTTAGCAATTAATGATTATAATGAAACAAACTATATATATAGTCGATCGAAATAAATCTTATTGATAGCTGATATGAAATATCCACTAGATTATTTTAGTACATAATAGTAGCTTATGGAAATAATACGGCCGTTTCGTCCTACAATAGGACGGCCGACCAGTGCTTCCAGGTTTTCAATGGTGGTTCTAACATCAATCGGTTCATGATCTCAATAAAAAACTTAACAATCTCCACAACGCCTAAACTGATAATAAATGTATTCATTGAATTCGATTATATTCTGAAACAGTTTAATTAGTCATTTAAATGCCCCAAAATGCCCTGGTACGGCCGAGAGTAGGGAGAGTAAACTCTCTCTCTCTCTAAATGTTCTCAAATGCTCACGTGCATACAACCACTGACAGGGAAGTTCTACTCACTTCCTTCTTGTCTCGAGGATGTTGTTTACGAAATTAAGAGAACGAAAAGCGAATGTCCAGTGCTTTAACCAGGTTGGGGGACACATGATTCAGCTAGGTTAGTTGGGAAACACTGATTCCAAATCAATGGAGCATATGGCTTCATTATCCTGAAGGAACAAGTGGCGTATGAACTATTCGTTGTTCACCGGCTATCATGGAACTGCATCTCCTTATGTTTCTTCACTGCCTTATGGACCAGACCTTTAGGTGAAAGGCTCCAAGTGTGACCCCTAGGGAAAACCACCTAGGCAATATTCCAATCCTCACACAAATCGAATGATTTTTGTGGCGTATAAGTACTGGTGCTTCCTTGTACCAATCTTTATGTGTTTAAATAAAATAAATAATCTTACATTGAGCTTAATGTTCTATATTATATTGTTTTGTAAATTAGTTATCATATATTAGTTCAATAAGTTATAATGTAGTCAATAGATCAAACTCTGTATAATACAATTGTAAATCATTCGTCTTCATATATCATTGTCAAACTACGTAATCTAGAAAACATGCAGTTTCTTTTCTTTTTGTTGTTATAGTATTTACAAGACTAATTTATTCCAATCATGAAAAATTCAAATAATTTAAAAAAAATATTTTTTTTATACAATAAATGTCATAGTAACATACACTGTGCTACAACAACAACAACGACAATAACTATGACAAAATTAAGAAGGGTGTAACTCATAAATTAATGAAATGAATGATCAATTGTTAATGCGGTTTTGCTGGTAGGTAAGTAAGTAGGTAAATGGGTAGGTAGGTAGGAAGGCAGTCAGTCAGTCAGATTGGTCAGTAAGTTATTTTCTATATACATATTGTGAGACAACTGTTGTGATTCCTTTTTTTTTTGTTGAAAAAAATCACTTCCAATGAATAATAGTTTACATGTCATTTTCACAAAAAAAATATTTAAATATAAAATGAAGTATAGTGAAAACAACAACGACGACAGCAACAGAAAAGGGCATAATTAAAAGAAACTGTGAACAAATGCATATTTATATTTTACTCACCTCTACCCCCCCCCCACGGCACCCTAACTCTAATAACCTTTTTTCTGTACATAAAGAATTTGCGTACATTGTTGGCAATGGTGGTGGTAGTAGTAGTAGTAGTAGTAGTGTATTAGTCACAGTTTTAGATATTTTAATTTTAGAATAGGCAACTCTTGTGCAAAATGAAAACCAAAAAAGGCATTAGAATATACTACTGACAAATGAATCATAATGTGTAGATTGTTCTATTCATGTCAACTTTTTTTTGTGTATATTTCTATTTATGTCTATAAAGTAAATGATTGTATATTGTTATTTTTTAAACAGTCTACTTGTCAAAACAATTTCAGCTGTTTAGGTGTTGAGAAACTAACATTGTTGAAAATGTGTTTTACATATTTTATTTTTATTTTGTTTATTTATTCTTTAATGATAGTTGCGGTTAACTTCATTTGGTGTTGTTTAATACTGTAATTGATCAATCTCTTATTGGCATATGTGCATCCTGTATATAGTCTTAAGTCACAAGTTTTATAAGTAAAGATGGATAGTGATTGACTGTGGAATCCTGGATATGTGTTCTTTCCTATTTGGGACTCGTCAACTGAATGTACTTACATCTTAGAGTTGATGTTCAATCTAGGACTCGGACCCAGTATCAGTTCGCTTCAAACACCATCGTGTTATCCACTTAGCTACTGTGTCGTGATGACCACCTGCTTGTGTAATGGGGTGAAGTTATGTACACTTGGTATTGTTTATATGCATCTTATTGTTATTTAGGATTGCGATTGAACATCAACTCTGATGCAGGTACATCCAGCTGAAAAGTCCTAAGTAGGACGAAACGTATGTCTTGTATTGCCACTGCTAACCACTATCCATTTTCACTTAGGTAGTTGCAGTTGTTTTTATGCTTATCTTGTTTTGTTCCTTTTTTCTTTTTATTTCTCTAACGTCTGATATGCTCAAAATAGAAGCATAAAAGCAACCTGTACAAACTCGTATAAACACTGAGATTTCATTGCCAATATGACGCAATTTTTAAGACTAATAAATGAATTGAATTTATAATTGATTAACAGTTAGTATGAAGTTTTTAACCTGAATAGAAAATGGCACTAATGTTATTAAGAGATCGTTGTGCAAGAGTTAGACATGAAAACAACTGGATGCCGGTTTATAAGCTTAAATTTTAAGTGACAGTCGTGAAAAACATAGGTTCTAGGCTTACCCCCCCTGTATATATGAAAGTGGATGCGTGTTGTTAAGGTCTCTCGTACTGGCACTAAATAGCTATTCAATGCTTCCTGGTTTTCACTATGCGTTCAACTAAGATCAGTCAAGTATGTTAACTAAGAAATTATTCTGAAATTATTTTAATGTACAAAAGTCATCAATATGATGCCTTGATTTGCTTTTCAGAATCGTTTTTCATCAAATGCGAAGAGACCATTATTTTTCCATAGCTTCATCTTCATGGGTTAAAAGTCTCATATCACTAAAAGGTTAACTGGTGTTGTATTTTTTTGTTGACAATTAACTGAGTGTGCAAAATCGATGATTTTATGTAAACTGAGGTGCGGTATATAAATAGTTAGAATTTTCTTGAATTTCAGCTATTCTTTGTATACAAATTTGAGTCTCGTTCTGTCTAAATAGAATCGATTATTATACAAATATCAGAATGAAGTTATTGTGGATATTATAGTAATTTTAATAGTTGAGATTAATGATTCAATTAAAGCTAGACCATCATGTAAAACCTGGAAGCACTGGATGGCCGTTTCGTCCTGTTGTGAAACTCCTCAACAGTGCTCATCCACGATCCTACCTCACAAGATTCGAACCCAGAACCTATCATTTTCGCGCGCGAGCTCTTAATCTCTAGACCGTTGAGCTGACCGGCATCCAACAGTGTTAATGTCTAATCTCAACCAATCCCCGAAATTAAGCGGCACATCCACTATTTTCTTCAGTGAGCTACTATCCCACAACAGACTTGGTTGAACTCCATTGATTACTGCTTCTCACTAGAACTCTAGAAAATACCTCTTGGAGACAGTCATTAATAAGCATATGTACGAAACGGCCGTTTTCCATGATGGTCTAGCTATCATTGATTCATAATCTCAACTATTAAAGTTATTATAAAAACAAATAGTTGGTTAAGCGCCTGGCGCGAAACTGATAAGTCCTAGGTTCGAATCTCGCGAGGCGTGATCGTGGATGCGCACTGTTGAGAAGTCTCACAATAAGACGAAACGGCCTTCCAGTGCTTCCAGGTTTTCCATAGTGGTCTAGCTTCAACTGACTCATAATCTCAACTGTTGAAATTATATTTGTATTCTCAATGCCATGAATAAACAGAGAATGTTTAAAGGATACAGGGTCATAGAATGTTTCTATTTACATGTTTTCCATTTAATCATACAATGAACATTATATACTTTTAATGAGTTCATTCTTTTCAATTCTATCATTAACCATGGGTATTAATTTAATGAATTAACATTGTGTAAAGAGACATAGATCTGAAAATAATAAAAAAACATAAGATAATTGAATACCTCATGTAATTAATTATTGAATTAATTATCAACTGTAATTTGTTCATTGATTTTCAATGTCAAGGTTATATAGTAGAAGGTCATTGAGATTTCTTTAACCTAATAGAAGAAAAGAATAAATGAAATGAGAAAAATGAATATTAATTAATAGGAAGAACAGGTTTTTCTGTCACATTATTAAAGTACATTTTGAATTGAATCGAATGTTTTTATTACTTTTATATTATCTTTCTTTATCTAATAATGACTCTTTGATGCGCATTCAAATAGGAAACTTCTTTTATTCATGCGTTACTTGCTATTGATTATAATCATTACGAATGGACATGATATGTGAGATATCCGTCTATCAATCAAAGGACGGATTTACTGCGCAGCAGTTCGTTCCGTCCTACTTTATGGCAGTGAAACATGGCCGGTAAGAGTAGAGGATATTCGTAGGTTACTAGTATTTAATCATAGGTGTCTTCGAAATATTGCTCGTATATCATGGGACCATCGAGTAAGTAACGCAGTTGTTAGGAAACGAGTACTAGGTAAGGATGGCAAATCAATTGATGAATTAGTGAAACTTCATCAGTTGAGATGGCTGGGACACGTGTTACGTATGCCCAACCACCGACTGCCTCGACGTGCGATGTTCAGTGGTATAGGAGTAGGTTGGAAGAAAGCTAGGGGCGGCCAGACCAAAACATGGCACAAGTCCATGAAGTCACTGACAAGTAGACTGAGTCATGTCTGTAGGTGTAGACTACCTGGTTTTGGACCGCAAGATGATAGCAACCGATGGTTAGAGACCCTGAATGACATGGCTCAAAATCGTTTGCAATGGCGCAGGCGCATACACTCTTTGTGTTCTCCCAAATTATAATCTCCTGATTCCCCCTTGTCTCTTTTTTTTTCTCTTCCCAAGTTTATTTCACTGTATTACACTCTTTAAGTAAAATCTCCAAATACTAATCTCCCCGATTACTGCTTATACTCTTATTACCTCTACCACTACGGGATTTGAATCGACCACTGCATCTCTGTGCTAATATGGTGTGGCAACTCGAACTGATGTACGTACGTACAAAGTTCTACGTTGTTACTGACTGATATGTGAGTTTCTGAAGTTATTGAATGTCTTGTTCATTTTACTACCCCCCATCGAGCGCCACAGCTTTGCCTCCGTATGCCCTGGTACGGCCGACAGTGTGGAGAGTCAGCTATCTCTCTCTCTCGAAATGCTCTCAAGTGGCCGCGTGCATACAACCACTCACAGCGACGTCTTACTCACTGTCTTCGCATGGCGAGGATGTTGTTTATGAAATTGAAAGGACGAAAAGCGAATTTCTGGCGCTTTAACTGAGTTGATGGACACGGAGAGTTCATCTAGAAGAGTTGGAAAACCTTGATTTTAAACCAATGGTGCACATGGGCTTCAGTATCCTAAAGAAACAAATGGCGTATGAACCAATCGTTGATGACCGACCACCATGTGACTGTATCTCCTCACAATGTCTTGTGGATCCGAACTTTAGGTCAATATATAATAATATAATATCCAGAAAATCACTTCTGAAATTATTAATTAATTTATTATTCTGAACATAAGATACAATATATTGATAAAAACTAGACATTCTTCGCTTACTATAAGTGTCTATTATCAAAAATGATTATGTGAATTAGAATGTTTGAGGAAAGTAATTTGGTGTACAGAGAGACAAGTGTAATGTGTATTTAATACTACAACCATAAAATTGTTAGTTTAGTGGTAAGTATTGAAGTCAAATAAAATCGTAATCAAAATTGACCCATATTTTAATCGCTTATTGTCATAAATTATTCTAGACAATACAGTAGTGCATATTATTAAAATGTTATTAAAATTTATTTAAAAATAGTTATGTAATTGTATGCCTTATTCACTCGTTTGCTTTGAGTTATAGTTTAGGCATGAGTGATGTCACTAACAGGTTATTTAAACTGAAGTAGATAAAGTTACGTTTGAACCTATGATTTACTGAATGGAAGTCAATCGCTCTAAGTACTGAGTTATAGCTCCATAGTAGTGAATGGGCTGTTACAACTTTTGACACAAATTAAGTTTTAGTATGTAGCCAAAACTATTCAATGCATTAATTTATGGATTATAAGTAGACATAGAAAGAATGTTCTTTCAGTGAACGTTTACTTACTGTATCTTACCTAGTGATAATCCTAAGAGAACAAATGGCGTATGAACCTATTGTTAGTCAGCGTGTACTATGGTACTACATCTAACGTTGCTCCAGTGCTTTGTGGACCAGACCTCTAGGTTAAACGCTTCAGCTGTAGCTTCTTAAAAAAACCACTTGTTTCGGTTTGGGCACCCGGATAGTATCATAAACCATACACAAATCAAATGACTTCTGTGACGCATATGTATTCGGTGCGCCTTTGCACCAATATTTATGTGTTCAAATAAGTAATCATCTATTTATTGATTTTTGAATCCTCAAACCGTAGGTGTGACTGATAGTTTAATGTATATATAAAATAATAATGAAAAAAATTGTAGATTGTGTGACTTCTATCCATGTCATTAACGTGAGTGCTATGCAACGATGAATGATTTGTTCACTACTTCCTAGTTTTCATTCACCTCAATCATGAGCCAATTGGAACTAGACCACCATGGAAAATCTCGAAGCACTGGTTGGCCGTTTCATCCTATTGTGGGACTCCTCATCAATCAGCATTCATGATCCCACCTCGCTAGATTTGAACGTAGAATCTATTGATCTTGCGCTTGAATGCTAAACCCCTAGACCACTGAATAGATATCCACTTGTGGTAGTATCTAACTAATCCACGAAAATGAGCGACACATCCACCATTATCTTCTGTGAGTTACCATCTCACAGGAACTCCATGAAATACCTTTTGAAGTCACTCAGTAATTGTTTACTTAAAACTAAATCAACGTTAGAAGTTATCTTCATATTGTAAATTTAAATTTAAAAGAACAATCATATTGATCATTCAACATTTTTATCAGTTTTTTAATGTTTTTTTTCTATTTTATTTTAAATATCTAGTTTAGGAAAAAAAGGAGAAGAATTCAGGGCAACCATCACGACCAACACCACTCCCACCCTACAACAACAATACCATAGGAACTAAAAAACGACTACCTCAAATGTAATAAATCAATTGAATATGGATTATTTACAAAATTTATTTATCAAAAAAACACAATTACATTTTTATCATCAATATATACTACTTATTATGATGCTAATGATAATATTATTTCATATTCAATTATCTTATCAATTAGATGATATTACAATATGTCCAAAACAATGTATATGTAGTTCAAAACGTATGAATTGTGAATTATCTGGTTTAAATTCATTACCAATACCACCACCAATATTACAATTAGAATATTTATTAATACAAAATCAAACTTTTATTAATACTCAATTAGGACCAAATGAATTATCTATATATCGTAGTATTGAATATGGTGGTCAAATTCAATTAAAAAGTTTACATATACGTTATTGTAATATAATTAGTTTAAAACGTAATACATTTCAAATATTAGGTAAACAATTACGTTTATTAGATTTAACTGGGAATCCATTAATACATATTGAAGATTATACATTTAATGGTTTACATCAATTAACATTAATTATGGATGAAATTAAATTACGTAATATTCAATTTAATACATTTAATGGTTTAACTCATATGAAAAGTTTAATTATACGTAATTCTAATTTAGATGAATTACCATATCAATCATTAATACAATTAATTACTATGAGTAAATTAAATCAATTAATTATTAATGGGAATCAATTAAAACAATTAGATAAGAAATATGATGTTATATTTAAAGAGTTACAACATTTTGAAATTCATAATAATCCATGGCATTGTGATTGTCAATTAAATTGGCTTATAAAACGTTATCAATCTATACATAAATCTCATAGAAATAATACAATCGATAATAATAATAATAATAATGATAATAATAATAATAATAATAATTGGAATAATAATGATGAAGAAGATGATAATCAACCAAAATGTTCAACTCCATTCTCATTAGTTGGTTATAAATTTAATGATTTAATTACTGATTTAACAGAAGTTTATGATTATAATAA
The DNA here is from genome assembly GCA_944470205.2 of Schistosoma margrebowiei. Classification (NCBI taxonomy): domain Eukaryota; kingdom Metazoa; phylum Platyhelminthes; class Trematoda; order Strigeidida; family Schistosomatidae; genus Schistosoma; species Schistosoma margrebowiei. Next base: position 39,649,189 of record OX104026.1, on the reverse strand, counting down.
TCCAATGATAAATACATGGGAAAAATCTAATTCACCATTTATTCTTTATTGTCCACCACCAAAACTTGAACGTCTTGATGTTGATTTAACTCATCTTTATGAAATAGAAAATTCTATAATAATGAAAACAGATCATCAACAATATCCTTCTATTCGATTAACATGTTCAATGAAAGGATCTAGAGAATTATCAATTATATGGTATTATCATAATTATAATAATAATAATACTATGACTTTAGTTAATCTATCCAATCATTATATCACACATAAATATCCAAATAATAAACAAATTTCTTATATGAATAATGATATTATTAAAGTAGAAAGTCAATTAGATATTATAAAACAACAACAAATTGACAAGTATTCATGTATTGGAATTGATGTAATTCATAACGTCACAGCAACTATACAATTACAATGGCCATTATTAAAAATCAATAATCAATTATCATTATCAGTATATAATGAAAGTAAATTAAATTATTTAAATAATTGGTCTACTACTAATACTACTATTACTAGTAGTAGTAGTAGTAGTACTGCTACTACTATATCATCATTATCTTATACAAATTCAATGTTACATATAAAACAATTTAGTTTAGGTGAATTAATAGCAGCTACAGCTGGTACATTTTTATCAACTGTTTTATTATTTTTTATTATATATCAAACATTTCATTGTAGATTAACATCATGTGATCAACGTAAATTATATAGACCGCATAAAACAGATCATAATAGTATTTTAGAAGTGCCTAATTTATCACCTGATGCTGGTGGTATATCATCATTAAATACATTATGTAATATATCAAGACCAAATACAATTACAACGACAACGACGACGACTACTAATACTACTAATACTACAACAATAACCACCACTACTACTAATAATAGTAATAATAGTAGTAGTAATAATTCTGTAGAAACAAATTTACTACAAAATTCAATAACAAATTGTCCTATAAATCAATTGAATTCTGAATCTATTTCATTAACAACTAATTTATTAAATACACAACAATTTTTAAATGGATTATCTAATTTTAATCATGGTACATTACCTGTAAATATAAGACAACAAACTATTCAAACAGAATTAGGTAGATGTATTCAACCAACATCAAATAGTACAATAGGTGATGGAAGTTTAAATTCAATGTCCTATGAACCAATATCTTATACAGATACTAATAATGTAACATATGATGTACCATGGTTAGTTAATACTAATACAAATGATCATAATATAAATCATCATAAATTGATAAATATGAATCAAAGAATAACAAATGAACAATGTATACCATTATTATATAATGGATTATCTACAAATATATCTAATTCTATTGAATCAAATTCTAATAATCTTATACATAATGGTTTATTTATTCCACCACCACCATCTATTCCACAACCATCATTACCAAATTCATGTACAAATTCTACATTATCATTAAAAACTGTTACTATTCAACCAAATATTCAATCAAATCTTCTTTTTTTACAATCTGGCTGTTATCCACAATTAATTAATTCTGTAACAACAAATTCACAATTTAATCAGGGATCTAATGGTTTAACAAATTATTTAAATTATCATTCATAATTTGATAGATTATTGTTTAATTGCTTGTTTGTTTGTTTTTCTTTCTTCTTCTATTCAGTTGTTTGTTCCAATTGTTGTTTACTTCTTCTGTTTCTTTTTTCTTTATCTTTTTTTTATTTATAAAAAAGTGATCATGTTCTTTTGAATTTAATGTGATTGTTTACTTTTATGATTGGTACTTCAAAGGTGTTCGATATCAAGTTATTTAACCTTTTATTAGTAATAAGATTTACTGATGTCAATAGATTACATAATATGAATGATTTCAGCAATCCATTACATAATCACAGTATAAGGCTGTTTAAAAATGGACGATTTCTGTAAATTTTCTAATTTTTTTCGGGGGGGGGAGGTTGTTTTCTAGAAAAGAAATGAAGATAAACAATTAGTATCACCCATCACACTATGGGTATGTTTCATAAATCAATAAAAAATCAATAAAATTGTGCATTTTATTTATTCACATTTTTGTGTATACATTAAAATCAGATTCTCTTATATTATAAACATTAAAATACTACTTATATAAAAAAATACACTATTATAATAATAATAATAATAATTAAGTTTTGTTCTTTGAGCTGGATGATTTAATCATGGAATTTTCAATGTTCTTTTGAACGACTTCATCATCAGCATCAGCAACAGCAGCACAAACGTCTACCTTATTTCATCTCAGAGAATCAAAACTTTATCCACCTAAGCTGAGTTACAATTCTTCTCTATCATCTATCTTACAATATTATATGAACAAGTAATTGAGAATTTATTCTCATTTTGTTTTCTTCTTTTCAATTATGTAATGTATATGTCTTGAAAATGATCTTATGCTTAAATTGATATAACTAATGACAATATTATATTAGATATATATAAAAGTGGCTGTGTTTTTATCATTATAACATTATAAATATTATTCTTGGTAGTTCCTTTTTTGGAGAGGGCGGTATTTTTTTGTGCGTTTGTTTTTGGATTATTATCACTGCATATACATTCATAAATGTAACTGTATACATATGATAGTTGTTAAGTGATAAGTTTATTCAATACTATTATTATTATTATTATTATTACCACTACTACTATTTGTATTTATTTCTATTATATTCGTGATAAGTTTGTATTCTTCGTTTTCTTCAGACATGAGAACATGCACATATGGTATACATATATATACGCCTGTTACCCCTCGTGAAGGAGCAATAGGCCGACCATCAGCACTCCTATATATATATGTATATGTCAGTGCTTGGTTATATATTCTATGATTTGTTGTTTGATGATTTTCTTCAGTTATTCTGATTTTTCTTGAAACAAAATGTCAAAACAATGAACATTTACTTGTATTTATGTATTTAATAAGCAAAATAAAGTGAAATTGAGAAAAAAAAGTTTCGAGCAATTTTTTTTCAAAACAGGGAAACAACATTTGTGTTTTTAAAAGTTTATTCCAGGGAATGATGGTAAATCAGTTGATGAGATTGTAAATCTTCATCGATTGAGATGATCGGGCCATGTGTTATGTATGCCTGAACATCGATTACCACGACGCACAATGCTGAATAGTGTTGGAGATGGTCGGAAGAAAATTAGGGGTGAACAAATCAAAACGTGGTATCAGTCCTTGAAATCATTAACTTCTGGTCTGAGAGATGTTGGTAGATGCAGACTACTTGGTTGGGGTCCACATGACTATCGTAACCAGTGCTTGGAGACTCTTAGTGACATGTCTCAGAATCGATCACACTTGTCTACATGTAACACTGTTTGTCTCCTCTTAAACCATGAGACTGAAATTACTTTATACCTCTCTTTCTACCAATCAATTCCTTCTCTCTATATCAGGTCCTTATATGAAATTTTTTTACTACCATTGAAGTAAGTGCTTCTATGAATTTGGCGTTATTCTTGTTGTGTTAACGAGATGTGGTAACATGGACCGATCCATATATGTGCCAGGTCCCACGTTGTAGATGACTGACTATATGGACTTACTAGGTAAGTGGTTAACGCGTTAGGCGATTGAAGTGTGAGTTATTGAGTTCGAGTTTTAATATAAATATCAACACTAAAACGGAGATATATCTAGCTATTAAGTCATAAATAGAACGAAATATACTCTATGAATCCCGTTGCTAACTACTAATAATTTCTGACTTTCAAATTAACGGTAATCAGGACTGAATTGAAACTGTTCATAATATGATCAGATAACTTGATGAGCAAACAAAGATGTTTTACAGAGTGAAATACATTAGTTAGGACATGTTTAGTATTTAAAGAACTATAATATATTAAACTAAATATATGAATTTGAAACCCTTATCCAACTACCAAGAATTACCGAAATGATTGATTTTATTAGGCTTTACATTGAAAGTTCGAGTCATTCTTTAATAGTTTAAACATAATGAAGCTATTAATTATCATTTGTCTGAAGTCCAAATTCATCTATTTACTCTTACAGTCAAAAAGGTGATTATAATTTTCATTAAGTGACATATTCAAACAATGTGATAAGTTGTATGTTGTGATTTCAAAAGTAAAATGTCGATCTTGTGAAGAGGGTCAATATAGAGAAAACACGTAGTATTTACAAGCCACAGTAACGGTTAAACCACGGTATCATATAGAATATTGAGCAGGTAGTATGAATCAAATAACACTAAAAGATATACACATTCAAAACATTCTCAAACATATTTTAATAGAAATATTTCAACTTCCTTTCAATCAAAATATACAAATTACTTGTATGGAACTTGTTGATATATACAGTTTGTTTGCTACAATTTGTATGAGTTCAGATATTCGCTATTGACGGTTGAAGAGAAAAACAAAAGTGTCTATTATCAGTGTGAAGATTGAAAGTGAAATACAAGTACTTCAGACTATTGACTGTTAAATAGGATATATTGGCCTTTCTATATTCACCTGTTAGCCATCACTCAAACTATACATAATTAATAGAGTTTCGTTGTGTTATTTAAATAGCTGATCTATTTGCTATTTGTTATATATATTATTCAAAATCCTAATTGTTTATCAATTCTACTCTGATAATTCAGTCACTCTAGTTCATTCTTTGTAAAATCGAACAAAACAATATTCTCAGCACAGTGTTGCGGAGATTACTAAGTTATTTTTATATTGAGATCATGAACCGATTAATAGAAGACCACCATTAAAAACCTGGAAGCAGTGGACGGCCGTTTCGTCCCATTGTGGGACTACCCAACAGTGCACATCCAAGATCTGGCTCGCGTGATTGGTTAAAGTTAGACATTGACACCATTGGATGTCGGCCTGCTCAATGGTCTAGACATTAGGCGTTCGTGCGCGAGTCTGAAGGCCCTGGGTTCGGATCCAGCAAGCGGAATCTTAGATGCGCACTGTAGAAGAGTCTTATAATAGGATGAAATGGCTGTCCAGTTCTTCCAGGATTTCGATGGTGGTCTAATATCAATCGGTCCATGATCTCAATAAAGAAAAATGATATTCAATAAAATTTTATTTAATATCAAGATTTGTGAAATCATGAAAACAGGCTTAAATACTTGTTCTGAGTGGTAGTTTTAAGCTCAACGTTGTCATGTAAACCTAATGCATGGCCAAGTGGAATAACGGTCATGGTTATGTTCGTGTAGTCACTTAATTTGTCATATTATGATGTATTTTTTTGTATTAAAAAGCTAGATTATACTGTGAGTTTTGCTCTGGTTGTAATTCTTATTAGCCACGTTCATTTGCCTTACATGGCACATGCATTACATGCTGGATGATATCATAAGTCACAGTAAGTTTAATCACATAGTTGATTTTTTTCAAGTAGACCATCAATCAATAATATTACTGGAGAAAGGTTTGTTGTGCTGTGAACTATGGTTTTATAAGTAAGCAACTGTTGACTTCAGTCTCAAAACAATATCGTTTGCCTTCTGTTAGGCAAGTTTTGGGTTTATAGGCTTAATTATTTACATTTAACTACTTTAAGTAACATTTCTGTACAATTGAAACAATAATTATGACACCAGATTAATTTAGTATTCTCGGTTATCGTATAATTAAGTTTAGTTGACTTGATTAGCAATAGCAAAACCTGAGAAAACAAAGTTGATTCAATGAAAATTTCCTACAACACTCAGAGTACTACATTAACCGCGGAATTTCAGCACACTGAAACATTAAATTATGCAGCTACACAAAAGAAACAGCGGAAAAAACAACGAGGAAAGCCGACCACCATTGCTGCCAAAGATGGTGAACATAGTAATTCATGATTCGTTCTGATTGGTCGCTAAGTAGACTACCACAATTACGAAATCGAATTGAGTTTAACTGCAGCCATTTTGAATATTTGATGTAGATTTGTCCGGGTCAAAAACATAACATCGCCATATCGTGAATGATGTTAATATCAAGTGTATTTCCGATTGTGATTTGTATTTTTTATCAAATAAAATAGAATATCATGAGTTATATAATTAGTTACCTAATGAATGACTCGGTCTTCATTCATTATATCATAGCTTCAAATTCCATTTTATCTACTTCTTCTTGAATAGCCATTACTTTGAATTAGATCTCACACCAAGAGTATGTTAACACCGAGTATACTAACTTAATACTTGATAAATAAGTTATATGTAGACAATATCATTAATGAATAACACTGCCGATGAGTGCCAAACAGCACAAAATCCCGATCCAAGATTTCCTATTAACTACCTTCAATCAGCATCTTAACATAATACACATAATACCTAGACTAATTGCCACATTGCAACTTGGTCAATAGCATTCGATAAGCACTCAGAACGACTTGACACATATGACACCAATCACCGCTCAGTGATCAATCAATCGTAAATACATCTCAGTCCTACAGGAGTTCAGTCGTGGACCGAATAGCTCAGTGGTAACGCCTTTAACAATGAAGCTGAATGACATGGGATCGAATCCATCAGGGAGCATCAGGTCCCTCAAGATTACAGGTACACCTTGCTGAAGAGTGCCGAATAGTACAAAACCTCGGTCCAAGATTTCCTATTAACTACCTCCAATTACCATCTTATCGCAACATAGTACACACACTATCGAGTCATCTAGACTAATGGCCACATTGAAACTTGGTCAATAGTATTTGATCAACACTAAGAACGATCTGATACACATGATCATCACCCAATAATGATCAATCAATTATGAATTAGAATAACAGTATTCTCATTTTGTTGATGAATATTAACTACAAATAAGAAAAATAATCATGATTAAGAGAAAAAAGAAAAGAAACAAAGTTGAACTGTTTCATTCCAAAATATTTTTCTGTTATTGACTTAATGATCTTATCAAAAAACTAATAATGATAATTTTATTTTTCAGAAAAAAAAGAAGAAAATCTTATCGATCAATCATTAGTTTTTTTCTTTTTTCCCTTCTTTTTTCTTTTTTTTCTTTCTTTTTTTCTTTTTTCTTTTTTTCTTTCTTTTATTCTTTCTAGTTTTTAGATTGTACTTGAATATAAGATAATTGAAAATAAAATACAAACATAAACAAACAAATCACTAGACAAACTGTATTTTTTTTATTGTAGTGGAAATATTACTTAAAGTGTACTACGACAAAAAGAAAATACAATAGGGTCTATATGCATTTATGTCAATTTTTTGTTTGTTTGTATCCCACTTGTATACTCTGTCATTGGTAAATCATTCAATTTAGAAATAATAACAGAATATTTACTTATAATATTACAATTGTATTATACTTACTGATATCAGCTTAGTGAAGACAATGGTGGATAGTGGCGCAATTTCGTGGATTCGTTGAAGTTAGACATTAACATCGTTGGATGCTGGTCTGCTCAATAGTCTAGAGATTAAGCGTTCACAAACGAGACTGATAGATCCAGGGTTCAAATTTCGGTAAGGGGCAGGATAGTGGATGTGCACTGTTGAGGAGTCCCATACCAAGACGAAATAACTGTCTAATGCTTCCAGATTTTCCATGGTAGTCTAGCTTCAATTGACTGATGATTTCAACTATTGAAATTACTAAAATCTCTACAAAAACCCCTTCTGATACTTACTGATTAGTTTATTATTATTCTAACCCTATAGTAAAAGAGGATATATTGATTGAGATAATCTGTTGAATGCTAATATTAAGAAAATATGTATACAATTAAAGAAGTTGTGACTAGAAATACTAAACGTTTTATTTAATAGATTTAAGTTTGAAATCAATTTCGTCATATTATTGTTATTTGAATAGATGTAATGTATCATTAGACCACACACACAAATAATACGAATTCAATATGAGGCAATGTATTTTTATTTTTCCCAGGAGAGAGTTGAATGGAGAATGATGGTGAACGGTCTATACTCCTATATGAGGAGTAACAAATGTAAATACATAAGGAAATAAGTACATATAGTGTCAGTTACTATGTTACGTCCATATAACTTATTCTAGCTTTTGGACAGGCTAATTTGTCCATTCTTCTTGAGTCACGTTTAGACCTTGTTAATTATTCACTCATCAACCTTGACTGTTTTATATGAGCATATATGTGTGTAAAATTCTTTTCCTATTCACATCACATGTCTGTAACCTATTTTTATCTGGTTATAAATATTAATTAACGCTTGGTTAAATGAAGTTGACTCACACGCAATCTTCAATGCGTGTTGTTTCTCTTCACTTCGTCCCTCTGATTGCCTGTCTAAGTCAATGATTGTGCGCTAACCATGTTTCAGGTGGACCCGAGGAAAAACTCTTACACAACAGACTTTAAAGAGGCGAGGTGTGAGGACGGTTCACGGATGAACTAGAGGAGTCTATAATAAGCTCAGAAAAAGCCAAAGATATTCCATCCTATCATCTTTCGGAAGAATATTTCAGAATTTCCATCTGTGGCTTTCCTATTGGAAAAAAGCTAATAAGCCCATGTATGTGAATTGGATGGCTATAATGATGTCAGAAGGGGTTTTGTGGATATTATAGTAATTTTAATAGTTGAGATTGTGAGTCAAATAAAACTAGACCACCATGAAAAACCCAGAAGCACTGAACAGCCGTTTCGTTCTGTTGTGGGACTCCTCAGTAGTGCGCATCCACGATCCCGCCTTACGAGATTCGAACCCAGGATCTGTCAGTTTTGCGCGCAAACGCTTAATCTCTAGACAATTGAGCTGGCCGGCATCCAACGATGTTAGTGTATAACTTCAACTAATCCACGAAATTGAGCGACACATCCACTATTGTCTTTAGTGAGTTACTATTTTACAACGGACCTGATTGAACTTGACTGGTCACCGCTTCTCACCAGAACTCCTGGGTTCGAATCTAGCGAGGCGGGATCGTGAATGCAAACTGCTGAGGAGTCCCGCACTAGGACGAAATGGCTGTCTAGTGCTTCCAGATTTCGTTTTTACTAAAATCTATAAATACCTGACATTCTATAACATAAATGACACTGTTTTGGAATAACATTCCTTTCATTTGTTTTCTATCTTCTCATTTGCAAGTTGGGAGGGTTTTAGCGTTCAAATGCTCAATTTGTACACGATATAATATGAAACTAAGCTCCAGATATATTGCTAATATATATGACAAAAACATGACTGTACAGATAACATACCAGATTTCGACACACATACTACTTAATGAAACTAAATTGTCTACGCTCAAACTTCTGAAGAATGATGAGAATCCAATTTCTCTGACCTATACATCACCGCTTCAAACACTAAGAACAGAAAATCAATTTTTTCAAAAAAAATGTAACAAAAATTTAATTTACTTAAGTAATTTGTAGTAATAGTTGGGAAAAAATATACAAAATTAAGATTTCCCCTTGATTAATTCAATGAAAAATTCTTTTCATAAATAAAGATTAACTGACGGATAAATCTATTGGGAGTCTGAATACAATATAATGTGACTGTTTCTTAATTATCCTAAATACATATGATAAGTTTATGTTTAGTATAAAGTATACTATCTCATACATTATGGAAATCATCAAACTGCATAACGAAATAAGCCCTAACTTGGAATCCTGAAAGGAAGTGGAAAACAGGAAGACCAAAGTACACATCACACCGGGAAATAGAAGCAGATATGAAAAGGATAACTAACAACTGGAAAGGATTGTCCAGGAGAGGGTTGGATAGAGTTTGCTGGTGACTGGCCTACGCTCCTCTACGAGGAGTAACAGGCGTAAGTAAGTAATACTGTCTTATAATTGATATTGATTAATCTCTCCTACAAGATCAATTCGTTGAAATGGGTTTATGTTTATTTTGAAAATCTTTCAAAGATACTTTGATATATGTGTTCATATGTATGTGTATTATTATAAATATTATTCTTTTCTTTCCCATTAAAATTAGCCAATACTCTCAATATGAGTAATATGGATTAGGTATTCTTACTATTTAATTCTCTCTGATTATCAGTTCATTTAAAACCGATTACTTCTTATATCTAATTTGTTCCATCTTCATAGCGTGCATTGTGTACTAGCTTTTTGACGTGAAATGTTGACTAGTTTTAGAGACGGATGGAAGAAAGTGAAGGGCAGCCAAAACGAAACGTGGCATCAGTCCTTGGAGTCACTAACTTCTAGTCTGGGTCATATCGGTAGATGCAGACTACTTGATTGGGGTCCGCGTGACTATTGTATCCAATGACTAGAGACTCTTGGTGAAATGTCTCAGAATCGATTACAATGATGTAGGTGTATACACACTCTGTCTTCCTTTAAACTGTGAGATTAAAATTACTTCATATCTTTCTTTCTACGTACTTATTCTTTCTTCCTGTACTATATCCTTATATGCAATCTTTCTTTTGTATATTACCACCATTGACTTAACTACTATGAATCCAGTGTTCATCTTGCTGTGCTAACGCGGTATGGCAACTTGCACTGATGCATATATATGCCTGGTTCTACGTTATAGCTGACTGTTTAAATTCTACATAAATTTTAAAAGATAACTCATTTTCTCTAATACCACAAGTGAATTATTGCACATTTTCCTTTTATCGTGACAAAAGTGAACTTGGAAGAGATGAATAATGTCAGCGACTAGTGTTTTCAAAAATGTATCTTTATATTCAGGATATAGTTCAAGGAGTTTAGGAAGTCCTAAACTAAAAGATACTTACTTACTTACACCTGTTACTCCCAATCGAGAATAGGCCGCCGATCAGCATTCTCCAACCCACTCTGTCCTGGACCTTCTTTTCTACTTCCATCCAACCGTTGTTCATTCTTCTCATATCTGTCTCCATTTCTCGATGTAATGTGTTCTTTGGTCCTCCTCTCCTCCTTTGTTTAGCCTTGAGGATTCCATGCGAGGGATCGTTTTGTGACGCAGTTTGATGCTTTCCTCAATATGTGTCCTATCCATTTCCAACACTTTTTCCTGATTTCTTCGTCCGCTGGGATCTGGTTTATTCTCTCCCTCTCTGTCTACCAATATTCCTCTAAAAAATGACAAAAACCAAACTTTTTATATAAAGGAAATGTGGTTTACCTTGATCCTTACTTTGGTTTAGTTTGTAAAATACTGTATATGAAAACGCCCTAGTTTAAAATAAAATCATTTTATAGGTTTCTTAGATTTGTTTTTCACATTTAACTCTTTCTTATATCACTTCATTGAACAGCTTCTTTATTATTTCTATCTCTAATTAATAAGATTGGTTGAGGTTAGACATTAACACCATTGGATGTCGACCAGCTCAGTGATCTAAAGGTTAAGCGTTCATGCGCGAGTCTGAAGGCCCTGGGTTGAAATCAAGCAAGTCTTATAATAGGATGAAACGGCCGTCCCGTTCTTCCAGGTTTTCAATGCTGGTCTAACATCAATCAGTTCATAATCTCAATCAAAAGATAAGAGTGTGTCATTTACCTTATCTTAAATGAATTATGATAGATCGCTAGTTAAATAGTTTTACCGCTAATCAACCATTGAATAGTGATTAAAGTTGTTTGTCTAATTCTGTACAGCTGATCAAATCCTATTGATCAGGTTACAAAGTAGTCACTGGAATTGACCTTGACTGTACTTTGTCTTCATAATAGGTAGCTGAAGATAGTCTAAGAAACTATGAACCCAGGTTTTGTACTAGTTAACGCCTATCAGCAAGACTTAGCTGTTCTCTTTTGGGAACTGATATTCCTTATGATATTTGAATCCGTGTCGTTCAGTTTCAAAGTTTGAGAGGTTACCATTGATTTATTCTGCTACCGACCGACTTGTTGATATTTAAGATTGATTGATCACTGATAATATTTTCATACCCATTCTTTGTTTACACAAGTCTTATACATTATTACGTTTTCAAAATTTTATGTACAAACGTACAACTTTATGATAAGAACTTCCTTGATAAGAGAAATTCTTTTTGTTTTTATGTTCAGATCAAACCTTCTGTATAGTTGAACCCAAATTTTATGGTTTGATGTGTTTCTTCGGATAACTAAAATCAATTCTCACTAGTCATCGTATAATAATAATAATTTTTGTCTTAATTTTCAAAGGAAGGATAAATTAAATTCTTATGATATGTAATGCGATGAATCCTGAAATTTACTATCTTCTCTTTATAATTGAATTCATCAATCACTTGAAGCTAGACCATTATAGAAAACCTGGAAGCACTGGACAGCCCTTTCGTCCTAGTGTGGAACTTCTCAGCAGTTAGCACCCACGATTCTGCACCTCGAGATTCGAACCCAAGACCTGTCAGTCTTGCACTCGAACGCTTAACCTTCTAGATTACTGAGCCGGCATCCATTTTTTTCATAATACGTCAATTATTTTTACAAGTTAATATATACTACTTATACTACTTATATAAACTCTATTTGATAAAAAGCGTTAGATAATATCTCATAGATTTTAGAAATAAAATAATAATGATAATTTGTAACATTTTCAGCGATAACTTTGTTTCGATTATGCTATTAGACTAGATAATTTATTTATCAGACTACTTATAAAATAATGAAATTTATTTTTAAAGACTCATTTCATTTGGAGATGATGATATGACAGGGATAAACAAAAAAGAAGAGATAATGAAATCGATTATACTTCATCAGACAGAAATTGATGATTTCCTTTCTTTTTTCTTTTCACGCCGTTGTAGATTCCCATCGAATCACAGCAAAAGTAGTGAGGGAAATACATATATATACACATATATAAAGTTGATGAGACTATGATTAATGAACGATCTTTGAACGACGTTAGACTGACCTTGAAAATGTCCACTTAATAACTAGCACCAAATAAGGGTTATAAACCGATGTGAGGAATTAGGATTATAATTTACAGTTGATGGTTAACTTTAAGAATTACATTTAGAATTTGCCAAAACTCTATTTAGCCAGATGGATTAGTGAATTTCACGACAAAATCCAAAAAATTGTTACCGTATATCTGATTGGTTCGTTCACAAATTATAGTCTCGACATTTAGTGTCATAATAACTAATTCGATGTTCATTAAACAGTTAGTACAGTTCTATTTTGTCTCTATTGAACAATAAACAAGAAAAAACAAGTAATTAACTTGTTTATTGAATGTTACGGTTACTTACTTACTTACTTACTTACTTACTTACTTACTTACTTACTTACTTACTTACTTACTTACTTACTTACTTACTTACTTACTTACTTACTTACTTACTTACTTACTTACTTACTTACTTACTTACTTACTTACTTACTTACTTACTTACTTACTTACTTACTTACTTACTTACTTACTTACTTACTTACTTACTTACTTACTTACTTACTTACTTACTTACTTACTTACTTACTTACTTACTTACTTACTTACTTACTTACTTACTTACTTACTTACTTACTTACTTACTTACTTACTTACTTACTTACTTACTTACTTACTTACTTACTTACTTACTTACTTACTTACTTACTTACTTACTTACTTACTTACTTACTTACTTACTTACTTACTTACTTACTTACTTACTTACTTACTTACTTACTTACTTACTTACTTACTTACTTACTTACTTACTTACTTACTTACTTACTTACTTACTTACTTACTTACTTACTTACTTACTTACTTACTTACTTACTTACTTACTTACTTACTTACTTACTTACTTACTTACTTACTTACTTACTTACTTACTTACTTACTTACTTACTTAATTAATTAATTACTTACGCCTGTTATGTCCAATGGAGCATAGACCGATATCCGGCATTCTACAACACACTCTGTCATGGGTCTTGCTTTCTTCTTCCTCTATGCGACTGTTGTTCATTCTCCTGATGTCTGTCTCCATTTCTCGATGTATTGTGTTCTTTAGTCTTCCTTTCCTCCTTTCTTTAGCTTTGAAGATTCCATATGAGGCCTTGTCTTGTGACGCCGTTGATTGCTTTCTTCAATGTGTATCCTATCCAATTCCATCACTTCTTCCTCATTTCTTCCTACAATCCAATCTGGTTTGTTCTCTCCACAGTAGGTTGTCAGTGTCTAGTAGTGTCTGGCCAACGGATCTGAAGTATTTCGTGTAGACAACTGTAAATAAACACTTCTGGATGATGGCTTTCGTAGTTCTCCATGATTCCGCCCCACAAAGTAGAACTGTTTTGATATTTGTATCGAAAATTGTGAATTGAGTGTTGGTTGACAGACAGTTGTTTTGAGTTCCAGATGTTCTTTAATTGTAGATATGCTCTTCTTACTTTGCCGATCCGCCTCTTCATATCTGCATCAGATCCACCGTGCTCATCAATGATGCTACTCACATATGTAAAGGATTTTACATACTCCAAATCCTCTCCGTCAAGTGTGATTCGATTGTTGGAGAATTTCACTTTTCCATTTGTGTATGTTGAGACCTACTGGTGCTGAGACTGCTGCTACACTGGTAGTCTTCTCCTGCATTTGTTGTTGCGTGTGCGATAGAAGAGTCAGATCATCTGCGAAGTCTAGATCGTCTAGTCGCACCCTAGCTGTCCACTGTATCACACGCTTCCCCTGAGATGTTGACGTCTCCATGATCCAGTAGATCACTAGCAGAAAGAGGAAGGGTGAGAGTAAGCAACCTTACCTGACACCAGTCTTCACCTCGAACGACTCTGTCAATTATCCTCCGTGCACGATTTTGCAGTTTATTCCATCATAGGAATTCCGTATGATATTGACTATATTCTCATGTACGCTGTAGTGTCCAAGAAGCCTCTATAGTGTTGTCCTGTCCACGCTGTCAAATGCTTTCTCGTAGTCAATGAAGTTGATGTAGAGTGATGAATTTCATTCAATTGATTGTTTCACAATGATCCGTAGTGTTGCGATTTGGTCTGTACACGATCTATCTTTACGGAATCCAGCCTGTTGGTTGGGCGTCTGGTTATTTGTTTGAGTTCATTAATAACTAACGATTTAAACTTTACGGATCCAAAAATAAATGGAAAGATGTGTGCTACGAAATCTGTTTATATATATAATGTTGTCTGTATGACGGAAATTAGTTCGTTATAACGTATAACATAGTAAATTCAATTTTGATTCAGAAAACTTCAATGTATACTTCTTGAAATTATCTAAACTCTGAAATCTCACATTTATACATAAAACAACAGTTTCTAAAGTGCTTTGATACATTTACATGTGTAGATTTGAGTAAACTGTACTGAATAGAAATGTTGAAAACATTAAGAATCTTTATAATGATTTCTAAGTGAAAATGACAAATTCGTTGAATAATCGAAAGAATTATGATATTGATTGTGTAGGTGAGATTTTCACTTGATTAATAACCCCCAAATGCCCTGGTACAACACCTTTCCCTCTCCAAATGCTTTCACATGGCCACGTGCATACAGTCACAGCCAGGGTAGTTCTATTCACTACATTCTCGCGGAATTGTTGTTATTTACAAAATCGAGAGGACGAATAGAGAATGTCAGGCGATTTGAATGGGTCGGTAGATATGAAGGATCCACATGGGGGAGTTGATAATCCCTGATTCAAAACCAATGGTGTAGATAGGCTCCAGTATCCTGAAGGAACAAATGGCGTATGAACCAATTGTTGGTCATCGGCTACCATGGTACTGCATCTCCTGACATTGCTCCACTGCCTTATGGATCAGACCTTTAGGTGAACGGCTCCGGATGTGGTCTCTTAAGAAAACCACCTGCTTCGGTTTGGGCACCCGGGCAGTATTCCAGCCCTCACGCAAATCGAATGATTTATGTGACGCATATCTTTTTGGTGCCTCCTTATACCAATGTTTATATGTTTGAATGAATAACTAAAAATAAATAACGACAATAATATTTTCCAAGTATTCAAGTAATAGTCATTAGTGATTATTTTTAAGAAATCCCTATATTATCTCAAACTAACAGACTAGAGGAAGCAAAACTAACATCTTTTGATGATAGTATAAAACAGCTTTGATAGAAAAAACAAAAATAAACAATAATTCAAGGATATTTACTAATGATCCATAAAAAGATTTTGTTATCTAGATCTTTTATAGAGCTTGACAAGTTTGAGATTTTTTAAATGGTTGAGAGCATGAGTCAATTGAAGCTAGACCATCATGGAAAACCTCAAAGCACTGGAAGATTATTTCGTCCTACTGTGGGACTCTTCAGAAGTACGCATTCACGATCTCACCTCACGAGATTATAACCTAAGTCCTATCAGTCTAGCGAGCGAGCGCTTAACCTCTAGCTTGTCAGTATCAAACGATGTTAATATCTAACTTCAACTCGTTCAAGAAATTGAGCGACACATTCACCATTATCTTTAGTTCGCGACTATTTCACAATTAGAATATGAAATCCTTAAGGTAATCAGTTTAATCCATCAGTTTCTCAATTCTATAAGCGGTGTAGATTCATTATTTGATAGACATTGTTATTTATGTTTTATCGCCTTTATGCATTTTGTTTCTACGTAATTCTTTTCATTTACATATATACAAATTCAATCAGTATAGTTTAATTAGTGTATAGATATAATATTTACAAAGAAATAGATAATGAATTATAGAAAATTAGAATAAAATTTTGTAACTTCTATGAACTAAAATGATATTGTCTTGTTAACTGAAATTAGACTGTAAATAACCATAGAAACAAGTGAGTAAATTATTCTTGGTAGGTTAGTAACTAACAAGGAAATATGAATGTTATATTTTTTCTCTCATTTAAATGAATAAATACTAACCTAATGAATGGATATGAATATTTTTGTCGTTATAAAACTGTAGTATTAACATTTGAGAGAAAAATGATATTGCAGTAGAAATAGTAATTATTTTCTTCTGGTTAGGGTTTGTTTCTAAGGCATTTAGTTTTCTATGGAAGGGGTAACTAACCTTATGCCTAAACCTCATCCTTTATCCGAGTTTGGGAGTGGTAGTAGCGTCACAGGAACTCTAGGTGGAGTGATATTTTATTCAGCAAAAATAAATCCATTTTTGGTATTAAATGAAATGATTTAGTCGAGATAATTTTTCTTCATGATCCATTAATCACAGTTGAGATTTGACTGAAAAAGAGAAAATATGGAATATCTGTTTCGTTCTAGTCATCTTTAAGTCTTTATTAGAGAGCCTATTGTTATGAAATTTCGATGAGATCATAATTTATGAACAACATTTGAACAATGCTAAAACGGACTTTAGATTGTTCATATACTTATTGAGGACAAATAAATGTTATATAGTAGTTTCAGGAATTAGGATTTGGATTTATATTTGGACGTAATTAGAAATTAGATTTAATATTTTCAACATGAACTGATATCAGTTATAATGACAAAATGGTATTTAGTCAAATAAGTAATCGATTCATTCACAAATTATAGTCTCATCAAAATATATGCCCCCAAATGCCCTGGTATGGCTGAGAGTGGGGAGAGTTCGCTCACTCTCTCGAAATGCTCTCACATGACTACGCGTATATAGCATCTGCCAGAGAAGTTCTACTCATTGCCTTCTCGTGGTGGGGGTATTGTTTGCGAAAATGAGAGGACGAAAAGCGAACGTCCGGCGCTTTAACCGGGTTGGTGGACATGGAGAGTCCACCTACGGGAGTTGGAAAACCCTGATTACAAACCAATGGTGTACATGGGCTCCAGTATCCTGAAGAAAAAAATGACGTATGAACCAATCGTTGGTCAGCGGCTTCCATGGGACTGTATCGCCTTACGATGCTCCACTGCCTTATAGATCAGACCTTTAGGTTGAGGACTCAGGGAGTGGCCCCCACAGAAAACCACCTGCTTCGGTTTAGGAACCCGACAGTATCACAGCCCTCACACATATCAAATGAGATTTGTGTGGCGCATATCTATTTGGTGCCTCCTTGTACCAATATTTATGTCTTAAAGTAATAAACATGCCCAAAACCTTTTAGTTTTCAATATTATTGTAATTGAGATCAATCTATAATGAAATCTATCCATAGAGGTTTGTAATTATTAAGAATAAATGTGCCTAAATGGTTGCAGAAACAAATAGAATCAAATGACTAAATAACAATAGAGGATAAACATCTATAATCCTCTTATGCCAAACACATAATTGAAATAGGTCATAAGATTGATCTTAACTTGGCTTTTGTGGTGTTGTACGAGAGTGCAAAAAGGCGCGTTCTAAGGTTTATTGGTGTCTTAGACATATGAAAATTGAAACCCCCTTTGTGTATTCCAAAACTTCAATGATTAAGATCATGAGTCAGTTGAAGCTAGACCACCGTAGAGAACCCGGAAGCACTGGAAGGCCGTTTCGTCCTATCGCGGGACTCCTCAAAAGTGCGCACCCACGACCTCACCCTCCGCGGGATTCGAACTCAGGACCCGCTGGTTTCGCGCGCGAGCACTTAACCACTAGACGACTGAGCTGGCATCCAACGCTATTAATGTCTAACTTCAACTAATCCACGAAATTGAGCGACACATCCACCATTGTCTTCAGTGAGCTGATATCTCATAAAAGACCTGGTTGAACTCCACTGTTTGTTTATTGTCCAGAGCGATGAGGTTTCAAATTTTAATATTATTTCTTGATTATCCTTGTCTCCTCTTACCCTCCATTTCTAGTCTGGATGATCTTTTATTTTTATGTATAAATGTTCTTAACAAGTATATATGTGATCAGATTGTTCGAAATGTATTGCGCTAATATATCACATAGTTCAGATAATCTTCGCCTTCTTATTACACTATCGAAATACCATTGGTTATCAGGACTCAGTGGCTAAGTCTATAACGTGATGGTGTTTGAAGCGAATGATACTGGGTTTGAGTCCCAGGGTGAACATCAACTCTAAGATGCAGGTACATCCAACTGATGAGTCTTAAATAGGACGAAACGCGCATCCTGGACTCCACTTATAGCCACTATCCATCTTTGCTTACAAATGACAATAATTTACTAAATTGTACTGAGAAACATATTACACTGTTCAAAATGTTTCATATTATTCTTGATTACGACGTGGCATTTTATGAAAGCTAAAAGATAGAATGTACTAAAGTTGCTTTATAGGACATTCATTTAAACGTAGAATTTAGAACTCACACTATTTTGACTGATTAACATATTGTTCTTTTTCAAGAAAAATATATTCAAAAAATCTTTATTTGTATTAATTTTTTAACAGTTGAATTCATGAGTCGATCTAAGTAATACAACCAGTGATAACCTGAAAGCACTGGATGATTATTTCGTCCTAGTATAGGACTCCTGATCAGTACGCATCTGCGAACTGGCACGCGGAACTTGAACCCAGGACCTTTGATCATATGAGCGAACATTTAACTTCTAAACCACTGAGTCGATATCCAACGGTGTTGATGTCCAACTTCAATCAACCCATGATTTTAGTACGAATACAATTGATAAGCCTTGTTAATTGAACACTAGATTTTGTTCCTAAACTCTTCTAGTAACTCCCAGACTAGATCTACACAGCGACTTGAACACGAGAAAAAAAGGCTCAAATATGTAACAGACACTTTGCTCTAATGGTTCGTTTTAGTACGGAAAATATACGGTTTTTATAGTATTTCAGATGTCCTTGGGTTTCCCGAAGGATTCTGGAATGCTACTAAACATAGTAGTAGTATGAGTTATCATCCAATCAGAAACTCTACATGTGACTTTTCACTTTCTTGATGCTTCTAGCAAAACGCTGATTGGATAAGCTGCTTCTCAGTGTTTTCAGAGCCTTTCTTGGCTTTCTTTCGAGGAGTTTTCTAGATCGCCTGAACAACGACAAAAAATATCAAAATGTCATTTCGTCAATGATTGAAACTTCTTAATGCTGCGCATTTATGAAAGCATCAGGATAATATTCAGGATCTTCAAACCTTATCATTGTTAAAATACTTTTAAGCTGATGAGTTAAAATTTAATGGTTAGCAATTTTATTTTCAATATTACTCAACTATCACTTTATTTCAATTATGTTATTTCTTTAACTAAGAACATAATTGAATTGCACCAACCATAACTTATAATTAGGAGAAGACGATCAGTGTAGCAGCAGTTTCAACAGCAGTAGGTCTCAACATACACAAATGGAAAAGTGAGATTCTCCAATAAAACGCACCATGCAATAATCGAATCACATTTGACGGAGGAGATTTGGAGTATGTAACATATGTAGTATCATTGATAATCACGGTGGATCTGATGCAGATATGAAGAGGCGGATCGGCAAAGTAAGAACAGCATATCTACAATTAAGGAACATCTGGAACTCAAAACAACTGTCTGTCAACCAACACTAGATTCACAATTTTCAGTATAAATGTCAAAACAGTTCTACTTTGTGAGGCAGAATCATGGAGATCTACGAAAGTTATCATCCAGAAGATACAAGTGTTTATTTACAGTTGTTTACGCAAAATACTTCAAATCCGTTGGCCAGACACTACTAGACACTGACAACCTACTGTAGAGAGAACAAACCAGATTGGATTGTAGGAAGAAATGAGGAAGAAGTGTTGGAATTGGATAGGACACACATTGAGGAAAGCAACCAACTGCGTCACAAGACAATGCCTCATATGGAATCCTCAAGGCTAAAGAAAGGAGGAAAGGAAGACAAAAGAACACATTACATAGAGAAACGGAGACAGATATGATAAGAATGAACAACAGTCGTATAGAGAAAGAAGAAAGGAATGCCCGTGACAGAGTGTGTTGTAGAATGCCGGATGTCGGTCTATGCTCCATTGGACATAATAGGCGTAAGTAAGTAAGTAAGTACGTTATGATTTATAATTAAAACTAAATGACAGTCATTATTAAATACATCATTAAAATCTGGGTTTGTGAAGGTTCTTTTCTCATTTCAAAGTTAATTCTTGTCACCGACTGATGGTTACTAGAGAACCACTGACAATCAAAAACTATCAGAGAACAGTGTATTTATCTCTTAAAACTTCTCAAAAGTGTTCATTCTAATAATCAAAAAGATCTTTTTTTTCATTTTTTAACATTATTGATATTCTTGATATGGGGGTTTTGTAGGAGATTGTTTAAGTTTTATAATATGCATTATGGATTGATCTTAGTTATTAGTGATCAGTAACTAATGACTAATTTCAAAGTTGTAACAAGTGGCTGTGACTAATGGAGTTCAACCATGTTCGGTATGTGTGTGTGTGTGTAATAGTTATCAACCTTAACAAATGAAAAAATAGGTGCACACTATTGATTAAAGTTAAACAATTATATATCATTAGATACTAGGTTAATCATCTGAATGCCCTGAGTTAAATTCATGAATACAGATTCATGATTATGTATTGATAATAATTCTTATATTAAAACGAAACACGCCCATCTAGTATTTCCAGATCTTTCTTTACCTAATGGAACTTATCTGATTTAATCTTTCCGTAGTTACTGCCAAAGTTAGCACGTCATAAATCATGCATATTAATTAAGGTGTACTATTGAAAATAAGTAGTTAGTTACATAATTTTTCTTTTTTTTCTCCTTCTTTTTCCTCAGACTATTAGACTATATCTGATAAAATTAAACAAGTTAACACATGGTTCAATATTTTATAACCTTAAGATTTTATCTCATATTTCTTTATGTTTTCTGTTGTCGGTTACTAAGACAATTTCCTTTTTTTTTAAAAAACAAAATGGATGAAATGATTCAATGAAATTTGACAAATTAAAGATAAATGACAATGGTGGATGTGTCGTTCGATTTCGTGGATTAGTTGAAGTTAGACATTAACACCGTTGGATGCCGGACAGCTCAGTGTTCTAGTTGATTAAGCGCCTGGCGCGAGACTGATAGGTCCTGGGTTTGAATCTCGTGGTGGGCAGGGTCGTAGATGCGCACTGTTGATGAGTCTCACAATAGGACCAAACGGTTTTCCATGGTGATCTAGCTTCAAAAGACTCATGAACTCAATTGTTGAAATTACTATATTCTCCACAAAACCCCTTCTGAAAGATAAATTTAATTATAAGATTACTTTATTTTAATTGTCATATATAAATTGTTATAATTTGTAGCCTAAGTACCCTGTTAATGTATAATGTAATGATACCACTAATTAGAGAACAGTGAATTATTGATCGGATCAATGACGCATAAAACCCCGTTCGAGCAGTCTAGAGTATTTATCGATCCTGCGTCCTGTCTAGTTCAGACAGTCAATTCCAGAACACCAATCTCTGTATCTGCGATATGAATCCTTGATTTCAAACATATTAGGTTTATATACCAATCAAACAGACCACAACGTACCATAAAATATGAAACAACATTTGTTCAATATTTGGCCAAAAGTGGCTGTGAATGAGAGGTAGTGATTAACAAACAGGGAATAATTCAAGAATGGTAAATCGCATAATAATAGTTCATAGGTCAGAATAAAATTCATAATAACAGGGACATGAATATGAACAATTTAGTTACATAACAATTACACGATAAAAATATACTCATAGTATTGATCCATAAATGGATCCCAAAAGTTACCATTCATTATGCTTATCTGGACATAAGATAAATGTTTTACTTGAACTACTGAAAGAGAATTTACTTTACTTATTTACTTATACCTGTTAACTCTCGTAGAG
Organism: Schistosoma margrebowiei; assembly: GCA_944470205.2. NCBI lineage: Eukaryota > Metazoa > Platyhelminthes > Trematoda > Strigeidida > Schistosomatidae > Schistosoma > Schistosoma margrebowiei. The sequence continues at coordinate 39,626,413 of OX104026.1, read as the reverse complement.
GACCATCGACTGCTCACCAGCATTCTCTATCGAAATCTGTCTTTGGCAATCCTCACCAGTTGCTATTCATCATTTTCATGTGTAATTTCAATTCTTGGTGCAAAGTGTTTTATAGTCTTCCTATGTTTCGTTTCTCTTCAGGATTCCAAGTTAGCTCTTGCCTCATGATTTCCTCAATGTGTGTCCCATCCACCTTTAAAATGTTTTCTTTATTTCCTCTTCAATTGGAGGCTGGTTTGTTCCCTCCCACAGTAGGCTGTTGCTGATGGTATTCAGTCAACGTATATTGAGTATCTTACGTAGACAATTGTTTGTAAATACTTGTACCTTTTTGATGATGGTTGTAGTAGTTCTACACATTTCAGCTCCATGTAATAGGACTGTCTTGACGTTCGTATTGAAGATTGTGACTTTAATATTGGTTGGTAGTTGTTTTGATTTCTACATGTTCTTCAACCGTAGAAACACTACACTTACTTTGCCAATCCTTGCCCTTATATCTGTATTAGATCCTCCTTGTTTATCGATGATGCTGCTGTCCAAGTACGTGAAATTTTCCAGCTGTTCTAGAGGTTCTCCACCAAGTGTGATTGAGTTGGTGTTCTCTGTGTTATATTTGAAGATGTTGAAGTTTACTGATGTAGAGGCTGCTCCTATATTGGTCATCTTTATGTACATTTGTTAGTGTGTATGAAATAGAAGAGCTAGATCATCTACAAACTTCAAATCAACTAGTTGCTTGCAAGCTATTCAATGTATCCCGTGCTTCCAGTCAGACATGGAGGTCTTCATAAACCAATCACTGGTAGAGAAACTTCAACCAAAATATAGAGAATATATCTGTAACATTCTAACCCTTATATGAATTTCAAAAAGCATAGTTAGCATTCAAAGTCACAGGTGAAAATATGGAATACTGACTACTTTGAAACTGTCAAACATGGTAATAGTTGATTATCATTTTGAAAAAGGATATTTTACACTTTTCAATCCATGTATGTTATTATTATTCAATATCAACTACTTTCAAGCTGGAAAATTGTGAGTTTTTACAAGAAATATCTTTTTTTGTTGTTGACTACTTAATCAGTCAGTGGATGAATTTATGTGCAACAAAGGAAGTAGTGGACTTATATAATTCTTAGTTTATATCACTTGAAAATTATGAATCTAATTATATATAAGGTCGGTTGTAAGCACCACCATCAAGAAGATACAAGTATTTATAAATTGTTGTCTATGCAAGATACTCAACATCCCTTGGCCGGATACCATCAGAAATAGCCTTCTATGGGAGAGAACAAAACAGCTTCCAGCTGAAAAGGAAATTAGGAAAGGTTGGTGGAAATGAATAGGACATATATTACGTAAATCATCAAACTACATCATGAGACAAGCCCTAACTTGGAATCCTGAAGGGAAGCGGAAAAGAGGAAGGCCAAATAACACATTACGTTGGGAAATAGAAGCAGATATGAAAAGGATGAATACCAACTGTAAGGAGCTGGAAAGGATTGCCCAGGACAGGGTTGGATGGAGAATGCTGGTGGTTGACCTATGCTCCTTCACGAGGAGTAACAGGTGTGGGTAAGTAAGTAAGTAAGTGTAAGCACTGGTGATGAGTTTTAAATTTGAATGAAATAACCATTCATTTATCAGTATAGGGATTTGTGGAAATTGAAAATCTGGAAGCACTGGACGCCAGTTTCGTCCCTATATAGAGATTCTTAGCTATGTGCATCCACGATATTGCACGCAAGAATCAAATCGTTCTCTTGCGCGAACATGTAACCTCTAGACCTCTGAGCCGGTATCCAACAGTGTTAATATTTAGGTTCAATCGATCCATAATCTTGCGCACCCCTTCATCCACTGTCTGAGATGGATAACCGTCTCATACTCGATACGGATTGGACTCCACTGGTCATAGCTACTCACTAGAACTCTAGTAATCCCATCTTAAAGCCAGTCCTTAATGAGCATATGATTATTATTAATATGAAGATTTGTGAAGCTTATAATATTTTCAATGATGAATCTAGCTTAAATCAACACATGAATTCAATCATTCAATTATTTTCAAGTTTCCAATAGTTTTAATAGTTAATATCAACTTAGAAATTAAACTTAATTGAAATTAACCTGTTTTTTTTCTCTCAAATAAATATACTTTCTCATCACAATGTACTAAATCATACTCCATAAATGACAATTATTTTTGACAATGTTTATACAAACTGTATTGAAACTATTCATGTTAGTAAACGGTATAAAATTATATAATTAAATTATCTATTCAATTAAACGGTGAGAATTCTAAGGTATACAGTATAGAGTTAAATTTGACATTGTTTATTTTTTATTTAAAAAAGTACCCAGGTGATTTACTATACAAGATATAAAGATCTTGATCTTAATCCTAAATAGGATCATACATGTTTGGGTCTTGATGAATTTGAAAGTAAGATAATAATAAGTGTTTTGTTGCTTGTTAGCTTTTAATGTTCTCAGATTGAACTTATCATCTATAAAGTATGAAAAGTATGCATCAAAGACGCGTATACAGCCTCTGCCAGGGAAGTCCTACTCACTGCCTTCTCGTGGCGGGGGTGTTGTTCATGAAAATGAGAGGACGAAAAGCGAATGTCCGGCGCTTTAACCGGATTCCAAACCAATGGTGCACATGGGCTCCAGTATCCTGAGGGAACAAATGGCGTATGAACCAATTGTTGGTCGCCGGCTACCATGGGACTGCATCTCCTTACGATGCTCCACTGCCTTGTGGATCAGACCCTCAGGTCGAAGGCTCGGGATGTGGCCCCCAAAGAAAACCACCTGCTTCGGTCTGGGCACCCGGGCAGTATCACAGCCCTCACACATATCGAATGAGATTTGTGTGGCGCATATGTATTTGGTGCCTCTTTGTACCAATATCTATGTGTTGAAATAAATAAATAAATAATGCATCAAAGTTAGAATTTTCAATACAAATGTCAACACAGTTCTATTGTATGGGGTGGAAACATGGGGAAATACGAAAACCATCATTCAGAAGATACACTTGTTAATTAACAGTTGTCTACGCAAAATACTTCAGATCCAATGGTCAAATACTATCAGTAACAGACAACTGTGAGAGAGAGCAAATAGGATTGCAATATAAGAAGAAATGAGGAAGAAGTGTTGGAAGTGGATAGGACACATATTGAGGAAAGCACCAAACTGCCTCACAACGCAAGCCTTCACATGAAATCCTCAAGGCTAAACAAAGGAGAAGAGGAAGACCAAAGAACACATTACGTCGAAAAATGGAGACAGACATGATAAGAATGAACAACAATTAGGTAGAAGTAGAAAGGAATGCTCAGGATAGAGTGAGTTGGAGAATGCTGATCGGCGTAAGTAAGTAAGTAAGTAAGTAAGTAAGTAAGTAAGTAAGTAAGTAAGTAAGTAAGTAAGTAAGTAAGTGAGTAAGTAAGTAAGTAAGTAAGTAAGTAAGTAAGTAAGTAAGTAAGTAAGTAAGTAAGTAAGTAAGTAAGTAAGTAAGTAAGTAAGTTAGTTAGTTAGTTAGTTAGTTAGTTAGTAAGTAAGTAAGTAAGTGATAGCAAACATTCCTGAGAATAAATCAACAAAATGGTTTGATGTAAAACTGAATACAATTTCTCTAATTCGTTTAATTGAAATGTTACAGTTCAGTTAAAAAGAATTAATATTAATTATACTTATATTAGAACATAACAAAATAATAAGTACTATTCAACCGTAAAGACGAAATACCTCTGCAACGAACAAATAAACAAACAGAGAAACAAATTCAACCTAATTCATATAGAAATGAACATTATGAAGTTGTATGCATGAATATTCACTTTTATTTGTTTATTTCTTTTGATTCCCTTTTTTTTGGTAGTAATAACGATAACAATAAGGTAGTAACAATAATAATGATAAAAGATGTATGAGATAATGTAAAATAAGTAGTATGTATATATCATTAAAAAATATCGACGGTTCAATGATCTGATCAACCTTTTTGATCATTATTATTATTATTTTTTTAATATATGCGTTCATCGTGACAAATTGTAATGTATTACATTTATTTTAGTTAATTGTTTATACATCATAACCATGTGTACTTATTCGCTTTTATAAAGTCTTCAAGATCTATCCTGAGTCGAATTGTTAAGTAACCCAATATGAACTATAGTGGTAATTTATATATTTTTCTCTCCCTGTATCTGTTGAACTGTTTTGTTTTTTGGTTGGCGTTTTTTTTGAGCGAGTTAGTTTTCTACGGGATGGGGACTGGTAATAGCCTTAGAGGGGATCCGGGCGGAATTAAGTGTCCGTGAGCTGTTTTGCGCGAAAAACCGCCCACTACGCGGCGCGGTTGGAAACTAAAAACTTGATATTCACGCAATATATATCCCTCCTTATAGTAAAATTGACTAGACTGCACCGGGATAGCTAGTTTTTTGAGTGCAGTGCAAATAGGGCGCACTCGAAAGGTGGCAATTTGTATTAAATATCCAAAACTTACTAGTGTAGCAGCAGCCGCAGCAGCAGTAAGTCTCAACATACACAAATGGAAAAGTGAGATTCTCCAATAAAACACATCATGTAACAAATGAATCAAACTCGAAGGAGAGGCTTTGGAGAATGCAAAAACCCTTACATATCTGGGTAGCATCATTGATAATTACGGTGGATCTGATGCAGATGTGAAGAGGTCTATCAGCAAGGTAAGAGTAGAATATCAACACTTAAAGAGCATCTAGAACTCAAAACAACTGTCTGCCAACCAATACCAATGTCAGAATTTTGAATACAAATATCAAAACAGTTCTACTAGAAACGTGGGGAAATATGAAAGTTATCATTCAGAAGATGCAAGTGTTAATTAATAGTTGTCTATGCATAATACTTCGGATCCGTTGACCAGATACTACTAGACATTGAAAAATTACTGTAGGAATGAAGAAACCACGTTGCAGTGGAGGAGGAAATCAGGAAATGGATAGGACACTCATTGAGGAAAACACCCAACCGCATCACAAGGCAAGCCCTAATCTGGAACCCTCAAGGCTAAACAAAGGAGAAGTGGAAGACCAGAGAACAAATTACGCCGAGAAATGGAGACAGACATGTGAAGAATGAACAACAATTAAATAGAACTAGAAACGAAGGTGCAGAACGGGATGAGTTGGAGAATGCTAGTCGGCGGCTAATGCTCCATCGGGGGTTACAGACGTAAGTAAGTAAACATTTATTGAAGTAAGAACAAGCAATTGATTTAGTGTTTATACGTTATATATATTATCGAATGTAAAGAAGTGTCATGGGACCAAGCGTAATCTTAAATATATTTGTAACAATTAGTATTATGACATGCCTACATGATTCATTCTAACCTCTGAGTAGTTGATTTATTCTTAACTTTCTGTTTATTCTGTCACTCATGTATTGGGCCCCACTAACTACTTGCGTGCAACCTTTTATTATGTTTTATACATGTGTGTGTATGTGTTATAGTACGTTTATCTTTCCACTTCTTGTATTTCTTACATAAATGAATCACCTTATTTTCTTAATCTTTGTTTATTCGAACTCTAATGCTTTATTGCGACGTTACATCTTTTGTTGATTGTCTGCTGTTAGTTATTAACACGTCTGATATATAATTATCCTAAATAAAGTTTATATTAGACTTTTATTAATTACGTTGTAACAACGTGGTTTGTCGTCAAATAAGACAAGTTAATTAGGATACATATTTCATGAACATAGATATTGTCCGATCATAATGAAGTCAGATAATGGATTGTAAACGTTAATGGTTTTATATAAATGACAGCTACCAATCTTTAAAGTCCTTCTATATATTCCTTTTTGAAAACTCATAAGCTAAATATTTATAAGATAAGAATTTTACTGCAATATTTCATAATTTGTACTGAGAATTGTCTACTGTAATCGAATACACAATACTGAAATATTTAGTAACCTTTAATCTGACCTCAGTTAGATAGGACGAATGATTGTTGTCGAAATATACATCCTGGCTATCCTCGCATTTATTTATCGACTTAAATCGCGTTGGTGAATAACGGAATTAAATAAGTCAAATACGAGAATGAAGTTTGAATGCGTATATTTCATAAAATCGTTTATCTGAACAGACAATCAGAGAGACAGAGCAAAAGAAGTGAAACGGATTAGAGATGGCATGTTATCCAACTCGATTTAATCAAGCGTTAATTGATATTTATATTGTCAGACAAATGTAAGTTACAGACATGTTATGGGTAAGATAAGAAATATACACACACGCTCACATAAAAACCGTAATGGTTGATAAGCGAATAATTGACAAGATCGAAATGTAGCTTGAGAGGAACGAATATATTGATCTGTCCAGGGGCTACAATAACCTATATGAATTTGACATAGTACCAGCCCCTATAAATATGCATTATTATTACCATCATTATAAAAAAACGGTATACAATGTAAGTACTGTATGCTATATGTGAAAATGCTAACAAATGTTGAGCTATGAGATCAAATCCAATAGGTATTGTCATACAAATATGTTGTAGCAGAAATCACAACATCTATGATACAATATTTAAACCGAATAAAATTACCCAGCCATTGATATTGATAAAGATTTTACTTCCAATATAATCAGTATTACAGTGTTTTGTTTTATTTAGGAATATTTAACTAGATGTACCTGAATGAGGGTGTTTAATTTCACACTTAAAACTAAAACCAAGCCATTGTTAGCTGCACTCGATCTATTCTATATAAATCCTGTATGGATTACTTTAGACGTCAACGAGTTAACCGACAAGCTATTGAATAGGAATGGTCATTAACTTATTCAATTGATATGATATTTACTACTTATAAACGTGTGTATCCTAAATATCAATAACAGAAAACCCTAAACCTTAATGAGTAACATGCTAGACAATTATGGAGAAGATTTGTAGCTCAGGTGGATGATTTAGGTATTTTGTAAGAGATTGTAAACAATAAACTGAACATAACTGAAGAGTAAATCGTCTAATAACAATCTCTAGATCAAAATGAAGCTTATAGTAAGAGGAATATAGATATACATGATCTAGTTGCTGAATAGTTATAAAATAAGAATATATACATATAATTATAGTCTATTAATAGCTCTTAGAAGTTACCCGTAATTTAATCTTCACTAGAATATAACATACATTTTGATCACAGAAATACCGTATTGATGAGTATAGAATAGGATATCTCTAGGGTTATCTGTAATTATCGAACAATTTAGATTTTATTTTCAGCATTTAGTTTAAAATGTATTTAAGCTAAAATGTACGTTTAGTTATTAGACTTTAATAAGCGATTTTTAGCGAACTAGTTTCCTATTGGATTGGGTCGCTAATCCCATCCCCAACCCTGTTCCATTATCCGGGATTTGGACTGGCAGTAGCTCTAGAGGGGCTCCAGGTAGAGCTACGTTTTTAATAACATACTAATCATTTCATGGTTTAGAATTCTTATCTAGAAACTTTAACTTGTCATTCAGTCATAGTGTTGGGGACGTTAGATCCTCAGAACTCACTTGGGAAAGGACCTAATTTTGTAATTTATTTCTTTGTATTCGTGCCAAAGCGCTCTTGTCACCTTCATATCGTATTTCCCACTGAGAAATATCTTAATTTCTATTGGTTCGTTGCATCTTTTAGTGTGCTATTTTAGTGGTAACTTTCCCCAAGGACGGTTTTGTACTGTATATATACGTTTCGAATCAAGTTTGTTGTTATCGCTCGTTTCTGACTGTTTGCAGAATATACTTTCCCATTCCATGCTTGGAATTCTCTCTCTAGTTAGTGGGGCTGGGACGTATCAACAGCTAACTCACTGGTCTTTGGTCATCGAGTCTTGTTTCTCGTTCGTCGATTAAGTAAATTCGTGATAGCTTCAACCGTAACACATAGAATATGTCAATCTATCTGTCATTTATAATTATCTATAAAATGATACGTTTTATACTTCACAAGCTTCAAAGAATGTTAACTATGTAGAAAAACAAAAAAACAAAAAAACATTATCTAAGTAAAATTTCAGTGGTTGACATGTTGAAAAACTAAAAAAAGATGGTATAACCTTTTCATCTGTTCTTAGATAAGCATTGACATTTAAGTATATTTTGCGTGATTTATCTAATATTCTTATAAAGGATATATTTCAAATTCACATAGTGTTGGTTTACTAGTTACTTTCCATTGTTATTTAGGACTGAAATTGATCAGTTTCATGTTGGCATATGTGCATCCTGTGCGGATTGCTTCGATATAGCCTTAAGTCAAAATCTTTTTAAGCAAAGATGGATGATGGCTAGTAGTGGAATCCAGGACGTGCATTTCATCCTATTTAGGACTCTTCAGATGGATGTACCTGCATCGCAGAGTTGATGTTCACTCCGAGACTCGAAGCTAAGTGGATAACGTGATGGAGTTTCAAGCAAACGCTACTGTGTTCGAGTAACAGAGTGAATATCAACTAAGAGATGCAGATACATTCGACTGACGAGTCTCAAATAGAACGAAACGCGCGCCCTGGATTCCACTGCTAGCCACTATCCATCTTTGCTTAAAAAGATACATTTCAAAGTCTAATTTTTATAGATGAATATAATAAAACTTACTGAATGAAAGTATCTGAACAACATACAAAAAAGAAAAAGAAAAGATTTCAATTAAAGAAAATATATGACGAAGAAATTTGAAAAAACTATAGTAACTAACCTACAACTAATTTCGACTAGGGTTAGTTTTGGTTAAGGCCTTTTATTAACTTACTTAACAGATAATGTTATTTGAATAGTAACAATTCGCATATTTCTTTGTACCGTTATGATTACTAGAGCACATAACAGACTCTAGCTAAAATATTGATCGCTTAAATATCACTCGATGATTCATCCCCCTCTCCATATATACATATATGTACTCAAATCATATTATTAACTCTTGTTTTGCCTTACTGCGCCCTTATATAATTTGACTGAATTTGCCTGTAATTGCTCAAATATAAATATTCGCCTCTCCGTTTCAATTTCGCTCGATGCGCTTATAGCTTTGTGATCTATGCTATCAACTAATAAACTATAGCTGCCGCTTCTTATTGCTTACTGATTTTAATCACAGTTGAGATTTATATTATAACGGTTATCGAGGTGATTGGTTAACGGAGCAAAGCTACTACAAATCATTTCATATTATAAGAACCAATATTGATAAAACCACTGTTCTTCATCGAAAAACAATTTGAGAGTGTTCAATCTTCCCTTCATATTATTATTATTATTATTAGAGACTTTATTCAATATTATACTTTTGATACAATATAGAATTCTCAGCACAAAGAATTTCAGCGAGTTTTCATTTCTTGATCGATATTGACGATAAGTATTGAATGATTTTCAGTTAGATATTGGCATTTCAGAAGTCAACATCTGAATAATATTCATTCATTTCAATGCATATTGCCAGCAACCACGATGTCTCTGATTATACTCTTCTGTAACTTGTACAGTGAAAGGTCGTAAACTCAACTAAATACATTATGAAACTAATAGGTATAATGATCTGTTAAAACAAACAAGAAAACAGATAACTTGTTGAAATATCGAGATAGCGAGAACAAGTAGCCCAGATATTTAAGCAGACCACCTTGTATATAACAGATGCCTTATGATGATGATGATTTGGATGATGATTTGGATGATGATGATGATGATGATGATGATGATGATGATGATGATGATGATGATGATGATGATGATGATGATGATGATGATGATGATGATGATGATGATGATGATGATGATGATGATGATGATGATGATGATGATGATGATGATGATGATGATGATGATGATGATGATGATGATGATGATGATGATGATGATGATGATGATGATGATGATGATGATGATGATGATGATGATGATGATGATGATGATGATGATGATGATGATGATGATGATGATGATGATGATGATGATGATGATGATGATGAAGATGATGATGATGATGATGATGATGATGATGGTGATGAGGAGGAAGAAGTCAAGCAAACATCAGCATAATAATAATAATAACCTAAAGATCAAGACTTATTTGCTACATTTTCATTCTTTATTTTTGATAAGTACTGTCAATAAGTATGATATATATATAAATTTCCAGAGGATAAGTAATTTCTTTATCGATTTCATGGATTGTTTCCCTCTTTTTTCTTTGTCTTTTCTCTCTAAAATTTGTCAATCACTATTACTTACCTTATTCTTATAATCTAATTGACATGTAACAATAGTTTAACGAAGAGAGATATACAGTTGAAAAATTTGAAATTCAACATGATTTTAGATTAGAATCATGATAAACATCTAGTTAATCAAATGGAAAGTAATAGAATGCACTAGTTGATACTTTCATTTCTACTGTAAATTTGTTCATACATACATTGAACTACTCTAAGAAACAACAAAACAAAAAACATGGTGAAAAGAAGTATGTTCTTCCATATAAGATCTTAAGTTTAATTATCTGATGTAAGTAAAAGCGACTAAAATATGTTTTAATGCATTTGTTTATTTTTCAAAGAAAAATAGACAGTAATTCATGTCATTTTTTTCTAGTTAGCGTTTTTTTGGCGTGTTATTTTTCTACGGGATATAGTTGCTAACCCCATGTTCAACCTCCCTCTTTTATTCGGACTTGGAACCGGCAGTAGCTCCAGGCGAAGACAGCTATGAGCAGAATGAACAAAAATTGGATAGAATTAGCAAGGAAGGTTCAGGATAGAGTAGGTTCGAGAATGCTGATCGGCCGCCTATGCTCGATTGGGGGGCAACAGGCGTAATTAATTAATTAATTAATTAATTAATTAAGCAACCCATATCATGTTTTGCTAATTCTTAGCATTGATCAAAATCTGTCGACCAAATTAAAATATAACTGATCAATTAACTGATTGGATATGACAACCAACAATGTTTATAATGCTAAGTAGTTGGAAACAATAAGTAAGAAGCCATGAATCAATTAACATTACTTAGTAAGGTGTATATTCAGTCAGAAGACTAATGATACTTCCTGTATTAGAATTAAAATAAACTATAACAGTAAAGTTTCCAACCGAATTCATCAAAACATTCAGCACATCCGTAAAACAGAAGAACGATGAAAGCTCCACGACTAAACCATCCAGCTCAAAGAACAAAACCCCACCAAAATCATCCATCTGAGCTACAAATCTTCTCCACCATCTCAATATCCGTAAAACAGTTTAGGATTTCATAAATTATCTTAAAAGTTTCAATAATTCACATATTATTTATAAGATTCTTTAATATCACTGTTCTTTTGATAGATTGATCCAGATCTGTTCCTAACATAAATTTCACTTTACAACATAATGATATATTTGTACACATGCTGAACAGTAGTAAGAAAAGACTAATTAGGTGTGAATCTTGACTGAAACTAAGATTTTTACTATGAAAGTTTAAATTAGGAAGACAATAAACACAACAGAAACTATGCTTTCACATCCGATGATACAATTTTTTAAAAACTTTCGCCACCGCTATTTTTAAAGTCATCAAGTGAATCCTTGTTTTTCATACAGTTGTTCATAGATTAATTTTGTTTAATAACAAGGTTGTTACACAATGCTCATGATGTAATCACTCATGATTCTATCACAGAGTACTTTAACTTATGAATCATAATAACTGAATTATTCTTGATAATAAATATACTATTTGTGGTATCTCAATGAGTGAAACTTTGTATTTCCGATGTTTCGTGACTTAATATAAGCCACTTCTTCAGAGTAAATAGTATATTGATTATTAATTTCCTACCCAATGCTCTAGTTATTTCAATTATCTTTAGTTTTTTGCATAGTGGAACAATGGGTTTTTTAGTTATGGCATACTTCTTTATGAACAGTTTACGAAGAATAAAATATGCGGTGAGACTCTAATTTATGGACGACCTTTGAACGAATCTTAAGTGACGTTGAGAAATATTAGTTAATCAGAAAACAGTCAGTATAGAGTAAAAATATGTTATACAAAACCAAGGAAATAAAGTGGATACACTTCTTATATATGGTTCAAAAACTTATCAAGGTTAGAAAGAGGTTCAGAGGTTCTAAAATCGGAATGCATGCAGTAGCGGAAATCATCCATACGGCTAAAGGACAGTCGGCCTCTGAAGTCATGATGAAGTCTCAAAAACTCTTTCAGCCTCGACCACATGGCTTCAATATTGTTTATATGCACTCCAGTTGTTGAGTGCACAAAATGCTATTTGTGGATAACGACACGATGCACATAACCATAACATATGTAGGGGTCTGTACGCTCTCTAATCATCCGTATATATTGTAGTACCTGGCTGCAGCTAGTGTTACTGGTGCTTTTATTATCCATTCCTCAATAATTCTCATAATTTACCTCATTTAGGAATTATATATGGGGTTTTCATCACGTACTGACAACAGCTATACTCTATTTAACCAAATGGATGAAAGGAATTCGTGTTTGAATCCGAGATCTACTATCTTATGCCTGACTGATTCGTTCAAAAATTATAGTCTGGCCGTTTTGTTTGTTATAGCCGCTCAATTATCACGTTTTGTACAAAATTCCTTGTGAACCGATTGTACGTTAGCATTAAGCACTGAAGTTGGCGCCGTGACCTTGTAGTCTCTAAAACGCTCCTGATTGTCTCGTCCATAAATAAGAGTCTCGCCGAATAATCTACACAAAGTGAATTATACATCCCCTCTAAACTTTTCTCATCACTTTCAAAAAATCTTAATTTAAATCTAACGATGGGTTGCACAAGCAATTGGCTATCAGTACTCAGTAGCTAAGTGAAGAGAATGATACTGAGTTCGAGCCCCAGAATGAGCATCAACTTTGAGGTGCAGGTACATCCAGCTGACAAGTCCCATATAGGACGAAACGCGCATCATGTATTCCACTACTAGCCACTACCCATCTTTGCATGTTAGTAAGACATTTAAGAAAACAATCTTAAACTCACTAGTTATGTTTAAGCTACTAATAAGTAGTAAACATTAACACCTAAGAAATGAGTCATTCAACAGTGTAATCCTTCTAACAAGTACAATTTTTCTATAATGAACTATAAATCTTACTGTTTACCCCAAAATCATCCATACGTATACAATTGTTTAAAATAAACTATATGATAATGGGTTTGAAACTTCGATCTTTCCACTTGAAAGTGAAGTGTTTCAATGATTAACTTATCATTGTTAAATCTGAAGTTTATAATTCGATAATTAAGGATAACAAGAACCAATCAAAATCGAAGTCTATAAGATAAGCTGTGAACCACATATGGAGAAATTTGAACACTTCACTTCTACCTGAAGTTTGTACTGATAATGTCGTACAGAAGAACAATGAAAGTTTCACAACTAAACTATTCAATTCAGAGAATAAACCGCCATCAAAATCATCCATTTGAGCTATAAATTTTCTTCATCATCTATAATTACACATTTTATTACATTGTTTATATAAAATAGAGTTAAATGCTTTACTGTTACTCTTTACCCATATATAAAGAGAATAGAGAGAGAGAGAATAGAGAAAGCCTTTCCTCTCTAGAATGTATTGATTTAATATTGAATTTTGACTATGTTATTGTAAACAACAACAAACACAATCATTTTATCATATAAATAAATTAACACTTGTCATGCAAGAATACCACAAGCAAAGTATAATTAATTTTGTAAAACTAACTGTTAGTTATCTCAATAAAGCTTTTTAATGAAGCAAAGATGGATAGTGGCTAACAATGACAATAAGGAATGCGCGTTTCGTCCTATTTAGGACTTGTCAGCTGAATGTAACTGCATCTCGAATTTGATGTTCATTGTGGGACAAATAACACCAAACTGTTTATTAAGTCTAAATAAAGATATAAATATTTGCTGTTTTATTAATGAGCTTTCTGGCTAGCGATTTTTTTTGGGGGGGGGGCGAGTTAGTTTTTTACAGGATGGAATTACTAACCTTATGCCTAACCCTCCTTCTTTGTCTGGGTTTGGGACCGGTAGTAGCCTTAGAGGAGCTTCATGAGTAAGTAAGTAAGTAATTTTAATGAACTAGCAATAAAATGATGGAAGTTACCAGACAGTTTGTTTTCTCTTAAATAAGATGTAGTAACTTTTTAAAAAATTCAAATGTTGAATTTATTCGTATTTAACTTTAGTTTTGTCAAATTTACGGATTTTGGTTTCAGGCAGAATCTTTGATCCTAGTTTCTTCCTAGTTGGGACTCATCATTTAATCTCAACTGTATCGTATCTATGAAGTGATTATCTACTATTATAGTTGTCAATATGTTATCCACTAAACTATTGAGTCTGGTTAGTGATTAACTTGTTAAGCTGTTATGGTATTTCTATTCAATTAGTTTTTTATTATGACATTGCATTAATGTACATGTTTTACGATGATAATCCAGTGAATGTTAATGAAAGTAATAACAAATAATTGAAAAAGGGATCAGAAGATAAAGGCTAGTGAGATGATTTTAATATTGAAAGATACTAATTATTAAACAAACGAATTGGGATATTTAATCATAGAATCATTACAAGGATTTTGTGGAGATTGCTTAGTTTTCATAGAATACATCAAGTACTGATCTTAGGTATTTAACCATTGAAATCCAGGATACATTGGATAACTATTATGTCGTAATATAAAGCTCTTCTACAGTAATCAATCACGATCTTATGGTTTATCGAACCCAGGATCTTCAATCTCATAGCAAGTACTTGACATCTAAATCACTGAATAGATATTTAAGGATTTACATTTCTCACTATATTCGACTATGGATATTGATCGTCCTTTCAGTGCCACTGGTTGCTAACTGCCTCACGTCCTCCGTATGGTTATAACTATTATAGTGTATTTGTGAATACTGTTGAAGCTTTATAGTTTATTGGTACGTTGGGTGGGTCAGAAATTAATCAAATGATAGGAGCATCTGGTTGACTAGAAAAGGGCTTTCATTTCTAAGAGATGTGATATACACTATCGGTGACTTGATTTTCTTAAGGACAAACATATACCTATATATGAACTTGTATTCATAGATGTTGATTCAATTTATTAAATGAACTTTCTTTCTCATTCTCACTCCTTCCACTTGAGTGACCGATTGTGCTCGTTTATAGGAAGATTGTGTATCTGTATAAATTCTCGAACACCACATGTCACAATACTTATATAATATTTACTAAGAAAATAAACAAATAAATGAATGATATGTCACTTTTTTGGAACAAAGCATGAATTAATACTGATACAATATCCAGTATATGATAATTATAGATCGTGATATAAATAAGCGTAAACATATTCCACTTATAATTCAATTTAAATATTATTGTACACTAATAAATCCCTAGTATTTAGTACAACTACCTTCATATGAATGCAAAGTCATGCACGGAGGATAGATGATAGATACATTCCAAGTAAGGACCAGAGTCAGACAGGGCTGCTTACTCTCCCTCTTCCCCTCTTCTAGCGGCCAACTGGATTATGAAGACCTCAAGATCGGACTGGAAGCACGGGATGTAATGAATAGCTTGCACGTAACAAGACGATTTGAACTTTGTAAATGATCTAGCTCTTCTATTTCATGCTCACAAACAAATGTACATGAAAACAACCAATATAGCATCAGCCTCTACATCAGTTGGCTCCAACATACACAAAGGAAAAAGCAACATCCTCAAATACAACACAGAAGACACCAACTCAATCGCACTTAGTGATCGATGAACAAGAAGGATCTGATACAGACTTAAAGGAGAGGATTGGAAAAGTAAGGGCGGTATTTCTACAATTGAAGAACATATGGAAATCAAAACAACTGTCAACCAATATTAAAGTCACAATTTTGAATACGGACGTCAAGACAGTCAGTTCTACTGTATGAAGCTGAAACTTCGAGAACTAACACAACCATAATCAAAATGGTATAAGTGTTTATAGACAATTGTCTAAGCACGATACTCAATATCAGCTAGACGCATACCGTCAGAAATAGCCTACTGTGGGAGAGAACAAACCAATTTCCATTAAAAAAGGAAATTAGAAAAAGACTTTGGAAGTGGATTGAACATACATTTAAGAAATCACCAAGCTGTCACACGAGGCAAGCACTTATTTGGAATCATGAAGTGAAACTGAAAAGAGGAAGGCCAAAGAACACACTGCGCCGAGAATTGTAATGTAATTAGATCAGCCAAGCTGATTGTAATATCTTTTGATTAAGATCATGAATTGATTGATGTTAGACAAACATTGAAAACTTAGATACACTGGATGGTTGTTTCTTCAAAAACTATTAAAAAATTATGTACTGTTTATCAAGTATTTTTCAAGTGTCTATCATCTTAAGTGAATGATAATTTAAGTATGTAGCATCGTTTAGATTTCGCACAATATTCAACTTGACAGTTAAACACATTAAGATAAATAATCAATGATGTTATTATCAGTATGGGGATTTATGAAGATTGTAGTATTTTAACAGTTGATTTCACTAGTCAATCTAATCTATATCATCATTGAAAACCTCTAGACCACTAAGCTGGCATCCAACGGTGTTAATGTCTAATTCCACAATCTTGCATAACCCTTCATCCATTGTCTATGGGACATATAAATGTTACCATACATGGATTATTATACTTAAAAAGGTTTATTAGAAAATATACCTTAGAACAATTACAAAGCAACCATATCAATTTTTAATGTCATTACCATAACAAGTGCTCAACACATCTTAGTTGATAAGTTCATCTATAATAAAAGTAAAGACGTAGTTCATTTCACATATACTTGGTTAACTTCATTAGTAATTATGATAGTATCTTGTAAGTAAATATATTACGCAATAAATGCCCTTAGTTATACCGCAACATGTAACTTACTTCATAACTGAATGAATAGTTATTTTATCCATACTTCTGATTAAATAATTGTATCGCCAACATGAGACTGATCAATTGCAGCCCTTAATATCAATGGGAAGATACAAGTAAAACATTATCAAGTGAATTTAAACTTCACCCCATTACACAAACAGGTGGCTATCAGCATTTGGTAGCCAAGTGGATAACGTGATGGCATTTGAAGCGAACGGTACTGGGTTCGAGTTCGAGAATGAACATCAACTCTAAGATGCAGGTACATCCAGCGAACGATTCCCAAATAGAATGAAACTTACGTTCTGTATTGCCACTTCTAGCCACTATTCATCTTTGCTTAAAGCGTCCCCTTATTTTGTTTTCATTATAGTCAAAAAGAGTTAAAAAGGAATCATATAGCTATTTGACAGTTGACTAGTCATTTCTTAAATTGTCATATTACATATCTTCTTTTTTATGATTCAAAAACAGCTAATCGTACCATCGTTATTATTATTGTATTGCTGTATTGAAATTTAAATGACCCAAATATGAAATTTTTTAAAATTATGATATTACTACTTATTCTAAGTTTTAACAAGTATGACATCTGATAGATTGAATGACGCCGTTTAAAGGCGACAGATTATTTTTAAGATTAAATAACATATAAAGTAAGGTAGAAAATGCATCTACAAGAGGGTGATTCAACAAAATCGGATGTAATATGCATTTTATACACATACATGAAATGACTTGCTTATGGATTCATACATTAATAATAATAATAATAATAATAATAATAATAATAATAATAATAATAATAATAATAATAGTGGTACACTTCATATTCATAGAATACCTATATTGTTTGTCAATGTCTCAGAATTTCATATTCTCTTCATCTATATTATGAATATTTAATGGCGCGTTATTTTGATGCCAATTAGATTGGATGATATTGTTGACGAGCTCACTAATTTAGTGGCCCTATATTTGGATTCATTTGGATCGGTTCTAATTGTTATCAAATAATTGCTGTCGAAACATACATTCTAACTATTCTCATATATAATCATCAACTTAACTCACGTTAGTGTATGGTGCAATTTAATTTACTTACTTACGCCTGTTACATCTCGTGGACTCGGCTTTCAACATGAGGCGTCATAGTTCTTCTAAATGATGACCTTTTAACTCCTAGAGCAGAGTTTAAACGGTTTGAGTTATTTTTTCTGGTTAGCGTTGTTTTAGCGAGTTCGTTTTCTACGGGATGGGGTTGCTAACATCATGGTCAACCCTCCTCCTTTAGCCGGACTTGGGACCGTTACTAACTCTGGGAGAGCTACAGGCGAAGTTATAATGGGATTAAATAGGTCAAATACGAGAATGAATTTCAAATATGTGTATTCTATACAATCGTTAATACAAACAAACGATTAAGGAAACGAAGTAAATAAAGCGAAGTAAAGAAAGAGAAGCGAAATGATACGCGTTGGAGGAGGCGTGTGAGCAAACTCGACTTAATCAAACAGTAATCGATATTTATAGCTACACAAAAATAAGTTAATGAAATGTGATGAGCATAAAAACAGTCAAGGTTGATAAGTGAATAATTGGCAAAGTCAAAATATAGCTTGATGAGAATGAATAAATTGGTTTGTCCAGAAGTTACAATAAGCTATGTGGGCTTAACATAGTAACCGTCACTACAAATATATCATAATTAGTATTCAATTCTATCTTAAACTGAAATGATTATTGACAAGAATTTTTGTAATCTCTGTTACTAAAAGTTTTGTTTCATTTGATAACTTTACATGAATATTTATACATACATAGTAAGTACTTATAACTTTACATAGAGGAAGCGCTGAAAACATGGCTACCTCAACAGTTGAATTCAAAAGCCTGTCAGTCTTAAATTATCGATTGTTTTATGATTTGAAGAAAATGACTTCCAGAAAACAAAGTAAAACGTACATTTCAGTTAGTTTCATGATAATTTTTGAATATTCTCTAGAAATAAATAAACTACTGAAATCTCCACAAAAACCTTTTCTGATAATAATCATCATATCCTCACTAGTGAATGGCTTTAAAAGGTATCACTTGGAGCTCCAGTGAGAGTCAGTAATCAGTGATGTTCAACCGGGTCCATTGTGAGATAGTGAGTCACTTATGACAATGATGAATGTGCCACTCAGTTTTGTGTATTAGTTGAAGTTAGACATCAACACTGTTGGATTCGGGCCAGCCAAGTGGTCTAGAGGTTAAGCTCGCGCGCCAGTCTGATAGGTCATTGGTTCGTACCTCGCGGTGCAGGATCGTGGATGCGCATTGCTGATGAGTCCAATCCTAGGACGAAACGGCCGTCTTATGCCTCCAGATTTTCCATGGAGGTCTAGCTTCAAGTGAGTCATGAATTCAACTATAAAATTACCACAATCTCCACAAAACCCCCCTTCTGAAAATAAACAAAGGTTTGTAGGAAAAAAAAATATGATTGTTTAATAAATTTGTGATCTGAATTTCCTATGTTAATAAATTTTTTGGTATCTCTTAACACTTATCGTATTCTGCTCTTAGTTCCATTGAGATTTAGCGA
The DNA here is from genome assembly GCA_944470205.2 of Schistosoma margrebowiei. Taxonomy (NCBI): domain Eukaryota; kingdom Metazoa; phylum Platyhelminthes; class Trematoda; order Strigeidida; family Schistosomatidae; genus Schistosoma; species Schistosoma margrebowiei. Next base: position 39,606,759 of record OX104026.1, on the reverse strand, counting down.
TAAATAGTAGAACGCTTTATTCTTTATACAAACTTATCTCGGTTAATTATTAATGAAGAAATCGGTTTCGCCTAGTATGACCATTTTCATATATATGGGTACACGTTCTAACAGTTCAAAGTAGATGTAATAAACCACAGTATTACCAATCTTGTTATTTATGCTTTCATGATACAGACATTCTAACGACCGTTTTCATCACTAGTTAATATCATCTAAGGAACCACTAGAAATCATAATGCATTTGTCAACTATCTTGTGTCAGAATAATACTTCTTATCGATGTGTATCTGTGGCCAGAACTTTTAAAGGTCACTTCTAAATTCAATTGATTTGTGATATAAAGTAGGATGTTACAAACCTATCATAACGATTAAATCCCATACTTTTGAAATTCTTAGATCTCACCAGTACTAGTGAGTATTTGATTAACATTAGATTGAGAAGTTTGTGAAAACTAGATTATGTTTAAATTCGTTGAGAAACAAGGGATTATATCTTAATTTATTCAATTTTTACGTAAGTGTAATTATTTTTCAAACTGCCTTTACGTACATAAACATTTAAATTGTTCATTATTTAGTATTATATGAAGATTAACTAAGTATAGTTATGAAATAAATGAGTAGGTCTTTTAAGATTGATTACGTTTTTTTCAAAAAGTATTAGCGTTTTATAAGCAAAGATGGATGGTGGCTAGAAGTGGAGTCTAGGACGTGGGTTTCGTCCTATTTGGGACTCGTCAGCAGGATGTACCAGTATCTCAGAATCCATGTTCACTTTGGGACTCGATCAAGCACCCTTTTCTTGAAACAGCATCACGTTATCCACTTAGCTACTGAGTTCGTCTTTGCTTATAATGCTTGTGAATTAAAGCTATATCGAGACAATACACACAGTATCCACATATGCCAATAAGAGACTGATCAATCGCAGTCCTGAACAACAATGTGAATATACAAGTAAAGAACACCAAGTGAACTTAAACATCACCCGATTGAATAAGCAATTGCTTATCAGGACTTAGTAACTAAGTGGATAATGCGATGGCATTTCAAGCGAATAGTAAAGGGTTCGAGTACCAGAGTGACCATCAACTCTGAGATGTAAGTGCATCCATCTGACGAGTCCAAAATAGGACGAAACTCGCTTCAAACTGGATTCCACTACTAGACACCATCTATCTTTACTTATAAAGCTTGTGACTCGAGGCAATATCTAGGTGATCCCTACAGAATGCACACATGTCAATAGTAGACTAATCCATTGCGGTCCTAAACATCAATGGAAATATTCAAGTAAACAATATCAAGTGAATATTAGCGTTTTAACTTAAAAGGTTCTCATAAATCAAAGTAAATAATTATTTTAAAATAATGAAACAATCCCATCGATTCATTAAGAAGAATGAGGACATCTCAACTGAAAATCTTTTATCAGACTACAATTTAGTCAGATGTTTGGTTGGCAATGTCTTAAAACTGTTTCTTTTTCTGTATGAAGTACAATAATTTTTTTCACTGGTTCAAATCATGAGTCGATTGAAGCTAGACTATCATGGAAATCCTGGAAGCACAACTGACCCAGGTCAGTTGTGTGATAATAAGTCAATGAAGATAATGGTGGATGTGTCTCTCAGTTTCGTGGGTTAGTTGAAGTTAGACATTAATAGCGTTGGATACCGGCCAGCTCAATGGTCTAATGGTTCGTTCGCGAGACTGATAGGTCCTGGGTTCGAATCTTGCAAGGCGGGATCGTGGATAAGCACTGTTGAGGAGTTCCATACTAGAACGAAACGGCCCTCCAGTACTTTCAGGTTTTCCATGGTGGTCTAGCTTCAAGTGACTCATGATTTCAACCAGTAAAATGTCTAAAAATCTCCACAAAACCCATTTTGATAACAATAATATTTTGTTGAAGTATTACATAATACTAGTCCATGTGACTTTGTTTGCATTTGGAAGGCGGATAATATTGTATTGGAATAATTGGATCTATATTTCTTGGGAGTTTCAAGAAACACAGGTTTGTTGATTCTATCTGTTTTAAATCTTTTATGAGCTTCATAATTATTTCCTTAAAAATGTCTCTGTGATAATATTAACATCGTTGAATTCAAATCATTCATCATTTGACAAATTGTATAATACACAAGCCTCTTAATGTGATAATGGTTTCATTTTCTAACAAACAAGACATTGCTTCGTCGATTTGATTAAAAGTAGAATATTTAATAAAGAATGGTAACCTATAAAAGTTTTCCAAGATTTTTGGAGCCATTCAGATTACACCATAAAGGTGAGAGATATTATTTTGATTATAAAAAAAGCATAGATTGGCGTCTAATTCTCTTAGAAACCAACATGAAGTCATCTTCCTACAAAGTTTATTTTAAGAAATCATAATGATTAATTTTCACATATTGTACAAATTCTAATTAGACTTATTTGATAGTCTCCAATGTAAATAACAAAATTCCATATGAAATAAAAACAAATCTCTGAATGAAGAATCTACTTTTCAATGAATTTCTCATCATGTATTCTACAATTATCATATCCCAATGAATAAACCATAAAATTGACCAGATTTAAGGTAGAGTACATCATTTGGAAATTGTAATATGTGAATTGACAATTGTCGTTTGTTATATCATCAGTAGGAGTCAATATACACAAGGGGAAAACCAAAGTCCTCAAATACAACACGGAGAACAGCAGTCCAATCACTCTTGATGGCGAAACTCTGAAAGATGTAGAATCCTTCATATGCCTGTGTAGCATCATCGATGAACAAGGTGGTTCAGATACAGACATAAAGGAGAGGATTGGCAAAGCAATGGCTCCGTTCCCACAATCGTAGAATATATGGAACTCAAAACAACTGTCTATCAACCAATAGCAAAGTGAGAATCTTCAATACGAACGTCAAGACAGTCAGTTCTGCTGTATGGAGCTGAAACTTGGAGAACTACAACAACCATCATCAATAAGGTACAAGTATTTATAAATAGTTGTCTACACAAGATATTTAATATCCGTTAACCGGATAAAATCAGCAACAGCCTTCTGTGGGAGAGAGTAAACCAGCTTCAAGCTGAAGATTAAATTCGGAAAAGACGATGAAAATGGATTGGACGTACATTACGCCAATCATCAAACTACATCACGAGGTAAGCCTTGACCTGAAATCGTGAAGGGAAACGGAGAAGATGAAGGCCTAAGAACACATTAGGTTGGGAAACGGAAACAGATATGAAAAGGATAAATAACAACTGTTAGGAGCTGGAAAGGATTTCCCAGGACAAGGTTGGATAAAGTATCCTGGTGGTTTGCCTATTCTCTTTCACAAGGAGTAACAGGTGTAAGTAAGTAAGTAATATAAAATCAAATCGTTAATGTTGGGGCTGACTAATATGGAGTTGTTAACTTGAATCAGTTTATAAGTGAAATGAACTTGTGCGATAAATAATGGTCAGAATAAATATGATCAACATAGGGTGAGAGCGAAAATGGATATCCCGAGAAATATATAAATAAAAACATAGCCAATAAAAGACAAAATAGAGAGTGTTCAACTGTAAATAAAATGCCTCTGTATATACGCTTACAATTTAGAGGCGATGCACCGAGTGAAATGTTGAGACTTAAGTTAAGCAGATCAATTCAAAAGACTTTTAATGCAAGTAAACTACAACTAATGTTATCCATACGTCCAATAATCACTCCGAAGTTGAAAGGTAAATTGCTTAAACTAGCCACCTCTTTCTGTATCTATCAATTCAACTGCTCCTGTGGAGCAAGTTGTATTAGCAGATATTCTAGGAATTTGTACATTCGGGCTCGTGAGCACCTCCCCGTGTTGTTAAGAAAAGGTGTAGTCAAAACGGTTAACAGCTCCATCTTATACCATCTAGTTGAGACAGGATATACAGCCAACATGGAGCAATCATTCGCAATAATCTATCGTGTTAACAGCAGTCTACCTAATTCCGTCAGACTGCGAATTGTATAGACGGCTGAAGCAATTGCTATTCGGATAAAAAAACCCAGAGCTTTGCATCCAAAAGAAATATGTTCAGCCACTCCTTTTACCCTGGCCAACTTTGGAGCCAACTAGTTAATAATCAATCTTATAATATGGTGGCGTAATTTAAACAATGCTAGTTTTATGTCCCATACTTATTATTATTATCTTTAGCACTGTGATTATCATCTGTATCATTGTTGTTATTATTATCAATACACTTGATAACCTTTTTGAGGAATTCATTCAATATCTACCCCTAAATCTACTATATCTGACAACTTTATATTAGTCAACCCAAACATGATCGATTTGATTTGATTTGATATAACAAAAACAACAATTCTTCATTCACATATTACAATTTCCAAATGATGTACTCTCTGCCTTAAATCTGGCCATTTTTATGGATTATTCATTTGGATATGATAATTATAGAACCTGATGAGAAATTCATTGAAAAGTATATTCTTCGTTCATACAATTGTGTTTATAATATAATGGGAATTTCTCAGCGATTAAAATCTCTGAACAAGAGAAATTTGGTTTTGAAAGAGTCTCAGTTGTTGTTTGCTATATGTATTAGAATGATAGTAGTAGTCATGGTTGTAGTAGGCGTGATGTAGTGAAGCAGAACACATGTGAGGACAATTGAATTGTATTTAGTACAAAATTACAAAGTTACTAGATAAATTGAAAAACCATATAGTAAATCGTTAATTTGCAACATATTAATGCATCATACCAAACTGGACTGTTTCTGTTGCGAACATCAATCCATTGTCTTACATTATATTGTTCATGCGTTTTCTAACAAAGTGCATTGTGTTGTCGCCCTTCATTTCGTGATCTTCCTGCATCTTCTGCTGCCAGACATTGCGTTTTTAACTCTCGTCATATACTACTTACATCGATATAATTAGCACGCACCACAATGGTAGTAGTAGCCGTGTGGTACTAGTTGTAGTATGTTTATGAAAAGCCTAAAATGAAAAATATTCAAGAGGTCAACGCCCAACTATTTATAAAACTGGTAGACTTATTTTGACAATCTAGTTACTAATTCAAAAGAAAAAAAAATGGAAGTATATTCTTCTATACTCATTTCTATAAATAAACATAAATAACCATCTGTTCAGGTGTATAGAATAAGAGATTTTGTCTATTCACATTAAAAATGAAAAAAAAAGTTTTTCTATTGTTTGAATGGTATGAATAATTGTGGCTTTGTTTTACTAGGTATTTAATTAATCAAACAAAATTGCTAAATCGTAGATGCACACTGCTGAGGAGTCTCATAATAGGACGAAACAGCTGTCAAATGCTTCCAGGTTTTCTATGGTGGTCTAGTTTCAATTGACTCATGATTTCGACTAATAAAATTACTATAATATCCCCAAAAATACCTTCTGATACTAATCAACATATTCGCCTTAGTGACTAGCTTCAAGAGGTTTTTCCGAGTCTCAGTGAGAAGCAGTGATCAGTAGAGTTCAACTGGGTCTGTTGTGAGATAGTAATTCACTGAATACATAGATTAACGGTGACTAATTTTCGTGGATTAGTTGAAGTTAGGCATTAATACCTTTGGGTACCGGCTCTGTGGTCTAGAGATTAACCGTTCTCGCACGAGAATGCTATCTCCTGGATTCGAATCTGGCAAGACAGGATAGTAGGACAAAATATCCGTTCAATACTTTCAGGTTTTCCATGGTGGTCTATCTTCAATCGACTCATAATCTCAACTATCTAAATAATTTTCTGTTTGTTAGGTTAAATGTGAATTATAAAGAAACTAATCAAAAGTTATTATTCAAACATCGATATACCTTATACTTATTCAAATAAGAGAAGTACATTCAATAGTTTGATGAAGAAGTTTGAATAAGTTTTCATGTAGGAATCATTAAGAAGTCATATTGATCAAAATCAATCATCATGTCTGTAACATGATCCCTAAATTGTTTTTTTTGAAGCTTACAAACTTAAAAGTCAGTCATAAACCAACATTGTATGGTGAATTAATAAGAAAATAATTGTGTTTACTAACTACTTAAAAGGCGATAACTTAATTCAGCTAGAATATAATTTACGGCAAAACCAATTAAACAGAAGATAACAGGTTTTTGATGCTGGACATTCTCAAGGTCACTACAGCACCTTTCAAAGATCACCCATAACTTATAATCTCATTGTATAGTGCTTGAAATAGAGTTCGATTTGTTACAAATGGTTTTATTCATTATTATATTTTTGGTACAATATAGAATTCTCAGCACAAAGTCTTTCAACAAGTATCCATTTCTAATATCTCCCTCAGGATTCGAATCTAATACCATTCTCTTTAAAAAAAGAGATTTGACAGTTTTATAAAAATATTAATGTTCAATAACCAACCTAACGACACATATTCGTGTCGGATAGAGACAGGTATCTACTTCAGTACAATAGAAAATGGTCAAGAAATTTCTTGGATTAGTCGAAGTTAGACATTAACACTGTTGGATATCAGCCATCTCATACACGAGATCGAAGACTCAGGGTTAGAATCTCGTGAGGTGGGATCGTGGATGCGCATTGTTGAAGAGTTCCATACTTGAACGAAACGGCTATCTAATACTTCCAGACTTTCAATGGTAGTCTAACATCAATCTCTACAATCCCTATACTAAAAAAGCTATATGTTTACTAGATTAAATGAGTTAAATGAATTCTCTCTTCAATCACTACATTCATTATACTCTAGAAAGTTATTACCAGAGATAATCAACTCTATAGATGAATAATGAGATTTATTAAGGATCAATTTTAATAAGAGTTTAATCCTAGTTAAAATCACTTTTTTTAAAATAGAACAATAATCCATAGTTTTATATTTATATTTGAAATTTAAATTATTTTAATGTTTCGTCCAGTTAACTTGTCTAGACTTCTTCAGGGTAATAACAGGAATTAAAGATCATCAAAGATATATGGAGCATTTAATAATCAAATCAGATACTATGTTAATCTAATCATATTTACATGTTAACTTTAGTAAATAGAATGATTATGATGGGAAAATAAATGACTGAATGAATCGTGTGTATGTGTGTGTCTTTCTGTTTGTTTGTATGTGTGAGATTGAGTTATTAATAGTTAATATTAGGTGTTAATATGTTTTTATATATGAAGGAAAAAAAGTGCAAATTGAAGGTTGAATAAATCGGAAATAGCGTTACATTCGTTGGAAACAGGATACATAATTAATTATGAAGGGACCAAAATACTTCAGAAAGGTTTTAATATTCATGAAGGAAGCGCTACATATATGGGCGAACAAGAACAGAAAGGATGGTATTCAACTAGTATCTACTTGGCAAATATTCGTTAACAAGTAATTGAACTCATTCTTTATCCAACCTATTTATTTCGCATGCATCATTATTTTGAATGAAATTAATGTAGGTTATTTTAGTAGTACAATTATGTGCATTATTGGTTTGAAATTAGGGTTTTCTAATTCCCCTAGGTTCACCCTCCCTATCCATCAAGCCGTTTAAAGCATTGGACATTCGATTTTAAACCTTTCATTTTAGTAAACAACACCCTCGCCACGAGAACGCAGTGAGTAGAACTTCCCTGTTAGTGGTTGTATGCACGTATCCATGTGAAAACATTTAGAGAGAGAGAGAGAGAGACAGAGTTGACTCTCTCTACCCTCAGCCGTATCAGAGCATTTGGGGGCAAGTATAAGATAAGTTCAGTATCTAAACAGATACACAAATATAAAACAGTTATATATAGTTGTCAAAGAGTTTAAAACAGTTCGTTCAGTGTTATATTTATACAATGCATAATACCTTATAATTCAAACCATGAGTTATTATGATTTAATGGATAAAAATATAACTAAGTAAGTCCTTTCTAATGTTTTTATTTCCATCTATTACACTCTTTATGTTTGTTTCCTACATCTCTTAAATTGGTTGAATTTAGACATTAACACCATTGGATGGCGGCTCAGTGGTCTAGTTGGCTAAGCGACTGGTGCGAGACTGACAGATCCTGGGTTCGAATGTCGCGAGGTGCAGTATCGTGGATGCGAACTGCTGAGGAGTCCGATAGTAGGACGAAACGGCAGTCCAGTGCTTCCAGGTTTTCCATGGTGATCTATCTTCAATTGACTCATGATTTCAATCTGTGAACTTTCTAAAATCTCCACAAACCTCTTCTGATAATCTTTTAAATAGTTTAATTTATTCAGTTCAACCTTTTTTCTTTTTTTCTTCTTCTTCTTTAAATAAGTGAAAATATTGTGAATTTTTGTAAATATTATTTTCTCAAAGCTGTCAGTAATATTATTAAATTAACTTGTTTTTCTTTGCCCTCTCTCTTCATCTGAATTAAATCTGACTCACGCATTACACATTTCAATCTTGAATCATTGCCGGATATTATTAATTTCATTCTGTATTTATTTGAATGATTGATTGAATATTAATTCATTCTTAATGTTTTCTTTCCTTTATTTTTTGATTTCTCTTTTTTTTTCTCTGTTAGAGAAGTAATTCATATCATATATAACATGGAAGAAATATTAGCTGAATTTGTCGATTTACAATTTTATTGGTTGATAAATAAGAACACACTAGTTTTAAATGAGCATCCTGAATGCCCTGGTACGTCTGAGAGTGGTGAGAGTTAGGAATTCGTCTTGAAATGCCCTCACATGACCATGTGTATAGTTAATGTCAGGGAAGCTCTACTTATTGCTTTCTCGTGAGAGTAGTGTTGTTTACCGAATTGAGAGAACGAAAAGCGAATGTCCGGTGCTTTAATTGAGTTAGTGGATACAAAGAGTCCACCGAGAAAAGTTGGAAGACCTTGATTCTAAACTAATAGTGCACGTTGGATACAGGATCCTGAAGGAACAAATAGAGTATGAACCAATTATTGGTCACCGGCTACCAATGGACTACATCTCTTAAAGTTGCTCCACTACCTTGTGGATAAGACATTTAGGTTGAGGGCTCCAAATGTGGCTTCGTAATAAAATAACCTGCTTCGGTTTAGGAAACCGGGTAGTATCATATCCCTCACACAAATGAAATGATTTATTTGGCACATATGTATTTGATACCTCCTTGTACCAATGTTTATGTGTTCAGATAAATAAATAAATTTAAACGAGTTTAATCTTTGTGCTGAATACCTTGTGTATCAGTGAATCATATTCTCTAAAAATATAAGAAAGTTATTCTTTATTCTGATGCCTTTTTTCTGTCTTTTGTTAGAGGTTTATTAAAGGCATGAAATCAGTATAGCTTTTTTCAGGAAGTGTTTGTCAACTGATTATACTATTTACGTCAGTTTCGACGTTAAATCACAATGGGACAGGAATTAAACAATAAACTGCCATTCCTGAATGTATTAATCACCAGAACCGACACAGGAAACCTGGAGATTCAGATATATCGGAAGGCAATTCATGCAAAACAAGTTCTTGATTACAATATCAACAACCCAAGAGCACACAAAATCAACTGCGTACAAACTTTGTTTAAGAAGGCGAGAACACACTGCAATACACTTGCAGCGCGGAAAAATGAAGAACAATACCTGGAGACTATCTTTCAAAAGAAAAACGGCTACTTAATCAACTTCATCAAAAAATATCAACCAAACGCATCAGCAGAAGCAAAATCAAGTACAGAAATCAACAAACGGATCATCCTACCATATGTAAAAAGCAAATAAGAAATTATAACGAAACTGTTGAAGCCGTTTGGAATTGATGTAGCACACAAACCAACAACATCACTTCAATCAATCCTATGCAAAGCAAAGGACGAATTGACAAAAGGAGAAAAACCAAACATCATCTACAAAATAAACTGTTCCAACTTCAGAAAACACTACTTCGAACGAAATGGACACCCTATTCATCTACGCCTAAATGAACATCAATTAGGGGTCAAACGACATGATATCTCCTGGCTTATACCAGTGCGTGTGGACAATTGTGGACACACATTTTACTGGGAAAATGTGGAGATCATGGATAGAGGCAATTCTAAGAACACCAGAAGCTTGGCACTCACGTCAATCAGCAATTAACAAACACATTGAAATCGATCTAATTTATCAATCAATCAGAAAAATTATAAACAAATATAGGACCAAGAATCAAGTTAATAATGGAAGATGCAATCAAAATAAAGAAGTAAACGATCACAAGTCAAAGGTCAATTATAATCAATCAAGATCCAGATCTACAGAATAAGTTGTTAGCCATATAAAGAGAAATTCAAACACTTCACTTCTACTTGAAGTTTTTGCTGATGATGTTGTTCAGAATAACAATGAAAGCTCTATGATCAAATCATCCAGCTCAAAGAACAAAACTTCATCAAAATTCACATCAACAAATCATTTCTTTCCGTTAACTTATACACAAAGATTTTCTCTTAACATATTTTATTTTAGTAAATGTGAAATAATTTCATGACATGAATATATTTTAAATATTAAATAACGGACGTGATAGGATCGTGAATTCTCACTGCTGAAGAGCCCAATACTAGGACGAAATGACTATCTAGAGCTTCCAGGTTTTCTTTGATGGTCTAACTTCAATCGACTCATGAATTCAACTACTAAAATTAACTAAAATTTCTAAAAAAACCCCCCTCTTTCTAATACATAATAAGTATTTATTAAAATCCAACTTAATAAATTCATCAGTAAATTACTATTCATTTAATCGTAGATAATTTAAATGAATAATGAAAGCTTATTTACTACTTGAAGAAATTATATTCCTTCTAAAACACTTGACCATTTACTAATCCCGTTCACACAATAAGTCCAATAGAATCCAACAGAATACAAAAGAAAGACAAAGAAATTGGCCCTTCAAACCCTTTTTTTTATAAAAAAAAACAAAACAAGAAATTCTATTCATTCAGTAGTATGTATCTACCTCTATTTGAAATTAATAAGATGAGTCACTATCTACCTTATCAGTGAATAGAATATATTCCCACTTCATTTTTATAGAATATAATGAATAGAGAAAATGGGAGGACATAGTTTTCTCTTTTCTTTCTTTTTCTTTCTTTTTCCCCTTTTTTTTCTTTTTTTTTTGATACCCACAACTTAATTGTCTACTTTGTCTATCATATTATAGTAGTAGTAATATGAACATTATGATCATTATAATGACATTAAGTATCATTAAAATTTACTACAGATAAAATGGCGAAAAGACTGATGTCATTTACACGATATACATATAAAACCTACATTATGTTTTGTTTCTTTAGCCTAAGGGTAAATTGTTTTATATCTAATGAAATGTGTCAATGAAATGATTTTATTCGTGTGTGTGTGTGAGTGAGGGTGCAGTTTTTATGACCTAGAAAAAATGTATTCAAGAGAAATATTTAAGATAATGGTACTATTTATTTATTGATACTTATAGTCTATTTGATGAATGTATTCTTTTAAGAGTAGTTCATAATGTGTATACATGACAGAGTGAATACCTGGATAACTGGTAAAAAAACAAACAAATAAACAAATAAGCAAATATAAATGCACTTACTTGCTTACTTACTTACTTACTTAGTAACTAACTAACTAACTAACTAACTAACTAACTAACTAACTAACTAACTAACTAACTTACTTACTTACTTACTTACTTACTTACTTACTTACTTACTTACTTACTTACTTACTTACCTACGCCTGTTACTCCTCGTGAAGGAGAATAGGCCAACCACCAACATACTTTATCCAACCTTGTCCTGGGCAATCCTTTCCAGCTCCTAACAGTTGTTATTTATCCTTTTCATATCTGTTTCCGTTTCCCAACCTAATGTGTTCTTAAGCATTCATCTTCTCCGTTTCGCTTCACGATTCCAGGTCAGAGCTTGCCTCGTGATGTAGTTTGATGATTGGCGTAATGTATGTCCTATCCATTTTCATCGTCTTTTCTGAATTTCCTCTTCAGCTGGAAGCTGGTTTACTCTCTCCCACAGAAGGCTGTTGCTGATTTTATCCGGTTAACGGATATTAAATATCTTGTGTAGACAACTATTTATAAATACTTGTACCTTCTTGATCATTGTTGTTAAAGTTCTCCAAGTTTCAGCCCCGTACGGTAGAAATATAATCGATAAAACTGACATATATATATATATATATATATATATATATATATATATATATATATATATACCGTAGTGAAACAGCAGAAGAAATAAAGCGGTTTCTAAACAAGCATGTGACACCATAAGATCGACATTAGTGAAATTTAAGGATAGGTTACCAAAAGAAGAAGAACAAAATATTGTCTATGAGATCAACTGTTATGATTGTAATGCAGCTTCTATGGGAGAAACATCCAGACAATTGAATGTAAGATTGAAGGAATATAAACAATGTTTAAAAATGTTCTCAAAATCCTCAGTTGACTTAAAGGAACTTGAGAATAAGTTTGCTATAGCGTTACATGCATTGGAAACAGGACACAAGATTAATTTTGAAAGGATCAAAATACTTCAAAATGACTGACACTGGAAGCGTTGTATTTATAGGCGAACAAGAACAGCCTGAACCGAAAGGATGGCATTCAATTAGCGACTATCTGGTAAATATTCGCTGACAAGTAATTTGGACCCTTTCGTTCTTTATTCAACCTGTTTATTTCACATGCATCATTATTGTGACTGAAATTAATGTGGGTTATTTTAGCAATACAATTAAGTTTTTGATGATTTTCATTTGACATGCACATCGATGATTCAGAAACAATTTATAAACCTTGAACTTGCACTTTTATTTATGTATTCCTTCATATAAAACATATTCACACTGTGGTGTGTGCCACTTAAATTGACATAAGTAGTGTCTGGTGTTAGTCGTGAACGGAAGGTCTGGAAGCAGAGAGATAAGAGGATCGAACAGTAAATAATTGAAACAGAATGCAATTTGTATGAAAATGCAAGAACAATGAAGTCTGAGTCAATTTGAGTCAATTGGTGGACATTTTGCAAATTCAGCATATACTTTATGATTGTTAAATTTTATTAACAAGTCTTGTAATTTTGTCTTAAATACATTCGATTGTCCCCACCCGTGTTCTGTTCACTACAACACCAGTGGAGTTCAACCGTGTCAGTTGTGAGATAGTAACTCATTGATGACAATGGTGGGTGTGTGGCTCAATTTCGTGGATTAGTTGAAGTAAGACATTTAAACCGTTGAATGTCGGCTCAGTGGTCTAGTGTCTAGGTGCTCGCGCTCGAGTCCAATAGGCCCTGGATTCGAATCCTGCGAGGTGGGGTCGTGGATGCGCACTGCTGAGGAGTCTCACAATAGGACGAAACTGCCGTCCAGTGTTTCCAGGTTTTCCATAGTGATCTAGCTTCAATCGACTCTTGCTCATGATCACAACCATTGAAATTACTAAAATCTCCACAAAACCCCCTTATGATAATAACTAATAACTTAATCTTGCACATACATACGTACACACACATACAATCCGCTTTCAGCCATTTCTTTCCACGCCGTGAACTTTTCACATGATCACCATGGAACTGACTCATGTTATCCAATTTACAAAAATCGGCATTTAAATGTGATTGTATTACTACGGGTTAGATGGTGTATGTTAATGATGTTGACAGATATAAGTATTATGTATCAAAAGATAAAAAATGCTTGGAAGTAGAAGGTTCAGAAGATCGAAGAAAAGGGAACAAGAACAAAGAGAATGATTACTGTGGAAATGAAGAAGCAATGAAGTCTGAGACGATTGATTAACATTTTGCAAATGAAGTATTTACTGTATAGTTCTCAGATTTTATTAAGATGTTCTGTAATTTGGTTGGAAGAAAGTTAGGGGAGGTCACAAAAAAAACGTGGCATCACAACTTGAAATCACTAACTTCTAGTCTGAGCCATGTTAGTAGATGCAAACTACTTGATTGAGGTCCGCATGACTGTCGTAACCAATGGTTGGGGACTCGGAGTGACATGTCTCAGAATCGATCAGAATGGTGTAGGTGTATACACTTTCTGTCTTCCTTTAAACTAAGAGATTAAAATTATGTTATATCTCTTTTCCTACGAACTAATTCTTTCTTACTGTACTATATCCTTATATGCAATCTTTGTTTTATATATTACTACCATTGACTTAACTACTCCCATGAATCCGGTGTTCATCTTTCTGTGCTAATGCGGTATGGCAACTTGGACCGATGCATATATATGCCTGATCCTACGTTGTAGATGATTGACTGACTGACTGGCTGACTGTAATCTAGTATTCAAATACATTAGTAGATTGTCTCTACTTATGTTCTCGTTCACTACAATCCTGCTGATCTAAAACCCTTCAATCACGAAATAATCTCATTAAATTATCAAGATCATTTTTTGATTAGAAAAATTAAATAATGATCTTATTAAAAATCATATAAAACAAAATAAATGATCCAATATTTCATTATATATTTTCTCCTTTTCTTTTAAAAAGAAGTGTAGAGAAACTCACTTGTTATTGTTTGCTTGTATCTACCCATTGGTGTTTAGGACTGCAATTGTTCAATCTCTTTTTGACATCTATGCATCCTGTGTGAATTGCCTCGAAATCGTCTTAATTCACAAGCTTTCTAAGCAAAGATGAATAGTGGCTAGCAGTGAAATTCAAGACGCACGTTTCGTCTCATTTGAGACTATCCATCTTTGCTTAAAATATTTGTGAGTTAAAGCTATATCGACGCATACGATGCACATATACCAATAAGAGACTGATCGATTGCAGACATAAACAACAATGGAAAGATTTAGGTAAACAACACCAAGTGAACATAAACTTCACACGATTGAATAAGCAAGTGGTTATCAGGACTCAGTGGATAACGCGATGGCATTTGAAGCGAAGATTAAGGGGTTCGAGTCCTAGAATGAACATCAATTCTGAGATGCAAGTACATCTAGCTGACAAGTCGCAAATAGGATGAAACGTTCGTCCTGGATTCCACTTCCAGCTACTATCCACCTTTGCTTAGGATGGGTAGAGATTCTGTGTAAGTTTTTGAAGTACAGTTAACATTTGAAAGTATTCCAGATCAGATATTCACTTTGCTTGTAATATGAATTAATTGAAGTAAGATTTTAGTTTAAAAAAACACTAAAACATAAATTGTCTAATTACATGACAACAGGCGAAACAAGAAAAATGAATCAAAACACACTTCATATTGATTCATTTCCATCAATTAAACTTATTCTTTCAACATCATTAAACTCATTCAACTATATTTTTCTAAATAGTTGACTTTATGAGTCCATTGAAGCTAGACCATCATTGAAAACCTAGAACCACTGGATAGCCATTTCATCCTAGTATAAGACTCTTTAACAATGACCATCTATGATTTCGCCTCTCGAGATTCGATTAAAATAATTGTTTTGTTATTATAATACAATAAAAGAGATTTTAAATGGCATAAATGTTGTGTACTACTCATAAGTTTAACATTAGAAGTGAATCAATTTGCTTATTTAATAAAACGATATATCCGGAAACTGTATAGTGTAAAAAAAATTTCCCTATAGGAGGGAGGGGGAGCAAATAACATCAAATACAATTGTTGATGAGTTGTAACATTTTTTTTCCAACTCCGCCAGTAGCACTTCTAGAGTTACTGCCGGTCCCAAGCCCGGGTAAAGCAGGAGGGTTGGGCATGGGATTAGCTAAAAAAACGCTTGCCAGAAAAAATAATTCAAACCATTTTAACTCTGCTCTGGGAGTTAGAAGGTCTTCTTTTAGAAGAATTATGACGCTTCATGGTGAAAGCCGAGTTCCTTCGGAAGCCACGAGGCCGATGCCCCTTCTAACAACCAGAGCAAAAATTTTTGTAGGTTCATGGAACGTTCGAACAATGTGGGAGAGCGGGAAAAACAGTCAAATAGCAACGAAAACTTTTTTTTGTTGAAATTTTCTCATTTTTACCCATTTTGTTGTCTTCGTGTTATTTATGCATACTTTTTCGTAGTTGTAATAAGTATTCACAAAGTAGTACCCTAACAGTTATGAATAGAGTGTTATTACTGATCACTCTCTTCTTTTAATTTGTAGTTTATTTTTTTAATAACCCAACTTACCCACTTCAATCCAAGTACTAATGTGGTTCACGAGAACACATGTGGGAATAATCGAATGCACGTAATCAGAAAGTTACAAAACATTTCAGTAAATGCTGAGAACCATATAATAAATACTTAATTTGCAATATGACAATCAATCGTATCAAACTTGACTGTTCCCTATGTGAATATCAGTCAATCGTCTCATAATTGAATGTTTCTGCATTTTCATACCAATTGCTTTCTGTTCCCATCCTTTCTTCCTTGATCTTCTTGAGTTTCTGCTGTTAGACATTTAATTACTTGCCAGCGTTATATACTACTTATAACGAGATAAGTAGCACACACCTTACTAGTACTAATATAAGTTATTGTCTTGATTATTACTTCAAGTTTAATTTATACAAAACAAAAAATCGAACTCATAAATTTTATCGTTTACTTACCTTAGGTAATTCCATCATTTTCAGAACAGGTTTTGTGGAGATTTTAGAAATTCCACTGATTGAAATCATGAGTCAATTGAGGAGATATCAACTCACTGAAGACAATGGTGTGCGGTGCCGCAACTTCGTGAATTAGTTGAAGTTACACGTTAACACCGTTGAATGTTGGCCAACTCAATGGTCTAGTTGGTTAAGCGCCTGGTGCGAAACTGATAAATCTTGGGTTCGAATCTCGCGGGATGCGGGATCGTGGATGCGCACTGCTGAGGAGTCCCACAATAGGACGAAACGGCCGTCCAGTGCTTCCAGGTTTTCCATGGTGGTCTAGCTCCAACTGACTCATGATTTCAATCAGTGAAATTCTACTATTTATTCATTATTATTTGTAAAAAACATTTTTCAAATTTATTTTTCCCGGTTTTTGTTCAATTATCAATTCATTTCTATTAGAATATAAACAACAACTAGAAACTACATGATTTAGACAAAATTAATCTAGTAATCAGTCAACCATATATTCGTGTATTCATTCATTCATTCATTCAATCATTCATCAATATGCGTATTCAGTTATAATATAAAAAAAGAAACAAATTCCACGAAAATAGGATTATTATCGTTACTATTTTTTTTTTATCGCATCAGTGATTAATGATTAGAGGGTGTATTTTCTCTAAGGGGGGGGAGGAGGAGGGGAAACAGTATTCTATCATAAAATCACTTTATGGGGCTAACAATGAAAATGAATGAATACAAGAGAGTGGATAATTTCAGTTGTAATATGCTTATCAATAATCAATCATTTATATTAAATATTAAGAAATATAGATGAAGATCATTGCTTTTAGATAGAAAAGGTCATATTTACAATATTAATTAAACTTCAATATAGTCTTATAACTTACAAGCACTATCAGTGATATCTCCTTCATTCTATTTGTCCTAATATTTCATCTTTAAGTTCATTAATAATGAGCAAACGATAATTATTGGTCATATGGTATATTCGAGAAAAGTTTCCATCCTAAAATGGCTTTGTATTGTTTTTAGTTAAATCAAAATGTTTATATATTTAATTATCAGAAAGGAGTTTTGTGGAGATTGTAGTAATTTAATAGTTCAATTCCTGAGTCAACTAATGCTAGATCACTATGGAAAACTGGCTGTTTCGTCCTAGTATGGGAATTCACAGCAGTGCGCATCCACGATTCTGCGTTCAGGATTAAAACACAGGATCTATTAGTCTCGCGAGCGAAAGCTTAACATTGAAATTATTGAGCCAGCATCCAACGGTATTTTTAATCGTTTTATCAAAGATATCTAGGTTGCAGCAAAATAATAATCTAACGTTATTTATTCACCAACAAAATACTGTATATATTTTGATAGTAAAATAACTAAGCTTTCATTTTATAGGATCTTAGTGGTGTTAGAGGTATGAGGGCGGTTATCACTTTCCAGTTGCCCACATCGTGGAAGGGCTCTTCTGGAGGTACTTGAAAATAAAATTGGGTTAGGGGTGGTCGTAGTGACCCGATAGCTTGCCCGTAGTGCCCAGGAGACAACTGCTTGAAGTCGGTTATACATGACCTTTTGGTAAGTAGTTTTCGTGTCAGATCCGTACTCACTGGAACCTTATCTCCGAAGACGGATGTCCACGGGATAAGGCAAGATGTGCATTTTTAATACCGACCTTTTCCAACCACACCCTTCCTTTGTGGGAAGGCGGCAATGCTGTTATGCTGGTTGTCTGAAGGAAACACCTTACTTCCGTCACACCTCTGTACAGTCAGCAGTACGACTTCGCCCTCAGACATTGGGTTTGTTGCTTTTAACCTAACCGCTCTTCAAACAACCTGTCTGGCACGGCAGGATATTGAGGAATGATTGTTCCAGCCAGTATAGCTCGATCGGTTCATCACGATAGGCAAGCCCGACCGCCACATCAAGGTAGCAGTAACAATCGGGATTTCGTAGGATAGAGTTCCAAAACTTGTTAAAGATTATATCCAAACACTTTACATCAAACGATCTCTCGTGTTAAAGTCTTTGAAGTCTAGGGTTCATATCTTGTCAAGATTGTGGACTTAAACTTCTATAAAATCTCATATTAGAATAAAACATCTGTCTAAATTCCTATAATTTTAAACGGTACTCAGACTTACAAATACCATCTACAAATCTAACAAATATTCATAAAATCTGTAAATCATACGTAAATATCAATTAAACCTAACAAACACATTATCATACTCCAATTCAAATGGTGTTGTTTTACTTGTATTTTCCCATTGTTATTTAGGACTACAGTTAATCAGTCTCTTATAAGCAAATGTGCATCCTGTGTGGATTACCTCGATATAGCCTCAAATCACAAACATTTTAAGGAAAGATGGATCGCAGTGCCGAGTTGATGTTTACTCCGGGACTCAAACCCAGATACATCTAGTTGACGAGTTCCAAATAAGACGAAACGCGCGTCCTGGATCCCACTACTAATCACTATCCATCTTTACATATTATCATACGTTTAATTTTATATTCTTTACTATATTTTATTACAGGAATATATATATATGATAGACCAAAATTTAAATTTAATAAAACCTCATTTAGAGTCAAACGTTTATGCCCAAGTAATATACATACACTGAATCAAACTAATCACATATATATAACTGATGTACATAGATATCTAGAATACGTCATCCTAGTAAGTACATCTAATGAAATAATCTCTATTCTCTTTCTCTTCTTTTTTTAACTTTTAAAACATAACTATCTCATTATTTTTCATTATCTTTGACATTTTTATAATAAAAAAAGATGAATAAACATTACTCTTTAATGTTCCATTTACATTGTTACTCTAGTTACGCAGAACATCGGTAATGATGCGGTATATTACTCTTATTATTATCACCATTAATATTATTATTACTATTACTAATATTATTATTATTACTATTATTATTATTATTATTATTATTATTATTATTATTATTATTGGGATGGATACAAAATATGTATCATAGTTACAACAACAAGAACAAAAACAACAACAAAAAAAATTATGGTTACAGTTTCTAATTGAAAGTATTTTCAACAAATTTTTATAGATGACATTTCTACAATATTGTACTTTTATCAAAGGGAAACCATTTACTATTTACATATATTTATACAATTTATATAGACAATATAAATTTATGATTATGATTATTATTATTGTTAGAATTAATCCTATTTCATTAATCATTGTGTTCTAAACGATTTGACATCATGCTGTATGATATTTAAGTAGATGAATCTAATTGGCAAATACTTCTATGTTGTTTACCATCTCATAACAACAAGATGTATAGATGTATATGTTGAAAATAATGAGAAAAATTATACTTTAAATGGGATATTTAAACTTCATCATGTAAAGTTGATATAAGAAAAATGTAAAGATATTTCGATGATAAGTTTACTGTATTATGGACATCGGGGTGGTTACTCTAATTTCTACTGATTGATCAACTTCAGATATCCCAGTACGACACCATTACTGTTTTCCTCAATCTTCAATATACCAGAAAATGAACCGTAGATGAAAATTGTTTATGGGGTCAGGAGAAGAATAAGAATTTACAGACAAATGCATATTTATACAGTTAGGACTACCGTGAATATTGACCAACAGGAACATGACATGTGAAATAATTATTGACTAAGAGGAAAATGACACCATTTTACGTTTAACAGGATAATTTTTGAGATATTTTTCTGTATATCCCAACATACTGATACTGTTCATAAGAACTTGTGAACGTGGATCCTAGTATTAATCTATGATATAATGATACCTTTAATGAGAGAAATATGAATTATCGATCTGTACGAGAAGTTTAAACTCTTTATCAATTCTTCTTTTTTCCCAGTTCAGCCTATTAAATTCAGAACATCATTCTTATCATCCGTGGTATGAATCATAGATTTTAAATAAACTGGTTTTATATATAAACCAAGCAGACTACATCACACCATAAAATAGGAAACAATATTTGTATAAGATTTAGCCAAAAAAGGCTGTGAATGTGGGAGACTGTAGTTGATAGACTAAGTATAACTCAAGAACAGTAAATCGTATATTAATGGTTAAAATAAAGCTTATAATAGGAGGGATATAAATACATGTAGTTTGGTTATTTAACAATTATAAATTAAACATGTATGTATAGTATAAATCCAGAAATGAGGATTTAAGAACCTTTACATATCTAAGCAGCACCATCGATGAAAACTGTGGATCCGATGTAGATGAGAAGACGCGAATCGGCAAAGCAAGATCAGCATATGTACAAGTGAAGAACATCTGGGACTCAAGACAACTCTCAACCAAAACCAAAGTCACAATTTTCAACACAGATGTCAACACAGTTCTACTGTATGTGGTGGAAACTTGAACAACTACGAAAGCCATCATTCAGAAGATACAAGTGTTTATTAACAGTTGTCTACGCAAAATACTTCGCATCCAATGGTCAGACACCACTAGACAATGACAACCTACTGTGAGAGAGAACAAACCAGATTTCAATGGGGGAAGAAATCAGGAAGAACTACTGGAAGTGGATAGAGGACATATTGAGGAATGCACCAAACTGAGTCACAAGGCAAGCCCTCACATGGAATCCTCAAGGCTAAATGAAAGAAAGAAGAAGACCATAGAACACTTTACACCGAAAAATCAAGAAAGATATGAGAAGAAGGAACAAAAATTGGATAGAACTAGAAAGGAAGTTCCAGGACAGAGTGGGTTAGATAATGCTAGTCGGTGGCCTACTCTCCATTGGGAGTAACAGGCGTAAGGAAGTAAGCAATTAATCAATAAATAAATTTCAACAATTACCATTTACTATTCTCGTCAGGATATATTACTTCTCTCCTTTATGATCAAGACTGAATAGATATTAAACTTATTCCATTCATATTTCACTTTATCAACTATTTTACCATCAAATTACATCCAATTTAAACAAGATGAATTAAAAAATAACACTATGTGAAATAACAAACTACAAATTTGATTTTTCAGTTCAATTTTTCCCTTAAAAAATTTATAAACGGAAATGAACAAATGGAAGCAGTGAAAAAACATAGTCAAATGATATCATTACTATTATTATTCATATAAGTAGTAGTGGTGCGTGCTACTTATATTGATATAAGTAGTACATGGCGCGAGTCAGGAATGTAATGTCCGGCAGCAGAAGATTGCGAAGATCAAGAAAGGTTCTTTTTTTCTTTCTGTAAATTGTTTTCTAAAATCAGAATTTATGGGAATGGGTTTTGTGGAGATTTTAGAAATTTCACTAATTGAAATCATGAGTCGATTGAAGCTAGACTATCATGGAAAACCTGGAAGCACAACTGACCCAGGTCAGTTGTGAGATAGTAACTCAGTGAAGGTAACGGTGAATGTGTCTCTCAATTTCGTAGATTAGTTGAAGTTAGACATCAACACCGTTGGATGCCGGCCAGCTCAGTAGTCTAGTGGTTAAGTGCTCGTTCGCGAGACTGATAGGGCCCGGGTTCGAATCCTGCAAAGCGGGATCGTGGATCCGCACTGTTGAGGAGTCTCATACTAGAACGAAACGGCCGTCCAGTACTTCTAGGATTTTCATGGTGGTCTAGCTTCAATTAACTCATTATTTCAACTAGTGAAATTAGAATTTATCACCTGGTTTTCACAATAAACTTTCATTTTTAGGCATATTTTATAGATAAAACATCGATTAAACTTAAGATTTTTATCGTTTATGTTGGATAATAATAATAATGGTAATAATAGCAATGTATGTACATACTAGATTAATATAAGTATAAAACAATGTACTTTTATGTATTAAGGCTATTTTAGTAAACAACTAAAGAAAGTAATTTGATCTTCTTGACATGTACAATTTAATTTGCACGACCTTAATCTATAATCGAGAGGCAAAACCCAACTCACACGTCCTCATCATGCCTCCTGGATAGTGGAACTCAATCCCATGAACTAACGTGAGCGGTAACCTGGGTTGTAGAGATCGGGTTAATCATTCATTCGACCGATACTCACCAACTGATTACAAAAACCACAAAGAATCACAACACAATTACTCAGGAATCGAAAAATGACAGAAAATTCACAAAAGTGGTGCATGGAATGAACGAGGTCGCTCCTTAACAGGCAAACTTCAGCCGATTTTAAAAACAGCTATTCAAGCCCCGGTAGTTGTATTGTGCTTTGATGTGGCCTGTTTCTCTTCAGAAGGGTTTACTAGGCTTCACCAACTTGTTTGACTGGGAGAGTAATCTGTAATAACAATAATCTTCAAATGATAGAATCTGAGACAAAGTTAGCTATTTGTTCAAAAGTAACTTGACTAAAGAGGATAGAACTGGAGCTCTTCTTGCTCTATACAATGAACTTATTAAAGTTAAAAATAGTAATCACTATATTTTGACTTAATGGCTACAATTATTATACCCATTGTGAGATCTTAAATCTCTGGGTTCGGCTTCATCTGACATATTGTAAGTGTACTACTAAAAAGTGGTGTGAAACTTTTGTTATCATCGTTCTAGCTGACTTGAACTTAACATTGTCGAGTTTTTGTTGTTGTATTTTTTATTCAAAAATCAATGTTACATGAACTCTAACGTTGACAAAATTCACGACTATGAAGTTAAATGATCTACAATTTGTTGTGAAACGATGTACAAATTTCGATCAATTCAAGATACAGTTTCTAAACATAAACCTGCTAGTTGAACAGAGAAAATTTTCTATAATAAACCAAAGAAAGTAGTAAATATGTAAGAATAAAACATATTTGGTTTAAGTTACATGTTTTCTGACTTATATCTATACATTTTACTTCGAATTGACCATAAATTGTTGTCAGTATGGGGTTGTAGAGATTGTTGAGTTTTAATCAACATCATGAACTGACAAATTTTAGACCACAATTAAAAGCCTGAAAGCATTAGACGACCGTCCTGTCTTAGTAAACGTCTACTGCTAGAGAAGATCTACTCATAGCCTTCTAGTGGTGGGGGTGTTGTTTACCAAATTGAGAGAACGAAAAGCGAATATCCGGCGCTTTAACAGGGTTGGTGGACATGGAGAATCCACCTAGTGGAGTTGAAAAACCCTGATTCCAAACCAAAGGTGCACATATGTTTCAGAATCCTGAGGTGACAAATGACGTAAGAACCTTCTCTTGGCCACCGTTTGTCATGAGACTGCATCTCCTAACTCTGCTGCACCGTCCTGTGGGTCGGACCTTTAGGTCAAAGTCTCTGGGGGCCGCACCCAGAGAAAACCACCTGCTTCGGTTTGGGCAGCTGGGCAGTGTCATAGCACCCACACAAATCAGTGATACATACTACTGGCCTCATTGTTATTGTATGACGCATATGTATTTGATGTCCATTTGTACCAATGTTTATGTGTTCAAATAAATAAATAATTGTCCTAGTATACGAGGAATCAGAATTAATCGAACGATATCAACATTAAATTTTTATCCGTGCAGGATTCTTAAACTTCA
Source organism: Schistosoma margrebowiei (assembly GCA_944470205.2). NCBI lineage: Eukaryota > Metazoa > Platyhelminthes > Trematoda > Strigeidida > Schistosomatidae > Schistosoma > Schistosoma margrebowiei. The sequence goes on along the minus strand of OX104026.1, from coordinate 39,582,551 downwards.
CTGTAATATCACAAATAAATAGACATTTTCAACATTAATTAATAGTTTATTTATTGATAATTTAAAATTTATTTTACAAGCAGAAATAATTAAATGAAATAACTTTTAGTAGTTGAATTCGTGAGTCAATCGAAGCTAAACCACCATGGAAAACCTGAAAACATCGGACGGCCATTTCGTCCTATTGTGAGACTCCTCAGCAGTGCATATTCATATTCCAACCCAGGACATATTAGCCTTGCTCTCGAACACTTAACCTGCAAACCACTGAGCTGGCCGGCATCCAACGGTATCTAACTTCAACTAATCCACGAAATTGAGAGATACATCCAACATTATCTTCAACAAGCTACAATCTCACAACTTTACTGGTCACTGCTTCTCACTAGAACTTCAGGATATACCTCTTGAATCCAATCACTAATGAGCATATATTGATTCATATCAGAAGGGGTGTTATGTGAGTATTATAGTAATAGTTGAATTCATGAGTCAACTAGAGCTTTATCAATTCCAATAGTGAAAATTGTAACTTGTAACTAGAGAAAAAGTTTACTTCATGAATCTTATGTTTAAATAATCAATATCCTTTTGGGGGGAGGGAGGGAGGGAGGGATGAAGGGTAACATTACATTTATATGAGGTTTTTCGAAGGAAAAAAAATGAAGAAAATAAAACAGTCCATCTTTATATATTGTCCTCCTAGACTATGGTACCATTTGTCCAATTACTTAGATACTTCATAATATTTGAAATTAAATATTTTTCTTTCTTTCTTTTGTTGAAAAATATACCATTAAAAAACTTTCTCTTGAGGAACGAAATAGTGATCTTATCCGATAAATCATAATGAAATAAATACCAAGCTAACTATTAACATTTTCAATGATCCAATTCTTAACTATAAAACTTTATGCAACAACCACAACAATAACGACAACAACAAAGACTCATTCACATTTCATGAAAGCAATTTGTTGTATTTAGAATTCACTCAGGTTTTGTTGTTGTTGTTGTTGATGAAGAAAAAAACATTTTTGACTGAAACATTCATTTAGGTTACCATGTAAATAGTTACTGTTTCAATCAATATTAATATGTGATATTTAAGTAGCTTATTCTACTCGTTTATATTAGTCAGTGTAATAAAGAAAAAAAAACAATTGACGGAGAAGATTTGGAAGATGTAAAAACCTTTACATATTTGGGCAGCATCACTGATGAACATGGTGGATCTGATACAGATGAGAGTGCGGATCGGTAAAGCAAGAGCAGTATATTTACAACTGAAGAACATCTGGGACTCAAAACAACTGTCAACCAACAACAAGGGCAGGATTTTCAATACAAATGTCAACACAGTTCTACTGTATGGAACAGAAACCTGGAAAACTACGGAATTCATCATCCAGAAGATACATGTGTTTATTAACAGTTGTCTACGCAAAACACTTCTGATCCGTTGGCCAGACACTATTAGCAACAACCAACTGTGGGAAAGAACAAGCCAGATTCCATTGGAGGAAGAAGCGCTGGAAATGGATATGACACACATTCGGGAAAGCATCAAACCTCATTACAAGACAAGCCCTCACATGGAATCCTCAAGGCTAAATAAAAAGAAGATGAAGATCAAAGAACACATTACGCCGGGAAATAGAGATAGACATGAGAAAAATGAACAAGAATTCTATTGAATTAGGAAAGAAGGTCCGGGACAGAGTAGGTTGGAGAATGCTGGTCGGCAGCCTATGCTCCATTAGGAGTAACAGGCGTAAGTAAGTAAGTAAGTAAGTAATAAAAGAAAAAAGCAAGTTTATCACATACGGAATCAATTTGAAATGAGTAAAATATTAGTAGATAGTTTATTGATATTTAATTACTTACTTACCTATACCTGTTAATCTTTATGGAGAAGTATAGTCCGACCACCATCATTCTCTAAACAACTCTATGCTGAGCGATCCTTTCCAAGTGTTTTCATTTTCTATTCATCTTTTTCATGTCTGATTCCAAGTCCCGATACAATGTGTTCCGTAGTCTTCTTATTTTCTGTTTCCCTTCAGGATTTCAAGTTTTCGTTTGTCTACTGATACTGTTTGATGATTTATGTAGTGTATGTCCTATCCACCACCAACGTGTTTTCCTAATTTCCTCCTCAGCTGGAAGTTGGTTTACTCTCTTCCACAGTAGACTGTTGATGATGGTATCCGGTCAACAGATATTAAATATCTTGTATAGACGATTGTTTATAAATACTTTTTTGATGATGATTGCAGTAGTTCTCAAAGTTTCAGCTGTATACACCAGAATTGTTTTGAAGTTCGCATTGGAAACTGTGACATTGATGTTGGTTGACAGTTTTTTAAGTTCCATATGTTCTTCGACAGTGGAATGTAATATTGCATAAATAATTTTACATTTCTGTAAAATGATTTTCGTTATTTTTTTATACCTTTATGTTAAGTAAAGTAACCTAAGAAATCCCCATTTAAATCTCTCACACTCGTTGTGTTTGAAACGTTTTTGAACCTTCACGATGATTAACAAATGTATTTCTTATTATGATTAATTATTAGCCGTATGTTAATACTAAACAAGTGTTAACCGTTTACAATCACCAGTAGATATGTTGACAAGTGATTGATCATTGAATAGTGACAGATGTCATATCAGAAGGGATTTGCGGATATTTTAGAAATTTTCACAGATTGAAATCATGAGCCAGTTGAAGCTAGATCACCATGGCAAACCTGGAAGCACTGGACGGCCGTTTCGTCCTATTGTGGGACTTCTCAGCGGTGCGCATTCACGACCCCGCGGGATTCGAACCCAGGACCTATCAGTCTCGCACCATATTTGTGAAGGTTTTATCTAAGAAAGGATGCGTTTGCATTTTTTTCATACCCTGTGATTGAAAATTCTATCCCATATACAAGAACAAATGTAGATGAAGACAGCTAAAGTAGCAGCATCGTCTGGATCAGTAGTCATCAACATACACAAACGAAAAAGTAATATCTTCAAATACAACACTTAGAACACCAACTCAATCGCACTTAATAGAGAAACTCTGGGAGATGTGGAATCTTCCACGTCCCTTGGAATCATCATCGATTAACAAGGAGGATCAGATGTAGACTTAAGTGCTATGATTGGCAAAACAAGGGGTGCATTCCTACAATCGAAGAACATCTGGTATCCAAAACAGCTGTCGACCATCATCAAAGACACAATCTTCAATGCCAACGTCAAGGAAGTCAGTTCTACTGTACGGAACTGAAACTTGGAAAACTACTACAACCATCATCAAAAGAGTACAGCTTCCTATAAACCATAATCTACAGAAGATACTCAATATCCGTTGGTCGGATAGCGTCAGTAGCAGCCTACTATGGAAGAGGACAAACTAACTTCCAAGTGAGGAGGAAATAAAGAAAATATGTTGATGATGGATAAGACATACATTACAAAAATTACCGAACTGTATCACGATTTAAGCCCTAACTTGGAATGCTGAAAGGAAGCAGAAAATTGGAAGGCTGAAGAACACACTACATTGAGAAATGGAAGCAGATATGTAAAGGATGAATAGAAACTGGAAAAGATTGCCCAGGACAGGGTTGAATGGCGAGTGCTGGTGGTTAGCTTATACTCCTCGACGAGGAGTAACTGGCGTAAGTAAGTAAGTTGTGATTAACAATAGATACATTGTAAATTAATAACTATAAATATAACAAAAACGTTTTATTTACCTACTTTGGTTTTCATTTTGTTACAGATATAAAAAAATCAAAAAATAAATTTGTTGTAAATACATGAAAATTTACTTAGTTAAATTGAGACAGAAATGTTTATTAAGCTGTACATGATGTATTTTTACAATAAAACAAGGGTTGAGATAATACCACTATTCAAAGGAACTCTTCAATTATATAATGATTATACTTCTCACTGAACCTGTATAAAAGCTTATTGATTAATATCATGAACCGATTGATGTTAGACCACCATTGAAAACCTGAAAGCACTGGACGGCCGTTTTGTCATATTGTGGAGCTCCTCAGTAGTGCGCATCCACGATCTAGCTCGTGGGATTCGAACTCAGGGCTTTCCGTGAACGCTTAACCTACTAGATCGCGGATGTGCACTGCTGAGGAGTCCCATAATAGGACGAAACGGCCGTCCAGTGCTTCCAGGTTTTCAATGTTGGTCTAACATCGATCGGTTCAAGATTTTTTTCTAATCAAAATCTAGTTGAAAGTATACCTAACTGATATCAGATTTCAACAGATTACATAACTCTACCAACCAATCTCTGAGTGTAACAATCGATAAAATTGTCGTTTTTTCCATGCTTCATAACTATGTTTTCACAAAATCAGAGTCTATGTAATATTGAAGCACGAAATAATGAACTAGTTTACATGCTTTAAAAGTATCCATTGAATTTTCATTTACTTCCAAGAAATGACTTACACTAAGTCACGAAACGTCACAACTATAATTTTCTACTCATTTGGATATCACAAAATTTATTTAAGTGACATCGTTTCCGGGTTGAAATATACTCAACGTCGCATCAACGTAGTGTGAGCCCGATGTGATCTCACTCTGATTTGATCGTTTGGTCTAAAACTGAGTTGTTTATCGATTGAATAATCTACGTTGAGTTCATTCGCCGAACGAATGAAGTGAGAAAGGGCTCACCACATTTGTGACCCTGCATCTGACTCCAATTCGATCGTATGGTGATTGTTATCGATTGATAAATCTCACCAATGCTCATATATAATTATCGAATTAAATTGCATCGGTGAATAACGGAACTAAATAAATCAAACACGAGGACGTATTTTGAATATGTATATTTCATGCAATCGTCGATCTAGACAGACGATTAGAAAAACAAAGAAAAGAGGAGTGGAACGAAACCAAGCGAACCAGAGATGGCATGTGAACCAACTCGATTTAGTCAAGCGTTAAACGATATTTATAGTCAGACAAAAGTAAGTAACAGACACGTGATAAGTAGGTTGAGCAATACACGTACACACAATCATATGAAAACAGTCACGGCTAATAAGCGAATAAGTGACAAGGTCAGAATATGGCTTGAGAAGAACGATTAGATCGATCTGTCCAGAAACTAGAATAACCTATGTAGACTTGAAATAGTACCAGCCACTACAAGCTAATATAATTATAGTGCTTAACGAAAGTGTTGAAGCACATAAGTTTAGCAACTAGAGTTACTTAGTTTTTCATTTCCGTCAATGTGATTAAGCGTTGGAATCACGAAAAGATCAGCACGAGATTCTGAAGTCCTTGACGAGGCGTTCACTATGTCCTAATTAAATGCAAGTGACTGTAAATCAATATTAAAAATCTGATTAACTACTGGTAATGTTTTTTTTGTCAGACAGCAAATCTCCTTATATAAGTTGCCGTAAAACAAGACGTAAATACACTAGAATAAATAAATGGAAGCAAACTAATTAATGTTTCACAATACGTTATTAAAGACATACTATGGTTTGCCGGAGTTGTAATAGCTGACCTAGTCTTTAACTAATATTCATGATGTCAGTAAATCACAGTTGCATAAATTTTTCTTTGCTCGAAAAGTCAAGTAATTTGTTTATTTACTTACTACCATTTGTTTATTTAGAATGGAATAGGAGTGAGCTCGCACATAGTTCCTATCAAACTGTATCGTCATCAGAAACTACAGTTGTTTTAAAGTCAGTTTTGAGGGATGAACAAATGACCAGGGAAGATTAAATTTATAAATATAAAGAAAAATATCTAACTGTCAGATAGTTGAATAGTGTGAGCTACTGATATCCACGTAAGTAGTATATAACGGTAGTCAAAAATAGAATATATTTCAGTGGAAGGTCAAGAAGTAAAGAACAGGAAAAGAAAGCGATTGGGTTAAAAATGCAGGTACAATGAAATCTCAGACGATGGATTGATATTTGCAAAACGAACAGTCAAGTTTGAGACAATTAATTGACATTTTGTAAATTAAGTATTTACTGTATGGTTCTCAGAATTTACTGAGATGTTCTGTAATTTTGTGTTTAAATACATTCGATTGTCCCCAGTCGTGTTCTTGTCCACTTGTTCAGTTGTACCACTAAAACATCAAAGGTTAAGGTAATTTATGTAGTAATCGTTTTCTCATCTTACTTCATGAAACACAAGATAGTTAAATGTAATGTCTAGTTTATTCATATTTATTATTTATTTTATTTTAACACGTAGATATTGGTACAAGGAGGCACCAAATACATATGCGCCATACAAATCTCATTTGATATGGATGAGGACTGTGATACTGTCCGGGTGCCCAAACCGAAGCAGGTGGTTTTCTTAGGGGGCCACAACCGGAGACTTCGACCTGAAGGTCTGATCCACAAGGCAATGGAACAACGTAAGGAGATGCAGTCCCATGGTAGCCGGTGACCAACGATTGGTTGATATGCCATTTGTTCCTTCAGGATAATTGACCCCATGTGTACCATTAGTTTGGAATCAGGGTTTTACGACTTCTGTCGGTGGACTCTCCATGTGTACCAACCCGGTTAAAGCGCCGGACGTTCGCTTTTCGTCCTCTTAATTTCGTAAACAACACGCCCGCCACGAGAAGGTAGTGAGTAAGACTTCCCTGGCAGATGCTATATACGCGTGGCCATGTGAGAGCATTTCGAGAGTTTATTTACAGGATATAGAAGACACAACTAAACTGATGTCGCCACTAATTATGTATTTCCTTTGTACTATATTCTGGAATTTATTAATATCTCTGTAGCAAATTTTCAGCAAAATTAATTTACGAATCAAGCTTGTTCGAAAAATGTATGTCTATTTTCTAAAATGTTGCCTCTTTTGTGAATCAGTAGATCAAATCATCCACGTAACATGGTCTGTATTCTTTAGTTGTTTTCAGAACATTGATTATATATAGATTGTAGTGTTGGTTACTATGTTAAGCCCATACAGCTTATTCTAGCTTCCGGACAGGTCAATTTATTCATTCTTCTTGAGTTAAATTTTAACCATGTTGATGATTCGCTTATTTAATCCCGACTGTTTTTTAAATGTGTGTACACTTCTTATCCTATTTATCACATGTCTGAAACTTATTTTTGTGTGACTATAAATATAGAGTCACGCTTATTTAAATTGAGTTGGCTTATATGACTTCTTCACCGCGAGTCATTCTCTTCAAACTCTTCTCTTCACTTTGTTTTTCCGATTGTTTGTCTGGATCAACGATTGTATGAAATATACGTATTCTAAATTTCATTTTCGTATTTGACTTATTTAATGCCGTTATTCACCAACGCGGTTTAAGTCGATGATTATAGACGAAGATTAGTGATATATATATTTCAATAACAATCATTCACACGACCTGAATAGAGTCAGATATCGGGCCACTAATATATATGTATAGTTATTATTAATATCTGTTAGCTATTATACTTACCAATAGGAATATAAATTTACAGAACGACCTAGTAAAATCTGAGAACCATGCAGTAAATATTTCATATACAAACTATCAATCAATCGTCTCAGATTTCATTGCTCCTTTATTTTCACAGAAATCAATTCTCGTTCTCTTTTCATCGATCTTCTAAAACCTTCTGCTTCCGGGTATTTCACTTTCGATTGATGATATATACTACTTATATCAGTCGACATCAGTAGAATACACCACACTTGTCTACATTTTAAAGCAGTCATACTTGCGCCAGTTCTGATCGCCGTGCCCCTTTCTTCTTTTCTACAGTCTGTGCTTCACTCTCCATCAAAATGTACAGTCTGTAGTGTAGGTATATAACCTTTACATGACAATCTGTTGATTTTCTAAATACACCAATATGATAGAAAGGCTAATAATTACTGTTTATTAGTTTGTGTGTAGTACTTAATTTACTTTTAAGTGAATAAGCGTAATACTATGTATTTTCTCGTAATTAATTAGTCATTTCTCTAAAGTTCAGCCTTACATTTAACTATTAAACCAGTAAGTACATTTTAACAGAGAATGGAGTATAAATTTGATTTTTGTTCTAAAAATTAAACCTAAATGATTTAAATTCATTTGGTATTGTTTACATGAATATTCCCATTTGATGTTTAGAATAGCAATCGATCAGTCTCTTATTGGAATATGTGCATCTCATGCGGATTGCTTTCATATTGTCTTAATTCACAAGCATTGTAATCAAAGATGGATAGTGGCTAGTAATGGAATCCAGGATGCGCGTTTCGTCATATTTGAGACTCTTCAGCTAGATGTACTTGTATCTCAGAGTTGATATTCACTCTGGGTTGCTGATACATCTAGTTGACGAGTGCCAAATAGAACGAAACATGCGTCCTGTATTCTTTCTACGAACTAATTCTTTCTTCCTGTACTATATCCTTATTGCAATCTTTCTTTTGTATATCACCAGCATTGAATTAACTTCTTCTAAGAATTCGGTGTCCATCTTATTGTACTAATGACGTATGACATATTAAACCAACGTATATATGTGCCTGGTTCCACGTTGTAGCTGATTGACTGACTAACTATGAAAGAAGTTAATTGTCACTTAATTCTCATTGAAATAAATTCTTCTATTAATTTTATTGAGTGAAAAATTTCACTGTAAGAGTAAAAAATAAAATACTTTCCTTAAACTCAATCGCCATAGTACTTTATCGTCTGAACATTTTACTATGGACCTGTTATAACTTGTAGCCTTGTGCCTTATTAATATATGACGTAATGATACCGTCAGTGAGAGAACAGTGAATTATCGATCAGACCAATGACGCATAAAACTTATACAAGCAGTTTAGAGTATTTATCGGTCCTGCTTTCTGCCTAACCCTGCCTGTTAAGTCCAAAACACCGATCTCCGCTTCTGCAATATGAACTAGTCCATTACTAGCTCTTAAAAGCCACGTGTTATGTATGCTTGAACACCGATTACCACGACGTGCAATGCTAACCGGTGTTGGAGATGGTTGGAAGAATGTTAGGGGCGGTCAAACCAAAGCGTGGCATCAGTCCTTGAAGTCACTACCTTCTAGTCTGAGCCATGTTGGTAGATGCAGACTACTTGGTTGGGGTCTGCGTGACTATCGTAATCAATGGTTGGAGACTCTTGGCGACATGGCTCAGAATCAACCACACTGGCGTCGGTGTATACACTCTGTGTCTTCCCTTAAACTAAGAGATTAAAATCGCTTCATATCTTTCTTTCTACGAACCAATGCTTTCTTTCTGTACTATTTCCTTATATACAATCTTTCTTCTATATATTACCACCTCTGAATCAACCACTTATAGGAATCTAGTGTCCATCTTGTTGTGTTAATGAGATAATGGCAACTTGGACCGATGCATATATGTGCCTGATCCTACATTGTAACTGACTGATTAACTTAGAAGTTACTCGTAATTTAATCTTCACTAAGGATATAACACAACATATAAATAATTTAATATAAGAATTTACTTTCATTTACTTTGACATAGTAAAACATCAAAGATTGTAGATGGTTATCAACTTTGTTCATTCTCTATTTATTCAATAAATATTCACATTCTACATTCAAATATTTTAACTCCAAGAAAAAAAAAATTTAAAAAAAATTTTTTTTTTAAATTTCCTTAATTTTTTTTGTATGATCTTTCCTTTTAACTTTTATTATTTTTATGCTTAAACAATTTTTATACATCAGTAAATCAATTTTCAAACGTTGTTGTCGTCTCCTTCTTTGGTTTCTTTTTTTTAAATGGTTGTCGCGGTTTTTGTTGTTGTTTTTGTTGCTAACACAATTCAACCTGATGTTGTTGCTTTTTTTTTGAAAAAAAAATAAAATATTTTTCAGTAAAAGAAAAGATTTTTTCTTAAGATTTTCAAAATTAAAAAAAACTAGTAAAAATGTTTTTACCATGAATATATAGATGATGTAATAGCAAGTATTTGGACAGAATCATTGATGAACATGGTGGATTTGATGCAGATGTGAAAGCGCAGATCGGCAGAGCAAGAGCAGTATATTTACAACTGAAGAATATCTGGAACTCAAAACAACTGTCTGTCAATTAACACCGAGGTCACAATTTTCAATACAAATGTCAAAACAGTTCTACTTTATGGGGTGGAAACTTGGGGAACTGGGAAAGCCATCATTCAGAAGATACAAACTTTACCACCGTTGGCCGGACACTATTAGACACTGACAACTTACTACAGGAGAGAACAAACCAGATTCCATTTGAGGAAGAAATCAGGAAGAAGTGTTGGAAGTGCATAAGACACATTGAGGAAAGCAACCAACCAAAGTGGACAACTGTTAATAATGATGGCTTTCGTAGTTGTCCAAGTTTTCACCCCATACAGTAGAACTGTTTTGACATTTGTATTGAAAATTGTGGATTTGGTGTTGGTTGACTGTTGTTCTGTGTGTATCTGCTGAAATGCTGTCCGGACACGTTGCTTCACCGCTCTTGAGTTGTCTGTTGGCCATTCTGATGTCCTCAATTGTTGGTGGTCCAACATCGATCTGTGAGTCCATGGTGCTGCTTCGATGTTGGGTGGGTTCAGTAAGGCTAGTCGATTAAAGAATTCTTCGAAGTGCTCTACCCACCTGTTTCACTGTTCTTCAATGTTAGTGATTACTTTCCTTTCCTTGCTTTTCACTAATCGTTCTGGTTCACGATAATTTCCAACGACTTTCTTTATTGTATTATACAATTCTCGTATGTTTCCTTTTCTCCTTCTGGAACCCCCTTGGGGCTACTGCCAATCCCAAGCCCGGATAAAGAAAGAGGGTTGAGCATAGAATTAACAACCCCATCCCGTAGAAAATTAACTTGCTGAAAACCGCTAACGAGATATTCAAGGACGACACCTCTTATCATCTTTTAATGAAGAATTAAATACTACTACAGAAAAAATGAAAAATAATAAATTTGAATATAACATACATAGTAAACATCCTTAAATCTATTTAAAAGTAACTGAAATGGTAATTAAATAAAGTTATGCATAGATTCTATTCTAAGCATCGACATTTATGCATTAAAAACAATTAATGCATAAAACTATTCATAACAAATTATAGATCATATCATACTCTAATGATATATGTGTTTCTCATTAAACTTAAAGGATTTTACTGTATACTTAATTCTAGAATTACTATGAAATGTAATGTTCACCATTTAATACTTTATAACATAAAAGGAACATAATATTCACAAGCATAAACAGTTAGTATCACTATTGATCTAATCTATTTTTTTCTTTGATCTATTGTTGTTTTCATTGAATGTTGTAGGAAAAAAACGAAACAATATCCATTGTATTATAAAAACTATACTACTTTCTCCCTTCCTGTTTCTTCTAGTGGTCGACTGGATTATGTAGACATTGACATCTGATGGAAAACAATGGCATACAATGAATAGCTCGGAACCAATTAGACGATTTTGGACTTTTCAGATGACCTAGCCCTCCTATCGTATACACATGAACGAATGCAGATAAAGAAAGTCAGTGTAGCAACAGTCTCTGAATCAGTAGGCCTCAACAATCACAAGGAGAAAAACAAGGTCCTCAAATACAACACGGAGAACAGCAATTCAATCACTTTTGATGGCGGAATTCTGAAAGATGTAGAATCCTTTACATAACTAGGAAGCATCGTCGATGAACAAGGAGGTTCAGATGCAGACGCAAAGGCGAGGATTGGCAAAGCAAGGGCCGCATTCCTACAATTGAAGAACATATGGGACTCAAAACAACTGTCTACCAACCAATATTAAAGTCAAAATCTTCAATACGAACGTCAAAACAGTTCTGTTTTACAGAGATGAAACCCAGCGAATTAAAACAACCACCATCAAGAAGTTACAAGTATTTATAAATAGTTATCTACGCAAGATGTTCAACATGCATTGGTCGGATACCATCCGCAACAACCTTTTGTAGGAGAGAACAAACCAACTTCCATGTGAAGAAGAAATTAGGAAAAGACGATGGAAATGGATAGGACATACATGACGGAAATAATCAAACTACATCATGAGGCAAGCTGTAACTTGGAATCGTGAAGGAAAACGCAAAAAAAGAAGGCCAAAGAACACATTACGTTGGGAAATAGAATCAGATATGAAAAGGATGAATAACAACTAGAAAGAGATGGAAAGGTTTGCCCAGGATAGGATTGGATGAAGAATGCTTGTGGTTGACCTATACTCCTTCACGAAGAGTAACAGGAGTAATTAAGTAAGTATAGTGAAACAATTCATTATAAGGGATTCCTTTAAATTTACTATATTTTTTCTTTGTTCATAAAGTTAATTCAAAATCTACAAGTATATGATTGAATTGAATCCATTGAAATATAAGTCAATGAAATTTTACTGTATCTATGTGGTGTATTCATTTCCCTTACAAAAAAAAAGTAGATTTGATTCATTACTTATTTTTGTATTTTTATCGTTTTTTTTGTTTTCTTTGTTCTTGTTTTCTTTTCTTTTTTTTTTGTTTTTCAACTAATACTTCTTATTAATTACTAAGGTTTGAACTATAATATCGTCTTTGATCTTTGATCTCATTTTCAATTGTATTCTACTTTTATGACTGTTTGATCCAAAGATAAAAGGGTAGTAATGTTTTTTATTTATTTATTGGGTATACTTCATATATAAGGTTTATCTGATCTGTTTTTATTAATCATTTGTATATACATAGAAATATACAATTGAACAATAAAATGGAATGGAATAAAAAGAAGAGAAACACAATATGTAAGCATGTAAATATCGCTTTTTTTTTAAAAAATAGAAGATTGAAAGAGAATATAAGACATTGACAATGACCTATGAAAGCGGTACAAGTAGAAGAACCTTTATTTGTATTCATATAGAAATACATAAAATGAAAATGAAAAGTATCTTCTCTTTGAATTCTATATTTAATAATTTAAATTGTAAATCAAAAAAACAAATATGAACTAAGAAATAAATTGTTATCAGAAGGGGTTTTGTGGAGATTTTAGAAATTTCACTGATTGAAATCATGAGTCGATTGAAGCTAGACCACCATGAAAAACCTGGAAGCATTGGACGGCAGTTTCGTCCTAGTATAAGACTCCTCCCAGTGGTGAGCATCCATGATCCCGCCCACCGCGAGATTCAAACCCAGGACCTATCAGTTTCCCGCCTGAGCGCTTAACTACTAGACCACTGAGCCGGCATCCAACGGCGTTAATGTCTAGCTTCAACTATTCCACGAAGTTGCGCCACCGTACATCATTGTCTTCAGTGAGTTGATACCTCACAACAGACCTGGTTGTGCAGGATCGTGGATGCGCACTGATGAGGAGTCCCATAATAGAAGGAAACGGCCGTCCAGTGCTTCCAGGTTTTCCATAGTGGTCTAGCTTCAATCGACTCATGATTTCAACCAGTGAAATTACGTATTATCAATATGGGATTATGGAGATTATTAAGTTTTTTTTTTATTGAGATCATGAACTGATTGATGTTAGATCATCATTGAAAACTTGGACAGTTGTTTCGTCTTATTCCTAAGGAGTCTTACAATAGGACGAAACGGTTGTTCAGTGCTTCCAAATTTCCAATGGTAGTCTAACATCAATTTGTTCATGAGCTCAATCAAAATAATAAATAATTATTGTAATGAGGATTTGTGGAGATTGTAATAATTTTAATCGTTGAATTCATAAGTTCATCTAAGCTAGACTATCATCGAAAATCGGAAGAGTTCTATACTAGGATGAAACAGCTATCCAGTGCTTCTAGGTTTTCGATTTTGGTCTAGTTTAGATCGACTCATGAATTTAACTATTAAAATAAATTATATACATAGAAATGTATTCATATATATTGTATGATACTGAAAAGATCATATTCATAATCATTTTCAAATAAAACATTTGTTAGATTCACTTGGTGTTGTTTTACTTGTAGCTTCTCATTGTTATATGGGACTGAGATTGATCTTTGGTTAAAAAGCTTGTGAATCAAGGTAATATCGAGGCAATCCACACAAGATGCATATATGCCAATATGAGACTGATCAATTACAGCCCTTAATATCAATGAGAAGTTGCAAGTAAAACAACACCAAGTGAATTTATACTTCACCCCATTGCACAAACAGGGTGCAATCAGGATTCATTAGCTAAGTGGATAACTAAATGCCATGTGAAGCGAACAGTAGTGGTTTCGAGTCCTGGAGTGGACATCAAGTCTGAGATATAGGTACACCCAGCTGATGAGTCCAAAATAGGACGAAACGCGCATCCTGGATTCCACTGCCAGCCACTATCCATCTTTGCTTAAAACATTTGTTAATTCACATCTAAATTTCAAGATTACGTAATCAACCTATATTACTGTACACTAAATTTTTGTAAAATAATTTTCTTTAAAATATAAAATAAACAATCAAGGTTGACAATATAATTTCAGTAATCTTCACAGAGATTTCTCTATCGAACTAACTAACATGTATATGATAAAATAATTTTTAATTTGAGTAACTCATTAAAGCTGACTCATACTGACATAGAAACTGTTTGAAGTTGAAGATTTTTAGTTATATATAGTGTGTGATGTATACTACTTATGTTCGCAAACATAAGTAGGATATAACACCAATCAAAAGTCGAACACATGGCAGCGGAAGATTGTGAAGATTAAATTGAAGAGAACAAGAATTTAAATAGAGAGTAATTGTAATAACAACAGGAATGAAGGAACGATGAGGTTTATAAGAGACAACTGATAAAAGATGGGCAAATAATGTATTTAATATATGGTTTCTATATTATATGGAAACACAATAATTTTACATTAAACAATAAATTTGTCATTCTCATCCGAGTTCTCGTTCACTAAAACAGTTAAGATAGTTTTGAACTATGTATGAAAATTTACATAAATGAACTTTTCGAAATCATGTCTGTTATATCCTAGTGAAGATTAAATTACGGGTAGCTTCTGAGAACTATTGATGGAAAAATATTATAGTAATGTTAATAGTTGAAATTATGAAGCTAGAGCATCATAGAAAACCCGGAAGCATTTGACTCCTGCTTTATCCTGGTGTGGAACACCTCAGCAGTGCGCATCCACGGTCCTACACACTGGACTCGAATCTAGGGCCCTAGGCCTCGTATACCAACGCTCAACCTGTAGACTGCAGTTGATCAGTCTCTTATTGACATACGTGCGTATTGCCTCGATATTGCCTTAATTCACAAGCATTATCAGCAAAGATGAACGGTGGTTAGCAGTGAAATACAGGATGCACGTTTCTCAAGGAATCGAACCCAGTACCGTTCGCTTCAAGTAAACATTATCAAATTAATTTAAAACTTCACCCTATTGTACAAGCAAGTTTCTATCAGGACTCAGTAGGCAAGTGGATAACGTGATGGTGTTTTGTGGTGGAGTGAACTTTAAGATTCAGGTACATTGAGATGAAAAGTCCCAATAAGGTGAAACGCTCGTCCTGAACTCTACTGCTGACCACCATCCATCTTTAATTGTTCTTCGTGTTTATTTCTTTTTTACCATACAAATGTACGATCATTTTTGTTTAATGAAAAAGATGTTGCTTGAGATTTCAAATTACGATCTTGAATTTATAAGTTTTTAAGTTATATATATATATATATATATATATATATATATATATATATATATATATATATATATATATATATATATATATATATATATATATATATAAAGAATTATTATTTTCTAGTCAGCGTTTTTTTAGTGAGTTATTTTTCTGCGGGATAGGGTCGCTAACCCTATGCTTAATCCTCCTCCTTTATCTAGGCTTGGAACCGACGCTAGCATCAGAGGGGCTCCAGGCAGAGAAAAATGAACAACAATAGGAAAGAACTAGAAAGAAAGGCACAGGAGAAAATGAGTTGGAGAATACTGCTCGGCGACCTATGCTCCACTGGTAGCAACAGGCTTAAGTATGCAAGTAATATATATAAAGAAAAATCTAATTGAATGGCATAAATTCATTACATGCTATTATTAATTAGTCAATTTCACTAGGTAAACAAACAATGTTGAAAGCATATCAATTATGTTTCTTTCTTTTTTAAATATGAATACAATACAATTGTATGTTGAAACAAATTAAGATAAATAAGTATGAGTAACCTCTGTATATAGATATATCTATCCATTTGAATTTGTTTTTCTCTTTTTTTGTTTTTTTTGTTTTTTTCTTTTAATTTTTCTATTATAATTATTATCATCATTAGTTTTGTGTTTAATATCCTGAATTAGAATCTACAGTCATTTTATTTATTCATTGAAGTGAAGAAAAAACATAGAAAGGAAAAAAAGGAGCAAGAAAACAATAAAGCACATTTGGAAATGCCAATTTTAATAACAATATTATTATTATTATTGTGTTAGTGAATGGTGTATTCTGGGATGTACATTATTCTGAAACTTACTCTTGAATATAATACAGTATTCAACTTGTATATATATATACATATAAAAAGGTTTTTCGAATAATTTTTCCTGGTTAGTTTTTTCTACCAAGTTAGTTTTCTACGGGATGGGGTCGCTAACCTCATGCTCAACCCTCCTCCTTTGTCCCGGCTTGGGACCGACAGTAGCCTCCGGAGGGACTCCAGGTGGAGTTTTATATATAAAAAGACAGTGATTTAAAATTTATTCGAATCCCATAACATTTAATGATATTGTAGTAAACAAGGATACGAGTGGGGACAATTGAATGTATTCAAACACAAAATTACAGAACGTCCCAGTAAAATCTGAGAACCATACAATAAATGCTCAATTTACAAAATGTTAATCAATTGTCTCAAGCTTGGCTGTTCTTTTTGTAAATATCAATCCATCGTCTGAGATTTCATTGTGCCTGCATTTTTAAACCAATTGCTTTCTGTTCCCGTTCTTTACTTCTTGATCTTCTACCGAAATATATTCTATTTTTGACTATCGTTATATACTACATATGTACATAAGTAGCGCATACCACAATATGAAATAGATAAATAATTTTGTTGAGATTTTGTGATGATTCAAGTATTTGAATTATAGTACAAATTAGGAATTCCAGAAATAATAGAATTTAATCAAGAAGTATTAGATGAGCACGAATGAATGTATTGTATTTGGAATTCGAAATCAGGCAATCATCAAGTATACAGAAATCATTAGTATATACAAACACCACAGATTTGTATCATATTTAGGGTTGGAATGTATTTTGTTACGAAATTACAAAACATCTTACTAAAATCTGAGAATCATATAGTAAATACTTCATATGCAAAATATTAATCAGTTGCCTCAGACCTGATTGCTCCTTCGTTTCCACACTAACCACTCTCTGTACTCCTTCTTTTCACTTCAATCTTCTTAACCTTGTACTGCCAGGCATTTTACTTTTGAATGATGGTACATACTACTTATATCTGTCGACATTAGTAACACAAAGAAGAGAACATAATTTAGAAAGGTCCAATGTATTTACAAACAAATATGGATAGCTGCTAGCAGTGGAGTCTATGACGTGCACTTCACTCTATTTGGAACTTGTCAGCTGAATGTACCTGAATCTCAAAGTTGATGTTCACTCTGCTTCAAACGCCATCACTTCATCCACTTGGTTACTGAGTCCTTATAGACACCTGCTTGTACAATAGGGAGAAGTTTTAAATTCATTTAATATTTACTTAAAGCGAACGGTACTGGATTTGCATGCCTGAGTGAATATCAACTCTGGAATGCAGGTACTCTCAGCTGACGAGTCTCAAATAGGATGAGACGAGCCCTGGATCCTTTTTTTAAACTAGAGATAAAGAGAAAATAAGCACAAACATTGATAAGTACTTTAGATGATCAAAGTGATTTTATAAAAATTTATTAAATAAACGTTAGTCTAATACTACTGTACAATATGAACATAATTTGCAACGTGAATTTAGTTTTAAACAAATAAATAATGACTGACTTCAGGAGGAATATCCTGGAGTTCTAGTGAGAGTCAGTCACCAATGCAGTTCAACCGGGTCTGTTGTGAAATAGTAACTCATTGAAGACAATGGTGGATGTGTCACTCAATTTCGTGGATTAGTTAAAGTTAAACATTAACATCGTTGGATACCGGCCAGATCAGTGATCTAGAGGCTAAGTGTTCGCGCACGAGACCGATAGTTCCTAGGTTGGAATCTCGGAAAGCGGAATCGTGGATGCGCACCACCAAGGAGTCCCACATTATGACAAAATGGCCATCTAATGCTTCCAGGTTGGCCTCAACTATTGAAATTACTATCCTATCCACAATAACCACATTAGAGATTTTTCTGTTCAATAAGTTGAACCAACTGACATTATCAAGGTTTTATTTAATGTTACCATTTCAACTTCTACATATCAATGAGATTGACCAATTATGTTTACGTTGATCATTTGAATTCTAAATAGATCTACTGAATATTAAAGTAAGTGAATAGTTTCAAAAGATGTTCTCATTGCTTCTTGAGAACTTTATTTCAGTTTTCTCATACAAAATAAACTCTGATATTTGAATAATTGAGTGACTAATGTGCTTTTCTATTCACTTCATTAACTTTATAAGACAAATATCATCATTATACATTGAATGCTGTCAACTACTTTAAATCTCGATGTTTATTAATCACGCAATAGACAAATTTACCTAGTTATTTAAGACTAATTACAGGGTTGTCATATATATATTGAGAGAGAGAAAGAGAGAGTAAGAAGACATATCTGTTGTTCACTAAATCATTACGGTAATGGTATAAGTTTAAAGTACACTGTTTGTTTCTTTGTTTGTTTTTATCATTAAGGCTAATGACATTTTATCTTTGGTCCTTTTATATTCTGATGAGAATTAAGAATGGTAACTTTTGAGAACTATTTACGGAATAATACGATAGATATATTTTATTATTATCAGAATGGGTTTTGTGGAAATTTCAGAAATTTCACAGATAATAATAATCACCTGCTCACTAGTGACTGACTTCAGGAGACACTTCTGGAGTTCTAGTGAGACGCCGTTACCAGTGGAGTTCAACCAGGTCTGTTGTAAGATATCAGTTCACTGAAGACAATGGTGTACGGTGGCGCAACTTCGTGGATTAGTTGAAGTTAGACATTAACACGCTCTGATGCCGGCTCAGTGGTCTAGTGGTTAAGTGATCGCTCGCGAAGCCAGTAGGTCCTGGTTTCGAGCCCCGCGTGGTGCGGGATCGTGGTTGCGCACTGCTCAGGTGTCCCATACTAGGACGAAACGGCTGTCCAGTGCTTCCAGGTTTTCAATGGTGGTCTAGCTTCAACGGACTCATGATTTCAATCTGAGATATATTTTATGTTGTATAATTATAGAGTAACCAAACTATGCATATTCATGTTCCTCTTATTATAAGCTTTATTTTGACTTATAGACTATTATTATGCGATTTACTGTTCTTGAGTTATACCCAGTCTGCTAATTACAGTCTCCCACATTTACAACCATTTTTGGTTAAATCTTGTACAAATGTTGCTTTCCATTATGTGATACAATGTGGTCTTTCTGGTTTGTATATAAACCCATTATGTTTAAAATACATGATTCATATCGTAGAGGCTAAGATTGATGTTCTGGACTTAACAGGAAGGGCTAGGAAGAAAGCAGGACCGATTAATACTCTAAACTGCTTGTATGGGTTTTATGCGTCATTGGTCTGATCGATAAAGTACTGTTCTCTAAGTGACGGTATGATTACGTCATATATTAATAAGGCACAAGCCTACAAGTTATAACAGGTCCACAGTAAAATGTCTAACCTCAACCAGTCAATGACATTAACACCATTGGATGCCGACTCAGTGATCGAGTAGGTTAAGCGCGAGTCTGATAAGTCCTGGGCTCGAATCCCGCGGACTGGGTCGTGGGTGAGCACTGATGAGGAGTCCCACAATAAGACAAAATGGCCGTCCAGTGCTGCCAGGTTTCCAATGGTGGTCTAACATCAATCGGTACATTATCTCAATCAAAAACTTAACAATCTCCCCAACCCCTAAACTGATAATGTCACTTATTGAAATGCTTCATTATAAACATTACAATATTGATCTTTTGATAAACCAACTTGTAACTCATATAGACACTACCTAATGATTTTAAAATTTGTATTTGAAATCATCTCAGTGATTGAAATTTTTGAATAATTCCAATGTTTCGTCCCGTTAATTTGTCTAGACTTCTTCAGGGTAATAACAGGAATCAAACATCATCAAAGAAATATGGAGTGTTTAACAATCAAATCAAATGAAAACTATACTGTGCTAATCCAATCATATTTGGATGTTGACTTCAGTAAATAGGATAAACATGAGTCAGTTAAATGTGAATCATCGGTAAAGTTCACAATGTGAAAACAAATGACTGAAAGAATTGTGTGTGTGTGTGTGTATGTCTTTATGTGTAAGATTGAATTATTAATAGTTGATATTAGGTGTTAATATGTTTTTATATATGAAGGAAAAAATAAAAGTACAAGTTCAAAGTTGAAAAAATCGTTTCAGAATCATTGAAGTGCAAGTGAAAATGAGAGATTTTAGAAACTTCACCGGTTGAAATCATGAGTCAACTGAGGAGTCCCTTAGTAGGACGAAACGGCCGTTCAGTGCTTTCAGGTTTTCTATGGTGGTCTAGCTTCAATTGACTCATGATTTCAACCAGTGAAAATGAGAATCATCAAATACATAATTGTATTGCCGAAAATAACTCACATTAATTTCAGTCAAAATAATGATACCTGTGAAATAAACAAGTTGGATAACAAAATACGTCCAAGTACTTGTTAATGAATATTTGCCAATTAGTCGCTTCTTCTGCCCCGAACTGGTTTACTTCTGTTTCTACAATCATCCTGTTTACATTGAATCTTAATTTCAACATTTTATCTTATCAAGTTGAGCCACCCCGTCTCAATGATAATTTCCCTATCTATCTTTTGATGAATACTTCAGTCATTAACAATCAAACGTTTACTAAACTTTCCTTATTTCTAAAAGAATTTTCTTTAATACCCTTGTTTATTAAACTTTACTGTCACCATGTCTAACAGAAGTTTATGATCAGTATTATTATCATCTTGTAAAATATGTTTATATATTTGCAATTGTACATCTTTGACAATGAATTTTCCGAAAAAAACAAGCTCTTCGCTGAAGTAGTGTTTCTTATTTAATTAGTCGCTAGTTGAATACCATTGTTAATGCATTTAAACAGACTCATAATTATTCTATTTAGTAAAATCGACATCCAAATATAATTGGATTAACGCAGTATAGATTTGATCTAATTTGATTGTTAAACGCTCCATATTTCTTTGATGATCTTTAGTTCCTATTCTTATCCTGAAGAAGTCTAGATAAGTTAACTGGACGAAACATTGGAATTATTCAAAAATTTCAATCACTGAGATGATTTCAGAATATTATAATTTCCCCATATAATGACTTTTCTATACTCAGCGACCAATTTTGATCAAACTATTGGTTCTAATCTTAATAAATATCCTTATAAAGTATTTAATTATCTTTCTAATGTAATTATATTATCAATAATAGAATAAAATATATTTAATCCCAACATATCATTCACTTGACGTTATTTATTTGAATCTTCCCATTGATTCCCACAGTGAACATCAACTCTAGGATGCGGGTAAATCCAGTTGACGGGTCCCAACTAGGACGAAACACGTATCCTGAATTCCACTACTAGCCACTATCCATCTTTGCTTATAGTGCTTGTGAATTAAAGCAATATTGAGACAATCCGCACAGGATTCACATATGCAAATAAGAGACTGATTTATTACAGACCTAAATACCAATAGGAAGATTCGTGTAAACAACACCAAGTGAATTTCAGCTTCACTCTATTACACAAGCAATTTATTTATTTATTTTAATACATAGATATTGGTACAAAGAGGTACCAAATACATATGCGCCACACAGATCTCATTTGATATATGTGAGGGCTGTGATACTACCCGGGTGCCCAAAACGAAGCACATGGTTTTCTTAGGGGCCCATACCCGGAGCCTTTGACCTGAAGGTTTGATCCACAAGGCAAAGGAGCATCGTAAGAAGATGCAGTCTCATGGTAGCCGGTGACCAACGATTGGGGCATATGGCATTATTTTCCTTTAGGATACTGGATCCCATGCGTACCATTGGTTGGGAATCAGGGTTTTTCAACTCCCGTAGGTGGACTCTCCATGTCCACCAACCCGGTTAAAGCACCGGATACTCGCTTTTCATCCTCTCAATTTCGTAAGTAACATCCTCACCACAAGAAGGCAATGAGTAGAACTTCCCTGGCAGAGGCTATATACACACAAGCAAATAAGTGGTTATCAAAACTTAGTAGCTTAGTGAAGAACGTGTTGACGTTTGAAACGAACGGTACTCGGTTAGAATACCAGAGTGAACATCAACTCTGTGATGTAAGTACATCCAACTGACTAGTCCTAAATGTGAAGAATCATGTATCCTTTATTCCACTGCTAGCCACTATCCATGTTTTCCAATATATCATTATTTGTTTTGCCTTCCATTAAAAATATTTAATTGAAACTTATAGAAGATAATAATAGAAAAACAGGAAATACATTATCATTGTTTAATGGATTAACCATATTTTATTTTAGATGGTCAGTTCAATTTTTAAAGTGTTTCCTTTAGAAAACTAAAGTAGATTCATACAAAATCTTAATATCTTTAATGTTACCTGTTTGTTTTTTGTAATGCTTCGTTTAACTTTGACGTTTACTATTAAGTAATGTAAGTAGTATAGTAACGTTTCTTACTGTTTATAATGGACTTAAAATCATAACATTATTTAAAGAATGTAAGTAGTACTGATCATAGAACGGCAGTTTCGTCCTATTGTGGGATTCCTTAGTGGTGCGCATCTACGATGTCGCCCTTCGAGATTCGATCCCAGGACCTATCAAGTCTAGCGCGCGAGCACTGAACCATTTGACCACTGAGTTGGCCGGCATCCAGCGGTGTTAATGTCTAATTTCAACTAATCTACCAAACTGAGCAATACATCCATCATTGTCTTCGGTAAGTTATTATCTCACAACAGACCTGCTTTAACTCCACTGTTCACTGCTTCTCACCAGAACTCCAGGTTATAAAATCCCCAAAACCTGTGAATTATTTATCTTAGTTTATGGTACATGATGTTAGTCTTTTAAAATTTATCAATTTAGGCAGATTTAAAAAATACTCATATTTCATTTCTTAAATACATTCAACTACCTAGAAACAATAAAAGTTTTGAAGGCGTTTTTGCATGACTTGCTCGTAAAGTTGTTTATAAATAAAGTGGGTATCTTATTTTATTTCATGAGAATATTGTCTAATTACAAAACATTGTTAATTTTAAATAACATTTGAGTAGGTTACTGCTTTCAGTCAACTCCTTTTTTGAAATAAGTTCACAACACTACACTAAATACCCCACTCGTAGTTCTGTCACTCACCATTGTAACGAAAACTCCTCAATATCAACATAATAAATTGATTCAGTTTCAGCTTGGAAAAGACAGGAGGCTTAATGGCCTATGTCAGTCCTGGTAGTGATGGTTTCTCAGTTGATTCAACTTTCTTTTGAAAGAATCGATGGATGGAGCCTCAACCACATGCTGAGGTAATGAATTCCACTCGTTGATGATTCGATGAGAAAGTCGATAGTCAGCTGACAAGTAATTTGTTCTGGGCTTGTGAACTTTTTTGGAGTGTCCTCATTAATTCTCTATTTTGGAAGACAAGAAAAATGAGGGCATATCAGGTGCAAATTTATCATTGAGCAATTCGAAAATTGTAATCAAGTCGACTCTAGTTCTTCAATATGACAACGGGAATAGGTTTAGCTTGACCAGTCGAGCATCATACGGAAGCTTCTCTATTCCGGGAATCAGCTTAGTTGCTGTTCTCTGAACCTTTTTCAAAAGCTCACTGTATTTTTAAGCAGGGGCTAGGCGCTTGTATATAGTAATCAAGTTTAGGACTCACGAACACAGTATACAAAGTCAAAAATGTTTTTTCCTCAAAATGACTAAACGCTCTATGTATTGATCATAAAGTTCTAAAACCTTTGGCGACTATTGCACGGCAGTGTGAATTAGTCTTTAAGTTTTGACTAGCGATGACTCCCAAGTCATTGTGTGTCTGGACAACAGGTAGCTCAATGTTATTCATCATGTATGTATCTGTACCGTAATAACCAATGTGCATCACAATACACTTAGAAATATTTATCGGCAATTGATAGGCTTGAGACCAATCAGATAATTCCTTCAGGTCATTTTGGAGTTCTAAGATATCACCCTTACTTTGCATCGCTCTCCATATCTTGACATCGTTAGCATATAGCAAGACCGATGATGATAATAGATGATATATATATGGCATCCACCATGAAGGTACACATTCGGGATTATTAACAAATGTGATCACTACTGAATAACATATAAGAAGATTTCCGATTGGTTATCGTTTCATGAATCATAAGTAGTAACTTACTTACTTACTTACGCCTGTTACTCCCAATGGAGCATAGGCCGCCGAACAGCATTCTCCAACCCACTCTGTCCTGGGACTCCTTTTCTAATTCCATCCAATTCTTGTTCATCTTTTTCATGTCTATTTCCATGTCTCGGCGTAATGTGTTCTTTGGTCTTCCTCTTTTCCTTTGGCCTTGAGGATTTCATGTGAGGGCTTGTCTTGTGACACAGTTGGGTGCTAACTCGCTAAAAAAACGCTAACCAGAAAAAAAAATTATAAGTAGTAACAGTAGTTAGTAAATCATTATTGTTACTCACTTTAAACTTAAATGTTTTCTTCCTTTTTATATTCCCTTAATTGATCACTATGATTTACAACTTAACTAATTAATTAGTTCTACTAATTACTTTCATTATTAATTGTATGTATATTTTATATCCACATTGATTTATTGGATCATATATCACCATATTATTTTCTAAATCATCTCTCCAATACTTACTAATGATAGTTTCCTACTTTGTTGTATATTCTAATTATTTAACAGTTAGATTGTAATGAATGAACACTCAACTGGAAACAACCAATTTACTGTTTTTTTTTAAAAAAATTACAGAATATTATTGTTATATCCCGACAAGAATGATGAATGGTAACTTTTGGGACCCATTTACGGACCAATAATATGAGTATATTGTTATCGTGTAATTGTTATGTAACTAAACTGTTCATATTCATGTTACTCTTATTGTAAGCTTTAATTTGACCCATAGACTATTACTATACGACTTGTCATTCTTGAGTTATGACCTGTCTATCAATCACTACCTTCCTCATTCACAGCCACATCTGGCTAAATATTGTACAAATGTTGTTTCATATTTTATTGGTACGCTGTGGTCTGTTTGACTGGTATATAAACTCCGTATGTTTGAAATAACCGATTCATATTGTAGAGGCTGAGATTGGTGTTCTGGACTTAAGTGGCTGAGCTAGACAGGAAGCGAGACCAATAAGAACTCTAGACTGCTCGCACGTGTTTTATGCGTCACTGGTTCGATCGATAGTTTGCTGCTCTCTGATTGGCGGTGTCGTTGCGTTATCCAATATACAGGGCACACAGGTTCACCAGTTATAACAATTTTTTCATAAAATATAAGAACAATACACTAAATACTTCATTTACAATTCTTTCATCAATTGTTTTTTACATTCTAATTCACAATTCCTATCTATTTTCTTTGATCCAATCTACTTAGCCTTCTGCTAATATGTATCCTTTTTTATATTGATTAGTATTATATATTAATTATATATGTCGACATAAGTAGTATACAACACAAGACTATTTGATTTAATAGTTGAAATCATGAGTCAATTGAAGCTAGATCACCATGGAAAACCTGGAAGCACTAGACGTTCATTTGTCCTAGTATGGGAATCCTCAGCAGTGAGCATCCATGATCCCCCCACGAGATTCGAACCCTAAACCTATCAGTTTCGAGCACGAGCGCCTAACCATTACACCACTGAGTTGGCCGAAATTCAACGGTGTTAATGTCTAACTTCAACTAATCGACGATTAGTTGATTGAACATATTAAATAGTTTATATACAATCATAACATGAAGTTTAGTAAAAATGACAAAACATCCTATTAGGTTCATATAATAGATGTAGAAATATGAATTTATATCTTAGAAAAGAAAAAAGAGAAAAGAGAAAACAAATTTTCTTTAATATTGTTATCACTAAATGATATTAGTCATCAAAATTTGTTTTCTTCAATATAACAATTTCAATGATAACATCATGTAATTCTGTTTACAAAAAGTTTTGTCAATCATTTAAAGTGTTTCTTCAGTATTATTATTATTATTATTATTAGTAGTGGTGGTGGTAGTATTAACAGTAGTAGTATTAGTAGTATTGTTATTAGTAGTATAAGTAGTATTAGTATTCAACAAAATTCTATTGGGAAAAAAGACAAACTTTCCCTTAAATTTTCAAATTTCAATCAGTCAATCAATTATGTAATAATTTAATTTAAGTTTATTTTGAATAAATAGATTAATTGAATTCACCTGTTTATTTATTTACTGTATAAACTATTAAATTTGTTTATTAATGAAAACTAACTACTTTTTTTTTAGATGGTTGAGATTATGAGTCGATTGAAGCTAGATCATCATGGGAAACTTGGAAGAACTGGGCACCCTAGTGTGGGAGCCCTTAGCAGTGCATATCCACGATCCTGCCTCAATGAAGGCAATGATGGATGTGTCACTCAATTTCGTGGATTAGTTGAAGTCAGACACTAACAACATTAGATGCCAGCCAACTCAGTGGTCTAGAGGTTGAACACTCGCTCGCGAGACTGATAGGTCTTGTATGCACACTGTCGAGGAGTCCAATAGTAGGAAGAAACGGCCATTCAGTGCTTCCAGGTTTTTGATGATGGTCTGGCTTCAATTGACTCATGATCCCAACCATTAAAAAATTGCTAAAATATCCACAAAAACCCTTCTGATATTTTTTTAAGGCTGATGAACATATTTTTTTAAAAAGTATAGTCATGTGCTATGTAATTATATATAGGAAGTTATTTTTCAAGTTTTATAGTTGGTATACATCATGAAGTCGTATATCAAATCTGAAGAGAACTTGTAGTGTCGATTACCATGTTAAGTCCACATAACTTACTCTAAATTTTGGACAGGTCAATTTATTCATCCTTTGTGAATCACATTTTGACATAGTCGATTATTTGTTTGACTGTTTTGAGATGAGTCTATGTATGTACATATATTAAAGCTAGACTAAAGAGAGTTGGCTAACACGCCTTCACCACTGAGCATCCTTTCGCTTCGCTCTCTTCTTTTTGCTTTCTTTGCTTCGTACCTCTAATTGTCTATCTAGATCAATGAATGTATAAAATTAACGTATTCAAAACATCGATTCTCGTATTTAAACTTATTTAATTCCGTTATTTACTAACGCGACTCAAATCGATGAAATATGCAAGGATAGGCGACATATATATTTCGACAGCAATCATTCAATAACGAACATTCATAAGACCGAATTGGAGTCAGATCCCGGGCCATTAAACTGATATGCCCTTAGACAACATCGTGTTGTTTAATTGATGTCAAAGGGAAGGGCCCCGCTAAAATACTTTGAAAATACATAACAGATATAAATACTTGAAACCACGTATTATGTGAAGTCGAGACTAAATCTTTGACTCTAATATTTCACTAAAACCTCTTCAGAATTTCCCAAATTCTGGAAATCCAACTTCATTTGAAAACCATAAGAAAAAGAAATTCAAGTTAATATTAATTCATCTCAAATGATTCTAATGATAAACAGTTATATGTATCATTGGAGACATGGTTGTTTTTATAATTGAGTGTTATACATATCTGCTAGTCAAAACAGGGAAAAATATTTAGGTCAAGTAACTTAGAAATAGAACATACCTTTCAAGTGGTCATATGTTTGTCTACTAGATCTTATACAAATCTAATTTGATAAATATTTACCAACTACTTGAAATGATTGTTATTTGAGTGGAGTTTCCATTATGTCTTACTATGATTCATATTTTTAAGATAAAATTTGGTGTATAGATAAGCTAATAATGAAAATCTTTCCTATTAAATTTGATTATATATATGGGATAAATATGGAATAATTTAGGAACATTTTTTCATCGTCAAAGAACCTAGAAGTTGAATACTATCACGCTATCTCATTTCGTTTCTCCGTGAAATGTTCTAAATTAACTACTAAATTAACTGAATAAATTAATATTTTATTATCAATAGTTGAGATCATGAGACCTGTCAATCTCGTGCGCGAACAGAACTAGAACTAGAACTCCAGGATATACCTCTTGAAGTCAGTCACTAGTGAGCATATGTTGATTAATATCAGAAGGGTTTTTGTGAATATTACAATAATTTAAATAATTGAGATCATGGGTCATTTGAAGCTATACCACCTTGGAAAACCTGTAAGCATTGGACAGCCGTTTCACCCTATTGTGGGACTCCTCAGTAGTGCGCATCCAAAATCCCCATCCCGTGAGATTCGAACCCTGGGTTTTTATGTTAAACGTTTGTCAGTATGAATGAAATGTCGCATTAAAACGATGAAGTAAATTGACAAGCTGAAAAAGATGTCTGAATCAAAAAGCCGAATTTCGTCTAAGTTTATTCAGACAACATTCAAAATAACCTTAGCCACAGTTAGTTAATATTGAATTTTCTCAGAAAAGTCATATGACAAACTAAATTTACAACTATTTTTAGACTACTAACAAGTAATAAAGTTATGTCGAGAGCGTTTTTGCAGATTAGCATTATGACTTGTTTTAACATCATAATTTAGTTGGATGTCATCAGATTATTATCAGTTTAGGTGCAACTACAATTACTAATCCTTTGTAAAATGCATTCAATAGTCTTCATTTGAAATTTTGCATAATTCTATGTCAATTAACTTACAAAATTATGTTCCACACAAGTCACGCCACCTGGAAATTTTCCATAAAATGTTAATATCTATAAAAATAACCCACTAAATATGAGGTCTATTAACGTTAGAATCTTTTACAGAGATTAGGGGTGAATACTGATGTTTACATTTAGCTTTCTCTTGACATGTACCTATTCATAATCTCATTGCATAATCTATATAATGTTATCACACATTTTTGATTTGGAGAAATGTAACGTGAATGGAGCAAACCACAGAACCCCTTCAAAATTCTGAAAAGAAGTCTGAGTTCCAAAATCTGATCAGTCCTTCAATCACGGAAACCTGTATCTATTCAAATTTATGTTATTTTCAGACAAACACTAGATCTATGTATTAGTAGTTTTTGTTCAATATTATCAATAAAATGTGAATAGTTTATATATGGACATCATTTTCATATTCTATTTCGACTCATACAGTGTCGAATTGTAATCATCCGCTATTCGCTATCCCATTTAAACTTGATTTCTTATCATAATTATCATTCATGTGTTTTTAAGACCTTATAACAAGTGGAATTGGAATCTGAGCCATTCTGCCAAATGAATAGAAATCAAGCCGTATTTAAAGAGTAAGTTCTGAAACCATGAATTACACCAACTCACTTATGATTGTTGATACTTCTGATTATGATGTCATCTAGATTTCTTTTGACTCCCAACAACTAGATAGAAACGTTTTGACTAAAATTAGATAATGATCAAAACACAATAGACACGATAATGAATCACTAATTTAATCTAACTCGAAGAATTTCATTAACACTTAAAACTAAATTAACAATGAACCGATAACTTCACAATATTCAATCAGTATACATATTGGTTCATTTACTAACTATGTGTTACTGTTCAAATCATATTCATAGTTAGGATAAATTTAATTCTGTATTAAGTTAATAGAAATTAACATATTCATGATAGTTTTATTTTAGTAAAAGCATTTTACCTACTTAAATAAAGCATTTCAGTAATATATACCCAAATTACTTTACATATAAATTTATCACAATGTTTTGAAACATTAAAAAATTTTCGGCGAGACTCTCGTTTATGGACGACCTTTGTACAAATATCAAGTGACCTTGAGAATATTAGCCAGTCACCGGACAGTCAGTATAGAGTAGAAATATTTTATACAAAACCAAGGAAATATGGTGGATATATTTCTTGTACGTCGTTCAAAAACTTTTCAAGGTTAGGAAGAGGTTCAGAGGTACTAAAATCGCATTGCATGCTGTAGAGGAAATCATCCATACGGCTACAGAACAGTCGGCCTCTGGATCCATGGTAAAGTCTCAAAAACTCTTTTAGCCTCCACCATATAGCTTCAATATTGTTTATGTTCACTCCATTTGTTGAGTACACAAAATTCTACTTGTGGATTAAGACACGATGCATATAACCAAGCCTATGTAGGAGTCTGTACACTCTTCAATCATCCGTATATATTGTAGTACCTGGCCGTCCAGTGCTTTGTGGTTTTCCATGATGGTCTAGATTCAATTGATTCATGATCCCAACTATTGAAATGACTATAATATCCACAAAAGCCCCTTCTGATAAAATTATATAATTTTCTTTTTTAGGTGATTGGGCAGCATCATTGATGAACATGGTGGATCTGATGCAGATGTGAAGGCGCGGATCGGTGAAGTAAGAGCAGCATGTTTGCAACTGAAGAACATCTGGAACTCAAAACAACTCTCAACCAACACCAAAGTCAGGATTTTCAATCAAATGTCAAGACAGTTCTACTGTATGGGGCAGAAACCTGAAGATCTACGAAAGCCATCATCCAAAAGGTACAGGTGTTTATTAACAGATGTCTACGCAAAATACTTCGGATCTGTCGGCCGGACACTATTAGCAACAACGTACTGTGGGAGAGAACAAACCAGATCCCAGTGGAGGAAGAAATCAGGAAGAAACGCTGGAAGTGGATAGGACACACATTGAGGAAAGCACGCAACTGCGTCACAAGACAAGCCCTCACATGGAATCCTCAAGGCCAAAGGTGGAGAGGAAGTCCAAAGAACATATTACGCCGAGAAATGGAGATAGACATGAGAAAAATGAACAGGAATTGTATGGAACTGGAAAAGAAGTCCCAGGACAGAGTGGGTTAGAGAATGCTGGTCGGCGGCCTATGCTCCATTAGGAGTAACACGCGTAAGTAATTAAGTTTTTTTAGGTGAGAGTAAAAATTTCCATCTAGTCACTTTAAAAGAGTTTAATTTAACAATGATTTCAGTTTCAAAGTAAGAAATTTCATTAAAAGGCATCTTAGCAACTTATTCATACATGAAGCAATTAGTCCCTTTTATAAATTTCGATAGAGTAATGAGAAGCTGAAGTTGATCTGACAAATGTGATGTATTTGCGTGTACATTTTGAACAAACTGGTCACACATATTTGTCAGGGCATTTTTAAAAGAAAATTAATAAATGCCATTTAAATGGAAGTTCAAGGTCCACAAAAAACTGATGCTCCCTGGTGGATTCAAAGCTTAGTAATACAGTTACGCAGTAGTAGCAAGCAGTGAATTTAAAGTTCACCCCACTGCAGAAGCAAGTGGTTATCAGGATACAGTAGCTAAGTGGATAACGAAATGATGTTTGATTTGAACGGTACTGGGTTCGAGTTCCAGAGTGAACATAAACTCTGAGATGTAGGTACATGTGGCTGAAGAGTCCCAAATAGGACGAAACGTGCGTCTTCGATTCCACTGCTAACCAATATCCATCTTTTCTTATAAAGCTTGTGACTTAAGGCTATATCGAGGCAATCCGCACGCGATGCACATATGCTAATAAGACACTGATCAATTGCAGTGCTAAACATCAATGGGAAGATTCAAATAAACAATAGCAAATGAATTTAATATGATAGTTTGTTTATGTTCAATAAAAATATTAGATAGTTTATACATCAGTAGGAATATAAGAAAAACTGGTGAAAAACAGCGTCAATCAGTTTACTCTAAAGTGATCGCGCACTGATAACAAATGATTGATTGAAAACAATGGTATTTTAATCACTATTTATTGTATGAATGCCAATTGAAACATTTCTCTGACCTGCGATATCAATATATTAAGTAAACAATTGCAATAAACTTCTGGTAAAGACATTAAATTTTACAGTGCTCCTTAACTAATTGGTTTAATTGCTCTCTTTAGTGTACAAACAAATGCTTTAAGACTTTGACTGAGTAAATTTCATGAATGTACTAGAAAACAGGAAGTTGAAAAATAAAATTAGGTATCGTGATTACCTATTTTTGTCATTTTATCATTTATCATTTACTTACTTACACATGTTTCGCCTCGTGGACGAGCATAGACCACCTACCACCATTCTCCATACAACACTGTCCTGAACAATCTTTTCCACTTGTTTCAAGTTTATATTCACCCCTTTCATGTCTGATTTCGATTTCCATTTCTATGTGTTCCTTAGCTTTCCTCCTTTCCTTTTCTCTTCAGCACCCGATTTTAGGGCTTGTTCCGTGATGAAGTTCATTGATTTCCGTAATGTGTGTCCTACCCACCTTCAAAGTCTTTTCCTAATTTCTCCTTCAACTGGAAATTGGTTTTTTCTCTCCCACAGTAGGCTGTTGTTGATGGTATCCAACCATAGACATTAAGTATCTTGCGTAGACCACTTAATCAGTGGTAAAGTGTAAAATAAATATATATATTTTAACATTTCGTCTTTCACTTCACTAACTCTTCTGGAAAAACATTTAACGAAATTCACTAAAAGCGATAAACATATATTTGAATTAAATGTACAACACAGGGTTCTTTACTATTATATCCGTCCTAACCGACGGGGATTTGATATGTAGAAAAACATATTTGTTTCATATATCAGTTTCAATGCCTGTAAATTAAAACTTCAAATCTTTATGGCCAAAATAAATCTACAGAAGTTCAAAACACTATATGGTAACCAGGATTGATCAAACATACTTTGAAAATGACAGGATTACAATTCAAACTAAGTAGTTCTGTAGTTTAATACAACATAATGCATGAAAATACGATGATAAATTACAAATGAAATCTAGATTTAGACTTTGAAAAGGTACGTGATAAATAATTTTGATTATGTCATTTCTATAATCTGTCGCACAGTACAGCCATACTTGGCTGTACTGCAGTGCTGTAGAGACTCATGAATGTTTACACTTAATCCAAAATGAGATAAAGCATGTCATTCATTTTGATAATACACAAGTAAAATGTATCAATATTTAGTTACTGAGATGCTTAGAGTTAATAAACATATCACAATTTAAAAAATGTGGCCGAACTTAAGCTATTCTTAAAACTAATTCTTTTTTTAATGAAAAAGATAATATCAGTATAGGGATTGAATTCACAAATCGATCTAAGCTGAATCACCATTTCAAACCTAAAATCAATAGACGGTCGCTTCATTCTCGTATAGGACTCCTCAGCAATGCGAATTCATAATCTCGCACACGGAACTCGGACTCAGTAATCTCTAGATCACGGAGGTTTCAGTGGTGTTCTACCTTAGAGTGACCCGTGAATTCAACTGTGGTACAAGGTAACATCTAACAAATGGACTTCAAATGTGTATAAGGTAAATTAACGGCTCTTTATTGCTGTTAGATCGTCAACAAAATGACAAAATGACTATCGGATGAAACTAAATTCTCTAAACTAATCAGCGAGAAAACCAAGACTGAAATGATAGAAAAGTACCCAACTGTAGTTCTTATAAGAATGAAAAATGTTCATGTAATTAATGAAGATATCTATGAGCGTATAAAACTAACAGGATCACTATTACTACAACGCAGGCGTAAAGGTAAGGGTCGGCAAAACAAGGGCAGGATTTACACGCTTGAAAAACAAATACCAATCGACATCCAAGCCACAACCTTCAATACAAACATCAAGACAGTTCTACTGTACAGAGCTGAAACTGGAAGAGCTACTGCAACCACCATCGAAAGAATACAATTATTTATAAATAATTGTTTACACAAGTTAGTCAATGTCTGTTGATTGGATACCATCAGCATCAATACACAATGACATAGAACAAACCAGGTTGTAAGTGAAGAAGAAATTAGGAAAAGACGTTGGAGATGGATACAACACACATTGAAGAAATCATCAAACTGCACCACGAGACAAGCCCTAACTTGGAATGTTGGAGGGAAACGGGAAATGGGAAGAATAAAGAACACATTGCGTCAGAAACTGGAATCATACATGAAAAGGATCAATAGAGACTGAAAACAAGTGGAAAGGATAGCTCAGCATAAAGTTGTATTATTATATCTAAAGCTTAGTTTCTTTTTTTACAACTTAGTCCCTATTAGTCAGAAATGAGATTTATTTACATCCCTCGTTACACGGATGCGATGGATTTGCAGTCCCGTTGTCATCGATAACAAACTGAGCATCCTTAAGAAAAGATTTATCAAAAACTGGTATTTATTGACAAGAATACAAAATGCAAACAGCTTAATGCATAAATAACCTCCGTAGAAGAGGATACTTTTTATATAAGCATCTATTTTAAAGGTGATGTAGCTACAGACATAATAAAGAGGAGAATTACCAACTCTCAACAGAACGTTCTTCTCAGCAACATTTCGAATAGTGTTCTCCAACCGATCAATATTCACTCATGATCTAAAGGATAAATTGGCTCATTTGACCAATTCTATGTGAGCATATCAGCTTGAAAGTTCATGTGGAGCCAGGTATATAGGCAGTTCGATACGTATTTCATTCAAAACAATTCGAGAGCATTACTCGGCTTCGTTGAAAATGGCTTAGCAAGATCCCAAATAATTGAAACCCTTGTGAACTCAGGTCATTCAATCAAAACAGATTCTGCGTTCAAAGTCATCGACAAGGTAAAAAGAAAGCTGCCAAAGGCAGTTAACATTGCTAAAGCTTTAACTAAATATCTAGAAAACCAAAATTGTGTCCAAAAGAAACTGGTATAACCTACTTTTCTACTTTGGTCTTAATCTTTCATAAATTTTTTATTTCTTTCTCATACTTTCCTTCTTTAACATCCATCTGCTCCTTTTCTATTTTCTCTAAAGGCCTTTTATTCTCAAATGATTTGTTTCTGTTCCTATGTTCTCCTCCTTATTGTAGTATATCACAATTTAAACAAAATATCTTATCATGCTAAGCCTTTCTTCTCCAATATAATTTCTTTAACCCTCTTCATGATAAATATTTAACCTCTCTGCAACAAAATTAGGATTTTATTACTCAGCAAACATAATGTTTTTATACCTCGTTGTTACCATGTTTAGCAGAATCTTATCAACACTATGTTGTAACCATTGTCATTGTGAAAAACAAGTGTATATTTGTGATTAAACAGCTTTAATGCTTGCAGAATATATCACGAATAGATCTTAGATAACCAGTGAAAACCGAGGAGAACTAAACCGTTGTTCCGTCCAACTAAGAGACACCTTAACAGTGCGAATTCAGTACCCTAATATGAATTGATTCCTTGGCCATCAGGTCTTGTGATGAGAGCTCTTTAATTTAAAAGTTGAATGCTCTTCGTAAAACCTGACAGTCCAGGAATCAATACACAATAGGTTACTGAATGCTCACTGCTAAAGATTTCCGTAGTGTGATGGAACATCTCTTAAGTGCCTTTTGATTTTCACTAGTTGTTTAACTAAAATCAGTTCATGCCGTAAACAATAAGTGAATCAATTTTACGCAGATAAAGATGGTGTAACGGTATGTTTTGTTCATCATTTTCCTTTCTATTTTGCTTCAAACATTTTGCTTTTCATTGGATTCACTTTCCAAGTTGAATCATTTTTATTTAATTAGTTTATAGTTTGAACATTCACAAAAAACATCCTAAATCGTTTTAGATATACCTAAACGTTTATAAAAATTTTCACCCACAGAAATTATTAGAATCTAAAACAATTTATTTATACTGTAGTGAACAAGAACACAGGTGGGGACAATCGAATGTATTTAGCACGAAAATTACAGACTATCTCAACAAAATCTGAATACCATAAAGTCAATCGTCAATTTGCAAATTATCAATGCATCATATCAAACTGTACTGTTCAAGTTGTAAACACTAATCCATTGTCTCCCATTTCATTGTTCATAGGTTTTCTTACAAATTCCATTGCGTTCTTGCTCTTCTTTTCTTGATCTTCTCCATTTTCTGCTGCCAGACATTACATCCTTTTAACGCACGTTATATACTACTTATGTCAATATAAGTAGCTCACACCACAATACTACTACCTAAATCTATTAAGTAGTAAACTTATTAAGCCTTATTTATATCAGATGGGTTTTGTGGATATTACAGTAATTTCATGAGTCATGAGTCATTTGAAGCTAGACCACCATGGAAAACTTGGAAGTACTGGACGGCTGAGGAGTCCCACAACAGGATGAAAGGGCACTTAGTGGTTAAGTGCTCGCGCGCGAAACCAGTAGGACCTATGTTCGAATCTCGCAGGGGACAAGGTCGTGTTTATGCACTGTTTTGTTTACAAATTATGTAATTTCATAAACTGAAGTAATTAGTTCGACTTGCACCATTCTTAAGAACATAAAGACAATAAAGACAGCCATCCTGAAATGTAGGTATGTTAGTATGAAATGTATGTAAATACTAAACAATTTGAAAACAGAATATTTCATAAACTTCATTGAGCTTGAAATGTATTTGAAACTAGTGAAGGCTAGTGATAGTTATATACTTTTAATATAAAACTTCTTATATGTTTCTAAATATGAACACCATAAAATTCAAATTCCTTTCATTGTGGTTTATAGAAGAATTTCATAATCTTGTAGTAATACGTTTAGAATACATTTGTTATATAATATAATATTGAAAAATTTAGCGGGTATTTAATGTTTTACGACTCTTTCGAATTAGAAGTTGGTCTCTTCAGGGTAGATACTGTAGTTATACTAAAACAAATAATGTAGGTAAGTTCCAGGAGTTATGATTGAAGAACTAGAAAAGTACTTACTTACTTACTCTCAATGGAGCATAGGCTGCCGACCAGCAGTCTCCAACACACTCTGTCCTGAGCCTTACTTTCTAATTCCATCCAATTCTTGTTCATCTTTTTCATGTCTATTTCCATTTCCCAGCGTAGTGTGTTCTTTGGACGTCTTATTCTCCGCCTTTGGCCTTAACGATTCCATCTGAGGGCTTGTCTTGTGACGCAGTTGCGTGCTTTCCTCAATGTGTGTCCTATCCACTTCCAGCGCTTCTTCCTGATTTCTTCCTCCGCTGGGATCTGGTTTGTTCTCTCCCACAGTACGTTGTTGCTAATAGTGTCCGGCCGACAGATCCGAAGTATTTTGCGTAGACAACTGTTAATAAACACCTATATCTTCTGGATGATGGCTTTCGTAGTTCTCCAAGTTTCCGTCCCATACAGTAGAACTGTCTTGACATTTGTATTGAAAATCCTGACTTTGGTGTTGGTTGAGAGTTGTTTTGAGTACCAGATGTTCCACAGTTGTAAATATGTTGCTCTTGCTTTGCCGATCCGCGCCTTCACATCTGCATCAGATCCACCATGTTCATCAATGATACTGCCCAGATATGTAAAGGTTTTTACATCTTGCAAATCTTCTCCGTCAATTGTGATTGGATTGGTGCATGCTGTTTGGTATCGGAGAACCTTGCTCTTCACTTTGTGTATATTGAGACCTACTACTGCTGAGGCTGCTGCTACACTGGTCGTCTTTTCCTGCATTTGTTGTTGCGTTTGGGATAGAAGGGCCAGATCATCCGCGAAGTCCAGATCGTCCAATTGCATCCTAGATGTCCATTGTATTCCGTGCTTCCTTTCAGATGTTGACGTCTTCATGATCCAGTCGGTCACCAGGAGAAATAGAAAGGGTGAGAGTAAGCAACCTTGCCTGACACCGGTCTTCACTTCGAACGACTTTGTCAACTGTCCTCCATGCACGATTTTGCAGTTTAATCCATCATATGAATTCTGTATGATATTGACTATCTTCTGAGGTACGCCGTAGTGTCGAAGAAGCCTCCATAGTGTTGTCCCGTCCACGCTGTCAAATGTCTTTTCGTAGTCAATGAAGTTGATGTAGAGTGATGAATTCCATTCAATTGATTGTTCCACAATGATCCGTAGAGTTGCGATTTGGTCTGTACACGATCTATCCTTACGGAATCCTGCCTGTTGGTCACGAAGTTGGGCGTCTACGCAGTCCTTCATCCTGTTTAACAATACTCTGTTGAAGACTTTTCTCGGTATCGAGAGAAGAGTGATGCCCCTGTGGCTATCACAGTTGATGAGATCGTCTTTCTTTGGTATTTTTATCAGAAGTCCTTCTTTCGATGTTGGGTGGGTTCAGTGGAGCTGGTCGATTCAAGAGTTCTTTGAAGTGTTCTACCCACCTGTTTCGTTGCTCTTCAATGTTAGTGATTACCTTACCTTCCTTGCTTTTCACTGGTCGTTCTGCTTTGTGGCAATTTCCAGAGAGTTTCTTTGTCGTGTCATACAGTTGTCTCATGTTCCCTTCTCTTGCAGATTTTTCCGCCGTCTTTGCTAGATCTTCCACATATTTACGTTTGTCCGTTCTGATGCTCCTCTTCACTTGTTTGTTTATTTCTGTGTATTCAGCATGTGCCTTTGCTTTTTCTGCTCTTGTTCGACTGGTATTAATTACTGCTTCCTTGTTCCGCCTTTCTTGAATCTTATCCAGTGTATCAACAGTGATCCATTCCTTGTGATGGTGCTTCTTGTGACCCAGGACCTCATGACATGTTGAAGTGATTGCTTCTTTGATCCCCTTCCAGTTGCTCTCCACAGTAGTTCCTTCTCCATTGAGTAGATCATGAAAGGCCTGTAACTTATTGCTGAGGGCTAACTTGAATTTGTTGAGTTTGTTAGTATCCTGAAGAAAGGCCGTACTGGACGTTTGTGATGTGGTCCGCCCCATTGTCCAGTGCTTCTTGAGTTTCAATTTCATCTTCGTGACTAGCAAGTGATGATCTGATGCTATATCAGCTCCTCTCTTGATTCTCACGTCCTCTATATTCCTCCTGAACGTTTTGTTGATGCAAATATGGTCAATTTAGTTTTGTGTGGTGTGATCCGGTGAAGTCCATGTGGTTTTGGGTAAGCGTTTATGTGGGAATAAGGTGACACCTATGACCAGTTTATTGAAGGCACATAGGTTTGCAAATCTCTCACCATTTTCGTTTCTTTCTCCCAGTCCGTGTCGTCCCATGATGTCTTCATATCCAGTATTGTCCGCTCCAACCTTGGCATTGAAATCACCCATCAGAATGGTCAGGTCCTTTGTTGGGCACTTCTCGATGATTGACTGCAGCCTATCGTAGAATCGATCTTTAGCGTCTTCATTGTAATCGTTGGTAGGCGCATAGCATTGGATGATGTTCATTGAAATGCCCTCTTTCTTTGTTTTGTAGCAGGATTTGATGATCTTTGGTCCATGAGATTCCCCATCCTATAAGTGTATTTTGTGCTTGTTTGGACAGCATCAATGCAACTCCTTGTGTATGTGGATCATTTTCTTCTTCATGGCCGGAGTATAACAGAAGCTCTCCTGAAGCTAGTCGTTGTTGTCCAACTTGCGTCCAATGTGTTTCACTGATCCCAAGCACCTCCAGGTTGTATCTCCTCATTTCTGCAGCGATTTGGAAGGCTCTCTCGGTGTCCTACATTGTACGAACATTCCATGTACCTAAATAAATGGTTGCTCTGGTTGTCAGAAGGGGCATCGGCCTCGTAACTTCCGAAGGAATTCGGCTTTCATCATGAGGCGTCATAGTTCTGACTTCCAGAGCAGAGTTTAAAAGGTTAGAATAATTTTTTCTGGTTAGCGTTTTTTTTAAATTACTGTAATATTCACAAAATGTTTCCTGATAATAATCATCATATACTCACTGTTGACTGGTCTCAAGAGGTATCTCATGGATTTCTAGTGAGAAGCAGTAAACAGTGGAGTTAAACCAGGTCTGTTGTGAGATAGTAACTCACTGATGACAATAGTGTATGTGCTGCTCAATTTGGTGGATTAGTTGAAATTAGACATTAACACCGTTGAATGCAAGCCAACTCAATGGTCTAATGGTTAAACGCTCTCGCGCGAGACTGACAGGTCATTGGTTCGAATCGTGCTAGGAATTGTCGTGTATATGCACTGCTGAGGAGTCTCACAATAGAACGAATTTGCCGTCCAGTGATTCCAGGCTTTTCATGGTAGTCTAGCTTCAATTGACCCATGATCTCAACTATTTAAATTACTACAATCTCCATAAAACCCCTTCTAATTACACATTCATTACAAGTCAAATGATGGATCTGACTAGTGATTTATCTACTCAATTAGACATTTATGAAAACTGTATTCCACGATTGATTACTATCTTCAATGTTATACTCACTATTCGAATTAGAAATAATAAGATGTAGATTTTTATTTCATTATTTATCTACATATATACTTTACTAATCATAACCATCTTATATCACAATTAAAACATAAATCAAAATGAACACGCATAGTGATTTCGCATTCTGATTAGGAACTGAGATAGGTTTTTCTTTTCATCAATACACCTCAGGGCATGTATATATATATATTAACCTAAATAAATACATTGAATTCAATACAACAATCAGTGTATAGAAAGTAATGAAGTAAGACAGGGATGAACAATTGTAAAACAATAAATTTGAACTGATGATTATTTCATTTTTATAACTAATCAGTGATGAATACCGATGTTTTTATCTTCAAATTAACATTGTTGATTAGAATTAAGATATGGAAATTTGGAATGTTATAATTTTATTCAGTTCTAAGATGTAGAATTTACTTACTTACGCTTGTTACCCCCGGTGAAGAAGCACAGACCAACCAACACCATTCTCCATCCAACTCTATTCGGAGGAAATTCTTTTCGGTTGTTTCCACTTCTCATTCATCCTTTTCATATCTGCTTTCAATTCCCGATTTGATGTGTTCTCTATTCTTAGTTAGGGTTTGACTCGTGATGCAGTTTGATGGTTGTCGTAATGTATGTCCTATCCACTTTTAACGTCTTTTCCTAATTTCCTACTCAGATGGAATTTGATTTGTCCTGTCTCACAGTAAGCTGTTGATTATGGCATCCCATCAAAACACATTGAGTATCTTGTGTGGACAATTATTTATAAATACTTGTACTTTCTTGATGATGGTTGTGATAGTTTTCCACCTATCATCTTCGCACAGTCGAACTGTCTTGACGTTTGTATTGAAGATTGTGACTTTAATATTGATTGACAGACAATTATTTTGAGTTTCACATTGAAATATGTAATGAATACATAACAAGCGTATATGATTGAACATAGATAACAAATATAGAATTAAATGGTCATTTCAATCCTTGTCAATTATACAGTAACTACTAATCAGCAACTAATTCATCCATTCTGGTTATCTGCATTTAATTACATTCATATTTAGGGTTTCAACTGACAAGTTTACCGTATATACATATATATATATATGGTAAGACATTTTGATTCAGCATTAAAATGTTACCTAACTAATGAATTTGA
The DNA here is from genome assembly GCA_944470205.2 of Schistosoma margrebowiei. Taxonomy (NCBI): domain Eukaryota; kingdom Metazoa; phylum Platyhelminthes; class Trematoda; order Strigeidida; family Schistosomatidae; genus Schistosoma; species Schistosoma margrebowiei. The sequence continues at coordinate 39,540,702 of OX104026.1, read as the reverse complement.
AATTATATTCAATTCAATATTCTCAAACAGTGTTAATTGTATTTATGTATTCTAACAGATTCTATTTTACCTTTAAATAAACTGTTCACATTGTCTCTACTTACTATTTATCCCGACCGTTGTTACTACCTTGACATGGTGGTCGGGCTTGCCCAACCGAGCAATCGAGCTACACTGGCTGGAACAACAGTTCCTCAAGGTACTACCATGTCAGACAGGTCGGTTGAAGAGCGGTAAGACTAAAAGCAACAAACCCAAGGTCCGAAGGCGAAGTCGTACTGCTGACTGTACAGACTCGTGACAGCAGTAAGGTGTTTCCTTCAGATAACCAGCATGACAGCGATGCTGCCTTCTCACAAAGAGGGATGGGGTTAGAAAAGGTCGACCCTAAAAATGCACACCTTGCCTTATCCCACGGAAATCCATCTCCGGCGATAAGGTCTCAACAAGTACGGAGCTAACACAAAAATAACCCATAAAAAGGTCGTGCGTGACCGACTTCAAGCAGTTGTCCCTTGGGCACTGCGGTCACGCTCTCAGGTCACTAAGATCACCTCTAATCCAATTTCCTTTTCAGGTACCTCCTAACTACTTACTATATCCATCCTTAAATCACATACTAATATAAATTAAGAAGAAGAAAATATGTAATCCCTATTAACAAAGACGTGCTTAAGTTACTAAATTTTTAAATTATAAATCTAATAATCTATACAACATCTTATGATAAAAATTATCATTTCTTTACTAGTAACAAATTCCCGAGAGTTCATAAAAGAAGTTAAGACGAATATCACAATAAGAAATGGATGATAGTTATGTAGTATTGTGAATTGATTGATTCTATAAATAGAATTTAATGAGCACCAACTTAGAGCTTTAAGAGTATTGTGTTCGATCTTTGGTTGAGTCATCGTTGTATGTACTTCCAAATGTTTAGTGAAAATTCAACTAGATAAATTATTATTTGAAATCATAAGTCAATTAAAGCAAGACCACTATGGAAAACCTGAAAGCACTCGAGGGCCGTTCCGTCCTAGTGTGAGACTCCTCACCAATGAGCATCCATGCGGGATTCAAATCCAGGACCTACCACGCTTAACCTTTAGACCACTGAGCCGGCATGAAAAGGTGTTAATGTCTAACTTTAACCAATTCAAATCTCGTGGGGTGAGATCAAGGATACATACTACTGAGGAGTCCCAAAATGGGACGAAACTGTGGTCTAGTTCCTTCAGGCTTTCCATAGTGATCTACCTTTAATTGACTCATGAATTCAACTATTACAATTATTATAATATTCACAAAATCCTCTTTCTGACAATAAGTTATTATTATTGCTTTTATGAAATCGCTCTGTTATCTTCTAATTCTATTCAATATTTCTATTAATGTCTAGTTGCTTGTATGATTTCCGATGAATTTACATTATCATAGATATGATAATCCTTTTGTAAATGCATATGAATAAACTCATTTATAATATCTGATTAGAGATAAATGAGCTTTTAGGCTTCATTAAATCACCTATAGAATATTAATTAGCAAAATTATAGCATGGTAATGAATATACTATGATTCAATAGAAATAAATTGAACTATGTAAATTCATTATGACTATTAAAAAAAGAACCCAAATATTTCCCTGACAATCGTTATTATATAAATAATAATTATGACCATCTTTTTTATTGTCACTAGTCAGTATGTGAATGGAAAGATTGTTGAGATTCATTGAAATCATGAATTAATCCAAACTAGATCATTATGAAAAACCTAGAAGCATTAGATGGCCGTTTTGTCATAGTGTAGGACTCTTCAATTGTGTTTATTCAACGTCCTGAACATATGAATCGAATACAGGACCTTTGATCTCATATGTGAATGCTTAAGTCTCTAGACCAATGAATCAGTATCTAACGATTTTGATATCTTACTTCAATCAATCCACAATATTGTACGGCCATCTTTAACAATCTCCACAAACCTTTACTTAAAATTATCATGTGCTGACTAGTGATTGGCTTCAAGAGGAAATTTTCGGATTTGTTGTAAAGAGTCGTAACCAATGGAGCTAATTTATGTTGGATGCAAGTCAGTTACCCAACAAAGACAACCAAATTTTTAATGCTGGTTTTATGTTAAAAAGTAACTAGCAATTAGATATTGAAAGGGCAGAAAATTAAAAAATACCGATTTCATTTTATCAACTTACATCTCAAAGCTTTTAATACCAAAGATATATGACATTTTCAAATTAGAATCTATAATAGAGTTGATAATAACCCTATTTTATTAAACATAGTAATATAAGAACGAAAATCACTCAGTTTCTTTTGCAATAATGTAATGCATTATTCTAGAACCGTTCTTGCAGAGAGAGAGAGTAAGCACCAAATGACCTATATATGCATATATAAAGCGAATGTTCGGCGCTTAAACTGGGTCGGTGGAAATGGAGGATCCATCTAGTGAAGTTGGAAAACCCTGATTACAAACCAATGGTAAACATAAGCTCCAGGATCCTAAGGAAACAAGTAGTGTATGAACTTATTGTCGGTCACTGGCTACCACGGAACTGCATCTCCTGACGTTGTTCTACTACCTTATGGATTAGACCCTTAGGCCAAAGGCTCCAGATCTAGCTCCCTAAGAAAACCACCAACCAGTATTCTATCCGTCATACAAATCGAATGATTTATGTGGCGCATATCTATTTGGTGCCTCCCTGTACCGATGTTTATGTGTTTAAATAAATAAAATAAAATAAAGAGAATACAAAGCTATAAGAAAAGAATTGACTAGTAGTACATATGACCTCTTCACCTTTCATCTAATATAAATCATCGCATACATGATATATGTAATTCTTAATTTTACATTGGTCTCTATAGTAAATCATCAAAGGATTTGAGACTATCGAGTTTGACTTAGTATAAACTGACTTGTATGTTCAACTAAATATAAGGTTACCATTTTTAAATGATTTATTCCCTTAAACTAAAAAGAAAAATCTGGCAACATTCTCCGTCAAGTTGGTTACGTTACAAACATATTATAAACTAGAATAACAAACCCTTCTTACTGTAATCGATATGCGTCACTTCATAAGAAACATTCCTAACTGGACATTAAACTTTCGAATAAACATGATAAATATAGTGACATAGCATAGTTTCTTACAATATTTTCATCATAATATTCAATTTAATAATCATACATTTTGTCAATAATTCATAATACAATCCACTGTTTTAATGTATTCAGCTAAGTAGTTGTTCAATGGAAACATTTGTGTATACCTTTTTTGTGGGGCCCTTTATATTTGTCGTCGTTTAGATTGAACGATGTTGTCGATAGGGCTCTCCACTTTAGTGGCCGGAGATCTGACACCAAGGAGATTGTAATGATGATTATTGTTGAAATATATATGTGTCACCGATCCTCTTATGTAATCATCGACTTTAATTGCGTTAGTCAATAACGGATTTAGATAAGTCAAATAACGAGAATGGTTTTTTGAATACATATATTTTGTATATGAAGCAAATGGAATAGAACGAAGCGAAACGACGCAGAGTGCAGATGGGTAAGCCAACTCCCCTTCAACCAAACTTTAATCAATATTTATAGTTACACAAAAGTAAGTTACAAACATGTGATGAGTAATGGGGTAAGAAGAAGTGTACACACACCTTCGTGCTCATATAAAATAACAAGGTCAGAATGTGACTCAATTAGAATGAATAGAGTGTGCTGTGCGAATGCTAGAATAAGGCATATGGGCTTAAAATAATAACCGACACTATATCTTATATGAGTTAATGTAATATAGAATTCTTAGATTTTTAAAAGTACCCCATCAAAACAACATTTGAGAGAATAATTGTTACTATCCCTATAAACAACTTTCAATTGAAAGGCTTCATTTTGTTGGTTTGTTTCTAATAATCAATTAATAATTGGATATTGATTTTTTATGATCCTATTCAGAAGAGTCTTTTTTTAAAAATCTCTTTTTACATTCACATAGCTGTCTGTATTCTTTCCATTTTAGTTACTTCCTGTTTAGGCATTTATTCTAATATTCAAGAATTCTTCATATACAACATGAATATCTGTTCAAGAAAGTATGTTACATTTAGTTTTGTTATAAACATCATTATAGTAGAAATTAGTAATAAAGTAAGATAATCATTATTAACTCATCAATGAGATAACTTCTGCCTCTCCATAATTGTTACATCTGTAATGACCTACTTTTATCAAGAGAACGCGACTGGTTTAATGGAAACAATTATTATTATAACCAATTGTACCAGTGATTGTTTTACCGTACTTGTTTGTTTAACTGTACCTTGCACGAATTGGGTTACGCTCAGTAACCACACTTGTAACCTGGCACGATCTCGGTATCCTTTCGATACCACGAGATCGCCAACAAATACATCTCGACTACAGCCATCAACTGCCTTCTGATATTTGGCTTACGGGTGATCTTATCGGTTAACTGGTACGTAGTCTTCTTGCAGTGGTGATCATAGTAAACCGCAGCTCGACGCCCCACTACACATCCTCTATTTGATTAACGTAGAATACGATATACAACTAGTGGCACATAAACGTGTAGAATCCCATAGTTGTATATCAGAAAAAGAAGAAAAGTAGGAGAAGTGTGTGTTGTGTAAGAATCAAAAATGTACTGAAAAACATGTGTATTTATAGTTATTAGCGTTGGTCATATTATCATTGTATTTCAGCAAGTCTAGAAGGAGGTAAGCCCAATCATAGCATTTCACGTTGATATTCTAGAAAGCTTTATCAAGTTCTGATTGGGTGGAAACTCTTCGTCTCCTTCAAGACCTCTAAGGATTCCGTCGTGTATCTCGAAGGTCGTCACATCAGTGATACATAAAATAAATCATGCTTTTATTTAAAATACAGATCTTCTTAATAAATATTTCCTTGGATGTTGTACATCTACCAGACAAACTGAATAACAAACAATTAGTCAGAAAACAAATAATTTGAATTTGGATCGAACTAAGAACAATGAATTATTTCATAAATTTTTTACTCCCTTTAGTGCATATGCCACCGATTATGAATCTTTAACCAACTCTGTCCTAATAATTCCTTTACAGCTGCTGCTGAGTGTTATTCGTGACGTTGATATCTGTTTCCGATTGTCGGACTCATGTGTTCTTTGGTCTGTCTCTTATCCTTTGGTTCTGAAGATTTATGCTTTTGGTTTGCCTCATGAGGTGGATTAGTAGTTTCCAAAAAATGTGTCCTATACACCTCCTGTGTCTTTTCCTAATTTCATTATTTTAACGGATAGTTGATTTGTTCTTTGTCAGGATAGATTGTTACTGATGGCCTCTCGACAATGTATCTGGTACATTATCTGTAGGTAGTTATTTATTAGTACCTGCACTGTCTTTATAATGGTAGTGGTATTTTTTCAAGTTTCTGTTTCTTTAATACAATTGTCTTAAAGTTTGTAACAAAATTCTGGTTTTGATCTTAAGTGACCGTTATTTTTAGTTTCAGATATGCTTTACTTGTAAGAATCCTACTATTGCTTTGACAACTCATATCTTAGCATTTACAGAGTGGTAACTAAATTAATTACTAAAGAAATATAATCACCTGAAGAGTTTCATCATCGCAGAGTTTGTAATGGGTATATGATGAATTTTGTTGTCAATGAATAAAGCCAGATAATATCAGTGTAATGTAGTACATATGACAAATTTGTAAATTTTAATAGTTGAGATCATGAGTCAATTGAAGCTAGACCTCCATGGAAAACCTAGAAACACTGGACGGCCGTTTCGTTCTATTGTGAGACTTCTCAACATTAGGCATCCACAATCCCGCCTTGCGAGATTAAAACATAGAATCTATCGGTCTCTCACGTGAACTCTTAACCTCTAGACCATTGAGCTAGCCGGCATCTAGCGGTGTAGATGTTTGACTATAACCATTCGACAAAACTGAGCGACACATTCTAATTACAAGTTTTCTGTATCATTTATCATATGAAACATACTTTCACTGTTTCATTTATTTCATGTATACTTACAATACATTCAAAAGGAGATGGTTATTAATCTTTCTTTGCCTTAATGACAAATATTCATACGCTGCATCTTAAACGTGTTTTTTTAACTCTTTCTTGCATAGAGTATTATCTCAATTACCTTCCAGATTAGTAATCTTATTACATTTACTGAACTTTACTCATTTTATTTCTATCGTAGTTTACTCATTATGTAATCACTTGTTTCTAGCCGTTTGAACTGTTATCACAATCAATGCTGTAGAATGTTCTGTTACATAAGGTATCTATTTACAATATTCAGTCTATTAAATCTATCTACACCCTTGCTATACTATACTAATGAGTCTTTAATATACCTTCAAACTAAACTCCTTCGTGTAAGTAATTTAAATCCATTATGAAATTATGACTCTTAAATATCACAGGTTGTAAGTAGCTGATGAGAACCAAACGAAATAAAATGAAATTTATGCAATTCTGGTAGAATCTTTGTTCTGGCTCTTTTCAAAATTATACATAACTTTAAAAAAGTAATATAATTTTTTGATTGAGATCATGAACCAGTTGATGTTAGACAACCATTGAAAACCTGGAAGTATTAGACGGCCATTTCGTCCTATTATGAGACTCCTCAGCAGTGCGCGTCCACGACCTCGCCCCCTGAGAGGTCCGAACTCAGGACCTACTGGTTTCGCGCGTGAGCACTTAACCACTAGACCACCGAGCCGGCATCCGACGTTGTTAATGTCTAACTTCAACTAATCCATCAAATTGAGCGAGACATCCACCATTGTCTTCAATGAGTCACTATCTCACAACAGACCTGGTTTAACTCCACTAGTCACTACTTCTCACTAGAACTCCAGGATATACTTCTTGAAGCCAATCACTAGTGAGCATCTGATAACAATCGAATGTATTTAAATATAAAATTACAAAATCCCTTAATAAAATCTAAGAATCATACAATAAATAATTCATTTACAGAATATCAATCAATCATTTCAGATTTCATTGTTCTTTCGTTTCCACACTAATCATTTTCTGCTTTTATTCTCTTTTCTTTGATTTTCTTAACCTTCTGACTTCAAACATTTCTTTTTCAATTGATGATATATACTACTTATATCTATCGATATCAGTAGTACACATCATTAGTCTATTGAATGAGATTAATTTAGGACAGTTATGTTTTACAAAGCTGATTGTATATAGAACAATTATTCATTGAAATAATCATTTGAATATGAGATAATGTTTAATGTAAATGAATGAATCGATTTTTAAAGAAAAACTGGAATTGCATGCAACATAAAACGTTTCCGTTTTTTTTTTCAGTCTCTATTTAATCATTCTCTTGGGAATTTCGAAAACATTTTGAATGCCACAATATCTAAATGTATATTTTGTTAATGAACATTTTTGTAACATTCAATGTTGGTACTATTCAATGATTGCGTTTATTTTTCAATGTTTAGTATTCAATTTGTTATGCTCGTTAAACTTGAATGCTACTACTGATTCGTTTTACTCGGAACGGAACGAAGAATCAAGGATTCAGAGACTCGATAGGCTATACTGTTTGGTTGTCCCCGACTCAGATAACTCGATCCAGAAGTCTTGGTAAGATGTAGGAAGTGTACTCTACAGACAAACAGAAAATACCAGGTCCATTAAGCACACAAATCAAGCGTATTTATACAAAATATATATAATCGATATTGCCATGGAAGTTTTTAAATATTTAATCGATAAGTTCGTCAATCGGCTATATGCGTAGGTGATAAGAAATGCCCAAGCATACATCTGCATACAAGCTCCACAAAGATAAAATTACAAAATATGAGTTTTGGGGATCTAATGTCCCCAACACAATTAACTATGTATATATGTATGGATTGATGTATGTTTTAGTTTTGGGTCTTTCATAACTATAAATAACTTCGTGAGATTAAAATTTATGGATGACCTTTGAGCAATGCTGAAGTAACCTTGAAAAGGGAAGCCTACTGATGAGGACTAAATGAGGGTTATAAAGGGACATGTGTTGCGTATGCCCAACCATCGATTGTCCCGACGTTCGATGTTTCATAGTGTAGTAGAAGGTTGGAAGAAAGCTAGGGGTGGCCAGACAAAAAACATGGCACAAATCCATGAAGTCACTGACAAGTGGACTGAGTCATGTTGGTAGGTGTAGACTAAGTGGTTGGAATCCGCGAGACGATAGTAACTGATGGTTAGAGACCTTAAATAATATGGTTTAAAGTCGTTTGTAATGGTCAGGTGTATTCACTCTTTGTGTTCTCTCAAATTCTAATTTTCTGAATTCTTAATGTCGTTTTTTTGTCTCTTCAAATTTATTTCACTGGATTATACTCCTCGAATTACATCTTCAAACTCTAATGTTTCCGATTACTGCTTATACTTTTTTCTACCTCTAACACTATGGGATTTTAATCGACAATTTTATCTGTGTGCTAATGTAGTATGGCAACTTGAACTGATGTACGTACATACGAAGTTCTACGTTGTTGATGACTGACTGAGGGTTATAAAGCAATTAGAATTCTCATTTACAATTGGTAGTTAGGGCTAAAAATTAAATTTGAGGTTTTCATCACGAACTGACATCAACTATAATGTTAAAACTCTATTTAGTCATAAGTATGAATGAATTTCGCGCCAAAATTCATGGCTCGTTAACTTGATTCGTTAATAAATAATAGTCTCGCCAATAACTTTTTTTTAGTTGCTGTACAGATACCGAAAGTTAATTTTATTTATTCATTTATTCAATGTTTCTCATACATATAAAACAGACTACTTACTTGAATTTATGTTTAATGGATTTGACCAGGTAGTTTGTTTTTCACCTTAAGAGATTATTTGATGAATGAACTATTGTTACTTAAATAATCATGTAAATTTATCCCCTATTGTTTCTATTTAGAAACTTTAAAAGAGAAAGATATGGATCAAATTTACTATTTATCAAACTAAGAGTGTGAAGGTTGTTGAATTTTATTGTAATCAACAATCAATCCAGGTTAGACCAACATGGAAAACCTAGAAGCCCTGGACGGCTGCTTCTTCATAATATAGGACTTCTCAGTTGTTCGCATCCCGGACGTGGGAGTCAAATAAGTTAACAACACTGCACAATCACCTTCCTTTGTCTTTAGTGTGTAACTGTCATACACTCAACATTGATTGGCTCTTCTGGTTACGGCTTTTTACTACAGCTTCCGAGATGTCCTCTCGCTTACACTGTTGGACGCTTGTTCAGTGGTCTGCAGGTTAAGCGTTGACAAGAAAGACCGGGCTTGGGTTCGAGTCTTACGTGCAGGATAGTGGGTGCGCACCGTTGAAGAGTCCCATACTAGAACGAAATGGCTATCCAGTGTTTTCAGGTAGAAGGAACATAATTGGAACTATAAATAAAACGACCCCGATGTGGCTCAATGCAATCAAAGAGGTTGCATGTATTTTTTTGGGATATCAATTACTTTAACCATACAGAGTATGTATAAACTTGTATCTTCCAGTAGATTGATAGGAGACTTGATATATCATTAAGATATTAGCACTTAAAATGTTGTTTCTTGATTTGTATCTTCTTTGTACGAATTTGAAAGTGGCATGTTATTTATCTTACAGTTTCAATATTTCTTGACTTTCCAAACACAATTTATTGAAATTTCTGATAAGTTTAATACTTGAGATGGTGGAGAAGCTCATGTGGATGATTTTAATGGAATTAAAACAAATGGAAGATACAATCAATATAAAGAAGTAAACAGTGACAGGTCAAAGTCAATTATAAACAATCAAAATCAAGGCCTACAGGACAATCTGTGAGCCTTATATAGCGAAATCGGAACACTTCACTTCTACACGAAGTTAGTGCTGATAATGTCGTTGAGAAAAATGATGAAAGTTCCACAACCAAACCAACCAGCTCAAGAAAACAAAACTCCATGAAAATTTCAATCCTTTTAATTGTGATTGAAAACGCTTATAGTTTTGTAATTAAGTCAATATACATGTTTCTCTACAGGATGTAATTTATTTAGCAAAAAACTATGAAAAGAAACAATAACTTTGTCAGCATAAGGGTTGTGGAGATTATAAGGTTTTTGATTGCGATCATGAACCGATTGATGCTAGACCACCGTTGGAAACCTGGAAGCACTGGACGGCCGTTTCGTCCTATTATGGGACTTCTCAGCAGTGCGCATCCACAATCCTACTCACGGTATTCGAACCCAGGGCCTTCCGTTTCAAATAATAAATTTGTCTATGACAGCCCCGCCCACTATGAAATGAAATGAATAAATACTGATAGTTTAAAATGAGTTAAATTAATAGAACAACTAAATAGGAACTTTTGACATCTATAACATCTACAACCCAATCACATTAGATGGAGAAACTCTGGAAGATGTGGATTACTTCACGTACCTAGGACGCAACGTTGATGAAAAAGAAGGATCAGATGCAGACGTGAAGGCGAGGGTCAAATTCCTACAATTAAAAAATATACAACTCAAAACAACTTTCAACCAATACCAAAGTCACAATCTTCATTACGAACGTCAAGGCAGTTCGAATGTAAGGAGCTGAAACTTCGAGAACTACTACAACTATCATCAAGAAGGTACAAGTATTTATAAATAATTTTTTACGCAAGATATTCAACGTCCATTCACCGGAAATCATCAGTAACAACCTAGTGTGGGAGAGACGTTGGAAGTGGACAGGATGTACATTTCAGAAATTACCAAACTGCATCACAAATCAAGCCTTCACCTAAAATGCTAAAGTACAAGCGAAAAAGTAGAAGGTCAAAGAACACATTAAGTTGAGAATTGGAAACAGATATGAAAAGGATAAATAATAACTGGAAAGAGCTGGAAAGCATTGCCAAGGACAGAGTTGGATGGCGATTGCTTATGATTATCCTATTCTCTTCTACGAAGAGTAACAGTCGTATATAAATAAGTACCAAAACAAAACAAAAAACATAACATAAATTGAATAAAACAAGAAAATATTTCCTTCAAAAGATGTTGTCATAGCAACCAAATTGTTTATCTTTATTATTATTATTTTATTTCTTTTCTCTTAAATATATTTTTTTCTAATTTATTTACGTTACTATAGTTTAATTATTATTTTAAATTGGCATTTATACTATTGAATTGAATTTATTTACTTATAATTAAAAAAAACAAGATACATCTAAGTAACACCTTTCTTTTATCAAATAGTTAGTTAACTATTATAAATAGATTGTATAAGCCTACTCAATTATCTGTCTTATCATACTTTGTTACATATTTTCTTTTCTTTCTGTTTTTTATAATTGTATTAGTTAACTAATTATGGATGATAATTAAGTGTACTTGCATGTTTATATAATAACTGGATGGATATAAAAAAGGAAGGCCCAGGACAGAGTGGGTTGAAGAATGAAGGTCGGCGGCCTATGCTCCATTAGGAGTAACAGGCATAAGTAAGCATGTTTATACAAATTAATGAAAGTCAAATCTTTATTGAAAACCTAGAAAGATTGTGATAAGTCTTGCAAATTGAACTCTATATTCGTCTCCTAAGCTATTCTGTAACCCCCAAGCCAGAACTATACAGCGACCTGAACACGAGAGAGAAGACGCAAAGTATACGAAAATACTTTACTTCAAGGTTCATTTCAATACAGAAAATATAAGGTTTTTATGATATTTTAAATGTCTTTGGGTTGCTCAAAGATTCTGGAATGCTACTGAACATAGTAGCAGTGTAGCAATGAGCAATCAGAACCTTTACATGTGACGTTTCACTTTCTTGATATTTTTGGCTAAAACTTCAAGTGAACGCTGATTGGATGAAACGCTTCCTAGTGCTTACTGATCCTTGCTTGTCTTTTGCAAGAAATTTTCAGGATCACCACAAAAGATTGGACGTGTTTCGTTCTAGTATAGTACTTCTGAACAGAAATCATTCAAGATCTTGCATAAGGGAATCAAACATAGAACCTTTTGTTTTACACGTGAAAGCGTAACCTCCAGACCTTTAAGCCAGCATTTAACGGTTTTAATGTCTAACTTCAATTGATTCATTATCTTACGAGAACCTTCATTTATTGTCTGCGGTGAATAACTGTCTCCATCCTAATGGACTCCATTAGTTACGGCTTCTTACTAGAACTTAAAAAAATTCATATTGAAGCTAGTTACTCGTGAACACATAAATATTATCGGTTTGATGATTTATGGAGATTGTAATATTTTAAAAACTGATGTCACGAATCTGATGTCTGAAGTTCTAGTCCCGTGTGTGAGATCGTGGGTGGGTACTACTAAGGAATCCCTTACTTGGATAAAATGGCCATCCAGTTCTTACAGGTTTTCAGTGGTGGTCTAGAGCTTAGATCGACTCGTGAATTCAAATGTTAAAATAGTACAATCTTCACAAATTTTTATACTGATACATGAAATTTATTACGAACTTAATTGTTGTGAATTCCATGAAGGATCAACAAGGTAACTTTTACATATTCTTCTCTTTTTCCCTTTTTTGTTTTAAATAAACAATTCTTGATAATTTAGTTATGTAGAAGACAATTCATTACAAAGAATTTGATAGTAATGAGACAACAGAACCTAATGTTTGATAAAAGTGTTCTCAGTTAGACTAACCTAGTACTCCGAATCACTTAGATAAAAGCATTATGTTAGAATCTAATATGTGTCATCAAAGCCAGTAAAACAACAACGGAATCTTAGTGTACATCAATAAACTTTAAGTTTGATACACCGAAATAACTGAAAATTGATTACGTTCACTTAATCTACTTAAGAATATAAAGTGATTCACAAAATTTAATACAAGGTTGGTAAAATTGCAATGATCAGCTGATAGTCAGATAAATATATGTTCAAATGTTCAAAGCTTACTTATATACGCCTGTTATTCCTCGTTGAAGAGAATAGGCCAACCATCAGCACTATCCATACAACTCTGTCTTGAGCAATCCTTTCCAGCTCTTTCCAGTTGTTATTCATCCTTTTCATTTCTGTTTCCGATTCCCAACGTAATGTGCTCTTGGGATTTCCTCTTTCCCGATTCACTTCAATATTCCAAGTTAGAGCTTATCTCGTGATTCAGTTTGGTGATTTCCGTAATGTAAATTCTATTCATTATTATTGTCTTTTTTTCTTCAGCTGGAAGCTGGTTTGTTCTCTCCCACAGTAAATTGTTGCTGATGGTATCCGGCCAATGTATGTTGAATATCTTACGTCGACATCTATTTATAAATACTTATACCTTCTTGATGAAGGTTGCAGTAGTTCACCACATTTCAACTCCATATAGTGGGACAATCTTGATGTTCGTATTGAAGGTTGTGACTTGGAAATTGGTTGATAGACGGTTGCTTTGAGTTGCATATATTCTTAAACTATAGAAATGTGACCCTTGCCTTTCCAGTCCTGGAAATTTATCTTACCTTCTAAACCGTGACCAGTGGAGCTCAAACCCTGTCGGGTAGAGACAGGTATCTACCTCAGTACAATGGAAGACAGTCGCACAAGTTTGTGAATTGGCTGACGTAGTACACCGTTGAATGCCAGCCACCTAAGTGGTTTAGAGGTTAAGCGTTCACGCGCAAAACAAAAGGCCCTGGTTTTGAATCTCGTGAGGTGGGGTCATGGATGCGCACTGATGAGGAGTCCGAGAATAGAATAAAATGGTTGTTCAATAACTCCAGGTTTTCAATGGTGGTCTAACGTCAATCAGTTCATGATTTCAATCAAAAATATATTGAATCAATTTGTATTTAACAATAATAATTCAATAACTTATTGCGTGAAAATATTTTTACTATAAGCATGTATAATTTTCCTTAAGACATGAATACATGTCATTCATGATTGAAAAATATTAATTTTGATATATCATGATCAATCTAAATGATTAAATCATCATTATCATTATTATTAGCCCTATTCAATATTAGATTTTCGGTACAATATAGAATACTCAGCGCATAGTATTTCACTGAGTTTCTGTTTCTTATTTCTTGATCGATATTGACGATAAATATTGATTGATCTCCAGTTAAATTGTTATGTTCCGACAAGAATAATGAATGGTAACTTTTGGGATCTATTGATGGACCAATACTAAACGTATATTTCTACTGTATAATTATTTAGTAACTAAACTATGCATATTCATATTCCTCTTATTATAAGCTTTATTTTGACCCATAAACTATTAGTATACGTTTTACCATTCTTGAGTTATACCCAGTATATTAATTACTACCTCCCTCATTCACAGCCACATCTGGCTAATTCTTGTACAAATGTTGTTTCCTATTTTATGTTATGATGTGGTCTGTTTGATTTGTATATAACCCGAGTATGTTTGAAATAAATGATTCATATCTCAGAGGCTGAGATTAGCGTACTGGGTTTAACTGCCTGGGCTTTTATTTTTATTTTTATTTTAACACATAGATTTTGGTACAAGGAGGCAATAAATAGATATGCGCCACATAAAACCCATTTGATATGTGTGGGGGCTGTGATATTCCCCGGGTGCCCAGACCGAAACAGGTGGTTTTCTTAGGGGGTCACACCTGGAGCCTTCGACCTGAAGGTTTGATCCACAAGGCAGTGGAACAACGTAAGGAGATGCGGTTACATAGTAGCCGGTGACCAACGATTGGTTCATACACCATTTTTTCCTCCAGGATTCTGGAGCCCATGTACACCATTGGTTTGGAATCAGGGTTTTCCATATCCACCAACCCGGTTAAAGCTCCGGAAGTTTGCCTTCCGTTCTCTCAGTTTCGTAAATAACACCCCTGTCACGAGTAGGACTTCTCTGGCAGAGGCTATATACGCGTGGCCATGTGAGAGCATTTCGAGAGGGAGAGTGGACTCTCCCCACTCTCGGTCATACCAAGGCATTTGGGAGCTCTTTTGTGACTTGTACAGTGAAATGTCTTGAACTTTTCATAAACGCACCTGAATAGCTTGTGCAATAATTTGATATAATGTTCTGTTGAAATAAACAAGAAAACAGATAACTTGTTGAAATATCTAGATTGCAAGAACAAGTAGCTCTGATATTTAAGCAGGCCGCCATCATTACTTACCATATCAAATATGTTAAATGAATTAAATGTTAGGTTAGTTGAACAAGTGTAATGATATTTACATTTGGTCACAAATAATTCATTTAAAACGTTTATGTTTGTTAATTATGTAAAAGACTTGACAAGTAACAAACTATAGAGATTGATTTTTATTATATAAATTTGTAAATGTTTATTGCTGTTATTTTTCTTCGTGATTTACATTTTACAGTACATGTAATTGTGACTAATGGAGATAAAGGATTCATTGACTCGTGAGTAAACCGTACCTGTCATATAACGACAAGTAAGTTGATTTTTTTCGGTTAAGATGAATGGTTTTGATGATGAGTTCATTTGGTATTGTTTGTTTGAATCTTCCCATTGAATGAATTTAAAATTTAACCCCTTTGCATTAGCAAGTGGCTATCACGACCCAGTAGATAACGTGATGACGTTTGAAGCGAATGGTACTGGGTTCGTGTCGCGGAGTGCAGGTGAATCCAGCTGATGAGTCCCGAACAGGATGAAATGCGCATCTTGAGTTCCGCTGCTAGCCACCAACCATCTTTGTTTATAATGGTTGTGATGATGGTTAGATAAAAACAGAACACTTGTTATTTACCTAAATATATAATGTTCTTTACATAGATGAAAGGTTAGCAAATTTGGTCGTTTGTATTCAACACTTCTTTAACCTTTTATATACAAGCGATATTTAATGAAATGCGAAAATGTTTTTTGTATGATTTCTTAAAAACATATTATGAAGACGGACCACGGTTGAACTCGAAGAAACGGTAAGAAACTCAGAAAGAGCCGAAGATATTGTATCCAATTATCTTTTGAAAGAATATTACAGAATCCCTACATGTAGCTTCCCTATTGGATAAATGCTAATAATCCCCCTATATGCGGATTAGAGGACTATAATGATGATTTGGGTTTTACTAAAAGCTATGAATACCTTACAGTTTTATACCATAGCTGACACTGTTTTGGAATAGCATTCCATTCACTTGTCTTCTGTCTTCTAATTTGCGACTTAGAAGGTTCTAGTGTTCGCTGTATGATATGAATCTAAGCCCTAGGTATGACATCATTGATGAACATGGTGGACCTGATGCAGATGTGAAAGCGCGGATCGGTAAAGCAAGAGCAGCATATTTACAAGTGAAGAACATCTGGGACTCAAAACAACTGTCAACCAACACCAAGGTCAAGATTTTCAATACAAATGTCAAGACAGTTCTACTGCATGGGGCAGAAACCTGGAGAACTACGAAAACCGTCATCCAGAAAATACAAGTGTTAATTAACAGTTGTTTACACAAAATACTTCGGATCCGTTGGCTGGACACTATTAGCGACAACCTACTGTATGAGAAAACAAACCAGATTTCAGTGTAGGAAGAAATGAGGAAGAAGCACTGAAAGTGGATGGGATACACATTGAGAAAGCACCAAACTACGTCACAAGACAAGCCCTCATACGGAATCGTTAAGGCCAAAGGCGGAGAAAAGGAAGACTAAAGAACACATTACGCCGGGAAATGGAGATAGACATGAGAAAAATGAACAAGAATTGGATGGAATTAGAAAGGAAGGCTTAGGACAGAGTGTGTTGAAGAATGCTGGTCGGCGGCCTATGCTCCATTGGGAGTAACAGGCGTAAGTAAGTAAGTAAGTAGGTAATGGTGTATACATCACTGGATAAATTCCAATTTGTGCTATTAACCAAACTTAGAAACCTTGGTAGGATTAAATAAAGCGTGCTAGAAGTAATAGTAAAAAATACAAATGTATAACTGGAAACATAGCTATTTTCAGGTTATTGAGACTAGTATACCTTCTAGAGTCTTGTCTCAAATGATGTGAACATAAGAATAATAGTCAAATGCGATTATCATAATGTAACATAACAAGCATGCGGTTAGTCACTACTCGGAAATCAATCTGTGTATATACCAAAGATCTTAGTAGCTACGCTGATAGTTTAGGGATAATTTCTCTGAAAATGGCTCGCATGAGTACGAATCCTAAGTATTTTTACATAACTTCCTTTTACATTACAGATAAGTCTTGAAAGAAATTTCACTTCAAACTTCTAAACACATCATGTACGCTTTAACCAAATTTAAGAAAAGCACAAGTTAAAAGCCATTAATGAGGAAATGTTAGCATTTAATACTATTTCAAAAGTATAAAACTGAATTCTCCTTTTCAATAAATGCATTAAAACAACTCAAAATGTTGATATACGATTTATCCTGCATAATAGCACTTTTATATACGATTTTAAAACTATAGCAGACCTTGTCAGTGGTATTTTTGCGAATGGTAAAGAATTCCTTAATGGCATTGCTTTAAGCGTCATGTGCGTGAATAGTAACTCAATGAAATCTATCTCCTTCACATGCTTGAAAATTAGTTATTTAGTCTTTTCTCAATGTAACCAAGGATATCTAGTCTTAGTGCTATACTTTGACATTTCTGAAGCTTTCAACATGGTTAGCCACCAACTTGTTATAGATACACTTGCATCATACAAAGTCCCAAACCCTCTGCTTACTTGACTGAATTCCTTCCTCAGCCACCGACACCAATCAGTAAAAATTAACCCTTCTTTATCGAAAGCGGTTCATGACAGGATTAGAGAAATACAAGGTATCGCCTTAGGCATTTTGCTCGTTCTGGGTTTTTTTGTGAATGTTTTTGTGTGAGTAAGCTCCTTCGGTAAGCAGTAGTGTATTCACTTTCTCCTCATGAGTTGAAAAATATGCAGAAGTACATCAGCATATAGCTTTACAAGGTAGCACAGTAGTGCTCGAAATGGCAGCTGGTGCCTAATACAGCTAAACGTTTATACAATTGGTTGATCACTGGGTAGTGGTCAATTAAATAGATGTCAGGTCCTTCTCAGTGCAGATCGAGTCATATCGACCAAGTTGAAATATGGCCACTAGTCTAGGTGTCACAATGTTGAAGGTAGTCAACAAGAAACCTTGGACCTATGTTTCATCCTACCTGGCACTCGTCAGCAAGGTGTACCTGTAATCTTGACGGAACTGATGCTCCCTGACAGATTCGGTTCTATGTTACCCAGATTCACAGTCAGAGACTTTACATCCTGTGATTTTTTCAGCCTCTGAAATAATCTACCACGATCTATCTGCAAGATAAAATCACTCCCATACTCTGTTTGCTGCAATGATGCTTACTGCGCCTCTGAACATGCACCTGTATGTGTGTCTTATTCCACATGTGAGACTATAGGAACTCTAAATGTTTAGTTATTCTTATTACAGAAGCCATTAAGTAAAACCACCTTTCTGTTGTTATTTAACATTAAAACCGACACTGGCAGCGCGAACTAATTTGAATAATATCTGACATGAACAGTATATCACTGAGTCAGTCACATGACACATGCATTATGATAGACCTGACTGACTGAACGGTCAAAGTAATTATTGCTTTCGTTGTTCCATGCTCTAGTTTTCCAATTTATTTTCTCTAGTTATAGATGATTATAACTAATTGGTTATGGCATAGAAAATGACCTTGAGTGCACTATTCATAAATCAACAGGCTATCCACTTAAGAGGAATTAGAAGCTCCCGGCTGATACATTTCATTGTTGTCATACTATCTAAGCAAATTTTTAAACTAGTAAACTTGAAACTATCTTGTATCATATGTTTGTCCTCTATATTTAATTTAACTTTCATATCGAGTTGATCATGCTTGTAAACTGGCATGAATTCGGTAATTATTATTTTCAAAATACATATATTATCAGAAGGGGTTTGTGGAGATTTTAAAAATTTCACTGATTGAAATCATGAATCAATTGAAGCTAGACCACAATGTAAAACCTTCAATCACTGGACGGCCGTTTCGTCCTAGTATGGGACTCCTCGGCATTACACATCCACAATCCCGCCACCTTCCGCGAGATTCGAACCCAGGAGTTATCAGTCTCGCGCCAGGCGCTTAGCCAACTAGATAACCGAGCCGGCATTCTATAGTGTTAATGTCTAACTTCAATCAATCCACAAAGTTGCGCCACCGTACACCATTGTCATCAGTGAGTTGATATCTCACAATAGACCTGGATGAACTCCACTGGTAACGACTTCTCACAAGAACTCCAGGAATATCTCTTGAAGTCAGTAACTAGTGAGCAGATGATTATTATCAGAAGGGGTTTGTGAAGATTTTAGAAATTTCACTGCGGGATCGTGGATGCGCACTGCTGAGGAGCCCCATACTAGGACGAAACGGCCGTCCAGTGCTTTCAGGTTTCTCATGGTGGTCTAGCTTCAATTGACTCATGATTTCAAACAGTGAAAATATATATATGTCAATAAGTTACAAAAACTAAGCTGTTTATTTCAAGCCTCAATGGTATTGTAGTTGCAAATCATCGTATATAGTCGCTATCATAATGTATCAGTCAGGAATTATTTTATCATTTTGATTTAATAGTTTAATGTTCAACACAATCTGCATTTGTATTCAGCGAAGCTGATATTCGAATTGATTATCAATAGCTTCAGAGTGACTATTATTCAAACAGGTTTGGATTTATAGCGATAGGCTTTAGGCATTGTTTTTTATGAAATTTCATCATTATGTTGGTTATTTGAAATGAGCTCGCTCCAAACCAACCTTTTAATTCATCAGTGGCGTAACAAAATAGTTGGTGTTCAATAAATAGCTCAGTAAACGGTAAACAAACGTACTTATTTATTTGTCTATTTAAACACATAAACATTGGTACAAGGAGGCACCAAATAGATATGCGCCACATAAATCTTTCGATTTGTGTGAGGGTTGGGATACTACCCGGGTGTCCAAAACGTAGCAGGTGGTTTACTTAGGAAACCACACTTGTAGCCTTTGACCTAAAAGTATTATCCACAAGGCAGTAGAGCAACGTAAAAAGATTCAGTTCCATGGTAACCGGAAACAAAGATTGGTCCATACGCCCTTTGTTCTTTCAGAATACTAGGGCCCATGTGCACCATCGATTTGGAGTCAAGGTTTTCCAACTCCCCCAGTTGAATCCTCGTATCCATCAACCCAGACAGAGCTCCGGACGTTTGCTTTCCGTCCTCTCAATTTCGCGAACAACACCCCGGCTACGAGAAGTTAGTGAGTAGGACTTCCCTGTTAGTGGTTGTATGCACGTGGCCACTTGAGAGCATTTGGAAAGGGAGAGTGAACAGTCCCCACTATTGGTCGTACCAGAGCATTTATGGGCATTCACTATCATAATAGTTGCATGATTTTATGCAAGTGTTTTCGATTGTTAGAATGTAAGAATAGAATTTTACTATACAGAAGATCTACAATCATAGAATGTGGTTGATAGAGAGCTACCTAAGAGAAAAAAATCTCCCAATTGATCTGATATTAAAACAGTTGTGCAGTACAATAGATGTTTTTGTGTACAAAATATTACAGATAAGAAAAAAGAACATTACCAACAGTCATTGATCCCAGTAGGTTATTAACCTTGCCTAGTGACAACATCATATTTGAATAACATTCATTCTAAATGAACTTCACAATCAGTTCACATAACACAACTATAATTACTAACTACTTTATTACGAATACCATACAACCTGCTGACGAGTGCCAAGTATCACGGAACCCGGATCCAGGATTTCCTGTCGACTACCTCCAACCACCATCTAATCTCAATATATAGTGTCCGCAATGTCGAGTCACCTGGACTGGTGGCCACATTGCAACATGGTCGGTAGCATTCGATCTGCACTAATAAGGACTAGACACGCATGACACTGATCACCACCCAGTGATCAATCAATTGTGATACCATACAGATATTATAGTTTTGTTCTGATTAATCGCTAATCATTTTTAATTCATCTAACTTATACAAAATACCAAATAGTTAATTCCATTTAAAATGTCAAAACTTTTTTGTTTGTTTTGTTTTACTGACTGAAGAGAAATTGAATTTCACTATGAAATAAAGAAAATAGAAAACATTTTAATTCTTTATTAGTCTGTAACTATGTATAATAATAGACAATAGAAATTACAAGTTATATGTATATATATCGTGAATACATACTGTTGAGGAGTCCTGTACAAGGACGAAACAACCGTGCATTATATCTCGATGACTATTGTCAACTGTATAATACTTTCAAATTTCCTAGGGTAGTTTAATTTAAATCAATTCATGAATTCAATCAATAAAATTACTATATAGTTTCCATAATCCCTTCTTCTGATAAAGAAAAACATTTTTTTTTGTTTCTTAATTCATAAGAAAACTTCTCTTCATATATATATAATCCTCTTTCAAAGCACATTCAATCGTTGTGAATAAAAAGTA
Source organism: Schistosoma margrebowiei (assembly GCA_944470205.2). Classification (NCBI taxonomy): domain Eukaryota; kingdom Metazoa; phylum Platyhelminthes; class Trematoda; order Strigeidida; family Schistosomatidae; genus Schistosoma; species Schistosoma margrebowiei. The sequence goes on along the minus strand of OX104026.1, from coordinate 39,519,111 downwards.
CCCGTAAATCGAAATACTTAAATGAAAATTTGAAGGAAGGAAGAAAGAAAGAAAGAAAGAAGAAGAAGAAGAAGAAGAAGAAGAAGAAAAATACACACACATACACATACATCCATATATTCCAGACAAATAATGAATAGTTTAATTGGTCTAATGAATTCAATATGTATTAGTTACTAGACTTCATTTTTCTCTTTTCTTTTTTCTTTTTTTGTTTTTTGTTTGGATCCATGATTAAAAGATTGATTATTCATTTTGAGAAGAAAGTAGGATTTAGAATAATTTTGTTTGTTAAGATTTTAGTTAGATGGTAGAAAAAACTACTTGATGTAATAAGTATGAAATATAGTTTATTCAATGAATATTTGAACTGAGAAACTATTAGTGTGGTGAATCTATTAAAGAAAGATTATAGAACTATTAGATATCATGCATTATATATGATGATTATGGTTTAGTAGGAGTTAGACATTAACACCGTTGGATGCCGGCCAGTTCAATGGTTCAGAGGTTAAGCGTATGCTCGCGAGACTGGGGAGTTCTGTGTTGGAATCTTGTGAGGCAGGATCGTGGATGCGTACTGCTGAGAAGTCTGCCAATAATACGAAACGGTCGTCTAAGGTTTCCAGGTTTTCAATGGAGGTCTATCTTAAATTGACTCATAATCTCAACTATAAATATTACTATAATATCCACAAAACCATTTCTGATACAACTATTTTTGTCTAGTTGCGAAGTATTCAGAAGATCTTGTAGTGAACAAGATCACAAGTGGGACGATCGCATGTATTTAAATACAAAATTACAGTAAAAAATCTCAGTAAAATCTGAGAATTATACAGTAAATACTTCATTTACAAGATGTCAATCAATCATCTCAGACTTTATTGTTCTTTCGTATCCACACCAATCATTCTTTGTTATCATTCTCTTTCTTCGATCCTCTCAACTTTCTGCCTCCAGGCATTTCACTTTCGATTGACGATATATATTACTTATATCTATCGACGTCAGTAGCACACACCCTAACCTCATTACATTATATGGTAAAATGGTTATTTCATAGTGCTGAAGTTTCTCGCCAACGAAACAAACGTCCTTATAATTCTGTCTCATTTTTAATTATTCATTAACTGATTTCTATGTAATTACTTTCATACCGAATAGTCAGTTCAATGTAACGTTATAAGTTATATATTTAAAGGACATGGGTGATAAAGTCAGTCAAATCTAGAGATGGGCGTTTGAATTTTCTTATGAACATAAATACATTTATATTTGTGTAAGTATGAATGGCCCACAAATATACCAGATGAAATCTAAAAGACATCTGAATGAACAAAGTTTGATGATATAATTAACGATAAAATGAATGTAGTATAAACTGTATATCCTGTCTAGTATTATTCAAACAACTGACAGAAAACATTAATGAGCTCTTCAATGACTATTTATGGATATAAATAGCCATCTATTGAATGGCAACAATGAAATCGTTATGAGTTTTTAAACTCAAGTTTCAACTTGATAGCATACATATACATGAGAAAGTTGTATCATAATGTGCACTACTATTTAATGATTAAAAGTGTGTTGTATTGATTGGTAGTCATGAGGAAATTTCAGATTACATTATGATTATTTTCAAGGATCTTAAAGATCCTTGAATAACTTGTACATCTTGTTCAAGATAATACTCAGTATCATGATATAGTGATAAGTCTTAACACTATTAATAAACTCAGTTTCATTATTTTTGTCTTTTGGGATTCATTCATACTTCAGCAAGTATCAAGCTCTTGATTTTGATCCAAAGTGGGAAGGTTATAGCAACTCACGTGCAATTGAGCTTGTTCTCATTTAACTCGGTTAAGCCCTTTTGTTAACTTATTTAGCGGACAAAGTCATTCGTACTATAACAACTTATTGTACCTTTATTAATGTTGTGCTTGTATGAAATATGTATGCTTGAACATTGTTTACCGCTTACGCATATATTCATTCTGTTAGCTTTATTATTAGTTGTTTAATTGATTCAATGATCCATTTATTTCCTTATATATATATACATGTACATTTACACTCTACACACTCTCGGTTCGCTGACTCACTCACTCGCCTCACCGCTTTTTGGTCTGAGTTATCTGCTAATAAAATTGTAGTCACTGCTTCTGTTTGCCTTCTGATTTCAAACACCGTTGATGATTATGTGATAACGGTTACGAGGGTTATTGTTCAACGAAGCTCAGCTACTACAATGTCATGATTATTTACTAGAAGGAATAGGGATCTAAGTTCTTCTAACTCAAATCATCTAACTCGAATCATTTCATGAATTTGATAAACTTCAACAATCTTCACTATACCCTATTGTTAATTCCATTTTAAGTAAGAGTAAATTTTCAATGTGATTATGATATTACATAACTGATCAATTAACTGAATTTACAAAATATTAAAATCATATGATCTAAGTTCATTTTATATACTGTTTCAACAAAATTATTATATTTTGATAGAGTTTTGTTCTCCGATTTGGATGATTTGGTTGTGAAGCTTTCATCGCTCTCCTAAACGACATCATCAGCACAAACTTCATATAGAAATCAAAACTTCATCAAAATCATTCATCTGAGCTACAAATCTTGTCCACCATCTCAAAATTATTAAATTCCTTGATTCAATTGATTTCTGAATTGAAATCTTAATTATAATGCAAATATTTTATTTACAATAAACCTATATTTAGTATATTTAATTATATACTACTTAAAACATTCTAAATATTCATTAATTTATTTAATTTAATACATTTATTCATTATATTAAATCTACTTTGACTTATTCAATGAAATTAAAATGAACAATGAATAGGTAAAAGCTAAATTCATAACTAACGTAGTATATACATTATGTTTCTTACAATTGAAGAATATATGGAAGTCAAAACAACTATCTGTCAACCAATATCAAAGTCACAATCTTCAATACAAATGTCAAGACAGTTGGACTGTAAGAAGCTGAAATGTGGAGAACTACTACAACTATCATCAAACATGTACAAGTATTTATAAATAATTGTCTACGCAAAATACTCAACATCCATTGACCGGATACCATCAGCAATAACCTGCTATGTGAGAGAACAAACCAGCTACCACCTGAAGAGGAAATTAAGAAAAGACGATAGAAATGGATAATTCATACATTTCAGAAATCATCAAACTACATCACGAGACAGGCGTTAACTTGGAATGCTGAAGGGAAACGGAAATGTGGAAGGCTGAAGAACACATTACGTCGGGAAATAGAATTAGATATGAAAAGGATGAATAAGAACTGGAAAGGATAGAGTTGAGTGTAAAATGTTGGCAAGCGGCCTACTCTTCTCTACGAGAAGTAACAGGCTTAAAGGAAGTAAGTAATTATGTATTAAACATTTGATTATCTTTCAAGTTCAGTAATCACTATTATCAACTATTATAGAAACAGTTATCAGTTTTTCTCCAGTTTTCAGTTAATGATATACATGTTATTTTTTTGTCACTATCTAACAACAAACCTGGTTTAACTCCAGTGGTCACGGCTTCTCATTAAAACTCCAGGAAACACCCCTTAGAGACGATTACTAGTCAGCAAAGGATGTATATAATCATAAAGGGATGTTGTGAATATTATAATAATTTAATAGTTGAATTCATGAGTCAGTTGAAGCTAGACCACCATGGAAAACCTGGGAACTGGCTTAACGGTTTAGTGGTTAAGCGCTCGCATGTGAGAATGACAGGTCCTGGGTTCGAACCTCTCGATTCAGGATCGTGGATGCGCATTGCTGAGAAGTCTCCCAATAGAACGAAGCGGTCGTCCAGTGTTACCAGCTTTTCTATGGTAGTCTAGCTTCAATTGACTTATGAATTAAACTCTTACAATTACTATAATATTCACAAAATCCATTTCGAATTAACAAATTCGTACAAGTGAAAAAAATGTTTGTTCATTATCACTTAAGCACACACTGTTAAAAACAAGTTCACCCATCACCAATTTCTACCCTAAAATTTTCTCATCAATGAATGATAGGGGATCATAATCACCGTGCAATTCATGTTAACCTTATTTTACAAAAGAGAAATTTAAAAAAGAACATCAGAAGACATAAGTTTTCATAAAGTAATATTTTTCTTCTCTTCATTCAATTACATGAAACATTGACGAAATCATGAAAAGAAAAAAAGATTCTGTATTCAATTAAGTAATTTGAAACATTATTTGATTATGTAATATAACCATAGTGTAATCTGTTATCTGATGTAATAGTGTATCAATGTCTGAAAGAATAATTTTCTTTTTGAGTGGCAGTGGGGTGGGGGTTCATTCACTGTTCCATGTTTTATTCTAATCACTTCATATTTTGATATTTACATCGGATCATAATCAGTATTTCCTATTAATTGATGAATATGATAATGATCATATAAAGATCATCATAGTTTTATATCTTCCATATTGATTAAGTGACTGTATCGAATAAACTTAAATTTGCTATAAAATCAGGATCCTAGAAAAATTATTAAAAAAAAAACATTAAAAAAACAAACAGAAACTACAGACTTACTTGTGTAGAAACACTAAAAAATTCATCTTTTGATATTTTACCATCATGATCAAGATCATATTTCTGTAAAAACCAAAAAAAATGTAAAAAATATGATAGTTGTTATGGCAACAAAATCGTTCATTATCATATATCTCTTCATGTACTTAGTTACTTCGCAATTGTCATAAACAGATTTAAAGTAATATGATTGTTTAGACAATTAAATAGTTATATTTTGAATTATAATATTTGTAATTTATTGGATTGTATCAAATCGCTTAACCCTTACGATGTAAACTTTCTTCAGTTTTGAAGATTTATTGATATCTCTTCCTACCCAAATTATCTGATATAACATTTTGGTATGGTTCTTAATATAGTAAAATTTTATTTTTAATTGTGAAATAATTTAATAGTTGGATTCATAAGTCGGTTTAAGTTAGATCACTCTCAAGAAACCTAGAAGCACAGAACGATCGTTCTATCCAGAAGTGAGTATGCTAAAGGATGAAGGTCCTGGGTTCGAACCCTGCGAGTGGGATTGCGGATGCACACTGTTGAGGAGTCCCACAATAGGATGAGACGGACGTCTAATACTTCTAGGCTTTGAATAGTAGTCTAACATCAATTGGTTCATGATCTCAATCAATAACTTAATAATCTTTACAAGTCTATACTGATAATTTCTTAATTATGTTGATGAACTTTTTTTAATTTTCTGTCATATAAATTTGGTGCGTTTCCAATAGCGATAAGGTATTGAAAAATATTACAACTTTTGTTTAGCATAAACATCATAACAAGTACTTGAAAGTTTAAATTCACTTGGTATTGTTTACTTGTATCTTCCTATTGTTGTTTCAATCTGCAATTGTTCAGTGTCTTGTTAGCATATATGCATCTTAAGTGGACTGTTTCAATATTACCTTAAATCACAAGTTTTATCCAAACTCAGTAATTAAGTGGATAACGTGAATTGAACAGTATTGAGTTCGAGTCCCAAAGTGAACTTCCATCCAATGATGCAAATATATTCAGCTGACAAGTCCCGAATAGGACGAAACGTGCATTCTATATTCCACTACTAACCACTATTCACTATTGCTTATAAAACTTGAACGTTTGTTAATCTTCATACTGATTAACTAAATATTAAAAAGTAGTATAACATCTAGTATCTTGTTTGAATACATTTTTTTATTTCATAAAATGTTTCTGTGGATTCTATTCTATTTTTTTATTTATTTTATCAGATCAGAAAATAAACTTTTCCATTGTTTAAAAAATATCATCAGAAGCGGTTTTGTGGAGATTTTACAAATTTCACTGGTTGAAATCATGAGTCAATTGAAGCTAGACCTCCACGAAATGCTGCTTGACGTCAGTCACTAGTCAGAAGATGATTATTATCGGAAAGGCTTTTGTGGAGATTTTAGTATTTTCAATAGTTGTGAAATATCAGCTCACTGAAGATAATGGTGTACGATGGCGCAACTACGTGGATTGATTGAAGTTAGACATTAATGCCGTTGGATGCCCGCCAAATCAAAGGTCTAGTGGTTAAGAACTTGCGCGCGAAACCAGTAGATCCTGGGTTCGAATCTAGCAGAGGGCAGAGTTGTGCATGCGCACTGCTGAGGAACCCCGTTCTAGAACGAAACGGCCCTCCAGTGCTTCCAGGTTTTCTATGGTGGTCTAGCTTCAATTGAATCATGATTTCAACCAGTAAAAAATATCAGTTAAGTAGTAGTTTTTCTCCTCCGAAACATACAGTCTACAATGTTTTTAAAACTCTTTGAATTCCCCAAATCAATTTTCATTTGAAATCTTAGTTTATTCTCAATGTTAATTGTTTTGTTTAGAATTCAATACTGTTGTCTTTATAAAAAATTAATGTATTTACTAGTTGAATTCATGAGTCAATTGAAGCCAGACCATCATAAAAAATATGGAAGCATTGAACGGCCGTTTCATTTTAGTCTGAGACTAGTCAGCAGTGCGCATTCGCGAAACCGCGTTGCGAGATTTGAACCTACGACCTATCGGTCTCGCACGCAAGCGCTTAACTTCTCTACTACTGAGTTGGTCGGTATCCAGCGGTGTTAATGTATAACTTTAACCAACCCATGAAATCGCGCAACTATCGCGAGACCGATAGGTCTCGGAATCGAATCTCACGGGGCGGGATCGTGGATAGGCACTGCTGAGAAGTCCAATACTAGAATAAAAAGGCCGTGCAGTGCTCCAAAGTTTTTCACAGTAGTCCAGTTTTAATTGATTCATGAATGCAAATATTAAATTATTCTAATCTCCACAAAACTCCTCTCTAATTAATTTGTTTTTTAAGGAACTAATAAAAATAATTCCCCTGAATAACTCAAACCAATAGCTTAATATTATAGCCAATTGTTTCAGTACTAGCTTCTATTCTTGAAGAATAGATAGATGTATACAAACATTTTTAAATTTGAATAAAGAACAGTTGTTCAGTATTGCTTTATATACATACATTCAATGTCTTTCTATCGAAAAACAAGATATAGATTACATAAAGAAATCAGTACATTGATTGATATACTTCTTTTAATTGAACAATTATTAACTTACATTAAACATTATATTAACTCTATCTTCAATAGCTTGTACAATGTTACCAGTGAGTAGTTTATCACCAAGTAAATCATAAATAGCTTGTATAACTTCTTTCAATTCTGATCTACTTATATAACCATCTCCATTAATATCATATAAAGTAAATATCCATTTAATTTTATCTAAATTTGAACCTTTTGCTAATTGTGATAAACCACAGGCAAATTGCTGGATATAAAGTAGAATAGAGTAAAAAGAAAGATCTATAATCAGTTATTTATATGTATATAAACTAATAACAAACATGAATTGATAAAAATCTATAATAAATATTAGTTATCAGTTTAGGGGTTGTAAAGATTGTTAAGTTTTTGATTGAGATCATGAACCGATTGATGTTAGACCACAATGGAAAACCTGGAAGCACCATTACCATGCGCATACTAGTGACTAGCTTTGCGAGAAAATTCTCGGAGTTCTGGTGAGAAGCCGTGACCAGTGTAGCTAATCCGTGTCGGATAGAAACAGGTGTCTATCTCAGTACAATGGAAGATGGTCGCGCAATTTCGTGGATTGGTTGAGGTTAAACATTAACACCATTGGATGCCGGCTCAGTGGTCCAGTAGGTTAAGGGCTCGCGCGCGAAACTTAAGACCCTGGGTTCGAATCCCGCGGACAGGATCAAGGATGCGCACTGCTGATGAGTCCCACGATAGGACGAAACGGCCGTTCAGTGCTTGCAGGTTTTCAATGGTGGTCTAATATCAATCGGCTCATGATATCAAATAAATATTAGTGTTAAAATTAAGTGATCAACATTAATCGAATTCAACTGTAAATAATCATGATAATGTCATAATAGTTAATATAGGTAATTGTAAAATTTGTTTCATCTTATCTAAATTACTTTGTTTTTAGCATATTTAAAAGGTAGAATGTATAGAAAGCAAGGACCGCATTACTACAGTTGAAGAACATATGGAAGTCAAAACAATTGTCTGTCAACCAATATCAAAGTCACAATCTTCAATACAAATGTCAAGACAGTTCGACTGTAAGGAACTGAAATGTGGAGAACAACTACAACTATCATCAAACATGTACAAGTACTTATAAACAGTTGTCTACACAAGAGACTCAATATCCGTTGATCGGGTACCATCAGCAAAAATCTACTGTTGGAAAGAACAAACCAATTTCCAATTGAAGAAGATATTAGGAAAAGACGATGGAGTTGAATGAGACATACAATACGGAAATCACCGAACTTCATCCCGAGCTAAGCATCAACTTGAAATCATGAAGAAAAATGGAAAAGTGGAAGGCCAACTTACACACTGTGTCGGTAATCGGAATCAAACATGAAAAGGATGAATAGCAACTGGAAACAAGTGGAAAGAATTGTTCAGGTTAGGTTTGGATGAAGAATGCTGGTGGTTGATCTATGCTCCTCGATGAGGAGTAACAGGCGTAAGTACTTAATATCTAATATAAGGCTAAATTTTCAAGACTAGTGATCAATCTAACTGACATAATACAAACAGTACCTAATACTAAACAAATATAAACATGGTTATGTAATAATCCTTCAGTATTAAAATAATGGATATAATTTAAAAATAATAAATACTGCAATAGCTATTATTATTATTATTTATATTATTATTATCATTATTATTAAAGGCTTTATTCAATGTTATATTTTTGGAACAAAAAGTATCTCAACAAGTCTCCTTTTCTTATTTATTCATCGATCCTGATGATAAATATATAATGATCACCAGGTAGATGTTAGCAGTTCAGGGATCGACATCTGGATAATATTCATTCTTTTCAATGAATTTTATCAGCCATCACGATATCTTTGCTCGTAATGTTTTCTCAGGGAAGTCCTACTGATTGCCTTCTCGCGGTGATAGTGTGCTGTTTACGAAACTTAGAAGATGAAAGCAAATGTCCAGCGCTTTAACCGGGTTGACAGATACGGAGGATCCACCTAAGGAAATTAGAAAACACTGATTTCAAACCGATGGTGCACATGGGATCTAGGATCCTGTAGGAACAAGGGGAGTATGAACCATTTTTTAGTCACTGGTTACCATGAAACTACATCACCCTACTTTGCTTCACTGCTTCATAGATTAGACCTTTAGGATAGGCTTGGGATGTGACACCTTAAGAAAACCACCTGCTTCTGTCTAGGTACACGGGCAGTGACACAGCTTATACGCAATTCAAGTAACTAGTATAGCGCATATGTATTCAGTGGTCATTTGTACCAATATTTATGTGTTAAAATCAATAAATCAATAGATAATTTTTGGTAACCTGTACAGTGAAAGGTTTTAAACGATTCATAAACGCGCCTAAATAGGTTATGCATTTAATAGACACAAAATTGCGTTAAAACAAATACATAACTAATATATATATATATATATATATATATATATATATATATATATATATATATATATATATATATATATATATATATATATATATATATATATATATATATTTATATCTAAACTTGATAAGGTTACTTCATGTCATAAACAGGAAAACATTATGTTGGAGTTTTGTTCTCTGAGCTGTATGGTTTTGTCGTGGAGCTTTCATCGTTCTTCTGAACGACATCATCAGCACAAACTTCTATCTGAAGTTCAGAAGAACGATGAAAGCTCCACGACCAAACCATCCATCTCAGAGAACAAAACTCCATCAAAATCATCCACCTGAGCTATAAATCTTCCGCAACATCTCACAGGAAAACATTAAATTACAAATAAACAATACATATCAAAATGGATTTATTTATTGATATCTAATTTACTTTAAGTATTGCTAAGCTGTTTTTCGGTAAACTAATTAAATAAGATTTAATTAAGAAAATAAATGTTTCTTTACATAGTAACAAATTTACTAATAATCACTTCGATACTAACTAGTTACTGATTTATAAAAAATCAAAGTGATTTACTTATCATCTAACTTAGTATTTCATACCATTCATTATTTACTTCGTTATGATTCAATTTTCCTTTTTTTCTTTATTAACTAGAAATGTTCAAACGTGATCAATTCATTAGATGCATATTGTTAAAATCACGTATACATTCTTGTTTTACTTTACTAGCTTTTCTTGAATGTTAAAACATCACTTACTTATTTACTTGCTTACTTACTTACTCCCAATGGGACATAGGCTACCGACCAATATTCTCCAACTCACTCTGTCCTGGAACTCCCTTTCTAGTTCTATCAAATCATTGTTCATTCTTCTCATGTCTATTTCCATTTCTCGACGTAATGTGTTCTCTTGTCCTCCTTTTTTTCTTTGGCCTTGAGGATTCCAATTGAGAGCTTGCCTTGTGACGCAGTTGAATGCTTTCCTCAATATGTGTACTATCCATTTCCACCACTTCTTCCTCATTTCTTCCTCCATGGTAATCTGGTTTGTTCTCTCCTACAGTAGGTTGTTGCTGATAGTGTCTGGCCAATGGATCTGAAGTATTTTACGTAGACAAATGTTAATTAACACTTTTATCTTCTAGACGATGGCTTCCGTAGTTCTCCAAGTTTCCGCTTCATATAGTATAAATGTCTTGACATTTGTATTGAAAATTGTGAATTTGGTGTTGGTTGACTGACAGTTGTTTTGAGTTATAGATGTTCTTCACTTGTAGATATGTTCTTCTTGCTTTACTAATCCGCGCCTTCACATCTGCATCAGATTCACGGTGTTCATCAATGATATTAATAAATTAATGTCTGCTGATTTTCAAAGGTTTTAATGAAGCTTTGTTCTTTGAGCTGGATAGTTTTGTTGTGGATCTTTTGTTGTTCTTCTGAACAACACAAACGTCAGGTAGAAATATCAAACATTACCAAGAGAAAATTGGATTTACTTCAAGTTCATTCACTAAGATTTTACAAATACATTCTTCCGTTTACATGTCGTACATCTACTCAACGTCCAAATACTGTGAAACTACTCGATTAAATTTAGATGAATGTCCTCATTAGAAATATCAAAGGTTGAAATATTCCTAACTATAATTATGTAGATAATATAAGTTATTCAAATAAATCAATGTAAGACTACCAAATGAGAAATTAGGTGATCAAAACGACTTAAAATAATTCGAATATTTTTTAAAAATTAAATCACTAACTAACCTCAAATGTTAATTGTCCTGTTTGACATTGATCAAAAACTCGAAAGCATAATTGAGCATAAGAACTAGATGCTAAAATCAAAGAAAGAATATATATATCAATATCACCAGTAGACTCTATAAAAGTTAATATGAATTTTCATAGTTCTTTCATTCATTACTGAATACTGATGTATTAGAGATATATGCTACTTATTCTGATAAATATAAGTAGAATTGTGGTGTGTACTACTGGTGTCGACAGATATAAGTAGTATATATCATCAATCGAGAGTGAAATGTCTGGTAGTAGAAAGTTAAGAAGACCAGAAAAAAGGGAAAGAGAATAAAGAATAAGTAGTATGTGCTCACAATCGGAAGTGCAGTGCCTGCAAACAAAATATTGATTTAAAGAGAATAGGAAGGGATACAGGTAGCAGTCGAAATGACAACAAAATCAGAAGAATGATGGAGTAATTGAAGAGCAAATGGAGAAAGATATGCAAATAATATATTTAATATATGTTTTTTTTATATTTTATCAAACCAATGTGTATTTCGCACGAAACTATAGATTAGTTTTCCCTATCTGAGTTCTCATTCACTATATATTTACACTTGTGAGCAAATATTCTTATTTTCTTACAGCTACAAGCTTCCTTTTTCTAATGAAATTTGGTAGACTTAGAAGTTTTCTTAATTTTGAAGTGTTTACGCTTTGTTTAGCAGTTGGAACTACTCAAGAGGTAACTCGAAACCTAAGTTTCGTGGTACTTGTTGATCATCAGCGGAACGTGCCTGAATCAGCTGAAAAGCGTTTGCTACCTGTTGATTTCTGAATTCACATCATTCAACTTTACAATCTGAGACCCTATCACTTTCATTGTAACTGAAAAGTAATAATAATTCGATCTATTTATTTGAAATATTTGCATAATAAACAATTTTGCCAATCGAGTTTACTACCATGGTAAATCAAAGAAACTTTCGTAACCTAACTGTTTGTGTGAATAAAGATTTAATGAAGTATCCTGTTCAGCAAATGTTTCATAAGCCTTTCAAGAACATTATTACCTGATATCTTTAGTATATCGTTTTGCGATCAACGCAAAAATGAATCACTCGAATATCGGATGGATCATCGTAGTGTAACCTCAAAAACTATAGTGACTTAACACTAGTTGGCTTAAAATATTCATTTTACTTGTGGCAATGGACAGATATTGAAATATAACAAACTCCTTGATTTCTTAGTAACGAGAATTATTTACATTGAATTCATGAACTGATCAATTTTACATCACTATTTAAAACCTGAAAGCGCTAGATGGCCGATTCGTTCTGGTATGGGACTCCTCAGCAGTATCCATCCATGATCCTGCTCGCAGGATTCGAACACTTAACCACTAGACTACTGACCCGGCATCTAACGGTGTTAATATGCTAAATCCAATCAATCGTACAACTAGCATCCATGATTTCAATGAAATTTAACCATATCCATAACCTCAAAATGAAAAATTACTTCAATTTCTACTATTGTTAAATCAAAATATATCGGTTTCAATGTTTATCATCCCATTGGTTCATGTTGAGTTTGCACAATATATGGAGCGATCACCTGATTTTTCAGTATTTTTTTGTGCCAGTAATTTTTGTTCGTATACAATGGAATTCTTACAGTCTCTCATTTGTATGCCTTTACCCGTCATTATTTTAAAAGAACATCACGATGTTTTGCAACCACAGAGGTCTTAGAATAGATCACTCATGATTGATCAACTGTTTTTTTAAATTCAGTTTCCCTGATCACAATATACCATATCTAATACTAGTAAGGTAAACATTTTTTTCCAGATTGAGACAAAGAAACTTCACCCGTAAAATAACTTTGAAATTGAAATAAAAACTTGTTTTACATGAGGTTCAACTAACTTATTAAATGATTAAAACTGTAATGTACGCTACTTATATCTGTCAACAGACATAAGTAGTATGTAACATCAATTAAAAGTTAAATGACTAGTAGAACAAGGCTAAGAAGTTCGAATGGAAGAAAACAGAATGAGAAATAAAAAAGAATTGTCAACTGAAACAATTAGACAGAATGTAAAGGATGATTGATGGAAGATTTACAAATGAAGCATTTATTGTATAATTTCCACATTTTATGGTTAGCGTTTTTTCAGTGAGTTAGTTTTCCATGGGATTTCTTCATTAACCCATGCCCAACCCTCCTTCTTTATCCGAGCTAGAAACCGACAGTAGCCCCAGAGGAGCTTCAGGCGGAAGAAACGCTGGAAATGGATAGGACATACATTGAGGGAAGCATCCAACTCTATCGTAAGGCATGTTACCTCATGGAATCCTCAAGGTCAAAGAAGAAGAAGAAGACCAAGAAATACATTACGCCAAAGAAATCGAGATAAACATAAGAAAAATGAACAACAACTGGATAGAATTAGAAAGGAAAGTTCAAGACAGAGTGAGTTGGAGAATGTTGGTCGATGGCCTATTCTCCATTGAGATTAACAGATCTAAGTAAATAAGTTCCACATTTCATGAAGATATTCTGTAGTTTTGTACCAAATAGTAAATTCATTATCCCCAACTATGTTCTCATTCACCATAAAACTAGTATATATATGTAATATATAGTATGATTATGTTCAAACATATAAAATAGGTTATTATGACATTGAAATGTACATACTGTTAACTGTCATTTTGTACAAACTTAAGTTTTTTTTAAAAAAGTTTTCAAACAGTTCGAAATAGGACGTGTCAATAGCTTTTTTAAACAAGTTTTTCTAGAAGTTTTATGAAGGTTTAAATTAGATTTAAAAGAGAAAAACAAAAAGACAAAGTACATGGTAGTTTATAAAGTTATTTTAAATATCACTATATATGAAAATAATTTTTAGAGAGACTCGAATTTATGAACGAGCCAATCAGAAGCGTTTAAGGGATTACAAAGTGGTTATAGAACCAACTCCAGTACTTGATGCTAATGTACAATCGGTTCATAGAGGATTTTATACAAAACGTGATCATTGAAAAGTTATAATAAATAAAACGGCCAGACTATAATTTGTGGACGAAGCAATCAGAGATAAGATAACAGATCTCGGATTTTAACGCGAAAGCCTTTCATCCATTTGGCTAAATAAAGTATAGCTGATATCAGTTCGTGGGGAAAACCGTATATATGATTCATAATTAAAGCAAATTATGACAATTATTACGAAATGGATAATAAAAATCATCAGTAACACTAGCTGCAGCCAGGTACTACAATATATACGGATGATTGGAGAGCGTACATATCCCTACATAGGTTTGGTTATGTGCATCGTGTCATTATCCACAAGTGGCATTTTGTGTACTCAACAATCGGAGTACACACAAACAATATTGAAGGTATGTGGTCGAGGCTGGAAGAGTTTTTGCGACTTCATCATGCCTCCAGAAGCCGACAATTCTGTTACAATATGGATGATTTCCTTGACTGCATGCACTACATTTTTAGAACCTCTGAACTTCTTTCTAACCTTGACAAGTTTTTGAACCATGTATAAGAATTGTATCCACTTTATTTCTTTAGTTTTGTATAATATCTTTTCACTCTATATTGACTGTTTGCTGATTGGCTAACATTCCTCAAGCTCACTTAAGATTCGTTCAAAGGTCGTCCATAACTTATAGTCGATGCCGAATCTTGGTGGGAACAATAGTTTCCTAAATATTCCGGATAAACATAGCTGACAAACATCAACCAGCATAAAACCTAAATGCATGTTTTTCGAACTATTACATCCAACTATCTAACATATTAGTCAATTGACAAAGCAGAATTCAAAGTTCTCTAAAATAAGCGATTATAATTTGAGTATATTCTATAATTTTATTCAACTACTAGAAATAAGGTAATTACATCAAGAACAATATGTTTGTACATTTTGTACATATGAAACAGTTTCAGTCAAAAACACCCACTTTCATTGACTTGAATCACTATAGGTTTATGTTATTATGTCAAAGAAATAGTGAACTATGATTTTATATAGTTTGTACAATAAATGAGCAAATTCGACTGAAATTGTATTAATTTGTCTAAACACATAAACATGGTACAAGGAGGCACCATATAGGTACGTGCCACATAAATCATTCGATTTGTGTGAGGGCTAGGATACTACCAGGGTGGCAAAACTGAAGCAGGTTGTTTTTTAGGTGGCCACACCTCGAACCTTTGACCTAAAGGTCTAATTCTTAACGTAAGGAGCTGCAGTTCCATGGTAGCCAGTGACCAACGACTGATCCATACACCATTTGTTTTTTCAGGATACTGGAGTCAATGTGCACTATTGATTTGGAATCAGAGTTTTCCAATTTCTCTATTTTAAATCTCCATGTCCACCAACCCGGTTAAAGCGCCGGATTTTCGCATTCCGTTTTCTTTATATCGTAACAAAGAACCCCCCTACGCCACGAGAAGGCAATGAGTAGAACTTCCCTGTCAGTGGCTGTAGACGCGTGTCCATTTGAGAGCATTTCGAGAGGGAGAGCTGACTCCCCTCCTTATCAGTCGTACCACGACAATCGTAAGCAGTTATGATTGTCCATATCATCCAGTCATCAAACTGGTCGCCTTTCCTTCCTACTAGACGTAACTTTTTTATAATTTTGCCAAAAATAATATGAAAATAATTATACGCCCACAATTAATGAATATATATTACACTGGTTATGCATAACTTCAAACTCATTGTTTACTATAATTTCTATATAAATATTAACCAGTAATATAATATGATATAAACATACCACGATTAGGAAAAAATCTTCTATATACTCCTATGAAAGATTCTTTACTGGCAACACCTGAAGGACAAATCTGTAAAACAATGGAAAGTGAAAAACTCAAAAATAATTATTCTTCCATGTAAGAGTACATTTACAATATATAAACAAACTGTTTACAATCATTCACAGACTTAATGTGTTTATCAATAGGGCTATACATCATAAAAGGTCTTCTTCATGTCAATAATACTGTTTTCTACATATATATATATGACTTAAGTGGACACTTTTGTTTCCCATTTCCATATACTGAATTAACCATAAAGATTTTATTGTTTTCCTTTCAATTAAAATGAAATGAGTATGTTTATTGTTTTGTACTTAAATATTTTAAACTAAAAAAAATGATTTCAATGGTTGAGATCATGAGTCAGTTGAAGCTAAACCACCATGGAAAACCTGGAGGCACTGGACAACCGTTTCGTTCTATTATGCTTCCAGGTTTTCCATGGTGGTCTGGCTTCAACTGACTCATGATTTTAACCATTGAAATTACTATAATATTCACAAACCATCCAGCTCAGAGAACAAAACTCCACCAAAATCATCCATTTGAGCTACAAATCTTCTCCACCACCACCACCACAAAACCCCTTCTGATATTAAAAAGGATGTACTTTTGTGTAGTATTTTTATTTTAATAAATGATAAATAAACAGAAGATACTTTGTTCATGGTTTTATCTCAAACATTACATAAAGGATAAATCATACTGGTACTTGTGTAATGAATCAAAATACAAATGAGGACAATCGAATGTATTTGAATATAAAATTACAGAATCTCTTAGTAAAATCTGTGAACTATACAGTAAATAATTCATTTCCAAAATGTCATTTAATCGTCTAAGATTTGATTGTTCCTTCATTTCCACACTAATCATTCTTTGTTCTCATTCTCTTTTCTTTGATCTTCTTAACCTTCTGCTGCCAGGTATTCCACTTTCGATTGACGATATATACTACTTATATCGCACTTCTTCTCCAGAAAGTGCACTCGACAGATATTGTAGTACTAGCCGGAGACTTGAATGCTCAGGTCGGGCGTCTAGGCACAGAAGAGAGTCGTTTAGGTGGCCGATGGGGACTCGTTGGTCGCAGGTCAGATAACGGGGACCGTCTACTGCAACTTTGCACAGACCACAACCTGTTTCTGGCTAGCACTAACTTTCGGCACAGTCATCGCCGATGTGCCACCTGGCGTCCTCCCTCTGCATCCCAAGCCTGGACTCACATTGATCACATCGCGATCAGCTACCGCTGGCGTGGTTGTGTAAAAGACTGCCGCTCCTTTTGGAGTACCTATCTGGACTCTGACCATGCCTTGGTCTGCGCCAATCTTGCCTTACTTTTCAGTGGACAACGAAGTGACCACCACCAAAGGATTGATGTCAGCAAGTTGGTTGCAACTTCTGTTGCAAGTAAGTATCGAACCGAGCTAGCCTCTAGGCTGGCTACCACTCCACTGAAAAGTATAGATGAGCATTGGTTGCAATTGCTTGACGCCATGAAAATGGCGGGTACAGTCAGTTGTGGGTTTGCGAAACGTCCCGCTTTTAAGCACTGGGTTTCTTCTGGTTCCTTACAACTCATTGAAGCCCGTCGATCTACTCCGGGTGACCATGAGTTTGACCATAAACGAAGGATGTTACGTAGGGAAATTGGGCAAAGCTTGCGTAAGGACCGAGAAGCCTGGTGGTCGAAGCGTGCTAACGAGCTGGAAGCAGCAGCTGCATCTGGTAACTACCGGAAGCTCTTCCAGCTCATCCGAGCCACTGGCAGCAAGAAGTCTGGTGTGAGTGAAACAATCTGCGAGGATGATGGGATGCCAATCACTAACATCCATCGACGTCTTGGACGATGGGCAGAATTTTTCGAAGGGCAGTTCAACTGGCCTGCTGCTCCGGCAACATCGGTCAGACTGTCCTGCCCTCCATGGCCGGTGACGACTGATCCACCAAACGAGGAGGAAGTCCGCAAGGAACTCCAACTCTTGAAGCGTTACAAATCACCTGGCCCAGATGACTTACCTCCGGCTCTTTTTAAAGATGGTGGTGACTTTTTGACTAAGGAATTGACGACGTTGTTTACAAAGGTTTGGGAATTAGAAGTGTACCAACGTCATGGAATGAGTCGATAGTTGTCGCTATCTTTAAAAAGGGTTCACGTCGTTCCTGCAACAACTATCGGGGGATAAGTCTACTTCCGATTGCGTCCAAGCTATTGGCTTCCGTCATACTTCGTAGGTTGTTCAAAACCCGAGAAAGATTGACTCGCGAGGAGCAGGCTGGGTTTCGTTCTGGTCGAGGATGTATTGATCATATCTTCACCCTCCGCCAAATGTTAGAACATCGCCATACTTATCAAAGGCCAACAATCGTAGTGTTTCTTGACATCAGGGCTGCCTTCGATTCGTTGGACAGGACTGTTCTCTGGGATTGTCTATTGAAGAAGGGTGTGCCTGAGAAGTTTATTAACATCCTAAAAGCCCTATATAAAAACACCTCAGGCAGAGTGAGGGCATACAACCACCTCTCTCCATTGTTCCATTCGAGCAGTGGGGTTAGGCAGGGTTGCCCAATCTCACCATTCCTCTTCAACTTTGCCATCGATGACATTCTGGAAACAGCTCTGATGAACGTAAGTAATGGTGGTGTGTATCTGTTGCCTGGAGAAAGACTTCTCGACCTTGAGTATGCGGACGATATTGTCTTACTGTGCGATAATGCCCAAGGCATGCAATCCGCACTTAATCAGTTGGCAATCAGTGTCCGTAGGTATGGTATGTGCTTTGCACCTTCGAAGTGCAAAGTACTTCTACAAGACTGGCAGGATTCCGATCCTGTACTCACCCTGGATGGTGAGCAGATAGACGTAGTCGAGAAGTTCGTGTATCTGGGTAGCTGCATAAGTGCTGGTGGGGGTGTGAGTGATGAGATCAATGCACGTATAGTGAAAGCCAGAGTGGCTTATGCCAATCTGGGCCATCTTTGGCGCCTTCGTGATGTTAGTCTGGCTGTAAAAGGTCGGATCTACAACGCGTCGGTGAGAGCAGTTTTGCTCTATGCTTGTGAAACCTGGCCTCTCCGAGTCGAGGACGTTAGACGACTCTCTGTGTTCGATCATCGCTGTCTCCGAAGGATTGCTGATATTCAGTGGCAACACCATGTCAGTAATGCAGAGGTTCGGCATCGTGTGTTTGGGCACAGAGATGATAATTCAATTGGTGTCACCATCTTGAAACACCGACTTCGGTGGCTTGGACATGTTCTACGAATGTTGTCCCAGAGAATTCCACGTCGTGCATTATTTGCCGACTCTGGGACTGGTTGGAAAAAGCGGAGAGGTGGTCAGTGCATGACATGGTGTCGTGGTATGAAAGAAAGCTGCAAAGGACTGGCTTCTGTCGGTCCTTCACGACTCCCTGGTTGGGGTCTGAGAGATGGTGCTACACAGTGGCTAGAGACGTTATCAGATATGGCTCAGAATAGAAGCCAGTGGTGATCCTGCTGTAACCTTCTTTTACTTTCTTCATAAAAAGTGGTTGTGTCTCCCTTACTTGAAAGATTTCTTCTGATTGATCCTTTCTGTTCCATCGTTACGACCACACTACCTTTGTGGTCCTTAGTTTTTTTTTATCTTTTTTTTATCTCTATTCGAATTTTCATTGTTTTGTGTGGCGCATATATATTGACGCTCTCTTGTACCAATATTTATGTGTTCAAATAAATAATAATAAATAATAATACTACTTATATCTATCGATATTAGTAGCACATACACCACAATTGAATTGTTATGAATGAAGTAATTTTGCATTCTAATTGTATTCTAATTGTTTGGTTAGTTATTTGACTAAAGATGGTATAACCAATAAAGTAGTTCCCAAACAAATGCATAAAATCGATTTTGACGATGAAGAATAAAATCTCAAGTTTAAACATCTTTAATAATTAATCAAGCTTAACTTGTACATTCTGAATTATCGGTTGTTCAATTAAATCACAGTCTGTTTGTTTTAAAAATACTAGTAAATCTACCTATTCGATGTCAAAGAATTGTTAGGCAGTTTCACTGAAAGCGATGAAGAACCGTAGAATAGTAATTTCCAGTTCTCATTAATATGTATTTTGAGTGTTCTACATAATATCGATTGATTTTCTATTTACAATATCTAGTTTTCTGTATGTATACATATTCTTACTAAGATGATGCTGTAAATAGACCATAATAAAATCTGTAATAATATTATTTGATGATAATGATAAGTTGATGGTAGTATCCTATTATAACTCCGCCTGGAGTCCCTACGGGAGCTACTGCCGGTCCCGAGCCCGGATAAAGGAGGATGGTTGGGCATGGGGTTAGCGACTACATCCTGTAGAAAACTAACTCGCTAAAAAACGCTAATCAGAAAAAAATTATTCAAACCTTTTAAACTCTGCCCTGGAAGTCAGAAGGTCTTCATTTAGAAAAGTTATGATGCCTCATGAAAAAAAGCCGAGTTCCTTCAGAAGTCACGAGGCCGATGCCCCTTCTGACAACCAGAGCAACCATTTATTTAGATATATGGAATACTCTGGTCGGCGGCCTATGCTCCATTAGGAGTAACAGACGTAAGTAAGTAATTATCTTATTACATAATAATTCTTTTAGCTTTTTTTAGCGAGTTAGTTTTCTACGGGATAGGGTCTCTAACCCTATTCCCAATCATCCTCCTATATCCGGGTTGGGACTGGCAGTAACCCTAAAGGGGCTCCCACAGGAGTCTCCTGTTATATAAACAAAGTTGTAATCCTCAAGTGTTGGTAAAACATTCTTAACTTCAAGACTAAATTTTTGGGCTAATCATAATGGATCTGTATAAATCATGTAGGATGTCAGATAATTTGAAATGATCTGATCCATTTTATTTAATGGTTATTATCAAAGTGTATCTGGTTTTTCGAGAAGACAATCTATAAGAAACAATTATTCTTTCAAAGAAAAATCCTTTGGAAATTAGACAACTGTAATACTGCTTATTGTATAAATTTTATGCGGTTAGTTCCTTTTATAAATTTAGATAAAGCCAGAACAAACACCTCCCTCCTTCACTCATACATTCCCAGCCACTCAATTCTCTTAAAGTATGTGAACTCATCAAGTCTTTTTTGATTATCAGGCAACTTATTTTACCAGTTTTTAACCTTAGGAATCTTGTGCAAACCCTTCATTAACTCTAAAATCATTATCAACTTTATCTTATCTGCCTTTGAACTTCACTCAATTATTACATTATCCGACCCTCATGTTTCTAAATTCTAACACCAAATGACCTCCGACCTGTTCTTGAACACGCGTATATATATATATATATATAGTTATTATTGAAACCTTTGTCATTCCAATTCTTTACATTCTTTTATGTCAATGAGAAACCACGAAATATAATGTATTCATATTATTCTGCATCCATTTTCGTACCGGCTTTATTATATCAACTAAAACAATAAGCAAGTAGATCAACATTGTAGACGCATACAGAATACGATTAACCATGAGGTAAATTAAAGTATAAAAGGAAATAATAAACATCTAGTATTACAGTAGATGCAGACGTCAAGGAGCGAATCGGTAAGGCAAGAATAGCATATCTAAGAATGAAGAACATCTGAAACTCAAAACAACTGTCAGTCAAACAACACCAAGGTCATAATTTTCAATACAAATGTCAAGGCAGTTCTACTGTATGGGACAGAAATTCTGAGAACTACGAAAGCCATCATCCAGAAGATACAAGTGTTAATTAACAGTTGTCTACGAAAAATACTTCAGATCTGTTGGTCAGACACTATCAGCAACAAACTACTGTGGGAGTGAACAAACCAGATTGCAGTGTAGGAAAGTGCTGGAAATGGATAGTACATATATTGAGGAAAGCACTCTACTGTGCCACAGGGCACGCCCTCACTCGGAATCCGCAAGGTCAAAGAAAAAGAGGAGGACCAAAGAACACATTACGTCGAGAAATGGAGACAGACATGACAAGAATGAAGAAAAATCGGACAAATCTGGAAAGGAAGGCCGACGACAGAGTAGGTTGGAGAATGCTAGTCGACGGCCTATGTTCCATTGGAGTAGGATAACAGGCGTAACTAAGTAAGTAAGCAAGCAAAAAACGTAAAATGATCATTATAAAGTGAAAGTATTTATACTCACATGTTTAAATCCTTGATATAATAATTGTAATTCTTTTCGTGTAAAATTCGTCATCATTTCTAATTTATGTAATGAAATTGGTTTAGTTTGAAGATCTAAAGTTTTTAAATCGTACGATGTTAAATCTAATAGATCAAAAGAAATAAGAAAGGAAAAAGTTAAACAAACATTGGAAAGCTGCAAGTGAGTAATGTCGTTGTAGTTAATGACAAGTTCCTTAATGTCTGTTTGTTGAACTAGTTTAAAAGCAATTTTCAGTAATAAAGGCGTTATTTGTGTAAGAGTGTTTTGCTGATTATTCAGTTCATAATGAACAATATGAACCGATTCAAAATCAGACAACCCATAAAAATTAGAAAATATTAAAGAACTGTTTTGTTCTTGTATGGGATTCCACAATAGTCTGCATCCAAGACCTCTTTAGAAATTAATAAAGTATAATTTTAATAGTTGAGATCATGAGTCAGTTGAAGCCAGATCACTATGGAAAACTTGGAAACAATGGACGGCCGTTTCGTCCTAGTGTGGGACTCGTCATTACTGCATATCCACGATCCCGCCTCACGAGATTCGAATCCCCCAATACATGATTCATTCACTTCACATACATCCCTTCTTAGTACATCTTACTAATTTCTCCATTAAACATTTGATCGAATTGTAATTGCACTATTATTTCTTTCACCATATCTGATCCATATTTAATTTGATCATGGATCTTAAATTTCACTTAACATATATGCAGATTCATGTTAACATTCCATGTGAGTTATATTGACATTAACAATTTGATTATATTTTGCTTGACAATCCTACAGTTCATAAGCTTTGAACGATGTACTTCACCCGTAACCTGGCCAATTTTATGAATTATTAATTTGGATATATATATAATTGACTCATGATTTCAACTATTGAAATTATTAAAATCTCCACAAAACCGCTTCTAAAAATCATCATCTGCTCACTAGTGACTGGTTTCAAGAGGTATTTCCTGGAGTCCTAGTAAGAAACAGTGACCATCGGATTTCAACCAGGTCTGTTGTGAGATAGTAACTAGCTGATGACAATGGTGGATGTGTCGATCAATTTCGTGGATTAGTTGAAGTTAGACATTGATACCGTTGGATGCCGACCGGCTCAGTGGTCTAGATTTTAAGCACACGCGTGGCAGACTCATAGGTCCTTGATTCGTATCTCGTGAGGCGGGATTGTGGATGCACACTGCTGAAAAATCCCACAATAGGACGAAACGGCCGTCCAGTATTTCCAGGTTTTCCATGATGGTCTAGCTTCAACTAATTCACAATCTCAACTATATATATATATATATATATATATATATATATATAATTGTAGAATCTGAAGAGAATTTCTCGAAAAGAATATTCTTCGTTCTTAAAAAAAATCTTTATTTGATTAGTAAAATAAATTTAAATGATCAAACTAACCAAATAAATTTTTCTATTATCTTGTTTATCAACAAACATACTACTTATTAACACAAATTTATTTGACACATCTATTGTCTACATATTTAATTAAATGGCATGGGAAATCTTATGGGAAAATTATATTCCTAGGAAAAAAAGTATTAATCTAATGAAATTTGATAAATATCATAAATAGAATCATTTCAGTTTCATTCAATTGTAAGTTATGAAATGGTATTGTAATTAAATTTCACTTTCTCCTTATATATATATCTAATAAAATACAAAGTTATTTGAGATGATTCACAGATAGCACAACATGACTTAGTACAACGGAACAACATATGAATATTATGTGCGATCAATCAAAAAATCAGGTCTGAACAAATCAATGTCATTTCGTTTCGGTCAAGGTGACTAATAAGCGACATTTATGCCTGTGTGTGTGTACGTGTGTACGGTGTTGTTGTTCTTTTGTACTGTTTAAACTGGGATTAATGTTGATTTAGTTATTTATTCTCTGAAGAAGACACTTACACTGAGTTACGAAACATCAGAAAATCTAATTTTTCTACTCATTCGGATAATATATATAACAAACTACCTAGTGATCAACTTATTCGAAATTATCAAGTCAAACCTTGGTAATGATACTTGCTAACTTCATTTATTTGTAGAGATGTTTTTTCTAAAAAAATACTTTTGTTTTTTATTTTGAGGATTGCAAATGGTCAGTCTCTCTGTACATGGGTGTATCCTGAAATGATTGCTTTGATATTGCCACTTAATTACTAGTTTTTATCTAAGTTGGATAAAACAGGGGAACTGAGGATGGGTATTTTGTTCCGTCTAAAAGTTATCAGATGTATAGAGCTGTATACAATTGTTAATGTTAAAACTGAAACTTCAACTCAATACTTTTCACCTTTCAACGAAAAAAATGCAAAACCTTACAAGTAAATTAGGCGAGACTATAATTTATGGACGAACCAATCAGATTTAGGATGACAGGTTTCGGATCATGACGCAAAATTTATTCACCTAATTGTTTATATGGTGTCGTGGTATTTTAGCTGATGTCAGCTCATGATGAAAACCATAAATCTAATTCCTAAACATAACTATCAACTGTAAGTCATTACCCTTACTATTCATACTGCTTTATAATCATCATTTGGTCCTAGTAAGTAGGTGGACATTCCCAATGTCACGTTAGCATCGCTCAACGGTCGTCCATAAATTATAGTCTCACGGTAAAATAAAATTCCATATTGTTACACAAACTAATGGTCATGTGAACTCAATAGCTCATTAGGAAACTAGTTTAGCGTTCAGAGTGATAGATTAAGGTAAGAATTTTATTGTAAACAAAAACAGTGAAATGTAGGTACATCGAATTCACAGTGTCAAATAGGACAAAACTTTTGTCCTGGACTTCACTACTAGTTACTATTCAAATGTCATAAACGAAGTAATATTAAGTTCATTAAATGTAATTACAACCTAAAATGATTTCTTATTGATATAACAAATTATCAAATTTGTGTAGTTGAATATGAAGTGGTTTTGCTTCGTTAATCGATCACCTCGATAACTGTTATAATATAAATCTCAACAGTGTCTAAAATGAGAAGGCAATGAGAAGCAGCGTATAACATAAATCACAAATCTATAAGCACATCAAGCGAATTTGAATAGGAGAGATGAATATGTATATGCCAACAACTGGATAGGTACATTTATAGTCAAATTGCATAAGAGCGCAACAAGGCAAAACAAAGACTAATAATAAGATTTGAATGCATACATACATCAGGGAGAGGATGAAGGATCGAGTGATATTTAAGCGATCAACATTTTAACTAGAGTCTATCATGTGCTTTAGTGATCATAACGGTACAAAGAAATAGATGATTTGTTACTATTCAAATAACTATATCTGTTAAGTAAATTCATAAAAGGCCTTAACAAACATGTAACCATAATCGAAATTGGCTACAAGATAGTGTGACGACGGAACACCGGTGAACTCGAGGAAACTGTAAGAGGCTCAGAAGGAGCCGAAGACGTTCCATCCAATCCCCTTACGGAAGAATATTCTAGAATTCCTACGTGTAGCTTCCCGACTGGATAATGCTAATAGCCCCTTGTATGCGGATAGGAGGACTGTAGTGATGATTTCGTTCTCACTAAAAAGTATAAATACCTGATAATTTTGTACTATGATTGACACTGGTTGGAATAATATCCCTTTCATCAGTCTTCTGTCTTCTTATTGCGACTTGGAAGTGTTTTGGTGTTCTAGTGCTCTGTTATACGAGGTATATCAACAAATCAACTTTCAAGATATAACAGATAGTTGCTATCAATAGTCCCTAGTTTTCTTCTGTTTTCCTTTTTTTCAATATTAATTATATCATCGCAATGAATTTTATTCTAGAAATATAGTTTTCCCTATTTAATAATAATTTAGGCATATCCCAAATGAAGAAAAAAACGATATACTCCCTGACAACTATTGGTTTCAGTTGACCTAAATCAAAACGATTTTCTTTTTTCTTGTTAAATAACTACTGACATAAACTAACATTGACAATATGAACTATGATAATAAGTCAAATATAAAATAGAATTCATTATTCAATTGTTGATAATTCAACCAACAATACCAAAAAAAACTGATCAATACAACCTACTTGAAAGGTTTTTTGTTATAGAAAATATCAAAATAGTGTACGAAAGTTAGGAATAAATATATTGACTCATGATTTCAATCAGTGAATTTTCTAAAAAAATCTCCACAAAACCCATTCTGATAATAATAATAATCACCTGCTCACTAGTGACGCTATCCAAGAGGTATTTCCTGGAG
The DNA here is from genome assembly GCA_944470205.2 of Schistosoma margrebowiei. Taxonomy (NCBI): domain Eukaryota; kingdom Metazoa; phylum Platyhelminthes; class Trematoda; order Strigeidida; family Schistosomatidae; genus Schistosoma; species Schistosoma margrebowiei. The sequence goes on along the minus strand of OX104026.1, from coordinate 39,492,391 downwards.
TTATAGTGAGAGTTCAACTGGGTCTGTTGTGAGATAGTAACAAACTGATGGCAATGGTTGACGGTGACGCGATTTCGTGGATTGGTTGAAATTAGACATTAACACCTTTGGATACCGACTCAGTCATCTAGATTTTAAACGCACGCGCGACAGACTCATAGGTCCTTGATTTGAATATCGTGAGGTGGGATCTTGGATGCGCACTGCTGAGGAATCCCACAATAGGACGAAACGGCCGTCCAGTGATTCTAGGTTTTCCATGGTGATTTAGCTTCAAGTGACTCTTGATGTCAACCAGTGAAATAAATATATTATAAAACATAACGTTTCGCTATTAAAAGTGATATAGTATTACTGACGAACTATTTCTATATTAAATGGTTAATTAAAGAAAGTACTGAGTGTTAACATGTGAAACGGTCCGTCCGTCAGTCAGCCAGCTACAATGTAGGATCAGGCTCATTTGTGCATCGGTTCAAGTTGCCATACCTTATTAGCACAACAAGATCAACACAAAATTCATAGAAATAGTTAATTCAGTCATGTAAAATATAAAAGAAACATTGCATATACGGACATAGAACAGCAAAAAATAATTAGTTCGTAGAAAGAAAGAGTTGAAGCAATTTTAATCTCTTAGTTTAAGGGAAGACAGAGAGTGTATACACGGACGCTATTGTGATCGATTCTGAGTCATGTCGCACAGAGTCTCCAAACATTGGTTACAAAAGTCACGCGGACCCCAACTAAGTAGTCTGCATCTATCAACATGGCTTAGACTAGAAGTTAATGTCTTCAAGCACTGATGCCACGTTTTGGTTTGATCGCCCCTAACTTTCTTCCAACCATCACCAACACCAGTAAGAATTGCACGTCGTGGTAATCGATGTTCAGGCATACGTAACACATGGCCCAACTATCTCAGTTGATAAAGATTTACAACCTCATCAACTGATTTACCATCATTCCCTAATATCCTCCGTCTACCCTTACTTCTACTTACCCGGTGATCCCAGCAGATGCGAGCAATATTTCTAAGGCATCTCTAGTCAAATACTAGTAGCTCACGAGTATCTTCAACTTTTGATGGCCACGTTTCTCAGTCGTAAATAGAACTGAATGAACTACTATGCTGTATACTCGTCCGTTAATCGACAGACGGATATCTCGCCTTCGCCATAAACGACGTAAGTTGGCAAAAGCCAAACGAGGTTTTCGAATCTGTGCCGAAATTTCATCAGATCCCAACCCATTAGAACTCGTCAGACTTCCAAAATAAGTCAAGTTGTCAACGCGTTCGACTACTTGACTACCTATGCTTAGTTCAGGTGATGACGCAGGCCAGCTCTGGAGCAACAACTTGCATTTAGAGGGGAAGAAGCGCATCCCAAACACTCTGGCATTTTTACTCAGGAATGGTGATGTAAAACATCATAAATGTATAAAATGTACCATATGAATTGAACTAATAATGACTGTTATACTTAAATAGATTTCGAAAATAATTCATTATAACTTTATAATAAACAATGATACTCTGTCAACATAAAAAACGTGATGTAAATAACTTAATGGGGGATTTTGAATAATTTATGATGATGTAGAATAGATTGAGTTTTGTAACTTTATCGTTTATAAACGAACTAAGTGTTAAAAAAATTAAATTTTATTTTATTAATTCGATTTTAAATAGTTTATCATTGAGATCATAAATCGATCAATGTTAGACCATCATTGAAACCCTGAAAGTACTAGATGACCATCTCGTTCTAGTATCTCTACAACGTTAAACTGATAATAGTCAAGTGCTCACTTGTGACTAGCTTCGAGAGGTAATCCTTGAAGTTCAAATGAGAAGTCATAAACAGTAGAGATCGTCTCCGTCAAGTGTGAAGTGGTCACTCACTGAAGACATTAAAAAACGATTGCGCACTATCATAGATTTACAGTCTACATTTTAAGTGTTCGTGCACGATCAAAAATCCTAAACCTGATATCTGCTTACAAGATCGCTGACATGCACTATTGTAGAGTTTCATACTAGGGTGAAACACCCGTCCAGTGTTTTCAGGTTTTTAATGTTGATCTAACATTGATCTATTCATGATCTCTATAGAAATTCAATAATCTCCCCAACCCTTATCTATTAGTCACTCAAGTAAGTTGTTTGCTATCAGAAATACAATTCATAAATCTAAAATACTGAAAAAATTTTTAGATTGTGTATTAAAACAACAACTAATTAGTTACATACTTTAGATTATGTAACTGTCAACGGTTATAAAAAGAAAAATTTTCTTTCCCATATTTTAGTTTACTACATATGTAAAAACAATTGTTCATATTATATTATAACTTATTTATTTATTTTAACACATAGATATTGTTACAAGGAGACAACAAATACATATGCGCCACACAAATCTCATTTGATATGTATGAGGGCTGTGATACTGCCCGAATGCTCAAACTGAAGCAGCTGGTTTTCTTAGGTGGCCACATCCGGAGCCTTCGACCTGGAGGTCTGATCTACAAGGCAGTGGAACAACGTAAGGAAATGTAGTCGCATGGTTCATACGCAAATTGTTCCTTCAGAATACTGAAACCCATGTGCATCATTGGTTTGAAATCAGGGTTTTCCAACTCCCGTCGGTGGACTCTCCATGTCCACCAACCCAGTTAAAGCGCCGAACATTCGCTTTTCGTCCTCTAAATTTGGTAAAAACCAACCCCCGCCACGAGATGGCAGTGGTTAGGACTTCCCTGTCAGAGGCTATATATGCGTGGCCATGTGAGAGCATTTCGAGAGGGAGAGCAGACTCTCCCTACTCTCGGCCGTACCAGGGCATTTCTATTATCCTAAAATTAGTTTGTATTTGCACTGGTAACAAAGCCTAATATAGAAACAAGTCAGTATTAAGATATAAAGTATTGATTGAATTATTTTATAGAATTAATTAAATTTACCTTGGATTAGTAACATTCGAAAGTGTATTCTTCTAAGTGATTCTATAACAAAATTCTATGCATTCTTCAGATAATTAAAATAAACCATTATATTATTGAATAGAAAATAATATTTTTAAAAAAAAGAATTCAGTGAAGAAAATCCCCTCTTCTTGACAAAATCATTTACCACAGATTGAAATCATGAGTCAGTTAAAGCTAGACCACCATGGAAAACCTGGAAGCACTGGACGGCCGTTTCGTCCTTGTATGGGACTCCTTAATTGACTCACGATTTCAATCCGCGAAATTTTTAAAATCTCCACAAACCCCTTATGATAATAATCATCATATGCTCACTAGTTACTGACTTCAAGAGATACTCCTGGAGTTCTAGTGAGAAGCCCTTACTAGTGGAGTTCAACCGGGTCTGTTGTGAGATATCAGCTCACTGAAGACAAAAGTGTAAGGTACCGCAACTTCGTGGATTGGTTGCAGTTAGATATTAATGCCATTGGATATCGGCCCTGTGGTCTAGTTGGTTAAGCGCCTGACGCGAGACTGATAGGCCCTGGGTTCGAAGCTCGCGAGGTTCGGAATCGTGGATGCGCACTGCTGTGGAGTACCGTAGTAGGTAGAAACGGCCCTCCAGTGATTCCAGGTTTTCCATGGTGATCTATCTTCAATTGACTCATGATTTCATTCTGTGAAATTTCTAAAATCTACACAAACCCCTTCTGATAAAATCACTTACTTAAGTTATACATTCGTATTTATAGTTGTATGGTAAATATATATCTATAGAAGGATAGAAAAGATTGTATTACTATATAGTGATACGAGACTCCAAATATTAAATTTGGTTGCGTAACGATCAGGGGATTCGAGAAGAATATAAGGAAGAAAAAACATTTTGCTTTCTAAACACAACTCTGAACATTACTCAACATAGCTTTCAAAAGGAAAATGCAAAACAATTGTCGGTTCAATACACGAGATTATAATCAACTCTGGATAAATCGCTACAAAAGAGATTTCTTTCAAAATAATCTACACGACAAAGGAACTGGATCGAAGGGAAGTGGAATCAAAAACCTATGCACTGCTGAGGCGCTGGCGATCCACCAATCTAAGCTCGAAATCTAAGTGTAAAACCGATACATCCAAACTCACATTATTCCTTGAACCTAATTTCCTTCTGCAGTATGTTTTAGTACTGCTTTTTGTTTTGAATTATTGTCTTGTAATTCCAAACCGTAATCAGTTGTTATTCTCCTCTGACAACTTTTCACAATTATTATTCATTTGATAGTTGAGTTCATGAGTCAGTTGAAGCTAGACCATCATGGAAAACCTGGAAGTAATGGACGACCGTTTCGTCCTATTTCGGGACTCCACAATCTCAATTTCACGATTCGAACTCTGGACCTTCGGCATCGCGCGCATTGCTGAGAAGTCCCACAGTAGGACGAAATGGTCGTTCAGTGCTTCCAGGATTTTCATGGTGGTCTCGCCTTAACTATTAAATGAAGAAAAAGACCAAAGGACACATTACGCCAAGAAATCGTAACAGACATAATAAGAAAGAATAGCAATTGGATAGAATTAGAAAAGAAAGCTTAGGATAAAATGGGTTGGAGAATGCTGGTCAACGGCCTATGATCCATTGGGAGTAACAGATGTAAGTAAGTAATTAATGATTTCACTATTCTCTTCCTTCATTTATTTATCAATTTTCTATATCAATTAAAATACATTAATTAAGAGTTTTCACTTTTATATTCTGTAAATAAAATCAATTTAGGAAATCAAACCGGAAAAGTGATTTACTCACTAGTTCAAATTAACTTATTGTTCATTTAACTTTTATTTGATGTTAATAATTATAGATTGAGGTCAAATACCGAAAAGTCTATTTATATGCAAAGTAATTTCAAATCCTTTCAATACTCTCACTCTCTATGTAGATAGATAGATAGATAGATAGATAGATAGATAGATAGATAGATAGATAGATAGATAGATAGATAGATAGATAGATAGATAGATAGATAGATAGATAGATAGATAGATAGATGGATAGATAGATAGATAGATAGATGGATAGATAGATAGATAGATAGATAGATAGATAGATGGATAGATAGATAGATAGATAGATAGATAGATAGATAGATAGATAGATAGATAGATAGATAGATAGATAGAAACAGAGATGTTAGGATAAGTTTATGGGCAAAACAAACATCAAAGTTATCAGGAAGCATTAAGTGGTATTCATTTAACAAATTTTAATTTTAACAGATTATTAATTAGGTGAAATTCCTATTGATAAATATAAATTTGTTAAACTAGTTTTCACAGATCGTTGATTCGGAAAAAAATTTGACAAAATGATCAATTTTTTTTAAATTGTGTTGTAGGTTAATACTAAAATTGAGATAAATATTGATAATTGATCAGTGATTATTTAAGAATCTATTTGTAACTGTGTCAGGATTTTCAATACGAACGTCAAGACAGTTCGACTGTACGAAGCTAAAACTTAAAGAACTACTATAACCATAATCATAATGGTACAAATATTTATAAACAATTGTCTACACAAGATACTCAACATTCATTGGCTGAACCTTCGACAATTACCACAACGATAATCAGAAATGTACAAATATTTATCAGAAACAGCCTTTTGTGGGAGAGGATAAATCAACTTTCGACTGAAGAGAAAATTAGGAGAGGGCGTTGGAAGCGGATAGAACATACATTGAAGAAATCACCAAACTGCATCATGGAAGAAGCAATAACTTTTAATTATGAGGTGGAACGAAAAGCGGAAGGTCAAGGAACACATTGACTTGGTAATTGAAAACAGATATGAAACGGATGAATAGCAAATGGAAATAACTGGGAAGGATTGCTCAGGACAGGGTTGGATGGAAAGTGCTGGTTTCGGCCTATGCTCGTTCATAGGGAAGTATTTTAAACTGTGTTTTAATTCTTGCATAAAATGATAATAGCTTGATGAGTTATTCAGTTAATCAACGCAAATAATTCATTACCCACTTAACTTATTTTTTTTGTATTCTCGTGATTTGAAAAACACAATATCGTTTGCATATTAATTCAACAGGTAATGATAGAGATCATGAACCGATTGATGTTAGCCCGAGACCGAAGGCCCTGGATTCGAATCTTGCGAGTGGGATCATGGATGCGCACTATTTTGGAATCCCACAATAGGATGAAACAGCCGTCCAGTGTTTCCAGCTTTTCAACAGTGGTTTAACATTAATCGGTTCATGATTTCAATCATAAACTTAATAATCTTCACAACCCAATAGTGATAAGTAATGATAGACTAATTTTACAAATATTTTAATTAAGGATCTCAAATTTAATCAATTCAGATGTCATATCTAGTTCCTGTTCAGTACAGGCTTTACTAAGTAGATAAGTGTTATATCTTGAAACTGATTTTTTCTCGATATACTGCGTATAACAGAGCACTAGAACACCAAAACACTTCCAAGTCGCAATAAGAAGACAGAGGACTGATGAAAGGAATATTATTCCAAACAGTGTCAATCGTAGTACAAAATTGTCAGGTATTTATAGTTTTTAGTGAGAACGAAATCATTATTACAGTCTTCCAATCCGCATACAGGGGGTTATTAGCATTATCCAATCGGGAAGCTACACGTTGGAATTCTAGAACGTTCTTCTGAAAGGTGATTGGATGAGAAGTCTTCGGCTCCTTCTGAGCCTCTTACAGCTTCCTCGAGTTCACCGGTGGTCCGTCGTCACAATAATTTCGGCAAAATGAAATAAATTAATGAAATAGTTGATATTATCAGTGTAATTATTCTCTTCTCATAGAATACATGTTCATTGAGTTTAAAAACACAATTATTGATAATAAGTATTTATTATGGGTTATGGTGGACGAACTTTCAAAGCTTAACGAAGTGAGTGTCGGTTATCGATCACTTTTAAAACCGTGGTGCAAAAAGCAAAGGTTGACTGGAACGAATCCTTAACTAATTTCTATAAGTTATTTATATTTAATTAAAACTCATGTTTCTAGAATTCTGAATAGTTCTTTGTCACACTTTCCCATGAATTGATTTGAAACGATTGGTATATAATTGGTTCTTATATAACTGTTCAATATGTGATCTCGTTAACTCTAAATGATCATAAAATATGAATCCCAATTATCTGATTTCACAATTTTACAATAAAATTTTCTAGTATAGGAGTTGTGGAGATTATTAAGTTTTTGATTGAGATCATGAACCAATTGATGTTAGACCATCACAATTGAAAACCTGGAAGCACTGGACGGCCGTTTCGTCCTATTGTGGGACTTTTCAGCAGTGAGAAGCCGTGACCAGTGGAGCTAATCCTTATCGGGTAGAGACAGTTATCTACCTCAGTACAATGGAAGTTTGTCGCGCAATTTCGTGGATTGGTTGATGTTAGAAACGATCACCATTGGATGCCGGCTCAGTGGTCCAGTTGGCTAAGCGTTCGCGCGCGAGATCAAAGGCCCTGGGTTCGGATCCCGCTCGCGGGATCGTGGATACGCACTACTAAGGAGTCCCACAATAGGACGAAACAGCCGTCCAGTGCTTCCAGATTTTCAATTGTGATGGTCTAACATCAATTGGTTCATGATCTCAATCAAATAATAAAATTTTCATTTGGTTAACAGCATACTATTTTAATGTGAATATGATTTTCCCAAACGATTTTTGAACAAAAATTCAATCTTCTTTAAATATCATTGCTTAGACAGATTCATCACATATTTGTTTACATTTTTCAATATAGATTATATATTTTATCTTTAATCAAACTTTTGAGCTAGTTCGCTATTACGGATTCAAATCTCGCGAGGAGGGATCGTAGATGCTCATTGATGAGGAGTCCCACCATAGGACGAAACGGCCGTCCAGTTTTTCCAAGTTTTCCATGGAGATCTAGCTTCAAATGACTCATGATCTCAACAATTACAATTTTTACAGATTTGTCGATAATTTATTCTATCTATCATTTATTGTGATATAAAAGAAAATTAGCCTTATCCTAATAATTACTCTGTAACTTATGGCATAACACATCGCTAAGCAGATAAATTACAAGTCACATTTTCTTCTAGTTTCAATCACAGATTATTAGTCGCGTTGATAAGTTAGCAGTTTACAAGCGCCTGTCAGTCACTTCATTTTTATTGTACATAACTACTAGTCTGCCTCCTAGCTCATGCATATATATATATGAAGAAGATTGATATAAGGCAAGTATATTGTGAATTAATGATCAGGACATTTCAAGAAATTGTCTTTGTATAATCACTAATAAATCCATAATCCCCCTCAGGTCAGTATTTTTATTATTGTTTAAGTAAACATTTCACTCTTTCCTATTCGCTTCGTCCCTCTGATTGTCTATTCAGATCAATGATTGTTCAAAATATGTGTATTCAAATATCCATTCTTGTATTTGACTAATTTAATTCCGTTATTCACCAACGCCGATTAAGTCGATGATTATAGACGAGAATCGACGATATGTATATTATCAGTAACATTCATTCGTACCATTTAATTGGATTCAGATTCAAGGCCACAAAAACAGTGTACATCACCGGAATTTCAGTATTTACTATATAGATTCTCTTCATTTTATAGTAAAACTGTTTTTTTAGGTAGAATTCAAGTATTAACTTTGTTTATAGCTATGACATACAGTATGTCAATATAACAATAATGTGTATATATTATTTCCAATATAAACCAATATTCTTATGAACCATTAGCCATTTTTATATTCCCACAATGAATTGTCATGATATTTCTTGTTAATGTGTTATGTAATTTTACAAATGCCTGACATACAAACTACAATTTTACAATAGATGTGGTGGGTTTTTTTCAACAGCATGAATCCATTATGTCTATTATAATAAAGTCATATTTGTTTCTAATAGCAATCAAATAAAGTGATATAAATTTACTCTCAATGATAACTATTGGAGTTAATATAAGCTAGACCATCAAGGAAAATCTGGAATTATTGGATGGCCATTTCATCTTGGTTGAGAATTTTCAGAAGTTCATATCGACGATTCCGCCCAACTAGATTCAAACCCAGGATCTATTGGTTTCAAGCGTGAACGTTAACCTCTAGACCACTGAGCTGGCCGGCATCCAACAGTCTTAATGTCTAACTTCAACTAATCCACGAAGTTTTTTTTTCATTAACAAACAGATACATTTGAGTGATATGAATAAGCTCTTAATGATAACTATTGGAATTAAAAACTGACTTTCATCATCACATATATCTTGAACGAAATATGTGATGTAACCTTTTAGAATAGGTATTACGATATATCATAATGAATATCATATATCAGAAGGGGTTTCTTTGATTAAGCGCCTGGCGCGAGACTGATAAGTCCTGGGTTCGAAGCTCACGGGGTGCGGGATAGTTGATATGCACTGCTGAAGAGTCCCATACTAGGACGAAACGGCCGTTCAGTGCTTCCAGGTTTTCCATGGTTGTCTAGTTTCAATTGACTCATGATTTTAATCAGTGAATATCATATACTTTAATTTATTTAACAACAACAAAATGTATCTATTTTATACAGCTCAAAATTTTACACGTTTCCTATACCGATGCTACAATCGATAAACATTATAGATCAAGCAAACATAATAACAGAAATAATGCACAGTTATAATAAGTTTAAATACAGGTCACTGTTTACTTAAAGTTTAAAATTTATATTTAATTTTCGTTTACGTTACTGTACATGCTTAATTATTATCAGTATAGGGTTGTGGAGTTAATTAAGTTTTTGATTGAGATCATGAACCGATTGATGTTAAACCACCATTACAAACCTGGCAGCAGTGAACAGCCGTTTCACCCTATTGTGGGACTCCTCGGGAATGTGCATCGACGATGCCGCTCCAAGGCTTCGAACTCGGGGCCCTCAGTCTTGTGCGCGAACGCTTAATCTCCAGACAACTGAGCCATTTAATTATTGTCATATAAAGGTTTACTTTGATCTCATACAGTGAAATTGATCCTGTTAGACTACTCATCGTTCAATGGGAGTTAGACGCTATGATTGGCTATGATTTTTCACTTCCAACTTTATTCATTTATCTAAATCAGACCATTGAAACTTATATTAACGAGTAAATCCTCTCGAGTTTTTAGATTTTTCAATTTTTACTATGAACTAATTTTAAGTCTCAATATGTTTTATCATTCTTAATGTGGCTACAGATGAATATAAATTTAAATATACTATTGTCTGTCTTCAAATATTCTATTTTGTATGAGAGCATAACGAAGATTCTGTGACACAATGATAGAAAGCTAACTATTCTGACGCGTCCCAGCCCTGCTAACTAGAGAAAGAAGTCCAAGTTTGAATTGGGGAAATATATTCTGCAAACGGCCAGAAGCATGAGCAATAACAACAGGCACAAATCAAACGTATACATACAGTATAAAATTGTCCTTGGAAAATGTTACAACATGGCATACTAAATGATACAACAAACCAATAGTGTTTAAGATCTTCCCAAGTGGGAAATACCACATGAATGTGAAAATGAGCGCTGCTGACGCGAAAACAAGGAAATTTAAATCTCCAACATAAAATTACAAAAATAAGGTATTTACCAAGTGATTTCTATGGATCTAACATCCTCAATAAAATATAATGTAAGACACATGACACTTGCTTACAAATTTAACCGATGATACGATCATTCAGTCTATTATCTTAAATGTATAAACGTAGGTTAATTTATTTTATTTAATATCATGACTTCATATATTTAATATTTTAAGGTAAATTGTTCAATCCAAACTTATAATAAAAACATCTTTAAACAGTGATCAGTAGAGTTCAATCATGTCACATATGAGACAGTTATCCACCACAAGTAATGATAAGTAATTTAGTAATATCATAAATTGATTCAAGGCAAATTAATGTACTAATGTACTATTTGATACCAAATCAATGATCCAGATGTTAAACATTCGACTGACCCTATCATTTATAATGGAGTTGTGAATATGAAACAGAGGGAAGTCTTATATTATAACGGAACAATTATCAATTGCTTCTTGGTTTTCAGTGATAATCATTAATTACTTTCTCTATAAACCTAAACAGCTCACTGAAGACCATGATGGACAGTGGCGTAACTTCATGGATTGGTTGAAATTAGACATTAACACTGTTGGATGTTGGCCAACTCAGTGGTCTAATGGTTAGGCGCCTGGCGCGAAACTGATAAGTCCTCGGTTCGAATCTCGAGGGAGGCGAGATAGTGGATGAGCACCGCTGAAGAAACGGCTGTCTAGTGATTCTAGGTTCTCCATGGTGATCTAGCTTCAAATGACACATGATTTCAACTATTGAAATAATAATAAAGAAAATATATTCATAAGATATGACTTACTTTTTCCTTTCTTAGAACTTGTTGTTGCTCCATACATTATGATTCTTAGTAGTATATATATTCAATGTTTAATTTGAATGTCTTCTTCAATCACAGTTATATGATTCATAGCATAGTTACAATTTTAATTGTTTTAATCAATGTAGAATAGAAGTGGATTTCGTTTTAAATAAACAAACAAATAAACATAATTCTTCTTATTAAAATTATATTGAATATGCTTTAATTGTTATATTGAAAATGTAAATAGGATTGAACTACTTTGTATACTTATCATGATTATGAAAATAGTTAGTGTATGTTCATAGGCTTAAACGGTTATCATCCAGTTACTATGGATTAATAATAAATGAAATTGACAGAACAGAAAATTGAAAAATTGAAACTGAAACGGGTTTTTTTTCTCCTTCAAACAAACATAGAATCCTTTCGTATACAATAGAAATTAGATTTATATTCATCTATTTATATATAATAGATAGACAGACATATATATATATATTCTACTTCTTTGGTTTTATATGTCTGTCTCACGATCAAACGGTAAAAAATGTTGTTAAGTTGATTATGAAGAAAATTGCCATGAAAATATTTTCTTTATGTTGTATTTTTTTCTTATTAAAAAGTAAAGATGGATATGTATCCTTTTAGTTTAGATGTTTCATTTACTTATTTATGCCTAAGATCCCTCATGAATGTGCATAAGACATACAACGGAATTCTTCATCCGCTACTTGCCAGTTACATATGCCAGAACATCGATTACCACGACGTGCAATGCTAACCGGTGTTGGGGATGGTTGGAAGAAAGTTAGGGGCGATCAAACCAAAACGTGGTATCAGTCCTTGAAATCACTAACTTCTAATCTGAGCCATGTTGATAGATACAGACTACTTGGTTGGGATCCGCGTGACTATCGTAACTAATGGTTGGAGACTCTTGGTGATATGGCTCAGAATCGATCACAATGGCGTCGGTGCATACACTCCCTGTCTTCCCTTAAACTAAGAGATTAAAATCGCTTCATATCTTTCTTTCTACGAACTAATTCTTTCTTCCTGTACTATACCCTTATTGCAATCTTTCTTTTATATATTACCACCTCTGAATTAACTACTTTTATGAATCCGGTGTCCATCTTGTTGTGTTAGTGAGGTATGGCAACCTGGACCGATGCATATATGTGCCTAGTCCTACGTTGTAGCTGACTGACTGACTGACTTGTCAGTTACTGTTCATCCTTTTTATGTCTGTTTTCAACTACCAAGTCAATATGTTCTTCGGTCTTCCTATATTCGTTTCAATTTAGTATTCTAGTCTGGTGATTTCTGAAATGTATCTCCTATTCAACTGCGATGTCTTTTTCTAAAATCCTCTTCAGCTGGAAGTTCGTACATTCTCTCCTATATTTGACTGTTGCTGATAATATCCAGTCAACGGACATTGAGTATCTTATGTAGACATTTGTTTATAAATACCTGTACCTTCTTGTTGATGGTTGTGGCAGTTCTCCAAGTTTCAGCTCCGTACAGTAGAACTGACTATCTTGACGTTCGTATTGAAGATAGTGTCTTTGATATTGGTTAGCAGACTGTTGTTTCGAGTTGCTTATGTTCTTCAACTGTAGGAATGCTGTCCATAAATTTTTAATTTAATGAATATAAAGTTATAATACCTAGTAATTTCAAATCCGAATAAAAGTGACTTCTCTGTTATATACATTAAACAAGTAACTGCTAGTGAGAAACAATATATTGTTTAAAGTGATGAGTTGTAGATATGTGTTTCACTAGAAATCAGGATCTCAAAAGATTCCTCATTCTGTTATCAATTACTCTCCAAACTCCTGGCTATCAAACATTCAATGTAACTAAAACTGTAGCATTCGTTTAAAAACTATATATGTCCATAATTCTTAGTATTTCTAAATCCGGTATATATAGCCCCCAAATGCCCTGGTACGGCCGAGAGTGGGGAGAGTCCGCTCTCCCTCTCGAAATACTCTCACACGGCCACGCGTATATAGCCTCTGCCAGGGAAGTCCTACTCACTGCCTTCTCGTGGCGGGGGTGTTGTTTACGAAAATGAGAGGACGAAAAGCGAATGTCCGGCGCTTTAACCGGATTCCAAACCAATGGTGCACATGGGCTCCAGTATCCTGCGGGAACAAATGGCGTATGAACCAATTATTGGTCACCGGCTTCCATGGGACTGCATCTCCTTACGATGCTCCACTGCCTTGTGGATCAGATCTTTGGGTCGAAGGCTCGGGGTGTGGCCCCCTAAGACAACCACCTGCTTCGGTTTGGGCACCCGGGCAGTATCACAGCCCTCACACATATCGGATGAGATTTGTGTGGCGCATATGTATTTGGTGCCTCTTTGTACCATTATCTATGTGTTGAAATAAAATAATAAATAACGACTATATTAAAAATGCGAGAACTAACTGAATAGGTAAAATCATTAGAAACATTTAAGTAGACCTGATTCATATATTTTGGTAATTACTGCTTTGTTGTTCCGTGCTCTCTGTTTTCGTTTTATTTTCTCTAATTGTAGATAATTATCATTAATTCGATCTGGCTCAGGAAATGACCTTAATTACACCGTTCATAAATCAACAAGCTGTCCATTAAAGAAATATTAAAAGTTCCCGGCTGATACATTGGATCACTGTAATACACATTTACTACCTAAACAACTACTGAACTAGTATACTTAAAACTTACTTCTATCACATGTGTGTTCTGTACATCTAATGTTACTATTTATATCAAACTGATCATGCCCCTGTAAACTGGCGTGAATTCTATGATTATTATTTTCAGAATATAAATTATTATATATTATTAGTGTTTGATGATTCTCTCTCTTCATGAGACTGATATATATATATATATATATATATATATATATATATATATCTTTGAATTAATATGCATATTAATGTCAAGATCTTCGGTAACTTCTGTCAAAACGTTTATTGAATGTTGAACAATTTTAATATCTGGAAGCTTTGAATTCAATTGTATTTCATCTGATAAAACTGTAATTAGAATAATAACAGCATCTGACACTAGTCTGGGCATAAATATTAGTACTAACGAGCTTCATAGTAAAGATACTCTAGACAAACAAATGAATGAAGAGTTAAAATCATTTTGTCATAATAAAATCTTGTTTAAATTAATGACAAACTGATTTTAAGTTGTCTAATTTTGTCCATAAATGTAAATTTCTTTTCCATAACGATAATCTTATGATATTCTTTTCCATACAACTGTTGCTATTCTATGGGTTTTTTTATTTTATTTTGTTTTAACACATAGATATTGGTACAAGGAGGCAACAAATAGATATGCACCACACAAATCTCAGTTGGTATGTGTGAGGGCTGCGATACTGCCCGGGTGTCCAAACTGAAGCAGGTGGTTTTCTTAGGGGGCCACACCCGGAGACTTCGACCTGAAGGTTTGATCCACAAGGAAGTGGAACAACGTAGGAAGATGCAGTCCCATGGTAGCCGGTGACCAACGATTGGTTCATATGCCATTTGTTCCTTCAGGATACTTGACCCCATGTGTACCATTAGTTTGGAATCAGGGTTTTCCAACTCCCGTCGGTGAACTCTTCATGTCCACCAACCCGGTTAAAGCGCCGGACATTCGCTTTTCGTCCTCTCAATTTCGTAAACAACAATCGTAGTGCGAGAAGGCAATGAGTAGGACTTCCCTGGCAGAGGCTATATACGCGTGGCCATGTGTGAGCATTTCGAGAGGGAGAGCGGACCCTCCCTACCCTCGGCCGTACCAGGGCATTTAGGGGCTATTCTATGATTGATTGTTATTGCGTTTAGTTTATTGCGATTTTACTAAATATTGAAGGATTATGTTTTATTGCATCATATATAAAGTTGGCACATTTCAAATTAGACTTTTTTCGGTATACTAAATTACTGTGACAGTTGCAAGTTTTCTGTCTCTTGTTAACGCATGGATTGTATACTTTGAAGTATTATTGTCTGTAATTTATCGTATTATAGAATCCAAATCCAAATCTCAACTCCCAGATATAATACCTAATTATACATTGATTATAAGAACATTCAGAAACTAATTTATTTGATAAGCAAATATGGATAATGACTAGCAGTGGAATCCAGGATGCACATTTCGTCTTATTTAGAACCCGTCAGCTGAATGTACCCAGAGTTAACATCAACTCTGAGATGCATGTACATCTAGCTGACGAGTCCTAAATAGAATGAAATGTGCTTCCTTGATTCCGCTGCTAGCCATTATCCATCTTTGCTTATAAAGTTTGTGACTTAAGATAACCTCGAGGTAGTTCGCATAGGATTCACATATGCCAACAAGAGACTAATCAGTGACAGTCCTAAACATCAATGGGATAATTAAAGTAAACAATACCAGGTGAATATAATTTATTTTATCTCACATCAATAAAAATACAGAATATTGATAGAAAGTCAATATTATTACATGATTTGTTTTATTTTATAAATAATCTCAAGTTTAATAATGCTTAATGGCAGCGAAGAAATAGAACTAGAGTTAAAAACCATACATTCACATATACATGGATTGGTTAATATTAACACCATTGGATGCCGGCCAACTCATTGGTCTAGAGATTAAGCGTTCACATACGAAATCTATAATCCCTGGGTTCGAATCCCGAGAGCAGAATCGTGGATACTCACTGTTGAATAGTCCCATACTAGGACGAAACGACTGTCCAATACTTCCAGATTTTCCATGGTAGTCTAGCTTTAATTAACTCATGAATTCAATTATTAAATTATTAAACTTTCCACAAAACCCTCCTTCTGATAATATACATATTATGTTCATATAAATAAATAAATAAAGAACAATCAATACATACCTTAATAGATTATTATTTCCCGTCAATAACTCCCGTTATACTTAGATTTAAATATGTAATCTATTAATTTTCATAAACTATAATCTTAATCAATCTATCCCATAAAATGTTATTACAAAAAATCAAACATTATAAAACTGACAGATATGAATAAGAATATGGAATTGAACTTATGGACAGCTATCTCTAAGTAAGTTTTAATTATATTTAACTAGAAAAGTGTTACAACTTGCAGCCTGAGTGACCTGTTGATGTATAGCGTGATGAGAGCGCCAATTAGAGAACAGTGAATTATCGGTTGGACCAATGACGCATAAAACCCCGTACGAGCAGTCTAGAATCCTTATTGATCCTGATTCCCACCTAGCCCCAGCCAGTTAAGTCCAGAACATCAATCTCAGCCTCTGCAATATGAATCATTTATTCCAAACATACTGGGTTTATATACTAACGAGGCAGACCATATCGTACCATAAAACAAGAAACAACATTTGTACAGGTATTAGCCAATTGTGGCTGTGAATGTGTGAGATAGTAATTAATAGACAGGGCATAATTCAAGAATGGTAAATCGTAGAATAATAGTTCATAGGTCAAAATAAAGCTCATGATAAGAGGGACATGAGTATGAATAGGTTAGTTATTCAACAACTATACGATGAAATTATGCGTATAGTATTGGTCCACAAATGGATCCCAAAAATTACCATTCATTATACTTATCGGAACCTAACAAAAAGATCATAGTCATGTCTTGATAAGAGTTGGTAATGTAAAACATTGAATCTCAACCCAATTAATTAAAGATAATATCCTGACTGAGAAGCTTATAGACTCTATGTTCAGTTTCTAGCGGTATCATGTTTGTAAAGTGTTAAACAGTTAAAGTAGATGCTAATCGAAACTATCCATTTTTGGTTTTTAATTATTGGATAGTTAAACTCAGTTCTTAATATAAACTAAATTCAAATTTTCGAATTAATTGATGCTTATAATTGCCTATGTGCTCATCAATTGACTGATATCGATAATTTTGAATTGTTTTATACTATTCATTAGTTTTGCATTACTTGCTTGCTTACTCCTCATGGAGGAGCATAGGCCGACCACCAGCACTCTCCATCCAACCCTGCCCTGTGCAATTCTTTCCAGTTTATTCCAGTTGTTATTCATCTTTTTCATATCTGATTCTATTTCCCGACGTAATGTGTTCTTTGACCTTCCTCTTTTCGTTTCCCTTCAGGATTCCAAGTTAGCGTTAGTCTCATGATGTAGTTTGATGATTTCCGTAATGTATGTCCTATCCACTTCCAACGTCTTCTACCGATTACCTCCTCAACCAGGAGCTGGTTTGTTCTCTTCCACTGAAGGCTGTTCCTGATGGTAACCGTCCAATGGATGTTGAGTATCTTGCGTAGACAACTATTTATAAATACTTGTACCTTCTTGATGATGGTTGTGGCAGTTCTCCAAGTTTCAGCTCCGTACAGTAGGACTGACTGTCTTGACGTTCGTTCTCACTTTGATATTGGTTGATAGACAGTTGTTTTGAGTTCCACATGTTCTTAATTCCGCCTGTAGCACTTCTTGTTTACTGATTGATTGATTGATAGTTGACTTTGTTTTTATAGTTAAGGTATGAAGTAATTTTTCCGACGCTTATGGTTAAATCAGTCTGAAGAAAAAACGGTCTTGATGTGAGTTTTGCGATGAATAAAATAGTCAAAAATAGCAAAATTGTACCGAATCGAGAGGATTTTTTAAATAATCATGTTGAACAAAGAATAAACTTAGTAACACTGTTATTCAGATGCCCATAAAATCATTCGAACTGCAGTAGTCATAGTGGTAAACTTTCAAATGGAATTCATCAATCAATTTGGTTCAGTGTGAATGTGAGACAGTTCTAGCTCATTGTCTGTACAAATGAAATTGAATTTTGCTGTGATATACTATTAAGTTTAGACACAAACAAAAGAGATTGAATTACACTGATTCTTCAAGGTTTGATTTGATGAAGAATTATCAACAGTTAAAATATTGAACACAGAAAGGATTAATCACTACACAGGTCACTTGATTTGTATATCGACTGTGATACTTCCCAGGTGTCCAAACCGAAGTAGGTGACCTTCTTAAAGGACCATATCCGGAGCCTTCAACGTGAAGGACTAACCCACAAGGCATCGGAGCAATGTAAGGAGATACAGTCCCATGGTTGCCAGTGACTGACAGTAGGTTCATACACCATTTGTTCCTTCAGGATACTGGACCCCTTGTGTACCATTGGTTTAAAATCAGGGTTTTCCGAATTCCCTAGGTGGACCTTCCATGTCCACCAACACGGTTAAAGCGCCGGACATTCGCTTTTCGTCCTCTCAATTTCGTAAACAACACCCTCGCGACGAGAAGGCAGTAAGTAGGACTTCTCTGGCAGAGGCTATATACGCGTGATCATGTGAGAGCATTTTGAGAGGGGGAGAGAACGCGAAATCTCCCTATCCTCGACTGTATCAGGGTATTTGGAATCATTAATAATAATCAGTAAAATTTTATTTTAGATGAATAGTTATTTTTTCACTAAGAACTATCTTAATAAGTAAAATACTGTACTATAGGAGAAAAATGCTCACTCTAGATTCCATTACTACTCACCAATCATCTTTACTTAAAATGACGGTTGATATATTAGAATTTTCCATTTATCTTACAAACAATATCTGTATATACTTCTTATTGATGTACATTTAGATATGCTTAAATGTGTAAGAAAAACTGAAACAGAAAAAAAAAGCCCAGCTGTAATGTAAAACATTTTCAATGAATGAAAAATCAACATGATATATTATGTAATGCCATTTATTATTATTTTTTTCATTATGTTAGAAGTAGACCATAAAGTCTACTCTTTAAAGTTGGTCATTTATCATTATTGTTTCTTATATATATGTATCTCGCCTAATGTAGTCTTGAATAACCCCTGAGACTTAATTTATACAACTTTAATGAAATACTATTCTACATATAGATCTATGTATATGGTTTCTTTGTATTCTTAGTACATCAGTCTATGATGTTCTGCTTGAATGAAACTGAAATAAAGTCGGATGAAAGTTGTGCTTCTTTTTTTTGTTTTCTCTTTGTTGTTTTTTTTGGGGGGGGGCAGTAAATATCTAGTAAACAAAATATAGAAAAGTTAAAATGAGGAATAAGAATTTTAACACTTAGTTACACATACGCATACACATACATACATACATACATACATACATACATACATACATACATACATACACACATTCATATTCTCAAAAGAAGGCAAAGAAGTTATAAATGTTTAGCTACGTTTATTGAAAAGACAATTTTGTTGTCAAGTAAAATATATTATATTGTAAAACATTCTGTACAGTTTAGTTTAATGGTTATAGGAAAATACTAGTAAATACTTCATAATGAAATGTTTTAATACATGATAGATTATCACTTTATATTAGATTAAAAGAGCATAATATTGCAAATATATATTTTTATGGTAATAACCAGTAAGTGTTAAAGATGATAAAATGATCTTTACTTAGAACATCTCTATTGCTTACTTACTTAAGCTTGTTATTACTCATGGAGAAGCATAAGCCACTCACCAGCATACTCTATCTAACTCTGTTCTAGTACATCTTTTCCAGTTGTTAATCATCCTTCTTACGTCTGCTTCCAAGTTCCGAAACAGTGTGTTCTTCGGCCTTCCACATTTCCGTTCCTATTCAAAATTTCAAGTTAGCGCTTGACCCGTGTTGGTTGGTTTGTTCTCCACCAGAGAAGGCTATTGCTGATGGCATATGAACGACGGATATTGAGTATCTTGTGTAGATAGTTATTTAGAAATACTTGTACCTTCTTGATGATGGTTTTAGTAGTTCGCTGAGTTTCAGCTCCGTACAGTAGAACTGACTGTCTTGACGTTCGTATTGAAGATAGTGTCTTTGATATTGATTGACAGAGAGTTGTTTTGAGTTGCGTATGTTCTTAATCTTCAGAGATGCTGCCATAACCTTGCCAATTCATGCCTTTAAATCTGTATAACATCCTCTTTTTTCATCTATGATGCTGTCCAACTATGTAAAGATCTTACGTAATCCATAGTCTCTGCATCAATTGTGATTGTGTTGGTGTACTGCGTGTTGTACTTAAGTATCTCGCTTTTTCCATTGTGTATTTTGAGGCCTATTGCTACATAGGCTGCTGCTACACTAGTTGTCGTCACCTCCCTTCCTACCTCTTCAACACTCAATTAGGTTAAAATGTATGACAATCAACTATTTTCAAGAATTCAAATTTACACTTCTTAAACATACTTATTATATAAACAAAGATGGATAGTGCTTAGAAGTTGAATTCAGAACGCGCGTTTCGTTCCACTTGGGACTCATCAGCTGGATGTACCTGCATCTCAACCAAATGTCTATAAGGACTCAGTAGCTAAGTAGATAACGTGATGGCGTTTGAAGCGAACGGTACTGGGTTCGAGTCCCGAAGTGAATATCAACTCTGGGATACCAGCACACCCAACTGACGAGTCCCAAATAGAACGAAACGCGTGTCCTGGATTCTACTACTAGCCACCATTCATCTTTGCTTGTGATACCTGTGAATTAAGGCAATATCGAGGCAATCTGCACAGTATGCACATATTACCAATAAGAGACTGATCAACTGTAGTCCTAAACATCAATGGGATGATTTGAGTAAACAATACAAAGTGAATTTATACTTATTATATGTTATCTTACTACTTCATTTTAATACATTTTGTACAAAATCATTAAATTACAAATCAAATCTATAAACCGCAATGGATATTTCTTACTTTATCAGTTTAGATCTATTTCTTTCTAGTTCAATAGTTTTGTTTTATCAAGGAAATCAGTTAGATAAGATAATGTTATTTTTACAGGAAATGTCAAAATTAAACTTGAATAATTGAACTAATACAGGTAAATTAGTAAATTCCGCTTTATATTACTATTACTTAATGATTATAGAATGAGATAATTTGAAAAAATAATCTTCCGTTTAACATAAATCAGTTTTCTATTATCCATTGTAATACTTACTTACTTACTTACTTACTTACTTACTTACTTACTTACTTACTTACTTACTTACTTACTTACTTACTTACTTACTTACTTACTTACTTACTTACTTACTTACTTACTTACTTACTTACTTACTTACTTACTTACTTACTTACTTACTTACTTACTTACTTACTTACTTACTTACTTACTTACTTACTTACTTACTTACTTACTTACTTACTTACTTACTTACTTACTTACTTACTTACTTACTTACTTACTTACTTACTTACTTACTTACTTACTTACTTACTTACTTACTTACTTACTTACTTACTTACTTACTTACTTACTTACTTACTTACTTACTTACTTACTTACTTACTTACTTACTTACTTACTTACTTACTTACTTACTTACTTACTTACTTACTTACTTACTTACTTACTTACTTACTTACTTACTTACTTACTTACTTACTTACTTACTTACTTACTTACTTACTTACTTACTTACTTACTTACTTACTTACTTACTTACACCTGTAACCCCTCCTGGAGGAGTATTGTGATGATCAACAATAATTAATTGTTATTGATTATGAGTAGAAATTCTGTTTTGTTAAAAAAAATTTCTTTAAACTATTCTAAAGTTATTTATCTTTAGAAATGAGTATTGTCTTCCGTTTAATTTACTTGAACATTAATAATTCAACATCGTATATACTTGGATAAAGTCAGAACAATAAATGAGGCAGAATGATATGAATTTAGTTTACTTTGTAATATAGCAGCCGCAATTGTTTATAATTGTTTCTGTGTTGAATTATAGCGTGTAACTGAATAGTAGTCTAATGAACAAGATCTAAGATAGTGACAACCAATGTATTTTACTACAAAAATGACAGAATCTTTTGGTAAAATATAAGAACCATACATTGAATACTTCATTCGCAAAATTCCATCATTTGTCCTTCAAGTTACAATTCTTTTCTATTTCTGTTTCTGTTTTCTTCGAGTTGACTTTCATAACCATCTGCTGCTATACATTACTCTTCTGATAAGTGTTACATACTACTACTTCTAATAGTACTACTAATACTTCAATCAGTAATACATGTGAATCAATAATGTATAAATTGAGAAGATAGAAGGTTAAAGCAAATATCATCGAAAACTGATAAGATGGATTCAGTAATATACAACCAATACAAGATCAATTAAAATTTATCCCATTGCACAAGCCAATGGCTATCTGGGTTTAGTAGCTAAGTGGATAATGTGATGACGTTTGAAGCGAACGTTACTGATTTCCAGTTCCGGAGTTAACATCAACTCTGGGATGCACATACATCCAGCTGACACATCCTGAATTCTACTGCTAGCCAATATTTGGGTAGTAATTGTTAAGGATTTAAATTTCCTTCAACTGATGTCCTGGTTTCGTTTAGATTTACAGCGGCAATTAAGTGTATGAAATTTTACTTATCTTTGGTATGTTTTCTTTTCTTTTCTCGAACTAACACTAAGTAAAAAAAAATCATTAAAACTTGTCTGTTTGAAGCAGTCGTCAAGAGATATTCAACCCTCATGCCATTTTATAGTCATATAATATTAAAAAAAGAACTTTATTAAATCACTAACTCGGATAAATGAAAGGGTTTTATTTGTATAAACGCCCAAAAGGAAATATAGATTGTTAATTGTATGTTCAATTATTAATACCTTAAGGGAAATTATTCTATAGTATGATCATTTCAATCAATAGTAATATTTCTAAACTATATCGATTGATCCAGGAATAACTGACCTATTAAACTTGTGATGTTTAAACAATGGGTTTCAAATCAATTGTTTTATTACCTTATTAGAACACTTATTTCCATATACCATATTATTGTTTGAAGGAAATGACTTGAGAAATAAACCCTTTAGTATTTTCTAAACATCAATTCAATAGGATGAGAATAGCTTGAAACAAGTAGTCGTTTCATAAGCGTATTATATAACAACGGCATACTTCATTGGGTTTTTTTTATTATACACAGGAACAATGCATTAGATTATTTCATTGAGAAATATTAAAAATGTAATTAGACTTTAAAATGAAAGTGTAATTTTATTATCTCGGGAACTAAAGTAATTTCAGACGTTTGTACACTATTGTAAAGGTTATTCGGTGAAACTATAATGTATGGATAACCTTCGGGCGACGTTAGACTGACCTTGAAAGTGTCCACCTAATAACCAGGATCAAATAAGGGTTAGATTTCGGGTTATCATCACGGAATGACATCAGCTATAATGCCAAAAATCTATTTATCGAAATGAATGGGTTAATTTCGCACCAAAATCCGAGACCTGTTTTCTTATTCGTGATTGGTTTGTTCATGAATTATAGTCTCGCCGGTTTTTCTTATAATGATTGTACTAATATAATACTTGTGATTTAAGACAATATTGAAGTAATGCGCACAGGATGCACATATGCGTATAAGAGACTGGCCAATTTCAATCCTAAACATCAATGGGAGGATCCAAACAAGCAATACGAAAATGTAATAATTCTGATATAGTTTTCCAAGTTATACAAAAGTCAGTAAAAACTGAGTAAACTAGATCTTGAACTATAAATGAGAATGTATAGTCCTGAAGAGATTGAACTATTTACAATGATCTTCTTCTGATTATGTAACCTTTACTTTCATTCTGACCAATATCAGCAATATTTAATACACATACTACTGAGATATTACAGTAGATTTCAAAGTATATGAACTAAGCAAAGAATATTCTTTACAATGAATTCTCACCATGTTCTATTGTTAAAAGTTCCAATTAATGTTTCAATAAGACAGCTAAGTCTAAAGCAAATCTGTCTTTAAATAATTATACAATGGGAATTTAGGACTTTTTTGTAAAATAAGAATGTTAATTTTGGAAAGTCGATAGGATTCGATCTGCATTAATAAGGACATGACATACATGACATTGATCTCCACCCAGTGATCAATCAATTGTAAATGCATCTCATTCCTGCAGAAGGTCAGTCACCGTTCTGAGAGCTCAATGGTAACATCTCTGACTATGAAGCTGGTGACACGAGATTGAATCCGTCAAGGAGCATTAGTTCCCTCAAGATTACAGGTACCGATGTGTGGGCAAGAATGACAATGATTGGTTGTCTGCTTAGTCAAATACTCAGATAGTCTGACAGGTGTTAGATGAGTTTTATATTCCCCTATCCTTATATTTATTATTATAGACTGTTCATTGTTGTTGAATTGTATTGGGTTTTGATGTGGAACTATATTTACGTTCTAGTCAGGTTAATCACGTGTTCTTGATCTGAGTTGTGTTGAACTCCTGCAGAACAGACACTGGAAGCGAATCTAGTGTAAATATTCGTCTAAGGTAAATTAACGTCTCATACGTGTAACTGTGGAAAACCAACGGTTATAACAGGTACACCTTGCTGGCGAGTGCAAATTAGCAGTAAACCTAGGTTCAGAGTTTCCTGTTAACTACATCCAACCACTATCTTAGTCTATTAATCTAATATTGACTTAAGCCAGTACATACTTTAATTGAAACTGTGAAATTAGAAATTATACAGATAACACATAGTGAGGGATATACTATAATTGTTAATCAGATCAAATGGTAAGTCAAGTAGTAAATAATGTCCGAATTAATACGAATTCAACAGCAAATAGTGAGATGAAGTAACTGCTAACTAAATTATTCACATCCTTTTTCACGGTTAACACTTAAGTACTTACGCCTGTTACTCCCAATGGAGCATAGGCCGCCGACCAGCATTCTCCAACCCACTCTGTCCTGTGCCTTCTTTTCTAGTTCCATGCAAATCTTGTTCATTTTTCTCATGTCTATCTCTATTTCCCGGCGTAATGTGGTCTTTGGTCTTCCTCCTTTCATTTGACATTGACGATTCCATGTGGGGCTTGCGATGTGACGCAGCTCGGTGCTTTCCCCAATGTGTGTACTATCCACTTCCAGCGCTTCTTCCTGATTTCTTCCTACTCTGCAATCTGGTTTGCTCTCTCCTACAGTAGGTTGTCAGTGTCTAATAGTGTCTGGGCAATAGATCCGAAGTATTTTGCGTGAACAACTGTTAATAAACACCTGTATTTTCTGGATGATGGCTTTCGTAATTCTCCAGGTTTCCGCCCCATACAGCAGAACTGTCTTGATATTTTTATTGAAAATCCTGACCTTGGTGTTGGTTGAGAGTTGTGTTGAGTTCCAGATATCCTTCAGTTGTGAATGTGCAGCTCTTGCTTTGCCGATCCGCGTCTTCATATCTGTATCAGATCCACCGTGTACATCAATGATGCTGCCCATATATGTAAAGGTTTTTGCAATGTGTTCTTTGGTCTTCCTCTTCTACTTTGACCTTGAGGATTCCATGTGAGGGCTTGTTTTGTGATGCGATTGGGTACTTTCCTCAATGTGTGTCATATGCACTTCTAGCGCTTCTTCCTGATTTCTTCCTCCGCTGAGATCTGGTTTGTTCTCTCCAATGGTATTAATAATAATCATAAAACAAAGATATTCAAATAATAATAACAATAATATTTGGAAATTGATTATGGAAATACAATGTCTAACTATTTTTTTGTTTTGATAATTGCCTTATACTACTTAAACTTATGCATTGAACAAATTAAAGTTTATCCAAATCAATGAAAGTAATTTATATACTGGCTTATTTTCATAAATGTCCTAAAATAAGGTGAATAGTAAGTTTGTCTAACACTAGTAAGTTAGACATTAACTAGATTTGATGAAGATGATAAATTAGCTGTATTTGGTTGTTGTTTAACAATATAAAATGGCATAAAAATTATAATTCCATAAAAATTTGGAATATTTTATGCCCAGAAACATACATTTCATTAACTAACATTAAACTATGTGTAACTATAAGATCTATTCTTAGTAAGTTTTGATAGTTTAGATCATGAGTCAGTTAAAACTAGACTACCATGGAAAATCTAGAAGCATTGGATGACCATTTCATTCTAGTTTAAGACTCCTAAACAGTGCGCATTCATGATCCCACATCGCGAGATTTGAACCCAGGACATATCAGTCTCGAGCAAGAATGTTTAACTTCTAGACGACTGAGTTGGCCGGCATCCAGCAGTGTTAATGTCTAACTTCAAGTAATCCACGAAATCAAGAGGTACATCCACCGTTGTTGTCAATGAGTTACTATCTCACAACAAACCCAGTTAAACCCTACTGGTAACTGTTTCTCACTAAAACTCCAGGAAATACCTTTTGAAGCTAGTCACTAGTGAGCATATATCTATTATTCTCAAAAGGGGTTTTTGTGGATATTAATAGTCGAGATCAATGCTTCCAGGTTTTCCATAGTGGTTTAACTTCAATTGACTCATGATCTCAAGTATTAAAAATTATTATTACATCCACAAAATCCCTTTTGATATTCTCAGTAGTCGGTTTTAACCTCTGAAATTACGTTTCATGATAACAGTTTTTGGCTGTTGGTATACAATATAATACTTAAACTTCATACACTGCTCGTCCTAATAACTGTTATTAGATAACGCCACAAGGTGAATAAATGAGAAGCCGAATACGAAGCGTTGATTTCGTTTATTATTGCACCATGCATAGATAACCAAAATCATAGGTACACGAAGCAAGAATGATATACGAGTGCGGAACGGCAAGCAAGGGAGTGAGTGAGTCAAAGAACAGGATTAAAATGTACATATATATGCATAGGAAAATTATTGATCAATCGAATCATTTAAGCGACTAACACTAAAGCTAACAGAATATGTGCAATGCTCCAGCATACATATTCATGCAAACGCAGCAATAACAAAGGTACAAGATATTGATAAGTTGTTTCTGCACGAATGACTGTCTATCAAATAAGTTAATAAAAGGACTTAGCCAAATTAAATGTGAATAAACTCAAATGTGGATGAGCTGCTATGATTTGAATACACAAATCAATCTAAGCTAGATCATCATTAAATACCTGAAAGCATTGAACGACCGTTTCATCCTAGCATTTGCTTGAATCTCGTGTGCGGGATTGTGAAAGCACTCCTCTGAGAAGTCCCATACTAGAACCAGTTGATTCAAGTTTTCATTGGTTGTCTAGCTTAGGTTGATTCCACGAATCCCCATATTGATAATTTTCATAATAAATCAACATCATATTTTAATATGAAATATAATGAAAGTTACAAAATTGATTGGATGCGAAACAAAGGCCAGTGAAGTTTGAAGAAATTGCTTTCACATACATTATACTACTCAAAAAGTGAGTGTTCAATATGTCTGTTCAGAAAAAAATATAGCTGATTATTTAAACAATGTAGTGTGAAATAATGTAATACATTTGATTCAGTGCTATCATTGAATTACTAATGTATCTCATCACGAATAAATATAATTTTAATTATAAGCAAAGATGGATAGTGGCTAGAAGTGCAATACAGAATCCGCATTTCCTCATATTTGGGACTCGTCAGTTGGATGTAGCTGCGTCTCAGAGTAAATATTCACTCAGGGACTCGAATCCACTACCGCTGATTTCAAACGTCATCGCGTTATTCACTTAGCTACTGAGTCCTGACAGTCAATCACTTGTGCAATGAGATGAAGTTATGGTCACTTGGTGTTGTTTACTTGTATAACTCCATTGTTATTCAGGCCTGAAGTTGATCAGTCTCGTGTTAGAATATGTAAATCCTGTGCGTATTGCCTGAAGTCAAAATGGATGAAGTCAAGATGGATAGTGGCGAACAGTGGAATCCAGGACGTGCATTTCGTTTGAAGCGAAAGGTACTGTGTTCGAGTCTCAGGGTGAACATCAAATCTGAGATACAGGTACATCCAGCTGTTAACTCCTATTCCTCTTTGCTTATAATGCTTGTGAATTAATGCAATATGCACAGTATACATATATGCCAATAAAAGACTGATCAATTACAATTCTAAATATTGATGGGAAGATACAAGTAGAACAACACCATTTAAATATCATTTTAATTACATTTCCCACCCACTTAATCAATAATTAAGATAAATTTTTTTGTGTTGTTTTTGAGGAGAAAGCATATAGATACTGTATTTGTTTCACAACCCATAAAAACCTTTCGTGTTTACTGTCCTCATTTTGACCTTATTAATCATATTCATTAATTTCGATGTAAAATAGTTAAACAACAAACTTTCGGTTGAATTTTATGTGTTTGGAAAGATTCTTTTATGTTTATGAAAGAAATTAACCCCCAAAAAAGTTAAGATAAATTATCTCCATATCATAATATACAGTTACATTTATTATGTTAGACAGAAATTAATTTATTATTTTTTTTGTTGTTTCTAACTCGTTAATTACCATGATATTCATTTAATATGTGGCTGTGCTTCGTTAACCAATCACCATCGTAACCGTTATTATTATAATACTGAACGATGTTTAAAATTAGAAGGCAAAGAGAATTAGTGACTATAGTTTTATTAACAGATAGCCCAGACCACAAAGTGAAGAGGCGAATGAGTCGAGAGTGTGTATAGGATTAAGTGTACATATACTTACTTACTTACTTACGCCTGTTACTCCCAATGGAGCATAGGCCGCCGACCAGCATTCTCCAACCCACTCTGTCCTGGGCCTCCTTTTCTAATTCCATCCAATTCTTGTTCATCTTTTTCATGTCTATTTCCATTTCTCGGCGTAATGTGTTCTTTGGTCTTCCTCTCCTCCTTTGGCCTTGAGGATTCCATGTGAAGGCTTGTGTGTGTACATATGTGGGAAATGAATTATCGCATCAAATAATCAGCCAATAATAAAGCTAACAGAATGAATATATGCTTAGGCAGTAAGCAATGATCAAACATACATATGCATACAATTGTAACAATAATAAAAGTACAATGATATAGATAAGTCAACAAAAGAAATTAACCGAATTAAATGTGGACAAACTCGATTGCATGTGAGTTACTAATAATAACATCCCTTATGTTGAATGTTGAGTACTTTTGGATTAGAGATAATAAGCACGAACTAGATTGAAATCAATGTTTTAATTCTTTATTTGAATATTCATCAAGTTAGTGTTTTTGCACTATTTACAAATACTATCATTACATCATGGAACAAATCCATGAAGTCATTGATAAGTGGACTGAGTCATGTTGGTAGGTGTAGACTAACTGGTTGGAATCCGCGAGACGATAGTAACTGATAATTAAAGACCTTGAGTCATATGGTTCAAAATCATTTACAATGGCTCAAGTGTATTCACTCTTTGTGTTCTGTCAAATTCTAATTTTCTGAATTCTTCATGTCCCTTTTTTCTCTTCAAATTTATTTCACTGGATTATACTCCTTGAATAACATCTTCAAACCCTAGTGTTTCCGATTACTGCTTATACTCTTACTACCTCTATCACTATGGGATTTGAATCGACAATTGTATCTGTGTGCTAATGTGGTATGGTAACTTGAAATGATGTACGTACGTACGACGTTCTACGTTGTTGATGACTGACCGACTGACCGTCATTACGTTGAACCGATCCAGAGATTCTGATAGTCAATATTCAAACGATCCAATTACTTTGAAACACATAAAAATTCAAAGTAATCAACGGTACTGAAATATGTCTGCAGTAGTAGTTTCAAAATCACCGTGTTTCGTCTTATTTGAAAACTTTGTAGCAGTTTAATTGTTCATGTGCGAAAATGAAGGTCTTTGGTTCGATTTCATGAGCAATCAAGATTATGCAACTAGTTCAAAATAACCAACGAAATGCAGCATTAGCTCATTGTCTTTCGCAATCAATATACTTCCTACTTTCCTTAAGTTAGAATTGTTAAATATGAATTATCTACTATATTGTATTTTTATTTAACTGATATCCACCAGAAAAAACATTACTATTTCAAGGGTAAAAACATATAATTGTTTCTCTTCTTAGATAAATCATTTATTTTTTGAATGAGACCATGAATCAGTTAATGTTAGACTATCATTGAAAACCTGGAAGCACTGGACGGTAGTTTCGTCCTAGTATGGGACTCCTTGTCGTTGGATGTTGTCTCAGTAGTCTAAAAGTTAAGCGTTCATGCATGAGACCAAAGGTTTTAAATGCGAGTCTTACGTGTGTGATCGTGAATGCTCACTAATGATCGTGCATTTACGATCTTACACCTAGGATCCGAACCCAGAATCTTCGGTCTCGGTTCACAACCCTTTATTGACAATTACCATGTGCTCACTAGTGACTGGCTTCAAGATGGGTTTCTTAGAGTTCTAGTGAGAAGCATTAACCAGTGGAATTCAACTATGTCATTTATAAAGCAGATATTCACCGAATACAATGGTGAACGGTGGCGCAATCTTGCGGATTGGTTATAGTTAGACACTAACACCGTTGGATGCCGGCCAACTCAATGGTCACGCGCGAAAACGAAGGTCCTAAATATGAATTCTACGTATGGGACCGTCGATGCTGACCGATGAGAAGTCCCATATTAGGACGAAACAGTCGTCCATTACTTCCAGTTTTTCAATAGTGGACTAACACCAATCAATTCATGATCTCAATCAAAAACTTAACAATCTCCACAACCCCATACTGAAAAATCATATATTTCTCTAGTAAATTAGTTAAAACCTGAAATATACTTGGTAATTTTTTCGAAGTTATTCTAATTGTAATCAGAAAGAATAATACATTTCATATATATTCACCGACTTGATTGTTCGTTGCATTTTTACAACAACCTCGGTTAAACACTTAATTATTCTCAGAAGGGGTTTGTAGAGATTTTAGACATTTTCACAGATTGAAATCATGAGTCAGTTGAAGTTAGACCACCATTGAAAACCTGGAAGCACTGGACGGTCTAGCTTCAACTGACTTTATTATTTGTCTAATAGTTGTTACAAATTCAATATAAGTGTTATATAGTATCTTAGACTTCATATACTGACTAATATAACCTTTCACAATAAACAAAGTAAGATAGTTTTGTGAAACTGATAAACACAATGCTTTGTAATAATATATCACAAAAGTCAATGATAAGCAGAAAATATTCTATCTATAATCATGTCTGTTCAAAACACTTAACACACAGTTTATACTGATATAAAAAGTCTATTTAGAAGGATGGTGTTTGCTAGTGTAAAAGTAGACTAGAAAAAAACCTAGGTTGCTCGAAACAACTAATATGGTATCAGTTTATCAATTCATTGCTTAGAAATTTGATCCATGTTTATAAAACTAAACTGCCTGGTTAGGGTGAGCGCAGTAACCACAATTAGTTAATGGTTAGAGATTCTAGAACTCCGCCTGGAGCCCCTCTGGGGTTACTGCCGGTTCCAATCCCGGATAAAGGAAGAAGGTTGGGCATGGGGTTGGCAACTCAATCCCGTAGAAACTTAAATCGCTAAAAAAAACGCTAACCAGAAAAAACGCTAGAGACTTTGGATAACACGAGTTAAAACCATTCACAATAACCTATGTGCATTGTCTTTATGTCTTCCTTCTAGAGTTTCAGTTTCATTATTCTTGCATACGTACCTCTAATCTGCCTCCTCAAACCATATACTCAATGTTCAATCATCGCTACTATATTATTGATTTTGCAATTCATTTTGTTTCAGTCATCTCTTTATACCTCAATGATCATGAACACGTACATATATAGCACAGTTCCTGTAACCTATAACATTATAATGTGAATCATTTGAATAAGATAACGTTGTTTAAGTTTGACACTATAGTACATATCTGTTACATTAAGTTAAATAGCAATAATGACTTTACATGGGATCTGGTATGTCCAATAACTATACACGATAGACATTGACACCGTTGGATGCCGGCTCAGTGATCTAGTCGTTTAAGCGCCTGGCGTGAGACTGATAGGTCCTGGGTTCGAGCCGCGCGAGGTAAGGTCGTGGATGCGCACTGCTGAGGAATCCCACAACAGGACGAAACGGCCGTTCACTGCTTTCAGGTTTTCCATGGTGGTCTGGCTTCAAATGACTCATGATCTCAACTGCTAAAATTACAAGGTAGTTTATTAAACGTCTTCGTGTAACCATGAGAAAAACTACCAAGATATTCATAAAAATATTGATAGTTATTTCTGGATATAAAACATTGAAAAAAACTATCTTTTGCAGTGAATTATATGTTTCAGTGAAATTTATAAAATCTAAAAGGGTAGTGTATATCCAGGACTACTGATAACATTCTGTAATGATGAAAACATCAAATGCATTTGATCACTTGTTTATTTCGTTGTTTTTTTTGAACAACCATTCACTATCCGACTATTTGTTGATATGATAACTATGACAAAGTGGATTGTGTACATAGTTCTAAGGAAATATATGAAGTCAATAAAAACGAGATAATTGAAATGCCTTACTTCTGATGAATGATGAAAATGTTTTAAACACTGCAAATAACTTTGCAGATTGATCTATTCCTAATTCCGTAAAACAATAAGGTATTGATTAATTTAGTTCATTTATTAATTGGATAGTCAGTCAGTCAGTAGAACTTTGTATGTACGTACGTAAATCAGTTCATATTGCCATACCAAATTAGTACAGCGATACAATTGTCTATTCAAATCCCATAGTGGCAAAGGTAACAATGCATCAATGAGATTTACACTAATCTAAAAGTTATAATAATCAATTTGAAAACGTTTTCTTTCTTATGTATCATTGTATAAAACTAAATCAAATGAAATATGTGAACTCATTTATTTATTTACTTATTTAAACACATAAACACTGGTACAACGAAGCACCAAATAGATATGCGCCACGTAAATCATTCGATTTGTGTGAAGGTTGAGATACTGCCAAGGTGCCCAGACCAAAGCAAGTTGTTTTCTTAAAGAGCCACAACCCGAGCCTTAGACCTAGAAGTCTGACCCACAAGGCAATGGAGCTTCGTGAGGAGATGCAGTCCCATGGTAGCCGGTGACCAACAATTGGTTCATACGCCATTTGTTCCCTTAGGATACTGCAGCCCTTGTGCACCATTAGTTTGGAATCTGGGTAAAGCACCGGACATTCGCTTTTCGTCTTCTCAATTACGTAAACAACACCCCTGCCACGAGAAGGCAATGAGTAGGACTTCCCTGGCAGAGGCTATATACGCGTGGCCGTGTGAGAGCATTTCAAGAGAGAGAGGGCCCACCACACCAGAGCATTTGGAGGCATTGTATATAACTAAATCAAATGAAAGATGTGAACTCAAATGAATAATTTCTTTTTACATTGACTTATGATATATTTATCATTAATTTATGATTAATTAAAGTAATACTAGAAAGCTTATTAATTAATTTATATGATGCATTGTGATAATGATATACTATTGTCCTAATATACAATACAAACAATAATATTAATATATTATCAATGATAAACTAATTAATCGTAATAATAATAATAATAATAATAATAATAATAATAATAATAATAATAATAATAATAATAATAATAATAATAATAGAAACTAATGGACAGAATTAAGGCAATATCAAGGAGGGATGCATATATGTCAATAAGAGACTGATCAATTACATATGTAAGTAACAACAATGGAAAGATACACGTAAACAATATCAAGTGATTTCTATTCAATTTACTATCCTCCTCATTCAGGTCATGAAAAACAAACTTATAGAATTACTCGAATGATGTACAATGATATATTCAGTCAATTAATTATATGATATATAATAATAATAATACTTACTTACTTTCTAGTTCTATTCAGTTGTTGTTCATTCTTCTCATGTCTGAGACAACTGGACAGCCGTTTCGTCCTATTATGAGACTCCTCATCAGTGCTCATTTCCGATTCCACACGTTGGACTCAAACCTAGGATCTTAGGTTAATGGAATAATATTGCACTACACGATAAGGATATCCCACCAGGATTAATATAACTTTTGTCTTTTCCAACATACTCTAAGATTTCGATAGAGTAATAAGAAGATAAAGATTATCAGAACTATGTGATATATTAGCGCAATACAAGATTGATCTTAACTCGGCTTTTGTGGTGTTGTACAAAAGTGTAAAAGGATGTATACTAAAGTTGATTGAAGCCTTAGCCATATGAAAATTCAAACGCCCTTTCTGTATTCAAAAACACTTTGTTCTCAAATTAAACGTACCCTGGTAATATTCACTTATTAACCAGAGTGATTAGGTTTCAAATTGTGTTCACATTATTATTATTACTTACTTACTTACTTACTTACGCCTGTTACTCCTCGTGAAGGAGCATAGGCCGCTCACCAGCATTCTCCATCCAACCCTGTCCTGGGCAATCCTTTCCAGCTCCTTCCAGTTGTTATTCATCGTTTTCATATCTGCTTCTATTATCCGACGCAATGTGTTCTTTGGCCTTCCTCTTTTCAGTTTCCCTTCAGGATTCCAAGTTAGGGCTTTTCTCGTGATGCAGTTTGACGATTTGAGTAATGTATGTCCTATCCATTTCCATCGTCTTTTCCTAATTCCTTCTTCAGCTGGAAGTTGGTTTGTTCTCTCCCACAGAAGGCTATTGCTGATGGTATCCGGCCAATGGATGTTGAGTATCTTCAGTAGACAGCTATTTATAAATACTTGTACCTTCTTGATTGTGCTTGTTGTAGTTCTCCAAGTTTCAGCTCCATACAGTAGAACTGCCTAGACGTTGGTATTGAAGATCCTCACTTTGATATTGGTTGAAAGTTGTGTTGAGTTCCATATGTTCTTTAACTGTAGAAATGCTGTCCTTGCTTTGCCAATCCTTGTCTTTACGTCTGCATCTGAACCTCCTTGTTCATCGATGATGCTTCCCAGGTATGTGAAAGGTTCTACATCTTCCAGAGTTTCGCCATCAAGAGTGATTGGATTGTTGTTTTCCGCTTTGAATTTGAGGACTTTGGTTTTCCCTTTGTGTACACTGAGGCCTACTGATGCAGAGACTGCTGCTACACTGGCTGTCTTCATCTGCATCTGTTCCTGTGTACATGATACGAGGGCTAGGTCATCTGCGAAGTCCAAATCGTCTAATTGATTTCGAGCTGTCCATTGAATTCCGTGTTTTCCTTCAGATGTCGAGGTCTTCATAATCCAGTCGACCACCAAAAGAAAGAGGAAGGGAGAGAGTAAACAGCCTTGTCTGACTCCGGTCCTTACTTGGAATGCATCTGTCAGCTGTCCTCCATGCACGACTTTGCACTGTAGTTCGTCGTATGAGTTCCGGATAATGTTGACAATCTTCTCAGGAACTCCGTAGTGTCGAAGAAGTTTCCATAATGTCCTCCTATCTACACTGTCGAATGCTTTTTCATAATCAATGAAATTGATGTATAGTGATGAGTTCCACTCAACTGATTGTTCGACGATGATCCGTAGTGTTGCAATTTGGTCTGTGCATGATCGATCCTTACGGAATCCAGCTTGTTGATCTCGAAGTTGGGCGTCTACTGCATCTTTCATCCTGTTCAGCAACACTCTGTTGAAGACCTTCCCTGGTATTGACAGCAGTGTAATGCCTCTATAGTTTTCACATTTGCTCAGATCTCCTTTCTTTGGAATCTTGACGAGGTGCCCTTCTTTCCAGTCCATCGGCACTTGTTCCTCTTCCCAAATCCTTTTGAACAGAAGGTAAAGCATGTTTGTAGTTGCTTCGATGTCTGACTTCAGTGCTTCAGCTGGTATGTTGTCCGGACCCGCTGCTTTCCCGTTCTTGATTTGTCTGACGGCCATTCTAATTTCTTCCGTCGTTGGTGGGTTGACGTCTATGGGAAGATCTGTGTGTGCCGCTTCGATGTCCGGTGGATTCATTGGAGCCGGCCTATTCAGGAGTTCCTCGAAGTATTCTACCCATCTGTTCCGCTGTTGTTGAATTTCGGTGATTGGCTTGCCTTCTTTGTCTTTGACCGGTCTCTCCGGTTTACTGTATTTCCCTGCTAGTTTCTTCGTTGTATCGTGAATCTGTTTCATATTTCCTTCTCTTGCAGCTTTTCCTGCCGTCGTTGCTAGTTCTTCCACGTATTTCTTCTTGTCGGCTC
Source organism: Schistosoma margrebowiei (assembly GCA_944470205.2). NCBI lineage: Eukaryota > Metazoa > Platyhelminthes > Trematoda > Strigeidida > Schistosomatidae > Schistosoma > Schistosoma margrebowiei. The sequence goes on along the minus strand of OX104026.1, from coordinate 39,455,826 downwards.
TAATGCTCCTCTTCACTTGTTTGTTTGCTTCTATGTATTCAGCTTGTGCTTGGACTTTCTCTGCTCGTGTTCGGCTGTTGTTTATTGCTGCCTTCTTGTTCTTCCTCTCTTTGATCTTGTCCAGTGTTTCTGTAGAGATCCACTCCTTATGATGGTATTTCTTTAGACCCAGAACCTCTTGACACGTTAAAGTTAATGCTTCCTTGATGCCTTTCCAGTTGTCCTCCATACTAGTTTCTTCTTCCTTCCGTAGATCTTGTAAGGCTTGAAACCTGTTGTTGAGAGCAATCTTGAATTCATTGAGTTTTTCAGTATCTCGAAGGAAGGCTGTATTGAACCTTTGTATTGCTGTTTGTCCACTTGTCCAGTTCTTTTTTAGCTTCAGTTTTAAATTGGCCACAACTAGGTGGTGATCTGAAGCTACGTCAGCGCCTCTCCTGGTTCTCACATCTTCCATTGTCCTTCGGAATTTTTTGTTGATGCAAATATGGTCTATTTGGTTCTCTGTAGTGTGGTCCGGTGAGATCCATGTAGCCTTGTGTATACGCTTGTGTGGAAATATTGTGCCTCCTATGACCAATTTGTTGAATGCACATAGATTTGCAAATCTTTCTCCATTTTCGTTTCTTTCTCCCAGTCCATGTCGTCCCATAATATCTTCATATCCAGTGTTGTCTATTCCGACTTTGGCATTTAGATCTCCCATCAGAATAGTTAGGTCCTTTCTTGGGCATTTCTCAATGACTGACTGCAGCCGCTCGTAGAACTGATCTTTAATGTCGTCGTTGCTATCATTTGTGGGTGCATAACATTGGATAATATTCATTAAGATGCCCTCCTTCTTTGTTTTGAATGATGCTTTGATGATTCTGGATCCGTGAGATTCCCATCCTTCAAGTGCACTTCGTGCTACTTTGGACAGCATAAGAGCGACTCCCTGAGTGTGTGGAGCATTGTCCTCTTTGTGACCGGAGTATAGCAGCATCTCTCCCGTAGCTAGTCTTTTCTGTCCAGCTTGGGTCCAGTAGGTTTCGCTGATTCCCAGTACTGCTAAGTTGTATCTCCTCATTTCCATTGCTATTTGACTGGTCTTCCCGTTTTCCCACATTGTTCGAACGTTCCATGTACCTATAAAAATTTTTGCTCTGGTTGTTAGAAGGGGCATCGGCCTCGTGGCTTCCGAAGGAACTCGGCTTTCAGCATGAAGCGTCATAATTCTTCTAAATGAAGACCTTCTAACTCCCAGGGCAGAGTTTAAATGGTTAGGATTATTTTTTCTGGTAAGCGTTTTTTTAGCGAGTTAGTTTTCTACGGGATGGGTACGCTAACTCCATGCCCAACCCTCCTCCTTTACCCGGGCTTGGGACCGGCAGTAACCCTATGAGAGCTACAGGCGGAGTTATTATTATTATTATTACTCTTATTATTATCATCCTTGTTCCCTCTTACCCCATTTCCAGTCTAGTTGACCTTTTGTTTTTTTTTATATATAAATGTTTTTAACAAGTATATTATGTGTGATCAGATTGTTCGAAATGTATTGCGCTGATATATCATTACATAGTTCTGATAATCTTCGTCATCTTATTACACAATCGAAATTTATCAAAAGGGACTAAATGCTTTAAATTTCTTTAAAGAAGACTCCATGAACATATTCTAACATGTTATTTATAGATTAAGTTGGATAGATTATATTAATCTCAATGGTTCCCCCTACAATAACTTGGACAAATTGCATTCTGAGAAAAAAAGGTAAGTTAAACATTAACACCGTTGGATGCCTAGTGGTTAAGCGCTCGCGCACCGGGCTGATTGGTGCTAGGTTCGAATCTCGTGGGGCGCGGGGGCGTGGATGCGCACTCCTGAGGAGTCCCGTACTACGACGAAATGGCCATCTAGTGCTTCCAGGTTTTCTATGGTGATCTAGCTTCAATTGACTAATGACTTCAACTATTGAAATTACTAAAATCTTCACAAAACCCCTACTGATAAACTAAGGTAAATCAATCAAAATATTATCCTTAAAGATTGGATTATAAACAACTTACATTATCATTTATTTCATGTTGTAAATACATAAATGTCAGCCAACAATATAAATCATATAAAAATTTGTATGCAAAGATGGATAGTACCAATAAGAGACTGATCAATTACAGTTTTAAACATCAATGGGAAGATTCAATTAAATCATACCAAATAGATTTAACCTTAGAAAAGAAAAAGAAAATGATTAATTAGCTAATAGTTTAATCATTTTCATAAGATGAGATTCTTTTAGTTGATTTATACATTTAGAATCTACCTTGTGATCTATAATGTTGGATGAATAATTAAAAACAAGTTACATCATTCATTCTTACAGAAAACTATATTCAATGCATCATTAATCATTGTAATTATTAGCCGATAGTTTTAAATGTTTATGGAAGACTATTAGAAGTGATTAGAATCAGTTACTTTTATGTCAAACAATCAATAATAAATAACTATCAGCATCAATAAGCAAAGATGGATAGTGTCTAACAGTGGGATTCAGTTTGACGCGCGTTTCGTCCTATTTGAACGAATGGATGTACGTGTATCTCAGAGTTGATGTTCACTCCGTAACTCGGATCCAGTACCGTTCGTTTCAAACGCCATCGTGTTATCCACTTAGCTATTGAGTCCTAATAGCCACCTGCTTGTGTAATGGGGTGAAATTTAAATTCACTTGGTATTGTTTTACTTAAATCTTCCCATTGTATCAGCACCAATATTTACCAGACTTTTTAGCAATAGCGTTTTGGTTACATTTAGTGTGTGATACCCAGGAGTTTGGAGAGTAATTGTCAACAAAATGAGGAACATGAGTTTTTGTTTTTCAAAATGTTTTAAGATCCTGATTTCTATTGCAATATATGTTCACAATTCATCACTTCAAACCATAGATTGTTTCCCATTAGCAGTTACTTCTTTAATGTATATGACAGAACAAATATTTTCAAAAATGTATATTTTCACTTACTTTCTTACACCTGTTACTCCTCGTGGAGGAACATAGGCCACCCACTAACACTCTCCATCCAACCTGGTTCTGAGAAATCCTTTCCAGCTCTTTCTAGTTGTTATTCATTCTTTTCATATCTGATTCTATTTCCCGACGTAATATGTTCTTTAGCTTTTCTTTTTTCAGCTTTTTCTCAGGATTCCAAATAAGGGCTTGCCTCGTGATGCAGTTTGATGATTTGTGTAATGTATATCCTATCCATTTCCATCGTCTTTTCCTAATTTCCTCTTCAGCTGAAAGCTGGTTTGTTCTCTATCACAGTAGGCTGTTGCTGATTTTATCCGGGTGTGTTTTGATTTTATTGATCATTCGGATTTGAAATTACAACGTACTATAATCTTATGTTAATTAAATTAAACACCTAAGTATAGCATTTTTACAGTTGAAGAACATATAGATCTCAAAAGAACTGTCTGTCAACTAATATCAAAGTCATAATCTTCAATGCGAACATCAAGACAGTCCTACTGTAAGGAGCTATAACGTGGACAGCTACTACAACCATTATCAAGAAGGTACAGATATTTGCACAAGATAATTAATGTTCGTTAGCCGGATACCATCAGAAACAACCTACTATGGGAGAGGACAAACCAGGTTCCATCTGAATAGGAAATTAGGAAAAAACGTTGGAAGTGGATAAGATATACATTTCGGAAATCACCAAACTGCATCATGAGACAATCCCTAACTTGGAATACTGAAGTGAGACGGAAAAAAGCAAGGTAGAATAACACATCGACTCGGGAATAGAAAGTAGACATGAAAAGGATAAATAACAAGTGGAAAGGATAGCTCAGGACAGAGTTGAATGGAGATTGCTGGTGGGTGACCTATGCTCCTTCATGAGGGATAACTGGCTTAAATAAAAGAAATTCTTAGCATAATTGTAAACACAAAGGTTTCATATGTACAACAATCATTCAACAGAATGATATTCAATAGTCTAGTACTTCAAAAGTCACCATTAGTTATTTTGATCACTAATTTAATATAAGACGCATACATTGTTGTGAATGCTACTTATGCTGACAGATATAAGTAGGACGTAGCAACAATCGAAATTGAAATTACTTCCAATAGAAGATTTTATTGAAGACAATAGGAAGAGAAACAGACAGTAATTTTATTAACAACAAACATGGAAGAATCATAAGGCATGTAAAGAACAACTGAATGAACATGTGCAAATAATGTATTTAACGTATGGTTTCGATATTTTATTAAACCACTGTGCAATTCGTAAATTAGTTCCCCTCACCCGAGTTCTCGTTTATTACAACATACCTACCAAAAAGTGATTTTTAAAAGTAGTACATTTTTCTAGCTCATAAGCAGCTTTATTATCATGTCTAATGACCATTTTGTTAGAATATCACCAATTCAATAAAGCATTAGTAACTCACTGTGACTTATATTAACTATATATATGTAGTATGCAGTTTATCACTATTCTATAGTGAAGTAAATAGCTTTGACAAATATTTATACAAATAAAAGCTACTCGGTTGAAAATTTATACTGACTGATCACTGAATAGTAAACAATCTCATGTTTGTTTTATCCTTATTATTGATCAAAATCTGTCTATCAAGTTGCATCATGATCACAAACTAGTATAACTAACTCAGTATTGCTAGTAATCGCTGAGATTTTAGGTTATTGAATGCAGTCAGATGAAAAATACGGACCTATATTTAGTGTCACATGCCAACAGTCAACAAAACATGACTAAAATGTTCAAGTAACAAACGTTCACTTTTGAGTGAAGATCCGTGTCACCGAGTTTCACACATTGAGATGTTATCACTGAGCTATTAGACTAGTGGATATATTCTATATGATCGATAAAATTCGGTCATCATTAAGACCTAGGCAAACAAGATATTAGTTATTAATTGGTAATCGACTAATGTAAAGCTCTCAGTTCAACAGTAGGTTAGCTGTGTTTCGAATAGCTCAGTTCTGACATCTCAAACTGTGAAGCCAGGTGACATTGGTTCGAATCTCACAAGGAGCATCAATTTCCTAAGACTGAAACTAAGAATTCCTGACGAGTGAAGAATAAAAAGAAACCTGAATTCAGAGCTTCCAAACGAGAATCTTTTGTTCATATTCCCAAAATATGTTCTTAAATGTATCTGTTTGAGCGGTTTTAGGTGAAAAGTCAATTAGATTGTGTTTGAGTCAACTTCTAGTGATAATTTTTCAATTATATGATGCAAGACTTTGTAAAACGTGGCTATCAGGACTCAATAACTAAGTGGATAACGCGATGGCGTTTAAAGTGAACAGTACTGAGTTCGAGTCCCAGAGTGAACATCAACTCTGAGATGCAGGTACATCCAGCTGAAGAGTCCCAAACAGGACGAAACGCGCATCAAACTGAATTCCACTGCTAGCCACTATCTATCTTTGCTTATAATGCTTGTAAATTAAGGCAATATCGAGACATACGCACAGTATGCAAATATGCCAATAAGAGACTGATTGATTTCAGTCCTGAATGTCATTCGGTAGATCCAAGTAAACAATACCAAGTGAATTTAAAGTCAATTATCGTTGAACTATGTATTTCAGATACACTTTAAAGTTCTTCTACATTAAAAGTTAAATCAGTTAATTGATGTTCGATTAGTTGTGATGTCATTATTCTATATCATACAAGTCATAGAAATTAAATTTTGTCGCCTAGACATCATATTATTCTAAGAAAAAAACTGCTTATGTTTATAACCCAGAACAACAACTCTTGGATAACTTAGAAAAAAACAGTATTTTACAAGGTTTTGCATCATTGAATTGAAAAAATTATCATTAGAAGTTGACTTAAACACAATCTAAACAAATGTGAGACATTTCTTTTCTGGTCAGTAAGAATCTATTCCTCATGCTTAACAATGTTATGTCTATTTCTTTTGTAATATATTCTTCTCATATTTTATTGTTTGACAGTTTGTAATGTTAAATAAATCTTGTACATTATATGGTGCTAGCAAATATGTTCTAGATAGAAACCATGACCAGTGAAGCTACATCGCGTCGGATGTGAGACAGTTACTCACCGATGACGATAGAAGATAGTTGAGTAATATCATGGATTGATTGAACTTAGACGTCAATACCCTTAGACGCTAGCCCAATGATCTAGAAGCTAATTATTCACTCACGCGACCGAAGATTTTGTGTTCGACTTCTGTATGTGAAGTCGGGGGTGGGGATTGCTGAGGAGTTGCATACTAAGACTTAACGGCCAACCAGTGATTCCAGATTTCCTATGATAGTCTAACAGTGATCGGTTCATGATTTTAATGGAACTCATCAGTCTCCACAACTCTATGTTCATGAAATTTAACTGTTTGATTTATGTATTTCTTAATCTCACTTAACTACAGTTACATAATCAAATCCTATAACATTTGATTTTGTGCCATATAATGTAAATCATTCAATTGACCAAAACGTAGTCATAAATTTGTGAATTCTACTATTTTATGGAAATTAACATACATCATAATCGGATTTAAAAGTCATTTATTCAGTCATATTTCAATTGACTCATGATCTTAACCATTAAAGTTACTATAATATCCACAAAAATCCTTTTCTGACAATAATCATTATATGCTCACTAGTGACTGACTTCAAGAGGCATTCCCTAGAGTTCTAGTGAGAAATAGTGACCAGTGGAGTTCAACCGGGTCTGTTGTGTGATAATAACTCACTGAAGACAATAGTAAACGGTTTCTCAATTGTGTGGATTGGTTAAAGTAAGATACTAACACCATTGGATGCCGGCCGACCAGCTCAGGGGTCTAGAAGTTAAAAATTCTTGCACGAGACTGATATGTCCTAAGGTTGAATCTCAAGATGTAGGATCGTGAATGCACACTGTTGTAAAGTCCCACACCAGAACAAAATGGCCATCGAATGCTTCCAGATTTTCCTTGGTAGTTCAGCTTCAATGAACTCATGATCTCAACTATTAAAAACTTACTATACTATCCCCAAAAAGACCATTTCTGAGAATATTTAAATTTATTAGATTATTCTATATTTTGTCTAATCTATTTATCAAACAAACAATTTATGTACTCATCCCTGTAACATACTACTTAAATGATACCTACTATTATTAATCAGTTAATCAAACATATAGAAGTAGAACAAAGTTCAATTATACAAAAGACTCTTTAAAATTTACTACTTTTCTATTGAACCAACTCTTTTTCGAAAGAAAGAAAAAAACATCAATATTTATTGGGTATTTTCTTGTCTTAGTAACTAATAAAACTTGTAACCATTTGGATAGAATTTTGAGCAAAAACTACTGACAAAACTATCATATTCTCTTGAGAGATTTTTTTTAAAAAAAAGAAGAAAAAAAACGATACATCAACAATGAAAATAGTCTTCTTCAATGATTTTTTTTTGTTGTTGTAAAATATGAGAATAAAGATGTTTTAGTAAATAATCACTAATGTAACAAAATATATTTAGTTGTGAAAATTCAACGTTGTTTCTTTCTATATTGTTATAATTCTTGCTTATAACAACTTTAGCTATTCCTATTGCTTAGTAGTCATGGTTACTAATTCACTCGATAAGTCCCCGAATCAGAACACATTTGAACAGGACAGAGATTATTTTTTTAAATAACAAGGTTAGATGGAAGTAAGAAGTATAGTAAGGAAAATGTTAGTATATTTATAGTTTTTACATGTGAAGATTCTAGAGTATTCTCCGAGTATCGGCTAGCGCTGATTGGCTAATTCTTATCCAATCAGCGTGAGCTAAAACGATCGTGCATTACTGTAATCTCATTTATGTCCCGCTTACACAGATGATGTAAATATACTTTATTTCAGTAATAATTTTAAAATATCTTCATTTTAATTCAAATATTAAATTTATAGAATATTATAATTTTAATAATAGATTACCAACGAATACCTGGAAGCATTGAATGGAAGTTTTGTTCTAGGATGAGACTCTTCAATAGTTTGCATTATGATACCGCATGGGGAACTCGAACCCAAGTCCTTCGGTATCGCATACGAAACGCTTAACCTCTAGACCAGTGAGCCTAGATACAATGGTGTTAATGTCTAACTTCAATTGATCAATAATTTTGAGCAATCATTTATTCATTTTCTGATGTAGATGTCTGTTTCTATCTGACTCCATTGGTTATGGCTTTTCACTAGAACTCCAGGAAATCAATCTTGAAACCAGTCACTAGTAAGCACATGATGATTATGATCAGTGTAGGAGTTTGTGGAGATTGCAGTTCAGTGCTTCCAGGTTTTCAATGGTGGTCGAGCTTACATAGACCCATGAATTCAACTACTAAAATTACTACAATCCCTATAAACCCTCATTCTGATCATGTGGAATATTAATTTAAAGATTATTGTATTGATCCTGCATCATTTATTTTCGTTTGAGTAGGCAAATAGTTTCCTTAATCATGACAAAAATAGTATCATTCACATTCGAATACATGAAACCTTTACTTGAAATCTGAGATAAACAAATTCATTATTTTAAGACAAATTCTAAAATTTCTATAAAATGACTTGAGATTCATCAATGTGAAATTCACTTAAGATTTCTGGAGTTGAGGTCTTCTTGTAACTTCCATATGTGATTGAAATCACATCTTAAATCCTAACTGACTAATTATCTTATCTTAGATAACGAATGGATTCAAATTTATTAGCACTTTCTAGTTGCAAGATATCACAAAGTGACTAGAATTGAAAATTCGAATCACTGTATACTAAATGTAGTCATCGTAAAGTTTGAAGATCTCGGCCGTGATCAGTTCCAGAACAATTGGCTGGTTTTATGAATGAATTCCATACCTGAATGATTCATTTTTTTAGTGTGTCATGGTTTTTAATACTTTTGGAATTCATAGATTTGTGTGCTACGTTTTTCATGACTTTTTACTATTCTGATAACATTTTGATATCCACGAATGTTTGTTTTAGTTTTACTTCAATAAAGAATACACCATAGTGGTTAATTCTTAATCAGTATAAACGACTTGTTTACTTGGAATTAAATCATTTTAATGACTAGTTAACTTGATTACTATCAATTCTAACCGGTAAGAATATTTTGTGGTGTGTACTACTGATGTCGATAGATATAAGTAGTATATATCATCGATAGAAAGTGAGATGCCTGGTGGCAGAAGGTTAAGAAAAGCAAAGAAAAGAAAACGAGAATAAAGAATGATTGGTGTGGAAATGATGGGACAATCAAATCTGAGACAATTGATTGACATTTTGCAGATGAATTATTCATTATATGGTTGTCAGATTTTACTAAGATATTCTGTAATGTTAAATTAATATACATCTGATTGTCCTCACTTGTGTTCTCGTTCAGTATACTACTTTTACTTATACATAATTTTCTACAGACTACATGTTGTAAATATCCATAAGAGTTATTGCTAGTATGTAGAAATTACTTTAATACAATTCATGTTTAGTGGAATAATTAGGCTACTGAGCTATCATATAAGCCAATGTTTCAATAAGATTAGTGACCATATAGCACCTCTTCTACAATTAACTTTGTTTACGATTAATTTTGTTAAGCCCTTCAATTAACTTATTTAACAGATAGTGTTATTCGAACAGTAACAATTTGTTTATTTCTTTGTATTGTTACTATTACTGTCGTATCTGTATGAACATGTATGCGTGATCACATGTGACATCCTACGAACATATTTCTCTCGACTGCTTAAATGTTAATTAATTAAATATTGCTCGATGAATTATTTTGTTCCCATATATATGCTTGAATCTTATTATTTGCTTCTTCCGCTTCAATCTGATTCAATTCTATTTGACTCAGAATCCGCTTGCTCGCACCTATCAGCCTTTCTGCTCAAATTCTCTTAGTATGCTTTTAGGTTTGTTATCTACGCTATCCAATAATAAATTATAGTTGGCACTTTGTGTTACCCTCTGAAATTACACACCACTGAAGTTCATTTAAAAACGGTTATCTGACTAATTGATAAACGAAGTCTAAAGAATTATCTCAAAACCAAGCCAATACAAACTAACTAAGTTTGCCTATTTAACTAAAGAGTATATCAGTAATTGAAATCATGAGTCAATTGAAGCTAGACTACAATGGAGAATCTGGAAGCATTGAATGGCCATTTCGTTCTAGTGTGGGACTCCTAAACAGTGCGCATTCACGATCCTACATCGCGACATTCAAATTCAGAACATTTCAGTCTCGTACAAGAAGGTTTTACCTCTAGACCACTGAGCTGGTCAGCAGGCATCCAACGGTGTTAGTATCTAACTATAACCAATCTACACAATTGAGCAACCGTTTCTTATTGTCTTCAGTGAGTTATTATCACACAACAGACCTGGTTGAACTCCACTGTCCACGGTTTCTCACTAGAACTCTAGGAAATGCCTCTTGAAGTCAGTCACTAGTGAGCAGATGATTATTATCAGAAGGGGTTTTGTGCAGATTTTAATGATTTCAACAGTTGAAATCATGAGTCAATCGAAGCTAGACCATCATGGAAAACCTGGAAACACTGGATGACCGTTTCGTTCTAATATGGGACTCTTCAGCATTGAGCACCCACGATTGCTCTCCTTGCGATATTCAAACCCAGGACCTATCAGTCTAGCTTCAATTGACTCATAATTTCAGTTATTGAAATTATTAAAACCTCCACAACATCCCTTCTGATTAAGAGTATTACATATTGTAATTTTAGAAACTCTTAATGAAAATATAGAATATTTTAACATTATTCATAATGTATACAATGACAATCAGTATTCTATCAATTTAATCATTGAGAAGATATAGACAAAGTTGAATTGAATGAATGATCGGTTGTTGTCGTTGTTGTTTTTCTTTTGAGATTGAACTTTCTTTTCTTTTTTAATATCCAGTTAAAGTTGACAAAATATTGATTTTTTTGTTTTTTTTTGGATTTAATACATAGAAATTCTATTAGAGAAAGTGTACAGTGAATTGATACCATGGTGATTCGGTAAAATGATATTTTGTCAATTAAGTGAATCATTCATTTTAAAATAAAACTTTATTTCAATATTCTTTATGAAATTAGAATTTAGAATAAAAATTTATGTAGAAAACTTGAACGAATAAAAAATGTCAATGAGAATAAAAAAAAATTGAAAGAAAAAAAAGAAAAAAGAACTTGATTATTGTCAAATTGAATTGATTGAATAGAAACATTATTAAGTGAAATATATAAATTTTGATAATACAATGAGAAGATGAAATTTATCAGAATTATGTGATGAGATACATTTCGAACAATCTGATCACACATCATGTACTTGTTAAGACAATTTTACATGAAACTTAAAAGGTCAAAAGGTTCAGTGGTCTAGTGGTTAAGTGCACGTGCGCGAAGCCAGTAGGTCCTGGGTTCGAGCTCTGCGTGGTGGGGGATCGTGGATGCGCACTGCTGAGGAGTCCCATACTAGGACAAAACGGCCGTCCAGTGCTTCCAGGTGTTCGATGGTGGTTTAGAGTTTCGCCACTCTTGATGGCGAAACTCTGGAAAATGTAGAGTCCTTCACATACCTAGGAAGCATCATCGATGAACAAGGAGGTTCAGATGCAGACGTAAAGACAAGGATTGGCAAAACAAGGGTCGCATTCCTACAGTTAAAGAACATATGGAACTCAAAACAACTTTCAACCAATATCAAAGTGAGAATCTTCAATACCAACATCAAGGCAGTTCTACTGTATGGAGCTGAAACTTGGAGAACTACAACAACCACCATCAAGAAGGTACAAGTATTTATAAATAGCTGTCTACGCAAGATACTCAACATCCATTGTCCGGATACCATCAGCAATAGCCTTCTGTGGGAGAGAACAGACCAACTTCTAGCTGAAGAAGAAATTAGGAAAAGACGATGGAAATGGATAGAACATACATTACGCAAATCGTCAAACTGCATCACGAGGCAAACGCTAACTTGGAATCCTGAAGGGGAGCGAAAAAGAGGAAGGCCAAAGAACACATTGCGTCGGATAATAGAAGCAGATATGAAAAGGATGAATAGGAACTGGACGGAACTAGAAAGGATTGCCCAGGACAGGGTTGAATGGAGAATGCTGCTGAGTGGCTTATGCTCCTTCACGAGGAGTAACAGGCGTAAGTAAGTAAGTAAGCTAAAAGGTCAACTAAACAGGTTCAAGGTAGACCGTAACAAAGAAAAATAAAGTACACAAAAACAATATGATTACTACTGTGAATAATAATCAGTTTAGGGTTTGTGGAGATTGTTAACTTTTTGATTGAGATCATGAACCGAGTGATGTTAGACCACCATTGAAAACCTGGAAGTACTGGACGGCTATTTCGTCCTGTTGTGGGACTCCTCAGCAGTAGGCATCCACGATCCTGCTCTTGGGATTTGAACTCAGGGCCTTCGGCACGCTCGCGAACGCTTAACCTACTGGACCACTGAGCTGGTCGGCATCCAATAGTGTTAATGTCTAATCTCAACCAATTCACGAAATTGCGCGACCATCTTCCATTGTATTTAGGTAGAGACTTGAATAATAAATTAGTATTACTAGGATAGGTTAAGTGTAAGCACAAATTATTTTTGAACGCATAAAGGAAGTTTCAGTTTCCGTATAGCCAAAGCTTCAATAAACCTTAAGATAAGTCCTTAAAGGCTTTTGTATATCACTACAAATGATAACTTGATATCGACCTTATGACCAGTCTCAATCAAATGTTTTACAATGGAGGATGATGTCTGTCTATCATGTGATCGTATTTGACCATTGGAATCCATTTGTAACATTTAAACAAGTCAGGATTTTATTTTTTTTAATGAATTTCAGTAATGTAACAAGCAGACGAAGATGGATAAAAGGTTCCTGCTTCATGGAAAACCTAAGAGATAAGAAAACAATTGCGTCATATCCAATTTAAATGTGTTTATGGTCACACATACATAGGGAGCAGTAATCGTGATCTCAAAATCAGGCCTGTGTATATGCACCAAAATGGTTGTAGAAAAAAATGGAATCAAGTGACCCAATAAGAGTAGAGGATAAACATCCATCAGCCTCTATTGCAAAACACATAATTGAAACAGGTCATAAGATTGATTTTAACTCGGCTTTTGTGGTGTTGTAAAAAAGTGTAAAACGGTGTATACTAAAGTTGATTGAAGCCTTACACATATGAAAATTCAAACGCCCTTTGTGTATTCAAAAACACCTTGTTCTCACCTTAAACCTACCCTGGTAATATTCACTTATTAGCCAGAGTGATTAGGTTTCAAATTGTGTTCACATTATTATTATTACTCTTATTATTGTCATCCTTGTCCCCTCTTACCCCATTTCCAGTCTACTTGACCTTTTTGATGTTCTGTTCTTCTTCTAGTGCAAATTAATTGATGGACGAATGTTATCAAATAAATTTAGTAAATTCTCCTTTCCATGTTTTTTTTTCTAATACTATGACAATGTCATCTATATATAGCGACAATAAGATGTTAAATGGCTAATTATGTCTTGAAGTGGTCCATTTTCCTAGTTTTGAAGGGAAAATGTCAGCCAGTAGTCGGCCCAATGGTAACCCTATATATATATATATATATATATATATATATATATATATATATATATATATATATATATATATATATATATATATATATTCCAGGACTGATTAGTTTAAATTTTATCCGACTATGATTTATTATTGATAAGATGTTGTAGTAGCATACTCTTGTTATTCAAATACCTTGATAACCGTTATTATATTAATTTCAATAGTATTCGAATTCAGAGAGTAATAAGAAGCTGAGACTATAGTTTAACAGAAGATAAAACAGATAACAAAGTTACAAACATATTGAGCGAATTTGAAGCAGAGAGATGAAGAGAATGAATCGTCGAGTCATATTTAAGCGATTAACATTTAAGCTAGAGAGAGAGAGATGCGTAGGCTGTCAGGTTTCATCAAGCGTACATGTTTATTTAGACAAGTTAGTGATTAGAATAGTACAAAGAGATATAAGAATTGTTACTGTTCAAATAAGTGAATAAAAATGCTTGATAAAAATTAACCGTATTGTCGATTAATCGTAGGAGTGTAGCTATAATGTCTAGAACTAGAACGGAAGTGATATTCTTTTGTGGAGGATACATTAAATGGTAAATTGTTATTACGAAATATATTGTACTATGAAGAATTAAACTGAATAACTCTATTGTTTGATTAGTTTAGAAAGAATATTAAACAGTTTAAATTTCAGGATGCTAAACAACAATATTTTCTCTTCACTTGGTGTTGTTATTTAGGAATGCAAATGATCAGTCTCTTGTTGGTATATGTGGATCCTATGCAGGGATTGCCTCGATATTGCCTTAAGTCATAAACTTTTTAATCTTATCTTTTTAATTGTTTAAACTAATCGTTGTTCGATTTTTATTCATAGTGAATATCTTGAAGGTATATCCTTTAACAGATTAATATTTCTTCAGTACACATAAATTGGGGTTTTATGTACGAATTCCTATGGCTTCAGATATATGTAGGAGATGGGAACGAACTCCGTTGGGAAACGATGGAGGTATACGATAGATCACTCGAAATGCTTCCGATTTATCTACAGTACGACCGCTATCAATAAGATGTACCAAAACAGAAATTCGTATTGTTTTTGTCTGGCCCTTTATAAACAAAGCTGGTAGATGTTCACTCATTCGTTGGTTAAGTTTTTGTATAGTGGTTAGTAGTGGAACAAGTGTTTCTTACTGATTAAGACTTATAATCTGGAAATACTTATATTCCAGGAATGATGTTGACGTTAGGACTTGAGTATAGTAATTCCTGTTTCCAGTGCTAATATTTCATTGAATAATTTGTTTAGATAGTGACTAACTTAGATGATATCAAATCTGGATACAAATTTGTTAACAGATAACTGTAGTGAACAGAACACGAGTGGGGACAATCCAATGTATTTGGCACAAAATTACAGAGTTACTTGGTAAAATTGAAAAACCATATAGCAAATCGTCAGTTTGCTAAGTATTAATCCATCACATCAACTTGGACTGCTCCTGTTGCAAACATCAATCCATTGTCTCAAATTTTATTGTTCATTCGTTTTCTTGCAAATTGCATTGTGTTTCCGCTCTTCCTTTCTTGATCTTCCCCCATCTTCTGCTGCTAGACATTACGTTTTTAACTCGTGTCATATACTACTTATATCAATATAAGTAGCACACACCACACTCGTCCCCCCCCCATTTGAAGCAGTTCTTGCAAACAGCATTTGGAAGCTGTTGTTACATAACTTGTTATGATTTTTGAAAAGTTTAGCATTTAAAAGCTGAACACTGACGATTTAACCGCTAAATCGATAAAGTATTTCTGAACCTTTCCAAGATTTTGAAGATTTTTCTAACAAAATCTCCTAAAACTTATCTAACACTTTTGTGAAATGTTTTAATTACTGCTGTGTTTTTAATGAAGAGATATGAAATCTCTTTACTCAAAAAAGTTGTTCAAAACTTAAGAAATAAGGTGGGGTAACAGTGAGTCTTCTTTGCGACCTTAAATAAGTAACCAAATAAAATTGAAAAATCCCAAACTAACAAAACAACAAAGTTAATATCTATCTTCAAAACTTAAAAGAATATCTCTAACTTAAGAATAAACGTAGCATTTTACTTCACTTGGTGTTGTTCGCTTGTATCTATTTCACAGGTTGCACATATACCAACAAGAGACTGATCGATGGCAGTCCTAAACAACAATGGGCAGATACGAGTAAAAACAACAATAAGTAAATTTACAGTTCACCCCACCACACAAGTGAGCGTCTATCAGGACTCAGTAGCTAAGTGGATAACGTGATGACGTTTGAAGCGAACAGTACTGGGTTCGAGTCCCGAAGTGAACACCAATCCTGGGATGCAAGAGCATTCAGCTGATGAGTTCGGAGTAGGACGAAATGCGCGTCCTAGATTCTAGTGCTAACCATAATCCATCTTTGCTTATAAACACATCATTGTACAGGAGATTCAGAAAAAAATATTTGAATCAATATTCACTGTTCACAACTGGCGACAAAAATAAATGCACACATGAAGTCTAACATTTAAATAAATCTTACGATATCCCAACTGTAGTATCATTATGTAAACAAGATAAGTTTACATTATGTAATAGTAAATTAGATAATAGTGTGATGTGTGTTACTGATGTCTATAGATATAAGTAGTATATATCATCAATTGAAAGTGAAAAGCCTGGCAGCAGAAAAGAGAACGAGAACAAAGAATGATTGGTGTGGAAATGAAGAAACAATCGAATCTCAGACAATGGATTGATATTTGCAAAAAAAGATAGTGAAGTTTGAGACAATTGATTGACATTTTGCAAATGAAGTATTTACTGTATGGTTCTCAGATTTTACTGAGATTCTGTCAATTTTTTGTTCACATACATTCAATTGTCCCCATTCGTGCTCTCGTTTACTACAATAGTTTATATAATAGTAAATAAGTTTTCATTTTAAAAGTTCAACAACGTAAGTCTATTCCTTAATGTATATAACAAGTTGAAACATTGAATATATTGTTAAATCTATTAATTACAGAAAACCATTCTTGAGAACATTACTCAGACAACTGAAAAGACACAATATTTATGAGAAATGGAATTTGTTTTTCTCTACATCTTCAAAAAACATTCTGTTCTTCTTTTATAAAGACTTCGAATACTGAAGGAAAACATGGAATACAATGGACAGCTCAGAATCAATTAGAAGATTTGGACTTCACAGATGACAACTCGTATTGTAACAGCCTCTTCATAAGTAGGCTACAATATACACAAAGGAAAAAGCAAGATCTTCAAATACAACACGGAGAACACCAACACAATCACACTTGATGGAAAAGCCCTGGAGGATGTGGTATCTTTCACATATCTGATAAGCATCATCGATGGAAATGGAGAGTCTGATGCAAACCTAAACGAGAGGAGTGAAAAAACAAGGACAGCATACCTACAGTTAAAGAATATATGGAACTCAAAACAACTGTCTGTCAACCAATATCAAAGTCATAATCATCAATACAAACGTGAAGACAGTCGGTTCTACTGTACGGAGCTGAAACGTGTAAAAATACTAGAACTAAGTACAAGTATTTATAAACTATTGTCTAGACATGATACTCAATGTGCGTTTACCGGATACCATCAGCAACAGCCTACTATGAAAAAGAACAAACCAGCTTCCGCCTAAAGAGGAAATTAGGAAAAGACGTTGGAAATGGATAGGTTATACATTACGGAAATCATCAAACTGCATCACAAGGCAAGCTATAACTTCAAATGCTGAAGGGAAACGGAAAAGAGGAAGATCAAAAAACACACTACATCAGGAATTTGGAATCAGACGTAAGAACAATAAATAAAAAGTGAAAAGGATATCTCAGAACAAAGTTGAATGAAGATGGTTGGTGGCAGCTAACGCTCTTCAACGAGGGGTAAAAGGCATAAATAAATAAATAAATAAATAAATAAGTAAATAAGTAAGTAAGTAAGTAAGTAAGTAAGTAAGTAAGTAAGTAAGTAAGTAAGTAAGTAAGTAAGTAAGTAAGTAAGTAAGTAAGTAAGTAAGTAAGTAAGTAAGTAAGTAAGTAAGTAAGTAAGTAAGTAAGTAAGTAAGTAAGTAAGTAAGTAAGTAAGTAAGTAAGTAAGTAAGTAAGTAAGTAAGTAAGTAAGTAAGTAAGTAAGTAAGTAAGTAAGTAAGTAAGTAAGTAAGTAAGTAAGTAAGTAAGTAAGTAAGTAAGTAAGTAAGTAAGTAAGTAAGTAAGTAAGTAAGTAAGTAAGTAAGTAAGTAAGTAAGTAAGTAAGTAAGTAAGTAAGTAAGTAAGTAAGTAAGTAAGTAAGTAAGTAAGTAAGTAAGTAAGTAAGTAAGTAAGTAAGTAAGTAAGCAAGTAAGTAAGTAAGTAAGTAAGTAAGTAAGTAAGTAAGTAAGCAAGTAAGTAAGTAAGTAAGTAAGTAAGTAAGTAAGTAAGTAAGTAAGTAAGTAAGTAAGTAAGTAAGTAAGTAAGTAAGTAAGTAATATTCTCTTTTCTTAATTATGTCAGAGTGCACAATTTCCTCATTGAATATTGCAACATTTTATATCAATAATACATTTTAACTTTGTTGAGCATTTTTATACAACCATATACTCAATTCTGTTAGTTTATCTTAATTATATCTATCTTGTCTATACATTTATATGAATTGTATCAACTTTTTATTTAGTAACAAATTTCAATTAATTATTTTCGAATAACGTAAAGAAGAAAGAAAGACGTTTGATAAGATTTAAACATTATGTCATTAAGGCTAAACAATATGAAATGTTATTTCAACAGTTGAGTCATTTGAAGCTAGACCACCATGGAAAACCTGAAAACAGTGGATGGCCATTTCGTCCTTAGCAGTACGCCCCCACGACCCCGCCCCGCAGGATCTGAACCCAGGACCTATCAGTCCCGCGCCAGGCACTTAACCAAATTCACGAAATTGAGCGACACATCCAAAATTGTCATCAGTGAGTTACTATTTCACAACAGACCTGGCTGAACTCCACTGGTCACTGCTTCTCACTAAAACTCCAGGATATACCTCTTGAAGCCAGTCATTTATTTCACTGAACTCTCAGAATAGTAATCCTTTTTACTACAAGCTGAAGATGAATTATAATTTTCAAAATCATTTCAAACAAGAAAACGCCTGGATTTTTATGTTATTGAGTATGAAAGATTTAATTTAGTCCAGCTATAAGAATAGTATATATCTATACGGTGACATTCATATCTATCTTTAAGAAGGTGAGTTATTAAGCAATGCTTAATGAATTATCAATGTAAGTTGACGATTGGAGGTAACTGACAGACAACTATGAATATAAGTCTCGTGATATTTGACACCTGTCAGCAAAGTGTGTTTGTAATCTTAAGGGAACTAGTGTTTTCTAAGGGGTTCGATTTTATGATATCCAACTTGACGGTCAGAGGTATTACCATGTAGCTGTTAGGAACTCGACTAAGCTCCAGTAGGACTGGGAAACGCATATGGAAAAATTCGAACACCACTTCTATCTAAAGTTTGTGCTGATGATGTCGTTCAGAAGAACGATGAAAGCTCCGCGACCAAACCATCCAGCTCAGAGAACAAAACTCCATCAAAAAAGTTATTCGTAGTGTTAATCGAATTCTACTGATCATTGTTTTGTTGAAGTAAACAAAAACACTGCTGACAGTACTTGAGTATTACTACTTACCATGATAATTTCAAATGTTAGTTAAGTGAACTGCTTACTGCATATCGCTGAATAGGTGAAACGTGGAAATATGTATTAGAGGTACGTATAAATCAGTAGGAGGAACTGTGTCTTCAAAAGCTACACGTTCAGTTCTTCGTTCTATTATAGAACTGAATCCGACTTTATACTTGGTAAAAGGTTGTGTTAAGTTTTGCTGATTTGGACGCTATATCCGTTCCCAAGCTATTCTGATAACCCACATGCTAGAATTATACAGCGACCTGAACACCAGAAAGAAGACGCAAAGTATGGAAGAAACACTTTACTCCAAGGTTCGTTTTTGTACAGAAAACATGAGTATTTATAGATGGTAGCGTTTGTTAAAGCAACATCATATTTCGACCAATCCGTTAACGACATATTATGCTACTGACCAATAGTAGCACGCCACGTTGGAATTCTAAAATGCTCCATCGTGCCCTGATTAGCTAGAACTCTTCGGCTCCTTTTGGGCCTCTGGAGGCTCCGTTGAAGTTCTCCGAAAGCCGACTCAACAGGCTGTTATTACTAGCCATTACTAACATTGAATTCATGAGTCGATCTGAACTAAACCACCATTGAAAACTTGGGAAAACTGAACGGTCGTTTCGTCCTACTATGGAACTCCTCAACAGTCTGCACTACATGATCCAGCACAAGGGGTTCAAACCTATACTAGGACGAAACGATCTTCCAATGCTTTCAAGTTTTCAGTGATGATCTAGCTTAGATTGGCTTATGAATTCAACTGTTAAAACACTACAATCTCTACAAATCCCCAAACCTTTGTTATATATGTTGAGTAGACAGTTTACTTACTCATCTATAAAATAACCAATTATTCCTATGGTTCGTTACCACCTTCTCGTTCAGTACTCAACTCTTCTTGAAACTTTAAGTTTTGAAAAGTTTGCCGGAAGCACTTGACTATTATCATCTTTCTTATAGATATTATTTCCATCACCTTTCACTTCTTAAATTACCCATTTGACTTTTTAATCAAATCTGAAACAATATTTTTTTAAATATCAGTAAAATTCAGTCCGCAATTATTTTAATTCCCTTTATGAAATCCGAAAGTGTAATATGTTCCTGACTTTTGTTATGAGCCTTGTAATGATCACATGAATCACTTAGGTTATAAATACTATTTTGATGCGGGTTACTTATATTCACATAAGTAGTATATAACGATAGTTAGAAATAGAGAGTATTTCAGTAGAAAATCGATAAGGAAAGAACGGAAACGGAACGTAATTGATATGAAAAGGCATGAACAATCAAATTTACAAAAGGAACAGTCAAGTTTGAGACGATGGTTTGATATTTTGCAAATTAACGATTTACTATATAGTTCTCAGATGTTTTTGAGATTGAACATTGGATAGATTGTTAATAGTAAGAATTATGAGATATCCTGCTGAGTAGAAAATTGAATTTCTAACTTTTGTTTATATCACTTATTTAGAGAATAAATAGACAAAACAAAATATATAAGAAAACAATACTGTTTTAGATCAGATCATTATCAGGCTTTACTTTAATGTGAATGAATATTTATATGGGTACGTAAATGTGTTAAACCGATAAAAGCAATTGATGATTCAATGATCACAATAACATAGTCTATATTACTACACACAATATTTGCTAAGTACTAGTCGATAGTACGAAGACAGCTTTACTAGTATTACTGATTATTAGGTTTGTCTCACACTGTTCCTACTCGCTCCATCTCCACTCTTTTGTATATTGTTTTATACTACTTATTTACATTCAGTAAGCAGTTTTATTGCAACAATTTTTAAATTTATGTTGTGACGCTAGCTGTAATGTAATATTCTGAAATGTTCACATATATTAAAGAACACATTAAATCGGGAAATAGAATCAGAAATGAATAGTATGAATGGGAACTGGAAGGAGCTGGAAAGGATTGCCCAGGACAGGGTTGGATGGAGAATGCTGGTGGTTAGCCTATGCTCCTTCACGTGGAGTAACAGGCGTAAGTAATTAAGTAAGTAATTGGTTCACAAATAGTTCTCAAAAGTTACCATTCTTAATTCTCGTCAAGAGATCACATCATCTAATTTGGTTATTTACTTATTCACTGTACAAACGATTAAAACTAAGCTACGAAACATCAGAAATTCAATTTCCCGCTAATTGAAATATTTAATAAAATAATATTATTATCATTTGTATTATTCACTTTTCATAATTACCGGATGGATTATCCAATTATAAATTAGTTTTTTATCCATGTAACATTAATTTATATATATATTTCCCCCAAATTCATTTGAATTCATGCTCAAAAGTAAATTAATGACAATTTGCGGCTTACTTGAATAGCTGCGCTATCTATTCCTGTCATCTGGATACTTGAACAAGTTATCTGTTTTTGTGTTTGTTTGTTTTACCACATCATTATGTGTTTATTAATCGCATAACCTATTAAGGTGAGTTTATGAAAAGTTTTATAATCTATCATTGTACAAGCTGAAAATAAAAAGTTTAATCAGAGATAGTGTGGTTGCTGACAATATGCAATGAAAAGAATGTACATGATTCAGATGTTAATTCCTGGATTGTTAACTTCTAACTGGTGACCATTCAGTATTTGTCAACCAAAAAGTAAGAAATACAAAGTTGTTGAAATACTTTGTACTGAGAATTCTGTATTGAATAAAGCTGATAATAATGTTTCACTCGGTATTGTTTGGCTTGTATCTTCCCATTGAGGTTTAAGACTGCAATTGATCAGTCTGTTATTAGCATATGTGCATACTATGCGAATGCCTCGATATTGCCTTAATTCTCAAGCTTTTCGTAAGCAATGATGGATAGTGGCTAGCAGTGGAATCGAGGACGCGCGTTTCGTCCTATTTGGGACTCGTCAGCTGGATGTACATGCATCTCAGAGAGTTGATGTTCACTTTGGGACTCGACCCCAGTACCATTCGCTTCGAACGCCATCTCGTTATCAGAATGTTCTTTTATTTTCTCGTATAGCAGTTGGCATAGTTAATCTAAAACATTTAAAGATCATATAATTTTAAAAACAAAATCACTTTCTGAGCTTTAGATCTTGACGAAGGAACTGAAAGTTTTCCATAACTAATATGAGTCGATTTTTATGAAAAAAGTACAAAGTCAGGTAATATTTCAAATCATTAATAATCAGTTCTATAGTCAAAGATCCTTAAAGATCCTTATTTGAATAATAAAGAATAGTTAATTATTACTTGGATACCTACAGAAGATTTTGATGGTGTATTGTTCTCTCAGCTGGATGGAGCTTTCATCGTTCTTCTGAACGACATCATCAGCACAAACTTTAGATAGAAGTGAAGATCAGATTTAATTTATTATTGACATTTATCAATCACTGATTTCATTAAAACTTATAATTAATAAACTTAACATGATCGTCTTATAAATAATAATCCTTAAATTCCTTTTTAAATAGCTTCAATCTATACTTTGAAGAACTGCATTGAAAATTGATTATCTAAAGAACTTGTTATAGAGAAATAGAGAATAAATAACTTAAGTTAACTTCGGCTTTCATTACGCTTATATCAACTTTAACTTTCAAATTTGAAGTTGTATGGCACTACAGTTCGTACAATATGTTCGTCTGATTAAATTCAGGTACATTTTGATGCGTTCTTTCTGTAGCGGTAAATAAATCCCCAAAATAAATAGCTCTGTAAGTCTTCGACATTGGATGCTGACCACATTAGTTTTAATGGACTCACCTAGCTAAAGGCGTTCGGTCATGCATCCGCACCAGATCACGAGTGGGAACGCCGTGCTCACCAATCCCTGCAATCGCTATCCAGATTAAATCAGATGATCCTCCATATATTGATAGCCTATCAGATATATCTTCGAACCTTCTTTCTTCTGTCTTTTGGTTTCACTTGGTGGGTACGATTCATATTAGAAGGTGTTACTGGTTAAAGCGTTGTCAAACACCGAATACCTGTGGCATCTTCAAGTAGTTAGAAGCGAAAGAATGAAATTTTGATAACCAGCTAGTTTAAAGTTTAAAAAAAGAATTTGAAAATCCATTTTTTACATAACTTTATTCATTCCAAGTTATTTCATACATCGTAAAATGGTAAATGATGCTTAAATTCATTTGGTGTTGTTTTACTTTTATCTTCTCATTGTTAATTAGGACTGTAATTGGTCAGTCTAATGTTGGTTTATATGCATACTGTGCAGATTGCCTTGATATAGCCTTACATCACAAGCTATTTAAGCATAGATGGAGTCAACATCAACTCTAGGATGCAAGCACATCCAGTTGACGAGTCCTAAATAGGACGAAACGTGCGTCCTGGATTGCATTGTTAGCCACGATCCATCTTTGCTTAAATGGTAAATGATGCATTTAAATTATCCCTGAAATGTTTACTGGACAAAAAAAAGATTATACTTAATATTAAAATGGGCTAATATAATCAGGAGCTTTGAACTCAAGCAGTATAGGCATCACAGTATATATCATATTATTCTGCTCACTGATGACAGTGGTGGATGTGTCACTCAATTTCGTGGATTAGTTGAAGTTAGACATTAACACTGTTGGATGCATGCCAACTCAGTGGTCTAGAGGCTAGACATTCTTGCGCGAAACCGATAGGTCCTGGTTCGAATCCCGCGAGGCGGTATCGTGAATGCACACTGCTGAGAAGTACCACAATAGGACGAACCGGTCGTTCAGTGCTTCAAGATTTTCATGATGGTCTAGCTTCATGATCTCAACCATTGTAATTTAATTATGTTTACTTATAAGTGAATGAAAGTGAACCGGAAGTAGTGTATGTATTTACCCATAACTGAATGTGACATGATATTTAACATTGATATTTGCCAATGTTGTATTGTCCGTTTAAAGGTCAAATATTATGAATTATGCATTCTTTCTTATAGGGCAAATTCAGTACTCACTTGTAGAGATGAGTTTTCAATAATGACAGTAGGACGAAACGGTCATCCAGTGCTTCCAGAATTTCCATGATGGCCTTGCTTCAAATTAACTCATAATCTCAACTATTGAAATGACAAATAAATAATCAAATTAGCCACAGAGAAAATACAAATAAAACTCAACATTCGGATGAATATTAAGAGCGAATCCATTTGTATTATTGTAACATTGTTTTGGGTTGCGTCACTCCCAATGATTTCAGTGCTAGATCATGATTATTCAACGAACTTTAACAGGGAAGCCATGGATTTCACGATATAGCTTAGGCAAATCGTTGAAAATTTCATGTTTTAGTTTGATCTCTGATCCTTTTTCAAAATATTTCTCTTCAAACGTATATTAGAATTTAAAGAATGTGATATCTAGATATATGCAAGGTACATCTGTGTTATCCAGTCGATGACGGTCAACAATTTCACCAACCAACTTATCATTTCATTTAATTTAATTTACGAACAAGTCATACTTAAATCATCGATAGGAACCAGGAAGCGCTGAATAACTGTTTCATTTTAATATAGAACTAATCAATAATGTGCATACAAAATCTCGCTATACAGAGTCAAACCCAGGACTTTTAGTCTCACGCTCTTCCTCCGATTTGTCCGATTTGTGACTCGTCGATTGGATGTACCTGCATCCCGGAGTTGATATTTACCACGGGAATCGTCCACAATACCGTTCGCTTCAAACGCCATCGCTTTATCCACCTAGCTACTGAGTCCTAATAGCCACTTGCTTGTGCACAGGATGCACATATACAAACAAGAGACCGATCAATTGAAGTCCAAAATAACAATGGGAAGATACAAGTTAAAATGACATGTGAATTTAAACTTCACTCCATCGCACAAGCAGGTGGCTATCAAGATACAGTAGCTAAGTGGATAACATGATGGCATTTAAAGGGAACCGCACTGAGTTCGAGTTTTGGAGTGAACATCAACTCTAAGATTCAAGTACATCCAGTTGATGACTCCCAAATAGGATGAAACGAGCCTCCTTTTTTTCACTGCTAGTTACCATCTATCTTAGCTTAAAAAAGTTTGTGATCTTCAATAATTGCTCCATTATAAAAGAGTAATTATTTAGCTATTGAAGATTATCTTTAAATTAAAGTAATGAATACATCTTGTTAAGCGTCTGAATAAATAAATAGGTTATTATCTAGACATTATGTTTGTTATTCATGCAAATAGAATTACTATTTTTTCTCGTTTATCTTATTATTTCCTATTTAGGTGAAAGAATTTATTCAGCTGTCACTAGTTAATGATGTTTTGATATTATTATCAGTAGTAGTATAAACAATAAAGGTGAATATTACAGACAATTGCCTGTTTTTCTTTGTTTGTTTTTTTCCATTCAATTATCTTTAATATAACATTTGACTAGACTCATATATTTGTGTGTTTTTGAATGGTTGAAATCATAAGTCAATTGAAGCTAAACATTCATGGAAAACCTAGAAACACTGGATGGTTGTTTCGTCCTATTGTGAGATTCCTCAACAGTGCACATTCAAAATCCCACCTCGTGAGATTCGAACTCGGAACCTGTTGGTCTGACACTTGAACGCTTAACCTCTAGACCACTAAGGCGATCGGCATCCAATAGTGTTAATGTTTAACTTCAACTAATCCCTTTCTGATACTATTTGTGTATTTTTCAAGGATTGATATCACTTATAATATGAGTAAAACCCAAAAAGTATTAATCAACTATTTCATTCTAATTTATAAAATTTCTCAATAGTGCATACTTGACCAAGTGGTAGAGATCATCATTTTTAAATTATACAA
Source organism: Schistosoma margrebowiei (assembly GCA_944470205.2). Lineage (NCBI taxonomy): Eukaryota > Metazoa > Platyhelminthes > Trematoda > Strigeidida > Schistosomatidae > Schistosoma > Schistosoma margrebowiei. The sequence continues at coordinate 39,429,576 of OX104026.1, read as the reverse complement.
CAATCATATTTCTTTTAAATTACCAAATTAAAATGTTAGTTTTACATAATTCCAAGTTTAATTGATTAGTGAGACAATGAAATAATCAGTCATTCAATCAGTATTATTGACTTGAAGCTTATCATTAGTGCAATGCTAACCGGTGTTGGAGATGGTTGAAAGAAATTTAGGGGAGGCCAAACCAAAACGTGGCATCAGTGCTTGAAGTCACTTACTTCTAGTCTGAGCCATGTTGGTAGATGCAGACTACTTGGTTGGGGTCCGCGTGACTTTCGTAACCAATGGTTGGAGATTCTTGGTGACATGGTTCAGAATCGATTACAATGGCGTCGGTATATACACTGTCTGTCCTCCCTTAAACTAAGAGGTTAAAATCACTTCATATCTTTCTTTCTACTAACTAATTCTTTCTTCCTATACTATATCCTTATTACAATCTTTCTCTTATATATTACCACCTCTGACCTAACCACTCCTATGTATCCGGTGTTCATCTTGCTGCGCTAATGAGGTATGGCAACCTGAACCGATGCACATAAGTGCCTGGTCCTACGTTGTAGCTGAATGACTGACATAATTATTATGTCTATAAAACGTTAGGGATTTTTCCATATATTATAATAATCAACATTTTATTTAGAGTGAGTAATTTTCTGAACATTAACAACATTGAATAATGGTTTCAAATTATATCAGGTATTGTTTTAAAAAAAATATGAAATTGTCTTACTTTATAAAACCAGTTTCATGGCCCGGGATCTGACTTGGGTTATATCATATGTTTGGTTCCTGTCGATATATATCATCAATCCTCATCTATAATCATCAACTCAAATCGCATTGGTGATTAACGGAATTAAATAAGTCAAATACAAGAATGGATGTTGGAATACATATATTTTGTACATTCATTGATCTGGGCGGGTATCAGAGGAATGAAGTGAAGAAAAGAGAGTGATAACACATGGAGAAGGTGTATGAGCCAACTCTCTCTCTCTCTCTCTCTCTCTCTCTCTCTCTCTCTCTATATATATATATATATATATATATATATATATATATATATATATATATATATATATGTAAAGATGACGAAAGTTTCGCTTTGTTGAATCATGAAATCCCGATCAACTTCTGATCGCTAAATGTAATAGATATTAAAGTGATACATAAAACAATATTTATGTATTTTATATCGTTAAAACATTCATAAGTACTTAATAGGAAACCTTTACAATTTGTGTAGTGTCCATTACTATATTAAGCCCATATAACTTATTCTAGTTTCTGAACAGACCAATTTATCCATTATTCTTGAGTCACGTTCTGACCTTATTAATTATTTACTTATCAACCTTGACTGTTTTTATATGAGCATATATGTGTGTAAACTTCTTATTCTACTCATCACATAACTGTAGCTTATTTCTGTGTAACTAGAAATATTGATTAACTCTTGGCTAAATTGAGTTGGCTCATACACCTCCACTGTGTATCATTTCGCTTCACTCTCTTCTATTCACTTCGTCCCTCTGATTGTATATTCAGATCAATTAATGTTCAAAATATATGTATTCAAACATCCATTCTTGTATTTGACTTATTTAATTCCGTTATTCACCAACGCGATTTAAGTCGATGATTATAGACGAGCATTGATGATATACATATGATGAGTGTCTTTTATATACCTTTAAAATTAATGTAATTTGGTTTTCACTATTCACCAAATGTATATAAAATATAAGTTAATGAATCAGTGTATAGTTTTCACCGTTGAAACTGTGTCTACTTAATGAAAGAATATTACGGTAAAAAGGACCTAATCCATCCACACATGTTATTTTCAGTACTTCATTGTGTACGTCAGTTGTTTAATTCACTTGTTTGATAACAGGCCTTACAGTTTTTTTCCCCATCTCTTTATGAGATTAGTTATCCTTTCTCACGTTAATTAGATTGTTTTTTATCAATGACTTATTTGATCTCTAAGGGTCATCAAAGTATAAAGTCTTAGTACATTCGATTTTATAATCTTCTACAAGGAGCAACATCATTTTAAACTGTGGAAAATTTTCTGAAGGCTGGTTTGTGAGAAGAAGGTTGATTTTTACTCATAGTGTTTCTAAACAAATCATATCATTGTCTCCTGATAATTATTCGTACAATTGCAACATTATTGTAAGCCAAAATAGTTGTCGACCCCAATATGTTGACGAAAATTGTATTTTCAATTTGAAGAGTGTACTTTAAAAGGTTAGTAATTGCTTGAAATCTGTTCACCAAATGTCTCATGTAAATTAATATTTAAAACCATCCTTTCAACTCAGAAGCTGAACCAAACAGATTTATCTTATCTCCCCATCTAGTTCCATCTTTCTTACTGATAACGTTCTGATAGTTCTTAAGGAACTAAGTGCCAGATGTATGAATTTTTGCTTGAAAAAATATGTCTCAACCACACAAAGATATTATGATTAGCATTGAACATAAAAACAACATAAATCGCTAACTATACCAAGCTAGAAAAAAAAACAGTAAACAATCTAAAGCATAAACTGTGGAAATAGTTAGAACAAACTTGTTTTGTAACTAGGTTCTGCTATTATTTGCATTTCTTTCATTAATTCTCATAATTGGTACAATTACTATGATCAACTGTAAAACAAATGTTTAGGAATGGATGACCCTTGTGGAGATAGACTTAATAAACCTATTTTACCAATTCTCACAATCTGTACATTTATCATTAATCGATTGTACTCGTTGTTTAAGTATATGACCTTGAACACTTACCTCCTTCCTTCCGTTTTTGAATCCCACATAGCACGACATTGTTAACTTTCCATTAATAAATACACTCTTATACACACATGCCTCGTTCTATCATGCCTGTGGATATAATAACTAAACTATTGATTAACTATCAACTATATTTATAGACTGTTTTGACATTGCTATTGCATTCTACGTCGAGAAAACTGGCTGCAGCCATATTTACCTCATAGAAATTATTAATTATCTATAATTGTGGATCTTTGGTACCAAACACAACTGAACACGCAACAGCCAGCTGATTTAAGGAAAGTCCCTAAACTTTTATTTGTGTTATTATTTTATATGTTGTTTATTGTCAGAATGGGTTTTTGTGGAGAGTTTTAGAAATTTCACAAGTTGAAATCATGAGTCAGTTGAAGCTAGACCACCATTGAAAACCTGGAAGCACTGGATGGCCGTTTCGTCCTGGCATGGGGACCCCTCAGCAGTGCGCATCCACGATTCCGCACCACGCGGGGCTCGAACCCAGGACCTACTGGCTTCGCGCACGAGCACTTAACCACTAGACCACTGAGCCGGCATCCATTATATTAACTTTTGGACGTAACAACTTTATTGCTATTCCTTTTTGGTTAATATACTGTTTGATCCACCACACCCTGGATTTTTCGTTTTCGTTTTGAATTCCCCATAACATGACATACTGATTATCGCTCAAAAATACACTGCGGCAAACATATACTTCTTGTTCTCAGTTACCTGCTGTTATGATAATAGAACTCTGGTATATTTACTATCTACGTTCACACATCATCATGATAATCTCATTATATGCATCATTATATACATCTTGAACTATAACACTTGTGATTGGAATTATTAACTGATTATAATTGTGAACTACTAGACCAAAAAAAACTCGAATACGCCTATTCCTGACAATTTAAATAACGTCCTGTACATTTTTCTTGTGTACATAGATTATATTTAATATGTTAATACATTGATCATTGGTTGTAATAACTTTATCATTATTTTTGGTATTGGTATAGCTTTGGTTTACCACAAATCCTTGGTGAATCGATGATTTATGTCAGTACACTTCTTTACCGTCCAGTTTTTGGCAGGAGGATATTTTGCATGAAGCCTTACAAGATCTACTGAAAAGGATCAAACCACCATGAAGGACGATTGGAAAGGGGTCGAAAAAGTACTAACTTTAACGTGTTAGGAAGTGCTGAGTCGCAACAAGCATCATCATGAGGAATGAATTCCCATGGAAACCCTGGACAAGATTCAAGAAAGGAAGAACAATAAGACACCAACTAACAGCAGCCGACCAAGAACAGAGAAAGTCAAGACAAAAGCTGAATACACAGAAACAAACATGCAAGTGAAGAGGGGTACTAAAGCTGACAAGTAGAAATATGTGGAAGAGATACAACGACAGCGGAAAAAGCTATATGAAAAGGGAATATGAAATAACTATATGACACACGAAGAAACTGACAAGAAAATATTGTAAACCAGAAAACCCGGTCAAGGACAAACATGGCAAGCCAATCACTCAGATTCAAGAGCAGAAGGATAGATGAGTAGAACATTTCGAGGAACTCTTGAATAGACAAGCACCACTGAGTCCACCGAACATCTAAGCAGAACACACAGACCGTCCTATATATGTCACTCCACCAACAGACGAAGAAAGCAGGATGGTCATGAGACAGACGAAGAGTGGGAAAGCAGCAAGACCTGACAATATACTGGCCGAAGTCACACATAGAAGAAACTACAAAGTTGCTTCACAAACTATGCAGGAAAATTTGGAAAGAACAACTGACGACGATCTGGAAAGAAGGATACTTCACCAAGATACGAAAGAAAGAACATGTGAACAAACGTGAAAATTACAGAGTAACCACACTTTTATCGGCACCAGGAAAATTTTTCAACAGAGAGTCGCTGACCTAAATTAAAGATTCAGTAGACGCCCAACTTCGAGATCAACTGACCGGATTTCGCAAGGATAGGTCATACACAGATCAAATCGTGACACTACGGATCATCGTTGAGCAATCATCTAGATGAAATTCGTCACCATACATTAACTTTCTTTGACTATGAGAAGGCATTTAACAGTATGGACAGATGAACTTCTTGGAACATTCTTCGAAACTGTTGAGTACCTGAGAAGATCGTCACTATCATCCGGAATTCATACAGCGAACTACAGTGAGAAGTGGTTCGTGAAGGACAACTAAAAGATCCATTCCAAGTGGGGACTGGAGTAAGACAAGGCTACTAAAATTAACACTAGATGAGTGTTTTTGAATTGAAATTTATAACATCATTAGGCAGCTTGGATTCTTTAACGCTACAAACTTCTGCTATTTCAGAAGCACATAAAACAACAATATCTATTTTCACCTGGCTACTCCTCAATCAACACTATAACTAGTTAAACATAATGGTTTCAGGATATCGTCATAAAGCATTGTCATAACTTGACAATCACGTAATATGACTGATAAAATTAATGAAACTATTAACGAAATCGGTCAACAAATTGACTTATAATTACCATTAAATGGTGTTGTTTTCTTGGTATCTTCATCCATCACAGATGATTACAGTATGTTTCTCTATCAGTTGCTCATTCAGTAAATATCTCAAAACTCTCTCAGTCTAATTGGAGGTTTAGCGACATAATCATGCATGCAAATAATCAGTATAAGCAGTCGAGCAAATCTCCTGCTAATTTAAAATACTGTCGAATTTATCCCAAAACTGACTAAGAATCAAGTCATTATCATAGACATGGGTTGCGAGTGTACTCCCCTCGGTTACAACGTATGTTCTCCCTGATAATCACATAAGCATCACTCACTGTTAATCATCTTGTGAAGAGTTATTTAGCAGAAAACATCTTGCAGCACCACATCACCTAGTAATGTGATACATAGACTTATAATCACTATATCTCGACTAAATCGTATTTCGCCGTATGCTAAACTGCATACTTACAACTAATTTGTATGCACCATCAGCCGGTAGGTATGAATATAAATAAATAGTCTATGGCAAATCAGAACATTGAGTCTAGAGCATGTCTCTTACGAATACACTCATGTTTAACGAATTGCTGTTAGCTATCTGTCCAAAATTCACATAATTATCACTTCTCAAGCACTAAATAATTTTTTAACCATTCATATGTATTAGTAGTATTACTAATTTCTATTACGGCCAAGTAAAAATGAGGTCGAGAAAATCTCCCCCATAACTACATAAACCGTACCAAATTAACTGAAACACTAGTTGAAATTCTCCACGGTAATAATTTTGTTCTTCCAGTTAGACTATTAATGCAGATGCAATTGGAAATCAACTCATATGAACAGCTTACTCGTATAAACGTTATTTTTTAATAAACGGAATATACCCATTATGACATTAAATAAGAAAGAAAGATTAGTTCAGCGAAGAGTTCTCTTTTCGGCGAATTCATTTTCAAAGCTGTACAATCGAAAATATATATACTTATTTTTACAGGGTGATAATAATACTGATAATAAACTTATGTTATACATGGTGACAGTGAGGTTAAATAAACAAAGGTATTGGAAAAAATTTTTTTAAAACAAGGAAAGTTTGATAGTTAATGGCTTAGATATTCATCGGGTAAGGATAGCTCAGCATAGCTCAGCAATGCGAATCCACGATCTCGCATCGAGAGGTTCGAACCCAGGACCTGTCATTCTCACATGCGAGTGCTTAACCACTAAACCGCTAAGCCAGTTCCCAGGTTTTCCATGGTGGTCTAGCTTCAACTGACTCATGAATTCAACTATTAAATTATTATAATATTCACAACATCCCTTTCTGATTATATACATCCTTTGCTGACTAGTAATAGTCTCTAAGGGGTATTTCCTGGAGTTTTAATGAGAAGCCGTGACCACTGGAGTTCAACCAGGTTTGTTGTGAGGTAGTGACAAAAAAATAACATGTATATCATTAACTGAAAACTGGAGAAAAACTGATAACTGTTTCTATAATAGCTGATAATAGTGATTACTGAACTTGAAAGATAATCAAATGTTTAATACATAATTACTTACTTCCTTTACGCTTGTTACTTCTCGTAGAGAAGCGTAGGCCGCCTACAAACACTTTACACTCAACTCTATCCTTTCCAGTTGTTATTCATCCTTTTCATATCTAATTGTATTTCCCGACGTAATGTGTTCTTCAGCCTTCGACATTTCCGTTTCCCTTCAGCATTCCAAGTTAACGCTTGTCTCGTGATGTAGTTTGGTGATTTCTGAAATGTATAAATTATCCATTTCTATCGTCTTTTCCTAATTTCCTCTTCAGGTGGGAGCTGGTTTGTTCCCTCAAATAGTAGGTTATAGCTGATAGTATCCGGTCAATGGATGTTGAGTATTTCGCGTAGACAATTATTTATAAATACTTATACATGTTTGATGATAGTTGTAGTTGTACTAAAAGTTTCAGCTTCTTACAGTTGAACTGTCTTGACATTTGTATTGAAGATTATGACTTTGATATTGTTTGACAGATAGTTGTTTTGACTTCCATATATTCTTCAATTGTAAGAAACATAATGTATATACTACGTTAGTTATGAATTTAGCTTTTACCTATTCATTGTTCATTTTAATTTCATTGAATAAGTCGAAGTAGATTTAATATAATGAATAAATGTATTAAATTAAATAAATTAATGAATATTTAGAATGTTTTAAGTAGTATATAATTAAATATACTAAATATAGGTTTATTGTAAATAAAATATTTGCAATATAATTAAGATTTCACTTCAGAAATCAATTGAATCAAGAAATTTAATAATTTTGAGATGATGGACAAGATTTGTAGCTCAGATGAATGATTTTGATGAAGTTTTGATTTCTATATGAAGTTTGTGCTGATGATGTCGTTTAGGAGAGCGATGAAAGCTTCACGACTAAATCATCCAGCTCAGAGAACAAAACTCTATCAAAATATAATAATTTAGTTGAAACAGTATATAAAATGAACTTGGATCATATGATTTTAATATTTTGTAAATTCAGTTAATTGATCAGTTATGTAATATCATAATCACATTGAAAATTTACTCTTACTTAAAATGGAATTAACAATAGGGTATAGTGAAGATTGTTGAAGTTTATCAAACTCATGAAATGATTTGAGTTAGAAGAACTTAGATCCCTGTCCCTAGTAGTAAGTATTCATGACCTTCCCACTTTAGATCAAAACCAAGAGCTTGATACTTGCTGAAGTATGAATTAATCCCAAAAGACAAAATAATGAAACTGAGTTTATTAATAGTGTTAAGATTTATCACTATATCATGATACTGAGTATTATCTTGAACAAGATGCACAAGTTATTCAAGGATCTATAAGATCCTTGAAAAGAATCATAATTTAATCTGAAATTTCCTCATGACTACCAATCAATACAACACCCTTTTAATCATTAAATAGTAGTGCACATTATGATACAACTTTCTCATGTATATGTATGCTATCAAGTTGAAACTTGAGTTAAAAAAAACTCATAACTATGTCATTGTTGCCATTCAATAGATGGCTATTTATATCCATAAATAGTCATTGAAGAGCTCATTAATGTTTTCTGTCAGTTGTTTGAATAATACTAGACAGGATATACAGTTTATACTACATTCATTTTATCGTTAATTATATCATCAAACTTTGTTCATTCAGATGTCTTTTAGATTTCATCTGGTATATTTGTGGGCCATTCATGCTTACACAAATATAAATCTGTTTATGTTCATAAGAAAAATTCAAACACCCATCTCTAGATTTGACTGACTTTATCACCCGTGTCCTTTAAATATATAACTTATAACGTTACATTGAACTGACTATTCGGTATGAAAGTAATTACATAGAAATCAGTTAATGAATAATTAAAAATGAGACAGAATTATAAGGACGTTTGTTTCGTTGGCGAGAAACTTCAGCACTATGAAATAACCATTTCACCATATAATGTAATCAGGTTAGGGTGTGTGCTACTGATGTCGATAGATATAAGTAATATATATCGTCAATCGAAAATGAAATGCCTGAAGGCAGAAGGTTAAGAAGATCAAAGAAAGAGAATGAGAACGAAGAATGATTGGTGTGGATACGAAAGAACAATAAAGTGAGACAATTGATTGACATTTTGTAAATGAATTATTTACTATATAGTAATTTTATTGATTGAATTCATGAATTGATTTAGATTAAACTACCCTAGGAAATTTGAAAGTACTATACAGTTGACAATATATAATGCACGGTTGTTTCGTCCTTGTATAGGACTCCTCAACAGTATGTATTCACGATATATATATATATATGCAGTAGAAAAGAAAATTTTATACATTAACATCGACTTCAAAGGTGATAGAGCCGCATTTATCTTAAAGAGGAGAATTTCAGATTCTTTAAAAAGAACATTCTTCGCAGCAACACTGCGAATATTATTCTCCAGCCGATCACTGTTCACCAATAATCTGAAAGATAAATTATCGCATCTGACCAATTCAATGTGCATTTACCAATTTACCTGCTCTTGTGGAGCTAGGTATATAGGTCGTTCCAAAAGAATTCAAGAACATTGTCCGGCGTGGCTAAGAAGAGGAGGCAGCGGCTCAATAAGAAGTTCTATAATCGAACACCTTGTGAACACAGGTCACTCAATCAAGACAGACTCTGCGTTCAAAGTCATCTACAAGGTAAGTAGAAGCCTTCCTAAAACAATTAGACTGCATCTTCTTTGCATTGCCGAGGCAATAGCCATACATTTTGAAAATCCAGAATTATGTGTACAAAAGAGACTGGTACAACCTCTTCTTTTACCATGGTCTTAATGTATTAACATTTTTTATCTTTCTCATTACTCTTGTTCTTTTACAGCCACCTGCTTCACCTTCCATCTTCCCTTCAAATCTTCTACCCCCAACCGGTTTGTTTTTATTTCAACGATCATTCCGATTACATTTCATCTCTGTTTCAACATTTTATGTTATTTTATCATGCTGAGCTACTCTTATCCGATGAATATCTAAGCCATTAACGATCAAACTTTCCTTGTTTTAAAAAATTTTTTTCTAATACCTTCGTTTATTTAACCTCACTGTCACCATGTATAACGTAAGTTTATTATCAGTATTATTATCACCCTGTAAAAATAAGTATATATATTTGCGATTGTACAGCTTTGAAAATGAATTCGCCGAAAAGAGAACTCTTCGCTGAACTAATCTTTCTTTCCTATTTAAACGTTATTTGACTTAATAATATAAACCAAAACTAATACCAATATTAACATTTCTATAATATTGATTGTTTTTAATATTTTTAAACACGACATGTTACTAACCTACGGCTTTTACTAAGCATCGTATGGCGATTTATGGGAATATCTACTATACACGAAATCATCCTTAGTTTTTATAGTCCCACTTTTTTCAACTCTTATACAATCTTCACACAGACTTTTACTTTTGTCTTGTGTTTTGAATAAAACGAAACATTTCAAAATTACTTACATGGCCAACAACTTGAGCCATTAACCAAATGTTATTACTATGCAATTTAATGTTATTTACTGTTATATATCTACACTAAATCGTTCTTCATTGTAATAATCCCGCTATACCTGACGTTCATGTGGGTTTTCATCTTAAGCGTGTTATGTATTAGAACAGATATTTTGAAATTATTACATGTATTTCCCGATCAGTTGCTGCCACCTTCTTTTTGATTTGTCTTTCAGCTTATCAAAACCCGGAGGATTCTTATTAGTTTTGGTAACCTCCGCGGCGCGACAATCTCACTCAATTCGGTATCGAACCGACATCACGTTGATTCTGGTTGGAGTGTAGTGTAATGACACTAGGTCCTAATCACACAGTCATCAAAGGTGAACACGAGACAATTGGGTAAATAGATATTCAACGTTTAACGCGGGGAAAATCCCAACGATGGAGAAGGCGGGAACAATGAATGGAATTAATTCGAGTTGGTCGGTTGGCACGGCTCGGACTTGCGGGCGTGGTTCCTGATGAATGTTACCTTATATCTTTTACTCATATTTATATGAACGCTCAATTTTGGAACGAATGAACTCTGTTTCAAAGTTAAAAAAGCATCGACATAACCGAAGACTCCCAACACTGACAATAGGGTTTAATTACTTTTGGAGGCTGTCACAAGAAAATTTTCAGAAGTTTTTCAACTCCTGGCTAAAGATGGCTTCTAAGTCACCATATGTCCGGACAATAGGTAGCCCACTGTCCTTCACTGTGTATCCCTCTGTACCTTGGTGACCAACATACATCACAATGCGCCCGGAAACACTTATCGCCGAATGACAAATTCTAGACCATCCAAATAATTGATCCAAGTCATTTTGAAGCTCTAAACTATCACTTTAACTGTTTGTCGTTCCTCATATCTTGACACTGTCAGCATATGAGAAAACTGATGCTGATAAGAGATTAAGAAGATTATTTACGTGCAGGAGGAACAACATTGGTCCCCAAATTATACTCTGGGTCACTTCACTGTATAAAGTTTCCCAGATTGACAACCTACAGGTCACCCGTACTATATGTTGATGCCCAATTAGGAAGGCCTTTATTTGCACAAATAAGTTATCTCCAATCCCGATGTTAGTTAACTTAGACAAAACTCGGTTATTCGAGACAATGTTAAAAGCCTTAATGAGGTAGTTGAAGAGTAAATCCGTGGGTAACTTCTTATCATTGAGGGAACATCAAATTTCACGAGATACTAACAAGTTTGTGAGACATGGATATTCTGTTCTACAGCCGTTCTACTTTTTAGAAAAGATCGGATTTTAGTTTAGATACTTGAACAACCAATTCCAAGTAATCTTTTTCAAGATTTTAACAAGCACACGAGGTAGACTAACGAGTCGATAATTCTCAGCGCTGTATCTCGTACTTTTTTGAAGGCAAGTCGTACAATGACGTCCTTTCAGTCTTTTGGTAATCTAACTTGAGTTAAAGATAAACTAAAACATATCCACAGTGGATTTGAGATAAGATTTGTTGCTGGACCCCGCGAATTAACCTATATAAAGCTATTTAACTGATCAAATACACCGTTTTTTCCAGTGGCCACTATGTCCAGAGTGTGTATGAAGGTATTTGTATGAACCGGAGGTGCACATTTCTACGGCTTATATATTGCTAAAGTAGTTGAAGAGTACCTGTGCTTTATTATAATAATCTTCCATGAATGATCTACTACCATCTCCCTATAACTCTGAGATTCCAACTATCTTAGTTGTTCGGTTCATGTACTAGTGTGAGTGTTTTAAATATAATGTAGACCCCTTACTAAATCGTTCTATACAGTTTTCTAGACTTGCGGAAGGTTAAGGCACGATTATTTCAAGCACCTCGATAAGGAAAATTTGTCTCATCAATACCCCATAACGTAAATCAACCCCACATTCCTTTTCTCTTACATTGGCGGGTGCTAACCTCCTTACTAGACCATAATGCAGAGTTTTCTTAGTGTAGTTCAGGAAACATGTGGTGCTGTAAGTTTTGTGTAAAAAATTCTAAAATGCCTCCCAAGACGTCTCATTGGGAGATCGCGAGTCTACTATCAAATTCATTGAAGACACTGACTGTTTGATTACTTGCATATTTACTTTCCAAACTCTTGGTATGTCTTGAACTGATACAACATTTTTTACAGCGATATGGAACTAAAAGACTAAAATTGGGTGGTTATTGTAGCGGTAAATAAATCCACAAACTAAATAGCTCTGTAAGTTTTCGACATTGGATGCTGACCATATGTTTCAGTGGACTCATCTAGCTGAAGGCGCTCGGTCATGCATCCGCACCAGATCACGTGTGGTAACGCTGTGCTCAACATCTACCGCAATCGCTAGCCAGATTAGATCAGAGAATTCCGATATATTGGTTATCACATATTTAAATCATGAGTCAGTTGAAGCTAGACCACCATTGGAAACCTGGAAGCACTGGACGGCCGTTTCGTCGTAGTATGGGACTCCTCAGTAGTGCGCATCCACAATACCGCACCACGCGGGGCTCGAACCCAGGACCTACTGGCTTCGCGCGCGAGCACTTAACCATTAGACCACTGAGCCGGCATCCAACGGTGTTCATGTCTAACTTCAACCAATCCACGAAGTTGCACCACCATATACCATTGTCTTCACTGAGCTGATATCTCACAACAGACCTGTTTGTACTCCACTGGTGTCGGCTTCCCACTAGAACTCCAGGAGTATCTCTTGAAGTCAGTCACCAGTGAGCAGATGATTATTATCAGAAGGGGTTTGTGGAGATTTTAGAAATTGTGCTTGTCTCGTTTCAAAACAACGCCTTAGACGAGCTGGCTGCATCTGCCAATCGTATTTTATAAATAACAAAATCGTCTACTACAGAGGTATTTTCAGTCAAAGAAAAGCCTCAAACGACTCAGAATGACATAACCGAGTTATGTCATACACTCACGCGTTATCTTAATCTTCGTAACGACCGTAATCACTCACACAGCCCACGTAGAAGCATTTCACGTAAGCGATCTGCCTCTAGACCACGAGAGACAGATAACCCCGACTGGTGCTGGTATCATAAACAATATGGAAAGTCTTCCAGAAATTGCAGAAAACCCTGCAATTCTCCCAACACGAAAACGACTGTTTCGGGAAACTTCCAAGCCGGCACGCGTTAACGGCAACCGTAGCCGGCGAACATAGCCCTCTGTTATACGTCACAGATGTGACAACGAGAGTTCGCTACCTCATCGACACTGGCTCAGAAGTTAGAGTCCTCCCAGCAAATCATAACGACCGGCTCCACGAATCAACTCTAAACTTACAGGCGGCAAACGGAAAACCGATCGCTACGTATGGCAAAAGGTACGTTTACCGTAACGTGGGTTTACGCAAACCCATTCACTGGATTTTCGTTGTTGCAGATGTTTCTATGCCAATCATTAGTATGGATCTTCTACAACACCATAATTTAATCATCGATAAGCGCAAACGGAGGCTAGTAGACGGAAACACTAATTTATCCGTTTGCGTAACTTCTTTTACTAGCTGTAGATTAGCCCCAGTCACAGTTAAGCATATGATAGACCCACTCTATCAACCACTACTCGATAAGTACCCTGGGATACAACAAACTCAACCAAAACTACAGTGTGTAACCAGCAACGTTACACATCACATCACGATTACAGGACCACCTGTATTCTCTAAAGCACGACGACTAGCTCCTGAAAAGCTAAGGTTGGCGAAAAACGAATTCGATCACATGATAGACTTAGGAATCATACGACCGTCAAACAGCCCTTATGCATCTCCGTTGCACATGGTCCCTAAAAAAACAGCAACGATTGGCGTCCAACTGGTGACTATCGGAGATTGAATAGTCCCTATTAGTGCAGATCGAATTGCATCTCAGTCCTACAGGAGGTTAGTCACGGCTCGGATAGCTCAGTGGTAACGTCTCTGACTGTGAAGCTGGGTGACACGAGATCGAATCCGCCAGGGAGCACCAGTTCCCTCAAGATTGCAGGTACACCTTGCTGACGAGTGCCAAATAGCACGAAACCCGGGTCCAGGGTTTCCTGTTGACTACCTCCAACCACCATCTAAATCTCAATACATAGTGCCCGCAATGTCGAGTCACCTAGACTGGTGGCCACATTGCAACATGATCGATAGCATTCGATCTGCACTAATAAGGACTAGACAAGCATGACATTGATCACCACCCAGTGATCAATCAATTGTGATATATAGACATTAAATATTATTTAAGAATGATTTAAAATGTGTTATGTTTTTTTGGTGTATGATCAGAATTCTCAGTACAAATGTTCATACAGTTCTACCGTCTACCATCTAAATGGCATTACCGTAAACGTTCAGAAATGCCAATTCGGAACCGACTCGTTAGACTTTCTAGGACACACTATCGATGCTCATGGCATTCGACCTCTTAGGACCAAAGTGGCGGCCATTCTGGATTACCCAGAACTGACCAACGTCAAGCAATTACGCACGTTTAACGGCCTGGTAAGTTTCTACAGACGCTTCATACCGAATTGAAACCTCTTACCGGCCAACTTCCTGGAAATGCGAAATCCATTAATTTGGACGGCACCGCACGAAAAGCATTCTCCACAGTTAAGGAACTGATCGCTAAAGCAACAATGCTCGCACATCAGGACACCGAAACACCCATTAGTATCGCAGTAGACGCATCCGACTCGGCAATCGGAGGAGTCTTACAACAATGGGTTAACAACTCCTGGCAACCCTTGGCATTTTTCTCTAGGCGGTTGCTAGACATAGAATCGAGGTACAGCTCATTCGGTAGGGAACTCCTAGCTATGTATTGTGCTGTACGGCATTTTGAACACTATATCAAAGGCCGTGAATTCACTCTTTTCACGGACCATAAACCGTCTCTTTCTCGTTAAACTCTACTTCTGACAAGTACTCGCCCCGTGAGTTTCAACAACTGGACTACATCTCGCAGTTTACTTCAGATATACAACATATTTCTGGAGCTAACAATGTAGTTGCAGACGCCTTGTCTCGAATAACTTCCTTGAACAGTTTCCAAAGAATCGACCTTCTGAAACTCGCCCAGCTTCAAAAAGAAGACACTGGTCTTCGGCACGAGTTATCGTCCACAACCCTGAAACTACGCATCAAACAGATGGGAACAGGTAAGGTAACCTTACTTTGTGACACATCTACAGGTAGGGATCACCCAATCGTCCCGGAACATTATCGACGCAATGTCTTCAACACATCGCACAAACTTTCTCATCCAGGTGTTCGTGCAACCATCAAGCTCATAGCAGAATGGTTTTGCTGGCCTGGTATGAATAAAGACGTGAGGGAGTGTACACGCTCCTGTGTAAGCTGCCAAAAATCTAAGGTCATCAGACACAATTAATGTCCCTTAGGCTCATTTAAAACTCCCGATGCTCGTTTCGACCACGTTCATCTGGATTTGGTAGGACCTTTACCAGATTCAAATGGATACTCTTACCTCTTAACCTGTGTAGATCGTTTCACTCGGTGGCCAGAAGCAGTACCTATCAAGGACATCACTGCTGTAACAGTGGCCCGCACCTTCGTCGAACGATGGGTAGCAAACTTTGGTTGCCCTTCAACCATCACTACAGACCGCGGACGTCAGTTTGAGTCTGAAATTTTCCGTCGTCTGACCACACTATTAGGAAGCACTTGCTTCCGAACGACCGCCTACCACCCACAAGCAAACGGGTTGGTAGAACGTTTTCACCGACAACTAAAAGCTTTACTATCAGCTGCAAACGTTTCACAGTGGACCGATACCCTTCCACTCGTTCTACTAGTTATCCGCAATGCAGTGAAAGCTGACATTGGATACACTGCAGCTCAACTCGTTTATCGAACGACACTTCGACTTCCAGGAGAATTCGTGGATCCTTCATCCTCTTCAATGAACATGGATCTAACCTCCTACAAGAACAGGCTCACAAACGCAATGCGTTCAGTTAAACCTGCTTCCACTCAACCACAAACCACCGACGTTTTCGTTCAACCTGACTTATGATATAGTACACACGTTTTCGTTCGTCGAGACGCACATCGACGACCATTCGAATCAGCATACGAAGGACCTTTCAAAGTTCTTCAACGCGAATCTAAGTACTATATAGTCGATAAGAACGGAACAAACGATAGCATCAGCATCGATCGCTTAAAAGCAGCGTATTTAGAAGGAAATCCTATTCACGTCGATTTCCCTTCGGTACAATCGCACAACACGACTCCTACACTCATAATTCCTCAACCAACAACCAACACTAGCGATGACACTCCGAATGTGTCTGAAAATGAAAGTAAAACGACACGTTCTGGAAAAAGAGTAAGATTTCCAGAACATTTGAACGACTATTGCACGTAAGGCACTACTCGACATTTTATATTATCTTCCTTTTTACCATATATAATAATATTTTTTTAAAAACGATTTTAATACGCTCATATATTTATTTTTTTTATTAAAAAATATTTTTAACGCTACTACGTGTGCTTGAGTTTATGTTCCTTTTTTTCGCCGACATTGCGTTTTTACGTACATACGAGTGTATTTCGACATGCACTTACATTTTCTTTTTTCTTTTCCAGGATGGCTGGAAAAGAACGATGCAGTTTACGAGGAGCTGAAATTTTCATTGTACCTTTTCTTATTTTACTATGTTGTACCTCGGTCCCATATAGTAAGGAAAGACGACCAGACGCTGCTAAATTTAATAAGCTATCAGAAGAGTGTTTGCCAACGACAAACTCGTTGGGTTTAAACTTCTGGCTGGCCACGTCTTAGGGTCATCACTGCCCCACTACAGGGGGGGGGAGCGATCTGTGGCGTTAAATAAATCCACAAACTAAATAGCTCTGTAAGTTTTCGACATTGGATGCTGACCATATGTTTCAGTGGACTCATCTAGCTGAAGGCGCTCGGTCATGCATCCGCACCAGATCACGTGTGGTAACGCTGTGCTCAACATCTACCGCAATCGCTAGCCAGATTAGATCAGAGAATTCCGATATATTGGTTATCGCCAAATACACTCTTCCGATCTCCTCGACTCTGTCTTTTGATTTCTCTCGGTGGGAAAAAAAGTATATTAGAAGGTGTTACTGGTAGGAGCGTTGTCAAACACTGAATACCTGTATCATCCTCATTATCATTACCTACTGGTGATGTATAATCGAGGATTGTGACGTCGTCTTAATAGTGAGACATTATGAGACCCAGTAAATATGTCTCGGTGTTCAGGTGGTACCTAGTTGCTTCTCCAACATATTGCACTAGGAATCATGTTATAGCAGCGCCAAGCGATTTTTGTTTAAGAGAATTTCCTGATAACATGATCCTCGAATGTTTCTGGTCTAGGTAAATAATATTTTTGTTCATTGAGGTGTCCAAGTAACAATTGTTTCGAGAAGAATACTCATCACATAGTTCTTAAAATTTACCATTAAGACTTTAATCCAAAAAATAATATGTGAGCTACATCTGTCTCACTGATTTTGTTTAAAGTCATGAACTGATGATTAACCTAAACGATAAGTGATTTACATCTTGATTTGAAGTGCCAAGACGTGAGGATTAACTACAACCCGCTTTGTAATAAGTATGTTGGACTTCTTCCTTCAAATCTATACTTGGTCGGTTAAGATAGTTTAACGCGGTGAGCGTTTTTAAACGCCTAAATCTTTTCCCCTTGTCGTATCGTAGGACACGAGATGACCTTATACTGGCATTTCGTATCTTTAATTATGATTTTGGGTGTTAATATGTCTTATCTTTTTGCTCCCTTCAGCAGTAATAATTTCCGAGGTCATAGCAAGAAGGTTCATAAACCACGATCTAATAAACTTAAAGTGGGGTCCTGTTTTTCTCATCGAGTAGTCAATGATTGGAACGCCTTACCCGAACAAGTGGTATCAGCCCCATCAGTGAATACTTTCAAGGAGAAGCTGGACCTTCACTGGAAAGCAATGTGTCAGGATTAATACAGGTTCACCAACCTACTATCCTTATTACTGAAGACTGAACGCACTCCTTGCCGGTTACATATTTTCCTTTTTAAATACAACCTCTGGGATGACTTTTGTATCATACGATACAAAAATAATCGTATATATAATGAACAATAGAGATAATCTTATCTCTTTGTTCTCCTGCAGACATGTAGGTAACTTAGTCCATATATATGTAATTTCGAACCATTACTTCGAGCTTCGCACAGTTTTATTCTTCTATAGTTTACCACCTTGAAATTATCTTGGTCAAACCACTCCCCCGATTTTAACGAAATTTCGGGATCTTCCTTAAAGTGATATTAAAATTCGTAGTTCTACCCGGACTTGGGGACATTTGGGGGGTTTGTGCCATTTACCCAAAACTGACAAAATTATCCCCAAAATCGGAAGACTGGTTATATATATTTACTATGGTTGCCTGTAAGAACTCTAAATTTCAGTAGTATTTGCGTTTTTTGAGACTCATATTATATCACTTTTATTATTTTTACCACAAGATTCCATGATTAAATAATAAGTATTCACGTTGTGTCGTCTTACTTTCCTTCCTAAAGAGTTATGAATTAAATAAGACCATATTTCATACATTTTATCAATTTGCTATCCAAATCGTCAACGCGGTGGTAGTTGGAAATAACTGTCCTAACATATTGTTAATGAGCGATTAACGACGTAGTTAATCTTTTTTGCCTGCCTAGTTCCTGATCCTTTGCTTGTTTTCTTCCTGTTCCACTATACTCGGTCACGTTTCAGGACATATTATAAAGTATTTATCTTGGTGTTAATACATACATGCTAAAAGCAGTGTAATAATATACCAAACAATTAATACCCAGTTCCTCATTTGGCTAAGAGGCTCTTCGTGCGTTTTTGTATTCTGATTGTCTGCTTAATATATCTATTAAATCTCCCCACACCTCACTTCATATTATCAAAAAGCTATTTGATACAAATTTACCCCAAAGCAGCTCTTGAATTCTGAGCAAGTAAGTAAATCTTAAATACATCTGCTTTGTCAAGTAAGAGGCTCAAGAAACTTTCAGCATCTTCACTGAGAAACTAGGTCATTAGCACACTCCAAATTATTTCAAGTGGTAGATAAATCACCGAAAGTTGAATGAAAAGTAATCCATAATAGAATTAATAAAGGTGGAGGAACACGGGCATTATTTTCCATAGCCTATTCAGATATTGATTTGTCATAAGCTCTATCCTGACCACTCGTATAAATAAAGAGCATACAGTATGCTTATATGTCTTCATTGTCGTTTCCAGGCTTATAGATTTGTGGTTGTGACTTAAAGATTTATAACCAATTGAATTGTATTCAAATCCCTTCTCACCTATTGATGCTTCAGAAACAAGATAATAACTTAGCCTAAAATGTAAGTCAGCCAGTCATTTACAACCTAGGACCAGGAACATATAGGCATCGGTACAAATTGTCACACCTCATTAGCACAATAAGATGAACACCAAATTCATGGAAGTAGTCACTTCAATGATAGTAATGTATAAAGGAAAGATTGTGTATAAAGATATAGTACAGGAAGAAAGAATCAGTTCGTAGAAAAAAATATATACAGCAATTTTTATATCACGGTTTAAGGAAAGAAAAAGAGTGCATACACCTACGCCATTGCTATCGATTCTGAGCCATGTCACCCAGAGTATCCAACCATTCATTACGATAGTCACGCGGACCCCAATCAAGTAGTCTGCATCTACCAACATGATTCAGACTGGAAGTTAGTAACTTAAAGCATTAATGCCACGTTTTATTTTGACCACTCCTAAATTTCTTCCAGCCGTCTTCAACGCTGGTCAGCATTGCGCGTCGTGGTAATCGGTGTTCAGGCATACGCAACAGGTGGCCCAACTATCTCAGTCGATAAATATTTGCACTCTCATCGACTGATTTACTCTCATTCCCTAATACCCTGTGTCTAACCTCACTATTACTTAGCCGTCATCCCAGCAGATGCGAACAACATTTCTAAGACATTCGTGATCAAATGCTAGTAACTTACGAGTATCTTCTACTCTCATTGGCTACGTTTGACAGCCTTCAAGTAAAACAGAACAAACTGCTGTGCAATATACTCGTCCCTTAATTGATAGGCGGATATCTCGCCTTCGCCATAGATGACGTAAGTTGGCAAAAGCCAAGCGAGCTTTTCGAATCCGTGTTGAAATTTCGTCAGACACCAACCCATCAGGGCTTTTCAGACTCCCAAGATAAATGGAGTTGTCAACGCATTTGACTACTTCACCCCCTTTCCTTAGTGCAGTTACTGACCCAGGCCAGTCCAAAAAACAACGATTTTCATTTAGAGGGGGAGAAACGCGTCTCAAACATCTTGGCATTGTCGCTCAGTGCTATCAAAAGACTGTATTTCATCAGCGTCTTCACCAAACAGTGCTATGTCATCTGTGTAATCTAAGTCGATAAGTGGACCTCCTGGAAGGAGATCAATTCTCGAAAATTCAGACGATGAGAACGTTATTTCCAGCACTAAGTCTATGATGAAGTTAAACAAAAATGGAGAATGTGGACAGCCTGACTCGACTGGTAGTGTTCGAGTAAAGAGCCTTCACAGTGTTTATGAACTTCTGAGGTACGCCTTTCAATGACAGACACTGCCACAGAAGCTCTCGGTCTGCAGAGTTAAATACGGCTTTCAAGTCATGGAAAACCATCATTGTTGGACGCCGATAAGCATGCCCATGTTCCAACATCTGAGGAATGGTGAATATGTGTTCGACGAAGTCACAACCAGGTCTGAAGCCAGCCTGGTCTTCTTGTGTTTGCGGTTTATGAGCCTTTGTTAGGCTTCCAAAAATGATTGAGCCTATTGTTTCAGACGCTATAACAGTCAAACTAGTCTCTCTATGGTTATCGCAGGATCGTTTTGACCCCTTCTTATATATTGGGACGATCAGTGATTACAATTAGTCAGATGAAATTACATACAGTCCCCAGATTTTAGCTAAGATATTTGTCAACCTAATCGCTAAGACTGGATCATCATCCTTAAAGACCTCTGGAGTTAGTCCATCTGAACCAGTTGCTCTCTCGTTTCAGACTATCTATAGCTTTTTAAACTAAAGTCGGGGGGTTTACTTCAATGTTCCATTCAGGCTGTTTTTTAATGGTAGGTAGTAGTATTAGTAGAGTAAATGAAGGCCAGCTGGACTGAGAGCAGATAAGTGTTGTCTTTTTCCAAGATCATCTCACTTACACTTGACTTATTAATACCGGTTTCTTTCTGGTGTTACCTACAGCCGCTAATGTTTTCATCTCTTTTGATTAGCCTAGATCTGATTTGCTTTCGCTCTTCACCGTGTTCGGAGCCTAATGGGATAAGTCCAATAGGTGTTGCAGACTTCTACTTGTTTTTCGTGACTCTTTGCTTCAAATCACCAGTAGATATCGCTGCTGTTTCTACAACTGTTTGTATATCTTTCCAAGTAACATCTGGGTCAGCCCTATTTTCAAGATTGCCCCAGTGTGACTTCAGTTGTTCCTGGAATTTAACTCTGGTCTTCTCATAGCTGAGTTTTACTCTAATAGATCTTTTTAATTTGAATTTTATGTGTCTAGTGAGACGGTTATCACTCGGCTGCCCACACCGTGGGAGGGTTCTCCTAGGGACACCTTAAAAGGAAATTGGGTTAGAGGTGATCTTAGTCACCTGAGAGTGTGACCGCAATGCCAAAGGGACGACTGTGTGAGGTCGATCATACACGACCTTTTTGTGAGTAATTTTCATGTTAGCTACGTACTTGTTGAGACTTTACCGCTGGGGACGAAAATCCGTAAGATAATGTGAGGTGTGTACTCTTCGGTTGACGTTTCTCTAACCTCACCCTTTCTCTGTGCGAAGGCACCATTGCTGTCATGCTGGTTGTCTGAGGGAAATACTTTACTGCCGTCTTACCTCTGTACAGTCAGCAGTACGAATGAGCCTTTGGACCTTGGGTTCGCTGCTTTTGGTCTTACCGCTCAACAGATTTATCTGGCATGGTAGGACTTTGAGTAACGATTGTCTCAGACATCATGGCCCGATCGGGTCATAACGACAGACACACCTGACAACCACTTCAAGGTAGCAACAACGACCGGGACCTAAACATAATTACAGATCTGCAATCATTTGTGCCAAAAATGTGTATATTTCTTCTGATTCATCCTTACATCTATAAAGTGAACTTTTTTTCGTTTAGGTAATCATAATGATTCAATGCGAACACCGAACGCCATACTTGGAACTCGTTATGGAACATATTGTGTTTATTTTCAAACTCCTCTGGTGCTTTTTTCGTGAAGTTGCCAGCTATATTTTGCAAACAATCAGTCCAGTTTATAAGGATCTTTCATCGGACGTTATACTTGTCACTGGTAACTATTATTGTATAACATAATACTTTAATTTTCTTCAACTCTCCAGGTGCAGGAAATGGTATTGGCAGGCTCATGTGTTTGGAGTTTGCGAAATTTTGTCCAAACATAATAGCTGTTGATAAGAATGAGAAGGGTCTATTAGAAACATCGAAGTTGGTTCATAAGGAAACTAATATTCAAATTAAAGTTTATGTATGCGATTTAAGGTATGAATTGTCTTCTAAAAATAACCAATTTAAATAATCTCTTTGTATTGATAGACACAAAAAAGCTATTGATGAACTATCGACAAGCGTTTTGAAAGAATTTGGAAAAGTTACTGTTTTAGTGAATAATGCGGGTGTCATGAATGCAGAATTTATCACTGACCTAACACATGATTCCATAGAAGATTGTTTCCGAGTCAATGTCTTGTCACATATCTATGTAAGTTTCTTTTCGGCAATTGACAGATTGTGTTCCTAATATACTGACAATAACAACCACTTAGTATTTCTAAAAAACATTATTATTCCGATATGATGTTTAACAGTTGTAAACTAGTAGAACATTTTTTCTAAGTTGAACTCCTAATCATTCCATACTTGGAATGTGTGCGGTATAATTTTATTATTCATTTTGGAGTTTAATAATTTTTCGTCTTACTTTGTTATGATCACTCATATATAAAGTATGTGGGGTATCAATGTCAAGGTTGGACTTGATAGTTTCAAATAAATGAGCATTGAGTAGAAAGTTAATAATAAATATATTTTTATGATAACCTAATGAGTAGAAAATTGTGTTCCTGACGTTTCGTGACTTAATATCAGTTATTTCTTCAAAGCAGATAAGTAACCAAAATCTCTGAAAAAGTGACTTAAATTTTAAATCACGGAATTTCAGGAACACGCGTTTTCTACTCATCAGAAATACACAAAAATATATTAATTATTACATAAAGTATGGCTACTGTTAGACTTATTACGAAGTGGTTTTTTATATTTTCGACCCATTAAAAAAATAGTTTTGTTATAAAGTCAGTAAATCACATACATTTTGACATTTCATTTCTTCAGGAAGCTAATTGTTTTGAACAATAAATCACTTAATTACTTTTAATACATTTATCTTTATTATGTCATCTTTTCTTTTGTATCCCTTTTTGCAAAGTTAATTCAAGCATTATTACCATCTATGATTAACAAAATAGATGAGAATTCAAGCTCTGGTATTCCAGTCAAATTTCGTCATCCTAGAGGACATATTGTTTGCGTTTCATCAGTAGCTGGTCGGGTACCTCTAGCAGGTGGTGCAGACTATTGTGCATCAAAAGCTGCAGCTCTATTATTTTCTGAATCATTAGAACTGGAGCTGCTTAAGTTGGGTGTGGATGATGAGATTCGTGTTACACGTGTATTACCTTTTCTACTTAATACAGATATGTTTAAGGGTGTTACACCCAAGTAAGTCCTTTTGATTACTGTTCATTTTATTTATAGGTAACTCTTATCGTAGAGTAACATAAGTTAGGAGGCACTGGGCAGTTTTTTCGTTCTTATGGGACTTCTCGGTAGCACAAACACAACCTGAGACATTCAAATTCCAAGCCAAACATTAAACCTTTAGGCCACTGATTTGGGATTCCGTCCTCCACAATTCGAACCTAAAACGATTCCCAACATGGCACAGTAATCATCCAATCCTACATGGGACAAATATCCTACTTTCAACATGGCTAAAATGAACCAGTTGTGACTTACTAGGACCTTGGACTCTCGTCAAGACAAGTAGAGAGGTAGTAACAGTCATGAAGAACATTAGATCTAAGAGAGGATAAAGAGTGGGTATCTTTCCGTAGTAAATCGTGCGTGTAAGATGAAGTGGTTAATCAACTAAGCACCAATAGAGTAATTCCACTATTTTTACCAAACGCTTGACATTCCAGTAAAGAGATGACTTTATCTAACTTATTGTAACAAGCACATCTCGAATATTTAGCGTAAATATGAATTTTTGGATTGCCATGTGTATTATTAAAATTATTATCCATTATATTACAGACATCCTTTGCTCTTCCCTACTGTGGATGCAGGCTATTGTGCAAAACGAATCGTTCAATCTGTACGTCTAAATGAACGAGTTGTTTATGTATCGGCCCGATATCGTATACTGCCCATCTTACTAATGTAAGTATCCATTCTCCCATATATCATGATCACTTGATAAACTTAATTAAAAAATAACAACTAGATTTACTGAATAAAACGAACTCATATTCCGTTGTTAGTTACTTTAGACATCTTTGTTATATCTACATTATGTCCACTGTCCATTAAGTGCCTAATGGTCGCTCTTGTGATATGTTCAGAAAACCTTGTAAATGCTGTTCTTTTAGTGGTTCGTTATACCAAATGCTGTCACAAATATACGTTAATTCATAAATCGCCCCCAAATGCCCTGGTACGACCGGGAGTGGGGAGAGTCCGCTCTCCTTCTCGAAATACTCTCACGTGGCCACGCGTATATAGCCTCTGACAGGGAAATCGTACTCATTGCCTTCTCGTGTCGGGGGTGTTGTTTACGAAATCGAGAGGACGAAAAGCGAATGTCCGGCACTTTAACCGGGTTGGTGGAAATGGAGAGTCCACCTAGGGGAGTTGGAAAACCCTGACTCCAAACCAATGGTGCACATGGGCTCCAGTATCCTGCAAGAACAAATGGCGTATGGACCAATCTTTGGTCAACGGCTACCATGGAACTGCATCTCCTTACGATACTCCACTGCTTTGTGGATCAGACCTTCTGGTCGAAGGCTCTGGATGTGACCCACCTGCTTCAGTTTGGGCACCTGGGCAGTATCACAGCCCTCACACATATCAAATGAGATTTGTGTGGCGCATATTTGCTTGGTGCCCCCTTGTACCAATATTTGTGTTTAAATAAATAAAATAATTCACAGATCAATTCAGAGGTAATTTCAGAAACGTGCTGATCCACTTTTTACTGGTGCTTTTTCGCACTATACACAAATTATCGTATAGCTTAATAATCAATACCGTTTTAGTCAATTTATATTACTATTTTTTCCCCAACTAATCTAGTAGTTTATTGGCCTGCAAGCTATTTTAGTTGATAATAGTTAACCAGAAAAGCTAAATTAGTCGGTGAGGTTACAAACTTTCACAAATATCGGGTAACATTATATTCTTAAAAATAGGGGTTGAATAAATTCATGTGATTGGTAGCTTCTGGTTCTAGTATCATTTAGAATCATAACCTCAACTGAGTAAGGTTGATGATAGTTTGTGGTCTAATGCCCAGAACCTACTGCAACAATAGACTCTCGATTTCACTTTTTAATACTTGAACAACTGAATTCTGCATTAATTGGTACTCTTAAATTTTCAGACATAAAAATATGAATTTTCACACAGATATGCACCGGTTCATGTTGTCATATTTCAAAATATCATAGGAAGTAAAATCCATGAAAAATAGGTATACTGCACTTTTAACTGTTTGATGAAGTAGTAAGCCTTCGTCGAATGAGGCATTTACTACATATCCCAAGCCACTGTCTACTTCGACGTCAAATTTCTAGTGTGGGGGAGTAGACTGAATTTTAGTGGTGGAAAAACAAAACGCACCATCAGTTCATTAACAGTTAGACTGGTTCGTTTTGGTAGATGTTAGTGTCCGTGCAAAAGATGTAGCCAATGGTTGGGAAGACGTAAAGCAACATGGCTCACAATTGTAGGTGTCATTACCAAGGTTTGATTTGATAATTTCGAATAAATTGAGCATTGGGTTCATTGTTATAAATAAAAATAATATCCCAATGAGTAGAAAATTGGATTTTCTGACGTTTCGTGACTTAGTGTAAGTCACTTCTTCAGAGAATAAATAACCAAATTGAAATTAACCCAAGTTTAAATAGTACAACGGAACAATGCAAGAATAATATTGGATCAATCAAAAACAAGTCTGAACAAGTTGATGTCATGTCATTTCTGTATAGTAAGACCTTCCTTTCTATTGAGAGAAGTAGGATTAAACATTATATGGAACGCCTCAGCTACCCTCCTTTCTTTGTAGTTAGAAAAGCCTTTTTGCAATATTTTGATATTTTTAAAATCGATTTGGTGGTTGTTGAAAATGGCATGAACTGCTATTGCCGATTTAATTTGAAGTTGGTTCAATTCTACAGGATTGTTAGAAGGTTTCTTTGTGTGCATAATATGTTCTTTGGCTCTAGTCACGATTTCGCGGGATGACTCTCCAATATAATAGGCATCACAATCGATACAACCTAATTTGTAGACGCAGTTCTGTGTGGACATGAAAGGGATTTTGTCTTTCAAGCGAACTAAAGTATTACGTAGTGTGTCCGTTGTTTTGTAATACACTTTGATTTTGTGATGTTTTAAGATTCTTTGAATTTCTTCTGTTGTGCCATGACGGTATGGTAGAACTACAGTACCAATCCATGGCATTTCATTAGAATCATTATTAGAATGTAATAAACTGTTTTGTTTTAATATGCTTCTAATAATCTTCATAGGAAAATTATTAAATTGTAAGATGCTAACTATATTCATTTGTTCTTTTTGTTTGTCTTCCTCTGATGTGATGATCTTGTTAGCTCTTCTAAAAAGATTTAAGGCTAGCGAGATCTTTGCACTGAAAGGATGTGCTGAATGGAAGTCAATATAACGATTTGAATGTGTCGGTTTTCGGTAAATGGAAAGGTTTAGACTTCCATTTGGATTTCTTTTTACTAAGCAATCCAAGAATGGCAGCTCACCATGTACATTTTCATTCGTGAATTTGATGTGCGATGAAAGTGTATTTATTCGTTTTGAAAAAGATCTTAGATGAGTCTTTTTTATAATAACAAATGTATTATCTACATATCTAAGCCAAATTCGTGGTATAATGTTGTGGGCGAAGATATTTGATTCTATGTATGCCATAAAAAGGTTGGCTACAATCGGGTACACGGGAGATCCCATCGCTACACCGTTAGTTTGTTTGAATAACATACCGTTAAAAGTAAATAGCGTTGAATTTAAGCACAGTTTTAAGGATTTCATGATTAGACTGATGCTCAACGAACATCTGTCAGGAAGAGTATTGTCGTTCTCAAGTAAACCACTAATGAATTCTAAGCATTTATCAATGGGAACACTTGTGTATAAAGAAACGACATCAAAGCTTACCATAATTTCATTCTTCTCGATGATTAATCCGGATAATTTTGATTTAAAGTCATATGTGTCTTTAATTATATTATGTAAGTTGAGTTGTAGTGGTTTTAATATGTTGCTTAAATATTTTGATAATGCATATGTTGGGGTGTTTGTGAAGTCTACTATCGGTCTTAGAGGAATATCTGGTTTATGAATTTTTGGTAAGCCATAAAACCGTGAGACATTACATGATTCATTGGGGTCTCGCTTTGGTTTGCGTTGCATCCCAAATCATGTAATGTCTCACGGTTTTATGGCTTACCAAAAATTCATAAACCAGATATTCCTCTAAGACCGATAGTAGACTTCACAAACACCCCAACATATGCATTATCAAAATATTTAAGCAACATATTAAAACCACTACAACTCAACTTACATAATATAATTAAAGACACATGTGACTTTAAATCAAAATTATCCGGATTAATCATCGAGAAGAATGAAATTATGGTAAGCTTTGATGTCGTTTCTTTATACACAAGTGTTCCCATTGATAAATGCTTAGAATTCATTAGTGGTTTACTTGAGAACGACAATACTCTTCCTGACAGATGTTCGTTGAGCATCAGTCTAATCATGAAATCCTTAAAACTGTGCTTAAATTCAACGCTATTTACTTTTAACGGTATGTTATTCAAACAAACTAACGGTGTAGCGATGGGATCTCCCGTGTACCCGATTGTAGCCAACCTTTTTATGGCATACATAGAATCAAATATCTTCGCCCACAACATTATACCACGAATTTGGCTTAGATATGTAGATAATACATTTGTTATTATAAAAAAGACTCATCTAAGATCTTTTTCAAAACGAATAAATACACTTTCATCGCACATCAAATTCACGAATGAAAATGTACATGGTGAGCTGCCATTCTTGGATTGCTTAGTAAAAAGAAATCCAAATGGAAGTCTAAACCTTTCCATTTACCGAAAACCGACACATTCAAATCGTTATATTGACTTCCATTCAGCACATCCTTTCAGTGCAAAGATCTCGCTAGCCTTAAATCTTTTTAGAAGAGCTAACAAGATCATCACATCAGAGGAAGACAAACAAAAAGAACAAATGAATATAGTTAGCATCTTACAATTTAATAATTTTCCTATGAAGATTATTAGAAGCATATTAAAACAAAACAGTTTATTACATTCTAATAATGATTCTAATGAAATGCCATGGATTGGTACTGTAGTTCTACCATACCGTCATGGCACAACAGAAGAAATTCAAAGAATCTTAAAACATCACAAAATCAAAGTGTATTACAAAACAACGGACACACTACGTAATACTTTAGTTCGCTTGAAAGACAAAATCCCTTTCATGTCCACACAGAACTGCGTCTACAAATTAGGTTGTATCGATTGTGATGCCTATTATATTGGAGAGTCATCCCGCGAAATCGTGACTAGAGCCAAAGAACATATTATGCACACAAAGAAACCTTCTAACAATCCTGTAGAATTGAACCAACTTCAAATTAAATCGGCAATAGCAGTTCATGCCATTTTCAACAACCACCAAATCGATTTTAAAAATATCAAAATATTGCAAAAAGGCTTTTCTAACTACAAAGAAAGGAGGGTAGCTGAGGCGTTCCATATAATGTTTAATCCTACTTCTCTCAATAGAAAGGAAGGTCTTACTATACAGAAATGACATGACATCAACTTGTTCAGACTTGTTTTTGATTGATCCAATATTATTCTTGCATTGTTCCGTTGTACTATTTAAACTTGGATTAATTTTAATTTGGTTATTTATTCTCTGAAGAAGTGACTTACACTAAGTCACGAAATGTCAGAAAATCCAATTTTCTACTCATTGGGATATTACAAATATATTATTTTTATTTATGGCTCACAATTGTTCGTAATTGCACAGACGCATTTACTATTTTTCTTCCCTTAGATCCTGAGATTTTGAATTATCTAATTCCTTTTTGTTCTATGTATTCATATTTTCTGGAATCATACCGTCTATGCTTAATGTTTTCTACTACCACTGATTCTGTCACTAATTCTATCCATTACTTTGATATTTTGCTGTGATGCGGTAACTTCGACCAATCCACAAATATACCAGGCTCTTCGGTGCATATGAATGAATACATGTATTCATTTATGGTACCTAATAGTTAGTAGCTCAACGCCTTAACCACTGCTCCACTGAACACTTACTAATATAAAGCTGACTGTTTCAACTTGCAATTCACCAATCTATCTCTGATCTACTAATCATAATAGTTCAAATGTTATTGAAATCACCCAAGGCAATCATTGAAAATCGGGAAGCGCTGGACAGTTGTTTCGTCCTATTAAAAGACTTTAACAGTATGCAACTACACCTTTACTGAGGATTAAACTTAAAACTTTCGGGTTGTTGTCAGGAGATTTTGACCTTTAGATCGTTGGCCCGGCATTCGATAATTTAAATATCTAACTTCAACCGATCAGTGTCATTTTCCATCTTTAATTGTAAAATCTGTTAGAAAATATCAAATATTTTCACTTACCTAGATTGTCTGATTTTTTTATTTCAATAATCAGAATAATATTTAGATCAACAAGTTGATTGGTCCTTGAGTAGTTTTAACATTATTACAGGCAATCAAAACTGAATTGCATTGTTTTTTAAAAAAAAACTAACCAAATCATTATTAATGTAGACATCAATAAGTTACACTATACAACACATTATTATTATTATTCCTATTGATTTATTTTCAGACTTTTTCCAACTAAAACGATCCATTGTTTGTATGAATACGCTAATACAGGCATGTATGTTGATCAATTGAAGCTTTATCGAAAAAAAGTCGGTGCCTTCAGTAGTTAACCAAAACACTTAACTTTTCTGGAATCGCCTATCATATACATAAATACTTTGATTAATTCATTTAATTCTCTTTACGTTTAAATTAACTCTTTGATACTTATTCATCTGTTTTTTTGCATAGATTAAGAAATAAATGTTGATTATGCAAGAGATATAGTCGTTCAAAGTTGTGTTTATGGTGTGCTTTTTTTAGACTGCAATTAACAACCACTTGATTATCATGCGTACTTTTGCACTTGTTTTATTTTGTACTGCCTAATAATAACTTTAATATGTTCAATGTCCTTTGGATATTTAAAAAACATTTTATCTACTCGTTTACGGGTTTTTTTCATTCATAAGTTTAATTTTTGATTTCTTTCCGATAAACAATGTGATTAGTAGAAAGTTCAAACGATTCAGTCGATATCATATCTTTTCATGTTTAATTTTGACCCATTATACAACAATCTTTTAATGTTACAGCTTACTACCAGAACTATGCATATTTTCTCTATAAATTACCCATTAGTGACCACATGATATTTATCAGTCTGTTGATTTTTTTGAATGTTATTGAAATCTGTTATATCTTGAGTCCCTATCAGTATATGACTTAATGATACCATCAATTAGAGAACAGTGATTTATCGACCGGACCAATGATGTATAAAACCTGTAAGAACTGTCTAGAGTTTTTATGGGTCCCTTCTTCCTACCTAGCCCTGTCTTTTGAGTTCAGAACACTGATCTCAGTCTCTGAGATATTAATCATGTACTCCATATATATATATATATATATATATATATATATATATATATATATATATATATATATATATATATATATATATATATATATATATATATATATATATAAACCAAACAGGCCACATCGTACCATAAAATAAAAAATAACATTTGTACAAGACCTAGCCAAAAGTAGCTATGAATATCGGAGACTGAAATTAATAGACTGGGCATAACTCAAGAACGGTGAACCGTGTAATAATAGTTTATAGGTCAAAGTAAAGCTTGTAATAAGATGAGTATGGATATGCATAATTTAGATACTGAATAGTTCTCGAAAGTTACCATTCATAATTCCCGCCGGGATATAACAGTAAGTAAACCCGCCATTAACTACACATTTCAAACGTATTAACAAATAAAAACAAAATTAAATGTAACTCTCCATGTTTATTATTTTAACAACTGAGCACAATAATTGGCACAACAAGTACTCACAAAAAAAGCATACATATGTACACAAATAATTATCGCTTTAGCAATCCACACAAACCGTATTATCAACTGCTGCCATGTTCATCTTTCGCACAACAAAGGCAGTATCGTTTCACGTTGTATGTAGAACAATTCTAAATATCATATAAAATAAACTGAATACGACATACTTGAGAAACACAAACACTTTTCCCGCACACACTACAATCACCACCTAGTATAATCCCACCCAAATTATCGTCAGCAAACGGATCACGAATACAATATACATTTTCTAGAAGCCTGAAGCTATCATTACAACGCTAGGATACCTATTTACTTTACATCCTTTTTGAAGAATGGAGGCTTATCACCTTTGTAATCATACCTGATTTTCAAATCACATACACTGCAATGAAACAATTCATCTTGTATCTCAGATGACATAAAACTGAATATGTAAAGCGTCACCACCAAGTTCCACTATAACTGATAAACACGTTTACAGAAAAACATTCAGTACCGTATTAATAATATGAAGGTAATCACATATTTTATTCGTAAAATGCCACGCATAGGATCATTATTCCCATTAACATGGGGGATTTTTGAGTCCTACTGTTGAGCGGTCTTTAATAAATATTTGCTTCCTACTTTCATAACTTACAGAAAATTGATGTACAATAGAGTGAGAGAGGATTTATTGGTGTCTGTTAGTAAATTGTCAAGATTAATAGGCCATTTTCAATAGACCTCTTACCGATGATTAGGAGATTTGGAAGCAGTTTTTCATTAGTATGGTACAGCCGTGAGCAAAGGGCGTAAACAAGATTATACCAACGGTTAAAGACTCTTGATGACATGGCTCAGAATCGATCACAATGGCTTCGGTGTATACACTTTCTGTCTTCGCTTAAACTAAGAGAATAAAATCGCTTCATATCTTTCTTTCTACGAACTAATTCTTTCTTCCTGTACTATATCCTTATTGCAGTCTTTCTTTTATGTATTATCACAAGTGAATTAACTTCTTTTGTGAATCCGGTGTTCATCTTGTTGTGTTGATGAGGTATGGCAACTTAGACCGATGCATATATGTGCCTGGTTCTACGTTGTAGCTGACTGATTGAACAGTAACCCAAACTCAGTAGGCACGTTTGAATGTGCTAAGCTTAATCCCAATCCTGTGTCACGCGACCTCAATAATCTTGTTCGAAAATACTGATATTGTCTAGCAATGTGTTACCAACAAACCACCTTAGAAAAGGCAGACTTACAGGTACCATCTCGTCGACGAGAGAGAAATTTTTAAAGAGGATGGTGATGTGGAGCGACTCAATAATCATAAAGGTGAATTATGCATTACACCTATCTAGAGATATTTTCCTCCCGAAAACCACTAAGAGTGGTCTAAAGGGTAGTCAGAGAGATACAACCAAGTTTTCGCGAACCCATGTATTTTACTGAAAATTTCCACAAGTGCGAACTTTTGCCGATATAAATTTGAAATTTATCAAGGTATTCCACTAAGGGAAAATTTCATTGATTAAACACCAGTATGCCTACTTTAGGTCTTTTACACCCAAACCTAGAGCTTATTTTTGCTCATGATTTCTATATAATACACGTTTTCTTGGAAAACTCCGCCCTCATGCAAACTTAGTTGTCTACTAGATACCCCAGCAAACAGCTGTTACTTATAGTGTATTTTATGTTCAAGAATACTTTACCCAATAAAGTCAATTACAACCTCCAAGTTGGTAGACGCAATAGAAAAGGTCTTTTTCCGAAATAATTTCTATACCTTACGTGTCAAAAGATGATTTATTTACATAACCCTTAACTTTTTCTTACAATATCTAACAAGTCACTAACTTCCAATATAATTTTAGTATTCATCTACCTAATACTGCAAAGAAAAAAACGTTTCGATACAACTTACTCGTTAGGTATAGTTTTTTTTAATTTGAGTGGCTGTGTACTGGATGATGATATAAGAACTGAATGACAATAATTTACCGAATGAATACATCGCAATTGATGAAGAGTTCTTTGTGAAAACATTCACGTTCAGATACCGAACTATACTACAACGAGCCCCCATTTTTAAAGCCTTCAAAGGTGTATACGTAGTCACAATCCTCTTATCAGATCTGACAGTCCTTATTATTACATGTAATCACCAATTTACTCACTCAGCCTTTTTAAATGAAACATTGGTGTACCATATTGATCAATATTGGCTGAATGAAAACCAAAAGTTGTTTCGAATGTTACTTTCAACTCAACACCTGTTCGTAAGTCATCTGAAGGAAGATTCCTTTCTGTGATCGAACATAAGCACAAAAGTGCTCCAGTTTGCATTTCAGCAAAGTCCATTCTAGTTTCTTATTAATACGAACCATTATTTACTTCTGTGTTATATTCTTTTTCTTGGTTATACAACTGCTGGAAACAGCATATACTTTCCTCCTCTTTACATAATCGGTAACAAAAACTTTTATCCAGATTAAAAAAGCATCTGTTCAACAGAACTGGAAACGTTACTTTCGAAAACCCAAAAGGATCGTAGATAACTCTGGTAGAAGTTGCCATGGTCTAAAATTGTGAAACAATATGTCGCCCCACCATATTAAACTATTTCCAATCGGCAACTACATGGGTAGTAATGTCAATAAATCCGAGTAAACATATATAAATGTGGAATAGTAACAATAGTATCATGTAGGTATTGAGATACTAAGTACGTTTATTACGAGAATCCACATTTGACAAACACACTAACTAGTGGAATATATTTATGTAAGATATGGAAATTATTTCGGAAAAAAACCGCTTCTATTACCTCTACCATAACACATGCCTTGTACTTATGTGTACAAAAACAATTTGAAGTTAACCTTGAATTTACCTTGTAATCCTTAAGTCATTCTATAGCCTAGGATAACACGACAATTTCTTATTTTTTCTATCCCCTTGATTATTTTTAGTTGAACTTTTATTTGGTTGACCTTGATTATTTTTATATAAACATGTCTCTTACACATTAATGCAAATACCTATTTATTTTAAAAATCCTTCACATTGAATGGTTGACTTATTCAGTACACAGTAAACCGAAGAACCGTGTACCTATTTATATTCGATAATTTTGTTCGTTGATTATATTTTCCTTGAAAAAGCTTGGACCAGATTGCCAGGCAAAACGTTGAAATTAATTCATATTCTTTCATTGAGATTTTACTAAATACATTCTTCCTTTTTAATGTCTCAAATTAACTCGGCGCCCAAATACTGTGAAACTATTCGTTCAAATTTAGACGAAAGTACTTACTGATTTTATTGGGTAAAGTATTCTTGAACATAAAATACACTATAAGTAACAGCTGTTTGCTGGGGTATCTAGTAGACAACTAAGTTTGCATGAGGGCGGAGTTTTCCAGGAAAACGTGTATTATATAGAAATCATGGGCAAAAATAAGCTCTAGGTTTGGGTGTAAAAGACCTAAAGTAGGCATACTGGTATTTAATCAATGAAATTTTCCCTTAGTGGAATACCTTGATAAATTTCAAATTTATGTCGGCAAAAGTTCGCACTTGTGGAAGTGTTCAGTGAAATTTGTTTAAAATCCGAGACCTGGGTAAATGCCGGGTTTTCTGCTCCATCTATTCTAAAATTTCTGACGTGAATTTCCACAGATGCACTCGAAATTGGTTAGATTTTGGATAAACGTATGCACATAGTTTACCAAGTGTGGAAACTTCGAAAAACTTATGTATTCAGACAATAAACCAGGGATAAATATAGAGAACCTGTAGATATTGTGGAAATTTTTAGGGGAGCCAAATACTGACAGTTGGTGAAAAACGCGAGCTTTTCTCCTCAGTTGGGAGTTGTTAAAGGTAAGAAAATCTATGGGAATCTGTTATTTATAGAGCTTTTCAACCGAAAATTTGGCAGAAGTATACTTTACGGACGAGCTTAGAACACCGATGAATCGCCAGCTACTTGCTAGACAATAGGAAATGTTTTTACAAATGGATATGGCAATGCGATTTTATATACTCATTAAACCAACTACTGTCTCTTGCAGGTTACTCTGCCAGTAAATTGGAAAGAGACATATGAACCAGTCCTTATTTACATGGATCCCATTACATTCTAGAACCAATAAAAGGACCCGAACATTTTCAAGTCTCCATATTGTTCCTTGTAAGAGCAAGGAATAAAAATTTGAGGCTGTGTCTAATCACCAACTGTTGTCCGCTTCATAGTAAAAGTGCTCCGCAGCCATATGGATCCATGGTTTTCGCTCATAAGATACAAAAGATTATCTACCAGTTTCCTCATAAAATATTTATTTCTACTGCCTATGTGACGCCACCAGACTGTCTGACTCAAGATGAGCGATTAAAAGTCATGGCTTACAGATAGTGTCAATTACTTTTTAAATTTGAGTTAAAGAAATAGAATTTACCATTTGGTACGTTTAACATTATCAGTTTTACCAGATGGTTATAGAACTTTTCTCAATCACCTTAAATGTTTTGAGAAAAGTGAAGATACGTTTTTACTCCTTATTATAAGTGCTATTAAAAACTTTGTTTCTAATTATAACTGTCTAGTCTGATTAGTATACTTTCACCACACATTCTTACGTAACGTCTACTTTGGATAGCGCTCTACTTTCAGACTCCAATATCTCTGTTCCAAGCTTGTCTAAATCAACTGATTTCTTCGTGCTTACTTCTGGTTGTCTCTGTATGGAACCGCATATTTGTTAACGCTAAATAGGAGATATTCTAGTCACTTAACCACGCTAATTCACGAGACTTGCATAGGAATAGTAGATGGTTAACCATGAATATATGTTTGTCAAGTCACCTGTCAAAGATATCCACTGAATAGTCACTGTAAAATGTATAGGCAACTCATAATGAGAGAAAGTGGGAGAATACCTAATATTTCACTCGCTCATGTTTAACTTTTTCGGGGCTGTCTGGAGGAGCGTGGTGCCGATACCCTGGTAGGGTGTTTGTGTTTAGGTGACGCGGCACATTTAGTCTATCGTTCAACACTATCAGATCACCTCTTATTCTCTTATAGCTTGCGGTAAACAGAACAATATCAAAACAGAGATCAATTTATTGCGAAAATGTGAATTTGAAATAATGCAACAAAGAGATCAAATCCCAATTATCATTATGTCTTTTGTGGAGATTTAATAAATTTCACTGGTTGAAATTATGAGTCGATTGAAGTTATACCACCATGGAAAACCCGGAAGCACTGAACGCCCGTTTCGCTATTTCGTTTTAAAATCTCCACAAAATCCATTCTGATAATAATCATCTTGTAGATCACCAACGTTGATGATCTATGTTGAAATGATTAGAGGCCTACTCAAATTAGATGTGAATGGTGTGAAAAATTAGCTAACGTCGAAGTTACACTTCATAGTCATCACTTTACGTGGATCACCCCATTGACGTATCAAGATACCATAGATGCTTTGAAGACTACAACACAGAGGACGTTATTACAGAAATATATTAGTTAAAGCAGATACATGCGAAAGTAAGACTACTGCCTCATGAGCCAGTCCATGGCATACGACTAACTGATGCGCGTTGGTTGTCCCTGACCTTAACTAGGATCGATGATTTGCTTGATATTCAATGACCCAAATGCCGGATTATTTGGCTAGGGCTTAGTGACATTTCGCTCGCCCTACAACCTGCTCACTACTGACTGACTTCAGGATATAATCCTGGAGTTCTAGTGAGAAGTCGTTGCCAGTGGAGTTCGACCAGGTCTGTTTTGATATAGGAACTCACTGAAGACTATGGTGTACGGTGGCGCAGCTTCGTGGATTGTTTGAAGTTAGACATTAACACCGCCAGATGCCGGCTCGGTGTTCTAGTTGGTTAGGCGCCTGGCGCAGGAGTGATAGGTTCTGAGTTCAAATCTCGCGGGGGGAGTCGTGAACGCGCACTGCCGAGGAGTTCAATACTTGGACGAAACGGCCGTCCAGTGCTTCCATGTTTTTCACGATGGTCTGGCATCAATTGATTCATGATTTCCACCAGTGTAATCGCAATTAGTCCACAACCTCGACAAGATGTCATAGGACAACGTCCGATCCTTTCAAACCTACTCGCCATCCGTTTCAACAACCTTTAACGCCCTTGTAAGGGGCGGTCATTCCGTATTTCAAATGATGTGGGTTTGTTGGGTGTCCGTTGGGTTGCAGGGATATCAGGTGTTCCCATATATTCGTGTCCGGTTTCTGTAAATTTGGGGAATAAATTCGGTCGAGGGCCTCCCGTTATGTTTGCCTGGAAGCAAAAGTACTGCGGGCAGATGTTACCTGAATCGTGGATAAATTGGGACATGCAGGTGTCCTTGCAGTCATATGCTCATGGTATACATAAGAAAACTGTTGTGTCTTGTGACTGCTGACTAGACGCAGCGACTTATCGATCAGACCAAAGAAGTGTAAACACGTAAGAACGACTTAGAGTTCTGACTGGTCCCGCTTCCCTGTCTAGCCCAGCCAGTTGAGCCCTGAACACAATTCTCAGCCTCTGAGATATGAATCATTATATTTCAGACATACTCTGTTTATATACCAATCAAACAGATCACATCGTAGCATAAAACAGAAAATAACATTGTACAATATTGACCAGTAGGAAAACGACAAGTGAAATAAATATTGACCAATAGGAAATTAATACCATTTCAAGTCCAAGAATATCGTTAGACTTGGCAGAATAATTTTTGGTATATTTTTCTGAATATCCCAACAAAAACGAACTCTTCCAGGCAAGCTAGGTCAATTAGGAAATATAAAATGTGTAGTTCATCATATTCTTAGACACTGCAGTCTATGGAAGATGGATAACACACATCCTCCATAACAACACCACCCAGACGAAGTAAACAGTATATACAGACTCAAGGAAGCCAATTTTTGCCTACGAATCATCATTATGTAGGTAAGACTGTGGTTCCTCTAACTCTTGTCTTTGTGTAGTATTCTTTACCATAGAAAATATGTATCGGAATACAACGAAAATGTGTAGAGGTCACAGGAACTGTTTACTAAAAGAAGTTCTTTGTAATAGTATCTTTAACTTAACTCATTTGCCTGAGTTCTCATCGTTACAAACAACCACATTAGGCTGATTAAACAATTACCCAGGTTGTAAGCAACAAATACGTCAAGCTACCAATAAACTGGAATAAAAGCTACGTAACAAGCATAAACTTTACGAAAATTGACGTGTGACGGAAAAAATTATGTTAATAGCTGATAAATAACGACATCCCGAAATCCTCGACAATATACAACATGTGCGCGAAAACCTATGGCCTAACGTTCTGACCATGCCCAACAAGACGCAATCAGGAAATCAGATACGATACACACACTATGAGATTGTATTGTATTATTATGATAGGTTTGAACAACATATAATATCTAACTGTATAGTAAGTTTATTGGTTATTTACCTCAAAATAGCATCAATAAAATGGCCAATATACAAAGATACAAATACATACAAAAATAATGGACGTTGTTCAAACTGTCGTCTAAAAGCGTGTTCAGGTTTCTGGTCGCATAATCCACAATCATAAGAAATAAATATTCTGAAAAACGATGGACACAATCCAGGATGATGTGTATCACTAATAATCGAGTGATCAGGAAATCTTTATGTTCTTTAGATGTAAATAACAATTAAATTAGGGACCTGTCAGAGCGCTAGTCGATTATTTGTGGACGAGAAGTGTATGGGCAGCAGTGTATTAATTAGTGACAGTCGGTGTGTCATGCAAGCACAGAGCAAAATGCTAACGCGAATTCGACGTTAAATGTAGACAACAACTTTACAGTCAGTAGCAGTGATTGTAGAAATTAGGGGAAATTGTGAAAGATGTGAATAATGACAGCCATTACTTACAGAATAAGTTTATTTCAATCATTTCCATGAACTCAGTGAGAAAAATCCCAAGTTTCAGAGTCTTCGTAAGATCTATTGTCTAGACTCATTACTCATGTAGCTCTACGTCTCTGTACTTAGTGTAAGGTATTTGCGTCTCTCTAGATGGGAGAGGATAGGTAAATGCTATGAACTTCAAAGTAAGGCCGTAATTGCAGTTAAAACATCGTTGGAAGCAGTCCCATGTTGATTGCATTAAATCATGTTCGCATAACATGAACTGTTACATTGGACTTGTCCGCATCCATAATGTAGCTTTTAGCTTGTTTTCAGGCATTCTTTAGTGTCTAGCTCGAGATCGCACCATAAGAAAATGATTGTAAGCGAATTTCCATAGTGTAATTTGTTTATATGAAGTAAAGCTGAATGTTCATAGGATGATATTTTGACAGGTTAAGTTTTAATCTATTGTGTACTGGCTATCTCTCTATTGTTGTAAGGTCCTTGTGAAACTGAAGTGGATCATTTACGCATTTTGTGGACCTCCAAATTATCTCATCGTCCCCATCGATTAGTGCAGCTGAGCCGACGTCTTTGACCCTGTTCAATACCACCCATGAAATTGTTCAAGATGTTGTTGACGGTATAGAACTAACTTTCTCGAATCCATCAGATCAGTATGAAATACTGTCCTCAGTCCTCAGGGTTGTATTTAGCTACCTTATGGACTACCACGCGAATTACTTAGACTACCTCATGCCGTAGTGGATTCCAAATTCCGACTTCTCGTAAAGAGTAGATTTTGTCTTCACAGTCCAGTTTTCCACGTCGCATCTCGAATTTCTTGGAGTCTTTCACACAGTTTGTGTTGGGACAGAGCTTAATTAGGCACTTTAGAGGATATCTGGGAGTATTTATGGTGATATAGGTCAAAAAAAGATTATCTGTGAGTTGTCTATATTTTAATGGATAAAGCTTCGAAAAGAAATTTCCTAAGGCTCAGAGCGAAGTCCCGAAATTGATTCTGATTTTCCACATTTAAAGTGCATATTTGTGTTCATATTTTTCCAGAGTGAGGCAGAAACACGATATTTCTAATTTCTAAACGTCTTTGAATGCAGGTCTGTTATAAATGGTGGCCTGTGTTCTCTGGTAATGTATAATGTGAAGATACCACCAATCAGTGAGAAGTGAATTATTGATCGAACTAATGACGCATAAAACACGTACGAACAGTCTAGTGTCCTTATTGGCCCTGCTTCCTACTCAGTCCAGCCAGTTAAGTCCAGAACACCAATCTCAGCCTCTGCGATATCAATCATGTATTTCAAACATACTGGGTTTACATACCAACCAGACAGACCACATCGTACCATTAAATGGAAAATAACATTTGTACAAGATCTAGCCAAAAGTGGCTGTGAGTATGGGAGTTAGTGATTAATAGACAAGGCATAATTCAAGAATGGTAAATCGTATAATAATAGTCTGTGGGTCAAAGTATAGCTTATGATAAGGGGGACATGAACACGAATAGTTTAGTTATTTACCAATTGTACGATAAAAGTATACCTATTGTATTGGTCCATAAATGGATCCCAAAAGTTACCATTCATTATTCACATCGGGATATGACAAGGTCCTAAAAGTTAGACATATAACTTTTTATGTAACTGTCAAAAGGTGTGCTTTGTTTGGTTAAGGTTTATTGCCATTCAGATTTCACTACTGGACTTCTAAAGACGGTGGATGGAGATGTCCTATTAACCAATCAGTGTCTTGTTCTGGTGACAAGTTATGGACTACTTCCGTTGCGTTTGTAACCATGGTGTACATTGCTTCGGTCTGTTTGCAACAACTTAGGTTGGTCAGTTAAGAGTCAGCCCCAAATTTCTTAGTAATATCAAAACATTATACCTCGAAAATTTGTTTACTTCCTTAATTTGTGAAATTTTTATGTATCGTATAGTCTTATATTGGATTTTAGAAACTTTGTGTTTGAAAAAAACCTCGCTCTGCAACTAAATAAGGACCTATTCAAATTCTTATCTGGTTTCTTCTGTCGATACAACGACGGGTATCTACTGGCGAAAATTGGTGGGCTCAGTTTCAAACATATAAATTAATTTCCGTTCTACTTATTTTTTTCGTCATAAAAGTGTACCTGTAATCTTGAGGGAACTGGTGCTCCCTGGCGGATTCGATCTCGTGTCACCCAGCTTCACAGTCAGAGACGTTACCACTGAGCTATCCGAGCCGTGACTAACCTCCTGTAGGACTGAGATGTAATTACAATTGATTGATCACTGGGTGGTGATCAATGTCATGCTTGTCTTGTCCTTATTAGTACAGATCGAATGCTATTGATCATGTTGCAATGTGGCCACCAGTCTAAGTGACTCGACGCTGCGGGCACTATGTATAGAGATTTAGATGGTGGTTGGAGGTAGTCAACAGGAAACCCTGGACCCGGGTTTCGTGCTATTTGACACTCGTCAACCTCCCCCCTTATCCTTGTTCTCTGTAGCACCGTCATGCGTCCATTCCTATAATTGTCCATCATGACGTTGACACTTAAATAGCCGATCAGAGTGACTAGATATTTCTATCAGCACTTCTCCAAAAGGAATTTAAGCCACTTATAAGTCTGATTTTTATCGTCTGCGCTGCTACCATTAGTGAGCATGCAGCGAAGGAAGATGTTGAATATAATCTTCTGCCTCTCTTTGAAGGATACTTTTATGGATTTAAAGAAGGAGGTTCCTAAAACTTTAAGCGCGTATTTTTCGTTTCTTTGGATAGCAATAAAATAACTATCTGTGTGCGTGAAATAGTTTCGTATTCGTGGCCAGAATACTATAAAAGACCTCCTAAAGCCGGTCTTTTCCGCTCAGATTGTGTCCAATAGGCGTCATTCGTCCCAAGCCTTCAGATTGCATATTCTAATTTTCACCGATTTTCAAATAATTCTTCCGATATTCCACACTGTTCGAATACTCTATGTCTCTTTTTATTGCCTCCCTGAATGCCAAGAGAGAAGTCGTCCTTATGACTTTTAGTACAGTGTGTCTTAACCCTCCCATATGAAGTTCCCCACCCAATCCTCCTTTCTTACCTGGACCATGGACATACAGTAACCTCAACAACACCCCCAGAAGTTGAAAAGTTGCCGATTTTCGAGTTATATTACTAAAGGAATTTTGTCAGCGAATGTCAATACATTCAACTCCAGCACACACCACATATGACTCATGCTGCATTTCAGTGTAGTAGTACTGTCTTGACGTTTGTATTGTAGATTGTGACTTTGATACTGGTTCACAAACAGCTGTTTTGAGTTGCATATGTGTTGTATTTGTGAAAGATTCCACCTCTTCGAAGTGTGATTGTGTTGGTGTTCTCCGCGTTGTAGTTGATGTCGTTAACTACGTCCACTACAGAGGATGCTGCTACATTGTTTGCCTTAACCTGCATTTGTTCGCGTGTATGAAAAAGAAAAACCGGGTCATCCTCAGAGTTCAAATCATCTAGTTGCACCCAATCTGTCCACTGCATTCCATGCTTCCCTCAGATGTGGGTTTTTTTCATAATCCAGTCAACCACCAGACGATAAAGTAAGGGGGAGAGTAAGCAGTATTGTCTGACTCGAGTCCTTACTTGGAATGCGACTGTTCATCGTATGAATTCGGGATAATGTTGACGATCTTCTCTGGCACACCATAGTGTCGAAGAGGATTCCATGAGGTCTCGATAAAGAAGCAAATGATAAGTATTTAATTTAAAATCAAGAGACCAATGAAATATAAAACAGGAAGGGTCGAGAATGAAAACTCCGTATTTAAAAGTGGAGCGACAAGTTACATCACAAAAGTGTGTAGCTGAAGGGATTTCCATACACACTCACAGAAAATTTTCAGAATCTCACAACAGGTGCATTCCACAGCAGTCTGTGGTGCCTTAATGCAGGTCCCTACAGCTAATTGTAGTCAATAAAACTAGGGAAATTATTATCAAACCCTACAAATATATTGTTATTGTTACAAGTACTATATTACTGCCTTATCTTCACATAAATTAAGCAAAGGTCAATTTTTGTAACAGTTCTGTCTGAAGTTACCACTTTTTGTATAATTACCAAATAGTGAAACTATTATATTCTTGCACTTCCCTACTTGTGAGCTTTCGGTGAGACAGAAATCGTTACTTTTTTATTTTTCCCAAATTATTGATAATTTACAACAGGCCTGTCATTCAGGCCTCTCCCACTTACGGCGCAGTTGTACCTATATCATAATTTGGCTATGGTTCAAGAGCTATGTGCGTGACTAGCAACTCAATAAAATCTATCTCATTCACATGCATGAAAATTAGTAAGGCTATAAATACCCTTAAGCTTTCGAAAGGTCATGGAGTAGACGGGATTTCATCATTTCTCTACAAATATGGTGGTCCAGATATTCCACTTCTTCTTCTCAAGCTGTTTACTCTCTCTATGGAAACCGGTTCTTACCCCTATTGTTGGAAAACCGCGTACATCATACCACGTTACAAATTTGGAGATAAGACTGACATGAACAATTACCGGCCAATAAATATTACTCCAGTTATTTCT
The DNA here is from genome assembly GCA_944470205.2 of Schistosoma margrebowiei. NCBI lineage: Eukaryota > Metazoa > Platyhelminthes > Trematoda > Strigeidida > Schistosomatidae > Schistosoma > Schistosoma margrebowiei. Next base: position 39,384,863 of record OX104026.1, on the reverse strand, counting down.
AGGATTATGGAAAAAATTATCAGTGATGAACTTTCCAACTATTTACTTGCTGGAAAATTTATCAATGATACTCAACATGGATTTCTTAAAAATCGTTCTTGCATGACATGTCATTTTGACTTCTTTAATTTAGTTTATTCTCTACGTAGCCAGGGTTATCTAGTCTTAGTGCTATATCTGGACATTTCTAAAGCCTTTGACATGGTTAGCCACCAACTTCTTATAGGTAAGCTCGCATCTTATGGGGTTCAAAATCCTTTGCTTGCTTGGCTTGATTCCTTTCTCAGCAATCGATACCAAATAGTCAAAATTAACTCTTCATTGTCTAACGCTGTCCCTGTTAGAAGTGGAGTAATACAAGGTAGTGTCTTAGGTCCTTTGCTCTTTTTACTGTATATTAATGATATTTGTGAAAGTTTTTGTGTCGGTAAGCCCCTTCTATATGCAGATGATCTTAAAGTAGTATATTCATTTTCTCCACATGACCTGAAAAATATACGAAATTGCGTCAACATGGAGCTTAACAAGGTAACACAGTGGTGCTTGAAATGGCAACTGAAGCTTAATACGGCTAAATGTGGATGGATATGCTTCGGCGATACATCGCTCAACCTAGACGTTACCATAAATGGAGTAGTGTTATCTAAGTTACATACAGTAGTAGACTTAGGACTTAGATACTCCCAAGACCTGTCGTTTACAGAACATATATTAAAACAGACCTCTAAATCTCAACGTCTAATAGGTTACATAACTCGAAATCTTTACAACACTGAGTCACGTATTCTAATGTACAAAGTTTGTGCTCGACCTCTTCTGGAATACTGCACGTTTATTCTTAGCAGTGCTCTCATAAAGGATAAATTAAGGCTGGAATCAGTACAGAGACGATTTACACTTCGTATTCTTGGAGCTGATTGTACCTTAACTTATAATTCTAGATGTAATAAACTTGGGCTAGACCCTTTATGGAGGAGGAGACTCAAACTAAATCTTATTTTTTTCTTCAAACTACTTCATAAACTATCATTTACATCCGATCACGCGATTCAATATGCAGAAACCTCTCATTATAACATACGTAATTCCTTGGCACTAGTGAAACAAACTCATTCTAAATCATCTCATTATATGAATTACTTCACCTGTAAATTCTCTAGACTCTGGAATAACCTACCACAACCTATCCGCACGATAAAATCGCTCCCATTATTTGTTCGCTGCATCGATGCATACTGTTCTTCTGAAAATGCATTGAATGGTCTAGCGCCTTTAAGTGTATCTCATTCCACAAGTGATATTTTAGGAACCTTAAATGTTTAGCCATCTTTATTACTGAATCCCCTTAGTAAAACCACCCACTTGTTGTCAATATGTCAACACTGCCATTAGCAACTTTAACTAATTTGAATAACACAAACAGTATATCACTGTGTCACATGACACACGCATTTAGGTAGACCTGATTCATATATTTTGGTAATTACTTTTTTGTTGTTCCGTGCTCTCTGTTTTCGTTTTTATTTCTCTAGTTGTAGATAATTATCATTAATTCGATCTGGCACACGAATTGACCATAATTACACCGTTCATAAATCAACGGGCTGTCCATTTAAGAAATATTAAAAAATCCCGGATAATGCTTTGGATCGCTGTAATACTTGTACTACTTAAACAACCAGTGAACTAATACACTTAAAACTTTCTTTTATCATATGTTTGTTTTCTGCACGTTTAACGTTATTACTTATATCAAATTGATCATGCCTGTAAACTGGCGTGAATTCTGTAATTATTATTTTTCAGAATATAAATTTATTATTATTATTAATTTCAAAATTCCGTTGATGTGTGATCGGGATTTTGCTCTATATTAATGTACGGGTGATTCATAAATTCGTTTTCAAATAAGTGTTATATGTATAGACACTTTAACGGTCCGGGAATATTATAAATAATAATTATTCTGAAGTATTATGGCACATATTTAAAAATTTGGCCAGTGGAGCACTTCAGAGATTCAGTAAAGAGGAAAAAGTACATCGCTTCTTCTGAATAGAGCATTAACTGAATATCATGCAGTTTGTAATAATATTGCACACTACTTATATGGTTGACGCTAGTAAATGCCCCTGTTAACACCACATACAGTTAACGATTTCAAGGATTTTCCAATCAAACAGCAAATAAAAACACTGATCTTGACAGAAATCATTCTAGTCAAAAAAATAAACATCTAAACATTTGTAGTGTGGCGTCGAGTCACGTTTGACTATGATCACCACTACAAGAAGATTGCGTACCAGAACAGGCTAAACCTCCGAGTAAACCAGAAATCAGAAGGCAATTGAAGGTTGTAGCAAATATATTTGTTGGTAATCTCGCGGTATCGAAATTTACCGAAATCGTGCCAAAGGAGTACAAGTGGAACTACTGAGCAAACGTAAGTTCATGCAAGGTCACGAGCAACGGAAGAATGTACGTAATTTGGTATCGTTGAAAAAAGCAAGTACTGTGAAACAATCCCTGGTACAATTGGTTATAATAATAATAATTGTTTCCATTACACCAATCGCGTTTTCTTGATAAAAGTAGGTCACTACACATTAGAACTGAAACTAACAAGGTGTCTTTATACTGTGATGAAACAAAAGATTCATAGTTAAAAACGTAACTACCAATATGATTCGTTTCATTTGTTGACGAAGTGAGTTTTTCATTTGAATTACGTTTGTTGCGTTTAGTTATTTAAGGATTATCAAGACTATCTAATGGAAAACTATGAAACAAATAAGCATTAATTTTAACACTACTATTAGGAAAGGATAGTTACACGCCAAGTAATTCGTGGTTGACTTATATTTGTTGGTGATTAATTGAGAAGATAAAATCGTGGGAAAAATACTGCATAGAATACAAATTACTTTTAAAACTATACTTATGTGCATGTAATTTCATCAAGTTGTAAAAGCAACGAAGGATCAAACCATAAATCATTTAACTCATTATAAACCATTCTTATAAAATCTGTCTTTTTTTATTACTGGTACATCCTTGTAGGCAGTGAGTTTTGTTTGATTTAAGAACTTAAAATCCTTGTTTTAACGTAGCCGTAAGTTTCAGATTACAAATGGCCATCATTTTAAAGGTTACTAATAAATCTTCCGTAATCTGTTATAAAGAACAACGTTGACATGTTCAACAACTAAACATTCAACCATTTCAATTCTCATTGTTATATCTTTTGAGCTGAATGAACTAATCGTGAAAATGTCATTGTCATTCTCATTAACTTCATCAGAGCACAGTCTGATCCTAAAGATGTAAACGTACGTTATTCGGTTGTAAAATATACGTAAACGTGTACAGGTACACAAGATCCCAATGCACTTAAAATGTAGGAAGAAATATAAATATATTTGTGCCAGTAATTTGAATTTACAAACTTGTAGCCTGGATACTTAAAACAATGGTTTCCAGTACTTTACAAACATAACCATACACCGAAATTTTCAGAAAGTGACCGCTGAATCTTAAGGTACCAAGTATTAACTAGACAAGATATAATTATCTTGAAAAATACGAAATGTCGTAATATTTCTTCAATGATATAACTGAGATTGAAACGTTATTTTCATAAACATCTTACTGTTTGAGTAATAAAGAATATACCATGCAAATGATCTAAATTTGTTTGGTGCAATTATAAACTGATTAGTGTAAGAATTAACTGGTCGGAATACAGTAAAATAGGACCCAACCACCAGTTAATATGAATAATAAATTTATATGCTTCATATGGTTTTTGTTTAGCACTCTGATCAACAATATTTGGAATACAATCATCAAAAAAAGAAAATTATTGCTACCCGATAAGAACAAACTTGTAACGCTACACAACAGTTGATGTTAATCAATTTAGATGCTTGAAGCTTTGGAAAAAATAAAATGCATAATAATATTTTAAGACCCTTTAGAATATCGCATATCCAAATGATTCTAACCAGGAAAAGCAATTGAGCGAAAATGAAGTATCAATATATCTTATGCTAGTTCAAGTAACACATCTCTTCCCAAATCTCCACCAGTATTGAACGCACAAGACTTACTACAAAACTATTCCAATGAGTAATATGTAAGAATTAATTGAATGTAAGACTCGCTAATCAAAAACTAACCAATTTCATACATTTACAGTTTAATTACGACTTTTTTTTAAAAAAAATAACAATATACTGCTGATTTAGCAATGACAATCTACACCATGATAGGATATAAATTAACCAAGTTGTGCCAATTCAGTGAATTGACATTAAAACACTGAGTAAATGTTTTTCTTAAGTCTTCCGTTTTCTTTTTTGTCGAAAAAGAGATTTTGTTTAAAATAAAAAAAAGCAAACAAACATACAACTCTAAGTGACAAAAATAACAATGATTATCAAAAAATCAAACATACACCAACAACAAGATCATCTTATCAGTATAGGGTTGTGAAGATTGTTGAGTTTTAATTGAGATCATGAACCATTCAATGTTAGACTACCGTTGATTGGTTCATGACCTCAATTAAAATAAAATCATCTTCTTACCGGATCGTTTTTTGCTCAAAATAAAAACGATGCGGGCTGTAGATTAGAAAAAATAATCAAACAGAAAAAATATATAAATGGAATAGGAAAATTGCAGTAATCAAGTATTTGTTTATTAATCAATGAAAACAAATTTTCCTTGTCAGTTCTATTATTATCTCAATTTTGAATTGTTTAAACTAACTGTAAAATGTCCAGAACCGACTCGAAAATTCTCTTCAAATTTATAACCATTTCTTGAAAGATACTGTATAACAGCTGGTCTTAACACTGGGGCTATTGATACTAAGTCACTTTCATTGCCAGCTGCTCGACCAGTTATTACGGTGAAATATTTCAATGATTTTAATCGATTTAATTTATCTTTTAAATAAGTTAAACGTTGTTGTAATACATGTAATGCGCATGATTTATTTAATCCATGTAAATCAAGATAAGCAAATGCTAAACAAGCTGAATGAATTGGTTTCCCTCCATTGGTCAATAATTCATCTTCATATAATGATGATCTTGTATCAACAAGATATTCAGCTTTTTGTAATTCTAAATAATGCAATTGACTTTGTAATGAACGTATCTAAAACAAATGTGTAAAAACGAACGACAATTTAAAAGATAATCAACAAGTACCGAACAGAGATTTTATTTAACTTTAAAAATAATCATCAGTAGGCACTTACACAACTGCTTTATTACGAGTGAATCCAAGACCTTGATTAGTCCAAGTTCAGTGATTCGTGTTTTTAAAATCATTTAGTTTGTGATATAAAATTAACATGTACTAAAAAGTTACAATGGTCATGAAGAGACCCGAATCCCACCAGTCCCGACCCTTTGTGATGTTCAGCCCTTCCTCCTCCGGTATCCAATGTTTCTTCAGTGTATCCAGTTCTCAAAATAATAAAATTATTATGCTAGGCTTATTCTGTAAACAGTTCCGTATTGTTTTATAGCTTATACAGCAAGTGATTATGGATTTGCTATATACACGTTCCAGTTGTTTAAGTGATACACTGATAAAATATGCTCAACTAGTGATGGGAACTAGATAGAACTACTGACATAAGTTCACATTGCACTCCTAATAACTGGATATGAATATACAATACAGTTATTCATCAAATAATGTTTCTATACCTAGTAAAATAAGACAATTAAGCAAAGAATATTTCTCCTTGACTTTTTTCTCAAATCTGCTGCTCGATGTAAAATTTAGCATTTTCCCTTCATCCATTGAGTGGATACTGCACCTAAGAGCACAAATTTTATTGAGAATTTCATTTTAAGCTCTAACTTCCACAACATTTGGTTTTTAAATCCAGAAAAGTGGGAAGCACCGCGGTAAGGTATTCACAGAAGACATATGTAAATAGCTTTAGATGAGTGAAATGGAATTCTCAATGAAAATTATACTCTCACATGCGGCGCTGACCCACTAAGTAAATGGAAAAATTTTCGAACATACTAGTTATCGTACTTTTACTAAACACAGAAAGGATGGTTATCCTCACATAAACTTGTAAACAAAATATTAAACACAAAACTAAACATGATTACAAATTACTTAAAATAAACATGATTATAGGACCTAATTATTAGGTTCAACTGTCACCGGTCGCATTATTTATTTCAGATTATACTTTCTTCCAAACTGTATATTAAGAGATACTCGTAAAAAGGCCATGTGTGGCCGTCCTTAGACAATCATCTCTTGGGCTCTACTATAGTCAGGCTCCTAGGTCTCCAAGACCTCTTATCAATCCAGTTTCGTTTCCGTATACCTTAAGACGTACTTCCTCATGTTGTGAGCAACCATGAAGCGACAGCTCCTCACACACAAACTTTATCTACCGATATCAATTATAATGCTTATAGGATTACAAGGTGCTTTTTCATTTAAAAGTCAAGTATACAGTGATGTACAAATTATCAACGTTGGAGGCGAATCACACTTGTTATAAGTTAGTTAAGAAGTATATCTTTATTATTTTACAAAATAAAATCTTAATCTTTGATATTTTTTCGGCGATCATTAAAGACTGTTGGATTATCTAAACAACACCGAATAATCTATTCTCAAACTACGTATGAAAGCAAATCAATTTCATCTTTTAATCAATAATAGACAATCTCCTCAATTAGTTTCTACACCTCATGACTTCAAAATCCAGACGGTAACGATGCATTAAGGAACACGCTTGGTCGTTGACTATTACAATACGTAATAGAATGATCAATTTCTAATTAATGAAATATAATGAACACTAAAACCAAGGAAAAAAACCCACAGAAACAAACAAACAAATGAAACACAAACCTCAGTTATTTGGAATTGTTTAATTCGATTATCGTTAGCATATGAAAGATCATTCTTCATACGACCTATCCTTTGTCGAATACCAGATATCTTTTGGTTAATTAAATTTAACCAATCAGTATTATGAATACTGCTATTGCTAATATCAGTTACATAACATTGATTAGATGAAACTGGTGAAGCTCTACTATCATCATCGTCGACATTTTCAGTGTATTTATTTACAGTTTCCACGAGAAATGGATTTAACGAGTGAGTTACAAAACCTTGTTTTATGAGATAATCCGAAAGATTTTGCTCGTTTAAACTACATTTAGTTAAAAAAAAGTACACGAAAAAGAAGAAGAAAAACAACATATTTAACATGAAATTACAAAATAGTACAACATAATTACGTAGAGCAATAATAGTGATCACGATAATTTTTTAATTCAACATCACATGAAACAAATTGTTCACACCAATCGTGAACAGCATTGCAACAAATTCCTGTCTTACACCAATATATGCGGTATAAATATGATAAATGGATGAGCTTAAAACAACCGGGATTAATTTCCGGCCAACTTTTGGTCAATCAGAAATCGATAATTTATGGGAAAACAATGATAAAACGGATGGTTTAAAGTATTTCCTTCTCGCTCAAGTATACTAGATTGTATGAATGACTGTTATTGAAATATATATTCTGCCAATAACTCGCATTAGTGAATAATAGAATTAAATAAATCAAACACGAGAATTTATTTTTGAATATGTATATTTCATACAATCATTGATCCAAGCAGACGATCAAAGGAACGAAGCGAAACGAGATGATGCGCGGTGGAGAAGGCATGTAAGTCAACTCGATTTAATCAAGCGTTGACCGATATTTATGGCCGAACAAAAATAAGTTACAAGCGTGTAATGAGTAAGATAAGAAATGTACACACTCATATAAAAACAGTCAAGGTTGATAAGTTAATAATTGACAAAGTGAAAACGTGACTCAAGAAGAATGAATACATGATGGTTGGAGGTAGTCAACAGGAAACCCTGAGCCCGGGTTTCGTGTTATTCGGCACTCGTCAGCAAGGTGTACCTTTAATCTTGAGGGAGCTGGCGCTTCCTGACGGATTCGATCCCGTGTCACCCAGCTTCATAGTCAGAGATGTTACCACTTGGCTAACCGGACCTAGACTGACATCCTGTAGGACTGAGATGTATTCATAATTGATTGATCACTGGGTGGTGATCAATGACATGTACGTCAGGTCCTTCTTAGTGCAGATGGAATGATATCGACCAAGTTGCAATGCGACCACTAGTCTGGGTAACTCAAAACCCGGGTCCAGGGTTTCCTGTTGACTATATCCAATCATCATCTTATCTGAACATAGTGTACGCAATGTCGAGTCACCTAGACTGGTGGCCACATTGCAACTCGATCGATAGCATTCGATCTGCACTAAGAAGGACCTTACACGTGTGACATTGATCACCAACCAGTGATCAATCAATTGTGAAAAATGAATAGATTGGCTTGTCCAGAAGCTAGAATATGTTACGTTGATACGATAATAAGGTTAGTAACGTTATAACAGATTCAGGATTCATGACCCGGAAGAGAAACCAGATTAGCACTAGATAGTACTTTCATTTGACACAATTACAGGCATTCACACTCAGTGAGTTCGGAATAGAAATCAATAGCACGAAAGGAAATCACGTACTTAGTAGTCAGTACGCTGTGCCTGTTTGTCCAGGCTCAATGACTAATTATATTTTAGTTTCACTACCACACACGACCTTCCCCTCTAAGGTTGTAAACAGCCCTGTCCCATATCCGTTTGAAAAGATTGATCAGAATTATGACTTGCCATTGCATGCATATACCTCCCCCCCATGAAACAATGTAGGGACCTTATGTTGCAATGTTATAAATAATTTAACGTTCCCAATCTGCATTATCTCATAGCTTAAGTTTTGATTGTATGTATTTAGGCATACAAATTGACATGTGATTTTGACTTGCATAAAAAATATGCTACATGTTCCATTCATCGCCTTTCACGTGGAAAAAAAACATAAGGCCATTGTTCCAGTTATAACATGAATATGCACTTTCAGCATTGATATATGTGACTAACACATGTGATACACATACAAGACAATCATACGGAACATATGCATTTGCCTCATACTTATTATAAGGACTCATTTTAGATTTTCTCCCTGAGCAAATTGGTTCTCTCATTGCTTCAGACAAACTTCCCGTGCCCTCTGATCCATCATTCCACTGATTGGGGATTCTACCGAACATAGATTGTGAGAATACCCGAAATCTGATAAAATAACATGAGGAATGTGACTAGAATTCAACTAATTTGGGACATATTTATCACATTCATTAGGGATATCACTAGGAGTAAATTCGTTTTGAAGACAAATGACATCTGATGGGACACTAGCAGAACTGTAATCAGATTTTAACGCATTTATAACTTGTTCCTCACATTTAATGAAGATTTCACCAGAAATAAAAGAATCATTAGGACAAACCATATCTGACAAAAAGGCATCAGAGTTCTCGTCAGGATTTGATGCACTCGACAAATCCTCCACATATTTATAAACAATTCCATTCGAAATACATGAATCAATAAGACAATCCATATCTGGTAAAGTAATATCGTAAATCTAATAGGAATTTGATTTATTTGAAACATTATTCCCACAACAATTCAGGACTTCACTCGATATAGTTAAATAATCACTAGACTGGTCGGAATCTAACATCGAAACATTTGGATCTTGCCCAGTGTTAACATTATTAAGGACAGTTTTCTCTATTATACTGACAGTTTCCATTTGAGCTTGCACAAATTGATCTAGTATTACTTCGAAAGTCTCTATTTTCGATTAGTAAGATATATCCGACTACAAAAGTAGGTACGTAGGTTCATTTAAACAAACCGTTCCGTCGCCAATTTATATCCTATGGCTCATTAAATATGACGTCATAAAATCGCCAATCAGAACACCGACATATATGATCTTGTCCCTGTACTAAACCAGTAATGCGTTAACCAAAACGAGCAGCCTTGAGTCAACTCTCAGGACTAATCGATTCCCTATGTGGTAACTTCTTGCCTAACCTAGCCCGTTCGGTTCATAACACAAACAAAAACATCCGTTGTATGAATCCTATATTTCAGACATACATGATTTATATACAAGCAGGCCTGACAGCATCATACCATGAAATGAAGTATAATAATTATAGAGGATCATGCCCAAAGTGGTTGTGAGTATAGGAAACTGTAATTAACGGAGTGGGAATAAATTAAGAGTGGTAAACCATATAGCGGTAGCCAACAAGTCGAATGAAAACTTATGAGGAAAGGAATATAAACATATATGATCTATTTACTTAATTATATGATAAGAATATATATATATGGTGATAATTTCTAAATAATTCCTGGAAGTTAACACTCATTCTACGTTAGGACATAACACAGATTTTAACTCAGTTAACGAATCTATTGGCGTTTTTTAAAGGATACTTTACTTGAAAACTGAACAAGCAACAATATGTAAATTCGTTCATGTAAATACAGATTGCCCGTCTTCTCTAACTTCTAAAATGACCTACATAGTTTTTTAAAAAGTCTCTACATTGTTATTGGTTAGGGTTAGGATTAAGAATTAGGGATTAAAGGTTATGGTTTTCATCATGAACTGACATCAGCTAAGATGAGGAAATTCGCTATGGTCAAATCTACTGTAAGATCTGAATATTCTGAATTAAATCTCATGTACAATTGTTAATACATGCTGTTAAACGAGTCATCTCAAACTGAACTGAAACAAGGTGTTCAATTTTTTGATTGAGATAATGAACCGATTGATGTTAGACCACCATTGAAAACCTGGAAGCACTGGTCGACCGTTTCGTCCTATTGTGGGGCTCCTCAGCGGTGCGCATTCACGATCCCGCTCGCGGGATTCGAACCCATGGCTGTCCAGTACTTCCAGGTTTTCAATGGTGGTCTAACATCAATCGGTTCATTATCTCAATCAAAAAATTGAACACCTTGTTTCAGTTCAGTTTGAGATGACTCGTTTAACAGCATGCATTAACAATTGTACATGAGATTTAATTCAGAATATTCAGATCTTACAGTAGATACGATAAACTTGGATGCCAATAAGTTTTAATGTTCACATGGTCTTCATTTTTCGAACGTAATCAAATTTGTGGTGTAGCACAATCCTTATCCAATATTGTAGTTAATTTACTCATATGTTCTCGCCTCTGAGTCCAAAGAGGAAACTTTTTCAAAGCCATACAGAAGTGAAAAACAAACAGGGTATGGGTAGTTTATTTCAAGCAAACCAATTATTAACCTCACCAAGGCAACGAACACTGAAATATCTATGTTTGAATCACTCTGCTATTATAGATAGTGACGACATTGACTAGTTGTGTGAAGAGAACGGTACGAAGCGACAACTAATTAGTTGAAAAGGAAATCCCGAATATCGCCAAGCCACTGCTTTACAAATTCTCGAGCTAGATCACGATCACGATGGGATAATCCAAATCATATTGTTCTCAACAGCTGCTACTAATCATGGATATTTTTAACTCCAGATATACCACTTAAATAACTCGACAGAAATGCACACATGTATACGCATGCATAATAGAGTGTATGAGGTTTCCTTCAGCTCCCAGGTACATCATGCCGATCAATGGTAACCAATACTCAGAATCTTCAAAATTTCATGCAATTAGTTCACTTTTAACAAACATAGGGATAATAAATGTAAATAACTTGAAATGAAGATGTATTCATCATCTATTGTGTTCTACCAGACCTTTCACATACACCGATATCCTCTTTAAACGAAGCATTTTACAAATATAACGGATCTGTTTTGAAACATGAGTAAAGTAAACCAGATTGTTAGTATGCAGAAAGAGATGATGAAGTGATCATTATAACTGCTTCTAATAATCATAGCTCATGGAAGACTTCATATTATCTAGTCTCTGTTAGCGAAATTTCTAAGCGAATTTCTTCCCAGGAATAAAAACTGCAATAAAATTTCGCTTTTACTGATTCATCCATATGATCTTTTCTGTTTTCTGATTGTTATTTATTATTTTCGGTTCGTGTTATATTTACCTTGAGATAGGGTTCAGTACGGGTCCTCTGTGATTGTTAATTACGAAATGATTGAGCTTATTTTAATACAAACGAATTTTATATGGCGGAATTGATAGAACAACAACTGAAAAACAACAGCACTTCAATGCTAATATTTCAACCAACAAGAATTTCAGGATAGCTTTATACGTCGGACAAACGTCAAAAGTTGAAATGGAACAACTTTGCTCAGTTCGTAATATCTTTTGACCTTGAGAAACGATAGAAATGGCGAATTCAAAGGGGAAACAGCTAATCAGATTTCAGCAGATATCAGATATCACCGAAGTTATCTTTTAACGAAAGAACTAACTTGTAATAACGAAAATCTAGATAATCTGAATTCTCCTTAACAGTCTTCTAATTTTCTTGTGTTCTAAATTCCTGTCTTGTTGTCATTTACACAGAGTTGTTCTTTAATTTGGACTTCGTTGAGTATAAAGTTTATTGCACTCCTGTCTTCTTCTTCTTCTTCTTCTTCTTCTTCTTCTTCTTCTTCTTCTTCTCCTTGGGATTCATCGTCAGGACAATTTTTAAAGCGTTGTATGCATCAGTGACCGTACTATCGAGTACACATTAAGAGAATCTACATTGTTCATCATTCAAAATCACCGGTGGCCCAACTGATATGAAACACAAAAATATATTAAATAATAATAATAATTACTTACTCAAATCGAATGAAAAGATTTTCCAAATAATTTATATCAATTCCAGGAAACTGTGCTTTCAAACGACTCAAACAAAGTTGATTGGCCAATGTTAGAAGACGCTAAAAAAGAGACTTTATTTAATAAACGGAGAAACAAAGCAACTGAACACTATTTAACTGAGAAAAAAAAGTTAAATAAAATGATAGTAAACAGAAAATTACGTCGTGAAAATCTTGTTGTATAGGGTTATCATAAGTAGAATATTTTACATTTCAATAATACACTCCTCCACGATCCTCTTTGAACTATAATTGACAATTATTTAAACAAGGTATTAATCAATAAAACAGACTTTTAGTGTGATTTTGTTTTTTGAAATTTTGTATAGCTTACCTACCTAAGTGTGATTCTCTTCGTAAAGCATAGCATGCCTACTGAGAACCTTCAAGTAACTTTGTCCCAGGCTCTTCTTTCCTGTTGTTACCAAGTACTATCTATGATTGTGATGTTTGTCCATAATTTCCGGTGTCATGTGTTCCTTAATTTGCATATTTTTCTTTGACCTTAAAGATTTCAAGTTAAGACTTGTCTTGTGATGGAATTTAACGAAACCTTATATACGTTTTGATAATATCGATTTCTGCCATTTACCTGGAATAGTTCAAGTTAGCCGAGCGAAAATTTGGAATTATTTAATATCAGAAGGGAATTGTGGAGATTTTAGAAATTTCACAGATTGAAATCATGAGTCAGTCATCTGCTCACTAGAACTCCTGGAGTTCTAGTGAGAAGCCGTTACCATTGGAGTTCAACCAGGTCTGTTGTGAAATATTAGCTCACTGAAGACAATGGTACACGGTGGCGCAACTTCGTGGATTGGTTGAAGTTAGACATTAACACCGATGGATGCCGGCTAAGTGGTCTAATGGTTAAGTGCTCGCGCGCGAGACCAGTAGGTCCTGGGTTCGAATCCCGCGTGGTGCGGGATCATGGATGCGCACTGCTGAGGGGTCCCACGATAGGACGAAACGGCCGTCCAGTGCTTCCAGGTTTTCCATGGTGGTCTAGCTTCAACTGACTCATGATTTCAATCTGTGAAATTATTTAATACTCTATCATTGAGATTATTTCAAATATAATATTTACGTATAAAATGTCATTATACTTGGAGCTCCAGGTTTCCCAGACCTTGGAAGGGTTCTTCTAGAGGTACCTGAAAAGGTACCACCTGAGAGTGTGACCGCAGTGCCTAAGGGACAACTGCTTGAGCTCGGTCACACATGACCTTTTTGTGGGTAATTTTCATGTTAGCTCCGTACTTGTTGGGACCTTACCGCCGGAGATATCCATGGGATAAAGCGGGGTGTGCATTTTTAGAGTCAACCATTTCTAACCTCACCCTTGCTTTGTGGGAAGGCAGCATCGCTGTTATGCTGGTTTTCTGAAGGAAACACCTTACTACCGTCACACCACAGTTGTTTTGCTTTAACTACTTGGCCTGACCATCTTAAATTCATGTTATTCATTTGGTGACTAAATATTATTATTATATATTATATTGATGACTATTATTCATCCAACGGAGGAAACCAAATTGCCCTATGAACTTGTGAACATCATTGATGTATAAATAAAAAATGTTCTTATATCATCTTTAAAAAGGCCTTGAGTTATCTTTTTATTGATATTACGGACTGAATTTTCATTGGTCTTTGTCAATACATATGCATCCTGTCCGGGTGGTCCCAATGTAAATGTATGTGGATCCGACTGACTAGTCCAAAGTAAAATGAAATGCGCGCCTCGGATTTCAATGCTAGCCACAATCTATCTATTCTAAACAAGTGCTTTTATTAGTTTTGGATTTAATGTTATTCTGAATTTGAAATACTTTGATAGTGCTACAATGATATGTAGGTGTGAAATGTACTATCATTCAAAATCGTAAGCAAGTAGTGATAAATAAATTGCATACCTACCATTTCTAAAAAAAATGATGTCACACATAATAGATCTAAGTTATGGAGTGAAATCCAACCATCTCTCTAGTTTTATTTAAATATGAGTAGACTAAATTTATGAGTTTTCTTCTTTTCTGCTCTTTTCGTTGTTAATCAGAACATCAACACTGAGTTAAGTATACTCTCAATTGATAAGTCCAAAATGGGAAGAAGCATACGACTAGCAATAATCCCGACATTTATACAACTCACTTTTCTATATTTATCATTATTTGTAGAGAAATTTTTAGGGGGAAAATGTTTCAAACCGGTGATATTGTAAAACGAGAAAGATTCATAGTTTGAGAGGAAGTGGATAAAGTCTATAACAGTGTTATATTTTATAATCTATTCATACAAAATCATCCGCACTTACTCAGGAAAGTCGAGCTGATGACCTTGTATCAATCCAATCAGACAGTCAGTCATAGTCAGCTCAGAATCTGGCACATTTTGTAGATCGGTTCAAGTCATCACAGTACATCATATCAGTAAAGCGAAATGAAATTATCAAAACGAATACCGGAATAGTAGAAGTAGTAACACTATTAATGACAGTAGGAAATATTAGAGACAAACAATATGATTTAAAAAGAAATAATGAATCCATCGAATCAAAAAGTATGGAATAATTTCAGAACTCAAGATCTAAGAGAATGACGTTGTATATGTAAATAAATCATTAAGATGGAATAAACCAACATCATACCACAACCGTACAATATTAACATTTTCTTATATATTTCTACTTTCTTTCAACTACCCTTTATCACTAACATGTGCATCTGATTAAGCTGAATGTTATATATATTAAACGAAATAATTATAAAGAATCATATTATTTTCACTGGTGTTTATTGGAATCCATTTTAAAAAGATACACATGAAAAGAAAAGGTTAATGTTCACTTAAAACATAACTATCTACCTATCTATGTTGCCTAACTAACTATCCCATACAAAAAACTCATGTGAAACAACAATAACAATAATAATAAAAGTCATAGATGGATAATGTTAATGTTTGATGATAAACATTAGAAGGATAATATAGAATAAATATGATCTATGAAAGAATTTATCAATAGACAAGATTATACATAGATAGAAAGTGGAAATAATAATTACAGTGGGAGTAGTAGTAGTAGTAATAATAAGAAGTAGGGGAGAAATAATAAGTATTTTTCTTTACATGAAATAATATGGACCAGAATAAATAATCCTAATATGGAATTATGATTACCAATATTCAATTATAATATGAGTTTAATCACTAATTCAACTCTATGCATTAAAAACTCGTTTCTACCTTTGACTAGATAAATAGAATGAATAGGAATTATCCACTAGAGGGTTTGATTACACTTTGATACCTCAGAAAATAAAGAACTTGACCTCTGTTAATAAATGGTAGGGTTTAAGAATATAGTATTTGTAATATTCTACATTGATTCTTAATAAATATACTACTGGAATGCTTATTGCTCCCTTCTAAGGAGATTCCTATGACCCCAATCTACTTATACACGTTAAGTGGAACATTAGGCTTCTAGAAATTTCTGAAAACATACTAAACGTAATAATGGTATAGGTAAACATCTAATCAAAAATGGAACATATGATTCTTCATTTCCTACATGATTACGAGAAGCTTCTACTCAATCCTGATTAGATATACCATTTTCAGACGTTTTGTGTGCCTATAGAGATATTAACGATACTTCTTTTTGAAACTCCCCCAACAATTTGAAATTCGTCATTCAAACTATTTGGTTTCAATGAGAATGGTATCAAGAAACCTATTTATTAACATATTTTTAAGATGGAAGAAAACATATCGATGTAATTGTAAGCACGTGAACAACCCAATATCTATTCCGCGATGCAGACGAACAGAAACTGGAAATCCAGTGATGAATGTATGAAACTGGAATGACAATATTTCCAATCAATTGACTACTGAGTAGTGACAAATTTCATGTACTGATTGAATCCAATCGATCAAGTTGCAATGTGGCCACTTGTCTAAGTGACTTAACTTCCTGCACACTATAATGAGATGTTAGGTGGCTGGAAGTAGTTTGCTAAAAACGATGGGTATAGATTAGGTGCTAGCTGACACTCCTCAGCAAGGTATACCTACAATCTTAAGCGAATTGGTGCTCCTTGTGGAATTCGAAGCAGTATCATAGAACCAGAGCCTGGGGTTTTCCGCCAACTGAATATAATCGCCTAAATTCTCAACATATTGCATGTAAAGACCAGTCAATCAGACTAATTGGTCACAATAAAACTTGAATAACAAAATTTGATCGGAGCTCAAAATGGCTGGACAAATATAATACTAGTCAATACTCAGTGACCAAACAATTAGTTATATATACATTACATTAAATATCTTCACATGAACATAACTAATTCATACCATGTAACCATCCTTAAGAATGTGTACACCGGTTTTTAACAATTGAAGAAAATGAAGGTATAAAAAAGAACGTGATAGTGTTGAATATCATATGTGTGTATGTTTCACGCATGCACAAATATCACACGCATACGCTGATAGTATATATGACAAAATATACATTTAATTATTCTTTGAAAATAGAATAGGTATCCACCAAGTCTACACAATGAATAGATCTTAGATTTATTTTTTTCCCCACATCATCAGAATGTCATAAATTGACATCAATCAAATAATGATGAAGAGTTGCAGAGCATTAAATAACTGTTCCACATTACAATGAAAATTTCTTAGGGAAATACTAAAAAAACTATAACAATACCATTGATTACCAGAACAATTAGTTAACTTTAGATGAGTACATTTCGTGATTTGAGTTAGTTTTAGTAAAACAAAATAAACACAATATGTTGATGATGTGCTTAAGCATAAAAAATGTAATATCTGTAGAATTTGAGCTTTCCAACCCTCTAACTATCCTATGAACAATTTATAAGATTTTGAAATGATCGAGAAGATTTTCAGCTCATAGGTAGATGCATCTAATCGTATTTTGTTGACTAAACTCATCTGAATGATTGTGATGAGAAGCTTTCTTTGTTATTTTAGACGTCATCAGTTCCTGTGTCGTACATAATATAATCGATAGGGATTTATTTAAGGAATTGTCAAAACTCTGGATCTAAAAAATTCGAAGTATGTTATAGAACTTTAGATGCGAATCCATGTTGACTATCTTCAAAGAATTGGAAGTTATACATGCGTCTTGTCGAGAACCACCCCCCCCCAAGTAAAAACAAAACAACCAAACAGTACAACATAATTGTTGTTAATGTTGATCTGCGACGAAATCCGACTTTTTCGATTATTATTTCTATAACTGACAGGCTAGACTAGTCTAGGCATAAATCACATGCCAGTGTCTAAATTTCATTACAAAATCAAACAGCAGATGAAAAATTACAAAAGAGAGGTGCTATTGAAAGGAGCCAGTTATGTTTCTAGTCAAGATCACAGACTATATCCCCTTGTCTGGGTCAGCAGGACAAACGTATATATACTAATGAGTTGTTTAATTTTTCATTCTTTTGGCTGGTTACAGCTTTCTAGTTATTTTTCAGTCTCCTTATTGGTATGGGTAGTTGACCAAGAGTATAAAAAAACGTGTGTATCTGAATCAAGCATCATATAATGTAATAATAATTCACAATTAATAAAAATTACATACATCTCTCTGATCTTCAATAGATCTATTCAGCGCTTCCTCTTCATCTTGAATTTCTTGTAAACTTAAATTTTCTTCCGTAATCTGATGATAATCTAATCCAACCAAATTATTATTATTGCCATTATTATCACTATTATTAGGTATAAAGGTTGAATTGATAGACTGTTGATTCATAGTTGACGACATGTTATTCCAGCACTGAATAGACGATGAATTGTTAGTGGTTGTTGACGTTGTTGTTGTCGTAGACTTTGTCATTGATTCAATAGTTGATTTATAATAAGTTAAAAGATAAACTTCTGTCCGAGCTTCATCAAATCTAAAGAAAACATTGTTTGATTGTTGTTGGGGTTCTTTTTCAAGAAAAATAAAGTTTAAGTGAATTAACACATATGGAGGTAAGTCTTTAGGCTTTAATCTGACTCCAATAGTTATTGTTCTATAGTACATCGTGATGTTTCACGATTCGAACGGCCCCATCACTTTGGACAAAATGGTATAAAACTAATAGTCAATGGGAGAAGTTTACAGAAAATCATATTTTAGTAAGCCAATGAAATTAGAAAGGGAGCAGCCAAGTAAATACAACAGTTCATAATCTTATTCAAAACTCAACAGTCTCTACAACCCTATACTGATAATTATCATGTGCTCACCAGCGACTAACCTGGAGAGGTAATTCTGGGAGTTCTAGTGAGAAGCCATGACCGATAGAGTTCAACCGTGTCGAGTGTGAGGCATTTGCCTAGAGAATACAATGGAAGATGATCGTGCAATACCGTGGATAACAGTAGACAATTTGAAAACCCGCAGGGAGTGTGTGCATATTCAATGAACACGATAAACACACACAAAGTGTCTATTGTTCGAATATTCAATTAAATAATTAAGTGTATATAATATAAGATTAGATGTAACATAAACAAACCAAAAATAGTTTATATAACTAAATAATCATCAAAAGTAAAGTGTTCAAAGGTATACAAAACAGAACTACTATGAAATAAACTATGATCAATCAAACACGGACAGAACATTTGTAGGTAATTAGCTAACAGTTATTGTATTTAGTCTATTTCCATATCCAAAGGATTAATGAGAGTCTAAATGTTTGAATCTTTTAAATGAGAAGTGTTAACAGATACAAAATACTAATTGTAGGATTTTGACCGATTTTATTAAACATCCAAACAGTTAAACATAATACAACGAATAGTGTGAAACTCTAGTTGGTTACTTTACATATGATGTTTTAGCTTCAAACAGTATCAACAATTAGCTTCTATAATGTATAGAATTGAAAGACTTTCACTACCTTTTGTCAGGAACTGTAAGGTCAAATGCTCTAAATAGAACAGCATTAATGTAAATAGTTGCCAGATCATATACATACAATGAAAAGTCAATGTAAACCTTTTGATTGAAGTTTATAAAATAAAAGTTTGGTCGACAAAAGAGTTCGAATCAAAGACGAAGAGGGTTATCAAACACAGTAGCATAACTACGATGAGTTAGGAAGGACCAGTTTACTTGTTACGTCTCACATAACCAAATTATCCAGTTGCATTCACTTTTTTTAAAAAAAACTCAACTCAGTTTATACTAAAGTGATCCATCTGAGTTGATCAATTGATGTGACAAGAACGAAATGTTGTATGTATTTATTTGTACAGAAAAATCTGAAGAATTAACACTTCATAAATAAAGTAAGATAGTGATATGAGTTTTACAGTTTGTTTGATAGAGTTCCTGATCAATGTAACATTACTTACTTACTTAATGTAAAATACGGGATATTATTTCTAACTATATTCACAACTAAATTTCGTGTTGACGTCAGTTAACAACTTTGTTATATGAAATAATGAAACATCACAATCTACGCAAACGTGAAAAGACAAAATATTGAAGATGTGCTATTTGAGCTTGATAGTTTGATCGTGAAGTTTTCATTATCTAGACAATATTGTCAGCATATACTTCAAAAAGAAATTTCATTAATCAGGATTCTTGATACCTATGTAGTTGTATCATAGGACTATATTGTACTATTAAGGTTGTAACGACCCAGAATGATGTCGAGATCTGAAAACTAGTGTAAAATTATCATATTATAGAGTTAACTCACAGTCGTTAGATTGCTTTTTGAAGTAATTGATGACAATCTTGCTTAAAAAGAGAATGAAAGCTTTGCAATTGAACTATCAGGCTCAAAGAACACAACACATCGGAAATCCTCAAACTGGCTTACAAACATTTTGTATCTCATATAATTATTATAGAAAGGGATTAAGTTGTTCGCTAGTTGGTATTCTTGACTAAAACTTGATCAGTATTTGCTGATGAGTGATCTGTACAAATTGTCTAAATATATTAAAGCCGTTACCCAAGCGAGTGACCATTTGAACTCAGTAGCCCAGCAGATATCGTATTGAGAGTTGTGAACACAAAAAACTGGTTCGAGTCCCGTTATGAGTGTGAATGCAGATACATCTAAGTGAGTTCGAATAGGTCGAGAAGTTTGCCTTGCTTTCTATTTGCTGGCCAAAATGCATCTCTTTTATCCGCTATCCATAGTCTAAACCTCAGTTAGAAAGAAGAACAAATCAATCAAATGGTTTGTATCAAATCCCCGAATCGTTTGAATTCATATGTTCACCAACGAGATCCAAATTAATCTCAATTAACATATAATAAATATGTGAAAAAAACCACTTACTCGCATCGAACAAATGCTTCTTCAACAACATTTTTTTGTGTCCCAGGAAATTTAGACATCAACCGGTTTAATATCAAACGTATAACGGGAGTGTTTAAGGACTGCGGACAAAAGTAAACAACACATAACATTAACAAATACGTGAGACAAAACATGACATAGAACACACCACAACCACTAAAATGAAACAGCTAGTTTATTTCAGGTCATAAATTTCTTTTCAGTATAAGGTTGTGAATGTGGTTGGATTTCATTGAAATCACGAACCGATCAATGTTAGACAACCATTGCAAAACTGAAAGCACTGGATGACTGATCCATCCTATCATGAGTCTTCTCGACAGTACGGACCAACGACCTCTCATCAGGGATTAAATCCACGACTTTTGATCTCGAACATGAATGCTCAACCTCTGAACCACCAAGCCAAGACCAATCATGTACAAGTTCAACTTCAATCAATCCATGATACTTCTCAACCACCCATCTTCAATTTCTTTCATTGGGTACCTCCCTCACACTTGACACCGTTAAACTGTACTGGTCATGGCTTCTGACTAGAAGTTCGACAATTTTCTCTCGAAGCAAGTCACTAGTAAGCGCATGATAATTGTCATTATGAAGTTGTGGAGATCATAGATAGGATAATTTCAACTTTATTTAATAAGCTGTAAGCTTTCGAACCCACAACCCTAGTCTATATATTCAAAAGAAATCTGTAACACATCTGTCTCCTCCCTAGTTGGATAAGATCTAGTAAACGACTTTACTAACTTTTTACATCCTTCATTTGTTCTTTATTCTTTACTACCCTTTAGTATACAGTCTTCGCTATCTGATTATTTACTCACTTATTACGTAATTTTAATGAATTCAGTGATTATTATCTTAGTGTCCATTTTCCACAGCCCTAACCTACTTCTTAGCTTGAAAAATCGACTCATGCTTTTATTATTCCTACCACTACTGGCGCACCTATTATCTTGATGTAAATTTGTACTTTTTAATTACCATGTTAAGTTTTATAATTTAATTTACTGTTATTAATGACTTACAAACTGTTTTGCGTGGTTCGATATAAATACTGCTGTGTGTTAAAGTAAAACCTGATGGAGATCTAAACGGAAACAGTAGTGTTCACTTATATGTGTGTTATTGTAACATTTTTCTCAATTAAAAAAAAAACAGTTAACGCTCGGGAATTGATTGATTTTCTTTTAGTCGACTGGTTAATTACACGAATTTTCATCTTTTTCTCCTGAAGCGATTACTAAAAGTTTTAAAACCAGTAGAAATTCAATTGAATGTTTCATAGTTCGGTCAGGATGTGGGATTTTATGGAGAGCTAATCAGCATAAAGATAGGGACTTCTAGGTTTTTGTGTGAAACCCAAGAAGTAATATCATTTATCATAAGGAGGAGGTCATCACTACTCAGATCAGAAACTTTTATTTACATGGTTCTAAGAATATTGAGGAATTTTATGGACCTTTCAGTAAATCTGTACAGAAATATTGTGAAAGCTTTGAGAAACAGTTAATACAAATATTAAAAAAACTAGGTAGACACATTGAAGGATCTCATAAGCTAAATAGAACCACAATGAATGTTAGTTTTGTCATCTGTCTAGCGACAGCAGCATAGAAATTCCAAAGTCAATAACGGTATCACTGAACGTTGATAGAGTGATGTAAATTTACTATTTATTAAACTACTTTTGAGTATTTGAATAAGTTGGTAACATGATTTTACAAAATTTTGTCCAAGATCAAATATTTAGTGATAATTTGTAGGTACAAATATCATGCCTCCATGAACTCGGAAGAAACCTATTTCAGTACTTTCTAAGTTTCTTTGTGAAGTTATACAATACTATCAAACAGTAAGATGAGTAATTTTATTTCATCACATGTCATACTGAGACGGTGAATGATAAAGAACTTATTTTACATCATCAAAGATAAAGACTGATTAAGCCATACCCAAGTTATGCTACTCATAAGTAGATGAAACTCCACATGTAAAATTCCGTTTCAAGTTGAACATATGTATATTAAAACAAGTAGAGGTTAGTAAGTTTTATGTTTAATGTATAGACTCGAATATGTTTTAGTAAACTATTAGATGCAACAAAGAGAATGTTACCAACAAATATTTTTTGACGAAGGAAAAACGATAACAAACCTAATGACACAAATGAAGATGAAAGATAGAGTTACTAAATAATTCAAATTAATAGGTAGTGTAGTTACCGTTCGAAAATCTTCTACAGAACGCAGTAGACCTTCTTCATCATCCATAATTTGTAAGAATGTTGAAAATGATCTCTTTGATGTTATATTTGTTGATGGTGTTATAGTAGTTTTCTTTGTATTTTCTGAAAATAAATGAGGACATAATTCCGAAAAAAAGTTTTAAATCATCAATTGGAATCAATCGGAAGGTCATCAACAGAAAGATTAAGGAACAGTAAAATACATGAGTTAGTTCTCTCTCAGGATATAGAAAAAAGGTATAATATAACTCACTAATCAGTCGAGGTTTCAAAGTCTACATCAGACACTGACCATTTTGAGACAGCTATTGAAATTCAGGAGTCACTGGACAACCATTTCGTCCTAACATAAGACTATTCAGCAGTGCACATCTATAGACTCTACTAAACATCAGACTCAAAGCCTTCAAAACTTACTTTGAAACTTGGAGATTTAAGACTCAATCCCCTACAAGGTTGTGAACGTATATTGCTGAGTATTTCAACATTGGGACAAAATGGATTTCTAGTGCCTCTTTCTTTTCCGATAGTTGTCTTGATAAGGTCAGTAAACTATAAAAACTAACAATTTACACCGAACTCTTTACGGGAGTAAGGATTTTTCTAAAACACTTTCAGTTAAATATTTTGACCAATGACTGGAGAGGCTATTGAATTTTCAAAAAAAAATGAAATAATTAAATGAGTGTTCAAATTCTTGATTGAATGAATGAAAGTCAAGCGATTTAAGCACCCAGACATCATTCCAGTGCTAGTTTTACTGACATGAACTCTTGAATTCATACAGAATCAAAAATAAGGGATTCGTTTCTCGGTGAAGAGATTATTCTATCGAGTTGAAGTATAATTATCTAGTTTAGATTATTTACTATCAAACCCTGATTCGGTTTCCCCAGTAAGATCGAGATTTCCTCCAATAAAGCGTTGAAACAAGCCAATAAATATTCCTATTCACTAAGTTCTTTTATTAAAGATTTAATCGACATATCAAAATAAATAAATGAACGTTTTACAACTGATATGTTAAGCACATAACTTCATGATTGATCCAGTAACCTGCACAGGAATGTGTTGCGAATTGTCCTATACCAATAATAATGGATCTACTAACTCCCATGCTTTATTAGCTACGTTAGATAATCTAATTGAATCAATTGTCTTCAATCAGCTTACTAGAACGATTTACAGGTTATCCAGAAAATGTTAGACATTCAATATAGCTTTTATAGACCAAGGAAAGAAAGTTAGTAAACAAGACAGAAAATATATAACATCTTACATGTCAGAGTGACCATTAGAAATAGGTGTAAATTATGTGATATATCTACGCTGCAAAGATCCACAAGAATGATGTTTATCTATTTCCACCATCAATATCAATTATTTCATATAACATCATACCTCAAAGTTACATTTTGATACACATATGGTTGCAGGCAGCTCATGAGAAACCACGAAACATAATAAATTCATATTATTCTGCCTCAATTGTTGTTCCGGCTACATTCAAATATCTGTTGTGCCAACAGGTTATTATAATATGGAAACTAGTTAGCCTCAACATTGACATACGAATCAACGTTGTTCGTAAAGAGAACTTGATTAGCGAAAATAATTTTTGATCAATAATATAGAAAAAAACGCTTGCACGTAGTGTTCCTAATAAAGCTTTAACATTATTGACAAAAACTGACTAATCCTGTAATTCTGTCACCATTATTTCATAATATTTATTTTCACCTATGATTGATCAAATTTGTAAATATCAAATTGTCTTGGGTGGTTTATACAGAAAAAAACGACTTTAATTTCTCAATGTTTTATGTGATCAGTTGACTAGTGCTTCAGTCTCTTCTGAAATTGATTCCAGAGGAAATATAGGGTAAATAATACGTAATAATTGAATTCATGAGTCAATTGAAGCTACACAACCATAGGAAACCCAGAAATACTGGACGACCGTTTTATGCTAGTATGGGACTCCTCAAAAGTGCGCATCCACGACCCCGCCTCGATAGATTCGAACCCAGGATCTATCAGTCTCGTGCATGAACTCTTAACCTCTAGATCGCTGAGCTGTTCGATATCCAACGATGTTAATTTCTAACTCCAACCAACCCACGGAATCGCGCCATGGTCCACAATTGTCTTATTCAATTAACTCATGAATTCAATTATTAAATTACTGCAATCTCCATAAAACCCCTCTGATTATAAATCATATTTGAACAGTCTAATCAGTCTGACCAAACAACCAAGTAGTATTAGGAAATAAACATGGATACTGATATATTTATCACAGGGAAACAGTAAATTGTCTTCAAACATCTCAATAGTCTTTTGAAAATATCTTTGTACAATTTTCAAATTTTCGCTTTGAATTTTTATTACAAGTTTCATTTTCAGAAGCTTATTTCTCACATTATAAACTTGAATTTTATCAGTCAGGGACAGAATTAATTATTGGTCTCACTAATCAATCTATTGAAAATAATTTTTATTATGATCCTAGAGTAAAAATAAGCACAAGAACAAAACATCTTGTGAACTCAGATCACATAGTTTCACCTGATGAGTCCTTTAAAATCATCTGTACAATTAGACAATTTGGTTCAAAAAGAGAGGAAATTAATAAGTGATACATTGCAGAAGCGTTAGTAATCCATATTTCCAAAACTTAACTTTGTGTGCAAAAGAGACACCTGCAAGCCATCATTCTTCCATGGCCCTAACACTTATAAACAGTAAGTTGATTTTATCATATTCCCCCCATGTCTTTTTAGTCTTAATTTTAATTATTCATTAACATTACATTTAGGTTTTTAATGTCTTCTTTACCCTTCTCATAATTGTCAAGTGGACAATTATCTTTCTGACATTTGATTTCATCTTATTATCTCTCTTCAATTGTCAATTATTAAACAACTTTCTTTGGCATATAATATAAGGTAATTGTCCTTTTATTTTTTTCAGTAGACTATTTCATTTGTAAATTTACTATAAATACGATTGTACAAGCTTGGGTAAATGATATAGCTGATTTGAAAATTTTCCCCGCTGAATTGTCTTCATTGTTCTTCAATGACATCATTGGTTACTTTTGTTGTTTGAATAAACATTTTTCAGAATGGGTTTTGTGGAGAGTTTTACAAATTTCACAGATTGAAATCATGAGTCAGTTGAAGCTAGACCATCATTGAAAACCTGGAAGCACTGAACGGCCGTTTCGCCCTAGTATGGGACTCCTCAGCAGTGCGCCTCCACGATCCCGCACCACGCGGGGCTCGAACCCAGGACCTACTGGCTTCGCGCGCGAGCACTTAACCACTAGACCACTGAGCCGGCATCCAACAGTGTTAATATCCAACTTCAACCAATCCACGAAGTTGCGACACCGTACACCATTGTCTTCAGTGAGTTCCTATCTCATATATATATATATATATATATATATATATATATATATATATATATATATATATATATTAACTGGATACCCGCCATTAGTCGGTCAACTAATAGAGTGAAAGGAATCTTTTTCAATAATATATGAGATGAAAAAATAAAAGTGTTCGGCTTAATACTGTTTTACACCAATCCATTTTGGATTTCGGTCAGGATGACAGGTGAAAACTTTGTTCAGTGTACCAAATCAGTATAAAAGTTGTTCAATATGACAAGTGTAAACGTTTGTTCAGTTGAACAATTGTATTCTCTGTATCAATTCAAGTGAACTATAATTAGTGTGTGTATTTTTACAGTAACTCTATGCAGTTTCCTCTACGTGACATTATTGTGTGTGAAAATTTGTATAAAAATTATTGTATTTTGGTCTAGCGATGACATGGTTTTGGAAGTTGTTTAGAGACATGCTTTTAGAAAGCCAACAAATCTTCATTACACTAGTCTTTCATGTTCTTACTTTGTGTTATAGGAGCTGGAGTGATGCACGATTACCAATTAAAAGAAGAAAGACTGCGACCCAACAGCGACGACACATCCAGATATAGAAGTGGTGAGCCGAATAAAACTTTTTATATATAATTTCATTTACGATATCCCAATCAGCTAATACAAGTAACAATTATTCAGTGTCAATTCTGACTATTACTAACTAGGTGTAATCACTAACTAATTTTCAGTGAAATAAAAGAATTCTAAAATTGGTCGATGTAGCGAAATCTAAACGTTTTCAAAATTTAACGGACTGAAATAAACATATTGTATTCACGGTTCAAGCACAACGGTATACTATACGACATACAATTGATAGAGTCATTTAAAATGGTAATAGTAGCGTTAATAGTAGTAGGACTAGTTGTATGAAACAGGATCGTCATACGCCTCAAAGAGATTTAATTAACTTCGTCTAATTCTCTTTTTCTCACTTGAGGTACAAATCAAAGCACAAGAGTAGTATAGTTTTCATTAGATTTACAAAAACAAACTATGAAGCAGAAAATTACTGGTTTAGGTAATCCTACATACATACTGAGCAGCAGTTCTCTCTTTATTCGCTTGTCTGTGAAAAATGGTGCGTAAAAATAGTAAATACATGTAGGTTCTACATTTTCGATAATAAATATGCAATGTAACTGTTACTTGCCAAGACCAGTTATGCAAGCCGGCTCACGATTAAGTTAGAAGAAAGCTATGAGAAGCCAAACCACGCGTTATTAGTCCATGAAGTTATTTACCGTCAGACTGACCTGTGTTAGTAAATGTAGACTACATGGTTGGGATCTATGCGATAAGAGCGACCAGCTGTTGGAGACCTTAGGTAAAATAGTTTAGAATCTGTTATAATAACCCAGAAGTATTTACTCTTTATCTTGTTCTAGTTCTAGATACTTAGTTCAAGGATTCCTTCATACCTAACTTTTCATAATCTTTTCAAATCATATTCTAAATGCCTAGTCTTTCTGATTACCATTGCTAATATATTATTTCAAGTAATTCGACGTTTATCGTGTTCATTTTCTTTCGTTTTATTGATATGGAACGGCAGATTGGACCAACAAGTATTTGTGTGAGAAAATAAGCTGATGATAACTGACTAATTCATTGACATAAAATTGATGTTGTCCAATTTTCCCTGCAATTTAATCAATATGTATGACATAATAATTTAAAATACTCTACATGAGCCCTGTCAAACTAGAATGATGTTAAAGAGTTTCAAAGTGTTCCTTAGAAAAGTCCTTAGGAGCCCAGAAAACGCTGAAAAACATTTTATCCAAATAGCATTGGATAGACGCGTCTTAGAAACATCTAGAAAGCGAGTCACGTTTCTCATTAGATATTTACATATAATGCTACCACATTTAGTAAAGTTCCAGAGACTTAAAGAAGCTCAAGATCGTAACTACAAATACGCTCTGTACATCACAATTGATTGATCACCGGGTGGTGATCAATGTCATTTGTGTCAAGTTCTTCTTAATGCAGATCGAATGCTATCGACCAAGTTGCAATGTAGCCGCTAGTCTAGGTGATTAGACATTGCGTGCACTATATTGAGATTAGATAGCGGTTGGACGTAGCCGACAGAAAACCCTGGACCCATGTTTCGTGCTACTTGGCACTCGTCAGCAAGGTGTACCCGTAATCTTGTAGGAACTGGTGCTCCCTGACGGACTCAGTCATCTGACTGTGAAGCTAGGCAACATGGGACCGAATCCAGGGTCTAGGGTTTCCTGTCGACTAGCTCCAACCATCATCTAACACTATTTACATAAACTAATCTTGGAGTCAAGCACTTCGCACCTTTTCTGTTGTGTTCAAGTTGCCATTTCGATTTATTCTGGGGTTATTAGAAGCGGATAAGAAATCTGATCAGGCGTATATATATATATATATATATATATATATATATATATATACCATAAATTATTGGTTTCTTCCTCTTCCATATTATTAGCCATAAACCTTAGGGTATTTTAAACATTATACACATTTTAACTAAACTTACGATTTGAATTTCGTGTATTTGATGGTGGAAATTTCGGTGTTAATACACTAGTTGTGCTATTTGAGAGAACACCTAAATGTCGCATAAAACTGGCATAAATTTCTTTGATCAAATTAGGTTCAGGTGTCCATTCATCGATGATAAAGTCGGGAATTGCATCAGGAGCTGTAGAAAATAACCAATACACACAACTACAAATCAGAAACACTAAAATTTTACTAAGCTACCACATTTTAATAAGTTTGTGTCAATATAAAAAACTCAATGCATTCAAATGTACAGTGCTATTCTCCTGTCGAAACCCTTCAATAATGACTCGAAACATTTCTTAAAAGCTGAGACAGCGTTGAGTATACTTCGTTCACTCAGATCTGCTTTGAAATTTTCGATAGAATTCTAGAACAATATAGGTTGTGTTGTACCATGATTGGGTGCTTACTGGTTTTGTTATTAATTTTAGCATGTTTGCAATTTTTCGGATCTTAAAGTCACGAGCAAACTTATGAATAATTCAGTACATCAAGTAACCTTCGAAGTTATTGCGGATGCTAGTCCCCAGGAATCACTTGGTAAACGTCTTATTTTTGTGATTTTATTTTGGAAATTTGGATTTCTCGTCTTCGTGCCAAAACCTTAAAGTTTTATTTTCCATTTAGAAAGAACCTTAAATGTTCGTTGCCTCTTTTAATACGCTATTTTGTGACGTTTCCAAGGACCTTTTTATGTAGTACAATTATGATTGAGTTGTGCTTAGTTCGTTCGTGCTTCTAGCTGCTTGTGGAATATAACTTTCCCTCATCTGAACTTGGTCTTCTCCCTCCAGTTAGCGGAGCTGGGACGCATTGAAATAGCTCAAATTGTCGTTGTGTCGTTGATTCTTCGTTCTGTTCGCCAATTTTAGGTGATCTCGTAATCTCTTCAAATATGAACGTAAAGTTATATTTTGTACTTCGTGTACTCCATTTGCTCCTCATCAGAGCCAGAGAGTTAAAATTTATGAGAACTAGGACGTAGCTAGAAAATGTGAGTCTAAGCACTTAAATACAAAACGTATCACTTTCGACAGATAGGATATGAAATCTCTCGCTTATAGAACCACCACTTTTAATTCAATAGGGAATTGATGCGTCACCACTCAATATTTCTATAATGATTATTGCTTTAATATTACTGTAATTGTCACAACACATGCATTAATATTGTCTACTTGTTATGAAATTGATAACGGCCTGTAACTCGTACACAATTAACACAGTTAAGTAAATAAATCTGTACTTGATTATTAGGTTACATTCAATGTGAATACATTTATAGTCATAATTCAAAGGTTGAAAGAATATTTAGCATCTTCCTAGTTTCTCACAAAGTTTTCTTTTTCCTAAACAACAAACAAGAGACCTACTGATATGATCCTAAATAACAAACTACTGTCATAAGTTAAGATGGTTTACACATTACGGATTAAAATCAGCTGAAATACCAATGAAAACCAGGGGAGCTATATAAAATTAATTTTAGACCTCTAAAACAGAACCCAATAGTGCTTCTAAATGATGGTAAAATATCTCCGAAAATCGATAACTGAAAGTCAAAAAACTTTATTGTCTTACTTCAAAATTTAGTTGGTAAATGCAATCCAAGCAGTGAGAAATATCTCAGCTTATTTAGTCAATTTATTCATAAGAAAAAGAATTGTAAATAATAGAGTAATATCATCAGCTCTTACATAATAGATATATATTTCAAAACCTAATACACTGACTTGTAATTTTAGTTAATAAGTTACAGTTTCGAACATGCGAATAGAAAGAAATTCATACTGATCATTTATGGAAGTCATGATAACTAAAGACTTTTGTTAATTTCCAGTGTTATAATGAAGCAAAAAAATCATCGATTACTTTTCAGTTGTTTGAGTTGATGAACAAAATTAGTTTTTCATCGTCAACAACATTTAAACTATAATCGAACACATAGATTTGTAATGATCAGGTTATAACTTAGCTTTGTTATCCTATCAGTCCAATTAACGACTATTAAATACATTCATATCTTTGGAGAAGCAAAGAACACAATGGACAGCTTAGATACACCTAGACGATTTGGACTGCAAAGATCACCTAGCTCCTCCATCACATACATACGAACAAATGCAAATAAAGACAACTGGTATAGCATAAGTCTCCGCATCAGTAGACCTCGACAAACACAAGCGAAAAAGCAACATCCTCAAATACAACACACAGAACACCAACACAATCACAATTGGTGGAAAGTTTCATGTACCACCTACTCAGTATAATCCATGAACAAGGAGGATCTGATACAGACGTAAAGGCAAGGATTGCCATAGCAAGAACAACATCACTACAGTTCAAGAACATTTGCATCTCAAAACAACTCTCAACCAATATCAAACTCACAATCTACAATACAAACGTCAAGACAGTTCTACTGTAAGGAGCTCAAACTTCCGGAACTAACACAACCATCATCAAACATGTACAAGTATTAATAAACAATTTCCGATTCAAGATACTCCATGTTCGTTGGCTAGATACCATCAACAACAGTCTACTGTGGGAGAGAACAAACCAGCTTCCACCTGAAGAGGAAATTAAGAAAGGACTTTGCAGGTGGATAGGATATACATTTCGGAAATCACCTAGCTGCATCATGAGGCAAGCCCTAACTTTTAATCGTGAAGGGAAACTGAAAAGATTAAGACCAAAAAACACAATGCGTCGAGAATAGGAAGTAGACATGAAAAGGTTGGATAGCAACTGGAAACAACTGGAAATGATAGCTCAGGACAGAGTTAGATGGAGTGTACTGGTGAGTGGACTATGTTCCTCCAGGAAGGGTAACAGGAGTAAATAAGTATCGTAACTAAAAAATTGTCAATTGAACTTACATATATCAATATCTGATAAGCCAAGACCAAAGGCATACTCTTCATGTGCTGTTTGTAGAAAACTTCTTGAAAACTTAATACCATGTTGATGATTAAAAGTACGGCCTATTTCATTTTCACATTGACATTCTTTTACAGATGACAAAGTAGTTTGGCTAAGATTATTTGTATTGTCCTCCAAGATATTGGAAAAACTAGGCGTACAAGTTGTTGGTGATAGCGGTTCAGGATCTAAGGCTGCTTCTGTTACTTCTGTCGATGGATGTTCAGAAGTTTGACTAACATTAGATTTACATAACAATAAATTATTTCCAACTAGATTAGAATTCTGCTCAATTTTCTGACTTATTCTTTCGCTAGTATGATTATCTAAAATCAATGTGGTTGCCCATGAAACGTTATCATGTGCAAGTGATAAAAATTCCTCAAGTACGTTTGATTTTAAATTAGGAAATATTGACATTAATTCATCAAGTTTTCTTTGAGATGTAGATGGTTGTTGTGCCAGTGGAGATGTATTGGTAATTTCACTACTGTTACCTATGTGTTCAGAGAGAAAAGAGTAAAAAAATTGAAAAACAAAAACGTAAGGAAGTAGTCAATCCAGAGAAGACCTCAAATTATCGCATTTTTGTAAACGGAACTTTTTCTCAATCAATATTTCCATACTTATCTTTGTTGTTATTTAACTTGTTGTTCAGATGTTCGTGTCAAGAAAAGATTGAGTTATCTAAAATTTCTGGTCACTTCATGTTCGTTCTTTCTTTGGAGAATAATCTCCATCAATTAAACTCTCGCTCCATAGAAATCACGAGTCAATAAAAGTTAGAAAGCTGAAATTCAACAACCTCCAAAACCATATATTGACGAGCACCATGTGCTCATTAGCGACTAGCTTTGAGAGAAAATTGTCGAACTTCTAGTCAGAAGCCATGACCAGTATAGTTTAACGGTGTCAAGTGTGAGGGAGGTACCCAATGAAAGAAATTGAAGATGGGTGGTTGAGCAGTATCATGGATTGATTGAAGTTGAACTTGTACATGATCGGTCTTGGCTTGGTGGTTCAGAGGTTGAGCATTCACGTTCGAGACCAAAAGTCGTGGATTTAATCCCTGATGAGAGGTCGTTGATCCGTGCTGTTGGGAAGCCTCATGATAGGACGAACCAGTCATCTAGTGCTTTCAGTTTTGCAATGGTTGTCTAACATTGATCGGTTCGTGATTTCAATGAAATCCAACCACCTTCACAACCTTATACTGAAAAGAAATATATGACTTGAAATAAACCGATTATAGGGTGTACTAACAATAACCATTGTCCAACAGCTAGTTCCACATTATGAGATTGTTTTATTTACTGATTTATAGCTAGTGTGAGACGATCAAGAGAACAACTGAATGAAATGCATATGTTAAAGGTAATAGGCAGAAAGTTCTGAAGTTAGGGTTAATGTTGGTCAACAGTCCTTACCAAGACACATTTGCATTCCTTAGAGGAGTGGTGCTTTCTGTGAGATTCAAACACGTGTCATCCAATTTAACAACAATAAAAGATATTAACACTAGGTTATTTGATTAATGACCGATAATCTGTAGGACTAAAACTTTTGCACTAACTGATCGAATTTTATCGATCAGGGTAAAATGCGGTCATTCGTTGCTATCACTTGACATCATATGAATAATGGTTTTATGTGCTCATTCATCATTGAGTCGTTTTCTAGTTTCACATGAACTCTAAACGACACCATTCCGTCTGTCAAAGTCTTAACTAATGGATTCTAACTTTGAACCTGATACAATGAATAAATGTCCAAGTATTGACAGTTAAACAATAGTTTCAGAAGTTAACAGTTTTTTTACATTCAGTAATTTAAACAAATTGTTTATTTGTAGGTGCCATTACTAAGGTTTGATTTGATCATTTCGAATAAATTGAGCATTGGGTTGATTGTTATGAATAAAAATAATATATTTGTAATATCCCAATGAGTAGAAAATTGGATTTTCTGACGTTTCGTGACTTGGTGTAAGACACTTCTTCAGAGAATAAATAACCAAATTAAAATTAATCCAAATTTAGATATTATTCTTGCATTGTTCCGTTGTACTATTTAAACTTGGATTAATTTTAATTTGGTTATTTATTCTCTGAAGAAGTGACTTACACTAAGTCACGAAACGTCAGAAAATCCAATTTTCTACTCATTGGGATATTACAAATATATTATTTTTATTTATAAAAATTGTTTGTTTGTTCACTTTAGTTACACTTGATTCATATTCAAGAAAAATATTGATAATGTGCAATTTTAAAAACGTCCAGTAAGTTGAACATGAACACCAACGCATACAATCATTTTACTCAATGATTGGTTAATTGTTGTTACTTTGTATTAGTAAAAATATTATCGATTCTCATTTTAGTTGATAAGGTATTTTAATTAAATTTATTGATTATTATAAACAAACTGATTCAATGACCTAGTATCTTAGAGTTTGAAAATTATTTACACACTGACAACACAATTTTCTACTTGCTGATTCTCTCAATGACTTAAAGTATATAATTCTGTTTAATGAAGTTACTGATTAAATTGTCTAAACACTTTGAGTGACTAGAATGTTTGACATGTAGTGATCTACTTTTATCAAGAGAATGCGATTGATGTAATGGAAACAATTAATATTATAACCAATTGTACTAGGGATTGTTTTACCGCACTTGTTTGTTTAACTGTACCAAAACACATACATTCTTCCGTTGACTGTGACGTTGCACGAATTCGGTTACGCTTAGTAATCACACTTGTAACCTGGCACGATCTCGGTATCCTTTCGATGCCACGAGATCGCCAACAAATACATCTCGACTACAGCCATCAACTGCCTTCTGATATTTGGCTTACGGGGGATCTTAACGGTTAACTGGCACGTAGTCTTCCTGTAGTGGTGATCATAGTCAACCGCGACTCGACGCCACACTACAGACATGTGTTTATTTATTCATAAAATCAGATTTTACTCCAAGAATTTTATACGACATTATTTGGTCTATGGAAAGACGTTGTTGATCGCCTATTTAGAGGGTTCCACCATTCATGGTGGTTAATTGATTCCTGATTAAATCTTCACAAGAATATAGAAATTTACTCCGATTCTACCAAATTATATCACCTGTGATGTAAGTGAACCTATGAACACTTATTTATTTATTTGAACATATAAACATTAGTACAAGGAGGCATCAAATACATATATGTCACACAATAACAATGACGCCAGTAGTAGTTATCACTGATTTGTGTGAAGGCTGTGATACTGTCCACGTGCTCAGACCAAAGAAGGTAGTCTTCTTAAAGGGCCACATCCAGAGCCTTCGACCTAAAAATCTAATCCACCAGGCGGTGAAGCAACGTCAGGAAATGCAGTCCCATGGTAACCGGTGGCCAACGATTGGTTCATACGCCATTTGTTCCTTTAGGATCCTGGATCTCATGTGCACAGTCGGTTTAGAATCAGGGTTTTCCGACTCCCCTAGATGGATCCCCTGTGTCCATCACGGTTAAAGCGTCAGATATTCGCTTTTCGTTCTCTGTTTCGTAAACAACAGCAATACCACGAGAAGGCAGTGAGTGGGACTTTCCTGGCAGTGACTGTATACGCGAGGCCATGTGAGAGCACTTGTAGAGGGATAGCTGACTCGCCGCACCCTCGACCGTAGCAGGGCATTTGGGGGGCAAACATTGTACTGTGTAAATTAATTAGTCCCAAGAGACTTTAGCAAAGTTTGCACCTACAGTTGAACCACCTAGTGGGCAATCCAGTGATTAAAAGTAGCATATCAAAGAGATATGGTAAATCGGTTGTTAAGTTTGAGCGTATTTAACTAAC
Organism: Schistosoma margrebowiei; assembly: GCA_944470205.2. NCBI lineage: Eukaryota > Metazoa > Platyhelminthes > Trematoda > Strigeidida > Schistosomatidae > Schistosoma > Schistosoma margrebowiei. Next base: position 39,348,637 of record OX104026.1, on the reverse strand, counting down.
GATGTGACTGAGACACGCGTTACCCAAGCCCAGTTTTCACTTATCTTAGCGTTCTGTACAAGATACCACAGAAGTAGAATTATGTAAGGCTAGGAACACCTAAACCAAAACACGATGTGAACTTACGAAGTCATTCATTACTGCTCTAATCGCTTTGACAAGTACACATTTCTTTGGGTTTACGAGATAACTATAATCGATAAAGCTTCCTTAGGTCACAACAGTGTGATACAATTCTCTTATTCATATGACAATCAAACACGATTAAAATATCAGATGGATAAAACAGATGTGAAAATGGTTTACGGTCACGTCATTATCTGGTGCGGTTGGTAAAAGAAAGACAAAACTAACAACTGTTATAACGTAGTCATGTCGTCAAATCGACATTATCTTAACTTTCCAACAATCTGAGAAACAAATTACCTTATAACGGATAAATATTTCTTAAAAAAACATTGTTCCCAGATAATGGAGAAGATTTGTAACTCAGGAAAATTATTTGAATGGAATTTTATTTTCAGAGGTGAATGTTTAAGTGGTGAAGCTTTCATTGCTCTCTTGAACAACATCATCAAATCAAACTTCACGTGAAAGTAAAGCTTTCAAATTTATTCATAGGTTCATTCATCGATCAATCATTCTTACCTGGTACTCTACGCCTAAACTCTAGAATTATTCACCACGTTGATTACGCAAATCTGAAGTATAATCTCAAGGTGCCTATGATCAAATACTACCTATCCTACTGACCTACGCATGTTCTCAACCTTCGAAGGTTGCATTTCCAAACCATAGAATGATGTAATAAGAGTTTATGTACAGAAAATAATTACCGCCGACTAAATAAAAGTGAATTTTAAATATTGAAAAGTTGATAGTGTACATATCATTAGACATTTCAAAATATCATTTGGATTCCTCAAAGAATAAATAATTAAACTTCTTATTTTCATTTCATAGAACTTATTACATGCTATCAATGTCTGGGTGACCTATATTTTTGATTACTAAAACAAAATGTATGCTAGATGTATAAAAACAAAGATAACGTTTTTAACGGTAAAATAATGACATGTATTTATAACGACCTTGTATATGTGCTAGACTTGATAGTAAACAATTCAAGGTAACTTGTTTGAAATCATTGAATTCAACTAGTTCTCCACTTTTGAAATCGTAATAAACAATCTAATAATAGAAAAGACAAACATAATGTGGATTTGAACTTTAAGCCTAGTTATTTAAACAACATATAGTCTGCGTTATATGACCGCAAACAACCTTGAAGGTGTGGAAAACTGTAGAGATATAGCCCGTGCAGGTAAATAATAGTGGGACTGTAAAAACCACAAATTACCACTTAAATATATCTTTTATGATTAGGCTAAGATACTACCAATAAATCAACTAATCAATTGCTGTCTTCTTTCATATTATGGATAGGTTGCATAAATTCTGACGTTCCTCTATATCATTAATTAGAACACCGGCAGTGGTTACAAGTATATTCATTACTACAACGCACAAATCACGTGACTATAAAAGTAACATACATAGATACAATGTACCGTCATCTATGAATTTCAATTGATAACTTATTTATGTTTCGTAGAAAACTGAGTACGGTGAAAGTGTAGATTTAGAGCAATCCAATCAAAATCGAGAAAATTAATCTCAAGTATTTTATGCGAAATACAGAAATGAATGACTTTTATCTTTCATAACAGGAAGTGAGAGATAAATACCTATGTGGTCAGTGTTTAAAATGTTTGAAGAAAATTCATTTTTGTGATAGAATGAAAAATAAAATGTAAAGTAAATCAAGTTTGCGGGGTTTATTTGTACATGGTACGTGAACCAATTAGTTTTTTTGTTACAATCTACTTTGTACACAGTGAGTATTGAAATAAACCGTAAAATTCAACTGAATATCAACGTCCTAGATCTGAATAATAAATATATCAAAGCATTACTTGCATTTTAGTGGAGACTTAACATAGAGAATATGACTCGAGGAGAAGGAATGAAAAGACGTGTATGAAGGAATATACTGGAACTCATCAAATTTAAGATACATAGCACTAACTATCGATTTCAATTACTTTGGAACTTGAAAATAAATATATTTGTATTGAAATAGGCTTCAATTCTGTATTATGAATGATTCATAAAACGTTTACAAATAATTCAATATTACAATAACTTGGTCTTTCACCGATTCAAACAAAAATAACTCACTAATATCCTGAGACATTGATCCACCTGAAACCACAGGATCTATATTCAATGCTTCCATACTTCCAAAGAATATGAAGAATGAAAACAAAGAGAGAGAAAAATAAAAACTGAGAGCGTATGTTCCGATGAAAAAAAAGAAAAGAAAGAGAGCCAATAATACACATTAAATTAAAGATCATAGCAACTGAAATAACATGTATCACTTAAATACTCCATTGAACTAGTTTTTCAAAGGCTTTTTAAGTAATGTTATATTTTGACAAAAAGATTTTGTCTCTTAAGCGTTTTTTGTTGACCCACAATACTGGTGAATGGAGGGACGATTGAGCTATTCGAAAACGAACAGTTTTATTGAGAACTCGATAACGGAAGTTCTTACACAAAACTTCAACAACTAATTGGCCGCTATCATATGATGAAGACAATGTACAGAAAAAACTTGATATTCAAGTATAATAAGGAGAATAGCTTGAAAAAAGAAAATGTCATGTGAAGAATTAAATCAGGAAAAAACCAGTCGCAGTTACCTTTACTCATATGACATTTGTCATTATTTATATATATTGGACAAACGTGTGATCACCTTAGCAAGTAGGCAATTAGTTAAACTTAAGGGTGTGAGGCCTGGAAATAATATTTAACTGAAAAACTTAAACGAGGTTCAAAAAGTACTAGTAGAAGTTAGTCAAACAGCTAAAGACCAAGCTCCTATAAACCTTTGAATAAGTCCTACGATGGCATCCTGTTCACAACGACAAAATATTGAATATGGTAACTTGAAATGCTCATAATTTATGGGAAAATTCTTGATGTAATATTGTATTTTAGTAAGTCAAACCAAATAAAATATCTAATAAACCTTAACGTAGATGTGATTCATTTGGATAGCTAAGTGGGAAGGAAGGAAGGAAAGCCACAAAACTCAAATACATGTCTGCTAAACATTCGAAATATCAAGCTATCAGCTCAAAGTTTCCATTATTTAATTGTTTTAATCTCAAACCTGTGTTATTATTGGATTTATTTGCATGTTGTGTTTACAAAACCGTAAGCTCACCTTTATCTCTCGTTTTACTATCTCGTAGATTCTCTGACACATACCGTTCTACATATTTCTCTACACCCCCCATTACATAATGTATCTTCAGGCTAAAAGAAAACCTGCGAATGGTTTAATGTTACAGTCGTTCAGTGTTCAATGAAACAGACGGTTTAAAAGTAGGAATCCGCTATCAACTGAATCTATTAGAAAGTCACAATATTACCCCATAAAGCCACTATGTTATAAGAAATTACCACTCACTACTGTTTTACATTATAACCCAAATTTTGTAGGCAATTTATAAAGAAATCTGACCATCTGACAATTAGTCACGTTATCATTACAAACAATTAAAAATATAGTCATGTGTTATAATGATAAATTTTCACAATAGAAAAGTATCTACATTCAATTCTATCATATTGATAATGATAATAGTCCTATTCTCATGGACCACTTGGTATTTCATTCAAATTTCAGTTTCTTTCAGTTATTATAGTAGGGAATCACAAAATTAAATCAATCTAAGAATGAATACATCTCCATTACAAAGACCAATTCGACTATAAAACCGATTATAATTGTTCAAAAATGATGACTAAACACCACACATGTACACAGGCAAAACACTCACACAATTTACACTGAGGATTAAGGCGACTCGATGAATTTGTGGAATGTGATTAATTTTCCAGTTATTAAGTGACCATGCAACAGCATGACATTAGTCATTAGGGATTGAAAAGAATGAGCAATTCAAAACAAATAAAAAAGGTAGGATGCATCGTAACGTCATAAGCGCCATACAAATTACCTGAAAGTTCCAAAATGGGAATTCTACTTACATTGATAATTTGAACATAAAGAATAGATGACTGCATACATTCACCATGTTGACAACCACTTAATCTACCAGTTTGCATTTGACATGAACGAAAGAAACGGAGTCCCACTGGTGTTCATGACTTTGGTTTTAAAATTTAATTAACAATTTGTTATATCTGATAGTCATCATACATTAATTGAGTGTGTTATACAGGAATAAAACATTTATCTCTGAAATTAATATTTAACCAGATATTCTATATTTTAAAACTCGTAGTTCAGTAAGAACTAACTACTTATTTAATCAATTAAGTAGGATATCCATCAATTTAAGTAGATAGCTAATCAGCTATAAATAACTAAAATTATACTTTATTAATCAGTCAGTCATAATCAATAATGCATTTAGCACAAACGCGTAGTGGTCCAGGCCGCCATACAACATTAGCACAACGAAATAAAATGAATATGAACTGCAAAGAAATCGAAGTTGCTGTAATACCAATGATCGTAATAATGACTAAACATTAAAACTTAACGAAACTGGCCACTTTGAGCGATTTTAAGAGTGAACTTGAGATTAACCGGTCGAACGTTAGACAACCAGAATGTAGGTTGTGTAAAGTAATCATAAATTTGATCATGAGAAAGTGTCATTTCCAATAGACTTATTTTCTCAACATCTAGTGCAGTGCATAACAACCGCATCTCTGGTTTCTAGATTTCCTCTCCTAGTTATTTTATGTCCACGGTTACATAAGATGCTATTTCTCAATATTCCAAGGTTCTATAAGTGATCAACGATCATATTACCGACCAAATTAGCCAAAATAAAAAACCTAGTCCAAAAAAAAGTTTCGGTAGTGGGTTATCCATAACTGCATTTTGAAAATCGTGCGTCAACCCAACAACCGCTATCTCCATCCTGACTGGCCATTTTCATTTGTTTCAAGGTCGTTAGTACAGTTTAGTTCCATCGACTAAACACAGAGAATGTAGTTTACAAAAAAGATATACTTAGAGTAATACTAAAACCCAAAATCTAGGAGGTGGAAAAAGTGAGTATATCTATAAGCCACACTGCCCAAAATTCCTAACCATTCGCTTTGGTCATTCAGCCGACCATGTAGTCTGAACCTGCAAACACAGCTTAGTTCAGAGGTAAATGATTTTATGGATTGAGAATTACATTTCATCAATACACATAGGTTAGAGCTTTTTCCTTGCATAAAATTACAGTAATATATTCAGACTTGATATACTCCGAATTACCTGTTTATTTATTTATTTATTATGTCATTATTCGATTACAGATTAAGTTTTATCATACAGTTAGTTTCAACAGTATCGACTAATGTTGAACTATATCTGGAAAAAAGTGTTTATCCTACTCCCAAAGCAACTTTATTGTTACAAAAGAAACCAAGTATTTTAACGTTTTGACAATTATGTTTTTTTTTATGAAACAAGTTACACAACCAAGTATTTTGTGTGACATTGTACTATTAGAAACTTGATATTAATTTAAAAACATATTCCCTAATTAGAAAAGGTGTTTTATACTATGAACAGAATAAAATAGCACAATAGAAAATGGCACGACTAATTTTCATTCATGTCTATGCCAGAATTCAGGGCCGACTTCATGACCAGATATCTAGTTAATTACAATCACTATGACAAAACATAATGATTGTTGTATGAACTGATGAAAGTAACTCGAAATGAAGTATTTTGATTGGTTGATATTTTGTATTAATCGATTGTCTGAAAAAATAAGTCATTGAATGGACTAACAGACTGACCGTTCAATAACAAGGCGCCAGAATTTTCTAGTGATGTACTGAACTTAATTAAGGTCATGATAAGCATGAAATCTTAACAGCATTATATATTTTTCTATTAATTGAAACAGTAGGAATTTAAGCAGTTTTAAATTAAATGAAAAATTCCATTAATCATACTTTCTTAACATTCAGTAAAAGTGTGATATCTAGCATATTCCCGTTTACTTAGTATGTCAGTGTTGCATATAACTGTAATTTCTACTCGAAACTTCATTTTAATAAAGTTATCTATTTATGTCTTTTGCGAAAACGCTATTGTCGCGCAGCCCGAATTACCGGATGAAAAAAAGCAAATGAAAGGGAACTTAGAGTTTGAAATGAGATCCACTCTCATATGCCATCCAACCAAAACAATTTGATTCGTCGAAAAATTATTGAAATCGCCCGTAAATTTCACTGAAAGAAGTGGATCATTTAAACTATGCACCTGTAACGTTTTCAATTCACGAAAAGTTTTTTTAAAAAATCCCAACTCAAGCATATAAATTAAGGAAAAAATAAAATACCACAGAATCTTCTTTATAAATAATTGAATTTGATAGTCTATATCACGGAATGATCTTAATTAGGCAATAATTAAAAACCAAGAAACACAGTAGTTTTCTTCCTACCATAGGACGCCTCAGCAATATGTACCAATGACCATACCGGTGATCGAACCCAGGATGCCCAGGTCTCGTGGTAAACGTATAACCCTTAGAACTTCATCGGTTACTAAAGGGCTGTGGATGTGCATTCCCGATGAACCCCACTAAAACGAAAAAGTTTTAGCAATGTTTCCTGATTTTTAATTGTCATCTAACTAAGATCAGTAAATAATATTCACTACAGAAGAACAAATATTAGCTAGGAAAAATTGCCATAAATACAAGAAGTAAACACATGATTTTCCATACTGTTAATTGGAATCAATTAACTATTTTGCGGAAAATAAACAAAAAAAACACTTAATGGTTCTATGATATATGATTCACTTGTTCAACAGTTGACAATAACCAGCACCACTCTTATTGAATCTAAAACCAGCATACATAGACACAAACAATAGTGATACAAAGTTAGGACCTATTGTTACCATATTGTTGTCTCTGTTTCTTTCTATCACATACACAAAAAGCTCCCATTATTGAATCTACCAACTTCGGATGTAAACATTAGCAAACTTACATAATTTGTGGACGATTTATGTTTAAATTAAAGACTTCATTACTAACAATTAGTAATTTATATATTTCCAAATTGATTTAAATCAACCCGTGGTCATATTCAATCGTGGACTGGGGTAAACCACCAGTTCTAGTTGCAGCAAATAGAAAAAGTGAAATAAACGAATGAAATATTAGGTAATAATATGTATTGAATGAGAACCTGTTATCAATTGATGGTGTGAAGTGATGTCACGTAATACTGTGAAGTAGTGGGAATCGTAAATGTGAACCAATGAATTCTGTCTGATTCAGTGACCTAAAAGTAACACATTCATCACGAGATCTGAAGTTCCTGGGCTCGGCCTCCGGAGGAGTCATAGGTGTGCTATGAGTAATTCCCTCACTTCAACTGATGGCAAAAAGAGAGATGTTGCAGGAAGGGAGACAGTTGGGACGTACTAAATAAACCATGTGATATTTTAAAATTTAAACAGCCATGTGTCGTTTCAAGGCCAAATGATAGATGAGAAATCAGGTAAACGGTATGCTGTTGAAGGAAGTAGATTACGCCCAAGCCAAGGTATCAGCTTAAATGTATTTGTCTTAGTTAGAAAGACAAATATACATGGAGTTATGATTTATACACACCTAAAATTCTGTTAGGTAATTTTACATTTTCTTACTCTTTCGACTCTTCTCATTTGCATAGTGGGTTTGGTTTACCGTAAGAAGTGTATATTGTATCTGAATCAGACTGAATATCACAACACATCTGTGGTGACGGAAATAAACAATCGCATCTGTACATTCTAAAACGAAGTATCCAATGCTATTGTTACCATAAAGCTCCAATCTATAATTAAATGCATTTAAGACAATAATTAATTTGTGGTGTGAGCCAAAGTGCTTAAGCAATATACATTGGATGACAGTATTTTCTTGATATCTTCAAAATATTTCTGACATATAGACTAGTTTCTGTTTCATCTCTGCTCAGAACTTTACTAAGAGGGATAAAATATTGATGTACAAATGGTAGGAATCGAGCATGATGATTAGATGACACCAAGAATGATTGTAGCGAGTTAAGGTCAGATGTTAAAGGTGTTTGCTTCATAGCTTCAATAGTCTTTGAATCTGAATTAGAACACGACAAGTGGTTAGTGACTTTAGTGGTTCCCCAGTTAATATAAACTCATGATGAAAACCAATATCAAAATTAAACGCATAGAAAAGTGCATAAAGACATAAGATAACTAAGCGTAGACAGTATAAGAGAATCCTGAAATTCCATAAAATGTTCAAGCAGAAGTGCCATTCGATATGACAGACTTCTTCAATCCATCCAGATCGATTTATTCTATTATAAAACGTGATAAAGTCACATGATAAAAGATTAGGTTCATAGAATACTAGGCAGAAATGTAGATGAGTAAACAACAATTCGGTTTCAAGGTCATCAGATAAGATTGAACTAACACTTTTGTGGAGTATTAAAAACTGGTTTATTTGTTCATTTAGCATGGTGACCTGGGGTTGAATATAAAATTGATATAAAGTTGATATAAAATTATCACAGATGTATTATCGGTCCAAGAGAACAGATACTATCTAAAACAACTTTCTGTTAAATCTGTTAAATCAGGTAATTCTAAACAGAAGAAATAACAGATCATCAACATCTAAATTATTCCAGAAAAAAATGTATGACAATCCAACTTCTTTTTTGTCTGGTCCTTGACGATTTGCAGCATGATGTTGACGAGTATCAGCTATCCCGAACAATATTTCACCAAGTATGGTCTGATCTTGATTCACAATAACAATCTAACACTAAGGCATAGTGCACCAAGATATCGAGGTCACTTAAATCAGTTAGCTACGCATTGCAATCTCATCAATACAATTCCACTAGAACTAAGGACTCCAGATTGCATGACACTGATGGCCAATAAGCGATCAGTTGTTGTGTATGTTCTTTTAGTTAAAAAAAGACAAGTCCAACAGTCAAACGACAAGTGCTGAATAGCACGAGACCTGATTCCAGGAGGGTTCTGGTGACTACTACGAACCACCTAGTGTGTAGGCGTAGTGGACACTACGCACAAGATTATCTGTAAGTAGTGTGTAGTTGGGCGTGGTGTCGAAGTTGCCACAATTGTTAGATGGAGTGAAGAATTTCAGTGCATCAACAGAACAGACTATGTTGAACACTTAGAGACCAGACTAGAAGACAGTTCAGGTGGTAGAACACCACGAAAGATGAAAATGGACTATTGAAGTCTATGTATGTGTTATGTAAATACTTTGTAACTTCTCGTAATAAATATAAACTCCTCTTACCTATAGTAGTGTTTTACATAAGTTCTGAACTTATGAAGATTTGTAGCTCATGTGGATGCTTTCAATTACGTCGCATTCTGAGAGTCAATTAGTTAAACTGAAAAGCTCTGATTATCGTTCTAGACAGCATTGTCAGAGCTTGATTCACGTTGAAGCGAGCTGTTTAATGAAAATTGACAATCCCTCTGAAAACAATTATCAACAGACAAGGTCATCAGAACAGATTTATTTAGTGGTTGTGTATTACCTAAACAGCTTACTTCCAGGAGAAGTAAGCGCTAACAATTTTGACCAAAACGACAAGGCAACTTTTGCAGTTAAATCACCCAGGTCACAGAACACAATGCAATTAATAGCATTTGTTCAATATCCCAAAGTTTTTACACAAATAGAGTTTAGAAAAAACTAACAGGACGTAAAAGTCAAGCAGTTGAAAACATTAATAACAACAGGAAAAGTAATGAAAACGAGAACGACTAAAGGTAGATACAAATAAATTAAATTGGGAAATGCAAAGTACGGAATATAACATTGCGTTTAAAGTTGAAAGAGGGATGAAGGATGACTACTCGTATGTTCCAAATCAATCGACGAATTCACCAGAACTCCATTAGATGCTTTAACAATAACATAACTCAGTAGTTTCACATGAAGCATCAGTGATATTTGTTGTGATCCTGACTTTCTATGCTTGAACCAATAAACTTATTACCCCAAATAAATGACTTGATGCACTAACGCTTATTAGTCAGTCCAGAATCCCTATCCCTCAAACACCAAATAGAACGTAAGAATAAAACAGTCGATGTACACTCTGTACATCTAACTCACAATACTTTATACAAGAATTACAGGACCACAATCTACATTGAATAAGAAATTACAAAATGTAACTAACGAGGGAATTTGAGGTGATTAATTTAAAGACAGAAAAAGACAGTTAATGAGTCGAATAAATCAAATGTTTAGCACAAATGGACACACGTTAGGAATAAGAATACTGACCACATAATAGGTAGCTTCCAAAGTTTAGCATTTTCACTTATCTCTTCGTAGCAATACTTTTTAAAAACATATCCTTAGTAAGAAATCAAACTTAGTAGACAATGAATCAAAAAACATCTGTAGTGATGAACCATAAAATGACAAGAATAAGGCACTTAGTTATCAAGCCAGTTTCTGTTAACCAATTCAAACTGTAGTTTTAAGGTGACGAAATAACAGTAGTGATACCGAAAAGGAAATCATCCAATGGCACCTACTTATATACACATGATTATTTCTAACAACAGAGCCGTACAACAAAACTCATAGGTGAATGCGCTTATACAACGAAAACTACAAACAATAAATAGTTTAATCAGACCAGCTAAAAATGAAGAATAACAACAAGATTACGCTAAATCGGTACACCAGTATATGTGAATGACTGCGGATCTGGCAAAAAGTATGAGCTAAGAAGACTGGTGCATCAGCAAGATATGGCTATTTTTTAAGTAAGATTAGAAGGATAAAAATCGGCAAGCCAAAAGAACGAGCCATGCAGAAGACCAAAAAAGATCGATAGGAAAAAACGAATAAAGCTCCATATATCCAACTTGATGTTTTTTAAACTTGCGATAAAGATAAAAAGTAAGTAAGAAGAAGAAGAAACACAAGAAACCTTGAGAAAATGTCACCAAGATGAAATGAACGAGAAGGATCATACAATTTCAAGTGTAGTGTATCAGTCTCGAAAAAACGATGTGATGGGAGGCTTCCAGGTTGTCTAACTTTGTAAGCAAGTATTGTGATGACAACCATGAGTATAATTTTTCGAATTCGTATTTCTGCACGACCTTTACTATTCTCTGACTGATTGTTGGCATTTTCAGCTTGTTAGTTTTTCTGTGCCCTAGGGAAATGTTTGGTTATTGTGGATATGCGATTGCTCCACTTTCATGTCATCTTCGGTAAATATCAAATTATCCTATACTCCATCTTTTTACCTGTGTTCCTTCCTAATTGAAGTGTTGCATGTCAGTTGACAATCCATCAAATGCCGCTTAGATCGCGTTCATATTTGAAGACCTCCAATCGTTTGTAAACAAAGCTTGCAGTTAGACACGTACATCCGGCTGAGGAGTCCCAAATGGGATGAATTATGCGTCCTGGATCCTAGTGATAGCCACATCTCACCTATTCTATATCACCGTTTAGATACTTTGCATTACTACTAATTAGTGACCATATGACGATTCACTTCAATAAATATATCGCTGTTGCAACAAGTTATAATTGTTACATAAATTTTTCCTCAACAAAACAAACTGAAAATAATCCTTAGACGACTAAATATTAAGAACACCGTCCATGAAAATTAAATCTAGTAGAGCCAGATAGTCAAATCTCTTCATCAAAGCACGGGTAAATTTAGACATTCAACCTCATTCGGCAATATTATACAAGTTTGATTGCTAAGGGAGTTTATGAAGATTATTTTATTTTCCTAGTTAAACCTCCAAACCATTGAATATCAGCTAAAAGGTCTAAAAGTTGAACGCTCATATTCAAAACCGAAGGTCCTGAATTTGACCTCCGGTGGCGAAGTCGTGGATGCGTACTGCTGAGTCCCACCCGATAGCTAAACAGCTGTTCAGTGATTCATTGGTTGTTTAATTAAAACTATACAAGTATACTCAATAGCATTTATTTATTCTACCCCCCCCCCGAGAGAAAACTAAGTTAGCCATCTAAATAAATTCTGAGAAGAGAAAACAATTCCAATTCATACATATATGTAGTGTGACATAATTATTAACTATGTAAATGAATAATCAATTCATACGAAGGTCAGTTAATGACTTGATCATTTATATTCTTTAATGAATATACTCAATAAAATGCCAAAAATCAATACGAAATTTGACTTTGTATAAAAGTTTTCTAGGGTGAATACTTGAGTTTGTTGAAAACTTAACCATATGAAAGTTCAACAATAAACACACCCCAACAAATTGTTGAAAACAATTTACACTTATACTAAATCAACTCTGGTAAAATTAACTAATTATCGAGAATGGATAATTATGATTATGTACAAACGTAAACTGATGATTAGTTTTGAGAGATTTTTAGAGCAATAGTGAGAAGCCGTGACCAGTGGAGTTCAATCACATAGGTGTGAGACTGTTACCTACAAAGATATTGCAAGATAGTTGTGCAATAACGCACATTGATCGGAAGATCTTGGATTTGATCCCGATGAGGTTGTGAATGTACACTTTTGAGGAGTCCTATTGTTAGGCCGAAACAGCTGTCCAGTTCTTTCTAGTTTTCAATGGTTATCCAAATAAGTTCGGTTAGTGATGTGTAAATTATAAAATTGAACGATTTCAAAAATCCCCTTATAGTCAAATATGATGACATTATTGGCTGATAAAGACTATTTATAGATCATTGATTCAAACCTTTCATAATCAAGTAATGAGATTTGTGAAGATAGTGTAATTTGACATTTGTTTTCATATCAAACTGACAAGAACTGGAAAATCATTTGAAACTACATATCATAACAGTTGAGAAGCTAAACAGGAAGTAATGAGAAATAAGAAACTTCACATTACACGATATCCTCTTAACCAGTATGCATCAAAATCCACCAGTCTACTGCACCCCCGACCGAAGCTGCTACCTTGACGCGGTGGTCGGGCTTGCCTTCAGCCACACTTCGGTTTCCCACGATCTCTAGTCAACCTGAATGGCAATTTAATGTAAGTCCTCCGTCTCTTTACGAAGTTGAAAAAGCCATAGGAAATCTGAAACGAAGGAGAGCAGCAGGCCCTGACAGGTTTACTCCTGAGATTTTTAAGGATGGTGGTTCAGTATTAGCAATGAGATTAACCGAGGTCTTAGGTAGAATTTGGGAACTGGACGTAATCCCACCTGACTGGTCTCAATCACTGATTGTGCCAGTCTGTAAGAAAGGACAAAAGTTCTCTTGTGACAATCACAGAGGAATCAGTTTGACTAATATAGTGTCTAAAATTTTAGCCTCAATAATACTTCGACGCCTAATCAAAGCTCGTGAAGAGCAGATTAGGGAAAACCAGGCCGGTTTTCGACCTGGACGTGGTTGTATAGATCAGATATTCACACTACGTCAGGTTCTAGAACACAGACACACATTCAGACGCCCCACAATGGTAATATTTCTCGACCTTAAGGCGGCATTCGACTCTGTTGATCGTGAGGTTCTATGGCAGTGCTTGTCACTGAAAGGAGTGCCAAAGAAGTACATTAACCTTATTCAGGCTCTCTACTCGAACACAACTGGTAGAGTGAGAGCTTATGGCGAACTGTCATCAGAAATGATTACCTCAAGTGGTGTTCGTCAGGGCTGTCCAATCTCTACATTCTTGTTCAACTTTGTGGTCGACGTACTTTTAGAGATAACACTCTCCTCATCTAAATTTCCAGGGGTTGAACTTCTACCGGGAGGTTCACTTGTTGACTTAGAATATGCTGATGACATAGTTTTATTTGGTGAAGACGCTGACAAAATGCAGAGTCTTCTGACCATTCTAAGCAACAATGCAAGCATGTTCGGGATGCGATTCTCTCCCTCGAAATGCAAAATGTTGCTTCAGGATTGGGTTACATCGACACCCGAACTAGTGATAGGGAGTGAAGTAATTGAGTGTGTCGACCGCTTCACTTATCTTGGAAGTCTCATCAGCCCTTGAGGTCTGGTGTGTGACGAAATCTCAGCACGGATACAGAAGGCTCGACTAGCTTTTGCCAACTTGCGTCATTTATGGCGTAGGCGAGATATCCGTCTATCAACCAAAGGACGTGTTTACTGCGCAGCAGTTCGTTCCGTCCTACTTTATGGCAGTGAAACATGGCCGGTAAGAGTAGAGGATATTCGTAGGTTACTAGTATTTGATCAAAGGTGACTTCGAAATATTGCCCGTATATCACGGGACCATCGAGTAAGTAATGCAGTTGTTAGGAAACGGGTACTAGGTAAGGATGGCAAATCAATTGATGAAGTAGTGAAACCTCATCAGTTGAGATGGCTGGGACATGTGTTATGTATGCCCAACCACCGACTGCCTCGACGTACTATGTTTTACGGTGTAGGAGTAGGTTGGAAGAAAGCTAAGGGCGGCCAGACCAAAACATGGCGCAAGTCAATGAAGTCACTGTCAAGTGGACTGAGTCATGTTGGTAGGTGTAGACTACCTGGTTAGGGACCGCGAGATGATAGCAACCGATGGTTAGAGACCCTGAATGATATGGCTCAAAATCGTTTGCAATGGCGTAGGTGCATCCACTCTTTGTGTTCTCCCAAATTCTAATCTTCTGAATTCTTCATGTCCCTTTTTTCCTCTTTCCAAATTTATTTCACTGAATTATACTCTTTAAATAACATTTCCAAACACTAATCTTCCCGATTACTGCTTATACTCTTATTACCTCTACGACTACGGGATTTGAATTGACCACTGCATCTCTGTGCTAATGTGGTGTGGCAACTCGAACTGATATACGTACGTACGAAGTTCTACGTTGTTACTGACTGACTGAGTCTACTGAACCACTAAGTTTAGTCCATTCGTAATCTTGCGTGACTATAACAGCGAGTTAATATCACCAGTCAAATACACATACTACTGTTGTATTAGGCTAAAAATGCTACGCTTATTGTATGGCATAGAAAATATATATTTAGACCAGTTTAAGAGGAATCTAAATTGAGAACTCTAATCCAAATACAATATAGGACTTTATTATTCAAATAAATAAATCACACATCCATAAATAAACTGATAACTCTATAATATTTGATTGAATTTCAACCGATTATAACATGAAAACTATGCTTTAATCAACTAAGCTACACCCAAAACAATTAAATGTAGAACATATTTGAGCTTAAATAAAAGAGATCCACTACAAACAATTTATTGATTACTGTACTGAGTAGTGACCAACATCAAGTTGAACTAGTCCTCTTTACTGCTTCTCTAGTTTTAATGTGGCCACGAGTTTGAATGGCTCGATATTGTGTATACTGTTTTAAGATGTTAGGTAGTTGGAAGTAGTTGACAAGAAACCTTGGGTCTATGCTTCAAGTTATTTGACACATGATAACAAGAGAGAGAGGGAGAGCGGACTATCCACACACTGCCGTACCAGGGCGTTTGGGGTTAGGATATATATAGATAGATAGATATAAAATAATGAGTTGTGTACATCTTTATTCGGTTGACAATCCAGGCATCCTATTCTTTCTTGTTTTTCTCAATCAAATAAAAGGTTGGACAAGCGTTTAGGAAGCGCATATTTTTGTATCCGAAACGAACAATCATAGAATGTGATACTCGTTACCATTTCGCAACAGTGTTTTCTATATGTGATTTTTGTCAATTACATAGTGCCTTGTTATAAAATAAAACTAAGAAGCACCATAAACAAGAAAGATGAAATTTTAGAGGAAATCAGGGTGTATTATTAATAGTCTTTCTCTTCAATACTCGATCCCAAATACGTTATATGTTATTCTTACGGAAGCATAATAATTGTAATTATTTTTCACATTTTTAAAAAAAGTGTGTTTTGTGCACATCAGCAATCACACAAATGTGAACCAGTTTTCTGAACATACACATACACACGCGTACTTAAATAAACAAACAGATCCCTTTCCAAGTATACAACAACCGACTGCTGGTTATTGTCTGACTTAACCCTACTGTAATTTATTATACAAGGTTAAAAAAGACGCGCAAAAAAGCCAGACGCAGTTCTCCTCCGAGAGTGAGAGAGAGAGAGAAGGACGAGTCACGGAGCCCGTTTGGTTCCACATCATTTTTCGTGATAATTATGCAAACAATGATGTATACAATCAGATGCTTTTACTCATATACATACACACATGAATAAACTGAATAATCGATAAACAAAAAGCTCTAATGTAATAGTTTTTGTAATGAGTGAAGAACGTGAACAATAGTGGAAAAAGAAATCCAAACTATAAACACACATATACGACATACAACTAGATACAATACATACAAACAAATCTTCAATGTACAATGTCCAATACGCAAAACTATTACACTCTACACGTGAAGCAACTAAAATTTAAACTAGAAAAAAAAGAACTAACCCTGTTGGTGTAGACCAGTTTTCATCCTGAGGATCCAATTCATTGATATTTACAGTAGTAATAGCAGTTATTGCTATACTGTTACCGATATTATTGTTACTATGACAATTGATACTGTTACTGCTCTGTGCCAAGTTGTTATCATTATCGTTACTAGTATGGTGATAAACATGTTCATTCAAGCCATTACTATTATCACTGGTAGAAATATCATTAGTTCCAGTGACTGTATTAAAAGAAATATCTGATGTAGGAGTATGATTGGAGGAATTCACATTTGATGATAACATAGATGATGATAGCGATGGTAACGATGATGATGATGGTAAACATAGTTGTGACAAAGATGTCTTTATGTTCGATGTCTGTTCAAACATTGCCAACATCTCATTGATTTTTGTCAAACTGATATTGGTATGATGTGTTAGTCTGTTGTTTTTTCAAAGTGAAAACAATGAAAACTTAGTACTAGAAGATATAAATAAGTAATATCATTAAAGAAATGCAAAGTATGATATCATTATTGACTGATTACTGAGTGGTGACATTGTTTGTTTAATACTTAAGTGCTGATTGAATTCTATAAATTTAGTTGCAATCTGGCCACTAATCCAAGTGAATCAACGTAGTGTACAGTTGCAGTTATCTAAAGATAGTCGACAGGAAAGCCTGAACTAAAGATTCGTTATAGTTTTCCGTAGTCAGCAAGGCACACACAGTTTTGAGTTTTGGAATCCATGTCACTAAGCTAAACAAATATGAAATTCGTTACTATCTGATGATCAATAAATTATAAACAACTCATTCCTATAGGTCAAATCACAGCTCAAATATCTCAGTGATAACGTCTCAAATTGTGAAGCTGGATGACAAGGTTTCTAACCATACAGGGAGCATCGATTCCCTCGGAAATAAAGCCACACATTCCCGATCAGTGTTAAATAATGCGGAACCTTTTTCAGGATTTCCTGTCGACAGTCAACTAACATGTTGGCATTATTTTGAATTTTGGACAATCATAATCTAATCATTGACTTTTAATATCTGTGTTAAATTCTATATGATGGAAAATTTGATAAAATAGGCTTAAACTCAGGATAGTTCTTATTGCTAATGATAAGAGAGGAAAAATTCAGTGAACCAATTTTTGTGAGGTTGTTTAAGGTTGTTGTATTGAGACATCATTATTGATTTACATTAAGAACAGAAGCGAAAGATTTTCGGCTGTTTTGTTAGGCATCATTTTGCTGGTACACCTTATATAAAGTAAATTTCTTAATATTCAGTCAGTTGGTCAGCGGTTCTGTCTTGCCAGATTTACAGAGTTAAGATTTGTGGATCAACTTCTTGAGTGCAATTATCATACTGATCATAACAGAAATTTCAATAAATTATTAATCAATTCAACTATGCTGTCGTAACACTTGTGACAGACATGATATTAGAAGTTGAAAAATGTACCGGACAATGGTATTCCCACTAAATTTTTACTCAATTTACACTAAATTCTGGAAAAGTTTTAAAAAAAAGTGGAGTTTACTTAGCTTTAGTCACGGTTACTTAAAATATAATCCAGTGCCTATTGGACGGAAACTAGTTCACAAAAGAGAAAGCATGGTATGAGAACGAGGCAATCAGAAATGTAGAAGTGATTTTAATTTTTGTGAGAAGTTCAAAAATGAATGACTTTTACCTTAAATCATATAAAATGTGCGGTGGAAATACCTCTGTACATTGCTCAGAACGCTGAAATAAATTGTGATAAGATGAATGTTCTGGAGTTATCTGGATGACCTTATATGTGGTTGGTTTTCCGATTTATCTTTTTCCTACAAACAAATCATTTGCATTAACTGTTTCCTAATTAGTTAACATTCGGCTACAAATCGTCGTGGTTATTTCAAGAATCGTTGAAAATCACTCTAATAATATAGTATAACTGTTTACAAAAACTATTTAAACTGTCGGTTGTTACCCTTCAAAAAAAGATGTCTTTCAGACTTTTAAAAAGGGAAAAAGTATATGAATTATATCGTACATTCCTCTGAACATCAAGCAGCAGTTGAAGTGTACAATTCTAATAACAAACTAATACCATAAGTCAGTAATTTCATTCTTTGACGAGTCAACGTTTCAATAGGAACACTAAGATGAAGACCAAACCATTCGATTAGTTACAAGAGAAGGATTAGATACCAGCAGTGATTCAGCACTGATTGACTTTATCCAGCTCCAAGTAAAATGTTAAGTTTTTCAACAGTCATAAAAATGGGTATATTACGCATAAATCACCAGCTTAATTACTGATATCCTACAGTTAATACTGATGGGTAGTGATTTGAAACAACTACACTGAGTTGTGGTAATATGCAACTGATGAGCTCTATAAAAAACCACTAGTTCACATTCGATGTGACTGCTACAATACTGTCACATATAAATATGATAAATACACAAATATATAAATCCATCAAAGATATCAGAAATGAAGATTTTGTTCAACTATACAAACTGGGCAACAGCTCCTAAGTTTCACACCAAAAATGTTCAATTGGTGTTCTATATCATAAAGTTTACACTTCTTTTTGTGTTCTGAGATTCCCTTTACTTAAGATACACATTTCTTACGGTTGACCAGACCTATCATACAGATATGAGAGGATTGTAGGGGTTAATAGCAGGGTTTATTTGCTTAGTGTACACAAATCGGTGAGCGTACTGTACAGTCAATTTGAACTGAGTGAAATAATTCCAAGTTTCTGTATGAAACTCATAAATGATTGACCGTTATCTTTTATCACATGGAATGCGCGAGAGAAATACCAGTAAAAGTATACTTTAAGGAAGAGCTTAAAAATCCGGGACGAATTCCCAGCCAATTCTCAGTCAATCAGTAAACACATTTTATAAATAGATAGTTATGAGGAAGAAAATAGTAGCATCATAAAGTGTGAAATGAGTTACGTAATTAATAAATAATAAATGTATTGATGTCTTCTACAGGTTACTATGTTTGTAAATCGAAAAAAACACGACATATAAGCTCGTCCTCATGGGAGATAGACTGTCCACTTTTTCGTACTCTTATAAAAACCCAAACGGGTTTTCGAGAGTCCCCACAATGTTCCTGGTTGAAGTTAAATGTTTAGGGTAAGGTTTAAGGGTTTATGGTTGGAGTTTGAGATGTTAGACATTAGTTGTAGTCTCGAATTTCCCTATAGATATATGGATGAATAAATTTCATCCAAAACTATAAGAGGCGCTATCTAATTAGATCATCCATCAAATGGAATGTTACCTGGTTAGGGCATGTTTCAGTATTAAGAGCTTAACAATAAGGTCTATTTGCCTATTTTATACAACTTAAAGAGGAAAATCAAACATTTAATACGTTCAACACTATCAATTTTACTCTGCTGTAGTAAAAAAGAATTTTCCACTATTGTTTTCAATGTTTCGAACAGTATATAAATGTACTTTTACTGCTCGTCATACACGATATTTGGATTCTGCACAAAAAACCTAAACGGCACACACTCGATTGTGATTAGCTTTCCATTTTATTAATGATTCATTGGAGCTGGTGAGCTGGTGAAGTAATAATGTCAAAATCGGTAACCATTTTTACACATCGACAGGGTGACAACGACAGTTCTACTCATGTCAATTCTATTGTGTGGAGTTATCGTACAAATGTAACGACGCAAAATTAGATACCTTGAAGTATAAATAAACTTCCTAAAACAACTAAAATTTGACTTTTATTATGAAATACTTTTGATCCATACAAACTCTGCTCATTGGCTGGACACTACTTCCATGACCACATAGACATCATAAGAATCACTCATAGTTATATCTGCATTCTATAATTTTACTCATAAAATACAAGTACTTATACGTGGCCTAAACACAACGGGAGCTGAAACCTTCTTCTAACGGCATCTCTCCACAGTAACTTCTCGCCTAGTATTTGGCCTTGAGACGACACATGAACCACCTGACTTTTGCAAAAGCAAGTGATATACATATTTCCCCAACCTAACTTACTCCCACGAGATTTAGATCCTCCTTCTGACATTCACTCAAAATGAAGACATGGAACTTTCTTTTGAAAAAGCTGTTATAATGAATACCTGTCAATAGTATCACTCTTAAATACTGACAAGTTGTTTCGTCGAATATAACTTGAGAATTAGATATCTATATCAACACAGTAAATGGATATTTTGAAAATGAAGTGAAATAAGCTAGAAATTCCTACAAAGATGGCTACTCACGACACCACATGGGATCGAAACTGATGAAGAAAGAAAATCACTATTCAGTCAAAGAGATGGGATATAACGATTTATATCCTTTTGTTTGGTATTTATATATACTATAACCAATGGGGCCAATTATTGTTTTACGTGTCATTCCCTTTTCCAGATTCACTTAGTATATCACCTCATGCTAACGATAACATGCGTACGCTTAACACTTCGCAATTTGTTTTATGATCGGTTGTTCTAAGTGACCTAAACTTAGTGGAAGAGTTTATCTATCATAATCGGTTGCGGTTTAATTGTTAAAGTTATATCGCTTGAACTGTTACCTTGTTGAATTAGCACTTAATCAACCATCGTTGATTTTTTGGTTGTACTGTCATTAACTGACGTTGACATAATCGAGCTCAATATGTTTGTCTTATTCCAATCTAACTAAAAAGATTTGTCAAACATCTTGTTCCTGATCATGTTTATAACTGAAAGATGAACATGAGCAAGTTAGAGAAAACAAAATTTTAGAGTTAAACCTTGGAACAGAAAAATCTGATGAGTTGCACAATTAATTATATCAAGCCTTTAGATGGTTATTTAGAAAAGGTGAGAAAGTGGTCACATCCACTCACACGCATACATCCACACATAAAACCCGCACACTCAGTGCATAGTCTTTTTTAGAATGTTCACGAAGTAGAGATTTAGATGGTGGTTGGAGGTAGTCAACAGGAAACCCTGGACCCGGGTTTCGTGCTACTTGGCACTCGTCAGCAAGGTGTACCTGTAATCTTGAAGGAACTGGTGCTCCCTGGCGGATTCGATCTCGTGTCACCCAGCTTCACAGTCAGAGACGTTACCACTGAGCTATCCGAGCCGTGACTAACCTCCTGTAGGACTGGGATGTAATTACAATTGATTGATCACTGGGTGGTGATCAAAGTCTTGCTTGTCTAGTCCTTATTAGTGCAGATCGAATGCTATCGATCATGTTGCAATGTGGCCACCAGTCTAGGTGACTCACCACCCAGTCATCAATCAATTGTAATTACATCCCAGTCCTACAGGAGGCTAGTCACGGCTCGGATAGCTCAGTGGTAACGTCTCTGACTGTGAAGCTGGGTGACACGAGATCGAATCCGCCAGGGAGCACCAGTTCCTTCAAGATTACAGGTACACCTTGCTGACGAGTGCCAAGTAGCACGAAACCCGGGTCCAGGGTTTCCTGTTGACTACCTCCAACCACCATCTAGATCTCAATACATAGTGCCCGCAGTGTCGAGTCACCTAGACTGGTGGCCACATTGCAACATGATCGATAGCATTCGATCTGCACTAATAAGGACTAGACAAGCAAGACATTGATCACCACCCAGTGATCAATCAATTGTTCACGAAGTAGTCTACAGGGGAATCAAACTAATACTAAAGATAATGCGATGCTCGACAGAACATCTCACTCCCTTTCTCTATGCATATATATATGTATAATTAAGTGATGATAATCGATTCATACCACTGTAGAGAATAGAGAAACAAACACATGAGACCAGTGTAGCTTACGCCCAAAAATAATAATGGTAATATAAATGGATAATAATCTTATTGATGTATGTACATACAATGTGTGTATACCCCTATATATAGGCTTACAACTAACAAAACATTATTGTATTGCTGTGAATGACAAATTATCTCAATGATTGTGTGTATATCTGCACCTATTTATCTAAATTATCAATTAAGTTGCGTATGCAGTCGCATGTAACAATCACAATACGATGTGGAATATGTCCGTCAGAATATCGATTGATGTCACTTGGTATCGTATTCTGAAGCATACACCACATACACACGAGCACATAATACGCCTCTGAAAAAACATTTTCTAAAAAAAACCAGCACACACTACCATATTGTGAAGTTTAGCCAATGTAGTTGATGTGTTATGGTACATGCAGTAAAAATCAGTACACACCTACGGTAACTATGTCACTGTACAAATGGAAAAGTATACAGAGTAAATATTCTGTGAATGTGTATGCATTAATCTAGGTGCCCCAAACCCTGAAAGAGCCCCAATGTAAGTACAACTAATTAATACATTTGAATAACAATATCAAAGTGTGCTAGGAAGCAAATGTGTATGTGTGTGTTGTTTGCGCATTCGGCTTTGAGCAAAACACATTTTAAGCGAATACTGCTAGTAATACTACATAACTGACTAAATCGAACTTAAAAAAAGGGATGTTGTAGTTGAACCGGCTGCGATAAAATGGTTGAAGTTTCAGTAATTTAACCACCAAGCCAAATTTACAAGTCAATTGTAAGGAGATAATATAATACGTTATCCATGAAGAAACTGATTTTATCAAATCATCAATTGATGATCTTATCATTCTAAAGACTGACTAATTCTCATAAAAACATATGGAGACACATTGTAATACAATAATTAACAAGACTCATAAATTTCTTGGAAAAGAACAACAATATATGACTCATTAATTAATAAACACAATAGTTTTACGGTGAATATCTAGTGTCAGATTCTAACAAACAAGAAAAGTTGATTTCCTGATCATCAGCATGAATAAAATGTATTACTGAATGAAATTAAGTAGCCTAAAAACTAACACTAACAGATCTAAACATACAAAGTAATCAAGGAAAACATAGACTTTAGTAATTCTCTATGTGGACAGGAATGCCATATCTACATCATTTCAATAAATTAGCACTAGCAAGGGATAGTGTTGTTAATACCACATATATAGCCTTACTAGCCAGTAGTAGTAGGATGTAGACGTGGTTAATCGAACTAAAAAAAATATGAAGTAGTCATTCAATAGCCCTAGAAAGATTAAGCAACAAGAGCAAGAATCAACAAGAAATACGGAAATTACGCGCCAAAATTAATGTTCGATTTGAACCAAGAATAAACTGGTAGATGGTTTGAAAATAAGATGAAAAAGTATACACTATACACTATCTTCATAAAGCAATTTACAGCAGAAAGAAAGTGAGAAACATCCGGCGCATAAAATACCATTCCAAAGATGTGTAAGAATGAAAATAATCCCACCCTTAATCGGATATTAACATTAGCAAAGATGAAAGCACAAACTAGACAACAGAGTACCAGAGTACTTTCAGGAGGGAAAGACAACAAAACCAACAGAATAATAAATTTCAGAGCGAGAAACGCTAGATTTTAATTTATACAAATTACAGAAAGATGAGTTTTAAAAGTTGTTTTGTAGAACAAACATCCCCAACAATTTATGACTACAATATGATATTTCCTGTAACCACTAAGACGCTTTACCACTTCTTGCATCTAACAAGACTAAATGTGAAGTAGCCGTATTTTTGGATTCTGTAGCTTTTACATTCTACATAAATTCAAGTATTTATCATCACCTGACCAAACTATTAGATACAAAATCACCCATCTTACTCACTGATTAGGCTACTTATATTCGTAAAAGTGTCCACCAACCAGCAGTAACCGCTAAACTAAGTCGATTATATATGCGTGACTTGAGTAGCACAGTTTGGTCTTTATTATCCTTTCAGTCCAATTAACAACTATTAAATACATTCACATCTTTGGAGAGGCACAGAACACAATGGACAGCTTAGATACACCTAGACGATTTGGACTGCAAAGATCACCTAGCTCCTCCATCACATACATACGAACAAATGCAGATAAAGACAACTAGTGTAACAGAAGCCTCTGCATCAGTAGACCTCAACAAACACAAGCGAAAAAGCAACATCCTCAAATAAAACACGCAGAACACCAACACAATCACAATTGGTGGAAAGTTTCATGTACCACCTACTCAGTATAATGCATGAACAAGGAGGATCTGATACAGACGTAAAGGCAAGGATTGCCATAGCAAGAACAACATCACTACAGTTCAAGAACATTTGCATCTCAAAACAACTCTCAACCAGTATCAAACTCACAATCTACAATACGAACGTCAAGACAGTTCTACTGTAAGGAGCTCAAACTTCCGGAACTAACACAACCATCATCAAACATGTACAAATATTTATAAGCAATTGCCGATTCAAGATACTCCATGTTCGTTGGCCAGATACCATCAACAACAGTCTACTGTGGGAGAGAAAAAACCAGCTTCCACTTGAAGAGGAAATTAGGAAAGGACTTTGCAGGTGGATAGGACATACATTTTGGAAATCACCTAGCTGCATCATGAGGCAAGCCCTAACTTGGAATCCTGAAGGGAAAAGGAAAATAGTGAAACCAAGAAAAACATAGCGTCGGAATTAGAGGTAGATATCGAAAGAATGGATAGAAACTGGGAACTAGAAAGGATTGCCCAGGTCAGAGTTGATTGGAAATTGGGTGGCCTATGCTTCTCCACGAAGGGTAACAGGCGTAAGTAAGTAATGTACAAAGGAAACTAAATGAAATGAACAAGCGTTATGACAGAAACTGAAATGGTTGGGTAGGTTGGAAGCATTTTTCACGATAAACAAGCACATCTAAAGCTAAAATAAATCGGAAGAATATAACAGTATTTTTACAATAAGTTAAATACCGGATTCAAATCCAGTAGTGAACATTTTTCATTGCAGGTTGCATAATAATGCAGAAAAGAATATTGAGATTTATTCACACACCCCTACTATTATTTAACAGTGTTTTTACCTGCAACGTAAGGAAATAAAATCAAAAACAACTCATTCGTAATACAGATAACTCGATTCAATATCGACTCATTAAATTTCAAAAGTTATACTTGGTCAATTAAATCTCTCACTATTTTTTATCCCGATCAGCTACACTGATTGTAGTATGTCTCTGTGATCTTGATGAAAAATAATGAAAATCCCTGACTTATGGGTTAAAGATACTATTAAAGTATATGCCGGGGTCCCGACCGTTGTTGCTAACTTGATGTGGTGGTCGGGCTTGCCTACCGTGATGAACCAATAAAGCTATACTGGCTGGAGCAACAGTTACTCAAGGTTTTACTATGACAGACAGGTCGGTTGAAGAACAGTAAGAATAAAAGCAACAAACCAAAGGTTCGAAGGCGAAGTCGTACTGCTGACTGTACAGAGGTGTGAGGGCAGTAAGGTGTTTCCTTCAGACAACTAGCATAATAACGATGCTGCCTTCCCACAAAGGGTGAGGTTAGAAAGGGTAGACCCTAAAAATGCACACATCATCTTGTCCCACGGATATGTCTCCGGTAGTAAAGTCTCAAAAATTACAATAAGGTCGTGTGTGGCTGACCTCAATCAGTTGTCACTTAGGCACAGCGATCACACTCTCAGGTCACTAAGACCACCTCTAATCCAATTTTCTTTTCAGGTACCTCTAGAAGAACCCTTCCACGGTCTGGACAACCGGGAAGTGTAAACCACCCTCACACCTGTAACAGCACTCAAGACCATTGTATTTATAATCAATTTCCGCATTCAACTCCTATTATTCCTCCTTTGTTGACTTTCAACTCTAAACTTCCTCTTTTGACTTCCTCCTCAAGTAACACCGTGGCCAACGATTGTAGTGCGCAAGACACTGTCCCAGGTCTACTGAACTTCTTCAAAAAGCTAAACGTTCAGACATAGTACTCGTAGCAGGTGGTTTAAACCAAATTAGAAAGGCATTTAAATGGTTATTTTGGAATCCAGGCTCAGCGAACATATAATGGTGATTGTCTGCTGCAACTGTGCTCAGACAATCGTTTATTTTTAGCATGCGCTAATTTTAAGCGTAAGAAGAGACATCGTCTAATATGGCGACCCCCTACACCAAACCAACGATTGACTCAAATAGACCATATTACCATCAGTCATCGTTGGAGAGGGTCGATAGAAGATTGTCTCTCATTCTGGAATACCTACTTGGACTCCGACCATGCTCTAATACAGGCACGTATCTGCTTGCGTCTCACTGGACGCAGAAAAGCCATGCTAAGAAGATCCATTGGAATTGAATTGAGTAACGAGAAAACCAAAAGTAGGTTCCAGGAACAACTGAGGTTTCACTTACGTAGTTCTGTAAACGAGGCTGACCCAGATGATGCTTGGAAAGATATACAAACAACTGTGGAAACAGCAGTGACATCTATTAGTGATTTAAACCACAGGGTTATAAAGAACCTATGGATTTCTTCAAGGTCTATCACACTGATGGATTCCCGTAAACTCATCCTATCAGGTTCTGAACACGATGAAGAGCGAAAATAAATCAGATCCCGGTTAACCAAAAGTCTAAGGAACGACCGTGAGCAGTGGTGGTCAACGAAGGCAAAAGAGATGGAGAATACGGCGGCTATAGGTAACACAAGACAGCTCTTCAGACTAATAAAAGAAACTGGAATTAATAAGTCAAGTGCAAGTGAGGTGATCTCGAAAAAAGACGACACTTATCTGCTTTCAGCCCAGACGTTCAGAATGATGGGCGGAACACTTTAAGGAGCAGTTCAGCTGACCTTCAGTTACACTACTACTATCTACCATTCCCAGACAGTCTGAATGGAACACTGAAGTAGGTCCTCCGACTAACTGAAGTTCAAAAGGCTAAAGTTAATCTGAAACGAAGAAGAACAACTGACTCAGATGGATTGATTGCAGAGGTCTTTAAGGATGGTGATCAAATTTTGGTGGTCAGGTCGACTAATATTTTAGCTAAAATCTGGGAGTTGGATGTAATCCCATCTGACTGGTCACAACCACTGATTGTCCCAATATACAAGAAATGAATTCCAATGGTCAAATAAGACCACAGGATAGACAGACATCATCCTCCATTGCGAAACATTTGATTGAGACGGGTCATAAGGTCGATATCAAATCAGCATTTGTTGTGTTGTACAAAAGCCTTCAAGGACATATACTAAGGTTTATTGAAGCCTTGGCTATACGGAAATTGAAACCCCCTTTATGTGTTCAAAAACAATTTGCCCTTACACTTAACCTACCCTGGTAGTACTGATTTACTATCCAGAGTGGTAATCACATTTGTTTTTGTGTACTTTAATATTTTTTCCTTTGTTATGACTTACCCTTAACCTGTCTAGTTGACCTTTTAATTTTTCATATATAAATGTTCTTAACAAGTATACGTGTGATCAGATTGTTGGAAATGTATTGCGCAAAAATATCACATAATCCTAATGAACCACGTCTTCTCATTGCATTATCGAAATTTATCAAAGGGACTAATTGTTTTAAATACAAGAAATGGTCAAAACCATCCTGCAACAAATCGTTGCTTCAGGACTGGCCTGCGTCAACACTTGAACTAAGGATAGGGAATGAAGTAGTCGAATGCGTTGAAAACTTCACCTATCTTGGAAATCTGATAAGCCCTAATGGGTTGGTGTCAGACGAAATCTCAGCACAGATTCGAAAAGCTCATTTGGCTTTTGCCACCTTAAGCCACCAACTATGGCGAAGGCGAGATATCCGTCTATCAATTAAGGGACGAGTATACTGCACAGCAGTTCGTTCTGTTTTACTTGAAGGCTGTCAAACGTAGTCAGTGAAGGTAGAAGATACTCTTAAGTTACTAGTATTTGATCACGAATGTCTTAAAGTATTGCTCGCATCTGCTGGGATAACCAGGTAAGTAATAATGAGGTTAGACGCAGGGTATTTGGGAATGATGGTAAATCAGTTGATGAGGTTGTGAATCTTCATCGACTGAGATGGTTGGGCCACGTGTTACGTATGTCTAAACACCGATTACCGCGACGTGCAATGCTAACCGGTGTTCGGGATGGTTGGAAGAAAGTTAGGGGCGGACAAACCAAAACGTGGTATTAGTGCTTGAGGTCACTAACTTCTAGTCTGAGTCATGTTGGTAGATGCAGACTACTTGGTTGGGGTCCGCGTGACTATCGTAATGAATGGTTGGATACTCTAGGTGACATGGCTCATCATCGACCACAATGATGTATGTGTATACACTCTATCTTCCGTTAAACTGTGAGATTAAAATCGCTCGATATCTTTCTACGAACTACTTCTTTCTTTCTATAATATGTCCTTATATGCAGTCATTTTTTATATATTACCACCACTGAACTAACTACTTATATGAATCCAGTGTTCATCTCGCTGTGCTAATGAGGTATGGCAACTTGGACCGATACATATATGTGCCTGGTTCGACGTTGTAGCTGACTGACTGACTGATATGCCCGAGTACTAGAATTCTTTAATCCATATGAGAAGTGGCTCTACGCCACGTACAAATCTGTAAACGAATTTAAGGAATAGTATGCTTATCATTATTGGACTGATTGCTATCCATTCAAATGTATGCAAACCATCAGTGTAATCGACACTCATTCACAAACCAACGATTTATATAACTGTAAGTGGATATGGCACAAATCACTTGCTTGAATGAAGCATATTAATCAAGAGTTCTACTGAAATTCCGACTTTTAGATGATCAAGATTTGTTGCTCAGGTGCCTGATTCTGATAGAGTTTTGTTCTCTAAGCTGGATGGTTTGGTTGTGGAGCATCATCAGCACAAACTTCATGTAGAAGTGATGAGGATGTCGTTCAAAAGAACGATGAAAGCTTGACGATCAAACCATCCAGCTCAGAGAACAAACCTCCATCAAAATTCCGATTTCACAGTAAAGTTGTAGCATTTGAGCTTAATAAAAAAGTTCCACAAAATGAAACCTGGAAATAAACATTTCTAGGAAATTTAAATTATTAAGTATTGTTAGTACACAAAAAACAAAATACAGACGATCAACGTACTTGACTAACTTCTTTGCATTATAACGCCAAGGTGTACAAGGTTCTAGAAGGTGAACAGAGTAGTTTCGTTTCACACCCTTGCATATTCAGTAAACAGCAAAAAATAAGAATCAATTAACCATTCTATACGTCAAGAGTATGTACATATGCAAATTTCCCTGTGTTAGAGATTCGTTAGATAGATACATTTTACATCCAAATGCTGATCACACTAAAATTCAAATAAGCTACCTACCATTTAAAAACCCAGTACTATCTCTACTTGGTGCGTTTTGTTATATTAATCATCCTTTATTAAATTGTCAAACCAAGTAGTATTTTGGTAGATGATCACTTCTGTAGAAATGATCTGATCAACGCCAAATGTATCATGGGATACTTACAAAAATCCTTAAATGTGACCTGTGGTTAGCCACTACGGTATAGTACTAGGGAATATCAAACTTATGCCCTATTCCATAGAGAACTTATAAGTTTGGAGGATTCCAATCCCTATCACTGGGGTGAATTTGTGAAGTATGAAAAGTACATGACCAGAGGTACTCGCAACAAACAAAATTAATTCAAGGACTTTAAAAACCATTTTCAGAATCCAAATCTCTGAGTAATTGTCATAAGGTAAATAATGTCATAACTTGCAATACCCACACATATCACTAAATGACTATCTAAGAAAATGGTATTTACCAAGTCACTGTATAAAACTGAAGTGGACATTCAACGAGAGAAGTCACACTCCGGAAAGTGAATAAAAAAGTGTCTTGCAGCAATGAAATTTATCAAGTACATTGAAAGTACTAAATGACTGAACACTGAAAATCTGTATGGCATATGTGTAACGATCTCAGACGATAAAATGACTTCTTAGATTTCTTAAGAGAATCTAAAGGTACGCAGTAACCGTTGGATAAATCGGTGCCGAACACAGAAACGAGGCCGAGTAGTGTAACTTATAGGTGCCTATAGAAGCAATAAATTAATCTCACGTCTACAGTTCTCTTAATCCAGAAAGCTAGTGATAGACTCAATTATCCAACAGAATATGACAGTTTTATTGGTATAGAAACTGACCGAAAACAACTCCCACTTAAACAAATGATAAGACAATAAGTAATTAATAAATCTTGTTACAATAAGATGGTAATATCTGATTGACCGTTATCGGTCACAAATCTGAATAAAAACACTGGTATCACTTTCTTTAACAGTTGAATACACAAAGCAACCTAAGCTAGACCACCATTGAAAACCCGGAAGTAGTGGATGGCCGTTTCGTTTTCTATAGTGGTCTAGCTTAGATTGACTAGTAAATTCAACTGTCAAAATACTACAATCTCCATAAATCCTCATACTGATAATGAGATTACTACCTAAAGTATTATTTAGTCATAAATCTCTACAAGTTGAAGGAAAAGACCATTATCTCATACATATCAAAAAGACCATAGTTCACTTCTAAACTATTAAGAGGAAGAGCTATTGTAATCATCTGAGCTCTATCTAGTTAAATTCAATAAATCGATATTTGTCGCCTTGAACCATGTGAAAGTATTGAAATTTCATTGGTCAGTTTAGTTAACGTGAAGCTTATTGGTTGAACAGGTTAAAATCTGTTACTGCTACTATTCTTCCAGTTAAACCAAGGACTGACTAGGTTCAGTAATTCATATGGATACAGTACACCAGAAAGTGTAAAGGAACATACATGCTCAGTGTGTCTGAAATAATTTTTTTTCTCCGGTCTATCGGTTGGTAAAATGTACAATGAAGGTCAATAAAAAGAAAAAAATAAAATTGGACTAAGATTCAATACAAATTGAACAATGAAGATATATATAGCAGTGCAAACGAAAGATAACATTAATTTTCCATTAGTAGTGGAGAAAAATAAATATCTGTCGAAAAGCGGTACAAAAGTAAATATTCAGAATCAATGACTAAGGCTAAACAACAATTTACAAATTATATTTAATCGTATCAAAACCCCGTTTAAAAGCAAATAGGATAACAGTACATACATAAAGGGTTTCCCAAATACTGTAGCAATGTTACGTCCAACCTCAAAAAGATAGTTATTTCAGTAATGTTTATCAGATATACCTTTCGTTAACAAGGATGTTCCATATATTGTTGTTCGAAGATACGTAAACAGAAGACTGAATACTATGATGTAGTTAAAAATAATAAGATAAGGTCTCTTCATAAAGAGACCAATATATAAACCGAGAAACGTCTCGAGTCTCACAATCAGTTATAATACATGTAGAGCTCTGTACAAATGCGCGTTGACGCAATCTGCAAACTGATAAGTCTTGTTACCGACACATTAGAACTTTTTCTAGCTGGTTCTGATATCCTTAACTACTTTTATGCGTCACCTAGGATATTAGAGAGGAAGCGCGAATCGCGAGTAAAAGCTTTACTCCAAGGTCAGTTTATGTAAAGAAAGACGAGGGTATTTCTAAGATTACACACGACCTCAAGCTTCCAAGAATTCATGGGACCATAATAAATATAGTGGCAGAATAAGTAGATGATTATTCAAAACCATGGCACGTGATTCTGCATTTCTTAGATGTTTCTTGAACGACTATATTTAACGCTGATTGAACGAAACGTTTCCTATTGTTTCTGGGTCTCTAGGGACTATTGCGGGGGATATTTTTAGGACTCCTCCAACACAAACTACATAAGTGAGTGAATAGCGAGGAATAAATGATCCTGATAAACACAAGAACTGATTATTGGAACGATAGTCTAGTTGATAAACAACTAATAATTTCTGGATTACAGTTGGTAACTGCAGCAAGACAAATACAAACTATGTTGGTTCAAGCTGCTATACGCTTCAACCACCTCTCTTCCTAGATAATTACAAACCAGAAATGATGTTAAATAGGATTGTTCAATCTAATCGTTTCAACTAAATGATGTTTTAGGGGCAACTCGGAAGAGATTGTATGTTGATCGTGTAGAGAATCTGTAAGATGTGGTTTTACTATGTGAGGGAATGCAGATTACCTATTTTACTTTTATGTAATGCTCACAAATATATGGACTTCGTATTGCCGAAGTTAGGCATAGTTTTACGAGACCGGTGGGAGCGTACATCCGTTAAAATCTGTTCAAAATCATGTAGCAGTTTGTGCTACTGATTGGCTATGTAACCGCTGGTGATATTGGGACAGAAGCGATCGCTCTAGGTATCTAGGAATCCAGAATAGAAAGCACCAACTAACCTTACCTTGGTGTAAGCATGAAGTTAGTTATCTTGTAAAGTGTCTGGTTGACAACACATCATTATGCTGAGTTCCGCTTTACGTATATGATACCTGAACAAAGCCACAGTAGAGCATATTCAGACTTAATCTAGATAGGACCACTAGTTATAAATACCTAATATTGAAACTGAAACGATAAAGATGTCTTATATGATGTTATGAAGTTGTTCAATTGAATACTATACAAGATAAAAGCTAAAGAAAAATGAAAGTCGACATTTAGGTGTTACGTTGTATCTTTACTTACAGATAATGAAGTCTGGAACAAAGTTTCGCCCTTTTTTCCTCGCTTACAAATTGCTTTTGTTACATAAGAGACTAATCTATTCCCAGAGGTTAAAAATATGATACAATCATTCTGTTTATATGTTAATAACAATGATATAGATAACATACAAGGTAGTAAGCTAAGAGAGAAAATACTCAATCACACGATACCATAGATCAACATCGTAATATTAATTTAAAAGATATTAGGAGCTTTCTTACTCCTCAAAACTCCAATTTACTGACGAAGGAAACTAGATAGTTCAAGGCTTTACTGAAGAGCACAAAAACAGTGAATACTGCCTAAATATAACCATTGGAATATGCACCATACAAAATTATGCACATTACTCACAACTGAATACATCCTCAAAGACTGTTTATCGCCTATACAAAGATGGTCAACGAACTAAATGGCACGATAAATTAGTCCACTTTTCATGTTATTTTTAGAATAACAGAGGTAATCAACAATTCCTAGAGCCTAAAATACATATACAACTTTGCAGAAAATGAAACCCACTTTATTGTAGGATACACAGTTATCAGTTTAAAGCTATTTTAATATATTTACAAAACCACAAATTAGACTCTATCGTATGTCAAGATACCGCCTTATTACACAATCAATTTTTGATAAACACTTCCGACAATATTAATGAAACAAATCATTAGAGTTTTTCACGAGTGTACATATATATGCAACACATGATACTTTGATTCATTCAGTTTTCTGAACTCAACTTTCTTGGAACAACCGTAGACCTTGTATTTACGAAGAGATGTTTTACAGATAGGAATTGTCTAAACAGAATCGATTCAGAAATAGTTTCCATCATGAACAGACACCAACAAATGAGACATTGAGAAACATACATAGTGTGAAGACCTTCTGCTCTTATGGTTAAAACACCTTCAAACTGTGAAATCAGGTAGTATCACTAGGCCTCACATAAACAATGTGATTCAAAGTCAGGAACATAGCATCTTTACTAAGTTAATGAATCACATTATTTTATCTTTATTTTTATTATTTCGTTCTTATCAAAGACATCTCTCCAGTATGCACCGATGACAATATATAGAACCGGATTCAAATACAGTCACATCTTCAAACAAGCACGACAATAATCAGCCACTGAGGAGTCCATCGGTCTAAATTCTACAAACCTAGTCGCTTCGTGATAACAATTATCTGATCTCATCAGTGAAAATCTGTCTCACTTTAAACAAGATTGCTTCTAAAGACCTCAAATTTCAGCTTAATTTTCAGGATCTTCATAATGAAGATGTCAAAGGAGAATACTGGATTTCAAATTCGTTTGTACAGGTTTTCTCAGATTTAGAGATAACTCTCAACATCGTTTCTAACGCTTCGATAAATGATGCCAGCTTACAACGAAGATTATCACAAATATCTAGAAAAACGTTGAGCGGCTATGTACAGGATGGTTGTTTTTGTTACGAAAACGTTGCATATGTGCTTCTACCTAGATTTCCTAATCTATGTTAACCAAAAAGCAATCAGTCGATTCCCGCGAAACGATGTTTTAGGTGATTTTGTAGACAAAAAGTCAGAATATCGAGAAAATTCGCCTCTACATTTATTGCCAACATTTTATAAATCGCGTCACGAAACCAATAATTATTTCCTTAAATAACCTATCTTTATATCATAATTTGAAGTTTTACGTTTATAATATTTACAATATTTTATAAGTTTGAGCTGAAAATTTAGTCAAAGAACTAAATACATTAATTAAGTTCCACAAATTCTACAAAATGATGTAATTCGATCATTGATATTCTCAATAGAATCTTATTTATGAGGTGAAGAACACTTAATGATATTGTCAAGATTGATTCAGTATTAATAACATAACTCTATGTTGTTTTGTTTTCTGTTTACTGAAAAAGCTTATTTTAGTAACTAACATGACAATTTTAATAAAGTATACAAGTAAAAACATCCATTGATGGACATTAGGGAGTGTAGTTATCCGACATGTAGCCAAAGTATGCACATCCACTCATTAAGATCTACTCACATTAGAGTACGGACAGACGATAAATTCAATACACGCGTACAACTCAATGATTGTGATCTATCTAATTTAACAAATAGTTGGAGAAGGATTGACATATTATAAACTGCTACTAACACAATTTAAGCCATTCTCAAATAGTACAGAAAAACTAGAAGAGACTTCAATCTAAATCGATTAGAGCACAATCAATCAAAACGAACCAATCAGTGATTAGTTTTGAAATCAACCAATCACAATATAGACTGCCAATAATTTTTTTTGGAAAATGAAATTCAGACCAGGCATATGATTAGACTGATATGGACCTTTTAGTAATGATAATTACTCATTACTCAGAATTAATGCGTACTAACAGAAAATACTCTACGAACACAGTCAGCTAAGCATACACATATGAATGTTATGTCAGAATATTTTCTACTAGTAATTAATAAAATGTTTATGATTATGAAAAGATTTCGTTGAAACTACGTTTCTTCGTTAGTTTTATTAAAATCTATTCACTGAAAGAAAAAAAACGGAAAAATACAGTTTGAAATAGAGAATAATCAAGTCTTTTAAAACGTGCAATTCTTACATACTGTTATCTCAAATTCTAAAGAATACAGAGCTAGAGATATTGATGTCGCTTTATAACAATTTATAAAATTGCCAGTATAAGTCTTACAGTAAATGTAGGCTCATATAACAATAAAAAATTCAACAATTACATGAATGCAGAAATCATCATATTATTAGGATGATAACATATTTAGTAATTATTATGGCTAGATTACTTACTTCTCGAATGAACGGATCCATTTCTAGTCGTGTAAGATTGCAGTTATCCACGATGATCGCTAACACTCCACTATACAAAGATGACCAAACTGTGCAAAATAATACAAATAAAATACCTCTCACTATATAACATGTAGAGCACTTAGCAAGGTTATTCAAACAGAAAACAATAATAAGTTTACGTATGTAAGGCAGTAGGCATGTTTCTGAGTGTTCTGCATCAAAAATGTTATTCGAACAACAACTAACTGAGAGGACAGTAGTAAGTTCTGTTCTAACAAAAGACCTCTTTTAACCAATAAACTTTGAGATGATTATATCCTGTAAATGAATGGATAGGTTTACATTGTTTATTTATCCACTACAAATTAGCGAGATAACCAGCTTACGCTACTTATTCCCATCACTCAGTGAATGAAACTTCCTGATGAGTCGCTTCATATACTGCACACAGAGAGAGAGGAATATAAATTAAAACATTTTAGATTGTAACTTATCTTGTCATTTTGTCAAATATAACAGTACGATGTGGTCGATTACAACACAATTATCCGATCTTAATCATTCAAGAATGGTTATTATGCATTAAGCAAATTGGAGAATCATGCATATTCACTTTTGTAGCAAAATCAATAGATCATCATTTCGACATTTAGAACTAAACAGACTACCCAGAAATTCATTTAATCGATAAATTGATTATCGAATACTTCATCTTTAATTTACTTCATAACATTTAATGATAAAGTGAAACTCGAAGATTTAGTTGAATAACGAAACAATTTCAGAATGAATTATCGTCTTGTTAAAAATAATTACTATCTATACCTTTAACCCGCTTATCATGATTGTAATAAACACAACTAAGCAAAGTCAAACAAACAAAATAGAGAGTAGGTTTATCAAACAGAAAATTTATTAATTTTTACTACAATCAAATACAACTTCCAAATAGGTCACAATAATGCTTGTTAAACATACAATAGTACAAAGAAACCCTGACAATTAATATAATGAACGAGAACACAGGTAAGGAAAACCAGTGTATTTTAATACAAAATTACAGAATATCTTGATAAAATATGAGGACTATACAGCGAATATTTCATTTGCAAATTTCCGTCATTTTTAAGTCACGCTATGCATGATTCTTCTAATTCACAATTCCCTTCTGTTCTCTTCAACTCAATCTTCTTGTTTATCGACATGAGTGGCACACACCACACTAATACTATTTTGTATTACCCGAATAACCTGGAAGCACTGGACGGCCGTTTTGTCGTAGTATGGAAATCCTCATTAGTGTGCATCCACGAACCCGTACACCAGACTCGAACCCAGGACCTTCTGTCTCACGCCCGAACGCTTAAACACTAAGCGAGACCGAAGGCCTTGGGTTCGAATTCCGCGTGCGGGATCGAGGATGCGTACTGCGAAGGAAGAGTCCTATATTAGGATGAAACGGCCGTCCGGTGCTTCAAAATTTTCAATGGTGATCTAACATTGATCGATTCATGATCGCAATCAAAACTCAACAATCTCCACAACCTTATGCCGATTAATTACCTGAATAAGTTAATTACTTTGAAGTGAAGTTGAAAGATAAAACACTGACAAAGTGATATAGTGAATAAAATTATTTCAACAACAAATATATTGTCACTTGTATTCACTGGTTTTCTGAATTGTACAGTTTAATTATGCAGCTTTCATTCTCGTTTTAGACAAACTGGTATTGAAAAAAAGGCGTTGATGACTTTTTCTTTAGATTTGACAATGAAACCTAGTCAAGTGAACCCACCCAGGTCAAGAGGGAGTTCACACACACACACACACACACTTATACATTAATAAAGATAATCCACTTAAGCTAGAAAAATGAAACCATTTTTTCAATCGTTTTATGATTTCACTGAAAAACAAAAAGATTAAATTGTGAGGTGATTAAAACATTATTTCCGCCCAGTCGTTTAGAGATACACAAATATATTTAATATCCTATGTTGTAAGTTTGTTTTTCTTGTTTTCTAATTTGTTAGGAAGATTTCAAATAATCTAGTTTTGTCAATAAATGTTAATTTCTTTCCTGTAATGATAACTAAAGAAACATTTTTTTCCGAAACTATATTTTCGTACAACCTCTGGTGTTTTCATATTGATGATTATCAGTTGGTTTTGGGATTTTCCTGTATCCTGAGGTCATACGTTGTTGCTATATTTTTACATAATTGTTCTACTTCAGATTTGTATTCATTGTTAACAAGTATTTTATACACTACTCCCATCAACCTTTGATTCCATCAATTGGAGCATCATGGACAGAATTTGTCACATTCGATACCTTACGTATTATAAGGATCTCAATCAATTGTAATTAGAAATTACCATAGGCTCAACCGAATAATTTTTAGGTCATAACATTATTGTATTATTAATGATAACAAAATGTACAGAGCTCTCTTCCAGTTATTCCTAAGTTCCAATGATTTTTTAACATCCGATTTGTGTTCAATGCTAACTGACACCTAATAGCGATACTAGCAAACAGAAAGTCATTAGTGTCACTGATGTAAACAGATTCATTATTGATTAATTCAATAATATGGTAGTCTTGTCAAATAAGCATACAGAAGTTGAGTTTATAAAAGTGACCAAGCAGGATAAGGTATGACACAAATCTACTAAATTACTAACTACTAGAGAGAATCCATAGAAAAAAATATTTTCAGTCTACTTATAATTTCCTCGATGGTTTTTCTCTTTCTCGCGGTATTATTGAATATCGTAACGTGAACTTCATGCACAATTTTATCCGAGGTCTAAAAATATTATATTTTCTAAAAAATATAAAAAGTAAGTTTGATCATTATGGCTAGTCTAAAGTTTGTACTAGTCACAGATTAATCTTGGTTCGAGTACCATTGAGAACCAGAAAACACTGGATACCTGATTCACTGTAGTATTACTCTTCGGTAGAGTGCACCCATGATACCACCATGGACTGAATACGGGACCCCCAGGTCTTGTGGAGTCCCGTAATACTAAGCCGTGATCACTGGAGTTCAACTGAGTTGGGTAAGTTAATTACCAACCGAAGACAGTGGGAAATAGTCGCTCAATAACATGGATTGATTGGAATTAGACATTAACACTATTGGATACCAGGTAAATGGTCCAGAGGTTAGGTGTCCGTGCGAGATCGAAGGCCCTGGGTTCTGACCCCATGTGTAGGGTCGTGGGCACGCTGGGACGAAACAGTCGTCCAGTGCTCCCTGGTTCTTAATGTTGCTCCAAATAGAACCAATCTGTAACGAATACGGCCTACAAATTAAACTAATCTCCACAAAACCCCTTGAAATAGGATGTTTTAAACTAAGCGAGGGTATTAAACGAGCCCGCTGCCATTACTACTACTAATACTAATAACTTATCTACGAAGATTACCCAATACCTGACTAGAAAATAAATAGTGAACTTGACAATTTACAAAATGACAAGGTTGTTTCAGTCATTCAATATCTGAAATCAACATCACACATTTAAACAGGCTGATCATAACGCTCGCTGAAAATTATTTCAAGTCCAAGTTATACACACGTATGTCTGTATTTTAATGACCAATCATATCAATGTCTACTTTTTCTATTTTACATCATTTATTGGTATCTCAATACCCCTACCCCCCTCCTGTCCTCAGTATTGATTACACTTGTAGTTTAAGCATTACGTAGTTCCAAACGCGACTACATGAAATTCAATGTCATGACCTGAAATATAAACCGTTCCGTTTTCATATTCAATTATTTAACTAGTAGTAAATAAAAATTCATACCTATCAGCCACACTTACACAACAACAAAGTAAATATACATTAAATGACATGAGTGAATTTTTTTTTACAACGAAACAAGTAGTAGATAGTTACATATGAGAAACAAAACCGAAAGCGAGTCCTGGATTGAATGGTAACCAGAACTGAACTTTTATCGATTGTTAACCAAACTGTTATTTTGTTCTTTAATGAAGAAAAGCTGTCATAAGAGTAGAGTAATTGACTTCTCTAAATATCACTATGATTACTAAACGAATAAGTTTTATGTAAATTTCGTAGAATTAGTTATACAAACACTATAAGAGAGATGCCATTTATCTTCTCAGATCAAAATACGTAAGATATTCAATCATGATCTAAACAGACAATAAACATTCTGAACTCTTTCATAGAATGAATTCATACACAATAGGGAACAATGAGTCACACACATACACATACAAAATAATTATTACCTTTTTGCTTACAAGCAGCAATTGCTTCATTCAATTCGGTATTATTATATTTATAAGTCTTTTCAACTTGATCATAAAAATAATCATCATTTGAAGCTATTAGAAAATTACGCTGATCAAGTTTATCAACGAGAAATCTGAAATTTTATAAAACAATTCGATAACAATTCATAAATAGATGAAATTTGAGTCAAAATATAACTGAAGTTTTGCAGACTATTAAACAGTGTACATTATGAATAAATAATATATTTGTAATATCCTGATGAGTAGAAAAATGAGATTTTCTGACGTCTCGTACATATATACCTTCAGCAGGAATTTAAAGACACTAGTGAATAATCACAATTACATGGTGAGTGTCAAATTGTATTAAGCATAGAAAATAATAAGCTGTTACATGGTTGGAGGCAGCCATCAGACATTGAACTAAGACACTTGACAGAATGGCATATTTATGACCTTGAGAAGAATCTTCACACAACTCTAAACTGCACTCCTCAATGTCAAAATAAAGCACGTTACCACTAAGCTATTCTTATCTCGTCCCTATTCAACAATTCCTACTGACTATTTCCATTAAAATAATATTCGAATGCAGTGCATACGACATCGAGTTATTTAGACTCGTGAGAACATTTCAATTTGATTAAAATAATCCAGCCGGAACTAAAGATTAGACAAATACAGCGACATTCACTATTCATTGATCAACCAGTGTAAATAACCAAGTACACTCATTACAAACTGACCATATCAATAACCTATAATGAGTAAATGTATAGCACCGATGACGATTTCGCTAGGAGACTGCTAGCTGTTATCAACAACTGTTCTGCACACATGTTCAGGGTTTAAGTGGTATAGTAAAAATGAATACTCAAGTGCTACTTTAAGGCAATATCATCATTAAATGGAGTATTTTTTTGTGGAAAAAAGACGGATAGGTAGGTTATTTATTTAAATTTCATTACGAGACGGAAGTTATAAAATCTCCGAGACGTCTCTGGCAACGACCAAATCATAGAGAAGTATGTGAGTAGTAGAAAAGGTCAAATACTTCAGAGATATCTCAATACAGTAGTAATTTACATAACTAATCTGTGACGGTTTTATGCATACGAAAGCCTTCCTGAAACACTTAAAATTCACTTGGATAAGAAGTTTAGGAAACAAAATTATTGTATTCATGATATAATGAGTAAATGTATAGCACCGATGACGATTTCGCTAGGAGACTGCTAGCTGTTATCAACAACTGTTCTGCACACATGTTCAGGGTTTAAGTGGTATAGTAAAAATGAATACTCAAGTGCTACTTTAAGGCAATATCATCATTAAATGGAGTATTTTTTTGTGGAAAAAAGACGGATAGGTAGGTTATTTATTTAAATTTCATTACGAGACGGAAGTTATAAAATCTCCGAGACGTCTCTGGCAACGACCAAATCATAGAGAAGTATGTGAGTAGTAGAAAAGGTCAAATACTTCAGAGATATCTCAATACAGTAGTAATTTACATAACTAATCTGTGACTGTTTTATGCATACGAAAGCCTTCCTGAAACACTTAAAATTCACTTGGATAAGAAGTTTAGGAAACAAAATTATTGTATTCATGATATCTATGGGGGTATCTTGTTTGGAAGTTAGAAAATCACTTTGTTCAGTTCACAAAAATAAAGTTTCGACAGGATTTATCTACAAACAGTATCGTGTTGAGTAGTATAACTAGATCTCTAATTATATAAACCGCTGATCCAATAGATAAGGACTAGTATAGAAATCCTTTATCCCATTCAAAAATAGAATTTGTCTACTGGAAGAATCAATTAAAATCTACTGTAACATATATCGAGCTTTTAAAAAAATGAGTGTTAACAAATAGCTACAGCAACTAGCTTAACAACAAACATCCACCCACCCATCTCAGTATGAAAACCTAAAAAAAATTTCTATTATAACGAAGAAAATCAAACGATAGACAAGGTCATTCCATTCAAAAAAACACATTTCGACTAATGTCATCCTTTACATCAGATGATTAACCAAGACATATCAGGTATTCAGGCTGATTAACACAGGGGGATGGGAAATTTGCACTGTGATTGGGTGTCGATGCAAACGATAACCTTGAACAAACCAATAGAAAGAGAAATTGGAAGAATTCTACAGACTCATGTTCAGGGATATCAAAATCATATGTGGAAAATTAGTGAAGTAAAATCCACATGATGTAGCTTTGGAATTGCGCAATGAATAGCTTGCACTGAAAACTGTATTGAGAAATTTATGTTGTTACTTGTCGGGCTAAATCACTAATAGATAAAATAATTATGTACCTACGTCTATAATCTAAGTCTGCCTGTAGCTGTCCTACAGTTACTGCTGGTCCCAAGCCCACATAAAGGAGGATGGTCGAGTATGGGGTTGGCAACTCTATCCCGTAAAAAACAACCTTGCTAAAAAAACGCCAACCAAATTAAACGATTTAAACTCTGCTATGGGAGTTGAACGAAGAATTATGACACCTCATGATGAAAGCCGAGTTCTTTCGGAAAC
This sequence comes from Schistosoma margrebowiei, assembly GCA_944470205.2. NCBI lineage: Eukaryota > Metazoa > Platyhelminthes > Trematoda > Strigeidida > Schistosomatidae > Schistosoma > Schistosoma margrebowiei. The sequence continues at coordinate 39,305,769 of OX104026.1, read as the reverse complement.
CCCGTTCTAACAACCAGAGCAACAATTTTTATATGTACATGGAACGTCCAGAAAATGTAGGAGACCAGGAGGACTAGTCAAATAGCAACGGAAATGAGGGGATACAACTTGATAGTTCTCGAAATAAGTGAATCCCATTGGACACAAGCTGGACAGCAAAGGATAGATTCAGGAGAAATGTTGCTGTACTCCGGTCACAAAGAAGAAAACGCTACACACTCACGGAGTTCTGATGCTGTCCAAAAAACACGGAATGCACTTATAGGATGCGAATCTCATGGATCCAGAATCATCAAAGTATCTTTCAATAAGAAGAAGCGGATCTCAATGAATGTTACCAAATGTTACGCACTCACCAACGATAGCAACGACGACAATAAAGATCAGTTCTATGGGGGGCTGTAATCAATCATAGAGAAGTGCCCAGGAAAGGACCTGACCATCCTGATGGGAGATTTAAATGTCAAAGTCGGGATGGACAACAACGGTAACAAAGACATCATGGCACGACATGGAATGGGAGAAGGGAACGAGAATGAATAAACATTTGCAAATCTATGTGCACTGAACAATTTTTTTATAGGTGACACAATATCCCCACACAAACGCATATACGAAGCTACGTGGGTCTCACAGGATAACACCTCGGAGAAACAGATAGATCTTATTTGTATCAATAAAAAATTCACAAGGTCAGTGGAAGACATGAGAACTAGGAGAGGAGCTGACATAGCTTCAGATCACCACCTGATTGTGGCCAAGATTAAACTGAGGCTAAACAAACACTGGACAAACAGCATTACAAAGGTTCAATACAGATTTCCTTCGACATATTCGAAAACGCAACCAATTCAAGAAAACTCAACAACAGGTTCCAACCATTACTAGATGTACTGGAAGGGAAACTGTTGTGAGGGACAACTGGAAAGGGATCAAAGAAGTATTATTTTTAACGTGTTACGAGGTTCTGGGCCTCAAAACGTTTCATCATAATGCATGGAGGGCTATGGAAATCCTGGACAAGATTCAAGAAAGGAAGAACAAAGAACAGCAGTTTAACAAGGATAGAGAACGTCAAGGTAAAAGATGAATACACAGAAGCAAACAAGCAAGTTAAGAGGAGCATTAGGGACGAAAAGCAGAAATACGTAGGAGAGCTAGCAACGACGGCAGAAAAAGCTTCAAGAGAAGGAAGTATGATACAACTAGATGACGCAACGAAGAAATTGACAGGGAAATATAGTAAACCAGAGAGAGACCAGTCAAGGACAGAAAAAGCAAGACAATCACTGAAATTCAAGGACAAAGGAAGAGATGGGTGGAACACTCAAAGGAACTCTTGAATAGACCAGCTCCATTGAATCCACCGGACATCGAAGCAACACACACAGACATTTTTAGATATGTCAAACCAACAAAAATCGACGAAACCAGAGTGGCCCTCTGACAAATCAAAATTGAGAAAAGCAGTCGGACCAGAAAATATGTAGGCTAACGCATTCAATTCAGAGAGAGGTAACTCAAAAATGTTACACCTACACAGGAAAATGTGGGAGGAGGGACAATACCAACAGACAGACTGGAAAGAAGGACACCTCTACAAGATACCCAAGAAACAAGATCTGAGCAAATGTGATAACTAAAAAGGCATCACACTATTGTCAGTACCAGGGAACGTTTTAAAGAATGTTACTGAACCGGACGAAGGACTTGGTAGACTCCCAACCTCGAGGTCAACAGACTGGATTCCGTAAGTATCAGTCGTGCACAGATCCAATCCCAACACAATGGATCATCGTTGAATAATCAGTTAAGTGAAACTCGTCACTACACACCAACTTCATTGACTATGAGAAAGCATTTGACATTGTGGATAGAACTTCGTGGAATAATCATCGACACTATTGTGCACCTGAGAACGTTAAAATTTCCGGAATCTATACAACGGTCTAATGAGCAAAGTGGTGCATGAAGGACAACTGACAGGTGCATTGTAAGTAAGGGTCGAAGTCAGACAAGTATACCTACAAAGCCCCATAATCTTTCTTATGATGCTTGATTGGATTATGAAAACTATGATGTCAGACGGTAAACACGAAATACAATCGACAGATTGGGTGCAACTAGATGATTTAAACTTTGAGGATGACCTGGTTCTTCTACTTCATACTCGCGAACAAATGCAAGTGAAGACAACTAGTGTAACAGAAGCCTCTGCATCAGTAGACCTCAACAAACACAAGCGAAAAAGCAACATCTTCAAATAGAACACGCAGAACACCAACACAATCACAATTGGTGGGAAGTTTCATGTAACACCTACTCAGCATAATCCATGAACAACGAGGATCTGATACAGATGTAAAGGCAAGGATTGCCATAGCAAGAACAACATCACTACAGTTCAAGAACATTTGCATCTCAAAACAACTCTCAACCAGTATCAAACTCACAATCTACAATACAAACGTCAAGACAGTTCTACTGTAAGGAGCTCAAACTTCCGGAACTAACACAACCATCATCAAACATGTACAAATATTTATAAGCAATTGCCGACTCAAGATACTCCATGTTCGTTGGCCAGATACCGTCAACAACAGTCTACTGTGGGAGAGAACGAACCAGATTCCACTTGAAGAGGAAATTAGGAAAGGACTTTGCAGGTGGATAGGACATACATTTCGGAAATCACCTAGCTGCATCATGAGGCAAGCCGTAACTTGGAATCCTGAAGGGAGACGGTAAAAGGGAAGACGAATGAACACACTGAGTCGGGAATTGGAAACAGACATGAAAAGGATGAATAGTAAGTGGAAATGATTGCCCAGGACAGAGTCGCATTGGGAGTGTTTGTAAGCGGCTTATGTTCTTCCAAAAGGAGGAACAGACGTAAGTAAGTTATAGATAACAATATCAGAAAAAAACTAGCGTAATAGAAATTACCTTGCTAGTGTAGATTTTCCGCTACCTGGGACACCACGTAACAAAACTAGAAATCTTGCACTCCATTTAGAGTTATAAGCTTCATATATTACGTTCTTAAGTCTCACTATTTCTGGAGAATAAGAGAATAGATTACTCTGAACTTCTGATTTTTCAGGGACGATACACCTAGGTGCAAAGAATTCCGAGACCATTTCGATAAAGCTGTAACAAAATATGGAGTAATAAAAAATAAACGAAACGAGCATATTAGTAAGGAAACTAGATAAAATAAGGATCATTATTATTTATCAAAATGAGGCATAAAATGTTTTTCAATCAACTGAATGATAATCCCAAAGCCTTACAAATAACCGATCAACAGTTAAGCATTGAATGAAGAAGATTGATCAACACGAGTGGATGTTCCATCAAATTATATTTATTTCAGGAAAAAGAGAGCGATTAACCAGCGAAAAAATATTGGTGAGGAACCGATGGAAAAAGTAAAATTAGACTGTAATTTATCCAACAATGCAATATCTAAGATCAGAACGAAAAACAGTGGGTGCGTTTGGGCTAATTCATCCGGCCTTCAACAGTATGACAAAAAATCGTTCGATCACTCATTATAATTATTTCGCAGACAGAACAGGGAACATGCACTTACTTGCGAAATTCATATTAGTGACCAACAATTTTATGAATTGGTAATAGGACGCGATACGAGATTTTATAGATTTTTAGCGCACTATTATGCCGCCTAACGAACGTTAAAGTAATAGCATGATAAACGTAACATATAGCCTACCTATGCTTGACCATGTTTCATAAACATTCCTGCCAGGCATTAATCATCTTTATAATAGAGATTACCTATTCAGAAAAGAAATATCGCTGTTACCGTTTTACTTCAATCGTTCATAAGCAATGTATGACCTAGAACAAATGTATATCCCTTAAATTATAAATCAGCACAACGAGAAAATTAAAAAAGGGAAAGCAAAATAGTGAAAATACCAATACCAGATAGTTCCAAAACAATAAATAAAATAGGAATACAAAGTGAATGGAATGGCACTCAGTTTAACACTTAAAAGAAGGAAAAGTAGAGATATATTTCCACCATTACGGTTGTCATTAAGTCGTATCGTTGATGAAGAGGCAATTTTGAAAGATTTTCAAACTTTCTTCTGTGTACATGCAACCCATTAGAAATTAGTGCAACACAAAATTTATAATATTTATCTAAGTCTGCTTATTTGACTTTTACACAAGGACTGATCGCAGAAATGGGTTAACTGTGAACAATGTAAAAGTTGAAATATGACATCGCCATTTCACCGTATTCTAATCGAATAGTGAAGTGTTATTAGAACATTGAACGTCTATTTATGGTACAGTCAGTCAGTCATGTGCAACATAGAATATGGCACATACGCATCAGTTCAAGTGGCCATGCTACGTAGACACAGAGGTACAAAAGTATCAAGACAAATTTCAGAGTAGTAGAAGTAATAACAGTAAAGATTAGGTATCATAAAACAAAACAAAAAACAGACATAAGATCTCTGAACTCAGGTTCTAAGGGAAGACGAAAACTGAATGGACCTGCCAACGATCGTAAGCCATGTCACCCGAAGTTGTTAACAAATAGTTACAACAATCAATTAAGTGGATGGTAATTTATGACTGAGGCTAATAGTGTTAGATATCTGGCAAATAAAAAATTTTGATTTGCTATTCTAAGTAGTTAACTCATTAAGAACGACAAATACTAATCAGGTAAAACTCTGAAGGTAATTGAAGATGAGTATTATCTGGTTTTGCACGGTATACAACATAAGATATCACTTACAAATCTTGAAATCATGTCTAGTACTCAGCGAAATACTACGAGAAGAGCAATGTAATGAATGAGTAAATCTAAAAGTTATATAATTTGCAACTTAATTAACACATCTCTTTCTTCTCTAAAATGCGAATACTCTACAAAGCAAGCGTACAAACCGCTGTTTTGTATGTAGTTCTCATTATTCGAAGTAGAATTAAACAAAACAGATGCTTCTTGTAGCTAATATATACATTTGCTTCATATCGTTCACTGAAAAGAAAACACTTCAATATCATTAGACAATGTGGGTCAAGTAGAACGATTCTGATATCTTTCTAAATGATCGTATATTGAAATATATCATAATTTTTAATTAGGTACAGACTTTTCAATATGAAATATTGACAGACGAAAAGCCAAAATCCAAGATCTTATTGATTTAGTCAGTAGTTTAATTGGTGGACCAAACACGATACCTGAAGTTGATGAACAGAAATAGTTGTTTTTACATCTTAAATATTAAACAGTAACTTTGCAAATGAATGTTTGACTTAGTACTATGGATGATTTCTCATTCGGATAGTGTACTCCTGTCAACGTACTCAGAAAAATGCATCTTTATCTCCACTTTTTGACTAGTGGATGATGTATCAGAAGTACTTAGACTCACAAACCCCCATAGATTTATTGAAATATAACAGAGTAAGAATTAGATACGCTAGACAAGTCAATTAAACATACTATAAACTAAAACAACTGGAACATATTTGGATTATTTAAAACTTTGAATACCTCGTGGTAAATCAGGTCAAAATCTCTGATCCTACACTACAGAGAGCAGTGTAAACCACGCAGTTTGGGCATGGAAACAAACAGGCAAAAACACAGAGCCATATATAAACGTATTGTTTCAATTTCTCATATATTTTTTCCAATCGCACGGAAAAGTACAAATATAGACAAAAGTAGCTAGACAGCGGAAACTTGAAAATACAGGAAAATCTGTATTTCCAATCTATTATCACAAACAACCAGTACATAAAATTTTTCGAAGACGTTGTTGGTCCTAACCGCAACAGCAGCTGCATAAACTAATGAAAAGTTCACGAGCAGTCACCATCCCGTTCCGGCCTTTTTAGAGAAGCCTAGTTGTCTGATGCCAGTCTGGTTACCACAAACACGAATAGTAAACATTCGGTTGTCACAAAGTAGGGAAAACAGATGAACAAAGTAGAAACTCAGAAGTGAACGTTCCTATTTCCTATTTTAAATTACGAAGTGATCTTAGCTAGACCCCCATTGAAAACCTGGAAGGACTACCGGACGGCCGTTGTGTCCTAGCATCGGATTCCTAGGCAGCATTAGACCTAACATACAAGTGGAGATATTGGTTAGAATTTGTCCCACTAAGAGAGTTGCGTACATTTTCCGTAAGCCTCTAAATCTTGATTTTATTTTAATTTAAGAATCTCATTCTTCTACCTCATTTGTTGTGTTTGAACCATATCTAGCTTTTCATTGTAGCTGACAATGATAAAGCAACTTATAGATAACACTTAGTACTCGTGGTAAGTTGAAGTATTTCTGCCAACAACTTAACAATAAACGGAAGTTGATTAGCCGTCAAGTTTTCTCCCAGACAAAACATATCAGAGTGAACTTAATGTAATTATTCTGAAAAGGAAACTGATTTATGTCTAATCTGGAAAGATATGACATTTTAAGAAAGAGGTGATTTGTTAGCTTCAATGGTATCATAGTAGTTGGTAAATCTCAGTTAAGAAAATAAGTAACATCTAAGGGTATTTGATTAATAATCATCATATACCCTTAAAAACATGTTGAGGTGTTGCTTCTTCGAGAAAATACTAAGGATACTAAATTATTTTTAATGATGGATTCGTAGAATTAAGATATGGTCTATACTTTTAGATTATTTAATTAAGCTTGAAGGTCAGAAAATGCACACCAGTGAAGTACACAACAAGGTAAACCAATCGAGCATAAATTTGTCTTCCCTGTAACGTGAAAGTTTTATGGTAAAGCTGGTCTCAGTAATGATTAAAGTATATATCAATGCAGGTTACAGACTTTCATCATAGTTGAACTCGTTGACCTGAATGTCTACCCACTTTTCTAAAGTACAATTTTATTGGTTTAAAACTCAGAAGATAATAGTGTGACAGACAGTCACAAAGCATAATTTGGCAAAGAAAACGCATGTATGTGAAAAAGATAGAATACTGGGCTGGTATGTCTAGTTAGTATTTTGGGCCTATAGGTTCAGAAGAGAGGATCTATGGCACTGGTATTGATTTATTTCAGGCATACATGTCATAGGTGTCCTCAAATATTATCCAACAAGGTTTTTTACAGGAATCAAACTTGCGAACCTAACATACACTTCTAGGGCGGTATATGCATTTCAACATCTGACTGAATCAGTAAAATGCAAAACACTTGCTTAGTGAACAAAATCAGATATTCAATACAAACACAAGACAAAGTGGAACGCCTATATTCTGTATCTATTTTCAAATTTGATTCCAGTATGCGCTATCAAAATGGGGGAATGACTGTATTCAGACATCTTCCTACGCCTGTTTTGAGACTATGATAGACATGAAAGGTGTTCCGTGGAAGTCTGATAAGTGACGTTACTTGGAGATCGATATTCATTAGTTTCAACAGTCCAGTGAACTCAAACCTTATTTCCACTAAACTACCAAACTGCATTTCATTCCACTAAATTGGTATATATATATTTAAGGATCGTTAGGTTTGTAATTTTGCCAGGTAAAACAACTCAGTGTTGGTGACTAAGGATCTTATATATCCCCAGATAGCACTGTACCAAATCTGAATTCGTGAGTAGTCCTCAATCGCCCGTACCAGTTTAGACAGTCAGTTACAGTACTCCATCATCATACAATTCGTCAACCATAATAAAAACAAGAATCTCGCTACCCGACTATATTGTGAAATTACCTTGTCAGACTACCGAATATAAACGCTAGGTACTTGGAAGAAACTTAAAAGATCCTATCACAACTTCCTCAGCATTTTGGTTTGGTGAGTACAGACACGAACTGAAGCCAATCATCGATGTGTAACGTTTTGCAAAAGAGCACCAATCCAAAAAACGAGTTCTGTCTATGCTATCGCATTCTTTAATTCTCAAGACTCAGAATTGAAGTTATCATTCGAGGCCTACACAAGATCTAGTAAAAAAAAACCTACCAGAAGATAAATCCAATCAGTATCAGTAACATAGGACTATCACGTTTAACTAATACTTTTTCCATCTGAAACTACAACATCTAGTGTGGTATTTTACATAAAAAATCAGTGTTCGATATCCGAGTTAACAGTTAACATCTCATCATACCCTAATAAATAAAGGGAACAGAAGTAAACAGAACAAAACATTGAAATTAATACTCTCGTATTCTATAATACGATTAAGTTTATAGAATTTTTTGACTCTAATTCGTTCACATTATACGAGACACTGCAAATGGATCTGTCATCAATCAGTCACCTTCTCATCCCTTTGAAACTGTACAGAGCGATTGATTGGTATTCATTCGTGACTGTTGAATCAATGTATATTAAAAGTCAAATGAGACTACATGGTGTCGGTACACTTGTGTGGTGAAAAACGTTTCTTGATTAATTCATGTACATTTATCCTACTTTTCAGCAGAGATAATTAACGAATCGAGTAGCGTTTATGCGAATAAAAATAGATTCTTATGAATTTTAGGAATACTAAAACTGTGATAGATCGGCAGACATATTCCAAACTCTAGTGATCCAGAGAATTTGCTGACGTTTGTCCGTACAGCTTTATTTGTCATATGTCATTGTAAGCAAACTCCAGAAATTCTACCACAAATCAGCCTCCACAGTATCCTACCACATTAGCGGATAGTAGACAGAGGTTAGAAGTAGTCACCAATAAGTACCATTTTAGCTACATGGCGCCGACAGAAAAAAACTAACGATTCCCTGCTGTACATTAAGTATTGAAGAAACCAACTATTTCTGTTCAATGTCCTACAGATGTCATCTTTATAAAGTACTGTGTCTGACTTTAGAATTACGCTTTTCGTGGCCCCAAAATATGTGAGCAATACTTCGAAGATACTTATGATTGAATACCAGTACTTTACAAATATTCTCTATTTTTAAAGGCCGCGTTTCATAACCACCGAGTAAAACAGATCGTATAGGCGTTGACGCAGACTAGTTCGTTCTAAAGTCACATTAAATATTTAGCGGGAGAGAAAAGCATCTCAAAATTGCTTGCATTTTCACTCAAGGAGAGCAGAAAACTCAGTATATTGTCAGCGTCCTTAACAAACAGAACAATGTTATCTGCATGTTCTAAGCTAACAATTGGTTTCCATAATAAGGAAACAAATCCTCAAAAAGTTAGACAACGATAGGATTATCTCTAAAAGATAATCTACAGCAAGGTTATATAAAAGTGGGCAACCCTAATGAACACCCGTTGATATAGAATTAGTCTTATGATCCTGAAAAGATTACAACTATCTTCCCAAGTTGCACAACACATCAACAATAATAATTAGAAGTATTCTATAAAACAGTTTAACAGTAAACAAAGTCTTAACACGTCAACCAAACTACGAACGATCAAGCAACATCAAACCCTTAAAAATACATAAAATCATAAGCAAAAAATAAAGTATATTCATTAGAAAAACTCTTTATTCTAAGCGTTTTTCGTTCTTCACATTTTTTGAGTTCTATTTGAAAAAAAAAGGAAATACTTATACATGCATACATAAATATAACCACCTTAAAAAACATAAAGAACAAAGATGATAGATAATGATCAACATGAAAGATATTGTCTGTCAGTCTGTTTATTTGTATTTATTTAGAATTCTATAGACGAAAGAATCGAGTACATTACAGTAAAAAAAAGTAGTAATAACAAGTGTCATTAGAAAAGGAACTTAAACAAAGCAAGGCATATTATATGATACAATATAAACACACATATATATATATATATATATATATATATATATATATATATATATATATAACCTTGATAATTCTGTTCTGTTATGTGAAATAGGAGTAAAAAACATATTAAGGAACACCGGTGATCCTCATTTTGTCAATAAACAATCAAAGTGATCCTCACGGAGAAAACAGAAGCTCAACTGAACAATAAAGGTCCAAGATACATAAACAGGCGCTCAAAACATGGTGAAAAAAAATTATACAATGGGTATTGTACAGACAAAAAGAAGTCAATGTAAAAAAATAAGCAGTATGTGCGAGAAAATATTACAAGTTATACAACATGAAGCAGAGAACATCGATGTTAGTAATGAGTAGTATAAGTAAGAAAATATAAGAGACACTTGGTAACCGCTGAAGATGGAATGACTAGGAAAAAAGCAGGTGAGATATATGTGTGTGTGTCAACAAGGACGTGTTGTTTATTGTAAAAAAAATCAAATCAAAAGACAAATTCAGGATTAATTTTACAACAAAAGACACACAATAGTATGAATTTGTTACACTAGTAAAGAATATCATCAGTACTAGACTGATCGATAACAATTACAAAGATATTGTGCCTACTGATAGTGTACACTATATAAGTATATATACACAGAACAAGTTAATGACAAATAAATGGTTATGTTTTAAAAATAATTGATTATAACCATGTGGACAGGTTAGTCTCATCTTTTCTCTTTTTCTATAATAATAAAAATGTTCAGTTTATCCTTTTCAAAAACCAGGCACTAATGATCACGTAAATAAAGTTTCCTTTTAGTGATGCTAGAGAATGAAAGACACTATATATGCTGGCACACGTACAGGCACACACACACACACACAAACTTGCAAAAAAGGATCCAATTAAAGAGGAGGGACCACTTTAGAGAATAAAAAATAATCTAGAAATAATAATAAATAAAGAATATAGCTATTCATAGTATTTAAGAAAACATGAGCAATCGTAACGAACCGTTGATAAATAACCTATATATTATCAATTGACTATCAATGTGTGAATAGAATGAAAATTTTGTTGAACTCTTCATTCGATAAAATACTATTATCATCGCCTTGCTGCAAAATACATATAGGAACAAAACAAAATGGTTACCATTCAAAAAAAAAAAAATAAATTAAACAACAACTACGATTCTGAAGAGTATAACAATTAAATTACAAAAATATTTTTCGTTTTAAAAAAAAAGATAAATTAGAAATAATATACAGTAGTGTGAAAAGGAAGAAAAAGTAATGAATTGGATAATGAACATGATGTGTGTACAGCAGATAGTAAAAAATAAGTAGACTTAATTATTTCTTCTTTCGAAGATGTAAAATATACACAATAACAACAACAACAGAAGAATAAATGAAAAAATCAAAGGAAAAAAATTTATGACATAAATATTATCATTATTACTGTTGTGTAAATTATAATAATAATAATAATAATAATAATACAAGGAAGTATAATAAACAATTAATGATGGTAGTTAACACAACAACAACATTATACACACCAAAACATCACCAATATAAATCTATGATAGGAAACCATGATTATTGATAGAAAATTGAAATCCTTTTAATAAACAAGAAGAGAGTAAATTAAAATAAATGTATAGAATTAAGATAAATACACACAAAACACAAATATGACATTCTTTCAATAAAGGAGAAATATCAATGAATGGAATGATATTAAAATTAAACATACACAATTACGTGCAATACCAAAAATGATAGTTAATTTCACAAGAGAATAAATAGAATCGTTTTTAATGAATAAAATATTTTCATATGGACATATAATGCCTTTGAGAAGAAAAAGAAAAATTTGGTAAACATGTTTACAAAACAAATTAATCAGTAGTGTAGACTGTATGCATTTTAACACACAACTTCACACAAATAAAAGGGGGGGGAATAGGCACTTGTCTATTGTTATCAATAAGGATGATGTGGAGTTGAAAAGGATAGGAGAGAGAGAGAGAGAGAGAGAGAGAGAGAGAGAGCAGTGTATGAACATATTATCAACATCAAATTACAAATAAACATTCTATTCACATTTTTCTTAAAAATAAAATAGAAAGTTTTCTAGTTTTCACTATCAAACAAATAGATGAATTTGTAAAAAATATGAAATACATTTTACTCTAGGAATAACAAGTAGATCAAAAGAAAATTGATAGAAAACAAAAGGGATATACACATATATATGTATGAGACACTTTGTGAAATGTGTTGTATATGCTGAATTTGAAAATATCTATTGTTAAGTTTTAAGAATATGAATAATCATTTAGTAGGGGAATCATTTTTCTGATTACGATACGGCATATTGATTATTGAATTATCCTAACAAGTTAACACAGTCGTAATAAGTGATAAAAGGGCAGAATAAACTTCTTTAGATCACGATATGTATTTTCTACAGCACACTATTCACATAGTGGTCCCTGTGAAAAGATAAAAGGATCAAGAGAAAAACACAGTAAATTAACTTGTAACATGAAGAAATATCATCTATGTACGGCTATACATATATAATCAACATTTGAGAAATTGCTCAGAGTCATGTTGTTTGGTAATTATCACTTACGAAGAATGGAATTTCATAATTCGTGTTAGTTTTCCTGTCATAAGATTAGTAATAAACAAGTAGAGACTATCAATTGTCAGACAGGTATTTGTCACTTTACTCTCTAATGATATGAAACAGACAGTATGTAACAATTAATGTTAACATGATTAGTAGGAACTATCATTCAAATTTTGACCAATCTTAATAATGAGCCTATTTACAAGGAACAGATTTGTGAATTTGGCTTTGAACTAGATCACCAAAAGTGTATTGTAAGCTCGTAGTGATACCCAGTTGTCCCATATGAAGTAGCTGGAAAGGAAACCTAACTTGCAACTTAGTGATCAAAAGTTGAACGTTACGACCACTGAGCTCCAAGAGAAAGTAGCAAATTCAAAACCATATTTTACTAATCACATTACTGAATAGAGGTAGGGTGTATTGAACTTTTACCTAAGATTTGCTCAAAGGAATAGATGATTGGATTTGAAACGATGATATAAAGTCATGTGCACAAGTCATCGAACATGTTTTGTCGCAAGTGTATTAATTTTTATTGGCCGGTAAGGGCTTGTATCACTGTCAGACTATCAATTACATAAATTCCGCTTACTATTGTAAGACATCTAAAAATGAGAAATTTTACTTAGTTGGACGATGTAAAACCACGAATGATATGGTCCACAAATTATTCAATTACCCAACATACAGATTAATCGCAAACTTCTACGCTCAAGTCATGGGTTGATGTATTTATGACTTATTTATTTGAACACATAAACATTGGTACAAGGGGCACCAAATACGTATTCGCCACATAATAACAATGCGGTTGTGAAGAGATAAGGAATATAAAGTGCGCATCATAAAAAGAACACCAAAGAACGGAAATTAGTGTATGAGAGTGAGATAATAATAATAACAATAGGAAAAACAGTTCAGTTAGCAAAATTACAACTAGAAAGAATTTTTTTCAGTTAAAGTAACGTTCATTTTTTATGAAGAAAGTAAAGGTTACAACAGGATCGCCACTGGTTTATATTCTGAACCATGTCTGATGACGTTTCTAGCCACTGTGTTGCACCATCTTTCGGACGCCAAGCAGGGAGTTGTGAAGGACAAACGGAAGCCAGTCATGTACATCATTCTTTTATACCACGATACCATGTCATACACTGACTGCTTCTCCGCTTTTTCCAGCCGGCCCAAGTCGGCAAATAATGCACGACGTTGAATTCTCTGGGACAACATTCGTAAGACATGACCAAGCCACAGAAGTCGATGTTTCAAGATAGTGATGGAATTTGACTCATTGAAAAGAAGTGGTAAACAATTCACGTGACAGGAACAATTTAACCTTTGTCACTGTAACGCAGCACAACAATGTTATGCAGTCATGGATTAGGATATTATAATTTAATGACCTAACATTCGATTGTTAAAATGAAGGAAAAAAGTGAGGATCGGTATGTGATATGCAACGTCGCGAAGCGACCAAGTGATGGCTATCCACGAGACCGAATTATTGACGTAATCTCTCAGTGAACTGATACCAGGGGACAGATGCATTTTAACATAAATGCGGTAAGATATTCTAAAAGAATTTAAAATATTAATTTTGACATCCGCTCACCAGCTCATGAAGTAACTTCGTCAACCATATAGTATGTACTGTATAAGGTAGGGTTGACCCTGAATATCAGGCCTAATAGTAACAATCGTCACAACGATGATAATCAAAACAGAAACATTAAGTCGTAGATCTCATGTTTTCATACAACCAATGGCTTTCGACACCTGCCATTATGAAGTTATTCAATATATACACATACACAATGATCTATGGGCAACAATCACTTCCGTGAATATTCACGTCAAAATTTGAAAATCAAGGCAAGCTTCGAAACTTGTAAACGCGTGTATAAACTCTGAACCAACAAATTAAGTAGAGAAATCACATAAAATTAACTAGTAGGAGACATGTTAAGGAAATAATAAAAGCTTAGTAGTTAGTATGAGACTATATTCACTGTACAAAAAAGCTGGAGAAGGTTACTGGCTGCCCAAACTGAATATGCTAGGGTGGGCGTAAACCTATGATTGACATTCAGAGGTGGAATGATTTAATCATTGGGACGCAGAAGAGACATTATAACAATTCAAACTGTAACCCCTAGTGGACACAATGAAGTTAACCAAACAAAAACAAAATGTTAAAGAAAACTACTCACAGACGATGGGTTATCCAACGACGAGTTCATATGATCGACAGAGTCTGAAATGAAATGTGAATTTTGTGGATTGGGTATGAATTGTTGACAGCTATCTGGATGTTGATCAATATTAGCTGGATTAGATTCTGTTGAATATCCAACTACATTAGAATTGTTGATTCCTTGTGGAATTAAAGTGTCTTGTTGATTTCCTGAATAAGATGAATTTTTGTCTACAGACCAATTTCCAATAGTTCCCATGTTCGAATGTCTAATATTTGCTTGGATAGTTGAACTGGATTGTGAAGTGCAATAACGCCTATCACCAATAAGGTAGTTTTCATTTTGTGACATGTCACGATAAACAGATTGAGATGGTGTATACTGGGAATGAGGTGAAAAAACATGACTTGAACGTGATTGTGAATAACAAGCAGAATTTGAGAAATGTTGTGAAGCTGAAGGAGGTTGATTTGAAAAATAAGATCCATGATTTTGTATACGGTTCGATGAATTTATACACGAATTGGAATCTTCTGATCTAACACGTGAAATGGAATGTATGGATGGTTGCCTAACTGGATACATCGGGGATGTCATTTGCAGATTAGGAGTATAGTTCGACGAAGGATATGAACTATAAGGATTAAATAAATGTTGTTCTTGAGTAGGCCAACGTTTACTAACCGGCTGTTGCTAAGAAAAATACAACACAATAGATTAAAAAATTAGCATTATACATATATTCTATTTAGAAAAAATCATTTGAAAAGAAAAAAAAACTTTCCTTACATGTGTGAGTTAGACATCAAGATAAAATTAGACAGACTCGTTATAAAAACCGAAGTAGTTAGGATGGTGTTTAACCAGAGAATTACTAACCTGAAGTTAAGGGTTTAAAATATCAAATCACCCACATTGGTTGTAATATGGACTCGTCAGTTGACTATAAAATTCATTCTTGACGAGAAAAACATTAAACACTCACATAATTAATATTAAAATGATCAGAGAACCAATTAGAAAATTTCTAAAACTGGTTACCTATTAGTAGAGAATTTAATCTATTGTCATAATAATTCGTCGAATTTGCGGTCCTGATAAGTATGCACGAAGAATTAAATCGTATGTAAAAATATTTACCAGAAATGAGTATTCACAAAGATTCGCTAACAAGAATATAGAGCATAAATTACCAAAAGAATCGATAACCTCTATCAGTGGATCACGACTATGTGCATGGGGCCCGTAAGATGTTGGAACTCAGTGGTTTGAGACTATCAGATACGAGTCAGATTACAAGCCGCTACCAATTTTGCTGTAATTTTCCACTACATTCTTTATAAAAATAAAATAGACTCATTTAGCTGAAAGGTCTTTCTTGACTTTAGTTTCTAACTAAACTACTTATCACATGTGGTAATATTATTCTATATTTATTAGTTATATGATACTTCTGTCTTTGTTTTTTGTCGTAGCATTATCTGCACTAAGAAGGACCTGACACATATGACAGTGATCAATCAATTGTAAATATATCTCACTCCTACGAGAGGTCAGTGGCGGCCTGGATAGCTTAGTGGTAACGTCTCTAACTGTGAAGCTGGATGACACGGGACCGAGTCTGTTAGAGAGCATCAGTTTCCTCAAGATTACAGGTACACCTTGCTGACGAGTGCCAAGTAGCACGAAACTTAGGTAGAGGGTTTCCTGTTGACTACCTCTAACAACCATCTTATTACATTATGAATCTATTTATGAAGCGCATTTTTTGGTGTCCCAATTGCACCAAACTTTGTATGTGATATAAATAAAATAAAAGAGAATTCACGTACATTAAATCAACTTCGAAGTTAGTGTTCTCGAATCAACCCATGTTCTGTAACAAATCAAGCTCTCGAATTAGACTACTTCAATGTCAGTCAATCATACGTACGAGTGAACCTGACGTGTATATGTATCGTTTGAAGTTGCTACATAACATCAGCACAGCGAAAGACATAGTAATATGATTAGCAACAGTATCAATGGTCATAGAAAAGATTAGGTGTAGATAAAATTCGAGAAAATATACGTTTGTGGTTATCATAATTGCGCAAACCCCTATCAGGTAGTCGGTGCCTACTTACGTAGTTCAGTCCAACAATCAGTGACTTTATGAACTGACGTTTTGGTCTAGGTGTTTTTAACTTTCCACTAACTTACATCTACACCAGTCATCATTGAGGTTCTAGGAAGCTAGGTATTTTGGCCGTTCAATACGTATTCTGTTTACGATGCTCCAAGAACATTGACCAATATGGTTGAAAGGCTATGGATCCATAAGTAAGTCATTATTACTTTTCTAAATAACTGACCATTGTGCATATAAAAAATTGATAAGGTGTCCAAAACAGTGACATTCCTTATCAAAGGGAAACCGACAGAGTAAATATGACTTTATGTACGATATAACCGTACAAAACTGAATGATATACAGTGTTTCACAATCGGTTAACATAACAAATTGCTTAGAGTCATTTAAATGCAAATGAAACAAAATATATTCTCTCATTTAAGTACAAACAAACATGATTGAGCACAGAATATTTCAAGATAGAAGCATAAGAAACATTTAATCACGTATTATACTAATGATGACATGCAATTCTTGCTATAAAAAATCCACGTACAGTTTACATGGAATAAACGGAATGTGGTTAGCTGTATAATCCAGGATGAGCATTTTCTCCTATTTGGGACTTATCGGCTGGATGTACTAGCATCTTCGAGTTGATGATTACTCCGAGATTCAAACACAACACCTTTCGCCTCAAATGCCAAGGTGTTGTTCACTTAGCTATTGAGTCCATATAGCCACTCACTAATACTGATCAAAAACTCAATCAAAAAATATCATCAACAACAACAGGATGATCCAAACCATTAAAAATTAATTTTACTTACAGTTGTTTGAAAAGTTCTATCACAAGGGAGATTGTCTGTATCTGGAAAGTTAACATATTTTGGAGTAGGACAAGTGGAATTTCGAATAGATAGTTGATCCGAATGTCGAAGGTTATGCGTAGATTTATTTTCATTATCACTAAGTATAGAGTCAGTAACTCGAGTTGATATCGAGCTGTTTTGTGAATAAGGCATTGAATTTTCAAAAGGATATGATTCATGTGCATTAAAAACCATATTGCGGCATGATATAGGAGGATTGTTAGGCATTTGTTCGTATGGGTCTGTTTGTATGTAGAAGAAATTTAAAAGATGTTGATAAATTAAAATGCTGAACTAAACTTCATCCGAGTTATTTTTTAACTATTTTTTTATTAAAAGACCAATATATAAACGAAGAATATTATTATTTACGATAAATTCTCTTTAGGTTCAACAATTATATAACCAAATTAATAATCTGAAAAGTGGCCAGTTTTAGGATAAAGTGTACTGAGTAATCTCTGGATTAATATTACGCTAGCTACATCGCCTCTGAATTGTAGGCACATAAACAGAGTTTGTATTTCGCCTATTCTAACCTTCGTGATCATATATTTGTTAATAAACTTTATAGGGTATCCGTTCATCTCAAGCGTACTGCGCAAGGAGTTTAGCTATTCTTCAACTATATACGTAGAACATAGAGTGCGTATTCGATAACTAAAAGTTTTGGTCAGGTTTCTTTTGTAATGTAGAGGTACAAAGCTAAGGGAATGTGTGTACTGTACTGTCCAGGTATTTTTCCAATTTAAATTCCTTCTTACTGATTCATCAGCACTCATGGTTTCTATTATCCTTTGACAGTATCAACAAAAGTCTCCAATTACTGACTACAAACGGTAGATTCGATTTTTGAAAATGAATACAAAGTCAATCATAGTAATCAACCATGTAAACTATATCCAAAGCAAAGGTGATGATTAAATTATTACATTTCAAAAATGTTTTAGTTGATGTGTAGCTTTATTTGTCAAGTACAGGTTTGCGTAATTGGGGTTTTAGGTACATACTATATGTGAGGAATGGTAATACTAATCGATGGACCATATCGTACTTTAGGTGGACTGTGCTACTTTGAAATCTCCAAGTAAACTGGGATGATTTTAATTGTACTCAGATACAAGCAAAAGACCTGCCGGGATACATTACAGTGAAATCAATGAAATAACATTTCTCGCAACAAACTGTAGTCCTTGATAATTACAAAATGTGCTCGACATAAATATATGACTGGGAAATTAAAAAAACTGGATTGTTTGTCAGTTTTGTGCTATAGAATTAAGTTACCTGAAAATGAACGACTAATAACCACATGGTTTAAAAAATAGTCGGCCAGGCACATATATGTATCGGTCCAAGTTGCCATACTTCATTAGCAAAACAAGATGTACATCAAATTCATTGAAGCAGTTAGTTCAATGATAATAGTATATAAAAAATGTTTGAGTAATAATTATGGCGTAAATCACATTCAATGCGTGGGAGTTGGTTCATCTTCTAGGGGCTCTAACAATAAGTAGGTGACGGTCGTCTGAGCATGGCCTAGTCATTGGACCACCACTCTTCTGAAGTGAATATATGGGTGAAATGTAAGAACTTTAATCAGTAAACGGCGTTGAGGTACAAATGCAACCCAAGGTAAGAGCAAAAGTATGCTTAGGATAATACCCGGAAATTGTACGGGAAAAACCATTTGTCATACGTAGTACCAATAGTTTTAGTTCGGCTAGTATATCTGACAAATAAATAACAAACTAAGAAATGTGAGTGCTTCATTCAATTCAATCAGTCCCAATTATTATAACATTAATTTATATGGTACAAATTTTTTTACCCTAGTTAGTACTAATGAAGGTCGGTCATAGGAACCAACTGCTCTAAGACTTGTGGAATAACTGAGTTTACTTCGACTTGAAGTAGGCACTGGAAATGCTTAGTGGCAATGGAAGCTCTGCAGTCAAATCATTTAGCTCAGAGAACACCACGTCCCCAAAAGCATTCATACCTGAGTTGAAAATCTTCTTTGTGAGATAAAATAGGTTTTGACAACTTGATCATCTATTAAGTTACCTAGAATAACAGAATAGCCTCTGAAATTGTTTAAAAAGTATGCAGATTTGTAAGAACGGATCGCTGAACAATTCACACAAAGAAAAATAAAGAACAAACAATTGATTTGCAGAGGTCTTCGGATGCTCGGAATAAGGTTACTGATTTTATTACGTAACCTCTTAAGAATACTAAGGTACCCTCATGACGTTTGTGAGGGTAGGTGTGTGTCAAACGTTTAGTCTCTAGATCATATTAGTGAAAAATAATCAGCACAATGACTTAGAAGCATTCGGTCACTGTACATAATTTAAGTACTGAACAATTTATTACTCTGAAATCATATTCCCAACTTACTTTTTTGATACATTTCGTAATGTACCACTTTTGACATCTACATCTATCATCTGACGCCTACTTTGTTCACGCAACCTAAGGGCAATCCTTGAGCGCATTAAGAACTGACTAGCTATCGATCGTAAGTTTTAAGAATCAGTTGGATAAACAGTAAATTATCACGTTTTATTATTACTCAAAAAAATAAATAAAATAACGTGTCATTTGTTTTAATGATTGAAATTTCTGGCAGGTACGTTAATAATTGGATTATTTCACTTTCGGCAAACTATACAGACTGTTCAAAACATGAGAAAATAACTACTGAATACTTACTTAATAAACTGTCGTCCTACTCCCAAGTTGGAGACATTAGGTGATACAGAACTTTTATTCACATCGGTTTGTCATTTTTGTTTAATGGTGGCGATATGATGCTTAAGGATTTGACATAAGAGTTAGGACTTGATTGATTAGAGAATAAGCCATCTACAAACTGATTTCTTTCAATTGTCAATTTGATATATTATCATGTTCATATTCTGTATGTGAGCATACTATTTTATTATACAGAAAACGTATTCACCTGGTTAAGTGATCTTGTCCGTGATTCCTAACCATTCAGGGGCTTAGTTTAATAATACAGTCTTGTGAGTATCTATCACCCGGTTGCATAACATTGTTGAGTTGGTCTATTGATTAGCATTTTATTCATTGATTTTAGCAATTGAAACTTTAATCTGATCAATCACTAAAAACGTCCTCGCAACAATTAGTTTTCATTTTAATTACAGTTTTTAACTTGTTTAGTAATTTTCCAAGAAAGAACTAAAGTAAAACAGTGTAATCTACTCTCAAGTTCAAATATTCTTTTTTATTTATCTAAATACTAAAGAAATGTCTTTAAAATTAAATTCCATCCGATATTAACATAAACTTATATCACACCCAAATTTTAAAGGTTACATTTGTTATCAAATTGCTCGCTGACATAAATATCTTTATAATCCATTTCAACACTGTTTCTTTCCTCGTTTTTCTGCAGTACCTATTTTGATGTCTTAAAAAACGTCATTAACACTCTCTCCTCACCAACTAAACATGACCCTTCAATCGCTAAAACGAAACTGTTAATGGTTAAATATTGAAGCCGAAATGTGGAACAAGTAGACTGATAATGGCTAAACAGTTAGTTCAGAGTGAAGTGGGACGAAGGTGGGGCTGACCAATTGGTTAAATGAAAAAGTTATAAAGTTAGTATAGTAATTTGAAATAAGAAACAAGATGCAATTGAGATGTGCTTGTACATAGTTGAGAAAATTTCAGATGTTATATATAGAACGACAGTAGATGACTGTCAATTACTGTTGATCCTTAGTCTGAAGTTTCTTTTTGTCTCTAATGTGTGAGTGGAGATAGATTATTATATTATTCCGGCGTTATTATTACGATGTGAAAAGTTTGTTGCATTATAGCACCAACAATTGTACTATACTGAGACAAATAATACACACGTATGATCGTAAAAACAAAATTCCTTTTTTCGCTACATACTAAATTTAACAAAACTTCATCTGTTTTCATATTAAATAGAAGCAAAACGCTGGAAAAAAAAATCCATGACCAAAACAGATATAGTCTAATTATTTCAGGGTTCTTGTCGTAGTGCCGATAGTTAATTAAACTTAATATCATGTAAGTGTTTATGTAATATTCAACAACATACTGAAATAATTATCGATAACTTGTTAAGTGAATAAAAATGTTTGTAGTTTTGTTATTCTTTATTGATAATTAGAAATGGATATCTAGAAATATTTTAAACAATCAACATACCTGTACGATACTTAGCATTTGGCTGCCAGTAAACCTGCTCCTGAGGGTTGGGTGGATAGTTCTTGAACGGTGTTAGTCGTATATCAGTCTCGTTATGTCTATAGTTCTGATATTTTGGCTGAACGTAGGAGGAATGATAAGTTGGCTCTGAATGTAAGGATGATGGATTAAATGAATACTGACACATCTGTTGAGCTTCATTTTGCTGATAACTGAACATTGTCTGATTGGACGTTAAATCACTTGACACATAAGAATTATGACTTGAGTAAAATGGAACAGAACTCTGTTGATTCACTGACTGATCACCTGAAAATCTGTACATAGAAGAGATTTGGTTGGAAGCACTATGATCCTGTGAATATTGTAGACGGGGATTTTCAGAATTATAAGTAGGAGATTGGGAATTTTGAACGAAGTTAGTACCTAAAATGAGGAAGATGGCTTTTAAACTTTGGGATTTCAAAAACTATTGGATAAACTGTGTAATTGACTATAACTTAATTCAATCTAATAAAAACTTTAAGCTGCAGCATTTAACTTGTATTTATTTTTTAAGGGATACTCGCATTAATTAGATACCAAAACCATATTGAAGCCTGCGACTCAGTGCATACGGATCAAGTATTTAAACCACTGAATCACAACTCCACTGTATGATGCAACAGAAAATATATGTTTTACACAATATATAGTCTCAAGAGTCGCGAAACTGAAGGATCATCAGGTGTGTTCAGAAATGTTCTTATTACTATTATTATCACCCACCACCTCAAAAATACCATTCCCCATAGTGAATGGGGTTACTTAAAACAATGATTTGTACAGAGTATGGAAACATTGAGACTTATGAACCGGTTCTACTTTAAAAGTAGCACATATGTGACACTTTAGGAAGTTACCAACTCTGTAAGTGCTTATTTACAGTATGTACATCGCTACCGATAGCTCTAAAAAAACAATACTACAGTAGGACGTGAAGTCTTTCTGAAAAGTACCAACAGTTACTCTTAGAAAATCCTGTAGAAACAGTGATTTTTATTTGGCTTGTATAGGAACGACGTGACTTTTCTCAGACAAAACAATGAGACTTGATTCTAGAGAGCATAAACATACGTGGTTTCTACCTTTCAAGGACGAAACTAAAAAAAGAAATGATTAGCTCTTGTGATGTGTGAGAACTACAGATTAGAGTGAAGCGTTTTATCGATCGATTCAGTGACACGTAAACACGTACGAACGACCTAGAGTCCCGATTTGCCTTGCTTCGCTGTCCATCCCAGCCAGTTGAGTCCAGAACACAAGTCTCAGCCTCGGAGATATGAATCGTTATATTCTAAACATACTCTGTTTATATACTAATCAAGCAGACCACATCGTATCATAAAATAGAAAACAACATTTGTACAATATTTAACAAGTGAAATAAATATCGACCAATAGGAAATGTCCATTTAAAGTCCAAGGACATCATTAGACTTAACATGATAATTATTGGTATATTCCTCCGCATCCCTAACATTAGCCTACCTGGGTTCTACGTCGTCTAGAGTTTTAACAGCCTACGTTTCAAGTCAAGAAACAGATTGAGGAGTAAAATAGACTGATCAAAGATAACAACACAGCGTGAACTGCAACGCTACAATAAGTTGTGTTAAAAGATGGTACCTAGCAAATGACTTTTTTTCAATATCACTTATGTAACGGATGAATTGAGTGTACAAGCCGCACAGGTTACCAACCTAGTTCCGTCTTAATGAAGTGACATGTTCTAAATTACCATATTTTATTTCTTAAAGCTGTACATTATGCCAACCTTTATCGCACTGATTGTCTAATTGGTTCATTTGAGTTTAAATAGCATAGTCCTCCTTTCATAGGATCGATAATTTCCTACCCACTCAAAAAACATTTGTCTCTTAGTTTTTTTCTTAAATTTGCACTTTATTCTCTCGTATTCCACAATGATTGTTTTCTAAACATCAGCTGATATCATACGACCTAACATTTGACACATATTTCTCTTATACATTGATTATATAAACGCATTTAGTTAAGTGGTTAATGAAGGCATTGATTAATTTAAGGGGTTTTCATCATAGATCAGTATCAACTGTAAAGAGGGGAATTGAGAGCTAAAAATGATATAGACATTTATTATGTCTTATATATCCAACACGGCTACTTATGCCAATATTTTAGTGCTACGATGACAAATATTTAGATAGTACATTTTATATTCCGGTTGTTAGCTTCTACAGAAATGTCTTAAAATCCAATGTTGGGTGAGTGTGTTGTCAATATTATGCTTATATTCTTTTAAGATGATTTTAAAGATTCTCCCCCGAATGTCTTGCACTTCTCTCCATTGAGAATTATGAGAACTTTAGATTCTAAATTATGAAGTTACTCGTACACAATTTCCCCGACAAACAACTATATCTTATCAGCATTAAATTCAAACACGAGGAACGATCATGTCAAACTTGGAGCTCATTGATACCAATATAATGACGAATGCAGATAGATTAGTGCTATTAATTATTGGTGTACAATGTTATATTTAAGGAGCATCTGACTTTCCAAAATTGGAACTAAATCATTCACTAGGTGCTTAGGTATAAGCCATACTTTGAGTGTGAGGCTAATAGCATTACTCAGTCGCCCAGACCGAAGTAAGTGGAATGTCTTAACCACTTGACCACCTCATTATAATGGTTATGCAGTTTTGTATTTATGTTCGCAGAAACAAAGTGAATAATAAAGCCCGTTCGTTGACTACAAGTTATGCATTCAACTTTGAGACACATGTCTTGTGTAGGAGCTAGTGATACTACTAGACTAAGTAAATGAAAGAATGTCAGACAGGATTAGAACACACTATCTACTCTACTGAAAGTCAAATGAATTGACTATCACGCAATTGCAAGCATCCGCACATGAATAACCAAGAGAAGCGGATGGCTGATAGTTTTTTGACTGATTCAGGTATGAAATATTCAACTATAAACTATAGGAATCAGTCAAACGGTTAGTAACGCATGCAGAATACTGCTATGTTGATGTAGTTTTGAGAGGTATTCAGTCTGATGTAACGAAGTGTGAGTTTATGTGAAGTAATGGGTATTGCTCAGATTACTTGCTGACGAGCTGCCTGAAACGTAGTAGAGTTTAGACACAAAAAATAGTTTATTGTATGATGGTCAAACTATTGAATCGCAAAGGTTTAAACTTGGAATCTATATAAATATTTATACTATAATTTAGTTTTATCTGCAATAAAACGTTACATACTATTCCCGAACAAATCTTCAATGGTTGTTTGTCATTTGCTGTCCTGTAGTACTTTTTTATTCTGAATATTTTTTATGTTACTTTGTGTGGTTCGGTTAAAATAGTAGTACCATTTCATAACAGCAACTGTTATCGAACAAATAATCCTGTCTTTTTAAGGTAAAAAACAGAATGAATAATAAATCCGCTAGTTTATCCAAAAGATGTACCATGTACGCACTAGCATTTTGCGTGATAATGACAGTTACCGACTCAGCTAGGACTCACCACTGAGTTATTATCATAGACTACCTGTGATATGTTTGAAATGCTATTTTCATGCTGTTATGTACTCCGTCTTATGATCTCATTGACATTACTCGCAAGACTTTTCGGTCGTAGAGAGCTCTATAATTTTCAGGAAGATTTAACTTGTAGGAAGTTGGGATTCCAGTCACTAAATGGAATTCTAAAAACTATCGACAGTATACTAGACCAAATAGGAAAAATATATAAGAGAATACATATAAAATCACACTGAAGCTGAAACGAATAACATACTATGGGGATAAGATGAATGACCATGAAAAAGTTGACTGGCATTGTTTAAGCGAACGTTCTTATTCGATTTCAAAGGTAATGTATGATGTGATCCGACGACTGATGACATTTGCGGAGTGACTGGCATGCCATCAACGGTAATAGCTGCACAGTGGAGAGTATTTGAACATTTGCCTGACAGTTGGTCACGAGAATCATGATCAGAGAACTGTTCATTGATAATTTGCTCTGTAACCTGATTATCAAAAATACTAGGAGTTGAGTGATTTGTTCCAGAAGGCTGGTTAGATGGATATGAAGACGAAGACGGAGAAGAAACTTTTAAAGGAGTCGTAGCTTCTTGCTGACCCCATGTGGAAGCATTAGTGGGACCAACACTGCAACTGCTGCTACTGCTCCAACATTCATGTCCAGAGTCAGTGCTTGGTAGTGACGATGTGCTTGTTAGCTTACATCCAGTTATTCCAGTGGGAGATTTCGACTCAGAAATGGCTTCTTTGACAGTGACTAAAACAAGCTCTGAAGAATCAAGACCCTTAGGTGTTGAAGATGTCAGCATGGGCATGTCACGTTCGAGGATTTCTTGTAAATCGGATAAGAATGCATCAGTCTCTGAGAGCATGTTGCTAGTATGTACAATGTTAATTGACATATTTGCTCCAGATACAGAACTTTTTACATTATTGGACAAAACTTTGGAATTCAAAGGAGAGATTTGAGAAGTATTCACAGTTGCAGTAGACAATGTGGATGTTTCAACTCTAACTTCATCATCTTTATTTGGTTCAATTGGTTCACACAGAATCTGGTCCAATACTATATTCGGAGCATTTGTCGAATCTAAAAGCTGTTCAACTACATCAGGTTCAGTCATACGATTAGTAGATGGATCATTTGGACTAAAAGACAGTGATTTTACATTAGAATAGACGGCATTTTGTGAGAAGAATTCCTGCTGTTCCTGCAAAGACTCGCTATTCACAATTTCACATGATGACTGAAGATCATTGTCCAATGTATTTGGATCACGTTGGTGATAATGAGCTGACTGGTTTGATACGGAAAGAGAATATGGAGACTGGATATGAAAATCGCTCGAAGGGTTAATTGAACGGGCTTTGTTCACAGATAAACGTTGTTCATTATGGTACGGCATATTACTACTAGACGTATTTTCAAAGGGTCTATTGATTTGATTTGACATACGGATATATGAATGAGGTTTCTGCTCGAAGCTTTTAGAGGCTGGGTGATTGAATAACATATTATCGGTGTCTTCTGAGACACAACAATCTCCAGATGGATGTGAAAAACCTGACATCGGAAAAGAATATACATCACTCCCACGGCAGCCAGGATCGTGGTACAAGTTGTCACTAGCATAAGAAGGATTCAAAGGGACATAATTATTCATCTGAGAATTGTAACATTGCCGTTTTAATAGTTGACTGTCGGATAATTTTGTTACATTGAGTGCAAGACCTTCCTGTCTACCATACATCATTACGGGTTGGGCAGAATTATACGGCTCATGATTAAGCCGATTTTGGTCCAACATTTTGTACAGTGATAGCTTTTTATCTAAAAAAAAACATACGTAAGTACAATAACGAATCAGATGCACGAAGTCCACAAAAATTTAAGACACCTCAAAATACATAATATTAGTCTTGGTGAAGACGAAGTATACTTAATGAGGTTAGACTACTGAACGATTAATAATTTCATCACAGAAATATGAAGATGTACTCTGGACTCATATACCTCTGAAAAAAGCTACGATCAAATGACTAGTGCCAAAAAATATGATTATCAAATGCTTTTTTCGAGAGCACACAACGCTCTACAAAAGTGGGACGCGTATTTCAAATGAAGCATTTGTTTTATTTTTTTAGTGTGGATCATCAATTTAATACCGTGTCAAAATTTTACTTGATAGCATAATTTAGAGAAAAAAACAAGAACACTGAGTAGAATCACATCAACTGATGGTTAAAAGACTACGAGAAATACACAGGCAGCTTAGCATTGACTAAACAGCATAACTTCAAGGTATAATTTTATTCAGCTACAATTACCAAGGTAAGATGACTGACATTTAGATTTCTAGTCAACACTTCAGGATGATATACACATAGAAAAACTAGTAACAACAAAAATTGTTTCAAACTATAGAACTACAACTCGGCTTTTAAAGTAACCAGCTTTACATGATTGGGAAGCGAATTTAAAACCCACTCCATCTATTTTAATGTCGTAGACGACTCAAAACCCGAAGACACTAAATTGTGAGAATGCACTAAGTTACTTACTTACTTACGTCTGTTACTCTCAATGGAGCATAGGCCGCCGACAAGCATTCTCCAACCCACTCTGTCCTGGGCCTTCTTTTCTAGTTCCACCCAATTCTTGTTCATTTTTCTCATGTCTATTTCCATTTCTCGGCGTAATGTGTTCTTTGGTCTTCCTCTTTTCCTTTCGCCTTCAGGATTCCATGTGAGGGCTTGTCTTGTGACGCAGTTGGATGCTTTCCTCAATGTGTGTCCTATCCACTTCCAGCGCTTCTTCCTGATTTCTTCCTCCGCTGGCATCTGGTTTGTTCTCTTCCACAGTACGTTGTTGCTAACACTGTCCGGTCAACGGATCTGAAGTATTTTGCGTAGACAACTGTTAATAAACGCCTGTATTTTCGGGATGATGGCTTTCGTAGTTCTCCAGGTTTCTGCCCCATACAGTAGAACTGTCTTGACATTTGTATTGAAAATCCTAACCTTGGTGTTGGTTGACAGTTGCTTTGAGTTCCAGATGATCCTCAGTTGTAAATATGCTGCTCTTGCTTTGCCGATCCGCGCCTTCACATCTGCATCAGATCCACCCTGTTCATCAATGATGTTGCCCAAATATGTACATCTTCCAAATCTTCTCCGTCAATTGTGATTGGATTGGTGCATTCTGTGTTGTATCGGAGAATCCTGCTTTTCCCTTTGTGTATATTGAGACCTACTGCTGCTGAGGCTGCTGCCACACTGTTCGTCTTCTCCTGCATTTGCTGTTGTGTTTGGGATAGAAGGGCCAGATCATCTGCAAAGTCCAGACCATCCAACTGCATCCTAGATGTTCATTGTATCCCGTGCTTCCCTTCAGATGTTGACGTCTTCATGATCCAGTCGATTACCAGGAGTCCCTCCGGGGACTACTGCCGGTCCCAAGCCCAGATAAAGGAGGAGGGTTGGGCATGGGGTTAGCGTCCCCATCCCGTAGAAAACTCGCTAAAAAACGCTAACCAGAGAAAATTATTCAAACCTTTTAAATGCACTAACTTGGTTAAAACTAAATTAATACAATGGTTGGTTATTAGTTGAATCACTCATCTTTGAAACAATGTCCCAGGTTTAAACCTCACATTACATACTTGAATCAAGTATAATTAGTCACAATGTGGCTTAAAAGCGTGAACAAAGATTGACTTAACAGGTTTCACTAAGTTTAACTGAATTACAAACGTTTATTTTAGTAATTGGATTTTGATGGTATGATTCATTAAATCATCGTCCCAATTAAGTTTACAGAGAAAATATACACTGATTTACGATAGGTTGGCAATTTTAGTAACACGCTTTGCCTCAACATGTCGTGTTAATTCATAGGACTATAATAAATAAAAACTGGTTAAAGATCCAATACAAGATTACAGGTATAGTTGACAGGCTATATCATACAGTTGTATTGTGTCAGGTAACAATAAAAGCAGCCAAAAACATATTAACGACGTACATATCCAGGTATGTGACATTTTCAAGACATTCATCTGACTTAAAATCTGTAGTACATAGCCACCCACTTCAAACAAATGTACTCTTTAGGGTAAACTAAATCGCAAGAATATGGGCTTAAAACAATTAAAGTCGGTGGGATATACATAGTTTCCATATAGTCACGTTGTGTTGCACGATGAGGTTGTTAGGTTACTGGCCACATGATAAAGGAATCTTAATTAAGTGTGAGCGATGTAGGAAAGCGTAGTTACCTGACTAAAGTTCATCGATGTTACCATTATTCCAGATACATTATTGGTTTATCTTCGAAACTCCGGAAATCATGTTCCAAACCTTCCGTACTGTTTTTATCAAATTTATTTACATTTTAGCAGACTAAAAGTCTAAAGTTACATGAACTGAACAGATTTCCCGTAAAGCTCTGAAAATGAGCTTTAATGGGACTATAATTTACAGACTACCTTTGAGCGACTCTCAAGTGAACTCAAAACAATTCACCTATTAACTGTGTCAAATTTAATAAATTAATATGAATTAGGACTATGGTTTTGAATCAGATTTTAAGGTTATGAATTTAAGTAAATGTTTTCATCACTAATGGATACCAGCTATAATCCCAAAGTGCTATTTAGTCATATGGGTAAATGAACGTGCCCAAATTCACGAATTACCACCCATAATTTGCACTGGTTTGTCCATAAATTTTAGTTTCACTATCAGAATCAGATGTACAATTTTTTTGAAGTATGAAGATGTAACTTGGTAAAGCATATCCCCTAGGATTACTTTTGTTAGAGTAGTAAAGTTGTCTTATCGATTTATTATCGTTCCTCGGTATGCCAGCATAAAAATCAGAATGAATTGTTTTTACTGAAAGTTAAATTAGGTGGGTTATAGTTATCACCCTTTACAACTGTACATAAATGACATTGAGCCATGTTGGTAGATGCAGACTACTTGGTTGGGGTTCGCGTAACTTTCGTAACCGATGGTTGGAGACTCTTGGTGACATGGCTCAGAATCGGTCACAATGGCGTCGGTGTATACACTCCCTGTCTTCCCTTAAACTAAGAGATTAAAATCGCTTCATATCTCTTTCTATGAACTAATTCTATATTCCGGTACTGTATCTTTATATGCAATCTTTCTCCTATATATTACCACCTTTAACCTAACCACTCCTATGAATCCGGTGTTCATCTTGCTGTGCTAATGAGGTATGGCAACCTGGACCGATGCATATATGTGCCTGGTCCTACGTTGTAGCTGACTGACTGACTGAAATGACATTCGACTTAGAGATGAAGCTTTACTGTAATTTATAGAAAGTTAGCCCCCAAATGCCCTGGTACAGTCGAGAGAGGGGTGGGTCCGCTCTCCCTCTCGAAATGCTCTCACACTGTTACACGTATACAGCCTCTGCCACGGAAGTCCTACTCACTGCCTTCTCGTGGCGGGGGTGTTGTTCACAAAAATGAGAGGACGAAAAGCGAATATCCGGCGCTTTAAAATAAAATAGGTCATAAATGAACTTCATCAAAGCAGCACAATGTAATCGTAGACTGATACCCTAGTAATAACATACACACCATGAAACTAACTCGCATTTGATTTTGACAAACAGATATTATGTATTCAGACAAGCAGCACGGTACCGTATTGCTAGATATAACAGTGTGCTCTACGTTGTACATGACTGATTGGCTGACATGAGTCAGTACTTACAAACTCAACTTAATAACTTTGGGGATAATAACCAAGAATATGCGAATATAGTTGGAGACAAGCATAAATGTCTGACTTACCACTGTGAAACTCGGTAATATGGCGTTTGAGGTGCATACGACGCAGCCCACAAAATGAGCATCCTTCAAGTGGACATTTGAATCTCTTTATATCCCGATGTGAATCCTTTATGTGATTTGATAGATATTTAACAGACTGGAATGCCTGATCACAACCTGAAATGTCACATCGATAGGATTTAGAGGCATCATTAGGGACTAAAAGTAAGCATTATGAAACGACAACTTACTCATTACTGTCCCTAAATTACCAACATGATCGCTTTCATAATGCTTGTTCGCCATTCTAGAGCCATAATTTGATGATATTTGACGTGAAACAATATGAGGTTCTAAAAGATCAAACAATTCACTTAAAATTTACCTAGGTTTGGAGCTGGGAAACCAGTGGATTGTTCAACATTTGAAAAGATTGGGAAGTCTTTGGAATCAGTTGTACCAGACATGGTACAACAGGCATTTGGCTCAGCTTTGGTACATGGAATCCAGACGCGAGAATTAATAAAACCCGACTTCAATTCATCAGAAGCGACTGAATCACACGGGACGGAATCGATTTCAGGAAAAACAGTCGTGTTGTTTGTTGAGAGTGCTTCATGATCACGATGAGTTGCTTCCATGTGTTTGATCACGTTACGATGGTACTGGCTTGAATACACACAGTGGTTGCACTTATATCGCTTCGAAGTAAACGCTCCTGTTGTATGCTTACGCATATGATTCCTTAAAGAAGCAACATGACGATATTGTTTACCACAAAGATTGCAATGATGAGCAGCAGAAGGAGAGGAAGGGCCCGATCCTTTAGAAAGGCCAGGTCGACGACAAACAGGACTGGAATTTGGAGATACTTTTTCCGTTTCTTTTAATATTTGAGAATCGACTTCAGATGTTTCGCGATGATTCAAAGAATCTACCGTGGGAGTTGAAAACATACACGAAGGTTCTGTAAGTGGGGCGAAAGAATCAACCTCAAGATTAGGAAGATCAGAGCGTAAGGTTAGGGAGTCATAAGTTTTATTAGAAGATTGGAATGGGCCAAATGAGTTTAAAGGCCCTGTATCTCTAAAATGGCAGTGGATAGCCGTACTTATAGGTGAATGTTCGGGTACTTCCTGAGTTGTCAAACGTCGCTTAACAAATGGTTCTGTAGGAGTCAAACTTCTGGAATACTCAACAGCGTTGTGACTGTCAACAGTTTTCGCAACCCCTTCGCAAGGCTGATAAGCTAGCTCGTCGTATTTTATGGTGCCAAAAACGTCACGTTCGTCATACATCGTTTTCAGTGTACTTTGAGATGACTTGGGGACACCAGCAGTTATGCTAGATTTGTACCTTGGTGTTCCAGATGTTGTCACATTTATTCCAGACGAGCAGAAATTAGTCTCCCACGGTTCATGGCATTCCGAATCAACACGTGAACATCCATCTACCTAAAAGTGACCGTGTACAAATTCTTATCTAACTTACTTCAAATTGATTGAAGGAATCAGCAGCACAATTCTCTTTCCTGTGAGAGTCTTCACATCGTTCTGAGAACAACTCATTTAATTCTTGCATACCACTATCTTTAAAACAATTAAGTAAATATAAGTATTACCATTATGTTCATCGAGTCCTAACAGAATAGGGTCAACCGTCGGTTTATCCATTAGAAGCCAATCAATTTGAGATGTTGGCAGAAACTTGTTCATTACAAGTTCATTGGAGAAATATAATCAAATGAACAAATACGAATACAAAACAAATCGCCGCTACGACCTTGGGGATTTCAAAACCCCACGCGGGATTTCTTCGGACGAAGTGTCCAAACAACACATTAAAACACCATTACATAGAGTCAGTCTAATAGTTTAGTTGACTGTAGGCCGAAAAAATTTACCCCAGAATAATTAAGGAAATATCGGAACTCACTAATAAAGCAAATGTTTCTTTAGCCTCAGAAAAACTGTTAGGCAATTGAAAAAATACTACCATAAAGTGTTTTATCAACAGCTATCCCCTCTAACCTTGAAACTTATCTTCCTACTAGCTTCTAGTAGCTTATTTGCTTGGCATATCGTAGCGCGGAACTCTCGAGCAATCCTCAAATCTTTAACGGTTGCAAATCCTTAGTCATTATGCATAGAGACATTAGGAATTTTCTTCACACCCCTTTCAACGTTAACGCCTCTGCATATTTATTAACTTACACTTTTGTTGAAACGCAGTGGTGTTACGGCTTGACAATCACAAAATGTGATCAGCACAACTAAGGGGATTATTAATACAAACTTCGTCGATAAACTGGTAGGCGAACTTCAGCTCTGCTTGGATGAATTAGCAATAATTCGTTCTTTTGTATCTGTGTTTAGGTATTTGGAGTACTTTCTTGGTTAAAAAGAGGTGTGATTTACATGCCATTCTTTTTGTAAGCTTTACAGTAAAAGAATTAATTCCATAGTAGAGTAGAACTCGTAACAGTCTGCCTTAGTACCTACGAGGTTTGAGTAACCTTTTGAAGGATCCCCCTGGGTCTGCCATTGATAAAGATTTTTATAAGTAGTCTCATAGTTTATTGGTACGAACGGTGATAACGCTTGCTCGGATCTTTCGTGGATTACTTCATGTTCTACTTTGAGCTGATGTCCTTTCATGTGTGACCTATTGCTTCAATGTATCCGTGTTCTTTACGGGTAAAGAGAACTATGAGCAGTTCGACACATCAGGACAAAACCCCTCCTTATTCTCTGGTACTTCGTTGGGCGTTACTTAGGTACTTTTGCATAAACTGAGTGTTGTTTTTTGATGTGAGTACCTTTTTAGTTTCTCATGTTTTAAAAAAAATCAAAAGAGCAATATCCCTTTTAAGGAATAACGCGTGAGCATATTTCTCGGTGAGATCTTTCGACGACAATGAAAACAGCGTGAATGATTTCGAAGTCAGGCTATCA
Source organism: Schistosoma margrebowiei (assembly GCA_944470205.2). Taxonomy (NCBI): domain Eukaryota; kingdom Metazoa; phylum Platyhelminthes; class Trematoda; order Strigeidida; family Schistosomatidae; genus Schistosoma; species Schistosoma margrebowiei. The sequence goes on along the minus strand of OX104026.1, from coordinate 39,271,604 downwards.
CCTGTTGTACAAAGGAACTTCAACGGTGACTACGCTTTATTGACTGAAGAACGCCAGTAGGATGTTACACCCGGGTTCTTTACATTGGCTAAAAAAGTGACACGAAAATTTGTCTGAAAGTACATAGTGGATAGAGTATCTCAACTGTTCCCTGATGGCATTATACACTTCTGGGTATTGGGATGTAAACCATCCTGGAAATATAATCTGGGCTTATTACTTCCCTCTAAATTTTAAGATCATCTACTTAGAGGGGAGTCCGATAGTTACAACGACGAAATGAGGGACAGTTTCAGAATTAAGCCTTATGTCACGTTACTTTCATAGAACACCAGTCTAATGGAACGGTGCGCTAGCAGTTTGTAATCTCTCGTCTAGGCAATTTGCGAGACAGATCATTAGACACTCACTTATACACGTGGAGTTTATTTTTCCATATAGAATGAGTTTGTCTACTCTGTCGAATGTCTTAGAGGTAAATATACACAGAATAGATGTATTTTATTGAGATGGTTGAGCTATTCCAGACAGTTAACAGGTTTCTGTTACGAGATCTATCAGGTACGAAGCCGTGTTGTGTTTGACAAAATTATTAACTTGTTGGAAGGCGATTATGGACTTAGCCTCTGAAGCGAATAAGGAAATTTGTTTGTAAGGGATGATCCCTGTAAGATCCAAACTACGGTTGGACTAATGGACAGCTGTCTGGATGAGTTAGACACGCGCCCTCGCTCGTTTGAAACCAAAACAAAGTAATTGGGTAAGATAGCGGTTCTAAACAAATATAACCACTCAGCTATCCAATCAATAATTGTTCGATTGATCAAATCAATCACCACAAATAAATGATATTCTATCCTGTCTGGATAAATCACGTACAGATTCGTTCAAAAGGTCGCTCTATAACACAGTGTGTTTCAATTCTGGAAAAGTGCCTCAATTCACAATCAAAATGCACAATTCCAGTCAACACAGGTCAAGCAATCAAAAGCAGGAACAAACCAATATGGCTGCCGCCCAGACTTAGTATAAAGTAAAACAACATAAGTGCAGTTCGGAAAGAACACGGGGAATTGGTGAAGGTGTAGTAAAAACAAAAACTATAATAAAATACAAATATTTACAATTCAAATGTAGTCAAAAAGCTAACAATGTACAACTAAGAGGATCAATAGGAACAAAGTGCAAGTATATACATGGAGGGATTTTCACAAACACACAAAGCATTCAAAATGGATCTTACAATCCCTCCTGATCATTCTATTTTTGTGTTAACATAACTACCTTCTTTTTCCATCTAAAGAGTTATTCACGCTTGTCTAGGGAATATTCGATGTGACTAGCTAGTGTGAATCAAAGACGGTCAGCATGTTCGTTCAGGACTCTTGCTCTGATACGGTCCAAACCAAAGGATTTGTGCAAGTTCTGACACCTTAGAATCTCTTCAATTTTAAGTGTCTCAAACTTCACCGACAAAGAATTATTGTACTTCGATTTCCTGGCTAGTAATTTAGCAACACTCGTATAGGAAATACGTACTGTTAAGTAACCCCAATCTAGTATATTCAATTTACTATGAACTTTCTTCGTCATAATGTGTTATAGAAACGTACAGCCTCCAGAATTTTTTCTAGTCGAGACTGATGAGCAGTTCCATTCTATTTAAGTCAGTGAGTACATGTATTTCGTAATATATTGTAGAATGAGCAGTCACCTGAGTCATGGAAACGACGCCAATTGTTTCAGGCGATGCAACTATTTTTGATGCGTCTGTGAACATTGTATTCTAACCAGAAGGACAATCTAAGGAAGATGGTATATGACGGGTGAGGGTGGAAGACTATCAGCGGACTAGAGGAAAGTATTCTAGTCCCAAAATTTTAGGTTTGTCAGAGGTTACCGAGAATGGTAAGAATCGTTTGGGTATTGAAAAGCTAAATGATAAATCAACAAGAAAGCGGCAGCAGCTGATCGAAATACATGCCATAATTCCAATTTATTGGTTTCAATCGCCTCGACCTTATCATCACCTAACCGTGATAGAAATTAGTACTAATACTAGTACATATGAATTATCATTATAAATTCCTTCAACACATGGAAAGTGATAACTATATGCATTTCGGACAGATAGCTAAGAGCTGCTAGGCTTGAAGTGGTTACGGGTTCACTCAATCTGCGGACGGAACAAAGACTCGTTGACCAAAGACCATTAGGCTAGCTATTCGATGCTTCTCAGCCCCGCTAACTAGAGGAAGAAGTTCAAACATGAAAGGGGAAAGTATATTCCGCAAAAGCGATAACAACAGACACAACTCAATACATACATATACAGCACAAAATAGCATACTAAAAAATACAACGGACCAATAGTATTTAAGATTCTCTCAAGTGGGAAATACGACATGAAGGTGAAAAGGGCGCTCTTGGCGCGAAAACAAAGAAATCCGAATTTTCTAAATAAAATTACAAAATTAGGTCCATTTCCCAGTGAGTTCTGGGGATCTAACGTCCCCCAACACTCCTTCCCTTTTTAATAGCGTACTTTCCATAGGTCAACTTGCATTTTGACTGTTGTTCGCCGCTGTCTGAGAGGCTACCTTTTGGAACGGAGATCAGCTTGTTGTTGAGCTTTTCCTAGTGTTGGGCCTGCTGGTAAGTTGAAGGTATCAAGCAGGATGTCAAGGGGAAGATTTACTGTTGTTAATGGGCGGTCTGGGGCTAACCACTTGCGTAGCTGGTTCTGATGTCGAGTCCACCTGTCTCTTTCTACTTCTACCTCGTACATGACACGGCCTGCTCTTCTGACCACTTGCGCTTCTGTCTATGAACCATGAGTTGTCACGGGTAAACACAGGACATTCCACTTCATATGTAGATTGCTTTCCAGACTTCGTCTGTACTGGTGTTGATGCATTACTCGGATGCATTAGGCTGTGGATCGTTTTCAGTCTTCTTCCCACCAGTATTTCTGCTGGGGACTTTTGCTCCGGTACCGTCTGATTTGTTGTTCGATAAACGAACAAGAAATTTTGTAATGCGTCAGCTGGTGTCCCCTCCCCTTTTGACTCGACCAATTCTCTTTTAAACGTATCCACAAACGTTGCCGCCTGCTCATTCGACTGCGGTTGGTATGCTGGCGAGCGTTAGTGCTTGATGGCCAGTCGTTGACGAGAAGCTTGGAGTTAGCTAGAGGTAAATCGCGATACACTGTCAGATAAAATGGCATTTCGGGAGAAAATTTCAGTGAGGATCTATATTGTTTTAGTTGTCGTGGGCAGCATTGTAAAGTTGATTTTTGGCCATTTTGAAAAGGCGTTGACCACAACTAAATACATAGTTCCGTTAATTGGGCCCGCGAAGTCGACGTCTGTCCTGAATCAAGGGTGATTGGGTTGTGGCCATGAAACTGGCGGGGCTTTGGCATTCATCAGTACTGCTTGCTGACACCGAATGCATTTTCCAACTAACGCAGCGATATGTTGATTCATTAGGAGTCAGTCTGCACAACTCCTGGCTATGAATTTCATTCGTCTAACCCCCGGATGACCAACGTGGCACTGTTTCAGCACTTTTTTGCTAAGGGTCTCTGACACAACCACTCTTTCTCCAAACATCAAGCAGTCGTTTACAGTACATAGTGAATCCCGCCGCTGATTCAGATGTTTCATGTCACCATCAAACTTCTTAGATGGCTAACCGTTGGTGACCGAGCCGTTCGTGGTCGTTCCTGGAAGCGTTTCGTATGTCTATGGCAGATACCGGCAATGCCCGTATTGCTGTTTTCAGATAACATTTCGCAAGATCTTCCGCTGAAAGATATGCGATTACCATGTTTTCCTCAGCCGCCAACTGGTCACTAATGAGTCGTAATAAAGCATCCGCCTGACGGAATTGTTGAGTGCGTCGGTACTGGATGTCGAAAACATATCCCAAGAGTATCAAGGCCCATCGCTGAAGTCGATTTGCAGAATGGGCTGCAATGCCAGATTTCGACCCGAATATTGCGAGCAAAGGCTTGTGATCTGCGAGAAGCGCAAATCTCCTACCGTACAGAAACTTGTGGAGAGGTCGAACAGCAAACACAAGTGCAGGAGCCTACTTTTCTATCTGACTGTATTTCTTTTCTGCAGGGGTTGGTGTACGGGATGCATTCATAACACCATTTTCTGACGCGTCTTGAAACTGATGTGAAATAATAGCACCAAGGCCATACGCTGAAGCGTCTGCAGCTACGATGATCGAGATAGATGGATCGTGGTGCGTTAACAACAGTGCCAAGCTAATTATGGACTTGAGTTTACAAAATGCCGCACCACACTCATTAGTCCAGTTCCAAGTGCTGTTCTTCTTCAGGAGACGATTCTATGGAGCGCGAATATCACGCATCAAAGGAGCGAACGCTGCACAATAAGTAACAAGTCACGTAAAGGGACGTAGTGTCGAGACATTATTGGGAATGGGCATCAGTTTGATAGCTCGAATGTTCTCAGGACCTAGCCTGCGGCCGTCAGCGTCAAAATCGAACCCCAAATAATTTACTGACTGTACTAATGCTGGCATTTCTCCGGGCGTAACCGGAACCCGTTGTCATTGTTGCGTTGCAGTACTAATGTCGTGCGTTCCTCCAGCTGTTCTGATGTCGTCGCAGCAATTAAAATGTCATCGAGATAAACCGCGACCCCCGAAATGCCTGATAGGATAGTATCCATCAGTTTCTGGAAGACAGATGGTGCAGTCTTGACTCCAAAAGCCAGACGGTTATACTGAAACAACCCACGGTTGAGCATTGGTAGTGAGCAGATCTCTTGATGTTTCATCTACTTCCACTTGCAAATGAACATCAGGTGGGTCCAGTTTTGCAAAAACATTTTCCCCATTCAGCATAGTTAACAGATCTACAGGAACTGGCAAAAGATAATGATGCTGTTTTAGGGCTGCGTTGAGACCTGTAGAAACGTCAGCACACATACGTATCGTGCTGTTGGCCTTCGTGATAACAATATGTGCTGCCGAAGCAGAATGAGAAAATGACCTAATAACTGCTTATTCTTAAAGGAGATTTAATTATTCATCAACTGTTGGTAATGTTACGTAAGGCACGGGTCTTTTTGGCTTAGCCCCAGTTTTCAACCGAAGCGTTGCTTTTGTAGTAGAACACCGACCCAATCTAGGTTGGAAAATAGATGAGAACTGCGCCACTAGCTTTCTTGTATATGTTTCATGGTCGTGTGTATGTGATACCAGGGGGCATATGGTGTTTAACGGGACATCAGCTAATTTCAGCTGGTCAAACCAATCTACCCACAACAGGATTAAAATTGCCCACGGCACACAAGGAAGCGATAACGTTGGCCTACTTGAGAACCCACCTACTGACTCTAGATACAATCTACGTCAAGCCACCCCATACAACTCTTTAATCCCCCCAAATTCGACATATACACCATCTCATCCTTTTTATCTCCCCCCATCGACAATGTTGCTATGGGGTCTCCAAATGTTGAGGGCGACAATCCCAATATTTTGAGACCATCTATATACTCCGACCTAATGGGGAGTGGCACATCCTTCTCAACGTCGATAACTGTCTCTGTAAGATCGGTTTTGAATGTTTTGTGTGTGTGTGTGAAAATCCCTCCATGTATACACTTGCACTTTGTTCTTATTGATTCCCTCAGTTGTACGTCGTTATTCTTTTGATTACATTTGAACTGTTAACATTTGTGTTTTTTATTATAGTTTTATTTTTTTCACGCCTTCACTAAGTTTTTGTGTTTTTTCCCGAACTGCATCTATGTTGTTTTACATGATACTTAGTCTTGGTGGCAGCCATATTGATTTGCTCCTTCTTTTGTGCGTGTTCTATCCATTCAGGATAGGATAGCGTTCATTTGTCGTGGCTGGTAATTTTCCCCTCATCTTTTACCAACGTTTTTGTTTACTGTAATTTAGATTTGATTGACTGAACAATTATTGGTTGAATAGCCGGGTGGTAATATTTGTTTAGGTAACTATTTACATTTAAATTTATGATGAATTATAGAACCGTCATTTACTTCATTAATTGTTTTGATTTTGACGAACAAAGGCGCGTGTCTAACCTACATGAACGGCTATTCTTCAGTTCAAACTGTAGTTTGGATTCTACAATCTCTACTCTTCAAAGCTTCTTGACTGAACCTCCTGACCACTCCCCGAAAACACTACCTAACCATCCAACTCTACCTTTCATTCTTAAACATGCTCCGTTCACAAAAACAACACCCAACTAACTTTCTCGCATTAACCCTAGTGGTAATAAACTAAACGCTCATCAATATAAAGTCGACGCTCCCAATTCTCCTTTTCTTCATGGCAAAACAGACAATCCACTGGGTTTACATCATACCATTCTACTAGACAAACACTCACCGTACCTGACACTTATGTTAATCAACGCTTGATCTGTACAAAGTAAGATGACTCACCTACACACCCTATTACTTTTAAACAACCCCCCACTTGTTTTGATAACGGAAAGTTGGCTGTCCTCCGATACTATACAGACATATGTACAAATAGACACCTATTAGCTCTTCCGCTGTGATCGATTCACTAACAAGGGTGGTGGTTGTCTCGTTTATGTATCAAAACATTTGAGAGCGGAAATCTATAGCGACCACGTCCTTAGCAAACTCGCTGAGTCGATATGGCTTACTGTGCACACTCATGAATATAAAGTATCAATCGAATGCATATATCGAGCTCCTAACACACTTAGTTCAACTGATACTATAATAAGTGAGTCATTTGCACAGGCTGCGTCGCTTGACTTCACTTACAAATTGTATGTGGTGATTTCAACCTTCCCACCATCAACTGGACGACACATTCTGGCCCATTGTGCCTTGAAAGCATACTTAGGTCCTTAGATATACACGGTTGGCAACAACATGTACATCTGCCTACATGAAATCACGACATTCTTGACTTGATGTTCTGTCATAATGTCACACCAACATCAATAGTGGTTGGCGAAAATTTTCACAACAGCCGTCATAAAATAGTCCTTTGTACCCTTCCGATTCTTGCCATGTGCAACAAATTGAAGAAATTAAATATGCGTTTCCAATATAGAGACTATCCAAACGCTGAGAAAACTTTCGATTTATAATAGAGCACTCTGACTGGCACAGTTACTTTACCAGTGATAACCTCTCAGGAACATTAGAAATATTTAATACCACTACCAAATCTGCACTAGACACTACTATACCCTCTAAAGTTGCTTTTAAAGCTATTACTCCCTATATGAACCAAAAGACTAGGTCTAAACTGCAAAAACTGAAAAGGACGTACTATATATCAAAAGACTTCAGTGCCCTGCACCAGATACACTCTTCAAGCGGTAAATAAATCCCCAAAATAAATATATCTGTAAGTATTTGACATTGGTTGCTGACCACATGTTTTAATGGACTCACCTAGCTGAAGGCGCTCAGTCATGCATCCGCACCAGATCACGAGTGGGAACGCCGTACTCAACAACCCTTGAAATCGCTAACCAGATTAGATCAGTCGATTCACGATACATTGATAGCCTATCAGATATATGTTCGAACTTCCTCTCTTCTGTCTTTTGATTTCGATTGGTGGGTACGCTTCATATTAGAAGGTGTTACTGGTTAAAGCATTTTCAAACTCCGAATAACTGTGGCATCTTCACTAGTGAACCTAATGTGATCTTATACACAAAATCGTAAACTGTGAATCTGTTTCATTTTGGGATTCTATATATAATTACCTTATCTTAATTTTTTATACATTGTGATATATTTTTCGTGTTTTTGGATATATATATATATATATTGTCTGGCACTTCTGGCCAGACAACATCGAAGCTTAGTTTTGCTACGCAGAAGCCGACTTCTCCGAGCAAGGCGTGATCGACACACGTGCACAATCCCTTGCAGTAGTCAAGGCACTTCCGCGCGAATTCAACAGGTATGTAACACCCAGTATGTTTACTAGTGATGTTTCTGAATCTTACGAAACACTGAAACGTTCTGTTCTTAAACACGGAGACCTAACCGATAGATAAAGTTTAGACCAACACCTCAATAACATCGACCTGCAATACGGTTCTGCGACGGACATGTTGCAAAAATCGGGAGAGGTTATCGGCCAAAGAACTTTCTATGATGGCCTATTCGAACAACTTTTCTTGTCGAAACCTCCTCAACAGGTTCAAGCTGTGCTTGTCTCGTTCCACAACAACGCCTTAGAAGAGCTAGCCGCATCTGTCGATCGTATCTTAGAAATTACGAAATCTTCTACCGAGGTGTTTTCAGTCAAAAAAGCCTCAAATGACAGAGTTGTCATACACTTACGCGTTATCTTAATCTTTATTACAACCGTAAGCGATCACACACCCCACGTAGAAGCACTTCATGTAAGCGATCTGTCTCTAGACCACGAGAGACGGATAACCCCGACTGGTGCTGGTATCATAACCAGTATGCAGAAAACCCTGCAATTTCCCCATCTCAAAACTGACTGATTCGAAAAGCAACTCGGTAAACTTCCAAGCCGGTACGCGTTAACGGCAACCGTAGCCGGCGAACATAGCCGTCTGTCATACGCCACAGATGTGACAACGAGAGTTCGCTACCTCGTCGACACTGGCGCAGAAGTTAGCGTTCTCCCAGCGAATTCCAACGACCGGCTTCACGAATGGGTTTCAAACTCACGGGCGGCAAACGGAAAGCCTGTCGCTACGTATGACAAAAGGTACGTTTACCTTAACGTGGGTTTACACAAACACATTCACTGGATCTTCGTTGTTGCAGATGTTTCTATGCCAATCATTGGTGTAAACCTTCTACAACACCATAATCTAATCATCAACACGCGCAAACGGAGGCTAGTAGACGGAAACACTAATTTATCTGTTTGCGTAACTTCCTTTTCTGGTTGCAGATTATCTCCAGTCACAATTAAGCATACGATAGACCCACTTTATCAACCACTACTCGGTAAGCATTCTAGGATACACCAAACGCAACCGAAATCACCGTGTGTAATCAGCAATGATAAACATCACATCACGACTACAGGACCACATGTATTCGCGAAAGCACGCCGAATAGCCCCTGAAAAGCTAAGGTTGGCGGAAAACGAGGTCGATCACATGATAGTCTTAGGTATCATAAGACCGTCAAACAGCCCATATGCATCTCCGTTGCACATGGTCCCTAAAAAGGACAGTAACGATTGGCGTCCAACTCTTGACTATCGGCGATTGAATGCAAAACCCATTCCCGATCGTTACCCGTTGCCTCACATTCACGACTTGACAGCCACATTGAAAGGTACAACTGTCTTTTCGAAAATTGACTTGATTAAACTTACGTCTGCTACTCCTCATTAAGTAACAATAACAATAATAATTTATTCTCAAATAACAGTTTGTTACATGAGGCATGCCAGTTTACAGGCAAGATCAAATTGATACAAATGATACAATATCCACTGTAGTAAATTACATAGCTGGGTCGATAATTTATAAGATATGAATGTAGATGGTTTTAATCAGTACCACAGTTGGCGCGCTTCATGAAAGTTGCGTTGCGAATGTGCGACTGATGGTCAAGGATAGGTCCCTTGAAGGTATGAGCTTCTAGAAATCGCAACCTTATGTCCCTTTGGGATATCTAAGGCTTTAAGGATGGTGTGGGATGAAGTCACCAGTTCCATATCTCAAGGCCGCTCACCAGCATTCTCCATCCAACCCTGTCCAAAGCAATCCTTTCCAGCTCCTTCCAGTTGTTATTCATTCTGTTCATATCTGCTTCTATTATCCAACGTAATGTGTTCTTAGGCCTTCCTCCTATTTTGTTTCCCTTCAGGATTCCAAGTTAGGGCTTGCCTCGTGGTGGAGTTTGATGATTTGCGTAATGTATGTCCTGTCCATTTCCATCGTCTTTTCCTAATTTCTTCTTCAGCTGGAAGCTGATTTGTTCTCTCCCAGAGAAGGCTGTTGCTGATGATATCCAGCCAATGGATGTTGAGTATATTGCGTAGACAGCTATTTATAAATACTTGTACCTTCTTGATGGTGGTTGCTGTATTTCTCCAAGTTTCAGCTCCATACAGTAGAACTGCCTTGACGTTCGTATTGAAGATTCTCACTTTGATTTTGGTTGAAGGTTGTTTTGAGTTCCATATGTTCTTTAACTGCAGGAATCCGGCCCTCGCTTTGCCAATCCTTGCCTTTACGTCTGCATCTGAGCTTCCTTGTTCATCGATGATGCTTCCTAGGTATGTTAAGGATTCTACATCTTCCAGAGTTTCGCCATCAAGAGTGATTAGATTGCTGTTCTGCGCCTTGAATTTGAGGAACTTGGTTTTCCCTTTGTGTATGCTGAGTGGAACTCATCACTATACACCAACTTCATTGACTATTAGAAAGCATTTGACGAGGTGGATAGGGGAACTTCGTGGAATATTCTTCGACACTATTGTGCACCTGGGAGTATCGGTAACATTATCCGGAACTTATGCGACGGACTACAGTACAAAGTAGTATATGCAGGACAGCTGACAGACGCATTCTTATTGACGACTGGTGTCAGACAAGACTGCTTACTCTCCCACTTTCTCTTTATTCTGGTAGTTGAGTGGATTATGAAAAACTCCATATCTCAGGTGAAACACGGAATACAATGAACAGATTGGGTGCAACTAGATGATTTGAAATTTAAGGATGACCTGGTTCTTCTATTTCATACTCGCGAACAAATGTTAGTGAAGACAACTAGTGTAATGGCAGCCTCTGTAGCAGTAGATCTCATCACACACAAGCGAAAAAGCGGCATCCTCAAATACTGTTATGTCCCGATAAGCATAATGAATGGTAATATTTGGGTTTCATCTATGAACCAATACTATGCGTGTACTAAACTGTTCAAATTCATGTCCCTCTTATTATGAGCTTTATTTTGACTATTATTATACGATTTATCATTCTTGAATTATGCCTTGTCTATTAATTACTAGCTTCCATACTCACAGCTACTTTTGGCTAGATCTTGTACAAGTGTTATTTTCCATCTTATGGTACGATGTGGTCTGTCTGGTTGGTATATAAACCCAGTATGTTTGAAATACATGATTCATATCGCAGAGGCTGAGATTGGTGTTCTAGACCTAAGTGGATGGGTTAGGCAGGAAGCAGGACTGATAAGGACTCTAGACTGCTCTCACGAGGTTACGCGTCATTGGTCCGATCACCGCTCTCTTATTGGTGGTAATATCACGTTATACATTACCAGGGCACACAGGCCACAAGTTATGACAAATACAACATGGAGAACACCAACAAAATTACACTTGTTGGAGAATCCCTTGAAGAGGTGGATGTAGGAAATAATTTCATATGGGTGTAATTCTGAACTGTTCCCTAGACTGTCGAGTACAGAGTCTTAGCTTAGACCAAAGTCAGAACAAGTAAGCTACTAGGCTCGATAAACTTTATCTGTTTCCAAAACTTAAATCAACACTGTTGATATACAAGATAAACTACACAGTCTAATAAACAGAGTAAAGGACAGATATGAATAACATACCAAACAGTAATAGGGGATAGGAAAAATGAGTCAACAAGGCGAATATCGTGTTATAATGAAAATAATATTGTGATTGATGAACAAACAAGGCACAATCATACAAGTTCAAAGAAAGTTACTGTGGTGGTGAACGTTTCATGTTATCATCGGTGGGTTCTTTAGTAGATCATACTTTACAAAGGAATCTTTCACATACTTTGACAGCATCATCGATGAACACGGAGAATGTGACGCAGCATCCCACAGTTGGAGAACCTATGCAACTCAAAACAACTGTCAACAAATATCAAAGTCACAATCTAAAATACGAACGCCAAGAAAGTTTTACTTGGAGGAGCTGAAACTTTGAGAGCTACCACAATCATGACCAAAAACGTACAGGTATTCATAAATAGTTGTCTACGCAAGATACTCAGTGTGCGTTGACCGGACACCATCAACAACAGCTTTCTGTGTGAGAGAACAAACCAGCTTCCAACTAAAGACGAAATTAGGAAAAGACGTTGGAAGTTGATAGAACATACATCACGAAAATCACCAAGCTGCAACACAAGACAAGCGCTAATTTGGAATCCTAAGGAAAACCAAAAAGAGAAAGATCAAAGAATATACTGCGTCGAGAACGGGAAGGAGACGTAATAAGGATGAGTAACAACTGGAAATTATAGCTCATAATAGAGTTAGATGGAGAGTGCTGGTGGGCGACCTAGGCTTCTCTATGAGTGGTTGCAGTCATACGGAAGTAAGCTCAATGTCTCTTGGGGTATATGGTCGATATTATCTCCTATCTCCGCTACCATCGATCAGGAACATGTCAACCACGCAAACATAGTGCACAGCCTGTTATCATGTTCTTCACAATATAAACAATGATCCCATCACAGTAAACCATATTTATATTTGTTTGACAGTAACTGGGAAAGTAAGAATTTATAATAACACTAACTGAAGTAAAGATTGGTTACCAGGCTTTAAAAAATGTGACAGAGGCAGTGATGTATATTTTTTGAACTCCATGGCAAAGCCATAAAGTGGCAATAGTGATTAAAAATTACGGAAATGAATATCATAAATACAGTCTTGCCACGTAGTTTGCCAAAGATTATTCTGTGTTTTTCTTTCTACTCAAATTTTTGTCTGCCAACATTTGACCCTTCCAAGTTACTTAGGAGTCAAAACAAAGATTATCCTTCTGTCCCAGAGAAATAACTCAATCTTCAGGTTATATAACTGCTTACTCATCGTGACGTGAACTTGGGTATAAAGGACCTGTTGGTTACGATGGGGTATGGTTCTACTTATGCTCCCTGTGAATTGAAGGGTCGAAAACAAGCTGGGTAATAGTGGAAGTTGTTGAGGAGGAACCCTGAGAGTAACCATTTCTAGTAACTACAATGTTAGAGCGAGGGTCATCCTTCTTATGAAAGGTTTGGAAGAATGTGCCATAACCATCACTTAACATTGGGAATTTCACAACTTACTGATCCAGAACAAATGTTTGTACGAGTTTCTGCAGGAGCTCTTTTGCGTTTTGTCTTAAATAGACGGGAACCCATATGTACTTTGCTAACATATCATACCAGTAATCCATTGGGGTGGGATCATGAGAGTTATGAAACGTTATGCCTACATTCACCCCGCGTTTCTTTTATAAACTGGTCGCCAGTCAAATGGTCCTAATTGAGGTGGGTAGGTTTATTATTTAATCCGACAACTTTTTCAACTGTCCTTCTTCGGATACGTTGTAAAAGTGAGGTTTCTTCTATATGTAAGAAGATATTATGGAAGAATTTTCATCTAGATGAAGTCTTGGGTGGACACTGAGATCGGTTTCGAGCAATTTGAGACGCAGGGAACCCAATGTTTTGAGGGGGAAATCTAAAACAATATGCCACGTTGGGTGCTGAATGCCGTTTGGAGGAGACACCTGGGATATCGCATTGAATGGTACCTAAAAATTTTCCTGTGATGAAGAGTTTAAGACCGAATTCATATGAAAATGGGAGGTGGGTAGAAATTAACCATCACTCTGCACTGATATTCTGTATTTTCTAGCACTAAAAGCAGAAATTTTAGTTGGTCCAGTGGTATATCTTACAAAAGTCCTCATGAAGAATCAAGGTATCGCAGGGTTATTGTATCTCTCTCCAACTCTCTTTATGTCAAAGGATTGATAGCTGAAACGGACAATCTTATTCATAAGTCTTTCCATGACCTTCTCAAGGTTATTGGTTTGTGACTGGAAGCTCCACCTCATTACTCACTTTGCATACGAGTACGAATACACTTAAATGCTTGTTCTCTCTCGGAAGGTCATAGGCAAAGTAGATTTGGACGTCGATTCGGGGTTCTGACCAGGTTCGATTCAAGACAGTAGATTTATATGGGTATGAGCCCCTAGTGCTTCTCTGATTTTGAGAGGTACGAATTTCACAACCAATTAATGCCTATTAGATTCGACAGAACAAATAATTCGTTGATTCAGTTAATGAAGTTTGGTGTGAAATTTACTTCGAATCAGCATTGTTTTTTGGGTTTTTGCTGCTTCTACTCATGTCAATGTATTTCTTCAGCCAAGCTGACTAGTCCTATGTTTTAAAATGGTAATCAGATTTGTATTGAATTGTTTTCTAGATATCCAAAGCCGAAGTTCGTTTTTTAGCCAAAATAATTGTTGCTGCCGCCTGTGACTAACTGTCCTTTATGATGTTGTCGACAAAATGAAAGGAAAAAATCTCTGATTTTTAATTTTCTTCAGTATTATGGACAACACTATCCCACTAACGAGTCAAACTAATACTTAGTGCCTAGCAGTAGGGGATATCAGTACAGAACATCTACTCCTTAAGAGTTGTCAAATGCTGGAATTCGCTGCCGGCTGAGCTAGTGCAAGCGACTTCCCAGGAATCCTTTAAGAGGCAACTTGATCTATTCTTAAGGACTAAAGATAGTATCACACTATGATTAACTAATTTCTTTTCTTCTTTTATTGTTAACATACCTAGGTTCCTGCCTGGAGGATTTGGTGATCCCTTGCTACTAGACACGGAAGCCTGTTAAGCGAAAGGTTCATCTATTCCGTCCACCACAATTTGAACATATGAACCAGGTGCTGAGAGGCTCGCTTACCACAAGTTTCTTGCAAAGATTAAGTAGATAAAATAAAGTAGCATTAGATTCAAAAATTTATTCAACCACTTTCATTAAGAATCGAATATCAAACAAAGGTTTAAACGAAGTTCCCGTTTAAAAGTTGTATTGGTAATATTAAGCTGCAGCTTTTGTTGTTTTTTTCCAAACGAAAGGGGCTCTAATAGCTTCGATAATAGAAGAAAGACAGCCAATTGTATATCACAATACTGTTTCTAACACTATATTTTATTTTATAATCACACAATCTTATACTCTCAGCTCTTTTCCGAATCGCCTCCATTTGTCAGTTGTTTGTCCACTCACACCTTGTTAACACTTATTTTCTTTAACCTATAAAAATGCTCTTTCTTAACAAATACCTTAACAAAAGGAAATTAGATTGAGTAATCATACTTTAAACATTCCTTCATGAATATTGGCTACTCTGCCTCTCGTGTTTTCTTTTACTTGCTCCCTCTTTCAGCCCCCTTGAGATATGGAATGGGTGACTTCATCCCGCACCATCCTTAAAGCCTTAGATATCCCAAAGGGACATAAGGTTGCGATTTCTAGAAGCTCATACCTTCAAGGGACCTATCCTTGACCATCAGTCGCACATTCGCAACGCAACTTTCATGAAGCGCGCCAACTGTGGTACTGATTAAAACCATCTACATTCATATCTTATAAATTATCGACCCAGCTATGTAATTTACTACAGTGGATATTGTATCATTTGTATCAATTTGATCTTGCCTGTAAACTGGCATGCCTCATGTAACAAACTGTTATTTGAGAATAAATTATTATTATTATTATAAGTCAAAAATACTGTAAGTGGTTGTGAGACTTAAATGGACGTCCAGCATCCTTTTTATTATATGCTGTTAGTTGGGTCTTCCGTAAACAGTTCCATAGGGCCATAGTTCTAAGGGCGAAACAGTTTTTAGGATCTGTGAAGACTCATCCTTGTTGCATTCTAAATGAGAAAATAGTATTGAATTTAGTCAGAAATGTGAAATAGACAAATAACCAAATTACATGTTTTTTAGCAAAGAATTTGTGCAGTTGTGATTTACCTTGAGTTCGTGAATATTATATCAGGTCAGCTATTATTACTTGTGCAAAGCATAACATGGGCTTAGTACCGTATTGCAATGCTTTTATTATTTCGCTCCCATTTAAGTATTCCCATGCACCTGCGTCTAGTTTAACAGGAAGACATACAAGCAGAGTTAGTGTCTAATAAACTAAACGTCTCAGTTGTCAAAAAGATTCTTAACATTTGTCCACAGCCAGCTGCATTTAATTGAGACACAGAACACTTATCTTAATAATAATTTATTCTCAAATAACAGTTTGTTAGTTCTAAGACTGTATACTGCTGTTTTGCAGGTAACTAAAAGCTCAGACGCTTATCTATCTTGCTACCAATGTTATTGCTGGGGAAATTGTGTAATGACAGTGATCATGAAATATGGTCAGTGATAGATGTACAGTCTAGAAATAAACAACAAACATACTTATCGCTATCGTATAATGTATGACAGCAATAGCATCAAAGGGACGTGTTTTCCTATTTTTAATCAGACTGATCTAAATCAGTATACTCATTAGAAACAGGCAACTCTACTTACTAAACTGATCTGTTTCGTGACGGGCTTCAAGCACTATACTTAAGTATACCATAATTCTTTCAACTAAACTGAATTATACGACAACCAAGAATACTAAACTAAGCAAGTGTCATAGTTATTGTTTCACTTGCACAGACATGTTGCTTAAAGTAGTTAAATGGACATAATTAAGCCAACAAAACCAAAACACGAAATATATTCCAGTCAAACTTATCTAAGAGAAAACGAAGGATACATATATACTACTTTCATACTGAAGACAACAGGCAGTTGTTCATAAAAACATAGTTTACAGTACAAAAAACTTTCTTCAGTAAAATCATGCACTGACAGTCTATCTGGAAACAATCAACTATGTGATTAAACTCACTATGACTTGGGATAACATCCCGGTGTGCAGTGAATGTACAGTGTAACGCAGTCAGACGTGACGAATAAGAATTAAAAACAGCGAAATTAACAACATAATCTAGTTATTTAATTAAAAATACATTATAAAATAACAAAATCTGTGGTTGCTTGAACGCACAAATGACTGTGGGCGATATATTAAGTTTACATGGTTGCGTTGCGGATAAATTCACTCGACTATTCTCGTACAGAAATTACAGAACAGGGCCACAGTATTGGATTCTCCATCTAATTACGGAAGGTAGTGAATCTGAAATGATAGAGGATAATCAGGAGAAAGCAGAGGCTATGGCATACTATCTCGGGACAATTTTTACTCAGGAGCCTCTTCTGGACGAAGAACTAGACCCGAACGTAAAGTCGAAATTTGTCTGCCGCAGTGGTTTTCGTGAATGATCCCACTTTTCCCAAAGTTTCTCCATCAAGTGTGATTGTCTTGGTGTTCTCAATGTTGTTTTTGAAGATATCGCTTTTTCGCTTGTGTGTGATGAGACCTACTGCTACAGAGGCTGCCATTACACTAGTTGTCTTCACTAACATTTGTTCGCGAGTATGAAATAGAAGAACCAGGTCATCCTTAAATTTCAAATCATCTAGTTGCACCCAATCTGTTCATTGTATTCCGTGTTTCATCTGAGATATGGAGTTTTTCATAATCCACTCAACTACCACAATAAAGAGAAATTGGGGGAGTCGGCAGATTTGCTCAAAAATTACTTGACGATTTCCTGGTCGGTCATAGACAGAAAGTAATAATATATTCCATGTGCTTTTTCTGGAGACTAGTACTTAGTGGAGTAGCGCGAGGTCCTGTCCTTGGTTCTTCAATTTTTATAGTGTATCTAAATGAACTCACAAATATATTTGAGCCCCCAATGTCACGTTACGCTGATGATGTATAAATCTGGTGGGAAATATCAGGAGACACAGACTCATGCCCACTTTAGGAAAACTTTAGAATTATGATTAGCTGATCTAAACAAATTTTGATGTCTATCAGCGCAGCAAAGTGCGCTTACATGCACATTGAGGATAAGAAGGTAAATGGGTACAGCGTAGGGGAAAAGCCATCACTCGTGGTCCGGTCTAACGAGGATCTCGTGGTGACGTTGAGTCATGAATTTACGACCACAGTTCACTGCCACGAGGTAGTAAATGAGAGATTTAGAACGCTTTGAGCTTTAAAAGATGATTTAAGGACTTAAATACTACTGTGTTCACTACGGTATACACAACCTTGGTGAGAACTAAGTTTAAAAACTTCAGACTGCAAGCCCCTGTTTAAAAGGTGACTCGGACATCTTGAAAAATGTCCAGAGGGCAGTTACCCGAGCGATTCCAAAACTCCGGGGTTTACCATACAAAGAACGTTTTGATAAGCTAGGCCTCTTTACTCTGTCCTACCGCAGATTATGAGGTGATCTAATCTTGATGTATATAGTACCAAAGAATGATTTTGAACGTCATCACTCTTCTGTTTTTCTTTCTAAAGATTTGGAAGACTCAGAGGTAATAGAAGGTGAGCAGAAAAGTCATTAACGAATAAGTTACCCGTGGCATACAGGTTTTCCCACAGAGTCATAAATTCTAGGAACCTGCTACCTGAAGTGGTGTGCGCACCTTCAATTGACTCATTCAAGAGAAGATTAGACTCTTACAGAAGTATACTAGAAAAGGAATAACATAGGCTGTAGGCCTTCTGTCTTCACTACACGAATCTGAAAATATGAATCTGTATCATCAGACACCACAACTAAGAAAACGCGGAATCCATTACCTTGACCGAATGAAGTTGAATGTTTCAGTCTTCAGTCTTCAGTAATAAGGATAGTAGGTTGATGAACCTGTGTTAATCCTGACACATTGCTTTCCAGTGAAGGTCCAGCTTTTCCTTGAAAGTATTCACTGATGGGGCTGATACCACTTGTTCGGGTAAGGCGTTCCAATCATTGACTACTCGATGAGAAAAACGGGATCCCACTTTAAGTTTATTAGATCGTGGTTTATGAACCTTCTTGCTATGACCTCGGAGATTAATAGTGCTGGAGGGAGCAAAAAGATAAGACATATTAACACCCAAATCATAATTAAAGATACGAAATGCCAGTATAAGGTCACCTCGTGTCCTACGATACGACAAGTGGAAAAGATTTAGGCGTTTTAAACACTCATCGTAAGGGAGTCTAGAAAGACCCTTCACTAATTTCGTTCCCACACGCTGGACACGCTCAAGGGAGTTAGTATCCTTTACCAGACACGGGCTAGCTGCTTGGATACAGTACTCTAAATGTGGTCTAACATATGTGGGATATAAATTCTAAACATTTCCTCGTCAAAAGATTTGAACGCTCGGCGAAGTGATCATAACGCACGAAAACCTTTGACAGCGGCTGCTTTGCAATGCTTACTTGTTTTTAAATCATGACTTAATATTACTCCTAAGTCTTTATGCTCTTGAACGCAAGGAAGATTTTTACCCTCAATAGTGTAACGGTAACTATTACCATGACCGATGTGCATTAGTACACTCTTCCTAGCATTGATTTCTAAGCCCCACTCTCGAGCCCATCTAACTAAATCGTCTAAATCAGCTTGAAGATCCACATGATCAGCCGCACTTTTTATTGTTCTCCAGATTTTTACATCATCCGCAAACAATAATGTCGACGACCTAAGTAACAGCGGTAAATCATTAACGTAGAGAAGGAAGAGCAGATGGCCTAAGATGGTACCTTGGGGTACACCACTTTTGACCGGCTTCCAATCGGATAGCGGTCCGTTGACTCTAACTCTCTGTCTGCGGTCACATAAGAAATTTCCTATCCACTCATGTACAGTACCTATTATTCCGAAGCTCGTGAGCTTATGCATAAGACCTACGTGTGAAACCTTGTCAAACGCTTTGCTGAAATCTATGAATATCACGTCGACAGACAGACCGTTATCTAGGGCTGCTGTCCAATCCTCCCTCGCAATAAGCAAGTTAGTCAAGCATGAACGCTTGTTACGAAATCCGTGTTGCTCAGGAGCTAACAGATTGTGTAAATCTATGTGGCTTAGCAACCTAACCCGAATTATCTTTTCGAGTAACTTAACGACTATGCTAGTTAGACTGACAGGCCGGTAGTTAGATGCTATCTGTCGCTGACCGTCCTTAAATATAGGACTAACTATAGCGTCCTTCCAATCTCTAGGGAGTTGAGCGAGTGAGAGGGACATGTTGAAGAGTGTCGCAAGCGGTTTTGAAATAATGTCCGCAAGAGATGACAGCAACCGTGGATGTAACCCGTCAGGGCCCGGTATCTTACCTGGTTTGAGGTTAGTTATCAACGGAAGGACAGTTTCCTCAGTCACCTGTACAGATTCGATGGTTGGTATCTCGGTGTGAGTGGGACAAGTATTTGTTACAATAAACGTAGAGAAGACTTTGCTAAAGTAGTCTGAAAAAGTCTCAGCTTTTTCTCGATCTGATTCAGCTAGTAATTCTGAATTGTCGTGTAACAGTAACGGGGGAATACTATCACTACGTTTCATTTGCCGTTTAACATACGAAAACAATCGTTTCGGACAAGTACGGCTATCATATACTAACTGTCGTTCGTAAGTGGTACGAGATTTGGCTATGGTTTTCTTACAGATATTACGGTATTTTTGGTACTCACGCTTAAATGGTGCATGACCTGTCAACAAGAATAAGTCCCAGAAATGTTTTCTACGCTTTAACAGCTTCCGGGTTTCCTTATTAATCCATGGAGGGCAATGTGATAGCTTACGTGCTGACCATGGGATAAACGGCGACGTTACAGACTCGAATGTAGCCTTAAACTTATTCCATTAATCTTCGATCAATCCATCCGCGTCGACCGACCAATCAGTTGAGATAGCACAGTTTCTGATCGCCGGAATATTGGCTCGCCAGATATCGGGACGGGGTGGAGCAGATACGAATTGTATACCATGAGTCCTAAACTTAAAGTGAATTACAACGTGATCACTGTTCACTAGTGGAGGAAGGTGCTGGATATCAAGAACATCCTCAGAGTGGTGGGTGAGGGCGAGGTCCAGCAGTGACGGAACATGTTGCAAATCAATATGTGTCGGTTTTGTGATACATTGTACAAGTGCACACTGAATAACGGTAGATAAAAGGTCGCTATCGAAACCACTACCTGGAGCTGTAAGCTCTATCCAGTTGATATGCGGTGCGTTGAAGTCCCCAATGATGAGACAACATTCTGCCATACTCCAAGAACAGATGTGTCTTAGGATAAAGTCGTCAGCAAGACAAGACGGACTACGGTATATTACCCCTATAGTCACTAACCCATTTCTAGATTTAATCTTACAACATGCAACCTCACATGTGCCACTGATATGAGCCTCTGATATGGTTGATTGTATACGAAAGTGATCCCTAACATATAATATTACACCTCCCCCTTTGCGACTAGAAACTCTATCACTTCTGATACAGATATAACCAGCAATGAAAGGAGGACAGTCTATATCAACGGTGAACCAAGTTTCTGTAACAACGATTATATCGGGACATAATTCTTGCACCATCAGACTTAGCTCGGAAGTTTTATTTCTAAGACTACGAGCGTTCGTGTAGCACACACTTAAGGTGTTTTGGCAATCAATCGTTCTACCCATACAGGCCTCGGAAGCATTGGCTTCCAAGACCTGACTACCCGAAAACTCTTAATGGTAAGGTTATTTTCGCCATTTAATTTGCGAGTCCTCAACTCCGTAAGAGTATTCTTCCACTTAATTCGATCCTCAAGTGGCCAATCTGGTCGAATACGGATATTTGAGGCACGAGTTTTAAGTGCGCTTTTCAATAATATGTCTCTTTCATCAAAACTCCCGAGAACCAGCTTCAGGATTCTTCTTGGTTCGGTCTCGCCTCCAACCCATTTACCAAGTCGTATTACTTTTGTAATATGTACTCCTGAAACCTCTTCAGGTAGTACATTCCTTGCCACAGATTCCAGTAACTGCAGGTCATGTGCATGTCTTCTAGCAGGGTCGTTGTCTTTCGACTCCCCTAGATTCCAAATAATTAAACTAGGGAGGGGTTTGGCTTCTTTTGAAACTGTGTTCACAGCTTTCGACCGTGACGTTAGATCCTGTATTTTAACTACTGGTATCTTACGATTAGTTTTTATTTTAACAGAGTCCTGGGAGTCAAGCGAATGACTCACAACAATGTCAGACGAAGCTTTACTATGGGACTTTGGCGGATTGGCCTGAGAGTCCACCAAGGACTTACCAAGTAAACAGTCATTAGTTTTAGCTATCTTTCCTACTCTTCTGCGTTTTCGCGTCATCCATTTTCCATCAGTCGAAACGTCTACATTAGAACAACTCGGGACAGTAATTGTTTTATCAGGGTCACCGGTTGCTGCTGTAGCAATATGGCCACCAACGTCTAATGACGTGTCACTCACTGAACGTTTCGGGGGAGAACGTTTAACTGCGGGTTGCACAGGTAGATGCCTGACTTGAGCCGTGATAGCACTTACGACACTAACGCAATCTTCGCCATCAGTACCAATGTTATCAGTACAGCCTTCATCAACCTTCTTATTAGCCAACACCAGGAGACTAATTGCTTCCTGGATAAGCAATGTTTCGCTTGAGCAACAAAAACTACAGAGCCAATGAGAGTTGGGCTTTGAACACCTTTTATATGCAGTGGGGCTTAGTCGGGTGCACATCTTATGGAACCACTTATTACACTCATCACATTGCATCCTTTCATCCACGGGAAATAAGCAGTATGGTTGTCTACATTTATGAGTAGACTTAGACATCGTGAAAATCAACTAGAACGGTGATAAAAAACAGGATATGTAAAGGGATTTTCAAACCTTAACTAAAAAACCAAGTAAAAGTCGACCAAGTATGCTTCGATGCAATAAATACACAGAAGCAAAATCGAACAACTCAATACAATATCCCTCTAACTGGGGTAGATGCAATTAAAGTGTAAACAGTAGTTTTGATGGGTAGTTTACGATCAAAACAGTTAATTAACTCAACGAGAAAGAATACCACTGTCCTTTTAAATAGAGCGTTGATAATTTGCTTATGATGGAGAACTACGATGGATTTTCTTCCTGGCATATTATATTTTGGTATTTCTATTGAAGGGAGTTTTACTTGATAACTGTAAGTGTTTTAATCAGTGAAAGACAGTTGTTACGCGCTAATCAGAGATGGCTGACCGTGAGTAGAAAAGTTACCTGTTCTTTTCATTTTACGTTTTAGTTTGTAGTCAACTTGGATAGAATCTAACTAGTTTGGAGACTGTCTTTTATTTTATAAGTCCTAGACTTTTCTGTGTTTCAAGCATTCTACCAGTTGCTGACCATTTAAGAGGTCGTGTGGAACTGGCAATTTTCTTAATGGCAATTCCCCTTTATTTCCAGTCATTCGTGGACTAAATTGCGATCAAATGGCTAAAGTAATCTGACTGGGCCTCTGTATAACGAACTCGCAATTGTAAATTATGTAGTTTGACACAAGTCTAATTCAAGCACGGCTAGGCATGCTGAACTGAACGTATCACTCGAGAAGCTCGAAAGCCTAATGGCTCATTTTACTTATTCCCATTGCCATAATTTTGAGATCAACACCAAGTGTGAACAAATATAATAGTTTATTCCATGTTAAGTGTCCGGGTCCACCGGAAGGAGTTTTTGCGCTGTTCGAAACCATTATTTAACTTTGGTCGCGCTCCCGATGTTGTACGGAAAGTAATTGCCAGAAGCCTGTGATGTGTTAGTTCTTTTACCTTAAAAGAAGTTGAATTTCGCAATTGATTCAGTCTTACTGTACGATGATGTGTCTTAATCGCACCATCCAACCAATAACGTAACAGGTTAGACCGATTCCAGTACAACAAACACCAAATGGCATAGCATCCGCGTTAGTTGCTTTCTTACTCAAGCAATGTATTCCCGTCTCCATATGTTTATCGTGTAGTTGGCTTTAAGAAATTATGGACGGTTTCAAAACAAGAAATGAGTTTGAGTCTTAGAAAGTGTTGTGTAATGATAAGGCTCAGAGGTCGGTGGAAAAAGAAGAGGGGATGCATCTGCGCCACTGGCCAATTTTAAGCAAAGTCAATCGACTTTTCTGATCGCTTAAAGCAATCTCGCGTACTACGGTCCTCCTAAACGACGACTGCATATTTATCTGTAGCAGGGATCAAGTATCAGTTTCCTTCGAAAAATGTGTAATGCTGAGGTTATCCTGGAGTTAGTATTTTCTTGAGTGACGAACTGAGTAAATGATATCAGTTTTGATGTCCTTCGAGCTACGACTCCAGCGATCAGTCGACGTAATGTTCCCATATTTCTTTCACTTTCTGGACATTTTCTTGGTTAGTTCTCCATGACCGTTGACATCGCTATCTCTACTCGTTAAATTCTTTTGTTTTAGCATGTGGGCTTGGGCTAGCAGACATCGGGTTCAAGGTTAACTACTTGAGTCATGGCTTTAATATATAATTTAGAGGATATTCGTAGGTTACTAGGTGTCTTAATAGGTGTCTTCGAAACATTGCTCGTATATCACGGGACCATCGAGTAAGTAACAGTTGTTAGGAAACGGGTACTAGGTAAGGATGGCAAAACAATTGATGAAATAGTGAAACTTCATCAGTTGAGATGGCTGGGACACGTGTTACGTATGCGCAACGACCGACTGCCTCGACGTGCGATGTTCAGTGGTATAGGAGTAGGTTGGAAGAAGGGTAGGGGCGGCCAGACCAAAACATGGCACAAGTCCATGAAGTCACTGACAAGTAGTCTGAGTCATGTTGGTAGGTGTAGACTACCTGGTTGGGGACCGCGAGATGATAGTAACCGATGGTTAGATACCCTGAATGATATGGCTCAAAATCGTTTGCAATGGCGCAGGTGCATCAACTCTTTGTGTTCTCCCAAATTCTAGTCTGTCCCTTTTTTCCTCTTTCCAAATTTATTTCACTGAATTATACTCTTTAAATAACATCTCCGAACCCTAATCTTCCCGATCACTGCTTACACTTGCTACCTCTACCACTACGGGATTTGGATCGACAACTGCATCTCTATGCTAATGTGGTGTGGCAACTCGAACTGGTGTACGTACGTACGAAGTTCTACGTTGTTACTGACTGACTGACTGACAATATATAATCCTCTTGTTACTGTTTGCTTGTCTTAGTATGTAATACATTTCTAATTATAGTTCCTACTTCAGTTCGACCGGTCTTATTCCATGCATTCCCAGTTGCACCTGTGGTTTTTCGCCTTAAGTGTGCTGTTTTAAATACCCCTTTCACGTGACAAGCCAGTCTTCTGGTGTTTGAACACGAGAAGCTCTTTCCAAGATGTATTTCTATCTCTAGGGCTATCCGAAGTACAAGGGCGGCTAGTACTTTACGGTTGCTTGTTGTGTGAGAAGGTATTTTTGAATTACCTGAATAAGGTGAGTAGTACTTGTACCAATCGTGGAGCATTTAACAAAGCCCAGAGAAAGACGATAGAAGGTCAATCACACGACCTTTTGTGAGTTTTTAGTGTTGACGCCGTACTCCGGAAAGCCCAACAATCGAAGACGGCAATCCCTGAAATATAGTAAAAGATGAAATATTTTGGGTCAATCCTCCTTGACACTAACCTACCGTTCTGAGAATGCAGCACCGCTGCAGATGTTGGTTGCCTAAATGGAACACCTTATTGATTGTTGTAATAAATAAGAATTATCTCAAACTTCCCTTTAGATGAGTCAGGTCAATTGGCTTGTAAAACGTTGAATAAAGCTAAATCTTCAAAGTGAATGGATTAACTTACCATTTAAATGCAGTTGCATGTGATTTTTGTTCTATATGTCTTACGTTATTAACCAGAAAGTAACCTAAGACTTGGTTTGCCGAAATGAATTTTTACTTTTAATGGTTGACCAAAATGCAAGTTTATATGTCCTTTTATTGGTTTTAGAGTTCGCTTATGCTAACATGCAACAGGCTAGTCAAGCTGGCTACCCTCCCTTCCACTATCCAACAGCAAGTGATCAAAACGCTCAGTTGCTTCAAGGTTATGCGCTTTCTCAACAAGGAAACCCAGCTGCTGGAGTTCCAGGTTCTATGTTTGGGGCTCAGTCAGCTGCTTCATATAATTTTGACCAAACAGGTTCTGCTTACAACCAAACCTCTTCGATCCCCGTATGTCAGGTAGACGGTTCACAAGTCCCTATGCAACCCGGTTTGTTTGAAAACTTGTTGTTTATACTTTTCAGCTGCAGGAGGCTTTGCTTACCCTAATTTCTCTGGGTCATTCAATCAGTATCCTGGAATGGGGCAAGGGATGCCTCCTGGATTGTCAGCTGTCCAAGCAGGCTTCAGTACCGGTACTGCACTATAACCTTTTCTTATTTTTAAAGATATGCAACAGTTTGGGCCACTCATGGCTAATGCTTTTGGGCAAACAATGTCTGCCAATGGAGCAATTTTAGAGGCCATAGCTCACGAACAAGGACTTGCAGGTTAGATTTTTTTGACAATGTGGGATTTTTGAATTTCAGGTTTTAATCCAGTCGCTTTCCTCCAAGACCCAACTGGCACGAACACTCGCGGTGGATTGGGCTCTGGAAGAGGCAGCAGGTATGTTAAATCCGAAATCTTTGGTACATCTGAATATCGAACGGTGTTTTGCGTTTTGATCGAAATTTTTGAGTGTCTCCCAATCAGTCGCGTATTTGGTTCAATTTGAGTGGGAGCTGTGTTTTTCGTCAGTGTTTTGGGTAACTTTATTGGTAATTACCAGTCAATGGTTTTATGGTATATGTGTGAGTCTTGGTATTTTTGGCTCCCCCACTTTAATATTTTTTTTACAGAAGCAAGTTGTCTTCTGGTGTTTTTGTGTTTTCACTATTTTGAATTTAACGAAGATTAGTGTTTTTCAGCCAAAGAGGTGGATATAACAAGTTTGGCGGTAAGTGATTTCCAGTGAATTTTCCAAATTTGATAGCTGAAAACTCAGCAGCTTTTATATTAGTCATCATATTTCTCGTCCTACTATTTTAGGTTCTCGATCAGGTTCCAACTTGCCCAGTGTCACTAATCGTAAGTTATTCATTCTTAAAGTAAAACCGATTGTTCAGCTGATGGACTCCGGGAGGATACAATTTTTGTCAGTAATCTGCCTCAAAATATTGATCACGATGTGATGAAGTCTCAATTCGGTGTCGTCGGGAAAATCAAGGTATCTATTTACAGTAATGATAATTTACGATATAGATCAATTCCAAAAGCGGTATGCCCATGATATGGATATTTAAAGAAAAAGGTATACCTAAAGGCGAAGCGCTTGTGACTTATGAAGATCCAAGTTGTGTCCAATCGGCTATTCAGTGGTTTAAAGGTATTTTCCTAACATGGTTTACTTCAACATTTCCCGATATTTTTCTCTTGTCGTTACTGCTTGTTTTTTATTTTGTGTTTCTACTAGAGCATGAGTTTTTGGGAAGGAAGATTGAAGTCAAACAAGCTATTAACAGCCAAAGACCAGTTATTATCCCTCCTGGGGGAGGTGGTTTGCTGGGAGGAAATGGAAATGGACCAAACAATCCTGCTGCTGCTCTGGCTGTTGCAGCTGTGGCTGCGGCTGCCAGCGGGAACACTGTTGCCAGTTTGATGAATAACAGTGCGGCTGCTGCAGCCAGCCTTGCTGCTCTTACGGCGAACAACCCTCAGCTAGCTGCCCACTTTGATTCCAAGGAGTATCCAGGTATGGGTCGCGGGGCAAGCACAGCGTCTAGAGGTGCCCGTGGAGCAATTACCAATGGTTCTTCTGTACGACCTAGCGTCGGTTCGGCTCAAGCAGGTTCAAGGGAAGGTGACTGGAGCTGTCCACAGTGTGGTAATATCAACTTTTCATGGCGAGAACAATGTAATAGGTGCCAGGTAGGATTTTCATAATTTTTTGTATTTAAACAGTATGTGGTCACCAAATACGTTTTAATGCGTGAGGTCACTTCATTCTAAAGTATTTCAATTTATACTTGAGGTTCTGTGTGAAATAAACGTTCTTGCAATCTTGGCTATTATTTTGTCCCTGAATATTTTCTCTTATTTCAATATTTCGTTTAAAAATGTAGATCAGTGTATGTACAGATACGGAAAATTAAGCGCTACTAACGACTTGATAGCAAAGATAAGAGGTACATAGACTTATTTCTTTCGTTGAGCATGCTGCTACGTAAAAGCAGCAGTGAAACTGATCACTACAACTTTGATACCCTTATGTCAAACAAAACGTTTATAGATTTTGAAGCATTATTTACGAATCGTAGCTGTCTTATAATAACACTAATGGTCCGTTAAAACTCGTTGTTGTAATGGGAGTTTAAACTACCTTTTCAGTAAATGAAACTTTTTCGTTGACGTCTTAAGTCTCAGTCTTGAATAAGTAGGTTGCTGACTTGTAAATAAATGACATTGTTTGAGGACTATATCATCATAGATGATAACAGATATCCACTTTGCTTGTTAGGGTCTTGAACTGTATTTATTTGATTTGTGCACTAATTTTACTGTTGGAAGTAAGAAATATTGTCATCGATGTTTCCAGATTTCATAAACTATATATTTAGTATTACAACTAACCTCATTTGTAAATACTGATGTAATTTCTCAGGTAAGTTACGACTTAAAAGTATTTATTTATGCTATAAACTTTTTCACTGGGATGGTTATATACGTCATTTTTCTACGTTTCATTATCATTTTAAAGATTTTTGCCAACTACATCGCTAAAAATTCTTGCTATCTCATTTTGTTTATCGACAACTCATCTGATCACCATTTTTAATCATTATAATCGTTGCATTTAATTTTCAGTCAACTCGTTCAGGCGATGGATCTAGTAATCCTGATACGAATTCTAGGAATAACTTGAATGCAACTAGTCGAAGTGCTCAACCACCTGCTGCAGTTATGAATTCCAGTTCTCAACAGAGCAATCCCGGATTTGGACGAGGCGGGGCAATGAATCCTACTTCAGGTGCCAATCGAGGAGGTCGGGGTGGTGGTCCCATGCGTGGAAGTAGTGTTGGAACAGGTCGGGCACGTCCAGCGCCTTATTAAGCCATCTAAATTTGCCACTGTAGGAAATTTCTTGAAATATGCTTTAATGATGCATTTCAGGTCTCTGCAATTAGTGTCTTTGTTGTCTCACTAACTGGATGGTTTGTGAAATATTGTATTTGAACTATGTAATTATGGTCATATAACCCAATAATTGTTATATGCTCTACTCCGGCTTAGTTAATTTTTGATTTCGAATTTGCGGCGTAATTCCAGGAAACTTAAGACCAGTTATTCTACGTATATGATAGAAAGAATTTTGTAGATACCAATACTCGTATTACAATTAACTTGAAGAAAACAAAATGAGGTATGCTCAGTTCTTGTCTAGTCAGGACTAGTAGCGACTGTAGTGTTAGTTTGAAGTACTAACGCCTGGATGCAAAATATGGCATCGGATTTTCCGATAGTTAGGTCCTTTGATTAAACGTTACCTAGCAGATTCCAGTAAAGACATACAGCTTTTGTTTTTATAGTTATTGTGAACAGCAAGTGGTTTCTAAGATTCGTTTGTTTAAGAAATTGCTTATTAGAATGTCACATTTCCGCACTTAAATTCAGTCCATTTCACCGTACGAACCGCAAGTAATTACTACAGTAAAGTTCTTGTTCTTTTTGTGAATTCACTCTAGCAGACTATATATAATTATTTTTATGCAGTTACTTTCTGTGTACTAACTACAAAATTGAACTCTTAATTAGATGTTCTTACTAGGATCTATAAATTACCTCAAATTTTAAATTAAAGAGATGACTGAATTTTCTAATGGGTTAGGTTTCAGATGTTACTATTATTTCACGCGTGATATATGAATTCGGAGATACTTCTCAGTTGGTTAGTTTCGTGTAAGAGCAGTTAGTTATTATACATGTCATCAATTTTGTATGAAATTGCTAAGTAACAGTATCGAATAGATAGCTATATGATTTTGGTACAGTTAATCCCCGTTGTCTGATTGGGGTAATAATTTCAGTATTTGTAGCATTTGTAAAAATAACCGTCGAAATAGTGATTTAGGTGTTTGTCGAATATTGTAAGACGTTAAACGAAGTTATTAAAATTGTTTTGGTGAGTATTACCGCATACAACTGAGCTTTATTCTGATTCTCATCACTTCAAATGGCTTACTTCCGTGCTATATTTGTCACTACGATCTTTTGTTCTATGGTCACTATATTAATAGTATGATCTGACCTGACAATAACTTTCAAAGGTGAAGTGCTTTTAGAGCAAACTCTTCACATTACTTGCCTGACTGAAAGCGGATCGTGCTAACTGTTTGTTCTTGATTTCAGGAAATTTACCAATTGGAGAATCGGGAAAGCAAACTAAACGGAGTTTAGTTTTCTTGGTCGTTCAGTTTATCTATCACGACATCCATAATAAAGATGCCTGTTTACACTGGGAAAATGTAGGAGGCGCTACATTTCAGGACTCAGAGTTTCAGTGGCACTCAGTTTGTCACGTCTCTGTTAGCAACTGACAGCAGTTGCACATTCCTTATCCCTCTAGAGAAATAATCTTCAGTTTAATCTGCTTCAGAGCAGTTTCAGTTGTAACCAATAAACTGACGACGGCTTGACATCCTACTCGAATATAAACAACTTGAGTGCAAGTCTTTATTAATTAGAAGTGGATAAACAATTACACGTGTGAGTAACGTTTACTTAAGTGCTATTGGGCTTTCATATTCGACACTAAGCGTTGTTTGGTCAGTTTGTTGGTTAGAAATACCCTCATACGGCAAACACAGTTTGCTGTCATAAACTGAGTAGGATTCACTGCTTTATGGTCCGTTGGGTTGTTGGTCGAGTTAGTTTCTGGAGGTTAGTGCTACTTTGATTGCTTTCATTTAACTGGTTTTTCTACACATTGTGTAAGTGATTTAGTTGACTTTTGAAACTCCAACCGATTAAATTGGCAGTGCTTCCAGGTTTTCCATGGTGGTCTAGCTTTAATCGACTCATGATCTCAACTATTGAAATTACTATAATCTCCACAAAACCCCTTCTGATAAAAATCATTGTGTTTGAATAATTTGAAAAGGCATTTAAATTAATCATTTTAATGAATAATATAATACTAAAAAGTTATCGCCTTCAACTTCTTATAAACCACTTTAATCTTATCATAAGATTATACAATTCACTGATTACGGGTTCACTTATATCACACATGTTATTGACCTCTATAATCAATAATACAAATGGTCTACCATTGATTTCAATTACCACACTCAGTTTATTTTATTTCAGCCAATCAGTAGACGAAGACAGCAATTCAACATGCATTGTATAGTATAACTCGGGAACTGATACAGTAATTATATGGTTCCACTCCATCACCAATTGGAAATGATTTGTGCAATAGGTGCATGATTGATTAATATATTAAGAACGATAAAACCGATGTCACTGGGTAGTAAGCCAGTGAAATCTTGTAAATTAGGATAACATAAAAGTATTATCAGTCCAATATTTCGCAGTTATACAATTAAAATAGATTTAAAAGTGTAATGAACGAAGACTTGAATAAGGGTTAACCAATCAGTTGTATCATGCTGACGCACACACTGCATTCGTAAAATATGAAAACAATACATTGAATAAACCTCTTGAATTATCTACTACAAAATCGTTATTCCATTCCTGATGCTAACCGGACCACTTCTGCTACTCGTTATGTTCCTCTTTTTTCAATAAGAATCCTACTTCCGATATATATATATCCGCATGAGTAGCACAAACCATGAGCGTATCACCTTTTCCAAATATCCTACCCTATCTAACAACAAAAAGTGAAAAGAAATTGGATTTACTTCATTTTTTCTTAATGGTGAAGTCTCTTTTTGGAAAAGAAACGTGTGATTATAATCTTTTAGAATAGATAAAACAAAAGTTTTAGTCGTTCATGGAACAGAAAATATTTGTTATTCACAATGAGATTTAAAATTGTTTGGTTTTTTGGGTTATTTCAGTTTTCTAGGTTTCAGTATATCACATCAGAGTCATTTCAACATTAAGTATACATTCTTTGTTTATTTCATCATTAATTTGATTTATGAGAAAACTAGTGTTTTAAAGTCACATTATAAAAATGTAGAAAGTTGGCATACTGAAGTTTGATTGAAATTCTTTGGGGAATTATTCTGATCAAATTATTAACCCTAGATAGGACCAGGAGAGGAGCTGATGTAGCTTTAGATCATTAACTGGTTGTGAACAAGAAACTGAAGCAAAATATGGAATGAATAACTAGACAATGTTTTAATAAAACCTTCACCTGACATACTGACAAACTCAACAACAGGTTCTGAGCACTACAAGATCTATTCAAAGAAGATGAAACTAATCTGCAGGACAACTGAAAAGGGATCAAAGAAGCACTAAACTCAACGTTTCAAGAGGTGATGGGATGACACAAGCATTTTCATAAGGAATAGATCTCTATAGAAACCCTGGACAATATCGAAGAAAAGAAGTACAAGAAGACAGCAGATAACAACATCCAAACAAGAACAGAGAAAGTTGAGGAGCAGGCCGAATACAAAGAAGTGAAGAAAGAGCATTAGAGCCGACTGTTTTTTGGATCAGACCTTTAGGTCAAATGCTCCGGATGTAGTCGCCTAAGAAAACCACCTGCTTTGGTTTGGGCACCCGGGGAGTATTAAAGCCCACACACAAATCAAGTGACTTGTGTGGCGCATATTTATGTTTTCAAATAAATAACTAAAATATTATGTACTTCACTTGAAATACTAATCAGTATATTATAAATCTTGAAATAAGTGATGCTTTCTGATGGATTCGATACTGTATCACCTAGCTTCACAGTCAGTGACGTTACCATTGATCTATAAATAGATTAATTTGACTTAGCAGTAACATCTAATTGAATCATATGCATGCGTAGTTAATCTTAAAATAAAATAATAGATTTATATATATTAATACTGTTGGATGCCGGCTCAGTGGTCTAATGGTTAAGTGCTCGCGTCCGAAGCCAGTAGGTCCTGGGTTGCAATCCCGCGGGGTTCGGGATCGTAGATGTGCACTGCTGAGGAGTCCCATACTAGGACGAAACGGCCGTCTAGTGCTCCCAGATTTTCAGTGGTCTAGCTTCAACTGACTCATGATTTCAATCTGAAAATTTCTAAAATCTCCACAAACCTCTTCTGGTAAAAAATATATATGTTTCAATCAATTTTATTGCATAACAAGAGTTTAATAGGATAAAGAAAATCATGAGACATTTGATTATGTCATATTGAAACAAACTCATGTCTTTAATTGTTCGTAATTGAACTGAAGTTTAAAGAGAAAAAACATTGTTTTGTAAATTATATCGTTTATGAAAGACTATTGTAGGCACATTACATTTCAAATGAGTGTAGCAATATCATTGACAAATCTGATGACCTTGAGAACCGTTGCTGAAATATCCTAGAGATTTATAAATAAATTAAAATTATATTTGTAATATCTAAATGAGTAGAAGAAAATAAATTTTCTATAACATGATCTCGGCTTGTTCAGACCTGTTTTTTACTGATCGCACATAATATTATTGTATTGTTCCGTTTGCACTGTTTAGACTTGGATTAATTTTCATTTGGTTGAGTTACAAAATATCAGAAAATCTAATTTTTTTATCCATCGGGATATCATAAATATTTTAATTTATGTATAACAATCTACTCAATTTATTCGAAATTATCAAGTCAAACCTTGGTAATAAAACTTTCAAATTCCTAGAGATTTGTTTACGGTTTGTGTTAAAGTAATAATTAAAAAAACTGTTAGAGACTTTAAAAGTTAAATTTTCTTAAGAATTATTTAGTCATTGTTGTGCTTACTTGTTTTCCTATGGCTTCTGTATTATATTGTCATTTTAAATATCGTCATTTCATTCAGATAGAAGTAGTCGAGAGATTCGTGTATCCAGGTAGCTGCATAAGTGCTGGTGGTGGCTTGAGTGATGAGATCAATGCACGTATAGTGAAAGCCAGAGCGGCTTATGCCAATCTGGGCCATCTTTGGCGCCTTCGTGATGTCAGTCTGGCTGTAAAAGGTAGGATCTACAACGCGTCGGTGAGAGCAGTTTTGCTCTATGCTTGTGAAACCTGGCCTCTCCGAGTTGAGGATGTTAGACGACTCTCTGTGTTTGATCATCGTTGTCTCCGAAGGATTGCTGACATCCAGTGGCGGCACTATGTTATTAATGCAGAGGTTCAGCATCATGTGTTCGGGCACAGAGACGATAATCCAATTGGTGTCACCATCTTGAAACATCGACTTCGGTGGCTTGGACATGTTCTACGAATGTCGCCCCAGAGAATTCCACGTCGTGCATTATTTGCCGACTCCGGGACTTGTTGGAAAAAGCGGAGAGGTGGTCAATGTATGACATGGTGTCGTGGTATGAAAGAAATCTGCAAATGTCTGGCTTGTGTTGGTCCTTCACGACTCTTTGGTTGGGGTCTGAGAGATGGTGCAACACAGGGGCTAGAGACGTTATCAGATATGGCTCAGAATAGAAGCTAGTGGCGATCCTGCTGTAACATCATTTTACTTTCTCCATAAAAAGTGGTTGTATCTTCCTTAACTGAAAGAATTCTTCTGGTTGTACCTTTCCGTTTCCCCATTATTATTATTATTATTATTATTATTATTATTATTATTATTATTATTATTATTATTATTATTATTATTATTATTATTATTATTATTATTATTATTATTATTATTATTATTATTATTATTATTATTATTATTATTATTATTATTATTATTATTATTATTATTATTATTATTATTATTATTATTATTATTATTATTATTATTATTATTATTATTATTATTATTATTATTATTATTATTATTATTATTATTATTATTATTATTATTATTATTATTATTATTATTATTATTATTATTATTATTATTATTATTATTATTATTTTTATTATTATTATTATTATTATTATTATTATTATTATTATTATTATTATTATTATTATTATTATTATTATTATTATTATTATTATTATTATTATTATTATTATTATTATTATTATTATTATTATTATTATTATTATTATTATTATTATTATTATTATTATTATTATTATTATTATTATTATTATTATTATTATTATTATTATTATTATTATTATTATTATTATTATTATTATTATTATTATTATTATTATTATTATTATTATTATTATTATTATTATTATTATTATTATTATTATTATTATTATTATTATTATTATTATTATTATTATTATTATTATTATTATTATTATTATTATTATTATTATTATTATTATTATTATTATTATTATTATTATTATTATTATTATTATTATTATTATTATTATTATTATTATTATTATTATTATTATTATTATTATTATTATTATTATTATTATTATTATTATTATTATTATTATTATTATTACACTACCATATACTAATCTATGGTCGTTATTGTCCTTTTTCTTGCTTCTTATACGCACCTTACATTCTTTTTCTCTTCCCATTCTCATTGTTTTGTGTGGTGTATATACATCTGGTTCCCCCTTGTGCGAATATTAATATGTTCAAATAAAAATAATCCTCATTTTAAGGGACATTTAACGATTATTCTTGTGATGAGGACTGATTTGGTTGATTACAATGTTTATCACTATTAATAGGGTTTATTTTATCTATTAAAAAGTATACATATATTTTTCCTTATCGATGCAGATATGTGTAATTCACAGAAAGTCATCTGAAATGATAATGATGATTTTTTAAATTACATCTATCTAGGTTATTATTCTGTTTCCAAAGTGGAGGTTCTGTAAGTAATTGCAAAATACGATCAGAAAATCTAAAAAAAACGCATGTAGCTAAGCAATGAATGTCAGGTAATTTAATTAAATGAGAATCTAGTCAAATGCATCCCTTATTTATCTATCTATCGAGTTAACTAAGTCTTTGTCTGACTAACAAACTATATTTTTATCAGCTAGTTTGATAAAAGATAAACGTTCGCCTAACTTCATATTTCTGAGGAATTCTTTTTACTCTTAATAATTAGAAAATTTAATTTATTGTCAATGACTTCCAGGTTTTCCATTGTGATCTAGTTTCAATTGACTCATGATCTCGACTATTGAAATTACTTTAATAAATGGTAATTGTTTTTTTGTGTCACTGAACTATACTTATTATTCAATAATACAGTGAGTTCTTTTAATCAGTTTAGTCAAAGGGAATCCAGTATAAAATGAATTGATATCTGATTATATTTAATTAAGTAGATGACTTTAAGTAAAAATGAATAAGTTAACATTAATCGAAAACATAACCAATCAATTACGCCATTCATCAAATGACGTAGCGATACAAAATCTTTTAAGATTATTTATTGTCGATATAATCGCTAGAAATTTAGAAATTACAAATTAGTACTCGTTTATAATGAAACTGTACTTTATGTGCACTACACTAACGATGCTTTTGTTTTGTGTGAAAGTATAGATTTTCCAAATATAACATTAGAATAGAGGTACATCAAACTGAAGAGTTTAGAATAGAATAATAAAGCCTATTGGATTTCATTGTTAGACATAATTCCATGGTGGTTTAGCTTCAATTGAC
The DNA here is from genome assembly GCA_944470205.2 of Schistosoma margrebowiei. Classification (NCBI taxonomy): domain Eukaryota; kingdom Metazoa; phylum Platyhelminthes; class Trematoda; order Strigeidida; family Schistosomatidae; genus Schistosoma; species Schistosoma margrebowiei. The sequence continues at coordinate 39,235,017 of OX104026.1, read as the reverse complement.
TTGCAATTTCAACTATTGAAATTACTAAGATCTCCACAAAACTCCTTCAGATACTAATCAACATATGCTCACTAGTGACTGGCTTCAAGAGGTATTTCCTGGAGTTCTAGTGAGGAGCAGAAAACAGTGGAGTTCAACCAGGTGTGTTTTGGGATGGTAACTCACTGATGACAATAATGGATGTGTCTTTCGATTTCGTGTATTAGTTGAAGCTAAACGTTAACACCGTTGGATGCTGTTCAGCTCAGTGGTCTGTAGGATAAGCGCTCGCGCGCGAGACCGATAAGTCCTTGGTTCGAATCTCGCTGCATCGACGGCCGCCCAGTGCTTCCAGTTTTTCCATGATGGTCTAGCTTCAATTGACTCATAATTTCAAGTATTGTAATTCAAATGAACTAAATCTTGAAACAAATATAACCGTATCAATGTAATCCACTCTGAATGCATGCACATCTAGAAATAGATGCTGAATAAACCTAAATCCTGGGTGTTAACAACACAATGAACGACCCCTTTATTAAAATGAAAGTACTTAGTACTTCAATTTAAGAAATAAATATGAACTATGAATTAATGTAGGTAACAATGCATAACATTCTTTTATGTCACGTGTTGTAGATTAATTTAAGGTAAATGAAAATAGTTTTTACATAAATAAGTAGGTTTTAAGTTTTCTCATGTAAATTTTTAAAAAATTAATTCTATGCTTAAGCTTTAGTGGCCCGGGATCTAACTCAAACTAGATCGTATTAATATTTGCTGTCAAGATATAATATCCTAACTATCCTCGTATATTCTGTAGACCACAAGATTCTGTGACAGTGTTTGTCATTGAAAGTCGTACCTCAGAAGTACATGAACCTTGTGAAGGCTCCTTACCCGAACACTACTAGTCGAGTCAGAGGTTATGGCGAACTGTCGTCTGATTTTGTAACCTCAAAAGATGTCAGACAAAAGCTGTCCGCTTTCAAAATTTTTGTTTAACTTCATCATAGACCTACTGATAGAAATAACGCTCTCATCGACTGAATTCTCGGGTATTGAGCTCCTTCCAGGGGATCCACTTATCGACCTAGAATACGCAGATGACATATTACTATTTGGTGAAGACGCTGATAAAATGCAGTCTCCTGGTAGCCTGAGCAACAATGCCAGAATGTTTGGAATGCGTTTCTCTCCCACTAAATGGAAGTTATTGCTTCAGGACTGGTCTGGGTCTACACATGAACTAAGGATAGGGAGTGAAATAGTTGAACGCGTTGACAACTTCACTTATCTTGGAAGTCTGACCAACCGTATTGAGTTAGTGCCGGACGATATTTCTGCACTGATTCGAAAACTCGTTTGGCTTTGCCAAATTACGTCACCAAATGTGGCGAAGGCGGGATATCCGTCTATCAATAAAAGGACGAGTTTATTGCTCGGCAGTTCATTCTGTTTTACTTGAAGGCTGTCAAACGTAGCCAATGAGGGTAGAAGATACTCATAAGCTACTGGTATTTGACCACAGAAGATGGTTGGGCCATGTGTTGCGTATGCCTGAACACCGATTACCACGATGAGTAATGCTAACTAGTGTTGGGGATGGTTTGAAGAAAGTTAGGGTCGGCTTAACCGAAACGTGATATCAGTGCTTGAAGTCAGTTACTTCCAGTCTGAGTCATGTTGGTAGATGCAGTCTATTTGGTTGAAGTCTGCGTGACTAAAATAACCAATGGTTGGAGACTCTGGATGACATGGCTCAGGATCGATCACATTGGGGTAGGTGTTTACGCTCTCTGTGTTCCCTTAAACTGCGAGATTAAAATCACTTCATATCTTTCATTCTGTAATATATTCTTACGCACAATCTCTTATATATTACTACAATTGAATTAACTACTTCCATGTATTCAGTACTCATCTTCTTGTGTTAATGAGGTGTGGCAACTTGAACCAATGCATGTATGTGCCTGGTCCTACGTTGTAGCTGACTGACTGGATTCTCGTATATCTTTATCGACTTAATCCGCGTTAGTGAATACCTGTTGTGGATGCGAAGGATAGACCAATAATTATCATGTTAAGTCCAATGGTGTCCTTGGACTTTAAATGGATATTTCCTACTGGTCGATATCTGTCCACTTGTTGAATATGGTACAAAATGTTGTTTTCTATTTTTATGGTACGATGTGGTATGTTTGGTTAGTATATAAATAGAGTATGTCTGAAATACAATGATTCATAACTCAGAGGCTGAGATTTGCGTTCTGGACTCAACTGGCTGGGATAGACAGGGAATCGGGACCAATCGTGACTCTAGGTCGTCCATTACGTTCGTACGTGTTTACGTGTCATTGAATCGATCGATAAATACGCTGTTCTCTAGTTTTTCAGTCAAGGACACAACAATTAGCACTATAAAAATCGACCGCAACTTAACGTCACAACAATACCCAAATTAAATAAGCCAAATATAAGAATGGATTTTGAATATGTATATATCATGCACTTAGTGATTTGAACAGGCAATCGGAGAATGAAGATAAGAGAACGAATCAAAATGACACTCAGCGCTAATGGCGTGTGGGTAAACTTTATTTAATCAAGCGATAATTGATATTTATAGTCACACAAAAATAAGTTACAGATATGTGATGAATAGGATAAGAAGTGTACACACAAATACTCAAATAAAAGCAGTCAGGGTTGATAAGTGAATAATTAACAAGATCAAAACTTGACTGAAGAAGAATAGATAAATTGGCCTATCCAGAAGCTGGAATAAGTTATATGGGCTGAACATAGCAACTGGCATTACAAAGCTAATGGTAAACAGTTCACTTATATTCTTGAAATTAATAAGTGAATGTATATTAATGTATATTATATGGGCTGAACTTAGCAACTGGCATTACAAAGCTAATGGTAAACAGTTCACTTAGATTCTTGAAATTAATAAGTGAATGTAATGTATAATTAAAATGTGAAACATTCAAACTGAATAATAAGTTTTACGATTTAGAATGTGATAATTGGTAAATATTATTTGTAAAAAAAAGTGCAGTGGTAAATAAAACTCTAGATTTACCACTTCACATTTTGATCTTTACATTTTGCATAGAATTCTGATAGGATGATCATATTACTGTTGCGTTCTCTAATTAATTACCGAAGAATATATTATACAAGTAACGGCATTCAAACGTGTAGAACCTTACGGTTGCAAAACAAAAGACGGAAGAAACAGGTGAAGCGATTATCGTATAAAAGTCAACCAAATTATAAAAAGACATGGGTATTTATAGTTATTAGTATTGGTTATAACATTGTAATCCAGCCAGTCCATAAAGAGGCAACTTATGCGAATATTCAGTCTTAACATGCCATGCTGATATTCTGGAATGCTCTGTCAGGTTCTGATTGGACAGAATCTCTTCGGTTCCTTTAGAGCCTCTGGAGGCTTAGTCGTGTTTTTTTTTCGAGCCGTCCCAACAATTACGCAAACTTCATGCAGTTTGTTCCTTTTATGAATTTAAATAAAGCCAAAACGAGCATGAATGCGGAATAATATAAATTCATTATATCTCGTGGTTTCTCATCAGCTGCTTACAATCAGATATGTATTAGAATTTTACATTGAGATAAGAAATAGTATGGAACAATTGATACAAGTGAATGTAAACAATTGAAATGAAAAAAGTTATCAATAATAATGATGTATATATGCAAGAACAGGTCAGAGGTTATTTGGTGTTAGAATCAAGGAAACATTAAGGATGGGTGATGTTGTAGTGCTAGTCATTAGTTTTAGCCCATAATATATCTTATTCTAGTTTTCGGACATTCCATTCTATTCATTCTGACCTTGTCAATTATTCGCTTGTCAGTCTTGATTGTTTTTATATGAGCATATATGTGTGTACACTTCATGTCTCATGACTCATCACATGTCTGTCGTTTATTTTGTCTGCCTATAAATATTAAGTAATGCCTGGCTTGAAATGGAGTTGGCTTCCCAGTCATCTTCCATGCGTGTCATTTTTACTTGGCTTCACCGTGTGATTGCTCGCTGTACGCTTGCGGATTTTTATTATTCATTAACAATAAATTATCTCTACAACTGGTGTTCAGGCTTCTGAATAATCTCGAGTAAATCCGTAATTCGACTAGGAGATTAAGCCTACCTTAAATACTCAGTTCCAGGAAATATTATTTATTGGAGTCAGATATTGAGGACATTAGCCTCAAAATATTAGCAAGCCGTCGTTTCAACAATGTAATAGTTGAGTGGAGTTCAAAGACAGATAAGATAAATTGTGTGATAATTTTAGAGGTAATGCAGGGTTTACATGAGATTCATGGAATTAAAAACTGATAAGATGGGTTACGTAATATTTGAATAGAATTAGAAGAGTTCACATAATTTAAGAGAATCAAGTGAGTGGAAATGTATGAGGGAAGGGGTGGTTTAAGAATTCGTTAATGGAAGAGAAATATAGCACAAACTAAATATTAACAAAATAAAACTGATCATTAGAAAAATGGAATTAGCAGGGTAGTAATCGGTTTATTACAGTCTCTTTTTGAATACATGGATGCGGTTTGAGTGTTTTTATCGCGATCACTTCAGTGAAACGGAGCGAGACAGTATTTCTTTGCCTGCTAATAGTTTTAAAAGCTCCCTACATTCTGCATTTATTCTAAACTAATATAATCCAAGTATTATCTTTAAGTTATTCACTATGCTAAATGGTATAATTACTGGTTAAGCCTTAACTGAATTCTTTGGATGGAATATAATGTACATTATTCTTATTTTCTAAAACATTCATCCACATCCTGACCAACTGAACAGCTGATTTATTTCTAAAGTTTAAACTTAATAATCTGGAAATACAAATTTAAAGTTCAGATAATTTATCCTATCACATGTATTAATATTGTCGTGGATGCGCACTGCTGAGGAGTCCCATACTAGGACGAAACGGCAGTCCAATGCTTCCAGGTTTTCCATGGTGGTCTAGCTTCAATTGACTCATAATCTCAACCATTGAAATTACTACAATCTCCACAAGAACACCTTCTAATAATAATTTAATGGCATGAGATCATATTTGATGCATCATTTTTAATCAATACTGAGCTAGAATAGATTGAAAATAAACAACATAAGATGTAAGATATGTGAATAACTTGTTTAAAGAAGAAATATTTCCTCTCTGAAGAATGTTTTTATTCTCATTTGTTAAACATGTATAACTTTATTGGATAATTTTACAGTGTATTTTCTAAGATAAGCCTTAATGTGTACAGAGAAATAAAGAAGCCATGACAAATAACGGAAGCTAGTTTTGAGGATGTTCTTTCACTTAATTCAAAATTTGTAAAATGTTAACATTTAGTTTTGTCTTTAGTTTGTTCTATAAGACATAAGCTTTCGTTTGATGTATGATTCACCACTATACTTGTTATAACTATGATCCTGTGTGCCCTGTTTATTGGATAACGCAATGATACCGCCAATCAGATAGCGGCAGATTATTGATTGAACTAGTGACGCATGAATCACGTGCGAGCGACCTAGAGTCCTGATTGGTCTCGCTCCCAGTCTAGCCCAACCAGTTGAGTCCAGAATGCAAGTCTCAGCCTCTGAGATATGAATCATCATATTTCAAACATACTCTGTTTATACATCAATCAAGCAGACCATATCGTCACATAAAATTGAAAATAACATTTGTACAATATTTGGCCAACAGGAAAATGACACGTGAAATAAATATTGACCAATAGGAAGATGATACCATCTCAAGTCCAAGGATAGCATTAGACTTAACAGAATAATTTTTGGGATATTTTTCTGAATATCCCAACAATACCTTTTTCTGTGCTAAAGCTATTTTGATTTGAACGTAACCTTCGGTAATCTATTTTTGGACATAAGTGTATTTTTCTTATTTTGTTCACTGTGGTCACATTAATCATCTATATATTCATGTATCTTTTTACAGTATTCTGAAATGGAAATGAGTAGTAAGTCGAGTAGTGTTCCAGTTGACTCGTTTTCTCTTTCGTCTCTCTGTGTTCCAATGCTTCAATTCGAATTCACTCATTTCTAGCCCCAAGGTTAAACCTGCTAGTCTATTGTGTCAAGGTCTTAACCAATGCCGAGACAAGTTCTCTCTTGTATATTATTGAGTAGACAGATCAAGAACGTAACAAACATTAAATGGTTAAGGACTAAAATGGTAAAAGATTTTTACAATTTATCCTATGAAAATAGACGAAAACTCCTTAATGCATTTCCGTCAACGTAATTTTAGTTAAGGGATTATCTAATAATACCTTACGAAATAATGAATAGTGATTTTGTTATTAATACACCATATCTATTTCTTCCATTTAGGATTGATCATAAGAGAAAATATTCTCAGAAAATACAAAAGCTGAGATCTAATAGCCCAAATCTGAAGCTTTGTTCGTTTCATGGATTCCTCAATTATTGAAATTGTCCATCAGAGCAAGTAGTTTCAGTAAAGTTTGTCTTTACATTCAAATCCATCTTGGATCTTCATGGTGCTTTAAATCAAAGGAATTAACATTGATCACGCAGTTTTCTATGCTTACGACTGAAGGCTAATGTGTGAGGTATTTCTGATCCTAGGAACTTTACTCGTTAGATATTCCAGAAACTTTTTGTTATTCAGAGGCAATGTTTTACTAAATAAGGAATAATTCTAGTGAACAAATTGATTCATAAATGGAAGTATCGTAAATCGAATACACAAAGAAACAGAGTATAGTTTGTTTGCCATAATAATACATAGGATCAGTTATTCTCTGTTGTTGATTCAATGCACTTTGATCATAACGTTTTTAGTTGTATTCACTTCATTATTATGTCAATAAAAATACCTAGATTTACTTAGTATTCAATATTTCCGCAAATTTTTGATTTTTTTTAAAAATTGTTGATGTATAATAATCTTTCAACTTATCGTTCCTTGATATTGATCATTCCATGAGAAGTCACGGTTTTTTTAAAATGCTTAATGATGTTCAGAAGCTGACGGAACCATTCTATTGTGGTTGTTTTCATAGTAGTAATCCACCTTTCATTAAAATGTTTGAACCAATGAAAAGAGAATGAAGATTTAGTTAATTAAGTAGTTGTAGAAATCTAGTTGACAAAAATGTAGTGCATATAGAAGTTGAATGATGACATAGACTGGTACATCTATTTTTTTTATTACAAGAATAATGAGATGTAATTTCAATAAACATGAAAAAAATATCTGAAATTCCTTTATAATTAACCATATATTAGTAATATCACAACTGAATAACTTTTACTATCTACATATTTTTAGATGAATATCACAATTAATGTATTAAGAGAAAACCTTCCAATCTATTTATTATACAACTTGGTGAGATTTTTAATTCTTTATGTTCTAGATATATGGTTGTAGTTGTTGACTAATCAATTGAATGGAACTCGTTAACTTCCTTGACTACCGGGAAGAATTTGTCAGTATGAATAGGTAAAACCTCGTGGAACATTCTTCGACATTATAGTATATCTGAGCTAGTCAACATCATCCGGAATTCATACGATGGAATACACTGCGAATTCGTTCATGTAAGGCAGCTCACTGATGCATTACAAGTGAAGACTGGTGTCATACAAAGCTACTTACCTTCAAACTTTCTCTCTATTCTGGTGATCGATTAGATTATGAACTGTTATATACGGACGAAGAACAAGTGAATGTTAACGGCTTGGATCTATTATGGACCGTTCTTATATATTTTTTCTTATTGTATAAGTATTAAATAACTATATTATATGTCTATTCATATCCTTTTCATTATAAGCTTTCATTTGACTTATTGACTACTATTATACGATTTACCATTTTTAACTCATCAATTGATTAGTTATAGTATCTCACACTCACGGCCACTTTTGGGCTTGATCTCTCATAACTGTTATTTTCTATTTTATGGTAGGATGAGGCCTAATTTACTTACTTGCGACTGTTACACCTCATGGAGAGGCACTGGCCACCCCAGAGCATTCTTCATCCAACTCTGTCCTGAGTTATCCTTTACAGTTGCTACTCACCATTTTCATGTCTGCTTCCAATTCTCGGCGCAGTGCATTGATTCATCTTCCTGTTTTCTGTTTCCCTTCAGGGTTCCAAGTAAGCGCTTGCTTCTTGATGCAGTTTAATGACTTCCAAAATGCATGTCCTGTTTACTTCTAGAGTATTTTCCTAATTTCCTCCTCATTTTGGAAGTTGGCTTGTCATCTTCCCCAGTAGGCTGTTGCTCATGGTATCCGTGTTATGACTTTTTTTCCGAAATTCTCGTCGCCAATTGTTATGATTGGTGGTCGACGGTTATGACTGAGTCGCCAATTGTTATATCTGGTCGTCGCTGATTGTTAAATCGGATTTCTTTGTTACATATAATTTTAAAACGACTAACCACTGCAATTCTCACGACATGCATTAAGAAAATAAAGACCAGTACAAGTGAAAGATTGATTAAACCCAAAACACGACGATGCCGACCCTAGTCGAAAGTACCCTCATTTATATATTGACTGTACACCCATTTTGCTTAATAGTTAGGGTGAAACCACATATAACAAATACTTGGAGTTATAACAAATCATTTGCTACATGTCATGCTAAGCGTAGTTCATGTTAATTTAATACAACAATATCGTATGTTATACATTATAAAGTACCATAGAGATAAACAAAACAAATACTACACTAAGTAACTCTCTAACTGAAATAAAACGGAAGTAATGTTGAACAAAAATCACAATAGATGAAGGTATATAATTTTGCTTTTTAATCCCAGCATATCACCTCCCATTTCTTAATGGAATACGTGAGAATATATTTTCCATGAAGAGTCTGTTCGAAAAGTTGTCATTTTTCGTACTCGCTCAAATCTCGGCCATGTTCCAGCCACATCCGAAAATGCATTTTGAAACAGAAGTGATCGCAAGTGTTTTCTTATTGACTTCACGATGTGTCTTCATATCGGAAGGTTAAATTACCATTCACGATGGGATGTTCGAATAATTTGAGAGACTGTTAGAACAAATTGAATAGCTATGTCTAGTTGCATCCAAGTTGTCGATTGTATTCCGTGGTTCGCCTGAGATACGGAGTTCTTTATAATCCAGTCAACCACCAGAAGAAAGAGAATGGAGGATTAAGCAGTCTTGTCTGAAACCGGTCCTCACATGGAATTCACCTGTCACTTGTCCTGCACGCATCACTTTGCACTGTACTGCAACCTTAGAGACGTTTTAGTAGATGCTAAAAGAATACCGAAAAATTTCCCTGTCAGTTTCTTCGTTGTGTCACATTTTTTTGCATTTCCTTCTCTTACAGTCATTTCCCCTGTTGCTGCTGGGTCTTCTACATATTTCTACTTGTCAACTCTAATGCCTTTTCTTCACTTGCTTGTTTGCTTCTGTGTATTTAACCTGCTACTCGACATGCTCTGTTATTGTTTGGCTATTGTTATTTGCTGTTCTTTGTTTATCCGTTCCTGAATCTTGTCCAGGGTTTCCATAGAGATCCATTCCTTATGAAGATGCATGCCTCATTGCAGCACCTCCTGACACGTTGAATTTAATGGTTCTTTGATCTCTTTTCAATTGTCTTGCACATTAGTTTTGTAGTGTGGCATCGAGTCGCGTTCGATTATGAGCACCACTACAAGAAAGTTGCGTACCAGATATCAGAAGATGACTGGAGGTTGTGGCGAGACATATTTGTTGGCGATCTCGTATCGAAAGAATACCAAGAGAGTGCCAAAGGAGTATAAGCGGAATCATTGAGCAAACGTAATTTCGTGTAAGGTCACAATTAACAAAAGAATGTATGTTCTTAGTATAGTTAAAATGTTCGCACTGTTTTATGCGTCCTTGGCATGATCAATATATCCGTGTTGTAATTGTCGATTGTATCACATGATAAATTTGCAGGACATGAGGACAAACCAAGGAATTCCATATATCGAGTGAAACCCTGAATAAAATGGACAGCTTGGGTGCAATTAGATAATTTGGACTTTGAGGATGACCTGGTTCTTCTATTTCGTACTCGTGAACAAATGCAAGTATAATTTTTCGAATTATTTGAATTATAGCACGAACTAAGAGTCCAAGAAATAACGCAATTGGATTAAGAAGACACAAGCACAAACGAATGTACTGTATTTGGAATTCAAAATCGTACAATCAACCAGTACAATAGTATCATTAGTTCGTTCAAACACTACATCCGCCACAGCTTAAATTGGAGTCTAGGTGTTTGTAATCAATCGTACGTCTTCTTCTCAAATTTATCCTGGGTCTGTCTGCCATTGCATTCGAAATGGATTCTGTATTATCTAGAATTTGCTCATTAGCATTAGAATTAACAACGGAAATTGGAACAGACTCACCTGGTTCCTGAAGTTGTAGTTGATCAACATGTCGACTGTGTGTACTTAAGTCATTGATGTCTGGAATTCGCACAATCGATTTTCCGACATTCTTCAGAACAATACCCGTAGATGGTCGAAGATCATTTCCTCGAGAGTATTTAACTTCTGCAGACTCCAAATATCTTATATTCGACCGAAGAATTCTTCCTTTCAATAGCTTCGCTGGAGTCTCCTTCGTCACCGAATGTCTGGCATTTCTATATTGCAATAAAAAGGTATCTGCTCCCCTCTCCAGCTCATTAAATGCTGAGGCGGCAATAGAATCAATAGCAGTCTTTAATGTCCTGACAAAATTCTCTGCCTGACCATTAGAACAAGGATGTCTGGAAGCAGTAAACATATGTTTGCACCCTATACCATTCAACCAGGTAGTGACCGCATCTGCAGCAAAGTGAGAGCCATTATCAGTCACTAACACCATAGGAACCCCTTCTCGACTAAACGCCTTTCTTAATGCTTGAATTGTGAAGTCAGAATTTTGTGAAGTTGTGAAACAAACTTCAGGCCACTTTGAAAAAGAATCAATAACTACTAGTGCATAGTATTTACCAAGAAACGGACCACAGTAATCAGCATGAATTCTCTGCCAGACCTCAGACGATACTGCCCATCGCGTCCACTTCAAAGGATGATTTTTCAACTGATGACATTTCTCACAATTTTTTGCCCTACAACAAATATCTGCATTTATCTCTGGCCACCAACATGTGAGCCTTGCTAAGGACTTCATTTTCTCAACACCTAAATGACCACTATGAAGATCTTCAAGAACAGATTTACGCAATGAAGGAGGAATGACAACACGATCATTTAAACACAGAATACCATCAGGAGTAGTAGATAGCTCATCTCGCTTTGAAAAATAGATAGGAAATCTACGTTTCAAATTAGCAGTCCAGCCTTTTCGTATAGCACTGAGTATAAATCCAAAATATCTGCGAGTTTCTCTAATGAGATCTGAACTTCTCACTGGTAAAGGTTGCGCTAACAAACAGTCCGAAGTATTAATAGGTCTATATTGTAATGACTGTCGAGAAATGTAGTCAACATGTTGAATTTGTTTGGCACTTCTGTGCTGAACCGTATAGTCATATGCACTCAAAGCAATACTCCATCGTTGAACCATAACAGCTGAGGAACGTGCTAAGGATTTTTTAGGATGATAAATAAACTTTAAAGCTTCATGATCAGTAACAATAGTGAATTTCTTTCCGAATAAATATTTATGAAGTCTTTTAACAGCCCAAAACCCGGCTAATTCTTCTCGCTGAGTCTGTAAATAACCTTGTTCAGTAACAGTGACTTTGCGTGAAACACAAATAACTGGTCTACCTTCCTGTTCCAAAACTGCACCAATTCCCACAGGTGATGCACCAGTAATAAGCACAGGATGTACACTAGGGGAGTACGTTCGAAGAACAGCATCACTTTGAAGAAACTTGAGTAGATTACGTAAGCATGACTCTTGTTCCTCACTCCATTTGAATGAATTGGATGTCAAAATATTAAATAAACAATTTGCACGACAAGAAAAATTAGGAATAAAACAGAAATAGTATTGAAGAGCACCCACTAGTGAACGTAATTCCGTAAGATTTTTTGGAGACGGGGCATTTGTCAGTGGAGCTAGTCGTTTCATATCTGGTCTAAAAACATTACCATCAACTAGGTATCCAAGGCATTCAAAACTAGATAAACAAAATGAACAATTATTTGGATTCACTGTAATATTCTTCTCAACTAAACGACGCAGTAGAGCAATAAGTCTCTGGTCATGAACTACCTTATTAGAACCATGAACAATGAGGTCATTTTGATAAACTTCAACACCTTCAAGATCACTAACTACTTTACCCATAATTTCCTGAAATATGGCTGGAGAACAACTTGGACCAAATGGAAGAAAATTGTATTTGAACAGAGCAAACGGAGTGTTAATTGTCGTCAAAATATATGAAGATTGATCCAAAGGAATTTGAAGATAAGCATCTTTCAGGTCAACTTTCGAAAACACTTTAGAACCATGAAGTCGATTTAGAATATCTTCAGCCTCCACCGTCGTGCACGTTTGCTTCAACAAACGGGAACTCAGAGTTAATCTATAGTCACCACAAATTCTAGGGGTCTTGCCGTCCGACTTCAGTGGCGTAACAATAAGAGTACCTTATGCTGAAGACTGAATCGGTACAATTATACCTTTCGCACACAAATCGTTTAAAGTCTTATGTACTACTTCTCGAAAACCATGAGGAATTATTCGTCTTTTAAGAAAGACTGGATCACCCTGTACTTGGAGTGTTATAGGCCGAATTTTCATACCTTCACTGCACTTAGCACACATAGCTATCAAATCTTTAAGTAAAGTATCAGGATTTTCTTTGGAAACTAGGAAAGACAACTCCACCTTAAGCCTTCTAAAATTCTTTAAACTCAGTATCGACAGTCCGGTTTCGCTAACTAAAAATTCATAAGGTATGTATGAAGAGTTATCATCTCTTAATTGCAATTCACAACATCCTGTTATGGGCAGTGATCCACAATATTGTTACTTCAATGGGTCCTACCACAACGTTAGGATCTAAAGATTTCAAGTTCTTGAATCAAATAATGGACTCTATACTGCCTGTGTCCACAATAAAGTCATGAAATGAACCAAGCGATAGATATAGTCGCTTTTGAATATGAGCATTACCTTTCGAAATAGTAGACAAAGATAAATGATCACTAGAAACATCCGAATTATTGAGATTTAAATTACAAGATTTAGTAGTACTTGAATCAAAATGGACAGTAGCTTCGCACACTGACTGAATGTGTCCTATCTTACCACATTTAAAACATTTAGCGTTACGAAATGCACATGAATAACGAAAATGAAACTTTCCACATGATAAGCATTTACCAAACTTCATCTCCCCTTTGTGATTCGCTTTGTAATTCCTTGTTGAAAAACCTTTCATATTTACACGAGAATAGGAATCACTGTTAAACGAACGCAAGTTTGATTGACCCTGAGATTGTAGTTCATCATGATGGCTAAGCAATATATTAGAAACTTTCATCGACTGGATATCAAGTTTATTCACTGCCTCGTAGTTGATATACGCAGTTCTAGCATCTTGAAAGGAACAGTTTGGCATTCTTAACAGTTCTCTTTCCAAACCCGGTATGTTAATTCCTGCAATTAATCGATCTCTCAGTTGCACATGAAGTTGATCACCGAAATTACATCTGGCAGCTTGTTTCTGCAATTCACGGATGAATTCCCTAACATTTTGATCATTTTGACAAACTGTCTTATGAAATTTCGCCCATTCATGGCATTCAAAACTAGTGCACTTTACATGATTTAGTAATAGCTCCTTAAGAGTTGCATAAGGAAGTGAGATAGGTTTTTCTGGATATGCCAAAGTTTTTAATAAGCTGTACGCTTCTCTCCCAATGAATGTTAGGAAATGTGCCACAATTTTATCCCCTTTAACATCTTTCTTAGTCATGCTCCAGATTTCAAACCTTTCCAAATAATCCTCAAAAGCTTCCGAAGTTGAATGAATATCCAACATTTCCATTGCAGACTCCATCGCGACGCCAGTATAATGTTTCGAATTATTTGAATTATAGCACGAACTAAGAGTCCCAGAAATAACGCAATTGGATTAAGAAGACACAAGCACAAACGAATGTACTGTATTTGGAATTCAAAATCGTACAATCAACCAGTACAATAGTATCATTAGTTCGTTCAAACACCACAGCAAGTCAAGACAAACAATGTAGCAGCAGCCTCTGAAGCAGTATGTCTTATCACACATAAGCCAAAAATTAACATCCTCACACACACCACGGAGAATACCAACGCAATCACACTTGATGGAGAGACTCTGGAAAAGGTGGAATCTTTCACTTAATTAGACAGCATCATCGATGAACAAGGAGGATTTGATGCAGATCTGAAGTCACGGATCGGCAGTGTTAGTGCATTTCAAACATTTTATGCAATTACCCAAGGAACACAAAAAGAGGAAATAAGGGGGAAGAAAGGGGAAATAAAGTGGAAGGAAAGCGTAAATAAATGAGAAATGTCGCTTTGTCGCCTTTACGTCGTGTATTTGGGGGAAATTTGTCGACAATTCTGCGTAACGTACAGTATTTGAATGAACCGCATCCGGAACTGAAGTTTTCATAAACTTCGACAAATTTAGGCACCGCTTAATAAAAAAAACAAAAGTATTGTCATAGAAACAATGTACAAAATACGGAACCAGGCATTCGGTTGATACGCATATAGAGTGACTTCGTTTGTTGTTTAGCTAAAGTGTTCCAACATGCTTTGGAGCCATCACAAAAAACGTGATGCAGGTGAGTGACGTGCTCTCAGACTTTCATGTTCATTGTAACTGATTACCTTGTAAGGCCAATACTATGAGTTATATTGAAGTCAGTGAGAATGTTCGTAGACGTAGGGCCACTGTGAACTTGTCAGGTTCCCTTGGCTGTCATAGATCCACTTATAACAGAAGGTGGAATAAAATGAAGGCTGCTTTCATGAAAAAATATCACTCTCTTTCGTTCAGTGAGTTTGCTAATGAAAGCACCCTAAAAGTTAACTGAGTTCAACAATGTTGGCTATAAATGCATTTTGTTTAACTAGTGTTTAACAAAAAACGACAAATAATTTAATTATGTCTTATGTTATTTTCAGCCCGCTAACAAGAAGTACGTCATTGTTGACGTCCTCAGCAAAAAACAACTGATGATAGCATCCAAGGAGTGGATAGTAGGCAAGGAATGAGATGGTCGATATACACCTTCAGAAGTGCGACCAACCGAATGAAAATTGGTCACTTATGAAATGTAAAGTTATTCACGAATTCGGTAAGTTAAATACAGAGAAAGTATAATTCACTATAGATTCTCTGCAGTCTGCCAAAGATCTTTTACTTTCCATACCAATACTTCAATCTCACCGGGAAAATATTTCAACGGATGAAAACACTCTGCCACATAACACTGAGAAGCACAAGAGGTATGTACAATAATCTTACTAACATTTTCTAGAACTGCCATGAAGCGTAAAAAAGAATATCTTTACAATTCAGTAGACATGGATGTTGCTGAAATGCAGGCTGGCAATACTCATGTTCAATATCCCAAATTCAGGTTGTTTGACAAATTTGTTTCGCCTATCGCTGAGTAAGTTTCATGACTATATACATGTTCAAAAATTAGTTCGACACAATTGGAGACATCCCCGTCTACATCTGCATCAAAGAGTGTCCATGGTGCTTCAGCAGACCAGCAAATCACCTGCATCATCAAGTGGACTTTTTCAGGTTAGATAGGTTGCATGCAATGGTACAAAACATTTCGTCAACCATGAATTACTTCAGTCAAAGGTTGCTGAATATGTCAACAGCCATTCAATCAAGAATTATGACACAAGCGCGAACAAATGTATTGTATTTAGAATTCGAAATAGAGCATTCAACAACTACAAAAGAATCATTAGTTTATTCATACACCACACAAACCCAATAAATTCCAGATAGCCCTCAGCAATAGGTTCTAGGTCTTTACCGATCCACTCAGTGGAGAGAGTACCACTATAGAGAGCAACTTGAAAGGGATGAAGGAGGCAATCACTTCAAAATTTCATGAGATTCTGGGCCACAAGAGGTACCACGACTGATGATACAGTGGATAAGATTCATGAAAGGAGGGACAAGAAAGCATCATTCAATATCAGACGAAGAAGAGCAGAGAGAGTCAAGGCACAAGCTGAATACACGGAGGTAAACAAGCAATTGGAGCATTAGAACAGGAAAGCGCAAGTATGCAGAGGATCTAGCAATGACAGTCGAAGGGGTCGCTAGAGAAGGAAACATGATACAATTGTATGAAACAACAATTAATCTCGCCGGAAATGATCGTAAATCAGAACGAACAGTAAAACGCAAGGATGGCAAATTAGTCACCAACATTGAAGAGCAGTGAAACAGGTGGGTAGAGCACTTTAAGGAACTCCTGAATCGAACACTACCACTGAACACAACCAACACTGAAATATCACACATGAACCTTGTCACGTCCAAGTTTTTGCTCGTTCCTGTTATTGAAGTACGGTATATATTGCAAATCAAGAATCCAAACTAACAATAGAACCAAACTTCAATTTAGGTACCAAAGTTTATTCTCAATTTACAAATAGTCGACCCAAATGTCGTTCTTCAATTTTGTAGGTTCCAAGATCAAAAACTCTCAAATACCAAACCAAAGACAAAGAGAAACCAAAAAGTCCGAAAATAATGATATAACCAAACAAGATCAAAGAAATACATCCAAAAACACAGTTAAATTATCAATATACAATAAAAAGTTTTTAATCAGCGAAATTTCTACAGTTCTTTCGAAACAGACCTCCCAGTCAGTGTTGGACCACCAACAATTAAAGAGGTCAACATGACCATCAATCAAATCAAGAGTGGCAAAGCAGCGGGACCAGACAACATTCCAGCAGAGGCATTGAAATCAGACGTAACAGTAACTGCAACGGTACACAACGTTATCTTCATCAAGATTTGTGATGTAGAACAAGTATCAACAGACTGGAAAGAAGGACACCTGATCAAGATAACAAAGAAAGGCTGTCTTAGCAAGTTTGAGGACTACGGGGGCATCATCCTTTTCTCAATACTAGAAAGGTCTTCCACAGGATGTTGGGAGATAGAACAAAGGACTTCCTAGACACCCAACATCGAGACCAACAAGCTGGATTCCGCAAAGAGCGATTGTGTACCGACCCAACCGAAACAATACCGATCATTGTGGAAAAATCAGTTGGGTGGGAACCATCAATGTACATTAACTTTAGAGACTACGAAAAAGCATTTGATAGCGTGGACAGAACAACACTATGGAAGCTTATTCGATACTACGGCGTGCCTTAGAAGATTGCCAATATCACACAAAATTCCTATGATGGATTAAACTGCAAAATCGTACATGCAGGACAGGTCACAGGCTCGTTCGAGGTAAAGACCGGTGTCACGTAAGGTTGCTTACTCTCACCCTTTCTCATTCTCCTGGTGATCGACTGGAGCATGAAGACGTCAACATCTGAGGGGAGCATGGAATGCAGTGAACAACTGGATGCAGCTGAACGAGTTGAACTTCACAGATGATCTGGCTGTTCCATCGCAAACGCAACAACAAATGCAGGAGAAGTCAACCAGTGTAGCAACAGCCTCAGCAGCAATAGGTTTCAACATACACAAAGGGAAAAGCAAAATTTTCCGATACAACACAACATGCGCCAATCGAATCCCTCATGTTGGAAAATCTTTGGAGGATGTAAAACCTTTACATATCTGGACAACATCACGGATGCACGCGGTGGACCTGGTTCAGAGGTGAAGGCACGGATCGGCAAAGCAAGAGCAGCATATCTACAAGTGAAGAACATCTGCAATTCAAAACAACTGTCAACAAACACTGGTCAGCATTTTCAATACAAATGTCAAGACAGTTCAACTGTATGGAACGGAAACTTGGATAACTACGAAAGCCATCATTCAGAAGATACAAGTGTTTAATAACAGTTGTCTACACAAAGTACTTCGGATCTAATGACCAGACACTGTCAACAATAACCTACTGTGTGAGAGAACAAATCGGATTCCAGTGCAGTAAGAAATCAGGAAGAAGCTTTGAAAGTGGATAAGACACACATTGAGGAAAGCGTCCAACAGTGTCACAAGTCAATCCCTGACATGGAATCCTTAATGTCAAAGGAGAAGAGGGAGACAGAAGAACACATTACGCCGATAAATGGAACAGACATGGGAAAAATGAACCACAATTGAACAGAATTCGAAAGGAGGGCTCAGGAAAGAGTGATTTAGAGAGTGTTGGTTGGCGGCCTGTGATTCATTGGGGGTAACAGGCGTAAGTAAGTAACTGTACACAGAATTTTGATCTATATGTATGTTCATATTACGCCGTTGTTGACTTCATTAAATGAGAATAGACTTCGGACCATTAAGGTGTCTAATTATATGCATCTGTGATATCGTCAACTTAATGCAGTTTTATTTTAACCATAGTAGATGCCATTTACTACCACTGATTGTGACCATTATATTATTATTTTTCAGGGCGGTTATAATTTCCATATATTCTGTTTTACAAGCTTCACGATGTTCGAGATCAAATGAACTATATTAAAGTTTAGAAAGCTATATAGTACTTATTATTTGCTGACGAAAATCCAGGTATAAGCAATTCTGTTTATCACGTGAAGAATACTCTCATAGTACTGAAAAGCAAAGATGGCACCTTGAACTATTGAGCCAAGTCAAAGCCACCACCAGGCAGTTAATTTGACACTGGATGAAGAAAACATTAATAACATTACTTTGAACGTACTATTAATTAAAACGTCAAATAGAACAAACGACCTGCTTGGGCAACGAAATCCACATATTGAGCTTTGTCCCAACACATTATAAATGTTTCCGTAAGAAGTTTTATCTGGGTAATCGAAGTTAAACGACTAGGAGTTAGCCGATAATCTTTTATTACGGTCAGAATATTAGAGATAAAATGATTTTTAACTACCTTATTTTGTGCAGGAATTACAATTCCCGTATTGAGTACTGAAGTATGTATTTGTTTTAAGTAGCAACCCCCAGCTCCACTTTCTCCTCATGTTTCTTAATGAAGCGAGCAACGAATCGTCTTAAAGTATTCTGATTCACTCTATGACGAGGCACAAATATGTAGAATGATAGTCTACTTCGTTATTCGTATTGCTCTAATAATAGGCCTAAAATTGCATATTTCATCATGCCCAATAAGATCATTGTCTAGCACTGTCTACACTGACTCATTGTATCATGACAATCACCAGTGTATGATGAAAAACTCATTAAAACTGGAGATAGAACAATATATTTAATATGAATAAAAATGATGAGTCACAAAAGATTGACCACGCCTGCAAGGTCGAGTCATGCTATCCGATAAATTCAATTTTAAGTGAATGTTATCGCGTCCAGCATTATTGACCTTTTCTTGGTGTTACATGTCTAAACTTTATTTTCTCAGTCATCTCATATTTAACTTTGGGTAATATGTTTAGGATCCACTGCCACTACACTACTTTCCCACTAGAATCAACGTGACGTTGTTTCGACTACAAAGTGAGTGGGATTGTCGCCCGCCAGAGGATACCAAAAATAATAATAATCCTCCGGGTATTGATAAGCTAAACGATAAACCAGAAAGAAGGCGGCTGAAACTGTTAGAATTTCGAAATGTTTGGTTCAATTCCTAACATAAAGGCAGTACAAGTATTTTGTGCTTATAAAGAGAAAAAAATAATTAATGTTGTGTCGATGTTGATATCGGTATTACCTTTGGTTCAAATTAGAAAGTCCTTTGACGTTCATATTGGCATACTGTCTGTATGAGTTGATTTCCAATTACATCTGCATTGTAAGTTAACTGAAGGAACATATGTATAACCATGGAAAAGAAGAATTCCAACCAGCATTCCATTTCGTCTGTTAAGTTTGGTATGCTTTGTTTAATTACGGGGAAATTTTATCGAACTTATTATTACTTATCAGTGACAGAATTTAGTAATACCACCAATACACATGAATTATTATTGAAAATCCTTTCAACACGTGAAAAGCGATAGTTATGTGCATTTTGGACAGATAACTAAGAGAACATGGTTAAACATGAATGTATTCGTAAGCCACATACTTCAGACTCAATATTCTGACTTGCCATAGATTATTTCGTTATATTTATACCTACCGGCTGATGGTGCATACAAGTTAGTGGCAATTTTGAAATTTAGCTTAAGGTAGAAAACAACTTATATTCACTGAGGCCTTGTTTCAAACACTAATTAGGGGATTGACCGGACGAATTATTACTGTTGATTTTTTTGTAAGACATTTCTCCCTCATATTTCCAGTGTTGGATTTGATGTACTCCAATTTATAATTTGTCAAGGCATTTTTATATTCCATAAACTATCAAACTCAATTCAGAGTAGAAATCTTGGAGATGGACATTAATTGTCATCTGTAAAATTGGGCAATGTTGTTACCACGACACCTTAGCTACCACACAGAAGATTGTTTTTGGAAGTTTTATGTATTTGTGTATAAAAATCTCTCTACGCACACATTTCTAACTTGTTGTTCTTCATTCCTTCAACTGTACATTCTGTTTACCATTTAATTCCAGGTGAAGCGTTTACTATTTATTGTGTATTGTGGTTTTTGTTTTTCATCACATTCACGTAATTTTCATAGACAACACCTGTGCTGCTCTGTTTGACTTTTTGTTTATGGCGGGATTCATAAGGATTCTTCCCTCATTTTTTAATCATGTTATTTTAACTGACTGGAATTGTGCTTTTTGAGTAGCGAATAGAGACACATTCCCAGAACTGGAGAAGATTGGTGTTGTGATAGGTAATTCTTGATGCATTTATTTTTTGAACGAACTGTACATGATCTATCCAAAGAAGATAGGATAATATTCTTGTACTGGTAGAAACGTTTATCTGTTGAAAGCGGTAATCATCTTATGTCTTTTATCAGTATATCTACTTCATGTGGTTTTCATTTATTTATTTGAATTTGGGTAGCATTTGTTCAGGCAATATTGTTGTCAATCACTAGCGTAGATGATCTTTGTCGAATGATTGAGGAACTACTCGAGTTTGACGGGGATGGTGTGACGATCCAGCTAACATCGAAGTTGTAACAGCCTAGGTTGGTTGGTTAAGAGTTCACCTAGAACAACTAAGCATATGTCAAAACAGTATAGTTCAGGTATACATTCACTTCCTTATTTTGCATAGACGTTATATTTCTTATTATCTTATATTGAATGTTGAGAAGCTTTGTTTGTCTGAACAAATAATCCTACGCTCCACTGTAACTGCGCGAAGATCTAAATAAAGACATACTTGTCTGGTTTCTTCTATCAATAGCACGAGGGTTACCTAGGGGCACGAAAAAGTCACACTTCGCGATCAGCACCTTACGTGGTTTTCCTTATTGATGTATGAATGTACTATAGATGCTTTGAAGACTGTACAACTCGAAGGACGTTATTACAGAAGTATATTAGTTAAAGTATATACAAGCAAAAGCAAGACTACCGTCGCATGAGCCAGTCCATGGCGTACGATTAACTGATGTGCGTTGCTTGCCGTTGACATTAACAGGGACCGACTAGCTGTTCGACATTCAGTGATCCGATTTCCAGATGATTTGGCCGGAGCTCAGTGACATTTCTTTGGATTTACAGAGTCTTTTTAGATTTGTAACCATTTAAGGAACAGTTTCTTACCGAACCACTTCGTTTTGAATTTTTAATGGGAGTGTTTGAACTGTCCTCCACAGTTGTTCATAATTTGAAACTTCTTTAGTTCGGAAGTGACACCGAAATTTAATCTTAGTGGTTTTGAGTTGTAGTTCTCTCATTTAAAGCAATACTTCAAGGAGCAGAACATTAAACAAAGAGGAATACGATACAGAGATTAGTTTGTGGTTGCGCTGGTTCCTAACCGCACGATCATCGAAGTCGAAAACTTAATTACTGAGAAGATTAACATTCATTATACAGCGCTTGTAGAAGGTCGGTAATGATGAACACTGAAACAGTCACCCGATATTGCATGGCTCAGCTTTCCAGGCGCGGTCTTTTTGTAACTTGTTCCTTACCGCATCGAAAATATTATTTTATCCCCCGCCCAAATGTGTACTTCAGAAGTGGTAAACATCACATTACTTATTGTCACGATGCGACGGGTCAGAACAGGCAATGGTGTGACTTACTTATGGATTGGCTTGTCACATCATGACAAATCTACAATTTCAGGGTTATGTCCATCATTAATGTAACAAAAACAAGTGTATTGGTACCAAACTAGATCATAATTCTACACTCCTATGAGGTTCTTCTAGGAAGAAAGCTGTTTTCCAAGTAGCTTCAAAGACAAATCATGTAAATGGGTAATTGGACACTTGTCTGGAGCGGTCTGGTTATCCGAATAGCGGTAAGCAATACATGGACGCCAATTCTGATCCTCCCTAGGCATCATGTGTAAAGGATACATTCGCGAGCTGCTAGATTGTCCTGTTGCATCATATGATCGAATTCCCTCCCAACAATCTTTGGCTAATCCGGGGGTAGTCTGCGCGATTTGGCACAGATTGATGGGCCTGTGGTATTTATGTGCGGTCTGATTGCATATGAAGTGTGTTGGACTTGATAATCGGCTTTTGTTATGCTATCGCACTCTAGTAGAGCATCAGTGAAAGCTCTGTTTGTCAGTTTTGCTACGTAGATACCATAAATTTCACAAATGGCAGAATTACCACTTACCTGCAGACCATTGTGCATATCTACCAGTTTCTCTTCATTCATGTCAACTAGTAAGTTATAAACACTGAGAAAATAAGCTCCACGAATAGGTCGCTTTGTTTGTGAAACTGTGAAAATCCATGAAAGGCTCAGACGAAGTCAATGGCCTAATAGTGATGACTGTTCGTATGTTTTTGTGACCGATTCGTTGGCCGCCTCTAGAATAGGCCTGATCATCTGTTTATCTATCTGTTAAACCTACTTCAAGTTTTCAATGGCTCTCTCGCTTAGGTCGACTACCGAGTGTGACTCTTCCTTGTGCACATGTGTAAAGATGCCACAGGTATTCGGAGTTTGACAACGCATTTACACGTAAGACATTTGTAATCAAATTATATCAAACCAGTCAAATCAGAAATCAGAGATGAATGATTCCGAAGTTGTGTGTGAAAGGCTGTCGATATGTCGGGAAGCGTTAGGTCCAAGATGTCCTACAATTGCAAGAGCTGTGAAACACAGTACTGGTGACCTGGTGTGGATGAGTGACCGAGAGCCTTCAATTCGGTGCATCCAGTTGAACTAAAGCATCAATGTCGAGGACCTACATAACTATTTGTTTTGGGGATTTATATATCTCTACAAGTCGAAACTTTTTTTGAACAAGAAACACGTTAGTGAAAGAACCTCACTATTTTGACAATAGCGCATAACTGTGCTCCGCACAAACAAGATGACTGAAGACTTCCATAAATTTTCAGAGACAAAATAAAAAATTATTCATGCAAAACTTTAAATACTTTAATTGTGTATTATCAATTGATTGATGATGTGTCTATGGCGAATTGTTTTTCCACATCGGAAACTAATTATTTACTGCAATCATTCAGTTCTCGGGTAACTCGGTTTGTTTGCTGCAGTACTGAGTTCGGATGTTGGCAGACATGTTGCGGTTGACTTTTGTTTGTAATAATCTATTTTGCTATATAACATTTTTAGTAATATTCTTATCACCCTTAGTTGTTTCACATACTACGGTTGACAGATTAGTTTGCCGAAGTGCTGTCTCTGCACAAAAGCATAATGTTCTTCCTGAATGTATTGGTGAATGGAAAAAGTACCCATGGTCGCAGTTTAGAATAGATAATTCTTCCGAATGCACTGATTGCCGGTTAATCTCACCCTATGTGTGGGATTACAAGATTGAGCCACTGCTTTGTGCTACTGGTGTTAAAAATGAAGAGGTAATTTTTTCGGTTGGATTAACAGTTGAAATTAGTGCAAAAATATAATCAGCGCTTTATCCCAACTGAAATATATCAAGGTTAGTGCCGTTTTAAGTAAAATAATTATTAGAATCGCAATAACGTTTTGTGTAACATCCTTACGCTTTGTGATTCTCATACGTATATCAAAGTAAGAGTACATTTCGATTGACATTAACAAGGATCTAAATTTTGGCGTTCCACTCTGTGATGATTGTAAACGATTGGTCAATGATATGCG
Organism: Schistosoma margrebowiei; assembly: GCA_944470205.2. Lineage (NCBI taxonomy): Eukaryota > Metazoa > Platyhelminthes > Trematoda > Strigeidida > Schistosomatidae > Schistosoma > Schistosoma margrebowiei. The sequence continues at coordinate 39,210,615 of OX104026.1, read as the reverse complement.
AAAGCTTATTGAAGACAATTCAACTGCTGCCCAGATTGAAGCACAGCTTGATGAATTAGTCTGCAACAATCTTCCAGGTGAAATAATCCCATACTGCAAAAATTTGGTAAATGTCCACGTTCCATATGTCCTGCATATCATTTCAGAGAAGATGGTGAGAACTATGCTGAACTTATCTTAGTTATTTTAGAGCCCTGAAGAGATCTGTGCAACACTGGGACTTTGCGTAAATGTGAAGACAAAATTCACACTGGCCAACTTTATGGTAAGCAAGTAGAGTTACTATACCCTAGCGTTGTTAACTGAATAATACAGAACTTACCAGTAACCAGTACCTCAAATAATTTACGCTGCATGTATTATGAAGTCTGATATACCAAGCTTCATTTCAGAGTATATATTATCTAGTTTTCGATGATCCAAAATGCTCCAGTTTGTTAGTGACACATGCAGTATATTTAATGTTTCAGATTTGTTAAATTACATCCTGAGCTGACTTCTGCCTTGGGATTTTAGATCAAAGTAAACGTCAGAGACGGCTAATACCGCTATTAAAATTTTATTTTCCAACCGCATAAATTTAGTGCGAACAGTTCAGTACGTTAACAGGATGTAGTTGTATCGTTTCAGTGCTTGACTACTGGTTGGTTTATAAAATTATCCTTTGTATAATCTTTTATATCAAGTTACATCACTATGTTTGCATTTACTGAATGTGGTTGTTTATTACACACGTGACCATAACTTGAGATAGTAGTACCTAACACCGATTGCGGCAAATTAGTGTTCTTTTTCGTCATCCCAAGTGCTGAACACTGTACTAATTTACGCATTATATTAAATCGTTTCTTTTACTTTTCTCGTTTGGTTCATTTTTGTTTGCACTATGAATTTTAGTTTACCTCATGGATAGTTTTTATGTTATATACATATGGATTAATTAGAGCTTATGTCAGCAAATTACTATAATTTGAAATGTATGGATTGGTGTAATATTTGAAACCAATTTTGATGTTTTTACTTCAAGCCATAGCAAAGTGCATTAGGGCTTACGAGCTTGTATTTGTACAGTAAAAATTTATAGATCGGAAAAGTATGAAATATGTGTCTTGCCGATGAATGAAATCAATCTTTTTGTGAATTATTCTACCAAATATACGACTACTTGTTCTCGCAACTTACTAACTGGTGTATATATATATATATATATATATATATATATATATATATATATATATAATTTTCAGACTAATAAAGGAAAGAAATGTAACGAAGATAGAAAATTTTCATGGATAAGACGCCCAATAGGTAGTGTCGGTCATAAATGGACTTCATACAAATCTCAAGAAACTCCAACCTGTCCAAACTGTCTATCAGTACTGAGTCAATTCAAGATAGGTGTTGAGAACCCAACTATACAAGAACGCTTAAAGGAATTGATTGATGAAAAGGTTTGCACACATATGGGCTTCTTTGCCGCAGCTGTAAGTTTCTGTATCTTAGATTTCATGTCTCTTTCTTATGTTGCCACGTTATATGCTAAATATATTTGCCGTCATGAACATGATCTACCCGTTAGTCATACACACGATGATATGGTTGGGCCGACCTAAGTAAGGAGATTTATTTGGGTTGTTTTTAAAAATATCAGGGACAACATAAACCTCCATAGAAAAACGTACTGCTCAACTGGACAATCTAAGAGCAGTTTCAGGAAGTCAGCTATAAACCTTTAGACTCTGATCATCAGGATTAGTTTCACAGGTGGAAGGAAACAAAGCTAGGGAGGAAAAATTGACAGAAAGGATAGAAATTTGTGAAAAGAAAGTGGTTATCAAACATGATAAACATGGATACTGCTGGACGTGAAGTTGGCATAATACATCTGCTTAAGCAACTAGGATACTGCTTATCATCTCAGTGACCAGGTATGCGAATTTAATGTCAAAGAAGCAAATACTTGGCCTTATTCACATGCTATTTTGTGAGTTAGCTCTAACTACTAGCTTCGGACTTTTTAAAATTTATCATTGGTAACTTTGGAGCTAACCTTTTCCAGTCTTTATATGACGTAAAGCATCATCACTGGAGATCCTGCTTATCTATTGCAAATCTTACTCCCACCACCTCTAGTACAATCATTAATGCGAATTTGCCTTAGGACATTTGGAATACTCTGTACCTACTCAGCTCACTGAAATCTCACAAATGTTGGATGACTGGAGATTACTTATCCCGTCTCTGAGTTTCCTAGCTCATAATATGAGGACTAAACGTATTTCGCACAATACAGTTGAATCGAACTGTCTATTCTATTTCATTTTGATTGTTGACTCATATTGCCTTGTTTGGTTTACATTTTTGTATAAATATTCATGTGTATTAGAGTAAAGCCCGATGACGATCTAATTGAAAACAATTGTTCGCTTATATGTGTTGTTTTAATTTTCACAATGCGAACTGTCTATATCCTTTTACTGATTAATTCATATCCATTACTTGCACAGAGTTCATAGTTTAAAGGAGGTAGTCATTTTTCGATAAAATAAAATTTTGAGACTTTAATGACTGTTATACAAAGCATGGTATGAAATTTCGTGTCCTTAACTTGTTTCTTATCAAACAATATAAGATCACCAGTCGCTTAAAGTATATTGATGCATATTAATACTTGTATATTATCTCCATCAAATACAGACCAAGTTGTTAAGATAACGGTAGTGAGATGTAAATACCCTCTTTTATAAGTAATATATTTCACTGGAATGAAATGGTAATCGTAAGTACCTGATGCTCAATAGTTGTATATATTGCCTCGATAAGTCAACTTAATTGTGTTCTTCCTGATTCTTGTTTGTGTTTTCTATATACTTATGTTTCTATTAAATCTCGTCTTGTGTAACATTCCCATTGTAAATTTCCGTTTGGATTTACTACTTTTCTCTACATTCTACTGAAATACGTATTTGGTTATGTATTATATGAGTAATTTGATTTACACATTTTAGTGTAAAGAAGCGATAGAATATAACTTTGGTCAAATAATCAGTGGTATGAAAGAGGTGGACCCTAAAGAGATGTGTAGTTTGTTTGGAATGTGTACATGTGAATACATTAATTCACCTGGTGATACAATGTTACCATCGTTGTCTACATCACAAGATATTCCCGGTGTTTGTAATTTATGTACTCTGTTGGTCAAAAAGATATTTGAACTAACTATTGGTAATCAAACCGAAGCTGCAATTGTGTTAGCTATGGAAACTGTAAGCATTTTTTTCATCAGCTGCGTTTTCATTTATTTTACTGATTATTTTATTAATTATTGCTTAACGCAACAAAAATGATGAGATTAATCCTGGTTAAAAGAGTGAAAAGGTGAATTCTGAAGCTTATAAAAAATGATTTTCCTTGATATTATTGAGGTGTTAGTGGCAAACTAAATTGTTGTGCAAGCGTTTTCAATTAAGATCTATTTAGAGTTATTTAGAAGGTTTTCTGTGATTTGATTATACGAAATTTTCAACTGTTGAAATCAATGAATAGAAAGCTAATCGACAGATGAATGCAATGATTTGATGTGGCCTAGACCATATTGTTGATTTCGGCATCCTAATGGTTAGAAATCAAAGACATTACCACTATCCAGATTAGTAGTTGTTCATGTAACAAAAAACATGCTTATATACAGAACATAAATACGAAATAAATATGATAAAATGTCATTAAAGGAAATTAGTTTATGTCACTCGTACTCCGATCCGTTAGGACCTGACTGTTAGACTTAATCTTTGGTCATCATATCACTTAAAAACCGTGAATTCTTATACCTATTTGGAATAATCTGAAAGACTGTAAAATTCATTCATACAATATTCTACTTTATTATGCACTGTCAACAGTCAACATGCTTGAGGTGCTTTTAGAATGCTAACAATACAGCCATTTTATGCACCTTATTTACCACGAAAGTGGATAAACTAGTTAAATTTCCAAAATTAGCTTGTTTTCCTTAAATACTTCAAACATTGGGGAAGAAAAGAGGATTACACGGAATTTTGATTTGTAGAAAGTCTTTTCTAGGGAACATAATATTTTATTTCTAAATTATCCGTAAGTGAATTTCTGTTGAATTTCGTGTGTTCACAAGCATTTAATAATTAGTAGTTAGTCATGAAACTGATTAAGTAAGCACTTTAGGTATTTGTTCCCATCAAGATATTTTATATTTGTACTATCATTATTATATATGAATTGACTAATACGTCCAACAGAGGGTTCTTTTTTATCGAAGGAAATCTTAATCTATTATTACTTCTAATCAATAGTACATAGGCCATTTTTAACATTTAAATATTGCTATCAGGGTTTAATAATCGGGTAGAATATATGGTAAATTTATGATAACATACATTTAATATTCTACTTTGAAGTAGAAAATAAAACTTATAATGTTTCCCAACTTGGCTTAAGTCATTTCTTCAAGATGCCTTGGTTTTTATGTAATTCAGTTGTAAATAGATATTACTTCATTAATCATTATAAACTTCGTAGTATTATTTAGTTTATTGACTTTAGCCATTAGTTGAGTGTGAAATGACAACTGAAAATGGAATCTGATTTCGGTTTCGAAAGTACTTGCTATATGCGCTTTTCACGATAGCTTACCATTTAAACGTCATGTGATTGAAACGATCAACCGTTTGACGGGTAAAACTTTTTTAGTTTAGTTAAAATTTAGATTTGTATCATCCATTGTGGATAGGGTGACCTTCAATGATATTAATAGTTCTATTCATTATTATAAATTTTGCGTACAGTGAAGAATTATCGTTGTTAGCTATGCAATTTTACATTGAATATCTCTTTAACACTCATTCAGAATTGCGATTATTCAGAATATTTTAAAATTAGTTCGATTGGAAATGGATTAGATTATCCCGTTTTTGATATTTCGACTTAAATGTGATCAGTCTTGATTGGCAAATATACGTCATATGCGGATTGCCTCAATATAGCCATTGTGACGCAAGTTAATATAGAATAAATGAAATGAGTCTAACAGTGGAATCTAGGACACGGTTTTATTCCTACTGTTCACTCTGGTACTTGAGTTCCGGAGTAGAAATCCAGCTGACGAGTCTTAAATAGGACGAACCGCGTTTCCTGGATTCCATCCCTACCGTTGTTGCTACCTTGACGTGGTGGTCGGGCTTGCCTATCGTAATGAAGCAACCGAGCTATACTGACTGGAACAACTGTTCCTCAAGGTCCTACCACGTCAGAAAGGTCGGTTGAAGAGCGGTAAGACTAAAAGCAACAAACCCAAGGTCCGAAGGCGAAGTCGTACTGCTGACTGTACAGAGGTGTGACAGCAGTAAGGTGTGTCCTTCAGACAACCAGCATGACAACGATGCTGCCTTCCCACAAGGAGGGGTGGGGTTAGAAAAGGTCGACCCTAAAAATGCACACCTCGCCTTATCCCACGGATATCCGTCTCCGGCGGTTAGGTCTCAACAAGTACGGAGCTAACACAAAAATTGCCCATAAAAAGGTCGTGTGTGACCGACCTCAAGCAGTTGTCCCTTGGGCACTGCGGTCACGCTCCCAGGTCACTAAGACCACTTCTAATCCGATTTCCTTTTCAGGTACCTCCAGAAGAACCCTTCCATGGTGTGGGCAACCGGGAAGTGATAACCGCCCCCATACCTCTAACAGCACTCAAGACCACTGGATTCATAATCAACCTCCCTCTTCAATTCCTCCTACATCGACTTTCACCTCTAAATTTCCTTTTTCGGCTTCCTCCTCAAATGTCACCATAGCCAACGATTCTAGTGCTCAAAACACTGTCTCAGGTCTACTGAAACCTCGCTCCAAACTACACATTGGAGCCTTCAACGTACGCAACTTATGTCAAATCGGTCAACAGGCTTCCTTGGCTAGAACCCTAGAATCTCGTACCATTGATGTATGCTGTGTCTCCGAAATACGCATACAGGATCCCAGTGTGGTCATTCACTTGACCTCACCTCGGCAAAACGGAGAGCCAACGAGATACACCCTCCGTGTATCTGGTGACCCGATGGCCAGCTCTCGTGGAGTAGGGATAGCACTAAGCATGAGGGCTGAACAAGCAGTGTTAGAGTGGATCCCCTTCAATAGTCGTCCATGTGCTGTACGGCTAAACGGCTCCGTAAGAACTCGGAAGGATAGGGACACACGTCCTTGTTTTTTCTTTGTTTCTGCGTACGCTCCCACCGACTGCAGCTCAGATGAAGTGAAGGATGAATTTTACAGAAAGCTGTCTGAACTTCTTCAGAAAGCTAAACGTTCAGACATAGTACTCGTAGCAGGTGACTTTAATGCCCAGATAGGTAGTTTAAACCAAACAGAAAGGCATTTAGGTGGGTGTTTTAGTATACCGGCACAACGAACAGATAATGGTGATCGTCTGCTGCAACTATGCTCAGACAATCGTTTGTTTTTAACAAACATAAATTTTAGGCATAAGGAAAGACATCGTCTAACATGGCGACCCCCTACACCAAACCAACGATGGACTCAAATAAACCATATTGCCATCAGTCATCGTTGGAGAGGGTCGGTAGGAGATTGTCGCTCATTCTGGAGTTCCTGCTTGGACTCCGACCATGCCCTAATATGGGCACGCATCTGCTTGCGCCTCACTGGACGCAAAAAATCCACATTAAAAAGACCCATTAGAACTGAGTTGAGTAACGAGAAAACGAAAAGTAAGTTCCAGGAACAACTGAGGTCACACTTAGGTAGTTCTGAAGACGGGGCTGACTCAGATGTTGCTTGGAAAGATATACAAGCAGCTGTGGAAACAGCAATAAAATCTATTAGTGACTTAAACCACAGAGTTACAAAGAACCAGTGGATTTCTCCAAGGTCTATCACACTGATGGATTCTCGCAAACTCATCCCATCATGTTCCGAACATGATGAAGAGCGACAACAAATCAGATCTAGGTTAAGAAAAAGTCTAAGAAACGACCGTGAGCAGTGGTGGGCAACGAAAGCAAAAGAGATGAAAAAGGCGGCGGCTATAGGGAACACAAGACAGCTCTACAGAATAATAAAAGAAACTGGAACTAATAAGTCAAGTGTAAGAGATTATTTCGGAAAAGGACGATACTCTCATCTGCTCTCAGTCCAGACGTTTAGAACGATGGGCGGAACATTTTAGTTTAACTGGCCTTCAACTACTCTACAACTACCCTCCATTCCCAGACAGCGTGAATGGAACATTGAAGTAGGTCCCCCAACTCTAGCAGAAGTTCAAAAGGCTATAGTTAATTTGAAACGAGGAAGGGCAGCTGGTCCATATGGATTGGCTCCAGAAGTCTTTAAGGATGGTGGTCCAATTTCAGCGGTTAGGTTGACTAAAATTTTAGCTAAGATCTGGGAGTTAGATGTTATTCCATCTGACTAGTCTCAATCACTTATCGTCCCAATATATAAGAAAGGATCAAAATCATCGTGTGACAACCACAGAGGGATTAGTTTAACAAATATAGTATGTAAAATACTAGCCTCAGTAATAATCAGACGCTTAACTAAAACTCGTGAACTGCAAACACGAGAAAACCAAGCTGGCTTCAGACCTGGTCTTGGCTACATCGACCACATATTCACCATTCGTCAGGTTCTAGAACACAGGCATACTTATCGGCGTCCGACAATGGTGGTCTTTCTTGACTTAAAAGCAGAATTTGACTCGGTAGACCGCGAGGTTCTGTGGCAGTGTCTGTCATTGAAAGGCGTACCTCAGAAGTACATAAACCTTGTGAAGGCTCTTTACTCGAACACTACTAGTCGAGTGAGAGCTTATGGCGAACTGTCATCTACTTTTGCAACCTCAAGCGGTGTCCGTCAAGGCTGTCCACTTTCTCCATTTTTGTTTAACGTCATCATAGACCTACTGATGGAAATAACATTCTCGTCGACTGAATTCTCGGGTATTGATCTCCTTCCAGGAGGTCCACTTATCGACCTAGAATACGCAGATGATATAGTCCTGTTTGGTGAAGACGCTGATAAAATGCAGAATCTTCTGGTAGCACTAAGCAACAATGCCAGAATGTTTGGAATGCGCTTCTCTCCCTCTAAATGCAAGTTGTTCCTTCAGGACTGGTCTGCATCAACACCTGAACTAAGGATAGGGAGTGAAGTAGTCGAACGCGTCGACAACTTCACTTATCTTGGAAGTCTGATCAGCCCTAATGGGCTGGTATCGGACGAAATCTCAGCACGGATTCGAAAAGCTCGTTTGGCTTTTACCAACTTACGTCACCTTTGGCGAAGGCGAGATATCTGTCTATCAATAAAAGAACGAGTTATACTGCGCGGCAGTCCGTTCTGTCTTACTTTAGGGCAGCGAAACATGGCCATTAAGAGTAGAAGACACTCGTAAGCTATTAGTATTTGACCACAGATGCCTTAGAAATATTGCTGGCGTCTGCTGGGATAACCGGGTAAGTAATAGTGAGGTTAGATGCAGGGTATTAGGAAATGATGGTAAATCAGTTGATGAGGTTATGAATCTTCATCGACTGAGATGGTTGGGCCACGTGTTACGTATGCCTGAACACCGATTACCACGACGTGCAATGCTATCCGGTATTGGAAATGGTTAGAAGAAAGTTACGGGCGGCCAAACCAAAACGTGGCATCAGTGCTTGAAGTCACTAACTTTGAGTCTGACCCATGTTGGTAGATGCAGACTATTTGGTTGGGGTCCGCGTGACTATCGAAACCAATGGTTGGAGACTCTTGGTACCATGGCTCAGAATCGATCACAATGGCGTCGGTGTATACACTCCCTGTCTTCCCTTAAACTAAGAGATTAAAATCGCTTCATATCTCTTTCTACGAACTAATTCTATATTCCGGTACTGTATCCTTATATGCAATCTTTCTCCTATATATTACCACCTTTAACCTAACCACTCCTATGAATCCGGTGTTCATCTTGCTGTGCTAATGAGGTATGGCAACCCGGACCGATGCATATATGTGCTTGGTCCTACGTTGTAGCTGACTGATTGACTAACCTGGATTCCACTGGTAGCCACATTTTATATATTGTAAAGTTTCCTTTCAAAGTCATCATCTTGCACCCATATTCAATGATTGAAGCTTTCTGATAGTTTATCTGCCATAACTACTTCCCAACCCATCATATGTAAGGTGTTGAAATCTCAATATATTAGTCTTTCATTGTTTGCAGAGGGTAAATTAAAGATAGATGTGCCAAGAATTGTAGTGCTTCAGTTTGAGTTTCCCAGTATTTAGTATCATAACAATAGGAACGATTGCTTTTGTTTGATGATAGCATATGAATACATACAGTTACCATTTATAACTATTCAGTTTAAAGAAATCTAAAACGGGTAGGTTAATTGTAGTATTCACAGTTGGAAAACAGGTTATCCCAACGTTAGGACAGGCAGTCTTAGAAGTTTATTGATCAAGTAATTTAATCTTTCGTAAATCGTAAACCTACCTTTTATGCTTATTAACGTATCAATAAGACAGTATAGTTTTGGTCAGATTTTTATTCTTGTAACTTTCATTGACTTATGTGACTTAGTTTAGCAACCGAGACCAAAAGGTTTGGGATTTCATCCCAGAGTTTAGATCATGTGCTTTGTATTGATTGAAAATATCTGTGTAGGTGTGTAGCACTGATTTTCATGGCTGTTACAATTTCAGATTGCTAAGCCTAATAGACCTTCCTACGGTTTATCATGTTTTCATGTGTTTTTCAATTTAACAATCTGATAAACTTGAATGTGTAAAAAATATAAATACACTGCACAGTTTTATATTCACATAAAGTAAATACATTAAATTTCACTATAGATGAGTAAGCTAACTATTCTACATACCATTAAATATTGTCAGTGGAAAGTTTCGCAATTATCTCAGAAATTTTTTTATCATTGCTACTTTATATACTTGATTTTTGTCAAATATTAGATCTGTGAATATCTACCATCTGATTACGATACACAGTGTGAGAACTTTGTCGAAAAATACGGAGCGAAAATTGTTAGTGCTATTATTGACGGCACTGCTCCTGAGCTAATATGTGGGAGTATAGGATTGTGTGCTTCACCCCTACATCAGAAGGTAGGGCTACCATCATCATCACAGTCACTACCACCACGTCAGGATCATCAAGTTCAAACAGTAAGTTCTGTTGTCCTAATTTTATTTCATAATGTTATAATTCTCTTACGGTTATAACCCAGCTATTCCTATTGCTTAGTATTCTCGGACACCGATTCACTCTACAAGTCCCCCAAATCAGAACACGGTTGAACAGGCAAAGAGATTATATTCCAAACAACAAGGTTAGATGGAAGTAAGAAGCCCAATAGGGAAGACGTTAGCATATTTATAGTTTTTCACATGAGATTTTTAGTGTTCACTAAGTATTGACTAACGCTGATTGGATAAGAATTAGCCAATCAGCGTGTGTCAACACAATCGTGCATTGAACACGATTTAATCCAGTCTATATCTGGTCTAGTTTAGTTAAATTGAACTGCGTAGCTGTGTAGTATTTACCCATTTTATTGTCATTCTGATTATTTGAGGTGTTCAAGTTGGATTTGTTTTGTTACTGTACCGGAAATTTTTCATCCAGTCATTTAAGTAGTTAGATAGACATAACAGTAAAATACGATATTTCTTATGATCGAAGAAAATTGATTACCCACTTCATTTTGTCTATTATTTTAGAAAAATTAGTGTCAAAAACTGTTTAACATTGATGTAATGAGTATCATTACTAAAAAGTCTGTCGCTCTTCACACTTTGGTTTTTTGATTGTAGAGTGTTCAAATATCTGTCTGGTGTTTACCATATTAGACTGTGATTAATGTTTAAGAGTGTGAAAGGGAATTCAGCTCAAGAATAACAAATAGATTATATTTATAGTTTATTCGTACATTTATTTTCAAAACATGGACGACTAATACAATGGAAGGCATTGAACTCGCTTCATTTATTGTGGTTCAAGAGTGACAATATATGCTTGCAGAATTAGGTTGGATGTAAGCTAGGGGTGACCAAATCAAGACGTAGTATATTTTCATGAAGTTATTGATAGTTGAACTGAACCATGTTAATAGGTATAAAGTACCTAGCTGAATTCCGCTTGATTATCGTAACTAATGGCCATAGATTTTGTGTAAAGTGACTCAAAATCATCTGCAATGACACAGATGCATTCAGTCTTTGTGTCCCTTTTGATTCTAAGTTTCTAATTTTTTTCATGAACTTTATTTCATTAACTTATATTTTCTTATCGAATAGCATCTTCAGTATCTAATCTTTTCCATTTCAATTAATACTGTTATTACACCTACTACTCTAGGATTTGCTTTCAGGATTTCCTCTCGATGTGCTTATGGGATGTGGCAATGTGAACCGACGTACACATGTGCTGGTGCCTAATTTGTGTATGACTAACCGATAGGAATTTGGAAATTATGCTTCCTTTGTGATAAGCTTGTTGATTTTATCATTCAGTTCTAAGTTCTGTTAAAGGTTATTTGGGCGGTTGTCGCTTCCCAGTCGCCCACACTATGAATTGATACTTTTTGAGCTACCTAGAAAGGAAACTGGGCTAAGTAATCAAATATATCTGTTTTAAAAGAATTACTTTCAACGTTGAGATCTTGGAGAAGATTTGTAGCTCAGGTGGATGATTTGGGTGGTTTTATTTTCTGAGCTGAATGGTTTGATCTTGAAGCTTTCATTATTCTTCTGAACAACATCATTAGCACAAACTCCAGGTACAAATATCGTGTTCGAATTTCTCTACATATGATTCACAGCTTGTCCTGTAAACCTCGATCTTGATTAGTTATAGTTGACCTTTAACCTGTCACTGTTTTCTATTTTTTCTATTGGATTTCCCAATAATTTGGTTTTTGGTTCTATATATATACATGAAGTAAGCGATGACAGGTTAAAGGTTAACAATAACCAATCAAAATGGAGGTCTACAGGACAAGCTGTGAGTTATATGTAGAGAAATTCGAACACTTCATTTGTACCTGGAGTTTGTGCTGATGATGTTGTTCAGAGGAATAATGAAAGCTTCAACATCAAACCACCCAGCTCAGGGAATAAAAACTTCATCTAAACTGCTTTCAGTGTTTCAATTTTCGAATTTACCATTTTTTTACTCGGATGTAAACAACAGAATATTTAACAACTAGTCAATATTTTTGTTAAGATCTCTCTTTATACAGCCTGGTTACTCTCATTACTCGCTATTCTTCAGATACTACTTCACTCGGCTAGTTCCCAGAATTAGGACGCCGCTTGGACAGGTGCGTAGTTATATTCCAAATAAACTAAATTGAGAGTGAAGATCACAGTGAGAATATTGTTAGTACATTCATAATTTAAACACAAGAATATGCTACCGTTTTCGGGATCTATTTTTTTAACACTGATTGCCCCACTTAACAGGGGACGAGGCTAGTCGAGTTTGGTAGCGAGAGAGATCCTAAGAAGTATATTCGGCTCTGATGAAGAAAAGATTTTCATGATTTCTATTTTCATCGTATTTAGTATAAAAATGTTCAGTTTTTCTATTGTTCATGTACTCTTTAAAAGCGATGTGTATCTATCACATGTTTCGTATTAAAAAAAAGACCGCTCTCATTTTAATTTGCGATAAAGCGGTATTCTTGCTTGAATTTCTGATGTGATATTGTTATCTTCATACGTTTTTTATTGCTCTGAGTGGTTATTTGTCAAAATAAGGGGTAATATTGTTTCCGTCCTCCGTGACTGCTCTTTTCAAAAATGATTTCCATTATTTTTCAAAACTGGCTTTTAATGCCGACATCAGTAAATTATGTAGTTTGGATACAATTTTACAGTCATCACAATAATGGATCATAAATAGGAACTCCCACATTAGTAGGTATGTCAATGGCCTAGTGGTTGAAACACCTATATTCTCTAACCAATAAGTCTGTATCAAAGTTTGCTCCACCTAATTCTCTTCTTGTGTAAATAAGTAGTATGGTTAAACTCACACAAACAATGTGATACAAAGCAAAGTTCATAAATCTGTATTTGGTGAATGCGTTACCACAAATAGCAATCATTCTTTCTTAACTCATATTGTCTATGTATTTATTTATTTATTTGAACACATAGATATTGGCACAAGAAGGCGCCAAATACATGCGCCATACAAATCTCATTCGATATGTGTGAGGGCTGTGATACTACCCGAGTGCCCAAACCGAAGCAGGTGGTTTTCTTAAGGAGTAACACCCGGAGACTCCGACTTAAAGGTGTGGTCCACATGGCAGTGGAGCATCGTAAGGAGATGCAGTCCCATGGTGGCCGGTGACCAACGATTGGTTCATACGCCATTTGTTCCTTAAGGGTACTGGAGCCCATGTGCATCATTGGTTTGGAATCAGGGTTTTCCGACTCCCCTAGGTGGACTCTCCATTTCCACCAACCCGGTTAAAGCGCCGGACATTCGCTTTTCGTCCTCTCTATTCCGTAAACAGCAGTAATGCCACGAGAAGGCAATGAGTAGGACTTCCCTGTCAGAGGCTATATACGCGTGTCCATGTGACAGAATTTCGAGAGGGAGAGTGGACTCTCCCCACTCTCGACCGTACCAGTGCATTTGGGGGTAAATTGTCTATGTCTAGTATTCTGCACTGTTACTGCTACTATTCTAACAGTTCTCTTGGTAATTCCACCTCGCTATGTCATTATGTTGTTGCAATTTGTATCGGAACACGTGTGTCAAGTCCTGTGTTGCTTACAACTGACTGACTGATAAGCAGCATGCATTAGCCATAAAACAGTAGATGGTTGTCTGGTCTAACAAAAACCAAAAAGATGTGTCTAACACAATGAGCTAAGAAAGAAAAAAAGATCACTTTTTATTAAATAACCATAATCCTAGTAAAAATCTGTATAATAGAGAAAAGCGATATCTTACTATTTATAAATAAAAAACTAAATGACAATTGTCTATAGCTCCCATTATAGATTACGCCTAATGGATGTCTCAAGCAACTTGTAGAAGGCTATTTTGTCGGTCCTAATACAAAAGTCAAATTGTTAGTTATTTGTAGTATACCTAATTATTATCTCACTTTACCGCTATTAGATAAGTTAATCTGTCTTTTCGTCAAATCGTTGACTAACAGTAATCATCTTAAGAAATTTTTTTTGAATAAAACAATATTTATTAGTAGTTTTTTTGCACCAGATTTAGTCATCTACTGTCGGTTGTGATAACATCATTAACTTGATAAACAATGTTAAACATCGGGAAATAGTTCATGAGCATCAAATATTTTAATCGGAGAAGGACTTTTGTGGATATTACCATGAATTCAACTATTAAATTATCAAATATTTGTTTTACTGTTTGTTCATGACACCTAAATGTTCGCACAATCGGGCACTAAGAAATGCGCCAAATAAAATGGAACAATGATGTACTTACTTACGCCTGTTACTCCTCGTGAAGGAGCATAGGCCGCTCACCAGCATTCTCCATCCAACCCTGTCCTGGGCAATCCTTTCTAGCTCCGTCCAGTTGTAATTCATCGTTTTCATATCTGCTTCTATTATCCGACGCAATGTGTTCTTTGGCCTTCCTCTTTTTCGCTTCCCTTCAGGATTCCAAGTTAGGGCTTGCCTCATGATGCAGTTTGACGATTTGCGTAATGTATGTCCTATCCATTTCCATCGTCTTTTCCTAATTTCTTCTTCAGCTGGAAGTTGGTTTGTTCTCTCCCACAGAAGGCTATTGCTGATGGTATCCGGCCAATGGATGTTGAGTATCTTGCGTAGACAGCTATTTATAAATACTTGTACCTTCTTGATGGTGGTTGTTGTATTTCTCCAAGTTTCAGCTCCATACAGTAGAAATGCCTTGACGTTGGTATTGAAGATTCTCACTTTGATATTGGTTGAAAATTGTTTTGAGTTCCATATGTTCTTTAACTGTAGGAATGCTGTCCTTGCTTTGCCAATCCTTGTCTTTACGTCTGCATCTGAACCTCCTTGTTCATCGATAATGCTTCCTAGGTATGTGAAGGACTCTACATTTTCCAGAGTTTCGCCATCAAGAGTGATTGGATTGTTGTTTTCCGCTTTGAATTTGAGGACTTTGGTTTTCCCTTTGTGTATGCTGAGGCCTACTGATGCAGAGACTGCTGCTACACTGGCTGTCTTCATCTGCATCCGTTCGTGTGTACATGATAGGAGGGCTAGGTCATCTGCGAAGTCCAAATCGTCTAATTGATTTCGAGCTGTCCATTGAATTCCGTGTTTTCCCTCAGATGTCGAGGTCTTCATAATCCAGTCGACCACCAGAAGAAAGAGGAAGGGAGAGAGTAAACAGCCTTGTCTGACTCCGGTCCTTACTTGGAATGCATCTGTCAGCTGTCCTCCATGCACGACTTTGCACTGTAGTTCGTCGTATGAGTTCCGGATAATGTTGACAATCTTCTCAGGAACTCCGTAGTGTCGAAGAAGTTTCCATAATGTCCTCCTATCTACACTGTAGAATGCTTTTTCAGAATCAATGAAGTTGATGTATAGTGATGAGTTCCACTCAACTGATTGTTCGACGATGATCCGTAGTGTTGCAATTTGGTCTGTGCATGATCGATCCTTACGGAATCCAGCTTGTTGATCTCGAAGTTGGGCGTTTACTGCATCTTTCATCCGGTTCAGCAACACTCTGTTGAAGACCTTCCCTGGTATTGACAGCAGTGTAATGCCTCTGTAGTTTTCACATTTGCTCAGATCTCCTTTCTTTGGAATCTTGACGAGGTGTCCTTCTTTCCAGTCCATCGGCACTTGTTCCTCCTCCCAAATCTTTTTGAATAGAAGGTAAGGCATGCTTGTGGTTGCTTCGATGTCTGATTTCAGTGCTTCAGCTGGTATGTTGTCGGGTTCTGCTGCTTTCCAGTTCTTGATTTGTCTGACGGCCATTCTAATTTCTTCCGTCGTTGGTGGGTTGACATCTATAGGAAGATCCGTGTGTGCTGCTTCGATGTCCGGTGAATTCATTCTATTCAGGAGTTCCTCGAAGTATTCTACCCATCTGTTCCGCTGTTGTTGAATTTCGGTGATTGGCTTGCCTTCTTTGTCTTTGACCGGTCTCTCTGGTTTACTGTATTTCCCTGAGAGTTTCTTCGTTGTATCGTAAAGCTGTTTCATATTTCCTTCTCTAGCAGCTTTTTCCGCAATCTTTGCTAGTTCTTCCACGTATTTCTTCTTGTCGGCTCTAATGCTCCTCTTCACTTGTTTGTTTGCTTCTATGTATTCAGGTTGTGCTTGGACTTTCTCTGCTCGTGTTCGGCTGTTGTTTATTGCTGCCTTCTTGTTCTTCCTTTCTTTGATCTTGTCCAGTTTTTCCGTAGAGATCCATTCCTTATGATGGCATTTCTTTAGACCCAGAACCTCTTGACACGTTAAAGTTAATGCTTCCTTGATGCCTTTCCAGTTTCCTCCATACTAGTTTCTTCTTTCAGTAGATCTTGTAAGGCTTGGAATCTGTTGTTGAGAGCTATCTTGAATTCATTGAGTTTGTCAGTATCTCGAAGGAAGGCTGTATTGACCCTTTGTAGTGCTGTTTGTCCACTTGTCCAGTTCTTTTTTAGCTTCAGTTTTAAATTGGCCACAACTAGGTGGTGATCTGAAGCTACGTCAGCACCTCTCCTGGTTCTCTCATCTTCTAATGTCCTTCGGAATTTTTTGTTGATGCAAATATGATCTACTTGGTTCTCTGTAGTGTGGTCCGGTGAGATCCATGTAGCCTTGTGTATACGCTTGTGTGGAAATATTGTGCCTCCTATGACCAATTTGTTGAATGCACATAGATTTGCAAATGTTTCTCCATTTTCGTTTCTTTCTCCCAGTCCATGTCGTCCCATAATATCTTCATATCCAGTGTTGTCTATTCCGACTTTGGCATTTAGATCTCCCATTAGAATGGTGAGGTCCTTTCTTGGGCAGCCTATCGTAGAATTGATCTTTAATGTCGTCGTTGCTATCATTGGTGGGTGCATAACATTGGATAATATTCATTAAGATCCCCTCCTTCTTTGTTTTGAATGATGCTTTGATGATCCTTGGCCCGTGAGATTCTCATCCTACAAGTGCATTTTGTGCTACTTTGGACAGCATGAGAGCGACTCCCTGAGTGTGTGGAGCATTTTCCTTTTCGTGACCGGAGTATACCATCATCTCTCGCGTATTTAGCCTTTTCTGTCCAGCTTGGGTCCAGTGGGTTTCGCTTATTCCCAGTACTGCTAAGTTGTATCTCCTCATTTCCATTGCTATTTGACTGGTCTTCCCGGTTTCCCACATTGTTCGAACGTTCCATGTACCTATAAAAATTTTTGCTCTGGTTGTTAGAAGGGGCATCGGCCTCGTGGCTTCCGAAGGAACTCGGCTTTCACCATGAAGCGTCATAATTCTTCTAACTGAAGACCTTCTAACTCCCAGGGCAGAGTTTAAATGGTTTGGATTATTTTTTCTGGTAAGCGTTTTTTTAGCGAGTTAGTTTTCTACGGGATGGGGACGCAAACCCCATGCCCAACTCTCCTCATTTACTCGGGCTTGGGACCGTCAGTAACCCTATAAGAGCTACAGGAGAAATAGGAAGGTTCACACAATCGATCAACAACAAATAAATATTATTTTAAGAGGGTATATTTCAATTTGAGAAAAGAAAAAGAAAAGCAACCAAGCTAGATTATCTTCAGTTTATGGCGTTTATGAAATAAATATAGCAGGGTAGTCCCCGAATTCTCCCGAGCTATGTCTAATAACATCTCATCCAGTTACACGATCTCTAGAACTTTAACCTGATTATTGTTATAGACCAGCACATGCCAATCCTTTCATGAAGCTGGTTGATAGAGGTTTGAATCTCATAGCCCATTAGTTTCCTCATGATTACGAGTATACTTGCTGATGAGTTCCAACTTGCTTGAAACCTGGGTCAGCCTCCAACCGCTTGATGTCTCTCATTTCACGGTTGTATGTCACAAACCGGAAATTTATTTCCGTCTTCCACTCAGTCCGATCGTCGGCAAATAATGCACAAATTGGAATTCGCCGAGATAACCTTCGTAAAGTATATCTAAGCTCTACCCAATTGCAATGTTTTATGATCGTGGCATCAGTTGAATTTTTATTACTTCATCTGAACATACATTATTAAATCTCAACATCATTAACACTGTGTTGACACTATGTGTGTTCAATCCATTTTGAAATGACGAATCTGTAACTTGAAATAAAATGTAAATTGAGTGATCTACAAACCCACTATATTACACATATAAACACTACTTAATAAAATGTCTTGTTTTCATTACAACCATATACGTTATGATCACAGTATTAACATGAATGATCACAATTTATTATCTACTGTACTAAATGTGAACGTTTACGTATTCGTTGTTCAACATTTCATTTCGTTATATTGTGACGACGTGTGTGTGAGAGAGATAGAACAATTGAGTGAATGATAAGTTTATTGTGTAATTGTTTATGTTAACTCTATTTAGTAACTAATTTCGTTGTAAATTAGTCTATTTTTTGTAAACTTTCAACTGTTTATGTATATAAATGTTAATACTTCGTCTTACATGATGTGAATTAGCACGAGTTAAATAATAAAAAATCGTTAAAACGTTTATTCTAAACTAAATTCTACATAAATTGTATCTATCGAATTTAAGTAGTATGAAATGAATGTATTATTAAATGAAAAGTATCAGAAACTTCAATTGAATGACATATCATATCAATTTACTATTGGATATGAATTACAAATAATGTTCTATTGTATTTGACAAATGAATTATGTCAGTATAATATCAATTATGCAATACTTTTTCCCCTTCTAGTTAGTGAATATTGAACTTAAACTACTTTTGTTTAATATCAGATGGGTTTCGTTGATATTGTGGTAATTTCAATGGTTAAGATCATGAGTCAGTTGAAGCTAGACCACCATGGAAAACCTGGAAGCACTGGATGGCCGTTTCGTCCTATTGTGGGAATCCTCAGTAGTGTGCATCCACGACCTCGCCCCATGCGAGACTCGAACCCAGGACCTAGTGGTTTCGCACGCGAGCACTTAACCACTATCCCACTGAGCCGGCATCCATCGGTGTTAATGTCTAACTTCAACCAGTCTATGAAATGGAGCGACACATCCACCATTCTCTTCAGTGAGTTACTATCTCACAACAGACCTGGTTGAACTCAATGGTCTAGTGATTGAGTGCTCGTGCGCAAAACCAGTAGATCCTGGGTTCGAAACTCGCAGGGGGCGAGGTCGTGGATGCGCACTACTGAGGATTCCCACAATAGGACGAAACGGTCATCCAGTGCTTCCAGGTTTTCCATGGTGGTCTAGCTTCAACTGACTCATGATCTTAACCACTGGAATTACTTTTTGTTTATTGATATTTAGACAGTTAACTTCATAGTTCATAACTGTTAAATTTACCTATACTCTATAACGGTAACTACTTGAAAATGGTTATATACAGTTCACAGATTCATTTCATTATCACTGATCAATTGTATAAGTGTGGTGAAGACTACATATTCTGACAGTTATAAGTAGTGTGTAACCGCTATCGGTGGTTGGATTTCTGGCAGAAAATTTCAGCGAAGACAAAAGAAAAGAAATCTGAGAGTAATCCAAATAACAACAGAATTAGAGGAATAATGGAGTGTGTAAAGGACAAGGCAAAGAAGCTGTGCAAATGATGTGTTTAATTTATGGTTTTGATATTTATCAAGGCCCTCTGTAATTTTTCATTAAACAATAAATTGGTTATTGAATTAATAGGAAGTACATTAACCTTATAAATGCTCTCTACTCGAACACAACTGGTCGAGTGAGAGCTTATGGCGAACTGTCATCAGAATTGATTACATCAAGTGGTGTTCATCAGGGCTGTCCACTCTCTCCATTCTTGTTCAACTTTGTGGTCGACGTACTTTTAGAGATAACACTCTCCTCATCTAAATTTCCAGGGGTTGAACTTCTACTGGGAGTTTCACTTGCTGACTTAGAATATGCTGATGACATATTTTTATTCGGTGAAGACGCTGACAAAATGTAGAGTCTTCTGACCACTCTAAGCAACAGTTCTAGCATGTTCGGGATGCGATTCTCCCACTCGAAATGTAAAATGTTGCTTCAGGATTTGGTTGGGTGTGAAGTAATTGAGCGTGTCGATCGCTTCACTTATCTTGGAAGTTTCATCAGCCCTTGTGGTCTGGTGTGTGACGAAATCTCAGCACGGATACAGAATACTCGACTAGCTTTTACCAACTTGCGTCATTTATGGCGTAGGCGAGATATCCGTCTATCAACCAAAGGACGGGTTTACTGTGCAGCAGTACGTCCCGTCCTACTTTATCTCAGTGAAACATGGCCGGTAAGAGTAGAGGATATTCGTAAGTTACTAGTATTCGACTATAGATGTCTTCGAAACATTGCTCGTATATCATGGGACCATCGAGTAAGTAACACAGTTGTTAGGAAACGGGTACTAGGTAAGGATGGCAAATCAATTGATGAAGTAGTGAAACTTCATCAGTTGAGATGGCTGGGACACGTGTTACGTATGCCCAACGACTGACTGCCTCGACGTGCGATGTTCAGTGGTATAGGAGTAGATTGGAAGAAAGCTAGGGGCGGCCAGACCAAAACATGGCACAAGTCCATGAAGTCACTGACAAGTGGTCTGAGTCATGTTGATAGGTATAGACTACCTGTTTGGGGACCGCGATATGATAGCAACCGATGGTTAGAGATCCTGAATGACATTACTCAAAATCGTTTGCAATGGCGCAGGTGCATCCACTCTTTGTGTTCTCCCAAATTCTAATCTTTTGGATTCTTCATGTCTCTTCCTTTTTTTTTCTCTTTCCAAATTTATAAATAGCATCTTCAAACACTAATTTTACCGATTACTGCTTATACTCTTATTACCTCTACCACCATGGGGTTTGAATCGACGACTGAATCTCTGTGCTAATGTGGTGTGGCAACTCAAACTGATGTACGTACGTACGAAGTTCTACGTTGTTACTGACTGAATGACTGACTAGTAGGAAATATAGTTTAAGTGATCGAGATATGTCAGTTATATAACAGCAGTATTTTAGTTTTTCTATATATATGCGATTGTGTTAAAGATAGAAGATAGTGTTTTTTCTTTAATTTTATTCTTACTGTCGCAGCAGATTTTAAAAATGGAGCAGTCATTCGTTTGAGTCACATGCAAATTGTTGTTAATGGTTTTTATTCATGTCGTTAACATTCTTGCTGAAATCGATACACCATTGGTATGCAACAATATATATGAGCAAATCTTATTCATAGATTGACTTATCCACACATGTTTTGGATTCAAACAATACTACCGATTAGTAACCATAACTTTTTCTCAAAACAGCTGGGAGTCAAAGGTGTATGCGCAAGCAACTTACATTGTTTATTCTGTAATCTCACTTTTAGTGTTTATTTTAAGTAATACAGGTGATTTTAATCTACACATGTGTATAGTTAATTTATCTGACCTATTTCTCGAATCTTCTGAAAACTCAGTTTTCTGGAGACTGTAATCACTTTAATTTTAAAAAAATAATGAAAATTAAACAATCGGGGAAACATTAGGCCAGCCTCGTTTGTTTCAACCGTACTAACAACTTTTCGAAATAGCAAGTTTCACTTATCCTTTTATTAAGATATGAGAAGTGGTTCGTTTTTATAAATGGTTTTCTTTTGTAAGGTTTGGGGATCAATATGCACAAGATTTTCCCATTTTAATCATCTCATCCAATGGATGTATATACTTTTTGAAACTTCTGTTTATCGTACCTCTTTAATCGCACAGTATAAATTGTTCATATCCGTGGACAATAGTCTCGTTTCGTTTTCGCAGGTTGAACAAAGTTTCATCATCAAGATACAGTGGTTGTTTTGAAAGACTACTGCTTCTATGTAGATTTTCATGTAATTTATCGTAAAACTGACTTTTGTAGTTGCTTGTTCTATATTTTTGAATAATATTTTGATCTTTAAAAATTCTGTTATCATCTGTAATGTGCTATGATTTCCTGGTATACGTTATTCCTATTTTGTACAGTTTTTCAATATGTTGGATAGTTTAGTTTTGTCTAAGGATAATGTGCTCGTCAAATACAAACGAACTTGCTATAATAACTAATTGGAAGCAGTTATCGAGTTTTCTTAGTTTAGATAAACCAGATTTCACAAATGCAATGTGAAACTACTCATATTGAATATATTGTTCATTTGATTTGTTACAGGCAGAGTAGCCTAGCAACACCACTATTAAAAATAGTCACTTTGGCCTTCACTATACACGAAGCAATCTCATTGTACTCGTTTTTGTTTAACCATTTATATTCAATCTAGATAACATAAAACGATTATAAACCTCCGAATAAATCGCAGTATCTTTCTGTTATCATTGAGTTGACTTTTTCTTTGTTATTTTGAGTGCTTAGTATTTTATTAATCACAAGATCTTGTTTTCTCTTTTTACATATTTATTTGTCTTAATGATGATGTAGACTGCAACTCTATCATCTGGTATAGATGTTTGTTTAACCTGTAAATTTTTCGTTGAAACACTTTATGGACAACTTCAAAATAATAAAACAGAGGAGGAATTGAAACATCTGATTAAAAATGCATGTTCCGTTCTACCTGCTGGCTATGCAGATAGAGTAAGTTATCAATAATACTCATTTAGTCAAGAATGAATAACAACGATTTAGGATAAAGTGAATTCATTTCATTTTCTTTGTACTTTAAGTCCTCTAAATATGCCGTTAATTTGTATAAATCAATGAAATGATTTACAAATCTAATAATATGTATGCAGTCACATTTAATTTGATGACAAATAATTACAATTACTTTCCATATATTCATACAAGTTCAATGTATAAGTGCGCACAAAAGAGAAAGAGTGGATATGACGTAATTGAATGTAAGAAACAGGAGTAAATTGTTATGATCGCAGTAAACAAAATGGTGAAAGTGATCTTGATTGTCGAAAAAACAATTGTTTTCATAATAGTGATGATAATAACACTAATAATAGTAATAGTATTTGAAGATATCAGAAAACAGGACGAAATAGATAGGGGATTAAGCATCCTATTGACTAGTGTTACATTGGTAAGATTAGTTGTAATAAATAATTATACATTACGAATAGAAATATGACCAGAATAAATAATGAAGTTGCTTTACTCTGTTAGTAACTTATAGTATTAAAGGCTCAATCGATGTGATGTTTGGCATTTTCAGTTTATAACATGAACTATTTCAACTTCTTTGTCTATTGTAACACAGAAATGATAATTTCGGATTTATAACTGTAGAGACTAATCAAGAAGCTATCGAAAACGATCATTAGCTCTTATACTCTTTGTTCTCAAAAAGAGGTCAAACAAACAGTAAATTGCAAATATTTTAAAAAGGTGAGATAAAATATACAGGGTGAGGCTATCAGTGAAGCGGTTATCAAAGTAGTGTCTAGTGAAACACAAGCTCAGTTTGTACTCATCAGTTGGGGTTGAAGCTGAAAATAGCGTCTTCTGCATGTCGCAGAAGCCTGTGATTATTTTGTCTGTTTATCACTTAGAAGAGAGTACCAGATCTACTGAATAACCAACGTCTAATACGTATGTCTTCCCATAGACATTGCTTGATGTTCTTGCTTTAAAAAAGATTATGAAAAGAACCAATCGGACAAAACGATACTCATTAGTTTTTATTTGAGCAAACCACAAGATTCTAACAGTTTAGGTGTTTGCTGAAAAGTTTCATTTATTGATCTCACATTTAGTGTGATTTAAAAAACTCGAATAATAATAGTAATCACGTAATTATTAATAAGAAATATTTCAATAGAAATTCAAATATAAACATGAAGTTAAAGGGGTCTATCGATGATAATTGTGATTATACTCCTCATTTAGAGTGATGACTTGATATTTCAACCACTCATGTTTCGATATGTGGGTTGTAAATTCGAGGTCTGCTTATCATTATCTTCGGTTTGAACAGTTGGATAGAATCACTATTTCTCACAGAAACAGTGTAACCTGAAGCTGAACATCTGTACTTGATAAATTAGTTCAGGTTTTCACCACCTACACATCCGCTTACAGTAATATTCATGATAAACGTTTACCCACTAAATGTGAATCCTCATCGATCATCAATATATTACAGCATGACTGGTAGGTAATATGTATCATGTTTTTCATCAAATATCATAAATCACTTACAACTGTCTGATTTTATAGCTTCATAGCTTCTCATTATGTAACTTTTAGGAATTTATTCTAAAGCCCATTGTAATATTGTAATATCACTAATCAAGTTTCTATGAGATCGATTTTAAAGAAAGAAAAAAATATATATTCAGAAATTTAGGTCATATGAACATTATCAGCATTTCTAAAATATTTTAATTCTGATTAAGTGGTAAATATAATGTAAAATGATTAATTGAAATGGTTCGAAATAATGTTGTGTATAATATAGAAAAATTACGCCATTAACATTATTTCAGATAGATAGATAGATGATTGCATAGTTATTGAACGCAACATGAACTAGTTTAAAAATGATTAACATTGATGCGGAATTCAATCATTCGATTAATTTGCCTCAGTTAGAATACCATTGGAAACTAGGATGGATTGTGCCAAGTCCCTCGAATCCAAGTCCAATATCCTTGTTTCAGTCCCTGGCAGGGTTGGTGTGTTGTACTGAAGAGTCCCGCAATAGAACAAAACAGGTTTTCAATGGTACATTTACTGGGGTTAGTCTGTGACGAATATAATCTATAAATCAAACCATTCTTTACAAAATCTCTTCGACTAATCAGTTTTGTATATGCATTTCTTATGTTTCTTCGTCTTCTAGTGTTCCGAATTGATTGATCGTTATTTCGATGATGTCATTAAACTAATAGAAAATAATTATACACCAGAGCAGATATGTCAAGTAAGATTTTTTTGTTTTCTTCATATAGTCGACAAAATTCACTCATTTTCTTCGGTAATCTATTTTTGCCTAAGATTTTAATAGAATATATACTTCATTTATACTTATTAGTGAATCTATATTTATATTACGGAAGTTATTGAGATGAGACTGGTCATCGGTTTCTCAATTTGTCTTCATTATATTTCCAATTGTTGAACGTACTTTTTTGCAGAAGTCATACTTTTCACTTTTCATTGCAGTTGAATATGATATAACTCAGTTATTTTGAAATAAGAATGTAACTCCAAAGAAAGATTGCGCATTCAGATTACGTGTTACACGTTATGTATAAAAGATGATGCCCGCTGGTAGAAATATGAAGTGGTGGTTAATGCGTTGTGGAATATGGAGCTGTGATACTCCGAGTTGAATGTTTCATCATCCCTCTCCGCAATGTACATCAATACTAATATCACTGAAACATGTATTATTTATACTAATAAAAAACATGTCCATACAATACAGTTGGCGTAGCGTTAGTATTACTAATTGACCATAAGTTTTCCTTATTATATTATTCCCAATTTTTTGACTATCAGATGATCGCATCTTGTCACAGCAACCATGGAATTGGTCGGTTATCGTGTAAGATGATACGTTGATGTGTCGTGTTTGTATTTTCTGATATAAAATCTTTTAGAACTGATACGCCCATTACTTCAAATGATTAATTTTAACCTGTATTTCTGAAGGTTCAAGAATTGTTAGGTGGTGGTTACTTTTCATCACTTATTCACAATCTATTAGGTACAGTCTCTCACACTCACATCCACTTTTGGCTTGATCTTGTATAATCGTTATTTTCTATTTAATCGTTGAGGCGGTCTGATTTGCTTATATATAAATTACATATGTCTGAAATACATTATTCATTCCGTGGAAGTTGAGATTGTGTTCTGGACTCAAACGGACAGGACTAGGCAAGAAGGACTGAGAGTTGACTCTAGGTTGCTCATGCTGGTTAAAGCATCATCAGAATCATATAAGTCGGCGCCCTGATTAGCGATCTTGTCACTTGACAATTTATGGGCTATAGCCCATAACATTCACATCAAATTAGAAACATGTGTTGTGATAGTTCATATCTTTAAACGATCAAATACATTCATTCTTTTCGTTTTTGGTTGTTGTTGTTGTTGGCGTAAATGAACGTAAGTAATTTCATACAAATTATTAAACTTCTTCCCTGTCATGTTTATCATTGTTTTTCTCCTAATCCTATTATAAAGACAATTTCGCTTTGCCAATCAATACCAGCTTGGAGTTTATCCGAACAAAATCCATGCCTTTCAGGCTCAACTTATTGGTGTCGAGATTACAGTACAGCAAAAATGTGTAATGCTGTAAAGTATTGCAGTTCCATTGGTTGGAAAACTTATCCTCCAAGTAATCAGAATAAATTATTTAAATCACAATGTGAATTAATGAAATTAACAGAGATATGTGTTAATTCTGAATTGGCTAAAAAATGTAATCGTTTAAATGAATGTTATGAACAGCAAGTAAAAAATTTCTTAAATTTATTCAGTATTTCAACAGTATCATTAAATAATGACAAAATTAATAAATCACCATGTTCCGTGTGTGTTGTTATGACAACTAAATGGTTGTTACAATGGGATTTATTTGGTGGACCAATTATTAATCGCAGTATATGCTCTGAATACAAAACTGAAAATGAATTACAGCAGGTAAGAAATAGATAGAGAGGATGGTTTGTGTTTATTTTAGTCAAAATTTATGTTGAGTAGTCGTCCTACTAGTTTTGTGGTTCGCCAAATATACAAAAACGTGAACTTGTCGTTTCTTTAGATCAGTAAGTTGTAATCTAATGGTTTACACTTTGTAATCATCCACTATACAACACTGTTGTAAACTGTGGAACTTGTGAACGCTTGTGCTTCATGTTGAGTATATTACCTTCAGATCATTTAGCTAAGATGAATTACTTTGTACTTTCAATTCCTCAAACCAAGACAAAAGTGCTGTCTAATAGTTTTTGATATTCAACGGTTTCTCAGCTGTTTATCAACCTGTTACAAAAATCATTTTTATAAGAGAATCTCAACGATTCTTATCATCTTCATTATTTATTTTTTACTACTCTTGACCATTATGGTCTAAAGACAAAAATTTATCAGTATTCTTAGTTTTTTTCGTTCTCAAATTTAATGTTTCATTTGTCCCATAATTCTTTTTCGAACTGATGTTTCATATGACAGTACTGTTGGTTCGCTCCATTTAAAATCTTATCCAAAGTTTCGTCTTTTTGTTTCTCTAACGCATTTCAAGCAAATCCAATGAATTAGTTGCTATCTGTAAGTATTTCATGCTAGATTAGTTGTAATAAGTGTCATCAACTGAATCGTTAGTAATATCCAACGTCCCCTTTCTATATTGTATGTAGATGATGTCGTCACTAACACAACAAGTAGGTTCTCTGTTGTGGCTTCTAAAACACTATCATAAAAGTAATTGAGTATCAGTAAGAATTTTTTTAAGTTATTCATTTTTATACTCACTTTCCATCTTCACTTTGAAATTCTGTCTCATCTCTAAAAGTGCATGATAGTCAAGTCAATCTTTGATCTGTCATGAAACCCCGAAATAATACCCATCCAAGAACTGTAAGTAAATCGCGGGGTTGACTGGAATTCTATTCATGTTAGTTCGAATGAGCATATATATTGTTGGGTTCATTTTGATAAGATGTCAAAAAACAAGAGATAATCCATAGTCAAATAGCTTAATATTGTATATCTGTTTATTATGACATCAATTTACTCATCTTTCACATAGAAAAAAAATATAATGTTGATTGGGTGTAAGAGTATTTTTATATCTATTTGATAGATCAGTAACCTTAAACTACATGTATAGTTTGTACTGCATATAACTACGGATCTGTTTGATGAGTGTGTTTTATGATAAAAGACTATTGATTATTCATAATTCATATGAAATGCACACTGATTTTGCTGTGTATAACATTCACTACTATTTATGGCAGTGGACTTGTTGATTAATCAATAAACCTGCTTGTAAATGCCTTTTCACTCATGATTCTTTTAACGTAGGCGAATAAAATATATATTATCAGTCAAAAATCTGAGTGTGATTAGTTATTTGCATGACAGTCCGATACACCATTGAAACCTCGTTATGCACAGTTGATTGATCAGTGAGTAGTGACCAATGTCATGTTTGGCATTAAAAAGGAAGAATGTGTTCATAAAATCTCAGCGAAAGAATTTGAAGTAAATCCAACGTTTCGCCTGGCAATCTAGTCCAAGCTTTTTCAAGGAAATATAATCAAGCATCAAAATTATCGATGTTTGATTGTATTTCCTTAAAAAAGCTTGGGCCAGATTGCCAGGCGAAACGTTGGATTTTCTTCAAATTCTTTCGCTGAGATTTTTCAAATACATTCTTCCTCTTTAATGTATCAAATCAACTCGGCGCCCAAATACTTTGAAACTATTCGATCAAATTTAGACTAAAGTTCTCATTCAATGTCATGTTTGTCTAATCATTTAGTGTTGATCTAATATTATTGATTAAGGTCAAATTCAGCCACTAGTCAAAGTGACTCAACATCACGTGCACTATATTGAAATGCTAGACTATTAGAGGTAGTCAACAGGAAATCGTGGATTTAGGTTACGTGTTACGTAACACTCGTTAGCCAGGCGTACATGCAATCTTGAAAGAACTGACTTTCCACGATATTGGTTACTATTCAGTGATTAATAGTCTGTACACATCTCACTTCTTCAGGTCATCAATCACAGCTTGAAAAGCTTTTTAACGACGTCTAAAAATGTGGTGCTGAGCAACACTAGTTTGGATCCTATAAAGCACTGATTTCCCGAAGACTGCGAGTACATCTTGCCAACCTCGACTTGTCAGTAAATCAGAAAACACTGCATAATTATAAAATGATGAATGATACAAAGTAGTGAAATAACTGGAATAACAGTTTTAGTTTGAATAATTAACCCTCACACATTGAATTGTTCTTTGTAGTTTACGAAAAAGGTCAAGTTTACATATTAGGAGTCGGCGATAGTATTCTGAATCGGAGTTGCCATCCCATCGGGTTTTCATCACTACATGACATTTGTTATGATGTCATTAAAAGAAATACTTTAGTTTTGAGGTGAGTATACAAATTAGGATTGTGGTTTTCATCACCGAACTAACATCAGTTTTAATTCAATGCTTTGGCACCTTCACGTTTATAAACTTGAGAAGCTTACGGTTGAGATTTAAAGGAAGAATTAGGAAGAGAATATTTTCTAAACTGAACACTCATTAAATCATTTAGGTTAAGCACCGTATTAAATTCACATTTTGGTTGTATAATAAATATCTTTGATTCCGAGCATTTTAAGAATCAATGACAGTCAATTTTCATATAGTTAATAATAACATGCAAGTTATCTAGAACTGCCGTTTAAATTTTGTGCAAGATACAAGAGGGATTGTCGTAATTCTGATTGGCTAACTTAAGACCACCAGTATATTCTACGTTTACCGATATTGCGTTTCAATATTATTCTTTATTCCATGGATTTATTTGTTCCTCTGAAACTAGATTCTTTGTGGTTAGTCCTTTCTGTCATCAATACAGCTATTATTTCGACTTGTTTACTTATTGTTTTGTCGATTTGATCTCATTGTCCCGTTGTGATGTAACAACTTGGACAACTGGGGATATTTGTAAGGTTTCACGTTGATCGTAACTACCCGACAGTTACCTCTCACAATGTGTGTGTACATAGCTGTTTAAATTAATGAATATATCTGTTTTCGTATAGAGATGTTTATTATTTCAAAAATATCTTACTGTTGATTTGTTTATTTTTCATATCTTATTAGTGTTATGATGTGATTGAAAAGGCAGGAGTGCTATTGATTCATTCAAGGAGTGATCGTAATAATGTCGAACAAATATGTGCTGTATGTATTCTAAATTTATTTGATCATTTAAAATGTTCTGTTTAACGTGTTTTTCGTTGTAATCGTGAACATATTTAAGTTAGACGATCATTGAAAATCTGGAAGCACTGGACAATTATCATGTGCCCATTAGTGATTAGCTTCGAGAGGAAATTTCCGGAATTGTGGTAAAAAGTCATGACCAGTGAAGCTAAGTCTTGTTGAGTAAGGCAGTTACTCACCGAAGACAATGGGTGGTGGTCACGCAGTGTTGTGGGTTGATTGAGGTTAAACATTAACACCGTTGGATGCAAGCTAAATGGTCTAGAGATTCAACGTTCACGATAAATTTTCTCGGTTGGCAAATCAAGTCACTGACAAGAAAGTTTCACTTTTGCTACTTGAATCTTCTTGATGTTATGAGTCTCTGTAGTTCCAAAAGCTTTATAATGTGCTACAAAATTGACCACTCGGTAAAATGAAGTGTTTATTAGCGTGTGATAACACCAACCACCTTTTAAGCAGAGGTAAATGTCCGCTGGCAATGGAATCAATTTGGGACTCGTCAGATGCGTGTATCTGCGTCCCAGAGTTGAAGTTCGCTCCGAGGCTCAAACCCAGTACCGTTCGCTTCAAACGTCATCGCGTTGTTAGTATGAAACATGCGTTCTGGATTCCACTGCTAACTAACATTCATCTCTGCTTAGAATGCTTGTGACTTACTGACAGTATCGAGGCTCAGGATGCACATATGCCAATAAGAAACGGACCAACTACAGTCGTAAGTGTCAATAAGAAGATTCAAACAATCAATACAAAATGAAAAACCACCTTTGTTAGTGGTTTATTCGGGTTTTAATCCTAAAAGTGCTAACTCAGTATCGTTGCGCCTGTTTCAGTCTGTTTAAACTTCCCCACTGCAATGGCTACACTTCTGAAACTACTTTCAGTACAGATGGTTTTTGATTGCGTCAGGTTAAACATAGGGGAAAACACTGAGTTTTTAAAATTCTATTCAGTACTCAGTGAATTGAAATCTAATCAAACATTGGTATTTCGGACAAATCTATTAAGCAAGAATGGATACTCTTTGTTCAATGATAATAAGCTGTTCCTATCGACTTTTTGATTATGGAAACAAATTGTTTCCGGGTATTGATGAGAAACATCCTACTCCATCTACATTTTGTCATTCACTAAGATAATTTCCTCATTGATTCATTATTCTTCAAAAAACTTTTGCTACATATCAAGACTTCAAGGAACACATGATGCCTTCGTCACTGGATCATTATGTTGGATTGGCTTTAGCCCTACTTTAAGGTAGCTGATGTAATTTACTGAATATCGTTCCTAGGATATTTTGTAATTATTTTCAATTCTGTAGATGAGAGCGCTTAAAGCGAATCGTTAATATACCTGAATGGTTTCTGTAGAAATTAGTTTTTCTAGTTGATGTTTGTGTCCGACTAGCTTCAATTGTTGTGCAGTGCTATTGAAAACAAAGGAACATTAGACAGATGTTTTGTCGTAGTCAGGGACTGTTGAACATTCCCCACCACCGATCACTAAGAGAACTAAACTTAGACCTTCGCGTTTTCTCAGCGAACATTTAATCATTGGACAAATAGGTCCTTTAACTAAGGTCAATCTATGATGAATATCACCTACAAATTATTAATACTTGAAGGTCTATTTTACTCCATCTAATAACTTTTCATTGTTATGGCTTCGAAACGTTTTAGGGATAATTAAAAGTTCTATTACAAATTCGTTTTTTAAATTTTTGTTTGGATCATTTTGATTAAAATTCTCTATATTTGTTCTTATGATTACTTATACGTTATACAGCGTACAATCAACTGTGCTTCAGTGAAAGATGGTGAAAATGAACAATTGTCTGAAACAATAGATCAGTCTGTTAATGAAGATCCAGACAAATTAAGTTCATTCGCTTTATATGATTTTGATAAAATTGCTTGTTCATGGGGCGCTACTTATTGGTGCTCATCAAAAGAGACGGCTAGAAAATGTAATGCAACAAATTATTGTATAGCAACTTATTGGCCCGAAATTAACACTAATGGCATTGATAATGATAATAAAGATAATAGTATTATTGAAAGTCATGCTACTACAACATCATTACCAAAGCCAATTGAGAAAACTAAATCTGATCCATGTTCATGGGGGGCACCTTATTGGTGTCAATCAAAAGAAATTGCTAAAAAATGCGGTAATGCAGCCTTAGTGCATTGTGAAACTAAGGTATGGATTACTTTATCAGATTTAACGAAATCATCACATAAGATAACTTCTAAACTTGATGATAGATGTACACGTGGTTCATCGTTTTGGTGTGCATCATTTGAAAATGCTAAATTATGCGGTGAACATGCAGAATGGCATTGTATAAATGTAGTTTGGTCAAATATACATAAATTCAAATCTAATTCTATCAATCCGTAATTCAATAATGATCAATCTTAATTTTTACTGCCTAGAGGACATTTTTGTGTTTCCCCTTCTCATTTGAACTCATTCATTTATACTTCATCTGGTCTCTGTATTTGTGTTTGTGCCTATTCATCTATTGTTTGTTAGTGTGTTTTCTACAAATTTAACTTTTTGAAAAAACAATCCGAATTCATTGAGTATTTTTTATTTCTCTCTGATGAAATAAAATATAAACAACATTTTGATTTTAAACTGCTCAAAAGTCATTTACATTAATGTTTCATTTTTATTAGATGTACTGTTTGATTAAAAGGTTACTATTCAATTTATACAATTTTGCGTTATTTTTTCTTAAATTTCCTAATTTGTGATATTGATAAACGGAAGAAGTGTCTAACATGACTAACTTCACTGCAGTAATGTGTCTAGCAAGAAATACGAAAGTTCAGTTGTAAATAAAATCTAAAAAGAATAATACCGGTGAATTTGAGATGCCATTAGGAATATGAGGACGGTCGCTTACACCATGTAAAAATACGTCTTTGGGGACCGGTCTAATGACAAAAAACCTAACTACAGAGCCCAAAATATAAATGCTTGAGGTTGATAATACGCGGCATTCTCACCAGTAGTTTTTGATGGGTTAACTCGTTTTAGGACCTTACCTTTAGTGACAAAAATCCTTGGGGCAGGGTGAGGCGTGTTCTTTTTAGAATCAACCTTTTCTAACTGCTTCCTTCCTAAATGGGAAGTCACTATCACCGTAAATACTCGTTCGAAGGAAACACCTTGCTATCATCATACCTCATTGCAGTTGGCAGGATGACTTCGGACCTTAAGTTACCACTGTCCAACTGACATGGCAAAATATAAACTAATATTTCACCTAATATAGCCCATTTCGTTAATCGTAACAGGTGGGTCCGACTATCACCTCAAGATAGAAGCTACGTTCCGGGGTAAGAGTCATTCAGTAGTCTGCATTTTAAGCAGTTAATAAATAGTGTTAAGTCGTGATGGCTTAATCCTTGAGTAATGCCGAGTGTACAATTACAGGGTTTTAATTTTCAGTGTTATGTACAACTATCTGATGTAGTTTATGAACCATGTAAAATATATATACATAAGACTCGATTTAAATGTCAAGGTAAACTCATATCTCTTTAGTCAACATGTGGAACGTAACGACATCAGGGAGCTCCGCAATAAATGTTGATGACATTCTTGAGATTCCATAGTTCAAACAAAGTTTAATTTGTCGGTTGCTTTATTTTCTGGAATGGCGGTAGCTAATCATTGTCTACGGATGGAATTAATAGACATGCAAGTTGACAGCAGTCGGAATGAGCACTTCAAACATCTAACATTCAGTGCATCCTACTTCTCGCTGACAAGAAATTTCATGACCTGAAAAACTTTATACTTAAAATGTTTGGATTTTTGGTCACCTTAATTACATGGGAAAGGATTTTCGTGTATTAGAATCTGTAGGAAAATTTCATGATTTCATTTAGAGTTCTTTCTAAATTTGGAGATTTTTGGCATCATGTAATGACTTGAGGTAGAAAATTGTTGTGCAATAGTATTGTTCTGTAGAAAACAACTTAATGAAATTACTGTTTGTGGTATATACATAATGACAATCCATACTGATTTACAGATATGAACAGGTTGGTGAAAATAGACTCGACATTTCAAAATATAGCGTACAGTATTTAGAAAGATATGATTCATGAACTGTCACAAAGATTTTAATAAGTCGAAGCATATGATTCAAAGAAAATATATCATCGGTGATTGGATTTTAGAGTGTTGAACTGTGCACCCTATTAGACATCCCTCTTATTAGCACATTCTGCGGTAAACAATGTACGAAGTATATGAGTACACTAAAAAAGTGGCATAACTACAAATTGATATGTTTCGTAATACAGTAGTTAGGATCCGGTATTTTCATACTATGACTGCCATGATTTTATGTTTGCGAATTAATATTGTAAGGAAGGATGATTACAGTTCCGCTTCGGTATAAGAGCAGAGCGCTGAACCACAACAAAAATGACCATGATAGGTCTGTCGTTAAATGTGCTTGGTCGTTTCATAACTTAACTTAATCAAGTGCTCTGTAAACATCGTAGAAATATCAGTCCTTTATTAAGTAAGTTGATGTAAATTTTTTTAGATGTATTGGTATTCATCATTGAAGAGTTATAGACTAGGAATCAACATCTGTTTCCTAAGATCAAAATTCTTCATCATTCTAACATTTTTGAGTATAAACTTTTTGTTTCTGACTTAAACATCGTGGTAACTGTATTTTAAATACTTGGTGGATTTTTTTCGTTAATTAATATAGTAACTGGTTATTTACTCTTGAAATATCTGTGCATCATATTTCCTCCATTGTCTGTTTTTCTTACAATATAAAGGTAGATTTATTTAAGCGAAGTTATTCATGAATTGGTCAGTTTAGAATGTATATACTATGTGGAAACAATTGATATCCTTTAACATTGGTTGAAGCAATCCGTTTTTGCAAGGGATATTACAGAGAAATCACTTTCGATTTTATAGAGTTATAAGGGATTTGTAGAAATTGTAGTATATACACAATTGTAATTGCGAACTGATTTTACCTAGACTTGAAAGCACTGGACGGTCATTTCCAGTGAAAGCATGTGACCAGTGAAATTCAATCCATGTGAGACAGCTATCCACCACAGGCGAAATTACGAATTGATTGAAGTTAAAATTTAACGCCATTGAGTACTGGCTTAGTTGTGTAAAGGTTAAGCGTTCACAGAATCTTCATGAACATATTATAAATCTAATCAAATTGAAAAGAATTACTTTATTAAATAAAGTATCTTATTAAGCATTTTTCAAGTTCTTATCAAGTTGAACGGGAAGTCTTGTTGGTTCTGTTCACATATTTACTGAAATTTTAAAACGAATATATTTGGAAATTTGTCATTAAATATTTCTATTAATTGTAATATTAATTTCACTAGTTGAGATCATGAGTCAATCGAAGCTAGACCACCATGGAAAACCTGGAAGCACTGGACGGCCGTTGGTCTGGTGGTTAAGCACTCGCGCGCGAGACTGATAGGTCCTGGGTTCAAATCCTGCTGGCAGGGTCGTGGATGAGCACTTCTGAGGAGTCCCACAATAAGACGAAACGGCCGTCCAGTGCTTCGAGGTTTTCCATGGTAGTCTAGCATCAACTGACTCATGGTCTTAACTATTGAAATTACTGCAATCTCCACAAAACCCCTTCTAATTGTAATATTAATATTTTTCAATTGACTAATTATATACATTAACCGATATGACGTATCTTTCATTATATGTTATTTGTTAATAAATTCATAAATGGATCATGTTAAATATTATGTAGGTTAGATACTTTGTTTCTATATAATAAACAAAAGTGTTATGATGTATTTCCATAATGTATTGAATTTATTCACTACTCTACAAATATATCAGTCAGTAAATGTATAAATAATCATTTAAATTGGATTAGGTCATGTAAAGTGATTATGTTAAATGTAAAAATGTTCAAGTTTTTGTGAAAAATTATAGACTAGACTAGTCAAGTTTAGTATTGAATTAGTTATTATATTTTCGGACTAGTTTAGTGTAAACTTTTATGTTAAACATTAAAGAGTACTATAAGTAAACATAGATAATGGCTAGCAGTGGAATCCAGGATGTGTGTTTAGTCCTATTTGGAACTCGTCAGCTGGATAACACGATGGCGTTTGAAGCAAACGGTACTGAGTTCGAGTCCTGAAGTGAACATCAGTTCTAGGATGCAGGTATAACCGGCTGACGAGTCCCAGGTAGGACGAAACGTGCGTCCTGGATTCCGCTGTTAACCACTATTCATCTTTGCTTAGAGTGTTTGTGAATTAAGGCAATATCGAGGCAATCCACCAGGATGCACATATGCCAATAAGAGACTGATCAATTGCAGTCCTAAACATCAATAAGGAGATTCAAGTAAACAATAAAAAGTGAATTTATTATTACTTCTTCACCTTTTTCTATGGTATGTCGTGTGAATCACAACATTTAATGAACTAAGTAGTCTCTTATCAAATATTTAGGATGTTAGGTAGTTTGGTGGTAATTCACAAAATACCCTAAATCTGGGTTTTGTAGGAGTTAGGGCTCGTCAGTAAGATCGACTTATAATCACTCAAACCCTCGGTCAGCTGCTGATCTAAAATTCCGAAGTATTTATACTGATTGAGCACTGAATAGTAATCACCTGACATGAAAGCATAGTACACAAAAAGTTGAATCAGTTAGACTAGTGACCATATTGCAACTTAGTTAATAAAATTTAATCAGTACTAATGGACTGAAGTGGCTAAAACTCAGTGACTAGTCAATTTAAAGATATGATGTGGTTATTAAGAATATTATTTGATAAATAGGTTTGAGGAGGTTAATTCAACTCGAAGACGGGTATTTTTCTGAACCGAAATCTAGTGAGAAGCATTTTAAGAGTAAAGAGCATAGAACACTTGTTTTGTTCTAGTTTGAATCTTTCCAACGTTGGACAATCATAATTCCACTGGTGATCTATGCTCTAGCATTGAGATTGTTCTTTAAACAACTGTCTCTTCATTGTTGATTTAGACAATTTAGTAACACTATGAACGTACAAAGTTTTTGGATCAGAGCTGAATGTATAATTATAAACCTTATCTATTTATTTCCATATAATTTTTTACTGGGAATTATTTTATTTTGTTTACTCGAATTTGCATGAGACTATTTAATAATTAATCTAAACACTTATATCTTCGTTTGTCAATTTAGGAAATAAAAGATCAGTAGATTCATACGATTTCATCTTATATCACACAGATTCTTCTAAATTAGGAAAAACATCATAGAATATACAGAGTTGTCATTACTTGAAATTAACAGTAATATTTCAGTGTTGAATGAGATGAACAAAAAGTATAAACAACTCATATATTTACACGCAATAAAACAAAATACTCTATATGTTGAGACATTTGAAGTAACTGGGGAGACGAAGAAAGTTCTGGGACATTTGCATTCCTATAATCAAAAGAAAAACTAGATATAAATCAGTAGATCACAATGCCATCTGTACAACTTTGGAAACACCAATCTCTATTGAACACCTTCTCTAACTTTACATTTCATTGACGTCAAAGTAAATAATCCAGAAGGGTGAAGAGGTGAGAGTGAATTTAATTATAAAAAATTACCTTAGGATTTGATTGTTTGTTGAGAGAGAATTCAAATAATTATTTAGGGTGTCCGTTCGTAACTTATTTAGCACAGAACATTGTATAGTTGGTTCAACTAATTTCATGATAACCAGTAAAATACTTGAGTATATTTGAAAGGGTTTTTTTGAAGAACGGTTTGATTTGTAAGCTTTATTTGTCACAGATTAAACCCACTTGGAATACTACAGGAAACAAGGAATTACTGAATAAATGTTCCGTCCTGGAATCGAACTCATCAGCAGTGCACACTCACAATATAATTAGCACAAATGAATTTGTACAACGTAAGCAAATGACATAGTCGACTAGATTATTTTATTTGTGTTACTATTTGTGTTACTTTAACTTGACGTGTACACTCAAAAAAAATAAAATCAATTTTTAACATAATGTAAGTGTACTAATCTTATTTTGACCTTATCTATCAGCATTTATTTTAATGATTTTTTGTCACAACAAATTTCGTCATGATATTAAACAGGATATGAATGACATAATTGACAAAATGAACTAAAATCATTCTATTCCAAGGTAATTTATCGGTTAGTTGAAAAATAAGCGATTAAGCATATTCTAATTGATGAAATTAATACAACCGTTCAAAAGAAGACGATGATATCACTTTACATTTATATGTGAAAAATGTGGACTTATAGAACAAAGTAAGAACATATTTTATTACTGCTAATGTAATGGATGCTACTTATGTTGACAGATTTAAGTAGTATATAGAATTGATAGAAATTAGAAGGCTTTTAAGCAGAAGATTGAATTGAATGGAAGAGAAAGGTAAACAGAGAGCGATTGGGATACTAAGAGGATTGGAGGAATCATGATTCAAGATGTGTAAATAATATATTTGATGTATGGTTTTTATATATATATTTTTTAAAGGCACTCTGTAATTTTGCATTTAACAATAAATTAATTTTTCCCCATTCGACTTCTTCCTCCACTGATCTAATAATAGTGATTAATGACTGTGCAATCAAATAACGAACTTACAACTAAACGAACTAAATAAGTGAATATGAATGGATTGGAAAGGAAAACTGTGATTGTGTGTTACTCATATGTTTTACAGATAGAACATATCACAGGTTTAAATCATGAGTCAATTGAAGCTAGACCACCATGGAAAACCTGGAAGCACTAAAAGGCCGTTTCGTCCTAGTATGGGACTCCTCAGCAGTGCGCAAGTTAGATATTAACACCTTTGGATGCCGGCTCAGCGATCTAGTATATAAGTGCTCGCCCGCGAAACCATTTGGTCCTGGATTTGAATCCCGCGGGGTGCGGGATCGTGGATACGCACTGCTGAGGAGTCCCTTTCTAGGACGAAACAGCCGTCCAGTGCTTCCAGGTTTTCTACGGTGGTCTGGCCTCAATCGACTCATGATTTCAACCAGTGAAATTTCTGAAAATCTCCACAAAACCCATTCAGATAGAAAATAGTCAATTTTAATATTTTCAAATTTACTTAAATGCTAAAATCTTTCGTTTAACTAATTATAAGTGTTTAATCTATCTCAACTTCTAATTTAAAGTGTTAGCTTACTTTCTTTTTGAGGTCAATGTCATAATCCCGACTCATGGTTGTATACATTATGTAACACGGTGTTAATCACTGGTATACATGTGGTTGAATTTATCTTGACTTCATGTTAACTTTACTAAAGTACATTCGTAGCAAGTCTTAAATTAATTCTGATTGAATCAAAACTGAATTCGACACAGTGAAATTACAATGATTTTAATTACAAAACTGATTCTGTGAATATTATATTGTCAAAATATGTACAAGAGTATGTTTCGTTGTACTGAATACGTCCTATATATATTTCGGAATGTTCGTTTCTTCTTATTTCTGATTCGTCAGCTGGTGTTGGGGATGTTAGATCTCCAGAACTCACTTGGTGAATGCCTTGGTTTTATAATTTTATTTTGGAAATTTAAATTTCCTTGTTTTCGCGCAAAAAGCGCACTTTTCACCTTCATGTCGTATTTCTCACTTGGGAGAATCTTTAACGCTATTGGCCCGTTGTGTATTTTTAGTATGTTATTTTTGCAACGCTTCCCAAGGACAGTTTTATGCTGTATATATATATGTTTGATTTGTGTCTGTTTTTATTCACTCGTGCTTCTGGCTTACGGAATATACTTTCCGGTTTCAAGCTTGGACTTTTTCCTCTAGTTAGCGGGGCCGGGACTTATCAAATAGCTAGCTTATTGGTCTACGGTCACAAGTCTTTGTTCCGTTCGCTTACTAAGTGAACTCGTAATAGCTTCAAA
Source organism: Schistosoma margrebowiei (assembly GCA_944470205.2). Taxonomy (NCBI): domain Eukaryota; kingdom Metazoa; phylum Platyhelminthes; class Trematoda; order Strigeidida; family Schistosomatidae; genus Schistosoma; species Schistosoma margrebowiei. The sequence goes on along the minus strand of OX104026.1, from coordinate 39,170,457 downwards.
CCTAGCAGCTGAATGTGCCTGTATCTCAGTATTGATGTTCACGCTGAGACTCGAACCCACTACCTTTCATTTCAAACACTTTTATTCAACGCAAGTATTAAATCTTGCTGCTAGCCATATACCAAATATGCTAAAAGTTTTTGACTGAAGGTTAAATCGAGACAACTGGCCCATAATTTATACATATCGACAGAGACTAATCATGTTATAACTTGTGGCCTGTGCGCCCTGTTAATGTATAACGTAATGATACCTCCAATTATCGGTCGGACCAATGACGCATAAAACACGCGCGAGTAGCCTACAGTCTTTATTGGTCCTGCTTCCTGCCTAGCCCAGCCACTTAAGTCCAGAACACCAATCTCAGCCTCTGCAATATGAATCATTTATTTCAAACATACTGGGTTTATATACCAACCAGACAGACCACACCGTACCATAAAAAATATGAAAACAACATTTGTACAAGAATTATCCAAATGTGGCTGTGAATGAGGGAGGAAGTAATTAATAGACAGGCCATAACTCAAGAATGGCAAATCGTATAATAATAGTTCATAGGTCAAAATAAAGCTCATGATAAGAGGGACATGAATACGTATAGTTTAGTTATTGAGCAATTATACGATAAAAATATACGCATATTATTGCTCCACAAATGGCTCCCAAAAGTTACCATTCATTATGCTTATCGGGACATAATAAATTAGTACCAGGACTCAAAATAAACAACGGGAATTTACAAACTTTTACAAGCAATCTTAGGTGCGTTCCCCTCTAATGTAGTGTATTCCGTGTAAAAATGAAATAAACACAACTAACTTTCCTAATTTGAGTGCATTTTGAATAACCTTTGGCAAAATTAGTGTTCTTTTTAGACACAGCTAAAAAAATTAGACATACAGGTACATGATCCCGAAAATCTGCAACCCTAAATTGTCTCAATTCTTAACAGTTCAGTAACTCGACATTCGACTAATGGAAATCATACTGTTTATAGATTTTATTAGATCTTTCAAATCACTTAATAATAAAAGTGAACATTGTCATTGAGAATTCCTCCTTATATTATACATTTGCTCATTAGCTTTGAAAACTAACTGGGTCACTTTTATCGATGGAGGTAAACGTTTAATACTTATCATTTATTAATTAATTAGAGTTTAGTAGCATATATCATTCTGTTAAGTTGTACGTGCTGACCAGATTCTACCGATTAACTTACAACGTGATCGCTAGTCAAGGTAACTTAATATCACTATATAATTTTGTTACATTGTGATTAGAGGCGATTTTCAGGAAACCCTAAACTAAAGCTTACTTTTGGTTAACAGTTACCAGAAATCGATAGTTTTGATTTTGATAGTGAACCCAATGCATCTCCATATGTCATATTTTATGCACAATGGAAGTGGGAAAGATTGATTGAAAGAAACCTAATCTTTAAATCCATAAACTATTTGTGCGGCTTTTTTTCTCTTTCTCTCTACCCTGACAATTTTTTAAATTTCAAACCTACACTTTAAATTTTGGCTTTTATTGATATGTAATTATTTTTAGTAACTAAGAGATCTGTGGGTCAGTGATAACGATGGAAAAGGCCTACATAATTACCATTGATAAGTAAAAGTACCAATCTATAGTAAGGCAACATGTATATTAGTAAACATGATGTCTCTATTCAATGACACATTTCATTTCTTTTGTTATTATTCTTATGGTCTTTGTTATACATGTCACATTACTATTAATTTGTACTCTTATCTATTATGATTAATTATATAATCCTTTTTCATTGGTATCATTAACTCATAAATTGCATTCATTGTTTCGTTAATATTTATATTCATACATGAATATTATTGTATTTTAGAATTAGATTTATAATCCAAACTTAAACGTACATTTACTGTTTTCATCTTCATTCTTATGTAATCAATTCAAGTAATTAATCCATTCCTAGATTTGAACTTATATCTTTCAATATTTCAGTATTTTTAATATTCACTGTTATGTTCTAATAATCACTAAACTGAATTTACTGTTTAACACTTTATTTCACAATTATTCTATTCATTTAACCATCAGGATGTAATTAGTATTATAAGCAAAACTAGATAATGGCTGGCAGTAGAAGCCAAGACGCGCGTTCCATCCTATTTGGAACTCGTCAGCTGCGTGTGTCTGCATCTCAGAGTTACTTTTCACTCCACCATCACGTTATCCACTTAGCTATAGAGTCCTGATAGCAACTAGATTGTACAATGGAGAAGAAGCAACAGTAGAAAATGAATGTAATTAGTATTGAATTCAAGTTGAGTTATGCTGAACAGTAAATTAAAAAGTGTTATAGTCCGATGAGAATTATGAATGGTAAATTTTGAAAACTATTTATGGACCAATACAATACATATACTTTTTACTGTATGATTATTAAATAGCTTAACTATTGCATATTCATATTCCTCTTAATAATATGCTCACGAGTGACTGGCATCAAGAGTTATTTCCTGGAGTATTATTATTATACAGCTTAATATGTGCTTTATTTTGACCCATAAACTATTACTATACGATTTGCCATTCTTGAGTTATACCCAGTCTGTTCATTACAGTCTCCCAAATTCATAGACACTTTATACTAGATTTTGTACATATATTATTAATGGTTTGATATAGTCTGTTTAATTTGTATATTTACCTATTAATATTTGAAATACAGATTCATATCACAGAGACTAATATTTTGAACTTAACAGGCAGGGCTAGTCAAAAAGCACGATCGATAAAAAGATTCTAGACTACTCGTACAGATTTATGAGTCATTGATCTGGTCGATAAATTACAATTCTCTGATTGGTAATATCATCACTTAATATATTGATTGATACGGTACAAGGTCACAGGTTTTTTTTTTTATTTTAAAAAGTTGTAATTCTAGAATGATTGTGTATATAGAATTTATAAATTATCGTTATAATATGCTACAATACATTATGGTCATTGCATGTTTATCCATTATAATTTCGTTTTCAATATGCATCATGTCAATAATAAATGTGTGTTTGCTTGTTTTACTATTTTTTTTTCTTTTTTAAATAGATTTAATTCAACGTCATTTACTTTAAACAAAGTTACAACGATTATATATATATTCATAATCATTGTATTGACCATTTATGGTTTGCATTTTATTATTTTACTTGCTTACTTACGTCTGTTACCCCTAATAGAGCATAGGCCGGTGGCCAGCATTCTCCAACTCACTCTGTCATAAGCCTTCCTTTCTAATTCTAACCAATTGTTGTTCATTCTTCATATGTCTGTTCCATTTCTCGACGTAATAGGTTCTTTGGTCTACCTCTTCTCCTTTGACATTGAGGATTCCATGTCAGGGATTGACTTGTGAATTTAAATAAAGCAAGAACAAATATTGGTGCAGAATAGTATGAATTCATATTATTTCGAGGTTTCTCATCAGTTGCTTACAAACCAAAAATGTGATAGAATTTTTACATTGAGATAGAATGAAAATAATTGACATAGATGAGTGTAAATAACTGGGTTATAATAATAATAATAATAATAATAATAATAATAATAATAATAATAATAATAATAATAATAAAATAATAATAGCAATCATCTATGTCAATTGTTTCCACTCTATCTCAATGTAAAAATTCTATCACAGTTTTGGTTTGTAAGCAGCTGATGAGAAACCTCGAAATAATATGAATTCATACTATTCTGCACCAATATTTGTTCTTGCTTTATTTAAATTCATAAAGGGAACCAATTACATGAAATTGACTTGTAACACTGTTGAGTGCTTTCCTCAATGTGTGTCCTATCCACTTCCAAAGCTTTTTCCTGATTTCTTACTCCACTGGAATCTGATTTGTTCTCTCTCATAGTAGGTTGTGGCTGATAATGTCTGGCCAACGGATCTGAAGTATTTTGCGTAGACAACTGTTAATAAACACCTGTATCTTCTGAATGATGGCTTTCGTAGTTGTCCAAGTTTCCACTCCATACGGTAGAACTGTTTTAACATTTATATTGAAAATTGTGACTTTGGTGTTGGTTGAAAGTTGTTTTGAGTTCCAGATATTCTTCAGTTGTAGGTATGTTGCTCTTGCTTTTTCGATCCGCGCCTTCACATCCGCATCAGATCCACCCTGTTCATCAATGATGCTGCCCATATACGTAAAGGTTTTTGCATCTATCAAATTTTCTCCGTCAATTGTGACTGGATTGGTGCATGCTGTGTTGTATCGGAGAATCTTGTTTTTCCCTTTGTGTATATTGAGACCTACTGCTGCTGAGGCTGCTACTACAGTGGTTGTCTTCTCTTGCATTTGTTGTTGCGATTGCGATGGGAGGGACAGATCATCTGTGAAGTCTAGATCGTCCAGCTGTGTCCTAGTTGTCCACTGTATCACATGCTTCCCCCAGATGTTGACGTCTTCATGATCCAGTCGATCTCCAGGAGACAGAGTGAGAGTGAGAAACCTTGCCTGACACCAGTCTTTACTTCGAACGAGTCTATCAGCTGTCCTCCGTGCTCGATTTTGCAGTTTAATCCATCATATTGACAATCTTATCAGGCACTGCGTGGTGTTGAAGAAGCCTCCATAGTGTTGTTCTATCCATGCTATCAAATGCTTTTTCATAGTCAATGAAGTCGATGTAGAGTGATGAATTCCATCCGATCGATTGTTCCACAATGATCCGTACCGTTGCGATTTGTTCTGTACACGATCGACCCTTACGGAATCACATTTTATTATTTAGACAATATTAAATTAATGAAACAATGAAATGATGTTACTGATTAAGTATTTGACAGTTTGTGGTGTTTGAATAAACTCATGATTCCTTTGTATTTGTTGAATGCTTGATTTCGAATTTCAAATACTATACGTTCGTTCGTGCTTATCTAGTACTTCTTGATTCAATTGCGTTATTTCTAGGATTCTTAGTTTGTACTATAATTCAAATACTTCTCATTATCACACAGTTGTTGACTTTCATTGAGTTACTAGCTTACAACTCCATTGGTCATTGCTTCTTATTAGAACTCCAGGAAATACCTCGTGATGCCAGTCACTCGTGAGCATATTATTATTATTATTATTATTATTATTATTATTATTATTATTATCAGAAAGGGGTTTTTGTGAATATTATAGTAATTTCGATAGTCAAATTCATGAGTCAATTAAAACTAGACCACTGTGGATCGTGGATGAGTACTGTTGAGTAGTCCCATACTAGGATGAAACGATCATCCAATGTTTCCAAGTTTTCCATAGTGTTCTAGCTTTAATTAACTCATGAATTCAATTGTTAAATTGTCGACCTATTGTTTAATGTTTAACAAGGCCGAATACATATTTTATCAAAATTTATTTATGCTATTATATACAATTAATTGATTCACATTATTATTGTTATTATTACCATTACCATTACCATTACTATTATTATTATTATTATTATATTGATAATGTAACGGTATTGACATTTTGTAACTATGCTAAATAATTGTAAATGTTTATTGTAATAAAATGAAATTTGATTTTTTGACCTTTATTTATATATTTTAGAGATAAATGTCTAATTGAATTATAATTAAATATGATTATTATTATTATTATTATTTTACAAATAATTTTCAAAATGAACTAATTTATGAACTTATCAATGAATAAACATTTCAATATTGAAATACTTTAATATTTATTATATCGCAATGTGAATAATAAATGATAACTGTTGGGGATTCATTTATGGATTAGTAGTATACATATATTTTTATTGTATAATTGTTATGTAGCTTATCTATTGCATATTCATGTTCAGCTTATTATGAGCTTTATTTTGACTCATAAACTATTATTATACGATTTGCCAATCTTGAGTTATACCCAGTCTGTTCATTACAGTCTCCCAAATTCATAGACACGATTTGCTAAATCTTATACAAATATTATTTTCTATTTTTAATGGTTTGATATAGTCTGTTTACACTGATTGAAATCATGAGTCCGTTGAAGCTAGACCACCATTGAAAACCTGGAAGCACTGGACGGCCGTTTCGTCCTAGTATGGGACTCCTCAGTAGTGCGCATCTACGACCCCGCACCACTCATGATTTCAATCTGTGAAAATTTCTAAAAATCTCCACAAAACACATTCTGATAATAGTCTGTTTAATTTGTATATTTACCTATTAATATTTGAAATACAGATTCATATCACAGAGGCTAAGATTAATATTTTGAACTTAACAGGCAGGGCTAGTCAGAAAGCACGATCGATAAAAAGATTCTAGACTACTCGTACAGATTTATGAGTCATTGATCCGGTCGATAAATTACAATTCTTTGATTGGTAATATCATTACTTTATATAATAATAGGACATAATACCAGAAATTATAATAAAACTAGATAATTATTATCAACTAAGTGATATCTGAAATTTATTTCATCCTAATAGTTAGAGCCTTTATCACTAGTGATTGATGATTAAAATTCTCATTGAAACTTGAACATAGAACATTCAAATCTTGAAGAGAGTACAATATTATTTGAATATATAATTAATACTTAATGATTCATATTTCTAACCTCAGTCAATTTCTTTGATGCTATGTGATTATGATCCAAAGGTATCATATGATAACTGTTTCATGTATAATATAGCTGAAATCAGTTACAACGTTTTATTAGAATGTTTTTTTTGAAGTTAATCATTTGTGAGCATGATTATTGAAAATAATCAAAGTCGATTAAAAATAGTACAATATAAATTAAGAGTATTGACAAAATTTCTTTTCTATTTTACCGAATTTTAGCTTAAGAGTTTAGAAATAAACTTTATACACAAATTATTGTACTTAGATGACTGGTTGTAGAATTCTTAATTTATTATTTATTGATCGCAGGTATTCTTTATTGTTCTTTATTTGTTCTCTGAGCTGGATGGTTTAGTCATGGAGCTTTCATCGTTCTTCTGAACGACATAATCAACACAAACTTCAGATAGAAGTGAAATGTTCGAATTTCTCCATATGTGTTTCACAGCATGTTTTGTGCACCTCGAAAAAATCACTACAATCAATCGTATGCAAACCAAAGGATGAAATAACAAAGAAAAACAAATTAAACATCATCTACAAAATAAATTGTGCCAACTGCGACAAACACTACATTGGACAAAGCGGACGCCACTTCACCTTCGCTTACACGAATATCAATTAGCAGTCAAACGCCTTGATATCTCCTCACTTATATCAATGCACGTGGACAACTGTGGACACTCATTCGATTGGAAAAATGTGGAAATCTTAGACAGAAGAAACTCCAAAAACACCAGAGAATTTTTAGAAGCCTGGCAATCAGGTCAATCAGCAATCAACAAGCATATTGAAATCAATCCAATTTACCAACAAATCAGGAAAATCATGCACACATATAGGAACAAAAATCAAACCAATGGGAGACACAAACAATACAAAGAAGTAAACAATGACAAATTTAAGGTCAATAAGAACCAATCAACATCGAGGCGCACAGAACAAGCTCCACGACCAAACCATCCATCTCGGAGAAGAAAACGCCACCAAAATCATCCACCTGAGCTCCAAATCTCCACTTAGATCGTTTGAAAGAGTACAAACTTGAAGAAATACAAACTTTGTATAACCACATCTATTTGAGACATTTCTTGTTGCTATCACAAAGACTGAAAGCAATATAATATTTCATAATCATTATTTTTATAAGTTGGTCAGAATATAATGGAAATATTGTACTGAAAAAGTGGATAAAATCTATTTTCAGGAATAATTGAAGTTTTTGTCTATCTAGAAGTTTTTCTGTTGTAAATTATACAATCCATGGCATTGTTATTATTATATCCGGACGAGAATAAGTGAATGATAACAGGAATTACTTATGAACTAATATTATACAAATATCCTTATTGTATGATTGTTAAGTAACTACATTATATGTATATTCCTTAATAAGCCTTCATTTGACTTATTGACTATTATCATACGATTTACTATTCTTGAGATAAACCCAATTTATTAGTAACAGTTCATCACAATCATAGCCACTTTTTGGCTTGATCTTGAACAGACGTTATTTTCTATTTTATGGCATGATGTGGTCTGATTTATTTGTATATAAACCCAGTATGTTTGAAATATATGATTTGTATCGCGGAGACTGAGATTAGCGTTCTAAACTAAACAAGTAGGGCTAGGCGGAAAAAGGACCAATTGGAACTCTAGGCTTCTCGCACTAGTATATGGGTCATTAGTTGGGTCGTATAAGTCAGCGTATCTAAGTTGGCAATCATATTTCGTGATACTTGTATAGTTAAGGACATAACAATTATGGTGTTACTGAATTCCAATGATTTCATTTCTGTTTACACTTGTAACTCCTCTACAGAGACAATTCACCAAGTATTAAACCTGAAAAGAAAACATAAAATTTCACATTATCTTGTTTTGTATTGAGAACGTGCAAGCTAACAAGGTCGCTTCAGAAGGAGAATAATTCAACTCCTAAGATTGAGATCATATAAAGAAGACCGCATACTTATATGGAAATTTAATAACTAATAAACTTAGTTTGTTCTCTACTAACACACTACTGTTTATTAATTAAGTAAGAGTTTATAAATACTTCGATATGTTCCAGTATCATTGGAGATATGTTATCGTTGAGATATCAATCGATTGTATGAAACATGTTAAAATTAATGTTTCGCATTCGTATTCAATTTTAAACATATGGAGACATAATGAAAAGAACCCAGTCTTATAGAAAATAAGATAAAAAATCATTTGGTCAGTTATGATATTGACTATTTATTACTCTGTGATAAGTTAGTGTTCATTTATGTCATAAAAAGAGGGTCAGTAAGACCTTCAATATCTCAGTGAAAATACTTTCAAGATGTTAGATATCACGAGTTAGAACCCCACATCTTGTATCACATTCCTGCCAGTTCCCATGAAACCATCAAATACTGAAACAGAGTACAACATGTCATTGGCTCACTTAGACTGTAGTGAATGCTACTCACAAGATTCATTATAAGTAGTGTGCAACGGAACGAAAGTTGGTACAGTCGACCATCAAAGAGGAGGGTTCCACGGGATTAAAAAGCAAACAGAAGGACTGTGGAGAATACTTTGAAGACTAGAAAAGAAGCGAGAGAAGTCAATCTAGAACCAACTTGAATTGCAGAGCTTACAAGATGCAAATGGATGACTAAAGGGTATTTATTTATTTATAATTTATTTATTTGAACACATAAATATTGGTACAAGAGAGCCCCAATATATATGCACCACACGAAACATCACGAAGGCACCAAAGGTGGCCCAGAGTGGCATGAGCCGCTCTGGCTTTCACTATACGTGCATTGTGGGTTAGACCATTAGGTCAAAGGCTCGGGGTGTGGCCCCCTAAGATAACCACCTGCTTCGGTTTGGGCACCCGGGCAGTATCACAGCCCACACACAAACGATGAACTCTATGTCTATGGCAACTACTTTTCTCGCTCCGACAAACAATCAATCGATTCAAATAAATATCATTACAATTATTGTCATTATTAATACTATTATTATTATTACCATTATTGTCATTATTATTATTATTATTATTATTATTATTACCATTATTGTCATTATTATTATTATTATTATTATTATTATTATTATTATTATTATTATTATTATTACCATTATTGTCATTATTATTATTGTCATTATTATTATTATTATTATTATTATTATTATTATTATTATTATTATTATTATTATTATTATTATTTACTACGTCATTTATTCACCATTTTTTATACTTATACAGCGGCTCGTCTTTGGTGGAAATTCGACTGTATCTAAACGTTCTCGAGTCACTGCCCGGTTGAAAATTGTATGTTACCACCGAATACGAGAACTGAAGCAGTTTTTCTGAAACCACGTGCACCATTCAAACTGGCTTTCTTCAACGTTCGCACACTAATGCAAGTAGGACAACACATAGGTCTGGCTATGTCTTTGGATAGTCTCAATATCGATATTTGCTGTCTATCCGACATCCGTATTAAAGACTCTGATGAAGTACTATAAATTCACCCTCCATCTGTCGATTCAAAGGGCTTGTTTAACGTGCGTTTATCAGGGGACCCTGTGGCATCTTCGTCTGGTCTTGCTGGTGTTGGTGTCGCACTAAGCGCTAGAGCTGAGGCAGCACTAATCGATTAGATCCCCATTAACAGTCGGTTATGTGCTGTTAGATTAGAAATTTCCATCAAAGTGAGAAGAAATCGGTGTGAGAAACGATGTCTTTCCGTCATCTCCGCCTATGCTCCGACAGATTGCAGCCCGGATGCAATCAATGATGAATTCTACTACCAATTATCTGTTCTTCTCCAGAAAGTGCGCTCGACAGATATTGTAGTACTAGCCGGAGACTTGAATGCTCAGGTCGGGCGTCTAGGCACAGAAGAGAGTCGTTTAAGTGGCCGATGGGGACTCGTTGGTTGCAGGTCAGATAACGGGGACCGTCTACTGCAACTGTGCACAGACCACAACCTGTTTCTGGCTAGCACTAACTTTCGGCACAGTCATCGCCGATGTGCCACCTGGCTTCCTCCTTCTGCATCCCAAGCCTGGACTCAGATTGATCACATCACGATCAGCTACCGCTAGCGTGGTTGTGTACAAGACCACCGCTCCTTCTGGAGTACCTATTTGGACTCTGACCATGCTTTGGTCTGCGCCAATCTTACCTTTTCAATGGACAACGAAATGATCGCCACCAACGGATTGATGTTAGCAAGCTGGTTGCAACTTCTGTTGCAAGTAAGTATCGAACCGAGCTAGCTACCATTCCACCGACAAGTATAGACCAGCATTGGTTGCCACTGCTTGATGCCAGGAGATTGGCGAGTGAAGCCGCTTTCGGCTTCGCGAAACGTCCCACCTATAAACACTGGGTTTCTTCTGGTTCCTTACGACTCATTGAAGCCCGTCGGTCTACTCCGGGTGACCGTGAGTTTGAACATAAACGAAGGATGTTACGTAAGGAAATTGGACCGAGAAGCCTGGTGGTCGAAGCGTGTCAATGAACTGGAAGCAGCTGCTGCATCTGGTAGTTACCGGATGCTCTTCCAACTTATCCGAGTCACTGGCAGCGAGAAGTCTCATGTGAGCGAAACAATATACGAGGATGATGGGATGCCAATCACTAACATCCATCGACGTCTTGGACGATGAGCAGAATTCTTCGAAGGGCAGCTCAACTGGCCTGCTGCTCCGGCAACATCGGTCAGACTGTCCTGCCCTCCATGGCCGGTGACGACTGATTCACCAAATGAGGCGGAAGTACGCAAGGAACTCCAACTCTTGAAGCGTTACAAATCACCTGGCCCAGATGACTTACCTCTGACACTTTTTAAAGATGGTGGTGACTTTTTGAATAAGGAATTGACGACGTTGTTTACAAAGGTTTGGGAATTAGAGAGTGTACCAACGTCATAGAATGAGTCGATAGTTGTCCCTATCTTTAAAAAGGGTTCACGTCGTTCCTGCAACAACTATCGGGGGATAAGTCTACTTCCGATTGCGTCCAAGCTATTGGCTTCCGTCATACTTCGTAGGTTGTTCAAAACCCGAGAAAGATTGACTCGCGAGGAGCAGGCTGGGTTTCGTTCTCGTCGAGGATGTATTGATCATATCTTCACCCTCCACCAAATGTTAGAACACCGTCATACTTATCAAAGGCCAACAATCGTAGTGTTTCTTGACATCAGGGCTGCCTTCGATTCGTTGGACAGGATTGTTCTCTGGGATTGTCTATTGAAGAAGGGTGTGCCTGAGAAGTTTATTAGCATCCTAAAAGCCCTATATAAAAACACCTGAGGCAGAGTGAGGCCATACAACCACCTCTCTCCATTGTTCCATTCGAGTAGTGGGGTTAGGCAGGGTTGCCCAATCTCACCATTCCTCTTCAACTTTGCCATCGATGACATTCTGGAAACAGCTCTGATGGATGTAAGTAATGGCGGTGTGTATCTGTTGCCTGGAGAAAAACTAGTCGACTTGAAGTATGCGGAAAATATTGTCTTACTGTGCGATCATGCCCAAGCCATGAAATCCTCAGTTAATCAGTTGGCAAACAGTTTCCGTAGTTATGGTATATGCTTTGCATCTCCGAAGTGCAAAGTACTTCTACAAGACTGGCGGGATCCTACTCCTGTACTCACTTTGGATGGTGAGCAGATAGAAGTAGTCGAGATGTTCGTATATCTGGGTAGCTGCATAAGTGCTGGTGGTGGAGTGAGTGATGAGATCAATGCACGTATAGTGAAAGCCAGAGTGGCTTATGCCAATCTGGGCCATCTTTGGCGCCTTCGTGATGTTAGTCTGGCTGTGAAAGTTCGGATCTACAACGCGTCGGTGAGAGCAGTTTTGCTTTATGCTTGTGAAACCTGGCCTCTCCGAATTGAGGACGTTAGACGACTCTCTGTGTTCGATCATCGCTGTCTCCGAAGGATTGCTGACATTCAGTGACAACACCATGTCAGTAATGCAGAGGTTCGGCATCGTGTGTTTGGGCACAGAGATGATAATCCAATTGGTGTCACCATCTTGAAACACCGAAGTTGCAACCAGCTTGCTAACATCAATCCGTTGGTGGCGATCATTTCGTTGTCCATTGAAAAGGTAAGATTGGCGCAGACCAAAGCATGGTCAGAGTCCAAATAGGTACTCCAGAAGGAGCGGTGGTCTTGTACACAACCACGCTAGCGGTAGCTGATCGTGATGTGATCAATCTGAGTCCAGGCTTGGGATGCAGAAGGAGGAAGCCAGGTGGCACATCGGCGATGACTGTGCCGAAAGTTAGTGCTAGCCAGAAACAGGTTGTGGTCTGTGCACAGTTGCAGTAGACGGTCCCCGTTATCTGACCTGCAACCAACGAGTCCCCATCGGCCACTTAAACGACTCTCTTCTGTGCCTAGACGCCCGACCTGAGCATTCAAGTCTCCGGCTAGTACTACAATATCTGTCGAGCGCACTTTCTGGAGAAGAACAGATAATTGGTAGTAGAATTCATCATTGATTGCATCCGGGCTGCAATCTGTCGGAGCATAGGCGGAGATGACGGAAAGACATCGTTTCTCACACCGATTTCTTCTCACTTTGATGGAAATTTCTAATCTAACAGCACATAACCGACTGTTAATGGGGATCTAATCGATTAGTGCTGCCTCAGCTCTAGCGCTTAGTGCGACACCAACACCAGCAAGACCAGACGAAGATGCCACAGGGTCCCCTGATAAACGCACGTTAAACAAGCCCTTTGAATCGACAGATGGAGGGTGAATTTATAGTACTTCATCAGAGTCTTTAATACGGATGTCGGATAGACAGCAAATATCGATATTGAGACTATCCAAAGACATAGCCAGACCTATGTGTTGTCCTACTTGCATTAGTGTGCGAACGTTGAAGAAAGCCAGTTTGAATGGTGCACGTGGTTTCAGAAAAACTGCTTTAGTACTCGTATTCGGTGGTAACATACAATTTTCAACCAGGCAGTGATTCGAGAACGTTTAGATAGAGCCGAATTTCCACCACAGGCGAGCTGCTGTATAAGTATAAAAAATGGTGAATAAATGACGTAGTAAATAATAATAATAATAATAATAATAATAATAATAATAATAATAATAATAATAATAATAATAATAATAACAATAATAATAATTATAATAATTATAATAATAATCATAATAATAATAATAATAATAATGACAATAATGACAATAATAATAATAATAATAATAATAATAATGACAATAATAATTATTATAATAATAGTATTAATAATGACAATAATTGTAATGATATTTATTTGAATCGATTGATTGTTTGTCGGAGCGAGAAAAGTAGTTGCCATAGACATAGAGTTCATCGTTTGTGTGTGGGCTGTGATACTGCCCGGGTGCCCAAACCGAAGCAGGTGGTTATCTTAGGGGGCCACACCCCGAGCCTTTGACCTAATGGTCTAACCCACAATGCACGTATAGTGAAAGCCAGAGCGGCTCATGCCACTCTGGGCCACCTTTGGTGCCTTCGTGATGTTTCGTGTGGTGCATATATATTGGGGCTCTCTTGTACCAATATTTATGTGTTCAAATAAATAAATTATAAATAAATAAATACCCTTTAGTCATCCATTTGCATCTTGTAAGCTCTGCAATTCAAGTTGGTTCTAGATTGACTTCTCTCGCTTCTTTTCTAGTCTTCAAAGTATTCTCCACAGTCCTTCTGTTTGCTTTTTAATCCCGTGGAACCCTCCTCTTTGATGGTCGACTGTACCAACTTTCGTTCCGTTGCACACTACTTATAATGAATCTTGTGAGTAGCATTCACTACAGTCTAAGTGAGCCAATGACATGTTGTACTCTGTTTCAGTATTTGATGGTTTCATGGGAACTGGCAGGAATGTGATACAAGATGTGGGGTTCTAACTCGTGATATCTAACATCTTGAAAGTATTTTCACTGAGATATTGAAGGTCTTACTGACCCTCTTTTTATGACATAAATGAACACTAACTTATCACAGAGTAATAAATAGTCAATATCATAACTGACCAAATGATTTTTTATCTTATTTTCTATAAGACTGGGTTCTTTTCATTATGTCTCCATATGTTTAAAATTGAATACGAATGCGAAACATTAATTTTAACATGTTTCATACAATCGATTGATATCTCAACGATAACATATCTCCAATGATACTGGAACATATCGAAGTATTTATAAACTCTTACTTAATTAATAAACAGTAGTGTGTTAGTAGAGAACAAACTAAGTTTATTAGTTATTAAATTTCCATATAAGTATGCGGTCTTCTTTATATGATCTCAATCTTAGGAGTTGAATTATTCTCCTTCTGAAGCGACCTTGTTAGCTTGCACGTTCTCAATACAAAACAAGATAATGTGAAATTTTATGTTTTCTTTTCAGGTTTAATACTTGGTGAATTGTCTCTGTAGAGGAGTTACAAGTGTAAACAGAAATGAAATCATTGGAATTCAGTAACACCATAATTGTTATGTCCTTAACTATACAAGTATCACGAAATATGATTGCCAACTTAGATACGCTGACTTATACGACCCAACTAATGACCCATATACTAGTGCGAGAAGCCTAGAGTTCCAATTGGTCCTTTTTCCGCCTAGCCCTACTTGTTTAGTTTAGAACGCTAATCTCAGTCTCCGCGATACAAATCATATATTTCAAACATACTGGGTTTATATACAAATAAATCAGACCACATCATGCCATAAAATAGAAAATAACGTCTGTTCAAGATCAAGCCAAAAAGTGGCTATGATTGTGATGAACTGTTACTAATAAATTGGGTTTATCTCAAGAATAGTAAATCGTATGATAATAGTCAATAAGTCAAATGAAGGCTTATTAAGGAATATACATATAATGTAGTTACTTAACAATCATACAATAAGGATATTTGTATAATATTAGTTCATAAGTAATTCCTGTTATCATTCACTTATTCTCGTCCGGATATAATAATAACAATGCCATGGATTGTATAATTTACAACAGAAAAACTTCTAGATAGACAAAAACTTCAATTATTCCTGAAAATAGATTTTATCCACTTTTTCAGTACAATATTTCCATTATATTCTGACCAACTTATAAAAATAATGATTATGAAATATCATATTGCTTTCAGTCTTTGTGATAGCAACAAGAAATGTCTCAAATAGATGTGGTTATACAAAGTTTGTATTTCTTCAAGTTTGTACTCTTTCAAACGATCTAAGTGGAGATTTGGGGCTCAGGTGGATGATTTTGGTGGCGTTTTCTTCTCCGAGATGGATGGTTTGGTCGTGGAGCTTGTTCTGTGCACCTCGATGTTGATTGGTTCTTATTGACCTTAAATTTGTCATTGTTTACTTCTTTGTTTTGTTTGTGTCTCCCATTGGTTTGATTTTTGTTCCTATATGTGTGCATGATTTTCCTGATTTGTTGGTAAATTGGATTGATTTCAATATGCTTGTTGATTGCTGATTGACCTGATTGCCAGGCTTCTAAAAATTCTCTGGTGTTTTTGGAGTTTCTTCTGTCTAAGATTTCCACATTTTTCCAATCGAATGAGTGTCCACAGTTGTCCACGTGCATTGATATAAGTGAGGAGATATCAAGGCGTTTGACTGCTAATTGATATTCGTGTAAGCGAAGGTGAAGTGGCGTCCGCTTTGTCCAATGTAGTGTTTGTCGCAGTTGGCACAATTTATTTTGTAGATGATGTTTAATTTGTTTTTCTTTGTTATTTCATCCTTTGGTTTGCATACGATTGATTGTAGTGATTTTTTCGAGGTGCACAAAACATGCTGTGAAACACATATGGAGAAATTCGAACATTTCACTTCTATCTGAAGTTTGTGTTGATTATGTCGTTCAGAAGAACGATGAAAGCTCCATGACTAAACCATCCAGCTCAGAGAACAAATAAAGAACAATAAAGAATACCTGCGATCAATAAATAATAAATTAAGAATTCTACAACCAGTCATCTAAGTACAATAATTTGTGTATAAAGTTTATTTCTAAACTCTTAAGCTAAAATTCGGTAAAATAGAAAAGAAATTTTGTCAATACTCTCGTATTCGGTGGTAACATACAATTTTCAACCGGGCAGTGACTCGAGAACGTTTAGATAGAGCCGAATTTTCACCACAGTCGAGCTGCTGTATAAGTCGAAAAATAAGTATACACAGAGTGGGAATAAAAGATGGTGAATAAATGACGTAGTAAATAATAATGATAATGATAATAATAATAATAATAATAATAATAATGTGAGTCATTTGATTGTTATTCAGAGCAAAACTACTTTCCATAAATAGACAGTTCACTTTTTCTGTGTGTAAGTTGTGATACTAACCGGGTTCCCAGACCGAAGCAGGTGGTTTCCTTAGATAGCCACACCCCGAGTTTTTGACCTAGATGTCTAACCCACAAGGCAGTGGAGCATCGTGAGGAGATGCAGTCCCATGGAAGCTGGTGACCAAGAAATTGGTTCATACGCCATTTTTTACTAAGGACACTGGAGCCCGTGTGCACCATTAGTTTGGGATCCGGTTAAAGCGCCGGACATTCGCTTTTCGTCCTCTCATTTTCGTAAACAACAGTAATGTCACGAGAAGGCAGTGAGTAGGACTTCCCTGTAAGAGGCTGTATACACGTGGCCGTGTGAGAGTGTTTCGAGAGGGAGAGCTGACTCCCCTCACTCTCGACCGTACCAGGGCATTTGGGGGCACTAAAGGGTAGATATGAATAGATATGAATATTCTGTAGATTCTGCAACAGGTATTTGGGAAATCGCCAATTAATAAAACCTAAACTCATTAGTATTCCTGAACTTAAAATTCTATATGCTGTGCAGGAACATCAAGCTTCGTGAAATAATATGAATTCATTTTATTTCACAGTTGTTGGTTCTCTCTTTAAACTTATGATGTAATCTTTTTGTATGAAAATCCTATGGTTATAGGACGGTAATATTTAATGTAATGTCAGAATGTTGAATTTATGTTAGTTTCTGTCCTGACTTGTCTGTAATCAACCCAGTTTAACTTGTGTTAACCTAGACTTAAGCTCGAAGCCAAATCAATTCCCTTAGACAACTTATATTGACATTTAAATTTAAGAATTTTTATGATCAGTATAAAATACTTTGATTATTGTAATCCTCTTTCTTCCAATTACTCAACATTATGTTGTAATCAATGTGACATATACTTATTGCGCAACAAAGCTACTCGATAAACATTACTCCGTTGTTGTAAATTATATATATACAAGTATTTGTATCGATTTTTTATCACAATTCGTGATAGGGTTGTAAATTATTATGTTCCAAGTATATATGGGGTGCACTACAAGATCATGAAGGTTCGGGTCATCGAAACAGAGAAAAGTTTTATGAAATTACAATCATATTCAATTATTTTTAATCCATTGAATCTAAATTTTGTTTGGGCACGTTGTGCCAATCAGCACTGTTACATGTCCACGTGATTTATTCTAACGTTCAAACACATTAGCTATTCTAATAAACACAGTTATTCTTTCACACATATATTTGACCATGTCAAATACTTAAGTGTAATACTGTTTGTAAAACAGTACGTATGAGTTTGTATACTTGCTGTCTCTCATTCTTAAAAAGATTGAATCACCTGTTATTTGCTAAGTTGGCTGTTTACGCCACATCATCTCATGTATTTCTCCTTGTCTTTGATTACTTCTATGGTTTATCAGATGTCAGAAATACATGTTTCTCAATCACTTACGTATTCGACCTTTGCAACGACGTTATTGTTAACGTGATTTGTCGATAGGGTGTGCCTAGAATTTATGAACAAACCAATCAAAACTAAGATTGGAAGTCATGTATTCTGACGCAGACTTTATTCATCCATTTGGTTGAATTGCATTTTGGCATTATAGTTGATGTCGGTTCATGATGGGAACCTTAACTCTAATACATAAACCTAACTTTGAATTCAAATTGCTAATTTTAATTCCTCAGATTAATTTACAGCCGTTTCTTAACCCTATTGCATAGGCGAATACCCTCAAGGTCACTAACATCGCTCATAAATTATCCATAAATGTTAGTGTCACCGTTATTCCTAACATTTGCCAAAAATAATCTATAAAATTACTGTTATGTATCTATAAATAAAAAACATGAGTACGTACTACTCATCTTAATTTCGTTGGAATGCAGAAGATTCACAAAAGTAATTCAAGTTTACTTCATCAAGTGAATTGATTGCGATTAAACATTAACACTTGGATGCTAGCTCAGTAATCTAGAGTTTAATCGTTCGCGTGAGACAAATGGTCTTGGATTCAAGTTTTATGTATGGGATCGTAGATGTGCACTGTTGAGGACTTATATACTACGATGAAATGACCATTCAGTGCTTCCAGGTTTTTAATGGTTGTCTAAATTTGATCGATTCATGATCTCAATGAAATTCAACAATCTCCACAACACTATATTGACAGTTTATGAAGTAAATTTATCAAATTTGCAATTAAAGCGAATGCTTTAAGGAATAGTTTATTCTGTACAGTTTTATTGATATGAGTGTATGTATCTTTTATAAGTGTTCAAAGAAATGTAATAATTAATGAGCAAACAAACATTTATTTAATTAAATTATATTGAAAACTTCGATCATATAAATCCCAGCATATCTTTTAACTCTATCTTTCAACTGGTTATGTTACTCTTCAAGTTTCTCTTATTCCATGTATTTATTCACTTTAACTAACCTTTAATCACTGTATTGTTAATTAACATGAATCAGTTAACTTTTATTGAACCAGCTTACATTAAACTTTATCAACATTTTAACAATTGAATTAATGAGTCAATCTAGGCTAGACTACTATTAAAAACCTGAAAGTACTGAACGTCCATTTCATTCTGAAGTGGAACCACTCAACAGTGCACATCCACGACCATGCACACGGGACTCGAACTCAGTATCATGTGTTTCACGCACGAACAATTAACCTCTAAACCACTGAGCAAGCATCCAACGGTGTTAATGTTTAACTCCAATCGATTCATGATCTTGTACACAACTTCATCCATTGTCTGAATTAGATGACTGCCTCACACTCGACACGGATTGGAATCCATTGATCATGGCCTACCGAGAATGCTCAACTACTAATCTACAAATCCCCATTTTGATTTATCAATATTTGTCAATAGCTCAAATAACATTTCATAATCTTCCACTGTATCTAATATTTCTTTAATTAAAACGAAATGGCCGTCCAGTGCTTCCAGGTTTCCCATGGTGGTCTAACTTCAATTGACTCATGATTTCAACTTATGAAATTTCTAAAAATCTCCACAAAACACATTCTGATAAAACATTATATTGAATCATTTATAACTTTACATTTAGAATTTTAGTCATCTTTACTATTTTATATCAATAAGTGATGTTATTGAAATTCCTAACATAGTTTGATCATTTGTACAATTGAATATTAACAATGACAAAATATGAACTTTTTTTTAAAAAAAGAAATAAAATATTATTATAATGGTTGAGATTTTGAGTCAATTGAAGCTAGACCACCATGAATAACTTGGAAACACTGGATGGGCGTTTCGTCCTATTGTAATTTTGAGAATTGAATAAAATATTAATAATCAAAAAAAGGAAAGAATCATTATGTCATTCTATTTCATTTCTGATGTATGGGTGAGAATGATAATGATCGGTTGTCCGCTTAGTCAGACATGCAGATAGTCTGATAGGTATCAGATGAGTTATGTATTCCCCTATTCTTATTATCATTACTCACTCACGTATTATTGTTTGTTCATTGTTGTTGGATTGTATCGGGTTTTTGGTGTGGAAATATATTTACGTTGTGGTCAGGCTAATCACATGTTCTTGATGTGAGTTGTTTTGAAGTCTTGTAAAATAGACACTGAGAGGGAATCTAGTGTAGATATTCGTCTAAGGTAAATTAACGTCCCATAAGTGTGTACAATGTTAAACCGAGCGTTATATAATTTCATTAACTATTCTTCTAATTGATATAATCATTATGGTGTTAACGGTAGTGTTTAGTTTATTGTTCATATTACAAGATTTACATGTAGATTTTTGTTTAAAATTTACAATGATCGTTTTAAATTGGTTATGATTATTCGAAAGTGAAGTAGGATTAATGAAGATAAGAAAATAGTAGTTAGGAAATTATTATAGATAAAACTATTCAATTCGATATAATTTAATTCATTGAAGAAAACTTTTCATTACCTCCAGATGAATCTACTTAACTGTGGAAAATTACTTCTTGATTACTATTTTTGTGACCATCTACTTTTTCACTTGAGCTGTTGTCTCGCTGTTGCGTATTCATCGTTTTTAATTTCCATTTTTCATCTCTCTCTTTTTGTGCTTGTAAATCGATGTAAAGATGAGTACCATTCGCTTGATAATTACCAGTTTGTTTATATTTACGTTGTTCAATTAAATTACCTTTAGTATCAAATTGATCATCAACGAGCTTTTTGGAATATTTTTTCTTTTTCCCATACGTTTTGAATTTTGATTTAATAGGTTTCGCATGACCATATTTATCCAAATTCTCTTCAATTAGAAATTGTGAGTATTCTGACGAGATCATACCATAACCTCTAACTCCACGTGATCGAAATTTCCCTTTTGCATCGATACCTTTAGCTTTCATGCGTTTATATTTATATTTGAAGCGTCCTGACCCAATAGCCGTCTCTAAACCATGCCCCATACTCTTCCTGCTATTCGATTTAGATTCGTCCTCACTATTGTCATTCTCAGTTAACGTACTTCTTTTTTCGTCATCCTTTTTAAAATTTCTTTCATCAACTTTCGAACTAACTGCCACTTCTTGTGAGGAAACTGTTGTCACAAATATCAAAAATATCCAGATCATTAATTTCATATTTATTTCCATGAAATAGAAGCCACTTTAGTCAATAATTTATGAATGAACAAATTCTTGTTAAAATAAAATATTTCATTATAATATGATCACTTATAAATAATTTTCCAAGTGCACTCAGTGCACTGTAACAAATTTAATGACTGAAAAAAAAATGAAACAGCTGACTTGTTGATGCCATTTTATGTTAAATACGAAAGTGACTATTTCAATTAGAACAAAATACACTTTTTTTATAATTGCAATATTCATCATTTTACTGATTATATTTTGATGGAGTTTTGTTCTTTGAGCTGGATGCTTTGGTTGTGGAGCTTTCATCGTTCATCTGAACAACATTATTAGCACAAATTTCTACCTGATTATACTTAGAAGACAGGGACATTTTAATTCCTACAATGTGAAATGAGCATAAAATAAGTTGAAGAAAATGAAGATTTATTAACTCGATAAAACATTTCATCAAAATAAATTATCCGAAACCACATAATCACTAAACTTAATACATTTTATCTTTATACTGAATTTGTACACACTTGATGATTAGTTAAGAGCATTATACAAATAAAAAGATACAAATAGTTACTGTGATTGAGAATAATACAAAGAGTATGACTATTATATTAAAAGAAATTTCATGGCTGACATATTGATCGAAATCCACACTTAATTAATTTAAATGTAGAGAATGAAAACTTCGTGGGAATAACCTATTTACTGTTTGATACAAAATTACAAAGTGCCTTCATAAGATATGAAAACCATACATTAAATACATTATTTACACATCTCCCATCAATTGTCCATTACATGTTTCATAATTCATCCAATTTTGTTGCCATTACAATGGCTCACTATTTGCCTTCTTGATCTATTCAATTCAGTCGTCTGCTGGCAGGCATTTTATTTCTGCTTGGTGCTAGATACTACCTATTCCTGTCAAAATAAGTAGCATACACAATACAAAGAGCATTGACCTGAAATAATGTTACATTGGTAAATCTGTAACCAATATTCTACTGATCTTGGTGTGGAAATACCATTAGGACAAAATGAATGAGATTCCGAAATCTTATGATAGTATGTGTTATTGGAGGCATTTGATTCAAAATCATTAAGCGAACATGTTACATCGGAAGCGTTCGTAACAGAAATATTATAAGAAATTCGGACAGATTCAGAGGAAGGTTTATGAGAATATAATAAACTATTTATGGCACCAGTCTTCTTGATTCAGTCTAAGCTTAATTGATCAAAATCTTGCTGATTCGTAAGATAACAAGCATCATCAAATTTATGTTCTTTGAACTGCACATTGTTGCACCTGTTAGCCTCACTACATCTCCTGAGGTATTTCAGGCAACATGTTTGGTTGGCTGCATGTGTAGACATCCTAGCTTACGCCACGTGCTTTTGCAAATCAATGTGATGTCGGAAGTCGTATCTAGCTGAAGATGAATAGGTTTTCCATTGATTAATAAGTTTACATACTTCCGATTAATTCGAAAGTCGCAAACATGCTCTTGATTTGACTCTGGGAATGTTGGTTCACATTTTCTCCATGACGTTTTGACAAGAGTTTATGTGATGGGCAGTGACTATCTTTATGACCAATACGATGACAATGACGGCAATTGTGCTGTAGTGAACAGAACACGGATGTGGACAATCGAATGTATTTAGCAAAAAATTACAGATTTACTTGGTAAAATAGAAAAGCCATATAACAAATCGTTAATTTACAAAATATTAATCCATCATATCAACCTGGACTGTTTCTGTTGCAAACGTCAATCCATTTTCTCACAGTCATTGTTCATGCGGTTTCTTACAACTTACATTGTGTTCTCGTTCTTCCTTTCTTGATCTTCCTCCATCTTCTGCTGCCAGACATTACGTTCCTGACTCGCGTCATATATTACTTACATCAATATAAGTAGCACGCACCACAGTGGTTCTTGACCAAAATAATTTCACAAACTTTTATGCTCCACAAAACCAAAATGGTAATGGAGGTTTATCAACAGACTGTTGTTCGTTTCTGAGCTTCGCTTGGGAGATTTAGAGGATTTGACTGTATTTAATAACCCGAAATCGGAAGGTTTCGCCTTCTTTTACACCACCGTGGTATCATGTTTGAGATTTAACAGAGGTTGACACTCGGTTGTGACCATTTGAGAAGTCGTACTAGGTTCCTGCTCAATGTGCGTTAAAATCCTAATGCGGATTTCCAAATCTTCTGAATTCTTCAATCCACAGATAACAATTAAATATTTAAATTGATCTGCTGTAATTTCATATATTTTAAATCGTTCGCATTCTCGATTTACTTTTCCAGCATATGTTAGATAATTATCAGATGGAGGTTTTGATATTTGAAAACACTGATAGCGAATGTTGAATAGTGAGGACTGTTCACGAAACGTTTGGCATAATATTTAGACTGTATTATTAAAAGATAAACCCCTATGATTTTGCGTCAGTATGAAATCAACATATTTACTAAATTCACGTGTTTCAAGTCTTTTCAGAAGTAAGCGAGCTTTAGCTGCACCATATAGATTTGAACATTCGACGCGGAATATATCTTTAAAATGATGAAACCAGGAATCGAATTTGTTACCAGATTCAGGATGATAGATGAATCCACAAATGGAATTTGCGATGCTTTCAGATTTATCTGATTGAGAAATTGAAGTTGAATAGAATGAGTGTTTGTGCGTTAGTGCATCCAAAAGCTTCATTTCATTTGGATCACTCTGCGTTTGCTGAATTTGTGGAACCGTTTTAAGGTCGTCTAAAGATATAGACATTTTGTTTTGGATCAATCAAAATAAAAAATCTCCGTCTCCACTTTTGTTACGTCCTTGATCTGTCTACCCAATAATATACAGAAGACCATTTGTATCGATCAAGACTAAGTCCTTGAACGATAGGCTAACTGGCCTAACCTTAAGGCTAGCATGCTTGAGATCTCATTGTGACTAACTACCCTGAGGTAAAGAAATGAAAACTATTTTTTCACCTGATTGATTGGCAAGCCAGTGAGCGAGAGAGAAGACGAGTCAACTGGAACACTACTCGATTTATTCCCGATTCTGATCCAGATTAGCGTAAAAAGACACATGAGTAAAAAAAATGACTAACATGACAACTCACAAACGATTAGGAAATACAACTATATCTAAAACTGGACATCAAGGTAGAAAATACAGCTTATGGTTTGCAGAATAAACTAGAAACGTAACCAAATGTTAGTGTTTTACAAGCTTCGAATTAAGTGAAACAACGTCCACAAAAATAGCTTCTGTTGTTCGTCATGGCCTCCATGCTAGCTGATCAAGAAAATGACCATTTTCTGATCCATAAAAGTAGTGTATTCGGTTCATTTCATAATATGAGACAGTCATCGAAATCCAAATTATTTTTCTATGACATGTATGGCAGTAAATAAATTCCCAAAATAAATAGTTCTGTAGTTCTTCGACATTTGATGCTGACCTCATTGGTTTAATTAGGCACATCTAGCTGAAGGCGCTTGGTCACTCATCTACATCACGATCATAAGTGGGTACATTATGCTACACATCCCTTGCTACTGTTAACCAGCTTAGACAAAACGCTTCTCGACATATAGGTAGCCTTCAAAATACAACTTCGAACTCAGTCATTTCTGACTTCTGATGTCACTGGTTTGGTGTACTTCGATTATAAATATTTTACGTGTAAAGGCGTTGTCAAATTTCAAATACCTGTGGTATCTTTACATATGTGCACAAGGAAGGGTCACATTTGCCTACTAAAAATTTGTCAAGCGATACGAGGGATTGTTCCGAAGTAATTTCTTTATCTATAGGTAGTGGTTGTGAATCCTATATATATGTTCGCCTAATGGAAGGCTTTTATGCAGGATCAAGATTATCGGTTAAGAGTACTCGCCAGTCTTTACGTATAACTTATGAGAAAGACCCTAGCTTTTGCTGTCTGGCATCCTGGAAGAAGAATTAGATTCGTCCTCTTTTGATATCTGGAGCTGCAACTTTTGTTGTGATCACTTTTGTTCATGCCGATTACTCGAAGAAAATAATCGCCAAAGATGTTTTTGATATGCGACGACGTTTATTTGAACGATCGAAACTTCCAAGTAAGTTTAACCTTGATTATTATCTCCAGCAAGTAGGTGATTTTGAGACGTTAGCTGCATATATCACTGAACATGGAGATGCACTTGAGGTGCGTCGTGAAGTGAATGGTTGTCTGGAATGCCATTTTTTTCCATAGTAGATCATCGACTATCCAATATCTTAGGTATTAATTTTACATATAAATACAACAAGGAGGAAACGTAGTTATAGGAGATAGTGGCATTAAATGCTTTCATGAAGGTAATGCCAGTAACATTTTGATTTTTAGCCAGAGAAACTTCCGAGTTGGTTAGTATTTTCTTATTCTTTTTCCGAGACTTTTGACAGGGATATCTGTGGGGTCTTCCATTAGTGACGACAGTTCCACCACAAATAATACGCAATCTGCTAACTTGGTGGAAGCGCATCATATATTTTGTCGAATACATATCATGCGCAATGTTTTTTGGCGGGTACGTTTGACGCATTAGACTAATAGCTTATTCATAGAATATCTTGTCTGAAATATTTCAACTTTTTTTCTGTCTGATATATAAGATAAACGCTGAACGGCAAGTGTATAATTACTCTAATACATACATTTGTGTTGATTCGACTTTTACTTAAATGACATGCAAGAAGATAGTTAGACGTTTTTCATTTACTTATAAAATAGCCTTGTTCACGAAAAAGAAAAGTGGAACAAAGTGTTCATACCTCGAGGAATGATGATAATGTAGAATAACACGAGCTTAGTGGAATCAACGCACAGGATAATGGAATTGTATAACCTTAGTCGTGAATGTCCAGTGTCGCGTTGTGCGCCTCACCTATTTTTAAGTGGCTACTGGCCTCATACTAAATCTCATGAAATAAGGAACGAAGTGTCCAGAAAAGTCGTGTTCTACAGCAATCCAGGATTACTGAAAATAAGAAGCCGTATCAGTCCGAAAGCATGTCAGTTACCGAAAACTGAAATATGTACAAAACTTCGACAAATAATAAGGTAATAAAATAAAATCTCTACAACTACTAAGAGGTAAACGACTACTTCACGTTGTCACATACTCAGTCGATAATGTGTACTAAAATCAAGGTTTGATAGGATCACAATAATTGTATCTAAAGCTTTTTCCGGTTTGATATTAAAGTATTCACATATTGGGAATCAGTACATACAATCTACTACGTTTTATTGAATAAGCGAAATCATGAACTCTACTTTCCAACATGTCAAATACTTTAAACGTTTGTTTTTTCAGTATAAAATTACATTGAAAAATTAAGATGATTTCGTTTTGCCCCTTACTTATTAAATATTTCCTATTGATATTATGTAAAATACATATGTACATAGATGTGAATAGTTTATCAAATACTTTATAAACTGAATAATGCACTTCTCAAGCACAGTAATTGATGTACACTATTACATACACAAATAACTTTTTTTGTTATAACTATATACTGACCAACAACATAGAATAGAAGATGTATAACTGAAAACAATTTTAATGTAGATGAATTCGCGAAATTACGCATCAGCTATTTAATTAACTATGAATTACTGTACTCAACGATACAATATTTCGTTTATTATCGAGACTTTTTTCTCAAGTGAAACAAAACACATCTACCATCTTTAGAATTACTATATGCGAAACCATTCAAACATAAACATCACTGGATTATTTCGCTAGAATTGTTATTCATTTCCGAAAGTATAAACTATTATTTATTTACTGTTAGTTATGTCCATAACTAACCAATCAAATCGTGGGTTAAATGACCACCACGTCATTCTGGTCTAATGTGCCTATAGGTTATCCCTATTTCATGTGACCTGCCAATTAAAGGACCTTATTATCCTGTTACATTAGAGTGACTCATAATTGTTGGGACGGCTTCCGAAAATTACGAAGGAGCCTTCAGAGGCCAAAACGTTTCCATTTAGTCAAAACGTAAATGGGCTTTCTAGAACGCGCTATGCTATGATTGGACAGTAGCATAACTTGCCTCATTGAGGGTTGGCTAAATTATAATGATATTATAATAAACGCTAATATCTATAAATATCGATGGTTTTCTGCAAATTTTAATTCTTAACCAACAAACACCCCTCCAGCTTTCTTCTATCTTCTAACTTTATGACTGCGGGGTTCTATACATTCAAGTGCCGTACTTGTATACCGTATTCTGCGTTAATCAAGTAGCGAAAATAAAAATTATTGTTATTCATTTCAATAAGACACGCAATACTGGTCGGTATGTTTGTGCATTTCACTTAATGGTATAATTTCTTTAATTATTGTACTAATCGAATTACTTTTACGTTTAGAAGCAGATAAAGTTTAAAACCAAGTTGTCCTTGTTCGGACTACAGCTTTCACATAGACTCTAGGTCATCAGTATACTTACTTACGTCTGTTACACCCATTAGAGCATAGATCGCCGACCAGCATTCTCCAACTCACTCTGTCATATGCCTTCCTTTCTAGTTCTAACCAATTTTTGTTCATTCTTCTCATGTCTGTCTCCATTTCTCGGCGTAATATGTTCTTTGGTCTTCCTCTTCTCCTTTGACCTTGAGGATACAAAGTGAGTGACTTAGTTAGGTGCTTTCCTTAATGTGTGTCCTATCCACTTCCAAAGCTTCTTCCTGATTTCTTACTCCACTGGGATCTAATTTGTTCTCTCTCATAGTAGCTTGTTGTTGATAATGTCTGGTTAACGGATCTGAAGTATTTAGCGTAGACAACTGTTAATAAACACTTGTATCTCCTGAATGATGGCTTTCGTAGTTCTCCAATCATCTTGACATTTGTATTGAAAATTCTGACTTTGGTGTTGATTGACAGACAGTTGTTTTGAGTTCCATATGTTCTTCAATTGTACATAGGCTGCTCTTGCTTTGCCGGTCTGCGCCTTCACCTCTGCATCAGATCCATCGTGTTCACCAATGATGCTGCCCTAATATGGAATGATTTTTGCATCTTCCAAATGTTCTCCGTCAATTGTGATTGCATTGGTGCATGCTGTGTTGTATTGGAGAATCTTGCTTTTCCCTTTATGTATGTTGAGACCGACTTCTATTGTTGCATTTGCTGTTTTGTGTGCGATTGAAGAGCCAGATCATCTGTGAAGTTTAGGCCGTTCAAATGCATCCCAGTTGTCCACTGCATCCCAAGCCTCTCCCCAGATGTTGACGTCTTCATGATCCAATCGATCACCAGGAGAAGGAGAAAGGATGAGAATAAGCAACCTTGTCTGACACCGGTTTTTTCTTCGTACTAGTCTATGAGCTGTCCTCCATACACGATTTTACAGTTCAATCCATCATAGGAATTCCGTATGATGTTGACTATCTTGTCGGGCACTGCGTAGTGTTGAAGAAGCTTCCATGGTGTTGTGCTGTCCACTCTATCAAATTCTTTTTCTTAGTCAATGAGGTTGATGTAAAGTGATGAATTCCGTTCGATCGATTATCCCACAATGATCCATATTGTTGCGATTTGGTCTGTACACGATTGATCTTTACGGAATCCAGCTTGTTGGTCTCGAAGTTGGGCGTCTATGAAGTCCTTCGTTCTGGTATACAACACCCTGTTGAACACTTTCTTAGTGCTTCCAAATGCCCTGGTACCGCCGAGAGTGAGGAGGGCCAGCCCTCCCTCTCGAAATGCTCTCACACAGGCACGCGTATATAGCCTTTGCCGGGGAAGTCTTTAGTGTTAGTCATAAGTTTTAGCCCATAATATATATATAGCTTTCGGACATTTCAGTCTATTCATTCTACTTAGGTCATATTTTGACCTTGTCAATTATTCGCTTATTAGCCTTGACTGTTTTTATATGAGCGTATATGTATGTACACTTCATGTTCCATGACTCATCACATATCTGTGGTTTATTTTGTCTGCCTATAAATATTGAGTAATGCCTGGCTTGAAATGGAGTTGGCTTCCCAGCCATCTTCCCTGCGCGTCATTTTGCTCTGTTCTGTTACATTCACTTTACATACAAAATATATGTTTTCAAAGGCCATTCTCATTAATTGACTTATCTAAATTCCGTTATTGACTAACGTGATTTAAGTCGACGATGATATACGAGAACAGGTGATAACAGTCATTTATGCGATCCTCGGGCCACTAAAACTCCTACTCATTGTTTTCTCGTGACGGGGGTGTTGTTTACGAAATTGAGAGGACGAAAAGTGAATGTCCGGCGCTTTAACGGCCCGGTGGACACGGTGAGTGCACCTAGAGGAGTTGGAAAAACCTGATTCCTAACCAATGGTGCACATGGGCTCTAGTATCCTGCGGGAACAAATGGCGTATGAGCCAATCGTTGGCCATGGGACTGCATCTCCTGACGTTGCTCCACTGCCCTGCGGATTAGACATTTAAGTCGAAGGTTCCGGGTGTGGCCCCCTAAGAAAACTATCTGATTCGGTCTGGGCACCCGGGTAGTATCACAGCCCACACACAATGACAATGACTGTTGGATATACTACTTGCATTCCCATTAAAATTCAAATAACGCATACCCATTTGAAAACACTCGATTTTTTTTGTACTATGTCATATGTTCACCCTCTTCCATTCTCACCTTGCGTATCTTCACTTTTTCACTCATACAGTAGCCCGCTTATGGTGGAAATTCTGTCCTAGCTAAGCGTTCTCGAGTCACTGCCTGGTTGAAAATTGTATGTTACCACCGAATACGAGTACTGAAGCAGTTTTTCTGAAACCACGTGCACCATTCAAATTGGCTTTCTTCAACGTTCGCACACTAATGCAAGTAGGACAACACATAGGTCTGGCTTTGTCTTTGGATAGTCTCAATATCGATATTTGCTGTCTATCCGACACCCGTATTAAAGACTCTGATGAAGTACTATAAATTCACCCTCCATCTGTCGCTTCAAAAAGCTTGTTCTACGTGCGTTTATCAGGGGACCCTGTGGCATCTTCGTCTGGTCTTGCTGGTGTTGGTGTCGCACCAAGCGCTAAAGCTGAGGCAGCACTAGTCGATTGGATCCCCATTAACAGTCGGTTATGTGTTGTTAGATCAGAAAGTTCCATCAAAGTGAGAAGAAATCGGTGTGAGAAACGATGTCTTTCCGTCATCTCCGCCTATGCTCCGACAGATTTCAGCCCGGGTGCAATCAATGATGAATCCTACCACCAGTTAACTGTTCGTATCCAGAAAGTGCGCTCGACAGATATTGTGGTACTAGCTGGAGACTTGAATGCTCAGGTCGGGCGTCTAGGCACAGAAGAGAGTCGTTAAAGTGACCGATGAGGACTAGTTGGTTGCAGGACAGATAACGGGGACCGTCTACTGCAACTGTGCACAGACCACAACCTGTTTCTGGCTAGCACTGACTTTTGGCACAGTCATCGCCGATGTGCCACCTGGTTTCCTTCTTCGGCATCTGGAGCCTGGACTCAGATTGATCACATCGCGATCAGCTACCGTTGGCGTGGTTGTGTACAAGACCACCGCTCCTTCTGGATTACCTATTTGGACTCTGACCATGCTTTGGTCTGCGCCAATCTTACCTTACTTTTCAGTGGCCAACGAAGTGACCGCCACCAACGGATTGATGTCAATAAGTTGGTTGCAACCGGGAAAATCAGTCAAACAACAAAGGAAATGAGGAGATACAACTTGGCAGTACTGGGAGTCAGCGAAACCTATTGAACCCAAAATGGACAACTAAGGCTAAATACGTGAGAGATGCTACTATACTCCGATCACGAAGAGGAAAATGCTCCACACACTCAGGGAGTTGCTTTAATGCTGTTCAAAGTAGCATGAAATGCACTTGTAGGATGGTAATCCCACGGATCCAGAATCATCAAAGCATCATTCAAAACAAAGAAGGAGTAGGTCACAATGAATATTATCCAGTGTTACGCGCCCACCAATGATAGCAACAACGACATTAAAGATCAATTCTACGAGCGGCTGTAGTCAATCGTCGAGAAGTGCCCAAGAAAGGACCTCACCATTCTAATGTGAGATCTAAATGCCAAAGCTGGAATAGACAACACCGGATATGAAGATATCATGGGACTACATGGACTTAGAGAGAGAAACGAAAATGGGAAAATGTTTGCAAGTCTGTATGCAGGAAGTTCTGGGCCTAAAGAAACACCATCATAAGGAATGTATCTCTATAGAAAAACTGGACAAGATCAAAGAAAGGAAGAACAAGAAGACAGCAATTAATAACAGCCGAACACGAGCAGAGAAAGTTCAAGCACAAGCTGAGTACATAGAAGCAAACAAGCAGAAATACGTGGAAGAACTAGCAACGACAGCAGAAAAGCTGCTAGAGTAGGAAATATGAAACAGCTTCACGATACAACGAAGAAACTCTCAGGGAAATACAGTAAACCAGAGAGACCGGTCAAAGACAAAGAAGGCAAGTCAATCACCGAAATTCAACAACAGCGGAACAGATGGGTAGAATACTTCGAGGAACTCCTGAATAGGCCGGCTCCAATGAATCCACCGGACATCGAAGCAACCACAAGCATGCCTTACCTTCTATTCAAAAAGATTTGGGAGGAGGAACAAGTGCCGATGGACTGGAAAGAAGGACACCTCGTCAAGATTCCAAAGAAAGGAGATCTGAGCAAATGTGAAAACTACAGAGGCATTACACTGCTGTCAATACCAGGGAAGGTCTTCAACAGAGTGTTGCTGAACCGGATGAAAGATGCAGTAAACGCCCAACTTCGAGATCAACAAGCTGGATTCCGTAAGGATCGATCATGCACAGACCAAATTGCAACACTACGGATCATCGTCGAACAATCAGTTGAGTGGAACTCATCACTATATATCAACTTCATTGATTATGAAAAAGCATTCGACAGTGTAGATAGGAGGACATTATGGAAACTTCTTCGACACTACGGAGTTCCTGAGAAGATTGTCAACATTATCCGGAACTCATACGATGGACTACAGTGCAAAGTCGTGCATGGAGGACAGCTGACAGATGCATTCCAAGTAAGGACCGGAGTCAGACAAGGCTGTTTACTCTCTCCCTTCCTCTTTCTTCTGGTGGTCGACTGGATTATGAAGACCTCGACATCTGAGGGAAAACACGGAATTCAATGGACAGCTCGAAATCAATTAGACGATTTGGACTTCGCAGATGACCTAGCCCTCCTATCATGTACACACGAACGGATGCAGATGAAGACAGCCAGTGTAGCAGCAGTCTCTGCATCAGTAGGCCTCAGCATACACAAAGGGAAAACCAAAGTCCTCAAATTCAAAGCGGAAAACAACAATCCAATCACTCTTGATGGCGAAACTCTGGAAAATGTAGAGTCCTTCACATACCTAGGAAGCATCATCGATGAACAAGGAGGTTCAGATGCAGACGTAAAGGCAAGGATTGGCAAAGCAAGGACAGCATTCCTACAATTGAAGAACATATGGAACTCAAAACAACTTTCAACCAATATCAAAGTGAGAATCTTCAATACCAACGTCAAGGCAGTTCTACTGTATGGAGCTGAAACTTGGAGAACTACAACAACCATCATCAAGAAAGTACAAGTGTTTATAAATAGCTGTCTACGCAAGATACTCAACATCCATTGGTCGGATACCATCAGCAACAGCCTTCTCTTGGAGAGAACAAATCAGCTTCCAGCTGAAGAAGAAATTAGGAAAAGACGATGGAAATGGACAGGACATCCCAAGGCAAGCCTCAACTTGGAATCCTGAAGGGAAGCGGCAAAGAGGAAGGCCTAAGAACACATTACGTCGGTAAAATAAAAGCAGATATGAAAAGGATGAATAACAACTGGAAGGAGCTGGAAAGGATTGCACAGGACAGGGTTAGATGATGAATGCTGGTGATTGGCCTTTGCTCCTTCACATGGAGTAACAGGCGTAAGTAAGTTGGTTGCAACTTCTGTGGCAAGTAAGTATCAAACCGAGTTAGCTTCTAGGTTAGCTACCATTTAACCAAAAAGTTTAGATGATAATTGGTTGCAACTTCATGACGTTAAGAAAATGGCGAGTAAAGCCGCTTGCAGCTTCGCAAAACATCCCTCTTATAAACACTGGGTTTCTTCAGGCTCTTTATAACTCATCGAAGCCAGTCTGTCTACTCCGTATGACCGTGAGTTTGATGACAAACGAAGGATGTTACGTAATGAAATCGAGTAAAGCATGTGTAAGGACCGGGAAGCCTGGTGGTCGGAGTGTGCCAATGAACTGGAAGCAGCAGCTGCATTTGGTAATTACCGTAAGCTCTTCCAACTCATCCGAACCACTGGCAGCAAGAAGTCTGGTGTGAGCTAAACAATCTGCGAGGATGATGGGATGCCAATCACTAACATCCATCGACGTCTTGGACGATGAGCAGAATTCTTCGAAGGGCAGTTCAACTGGCCTGCTGCTCCGGCAACATCGGTCAGGCTGTCCTGCCCTCCATGGCCGGTGACAACTGATCCACCAAATGAGGTGAAAGTTCGCAAGGAACTCCAACTCTTGAAGCGTTACAAATCATTGTTATTGTGTGGCGCATATATATCTGGTGCCCCTTTGTACTAATATTTATGTGAAAAAAACTTTTCTGGTATTGAGAGAAGAGTAAAAGCCTCTGTATTCTCACATTTGCTGAGATCGCCTTTCTTTGGTATCTTATTCAGGAGTCCTTCTTTTCAATTTGTTGGTACTTGTTCTTCATCCCATATCTTGCAATCACTGCTACATCTGCTTTCAGTGCCTCTGCTGGAATGTTGTCTGATCCTGCTGCTTTGCCACTCTTGATTTGCCTCATGGCCATGCTAATCTCTTCATTTGTTGGTGGACCAACATCGATTTGGAGGTCCCTGGGTGCTGCTTTGATGTTGGGTGGGTTCAGTGCGGCTGGTCGATTCAAGAGTTCCCTGAAATGCTTTACCCACCTGTTTCGCTGATCTTCAATATTGGTAATTACCTTGCCTTCCTTGCTTTTCACTGGTCGTTCTGGTTTACGACAATTTCTATCGAGCTTCTTTGTTTCATTTCCTTGCAGCCTTTTCCGCCGTCATTGCTGGATTTTCCACATATTTACGTTTGTCGGTTCTGATGCTCTTCTTCACTTACTTGTTTACTTCTGTGTATTCAGCTTGTGCCTTGGCTTTTTCTGCTCTTGTTCGACTGGTATTGATTGCTGCCTTCTTGTTCCTTCTTTCTTGAATCTTATCCAGTGTATCAACAGTGATCCATTCCTTGTGATGATGCTTCATGTGACCCAGGACCTCATGACATGTTGAAGTGATTGCCTCTTTGATCCCCTTCCAGTTGCTCTCCACAGTAGTTCCTTCTCCATTGAGTAGATCATGAAAGGCCTGGAACTTGTTGCTGAGGTCTATCTTGAATTTGTTGAGTTTGTTAGTATCCTGAAGAAAGGCCGTATTGAACTTTTGTGATATTGTCCGCCCCATTGTCCAGTGCTTCTTGAGTTTCAATTTCATCTTGGCGACCAGCAAGTGATGATCTGATGCTATATCAGCTCCTCTCTTGATTCTCACGTCCTCTATAGTCCTCCTGAACGTTTTGTTGATGCAAATATGGTCGATTTGGTTTTGCGTGGTGTGATCCGGTGAAGTCCATGTGGTTTTGTGAATGCGTTTATGTGGGAATATGGTGCCGCCTATGACCAGTTTATTGAAGGCACATAGGTTTGCAAATCTCTCACCATTTTCGTTTCTTTCTCCCAGTCCATGTCGTCCCATGATGTCTTCATATCCATTGTTGTCCGTTCCAACCTTGGCATTGAAATCTCCCATCAGAATGGTCAGGTCCTTTGTTTGGCACTTCTCGACGATTGACTGCAGCCTATTGTAGAATTGATCTTTAGCGTCTTCATTGTAATCGTTGGTAGGCGCATAGCATTGGATTATGTTCATTGAAATGCCCTCTTTCTTTGTTTTGAAGGAGGCTTTGATGATCCTTGGTCCATGAGATTCCCATCCTATAAGTGCATTTTGTGCTTGTTTGGACAGGATCAATGCAACTCCTTGTGTGTGGGGGGATTTTCTTCATCATGGCCGGAGTATAATAGAAGATCCCCTGAAGTTAGTCGTTGTTGTTCAACTTGCGTCCAATGTGTTTCACTGATCCCAAGTACCTTTAGGTTGTATCTTCTCATTTCCGCAGCAATTTGGAAGGCTCTCTCGGTCTCCCACATTGTACGAACATTCCATGTACCTAAATAAATGGTCGCTCTGGTTGTCAGAAAGGGCATCAGCCTCGTGACTTTAGAAGGAACTCGGCTTTCACCATGAGATGAAGACCTTCTAACTCCGAGGGAAGAGTTTGAATGGTTTTAATTTTTTTTGTGATCAGCGTTGTTTAGCGAGTTAGTTTTCTACGGGATTGGGCTGCTAACCCTGCTGCTCAACCCTCCTTTATCTGGGCGTGGGATCGGCAGTAACCCCAAAGGGGCTCCAGGAGGAGTTAGGTCGCCAGTATAGTGTCTACAATTCCGTTAGAATATCTGTAGAACAAATTAAATCCTAAATTCACCAATCTTTGACTCATTAAGTTTAGTGTGAATTGAATATATCTTTCTACATGATCATAATATTACTGTGATTCACTCTTATGCTTAAAAACTATACGACAACTACTACAAGCTCAAACGATATGCTCAAATAATTCATTGAAATACTAAAATGGAAATCAGATTTTTCCTTGTGCATTCAAAAATCTTATTGGCTTTCAGGTACAATAGTCACTATTGTAATTATAAATTTGTGTGTTGTTCGAAAAATAGTTCCCAATTTTATACAGTTCACCTTTAATGAAATACATAGTCTTTCCTCTGTCATTATAACTGACCATTTTAATCTACATAACTGAATAAATTAAGTTTCATTTCTATGTGGTCAATAGGTAAATCATTATCCCTTTTAATCCCAATAGTATTAGTATAGTATGGCGGTTAGAATTGATGTGGCTTTTTTCCACAAGTTACAGTCTCATATTAAACGATGATAGTACTGTCCGACAGAATTCAAGGAAAAATTCAAATGTAAAAGTGTGAATTTTGATATACAATAAAAACGGTTCATGCTACGTTGGTTTTAACTGATCACATCACCAAAATTCACAATTATCGACCAAGTAACAATTCATTAAAGGCCAAAAAATATTTGCTAGTAAACAAATTGTGGTGTGAGCTACTTATAATCATATAAGTAGTATATTACAATAGAAATAAAATATATTTCAGCAGAAGATCGAGAAGGAAAGAACGGAAACGGAAGGCAATTGATATGAAAATGCAGTGACAATGAAATCTAAGACGATGGACTGATACTTACAAAAGGAACAGTCAAGTTTGAGACAATGGTTTAATATTTTACTAATTAAGGATTTACTGTATGGTTTCCAGATTTTTGTGAGTTATTCTGTAATTTCGTGTTCAAATACAGTTGGTTGTGATAATACCCAAAAATTTCATCAATAGGGATCAGGAATCACAATAACCGTGTAATGAATGTAAGCCAGTTTCCCGGATATTTTTGACAAAGTAATTTTCAGAAAAATAATAAGAATTCCACATATAGTCACAACTAAATGCTTTCCATGAAATTCGACTAATTAGATCTCAAATGGTAATGATTTACAACTAATCGTTTTAGTACAAAGAAAGTTTGACCATGGACGAATTGAGCATATTATTTCAATAACAATTAAACTAATCACTATTTCGTTGATATTTATGATCATACCCTCAAAATTCACCCTCAAAGGTACCAAAACACCACGGGTGGCTTAATATCAGTCGAATCCTACTGTATACATGACTCATTAGGCCTTGAAATAAACTTTCATAACTCAGCATGTAATTAATTATGAGTCACTTTTACTATCGTAGTAACATTAATGTTTCATAGGAAACTGTGATTTTCAACAAACATATACGTCTTATTTTTAAGTCATTGTATTTCCATACTTGTGCTACTTGTTTTTGCTTAGGTGTCTGTCTGTCTATCACTCATTGTCTCATCCAATGTCTTCCTGTCACACTACTCATTAGCCATTTTGAGCGACATTAATGTTTGTATTGAGTAGTACAGACGAGCTGGCACACTTGCGTTCTTCGGTCAGCTTCTCCGTATTGTTTCTCTTATTGTCTGCTTAGGGCCACCAGTGTATGTAATATATGCATCCAAAATGTATTCTCACATTTGACTCATTTCACTCCAGTAAGGTGAAAGTTCTCATCTTGACACTGAATAAAAAGAACAAATAGAGAGAAGAAATTTCCTTCCACTTAGTTTTCCATCACGGCTCTACACAAATATATTAATGTATGGTTTACAACGCTGAAATATTACTAATCAAATTTACCACATGTTTCATCGATTTGTTCGTTGTATATTGCTGAAGCTATCGTAATACATGTTCGCAGAAATAACATTTGCTTCCAAAAGAAGTTGGTACAACTATTCTCGCTACTTTGATTATCGGTATAAGAGTGAGCTTTAAACGAACTTTCGTCAAATCCTTTCCCTCAAAAGTACTTAGACGATTTAATGATTTAATAGTTGAGACCATGAGTCAATTGAAGCTAGACCACCATAGAAAATCTGGAAGAACTGAACGGCCGTTTCGTACTACTGTGGGACAGTGGCTCAATTTCGTAGGTTGGTTGAAGTTGGACATTAAAACTGTTGGATGCCGGTTCAGTGGTTTAGAGACTAAGTGCTTACGCGCGAGACCGGTGGGTCCTGAGCATTGCTGAGTTCCACAGTGGGACGAAACGGCCGTTCAGTGTTTCCAGGTTTTCCATGGTGATTTAGCTTCAATTGACTCATGAATTAAACTATTAAATTACTATAATAATCACAAAATCTGATAATTTTATGGTTACTTCCACTTTTGTATTTTTACATATTCTCAACATTCGTATTTTGATTCTTACATAAGTACTATATTACTGACCTTTGGTCAAAATATTTTGTTTGTTCTTTTTATATACTATGCAATGTAGCAACTGTTTGATTTTCCGAACGATTACTTTGATTATTATAACCCTCTTCCAATTACTCAATATTGTTTTGCGATCAGTGTGGTATTACATGATTATTACGTAATGTAACCATTCGATGAGTGTTGTTTCATTGTTGAAAATTGTATATTATTCAATTAGTATGGAGTCATGATGAAAAACGTATTGATAAGAGATTTCTTTGCTCTATTTGTTCTTATTTTATTCCATTAGCTATTAACGCAAATCTAATTGATTATGTACGAGTGTTAGTGGCATGTATTTTCTGTTAAAATCATTATACTATCGAATTTGAGTCAGATCAATGTGTTACTTAAAATCTACTTGAGTTCGTATAAGAATTCATGAATATGAATAACCTTTATGTAGAAAATCGAATTTACATGTCGTTTTTCATTCCATTTAGATGCAGAGTAGTCTGTATAAGAATTAAATGGACTTGTCAAATATGTAAAAGTTGTACAAAGTTTGAATATTACCACTTTCTTTTTTGTATGCTATCCATCCACTAAAGCCATTTTACTGATTATCTATCAACTGGTTGAAGATTCGTTGAAGTTGTTCTAAGCTCGTCCCCAAACTATAAACTTACCCTGAAAGCTTTTTATTTGTCAAAGGCTGTGACAGTTGAGCGAAATGAACCGATACTTTGCTACTTCGATGTCTGTTAGTGATTAGTCTATCTGGGTTGAAGTTAAATAATTGGACTATTTAACTTTTTTTATCCTACGTCCAAGTCATGCCAT
Source organism: Schistosoma margrebowiei (assembly GCA_944470205.2). NCBI lineage: Eukaryota > Metazoa > Platyhelminthes > Trematoda > Strigeidida > Schistosomatidae > Schistosoma > Schistosoma margrebowiei. The sequence continues at coordinate 39,130,909 of OX104026.1, read as the reverse complement.
GCTAAGACCACTTGGTCTGACTTACTCTAATGGAGTGGCAAGACTACCCTGCTTCCATAACACGATTTGAAAACAGACAAAATCTTGACAAGTAAGCGTTGCATTCAGATACAAATAGAGTAGGACTGTACAAAAAGTGACCGACTGCTAAATGGGTTTGTTTAGTGGTGTGTGTGTGTGTGTTAGTTATACTTTACTTTGATGAAATGCAGTAAAAAGTTTAACGTTCAGAGAATCACTCCACTAACGTAGAAACGGTGTAGCTTGATGGACGATTCGGTTAGGGTCTAACGGTATTTAACTGACGCTACAATACAAATATTGATGAACATGACGAAACTAAGTAAGAAGGATAGATTTGAGTTATTCATAGGATAACAGTGTCAAGTTTTCAATTCATTATTCCCATCGAGACATTAAGTGGAAAAACATTTCTCTTCACTTAACTCTTCATCAGAGCTCTGTACTAATATATGTTTTAGAAATGAGTAGAAAGTCGATACCGATTATGTGGTGGTGAGTAAATTCATCATATCGTGGTGGTCGGTATTCAATATAGTCCTTAAACTTCGTATACAGTTCGGCTTGATAACCGTCACTAGATAACGCCCGAACGGTATATTAATCAGAACGCGAATACAAAGTGTTGATTACGTTTATTATAGGACCACACACAGATATCCAAAATTACAGGTACGTTAAGCGAGCATGAAAGAGTTGTGCCGAAAAGCAAGCACTATATATATATATATATATATATATATATATATATATATATATATATATATATATATATATATATATATATATATATATATATATATATATATATATATATATATATAGTGAAATGAATGAATCATCGAATCAATTAAGCGGTTAATAGTAAGGTTAGCAGCGTGAATAAATGCGTAGGCAGTAAGCAATGCTCAAGCATACATGTTTATACAGTCTCAACAATAATAAAGATACAATGATATAGATAAGTTGTTGTACGAAGGACTCAGTTCGTTAATAAGTTAACAAAATGACTTGATCGAGCTAAATGTGAACAAACAAACAATACCATCCATTCAGAGTATTTCTTCTGCTACACTATTTTTAAGATGTCTAACAATTTTATTCGAATTGTAATAGTCAGTGATTGAAGTGTAATGAAATAAATTGAGAATTAGTCTAAATATGTTAAAAGACTGTAACATATATATGGAATTTTTCAATGCTATTGTCCGAATGTTTTTAGACACTTTGATCCCAAAGTTGATAAAATTAGAAGTTGATGAGGGTGGGATACGGGAAGATGGGTCAACAATTCAGAGTGGATCAAATATTAGACCAGAAGGTCGATACAATAAGACTAATTGGTAAACAAACTCGCAGATAGGCAAACAGAGGGATGATAGAAAATAATTCAGTAAGGGGTTTCGAATTAAACACACATTTGGACTTAAGAGAACCAATAGAAGCAAAGTGATATATTCGACATTCACATGGTTGATCACACCCTGTATCTAGAAATAAGTAATATAAATGTCTGCGTTTGAAGTACCTATATTAATCACTAAAATATACATCTACCCATATTAGCAGGGGTTAACCACAACCCAGACTAAATTATTAAGACACCGAGGTCGGCCATGAAGTGATAAGACTTTGACTTTGAATGTCGGGAACAATAACCTGAGTAGGCCAACACTAAAAAGGACCTGACAAATATGGTATTGGTCACTGTTCAATGACTAATCAATTGTAAAGTAATCGAATGTATAAAACAAGATTATAGTTACTCATATTATTTGGTAGTGGGTAAAGTCAGTACTAATGTTGTCATATTATGTTTTTAAATTTACTATTTAATATCAGTTTGACTTGATTTTCATAACCACAGTGGTATTTCTGAACTAACTGCAACTAATTACAAATTATTAAAAAACCATAATGAAACTTATAACTAGATAAACTTTCTTGTAGTTCTAGCTCATAAACAACATATTACATCAGTTATGCGAAAACAGGATTACACTAAGAACAATGAAGGTGAGTCGGTTCAATACAAATACAAATGCTCAGGTTCAATAACAACGATTTATTATGGAGATCACGAATCGATGTGAGTTACACAATTACCGGAAATCAGGAGGCGCTGAACAACTCATTCATCTGTTTAATTTTAGTTTGATTTGTCTTAGTCATGAGAGACTTTTAGGAATTGAGCACATCGTTAATTCAAAAATTTATTTATTGCTTGCAATATATAAATAGCAGATCTTATTATTTATCAGTAATATGTGTGAAGATCAAAATGAATCAACAAATTATCATTTTTAAGAAAAATATTAACATGAAAATCGATATTAGTTTTATTATAGTCAAATATAAATCATAATCGCACAATTGTTGAAATGTTTTATTTTAGAAGATCAAATGAATTTATTGTGGTTCTGTTAGACGACGTTTTATCATCTTTTTTCTCTTCTTTACTTTTGTTTTCTTCTATTTTTGTTTTTGAAGACACAGATTTCTGGCGGTCAGATTGAAGATCAATATAAACATGAGTACCATTCGCTTGATAATCACCAGTTTGTTTATATTTACGTTCTTCAATTAAACCACCTTTAATATCAAATTGATTATCAACAATTTTTTTAGAATATTTTTTTTCTTTTCCACGAGTTTTGAAGTTCGACTTAGTAGGTCTCTTTCGACCATATCTATCGAACTTGCCTTCAATTACATAATATGTAGATTCTGATGACACTAAACCATATCTACCCATTCCACGTGAACGGAATTTTCCAACAGCTTTGACCTGTCCTTGTTTTCTGTGTTTATATTGAGATCTAGAAGTTCCAGTCATCGCAGCTGTCTCCAAACCTGTTTGGCCAGAATGGCGTCGGTCGAATTCCGATCCTGTTTCTTTTGTATTTCGTTCGCTTCTCGATTCACTGGCTTTCCTTTGATTATCGACGGTGATTTCTTCCCTACGTGTTCTCCCTTCTTGAGCTGTTGTTACATGTATCAGATAAATTAAAAACAGTAATTTCATTTTAATTTCCATTATAAAATGCTTCTTATAAGTAATAATTTTTTATGTATAAAAATTCAAGTTAAAATAAAATAAATCACCATAATACAATTACTTATAAATAATGTAGAACGTGCACTCTATGCACTGTTGCAAAAGAAGAAGAAACAGCTGACTTCTTCTTAACACTAATTTATGCTTGATGCGAAAATGGCAATTCTAATAGACGTAGATTAGTTGAAACATATTTCATTGATGTACTATAAGTTGAATTAATTGAATAAAATAAATACAGCTTATATTAATTTACTTCTCTTATACAATAAATTACATAATATAAACTTAAGAAAGTAATTCACTTGGTATTGTTTGGCTTGTATCTTCCCATCGAGGTTTAAGACTACAATTGATCAGTCTGTTATTGGCATATGTGCATACTGTGCGTATTGCCTCGATATTGCCTTAATTCACAAGCTTTTTGTGAGCAATGATAAGCAAGTAATAATCTGGTAAAATAATGTACAAAACATTTTGTAATTGGTTGTGGTTAATATACTATCATTGATAAATATAATAGAAATAAATATAAAAACAAAGTATGTACGACAAGTTATTAAATAAGGAACACAATTCTAAACGGATGTTTTGCAAATTATTCAACATTATCAAAATAGTATGATGCGCATTTTAAACTATTTGGGACAAGTCAACTAAATGTACTTGCATCCCAGAGTTGATGTTCATTTTAGGACTCGAACGAAGTATCATTCGCTTGAAACGCTATCACGATGTTCAGTTAGCTAATAAGTCCTAATAGCTACTAGCTTAAGTCATTATCGAGGTAGTTCGTGCAGGATGTACATATACAAATAAGAGAATGATCAACTGCAGTCCTAAATATCAATGAGAAGATTCAAACAACCAATACAAAATGAATAAAAACGGGCTGGCTTAAATAGAACTATAGATAATACGATGAAAACGATGTAGGTATAGGTTCTTCTAGTGAAGTTGAATATCAAGAGGATGAATGTTTATCATTTCAGAAGTATACAGTATTTCTATTAACGTTTTTTTGAATAATGGTACCTTGAAGTAGTTGGTAATCACGAAGCACTTGACATATAGATAATGTAGAACGTACGTAACAGGTTTTCCTGGATATTTAGATATGTTTTTAATCAAATATATCGATCGGATTAAATTTATTTAGCTTTCATACGCCTACCGTTTTTATTGATTCTTATTACTAACAAAACCTGGTAAAACCTGGTCAAGAAACCATATTTTTTAAACATCATCTATATTTAGATGGTGGTTGGAGGTAGTCAACAGGAAACCCTGGACCCGGGTTTCGTGCTACCTGGCACTCGTCAGCAAAGTGTACCTGTAATCTTGACAGAACTGGTGCTCCCTGTCGAATTCGATCTCGTGTTATCCAGCTTCACAGTCAGAGACGTCACCACTGAGCTATCCGAGCCGCGACTGACCTCTTGTAGGACTGAGATGTAATCACAATTGATTGATCACTGGGTGGTGATCAATGTCATGCTTGTCTAGTCCTTATTAGTGCAGATCGAATGCAGCGTCCAAAGTTTCCTGTTGACTACCTCCAACCACCATCTAAATCTCAATACATAGTGCCCGCAGTGTCGAGTCACCTAGACTGGTGGCCACATTGCAACATGATCGATAGCATTCGATCTGCACTAATAAGGACTAGACAAGCATGACATTGATCACCACCCAGTGATCATTCAAATGTGATCATCTATATTTATGTGTTTGTGACTCTATAATAACCAATGCTGTGTCTAAGTTTGTTGACAAATAAGTATTTGGTAAATAGACCAATAACCTTCATTCTGAAAAGCCTACTTTTCTTCATTAGTGTATATATACATGAATGTGTTGGAAATTATTAGATTTAAGTTTGATACTAATGTCTAACGTAACTTTATTGCAGATAATTATGAGTGAAATAGTGTATTTAGTAGAAGATGGAATTCGGTAAAGTAACTACCATCAATTCTGTACATCATATATCATTAAATGAATATAGTCTATCCCATAAAAAAACTGGTTTATGGACGACCTTTGAGAGACACTAATGTGACCTTGAGTATGTCCACCTAATAACTAGGAATAAATGAGGGTTATAAACCAGAGTGATGATTCACAGTTGACAGTTAGTATTAAAAATTAGATTTTCGGTTTTCATCACGAACTGACATCAGCTAAAATGCTAAATGGATGAATGATGAAGAGAAGAATATTGGTCCAAATGTTATTTTATCCCACTCGTTTTCTCAAATACACTTGTTTACACACATTTGATGATGTAACTTTTTAGCTAATAGTATTTTCTGTCAAACAAACAAAAATTGTTTTTTTTTGAAGAATTTGTTATTTTAATTGTTTCATTACTAAAACCAATTTAATTTGAGATCATAAGACTATGAAATAAGTTAGATGGTTGGCTGACTGCTTATTCCTTGAATGGACTAAATATTTGAGAGCTGAACGACCATTTCTAATCCACTTTATTTGGTTTCATGAGTCGATTTCTATCACTATCTGACTGATATTAGATGTTTTCATTACAAAATGAATCAAGCTTATATTTGTTGGCCTACATTTGATCGTACGAAAATTCTATGTTCATAAATATTCCATTTAACTACGTAATTACCTAGGCGAACACCGTTTGTGTGAAGGCGGTAATAAGAAGCCAAATACTGGTTTCATTGAAGGGACTTATTTCAAGCATTTGTTTATCCAAACAGACATTCAGAATAAAAAGCGGAAAAGGAGATTAAGCTAAATCATTTTGAAGAAGATTCAGTGTTTACAGTCAGACAAAAATAAGTTACAGACACGTTAGGAATAGGGTGAGTAATTTAAGCACATACTCTCATATTGAAACAGACAAAGTAAATAAGTGACTAATTAAAGGTTGAAATGTGACTTGAAAAGAATGAATATATCAGTCTGTCCGGAGCCTAGAATAACTCATTAGCGCTTGACATAAGATTAGATGCTACATATTCAAAACATAACTTGCAAATTATAATTTGAAGAACTGAGCCAGTCAAACTTGCTTGCCAGTTGATGTACAGAATGTAAATTTAGATATTCAAGTTATCAAACTCTGATGTTAAATAGAAATAACATTTATAAATCTGATTATTGAACCATTCATTGATAAATATTTTCAAGACATGTTAGCATTGAAGGAATTTGTATTCCCTGAAAATGTTTTAACAGATGTAAATTTTTGGGACTTGAACTGTTTCTAAATGTTGCCTGCCTTACGTGAAAATGAGAATAGTCGTTTGAGTTGTTGAGTATTTATTTAGTTTTTGTGGTGTATATTCATCCTAGTGGTGTAACCTTAGTTGTTGCATAGATTATAAATCACGAGACTGCTGTTGAAAACCTATAAGCACTGGAAGCCCATTTCATTGAAGTTTTGGACTCCTGAACAATGAGTATTCATGATCCTCTTACAGTTAATCGAGCCAAAGACCTTCGATTTCGCTCACAAAGTCAACTCCATTCTATAAAACGGCTAGTCCTACTTTGAGGCTACACGTTTATATGTTCAAAATATTTTAATACAAATAGAACTGCTCACAGTTTCATCAGACAATGTTGAATAAAAAGATAAGGGGAATATACAGAAGCTATAACTGGCTGGTAGACTGATTCCAAAGTGATAGCCAATCAAACTGCCAAGGAATTGTCAAGTATAGAAACATGCATACTGTTTGCACAATTACAACTGAAAATGTTAAGTAAACGTTAAATAAAATGCAGATGGAATGAGTCCCCACTCAGAGTGCAGATATAAAAAAAATTCTGTATTTGAAAATGACAAACACTTTGACTAATGAAAGTTGAATAAATCGGATTATCAAAAATATTAAATGAAAAATGTGTGTAAAAATTTATTATATAAAAGTGACACACAGACGTTTAGAAAAAATGTAGGGAACTAACTGTTAGATAATTCGTTATAGTGTGATAATAATAATGCGACGACATAAAAAATCTTTTAAAACGATCAAATTGATTTTCTCTGAAAATGGCTGAGTTTGTAAACAGTCAATTAGTTGTCAAAATAATTTCATAGTTGACCGATCGAATTTTATCGATCTGCACTCTTAAGGAATTGACATAAATGGTACCCAATGATCAATCAATCGTAAATAAATTTCAGTCCTACAGGATGTCGATTACGTCCCGGAAAGTTAACTGATAACGTCTCTCACTGTGGAGCTGAGTGAAATGAGATTGAATCACGAGTGCCAGATAGTACGAAACCTAAGCCCAGGGTTTCTTGTCGATTATCCCTAACCACAACCTCATAAGTTGTTCATTTATCCAAACACAAAATCGATTATTAACAAAAACTTTCATTTATACGCAGATGTACTTGAACTCATTATTCGTTAACAAATGTCACATTGTAACAACACTAAACATAATGTTATGCTCAGTTGTTTCAAACGAAATTCTACACTGAATCGACTCAGTGTATATCATAAGCAGAGGTATTATATATGATGAAATGCCTTGCTATTACTGTAAAAATTTAGAACTTAAAATTTTCTCTTAACAGTATAATGGATGAAAACATTTTAGATAATCTTTAAATTTCCACTAAGAATCGTTGATAAGAAACTTTTAACCGTTACTTTACTTTATTAATACACAGAAGTTAAACATAGTAATTAAATTATAATGAGAATTTATGGTAAAGTAATGAAAAAAACAATGAGACATGAAAAAGTGATGCTTGAAATAAGCAGAATATTATACTGATGAAATGTGTTAGAACCAGAAATAAAACTTCTAAACAGAAATGATACAACATCAATATTCAGCTAGAGTTCCTAATTAAACGGAATGAGCAGCCTGATTTCTGTAACTAGACATATACCTGATAGACTAAAACATTAGATATAAATAAAAATAATATATTTGTAATATCCCAATGAGTAGAAAATTGGATTTTCTGACGTTTCGTGACTTAGTGTAAGTCACTTCTTCAGAGAATAAATAACCAAATTAAGATTAATCCAAGTTTAAATAGTACAACGGAACAATGCAAAAATAATATTGGATCAATCAAAAACAAGTCTGAACAAGTTGATGTCATGTCATTTCTGTCAAGGTGATTCATAAGTGATACGTATGTAAATTTGTGTGTGTGTATATGTGCACTGTTTAAGAATGAAAACTTGTGTGACCTTTATGGTAAGAAAGGATAGAGTTTAAATTTGTAATATGATAGTGTGAAATTGTAAATACGATCAGACTGAGTGGTTAGGATAGATGGTACAAGTAGGATGTATAGTAAGACCTTCCTTTCTATTGAGAGAAGTAGGATTAAGCATTATATGGAACGCTTCAGCTACCCTCCTTTCTTTGTAGTTAGAAAAGCCTTAAGTAAACATTTCCATATACTAAAATACTATTAGTCAACTGATATAAAATACGAAATCAGAAGAATGTTACAAAACAAAAGTCAACTTATGTAAAGTATGAATATTAAATTGTGTGTGAAGAGAAGATGAAATAGAAATTGATAATAAAAATATTTCAATAAACACAAAATGAGGCAGCAACAGATAATCATCGTATAACAGAACACAAAGAAGCAACATATGCGTCGTCAACTACTACATTCCATATTCGAAAAAAACATAACTGTAAATAAATTGATAGAAATGTTCAAAAATGAAGAAAAATTTCTTATTCTAACATTCTAATCACACATTCATAGTCTTCAACAGAAAATGGAGTTATTCAGCATTTGATTGTTCACAGAATAACTCATCAATCATTAGCGTAAATGAGAACTAGTCTCATCAGTGAGTAGGTCTGTGTACTTACTAAAATCTCAATGGATGTATCTATCAAAAAGTGTTTAGGAAGTAGCAAATAGTATACATTTTCTTAATCTCATTTCTAGTCTCTATTTAAGGAGAGATTTTTCACAAAGCATTGCGTCGTTTATCTAACAACAATTCACCCTTATCATTAAGTTGAAACATAACAAACAATCGATTACTCAAGTGCAATCTCATGAAAGTGAATTGCGAACATTACATAAAATTGCAATTCCAGTCAACAAGTATATAATTGGAAGGAATCAAAATTTAATGACCGATTTGTTGTAACAGGATAATTTATATGAGAAAATACAAGAATGAAAATAATCATATTGATATCCTTCATTTTCTTACCTACCATACTAAACCAAGACATACACGAGAGCTCAAACATTTTCCATAATAATGATTCCAGGTCTTCAACAATAAAGAGTGGTTTGAAATCACGCAATGGTAACACGAATGGTGCAAAGAAAAACAGCTCATTTCGTGGTGAATTCGAATTGTCGTGGTTTTCAGGAAATTCAAATCAAAGATATGCATTTAAAGAAGAGGGAGAAGTAAATGCTAAAGGTAATTTCAATAGACATGGACGAGGGGAATATGACAGTATGTCAACTCGTTCATCCAGATTCAAGGTGAAGGGTTCAATTGACAAGTATGGAAAACGCACATTCAAATATGCCAAGTTGAGAAGAGGTGGAAAACGAAGTAGTTACTCGAAAAGATTTTCCGTTGACAATTTCGATATCAATGGTGATGTGTATTATAAACGTAAAAGTATGGGATTAGGATCAGACAGTGAAAGTGCTAAACATATCAAAATAAAGGTCAATTCTGATAATGATTCTGATCGAGAAAATTCACATGAAAGTGACAGTAGTAAATCGAGAAATAAACGTAGTGATTCACAAATGGAATCTAATACTCGTCGGAATCGTTCTGTATCTACAGTTGGTGAACGTGTAGGATGGAAGAACAAGAATGCAGAATAATATGAATTCATTATATTTCGTGGTTTCTCATCAGCTGCTTACAATCAGATATGTATTAGAATTTTACATTGAGATAAGAAATAGTATGGAATAATTGATATAAGTGAATGTAAACAATTGAAATGAAAAAAGTTATCAATAATAATGATGTATATATGCAAGAACAGGTCAGAGGTTATTTGGTGTTAGAATCAAGGAAACATTAAGGATGGGTGATGTAATAGTTGAGTGGAGTTCAGAGACAGATAAGATAAATCGTGTGATAATTTTAGAGGTAATGCAGGGTTTACATGAGATTCATGGAATTAAAATCTGATAAGATGGGTTACGTAATAATTGAATAGAATTCGAAGAGCACATAATTTAAGAGAATCAAGGGAGTGGAAATGTATGAGGGAAGGGGTGGTTTAAGAATTCGTTAATGGAAGAGAAATACAGCACAAACTAAACATTAACAAAATAAAACTGATAATTAGAAAAATGGAATTAGCAGGGTAGTAATAGGTTTATTACAATCTCTTTTTGAATACATGGATGTGGTTTGAGTGTTTTTATCGCGATCATTTCAGCGAAACGGAGAGATACTGTATTTCATTGTCTGCTAATAATTGTAAAAGCATGGGTGAATGTCAATGGTATGCCCGGTGTCAAGTAAATGCCGAACTATTGCACGGTTAACAGCCTTTGTTGCTCGCAGTCTCAATTTCTTTGGAACATGCTTGCAAATGCGAACATGTACTCTTCTCTCGGTTCTTCCAATGCATGTGCCTTGACACGTACATGTAAAGTGGAAAATGCGGTTGGAACTACTGAGAAAAGAGCAACTGTTGATTTTAGTTTGTTTGAATGAGCAGTTCATTTCCCATACCGTCGTTAGTTTTGCTGCTGGCTAGGTCACTTTCAACGCGGAATTTACTTTGTGATTAATTATTCCAGTGATTTTGTTTCCTTTAAAGCGTAAGTATAAGGAGCAAATTTTCTTTTCCACTCTATCCTACTTTACCTGAGGGTTGGTTTTTGCATATTTCTGAATGAAATTCGCCGGATATACATTTCCAAGTGAGCGATTTGTGATGAGAATAATTTCTTCATCTAGCATTCTTTTCAACGAATTTTGCGTGCGCGGTCAAAAAGGGTTCGTATGATACTCTTTTGGTAACTCATTGGACAGACACTGTAGTAATTGAGATGAATTCCACTCTAGGTATTTTTGCGGTGAGCGTGTCTTTGTGATTTGTCATTTGATGTTAGTCTGATTCCAATATCCAGCAAATAGAATTTACCTTCTACTTCGTGTTCCATAGTAAAATCTATATCCTAGTATGTTCTACTAAACAGATTGTGTAGGTGATGAATGAAAACTGAAAGAGGCACACATTTATTACCCTTATTTATCCACTAAACTGTAGACTACTGTATAAGAATATGTTTGAATCAACACTATCTATACTCCATCATGTACAACATTCATTTTAAGGATCATGAATGAAGAATTTGTTTATTCATTTTTAATGAGACTAATCCTATTAATACATCTGATCCATCTAACAACAATTTTATAAATCCCATTCAAAATAAATATTATTTCACATTTAAATTACACTGAACGTCATCAATTTGTGGTGCCACAGTAACAAGTATGCAGAAATAAACATTTATTATTATTTGTTAAAGTGTAAATGTGTTCACTAATTTAAGTGTTCATTGCCAACTCAATCGGTTTAGCTGTAAGACACAATAAAAATTCATGTGAAGTGAAATCAGTTGTTAATTATCATTAATATTATTCTATTTGTTACTACAAACAATCTACTTAATGCTCAATTTATTTGAAATGATCAAGTGTTACGTAATTATTATCTAGTAATTTACATCATGAACTGAATTAGTTAGACAAATATTAAGAATCTGAACTGAGTGGAAAAGTGTTTCATCATTGTCAAGTACTGTTCAACATTGCTCACCCTCAAAACTACTACAGTATAAATACTAGTAGTTCATGCATTTTAGCTGTCAACCTACTTTCATACCAATCAATCAACATCCTACAATATTTTGCTGATGAATTCCATAATTGGGTAGATGAGTTGTTCACTTTTACATGAAGCGACTACAGTTTCCTAACTAAATTCAGTCATTTTGTAGATGTGAAGGATAAAATCTATGCCAAACTCAGAATTAGAAATGATATTATTTTTAAAAAAAAGAATCGTAGATTGTGTACACACTATAATGATCATAAATAATGAATTCATATAGCTGTCGTTATTAAGTAACTTGGTAACACACTGTAGACATAGTCAGATTTCAAGATGATCATATAGCTGTGAAATTATGAGGATTCTGAAATGTCACTCAATAATGCTGTATCAGAAAAGCTAAGTTAAACAATACAATCAATAAATTGTTCAGTTTCACTCTTCACAACACTTTTGTATTCAATATTGAATGGCGATCATTGATAACGTGTTTGGTTGTACGGTCTTCACAGATTGTGCATCTAGGCCTTGCAAAGAACAACGTTTTGTAAAATAGTGCCAATATTCATGATGTTTTGTTATCAGATTTTGCATCATTTAATGTAATATAATTGATCATTCAACTGACTGTTCATACCAAGCTGTGGTGTTTTCAAATCCAGTAAATTCATGATAGGAAAACCGAAATATCAAGCTTGGAACGGATCAAAGAAGTATTGTAATCTTATGCTTTTCTAGTCACATGGGAACGTTTATATATTAAAATCTATAACAAAACAAAGAAAATTAAAGCGAAAACCCCATGAGTTAAAAGACTACCGTTCTGGATAATTCTCTTGATATTTGGTTCTTACTTCTTGCTCAACTAACTGATCTACGATAGGAATTCTTCAAATAACCTATTGTTTTGTGTACGTGGATACAATAACAAAGTGAGGAATATAATTGTAGTGAGGTTTGTAATTAACCGAATATGAAGTAAGCGATCCCTAATGTATACTTCTAGTAAAGAGTTAGTCTAGAAACAGCTTCATGAAAGTTTTATTAGTTTTGTTTAATCATAACAATATTTACACATTTATTATTTTTATGATTTTACCTTGGAAATTGAAATATAGTTGGTATTGTGAGTATCTTTACGATGGTGTCAGAAGAAACATTTTCAATGTGTCATACACACAACGGTAATAAATTGGTTTTTGTTGATAACACGTTCTCTGAATAGGTCAATAAGAAAAGCAAAACTAAAGAGTGGAAGGTGATTGCGAAGTATCACTGATTGGTTGAAATTAGACTTATACACTATTAGATCCGGTTCGTGGTCTAGAGACTAAGCAACTGCGTGAGAGATCAACAGTCATTTATAATCTTTCTTAGTTAGCCTGATTCACATTAAGTAATTTCGTCATATTCGAGTTGCCTCACCTTTTTGATTTGCTTAATTCATCAACTTCAACATCAGCTTCCATCGCATAGAATCATTTCCAATTTTTTATTCAATTAGACTTATTGATAACAACAATAAGTCTTCTTTCAGGTTTATGCATAACAGTATCAGTATTTTTCTCCTAATGTTTTTAAGTCCTAAGATGTTCATATGTCTCTCTATTTTGATCCAGTTAGTTATAAAACGTTTTTAAAGTAAAAATAAGAGTAAGGTGTATTTTTATAATCGCTTAATTACCACAACTACTTACATTAGGTTCTAAGCTCGGATAAAGTAGGTAAGTTTGCATGGAGTCAGCAGCCTCATCCCATAGAAAACAAACTTGCTAAAAAAAAGACACTATCCAGAATAAACAATTTAAACCATTTAAACTTTGCTGTCTAAGCTGAAAGATCTTCGCTTAGAAGGATCGCGACGCCCCATAGTGAAAGCCTAGAATCTACGGTAGTGACGAAGCCGATGCTTCTTCAAACAACCAGAGCTACAATTAATATAGGTACATAGAATGTTCAGAAAATGTAGGAGACAGGAAGGACTGTTCAAACAGTTACGGTGATGTTCGGAATCACTGATATCCATTAGACTGAAGCTGAACAGCGAAGGATGGATTCAAGAAAGATGCTGCTGTACTCTGGTCACAAAGAAGAAAATGTCTCGCATACTCAGAGAGTTGCATTGATGCTATCCAATGAAGCAAGTAAAGCACTCAACAAAGCATCATTCAAAGCAAAGAAGGAGGAAATCAAGATGAATATTATCCAATGTTATGCATCAACCAATGATAGCAAAAAACATCATAAAGATAAGTTTTATGAGAGGCTAGAATCAATCATAGAGAAGTGCTCAGGAAAGGAACCGCCCATTCTGATGGGAGGCCTAAACGTCGATGTCGGAATTTACAACACCGGATATGAAGATATCATGGGACGACATAGACTGGGAGACTGAAGTGAAAATGACGAGAGATTTGCAGACCTATTCGCATTCAACAAATCGGTTTTAGTCGGCACAATATTGCCCCACAAACGCATACACAAAGTTACATTGGTCTCACCGGACCACACGACGGAGAAACAGATCGATCATATTTGCATCAGTAAAAAAATTCGCAAGGTCAATGGAAGACGTGAGAACCAGGAGAGGAGCTGACATGCCTGTATAAGACTCTTCAACTATGCGTACTCACGATCCATGGCGGTCTATCACTTATCGGTTCATGATTTTAATGGAACTCAACAATCTCCACAACCCCATACTACTCACTAGAATATTGTTAAATTGATCCACTAACGTACAACTTTCGCATATAATGTCTCAGTAGTAATATTTATTGAGTCCAGTGTTTATTATATTCTTGTATATGTACATGATGATACAATGAATTATATATATATATGTCCAAGTTTAGTTCTTATTCTTTACTTATCTACTTAAGTACGTCTATTAGCATCTGTGGTTCAAAGGGCCCCTGTAAAAGTTCTCCATCCAACTCTGTCCTTGAAATCCTTTCCACTTGTTTCCATTTATAATTCATCCTTTTTATGTCTGCTTGCAACCATCGACACAACTTATTCTTTGGTCTTCCTCTTCTCCATTTCCTTTCAGAATTTCAAGTTGGCGCTCATCTCGTGATGTAGTTTCCGTAATGTATTTCCTATTCACTTCCAGCATTTTTTCCTAATTTCCTCTTCATTTGGAAGTTCGTTTGTTCTCCACCATAGTAATTTGTTGTTGATAGCATACGGTCGACGGATATTAAGTAACTTGTGTAGACAATTGTTTAAAAATACTTGTACTTTTTGATGGTGGTTGTGTCAGTTCTCGAAGGTTCAACTCCGTAGAGTAGAATTGTCTCGAAGTCTGTACTGAAGATCCTGACTTCGATGCTGACTGACATTTGTTCTGAGTTCCATATGCTCTTCAACTGTAGGAGTGCTGGTCTTGTTTTGCCAATCCACACCTTTACGTCTGAATCCGATTTTCTTTGTTAATTGATGATGATGTTCAGGTACATGAAAGTTTCCACATCTTCCAGATCTCCATCAAGTGTGATTGTGTTGGTATTTTCTGTGTTGTATTTGAGGATCTTGCTCTTTCCTTCGCGTATGTTAAGGCCTATTGCTTCAGAGGCTGCCCCTACGCTTGTTGTCGCCATCTGCATTTGTTCGTGTGTATGGGACAAAAGGGCCAGGTCATCTTCGAAGTCTAAATCGTTTAGTCGCACTCAAACTGTCGATTATATTCCGTGCTTTCCGCCAGATGCTGAGGTCTTCAGTCAACCACCAGAAGAAAGAGAAAATGTGAGACTAAGCACCCTTTTCTGACACCGGTCTTCACATGGAATTCATTTGTCAGTTATCCTCCATGCACCATTGTACAGTGTAATTTGTTGCATGAATTTCGAGTGATATTGATGATCTTCTTAGGAAAATCACATTGTCGAAGAATGTTCCTATCGATACTGCCAAGTGCTTTCTCATAGTCAATGAAGTTGATGTGTAGTGACGAGTTCCATTCAACTAATTGTTTGACGATGATCCGTAGTGTCGACCGACCGTTAAGGAATCCGGTATGTTGATCTTGAAGTTGGGCGTATACTGAGTCTTTCATTCGGTTCAACAACACTTTGTTGAAAACCTTATCTGATACTGACAGTATTGTGATGCCACTGTATTTCTCACATTTGCTCAGATCTCATTTCTTTGGTATCTTGATGAAGTTTCCTTTTTTCGAATCTGTCGGCACTTGTTCTCGCTACCAAATCTTTCTGAATAGAGTGTGAAGTATGTTTGCAGTTTCTTCTATGTCTGACTTTAGTGCTTCGGCTGGTATACTGTCAGGTCCTACTGCTTTTTCACTGTTAATCTTTCTGATGATAATCCTGATTTCCTCGATCGTTAATGGAGTAACAGTTATAGGAATGTGTATGTGTGCTGCTTCGATATCCAATGGATTCAATGAAGCTGGTCAACTTAAGAGATCCTTGAAGTGTTCCACCCATCTTTTCGTTTGTCCTTGTATTTCAGTGGTTGTCTTGCTTTCTTTGTCGTTGATCGATCTCTCTGGTCTACTATATTTTCCTACTAGTTCCTTCGTTGTGTCATATGGCTGTCTCATATTTCCTTCCTTTGAAGCTTTTACCACTGTCGTTGCAAGCTCTTCCATGTATTTCTGTTCATCATCTCTAATGCTTCTCTTCACTAACTTGTTTGCTTCTGTGTACTCAAGTTGTGCCTTGACTTTCTCTGTTTATGTCCGGCTGTTGTTAATTGCTGTCACTTACTTGATTCTCTTAAATTATGTGCTCTTCGAATTCTATTCAATTATTACGTAACCCATCTTATCAGATTTTAATTCCATGAATCTCATGTAAACCCTGCATTACCTCTAAAATTATCACACGATTTATCTTATCTGTCTCTGAACTCCACTCAACTATTACATCACCCATCCTTAATGTTTCCTTGATTCTAACACCAAATAACCTCTGACCTGTTCTTGCATATATACATCATTATTATTGATAACTTTTTTCATTTCAATTGTTTACATTCACTTATATCAATTATTCCATACTATTTCTTATCTCAATGTAAAATTCTAATACATATCTGATTGTAAGCAGCTGATGAGAAACCACGAAATATAATGAATTCATATTATTCTGCATTCTTGTTCTTCCATCCTACACGTTCACCAACTGTAGATACAGAACGATTCCGACGAGTATTAGATTCCATTTGTGAATCACTACGTTTATTTCTCGATTTACTACTGTCACTTTCATGTGAATTTTCTCGATCAGAATCATTATCAGAATTGACCTTTATTTTGATATGTTTAGCACTTTCACTGTCTGATCCTAATCCCATACTTTTACGTTTATAATACACATCACCATTGATATCGAAATTGTCAACGGAAAATCTTTTCGAGTAACTACTTCGTTTTCCACCTCTTCTCAACTTGGCATATTTGAATGTGCGTTTTCCATACTTGTCAATTGAACCCTTCACCTTGAATCTGGATGAACGAGTTGACATACTGTCATATTCCCCTCGTCCATGTCTATTGAAATTACCTTTAGCATTTACTTCTCCCTCTTCTTTAAATGCATATCTTTGATTTGAATTTCCTGAAAACCACGACAATTCGAATTCACCACGAAATGAGCTGTTTTTCTTTGCACCATTCGTGTTACCTTTGCGTGATTTCAAACCACTCTTTGTTGTTGAAGACCTGGAATCATTATTATGGAAAATGTTTGAGCTCTCGTGTATGTCTTGGTTTAGTATGGTAGGTAAGAAAATGAAGGATATCAATATGATTATTTTCATTCTTGTATTTTCTCATATAAATTATCCTGTTACAACAAATCGGTCATTAAATTTTGATTCCTTCCAATTATATACTTGTTGACTGGAATTGCAATTTTATGTAATGTTCGCAATTCACTTTCATGAGATTGCACTTGAGTAATCGATTGTTTGTTATGTTTCAACTTAATGATAAGGGTGAATTGTTGTTAGATAAACGACGCAATGCTTTGTGAAAAATCTCTCCTTAAATAGAGACTAGAAATGAGATTAAGAAAATGTATACTATTTGCTACTTCCTAAACACTTTTTGATAGATACATCCATTGAGATTTTAGTAAGTACACAGACCTACTCACTGATGAGACTAGCTCTCATTTACGCTAATGATTGATGAGTTATTCTGTGAACAATCAAATGCTGAATAACTCCATTTTCTGTTGAAGACTATGAATGTGTGATTAGAATGTTAGAATAAGAAATTTTTCTTCATTTTTGAAAATTTCTATCAATTTATTTACAGTTATGTTTTTTTCGAATATGGAATGTAGTAGTTGACGACGCATATGTTGCTTCTTTGTGTTCTGTTATACGATGATTATCTGTTGCTGCCTCATTTTGTGTTTATTGAAATATTTTTATTATCAATTTCTATTTCATCTTCTCTTCACACACAATTTAATATTTATACTTTACATAAGTCTTTGTGTAGATCAACATAGAAACATTTTTTTAATTGGTTCGATAAAACAAATTGAGTATTCTGTATCAATTTTCTATGGTTCTAAAGTTAATCTTGCTAATATAAATGTTTCTTGTTGTCCGATCTAGATTTCTGTAATTTTTTGTTTTTATTCTGTTGATAATCTGTATTGTTTATTATTTCTAATACTACGAGAAAGTTTGCTTTGAATTTTTGAACAGATTTATTTACCTCACTTTTTAACTTTATATTACTGCTGATGTTTTGTAAACTAATCGTTTTAATTATCAGAATGTGTTTTGTGGAGATTTCAGAAATTTTCACAGATTGAAATCATGAGACGGTTGAAGCTAGACCACCATTGAAAACCTGGAAGCACTGGACGGCCGTTTCGTCCTAGTATGGGACTCCTCAGCAGTGCGCATCCACGACCCCGCACCACCCGAGGCTCGAACCCAGGACCTACTGGCTTCGCGCGCGAGCACTAAACCATTAGACCACTGAGCCGGCATCTTTTTAACCTTGTGTGGTTTAGTTAGTATTCTGTGTTGTTTTTAGATTGTTTTGTCTTGTATTTGATTGTCTATTTGATTGAATTTGATTGAATAAGCTAATGTCTGTGTATAATCGATTTTGAATGATCTTGTACAGGGGATTGTTTACTGATCGAGCGTTTATGATAAAATGTGGTGAAGAGATTTGACATGCATGGAGATAAGAAGCGTAGCTGTTTTTTTTAAATTTATTTTTCAAAGATTGTTTATCTAATGTTTTAGTCTATCAGGTATATGTCTAGTTACAAAAATCAAACTGTTCGTTCCATTTAATTAGGAACTCTAGCTGAATATTGATGTTGGAACTTGAACTCTGTACTTATCGATTCAAACGCTGAACTTGTTATCTACTGAACTACTGAATACATATGGTTACTAGGTTTTTAAATGAATATGAAGTTGTTAATATGTAATGAATGCGTTATTCCGTGTGTCTGCTAATGTGAACTGGAAGTCATAAGTTTATATGTTCCTTCAGAAGGTAGGAACTTGGCGATTATACTCAACAAATCTTTATGGTCATAGCGTTGGAATGAATCTATAGGAACAACGATCTAATCATTTGCAGTTCTGAGTATTAGAAACGGAAAATTTTAACCCTTTACTAGTGATTTTACAATGTTTTCACTAAAATAGAAAGAAATACAATAGTTTTCTTTAAATAATGAAGAAATAAAATCATTTTTTGCATAACATGAAGACCATTTATGAATAATTACAAAAGTTTTTTGATTATAGTTGGGATTATTTACCGGTTAATGGAATTGATGCATTAGTCGAGTTTCCATAATTAGTAGTAAAGTTTTTGTGTAATGATCTGTATCCGTCTTTGTAGACTGATGATTCTGGATATTCCGGCTTTGCATTCGTGTTATCATTATAATCTTTATTATTAATATAATTCTTTTTTATGTAACTATCTTTTTTTTCGGATTTTGTCAACTGATTTTTATTCTGATTCATTTTAATATTACCGGTTACATCAAAAATATTAAAAATCATATTTTCACGATAACCATTTGATCGTCCACGTGTTTGAAATCGTGAATAATACTTTCTTCGACCATATATATCTGTTCCAGTATGTAATGAGAAATATGTACTTTCTGAATAACTGCCACTTTTTGCACTATTTCCACGAGATTTTATTTGATCATTCCGATATGCATAATCATGATCTCTAGGATGAATAGATTTTTTATTTCTTTCAAGATGTTCATCGTTACTATTCCTTTTTTCTTTGTTATATGAATATTGTTTTGATTTACTGTTGACATTCTTAGATTGATAGTTTCTTTTGTGATTGTGATGATATGAATGTTTATTTTGATTACCATTATTATAATCATTATCAGCCTTAATAAATGTTATAAATAATGATAATATAATGGATATAAGTAGTAAATATATGTATTTCATAATTTTAAATTAATCATAAATACGTTTTACATAAATTCAATGCGTTTTTTGTATATAATAATATCTTATATAGATATTGTGCCTTCTACTACTATTATATATTCAATCATATAATTAACTTAATGTTCCCTTAATCAATAATATTGTTCGAATACAATTTCTAGTATAAATAAAGTTCATTAAATAGCGCACATATAAGGTTTTACTAATTATAGAGAAATATGTATTATTACCATTATTATTATTATTATTATTATTATTATTATTATTATTATTATTATTATTATTATTATTATTATTATTATTATTATTATTATTATTATTATTATTATTTGATATATCTACTTTAACGCCACTGTGAAATATTTTGATTCCAAGTTTTCTTTTTTTTTTTTATAGAATAGATAGAATGTAGCTAACAATGAAGTCCAAGATATTTGTTCTTTCCATTTAGGATTTGTCGTTTCGATATGCTTATATATTGGAGTTAATGTTCACCCAACTTGTAATTCGTTTAGTGATTGTATTCAAATAATAAATCACTTATGCATTAAGTATGAATTTTAGTTCAATTTGTAATGGTTCTTGAATTGTTAAGTTGTTATTATTTTTGACTAAATTTTAGTCAGTTTTATTTGATGTTCAATTAAAAATTATACCCTTTCCATATTAAAGTGGCTATGGGGAGTCAGTAGCTAAGTAGATAATGCAGTTGAGAGAAAGGTTCTGGGTTTGAGATCAATGATGACACATCAACATTGGAATGGAAATGCATCCATCTGACAAAAAACGTGTCGCCCGTTTCACCTCTAGCCACAAATATGTTTATTATATATTTTTGACTACTGCTTGAAGAAGTAGTGGTTCACATGAAGTAGTATATGTTTTGCAGGAATATCAACGTTTTATCTACTTGACAGATGCATGTTTATATATTTTCATTAAAGTGGAAATCCAAGTTTCTGCACTTCCCGGTAGTATAGATAAAATTATTCGATGTAACATATCAGCTAATTGGTATGATGAACAAGCGTTTATTTTTATAAATAAACTCGGTTCTGAAATCAGTTTATTTTTTCAACACGGTGAATCCTTTTTTGATAGAGATTGACTGTGACGAATGCACAGTAATTTCGATAGGAAAATGAATTGTTTAGCAACAGATAAATTGACTCTTTCTTAGCTATATGGTGAAGTGAGATACTTTTCAACAAAGTAGAATTCTACAACTGGAAAATAAATATAACAGAAAAATCGATGGAACCACCTGAAATAAACTTTAATTTGTTAAGTGAACTTATGTGGCTGACTGTCAGTAATTAAGGTCTATCCTTTAAATGATTAACTTTTGTTGTGAACGGGGAATTAAGAAGCCTAGACAATTACGAAAGCTATTTTCTTGGGACGTTATTGCATTTCATTCAAACTCTGTAAAACACTTATATTTATTTTTGTCCCTATCTTATTCTACATAACACGAGCTTTCGTTCTATGTATCATTCACTAGCATACTCTTTTTTGTTCCGAAAATATTGTAATTTAAACATAGTAATTTGCACTGTATTTTTTACCCTAATTCCCTGTTTCGGTCATAACTGTATTTTTCCAAATTATTGTACGTCGTAGTCAAGATATTCACTTATTTATTCATGTACATTTTTGTATTAATCCGAATTCAGATAATTCAGAGTTCAGTGTTCCAACTTTCTTGTCTTCTCTCACCTGCGTGCTTGCCAACCAATCAGGTTCTAGAATAGTTATCTCTCTACCCCATCCCGAACTCACGCGTGATAGACTAAAGGTTAAGCCGCTCACCCTATCGCGTCAAGGTCATAGTTAAATCTAGACAGATCAAGGTGAAGTCATAACAAGTATCACGGGGTAAAGCGATTCAAGGTCATAACATATTTAGAATTATCTTTGGTCTTGGTTACAGTACTGTCAATCTACATTTCCTAAACAATAGTGCATGTCTGAAACGCTGTTCTTACAAAGCAAGCAAATGAAAATGTGAGAAATCTGTGTGATGGCAGTTAATAAGGTACCTATAAGTGTCATCACTGAGATACTGCTTTAAAATAGTCTCATAAGGTTGAAGGCTTCCGTTGGAAATTTGTGGAATTTTCAACTACCCAGATAACGAAAGTTACTATTTGAAGACTATTTATTTTACGCAAATAATATTTGTTAAGCAACTAGATAAGGTTCGAATAAGAATAATATATTTCGGAAATCTCTTCGAGTTTGTATGATAATTGCAGCAGTTCGATATTATTTATTTGAAACACAAGAAGCCTACACCATGATAGAAGGGTATACCGCAAAACAATTATGTATTATTTTAATCCTTTTAATTCATTTGTACTTATCTACATTAGTAGCTAGGAATTTTTATCTATGGATGCTTGTCATAAGTGTGTGTGACTGTTCGTATGTTTGTGTATCTTATCCAAAAAAACTATTTCGACTACATAAGCTCGCTCAACGATTAAGATAGCAATTGATGGTCTCACCAATTTACACATATCATATAAAGTAATTCACACTTTCTAATGTAAAACACGACAATAGGCAGCAAGAAAGTGTGTTTATTGCAAGAAGTTATTAGTATACCTAGACTTCAATTGTTTTATTTGCCTCTTTCAGTGTGTTCTACAGTCTTCTGAAATGTCTTTTCAACTGACTTCTAAGTATTCTGCCAACGATCAGTTTTTGATGTTTTGAAACTCTTCACTCCGTCTGACAGTTGATGCAACTTTGATATCACATTCCGCTACACACTAATCAAAAACGATCTTATGGATAGCAGATACTACACTATAACCTCCGTGTATTTTACGTTTGGTCTACTGAGTTAGCGTCTGAAATATATTTATTACTAAAGCCTTTTACATCACAATTTTAAAATTATTCTGCCAACTGAGTTTAAGATCGTAACAGGAATGGTTTAGGAAACATAAGAAATTAACTAAGATCTGGAGTAACTTGGGCCAATTACACGCTGAATTATCTGAAACAAATCTGCCTATTATTTTGTTAAAAGAAATCTGATGAAATTTGACTTAAAACTGAAAGAATACTATGATATTTATACCTCATGCGTTAATGGGAATGTTATATTACTTGGTGGTAAATTGAAAATTGATGTCTTAACACTATAGTTGGTAGAATACAAAAATGTTAAAAGTTTAGGTGATCAGTAAATTTCGCCTCGATCTAATATTAAGTGAAATCCAATGGCTCAAAATTATGTAGCATTATGTTGGATCAATTGAGTGATTTGGATTTTAGAAGCTAACAGCTTTCTGTCTTAATCAACTGAAACGTTTTCAAATTTCTACCGCTATAATGTTGATTTAAAAGTTGCTGATATCAGATAATACTGATCGGATTACCGACAGCTTGGTTTTTTCATCTGTGATCTAGTTTACCCATGATATACTAGGTTGGTAGATGAGTTTTAAAAATAATAAATTATAGTTACTCCAACCTAAACAATTTCTAATTACTACTGACAAACATCAATACATATCAATGAATTTTGGAAATATGTGTTTTAATTTATCTAATACAATATATTAAGTAAATATAGGCAGTCACAATCACTCCAACATCTAACCTGAACACATTTTTATAAGTTTCGAAAAAGTGCAGAAAAAACGAGTCAAATAATAATTTACTTTCGATTGCATAGTACTGATATCAAAATCACATACTTGATCTTGTCAAAGTTAGAACTCATTTTCAATCATTTTTCGTTTGTGCACACAATGACATATTGTAGGACTGGGGTGTATTTGCAAATGATGGATCATTTGGTAGTGACCAATACCGTTTATCTCTTGTCTTTCCTGAGCTGATCGAATTCTATCGATCAAACTGGAATGTGGTTAAGAGTAGTCTAAGTGACTTGACATTTTCATTTCTATCGATCAGCATTAGGAAGGACATGAAATACGAGATAGTGTTCACTACTCAGTGATCAACTAATTGTGAAATGGTTGTTATTTGGTTTATGTTGAATACTGATGTAATCAACAAGACCTATCGATATTAACTAGATGCATCTGATTTCAGAGTCAATCCTATCCATATCATGTCATTAGAGTAATCACACTTTATCTTGATTAATGAATTGGAAACTAAATATCTGAAGATTTCACTTGTTAAAGATATTTCATTGCGAATTGATTATCAAGTCATTTCATGTGATGGATGTGAAGTGGATAGATGAATGAAACTCATTGTAATCAACAGTGGTGTGGTACATGAATTATTTGTGAAAGTCAATGTAAAAGGATGGAAGAGAATTACTAAGTATCGAAAACATGTTCTGGTTCAGTTTGAAACCGAATGCATTTGATATGATGGAACCGAAATTTATTATAATACTATGTCCTAAACGAATAAAATTCAGTTTGAAATGACTATCTTGTACAATGTATTTTGAACAGGGTTCAATGTGTTGTCTACATGTAATCATCCTATGTATCATCTAAGACAATTGAGGATGAAATCATTAGAATTTTTACGTAGATAAGTGCATCGAAGACGCGATCATTCTATCATTTTGTTGTTTCGACTGCCATGTTCATTCTGTAGCATGACTGGTAATCCACGTGTGAATGGATAAATTGTACGGTGCAATTTAACTGGATTGATAGGTGTGAATAAAGGAAAATGTTTGTGGTGTCTTTTGTTTTCAAATACATTTACCCACCTGATCTTACAATGCCTGATCTGTTAAAATGAATTATAAGAGTTTGCAAATGTGATTTAGAAGAATACAAACAGTGTGAAAGAGATTTCATCTTCCAGTGATGAGGGAGATGAAAGTAGTGAATTTTGTAAACGATGACTCAATATGATGATGAGAGTGAACCTAATGTAGCTAACGCCCATTGATTGTGAAGAATGATTTGAAAGAAAAGAATGAGGGATTGGTAGGAACAAAATAATATTGATAGTAATGTGAAACTGAATATTAATTTCGAACACGGAATATCCATTAACGTGTAGACGTGTAAATTTAAGATATTTATTTAATTCATTTTCGACGTCGCGGTGTAGTAATGTTTGCAGTCCTTTGAAAGTCTTTGAAATTGCGAGTAACAGATCCTTGATTACCAGTTTCTTTCACAGAGCGGCTTCCACTCTCACTAGATTTCCTATCATTTCGAGAAGCTTGCGACTTATGTCCACCTGACACAAACGCATGTCGATCTTCTTGGATGTATCCACCGAGTTTAGTACGCTTCCGACCCTCTGATATGTATCCATTCACATCGAACACATCACGTATTTTCTTTCTGTCGAAACTGTCTGCCTCACCATAACTTTCGAATATGGAACTTCGTTTCTTTTGATCATTGTGATCGTAGCTAGAACGTTTTCTGAATATGGTTTTCACATGTGATTTACTGCCTCGTCTACGTTTTCCGAGGAATGTTTGGTAACCGTTAGTATAAATATCACTTTTTCTTTGATTTGCGTATTTCAGTTGGAATTTTCGTTGTGAAGATTGGAATCCGACATCACCACTTGAACTTGAATGTGAATCTTTGCTCTTTTCCCGTGAATGTCTAGTTGTGTTATCTCTTATAACCGTTTCCCTACGGTCATTAGTGTGATTTGTGCGATGTGAGGCTGTGCTTTCAGATGTGTGATTAACTAGTTGTAATTCTTGACTGTTAACATTTATACATAGAAGTGAAAATAGAGCGATTGCTAATAACAAACACATGAAATAAGTTGTCATTTTAATTAGTTTATAGTGAAAACCATTGAGTTATGTGAATAAATTTATCCTTCATTTCTATACGTCGTACATTGATATTTACTCATTCGTTTATTTATTGTAATTCAGTTGTTCGTAAAAACTGATTATAAATTCGTATTTAATGAACATGTGATGGAATGTGAGCAGTGCATTCTGATGAATCGATATGTAGAGCATTTTTATTACACTTCACGATGTATTTGGTATTTTCGAAGTATTAAAATACTTATTTACTTACTTACGCCTATTACTCCCAATGGAGCATAGGCCGCCGACCAGCATTCTCCAACCCACTCTGTCCTGGGCCTCCTTTTCTAATTCCATCCAATTCTTGTTCATCTTTTTCATGTCTATTTCCATTTCTCGGCGTAATGTGTTCTTTGGTCTTCCTCTCCTCCTTTGGCCTTGAGGATTCCATGTGAGGGTTTGTCTTGTGACACAGTTGGGTGCTTTCCTCAATGTGTGTCCTATCCACTTCCAGCGCTTCTTCCTGATTTCTTCCTCCGCTGGGATCTGGTTTGTTCTCTCCCACAGTACGTTGTTGCTAATAGTGTCCGGCCGACGGATCTGAAGTATTTTGCGTAGACAACTGTTAATAAACACCTGTATCTTCTGGATGATGGCTTTCGTAGTTCTCCAGGTTTCCGCCCCATACAGTAGAACTGCCTTGACATTTGTGTTGAAAATTCTGATCTTGGTGTTGGTTGACAGACAGTTGCTTTGAGTTCCAGATGTTCCTCAGTTGTAAATATGCTGCTCTTGCTTTGCCGATCCGCGCCTTCACATCTGCATCAGATCCACCCTGTTCACCAATGATGCTGTCCAAATATGTAAAGGTTTTTACATCTTCCAAATCTTCTCCATCAATTGTGATTGGATCGGTGCATGCTGTGTTGTATCGGAGAACCTTGCTCTTTCCTTTGTGTATATTGAGACTTACTGTTGCTGAGGTTGCTACTACACTGTTCGTCTTCTCCTGCATTTGTTGTTGCATTTGGGATAGAAGGGCCAGATCATCTGCGAAGTCCAGATCGTCCAACTGCATCCTAGATGTCCATTGTATCCCGTGTTTCCCTTCAGATTTTGACGTCTTCATGATCCAGTCGATCTCCAGGAGAAAGAGAAAGGGTGAGAGTAAGCAACCTTGCCTAACACCGGTCTTCACTTCGAACGACTTTGTCAACTGTCCTCCATGCGTAATTTTGCAATTTAGTCCATCATAGGAATTCCGTATGATATTGACTATCTTCTGAAGCACGCCGTAGTGTCGAAGAAGTTTCCATAGTGTTGTTCTGTCCACGCTATCAAATGCCTTTTCGTAGTCAATGAAGTTGATGTAGAGTGATGGATTCCATTCAATTGATTGTTCCACAATGATCCGTAGAGTTGCGATTTGGTCTGTACACGATCTATCCTTACGGAATCCTGCCTGTTGGTCACGAAGTTGGGCGTCTACGCAGTCCTTCATCCTGTTTAACAATACTCTGTAGAAGACCTTTCCCGGTATTGAAAGTAGAGTGATGCCCCTGTAGTTATCACAGTTGCTGAGATCGCCTTTCTTTGGTATTTTGATCAGAAGTCCTTCTTCCCAGTCTTTTGGTACTTGTTCCTCATCCCAAATCTTATTAAAGAGAATGTGGAGTATCCTTGCAGTTGCCGCTACGTCTGCTTTTAGTGCCTCTGCTGGAATGTTGTCCAGTCCTGCTCCTTTGCCACTCTTGATTTGTCTGATGGCCATGCTGATTTCTTCAATTGTTGGTGGACCAACATCCATTGAGAGACCCGTGAGTGCTGCATCGATGTTGGGTGGGTTCAGTGAAGCTAGTCGATTCAAGAGTTCTTTGAAGTGTTCTACCCACCTGTTTTGTTGCTCTCCAATATTGATGATTACCTCGCCTTCATTGCTTTTCACTGGTCGTTCTCGTTTGCGGCGATTTCCAGAGAGTTTCTTTGTTATTTCATACAGTTGTCTCATGTTCCCTTCTCTTGCAGCCTTTTCCGCCGTCATTGCTGGATTTTCCACATATTTACGTTTGTCGGTTCTGATGCTCTTCTTCACTTACTTGTTTACTTCTGTGTATTCAGCTTGTGCCTTGGCTTTTTCTGCTCTTGTTCGACTGGTATTGATTGCTGCCTTCTTGTTCCTTCTTTCTTGAATCTTATCCAGTGTATCAACAGTGATCCATTCCTTGTGATGATGCTTCATGTGACCCAGGACCTCATGACATGTTGAAGTGATTGCCTCTTTGATCCCCTTCCAGTTGCTCTCCACAGTAGTTCCTTCTCCATTGAGTAGATCATGAAAGGCCTGGAACTTGTTGTTGAGGTCTATCTTGAATTTGTTGAGTTTGTTAGTATCCTGAAGAAAGGCCGTATTGAACTTATGTGATATTGTCCGCCCCATTGTCCAGTGCTTCTTGAGTTTCAATTTCATCTTGGCGACCAGCAAGTGATGATCTGATGCTATATCAGCTCCTCTCTTGATTCTCACGTCCTCTATAGTCCTCCTGAACGTTTTGTTGATGCAAATATGGTCGATTTGGTTTTGCGTGGTGTGATCCGGTGAAGTCCATGTGGTTTTGTGAATGCGTTTATGTGTGAATATGGTGCCCCCCTATGACCAGTTTATTGAATGCACATAGGTTTGCAAATCTCTCACCATTTTCGTTTCTTTCTCCCAGTCCATGTCGTCCCATGATGTTTTCATATCCATTGTTGTCCGTTCCAACCTTGGCATTGAAATCTCCCATCAGAATGGTCAGATCCTTTGTTTGGCACTTCTCGACGATTGACTGCAGCCTATTGCAGAATTGATCTTTAGCGTCTTCATTGTAATCGTTGGTAGGCGCATAGCATTGGATGATATTCATTGTAATGCCAATCTTTTTTGTTTTGAAGGAGGCTTTGATGATCCTTGGTCCATGAGATTCCCATCCTATAAGTGCATTTTGTGTTTGTTTGGACAGCATCAATGCAACTCCTTGTGTATGTGGGGGATTTTCTTCATCATGGCCGGAGTATAATAGAAGATCCCCTGAAGTTAGTCGTTGTTGTTCAACTTGCGTCCAATGTGTTTCACTGATCCCAAGTACCTTTAGGTTGTATCTTCTCATTTCTGCAGCAATTTGGAAGGCTCTCCCGGTCTCCCACATTGTACGAACATTCCATGTACCTAAATAAATGGTTGCTCTGGTTGTCAGAAGGGGCATCGGCCTCGTAACTTCCGAAAGAATTCGGCTTTCATCATGAGGCGTCATAGTTCTTCTAAATGAAGACCTTCTGACTCCCAGGGCAGAGGTTAAAACGTTTGAATAATTCTTTCTGGTTAGAGTTTTTTTAGCGAGTTAGTTTTCTACGGGATGGGGACGCTAACCCCATGCCCAACCCTTCTACTTTATCCGAGCTTGGGACCAGCAGTAGCCCACGGAGGGACTCCAGGCGGATTTATTTAAAATATTTAGTTTTACTTAATTTTTATCGACAAAAAATGATTTCGGCAACTGTGTCTGAGTTTTGTTTTATGTTTACTCATTTTATATTTCATTTCATAATTGGCCATTAACTTATCATGTTTGTACAACGTTGAATCCAATAGCCGAAGTATGAAATGTTACGAGATAAATTCATTTCGCGAATTCCGATATTAGTTGACATTCATATTAATAAGCGACAAACAAACCTTAAATTTTCACTCGTTAACTCAAAATGTTAATAGTGTGGAGAAAGGGAATGGATAATGTAATTAGTGTACAGATACACATATACAGAAAATGTATACGTGCCGAATTACAAGCATGTCTATTAAAGGTCACAATAAGCTAAGAAGAGAACTGGAGGGTATAGTTGACTCAATTGTCACATGGTATCTGATCTATGAAATTGTGTCGAAACGTTTTAGTGAAAAACAGAGAAGCTGCTGCAGATGGTCAGCGTCTACACTAAATAACGTGAACAATAAAATACATATGAAAGCTGTTTTATGAACGAACTAATAACTACACTACCAAAGTTATCTTTGTAAGATTACTAAAGGTATTCAAATTAATGTGCTTACTAGGAATTCCAAAATAATGCGATTTAAAACAGTTGGAACCAGATGAACACAAGTGAACGTATCATATTTTGAACTTGTGATAAGTGCGCAATCAAGTACAAAGGAATCGTCAGTTAGTGTGAGTACCACTACCGCAACAGTTTGAAGTGGAATTTAAATTTCTGTAATCAATTGTACTCCTCCTTAGATTCATTGTATGTCTATCTGACTTTGTATTGGATGTAAATTCTGTATGATCTAGAGTATACTCATTAGTATTGGAATTAACAACCGAAATTGAAACAGACTCACCTGGTTCCAGGGATTGTATTTGACCAACATGTTAGTTGTGAGTACTTAAATCATTGGTATCTAGAATTCGAACCATAGATTTTCTAATATTCTTCACTACAATCCTCTTGGATGATTAAGATTTTTTCCACCATAATATGTAACTTCTGCAGATTCGAAAACCCTCATATTCAAACAGAAAATCCTTCCTTTTAATGGCTTTGATGGTGTCTTTTTCATTACAGAATGTTAAGCATTTCTATATTGTAGTAGAAATGTGCACACTCCTCTTCTTTAGTTCATCAGATATTGAAGCAGCATTGAAATTAGTAGCAGTTTTTAATGTCCTGACGAACATTTTTCCCGACCATTAGAACAAGGAAGCCTGGTGTTGGGACGGCTTCTGTGAACTATGATGGAGTCTTCAGAAGCCTTGGAAGAGTTGAAGAGTTCCACACAATCAGAACGTAATGAAGCTTTCTAGAACAACAACGTGGCATGCTACTATTAGTCAGTAACATAACACGCCTCTTTGCGGTATGGTTGAATTATAATATTGATTGAACAGACACTAATATTTAGAAAATACTCATGATTTTCTGTACATTTTGATTCTTGCCCAACGAGCACTTTCTTCAGTCTTCTGTCTTCTTATTTACGACTTAGGAGGGTTCTAGCGTCCGAGTGCTCAGGCCACGCGCGGTATATTAAGAATCTAAGCTTTAGATATAACGCATGGAAGCAGTGAACAGATAACTACGAACTATACCGTCCAACTAGGTAATGACTGCATCTGCAGTGAAATGATAGCCATAATCGGTCACTAATACCATAGATTCCATCTCCTGACTAAAATCCTTCATTAATACTTGGATTGTAAAGTTTTGAAAAGAGTCTCAGGCTTCTTGGAAGGAGGATTAATGGAGAAAATTTTCAAGTTATTTGCTGGGAAATGAATTACGATAGTCTAAATAAATTTTCTGGTGGGTAACAGACGATATTGGCCATGGAGTCCAATTCGAAGAATGAATTTCAGAGTTAACATCCTCCACAATTGTTTGCTCTACGACATATATCTGCATTTATCTCCGGTCACCGATATGTAAGCCTTGATAAGGATTTCATTTTCTCAACGCTAAAATATCCATTATGAAGACCTTCAAGAACAGATTTACATAATAGAGGAGGAATAACAACAAGATCATTTGAACAGAAAACACCATCCGGATTGGCGGATAACTGATCACGCTTTGAAAAATAGATGGAAAATCTACGTTTCAGATTAGCATTCCAAGCTTTTCGAATATCGCTAAGTATACATCCAAAGTGTCGATGAGTTTCTCGTATGAGATCTGAATGTGTCGTCGGTAAAGTTTGCATTACTACACCATCTGCAATATTGGCAGGTTTATCTTGCAATGAATGTCAAAAATGTGATCGACATGTTTAATTTGTTTGAGACTTCTTGACTTAATCGTATGTTTATAGGCACTCAGAGCGATACTTCATCGTTGAAGCTGAGATACGTGCTAAGGATTTTTCAGAATGATAAGTAAACTTTAAAGCTTCAAGATTAGTAACAATAGTGAATTTTTTCAAATAAATATTTATGAAGTCGTTTAGCAGTTCAAGATTCAGCTAATGCTTCTCACTGAGTTTGTGAATAACCTTGTTCAGCAACTGTAAGTTTTCATGGAACACTAATTAGTGGTCTACATTTCTACTCAAAAACTGCGCCAGTACCTATAGGTGATGCATCGGTATTAAGTACAGAATGTACACTATGGGAGTAATTTAGATTTAGACTTCCACTAGAATTTATCTTAACTAAATACTTTAAGGATGCTAGTTCATTATGTTCATCTTCCTTTTTGAAAGTGAATTTGATGTTTTCCGAGTACGTATTTTTGTTTGGAGAAATTTTCAAAAAGGGTCTTTTTAATAATGAAAAATGTGTTATGTACATATCTGGGCCAGATGCATGGTCTGATGATACTGGCGAAAATAAGAGACTCAATATAGGACATAAATAAATTGGCAACAATCGGAGATATTGGAGATCCCAAGGCTACTCTATTTGTTTGTTTATTGAAAGTCCCATTGAAAATGAATATTGTTGAATTCAAGCATAGATTGAACGATTTCATGATTGAACTAATGCTTAATGGACATCTGCTAGATAGAGTATTATCATTCTTTAGTAACCCATTGACGAAGTCTATACATTTATCAATTGGAATACTAGTGTATAAAGCTACAACATCATTGTTTACCATTGTTTCGTTATCGTTGATGTATAATAACGAGATATTTGATTCTAATTCTTATGAATCTTGTACTACATTAATGAAGTTATATTGAAGTGGCTTCAGTGTGCTGCTTAGATATTAAGTTAAAGCATATGTGGGAGTACTACAAATGTATACATTTTTCATTACCACCTTCTGACAAACAAATTAATACAATGACATATCATACTAATTCAACTTGATCAAACATAACTTGACATTTACATATTCAGATCTATGATGATTTTGATTGTACGCACAATATTTAAATTTATGTTTATTTCATTTCGCTTATGTATTTACTCTCAAAATGTTACTTACTTACTTACTTACTTACTTACTTACTTACTTACTTACTTACTTACTTACTTACTTACTTACTTACTTACTTACTTACTTACTTACTTACTTACTTACTTACTTACTTACTTACTTACTTACTTACTTACTTACTTACTTACTTACTTACTTACTTACTTACTTACTTACTTACTTACTTACTTACTTACTTACTTACTTACTTACTTACTTACTTACTTACTTACTTACTTACTTACTTACTTACTTACTTACTTACTTACTTACTTACTTACTTACTTACTTACTTACTTACTTACTTACTTACTTACTTACTTACTTACTTACTTACTTACTTACTTACTTACTTACTTACTTACTTACTTACTTACTTACTTACTTACTTACTTACTTACTTACTTACTTACTTACTTACTTACTTACTTACTTACTTACTTACTTACTTACTTACTTACTTACTTACTTACTTACTTACTTACTTACTTACTTACTTACTTACTTACTTACTTACTTACTTACTTACTTACTTACTTACTTACTTACTTACTTACTTACTTACTTACTTACTTACTTACTTACTTACTTACTTACTTACTTACTTACTTACTTACTTACTTACTTACTTACTTACTTACTTACTTACTTACTTACTTACTTACTTACTTACTTACTTACTTACTTACTTACTTACTTACTTACTTACTTACTTACTTACTTACTTACTTACTTACTTACTTACTTACTTACTTACTTACTTACTTACTTACTTACTTACTTACTTACTTACTTACTTACTTACTTACTTACTTACTTACTTACTTACTTACTTACTTACTTACTTACTTACTTACTTACTTACTTACTTACTTACTTACTTACTTACTTACTTACTTACTTACTTACTTACTTACTTACTTACTTACTTACTTACTTACTTACTTACTTACTTACTTACTTACTTACTTACTTACTTACTTACTTACTTACTTACTTACTTACTTACTTACTTACTTACTTACTTACTTACTTACTTACTTACTTACTTACTTACTTACTTACTTACTTACTTACTTACTTACTTACTTACTTACTTACTTACTTACTTACTTACTTACTTACTTACGCCTGTTACTCCTAATGGAGCATAGGCCGTCGACCAGCATTCTCCATTCCACTCTCAAAAAGTGGCTTACATTAAGTTGTGAAATATAAGAAATCAAATTTCCAACCTATTGGGATGTAACAAAATATATACATATTATTGCGTTCACTTATGTTTAAATAGGCTTTATGATTGATCTGCATGACAAAATAGGTCTATCACCTTGAACATGATATCATAGTTATTCATTCGTTTTACTCCTCTGTTTCTTCGTACTATGTATATTTTGGCGGTAACTCAGACATGATGTTCAGAAATGAGATCCAATAAGTATATAGACAAATCTGCTTAATGAAATGTTAATATTCAGTTGATGAATATGCGGATTTCTTCAATTTAACCGTAATCTATGTTACATCTATAGAAATTAATGGTTAAACTAAGTAGACATTATTGAATGAAAATGTGAAATTAGAGAACAATTGTCAAAACTTTAACAAGGCAAGTGACATGGAGATTGTTAAATGGCCATTAATTAGATAAAAAATCTTATTGTATAAATCCATTTGTTCAAAGCAATTGAAACAAATGTAAAACAAATTCCGAGAGAAGTAGTGTGACAGATATATTGAAAATTATTCGATGAGAATATAATTTATGAACGACGTTTCAGTGATGTCGTAATGACCTTAAGAAAATTCAATCACTTATTAAGGTCGAAACAAGGTTATGGATTAATATGAGGAAATAGGATTAGGATTCAGAGTTGGAAAATGAGGTTATTAAATAGATTTGCGGTTTTCTCCACGAAGTGACATCACACATAATGATAAAATGCTGTTCAACCATATAGACGATTGAATTTTGTGTAAAAATTCAAGACTTACTACCTTAAATCATATTGACTCATTCATGAATTGTCTTTTTCGCTGATATTTTTTATTTAAATAAACGTAAAGTAGCTGAAATTCGATGTTTGATTTCGGTTTTTGGTGAAGTGAACTACATAAAAATGGTTCGATATTGAGTTAATTAGTTATTTATGTTAGGTGTATTGTACAGGGATTTCATTGAGTTCATTAAAGAAAAATCAGATTGAAATACATTCCCATCACTTGATCTTGAAATGAGATCTCAAACTAGTTTGTGTGCCTATCATTTCGTTAAAAGAAACGTGATGTAATTTTCTTACATCTGAAAGATTACTATTATATTTATACCCTATGCGTCGATGGGAATGTTATATTACTTGGTGGTGATTTGAAAATTGATGTCTTAACAGTATAATTGGCAGAATACAAAGTTGTTAAAAGTTTAGGTGATCAGTAAATTTCGCCTCGATCTAATATTAAGTGAAATCCAATGGCTCAAAATTATGTAGCATTATGTTGGATCAATTGAGTGATTTGGATTTTAGAAGCTAACAGCTTTCTGTCTTAATCAACTGAAACGTTTTCAAATTTCTACCGCTATAATGTTGATTTAAAAGTTGCTGATATCAGATAATACTGATCGGATTACCGACAGCTTGGTTTTTTCATCTGTGATCTAGTTTACCCATGATATACTAGGTTGGTAGATGAGTTTTAAAAATAATAAATTATAGTTACTCCAACCTAAACAATTTCTAATTACTACTGACAAACATCAATACATATCAATGAATTTTGGAAATATGTGTTTTAATTTATCTAATACAATATATTAAGTAAATATAGGCAGTCACAATCACTCCAACATCTAACCTGAATACATTTTTATAAGTTTCGAAAAAGTGCAGAAAAAACGAGTCAAATAATAATTTACTGTTTAAATTGTCATTATCTAACTAGTAAAATTTATTAATAGTGGTAAGTAAAAATTGAATCTATCTCGAGATCCCAATTCTATAAACACATGATGACTAGAAACCTATGGAGGAATTAGATATATATGCTTAACATAATATTGACAAATAAAATATAATCATGATAGAGTTGATTGGTCAAGTAAGACAGATAAGTATTTGTGATGTTTCCGGAAACTATACAACCAAGGTTGAATTGGTGTTTTCTTTATTTGGTTAGAGAATTATCATTTTTGTTGACAGCTTTTATCACAAACAGAAAATAGTCGACAAAATGAATTAGGTGATAGTCTGTTCTGAGTACAAGAAAAAGGCTAGTAAGATGGTGGATAAAAAACTTCGACTGGAAATCTTTTATAAAGATTAGGTGAACTAAAGTTTACTGACGGATTCAGTTTTTTATGACCACATTTCACAGTCAAACACCATATCATTGACATTCCGTAAGACTGAGGTGTATTTACAAATGATTGATCATTTGGTAGTGACCAATACCGTTTATCTCTTGTCTTTCATGAAATGATCGAATTCTATCGATCAAACTGGAACGTGGTTAAGAGTAGTCTAAGTGACTTGACATTTTCATTTCTATCGATCAGCATTATGAAGGACATGAAATACGAGATATTGTTCACTACTCAGTGATCAACTAATTGTGAGACGGTTGTCGTTTGGTTTGTGTTGAATACTGATATAATCAACAAGACCTTCTATCCCTACTAACTAGATGCATCTGATCTCAGAGTCAATCCTATCCATATCATATCTTCAGACTATTCACACTTTATCTTGAATAATGAATTGAAAACCGAATGTCGAAAGATTTCACTTGTTTAAGATATTTCATTGAGAATCGATTATCAAGTCATTTCATGTGATGGATGTGAAGTGGATAGATGAATGAAACTCATTGTAATCAACAATGGTGTGGTACTTGAATTATTTGTGAAAGTCAATGTAAAAGGATGGAAGAGAATTACTAAGTATCGAAGACATGTTCTGGTTCAGTTTGAAACCGAATGCATTTGATATGATGGAACCGAAATTCAAATAGTCGTGTACGGATTGAACATTTAGTACAATACTACGTCCTATACGAATAAAATTCAGTTTGAAATGACTACCTTATATAATGTATTTTAAACAGGGTTCAATGTGTTGTCTACGTGTAATCATATGTATGAATCATCTGAAACGATGAAGGATGAAAGCACTGAAATGTATATATAGACAAGTGCGTCGAAGACGCGATCATTCTATCATTTTCTTGTTTCGACTACCATGTTCATTCTGTAGCATGACTGGTAATCCACGTGTGAATAGATAAAGTGTACGGTGCAAGTTGTCTGGATTGATAGGTGTGAATAAAAGAAAATGTTTATGGTGTCTTTTGTTTTCAAATACATTTACCCACCTGTTCTTGCGATGCATGGTCTGTTACAATGAATTATTAGAGTTTGCAAATGTTATTTAGAAGAATACAAACAGTGTGAAAGAGATTTCATCTTCCAGTGATGAGGGAGATGAAAGTAGTGAATTTTGTAAACGATGACTCAATATTATGATGAGAGTGAACCTAATGTAGCTAACGCCCATTGATTGTGAAGAATGATTTGAAAGAAAAGAATGAGGGATTGGTAGGAACAAAATAATATTGATAGTAATGTGAAACTGAATATTAATTTCGAACACGGAATATCCATTAACGTGTAGACGTGTAAATTTAAGATATTTGTTTAATTCATTTTCGACGTCGCGGTATAGTACTGTTTGCAGTTCCATCAATTTTTTTCAAATTGTGAGTACGAGATCCTTGATTATGAGTTTCATTTACAAAGTGACTTCCGTCCTCACTAGATTTCCTATTGTTTCGAGAAGCTTGCGACTTATGTCCACCTGACACAAACGCATGTCGATCTTCTTGGATGTATCCACCGAGTTTAGTACGCTTCCGACCCTCTGATATGTATCCATTCACATCGAACACATCACGTATTTTCTTTCTGTCGAAACTGTCTGCCTCACCATAACTTTCGAATATGGAACTTCGTTTCTTTCGACCATTGTGATCGTAGCTAGAACGTTTTCTGAATGTGGTTTTCACATGTGATTTACTGCCTCGTCTACGTTTTCCGAGGAATGTTTGGTAACCGCTAGTATAAATATCACTTTTTCTTCGATTTGCGTATTTCAGTTGGAATTTTCGTTGTGAAGATTGGAATCCGAAATCGCCACTTGAACTTGAATGTGAATCTTTGCTGTTTTCCTGTGACTGTCTATTTTTAGTTTCTCTCATTTCCGTTCTCCTGGAGTCAGAATCACTTTTTTCTGAACGAAATTCATTTCTTTGTAATGATGAATTTTCTCTTTCGTCGTTTTCGTCCAACTGACTGTTAACATTGAATGTTAGATATAGCAGTGAGTATAGAATAGTTGTAAATAATAAGCACATGAAATCTGTTCTCATTGTCGTTAGTTTGTAATGAAAATCATTGAGTTATGTGAATAAATTTATCCTTCATTTCTATACGTCGTACATTGATATTTACTCATTCGTTTATTTATTGTAATTCAGTTGTTCGTAAAAACTGATTATAAATTCGTATTTAATGAACATGTGATGGAATGTGAGCAGTGCATTCTGAGGAATCGATATTTAGCGTATTTTTATTATACTTCACGATATATTTGATATTTTCGAAGTATTAAAATACTTAGTTTTACTTAATTTTTATCGACAAGAAATGATTTCGGTAACTGTGTCTGAGTTCTGTTTCAAGTTCACTCATTTTTTATTTAATTCAATAATTGACAATTGATTTATCATATTTTTACAACGTTGAATCCAGTAGCCGAAGTATGAAATGTTACGAGATAACTTCATTTCGCAAATTCCGATATTAGTAGACTTTCATATTAAGAAGAGAAAAATAAATCTTAAATTTCCACCCGTTTAAGGCTTTAGATAACTCAAAATGTTACCAGTGTGGAGAAAGGGAATGAATAATATAATTAGTGTACAGATACACATATACAGAAAATGTATACGTGCCGAATTACAAGCATGTCTATTAAAGGTCACAATAAGCTAAGAAGAGAACTGGAGGGTATAGTTGACTCAATTGTCACATGGTATCTGATCTATGAAATTGTGTCGAAAAGTTTTAGTGAAAAACAGAGAAGCTGCTGCAGATGGTCAGCGTCTACACTAAATAACGTGAACAATAAAATACATATGAAAGCTGTTTTATGGACGAACTAATAACTGAACTACCAAAGTTATCTTCGTAAGATTACTGGAAGTATTTGAACTAATGTGCTTACTAGGAATTCCAAAATAATGCGATATAAAGCAGTTGGAACCAGATGAACACAAGTGAATGTATCATATTTGGGATTCGTGATAAGTGCGCGATCAAGTATAAAGGAATCGTCAGTTAGTGCAAGTACCACTACCGCAACAGCTTGGAGTGGAATTTAAATTTCTGTAATCAGTCGTACTTCTCCTTAAGTTCATTATATTCCTATCCGAATCTTTATGATCTAGAGTATACCCATTAGTATTAGAATTAACAGATTGAATTGGAACAGACTCATCTGGTTCCAGGAATTGTATATGATCAACATGTTAGTTGTGTGTACTTAAATCATTGGTATCTAGAATTCGAACCATAGATTTTCCAATATTCTTCACTACAATCCTCTTGGATGATTAAAGATTTTTTCCACCATAATATGTAACTTCTGCAGATTCAAAAAACCTCATAATCAAACGGAAAATTCTTCCATTTAATGGCTTTGATGGTGTCTTTTTCATTACAGAATGTTAAGCATTTCTATATTGCAGTAGAAATGAACCCAATCCTCTTCTTAAGTTCATCAGATGTAGAAGCAGCATTGAAATTAGTAGCAGTTTTTAATGTCCTGACGAACATTTTTCCCGACCATTAGAACAAGGAAGCCTGGTGTTGGGACGGCTTCTGTGAACTATGATGGAGTCTTCAGAAGCCTTGGAAGAGTTGAAGAGTTCCACACAATCAGAACGTAATGAAGCTTTCTAGAACAACAACGTGGCATGCTACTATTAGTCAGTAACATAACACGCCTCTTTGCGGTATGGTTGAATTATAATATTGATTGAACAGACACTAATATTTAAAAAATACTCATGATTTTCTGTACATTTTGATTCTTGCCCAATGAGTTTTTTCTTCACTCTTCTGTCTTCTTATTTGCGAATTGGGAGGGTTCTAGGGTCCGAGTGCTCAGGTCACACGCGGTTTATTAGGAATCTAAGCTTTAAATATAACACATGGAAGCAGTGAACAGATGTCTGCGTCCTATGCCGTTCAACTAGGTAATGACTGTATCCGCAGTGAAATGATAGCCATAATCGGTCACTAATACCATAGATTCCATCTCCTGACTAAAATCCTTCATTAATACTTGGATTGTAAAGTTTTGAAAAGAGTCTCAGGCTTCTTGGAAGGAGGATTAATGGAGAAAATTTTCAAGTTATTTGCTGGGAAATGAATTACGATAGTCTAAATAAATTTTCTGGTGGGTAACAGACGATATTGGCCATGGAGTCCAATTCGAAGAATGAATTTTAAAGTTAACATCCTCCACAATTGTTTGCTCTACGACATATATCTGCATTTATCTCCGGTCACCGATATGTAAGCCTTGATAAGGATTTCATTTTCTCAACGCTAAAATATCCATTATGAAGACCTTCAAGAACAGATTTACATAATAGAGGAGGAATAACAACAAGATCATTTGAACAGAAAACACCATCCGGATCGGCGGATAACTGATCACGCTTTGAAAAATAGATGGAAAATCTACGTTTCAGATTAGCATTCCAAACTTTTCGAATATCACTAAGTATACATCCAAAGTGTCGACGAGTTTCTCGTATGAGATCTGAACGTCTCGTCGGTAAAGTTTACACTAATAAACCATCTGCAATATTGACAGGTTTATGTTGCAATGTATGTCAAGAAATGTGGTCAACCTGTTGAATTTGTTTGAGACTTCTTGACTTAATCGTATGTTTATAGGCACTCAGAGCGATACTTCATCGTTGAAGCTGAGATACGTGCTAAGGATTTTTCAGAATGATAAGTAAACTTTAAAGCTTCAAGATTAGCAACATAGGTGAATTTTTTCAAATAAATATTTATGAAATCGTTTAACAGTCCAAAATTCGGCTGATGCTTCTCACTGAGTTTGTGAATAACCTTGTTCAGCAACTGTAAGTTTTCATGGAACACTAATTAGTGGTCTACATTTCTACTCAAAAACTGCGCCAGTACCTATAGGTGGTGCATCGGTATTAAGTACAGAATGTACACTATGGGAGTAATTTAGATTTAGACTTCCACTAGAATTTATCTTAACTAAATACTTTAAGGATGCTAGTTCATTATGTTCATCTTCCTTTTTGAAAGTGAATTTGATGTTTTCCGAGTACGTATTTGTGTTTGGAGAAATTTTCAAAAAGGGTCTTTTTAATAATGAAAAATGTGTTATGTACACATCTGGGCCAGATGTATGGTCTGATGATAGTGGCGAAAATAAGAGACTCAATATAGGACATAAATAAATTGGCAACAATTGGAGATATTGGAGATCCCAAGGCTACTCCTTTTGTTTGTTTATTGAAAGTCCCTGTGAAAATGAATATTGTTGAATTCAAGCATAGATTGGGCGATTTCATGATTGAACTAATGCTTAACGGACATCTGCTAGATAGAGTATTATCATTCTTTAGTAACCCATTGACGAAGTCTATACATTTATCAATTGGAATACTAGTGCATAAAGCTACAACATCATTGTTTACCATTGTTTCGTTATCGTTGATGTATAATAACGAGATATTTGATTCTAATTCTTATGAATCTTGTACTACATTAATGAAGTTATATTGAAGTGGCTTCAGTGTGCTGCTTAGATATTAAGTTAAAGCATATGTAGGAGTACTACAAATGTATACATTTTTCATTACCACCTTCTGACACACAAATTAATACAATGAAATATCATACTAATTCAACTTGATCAAAAATAACTTGACATTTACATATTCAGATCTATAATGATTTTGATTGTACACAAAATATTCCACTTTGTTTCTCTTGCGCTATTTAAACTTATGTTTATTTTATTTCACTTATGTATTTACTCTCAAAATGTTACTTACTTACTTACTTACTTACGCCTGTTACTCCTAATGGAGCATAGGCCGTCGACCAGCATTCTCCAACCCACTCTGAAAAAGTGGCTTATATTAAGTTATGAAATATAATAAATCAAATTTCCTACCTATTGGTATGTAACAAAATATATACATATTATTGCGTTCACTTATGTTTA
This sequence comes from Schistosoma margrebowiei, assembly GCA_944470205.2. Classification (NCBI taxonomy): domain Eukaryota; kingdom Metazoa; phylum Platyhelminthes; class Trematoda; order Strigeidida; family Schistosomatidae; genus Schistosoma; species Schistosoma margrebowiei. Next base: position 39,088,530 of record OX104026.1, on the reverse strand, counting down.
AATAGGGTTCATGATTGATCTGCATGACAAAATAGGTCTATCACCTTGAACATGATATCATAGTTATTCATTCGTTTTACTCCTCTGTTTCTTCGTACTATGTATATTTTGGCGGTAACTCAGACATGATGTTCGAAAATGAGATCCAATTAGTATATAGACAAATCTGCTTAATGAAATGTTAATATTCAGTTAATCAGTATGCTGATTATTTCAATTTAACCGTAATCTATGTTACATCTATAGAAATTAATGGTTAAACTAAGTAGAATTTATTGAATGAAAATGTGAAATTAGAGAACAATTGTCAAAACTTTAACAAGGCAAGTGACATGGAGATTGTTAAATGGCCACTTATTAAATAAAAATTCTTATTGTATAAATCCATTTGTTCAAAGCAATTGAATCAAATGTAAAACAAATTCCGAGAGAAGTAGTGTGACAGATATATTGAAAATTATTCGATGAGAATATAATTGATTCACGACGTTTCAGTGATGTCGTAATGACCTTAAGAAAATTCAATCATTTATTAGGGTCGAAACAAGGTTATGGATTAATATGAGGAAATAGGATTAGGATTCAGAGTTGGAAAATGAGGTTATTAAATAGATTTGCGGTTTTCTCCACGAAGTGACATCACACATAATGATAAAATGCTGTTCAACCATATAGACGATTGAATTTTGTGTAAAAATTCAAGACTTACTACCTTAAATCATACTGACTCATCCATGAATTGTCTTTGACGCTGATATTTTTTATTTAAATAAACGTAAAGTAGCTGAAATTTGATGTTTGATTTCGGTTTTTGGTGAAGTGAACTACGTACAAATGATTCGATATTGAGTTAATTAGTTATTTATGTTAGGTGTATTGTACAGGGATTTCATTGAGTTCATTAAAGAAACATCACATTGAAATGCATTCCCATCACTTGATCTTGAAGAGAGATCTCAAACTAGTTTGTGTGCCTATCAATATTTATTAGGAAAGGTGTTTGAAGTTGATGTTTTTTTTATTTATTAGAGTAAAAAAGAATGACTACTTTGGATTAAAGTCCATTTCGTTACTTTAAGGGTTTTGACATCACATTACGAACATTAAGTGGGTTAGAAAAATGTAAAGTGTTTTTAAACAATTTACAGTTGTTCTGGTCATTAACCATCAGAAGCGTCATTCTTCGTTGCTTCTTTTTATGGTACAATAAATATTGACCGAAAATATGATAGTTCAAGAAATTAAAACACACAAGTATTTTCAATAATAGTTCGTTTAAATTAATTGTTCTCACGTTAGTGGTGAGAACAGCACTGTTGTAGCGCTTCAGACTGTGAAACTGGGTTGCCTGGGTCTGAATCCACTATGGAGCATCAACTCCATCAGGACCGGAGATACACCTTATTATTGAGTGTTAGCTGACACGAAACGTATTTCTTCGGTTTACTGTTAACTGCTTGTACCCGACCTATCTTTGGTGTTTCAGTCTACTGAATTGCTTTCGGTCACTTCTTAATGACTAACAAAAAGCATTGTCAGGTGTACCATTGTGATTACATCTCAGTCCTACAGGAGGTCAGTCGCGGCTCAGATAGCTCAGTGGTAACGTCTCTGACTGTGAAGCTGCGTGACACGCGATCGAATCCGCCAGAGAGCACCAGTTCCCTCAAGATTACAGGTACACCTTGCTGAAGAGTGCCAAGTAGCACGAAGCCCGGGTCCAGGGTTTCTTGTTGACTACCTCCAACCACCATCTACATCTCAATATATAGTGCCCGCAATGTCGAGTCACCTAGACTAGTGACCACATTGCAACATGATCGATAGCATTCGATCTGCACTAATAATAAGGACTAGACACGCATGACATTGATCACCACCCAGTGATCAATCAATTGTGATCAGTAGTACCATCCTTACACAATAGTTTCTGATGTGGATTATTCCGGACGTTTAAGATTCTAATGGAATGTTATCAATGGGTTCAACAAAATATTTACATGTTACGTTTATTGAGAAAGAATATGAATCCACTGTCAGAATTATTGAGCATGAGTAAATATATAAAAAATGTGAAGTTTGTAACATTTCGGATTTCTAGGTAGAAAAGTTTATGATAATTTATGTGGTGTTTTGAGCGAAACAGCAAATATACGATTGTAGCTACACGCTTCATGATTGAGGATTATTTTATAAATTAATTATCCACAATCTTATGAACCCACTGAAGACACTTAAACTGATAAGGTGGGTTGCGTAATAATTGAACAGGATTTGAAGAGTTTACATAAGTTAAGAGAATTAAGTGAATGGAAATGTATGGGTAAAGGTATGGTTTTAATGTAAATAAATTGAGGATTTGGTAAAGAAAGACCACATAGCAAAATGAACACTAACAAAGTAATGACAAAAATGATTCATTAGTATAGTAATCGGTTGATTGCTGTCTCTTATTGGATACAAAAATCACGTTTGAACTTTCCTTTATCTCAACTGCCTCAGCAAACCGTAGAGAAGCTGTGTTTCTTTGTCTGCTAATAATTGAAAGAGCATGGGGGAATGTCAATGGTATGCCCGTTGTCAAGTAAATACCGAGCTTTTGCATTGTTAAGAGCCCTGGTCCCTCGCAGTATCAATTTCTTTGAAACATGCTTGCAAATGTGAACATATATTCTTCTCTCGGTTCTTCCAATGTATGTGCTTTGACACGTACATGTAAACTGGTAAATGTGGTTGGAGCTGCTGAGAAAAGAGGACCAGTCGATTTTAGTTTGTTTGAGCAAGCAGTTCGTTTCACATAATGTCGTCAACTTTGCTGATAGATAAATCACTGTCAACACGGAATTTAACGTGTAATAAAATCTTCTGATGATTTCATTTCCTTTCAGTTGAGTATGATAACTTGTCACTCGTTTGAATCGTTGAAAACGTATAAGTTAAATCGTATTCTAATTGATATTATGTGACATGAACTGCAATAAGTTGGTTAGAACGTGCTTGTAGCAATCACATCAGCAAAATGGTGAGATGAAAGAGACGAATCATACTAAATTGTAAGATGGATAAAATGTAGTTTTAGGAATAACAAATTATCATCACATAGACTGTTATATCTATTGAATCGTCTAAATTAAACAATCAAGGTATGCGCAAATTGTTTAAAAAGCGGTTCTTTATTGAATAATAAAAATAAATTAGTAACAAGCAACAACTTGTAAGGTATTTGTGGTGTTTACCACGTCCGTACTTCCTGCAATAGTAACATAAATAATAGTTACAACATACGATATTGCTAATGACAGTTGATAGCTGTGTCTAAACTTGATAGCAGTTTATCAACAAGCTAAAACGGGACCAAGAGCAAACAATATGGGGATCACTGCGTTTAAACAACGAATAAACGACGATATAAAAACTGACAATAACTTCTAGAGGAATTAAAATAAACTGATATAATGATAAATACAATAAATGTTATGTGTAGAATATTACACGACGAACTTGCATTACAACATACGCGTAGAAATTGCTAGGATTACAACTATTTACTGAATATTAATAAGTTGTATAAAACATTGCACAAAAGAGTTGAAGGGACGAGAATAAAGACAGAGAACGTAATGGGACTCGACATAGAGTAAATTTATTCACGATCCTCATTGGGCATCAAATTTCGGCAGTGTTGTTTAGCCTGTTATATATCAAAGTTTTCACTTAGGAGGCATAAAATCTGGATACTTCGCTGAAATTAATACCGAATGATTTTTATTGGTTATACAGTTATGTCGATTGATGGCTTGTTGATGGAACTGTTTATAAGTATTTTGATAGATACAACTAACAATAATAAAATGCATACATTAAAGTTTACTTATGGTGTCCGTTTTAAATTTCTCACTAACATCACAGTCAATCTCGAAATTTCCCGTGATGTGATTTATCTATTGAAATGATAGGTTCATCATGATTACTCAACGTACTCTAGCGCATTATTTTCCATATTTTCATAACTGTGATGTTTTTCTTGACAGATCGAAATCCAGCAGTGAATACTGAATAACACTATCATCCCAATCTAAAGTCTAACGGAATTTCACATACTTGATCTTTTCAAAGACAGAACTCATTGTCGATCATTTTTTCTTTGTGCCTGATATGACATTCTGTAGGACTGAGGTGTATTTACGATTGATTGATCACTTGGTAGTGACCAATACCGTTTATCTCTTGTCTTTCATGAAATGATCGAATTCTATCGATCAAACTGGAATGTGGTTAAGAGTAGTCTAAGTGACTTGACATTTTCATTTCTATCGATCAGCATTAGGAAGGATACGAAATACGAGATATTGTTCACTACTCAGTGATCAACTAATTGTGAAATGGTTGTCGTTTGGTTTGTGTTGAATACTGATATAATCAACAAGACCTTCTATCCCTACTAACTAGATGCATCTGATCTCAGAGTCAATCCTATCCATATCATATCTTCAGACTATTCACACTTCATCTTGAATAATGAATTGAAAACCAAATGTCGAAAGATTTTACTTGTTTAAGATATTTCATTGCGAATTGATTATCAAGTCATTTCATGTGATGGATGTGAAGTGGATAGGTGAATTGAACTCATTGTAATCAACAATGGTGTGATACTTGAATTATTTGTGAAAGTCAAAGTGAAAGGATGGAATAGAATTACTAAGTATCGAAGACATGTTCTGGTTCAGTTTGAAACCGAATGCATTTGAGATGTTTGAACCGAAATTCGAATAGTCATCTACGGATTAGACATTCATCATAATACTACGTCCTATACGAAAAAAGTTCAGTTTGAAATGACTACCTTATATAATGTATTTTAAACAGGGTTCAATGTGTTATCTACGTGTAATCATCTGTATGTATCAACTAAGACAATTGAGGATGAAAGCACTGAAATTTATAGGTAGACAAGTGCATCGAAGACGCGATCATTCTATCATTTTGTTGTTTCGACTACCATGTTCATTCTGTAACATGATTGGTAATCCACATGTGAGTAGATAAAGTGTACGGTGCAATTTGTTTGGATTGATTGGCGTGAATAAAGGGAAATGTTTGTGGTGTAATTTGTTTTGAAATACATTTACCCACCTGTTCTTACAATGCATGATCTGTTACAATGAATTATAAGAGTTTGCAAATGTGATTTAGAAGAATACCAATGGTTTTCAACAGATTTCATCTTCCAATGATGAGGGAGATGAAAGTAGTGAATTTTGTGAACGAGGACTCAATATGATGATGAGAGTGAACCTAATGTAGCTAACACACATTGGTTGTGAAGAATGATTTGAAAGAAAAGAATGAGGGATTGGTAGGAACAAAATCATATTGATTGTTGATGTGAACAGATGATGGATGGAATTCATTGTCAGTTTATGTCACTAGTTCATGGTTGATATAGTTTAATTTGATGTGATTCGCGAAGAAACAGTAATGGGAAACTGAGTATTAATTTCGAACAAGGAATCTTCATTAACATGTGGACATGTAAATTTGAGATATTATTTAATTCATTTTCGAAGTGGTTTTACCGTACTGTTTGCGTTCCTTCGATTGTCTTTAAAACTTTGACTACCAGATATTCTATTATTTGTTTCATTTACAAAGTGACTTCCATCCTCACTAGATTTCCTATCATTTCGAGAAGCTTGCGACTTGTGTCCACCTGACACAAACGCATGTCGATCTTCTTCTATGTATCCACCGAGTTTACTACGACTTCGACCCTCTGAAATGTATCCATTCACATCGAACACATCACGTATTTTCTTTCTATCGAAACTGTCTGCCTCACCATAACTTTCGAATATGGAACTTCGTTTCTTTCGACCATTGTGATCGTAGCTAGAACGTTTTCTGAATGTGGTTTTCACATGTGATTTACTGCCTCGTCTACGTTTTCCGAGGAATGTTTGGTAACCGTTAGTATAAATATCACTTTTTCTTCGATTTGAATATTTAAGTTGGAATTTTCGTTGTGAAGATTGGAATCCGAAATCGCCACTTGAACTTGAATGTGAATCTTTGTTGTTTTCCTGTGACTGTCTATTATTAGTTTCTCTCGTTTCCGTTCTCCTGGAGTCGACAGTTTTCGTTATTGAATCTGATATTCTTCTTTCAAATGTTTCATTTTTTCTTGCATTGTTTTCATCGGTTTCACTGTTAATACTTTCTGTTAGACATTGAGTAGAGTCTAGAGCGATTGCTAATAACAAACACATGAAACTTTTTCTCATTATAGTCAGTTTGAAGTGAAAACCATCGAGTTATGTGAAAAAAATTATCCTTTATTTCGATACGTCGTACATTGATATTTACTCATTTGTTTATTTATTGTAATTCACTTGTTCGTAAAAACTGATTATAAATTCGTATTTAATGAACATGTGATGGAATGTGAGCAGTGCATTCTATTGAATCGATATTCAGCGTGTTTTTGTTACACTTCACGATGCATTTGAAATTTTCGGAGAATTGAAATATACAGTTTTGCTTTAGTTTAATGCACAATAAATGATTTTAGTAACTGTGTCTGGGTTATGTTTCATGTTTACTCATTTCATATTTTATTTCATTGTTGACCATTGATAAATCATGTTTGTACAACGTCGAATCCAATAGCCGAAGTATGAACTACTAGGGAATAAATTTATTTTGCAAGTTACGTTATTGTCGGTCGGCTTCCGGAGAACTTCAACGGAGCTTCCAGATTCCCAAAAGGAGCCGTGGGCTCCTATTCAATCAGAGTATGATGGAACGCTCGAGAATTCCAGCGTGGCGTGCTACCATTGGTCGGTAGCATAATATGTCGTTAACGGATTGGCTGAAATACGATGTTGATTTAACAGACGCCAACATCTATAAATACCGTTGATTTTCTGTACAAAAATGAAACTTGGGATAAACTATTTTCTCTCATACTTGTGTCTTCTCTCTGGTGTTCAAATCGCTGTGTAGTTCTAGACTGCGGGTTACCTGAATAGCTTAGGAAACTAAAATAGCGTTCAATCCACACGACTTATCAGTAGCGACGGGGATGAAAACTACAATGAATATTTCCTTGAAGCAATTAGAAGCCTATATGGTGCGTCAAGAAAAGAGGTTTGAAGAGTCCCAAATTAGAATCATGCAAACTCTGATGCAGAAATTCTGCCTGTCCGAGAGAAACCCTGCTTCCAGTGAATCTCAAGTATCACATACTGATTCAGTCATTAACGCCATCCATGAATTTAATTTTGATGGTGTAGCAGATGTAACTTTCGAGTCGTGGTTTAAGAAGTATGATGATTTGTTTTATATTGATCTTTGCAAACTGGATGATGCTTCAAAAGTCAGAATACTTCTTAGAAAACTTGGGACTATGGAACATGAACGCTATAGCGATTTCATTCTCCCGAAGAATTCACGAGATTTTAGTTTTGATGATACAGTCAAAACCCTGTCCCAAATCTTCGGAGAACAGTCATCTCTATTCAATATCCGCTACCAGTGCTTAAGGTTAACGAAGGAACCAGGAGATGACTGGGTGAAGCATGCAGGAACTGTGAACCGAGAATGTGAGAGGGTCAGATTGTCGTCCATGTCTGAAGATCAGTTTAAATGCTTAGTATTTATCTTCAGCCTGCGTTCACCCGAGGATGCCGATATCCGAACCAGAATCCTAAGCAAACTCGAACACTGCCCTAACATGACCCTGCAAGAAGTGACTACTGAGTGCCAAAGGTTAGTAAACTTAAAGCATGATACCTCAGTGGTAGAAAACGGTAACTGTCTCCATAACGTCAATGCAGTCAAGAGAAAAGTCTTTCAAGGTTCCAGTACCCATAATTATCAAAATAACAGCGACAAACCATCATCTCCATGCTGGGCATGTGGAGGTTGGTACTATAAGAGGTTTTGCCCATATAAGGAACATCGTTGCAGCAAATGTCATCGGAAGGAGCATAAAGAAAACCTCTGAAGGAGACGAAAGTATAAACAGCATTCCTTGAAGTCTTACTCATAGAACTAAAGATATAGTGCTCCAACCAACAAGATATTGGTATCACATACCAAAGCACGAAGTTGCCGCCAAAGAAAGTATGTGACCTTGAATATTATTAAACACCGTACCCGCCTTCAGCTTGACACAGCTTGTGATATTACTTAAATCAACCCTGAAACATGGAGGAACATTGGAAGACCCACAGTTTTCCCAACAACACAGCTGGCACGTTGTGCATCTGGGGAGAAGTTAAATATTGTTGGGGAAGTGCCATGCACTGTTTCTAAAGGTACGGTAACAATAAATGCAACAGTGTATATTACAAAGAAGCCAGCGCTCGACTTAATGGGGTCGGATCTTATAGAAACACTTAAACTAGCAGATCATTCTATCAACAGTATCTGCAGACGAGTAAGTACAGACAACACCTCAGAGTGGAGCCAGAAAAATGCCCTGCTACTAAGACACCAAAACGTGTTTAGAGAAGGATTAGGGGAGTGTACGAAGGCCAAAGCAGTGTTAACTCTAAAGCCTGCAGCTACTCCCGTTTATCGACCTAGGAGACCCGTACCATATGCTGCTCTCCCAGTGGTTGAACAAGAGCTAGATCGACTTCAGAAACTGGGTGTCGTTGAACCAGTGAATTTCTCAGGATGGGCCGCACTGATAGTAGTAGTAAAGAAGACTAACGGTAGCGTTCTTTTATGTGCCGATTATTCAACCGGGTTGAATGAAGCCTTCGAAACTCATCAGTATCCATTACCCTTACCTGAAGATCTTTTTGCTGAACTGAACGGAGCTTTTGGCAAAGTTGGGTTTATCAGAAGCTTATTTACAAATCCCTGTTGCTGACGAGTCTAAAAACCCGCTTACCATAAACACATACAAGGGTCTATTCCAGTATAATCGACTACCCTTCGGAGTCAAGACGGCCCCATCAATATTTCAGCAAATAAGAGGTGCTATGCTACAAGATGTTTCAGGTGCTGCAGCTTATCTAGATGATATAATAGTTATGGGAGTAGATAAATTGGACTTAAAAAAGAAGCTCAAACAGTTGCTGACTCTAATAGCCGAATATGGACTTCGACTTCGTCCAGAGAAATGTGACTTCTGTATGCAAGAAATACGCTTCCTTGGATTTATAATCGACAAAGATGGCAGAAGACCAGATCTGGAGAATACCCAGGCAGTGAAAACTATGCCCAGACCGACGGATGTCCCCACACTACAATCCTTCTTGAGACTAGTTAGCCATTATGGAGCCTTTATTCCGAACCTTCATCAATTACGTGCCCCCCTGAATAACCATCTGGTGAAGAATGTAAAATGTAATTGGTCTGCAACTTGCCAAGCCGCTTTCGATGAAATCAAGAAAGTACTAATCTCGGATCTGCTGCTCACACATTACGATCCATCTTTACCCATTGTAGTGGAATCAGACGCTTCAAATTACGGCATTGGAGCAATTATTTCTTACATCATGCCAGATGGATCTGAGAAAGCGATATCACATGCGGCTAGATCGTTAACGTCGGCAGAACGCAACTATATTCGGATCGAGAAGGAAGCATTGTCAATTATCTTCGCTGTCAAGAAATTTCACAAGATTATATTTGGACGTCAGTTCACCCTATTAACTGACCATAAACCATTACTAGCCATCTTTGGGTCAAAGAGAGCTATACCTGTATACACTGCAAACAGACTGCAACGTTAGGGAACTACACTCTTGGGTTATGACTTCAAGATCAAGTACCAGCCCACTACTGATTTTGGACAAGCTGACGCTTTATCAATAAGATGAAAGCGCTGGCTCGAAGTTACGCATACTGGCCTACGATGGATCAAGATATCGAAACCAGATGCCGCAATTGTTCATCATGCCTACAAGCAGCCAAAAGTCCGAGCAAGTGTGAACCGCAACAGTAGGAAAAGCCGAGCAGTCCCTGGGAGAGACTGCATGCAGATTTCGCCGGTCCAATACGAGGAAGAATGTATCTAGTCATAGTAGACGCCCTCACAAAATGACCACAAATCTACGCCATGGTGAATTGCACATCTAGTGAAACAATCAGCAAATTATCCGACCTGTTTAGCTGCTTTGGAGTTCCGCAGACTTTGTTGATTGATAATGGCTTACAATTCACTGCAGAATCATTCAAGTACTTCTGCAACGTTAATGGCATTGTGCACATACGATCTCCACCGTATCACCTTCAATCAAATGGTCAGGTAGAGCGCTTCGTGGATACTTTGAAAAGAGCACTACTGAAAGGAGGAGGAGAAGGGACAACTGGGCAGGTGATCGCGAAATTTTTAACATCCTACAGATCTACCCCGAACCCGAATGTTCCAGACGGCAAGTCTCCCGCGGAAGCCATGTTTGGAAGGCGTATTCGAACCGTCTTTGATGCCATGTTTCCATCCAAACAAGTGGATGAGCGCAGTCACGATCCAAGTATCCGGAACTTCAATGTTGGCGACAAAAATTACATTAAATCCTACATCAGAAAGAACCGATGAGAGCTGGGCGAAGTTGTGCAAAAACTGGGAAGAGTACTGTACAGAAATCGAGGAGCTTTTGGGACATGTATACGACACATTAATCAAACACTTAAGGACGAAAGAACGGTGCAGACTAATAGTGATCGGCCGATTTTCCTGTTAGATTTAATCTTAGACGCACCAATGACACAAACGCCCAGGAACACTGAAAAGAAGTCTTGAACAAGGAAGACGACAAGAATAATGGGACGCCGTCACAACCCAGTTATCAAACTACAAGATCTCAGAAAGAAATCTTATTCGGAGGAGGTGTTGGGTCGGTTCCGGAGAACTTCGACGGAGCTTCCAGATTCCCAAAAGGAGCCGTGGGCTCCTATTCAATCAGAGTATGATGGAATGCTCGATAATTCCAGCGTAACGTGCTATCATTGGTCGGTAGCATAATATGTCGTTAACGGATTGGCTGAAATACGATGTTGATTTAACAGACGCCAACATCTATAAATACCGTTGATTTTCTGTACAAAAATGAAACTTGGGATAAACTATTTTCTCTCATACTTGTGTCTTCTCTCTGGTGTTCAAATCGCTGTGTATTTCTAGACTGCGGGTTACCTGAATAGCTTAGGAAACTAAAATAGCGTTCAATCCACACGACTTATCAGTTATTAGTAGGCATTCATATAAAGAAGCGACAAATAAATCTTAAATTTTCGCTCGTTAAAGGCGATAGATAACTCAAAATGTTACCAGTGTGGAGAAAGGAAATGGATAATGTAATTAGTGTACAGATACACATATACAGAAAATGTATATGTGCAAGGATACGAATATAAGAAGTATATCTATTAAAGGTCACAATAAGCTAAGAAGAGAACTGGAGGGTATAGTTGACTCAATTGTCACATGGTATCTGATCTATGAAATTCTGTCGAAAATATGTAATGAAAACAGAGAAGTTGCTGCACATGGTCAGCGTCTACACTGATTAACGTGAACAATAAAATACATATGAAAGCTGTTTTATGAACGAACTAATAACTACACTACCAAAGTTATCTTTGTAAGATTACTAAAGGTATTCAAATTAATGTGCTTACTAGGAATTCCAAAATAATGCGATTTAAAACAGTTGGAACCAGATGAACACAAGTGAACGTATCATATTTTGGACTCGTGATAAGTGCGCAATCAAGTACAAAGGAATCGTCAGTTCGCACAAGTACTTGTAGCGTGGTGTCGAGTGGTTATTGTCTATGAACACCGCTACCAAGTAGCTCGTGCCAAATGACTACATAAAATCCCCGAGAAGCCGAATATCAGAAGGCAATTAATGGACCAAATCGAGATATATTCGCTGGCTATCTCGTGGCATCAGAAAGATACCGAGATCGTGCCAGGTTACAAGCTTGTTTACAGAACGTCACCGAATTCGCGTGAAGTTACAATCAAAGTGTGAGAATATGAATGGAACCACAATATAGCTGTCATTAGCACAGTCAAACAAAAGCACATTAAAACAAGCACTGCTACAGTTGGTTACAATAATAATTGTTTTTATTAAACCAGTCGTGTTCTCGTGATAAATGTGATTCACTACATACTACTACTGTAACAGCTTGAAGTGGGATTTAAATTTCTGTAATCAATCGTACTTCTCCTTAGGTTCATTATATGTCTATCTGAATGTGTATTGGATGTAAATTCTGTGTGATCTAGAGTATACTCATTAGTATTGGAATTAACAACCGAAATTGAAACAGACTCACCTGGTTCCGGGGATTTTATTTGATCGACATGTTAGTTGTGAGTACTTAAATCATTGGTATATAGAATTCAAACCATAGATTTTCCAATATTCTTCACTACAATCCTCTTGGATGATTAAAGATTTTTTCCACCATAATATGTAGCTTCTGCAGATTCAAAAAACCTCATATTCAAACGGAAAACCCTTCCTTTAAGTGACTGTGATCGAGTCTTTTTCGTTACAGAATGTTAGTCATTTCTATATTGTAGTAGAAATGTGCACACTCCTCTTCTTTAGTTCATCAGATATTGAAGCAGCAGTGGAATTAGTAACAGTTTTTAATATCCTGACGAATGTTTTTTCCCGATCATTAGAACAAGGAAGCCTAGTGTTGGGACGGCTTTTGTGAACTATCACGAAGTCTTCAGAATCCCTAGAAAAGCCGAAGAGTTCCATCCAATCAGAAAGCAATGAAGCTTTCTAGAATAACAACGTGGCATGCTACCATTAGTCAGTAGCATAACATGCCTCTTTGCGGATCGGTTGAATTACAATATTGATTCAACAGACACTAATATATAAAAAATACTCATGATTTTCTGTACATTTTGATTCTTGCCCAATGAGCACTTTCTTCAGTTTTCTGTCTTCTTATTTGCGACTTAGGAGGGTTCTAGCGTCCGAGTAATCAGGAGAGAATCTAAGCTTTAAATATAACACATGGAAGCAGTGAACAGATGTCTGCGTCCTATGCCGTTCAACTAGGTAATGACTGTATCCGCAGTGAAATGAGAGCCATAATCGGTCAGTAATACCATAAGAACCATCTCCCGACTAAAATCATTCACTAATGCTTGCATTGAAAAGTTTTAAAAAGAGCCTCAGCATCCTTAGAAAGAGAATTAGTGGAGAAAATTGTTCAAGTTATTTGCTGGGAAATGAACTACAATTGTCTAAATAAATTCTCTGGTGGGTAACAGACGATATTGGACATGGAGTCCAATTCGAAGGATGATTTTTAGACTTGCAGCGTGACGTCGAGTCCCAACTGACTATGAATACCGCTACCAAGAAACACGTGCCAAATAAATCAGAAGGCGGTTTGGAATCAAGTGTATTGAATTGGCGATCTCGTGGTATTGAACGAATGCCAAGATCGTGCCATGAAATGGTACAAGCGAAAGCAGGAGAATGGAGTACGTGTGAACAGTGCGAAAAACCGCGGAACAATGATGGAAGGTAATGGAAGCACAAAATGGCTGTAACTAGCACAGTTAAACAAAAGCACATTAAAACAAGCACTGGTACAGTTGGTCATAATAATAATTGTTTTCATTAAACCAGTCGTGTTCTCGTGATAAAGGTGAGTCACTGCAGACTTAACATCCTCCACAATATCTGCATTTATCTTCGATCACCGATATGTAAACCTTGACAAGGATTTCATTTTCTCAACGCTAAATTATCCATTATGAAGACTTTCAAGAACAGATTTACATAATAAAGGAGGAATAACAACACGATCATGTAAACAGAAAACACCATCCGGATTGGTGGATAACTCATCCCGCTTTGAAAAATAAATGGGAAATCTACGTTTCAGATTAACATTCCAAACTTTTCGAATATCACTAAGTATACATCCAAAGTGTCGATGAGTTTCTCGTATGAGATCTGAATGTGTCGTCGGTAAAGTTTGCATTACTACACCATCTGCAATATTGGCAGGTTTATCTTGCAATGAATGTCAAGAAATGTGGTCGATCTGTTGAATTTGTTTGAGACTTCTTGACTTAATCGTATGTTTATAGGCACTCAGAGCGATAATCCATCGTTGAACCATAGCAGCTGAGATACGTGCTAAGGATTTTTCAGAATGATAAATGAACTTTAAAGCTTCAAGATTAGCAACATAGGTGAATTTTTTCAAATAAATATTTATGAAATCGTTTAACAGTCCAAAATTCGGCTGATGCTTCTCACTGAGTTTGTGAATAACCTTGTTCAGCAACTGTAAGTTTTCATGGAACACTAATTAGTGGTCTACATTTCTACTCAAAAACTGCGCCAGTACCTATAGGTGGTGCATCAGTATTAAGTACAGAATGTACACTATGGGAGTAATTTAGATTTAGACTTCCACTAGAATTTATTTTAACTAAATACTTTAAGAATGCTAGTTCATTATGTTCATCTTCCTTTTTGAAAGTGAATTTGATGTTTTCCAAGAACTTGTTTGTGTTTAAAGAAATTTCCAAAAAGGGTCGTTTTAATAATGAAAAATGTGTTATGTACATATCTGGGCCAGATGTATGGTCTGATGATAGTGGCGAAAATAAGAGACTCAATATAGGACATAAATAAATTGGCAACAATTGGAGATATTGGAGATCCCAAGGCTACTCCTTTTGAGATGGTGGAGAAGATTTGTAGCTCAGGTGGATGATTTTGGTGGAGTTTTGTTCTCTGAGCTGGATGGTTTGGTCGTGGAGCTTTCAAAACACCAGAGAATTTTTAGAAGCCTGGCACTCAGGTCAATCAGCAATCAACAAACATATTGAAATCAATCCAATTTATCAACCAATCAGAAAAATCATGCATAAATATAGGAACGAAAATCAAACCAATGGAAGACACAACCAAAACAAAGAAGTAAACAATGATAAATTTAAGGTCAACAAGAACCAATCAACATCGAGGTGCACAGAACAAGCTGTGAAACACATATGGAGAAATTCTAACACTTCACTTCTATTTGAAGTTTGTGCTGATGATGTCGTTCAGAAGAACGATGAAAGCTCCACGACCAAACCATCCAGCTCAGAGAACAAAACTCCACCAAAAGCTACTCCTTTTGTTTGTTTATTGAAAGTCCCATTGAAAATGAATATTGTTGAATTCAAGCATAGATTGAACGATTTCATGATTGAATTAATGCTTAATGGACATCTGCTAGATAGAGTATTATCATTCTCTAGTAAACCATTCACGAAGTCTATACATTTATCAATTGGAATACTAGTGCATAAAGCTACAACATCATTGTTTACCATTGTTTCGTTATTGTTGATGGATAATAACGAGATATTTGATTCTAATTCTTATGAATCCTGTACTACATTAATGAAGCTATGTTGAAGTGGCTTCAGTATGCTTCTTAGATATTAAGATAGAGCATATATGGTATTGCCAAATATGTTTAAATTTTTCATTACCACCTTCTGACACACAAATTAATACAATGAAATATCATACTAATTCAACTTGATCAAACATAACTTGACATTTACATATTCAGATCTATTATGATTTTGATTGTACGCAAAATATTCCACTTTGTTTCTTTTGCGCTATTTAAACTTATGTTTATTTTATTTCGCTTATGTATTTACTCTCAAAAAGGCAAAATCCGACTCACAAGTCCGCGTCGTGCCTCCTGGATATTGAAACGAATGTCTCATGAACCAACGTGAGCAGTAACCCGGGTGGTGGAGATCGGGCTAATCACCCACTCTACCTATACCCACCAACTGATTACGAACTCCACTCCATGTATTTACTCTCAAAAACTTACTTACTTACTTACTTACTTACTTACTTACTTACTTACTTACTTACTTACTTACTTACTTACTTACTTACTTACTTACTTACTTACTTACTTACTTACTTACTTACTTACTTACTTACTTACTTACTTACTTACTTACTTACTTACTTACTTACTTACTTACTTACTTACTCACTCACTTACTTACTTACTTACTTACTTACTTACTTACTTACTTACTTACTTACTTACTTACTTACGCCTGTTACTCCTAATGGTGCATAGGCCGTCGACCAGCATTCTCCAACCCACTCTGAAAAAGTGGCTTATATTAAGTTATGAAATATAAGAAATCAAATTTCCTACCTATCGGGGTGTAACAAAATATATACATATTATTGCGTTCACTTATGTTTAAATAGGGTTTATGATTGATCTGCATGACAAAATAGGTCTATCACCTTGAACATGATATCATAGTTATTCATTCGTTTTACTCCTCTGTTTCTTCGTACTATGTATATTTTGGCGGTAACTCAGACATGATGTTCGAAAATGAGATCCAATAAGTATATAGACAAATCAGCTTAATGAAATGTTAATATTCAGTTGATCAATATGCTGATTATTTCAATGTAACCGTAATCTATGTTACATCTATAGAAATTAATGGTTAAACTAAGTAGACATTATTGAATGAAAATGTGAAGTAAGAGAACAATTGTCAAAACTTTAACAAGGCAAGTGACATGGAGATTGTTAAATGGCCACTTATTAAATAAATCCATTTGTTCAAAGCAATTGAATCAAATGTAAAACAAATTCCGAGAGAAGTAGTGTGACAGATATATTGAAAATTATTCGATGAGACTATAATTTATCGATGACGTTTCAATGATGTCGTAATGACCTTAAAAATATTCAATCATTTATTAGAGTTAAAACAAGGTTATGGATTAGTATGAGGAAATAGGATTAGGATTCAGAGTTGGAAAATGAGGTTATTAATTAGAGTAGTGGTTTTCTCCACGAAGTGACATCACCCATAATGATAAAATGATGTTCAACCATATAGACGATTGAATTTTGTGTAAAAATTCAAGACTTACTACCTTAAATCCTATTGACTCATCCATAAATTATCTTTGTCGCTGATATTTTTTATTTAAATCAACATAAAGTAGCCGAAATTTGATGTTTGATTTCGGATTTTGGTGAAGTGAACTACATAAAAATGGTTCGATATTGAGTTAATTAGTTATTTATGTTAGGTGTATTGTACAGAGACTTCATTGAGTTCATTAAAGAAATATCACATTGAAATGCATTCCCATCACTTGATCTTGAAGAGAGATGTCAAACTAGTTTGTGTGCCTATCAATATTTATTAAGAAAGGTGTTTGAAGTTGATGTTCAATTTATTTCTTAGAGGAAAAAACGAATGACAACTTTGGAATAAAGTCCATTTCGTTACTTTAAGGGTTTTGACATCACATTACGAACATCAAGTGAGTGAGAAAAATGTAAAGTGTTTTTAAACAGTTGACAGTTGTTCTGGTCATTAACCATCAGAAGTTTCATTCTTGGTTGCTTCTTTCTGTGGTACAATAAATATTGACGAAAATATGATAGTTCAAGAAATTAAAACACAAGTATTTTCAATAACAGTTGGTTTAAACTAATTGATCTCATGCTAGTGGTGAGAACAGCACGGTTGTAACGCTTCAGACTGTGAAACTGGGTTGCCTGGGTCTGAATCCACTATGGAGCATCAACTCCATCAGGACCGGAGATACACCTTATTATTGAGTGTTAGCTGACATGAAACGTATTTCTTCGGTTTACTGTTAACTGCTTGTACCCGACCTATCTTTGGTGTTTCAGTCTACTGAATTGCTTTCGGTCACTTCTTAATGACTAACAAAAAGCATTGTCAGGTGTACCATTGTGATTACATCTCAGTCCTACAGGAGGTCAGTCGCGGCTCAGATAGCTCAGTGGTAACGTCTCTGACTGTGAAGCTGCGTGACACGAGATCGAATCCGTCAGAGAGCACCTGTTCCCTCAAGATTACAGGTACACCTTGCTGAAGAGTGCCAAGTAGCACGAAGCCCGGGTCCAGGGTTTCTTGTTGACTACCTCCAACCACCATCTACATCTCAATATATAGTGCCCGCAGTGTCGAGTCACCTAGACTAGTGACCACATTGCAACATGATCGATAGCATTCGATCTGCACTAATAATAAGGACTAGACACGCATGACATTGATCACCACCCAGTGATCAATCAATTGTGATCAGTAGTACCATCCTTACACAATAGTTTCTGATGTGGATTATTCCGGACGTTTAAGATTCTAATGGAATGTTATCAATGGGTTCAACAAAATATTTACATGTTACGTTTATTGAGAAAGAATATGAATCCACTGTCAGAATTATTGAGCATGGGTAAATATATAAAAAAGGTGAAGTTTGTAACATTTTGGATTTCTAGGTAGAAAAGTTTATGATAATTTATGTGGTGTTTTGAGCGAAGCAGTAAATATACGATTGTAGCTACACGCTTCATGATTGAGGATTATTTTATTAATTAATTATCCACAATCTTATGAACCCACTGAAGACACTTAAACTGATAAGGTGGGTTGCGTAATAATTGAACAGGATTTGAAGAGTTTACATAAGTTAAGAGAATTAAGTGAATGGAAATGTTTAAGTAAATGGGTGGTTTTAATGTAAATAAAATGAGGATTCGGTAAAGGAAGACCACATAGCAAAATGAACACTAACAAAGTAATGACAAAAATGATTCATCGGTGTAGTAATCGGTTGATTACTGTCTCTTATTGGATACTAAAATCACGTTTGAACTTTCCTTTATCTCAACTGCCTCAGCAAACCGTAGAGAAGCTGTGTTTCTTTGTCTGCTAATAATTGAAAGAGCATGAGGGAATGTCAATGGTATGTCCGTTGTCAAGTAAATACCGAGCTTTTGCATTGTTAAGAGCCCTGGTCCCTCGCAGTCTCAATTTCTTTGAAACATCCTTACAAATGTGAACATATATTCTTCTCTCGGTTCTTCCAATGTATGTGCTTTGACACGTACATGTAAACTGGTAAATGTGGTTGGAGCTGCTGAGAAAATAGGACCAGTCGATTTTAGTTTGTTTGAGCAAGCAGTTCGTTTCACATAATGTCGTCAACTTTGCTGATAGATAAATCACTGTCAACACGGAACTTAACGTGTAATAAAATCTTCTGATGATTTCATTTCCTTTGAGTTGATAACTTGTCACTCGTTTGAATCGTTGAAAACGTATAAGTTAAATCGTATTCTAAATGATATTTTGTGACATGAACTGCAATAAGTTGGTTAGAACGTGCTTGTAGCAATCACATCAGCAAAATGGTGAGATGAAAGAGACGAATCATACTAAATTGTAAGATGGATAAAATGTAGTTTTAGGAATAACAAATTATCATCACATAGACTGTTATATCTATTGAATCGTCTAAATTAAACAATCAAGGTATGCGCAGTTTGTCTAAAAAGATGTTTTTATTGAATAATAAAAATAAATTAGTAACAAGCAACAACTTGTAAGGTATTTGTGGTGTTTACCACGTCCGTACTTCCTGCAATAGTAACATAAATAATAGTTACAACATACGATATTTCTAATGACAGTTGATAGCTGTGTCTAAACTTGATAGCAGTTTATCAACAAGCTAAAACGGGACCAAGAGCAAACAATATGGGGATCACTGCGTTTAAACAACGAATAAACGACGATATAAAAACTGACAATAACTTCTAGAGGAATTAAAATAAACTGATATAATGATAAATACAATAAATGTTATGTGTAGAATATTACACGACGAACTTGCATTACAACATACGCGTAGAAATTGCTAGGATTACAACTATTTACTGAATATTAATAAGTTGTATAAAACATTGCACAAAAGAGTTGAAGGGACGAGAATAAAGACAGAGAACGAAATGGGACTCAACATAGAGTAAATTTATTCACGATCCTCATTGGGCATCAAATTTCGGCAGTGTTGCTTAGCCTGTTATATATCAAAGTTTGCACTTAGGAGGCATAAAATCTGGATACTTCGCTCAACTTAATACCGAATGATTTTTATTGGTTATACAGTTATGTCGATTGATGGCTTGTTGATGGAACTGTTTATAAGTATTTTGATAGATACAACTAACAATAATAAAATACATACATTAAAGTTTACTTATGGTGTCCGTTTTAAATTTTTCACTAACATCACTAACATCTTCATTAACGTGTGGAAGTGTAAATTTAAGATATTTATTTAATTCATTTTCGACGTGGTGTTATGCTACTGTTTGCACTAATTTTATTGTGATGCTGAGTGTCAAAATGGGATCCATGATTATGAGTTTCATTTACAAAGTGATTTCCACCCTCACTAGATTTCCTATTGTTTCGAGAAGCTTGCGACTTATGTCCACCTGACATAAACGCATGTTGATTTTCTTGAATGTATCCACCCAGTTTACTACGCTTCCGACCCTCCGAAATATATCCATTCACATCGAACACATCACGTATTTTCTTTCTATCGAAACTGTCTGCCTCACCATAACTTTCGAATGTGGAACTTCGTTTCTTTTGACCATTGTGATCGTAGCCAGAACGTTTTCTGAATGTGGTTTTCACATGTGATTTACTGCCTCGTCTACGTTTTCCGAGGAATGTTTGGTAACCGCTAGTATAAATATCACTTTTTCTTCGATTTGCGTATTTCAGTTGGAATTTTCGTTGTGAAGATTGGAATCCGAAATCGCCTCTTGAACTTGAATGTGAATCTTTGCTGTTTTCCTGTGACTGTCTATTATTAGTTTCTCTCGTTTCCGTTCTCTTGGAGTCAGAATCTGTTCCTCCTGAACTTTCTGCTCCTATTTCTATTGACGTATTAGTTCTGTTTTGGCTTTGAACCAATTGATTTCTAACATTGCCTGTTAGACATAGCAATGTGTATAGAATAATTGCAAATAACAAACAGATCAAATCTGTTCTCATTATCGTTAGTTTGTAATGAAATTCATTGAGTTATGTGAATAAATTTATCCTTCATTTCTATACGTCGTACATTGATATTTACTCATTCGTTTATTTATTGTAATTCAGTTGTTCGTAAAAACTGATCATAAATTCGTATTTAATGAACATGTGATGGAATGTGAGCAGTGCATTCTGGTGAATCGATAATTAGCGTATTTTAATAACTTAACGTTTATTTAATGTTTTTTTATGAGGTGAACTGATTTATCTTGTTCTGTCATTCATATGTGGATTTCTTTGAGAGTGTAATTCGTGTTATTTCGTTGACTTATTATCTATGTGTATATAGATATATTTTCCTGATTTTACTGTAAGGGATTCTACATTTCTATTCTATATCTAGGACTGGTATTCAACAAGTGATGGGTTGATTGAACTGTAAATATATTGTTTGTTTATCTAATGTTTTATTAACTTACATGAAGCAAATATAATGTTATCGAAGAAGATAGTCTTGTTATGCATAAATGAATTGAGGATATATGGTTGATTGCTATTATATACATCGATATCAAGGTCAGATCATGTTTACAATATTGTTGGGATACTTAATAGTTTTTGTAAATCTATTTATGTTCCTCACTAGGTATATACTGAAATTAAATAAGAAAGAAAGATTAGTTCAGCTCAGCATGATAAAATAACATAAAATGTTGAAACAGAGATGAAATGTAATCGGAATGATCGTGGAAATAAAAATAAACCGCGATCATTCCGATTACATTTCATCTCTGTCTCAACATTTTATGTTATTTTATCATGCTGAGCTACCCTTACCCGATGAATATCTAAGCCATTAACTATCAAACTTTCCTTGTTTTAAGAAAAATTTCTAATACCTTTGTTTATTTAACCTCACTGTCACCATGTATAACATAAGTTTATTATCAGTATTATTATCACCCTGTAAAAATAAGTATATATATTTGCGATTGTACAGCTTTGAAAATGAATTCGCCGGAAAGAGAACTCTTCGCTGAACTAATCTATCTTTCTTATTTAATGTCATAGTGGGTATATTCCGTTTATGTAATGAAATGTTTGCTTTATTAAGTTCATAGTATGTTTAGTATGAATTGTGTATTCTTTATTGAAGAAAATTATTTGGTTAGATATTTTGTTGTCATAGATATTTTGTTATACTCGTTTAGTGATAGCGCGCCAATAATCTGTTTTAATTCTTCGCATGTTATAAATTGGGCTTATATTTATCAATTTAATTTTACATTTATTCAAGAGTCATTGAGGTTATCTATTTAACAATCTATCTGCACAGAATTAGTGATATCTCAATGACTGTATTTATCGTTTATTTGTATTTCTAAACAGTACAGAAATATTTGAATGGAGTAAAGAGATTGTGACTAGCAATGAAATTCTAGATAAGTATTTCAGTTTATTTGGACTCTTCAGTTGGGTCCGCTAGGATCCCAGTTTTAAAGTTCGCTTTGGAGTACAAACTAAGGACCTTTATCGACAAACAGTTAAGATATTATCTAAAAAAACTATTTATTCGATATAGTCTATAACTTGCTTAGCGCTTACGATAATTTTATCATTATTGGTAAACACTTGGATTATTCCGTTGTTGATATTTATGACTGAATTTTGGTTATTCATTGATGTAATTGGTATAAGCTGATGTATAATGGTATAAAAATCATACTTGTTGAACAGTTTGATGGACTCGTTGAATCGGTGACTCATTAGACTATGAGTTGAATGTTTGAAGCCATAGGTTGCGATTACGCATCCCGTATTCCGATATATTCAACTGACGAGTCCTAAATAGAAAGATACGCATGTCCTGGATTCCAAGGTTAGCTGCAAATCATCTATTTTAAATAACTTACAACAACATGACCATATGGAAGCAACCCGTTCACGACCCACGAATAAAAACAGTGATTGACTAATATCCAGTCCTGGATATTAAAAATAGGATAGTTTGGACTCTTACCAATAACGATGTAATCGTGAAAACAGATAACTTCTACTTTGAAGTTTTGTTTTTACTCACGAATTCTGAATACTATTCTACGCATTTAAAGAATTTCTGTTTATTTCAGACGTCTAATACAAATCACCATGTATATTTATACTTATCTATATATGAACAATTAATCAGGGTTTTTTTAAAGTCGAAACTCTGAAGGAATTTTAAACTATCCTAATGTTGTGTTCTTTCTTTACACGGATTCGACTAGTAATAATCACTCATTGTTATTCTTTTTATAAATAGATGTCCATTGAATAAAAAAAGAAATATATACACGATATAATCATAACAAGACAAATATCAGATATAATTCCAAATCTCCATATCTAGTTTATTGAAAATGAACATGGTAACTTGAAATATGGTTTTTGATATGTTCTACTGTTGTCGACAGATCTAATTAGTATGTATCATCAATCGAAAGCGAAATGCCTAGCGTCAGAATGTTAAGAAGATCAAAGAAATGAGAACGGGAACAGAGAATGTTTGGCGTGGAATGAAAGAAGTCTGAGACGATTGATTGATACTTTGCAAATGAAGTATTTACTGTATGGTTCTTAGATTTCACTAAGATGCACTGTAATTTTGTATCCAAATACATGTGATTGTCCATATTTGAGTTCTCGTTCACTACATTTTACTACCGAATTAGCTATTTTAAGATATATGTTGTGACTTGAACTTGGATCGATTTATACCCCGTGCCAATTGTTGTGTCCTTGACGGAAAGATTTAGAGAACAGTGTATTATCGATCGAACCAAAGACGCGTAAAGCACGTAAGAACGACCTATGGTTCTGATTGGCCCTGCTTCCCTATCTAGCCCAGCCACTACAGTTTATTACCGAATTAGCTATTTCAAGTTATACTTGGTTGGGGATTTACTATACGTTAATTTCGAAAATGCGTAAGAACGGCGATTTCCGCGAGTGTGGGAACTACATAGGCATTATTCTTCTCTCAATACAAGGAAACGTCTGCGATAGGGTGTTTATACGCAGAATAAAAAACTCCGTAGACGCCAAACTTCGAGACCAACAAGCTGGATTCTGTAAGAAACGATCGTGTGCCGACCAAATCGTAACACTATGGATCATTGTAGAACAATCAATTAAATGGAATTTACCACTCTACATCAATTTCATTGACCAAGAGAAAGCATTTGATACAGTGGACAGAACAACACTATGGAGGCTTCTTCGACACTACGCAGTGCCCGACAAGATATCATACAGAATTCCTATGATGGATTGAACTGCAAAATCTTGTATGGAGGACAGCTGACAGACTATTTTGAAGAAAAAACCGGTGTCAGACAGGGTTGCTTACTCTCACACTTTCTCTTTCTCCTGGTGAAGACGTCAACATCTGGGGGGAAGCACGTGATACAGAGAACAACTAGGATACATCTGACCGATCTAGACTTCACAGTTGATCTGGTTATTCTATTGCACATAAAACAACAAATGCAAGAGAAGACAACTAGTGTAGCAGCAGCCTCAGTAGCAGTCGGTATCAACATACACAAAGGTAAAAGAAAGATTCTTCGATGCGACACTGCATGCAACAATCGAATCACATTTGACGAAGAAGCTTCGGAGGATGTAAACCCTTTACACATCTGGGTAGCATCATTAATGAAAACGGTGGATCTGATGCAGAAGTGAAGGCGCAGATCGGCAAAGCAAGAACAGAATATGTACAATTGAAGAATATATTCAACTCAAAACAACTGTCAACAAACACCAAGGTCAGGATTTTCAACACAAATGTCAAGGCAGTTCTACTGTATGGGGGGGGAATAGGAGAACTATGAAGGCCATCATCCAGAAGATACAAGTGTTTGTTAACTGCTGTCTACGCAAAATACTTTGGTTCCGTTGGTCAGACACTATCAACATCAACCTACTATGGGAGAGAATAAACCAGATTCCAGTGGAGTAAGAAATCAAGAAGAAGCGCTGGAAGTGGATAGGACACACAGTGAGGAAAGCGCTTAACTGCAACACAAAGCAATCTCTCACTTGGAATCCTCAAGGCCAAAAAAGAAAAGGAAGACCAAAGAACACATTTTGCCGAGAAATGGAGATAGACCTGAGAAGAATGAACAACAATTCGATAAAACTAGAAAGTGAGTTGGAGAATGCTGGTCGGCTGCCTATGCTTCATTGGGAGTAACAACTGCAAGTAAGTAAGTTGCTTAACCACACTGGTAGATGCTCACAAACACGAAATTTCTGTTATAAAGAAATAATTTTTTCCATTTTAGAACAGTAAATGATAATCATTTTTTAAAATTTATTTCTGTTATTATAATGAAAAGAAAAAACAAACTATTATTTTAAATCATTGAAATAAACATTCTCAATACTTTATCACATTAAGATTGTTTATTTATTCAATTCTATATTCTTCTTCTCATTTGATTCATCCTCACATATATCAACATTCAATGAATTAATCCATTGATTTAAAATATCATTGGAGTCAATTAAACGTTGAATATTATCACGTGTTAAATGAATATTACACATTGGACAAATTGGTGTTGGATAGTTTTCAACATATCTACAAGCAACCAAAAAAAATGTATTTGTATAGTATAAATGAAACTTAGAATGTTTCCAATAGTGACAATTTAATTAGTATAAAACAATTTAATAATGTCAGTAGTTGAGATCATGAGTCAATTGAAGCTAGACCACCATTGAATGCCTGGAAGCACTGGACGGTTGTTTCGTTCTATTGTGAATATTACGGCGGCCTGCTTGAATATCTGGGCTACCTGTTTCTGCCATCTGATTATTTCAACAAGTTATCTGTTTTTTATTTGTTTTAATTTATAATTATGTCCATTAATCGCATAACCTATTCTGGCGCTTTTATGAAAAGCTTACGACCTTTCGCTGCACAAGTTACGAAAAAGTACTATAAAAGACATCGTGGTGGTTGGCAATATGCGTTAAAAAGAATGAACATTAATAGTATGTCGATTCCCGAGCTTCTTAATTCTAACTGCCGGTCACTAATCAACAAAGTGGACTATCTGCAATTCCTACTTAGTCAAAATACGTATCGTAATTGTGGTGTCATCACAATTCAAGAATCTTGGTTGAATGGTTTACAGGATGACTGCCTTGTATCACTACGTGATTTCAAAATTTATCGTCAGGATCGATCGAACAATAAAAAGAGGTGTGGTGGCGGTGTAGCTACGTTTGTAAACATAAACTGGTGTCGATCTTCGTTTGTGTGTTTTAAGTTTTCAAATGACTTTATCGACTGTCTAACTCTAAGATGTCGTCCAAAACATCTAAATAAATACAAATATGTTTATGTTACCAATATCTACGTTACTCCAGATTGCACATCATCTGCACTATCTGATTTTTCTGATGAATTCACTGAGTTCGCTCTTACTGCCTTCAGTGATTCACTTTCAGTCGTATGTGGTGACTTCAATTCATGTGACTGTAGCTTCCTTACGTCACTGGGTCACCAAAATGTAGTGGATTTTCCTACCCGTTTGGATGCCTATCTAGACTTCGTCTTCATTAATGATGTGGGTATATATGCGACTCGTAAACGTGCTCCATTGTCTAGCTCAGATCACTGTATAATTCGTGTTCTACCTAAAGTATATGGAAAGCATGAGAAGAGTACACTCTTACGTCAAACCAAGAAAGTCAGATATAGGAATTACTCAGAAGAAAATATCCGAAATCTGAAAAGCATGTTTCATTCGACAAACTGGGAATTATTTACAGATGACTCACTCGAAAACACTACTGATGTTATCACTTGTTACCTTAAATTCTGTTTTGATATTTGCTGTCCCACTGAAACCATTTTTGTAAGTTTTGATCGATTTACATCTACACAACTAAAACGACTACGAAGGATGAAAGAAAGAATGTACAAGGAGAAGAACTCTAATGAAGTTCGTAAGCTAAATGGTCTGATAAAGCTAGAGATCAGACGTCTCAACTGCATGTTTACTCAAAAGCTCTTATCTTGCAGAAACACTCCAAGTATGTGGAAACTCTTTAAAGAACTTACAGGCGACAGACAGTTTAGAAGCGATAACCAGCTGAATGTTAGTGACTTAAATAAGTCTTTTGTTCGTCAGTCATCTGATGTGATGCTCCCTCTATCCACGGGTTTAAAAAGTAGCTGTGTTCCTACTTTCACTGAAACTGATGTACGAGGATGTCTCCGATCGCTTAATTCATCTCGATGTTTGGGACCTGATGGTATCCCAAACATCCTTTTTAAAAAATGTGCTGACGTTCTGTGTCATCCGTTCACAACTATATTTAACAGATCCTTCTCATCTAATCTCATACCGAAAATGTGGAGAAAGATGAAGATAATTCCTGTACCCAAGAAAGCATCTGGTGATAAGAATGTAAAATTTAGACCTATTGCAATAACTTCACCCTTCCTCAAAACCATGGAAAAATTATTAATACTTCCACTTCAGCTTGCGATAAAAGAGCATACTGACCCATACCAGTTTGCATACAGGCGCAAAAGAAGCACTTTAGATGCTGTTGCAGTTCTGCACCACAACATAGTGTTCAACTTAGAAAAAGGTAAGAAGTATGTTCGTTGTGCTTTTCTGGACTATACTTCAGCTTTTGACTCTATACCAAGACAACGTTTACTTAACAAGTTAATCAGCGTCAACACTGACAGCTGGATAACCAACTGGCTATGTTCCTACCTCTCTGGAAGGGAACAGTACACTGTGTTTGGAGGAAAGTGTTCGGAGTCTCTACTGTCTCAGGAAGGTGTACCACAAGGAGCTGTTCTTTCACCTCTTCTATTCTCTTTTTTTCTGCATGACCTGCCATCTTCTACAGAAAACACTTTTGTGAAGTATGCGGATGATCTCACTGTATGTATGCCTATATCTTCCTCTTTACATCCCGTAGAAATGAATGAGTTTTTGTCTCATATTGATTGTTGGTCAGTTGGTAATGGTCTCATACTTAATCCGTCTAAATGTCAAGCAGTTAACTTTAGCATGAGACATGAACGGAATATAAACACCATTTTGAGATCCCATAATGCTTGTGCCATCGAAGACTCTTTCATAAACTCAGTGTCGAAGGTCAATTATCTTGGTGTCACCTTTTCCTCTGATCTGCCTTGGTCTTCCCACGTTTTATCGTTATCGAAGAAGGTTTTCCGTCTGACCTACTACATAAAGAGATTGCATGCTCTTGGGATTACTCGTCATTTACTCTTACAATTTGTCAATTCTTGCATTTTACCTATTATTCTTTACTGTTCTCCATTATTCTTTCCCGGGCTTTTGAGAAAAGACTTTGCTGTATTGCGAAGAGTGCTGAAGGCAGTTAGCAAGATGTGTGGTGAATCTTTCGAGGCCATAATTAATATGGTTGTGGATAGACATTTAAAATCATGCAAACTCCTGGCAGGTGTTATTTTATCAGATACTAGCCATCCCCTTCACTCTTATCTTTCTCCTTGTATATCTTCTGGTAGAACGAGACGTAATTACATTAAAATCCATGCACGTAAGGAAAAGTATAAAAGTTCTATAATTCCTTACCTAGCAAATATACTATGTGACGAACAGGTTGTTAGAAATAACCTAGTTAATAACTTACATTCTTAACATGTCTTTAATTTTAAAAAGTTTGCACAGTTTTTTTTGGTCTTTTTTTTTTTTAAAAAAAAATTTCTTTTTGTATTTTCTACTGCCTATTTGTAACTTGTTGAAATACCCTGTGCTGAGAATTCTATATTGTACCAAAAATATAATATTGAATAAAGCCATTAATAATAATAATAATAATAATAATAATAATAATAATAATAATAATAATAATAATAATAATAATAATAATAATTGTGGGACTTCTCAGCAGTGACAATAAATCATTTGTCCAAAAGGTAATTTTACCATGGCTTTTAAATCATACAAACTGAGATCAGCTGAGAAACTGAAAAAAAAACTCGAAGCGCACTAAACTAGTGTTTTGTTATTATCTGTGAGTTCATAGAAGTGTGCACCAAAAAGGTCCACATATGAATGACTAAACTACTTTTAGGTCTTACAAATGAGAAGGTTTAATACATACAATGTTACACTGAAGACTTGAATGAATATCTAAATGAACTAAGAAGACGAATCCTATAAAAGGACATTTACATAAAACGATAATTTAAATTGTCATGATTAGGAACCGCCGAAAAATACCACTTAAAGGTATACTAATCAGGTTTCTGATTCTAATTTGGCCTATTTCACGTCTACTTTTACCTCGACAACTTAGTTGACTAATTACACGCCTGACTAGGCATAATGATTTACAGCCTTTAGCTAAGCTACTATTGATCTACAATAAACATGTTCCTCTCTTTATCTTGCCTTGATCCAAGAAGTAGCAAACAGCCTCTAGGATATTTATATTTCAAACAGACGTGGTTTATATACAAATGTACCAGACTACAATACACCACAAAATGAAAAATAACAGTTGTGCATGAACAATCCCCAAAGTATTGTGAATTAGGTAGACGGTAATTAATTGACTAGGAATGGTAAATCATATGACCGTAGTTGATAGGCTAATCAAAAGATTAAGATAAATGTAATGTGTATACAAAGTAATCCAGCTATTCAGTAATTATACAACAAAGTTATCGCTAACAGTAATTCAAAAAAATCTAGTTCCAACTTTTGAAATATTCGTCCTGTTATAATGTAATTGAACTTACTTCATAAGTTCACTGTATAATGCAGGAAATTGGCATCCAGGACATGTGGCAAAATCATTTTTTACAACATGATAACCCTTTTAAAAAAGATAACAATTTAACTATATTAATAAAATAAGAAATTAAATTTATTGTTGAATCAGTTTATATTCATTAATTTCACTTAAAAAACCTTTTTCAGGTAGATATATAACTAATAACTGAGATAGTAAGTCACGGATGACAATGGTGGACGGTGGCACAACGTTGTGGATTGGTTGAAGTTAAACATTATTACAGTTGGAAGCCGGGTCAGTGGTCTTGATGTTAAGCGCTCGCGCACGAGGCTGATAGGTCCTGGGTTCGAGTCATGCGAGGTGGAATCATGGATGCGCATTGCTGAGGAGTTCTATGTTAGAACAAAACGGTAGTCCAATGCTTCCAGGGTTTTCATGGTGGTCTAACTTAATTGACTCATGAATTCAACCATTAAATTGCTATAATATCCACAAAACCTCTCTCTGATTATAATATCAAGTCATTCGATGTTGATTCACTTATTAAGTTGACAATTATAATTTTAAAGAATTATTGACATAGTATCTAACAAAATTCTTATTACCATAAATAAAAGTGATTATGATTGAGACCACAAATCAATCAATGTTGGACCACTATTGAAAACATGGAAGCACTGGACGGCCGTTTTGTGGTTTACAGGTTAAGTGTTCGTGCGCAAGACCGAAGGATTTGAATCCATGTGAAGGATTGTAGATGCGCACTGTTGAGGAGTCTAATACTAGGACAAAATGGACATTCAGTGTTTCCAGGTTTGCAGTGGAGGTCTAACAATGATTGACTCATGATCTTAAACAAAACTCAACAATCTCTACCACTCTATACTGATGAAAGCGATTACTTGGATTTTCTCTGTAACAGTGATTGTTTAACAATCAAATGATGTATTAACTATCATTGTTTCATGTTATTTAAAATGATCTTTTGTTTAATAAATAAAATACTCATTGAGACAATATGAAAACAACCAGCTTTCATCTGAATCAATGTTATACAGCTATTTGTTACGAATTTATTTGGTTGTTTAGAACGTAGACTGATACTGTAGTGAATGGAAGTAAAACCAATTTATTATTTCATTCAAAATCACACTGTAACTTTGCAACATATAAAGATCATACATGAAATACATCATTTGCATATATTCATGCAGTTCATTTCACCGTTCATCTAATTATGTTGTTATTCCTATTGATCTACGTTTTTCTTCCTGTTCCCTTCAGCTTAATCTTATGCTGGCAGGCATTCCACATCCGATTGGTGTTGAATACTACTCATATCTGTCAAAATAAGAAGTGCACACCACAATACAACGTTGGAATATGAGGTTGTGAGATTGTTCTCAAAAGATCTATGTAGTTCTTTTGTATTGAGATTAAGATTAAACAAGTTTCTCCGACAAATTATATCTATTCATATAAGAGTAACGTTCACTTCACATAGTATATATTCTCAAGTTACAATTGAACTTACTGTGATCACACAATATGGTATAGTACTTCTGCATTCAGTACAGTATAAACTGGTTTCAAGTAAAGGTGATCCACATGATGGACATGGTGTAGATGTTTCAGTAACAGAATAATTTGTTTGATTTAATATTGAACCATTATCACCTGACGAAAATCCAACACTATCAGTTTTTAAATCAGTTCTACGTACAAGTGTTTCAAATTTACGACGATACTTTACGTCTAATTTATCGCGATATTCAGGACGTAACAACATTGCAGCATAACTAAAACTTGTTGATTTCAAACCAGCTTTTTGACATTCAATAACAGTACTTGTTAAAATTGGAACAATATCTAGAAAATGAATAATGGTAAGACGAAATTCAGAATCAATTATTTATATTAATTTTGATTACTATCGAAATGCGAGTCGAAACTATAACTACCACTGATACTATCACTACTTCTACAACTCTGGCGTTTTTCCTGATCATCTCATTTTATTACGCTAATACGGTATAGCAATTTAAATTAAAGCATATCAATGCCAAGCATTGGGTTTGTTATAACTGGCTGGTATCTTGGAAAATTGAATGTCATTGAATAATCCACTAAGTTTTTTCACAATCGAATTTACGAGTCGACCTACGTTAGACTACCACTGAAAACCTGGAGTCATTGGATGACCGTTTTGTCCTAGTATCGGACCCCTCAGCAATGTGCATCTACGATTCAATACACAGGATTTGAACCCAAGATCTTAGGCCTCAGTCTGCAACCCTTTACTGATAATTATCATGTGCTAACTAGTGACTGGCTTCAAGCTAGATTTCCTGGAGTTCTAGTGAGAAGTCGTGACCAGTGGCGTTCATTTATGTCTGTCGTGAGACAGTTACTCACTGAAGACAATAGAATACGGTTGCGCAATATCGTGGATTAGTTGAAGTTATACATTAACACCGTTGGATGCCATCTTAGTGGTCTAGAAGTTAAGTAAATGATTTCACCGAGAACAGAAAACGTCCTTCTCTGAATTCTCTTTATTTTTAAATGAATATGTTCCATATGAAATGAGTAACTACGCCTGGAGTCCCTCCGGGCGCTACTGCCGGTCCCAAGCCCGGATAAAGGAGGAGGGTTGGACATGAGGTTAGCGACCCCATCCCGTGAAAAACTAACTCAATAAAAAACAACGCTAACCAAAAATTATATGAAATGAGTGAAATCCTTAAATTACATCATGTTTTATAATTAATACACTAAATTTCAATTAGTTATTAAAACTTTTTGTAACTCACGAGCAGGAAATTTACTTATACTCTCTGATACACGAATTAACATTCTGGCGCCAAGTAAATGTTCACCATTTTTGACATGAACCTTACAAGAGAAATAAACATTTCATAAAAAATGCCATCCATATATAAGTAATAGAAAGGGATATTTTTGGAAGTTACTAATATGGGCACTTAAGTAGTATAAGTGATGATTTAGGTAAAGTTAAACAGGTGAAGAAAGTTTTAGTGAAGTTTTATAGTGGCTAATATTAAAATACTGAATGCGTGTCTCGTTGTATTTCAGACTGATTAGCTAGATGTAATTACATTCCAGTGTTAATATTTATATCGGAACTCAAACCTATTAGTTTTTGCTTGAAACACCGATCGCATTATGCATTTTGCTACTGACTCCAGATGTCCACTGCTAGCTTATGAATAACATTATAAATAGCTGGAAATATCGTGAAAATTTAATAAAGATATATATAAGTCTGTAGTGATTAATCAGAAAATATTGTAGCGGACAAAAGCTTAACTATAAATAAATGATAAAATATGTAGATCTCAGTTAGTTTAGAGGAGAAGTATGAACTAAAAGAGTGCCAAAAACAGAGAAACCAAATAAAAGAAAGATTTGAAAGTTACAATAGAAGTAGATGGTTTGTTACCATGGTAAGGAAAAATAAAAAACACTTCTTTTTTAGCAATAATTTCAGAAGAGCACGGCTTATTTTTTAATTGATCGCCTTAAAAGATTTAATTATGTCTACTTTATAATCTGTATACATGAAACATCTAAACGTCGAGCTACTGACCACCGTCGAGTAAATCCTTCATGAATGCTCTCCAGGACATCCAAAGTAGCACTTGTGTTTGTTCTGCCATTGCAACTGCTTTGGTGGGCAAATAAAAATTTATACACAATTCAGATAAATATATCTGCTAGAATAGAATCTGATCATGAAAACAAGTAATTACCAAAATGATGCACTATTACAAGTATGTAGACTACAAGTTTATTGTAAACAGCAGATTTATCTGTAACTACTTAAATAACTGCGTAGTTCAAAATTGTTTGATGAGATTACTGAAAAATATTACTAACCTATCTCTCCCAAAAGACTTTAATATCCTAATCTTATCGGTCATCAAGTGTGCTAACGACATCAATGTTAGATGTTAAGAAAAAATCCTTGTCCCAAGCATAGTTCGCTCCACATGAATCTGTCTTAATTTATAAATCTTTTGAAGAACGGGGTGCAAGTTCAAATTTCTAGAGCAGCATTAGGTCCTTCTCAAGTGACAGATGTCCTTTAATGTTCATCATCTATAAGCAAAGAGTTTAA
The DNA here is from genome assembly GCA_944470205.2 of Schistosoma margrebowiei. Lineage (NCBI taxonomy): Eukaryota > Metazoa > Platyhelminthes > Trematoda > Strigeidida > Schistosomatidae > Schistosoma > Schistosoma margrebowiei. The sequence goes on along the minus strand of OX104026.1, from coordinate 39,054,685 downwards.
CTTCAAGGAGCCATGTCAAATATATTTAATCATTCAGGATTGCACCATATACTTGTGTTAAATAACTTAACCGTACAATTAGACCTGGAGAAAAGCAAGTGTGTGGGGGGGGGGGGGGGGAAGCAACATGGTATTGAATAGTTTTCATTGACTTATCACAATACATTAGTATAAATTATTTATTTATTTTTAGTTTCTATCTAATGTAAACTGCATATTTTCTTGATTTAATAAATCCAAAGTAAAATGAACTATTATTTACAATATATTGTAAACTAAACTAATAACCTACCTTTGCAAGTATATAAGAATGTAATAAAGTTAAATTTTCAAACATTTCAAATGGAACATGAATGTTTCTTTGTCTTAATTCTTGTACCATACTAAATAATAAATCATGTGCATTTCGATAATTTCCATTGATTTGTTCTTCATTAGCTATAATCACAGCTGTTCTAGCTGCTTCTTTATATTGTTTTAAAACCATATATAAACGAAATAAGTATCTGGCATCTTTCACTATACCATCAGTTTCACCCATTAAATAAACAATAACTAAATGTGTTAAACGACTATCACCAGCTTCGCCAACTACTTCAAGTGCTAAATCGATAGCTGGACTATTTTCTTGATAAGGTACATGAAGTAAATGTTTGATAGCCTAGAATAACATTCAAAAGAAATTACAGTAAAATAAAAATGTAAACAGTGTTTTACAGATAAAATAAGTACTAAGTATAACAACTGTGTTAGCTGAGCATTTTCCAGTGGTAAAGTTTTATTTTATAGCATGTAGTGGCTGTAAGTTCTGAATTGGGTGGGGTGAATCAATTCGTTTCAAAGGAGATGAAATTACTGAAATAATTAACCGCAAAATAAATGCCTTAATGAAGATTGCTTATCGAAGCAATAAGAATGATAATCCTATGAGGAATAAAACTGTCCCTTAAAACAAATGTAAATCGGCAGATCCTTTATTCTCAGTATGTCCAATCGCATTTATCCATTAACACGTATGTGATAGAGCACATACAGTGACAGAACATGGTGAAGGGTATAAGTTTTCATTTCCGGAAACGTTACAAAGTATTTGAGACTGACATGTGCAACGGATCTATATAGTGCAATAGCTAGGCATTCAATGGGTAAAGAGAATATTATTGACATTTCTCAATTCATCAAAATTATCAGCAAACAAAATATCTCAGCTTCTCGTCGTTTCTCTGGAGCGATTTAAAAGCACAAAATATATTTGTGTGTCCAGAAAGTAACAGTAATCAAATTATCATTTCCTTGATAAATTGATCATTTTCATTAAACCATCTGCAATTATCATTAGTTACTGTATCAGCTCTATGTATATGAATCCCATCTTCGAATAACCTCACGCTTGCTTTTCATGAACATGAGTGAATAATATATATATATACTAGTTTTTCAGGTAATACCCATTTGTAATAAATACTACTTCACATTTATACAAAGTCTTCCGAAAACAATTTTACTTAAATAGTAACAATGTGCCAATTAATAAGTAGCTTTGAGATTAGTTTTTACATTTATTGGTCACCATTAGTGATCACGTAGTAGTCTCTAGTCCTTAGATATAACCAAATTTTATTGATTAATTTACAATGTGGACACCAGTCTAAATAACTTGAAATTCAGTAAATCATGTTTATATTTCAGGTGACAGTCATCAGGAAACCCTATATCCATGTTCCAGGATTTTGGATAATCTTACTGTTTGTACATCAGTTTCTTCCTCTGCAAATTCCCTTGAAGTGAATTAGTTTTTAGCGCTCATTGTATGGTTGGCGATATTAAATTACTCTTTAAATGTCAATTTGTTAATTTCAGCCTAAGACATGAAAAGTATCTGAACACTGTATTCGAATCGCATGAAGCTTATACTAAGGAAGATCCTGAAATAACAGCTATGTCCAGTAGCGATTATCTCTCTGGAAGTTTTTCCTTCTGTTCACTATTGATCTTTCCATGAAAGAACTTTTTATGACATTACATAAGAAGGCTGAATTATTTTAGCATTAGTCGAGATTAATGTTTACTATCTGCAATTTCTTGTATATCACATATTATATTATACAGTCCCTTATTTTTTTGTGTTGTTTAGTGTTGGAAAAAGTCGGTAAGGTGAATCGTGAGTCGATTGTCATCTTTGAAATGTCATTACGAATGAATATTTGAAATCTTTCAAACTGGCAAGTTCTACTTTATCAGACACAGATTATCAACTTCATTTATATCTTTCTTGTTTATATTCCAGCAGAACGAGAGGTATACACATTAGCATATATAGGTCCAAAAGCCCTACAACATCGTGTCGCGAACATGTGAAGTGAAACGAAAAAGTTGTGAGAGCTAACATAATCAAATCTTTTTACGCTGTTGTTTAGATTCTGATTTTTGTAGAAATATTTGATTTAATATAAATTTACATACTTGTTCTATGAATATATATTGAAATCATGAACAGATAAATGTTAGATCACCGTTGAAAACTTGATAGAGTTGGACGGGTGTGGCTCAATTATCTACTGAAGATAATGGGAGATAGTTGCACAATATCGTGAACTACTTGAATTTAGACAACACTATTGGATGCAGGATCAATGGTCTAGTGTTTGAGAGTTCGCATGTGATACTGAAGGTCATGGTTCCAATCCCTGCGTACGAAGTCATAGATCCGCACCGTTGAGGAGTCTCATAATAGGACAAAACAACTGTTCCATGCTCTCAAGGTAATATTGGTCTTCTAACATTGATCCGTTCATGATTTAAATGAAAGTCTATAATTCTATATTGACGAATATATCTACATCTATATATCTATAATGTACAACAAAGGTAGGAGGATCTTAGTGAAACATTGTACACTGAGAACTCCATATTGTTATTAACAAGTAATATTGAATATAGCGATCATTATTATTTTTTTAAAATCTTAATGAAAACATTTAATCGATGGAGTGATTCGCACTAGAAATTGAAGTTATCAATAGGTAGTGGTTAACAACCACTTGATTATTTCGGAAATTGACCAAAGTTGATATTAGTATAATGTAAATCATTATTAGTGATTAAGATCATAATCGAACAATTTTCCAATGTAAATATTAACCAATTTAATGTCAAGTAGTTGTGGGTAATTTTACCTTTTCATATTGTTTAGCTAATAAATAATATTTACCAGCTAAATACCAATTCTTTTCATTTTCAAAATAACATGCAATATTTTGATATTCATTGACAGATGCATTTAAACCTAAAATACAATTAAACAAATGGGTTAATGGATAAATATCCATAAAAAAAAACTACTTTTTATTAATATACCAGTAAATCTACTAAGTGATTTGTTAAATTACTCATTAAATATTATCAGTAGTATAATATTAGTCCGAATACACCAGATTGTATTGATATAATGATTACAGTTTTCTGACACTAACAAAAAAAAACACAAATCTTTAAGATGTAATTTCATCTATCTAAGTCAGTCATTTTTATGACGTCGTAAGAATATAGAATTGTAAAACAGTTAAGTATATAAGATTCCCTTAGTTTACGAATGTATATAATTTATGTGCAAGCATTAATTATTTAAGTTTGTGAAGGAAATAACTTCTAGTTATGAAGCTATTAAATGAAACTTTTAATTTTTTTTCTTGTTTTTTCTTAAGGATTTTAGCAGTAAATAAATCTCCAAAATCGATAGTTTGTAATTTTTCGACATTCGATGCTGACCTTATTAATTTAACTGGATGCAACTAACTGAAGGTCACTCATACACACCAGATCACGACTGAGTATATCATGCTACACATCCCTTGCAACTGCTAGTCAGCTTAGACAAAACGTTTCTTGACATACAGATAGCCTTCTGAATACAACTTCGAACTCCTTAATTTGTGACTTTTGATTTGACTGGGTTTGTACATTTCAATTATAAAGATGTTGTTGAATTTCGAATACCAGATCCTGGATTTTGGGGCAAAATTTATTCATGCATTTGGCTAAATAGCGTTTTAGCAATTTAGCTGATGTCAATTCGTGATGAAAGCCATAACTTTGATTCTTAACCCTGATCATCTACTGTGAATTCTAATCCTAATTATTCACACTGGTTTATGAGTCTCCATTAGCCCTAATTTAAAGGAGGGCGTTCTCAAAGTCACTATAGCGTCTCTCAAAGGCGGTCCGTAGATTATAGTCTCACCGATGTTTACTAATAAATTGTCTGAAGAGTTAGGGAGATTGAATTAATAGAGAAATATAGTTGTGCGTCTATCAATAGAGGGGTATCATGAGTGGAAATCATTATCTACAATTTTCTGGTTCATGATTTTTAGCGAGGTTATTTACGCAGTGAGGTTGCTAACTTCACATACCTAAATTCTTCGTTTACTCAGGTGTAGGATCAGTAGTAGCTCAATAGGGGCCTTAGATGAAGTTGGTTATCTATGTTGTCATTCCTAACACACTAGCTTGCCTATTATTCAATGAAGGAATGAAAAAATCATTTCTTTGTTGATTTAAAATTGGCAAAACAAATCGAAACAAACACTAATTGATTTGCGTGTTTTGTACAAACTCTATAGTAAAAAATAGTGAGTAAGAACTATCGTTCTTACTCTTCGATGACCAAAAAGTATTTTTTGGAAGTTTTAAACATTCTGAGCACTTAACAAAGGTATTTCACATAAACATTTTATCTAATGGAACATAAAATGTCATTTATATTTCAAACTTAGTATTCAAATTCTTGAGTCGATCTAAGCTAGACCACCATTGAAAACCTGGAAGCACTGGTCGACCGTTTTGTCCTAGTTCGGGACTTCTCAGCAGTGAGTCAGCATGTGGGACTCAGATCCAGGATCTTAGGTTTTGCGCGTGAATGCTTAACATTTGGACTATTGAGTCGGCATTCAATGGATATTAATGTTTAACTCTAATTGATCCATGATCTTGCATAACCCTTCATCCATTGTCTGAAGTGGATAACTATCCCCACCTGACACGGATTGGACTCCACTGGTTACGTCATATCGTTAGAACTCCAGGAAATCCATCTTGAAGCTAGTCACTAATGAGCACATGACTATTATCAGGATGAGGATTTTTGAAGACTGCAGTAATTTTAATAGTTGGATTCATGAGTCGATCTAAGCTAGATCATCACTGAAAATCTATAACAACAGTCTTTCTTGTTGGAAGGGAGAGTATTTGATTAACTCATTCCTTTAATTTAATTAATATTCATTGAATGGAATAATAACAATAAACGAATTAATCATACCGATAGCCTCTGCATACAATTCCATTTTTTTATGTTTTCTTGCTAAATCAAATGCAATATTGAAACATTTGGATATTACAAGAAATTGTATGGCTTTAGTTTGATCATTATTTCTAATAAAATATTGTGCAATCATTTTAGCACCCTCAATACTATGCGATTTATTTAGTATACGAATAGCTTCATTAGGATTATTCAACTTTTCAAGTTGTAATCTAGAATGAAAAACAAACATGAAAATGTATGTTAATTATTATTTTTATCATTGAAATATTTACATTGTATTGTGTACTTGTTTTACCGGAGGTGATTAGCAGATATTATTGAGAAAACCATCAAATCATATATGAGGTAAGCTCTAACTTGGAATTTTTGAAGTAGAAAGAAAAAAAGCAGAACAAAGAACACATTTAGTCGAGAATTCGAGGAAGACATCAAAAGAATGAATAGAACTTGAAAGCAATTGGAAAGGGACGTCTAGAACAGAGTTGGTTACAGAATCGTGATCGGTTGTCTATGTTTCACTAGTGGTGTCAGACGTAAGTGTTGTATATGTCTTACGATAGAATGCATTCATAAAAATAGCGATTAGAACTTAAACTATTTGCTATAGTACAATGATGACATCTAAACTTTGAAATAAAAGACGTACATACATTATTTCAGTTATCTAATTATATGTCGAAAAAGGCATCCTAATATCTTAGATTTACTTGTGTTTGAATATCAAACATCTAACTTGTTCATATATTTTATAAAGATGATGTTGAAAAGTAGAATTCGCATTTACAATTTCTTCACTAGTAGTGAATAAGCTCAAAGAATTATACTTGAAAAATATCCAAATATTCGACGATATCATATCGTCAGCTGTATTACAGACCAATACATTTAGATAAACCTCAACAAGTCTGTATAGAAAATTTTCCTTTTTCATGAAGTAGAATATAAACCTACTTGTTTTAAACAAGGGGCAGTAGTCTTAACTAAGTTCTCTATGAACTATAACTGTAACTCAGAACAAAATTCACGTTACTCAGTTTGGAAAGAGACTATTTACTTGTGCTTCAGTTGAACGGACATGTAAAAACTTCTCAACACTTTGAATATTCGTCAATATTTGAACGGCTAGTTTGACAGAAATTAATTGTCAAGTATGTAGAAGACAGTATATGTAAGAATCTGTCGGTAAATCCCAACTCCCTGATCGTGTTCCTAGAAATGATAGAACTCACAAGCTTGAGACGTTGTCAGGTATTTATCATTTTGATCCCGCAGTTCTTTATAAAAATGAAGTAAGTTTTCTTGACTGAAATTATATTTTCTTGATCGTACCTGTATTCGAGCTGTACGCCGTATTATATACTTATTCACTCTTTTTTAATTAATGTCCCTTTCATTTTTCGTTTTCTTCACGATGTTATCTCTTTAGTTTGCTTATCGTATAGCGTTTATGGTACACAAACGTATCAGATTTTATATGTATTCAATAAATAATTGATATTAAAATGAAATTTATTACAAACATTTTTTAACGTTTAAAATCATTGTTGTTTAAAAATAAAATTCGTACACGAGACCGAAGGTCTTATCTTGAGTTTGATTATCAGTTGCAGGGCCGTGGATGAGCAGTGTTGACCATTCTTACATTACGAAAAAATAGCAGTCTAGTGTCTCTAAACTTTCATCGGCTGTCTAACTGTGATTCTGGCAGCGACACCAAATGTAGTGAAGGAGAACACAGGTGAAGACAACCAAACTGTATTTATTACAAATTACAGAGTTACTTGGTAAAATAGAAAAACCATATCGTCAATCGTTAATTTGCAAAATATCATTCCATCATATCAAACCGGACTGTTGCTGGTGCAAACACCAATCCATTTTTTCACATTTCATTGTTCATGCCTTTTTTTACAAATTCCATTGTGTTCTCGCTCTTCCTTTCTGGATCTTCCTCATGTTCTGCTGCCAGACATTTCGTTCTTTTAACTCACGTTATTTACTACTTATATCAATATAAGTAGCACGCACCACAATTCATGATCGAAATAAGATTCAATAATATTTACAAATCGACACTGATAAACAGATTATCATTGGATTTAAGTTAAACAAAATTAATTCGACTTTAATTTAATTCATTTATATTAACTGTCATTTACTATCAATCAACTTAAGAACAGTTAAACATATTGACTTGTTAAAATTATCACTTTTATTCATTTTATATTTTAATTAAATTTAATTGTATATACAATAAATTCACCTTATTACTGAATCGAAATCATGCGCTGTTTCATAAGCTTCAACTGCATCTTTGTATGCTCCATCAATTTCACGTGCTTTAGCATATTGTAAATGTAATCGTGGTGTATTTGTAACATGCATTAATAATTCACTAACTTTTATATAATTTTTACATTTCAAATTAACAATCACTGCTGATTCATAACATCCAGCTAATTCGTATAGATTAGCCGCTTCTTGCCAATGCTATTTTAATATAATAAAAATAATAATTTTAAGAAAATAAAAACAAACTATGAGAGTAATTTTAGATGAATTACAAATTTTGACGCGAAATTCACTCACTCATAATCTTAATTCCTTACACTGGTTTATGGCTGTCATTTAACCCTAGTAATTAGGTGGGTAATCCAAGGTCAATTTGGTGTTGTTCAAAGGTCGTTCATAAATGATAGCCTCATCAAAATATTATATTACTTGGTCGCCACTTGGTCACGTAATTCACATTGATTACAATCAGGTAGTCTGCATGTGCTAATATGACTTAGATCAATAATCAATGACTAATGCAATGTCTTGTTTGGCCAGCTCTAAATTTTCTTCAACCTATTTCTACAGTGTGAAGACTGTGTATCAACATACTGATCTTATTCGTTTTCATAGAAATGGTGATTCCAACCGACAGTGATCAGATAAAATAACAAATGTATGCGACTCTAGATCATTAGTGTTCTGTATCACGACATTGCTTAAGTTGGGACCAATCGAAACCTACAAACGAACATCATTTTATGGAATATATTGAATAGTTGAATTCTTGAATCAATCGAAGCTAGACCACCATGGAAAACCTGGAAGCAGTGGATGGCCATTTCGTTCAAGAACAGGACCCCTCAGCAACGCGCATCCACGGCCCCGCCTCGCGAGATTCGAATTCCAGGTTTCCCATGGTGATCTAGTTTCAATCATTCTAATATCCACAAAAACCGTCTCTGAATATACTGAATAGATCTGTATAGAGACCTAGGTCAATAAGGCAGTAAATATTCGTTAACGATAAATTTTTATATATGGCAATTTTGGACATGTTATTGATTTTCTGAGTTTACTCCATATGTTCGCAAATTTTAAATCATGAAATTCGGTGAAAAGCGTGTTAAAGCTCACCAAAATGTGTACAAAATTTATAGGTCATAGGTACCACTTTCCATGATTCTTGCACAACGTGCATTGGCAATTTTCTAATGTCAGAAAATTCATTTTATGCATTTTAAATCACTCTTGAATAATCTTCATTGATAACGGATGAATTGTATTTATCATTGGAATATGGGATTCTAGTTTCATTCTATCTGGGACTCGTCAGGTGGATGTATCTCCATCCCAGTGTTGATGTTTATTTTATGACTGGAGTTCAAAATAGAAAGACTCACCCTGGCACTAACCTTTAACCACAATTCATCTATTCTTTAAATATTGTGGTGAAATGGCGATGTCGATGCTATTTGCACATACATTAACAAATCCTGGTCAAAATTCAGTCTTGAATATCAACAATGGGATAATTTAATCACCTACTGATTTTTATTGAGTAGTTATAAGGCACAATTTAGAGACATTACAATAAAGCAAGTATAAACTTAAAGGGATTTAATTGATCGAAAACAAAATTACATTCATATAATTTTTTAATGTTATTCATTGATTCAACTCACTTTACACTTTTCTAAAATATCAGCACATTCTTTTTGTAAATTAGAATTTCCACTTATGGAAGCCAATTCAATACCTCTGAGAGTAGAATTCAAGTAATTAAATGTTCAAGTAAGATAAAAATTAAAAAAGACATTGAAAAAGAAACATGCTTTTTATGTCATTGTTGAATGATTTTCAAAATTAGTAAGATACACATAAAAATTATTTTATAAATCTTTTAAAGAAATTTTATGAAACAAATTTCATTATCTTGAATTCAAGTTTCACCTGTAGGGTCGTGGATGTGCACCGCTGAAGAGTCCCATACTAGGACGAAATGGGCATCTAGTACTTCCAAGTTTTCAATGGTGGTCTAACTTAGATCAATCCATGAAGTTAACTTATATATGTTTAAAGAAAACGAATGCATTAATTCTTGCTACAGCTTGTAAAAATAGACAATTATCAAATCAGAAAATTACAACCAATTCAAATATAAAAAGCTTAATTATTTAATGATAATAAAGAATCATTTATAATACTAAATACATTTTAAAAATTATCAGAACAAAATACCTTTTTAAATCACCAAGACGAATGGCGTTTCGTGCAATACCAGCATTACACAAACTGATATGTTTTGACCATTCTTCTTTATTGTAATCATATCGTTTTTCTAAAAAGAATGTATCGACGATACTTGGAATAAAATATTTTGGAAAAATAGTTAAATGTTTGTGATATTGCATTGGTGATACTCGAGGATGAAATCGATCAGTCTCTGTTGTCATATCTGCATTCTTGGCGGTTTGCTTCGATGAATGTTTGTTACACATCTTAGTATATTTAACATATAACTAGTAGTGGAATTAAGCACGTATATTTCATCACGTGTGAGGCTCGTCAACTAAATAAACCTAAATCCTGGTGTTGTTGTTAACACAGGGACTCGAAACTTGTACATTTCACTTTAAATAACCAATGCACTATCCAAGCGTCCTGAATTCTACTGATAACCAAATACCAAATACATTAAACCTGTAACATTACACTATTCTGAGGAGATTTGTTCGGGATTTGCATATGACATTAGAGACTTATTGATTTCAGTTCCGAATATCAGCAGCGTGGAATTACTAACATCTTTAACATTCTGAACACGTTACGCATTATTTTGATTCAATGGCTCAGTGGATAACACATAAGGCGTTTGAAACTATGAGCACTGGGTTCGAGTTCCAAGGTGGACGTCAAAAACTGGAGTTTATGTACATCTATCTAACAAACCACATATAGGACCAAACTAGCATTTGAGATTTGACAAACGACCAAATAACAAATAAACCAAAAAATTCATAGAAAACAATATTAATACTTTGTGATGGTTGGTGCTTTTCTTTAGAATTCCATAAAGATTTATCTTCATTATTATCACTAGATGGATTTAATGCACGTTCATAATGCATTAAAGCATTAATATAATCACCAGTATATTCCATTTCTATAGCGTATTCACGACATATAAACGGGATTTCTTTTGGTGCTAAATTACGTGCTAATTGAAGTGCATCTTCCCAATGTAAAAGATCTCGTCTCATCTAAATTATAAGTAAGAAAATTGTTAAAAAAAAATAACAATTTTCTATTCATGAATACTGTTTTTAGTTAAATAATCCACTTTAAATTACACAATTTAGAATCTATCGTTAAGTAATGAACAAGTTAAAGTGAATAAATATGTTTCCTTTTTTAATTTTTAGAAAGCATGGATATGTAAACCTTGATAAACATGGCATTTGGATTTTGAGATGAACATTAGTAACTCAGACGAATGATTTTTGTAAAGTTTGTAGTGGCTGGTCCTATGTCGAGTACACATAGCTTATTCTAACTTTTGGACGAACCTACTTATCCATTCTCCTCAAGCTACATTTTGACCTTGTTAATTATTCGCTTGTCAACCTTGACTATTTTTATGTAAGCGTATAAGTGTACAATTCCTATCCTACTTATCACATGTCTGTAGCTTATTTTTGTGTGACTATTAACGCTTGATTAAATCATTTGCCTTCTCCACTGCACGTCATTTCGCTTCGGCCTCCTCTCTTCGCTTCGTCCCTCTGATTGTCTGTCCAGGTTAATGAGTGTACAAGATATATGTATTCAAAAATCCGTTCTCGTATTTGACTTATTTACTCCTGTTATTTACTAATGTAAGTTAAGTCGATAATTATCTGTGAGGATTGATGACATGAAAAGAGAACCTTTATATTTTTCTGTTAGGATCGTTGTTCTTAATGTATTAAAATTTGTAGCTGATATGTTGGATATACTGCCAAGAAATTACTGAAATATTTGATCAAGTATACTATAGAGTTAGTTTTTATGCCACATAAAATCATTCAAAGATAGAGGGCATTAACTGACTGTTTCGTTCAATTTTTCATCACTCTTCAGTAGTGGACTTTTGCTACCTTTAAATTATTTTTAGATTTGGATTGAATTGGTTTGGTTACATAATTGTAGATAACAATTAATAGAATTTTAGATCAACAGAATAAGGTATTTATACTATTTTTCTACGATCTTTATTCCCACTTAATTCAAATTTAGGAAAAAGAAAAACTTTGTATGGAACTTGAGTTCAATATACATACTTCTAATGCCGCAATTGGTTCCGACGAGATTAAAAATAATTCTTGTGCTTTATCAAATTCTTTTAAAATCATTGCAATATAGCCAGCAAGTAAATAACGATCTTCAATCTTTTGAATTCGTTGTACAGCTAAAATAAGACCAGGATCTTGAATTGATCGAAAACACCTTATTGCTAAATTATTACAAAATGGAGATCAAAACAAAATAACATTATGGACATTTAAGGAAGTGAGCAAAATTGATTGATTTAAAACGTGAAATGTGAACTTTATTTGCATGAGAAATCATTGGATAGTAAGTAACAGGGGAGTTCAAGACGCACGTCTAATTCAATTTGGGACTTAATAGTTTGATGTACATGAGGCTGGATATTTCGTTATGGAAACTTAAACACAACACTCATCAATTCAGAAGTACACACAAGGCCTTTTTAAAAACAGAACTCATGAACTTCGGGCATCGCTGAGAGTACAGCCTTCAGATCACTCTGTTCTTATCCAATAGTCTACGTTTCTATATTCAAAAATATAGCTACACTAGACGACTACCATGCGTTTCAGATGATGATATATGTCACATCCCACAACACGTATTTATCCCACTGGTTACTGCTCCCCTCTAGCACTCCAGAAATTACCTCTCTAAATTAGTTATTACTGAGTGAGGACGTTACGTAATTAAACTTAATAAAAAACACCGTCAGTGTGTTTTTAGTATCTTATACTTACCTAGGTCAAAATTCATAGCACGTAAACAACTCATACCCAATCGACGCCATATTTGTTGTGAATCCAGATGATTAGCAAATATTTCAGCATCTTCAAAGCAGCCAGATTTTAAAGCTTGTTCAAAGTAGGTAACCATCTAAATTGAAATAAATTGAAAATGTGTTTTATTCCGCAAAATATTATTATTATTACTGGTACCACTTTTTATTATAGCACACGTATTGAGAAGTAACCGAAGCTAGAAATATGGATAGATGTACTATGACTTCGTGATTTATCGTAAACGCGATTGTCACAAAAATTGTAGGTCGCGGGTTAAATTCAATGAGTTATCATGAATAACCACTATTGAAGATTTCTAAACCCAAAATAATTAAGTGCCTACTGCCCTTACTGCCTATGCTCCATTGGGAGTAACAGGCGTAAGTAAGTAAGTAAGTATTGCCCTGTGGTTTTCAATGAGTTTCTGTCTTCTTTAGTTTGTGACAAAAAGTATCTTAAATTCGAAATAATCTCTACAAATCAAGAAATTCAACACTTTCAATATTCAGTTCACTTGCCATTGTAAGTTTATGTTTATTCTTCTGATCACCATTTAGAAGTTGTTAGCTTTACCAGTATAACTACTTAAATCCACACATCATCAGATTTTCATATCACCTGAAATTATCAATTTCCCAAAATGTGTCTGTACAATTGATTACATCATAACCTTATTCACTTATGTGGTTTCGATAAATATTTTTGATTGTTCATACTACTAAACAGTTTCTTCGTAAGTACTTCTTGTAATAAATTTGTAAACTTAGTAAGGGTATGGAAAGTACAGAGATTATAAAATGGAATGAACTCCTATTATCCAACAGTCTTTATTATTATATGCAAAGATGGGTAGTGACTAGCAATGGAATCCAGGACGCGCGTTTTGTCCTGTTTGGAACTCGTCACCTGGATGTACCTGCATCCTAGAGTTGATGTTCACTTTGAGGCTCGAACCCAATACCGTTTGCTTCAAATGCCATCGCGTTATCCACGGTACTGAGTTCTAGTCCCAGAGTGAACATTAACTCTGAGATGCAAGTAAATCCAGCTGACAAGTTGCAAACAAGACAAAACGCGCGTCCTGGATTCCACTACTAGTCACTATCCATCTTTGCATAGAATGCTTGTGAATCGAGGCTATATCAAGGAAATCCACATGGGATGCGCATATGCCAATAACAGACTGATCAACTGCAGTCAATGGAAAGATTCAAACAAACAATACCAAGTGAATTTAATCTTTATTATTGTTTGTTTGAGATTACAGGGAAATATATTTACGAAATTTGAATAAAACATCAGTAATAGTATTATGAAATAGCTTTTAAAGTAACATACATCATGATAGGATAACTTTTTTATTCCGGTAAATTTGAAATGTTTTTCATCAATATTTAATCCTTTTCTTTTAGCTAATTAAAATGAAATATTAATTAATTAATTAATTATTTACTATATAATCGAAATTGATGAGTTGTTAATAATTGAGTTAATAAGCGTCCAGTTGGACTAAGCATACATAATTCACCATTTATACTGCACAATGGTAAATGATTATTCGGTAGACGTGTAACTCCAATTAAATGACAATTTCCAACTTGAATAGAACAAAACAAAACAAACAAAAAAAGGTTAAATAAAATGATGAAATCAATTAAGTATTCTATATGCTTTGAGAAGAAATATTTTTTATGCATTGTAAAACAGATTATATAACTCAATTCATAACTAATAACTCTGTGATGGATATCATTATAGATTCTGTGTAGTTTATTGCATATATTTACAAATTAATTAGTTAGATGTAATTCCGGAAAATGCATTTTCCGAAGTAAAGTGATATTTGTAGTCACTATCAAACTATATGATAACATGAGTATACAATTATCATAACCAAAGTTTCTATAATAAACGTGAAGTCATTGACTGTTGGTCTGAGACGTTTTGATGGATAGTTCCAGTCAATGCTTACGGATATTAGGTATCATTCATGGTGGTTAGGGTTTAATTCACCCTTTATCTCTCTTTCAACCTGAAAACTAAAGAATATCTTCATACTTACCTCTTCAAGTTGTTTTTTTCAAACCAAAGACCCAATGTTTACTCTTTTTCTTTGTGATTGCCATTGTATTATTTCAAACTCTTTTGCTATTCATCATGCTAATTTTGTACATGGTAACTTGGATCAAACTACTTAATTTTAAATGAATATGTTACATAATGAAATAAATTCAGTAAAAGTAGACTATCTAAACTTAGATGATTTTGTTTTCAATGATCACTTGTTAAAACAATATGAACAAATTCAATTCTGATATACACTTTAAATGTAGTGAACTTTATTCATAATTCATTATCGTACTAGTCATATCGGCATACATTCTATAGTTATTGTTATATCCTAGCGAAGACTAAATTACGGGTAACATCTGAGAACTATTAATAGGCTAATATTATATAAATATTCCTATTGTATAACTCTGTTCAGTAACTAGATTATGTATATTTATATTTATCTTATTATAAGATTTCTTTTGACCTATAGATAAATTAAATTATGATACGAGTTACTGTTCCTAAATTATGTTCAATTTATTAACTACTGTCTTCCACATTCACAGTCACTTTTTGGCTTGATTTTGTATAGATGCTATTTCCTATTTTATGAAGCGATGTGGTCTATTTGGCTGATATATAAACCAAGTATGTTTGAAACAAATGATTCACATAGTGGAAGCTGTTATTGGTGTTCTGAACTCAACTGGATGGGCTAGGCGAGCAAAGTAGCAATAAGGACACTAGGCTGCTCATACCGGTCGAATGTCATTGGTTTGGCACATTACTGAGACCGTATAAGTCATATTTCGATTGGCGAATAAATCACGTGATAAAAAGTCGAACTTAAAGACACAACAGTTAACTACTTACAATTCTTACTTTCTTTTTTTGTTTACAATTGTCAGGATTGCTTTGGATAAACAAGCGATTCGTAATCGAACATATTCATTTTTTTCTAAATTCATATGATATTATTGCTTTTTATGAAACAATGAATGGAATAGAACATTAATTCTATCTTGTATGATACTCACACTACCTTAATTCACTACTAATTATGACGATATAAGAATCATTCATTTATGCTGACAACATGGTTCTTGAAACTACTATGTAAGCAACTACTTAATTGATTTAATCAAAAAATTTATGTATATACATGTATACGTGTTTATATTTTACAAATATATAAAGCTGTTACATTACAATGTTTATTTATGTGAGGACGGTCCATGGGTGAACTCGAGGAAGCTCTAAGAAGCTCAGAAAGAGCCGAAGATATTCTATCCAATCATCTCTTGGAAGAATATTCCAGAATCCTTGCGTGTAGCTTCCCTATTGGAAAAATGCTAATAACCCCCTGTATGTGGATTAGAGGAATATAATTATTTTGTTTTTACTAAAAAACTATAAATACCTGACAATTCTGTACCATAATTGACACTGTTTTGAAATAGCATTTCTTTCACTTGTCCTCTGTTTTCTCATTTGCGACTTGGAGGATTCTAGCGTTCGAGTGCTCTAGTTGTACGCGGTATAATAAGAAACTAAGCTCTACATATAACAATTTATTTAGAGGTATTCGATCTGTAAATGTGGGATTAGTTCATGAAGCCATTGACTATTGATGTCAGTCATGTTGGTATGTGCAAACTAACTAATTGATACCTGCATGATATTTGTGATTAGTGGTTGGCTATTTTAGGTGATATAAATCAGAATCAGTTAGAATTATGCAGAAGTAGTCAATCTTTATCTTCTATTTAGTCTTGGATTTTAAAACCACTATACTTTTTATTACGTCACTTTATTATCTATGCATATTATCTATGCCTAATTATTTGCACACTCACTAATATTACTATTGTTTCTATTACTCTGGTATCTCGCTGTTCTGATGTAGTGCGTGAACTTCAGCTGATACACATATTTGCCAGGCTCTACATTGCTTATGACTAAGTGACCAACTGATTGTCAGCCGT
This sequence comes from Schistosoma margrebowiei, assembly GCA_944470205.2. NCBI lineage: Eukaryota > Metazoa > Platyhelminthes > Trematoda > Strigeidida > Schistosomatidae > Schistosoma > Schistosoma margrebowiei. The sequence goes on along the minus strand of OX104026.1, from coordinate 39,037,952 downwards.
GGTCACTGAGAGACACACAACTATCATAGATACTATTAGTAATTATAGTACTCTGACCTTTGTGAAGATAATTTCATCTTTCAGTGCTGATATAATGTGGTAATTTGAATCGATGTGCGTTTATCTCAGTTTATACTTTGCTTATGACTGACCGAACTTGAAGACAATGTTATTAAGAAGAAATATACTCTTTTTTAATAATAAATTAACATAAATATTAGTATCTCCGAAGCGAAAAAAGGGCAAATTTACTTAAAATAAAAACTTACATATTGCTCCAGTAGCCAATTTGTTAGAATCAATCTTATCATTACTAAATTTAGTTGATGTTACACTGTTACTTCTACTTGTGTCATTATTTATATTTTTATTACGATTTGTAATGAGAATGGAATCGTTTTGAATTTTATCAGTAATTTGCTTCGTCGGCATCTTCAACATATCATCAACTTTTCTTGATGATGCTATTACTGATAAGTTATTTAGTATACATTCATTCATAAAGTAACGATAAACATTGATTCGTAAATTGTCGTAAGCAATTAACAAAGGCTAAATACAAAATAAAAATCAATATTCAGTGAATAAAGAAACTACTGATATCTGTCAATTAACAATTTAATTATAGTATTCAGCTACCTGAAAAATCACTGAAAACAAGAGATCAGTGAAAATGATTTCTTCCTAATATAGAACATTTTAGTCAGTGTGTGTGGTCGGATACCATCAGCAACAGCCTATTGTGGGAGAGAACAAACCAACTTTTAATTGAAGAGGAAATTAGGAAAAGACACTGGAAGTGGACAGGAAATCATCAAACTGTATCACGAGTCAAGCACTAACTTGGAATCCTGAAGGGAGACGGTAAAGTGGAAGACCTAACAACACATTGCATCGAGAATCGGATGCAGACACCAAAGAATGGATAGCAGCTGGAAAGGATTGCCCAACATGGTTGGATGGAGAAGGTTTGTGAATGGCCCATATGTCTCCACGAGGAGTAACAGAAGTACGTAAGTACGCAATAAGAAAAACATATTTGGACAAATCGGTTGAAATCCTATAGTTTCCATTACCAAGTTCAGTTAATTTGTAATATGGTGTGACGATCGCATTCAGTCATAATTAATACTGACTATAACATTTCCTGGGATAACTAAAGTACCCCCAAGTATTTCATTTTCTGGGTAAATAACATGAAACGTAAGGTCTCAGAATGGTTTAAATCTTAATTTAAACACTCCAGTTTTAAAACTAAACTATTATAGTATTGTAAATGTACTGAAATGTAAAGTAAACATCATGAAAAAAGGTTTGAATTTCACTTGGGTATTCAAAAAAGGAAAAAAAAATTAATATCGTAAACTTTCAATTGTAATTTTAGGTCGAATCAATTAGAAAAAGCATGATATTTCTATTCTTTAGAAAGTATTGAAAGAGTATTAAGTGTGTAGTGTGTTCAGCTCAATTATTTTTAACGAAAATCAGATCATATACGGACTTCTTGAAAAAAAATAAAAGGTCAGATATATGAACAGTGACGGTTTAATATACAAAAGGATAGAGAGATAAAGATAGTATATTATGCTGGTTGACTGGAGGTAATCAATAGGAAATTCAGAACCTAGGATTCATGCTATTTGGCGCTCATTAACAGATTGTACCTGGAATATTGATAACGAATCTCAAATGGGATGGAACGCGTGTCCTGGATTGTTACTACTAGCCACCATTCGTCTTTGTTCAATATTATACTAAATAAAATATATAATTTAATATTGATACCAATGTCAAATGTTATACTGAAAATAAATAAAGTATTACTTTGCGAATAAAAACTAATGTCATGAAATGATGCATTTAGTTAGAGGAAAAATGTGAAATCACCAACTTATTATTATTAACAGTTGCCTGCATCATTTTGTAGTCTCTTTAAGAAATTATCATGAATTCAAAAGGATTGTCAAAGTCTTAGTTATCATAAAATTTAACTTATATTTTATTTCCTTGAAGAAGTTTGGATTAGATTGTTAGGTGAAACATTAATGGTATGTAATTCTTAAATTACTGAGATTATTGAATATAAAATTCTATTAGTTAAGATCATGAGTCAATTGAAGCTAGACCAAAATGGAAAACCCGAAAACATTGGTCGGTTGTTTCATCCTACTGTTGGACTATCTGGTTTTTAATAGTACCTCAAATGAGATCAATCTGTGATGAATATAACCCATAAATTAGAATACCACTTTAAATGAGTCATGGATAAGCTGTCAATGATGGATTCATCAATGTGTTCTCTTCATATGTCTACAAATAATTTATTCCTAAATTGAACATCCCTCAGTAATATTTTATTCTTTGTTCTAATACTAGAGAGTTGTGTAAGTAAGTGTAATTCTATAAAATAATATTGGTAACTTTTAAAAAATATCGACTGGTAACTTACATTCTCTGTATCTTCTAAATCCCATAAAATATTATTTATTGAGGGGCAAAATTCTGGAATTTCTATGAGTTGACCATTAGCCTTGATTAAAATAAAAGAATGAATAAATTAGAATTAGAATTAAGTGTTTATATCGTAGGGAAGTAATCTGCTATAAATAGATCAGCTTTTTATTATTATCAAATCCAAAGGAATCATCAGATAGAAACGAAAATATAGAACATATAACCAATTATAATTAAAAATGATAATGTGCTACTGTGTAACCTGTGATATTGATTGATGTTGAAGTAGAGTAAGGAAAGCTGAGGGTGTAGTGTGAGCTACTTATATTGATATAAGTAGTATATAACGTGCGTTAAAAGAACGTAATGTTTGGCAGCAAAAGATGGCGAAGACCAAGAAAGGTGGAGCGAGAACATAATGGAATTTGTAAGAAAACCTATGAACAATGGAATGGGAGACAATGGATTGGTGTTTGCAACAGAAACAATCCAGTTTGGTTTGATGCGTGAATATTTTGCAAATTGACGATTTAATATATGGTATTCAAATATTGTTGAAATAGACTGTAATTGTTGTGCTAAATACATCCGTTTGTCCCCACCCCTGATCTTGTTCACTACAAGAGTATTTTAACCACAAAAAAGAATTTGTCCATGAAGTTATACACATCTGCTATGACTTATAGGTACACTAGCTGATTGTAGTCTGTGGTATTATCATAACTGGGTAGTACAAGATGTTGTAAAACATGGTTTAGAATTAGTCTCAATGACATTAGATGTATTCATTCTTTGTCTTCAGTTATATTCTGAGTTATGAAATTGTTTTCGTACTTTATATTTCACTAATTCATTCTTTCTTCTCCAATTATAGTTTCTGTGCCTAATCGTGAATATTTCACTTCTACTCAAAGTTTGTACCAATGATGTCGTTCGGAAAAACGATGAAAGCTCCAAGAACAAACCATCCAGCTGATAGAAAATAACTCCATCAAAGACATTGTGTTTCTTTTTAGAAAATCACTATGTGAGGTTGTACATATAATTATTAGTTCTTACAAGTGAATCAAGACTTAATCCCTAATAATAATAATAGTTTGTGAGTTAAAAAGAAAAGTATTTGAAAATAGAGAATGAGAACTTGATTCTAAAAGACTTCCTTCTTTTTAACTTTTCTTTAGTTGGGAAGTGACTCATGAAGAAACTAGGAAAAGCTAACACTTATGATAAATTCAATATATGTCAGTAAGACGACTGGCTGTCACTAATCTTATTGCTTTGATTACACTAATATACTCATTTTAAGTGCTTATAATAAGGATTATTTAATCTACTTATTGAGAAGATATCATAAATCAAATATGTAACCAATTCTGATAAAACCAAGTTTCGGGAAATTCGTTTGAAATTATCTACAAATTTCGGTTCTGAAAGTAATATACATTTTCCAGATAGAAAGTAACAGCATTTAACAGATTAGCAATCTTGAACTTGTATAGAAAGATTATACAATTCTATCCTTAACTTTGTTTATTTAATACTGATATTATTATTGAATATTATCATTTTTGTATTTTCAGTATAGAATTGTGGAGATTGTTGAATTTCACTGAAATCGTGAACCCATCTAAGACTACCACTGTAAACCTCAAAGTACTAGACACTATAGTATGAGACTTCATAGTATTGCATATCCACGTCTGATTTGAATCATTACTAGCCGTTGGCTAGTCATCTGATGCAAAAAATATAGTAATTTTAGAGAAAAAGACAAAGTAAAGGTGACCAAACTGAGAATTAAATCCACTACCATTCTGTTCAAAAACCATTCCATATGATTTCTATTTATAGGGATTGGTATTTTTTCTTTGTTGATGTTAATTTAAAAAATGTCTAATAAAACCTTCTTATTAAAAAAAAAATCAAGGTAATGAGCTCAGGTCGCCCTATATGCCTATGAAGACTGATCATTTTCAGTCATTAACATCAACAACAAAAAAGGTACAGGCTCTTACTATTAAAATTGAAGGTAACTTATGACCAGTAAGTGGAGTTTCGTCTTGAAATCACCAGAAAATTGAATATTAATAATCCGAAGGACATGCAATAGAACCCTCTTTCAACAATTTAGATTCCTTAATTTATTGCCAAAATATAAAAGTAACTTACTGGATTATAAATAAAAGCCAAACCTTTCTCATCGACAAATGCTACACGTGTTCCAATTGCATTAGGAAAAATATGAAGTATAGAACAATTATGTTGATAATTATTCGCATAATTCCAATTCGAAATATTGAAATGAAATATTTCCCCATGCTGTAAGAGTAACAGAACTAAATTTATAAGTTTTATGTTGAGAAAAGAACAAAAGTTAATGAAGTGTAATATACAATGAGAACTCTGCATGGAGCCCTTCCGGGGGCTACTGCCAGTCCCAGGCCCGGATAAAGGAGGAGGGTTGGGCATAGGGTTGACTGCCCCATCCCGCAAAAACTAATACGCTAAAAAACGCTAACCAGAAACAAATTATACAATATACAATGAGAAAATTGTCCACTCTTTTATATCATTGCTTGAATTCGACAATAACATCATTTAATTAAAACTTCATAGAAACTAATACAAACATGTATTGAGAATTCAAAGCAGTTACTACTATTAACTGGGATTTTTGTAATATATCCTCTTGAACACAGAGTTATGATTGATATATCATTCAGTGAGGGTGCATGCCAAAGTGAGCACATAAATTAAGGCAAGTTTTAGTAAGGGCAACTTGCTTAAGAGCGAGCACTCAAATAGTGATTTAATAGTTTAGTGTAGTTATGAATGTTATTTACATCTGTAAATTTCTAAAAAACCATTTGAGTATGTTTAAGTTCCCAGGTTCAAATTACGTTTTATTTCACGTGAACCGTCTAGTATTGATCTACTCCCATGTTTACAACTAGTTTAGTAAATGATCTTACTCCCTTGTACATTTTTGTATGCCATTGCTGGACCCCTATAATAAATTGTTCGACTTTCAATTCACTTAGACTGCTTCACTTTTACATCATTACTCAAACTATATCTGGAAGTTGATCTGGAGTCAGACTGGCAGATTTCTTGGCTACGATTTAATATACCACTTATGTTGAAGGAGCAGCTCGACGTTTTGATACTGATTGCTTTTGTGCTTACACCCTGGCTTCCTGTAGAACATGAGCATGTTCTGTTGGTTACTTCATTATAATTTCATATTTCGAATGACAAATTGACATACATACTTTGTTGTATGAAATCTCGTCGTTAATCCTTTCCTCGTTTCTAAAGGTGTAGTCATTTACCATCAAGAAGTCAGAATCCTTGATACGTTTTACGTATTCTTATGCCATTCCAATCACGTATAAAAAATACTTTCAAACGCATTTAATTGTTTATAGATATACTTTGTATGAATTTGAACAAGAGTCTTAATGTCCTTTACTAAGAAACCGTAACCAGTGGGGTTCAACCAAATGAGATATGGGATAAATATTACCAATAGTAATTAATCATGGTAGCCAATAGGGAGAGTTAACTGAGGTTAAAAGTTTAAATCATTAGATATCAACTCAGTAGTTTGAGGTTGTGATGACCATCGAGTGGTTTGAAAACCTTAGATTCGATTCCTGGTGGCATTATGGAAATTTAATGCTATAAAACTTCATACTAAGAACAAATAACTATCCCAGATTTCCTGGTTTTCCATAGCTTTCTATAGCTTTATACGATAGACAAGTTTCAACTATTAGGATTTAAACTATCATTTGAGTAATATGTTTACTGCGAAATCCAATAAACCCAAGAAGCGGTCATTAATTACTACTATTAGAAGCTAACCAGCTCTTTATCATCACATATACACTCATAAAATGTAGGATTCCAAACTCCAAATTAACTTTGTAAGTTATTTGATCATAAGTTTCATTTAGAATAGATACTGCAAAGCTATCAAACTACTAGCAGTGTACATTCACGATCATGTATGAACTAAATGCTTGTGTATTGGATCATTTTCAGATTTCAATATATATATGTATACAGAGAGAGAGATGAAATTACTTACATTTGTTGAATAAATTAGAAAATCATTAGTTAATTTAAACGATGTAATCTTTAAATCAAATGAAGTTGACTGAGGAAATATACAAGATTCATGTGATAAATAGTTGGTATCATCATTTCGTAAAGTTTTGTTTAATTTATTTTGAATTTTTGCCATATCTGATTTGTCAGGAAACGTTTTGGGATTTATCTAACGAATAATGAAATAATAATATTAATAAGGTACGTTATAAATGATTACAGAATGCAGACCAATTTACTGCAATGATCATATTCAAGTAGAAGGAGAAGAAAGAACATTTTGACAACAATAAGGGTATAATATCTGAAAATTTATTATTCCTTAGTTTGCTTAGACTGATTATTTATGACAAGATCAGTAATAATGTGAAGCACAAAATGAATATAAAATGTATGATCAGATGTGATATTATTTTACAATACAGTAGTATTGATGAAATGTACTAATTATAACAGTCATAAGCCCTGTAAGCATAGTGTATGAATACATGGATTCGTTGAAAAGTTATGTTAATTTGGTACTACACATCAACTGTGTCTTCAGTTTTAAGTAGTGGCCAATGTTTCTATTTAGGTCTATAGTGTGTTGAGAGGTTGTATGGTGGGATTTAGTTTGTAGAGGACAATCGAATTATGATTATGATCGTTTCATCGAAGATTACATAACACTCATATGTTCTACGCCGAAAATTTGTGAGTTTCTGTAAAGAAAGTTAGTCTGCCAGTAATATAAAATGTACAACCTGACGCATGTACATCGGTTTATGTTGCCATACCAAATTAGTAAAGCGATATGAATTTGTTCTAAGGCAAATTCCATGGTAATAGTATTATTAGTAGTAATAGTAGTATAGGCAACAATAATAGTATAACAATTAGTTATGAAAATTAAAATGAACCCTGATCAGGTAGTCTACATCTATTAGCATGGCTCAGTCCGATCGTCAATATCTTCGTAAACTGATGCCACATCTTCGTTTGATCGTCCAAAGCTTTTCTTCATTATACTACTAAATCAGACATCACTCGTCGAAGTAGTCAATGGGCCCAGTTGAAGAAGATTTGCCACCTCGTCAACCGATTTGCTATATTTACCTAGTATCCTATGCCTGGCCCCGGAATCGCTCACTTGATGGTATTGAAACACACGAGTGAGGATTCGGAAACTTCTGTAATTCAGTACTAGTAACGTACGAATATCCTCTATTCTTAATGAATATGCTTCATACCTATAAAGTAGAAAGAAGAGAACTGTTGATAATTAAAATCGTTATTCTGTTGGCAGATGCATATCTTGTCTACACCGAAATTTATACAACTTGAGAAAGTCCTGTTGTTTCATCAGACACCAGATCATCAGTAATGGTGAGGCCACCAAGATAGGTGAAATGGTCTATACGCCGAAGTAATTGACTCCTTATCAATGATTCAATAGCTAATAGAACCACGAAATTTGAGTGTTGAAACAATCACAAAAGTACCAATGCGTAATAATTAATTTCGGATATTATATATATATTTTGGTGTTTTGAAGGACATCACATTAATGTCATGATCCTCCTATTCTTCTTTAACCCCTTGATTATTATGCAAACTCATATGAGATGCAATCAGTTCTTAAATTCTATAGAAGAAATCAACGTTTTCAGAAAACAATGGAATTCTTCCGTTTATTAGCTTTGTATTTATTACCCGTTTTCTAAGTGATTCTTATGAAAGTGTTTATCTTTGCACCTATACACGTACTCGGGATGTTGTTTTAAAATATATGTATGTATTATTTGTCAATACTTTTAAATCCGACAAATTGGGTTGAAGAGCTATACACAGAGAAGAGGATGATGGTAATGATAGGAAAGGATAGCTCAAGACAGCTGTATCAGGTAGTTAGCTGTACTGAATTCCTAAAGAGTTATTTAAGACTAATCAGTATACATTTATGTCAATCAGACTGACAGATTAAAAACTTTGCTGATCACATTTATCTTCAATAGCATTTTCATCTACATTTTACAGAGTTCTTGAACAAATAAACATTGAACAATCAGTAAGTATAATAATCTTTTTAAAATTTATACTCACCCAGTGTAATGTAAGTTTACCATCTGGTCCACAAGCTGCAGCATAATTTTCATTCAAGCTTATTCGATCCACAGTAGTCAAATAATCATATTCCGATATTAACACGATTTCTGTTGATTAAGTTATTGAGTGACAAAGATTATGAAGGCTAATAACTAACACATAAATATTCACAAAAGATATAATACTAACCATATAACCGCTTCATTTAATACTATTTCATCTCATTAGTTTACGAATAATCACTTTAACGGATCCAGTTACATATTACAATTATCACACGAATCATGACCGAGTTTGTACCTCGTGTGTACAAACCAGTTCAATAGTCAATTACTTGAGGGATTGACGTTATATTTTCATTTGTTCGATTCTAGCTACTTTTTCCAAATACATATCTGTCAATTTTAGGTGGTTAGAAGTACTTGACAAGAAACCTTGAACCTAGATTTTGCATCACTTGATACTCATCAGCAAAGCATACTTCTAGAGCAATAATGATTGCTGGTAATTCGAACACGGGTCACTTAGCCTCAGTCTGTTCGAATAGATATACCCAGCCCTATGTCGTCTGTTTCATCTAGCTGGTTTGAATCTCATTAGAAGTATCAATTTCCATAAAGCCGAAGGCATAGCTTACTGATGAATGTCAACTAGTTCGAGATCTAGATTCAGTGTATTTTGCCGAGTACATTCAGCCACCTAACATCGAAACATATGCAAGTGATGTTGAGTCACTGAGAATAATGGACACATTGAGACTTGATCGATAGAATCCGATCAGCGTCATTGGCTTGGAAAACATGACATTCGTCACTATTTGGTGATCAATCAATCAATCCAAGTGCAATTCTTCGAAAACTGTTATTGTTTTGTTTAATTTTGTGGAAAAAACCAATTAGATGAAATAATATCAGAGATGAAATTATGTTCTTTTTGGCTGATCTACATATTAATGCCCCAAATATATTCAAGCATGTTGAAATGAATTAATGAATAAACATTTTAAAAATGTATGTACGAAAAAGTACACATACCTGATTTGGTCAATTCATAAAACCAAGCATGATTATTTATCCCTACAGATAGATATTTTTGTCCAAGACCAATAAACGTTGGTTCCGTTTCAATTTTTAATAAATACGATGAACGATATAGTTCAGGTAAGTCAGCTATTTGCTGAAAGTATAAGGATAAAATATCGATAACGAGTAATATAAAAGAAATGTTATGACCTATTGATAAAATAGTTACTTATGTACAATCAAGTTATGTGAAGAATCATATTTCAAACTAATCTACTTTGATCGATTCTTGTAAGACATTTTGATTGAGATCTGTTTAATTCGATCTTGACAATATCAACATTTGATTAGTAAGTTTGAAATTTGTCAACTTTCATTCTTGTTTTATGATACTGTTATGTTGGTTAGTTTATTATGATTTTGTATCATTGAGTGTAAAGTATATCATCATTTAATGATCAATTAGTTGCACTCTTTCTATTTCTTTATAAATATACTTGGATGATTTCTACTTGAATAGGTAATGCAAATTTTCCTTTTACTTAATAAGTTTTTATTACATAATTTGATAGAAAACAAATCATCATTAAATTCATTATCATTTCATTATATAACACTAATAATTACCAACCCTTAACTCATTTCAGACTCATGTTTTCAACCAAACATGCTTAATATTATCAGCTTGTGTAAAATAATTTCATGTTCCACATCTTTAGAAGGATCATACTAAATACTGGATTGTACAAATGTTGAATAACCTAAGCATGAAATTATTCTTTTTATCCATATTTTCTAAAAAAAATTATCGTCCTTTACTTACAAATAATTACCTTCCCAGTTGTCTTTGTATTATTATATATCTAACCATTTGCAAACCATATTTATTCTAGCTTATTTGTGTTATAACTTGTGGCCTGTGTGCCCTGTTAATGTATACGAAATGATACCGCCAATCAGAGAGCAGTGAATTACCGATCGGATCAATGACGCGTAAATCCTGTACGATCAGCCTAGAGCCCTGATTGGTCGTGCTTCCCGCCTAGCCCAGCCACTTACGTTCAGAACACCAACCTCAGCTTTTGCAATATGAATAATTTATTTCAAACATACAAGGTTTATATACAAGCCAAACAGACCACACCGTACCATAAAATATGAAACAACATTTGTACAAGAATCAGACAAATGTGGCTGTGAATGAGGGAGGTAGTAATTAATAGACAGAGTTTAATTCAAGAATGGTAAATCGTATAATAATAATTCATAGGTCAAAATAAGGCTCATAATAAGAGGGACATGAATATGTATAGTTTAGTTATACAACAATTATACGATAAAAATATACGCATAATATCGGTCCATAAATGGCTCCCAAAAGTTGCCATTCATTATGCGTATCGGGGCATAACAATTTGTAACTGATGGGTAATTAGAGAAACATGTAGCGAATATTATCATATTCTGGTTAAGATTTTGATAAATCCCCCCTTCCAACTTAGTTAAAACGTGTGGACGCAAGTAAAGAGACTTACTTTTCAAGTGAGCAAAAAGATATGCTGGGGAATCCTGAACAGATCAAAAGGTTATATAGTAAGTGAAAAATGTAACTGTGGATATATAACTTCTGTACATACTCATACACACTTTGGCAATAGAACTCCTTGTTTTCGGATAGCTAGCTAAGTTTCAGAAAAAGTGAACTGTATAACATAACTAATTGTTGTTTTTAACCAATTGAAGCTCAAAGGTCATAAACTGGCTTCAGGTGGATAAATATGAGGTCTACTCCGCAATGTGAACTCACAACCTAACTAGCATCGCGTTCAACTTAGACGAATTGAACCTTGTAAACGAAACTGACTTTATTATAGAAATAAATTGCAAGCAGATCCAGATAATAACAACAAGAAGTCACATTATGTAACATCTTATATTGATTGATCATCTTATTATATATATACATATAAGTACTGTAGGAAGAATCATTGTCTACATAAACTTTATCTTAGAATACTTAACAATTAATTAGGTTACTTAGATATTTAATCTGTAGTTACGAATGAATAGTCTGTTGTTTCAGTAACATATATTTTATGTCAAAACTTTGTAAACTGACGATTTAGCCTTGTTTCTAATATTTTTGTTTGTGAAAATAGAATCTTTATTTTGCAACTACCTGGGTTATTTCAGTTATTCAAATAGATTATCATGAAATGTACAAATCTTTAGAATTTGCATAGAAAAATACATCTTTTAAGTATGTGAACAAAACTTATATTACGCCGTTCAGCACAACAGTGTTTGATTACGATAAAGAGATTATCAGCAGTTAATGGAAATAAACCAGGTACAACGCTCCTAGACTAGGTAGTTCATTACAGGTAAACAGAGTAATTCAAGTCAAAATATCGTGAGAAGACGAAATTAAGGTAAATACTTTTAAAAATTAAAAATATAAACCCAAATAGTGAAATGGAAGTATCAACGAATTAGAAAATGTGTACTGTTGAGGCACGAAGAAATTTTACGTTATGACTAGTTGTAAGTTAAGCTACTTACTAATATTGAGTAGTAAATAAATGTACAAAAAACAAAAAGATGAGAGAGGAGTTAGGGAATATATTCGACGTACATGAGACTTCACACAAACTTTTTAAAACTGCAAATAAGTGAAATAAAAACCATAAATCCCTTGAAGAACGTAGAATTCATGAACCAGTTAACTTATTCATTCCAATCAAATTGAATTTTCAAAGTATATAATATATAAATAATAAGTTCTTATACACATAGTAATTACCTTAGCATTTGGAATAGGTTCCACAGTAACCTCCAACAAAGAAGTTAATCTTGCCAATAGATTTGTACTATTTGGAGAAGCTAATGAAGCTAACAATGGTAATTGACTTAGAAATACATGTAAAAGTTTTTGTGGTGTACAAATAGCCATTAATTGTCCATCATCTGACCATTGTAACTGATACTTCAATAGATTATTGTCAATACTTCCTGTACTCATATTATTGTTGTTATTATTTGAACTATTCAGTTCTTCTTCTTGTTGCTCCAATTCAATAATTGCAGTTAGTTCACGAATATTTTGGAGGTCATGGATTTTGACACTAAACAAATTAGAGAAAAAAATTGTAGATAGTTTATATAATTATTCGTAAGGAGTTAAATTTTACCATAGTTGGCATTCATGACTGAATTTTTGATCATTTTTCGTTTATACATGTGGGTACTTTGTAGACTGCTTCGAAAATAGCAATTTCAGAATAGATCGAATTTAGTGATCGACGGGGCTTAAGAATCTCGTCTCATCCTATTTGCGATTTGTTAGCTGGATGTGCCTGTTAATGTTCAGATTTGAAATCGAACTCAGTACCTTTCTCTTTGAATGTCAGCACGTTATCCATTGAGCCGCAGAGTCAAGACCACTACCAACTTGTTGAATGGATATGATGTTTAAAGTGTTATTAGTGAAAATGTGAGTCCCAGTATGAACATCATAATTGAGATGTAAATGTATCCAGTTGAGGGACTTCTCATCATGTGAACCACTTGTCCTCAATTCCACTGCTAGTTGCAATTCAAATGTACCAAACACTTAATAATAATTTATAAAATACCTAATTAAATTCACCTAATATTCTTAAATAGGTGACTAATATACACCAAAGTATTAATTATTTAGGCTGAACCAATAAAAAAATCATAATGATCCGTCTAAATTCCGTTTTTCACTGTATAAATTCAAAAATGGCTTTGAAGAATAAAAATCTATCTTTTCTGTACCAAAGAGTTCATGTCTAATGTATAAATAACTTATCAAACTAGATGAATAAACAGATCTGTCAACATCATATCTTACATAACAAATATATTTGCTTGATTTGTCATGTTTTCGCAACAATTTAGACAAATAATTAATAAAAGTGACTGGAATTAACATTTAACATTAATAAGGATAGGAAAATCATTAGATAAATGACTTCCACTTATCATTTAAACTCTTTATTCAGTGTTTTTGTGACATTTTGAAGATTTACAAGGTTTTTATACCTATCTATATGATTGGCATCAACAACAATAAACTTTTAAGGCGAACGTCATATATTTTCTTGATTAATCTATGACAATTACAAGTAATCTAAGTGATATGCTTACTAAGAATTTCCAAACCAGTGCAATTAAAGACAGGTAGAACTAGACTAACTCAACTGGACGCATGATATTTGAAATTCGTGATAAGCGAGTATTCATGTACAAAGGAATCACCACTTAGTGTAAATGCCACACATCCTCAGGTATTTTAGAGTCTTGTCTTACTTTAGACAGTGCTATAAACTTTAGTAAGCTGTGGCTCCCCATAAATAAAAATCCCAGTAGTTGAAGTATCACAAACCGACCAACTGAATCAGTTTCGTCCAGACCGTTTACATCTAATCTCAAAACTGATCACCTAGTGTTTCCTCCATAGTGTTTTAATGGCATATGTTGTCAAGTATATTTAACTAAGAGATATTTCATTAGCTTTAATGGTTATATCGAACAATTGAAGTGCAGCATAAAGTAAACTACTGCCTAAATATACATTTTTTTCGTCGATGGGTATACAGAAAATTTGGCAAGGAATTTTTAAAATGACGCATTAATTTAGTAAAAAAGCACCTAATTAAGTTGCTTGTTGATAACATGACAAAAGATACCGAAAACCAATAAAGTGGCATGTACAAAAGTTAATAAGTTCAAATGATTATGCTTTGTAGTAGTGTGTTAAAAGAAGTTTGACAAAAATGGAAATGTGTTAAAACATAGGAGGGTAAAATGTGTAGAGAGATGATAAACAAATGAAAAACAATAATATGTTCACGGTTTAGGTAAAGACGAACGGCAAATCAGTTGGTAGCACTGTGGTTGAAGACTGTAAACTGTTGAGTATAAACTCTAACTAGTTGTATTTATTGCCTTGAGGAACAAAGTGAAGTGTCTAAATTACTAAGAGTGACATCACACTAGGCAAGGACAGAATCTAGCATTGCTCATCATCTATGGATACTGTAACTCGGAAACAATTTATGTTTAAAAATCCACATAACCTACCAACGATCTCCCACAGTTGCACATCGATTTAAGACCGTAGATACTGAAATATCATGTAAACTATCTTTATGATCACGAATTTGATAGATCTCCTTTAAAAAGAGAAATAAACATCAATTTGTTACATTAGTTTTTTGAAAAAAGTGTGTTACTTTTCCGAATTCACTTGACTGTGTGGAAATCACAACAAAGTACCCACATGAAAATCCAACCATAATGTATCCATCACCGAACCAATGGTATGCAACTAAATCACCATAGGCTTGACGAAATGCCAGTTCCAATGGATTTTCCATATCGTTCAGATTTAGCAAAAATAATTTCTTCTTACCAATGATGCAACTAACCTATACAAACAGAAGTGAGTAGTAACGAACAAACAGTTAAACCATTGGTACTGTTATGAAGAGTCAATTCATTATATTGATAGTGTAATGTTTTTGCCATACTGCAAACAATAAACAGGTTTATGGATAGCCCTAAGTTTTATTTAAGATAAAAAACCAAAGTCTGCAACCAGAGCTTTTAGGTTTTTATGTTAGGAAAATCTAAAATTCACCTGCTTTTGTCCTTGCTATAATAAATGTTATTTTTATATCTACTGAGCATCTCGAAAAATGAAAGTAATGTTAAAATAAGCCTTTCATATCTTGAAGACTGCTTGTACGTCGAAAGTGACTTCTTTAAATAGTGGTGAAAGTGATTTTTTATCAAAGTACACACCACACCAGGTGATCGGTTGAAAGAATTCTTCATAAAAGTTTATTTGACTTCAGAGAATGAACGCAGATAAGTTCGTCTTTATCGTCCTCCTGCTGAATGGATGATAGCCCAGTTAACGTTTCATTCATATAACTTGTAAATGAACCCACGTATAGGCTTAAGTCGCCCTATATCTGCTTCCAATTAGGTCGTATGATTGATTGTTATTGGGATACATATCGTGTATCCTCGTATATAGTTATCAACTTAAATCGCGTTAGCAAATAACGGAATTAAATAAATAAAATACGAGAATGAATTTTGAATACGTATATTTCATACAATCACTGGTCTAAACAAAAGATTGGAGAAGCGAAAGCAGAGAGCGAAGCGAAGTAATGAGCAGTGGAGAAGGTGTGTGATTCAACTGCATTAATTAACTACATTAGTTTTTGTTCTTAGCATGGTAGGTGAACAGCCACAATCATAATGTAAGACATACTAATCAATATAAAACTACTGACCTAATGTGAGTCAAACCTTGACTTACAGTATTGTCTTCACTTCCGGAGGTAACGTCAAGTTTCATCCGGCCAAAGTCCAAACTTGAAGGCTGATCATGTATTACGGTGTGTTTAATTAAATCGCCTTCGGAAGAGTTTATAGTGATGCTTTTATCGTCGCTTGCCAGTGCTATAATGTTGTTTCTGTTCCACACAGCACATGTTATTCTTCTGGTATGTTTTCCGAGAAGCGATGTTTTTCTATCAATAAGCAGATCATGAAAAACTCACTTCAAATTCTTGTGATTGTATATGATAAGGTTGCCTTTATTTGTCCCGATAGCTAAACGACTTCCTACCTTAGACCAAGACAAAACAGTTAGGTTATCTCTGCTGATACGTCCCTAGATTCTGAAACATTTACCTAACTCCAGTATGAATTTGGCTTATTTTGAAAGAAAGAGAATCCCATAGCGTAGCGGAAGATGTTTTATCATCGATGATAGCAAGATTGTCACCATCAGCATCCCAGGACATGGAAATAGCCTCTCTATAGCTGGTAAAAAAGGCAGCTTAATTACCCGGGTAAAGGTATTTCCAGTTTCTTTTCACCATGACGATCAAAAATGTCAACTGATTGATTGAAACTGTTGAATATATAAAAATAAAACTAACATAAGAACTACCCAAAAGCAGCCACATATGATGATCTACAATTTTGCAGCTGGAATGATTTTTCACTGATGCCATGAGAATTTATGCTAGTTGTGAAAAGTTTCTGAGTTATTTGAGTTAATTCTGAATAGCCTCACCTTCATTATTCTCAAATTACCGCTGAAATAAGCGTCCCTAGATTAGCACCATTCAAAATGTTCTATGATGAATAATTCTTCTAAATATCGTAGAATTTTGTCATTTGTTGACCTATTCATTGTACGCCAACAAAACTTTCAACTCAAGAAACCCTGGAAATTCATAGTTGCCAAAGACCAATAAGGTTCTATTTCACTGTTTCCTCGTCGAGTCAATCTTTTTAGTATTGATAATATCTCAAAGGCTTTTGTATTTACTTCGGATTTTTTAGTTACGGTAGCACACACATCTCAGCTTTTGTGTTCAGTGTCTGTCACTTTTAAAGCCTTAAAAAGCACTTACTCTAGAGATTAGTTTTTCTGATTCTTTATTCCCCTTGCTAATTAAGCGACATTTCGTTGTTCTCTCTGGGAGATCGCTTGACAACTTTAATGGCTCAAGTGAAACCTCGTTGTGGTAGACCAGTATGCTCTTCTTTGGTCGAGGGTGGTGTACAATGTGACAGCTACAAATATTGGTATCACAACGTCTTCATCGATCTTACACAGGCTTGACATAAAAGGCACAGGAATCCACTATCATGTTGTTTGTGAAAATCATGATGCTCTGCAAAGTCTCTGCCGATTCTTGAAGCAATTGAGTTGCTGAACGTAGTTAGGAGTCTGCCTTCAGATAAGCAGGCAGAAGTAGATGAGATTACAGTTTTCGAGGAAACAGCGAACGTTGTCGTGAGCCCAGCTGTGGACTTCAGTGAAATCATCAAAATGGACCTGATTAAAGAATCGGATAACAAACACACAGATATAGGCATGGTTACGAGAAAAACGAAAAAGTACACTGAGAAGAAAAGAATTATAGGCAGCTCTAAGATATGTGAGTCGACGGTTCAAGCTTCGGAATCATATACCATCGCAAAACAGACTATGAGGGAGCACAGCTTGAGCGGTGTATATGTTGAGATCATGAGACATAATATGGTAAATGGTTGGCTTACAATTATCCTCAGAAAAGTAAGGAAACAGTGAGACTTTTGTGTCTGACTCGAAATTGGACTGCAGGGACGAGATTTCAGGCAAATACTTTCACAACTTGTTAATATGGACCTCACTGACAGGCCAGTCATTTTTCGTAAGTTAAGAGAATCCTCCGAAAGGGAACCAAAGGTTATATTTGGGGACAATCTCAGCCGCATTAAGTCCTTAATAAGCGAGCTACTCTCAGAAACATTTTCAGGTGCTAGCATCTGTAATCTTTATAGAACAGGACAAAAATGGATTCTGAAAGTACTCAGAAAATCCGTCTCTTAAAAGATGTTCATGCTTCGACTGAATAAAGAAACCTGTTGTTGGGAAATTCAAGCAAACCGATCGGGTCCAGAATAAACGTCCGTGAGGATCTAAGCCTAGTTGACCTTACTGAAAGACGATTGGCAGAAGTAGTAATAAACGAGCGCCGCCGAAACAGTGAAAAATACTCGTACTTAAGGGTTTTCAAATCGTGAAAATTCGAAGCGAAGCGATCCCTATTCCGCTCTGAATGGTAAGGGAAAGATCTTCATATAATTAAAAATGTACTACACAAATGCTCGTAGCCTACTAAATAAAATGGCGTACATCGAGACAGTGGTAGATATAGAAAACCTTGACACCCTTGTTGTCTCAGAAACATGGTTAACATCAAAAGTGTTTAATAGTAAAATTCAGTTGATTGCTTTTTTATCCAGTACGGCTGATAGACTAAACTGTGGGGGTGATATGGTTATTCTGTAAACGAAAAGTGCCTTGATCATTCGAGCAGTTGAGACAGTGGCACAAGATTTAGGGATGTGTGGGGTGGTGCATTTCAGGCTGAAATATGGACTGCAGGATGCTGAACTAGTTGTTGTATACCACAGTGCAGATTGTGTAGTAGACGTCTTCCTGCTAAGAAAACTCAAGTATCAGTGTAATAGGGGTAGAAACCATAATTACCCTAGCCTTATTTCAGCGCATTATAAATCCCACCAGGTATGACACACAAAACTCATCTCTCTTGAACCTAATCTTCGCTCACGGTAATGACGTCATTTGCTTAACTTTCCTCCAACCTTTGAGGAGAAGTGATAATGTAGTCATCTTATTCAAGTTCATGATTGCGCCGACACATTCTAACATATGGAGGGCAGATATGAAGGAGATCAACTCTGGAGTATCGACCGAAAACTGTATAATTGATTCAGGGGCATCAGCAGAAGACTTGTGAACTCATGTTCGGCAGTTATTCAGTCGAGTAACTCAACCATTCACACCCTAGATAGTCCCAAGGGAGAGACATGGCCTTTCATGCCTTTAGGTAACATTCGTTCTATTGATTAAAGAAACCAGACTAGTAGTGAATAGTCTTTATTTAGTTCGTAAGACAGCCACAGTGGAGCAAGAAGTTACCTGTCCAAACATACAAAGCTTTCCAATATTCAGTATAAGGTGGTAGGAAATATGATGCCTATACGAAAAAGGAAAATGAATGACGTATACTTAGTTGTTTGAAGTCAAAGCTTAACTAATCAACCTACGTTTTTACAGCCATCCTTGGATAAACTGGGATATTAGACGTTTTCCAAGGCAAAAGAAGAAATCCCGCAACATTGTTATCAGCACTGGAACAACAAGTAGAGTAGAACTCTACAGGTTGTTACGAAATAAGTGTATAATTAAGATCCGGGAATCTCAGACGAAATATAAAGAGCAGTTCGCCCAATCTCTAATCAGTCAGCCTAAGAGACAATTCCCGTACATAAATTACGTGACGAGGAAGGAGTATTGGATTCCCAACCTAGTTAGGGATGGCAGTAAATTTGAAATGATAAAGGATTATCATAAAACAGTAGAGGCTGTTGCAAATTATTTCTGGGCAGTTTTTACTCGGGTGCCTTTTCTAACGAAGAACTAGACCCAAATAGAAAGTCGACAAACCTTCCACTCACCGCAGACCTTGATCAAGTGGTTATACCTAAGGCTCATGGTACTTTAGACACGGCAAAGTCAACAGGGCTGAATTAACTATACTTCGAAATCCTGAGACAAATTGCAGAATATATTGCGGCCCCACTTACTGTGATATTCAATATGTCAGTTGACCAAGGTGTGTTACATACGGACTGGAAGGATGGAGTTGTTACCCCAATACATAAGATAGGATCTGGACAATTTCCACCAAACTACGGGTCTATCAGACTCACCAGTGTCGTAGTTAAAATACTGGAACGAATAATCAAGATCATAATGATATTCGTGTACACCAACAACTTGTTAACATGGAGAACAACGTGGTTTAAGGAAAGGTTTATTTTGCACAGCTAATCTCCTTACAGCAAGATAGAGATGGATAAATGCTCTAGATAGTGGAAAATCAGTGAATTTTGTGTACATAGACTTCAGCAAAGCATTTGATGAGGTACCAACAAACAAATTACTCTTCAAGCTGGGAAATCTAGGCATTGTCGGACCTCTCCTAAAATGGCTTGACGATTTCCTGGCTGGTCATGGGCAGAAAGTAAGCATAAATTCCAAGTGCTCTACCTAGAAACCAGTACTTGGTGAACTCAAGGCGATTTTCTAGACCATTTACTTTTATAGTTTACGTAAATGAACCCCAAAGTATAGTTGAGTCCCCGATGCTGACGATGTAAGAATCTAACGAGAAATATCAGAAGACGCAGATATTTCGTGCCTATAGTTAACCCTCGTGCTATTGATAGAAGAAGCCAGACAAGTAGTGAATAGGTCTTTATTTCGATCTTAGCGCAGTCACAGTGGAGCGTGGGATTATCTGTTCAGACAAACAAAGGCTTTCAACATTCAGTATAAGATAATAGGGAATATAACCCCTATACAAAATAAGGAAGTGAATGAATACTTGAACAACACTGTTTTGGCATATGCTTGTTTGTTTGGGGTCAACTCTGAGCCAACCAACTTATGCTGTTACAGATGCATGGGCACTTCAGGTAGACTTAGATATTGTGATTATCTGGTCTGAAGCGTGGCTGATACCTATCAACGCTGCAAAGCGTGTTTACACGAACATTGAGGATACAACGGTAAATAAATACAGGATAGAGGAAGTGCCTGTACCCATAGTCCGGTTTCACAAGGATCTTGGGTTGACAGTGAGTCGTGATCTTAAGACCACGGCGCACTGCCGGCAGGTTGCAGTTAAGGGATTTAGAACATTGTGAGCCTTATGACGGACACCTGCCAAGTTTGATACTACTATGTTCACAACATTAAATGCAACCGTGGTGAGGACCAAACTTCATACTGTGTTCAAGATGCAAGGTGACTCGGATATCCTGGAAAAGTACAGAGGGCAGCTACCTGTGAAATTTCAGGACTCGGGTGTTCATCATGCAAAGGAGGCCAGAAAAGTTAAAGCTCTCCACTCTGTCTTATACCATATTAAGAGGTAAGAGGTGATTTTGATGCATAGAATCGAAGATACCACATGTATTTGGGGTTTGACGACACCTTAACCAGTAACACCTCCTATGATCGAAACGTGCCCACCAGTTTAATATGATGTCCGGAGCATAGAGTTTCAAAGATATATTTGATAGACTACCAATATATTGAGAACTGAATGATCTGAATTGGCTAGCGCTTGTAAAAGTTAAGTATAGTATACCCACTCGTGACATGGTGTGGTTGCGTGATAGAGCGCCTTCAGGGAGTTGAGTCCAGTAGAACAACTGTGGTCAGCATTAAATGTCAAAAGGCCTACAGAGCTGTTGATTTAGAGAATTTATTTACCGTTACGGAGTACTGAGAAATGGTTTTGGACCTAATACATCCTCTCTGAATTTGAGTCCCTAATGTTATTGTACTCTTGTAGTGGCATTGGACCATGACCACACAATCTTCAAAGCTGAACACAACACTATTCGGAAAATAGATATTCAATATTTAACGCGGAGAAATACCTAACGATGGAAAAGGCGGGAACAGTGAATTGAATGGACTGGAGTTGATCGGATGGCATGACTCGGCCATGCAGGCGTGGTCTCTCTGAATGTTGCCTTATATCATCTATTCATATTAAATATATTGTTCTTTCTTTAGCCTAACCTTGTTCTACATCATGTATCGGTAGTTGATAAGATACAGTTAGTTGGTGTAGTCGATGGTGTGACTTCCACGTAAAATCTTAAAGATTAAGCAGTTATATCATGACAAATCTACAGCTTTAAGATTAGGTCTATTATTAGAGCAGTACTAATATCATAGTAGACCATAATTCCACATTGGTAAACCCGACTGAAGAAACGCAACCTATTATTGTTAATCTTATTTTCACTTTAACTTGCTTGATCTATTTTATGTTAACCCAATATTCTAATAGTCTTCTGATTAATGCTCACATGTATTATCGTAATGTTAAATTGATTAATTTTCATAACATACTAGCTCAATCGATAGTAAAAACTGGTCGTCTAATAATAGCATTTACATGCTTCAGCGACATAAACTAATTTAAACATCAAGCTCTAGCAACTGTGGCCTGTAACTAACGTAAATATGCATTGATTAACAATGCAATCAAGGACTAAATAGTTATCTAGATCTAATTGTTAATGTTCCTCCACTTAACACTTCATCCTGTTTTAGACTATGCACTATCCTGTAACATATTTTCTTCCGACCACTGCCTGCCTAATTTCATATTTTCGAGTTCCATTGCCAAACAACAAGGATGACAATACTAAAACATACGGTGAGTTTCAGCTTTAAGTTTCCTGCAATCATAAGGTCATTTTAGACGGCTCATTCAATGGCAACCACACAATTATCTGGATTCATTCAGTTGTTCTGATCAGAGTGAGTGGCGAAAACGTCAACAGCATCAAGCACCCTGGAATTAATTGCCATACTGCATGTTTTATTCTGGATATGTTTGGATCATTACTACTCACAAATGGCGTCATATGTGTCGTCCACTGAATAATCTAATTTTCAGAAATAACCCAGTCGAGTTCAACTATTTTACTGGATGATTTTTTGTACTTAACATGTATACATTTTCCAGTTGCTTTTGCCACATTTGCAAGTGTCCTTGGGCTAAAAGTAGTAACTTCTTATGGAATGTTTATAACGCGTCATATTCCTGCCTGAAGTTTCATGAACAGTCTTAACTTTAAAATTATTTTTCTGGTCATGTTCATTTTTTAAATTTGTCATATACGCCAACAACCTGCATGTTAACCTGGCCCGTACATACGTTGCACTATACCTTCGTGCCTTCTAAATTTAGAAATCATCTGAATCGGCTTTAATATTTATCAATAAATCCATCATAGTCGTTGTTGTTATACATATATGAGATTATGGATTCATTTATCATATTAGCAGCCTAAAATGCGGACATAGTTTAGATAATAAGATTACACATTTAGGTACTATCAACTGCACTAGTAAAATAACTAAATCCTCAGGTAGCTTTTGGCTAAACAAACGTTTAAAATCAAAAATTCGTAGCCTATTAGAATTAGCACTGAACGAATATTTCTGAATTAAAGTTTATACTATAATTAGCCGTCTTGGATTTCAGGACATCAGGACATCGTCATAAAGCATTGTCATGACTTGCAATCACGTAATATGATTGATAAAATTAATGAAACAAAATCGTTCAGCAAATTGACTTATAATTATCACTAGTGTTGTTTTTCTTTTATCTTCATTCACTACAGGTGATTACAGTATGTTTCTCTATCAGTTGTTCATTCAGTAAATATCTCAAAACCTTGTCAGTCTAATTGATGGTTTAGTGACACAATCATGCATGCAAATAATCAGTATAAGCAGTCAAGCAAATCTCCTGCAAACTGAAAACATCAATGTCGAATTTACCCCAACACTGACTAAGGTTCAAGCCATTATCATAGACATGAGTTGGGAGTGTACTCTCCTTGGTTACAACTTATGTTCTCCCTGATTGTTATATCTTGAAAAGTTTATTTTTCTTGATACTACCGCGCATAAAAGAGTACTAGAACACCAAACCCTTCCAAGTCGCAGTAAGAAGACAGAAGACTAACGAAAGGAATGTTATTCCAAACAGTGTCAATCGTAGTACAAAATTGTCAGGTATTTATAGTTTTTAGTGAGAACGAAATCATCATTACAGTCTTCCAATCCGCATACAGGGGGTTATTAGCATTATCCAATCGGGAAGCTACACGTTGGAATTCTAGAATATTCATCCGAAAGGTGATTGGATGAGACGTCTTCGGCTCCATCTGAGCCTCTTACAGCTTCCTCGAGTTCACCGGTGGTGCGTCGTCACGCTGATAATCACATGGGCATCACTCACTATTAATCATCTTGTAAAAACTTATTTAGCCGAATACATCTTGCAGCACCACATCACTTAGTAATATGACACATAGGCTTAACTGATTTCAATAACTTATAACCACTATATCTCAGTTAAATCGTATTCCGCCTTATGATAAACTGCATACTTGCAACTAACTTGTATGCCCAATCGACCGGCAAGTATAAATATAAATGAATAGTCTGCCACAGATTAGAACATTGAGTCTAGAGCATGTCTCTTACGAATGCACTCATGTTTAACGATTTGTTCCTAGCTATCTGTCCAAAATTCATATAATTATCACTCACGTATTTAAATTTTGTTTTGATAACCATTCATGTGTATTAGTAATATTACTAAATTCTATCACGGTCAAGTAAAAATGAGGTTGAGAAAATCCCTCCGTAACTAAATAAACCGTATCGAACTAACTGGAACACTAGTTCGAATTCTTCTCCACGGTAATACTTTTGTTCTTTCAGTTGGCCTACTAATACAGATGCAATTGGAAATCACATATGGACAGGTTACCGGCATAATTGTAAATTGATTTCATAATTTAAACCAAAACTAATATCAATATTAACATTTCTACAATATTCATTACTTTAATATTTCTAAACACAAAATACTTACTACCTATACGTTAAGTTATCAACCAACGGCTATTAACACGCATCGTTTTATTATTATATTGGTAATCCCACGTTTTATAGTTCAAATAATCTTCAACCAAATTTTCATTTTAAGCGTGTTAATCATGAAAGCAGATATTTTAAGATTATTACATGTATTTTCCGACCAGATGCTGCCGTCTTTTTGATTTATCTTTCAGCTTATCAATACCTGGAGGATCCTTATTATCCTTGGTAACCTCCGGCGCGCGACGATCCCATCCAATTTGGTATCGAACCAACATCTCGTTGGTTCTGGTGGGAGAGTAGTGTAGTGGCATTGCACCATGACCACACAATCTTCAAAGCTGAACACAACACTATTCGGAAAATAGATATTCAATATTTAACGCGGAGAAATACCTAACGATGGAAAAGGCGGGAACAGTGAATTGAATGGACTGGAGTTGATCGGATGGCATGACTCGGCCATGCAGGCGTGGTCCCTCTGAATGTTGCCTTATATCATCTATTCATATTAAATATATTGTTCTTTCTTTAGCCTAACCTTGTTCTACATCATGTATCGGTAGTTGATAAGATACAGTTAGTTGGTGTAGTCGATGGTGTGACTTCCACGTAAAATCTTAAAGATTAAGCAGTTATATCATGACAAATCTACAGCTTTAAGATTAGGTCTATTATTAGAGCAGTACTAATATCATAGTAGACCAAAATTCCACACTCTGCTGATTTAAAAATTCGGAGATAAATATCAGGAGACAGACGCATGCCTACTTCAAGCTGACTTTAAAATTGTGATTGGCTGATCTAAAAAATAACCGATATCTTTTAATGAGGCAAGGCGGGACCGGACTGTGAGTGCTGATATGTCCCCTACGCTGTGCTTATTTACCTTCATATCCTTGGCGTGACGGCAAGTCATTATCTTAAAACCACGGTCCACTGCCAAGAGGTTGTAGCTGGGAAGTTTAGAGGGGCTTCAAAATAACATTTACCCGGTTAGATACTATTGTGTTCACTACAGTATACATAACCTCGGTGCGGAAAAGGAACTTAAAATGTGTTCAGACCGTAAGCTCCTGTTTAAAAGATGACTTGGATAGCTTGGGAAGTGTAAAGAGGGAAGCTGCCCGAGAGATTCCAAAACTCCGAGGTTTATCATACAAAAAGCGTCTTGGAAAGCTAGGCCTCTTCACTTTGTCCTACCGCAGGTTATAATACAATCTGATTTTGATGTATATAATACTAAGAAATGATTTTGGACCTTATATCTCCTCTCTTTTTCTTCCTACAAGATTGGAACAACTCAGAAGACATAGCAGGCGTGTAGAAAAGCCAAGAATGAATAAAATACCCGTAGCACACAGGTCTTTACACAAAGTCATTAATTTTTGAAACCTTTTATCAGAAGCAGCGGTGTCCTCACCTTTAACTTGCTCATTCACGAAAAGGCTGGGTATTTACAGAATCATACTAGAAAAGGACTAACATAGGCCTTCTGTCCTTACTAAACGAATCGGAAATCGAATTCAAAAAACAACGAAAACCTAGAAGTGTTTGATTTTCGTACTGTCTATTCTTTTTATTGATCTTTATTCACTGCAACTCGGTTTAATCATTCGTTGAGGTTTCACTGTCAAGAAGTGTTTTAGCTTGACTCAAGCCGCCTTGAGTTTTCGGAGACCTGATAAAAGACTACGGCGTAAATTTTGTATTTGAAAATAAAGAAAACGGCACAGGGTATTCCCGAACTTAAAACCGTTTTTGATCTGGCTTTCAATGACTAGTCTTATTACTGAAAATGCTTCATAGTTAACCAACTTGCGTTACAACGATTGGACAGATCATATTTAGTATCATAATAGTGACAAACCTCGATGTTATTTTCTGTAAATCTAATAAAGATATCAGAGATAACCAGAGAAAATCTGCAACAGAAGATGAAATCCTCTTTACGTACGCCGCTACTTGGGGTACGTCATGTATCCAGTAAGGTGATTATCAGTTTCGACGAAGCTGCATAACGCTCATTGCAATCGCCCAATACTTCGAAGTGTTAGGATTGGTTAATCTATAGGAAACTTGCCGCTGACGGCCTGTACGGCAACGTGAGGTCGGAAAGACCAAACCGCTTTTTTCGTCTAAGATATATGTATATATAAACTTTGGAAGGCTTTCATTCCTTTAATACTCGATTTATTTGAAACTATCTGTAAAATAGATGATTTCGGAAGCTAAATAGTTAAATCTGCTTGGGGAACTAGGTCAGCTCAAGGATAAGGGTCAGAAACTATGTGAAGAGTTGTCGAGTCGCCGTCAAGCGCAGAATGCGTTTTCGCAGATGAATACTTCCGAAACAGCGATCTGTTGATTCTTACTCTCTTAGCATTAATTGATCATGGTATTCTACGCAATGATTGTACGTGGACAATTTAGAATTTAAACGTCTATGTTTCGACCATAATAAAGTCTACACAGTATGAAGTAGACAGTCTACGATATGTTGTAAAATTCGCCAAACACCTAGAAAGTTCCACCCTACAAGTTTCACAAGTCGGGGAAAGTCTTAGTGTCTTTATTATCTAAGATTCAAAATCAAATGTGAAGTGTAACATAAATACCTTTAAAACCAAAAGCCCAATTTCAGCTAGCCTGGTGGGAAAACTTTTCACTCCGTTTTCAACATTTATATTGTCTTTATTAGAGTGTAGATCATTAACGTAGGTTATCTATGTCGATGATTGGGATCCACTTGAGCTTGACGGGAATGATGTTAATTTCTGGCTAACATCGAAGTCCCACCTTGCAGTTATTACTCAACGTGTACCGCTCTTTCGTCGTATCTACTTTGACGACAGCATAAGCTCAACATTGTGTTTTGGTCGAAATTTATTGTTAAGAATAGGTAGAAAAAACAGTGTGACCACTACCACGTGAGCAAGTTCGTAGTGTGCGGTTAATTGATGCACCTTGTTATCCCTGACCTTGAAGAGGATCGACAAGCTGTTTGACATTAGTGACTTGCCTTCTGAATCATTTAGCTAAGGCTCACTGACGCTACAATATAATAGAAACAGTTTCTTTCACTTCAGAAGAATTAAAATACTCTGAATTGTATCCAAAGACCATGGGATTAATTCGTGAACTTAAACCCAAGTTTTAAAAGGGAAGGTTTAAATCATCAGTTTGTTCTTTGGAACAAAGGCCACACAGAGGCAGACACATGATGATTTCAAGCACCTTCAATATACTCGAACATCTTCTAGAATGATTACGCAGCTTCAGTTCTAACGAGAACCTCAGAGGGGATACCCAAAAACTAGAGGTGTGACACTGAAAAGTGGACCGTCGATATATCTTTTATTTGTAACTAGTAGTCAAAACTTGAATTTCTTTGTCATTTGAGATATACCGAGCATTTTTGTACGAGTATTTCAAGAGGAAGCTGAAATTTTTCTCAATGACCAAAAGTTGTATCAGAGGAAGAAGTCCATTATTCCAAAGCATCTTCAAATTCGTTCCAAACCCCTTGAACAACATGAGCAATTTGTTTCAGTTCCTATCATTTGTCCCTGAAGTCGACCTTTACAAAGGCGGGGTGGGATGAAGGCTGTTGGTAGTGAGCGGCTAAGGCCGTTTCTTGTCGTTAGCCTCTCATTTATTTTATTTGCATCATTGCTTGTATATATCACTCGCCGGTTACCCTCAATTCCAGAGTAAATACATATTATTCTCTTACTTTAGCTGCCAGGGAACATCGAGGACACTTTAAATTTCCTCACAATGTTGACGAGTTAAAAAATATTGGTCTAGTCCTGTCAGAATACCAAGACAATTATT
This sequence comes from Schistosoma margrebowiei, assembly GCA_944470205.2. Taxonomy (NCBI): domain Eukaryota; kingdom Metazoa; phylum Platyhelminthes; class Trematoda; order Strigeidida; family Schistosomatidae; genus Schistosoma; species Schistosoma margrebowiei. The sequence goes on along the minus strand of OX104026.1, from coordinate 39,009,320 downwards.
ACTGGCAAATATTAATTCTGATAAGCACCGTTTTCATATTGTATCCTTTTAGTTCTACTTGTGTGTAGTGCCGATGCTAATCGGTTCTAATAATTTTTTTTCTCTCAGGAAAACGATAACATCCTTAACACGTAAGGTTATCTACCAGTTCTTAATAGCAAGAAGCTTGTCAGTTTTATTTTGCTGTCATGTGCCCGACGTCAGTCATATTTTTGAGGTTTCAAATACATCAGGATTTTCTCTGCTACTGAATATTAGAGTTCTGTTATTCAGCAGACCATCGTGATTGGTATGACAGACAGGCATTTCTGTCTGATACTTTTTAGTGCAACTCACAGTGGTTTGAGAACCATTCGAATTCAAACCTAGACGATGTAAAAACCCTTAGGAATCAGTTTATCCCCATGAAGTCAGTGTCCGTTTGTTCCTGTTTCTGAGGGTCGTTTTTTGTTGCGAATAACTACTTTCAGATCAACGCGGACATATATTTTAGTTACTTAGAGCTTGTGCGCATCACGTAGCAGCATATCTCAGTAGTACGAGCAGGGGTTACTCAGGTGGTTCTTCTGTTAAGTGTCATCTTCAGATTGTCTTCCTATTTCATTGGTCTTATGGGTCCTAACAACAGCTGCTAGTAATAGCTTATTATATAATGACTTGACGTGTTCTAGATCTTACTCAAACCTTGTCCGTGGACTCTTGACAGTCAATGGCGAATTGTGAATTACATAAGGTAAACTTTTTGTGACCCACCAAGTCCTTGTCTTATCGTTAGACATTTGTAGTTCATTTTTGTGCATCTCCGCAACCGCTTCTATATAGATAGATGTTGTAGAACAAAACATTTTGTGCAGCTGTCACCGCTGTTGCTTGTTACTCTTCATAGACAACAGGTTAGTCGGTACACATTTTATGCTAACATCTGCATTCATCACACAACATAACATCCCCTGCTTGGAATTATCAGATTAGTTTTCTAGAACAATTACTTGTCCTGATCCTCCTTTGATTAAACTTCGAAATTTAAAAAACAGACATAGTAATGTGCAATCAATCCAGGACACTATAAAGGTTGTTTTTGCAGAAATCAAACAAAAATGCAGGAACGGTCATTAATGCGGCGAAACCATCAACAGATGCTTCCCAGCTCCGCTAACTAGAGAGAGAAGTCCAAGTTCAAAACATCCTCAACAGTAAACAGACTTTAAATTCTGACTTGTTAAACACCCTAGTTTCCAGTTTCTAGAAATCATATTTACTCCATATATTTGGAAAACTAAGTGTGTAGATGTTGCCTCATGTATATTGTTAAGTTTCTAAGTATCAGGGTTTGTGGCTGGTATCAGATTACTTGGGGTTTTATTTTACCGTTTTTTGATCTTTATCGTTCTTATTACGTGCACATAACCGTATTATGTAATCTCATTACATATAGATGACAATAACCAGTTATCGTTTCCGAGTTTACTCCACGATTCGAATTTAGTGGTTTAGACAAATGCCTTAAGTATTTTATTCTGAGTTCGGAATATGCTGAACTTTAGATGGTTGGGGTTTACGTTAACTTGGAATAAGTAGTTAGGAATAGCGCTTGTGCTCGTGTAATCACATTCTGATTACGAAACGTGTATAAAGAGCCTCACTTGTGCTGTTAAGTATGGAGATCCCTTTCTGTCAAACATGTTAATGTGTCATTACTTGGTGTTGTAGACACCTGTTTCGTAAGGTTAATTTAGTTGTTCAAACCAGATGTTTCTTCCATTTCTACAGTACTAAGATACTATTTCGTTCAAAATGTCAGTCGGTCAACGTAGTGACTTTCTTGGGGCTCTAGTCGCTTCGTTTCACGGCCGATGTATTATTGCTTAACTTATGTATCCTGATGAAACTTCATAAATTGTTTCTTAACTGAAACATAGCCTTCAGTCATTCATGATACCAGGTTCGGTCGTGTGTGTGGTTCTACTGGGATATCTGTTCCCTTTCCCAGTCGCTGTCATTATTGTAGCTTTGGTAAGCCACCACAAAATTATCGATAAAGTTGTATTTAGTGTTCGGCGATTGGGGCGTCACTGTGCTATCTTCTCGTTGGCTTTATCGGTTCCAAAGTACTGATGTATTTCATCCCTGAAAAAATTGAATTATGTCGTCAAACCGTAAGTTCGGATCATCCATCTTTTAGTATGTTTCAGATTCAACGGTATCGACATGCAATGTTTTTTTGTATATGCTGTTTGCGAATCTGTCCTTTCATCCCAAATTGGCTTGTGAATATTTCTTCTCCAATAATCGATATCCCACTGGTTCATTTCTTCTTTGGAACATTCGTAGGTAAGCTTTTTACACTATTATGTCGGTAAACATATGCGGCTGTTAAATTATTCCAATACTTTTACCGGTGTTTAAAAAGACCTCTCATAAGTGATGTGAACTATCTTATTAAAAAGTAAGAAAATCAAAATCTACGATGGGATCACCGGTTGTCCACAGCCGACCATCTCTGTTTGGAGTCAACACGGCAAGCCCATTTTCGCTGATTTGATTTGCATATTTTTTCTGCTTTAGTGGTGTATAACTAAAATTTATTGTAAGCTCATATGATTTGTATAGTTATTATCATTGGTTCATATACTCAGTTTCCAACTGAATAATTAAGTTTGGACCTTTGACTTTGATAGTGAGACTGAGAAACCAGATAATCGTCACAGTAGGTTTTTAAGTGATTTAGTGAATAAACCTGTTTTGTGTACGATTTTTCCAAATTGCAAATAGATCTGACTTATATTTTGTATGGAGTACTTCATCGATATTTCAGCATTCCTATATTTTTGTTTTCTAGTATTTATTTCAACTTCATGTAACACTACTCTTGTCTTTTATTTTTCTATTTTTTTTACAGGCGTAGTTCCATTATCATTGGTTTTCATTAAAGCAGGAACTGTGCTTCAAGAACTCACAGATTTAGGCGTTACTTCTTTGGCTTCATTTTCAACACTGATTATTTTAGCTGGTTTGTCACTTCTACCTTTAGTCTTTCGTAATCAACTCCGTGAAACATTTCTATAGTCGACTTTATGTTCTCTCACTCTTGTTATGTTGATTGATTTTGTGTTCATCACACATTAACTGGATTAGCTAAAGTATCTAGAAGTGACCACATTGTACATATTTTTTGGTGGATGTTTTAAAATATTTCTGATCTATTTTAACAGTGTTTAATTGGATCCTGTGATGATAAAAGCAATATTGCGGTATTCTTCATCTTTCGATTCTATTTCTGTGATCTACCAACTATTAACACCACACTTGGTTCTTATTCACGCTATTTTTCCTATTACCTATTATCTTTCAGTGATTGGCTGTATACAGCTTGTTATCAGATTGTTTCTTTTGTTATTTGGGTTTAAAACTCAGTCATTACATTTATGTGCATGTGCAATTGATTAATTTATGTTAATATATATTTGCTGTTACAGAATCTGCCTTTATTAAATGAAGTGGGGAAGCTAGGGATCGTTGTTGGGCTAATACCAAATAACATGAGAATGGTAAAAACGGGAGGTTTCAGATGTGGTCTTATATAAACTGTAGTCTGTAAAGACTAGCGTTGTCAAGTTTTTCTGGTTGGATCTGTGTATATACTTAAGGAATTCCAGTTTTTTCTATCATACGCCTCATATGTCTTTTGGCAGCATAAAATTATAAGCGTTAGTCGTCTTGCATTAATTTCTTACTTCAGGCTGATGAGTCTTACTAAAAGCGTATCAAGTCGAAATCTTTAGCTTTTTCTCGGAAAATATGACTCCTCAGTTGCTTAACATCTCTTTATATTATCCAGTGCCGAGTCGTTCGGACTATAATTTGGATACGCAAGAACCTACTGTCATTTGACACTGCTTCGGTTTGGGCACACGGGCAGTATCACAGCCCTCACACATATCAAATGAGATCTGTGTGGCGCATATGTATTTGATGCCTCGTTGTACAAATATCAATGTGTTAAAATAAGTAATTGACACTGATATGGAGTGAATGGTATCAGGATTTCGTGTAACTTATTTAGCGGTGTCATTTAATTTATCGTCTCCGTTTGAGATGCAATTTTCATATCCTGTAGATGTGTATTGACAGTTAAATATTAAAGTTCTAGTTTTGGGACGAACTTTTCTGGTTTTGTCGTATCTGCTCCTTAAAATGTATAAACCAACTTTGTTTACTTAAGCATATGGTATGGATTGTGAAGTATGTCACAAAATATGAGCACTGGGTTTTTTGTTTTTGAATTTACAAAAGATGTAAAATTTATTTAAATTCATGAATGGCATTTACGAGAGATGTTGCTTGGAAAGTTAAGTTTGCTGGCGTCAGCTGGAACAGATTAATTCCTCATCAAGTTCTTAACATCAGCGGCATTTCTCGATTCAGATCTTCACCTGGAAGTGTAACTGTATCTCAATAATTTAACCTCGGCTTATAAACACTAGTCAACTTAATTGATAGGTGGTATCTCTATTCTTTACAAAATATTCACAAGAACTTGTGATCTATTGCTGAGTTACAAAAACTAATATTTATTCATTACTTATTTGTTTAAACACATAAAAATTGATACAAAGGAGCACCGAATCCATATGCGCCACATAAATCATTCGATTTGTGTTAGGGCTGGGATACTACCCGGGTGTCCAAACCGAAGCAGATGGTTTTCTTAAGGGGCCACACCCGGAGCCTTCGACCTAAAGGTCTGAACCATAAAGCAGTAGAGCAATGTAAGGAGGTGCAGAACCATGGTAGCCGGAGACCGATAACTGGTTTATACGCCACTTGTTGCTTTACGATCCTGTGTCACATGTTCATCATTGGTTTGGAGTCAGGGATTTCCAACTCCCCTAGGTGGATCCTCCGTATCCATCAACTCGGTTAAAGCGCCAGATATTCGTTTTTCGTCCTCTTAATTTCGTAAACAATACCGTCGCCGCGAGAATATCAAATGAAGAACAGAAAGGTTTTCGAAACAATTAAGTTGAATTTACGTAAAGGGTTTACCAGTGACACAGCGATCAGATTTAACCTATTCTAGAGTCTAAGAACTGTAAATTTGAATGTTTTACCATTAATACTTAAATTACATACCATTTGATTTCTATCAGTTATCCCAGCATATTAATTTGTAGGAAGAAACAAAGAAAGATATGTACTAATCAGGAATATAATCTCTTGTTACAAAATATGTACTGGCTAACAAAATTTGTCCCTATATAGAAAAGCTTACAAAAATAATCACTACTAAGCTTAAAACATATCTGAAATTCACAAAAATAACAATGATTAGTTACACCTTGACATGATGAAAGAATGAGCAAAGGAAAAATGATATCTAACAATAAACTGGTATGAATTTCAATAATTCGAGAAAGGAAATATACTCAACAATTTCCTATTGTAGTTTAGTTTCTCTATTATTGGGGTGTTGTCTATTATTGTTGCCAAGTTAAGCAAGAAAACAAATTTATCAAAAACCAGTAAGATACTGAAGGAAACCAGTGATACTTATTATTGTGCCTATCATTACAAATATAATGAGAATGGCACACACACAGAGAGATTAAAGAAATAGCCAATACTATTATTACTGTCATATAAAAAAGGTATCTGAAGGTAGAAAGTATTGATAAATGCGGAAATCTTTACTGGCTATAATAGTTGGTTAATGAGTTTGTTACATTGTCCAAGTAATCGTTGGTGGCAAATTTATCTAAATGATTTACGTGTATTGGATTTGTTGCTAAAGATTGTAATTGTTGTCTTAAACTTTTTGATGGTGAGATACAACATGGAATTGTTTGACTATCTATAGTTATTGAATAGACTTTTTCATGTTTAATATTACTATGCATTGCATACACTAAGTGACCATTCATATTGAATAGTTATATTTAAATTGTTATGATTGACAACTAAAATTGAACAAACAAAGACTTGAGATCATTCTTATAAAGAAAAATATATTGAAAAATAGTAGCTTGCAATGGACTACGACGTGTGAGATTATGGTTACCGTACATTAGCTTTGTACACGATAAGTTGTTTTGCATTTTGGATGGATTTGGTTGTGAAACTTTCACTGTATTTTTTGATATTGTCATCAACATAGTTAAGAAAGAAGTGATCTCTTCGAACTTCACAACATTTTGTAAACAGGTTGTTTTTCTGACAACAACAATCAATCAAATCCTAGGTCAGCAGAACTTGTTAGTTGATGATGGAGAAATCCTAAGTATGGATTGATAATATTCTCTAGAAAAACATTGAAAGGTTCACTAATAAACTAACCAATACAGAGAGCTCGAGATCTAAAATCCTCATTTTGAGTTGTAAACGCATTTCATCCTTTTTATTTCACTAGATTTGAGCTTCGATTTTGTAACTTAATGAGTTACAAAATAAGAATTTGTCTGATGGAGAGGTGGTTTATTACTTAAGTCGCAGATCGGAATATTGCCTAATCTATTAGATTTTCTCACAGTCGAGTAGTATCTAATAGCCTTAATAAGAAATGTTTGACCTAAAGTAAAATACATAAATTTCCAATTGGTAGGAAATTACACTAATAATGTATTTACTGAATATTATAACTTAACCAACACTCGGAAAGTGGTATTCTATTTCGAAATTACACTAATCACCAGGAGACAGTTTATCTCAGTGTATCATAGCTTTCACGTCAGACTTTTCATTTTAAGTTCACCAATCATTGTTAAAGTGTAACATTATTTTGAGTTGAATAATAAAGCTTATATTTGAAAGATAGATAATGAGATATTATATATATATATATATATATATATATATATATATATATATATATATATATATATATATATATATATATATATATATATATATATATAGTAGCCCCCAAATGCCCTGGTACGGCGGAGAATGGGGAGAGTTATCGCTCTCTTTCGAAATGCTCTCACATGACGGCGTGCATACAACCACTGTCAGGGAAATCCTACTCACTGCCTTCTCGTGGCAGGGGTGTTGTATACGAAATTGAGAGAACGAAAAGCGAATGTTTGGTGCTTTAACCGAATTGGTGGACACAGAGAGTTTACCTGCGGAAGTTGGAAAACCCTGATTCTAAACCAATGGTGCATATGGGCTCCAGTATTCTGAAGGAACAAATGGTGTATGAACTAATCTTTGGTCACCGTGTACCAAGGGACTGCATCTCCTTACGTTGCTCCACTGCCTTGTGAATTAGACTTCTAGTCCAAAGGCTTGCGTAGTGGCCCCCCTAAGAAAACTATCTGTTTCGTTCTGAGGACCTGAGCAGTATCCCATCTTTCAAACAAATCGAATGATTTATGTGGCACATATCTATATGGCGCCTCCTTGTATCAATGTTTATGTGTTCAAATAAATAAAATTGAAAAAGTAGATATTTCTATCAATTCTTTAAGAAGATGTACTTCAATAATTTAACGAAAGCTTTCATTATTAAGTAACGTCAACAGAGAAATCTCTGTAAACACATGTAATCGATATGTACAGTTGTCTTATTTAAAATTTATATATAATCAGAATGTAAGATATGATGAAAACTGAACAAGTCTTATAGATATCATTAACAAGGTTTGATTTGATAATTTCAAATAAATTGAGCATTCGGATCAGATCAAATTATCCAAGTGTAAATGTAATTGTTACAATCAGATTTGGTTATTTATTCTTTAAAGAAGTTGCTTGCAATGAGTCACAAACCGTCAAAAAATTTAATTTTTCTACTCATTGGAATATTACAAATACATTCAGTCAGTCAGGTCAGTCAGTATTAATGTAGAACTTCGTACGTACGTACATCAGTTCGAGTTACTAAGCCACATTAGCACAGAGATATAATTGTCGATTCAAATCCAATAGTGCTGGAGGTAGTAAAAGTATAAGCAGTAATCAGAAAGAATATATATATAACGGCCGTCCAGTGCTTCCAGGTTTTCCAAGGTGGTCTTGCTTCAACTGACTAATGATCTTAACCATTGAGATTTATTTATAAATGAGTATTAATTTTTACAAACATCAATGTTACAATTGACCCAATAGGTAGAAAAAACAACAACTTTCTATGCTTCATATTTACTAACAACATTATTCAGTTCATGGTATTAATTAACCTTCATTAGTTATTATCAGTAAACAGTAACTAGATTTTATACAATACAATTAATTATATAATTCAATAAAATTCATATCTTATCACATGTATTAAATTACTTCTTGTATTAGTTTTGTTGTCAGTTAGCTTTATATTGATCATAATTAATTTCTACCATAAACCATGGTTATTTAATCTTATTCAGTAGAGAACATGTGAAAACTATGTATGTTAAAACACTATTGAGAATCATAAATAAATTGTTTGTTTGTTTTTTAGATGGTGGTTGGAGGTAGTCAACAGGAAACCCTGCATAAGGGTTTCGTACTACTTGGCACTCGTCAGCAAGGTGTACCTGTAATCTTGAGGGAACTGGTGCTCCCTGACGGATTCGATCCCGTGTCACCCAGCTCCACAGTCACAGACGTTACCAATGAGCTATCCGGGCCGTGACCGACCTCCTGTAGGACTGTGATGTAATCACAATTGATTGATCACTGGGTGATGATCAATCAATTGTTTTTCTTGTCGTTTTCGCTTTTGTCATGAATTAGTGAAATAGTATGAAGATATTTATTATTTACTATTGTTTATTTACAATTCAGTGATTATACTCAATAAATTAACATGACATCGATTATGAAGATTTCATTTATTTAAAGAACATAATTCTTAATCATTTCACTATGGGTAGTTTTTTTCTTTCAACTTCTGAATACATACTTCCACTATTCTGTAAGATGGTAGTTGGAGGTAATCAACAGGAAACCTTGTTGGGCCTGGATAGCCAAATGGTAACGTCTCTGGTTGTGAGTCTGGGTGATTTGGGATCGACTCTGTCAGGGGGCACCAGTTCTCTCAAGATTACAGGTACACCTTGCTGACGAATGCCAATTAGCACAAAACCTGGGTGAAAAAACAGCGTTTCGTGTTGACTTCCTCCAAACACCACCTAATCTTAACAAAATATTGCACGCAATGTCGAGTCAACTAGACTAGTAGCCACATTACAACTTAGTCGATAGCATTCGATCTGCACTAAGAAGGACCTAACATACATGAAATCGATCACCATCAAGTGATCAATCAATTGTGGATAACTATTCTGTGTACATCGTTAGCTGGCATTATGCCAAATTAGATTTTACACTTAAATTCTTAAAAATAAGCACAAGATTGAAGCTAACGCAAAATATCTACCTAAAAAGAATGCAAGAATAAACAGATTTAAGAAAAAAATTAACTACAGTCAGTAATAATCGTTGATCAGATTAAGGAGATATCATAATTAGAAAATCATTTCGTTTAGTTGAATTCAAGTTAATAAGTAGCATTTCTGGATTTATCTGATAGGATTTATTTATTATGAGGTGGACTAAACAAGTCAGCTGTTCATTCTCATATTGTTACTTTTTGGACTACTTATTTTCTTTAATCGTATATATCATCAAATCTGTCATTTGAAAAGTTGTTTCAGTCACACTTTATCTTCAGTTTAATTGATAACTCTATCTGAACAGTTAGAAAATATAGACAGTATAGGAAAAAACTGACTATGCTCAGCAATTAAGCAGTATTAATGAATGTGAGTTCAAAAGCAATAAAGGGGAAAGACACAGAAATTAGAATAAATACATTAGTTTTAATTTCTTACTACTACTACTACTACTAACAATAATAATAAATGAGTAGATTAACACTAGAAATTATAGGTTCGATTCCCCGTGGTAATGTCGTGGATGCGCATTGATGAGGAGTCACATACTGAAACAAAACAGATTTCTATAGTTTCACGATTTTACATAGTAGTCTGACTAAGATTAATCCATGATGCAAATTATGAAAACTTAACAATTTCTACAAAACTCTTTTACTATCAGACATAAAATAAATAAAAGTAGTGTGGTGTATACTACTTATGTCAACAGGCACTCCACTTCCATTTGGTACTACATACTACTTATGTCTGTCAATATAAGTAACCTACACTACAATAGGACAGAATACTCATCATAGTGAAAAAAAACACCAGATTAATTGAAACTGATGTAAATCATATTTGGACCACGTTCAGTAAGATCCATCGGAGTCACTTTGGAACACCATTCACATGAAGTGCATTTATGATTTACACATTTCAGTATGTCATCACTATTATTTTCATTTTGCTAGACTTATCTTTGAATAGATACTCCATTTAACTTGAATGTTACTCTTCACAAAGTTACATTGAAAAAAAACACCTGAATATATAATGTAATATATAATTTAAATGTTCATAAGACACTGTTGATATAGCTTATTATATAGAGAAGACAATCAGTAAGAATTGCACTGGTATTTAATCACAAGCTATTATGAATGCAGATATTATGATTATCGATAAATGTCACCCGTTATATAACTAAGTAGCTATCTGGACTTAGTACCTCAGCGGATAACGTGTTGATGTTTAAATCGAAAGGTACGAGGTTTAAGTCTCACCATGAATATTAACACTAGGCGTACTCTTTTCGTAGATGCTGCATTGGACAAAGTGCTTATCATGGATTCCACTTCTGGCTGTTATCTGATTTTACTAAAAATGTATGAGTTAAATATCATTATAAGTATGAATTAAAGTGTAAAGATTAACAAAATTGATTGAATGGCGTGAGTAGATGCATCCGATTAAATGTGTTGTGAAGTAATCAGGTGATTTAACAATAAAAATATACAAAAATTTAGCTTCATATTAATTAAAAGTAAATAGATTCCTTTTAAACACACACACACATTTGACTTTAATTGTCTGATTTCAAGCATTTACAAAAAAGAACAAAACAAACAAGATTTGTATTGATCAAAACCTTGAAATCATTAAAGTAATATTTTCTTTGAAGCTGAGTTTATTATTTCGTTATTCAGAATAATGTAGAACTTGTTAAGCTTGTTAATCTCTTCAGTTATCTTAATAGTTTGTTAACGCTACGTCATAATTAAAAGCCTTTATGTATGGAAGCTCTAGGTTATAAAGAGTTAAAAAACAATCTGTTATGTTAAAATGAGCATATATTATTCGTATAGTTTGCTTGTTTCTCAATTAAAATAAAACTTTTCATGTATTTTTTTATATAACAGCTAGTAGTGAGACCCAGAAGCAACACACTAAAACCTTCCTATCGACGTCACTCCACCAACACTGGAAGAAATCAGGATGGCCATCAGACAAATCAAAAAAGCGAAAGCAGCAGCACCTGACAGTATAACAGATGAAGCTCTAAAGTCAAACACAGAAGTAACTGCAGGTATGTTTCATGTTCCGTTCAGAAAGATTTGGAGGAACAAGTGACAACGGACTGGAAGAACAAGGGCACCTCATCAAAATACCAAAGGAAGGAGATCTGAACAAATGTGGAAACTGCACAGGCATCACAATACTTTCAGTACCAGGAAAACGTTTCAAGAGTGTTGCTGAACCGGATAAAAGATTCAGTAGAATCGATCGTGTATAGACCGAATGGCAACACTACGGATCATTGTTGAACAATCGGTTGAGTGAAACTCGTCACAATACATCAACTTCATTCACTATGAGGTGTTTGAGATTGTGGATATGAAAACCTTATGGAATCGTCATTGACAATATGGAGCGAGTACCTGAGAAGATCGTCACTATTATCCGGGATTCATACGACTGACTAATGTGCAAAGTGGTGCATGTAGGACATCCGATGGACGAATTCCAAGTGAGGACCGGAGACAAACAAGGCTGTCTACTATCTCCCCTCCTCCTTCTTCTGATAATGGACTTGATTATGAAGACCTCGATATCGGAATGGACGGCTCGGAATCAGTTAGAAGATTTGAAATTTTCAGATGACCTAGCTATTCTATCCCATACACACGAACAAATGCAGATGAAGAAAAATGGTGTAACATCAGCCTCTGCGTCAGTAGACTTCGACGTACACAGGCGATAAAGCAAGATCCTCAAATACAACATGGAGAACAGCAATCCAATCACACTTGACTGAGAAACTCTGTGAGATATGGAATCTTTCACGTACTTGGACAGCATCGTCGATAAACGCGGGGGATCTAATGCGGACGTAAAGATGAGGATTGGCAAGGCAAGGGCCGCATTCCTGCAACTGAAGGATATATGGAACTCGAAACAACTTTCAGTCAACATCAAATTCAAGATCTTCAATGCTAACGTCAAGACAGTTCGACTGTACGGAGCTGAAACATGGAGAACTACAACATCCATCATCAAGAGGATACAAGTAATTATATACGCAAGATACTCCACATCGATTGGTCGGATACCTCCAGCAACAGCCTTCTGCGAAAGAGAACAAACCAGTTTCCAAATGAGGAGGAAATTAGGAAAAGACGTTAGAAGTCGATAGGACATACATTACTCAAATCATCAAACTGCATCACGAGGCAAGCCCTAACTTTGGATGCTGAAAGGAAGTGGAAAAAAGGAAGGCCGAAGAACACACTGTGTCGGAATTGAAAGAAGACATGAAAAAGATGAATAGTAACCGAAATGAACTGTAAAGCATTGCCCAGGGTAGGGTTGGATGGCGAGCTATGGTGGGAGGCCTATGCTCCTACATCGAGGGGTAACAGGCGTAAGTAAGAAAAATAAATCTAGCGAACGGAGTTTGTCCTATTCGGGACTGATCAACTGCATTTATGTGTTTGCGTGTTTACAACAATACTATGACTTGTTGCACCAACCTTTAACTTGTTATTTGCTAAGATACTGAGACACAATGATCCATATATCATCAAATCCACTTCCTGATTAGTAACAGCATTGTAAATTTAAAATTATGAACAAAACACCAGTAACACTTACATGACTCTCGACAGTTATTATTCGCCCATGAAAATCAGTTGTTACACATTTCGATGACATTAAATCTATCTGAAATTCTCCTAAATAAATAGCAGTGAATGTATAAATTTGTACTGCTGGTGTTCGGTTACGTGATATAACCGCTAGACCTGAATATATTGTATCATGATCAATATTCCAGCCATCATTTTCTTGATGTAATCGAAACTGATATTTATTTATATACTATATATTACAAACGTGGATTAATAAAGGGCTTATTCAATAGGATCAATCATATTTTTACTAGCGATACTATTGAAGTAGAGACGAAATTCTTGACAGATGGTTATTCATTGAAGTTCATAAACCGCTGGAAGGGTTGCAATACGATTAGACCTATGATACTTCTAAAACCCAAAAAACGAGTTTACATTATGTTACCATTTCGAAGCGACTCAAATAGTCTCACTTTGAGACGGAGACCTAAATTAGCCATCAACTGCACATTTTATGCTGCTCAACTTGTGATTATCGAAAAAAGAAGGTATATGTTTCACCAAACACCCAAACAGCACGTAAGTGATTGTACCACACCTAATTATGCCGATCAATTTACATGTGCGTGCGGTAACACGTACATAGAGGGGGAGCAATCGTGATCTGCAATTAAAGGTGGCGGAACACATACCAAAATGGCTGCAGAAACAAATGGCTTCCGATGATCAAATAAGATCACAGGATAGACAGACATCATCCTCCATTGTGAAACATTTGATTGAGACTGGTCATAAGGTTGATATCAAGTCAGCCTATGTGGTTTTGTACAAAAGCCTTTAAGGACGTATACTAAGGTTTATGCAATGCCTGGCTATATGGAAACTGAAATCCCCTTCATGCGTTCAAAAACAATTTGTGCTTACACTTAACTTACCCTGGTAATACTGATTTATTATCCAGAGTGATTATCACATTGTTATTATGTACTTTATTTTTCTCTCACCTGGTGTTGTTTTACTTGTATCTTCGCATTGTTATCTAGGACTGCGATTGATCAATCTCTTATTGATTTATATGCATCCTGTGCGTATTGCCTAGATTTCACTGATAGCCATTATTCATCTTTGCTTACTAACAATTACTATTTTAAGAAGATAAAGATTTCAATGTTAAAGAATTGTAAATTATCGAGATTATATAACCAATTGAACCATATGATATTTCATGAACACAAAATGTGTCATTTGTGAATTGTTACCCATTCCGAATGAATAGAAACTATTTAAATAAATATAAATCATATCAGCTGATATGAAAGAAGTAGATTAACAAATGAATATGTATATATATACATTAGTGCAAAGGAAATTTCATTAGTATGATAAGTTTGATTGAATATTCCATTGTATAATCAATCATTGTCACAAACAGTTTTCAATTCAATAAAGTAAGATATTTAGCCACCTGATAAAGAAAAATAATTAGTGTTATACTGTTTGTAAATTTGCTTTAATTTAAAATTAGAAGATCAGCTTACATGTCTCAAAATTGACTAAAACAAGGAAAATAAATAAATAAACAGGTAAGAATTATTCATATCGAGCTCAGAGGTTTTGCCTCCAAGTGCCTTGGTATAGCAGAGGGTGGGCAGAGTTAACACTTCTTCTCGAAGTGTTCTCACATGGCCACGCGTATACAGCCACTGTCAAGGAAGTCCTACTCAGTGCTTTCTCGTGACGGCGGTGTTGTTTGCGAAATTAAGAGGATGAAAAGCGAATGTCTGATGCTTTGACCGGGTTGGTGGACACAGAGAGTTCACCTAGGGTAGTTGGAAAATCCTAATTTAAAACCAATTGTGCATATAGGCTCCAGTACCCTGGAGGAATAAATGGCGTACGAACCTATTGTTAATCACCGTGTACTATGGGACTGCATCTCTTTACGTTGCTCTACTGCCTTATGGTCCAGATCTTTAGGTCGAAGGCTCCGGATGTGGCCCCTTAAGAAAACCACCTGCTTCGGTTTGGACATCCGGGTAGTATCCCAGCCCTCACATAAATTGAATGATTTATGTGGCGCATATGGATTCGGTGCTCCTTTGTACCAATATTCATGTGTTCAAATAAATAAAACGTGCACATAACTGTATTAGTGTCTATGTAATCTCATTACGTATAGATGACGATAACCAGTTATCGTTTCCGAGTTTACTCCACGATTCGAATTTAGTGGCTTAGACAAATGCCTTGAGTATTTTATTCCGAGTTTGAAATATATTGAACCTTAGATGGTTGGGATTTTGTTGGGAAATTCAGAAAAATATCCCAAAAATTATCCTGTTAAGTCTAATGCTGTCCTTGAACGTGAAATTGTGTCATTTTCCTACTGGCCAATATTTATATATTCATACTTAGACTAATTAAAATTGGAAACCTGATATTAAATCTGGAAACACTAGTAAACTTGTTAAAAGTCCAAATTCACTTTGTATTGTTTAACTTGAATCTTCTCATTGATGTATAGGACTGCAATTAAATTTAAACTTCACCTCATTACACAAGCAAGTGGCTATCAGGACTCAGTAGCCAAGTGGATAACATGATGGAGTTTGAAGCGAACGATACTGGGTTAGAGTCCCAGAGTGAACATTAATACAGGTGTATCCAGCTGACGAGTCCCAAATAGGATGAAACGCGCGTCAAACTGGATTCCACTGCTAGCCACTATTCATCTCTGCTTTTTAAAAGTCTATTAACCCTAACAAGTTTTATTACTTTCTTTTTGAGGAATTCACCGCTCATTAATTGAAAAATTGTCCTTAACATGATACGGTCACTTTATGAATCTCTCAATCTCTTCTTCATACTATACGATTGACCGATTTATTTAGTTCATAATGAAGCAAGTTCATAATTGAAACAAAATAACATTTAAATAGTTTCGTGTTTTAATTTAGTTTCTTAAAATGATGACATCATTTAGTGATTAAATGATATTTACGTATTATATTATTATCACTTCCAAGTAATCTAACATAGATTTATATCAGAAGAGGTTTTGTGGATATTGTAGTAATTTCAATGGTTGAGATCATGAGTCAATTGAAGCTAAACTATCGTGGAAAACCTGGAAGCCGTTCAGTGCTTTCAGGTTTTCCACGGTAGTTTCGCTTCAATTGACTCATGATCTCAACCATTAAAATAGATTTATTTATTTTACTAAAGGTTTTTAATTCAGCGAAGTATTCATTAGATCGTGCTAATCTTTGAGAATAAAACAATTACAAAATATAATGTTGAAGTATTCCTAGTGAATTAGTTCAGGTTATATATATATATGCCACTTGTTAACTAACGGAATATGAAGTGAATTACATAAAGTCACATACTGTATTTATGAATCCTTTTAAAGAGATATTTAAAAATTGTACTATAAAAAGAACAGTACAAAGTGATGATTGTTTATTGATTAATGTAATTTACATTTAATTTACATTTTGAGTACCCGTTTAATCATGAACATGCTGTGTTCATAAGTTGCATTTTATGTATACACAGGTAAGTTATAATGGTGAGTTGTAAACTTTACAAGAGTGATTACTTTATGTATACTTTACATATACATGCTTGTATTCATACAGTAAACGAATGGTCATAACAAGAATTTAGTTCATTTTATTAGTTATGAGAGATGAATTTAATTTTACGGTAGTTTTTAAACATGGATTTAAATCAAACAGTGAACTGTAGAAAAACCAAGTAACTCTGAATGATTATTTAATTTTATTATGGTACCTCATTGAGGTGCTAACTGATGATCCCGCAAGGGGAAAAACCTAGGACGTGTGAGTCAGGAGAAGAGTACGTTACTTTAATACCACTGAATCGGGATATAGTGACTGTTAAAGTTCAGCCATGTCTATAATAAGACAAATCACATTAACAATATTGAACGGTTGTTACGAGGTATCACGAAATGATTGAATTTTGAAATCTAGCGGTCTAAATGTAATACTATCATCAAGAGACCCAGTAGTTCTAGATTTGGTTTTTGCTATTGGTATCTAGAGTGAGTGCGTCTGAGAAATCCTATACAAGAATATTGCATTTGTTCAGTACTCTCTGATGTTCAACAGTTCAGTGGAAGCTATCTTAAAATTAACGTTGCGACTAGCCGGTGCAATAAAATAACATCTTACTTACGCCTGTTACTTTTCGTGGAGGAACATAGGCCGCCCACCAGCACTCTCCATTCAACCCTACCCTGGGCAATCCTTTCCAGTTCTTTCCAGTCGTTATTCATCCTTTTCATATCTGATTCTATTTCCCGACGTAATGTGTCCTTTGACTTTCCTCTTTTCCGTTTCCCTTCAGGATTCCAAGTTGAGGCTTGCCCCGTGATGGAGTTTGACGATTTGCGTAATGTATGTTCTATCCATTTCCATCGTCTTCTCCTAATTTCCTCTTCAGCTTCCAGCTGGGAGCCTGTAGCTCTTCCACAGTTACTGCCGGTCTCAAGCCCGGGTAAAGGAGGAGGGTTAGGCATGTATTTAGCGACCCCATCCTGTAGAAAACTAACTCGCTAAGAAACGCTAACCAGAAAAAATAATTCAAACCATTTTCTAGATAATGATAATTAGTTCTGTCTCCCTTCCGTATTTATCAATATTCAGGAACGTAAATAACTTCAATTGCATAATGTAACTTGATGTCATAATAAAGTTTCTAACTATTAAAACTGTTTCAAGAAACAGGTTGATCGATTTCCGTTTTCAAAATGTACTTTTTAAATACATGCATCATTATAAGAATTTAATGACATTTTATATACATATATGGCGACCAAGTGTTAAGGAAAGGTCCTATCTTATCTTGATTTTCAGGTCCTTCCTCGTTGAATCTCAATTAACAGTCAATGCTGTAACTTGTACTTTTTACGCTGTATTTCTAGTCACGAATTGATGTTGCTTGTTATTGGACACACAAAGCAATATGTTATGATTAATCTCACTGAGTTCTGTGACTTCATACACTCAGTGTGACTGTTTGATTGAGAACCTAAAGTTAACAACATTACAATATTGAATCATTCCATTATATGGAACAAATGCAAATGTATTTGTTTTCAAAATCATCTGACTGGATAGACTTGTCACCGTTTGTCTTTTAAAACTGAAATCAATCACCCTGAGTTTTAAATATGGATACTTTATTCAGAAGTTTATTAGTTAAGTGGGTGTTAACTGTTGCAATTTATAATTGAAAACGCTTTTTTTTGGACCCTTCAAACTTTTGAGCGTTAAAGTGATACATTCTAAGAGTCCCTGTGGAATAAGTCCTAAAAATTTGACGGATAGAAAAATATACATGTTGAACCAAATTAAACTATGAAAGAAATTCAGTTGGAACCAGTTAAACCTTAGTTTTAGTAGACGATTCTCCAAGTATTATTGACTATTAGGAATGTAATGAAAATTTATGTAAAAGATAATTTTATGCAGTGCATATAAGGTTTTGAATAAATGAGAAATAAACCATTGGGAATTTGTGATGAAATCTTTAGAATGTCAACAATCATAATGTTAAAGATGTTGTAAACATGGATCGCTAGGGACAGGGGTACATTTTCATTCATTCGAAGTTAACTTTCAAGAAAAGTATATTTCCAGTAGGTCTACTTGTGACATACAGATGTATGAATAGATAAGGATGTACGTGTATATATGTCTATGTTCCATGTCGTCATTTTGTCATCTTGTGGAGGAGTTTACGTACAAAACGTGCGTGTTATATGGAGTTGTGTTTTTTTTAAATCATCAATTTATTTGTTAATAACACAGAAACACATTGATCTGTAGGTATATCCACTTGACAAATCCCAAATAGTACGAAACGCTCCTCTTGGATTGTTTTACGAGCCATCATCTATATATAAAAGAACATAATGGACAATCCATAAACTATTGGACAGGTTATACTCCTTATTTAACCTATGTACATACTGATTATTATAGACAATGCTAAACTCATTTTCAGCAATACTGTGTAGTATTAACCGTTAGATATGATGGTGGTTGGAGGTAGTCAATAGGAAACCCTGAACCTAGGTTTCGTGCTACTTGGGATTCGTCAGCAAGTTGTACCTGTAATCTTGACGGAACTGATGCTCCCTGACAGATTTGATCCCGTGTCACCCAGCTTCATAGCCAGAGACGTTACCACTAGGCTATCTGGGCCGCGACTGATCTCCTGTATGACTGAGATGTATTACAGGGGGTCAGTCGCGGTCCAGATAGCCTAGTGGTAACGTCTTTGACTATGAAGTCCCGTCAAGATTGAAAGTACACCTTGCTAACCAATGCCAAGCAGCACAAAATCTAGGTCCAGGGTTTCCTGTTGACTACCTTCAATCATTATTTTATCTCAACATAGTACATGCAACGTTGAGTCACCGAGACTGGTTGTCACACTGCAACTTGGTTAGTAGGATTCAATCTTCAGTAAGAACGACCTGATATACATGACATGGATCACCACCCAATGACCAATCAATTGTAACCGTTAGATATCATAGGTCACCATCAAGAGTACTCGATATTTTACTTAAGTTTATCAGTAGTTCTTAAATACATCACCATAAATATAAAACAACTTTGTCTAAAAGTGTTAGTCAAATACCTTGCCAGATTTTTCAATACTTTAAAATGGTGAAATAAGTCTAAAGGTTTCAATTATATGCCCTTTATCTACCAGATAATATTATAATATAGTTTCTAATTATTCACCTATTAATTTAAACATATATATTCATTATACAGCCTCTGCCAGGGAAGTCCTACTCATTGCCTTCTCGTGGCAGGGGTGTTGTTTACGAAAATGAGAGGACGAAAAGAGAATGTCCGGCGCTTTAACCGGATCACAAAGCAATGGTGCACATGGGCTCCAGTATCCCGCGGGAACAAATGGCGTATGAACCATTCGTTGGTCACCGGCTACCATGAGACTGCATCTCCTTACGATGCTCCACTGCCTTGTGGGTTAGACCGTTAGGTCAAAGGCTCGGGGTGTGGCCCCCTAAGATAACCACCTGCTTCGGTCTGGGCACCCGGGCAGTATCACAGCCCACACGCAAATGATGAACTCTCTATATCTATGGAAACTACTTTTCTCGCTTCGAAAGACAATCAAATGATTCAAATTATTATCATTACTATTATTATTATTATTATTTACTACGACATTATTCACCATCTTTTATTCCTACTCTGTCTATACTTATTTTTTCGACTTATACAGCAGCTCGTCTTTGGTGGAAATTCGACTCTATCTAAACGTTCTCAAGTCACTGTCCGGTTGAAAATTGCATGTTTCCACTGAATATGAGTACTGAAGCAGTTTTTCTGAAACCACCTGCGCCATTCAAACTAGCTGCCTTCAACGTTCGCACACTTATGCAGGTTGGACAACAGATAGGGCTGGCTATGTCTTTAGAAAGTCTTAATATCGACGTCTGTTGTCTATCCGAGACCCGTATTCAAGACTCTGGTGAAGTACTACAAATTCGCTCTTCATCTGTCGCTTCGAAAATCTTGTTTCACGTGCGCTTATCCGGGGACCCTGTGGCATCTTCGTCTGGTCTTGCTGGTGTTTGTGTGGCACTAGGTATTAGAGCTGAGGCAGCACCAGTCGATTGCATCCCCATCAACAGTAGGTTATGTGCTGTTAGATTAGAACGTTTCATCAAAGTGAGAAGAAATCGGCGGGAGAAACGATGTGTTTTCGTCATCTCCACCTATGCCCCGACAGATTGCAGCTCGGATGCAATCAAGGATGAATTTTACCGTCAGTTAACTGTCCTTCTCCAGAAAGTGCGTTCGACAGATATAGTAGTATTAGCTGGAGACTTGAATGCTAAGGTCGGGCGTCTAGGCACAGAAGAGAGTCGTTAAAGTGGTTGATGAGGACTTGATGGTTGCAGGACAGATAACAGGGACCATCTACTGCAACTGTGCACAGACCACAACCTGTTTCTGGCTAGCACTGACTTTCGGCACAGTCATCGCTGATGTGACACCTGGCGTCCTCTTTCGGCATCTCAAGCTTGGACTCAGATTGATCACATCGCAATTAGCTACCTCTAGCGTGGTTGTGTACAAGACCACCGCTCCTTCTGGGGTACCTATCTGGACTCTGACCATGCTTTGGTCTGCGCCAATCTAACCTTACTTCTCAGTGGCCAACGAAGTGACCGCCACCAAAAGATTGATGTTAGCAAGCTGGTTGCCAATTCTGTTGCAATAAGTATCGAACCGAGGTAGTTTCTAGGCTAGCTACCATTCCACCGAAAGGTATAGATGAGCATTGGTTGCAACTGCTTGACTCCAGGAAAATGGAGAGTAAAGCCGCTTGGGGCTTCGCAAAACGTCCCACTTATAAGCACTGGGTTTCTTCTGGTTCCTTACAACTCATTGAAGCCCGTCGGTCTACTCCGGGTAACCGTGAGTTTGACCACAAACGAAGGAAGTTACGTAAGAAAATCGAGCAAAGTTTGCGTAAGGACCGAGAAGCCTGGTGGTCGGAGCGTGCTAATGAGTTGGAAGCAGCAGCTGCATCCGAGCCAGTGGTAGCAAGAAGTCTGGTGTGAGCGAAACAATCTACGAGGATGATGGGATGCCAATCACTAACATCCAACGACGTCTTGGACGATGGGCAGAATTTTTCGAAGGGCAGTTCAACTGGCCTGCTGCTCCGGCAACATCGGTCAGACTGTCCTGCCCTCCATGGCCGGTGACGACTGATCCACTAAATGAGGCGGAAGTCCGCAAGGAACTCCAACTCTTGAAGCGTTACAAATCACCTGGCCCAGATGACTTACCTCCGGCTCTTTTTAAAGATGGTTGTGACTTTTTGACTAAGGAACTGACGACGTTGTTTACAAAGGTTTGGGAACTAGAGAGTGTACCAACGTCATAGAATGAGTCGATAGTTGTCCCTATCTTTAAAAAGGGTTCACGTCGTTCCTGCAACAACTATCGGGGGATAAGTCTACTTCCGATCGCGTCCAAGCTATTGGCTTCCCTCATACTTCGTAGGTTGTTCAAAACCCGAGAAAGATTGACTCGCGAGGAGCAGGCTGGGTTTCGTTCTGGTCGAGGATGTATTGATCATATCTTCACCCTCCACCAAATGTTAGAACACCGCCATACTTATCAAAGGCCAACAATCGTAGTGTTTTTCGACATCAGGGCTGCCTTCGATTCGTTGGATAGGACTGTTCTCTGGGATTGTCTATTGAAGAAGGGTGTGCCTGAGAGGTTTATTAATATCCTAAAAGCCCTATATACAAACACCTCAAACAGAGTGAGGTTATACAACCACCTTTCTCCATTGTTTCATTCGAGCAGTGGTGTTAGACAGGGTTGCCCAATCTTATCATTCCTCTTCAACTTTACCATTGATAACATTCTGGAAACAGCTCTGATGGATGTAAGTAATGGCGGTGTGGATTTGTTGCCTGGAGAAAGACTGCTCGACTTTGAGTATGCGGATTATATTGTCTTACCGTGCGATAATGCCCAAGCCATTCAATCTTCAGTTAATCAGTTGGCAATCAGTGTCCGTAGGTATGGTATGTGCTTTGCACCTTCGAAGTGCAAAGTACTTCTACAAGACTGGCAGGATTGCAATCCTGTACTCACGCTGGATGGTGAGCAGATAGAAGTAGTCGAGAAGTTCGTGTATCTGGGTAGCTGTATGAGTGCTGGTTGGGGTGTGAGTGATGAGATCAATGCATGTATAGTGAAAGCCAGAGCGGCTTATGCCAATCTGGGCCACCTTTGGCGCTTTCGTGATGTTATTCTGACTGTAAGAGGTGGGATCTACAACGCGTCGTTGAGAGCAGTTCTGCTCTATGCTTCTGAAACCTGGCTTCTCCGAGTTGAGGATGTTAGACGACTCTTTGTGTTCGATCATCATTGTCTCCGAAGGATTGCTGACATCCAGTGTCAACATCATGTCAGTAATTCAGAGGTTCGGCATCATGTGTTCGGGCACAGAGATGATAATTCAATTGGTGTCACCATCTTGAAACACCGACTTCGGTGACTTGGACATGTTCTCCGAATGTCGTCCCAGAGAATTCCACGTCGTGCATTATTTGCCGACTCTGGGACAGGTTGGAAGAAGCAGAGATGTGGTCAGTGCATGACATGGTGTCGTGGTATGAAAGAAAGCTGCAAAAGGCTGGCTTGTGTTGGTCCTTCACGACTTCCTGGTTGGGGTCCGAGAGATGGTACAACACAGTGGCTAGAGACGTTATCAGATATGGCTCAGAATAGAAGCCAGTGGCGATCCTGCTGTAACCTTCTTTTACTTTCTTCATAAAAAGTGGCTGTGTCTCCCTTACCTGAAAGATTTCTTCTGATTGTACCTTTCCGTTCCTTCATTATTACCAAACTACCTTACACCAATGTCTTCAATATCGTTCTCTTTCTTTTACGCTCCCTGCCTTTTTTCTTCTCTTTTCTCTTCGAATTCTCATTGTTTTTCTGTGGAGCATATATATTAGCGTTCTCTTGTACCAATATTTATGTGTTCAAGTAAATAAATAAATTATTTTTTGGTTTTCTGATCTAATTCATAAATTAAGTAATTATTATTGATCATTTCTATATAATACTCATTCGATAGAAAAAAAACGTGATTATTAATTGGAGCCAATATGTAATTTAGTAATAGTATTAGTACAAGTTATATTGGTTTTTTGTTCACAAATTTATCATAACTATTTACTTTTTATATTGATTTCAATAAAACTACTTGAAATCATACATTTCAATATGCTATTTATGAGAGAGTTAGTTCGAGAAAAAGTTACGCACTGGTTTGGATATATGCATAACTTGAAATAATTACGTGCTTTATTAACAAAAAGAAAGAGAACAGATTAAATTCAAGTGGTAATACTTAATTGCAATTTCCGATTGATGTTTAGCACTGAAATTGATCAGACTTTTATTGGCATAAATGCATCCTGTGCGTGTTGAATCGATATTGCCTTAATTCACGAGCATTATATGCAAAGATGGATAGTGGGTAGCAGTGGAATCCAGTTTGACGCGCGTTTCGTCGTATTTGGGACGCGTCTGCCGGATGTAGCTGCGTCCCAGAGTTGATATTCATTTCAGGACTCGAACCCATTAATGTTTGCTTCAAGCACCATAGCGTTGTTCGCTTAGCCATTGAGTTCAGATGACCACTCACTTATGTGACAGATGTGTATTCTCATTTAATTTTTAATGGTTTAAATGATCACATTCTTGATATTTTGACTAAACTGTGATCAGTTTCGTTGGTACATGGATATTGTGTTCTGATTGCCTTATTATATACCCCTGATGAAATAAGTATATATAGAGTAAATGGAATGCGGCTAACCTAATTTGGTTATCTATTTACTCTGAATAATTAGCTCACATTAAGTGACGAAGCGAGAAAAATACAATTTTTATACTCATTGAGATATAACAAAATTATCAGAATGGGTTTTGTGGAGATTTTGGAAATTTCACAGATTGAAATCATGAGTCAGTTGGGTTCGAGCACCGGGTGGTGCGGGGTCGTGGATGCGCACTGCTGAGGAGTCCCATACTAGGACGAAACGGCCATCCAGTGCTTCCAGGTTTTCAATGGTGGTCTAGCTTCAACTGACTCATGATTTCAATCTGTGAAATATAACAAAATATTTATTATTACAGTTCACCAGAGTTAGGAAAAGAACAGTGAAAGAATGATTTAGAAGTGATTAACACATAATAATAAATAGACTCGAATGAAGCTTTTCAAATTATTCATTGTATTTTGTGAGGCTTTTCACCTTGTGAGCATATACGGTTATTGTACTCAGATGAACCTATCGGGGTCTACCGCAACAAATCAAATCACTGTGTTCATAAGAAATCAGTACAACCACTTATGCTTTCCTGGTGAACGCTCATTACTGAAGAATCACATGATATGGCGAAAAACCCGTCCAATGCTTCCAGGTTTTCAATGGCAGTTTAACTTTGGTCGTTTCATGTTTCCAGTCATATACAGTTTTTTTCATTATGTAATCGATCCTCCGATTACTTATGGCACGAAACGCATTAAAACTATTCATATAGAATGGAGATATGTTGGAATTTGCTTACATCTGAGAAAGAAATCTACCTCTAGGAATTATTCTAGTGAAGAGTTAATGAAGTACCATAGCACAGTGATTCTATAATTTGATGATTTTATTTCATTTGACAGGTGTGATAGATTGTTTTCCTGCTTGGTGCACTATTTTCGTTGCATTATTGAACACAGTATATGAAATCTTAGAAAAATATTTGTAAATTAACTGATTGAAGCCAGCAGAGAATTCAGTATTTTTAATTATGATACTGTGATGATCTGTGGCTAACCTATCCTGATATTGACACCGAAAAAACCGAAAAGAGTGTTTGAAAGTGAGACGTTAGAAGCATTTATTGGTGGAGTTTGATCATTCTCAGCATTGCTAGACAAATTAGTATTATATACAATCTCCTGTAGATGCCCATTAATTACACACGGAACAGAAAGGGGTGTGGAGGGGGGAAAGGTAGAAAGTGGATTTCTTCTATGAATAAATAATACGCATCAGCTTATTTCTTCATTTTTATGAAAAACCAATGAAAACACTCTTCAATTTAGATGAAACTTTTAAACTACTGAAATGTTATTTAGTAGTTCAAAATATTTGCAAATAGTTTAGTGTTCATTGTTATGGGTAACAAACCGAACATGAAATAATAATTTTCGGAGGTTTATTGTAACAATAAGTCGTTTTCTAAATGCAACTCACTGTTTAACGGTTACTAAATGTTAAAGCCGGTACCAGGGAAAATTCAATGGCTTATCATCTGGACGTTAAATTTTTTAATTTTATTTATTTGCTTTGCAGTCTTTCTTTCGCTATCATATATTTATGTTTATATAGTGTTTTATTGCTTTCGGAGTATTTATACGTTTCCCTCCAACAAATCTTAGCATACTGAATATATGTTTTAGTTTATTAATTATTTGAATTATATGTGGAATATCTACACTAATGTCTAGTTTTTTATGTTTGTTTAAATTAAACTGAGTAGATTTTGAGTATATATCTTTGAAACGAGTTTTCATTTGTCTGGAGGTTTAGAAATATGCACATTTCTTCAGTGGGCTAAGGTAACTGGTTTATCTATCTTTCATGACTTTTTTTATGAAATATATGTAACTGTATAATTAGTTTACCATTGATTTTATTTTCTCTTCAATCACATTCTATTTGTTCTGACAAAGACATAACTCATTTTTTGTTCTATCAGAAACGGAGGAATAAATAAAAGCTATTTTTTCTTGGACGATTAGAATTTCTGGTATCTGATTGATTGGAGTGGAAGTTTTAAATGTTGCTGAAACGTACTATTAGTTTAGTGAATGTTACCAGATATTAGATATCAATGTGAGAAGGCTCTATATAGTGTAAATAGCATTAAAACTACGGCAAAGTTACTTTTTTATTTTATTGAACAACAACAACAACTAGTGCAATTTCCGTCTAAGTTTTGAGAAAAATGATTTTATCAATGATCATAATCTATTATGAAATACGTCAGTTGGTTCGTTTAAAAGTTTCTGTAGTTAGTTGAATAGACTGAAAAATATTTCGTTTTTTTTTTCTGTTTGCCACATTTTGACATCAATTTAATATTTCAATTTGTTTATGATTTGACTAGTGTTAAGATCCTTGGAATTTGTTCATAAATGTTTTAGTAAGTTTCAGTGACAGAATCTAATTAACGTTCAAAAGAACACTATTTCTGTACAATTATTTATTTATTTCCTTTAGATTATATACTGTAGGTTATCACCCAGAGAGCAAACCAGATTCCAGTGGAGGAATAAATTAGGCAGAAGCACTGGAAGTGAATAGGTCATATATTGAGGAAAGCACATAACTGCGTCACAAGACAAGCCCCCACTTGGAATTCTCAAGGTCGAACGAGGAGAGGAAGACCAAAGAACACATTATGTTGAGAAACGGAGACATATGAGAATAATGAACAAGAATTGGATAGAACTAGAAAGGAGGGCCCGACACAGATTGGATATGAGAATGGTGGTCGGCGGCCTATGATCCATTGGGAGTAACAGGCGTAAGTAAGTAAGTAATGTTTGATATATTCATAGGATATACGGATAAATCTCAGAGAACATACTTACTTTATAACACCATAAATTATGTTAATGAATGATCGGAAAGTTCTGTGGAGCTAAAAAAATTATTTTTGATTTGTCATTTAAGAGTTAACGGCAAGACTATAATTTATGAACGGAACAATCAGATTTAAAATAACAGGTCTCTCGTTTTGGCGCGAAGTTCACCTACCCATTCGTTTAAATAACGTCTTGGTATTTTAGCTGATGCTAGTTCGTGATGAAAACCATGAATCAAAATCCTAAACCTGATCATCAACCGTAAATCATTATCTTTATTCCCCAAACTGTTTTATAACTTTCATTTATCCCTATTAAGTAGATAGACACTCTCAAGGTGACTTTGGTGTCACTCGAACGTCATCCATAAATTACAGTCTCACCGAACTAACTACCATTAATTGTAATACATTTTACATGTCATTATGGAAGGTATGTTTTATGCTCAATCTGAAGATATATTCTAGTATGCAATTACTACTTGCCAGACTTATAATCTAACTTCTTATAGCCTTACGCTCTTAGTTTACATTATCAATCAGCATGATAAATCACAGATATTATATTTATTTACCAAAGAACTTTTGCTCGTTATATTTGTCTTTCTAATTTATAAATCATGTTGAAAATCCTTCAAGTATACTGTTGTGTCCAAAATAGATTATTTGGGTAGCATAAGGTACCGCATGATCAGGTCATAGCGACAAGAAAGTGGTTGTATGATCTATCTCTGATTCGATTATCACTTAGTTCACCTATGTTCCCAGTAGGAGTCGTGACATTCTATGCACTAATTTACACACCGATCAAAGAACCATAACCAAGATTTTAATACTTAATGGTCGTTGATCTCTTCCTAACCTAGTAACTAACCAGAAGACTAAGACAGTAAACAGATCATCTCTCTATTGTACTCAATTTAATCATGACTGAAAACTCATACAATAATATAGCGGAAATGTCTGATTACACAGCAAGCAATACAATTAAATAGATTACAATATTTACATAAATGATTAAATGATACAATATCAAGGTAATGAAAGAATAACTAATTACTGATATGACTAGAATAATAAGACAGATGGCAACAATTTATAGATCAAACAAAATGTTGGAAATAGAATAATATAAAAATATAACATTAGAGCCATCTACTAATTATAGAGTAAGAATATAAACAATAATACTTTGGTTTACGGATAAACTCCACGTTATCAAGTTTTCAAAGTGTATTGTAGTCAATAAGTACAGTTCTATTTTCATTTATTTGGTCACTCAGTTGTAGGTATTTTTGAATAATTTCGATTATAGAATTATCTGAAGGTATGGCTTTTGGTATGTTGTAATATTTTTTTTAATCATACTAACTGTTCTACACTTGACACATCCGTAGAATGATGTAATGGTATTTTCGTCGTGGAAAACTAACTTTTTCATGTAAACTAGCGAAAACGATAGAGAATGAGACATGTCCTCCTTCATGGACTAAGATAGCATGAATAATAATTCCCGCTTCATTTTGGTCATTTATTCGGTGCAAGTTGAAAATCGCAAACAGCAGTAGAGTTTACCCTCAGTCATACATTGTATGATAATCTCAAAAGTTATCCGCCGTCACTAGTTATCCCATTGTATTAAATACATATTTTTTAGAACAGTTTCAGTTGTCTTTCAATCATTTGTATTAAGTAGAACTATCATTTATTATAGGAAAATTCATAATCTTTTTTCTTAATCAGTGTTTATTATTCTAACTTCTTTATCATAGATACCATATTTTTATTATCATGGTATTTTGTTTTAATTTTTGATTATACTAAGCTTTTTCAATAGTCAATAACGGTGAACTTTGGACAAATACCCGATTTATAGAGTTCCACTGAACAAAATGAAGGTCTCCATTCAAATTTAACATGGCTCGAGCCAATTATTCTCATTTGTCAATAAAATAATTATCTGAAATTGGAGAGGGATTTTGTAAATAATGTCGTAATTTAATAGTTAAATCCATGAGTCAATTGTAGCTAGACCACCATGGAAGACTCGGAAGTACTGGACAGCTGTTTCGTCCTAGCATGTAACTCCTCAGCAGTGCGCATCCACGATCCCGCCCCATGGGATTCGAAGCCAGGACCTAAAGGTTTCCAAGAGGTTTTTCCTTTGGTTCTGGTGGGAAGCCGTAATCAGTGGGGTTCAACCGGGGTCTGTTGTGAGATAGTAACTCACTGAAGACAATGGTGAATGGTGGCGCAATTTCGTGGATTGGTTGAAGTTGGACAGTAACATCGTTGGATGCCGGCCAGCTCAGTGGTCTAGTGGTTAAGCGCTCACCCGTGAGATCGACTGGGTTCGAATCTCACGGGGGGGGGCGGGATCGTGGATGCGCATTGCTGAGGAATCTCATACTAGGACGAAACGGCCTTCCTTTGCTTCCAGGTTTTTCATGGTGGTCTAGCTTCAATTCACTCATGAATTTAACTACTAAATTATCCGAAAGTTAAAATTCATTACAAATTACATATAGAATCATCAGTGATTGAAAAGATTTACAGTTGAAATGAAAGATTTCAATGAAATTGCATTCTCTCTATTGAATGAATGGTTTAATTAGAAAGTTGTTTTTTTTCTTTCTTTCTACTAGTTAATGAAGTTGTCAATATAAACTATCAGATATGTATTCAATAGCTTAAAGATATATTATGCTTTAGGGCAATTTATTAATAACTTCTATTCTAAACTAATCGAGTTAAATTAAGTGTCATAAAACAAAAACACAAACAAAATTCTTACTGAATATTGGAAACTGATTATGATGTGAGCTTAAACTGTTGTCATGACTGTTGTTATGACTTTTGAGTAGTATATATATATATATATATATATATATATATATATATATATATATATATATATATATATATATATATATATATATATATATATATGATCAATCCTTTGAAAAATATTTGCATAATCTAATTAATCTAGAAACAGAGAGGACTAAAATTCTAACATCTAGTTTAAAATTGTTTTTTTGTTGTTGTTGTTGTTTCCAGCTGATTTAAAATAAATTAGAATAGTTTGAATAAACAAATATTTGATCCTGAATTTATATTTATCATGTAACTAAACAAATAATATTAATTAAATATTTTGAAATATATAGACATTTAGATGGTGGTTGGAGGTAGTCAACAGGAAACCATGGACCAGGGTTTCATACTACTTGGCACTCGTCAGCAAGGTGTACCTGTAATCTTGAGCGAACTGGTGCTCCCTGGCGAATTCGATTTCGTGTCACGCAGCTTCACAGTCAGAGACGTTACCACTGAGCTATCCGAGCCGTAACTAACCTCCTGTAGGACTGAGATGTAATCACAATTGATTGATCACTAGGTGGTGATCAATGTCATGCTTGTCTAGTCCTTATTAGTGCAGGAGGTTATTCACAGCTCGGATAGCTCAGTGGTAAGGTCTCTGACTGTGAAGCTGGGTGATTTGAAGTCGAATCTGTCAGGGAGCATCAGTTCCCTGAAGATTACAGGTGTACCTTGCTGATGAGTGCCAAGTAGCACGAAGCCCGTGTCCAGGGTTTCTTGTTGACTACTTCCAACCACCATCTAAATCTCAATATATAGTGCCCGCAACGTCGAGTCACCTAGACTGGTGGCCACATTGCAATATGATCGATAGCATTCGATCTGCACTAATAAGGACTAGACAAGCATGACATTAATCATCACCCAGTGATCAATCAATTGTTATATATAGACATTAAATATTATTTAAGAATGATCTAAAATGTGTTGTGTTTTTTTTTTGGTGTATGGTCAGAATTCTCAATACAAATGTTCAGACAGTTCTACCGTATGGGTTGGAAAAATTAAAGAATCATCAAAGCCATCAACCAGAAGATACAAGTGTTTATTGACAGTTGTCTATGCAAGACACTATCAATATCAACCTATTGTGGAAGAGAACAAACCAGATTCCAGTAGAGGAAGAAATCAAGAAGAAGTGCTCGAATTGGATAGGTCATACATTGAGGAAAGCACCTAACTGCGTCACGAGGCAAGTCCTCACTTGGAATCCTCAAGCTTAATGGAGGAGAGTAAAAAAAAAGAACATATTACACCGAGAAATGTTGACATACATGAGAAGAATGAACAAGGATTGGATAGAACTAGAAAGGACGGCCCAGGACATATTGGGTTTGAGAATGGTGGTCGGCGGCCTATGCTCCATTGGGAGTAAGTATGTAATTTGAATATTAAATAAGAAAGATTAGTTCAACAGATGGTTCTCTTTTCGGCAAATTCATTTTCAAAGCTGTACAATCGCAAATATATATACTTCTTTACAGGATGACATTAATTATAATAATAATACTGATAATAAACTTCTGTTAGACATGGTGACAGCGAGGTAAAATAAATTAAATTATTTAAAAAAAGTTTTAAACAAGGGAAAATTAATAATCGTTTGATTGGTAATGGCCTAAGTATTCATCAAAATATAGATAGGGATATTATCATTGGGAAAGGATGACTCAGCATGATTAAACAAAATGTTGAAATTGAGATTAACTGTAATCTGGAGGATCGTAAAAACAGAAATAAACCAGTTGGGGGTAGGAAGTTTAAGGGGAAGACGAAAGGTAAAGCAAATGGCTGTAAGGGAAGAAAAGGAAGAAAAAAATTTACATGACATTAAGACCATGGTAGAAGAAGAGGTTGTACCAATATCTTTTGCATACAGAATTCTGGTTTTTTCCAGATGTATGACTATTGCGTCAGCAATGCAAAGAAGATGAAATCTAATTGTCTTTGGAAAGATTCTACCTACCTTGTAGATAACTTTGAACGCGGAGTCTATATTGATTGAGCCGTTTTATACTCTTCTTAGCCACGCCGGAGTATGTTATTGAATTCCTTAGGATAAAGTATGCATCGAACGACCTATATATCTAGCTCCACATGAGCAGGTAAATTGGTAAACGCACACTGACTTAGTAAGATGAGATAATTTATCCTTAGGATTATTGATGAACAATGGTCGACTGTAAAATACTGTTCGCAACGTTGCTGCGAAGAGTGTTCTTTTTGAAGAACCAGAAATTCTCCTCTTTAAGAAGTATGTCGCTGTCACCCTTAAAGTCAAGAATCATGTATAATGTTTTCTTTTCTGCTGATTTTATTTATGTTCTCGATGGCTTCGCTTTTGTTCTTATCAGTGAATATCGAAAGATACCCGTTTTCTAAAAGTATCTCCTTCAAAAAGTCCAATTCTTCATCTATGACTTCGTGGCTACAGATTCTTCGTATCATGGACGGATTCTAGCCAATAACCACAAAGCATAGAACAGTTGCTTCGTCTCTGTATGGGACTTCTAGCCTTGATTACTTATGACCATGTTAGAAATTGAGTAAAGTAGCCATTTGAATCTTAGCAACACTTATTTTTCCTTCTCAATATTCATTTGTTATCTAATGAATTGCATTTCAAATTTTAGTCAATTCATAGTTTTTCTTGGCCGTCATTCATTATGACAGACAGGTCTGTCTTATTGATTCGTAATCCTTAAAATTACCTATTCTTAATAGTAAATGAAGGTGAATAAAAAGCCATTTTAATTATCCTGATAGTATGGTATAGTTTATTTGATAAATTAGGACTGAATTAGTATAATGACTCATTTATAGTCAGTATTTCTGGAGTATTGAACATATTGCTACTCATATGATAGAGGTTATAAGTGATGGGAAATGAGATAATTTATTATCACTGATAGTATTTATCTGTTAACGTTCACGATCATCCCATATTATACTGTAACGTCTGTATCCTGTTAGATAACTAACAGCACTTGTTCTATATTGAGTATTTTCGGTAAAGGATTGATACAGATTTACGTTTTGAGCCCTGGTATTTTCGATTCAATCACAGTTATCATGGGATCATAATGACAGAAAATATTTGTCGGCTAATTTATGTTAAAACATTCTGTTCAAGTCTATCGTATATTGTCTAAGTATAAATAAATATTGCCGACAACTCAGGATAAAGTAGAATAAATGGATGCTTAGATAAAGATTCTGTCGCTTGCACCTAGGAGGTAAGCGCCTTTAGCTCGACTTTGTATCAAGACTAGAAATCCGCATCATTATGAAGTCCCTAGTTTGGGGAAGAAAGTGATTTTTATTATATCGATCTGGAGTGAGGTATCTATTCATCAGCCAAATACAACGGCTGTCATATTATGCTGGTAGTCGATTAAAATTACAAAACATGAATCACTTGATTTACAGGTGCCATGACGTGTAATAAACTTTAAAGTCCTAGTTTCAGTCTCTTGAAAAATCATGAGTTCACACTACTAATAATTCCTGAACGTGGACAAAGTATTATAAACAAAGATGGATAGTGGTTAGCAGTGAAATCCATGACGCACGTTTCACCCTATTTCGGACTCGTCAGCTGAACGTACCTGCATTTCAAAGTTGATGTTCACTTTTAGACTCGAACCTAATAAGAGACTGATCAATTACAGTTCTAAATATCAATAAGAAGATCCAAATAAACAATACCAAGTGGATGAAGTAATTTTCCAAGGCTTTCTTATTCTGTATAATTCACCAATCAGTCAGTTAGTCAATGAACAAGAGTTTATTTTAATTTTTGCCCCCAAATGCCCTGGTTCGGCCGAGAGTGGGAAGAGTCCTGCTCTCCCTTCCGAAATGTTCTCACATGCCCATGCGTATATGCTCTCTGTCAGGGAAGACCTACTCTCTGTCTTCTGGTGGCGGGGGTGTTGTTTACAAAATTGATAAAACGTAAAGCGAAACTCCGGCGCTTTAACCAGGTCAGTAGGCACGAAGAGTCCACCTAGTGGAGTTGGATAACCCTGATTTTAAACCAATGGTGTACATGGGCTACATTATCCTGAAAGAACAAATGGCGTATAAACTAATCGTTGGTCACCGGCTACCATGAGACCACATCTTCTTAAGATGCTCCATTGTCTTGTGGTTCAGACCTTTAGGTCGAGAGCTCCGGATGTGATCCCCGAAAAAAACCACCGGCACAGTATCACAGCTCTCACACAAATCAAATGAGATTTATGTGGTGCATATGTATCTGGTGCCCACTTGTACCAATATTTATGTGCTGAAATAAAAAAAATGTTAGACACTATCACCACTGGATTCCGGCTCAGTGGTCCAGTAGGTTAAGCATTCGCGCGTGAGACCGAAGGCCCTGGGTTCAAATCCCGCGAGCAAGATCGTGGATCCGCACTGTTGAGGAGTCCTACAATAGGACGAAACGGCCGTCCAGTGCTTCTAAGTTTCGAAAGGTGGTCTAACATCAATCGGTTCATAATCTCAATCAAAATAGTTAAATATCTTAATCTACACTGCATTTTCAATATAGAAAGACTAGAGTTAGAGATATATGTATATTTATATATGTATTATTATACTTTGAATGAATTTCCTCTTTCTCTCTCTCTCTAAAAATAATAATACTAAATAAAAATTTTATTTGATTATTTTAGTTTCATATTAAAAACTAAAGGAAACATAAAATCAAATACTATTTATGATCAATTATAGGAACATAATTTTTTTTTTAAAAAAGAAGGAACAAAATGAATTACAAAGATAAAATAATAAATGAGAAGAATCAATGTAAAGTAATAACAATAACACATATGAATAGTATGAATCGAATATGATAAGTTTTGATAAAGATATACTACTGTTACTACTACTACTACTAATTAAAATGATAATTGAACTGGTTTAGAAAAAGAATTGATCCATTTTATAACAATTTTATATTATGGTTATTTTCCAGTTTACATTATTATTCTATATATCCCTTACTGTAATGAATATTTAACTAAAGCATAACTTTTTTAAAAAAAAAAGGTTATTTACTTTTTAATATTTTGTCATGGTGTTATGTCCTGTTGTGTGCACCAAATACAAGTTGAACGGTACTTAAAATAGTAATGATAGTAATATATATATATAAGTAGTACAATTACTAGTCTTAAAAATACAGTATACAATGTTACAGTACATCTTCTTCTTTTTTTTTATCCCATAATGGTTATAAACAAACATGTATATGTATTTATAAATGTGCACAAATAAACTATAAAGAAACAAATATATACCATTTGAATTATTTAGCGTGCAAAGCCAAGAAAAATCAATCATCAGGTCACTTTTTCATTCGAGAAAAAGTAAATCATACACTTGAACACATTTAAATGAAAATAAGAATAATAATAATATAACAAACTGATTATTATTATTATTATTAAGATTGATTGTTTTTCTTTATGTTGTA
Organism: Schistosoma margrebowiei; assembly: GCA_944470205.2. NCBI lineage: Eukaryota > Metazoa > Platyhelminthes > Trematoda > Strigeidida > Schistosomatidae > Schistosoma > Schistosoma margrebowiei. The sequence continues at coordinate 38,973,703 of OX104026.1, read as the reverse complement.
TTCTCTTCAGGGACTTGTTGTGAAAGTCGACTAACAAAATGTGTTTTACCCAATGGTCGATCATAATCTTCCATTGACATTCGACGATTTAATTGCATTGGTGTTTTTTGTAATTTTAAATTGCTTACTAAATAAAATAAAATGAAAATAACATTAGTTGATTAGTTGAAAAGTGATGATTATTTAACAATTAAGGTTATGTAAAGTGAGTAAATCTTATGAATAGAACATATGAAAGAAAGAAATGCACAAGTTCTCTAGTTATTACTCTTTTTCAAACGATAAATATTTGTCATAACAGTAATGATACAATTTCGATAGGTAAATGACCCGATTTATGGTATATTTCTATGCCAATACATAGGGTTTGTGAAGACTGTTGGTTAGTTCTAAACCTGAAGGTTTCGGGTCCGATTAGCAGTAAGGTCGTTAATGAGCCCTATTCTGGGGTTAGATGATTCTCTAATAGTTGTCTAACTAAGGTCAGTTCATGATAAAAACTAGCTTATATTTATGCACACCATTCAACTCGTTTGATAAATAAATAAGATCATAATGTCCAAACTGTAGAATTTGCTTCACTTTTGCAATAGTCACGGTAACTTTTGTTTCGTTTTAGTGTTTAAGTCAATAACATTTATGATAAATCATATCAGATAGGTTGTGTCACTTACAAATAATACAAACCGCGAATTTGGTTTGAAAATAATCTCACTTTAGGTAATGACATATATAAATGAAACAACAATAAACTAACGACCAAATCAGTGGTATATTTCCAGATATTAGCCAAAAGTTTCGATTCGACAATTTGTGAAGACTATTAAAGACTTCGCACTGAGATTTAATTACAACTTCTTTTATGACTTACATTAAGTTCTTCTAGTCTCTTAATCTGCATATTACCTTTAAGTCACTTGGACAGGGTTCAAACAGAGTCTATTTTTACAATATTATGGAGCATTTATTTAGCATAATTGTTGATATCTATCTCACCCGCTAATATGATTGTAGGAACAAAAATTTTCCGGATCTCTGTGATGTTAATTCACAGAGAAATTTGAATGATTAAAACGTATCCATTTCATTAGCAACAAGAAGGTCTATACTTCCCAATATGGTACAGATAAACAGTATTTTTATCTTCTTTTCATTAGCCTTTTTTCATCCTGCACGATTACTATACAACACATCAAGTGTTATGAAGTTAATCACTAACAGCTGACATGGATACCTATTACTAAATGGTTTGAATTATCTGACGTTCAAACATAATTCACATAATGTCGAGTCACTTAAACTAACATGCACATTACAGCTTGATGAATAGAATTTGATAAGGACTACGATCTAAATAGTTGTGAAGTTGGTTTCTACTCGGCAATTACTTAGCAAAATTATCTGGTTATGTTATAAGTGAATTTTCACTTCAGTCACTTCAGTTTATCTTTATTCGTAAATTTAGAATTCTAGGCAAAACTAAACTGTAATAAAATGGCTATGAAGAGAAAATCATTACAGTATCCACACATGGCAACAAAGGTTGATCATATTGATACTTGAATGATAATAGAGATATATATTAAACTCTTGCTAATAACGATGGGAAAATTATTAAAAATGAATGAACCATGAATGACTGTTTCGCTTTAATTTAAAACTCCTTATCGATTAGCATCTGGAGTCTTAAGAGATATTATGATTAGGATATTTAGCTCTTTAGTTGAGGACGATACTAATTAAATCCGTGAGTCACGACAGAAAAGACAGGTGTATGTCAGTTCAATTTGTATAAAATTGTTCACAACTTTCCAACATCCAGTATTTACTACCGAAATTTCTAAGTTTAAATAAAAACAATTATCGACTTTCTATATTCCCGTATAGTTAAACTCTGGATTTATCTACCTTATCGAGACACATCTACATATTTATTTATGTATGTGACTTACATAATCCGATTCCTTGTAAAAAGTATTGCATACTGTCGACCACCTTATCCGGCTAAAGTTTTCAACGTAAACAGAAAGAAAAAGTCAGAAAAAAAATGATTGCATCTATGTATAACTCTAAAAACTTAGTAGTCAATACGTTTATATATATATATATATATATATATATATATATATATATATATATATATATATATATATATATATATATATATATATATATATATATATATATATATATATATATATCAAATGACTAGATGCATTTTGTTATTAGCTTTCAAGTATTTACAGTCACTTATATACATATATAGGCTAAGAGGTTGAATTTGTCCGTTTCTTTTAATTCATTTCTCTCAAACAATTTGAACAGGTGAAAAGACAATAATGTTTTCAGAATACTAGATATTTCATAGTTTTCTTCCCCATTGAAAGCTTGTAGTATTTTTTTCTTTCTATTTATTAACGACTTATCGTCGACCAGATGTACCTGCTCTGTAGTACTTTTGTTCATACTGTAGCTTAAAACCAGTGCCTAACAAAATGGAATGTACTTTTCTCGATGACATAACAAGTCGCACTCTAAAAATACACAAGCATTTTATTCATGTTTCGAATAAATATAGTGTATACTGAATTACAAGAACTACCTTTTATATTAGGCGCATTCACCAATGTAAAACTTTATCACCTTCCAGTTGTTTAATAGTAAAAATACATTAAAATATTTGAATTATCAATTTAACAGTTCTATATTATTAAAGAATAAATAAATATATTATTTACTTGAATAATCAATAAATATTACTGATACATATAGACTTACTCTTTCAGTCAGTACATTTGATACATCATCAATCATTACAAATTCACTTGAAGCTGATTGACCACCAGAATCACGACGTATTTTTTCAAGATCTTCAAATAATTGACGACATTTTTTATGATGTGAAGCTAAAGCTCCTGTGATCAATAATACAGGACATCTGTAATATGAAACATTAAAATGAACATTGAAACAAACTTATAGAAAAATGAGCGTACTTTTTTTTTAAAAAGTATAGTCATGTGATTTTATTAGTTCTAACAATAGAGTGATAAATAGAGAGAAAACTTTGAAATGTAGATAACCGTATATCGCAATGAAGATAATATACATAAATCGGTTACTTAATTCCTAGTTAACTGGAATGATTAAAAGTTGCTAATAAGACAGGAACTGACCAGTTGTAATTCAGTCAAGATCAAAATAACAACAAATCGTATTATACATTTATTTCTTTCAGTGGTTTATTCTTATTATATTAACTTCAACAATGAGCACAAGAAAATGTCTCCAACGTTATTAAGTGATAGAAGCTGTACCAGTGGCGTAATAATCTGATATTCGTCATAATATCTAAAGGATCTGGATTTGACTATGGGTGGGGTCAGTGGTTCTCAGTAAATTCTAGACTAGGATAAAACAGCTATCCATTCAGTCAGTTAGCAATAACGTAGAACTTCGTAAGTACGTAAATCGGTTCATTTTGCCTTGCTATCCAATGGTTTCTGGTTTTTAGGAGGACCTTAACTGTTATAACTTGTCGGTTGAATGCTACTTGTTAAATCTAGTCGTCGTTGATTGTTGTGTTGGAAACGCTTATCACTTATGCTCGAAACCAGGGACCTCGGCGCTTCTCACGACGCGAAAGTAAGAACACAAAGACTGTTATAAGTGAAAGATTTATTGACCCCAAAAACACGACGACGACGACCCTAGTCGAAAATACATTCATTTATATATTGATTGTACATACACTTTGATTAATAATTAGGATGAAATCAAATATATAAAAAATACACAGTTATGACAAATCAAATGCTGAGCATAGTTCATGTCAATTGAATACAAGAACATCTGATGTTGTATAGAATATGATACCATACGGGAAAACAAAACAAATACTACACTGAATGATTATCACATTGATTCAGAACGGAAGGAATGTTGAACAAAACTCATATTTAGTAAATCAATTGAATTTTGACTTTCTTGTCCTTGGTTTTTAGTAGGACCCTAACATAACGTGTTTAATATATTTTTCATGATAATATCATGATATGTATTAATTTTAAGAATGTTGTAATTCACTTTTGGAATATTCTCATTGAAACCTACTTTCATCATATTATATTCTCAAGTAGTCAAATATGTATACACGAGTGGATAATAAAGACTTTAAAATTATGACAAAGTTGGCGAGACTATAAATTATGGAAAAACAAATCAGATCTAAAATAACAGATCTTGGATTTTGGAGCGAAATTCATTCACCCATTCGTCTAAATAACGTCTTGGTATTTTAGCTGATGTCAGTTCGTGATGAAAACCATAAATCTAAATTCTAACCCTTACCATCAACTGTAAATCATTATCTTTATTCCTCATACTGTTTTACAACTTTCATTTATCCCTATTACGTAGGTAGACACTTTCACGGTGACTTTGGCGTCACTCGAACGTCATCCATAAATTACAGTCTCATCACAAAGTTTACTATAATGTCACCGAATTCTCAACTAAACAATTCAATTTTATAGCTTATATTGATATTTTAAAATTATCTAATAAATAGGATTTTCAATAGTTGAAATCATGAGTCAATTGAAGCTAGATCACCATGGAAAACCTGGAAGCACTGGAAGGCCGTTTCAACCTAGTATGGGACTCCTCGGCTGTGCGCATCCATGATCCCGCCACCCGCGAGATTCAAACCCAGAACTTATCAATCTCGCGGTCGAGCGCTTAAGCACTAGACCACTGGGCTGGCCGACAACAAACGGCACACTATTGTCTTCAGTGAGCTGATATCTCACAACAGACCAGGTTGAACTCCACTCGTTACAGCTTCTCACTAGAACTCCAGGAAATGACTCTTGAAGCCAGTCACTAGTGAGCAGACGATTATTATCGGAGGGGGTTTTGTGGAGATTTTAGTAATTTCAGTAGTGGATACGCACTGCTGAGGAGTTCCATACTAGGATGAAACGGCCATCAAGTGCTCTCAAGTATTCCATGATGGTCTAGCTTCAACTAACTCATGATTTCAACTATTGAAATTACTAAAATCTTCACTAAACCCCTTTTGAAAATAGAATTTTAACATAATGAATGAACTAATTATTCGATATATTAGTTCACTTCTAAAATTATTAATTAATATACCCTAAGGTTAACCTTTAATACAATATATAATTAAGCGGCTGCTAATAGGATTATAAAGAATCATTTATTTAATCAAATTTCGAAAATAAATAAAATTAGTAAGATCAGTGTCGCAATATCAGTTAAATGAATTTGAAAAGATAAACCAACTGCTTAGAGAATTAAAAATTTGAATATAAATTAGGTAATTTAAGTAACCAATTATTTTTCAACAGTTGATATCATGAGTCAACTGAAGCTAGACCAACATGCAAAACCCGGAGGCAATGGACAGCCATTTCAACCTAGTATTGGACTCTTCAGTAGTGCGCATCCACGATCTCGCCCCTCCGTGCGAGATTCGAACCCAGGACCTATCAGTCTGACTCCAGGTGCTTAACCAACTAGACACTGAACTGGACAGCATCCGACGGTGTTGATGTCTAACTTACACTAATTCACGAAATTGAACGACACATCCACCATTGTCATCAGTGAGTTACTATCTCACAACAGACCCGGTTGAACTCCACTGGTTACTGCTTCTCACTAGAACTCCAGGATAAACCTCTTGAAGCCAGTCACTAGTGAGCATATTTTGATTGATATCAGAAGGGGTTTTGTGGAGATTGTAGTTGTGAGATAGTAACTCACTGAAGACATTGGTGGACGGTGGCGCAATGTTCATGATATATTATGGTGTGGGTTACTTATATCCACATAAGTAGTATATAACGGTGGTCAAGCATAAAAAGTATTTCAGTAGAAGATCGATACGGAAAGAACGAGAACGGAACGCAATTGACATAAAATGCATGAACTATGAAATCTGAGACAATGGACTGATATTTACAACAGGAACAGTCATGGTTGATATGATGGATTGATATTTTGCAAATTAATGATTTACTATATGGTTCTTAGATTTTATTGAGATGCTTTGTAATTTCGCGTCGAAGGCATTCAGTTGTCTTCACTCGTGTTCTTGTTCACTATTATATGTCCGATTGGTTAGAGTCTCAAATATTTGTCTCCGGTTATCAATATAATGGTCTAATGCTTAAGAACTTACTGAAGGGACTAAGTTTGATCACTAGCGAGACTGTAAGTGTCCGCTCCTAAAGAGATCTACAGTTGGATGACATAGTTGATCAGTATCCCTGTTTTTCAGTGGTTTTTAAATTGGATATCATTCATCCATCTTTTTGCCGAGTATCGTACGCTAAGGTATTTATTTTCTCCTTGTATTGTTTATAAATAATTCACCGGTTTTAAAGGAGTCACATTATAATTTACCAACTGGTTTACTGACATCAGATTATAAGTAAAATTTAGGATACAAACAGATATCACTGCAATATTTCATAACAGTTTACCTTTCTATTGAGTCTACGTGCTTTCAAGTATAACTTGAATAGGAAATCAATTGATAAATGAAAGGATTTCACGAATGATTATATATAGCAATTTCGCAAGTACGTTAACACAAATATAAGTAACATATGCACACAATATGTTAGGTTATGAAACAACAAATATAGTTTCCTGCATGTGATATTTTATATTATAGATACACATTATAAAGTACTTACTTTAGACTGGGAAGACTTTCTGAAAGGTTTTTACGCCTGTAAATAGATAATGATCATCATAGAACATTAGTGATTCATAGGAGAAAAATGTTGCGTAATTATAAATATTGATAAGAAATCATGACAAAGAAATATGCTTCATATAATAACCTATCACTCAATCTGTGGATTGGTTTGCCATTGTGATTATCTCAAGATTCCTCATATATCTTGTTGATAAATGTCTACAAAGAGGAATCATCAATCAACTAATAGCATTCAAACAATCACTTAAACAACAAACATCTCAGCTCTGTGTTAGGTTTGAATTACTAATGAATTATGAAACTTTCCAGGCCTTTAAATTACAATGGATATTTGATACCATTGGTGAAGACGATGTATGGTGGCTACATTGTAACTTGGTCGATTGGATTCGATCTACACTAATAAGGACTTTACACACATAACATTAATCACCGCTTAGTGATCAATCCATTGTAAATATATATCAGTCCTACAGGAGGTTTGTCGTGGGCCGAATAGCTCAGTGGTAACGTCTCTGCCTGTGAAGCTGGGTGATTTGAGGTCGAATCCGTCAGGGAGCATCAGTTCCCTGAAGATTACAAGTGTACCTTGATGATGAGTGCCAAGTAGCACGAAACCTAAGTCCTGGGTTTCATGTTGACTACCTTCAACCACCATCTTAGTATGCGTATTCATTCACATGACAATAAAGGATTCTTCTACTCTATAACTAAACTATATACTTAATTTTAAATCAAAAGTTCAAATTGGGCTCTAATTCAAACTCTAATTTCCAAAAATTCTGATTGAATAGAAATGAGCTTTATTATTTTATTTTTATGAATAGCTGTTTGTTATCAGTAAAGTAAACTTTCATTGATTAAATATGTATGGCAGATTGAAAAGTTACAATCAAATGGAATAAATAAATAACTTTTAAATGGGTGTATAAAAGAAAAGAATCATATAATAATTAACATTTTTAAATTGTTCGATTGTCTTTTATCAAAGTAAAGAAGAAGATAAACATTTGGTTACCATGGTTGCCACCAACTAATAATTAGGTTTGGATGAATTAAATTAACGAAAGTATCTTGACATAGAATAACTATGAATTGTTTCAAATTCAATTTAATTAAATAATTTTGAATATAAATTTCTTTTTATATGTAAGCGATTTTTCAAAAAATTCGATCAGGAAGATCTGGCTTTTCAATAATTATACAGGATTATTTTTGTAATAGGACAGTTAGTCATTTAATACAGAATAATGTAGATTGGATCAGAGCGCACTTCTGAGGAGTCCCAAACTAGGATAAAACGGTCATCCGGTGCTATCAGGTTTTCCTTGGTTGTCTAGCTTCAAATGACTCATGAATTCAACCATTAAACTATTATAATATCCACAAAATCCCTCTCTGATTATAATAATTAAATCCTCACTAGTGACGGTCTCCAAGAGGTTTTTGTGAAGTTCTACTGAGAAGCCATAATCAGTGGGGTTTACCCGGGTCTGTAATAACTCACTGATAACAATGGTGGATGTGTCGCTCAATTCGTTGGATTATTTGAAGTTATTCATTAACACCGTTGGATGCCGGCCATTTCAGTGTCAAGTTGGTTAAGCACCTGGAGCGAGACTGATAGGTCCTGGGTTTGAATCTCGCTGGGAGGAGCGGGATCGTGGATGCGCACTTCTGAGAAGTCCCATACTAGGTTGAAATGGCTGTCCATTGCTTCCAGGTTTTCCATAGTGGTCTAGTTTCAATCGGCTCAGAAATTCAACCATTAAATTACTATAAAATCCACAAAATCCCAAACTGATTACTTTAAATATGATAACAGTTTTCAGTTACTAATTGACTTAGGTAGGGGAATGAGTGAAAACGACAGAGAATTGAGGTGTTTTCAATGGGATATAATTTGAAAATGTGTTTGAAATATGTTCCTTATCGTTATTAATGAAACAAACAAATTGTCATTAATGTAACCAAGTTTTTAATCAAAAGTTTAATATGCTCTATGTGATCACTTTTCTGGAAGTAATGGAACCGGTAAACAAATCACTTTGCTTGTTAATTACTTCAGCCAATATTTTGTACAGTGATGAATACATTTATGTTTACCGAAATCACCTTATATACTGAATGGTTCCAAATAGGATTCTTAATCGTTTTGGCTCAAAGAAGTCATTAAACTACCACTTTTAAGCCAGTAATTTATCAACTAAATTTTGTCACTAAATGAATGAACAAACTGGATAAATGTCTTTATTTTCTGTCTTTTATTATTTTAAATGAGTACTTAGATTAACTTAAAGTTATAGATGACTCAAACACATTATTTCCATTCCATAAACATCTGGTTATTCCTTCTAGTATCTAAAAGAATAAAAGTGTGCTAAACTTAAAAATTCCTAATTCCATAAAGACTTTATTATGATGAATTGACTGATTATACATAAAGCTTAATAGGTAGGAAGAAAAATTACTAACTACACCTTAACATATTTGTTAGTAATAGATTTAAAATCTGTGCATTATGGTACAGAAACTATAAACGTTTGCAGACTCATTGTAAAACAATCTACCAGGGAAAATCACGAAAACCAGTCTTATCAATATGTTATTAATCTGGATGTTGATTAATTTCATTACTGTCATAAATAATTATCTGTTATTTTTCATTTGTCAGGTAAGTTCCATTCTCTCGTGTTTTACTTCATTTTCAATAGGTACTTGAATAATTAACGATTGGTTTCTAAAAAGATCACAGGGACTTTAACGTTTACGTTAAATTTTTTTTGAACTTTCGGACACAGTTTATTCTTTTTTGGGTTATCAACAGTGCTCATATAATTTTCCTTATTAAGTGCACATTGTTAACTTTGAACATTTTTATATATGAGTATGTATTTGTATGTGTATGTGGATTACTGGTCATCTATATATTTAACTGTATTTGATATATTCTTTATGTGATATAAAAGCGAACTCATACATAACTCTTTTATTGGCTAATAATGGTCAAATATCACACAACGAACATCTGTTCATATTTGCGATCTATTTACTTGCATAAGAAAGCCTGAAATAAGCTCTTCTATAACGTTTCTTATTTGGTTTTTATGACCACTGTTTCACAATAGGGTAAACCCAGTTCATTATATACAAAACTAAATGAGGGATTTATATTTCATTCATCATCATTGGGATTACTCGAGTCAATGCGAATGCCAATAATACGTAAAGGTTTGATATATTCCAATTAGATAATAATAACCTTAGTAGGAATATGTTCCATTGAACTGAAGTAAAGTTCTAATCAGAGACATTATAAGATTTTTATTCAGAAAAATTAATCTTCAGAAACTGAGAGGTAGACTATGATCTAGAGTTTGCACTCTAAATTATACTTCATCGGTACATGTTTGTAAATTTAAGAGAACTGGTGTTCCTTTGTAAGATTCATATCTTAGTTGATTAGCTTCAGCTAATAATAGTCAATCTCTTATTCTATCTTACAGTTGATCAGATGATGTCAATTCTATGAATATCATAAAATTTGTTATCAGTTTTAATTACAAAACAAGTTAAAGCTTCTTTTGAATTATTAAACTACCATGTTGACTGGTCAGGTTTCTTTTTTGTTTATTTAAATACTAATGATAAATAGTTTTAGAGAAATAATTTCTTTGATGTAATAATTAAATTTATTAACTATTACATAAAATGTTTCATTTGTAAACTTTACGGTCAATGAATAATCCATATTCTGTACGAAATATTTGATCAGTTCATTTATTATAGAACTTTTGTTGTTGATAATAATAAATAGGTGAGACTATAATTTATGGACGACCTCTGGGAGACGCTAAGAAAATTTTATGAATGTCCATCTACATTACTCACTTACGCCTGTTACTCCTCGTAGAGGAGCATAGGCCGACAACCTGCACTCTCCAGCAATCCTGTCCTGGGAAATCCTTTCCAGCTCCTCCTAATCTTTATTCATCCTTATCACTGTTAGGGATGCAGAGGAATATACCAGTAATTATCGTGTTATGTCTAATGGTGTCCTTGGACGTTAAATGGACACTCCCTATTGGTCGATATTCACTTCACTTGTTAAATATTGTACAAATATTGTTTTTTATTTTATGGTACGATGTTGTTTGTTTGTTTGGTATATAAATATAGTATGTCTGAAATATAATGATTCATATCTCAGAGGCTGTGACTTGCGTTCTGGACTCAACTGGCTGGGCTAGACAGGGAAGCAGGGCCAATCGGGACTCTAAGTCGTTCATTACGTGTTTACGTGTCACTGAATCGATCAATAAAACGCTGAGTACCTAACCTGCAGTCCACCCGTTACAACAATCACATCTGATCCTATATCCTTACGTCGTGCATTCTTTGGTCTTCTTCTTTTCCTCTTCCCTTCAGGATTCCAAGTTAGCGCTTGCATCGTGATGCAGTTTGATGATTTGCGTAATGTATGTTCTACCCATTTCCATCGTCATTACCTAATTTCCTCTTCAGCTGGAAACTGGTTTGTTCTCTCCCACAGAAGGCTGTTACTGATGGTAACCGACCAATAGACATTGAGTATCTTGCGTAGACAACCATTTATAAATAATTGTACCTTCTTGATGGTGGTTGAAGTAGTTCTCCAAGTTTCAGCTCCGTATAGTAGAAATGCCTTGACGTTCCTGTTGAAGATTCTGACTTTGATATTGGTTGAAAGTTATTTTGAGTTGTATATGTTCTTCAACTGAAGGAATGCGGCCCTTTCTTTGCCAATCCTCGTCTTTACATATGCATTTGAACCTCCTTGTTCATTGATGATGCTTCCCAGGTACGTGGAGGATTTCACACCTTCCAGAGTTTCTCCGTCAAGTGTGATTGGGTTGGTATTCTCCGTGTTGCATTTAAGGATCTTGCCTTTTCGTCCATCTACATACTACGGCTAAATGAAGGTTATAATCCAGTGTAAGGAATTAGGATTAATATTTACAGTTGATAGTTAAGGTTAGAAATCATATATAGGGTTCTCATCACGAATTAACATCATCTGTAATGCTAAAACTCTATTTAGCAAAAGGGGAAGTGAATTTCGTGCCAAAATTCAAGACCTATTATCACAAATCTGATTGGTTCGTCCATAAATTTTAGTCTCGCCAATAATAAACAATAATCAAATATGTAGTTGATTAAATAGATTTATTGTAAATGATAACAGAAAATTATTTTGATGATTCGTTTCAATCATATCTAATATCCTTTTCTTTCCATATCACCATAGGATAGATGAAAACTATTCATTCGCTTTATCTCATACATAATGTAATCATGAATCTAATTTTATTTAATAGAATAAATAGTAATTAATTTACCATGCAAAGTAATTATGATATATTGTACTAACTTCATGAATATAACTAGTTTATGATGAAATGAAGAGAGAAAAAGACTGAAGATATAATGTAGAATCTTTTTTTTTTAAATAACGTTGATACAAGCTAGAATATTCCCTAAACGAAAATAGAGAAGAACTCTATCAAATATATGACAATAAAATGATCATAATTTCAAATATAACATTCAAGGTGAGGCTGACAATCAGATATATCATCATACTTAGTGACATAATTTGTGTGAATGTTTTTGACTGGTCATCTCCCCGAGGTAATTTTTTTGAAAATTGTAAACAGTGATTTGTATTATTTCTATGTGTCTCACATAAATTATTTATTCATGTGAGATAAGGAATAAAATTTAACAAACTAGTTCACTGATTTCATGATTTTAAATTAAGAAGTTTCTAACTGTATACCTATTGATTCCAGAATGAACTATATTGAACAAGTATATATATCAGAGATGGTTTTGTGGAGATTTTAGTTATTTTAATAGTTGATATCATGAATCAATTGAAGCTAGACCACCATGGAATACCTGGAAGCACTGGAAGCAGTAGTCAGTGGAGTTCAACCAGGTCTGTTGTGAGATAGTAACTCACTAATGAGAATGATGGATGTGTCACTCAATTTGGTGGATTAGTTGAAGTTGGACATTAACACCGTCAGATGCCGTCTCAGTTGTCTAACGGTTAAGCGCTCACGCGCGACACTGAAAAATCCTGGGTTCGAATCTCGCGGGGAGGGGCGGGATCGTGAATGCACACTTCTGAGAAGTCCCATAATAGGATTAAACGGCCATCCGGTACTTCCAGGTTTTCCATGGTGGTCTAGCTTCAACTGACTCATGATCCTAACTATTAAAAAGTATTATATATATATATACAAAATGGAGTAAGATAAATCTGAGGACAATTAAAATTTTATAAAACAAAACTTACTGCATATATGATGTGATAAATTTGTTTAAATTTTTCGGATTAATTGAATGACGCAAGTTTTGACGAAAACTTTCAACAGCATTGCGTAATTCCACTTCACTCTCAGTTTCAACAACCTAAAAGAAATGAATAAAAAAAGTTTATCACAGTATTAAAAAAGAATGAAAAACAAAATACTTATTCATGATTATTATCTTTTTAGAAGAGCTAACAAGATCATCACATCAGAGGAAGACAAACAAAAAGAACAAACGAATATAGTTAGCATCTTACAACTTAATAATTTTCCTATGAAGATTATTATAGAAGCATATTAAAACAAAACAGTTTATTACATTCTAATAATGATTCGAATGAAATGCCATGGATTGCTACTGTAGTTCTACCATACCGTCATGGCACAACAGAAGAAATCCAAAGAATCTTAAAACATCACAAAATCAAAGTGTATTACAAAACAACGGACACACTACGTAATACTTTAGTTCGCCTGAAAGACAAAATCCCTTTCATGTCCACACAGAACTGCGTCTACAACATAGGTTGTATCGATTGTGATGCCTATTATATTGGAGAGTCATCCCGCAAAATCGTGACTAGAGCCAAAGAACATATTAGGTACACAAAGAAACCTCCTAACAATCCTGTAGAATTGAACCAACTTCAAATTAAATCGGCAATAGCAGTTCATGCCATTTTTAACAACCACCAAATCGATTTTAAAAATATCAAAATATTGCAAAAAGGCTTTTCTAACTACAAAGAAAGGAGGGTAGCTAAAGCGTTCCATATAATGCTTAATCCTACTTCTCTCAATAGAAAGGAAGGTCTTACTATACATCCTACTTGGACCATCTATCCTAACCACTCAGTCTGATCGTATTTACAATTTCACACTATCATATTACAAATTTAAACTCTATCCTTTCTTACCATAAAGGTCACACAAGTTTTCATTCTTAAACAATACAAATATACATACACACAAATTCACATACATATCACTTATGAATCACCTTGACAGAAATGACATGACATCAACTTGTTCAGACTTGTTTTTGATTGATCCAATATTATTCTTGCATTGTTCCGTTGTACTATTTAAACTTGGATTAATTTTAATTTGGTTATTTATTCTCTGAAGAAGTGACTTACACTAAGTCACGAAACGTCAGAAAATCCAATTTTCTACTCATTGGGATATTACAAATATATTATTTTTATTTATAACAATGAACCCAATGCTCAATTTATTTGAAATTATCAAATCAAACCTTGGTAATGACACTTACTTGACATGATTTATGAATAATTTAACTATCTCAATTGGCAAACATTTTAAACTCGAATGTATAATATCATTTTTGTTTAATACACTAAAGCTATAAACTAACAAGTCACTGTTCAAATAGCATCGTTCTTGTCTTTAAACCTTAATATCTTGGATGAATTCTTACTTAAGTCAACATTAATAAGAACGAAAAAGCTATTGTATCTACAATTGATTGATCACTGGGTGGTGGTGATCAATGTCTTGCTTGTCTAGTCCTTATTAGTGCAGATCAAATGCTATCGATCATGTTGCAGTGTGGCCACCAGTCTAGGTGACTCGACACGGCTCGGATAGCTCAGTGGTAACGTCTCTGACTGTGAAGCTAGGTGACACGAGATCGAATACGCCAGGGAGCACCAGTTCCCTCAAGAGTACAGGTACACCTTGCTGACGAGTGCCAAGTAGCACGAAACCCGGGTCCAGGGTTTCCTGTTGACTACCTCCAACCACCATCTAAAGCTATTGTATCAGTTATTATTTTTTATTTCAACTTATGAAGATTTCATATCATTATGAAAAATATTGTATTATTAAAATATTCACATAAATATGATACATGTTTACATGTATCCAGGCTAATGTTGTTTGTTTGTTTGTTTTGCACGAGTTATTAATGACCTAAATGTTTATCAAGAAAAAAAATTTCTATTCCCATTATAGTTCATTGATTCAATGAACTAAATTTGTAATTAGGTTAATGAACTAATTTCATTATTTATTAATATTGAAAAGAGAAATATCAAAAAAAAATTATAAATGAAAGTAAATAAGAGACTAATCTTTGAATGAAGTATATTCTGTCCGATCAATTCTCTTCAGATTCTACACTTTATATATAAATCCAAATTAATAAACCGGAAAATGGTCAGGTTAAGGTTTATGTATATCGTTTAACATTGAAGCATGTGAATTTAGGATTATTAAACAAAATACAATCAAATTATTAATGTTGATATGATTCATATAGAATGTTAAATTGAATTTGCATATATGTTAAATGAATCGTAATTATTTCTCTTATCCTATTTGACCTATATTTATTCTGATCATGAATCTTAAAATTTTCACTTCACATATATGTAGATTCAATTATAAGATTCCATAGGAGTCATATTAACATTAACAATTTTATTGTAATTTGTTTAACAATCCTAAATTCACATGCTTCAACTTTAAACTATTTACTTTAGCCTTGACCTGACCATTTTCCAGTTTATTAATTTGAATATATATATATATATATATATATATATATATATATATATATATATATGAATTGTAGAACTTAAAGAGTATTGATCGAAAAGAATATTCTTTATTCAAAAATTAGTCTTTTTAATATGATAGGGATCTTTAAACGATTAGAAAGTAAATAAATTATAAATCATTTGAAATAATTGTAAATAAGATAATAATAATATCAGAAGGGGTTTGTGGAGATTTTAGAAATTTTCACAGATTTAAATCATGAGTCAGTTGAAGCTAGACCACCATTGAAAACCTGGAAGCACTGGACGGCCGTTTCGTCCTAGTATGGGACTCCTCAGCAGTGCGCATCCACGATCCCGCACCATGCGGGGCTCGAACCCAAGACCTACTAGGACGAAACGGCTGTCCAGTGCTTCCAGGTTTTCAAGGGTGGTCTAGCTTTAACTGACTCATGATTTAAATCTGTGATAATAATAATAATAAATAATTAATTTTAATACTTTTCATTGGTTTTAATGTATCAATATTGACAAAAAATAAACTTTGTTTCAAAGATTGACAGTGTCTTTTCTTTTCTTTAAATTGATATTCTAAACATGGTAATACTAACTTATTATCCATAGTAGTAATCACATTGTGTTTTGTGTACTTTGATAATTTTTTTTTCTTTATTACGGCTTACCTTTAACCTGTCTAGTTGACCTTTTATTTTTATATATAAATGCTCTGAACAAGTATATGTGTGATCAGATTGTTTGAAATGTATTGGGCAAATATATATGACATAATTCTGATAATCTTCGTCTTCTCATTGCATTATCGAGATATAAGGTTATACTTTAGTTAAATATTCCTTTGTGGTACAAAATGTTAATGAATAAATAATGTTTGATCAAAGTATAAATAAGCATTACCAGTAGTTAAGTGTGAATGTTATCTTATTCAAAGACGAGGAGTATACGTACATGAATATTTTCTTTGAAACAACTAAACACTTTTTGATATCTTATCTCCTAAATGACTCTTTGATCAAGTGTAGTATGTCATAATATTTCAACGCACTTGACATGGCAATCAAAACTGAGGTTTAATGTTTTAAAATTTCTGTAATTTAGTACGGTGATATTAGGAACGTATATGTTAGGTTTCTGATTTTGCGACTTGCTATGTGTTGATTTCAAAATATGTTGAAAACATCATCATAATACATGTGTGCGATTTCATTTGAAGAAAATTAGAGCTGAGGGAAATTCTTACGCTATCAGTATGCGAAAAATATCAACAGTCAACATTCTCAATTCCGATTTATGTCGTGATACCATGCAGTTATGACCATTTGTCATGATTGGTATAGTATTATTTTAATACGAGTATTCAGTCAGAACAACGACCATCATCAAGTAGGTGCAAGTATTTATAAATAACTGTCTACGCAAGATACTCAACACCAATTGGCCGGATACTCTCAGCAACCAGCTTCCAGCTGAAGAGGAAATTAGGAAAAGACGATGGAAATGGATAGGGCATACACTACGAAAATCATCAAACTGCATCACAAGACAAGCCCTGACTTGGAATCCTGAAGGGACGCCGAAAAGAGGAAGGCCAAAGGATACATTACGTCGGGAAATAAGAGAAGATATGGAAAGGATGAATAAAGACTGGAAGGAGCTGGAAAGGATTGCCCAGGGTAGGGTTAAATGGCGAATACTGGTGGGTGGCCTATGCTCCTTCACGGGGAGTAACAGGCGTAAGTAAGTAATTCAGTCAGAAGATAGGTGTCTTCATTCGAGAAAATTTTTATTTCTTTAAGTGAGATGCACGTATATTCTTCCAAAGGCTTAAAGTCTTGATAAGTTTAAAAGATAGCTACCAGGTCCGTAATTGACCCCTTATAAAATCTAGTCACTGCTTCATTGACTATGTGAATGACTTTATGTGTCACAAATTGGCTTAGAAACTGTTTCGCAGCTAGTTTCAGTGTTTTCACTGTAATCATTAGTTTTGTATAGATTTTTATATATTTTGGCGGTTCCATATTTAGTTGTGGTTACGACTTTGTGTAAAGCCGTAAGCTTACATGACAAAGTTATTTTGATTTACATAAATAGTATCATATGTATAACTCATTGTTATGAAGTGCTGACTATGAATAGGGTGCTAAACGATGAGATAGATTGTGAAAGTTTTTTCCATAGTTTATATAACCTACTGTTGTCAGATTAGTACCTTCATGGCTTTCGTTGTTCTTTGAGTATAATTCATTTCGTGAAATAAACTATGAATCAACTAACTTCCATAAGCATTCCATTAGTTATTAGCTTAGTAATAAATATCTTATCAAGTTAGAAATAATGTAGTTGTATCCTGATACGTTTTGGTACTATTTATTAGTTAGTTGATTATTGGCAAGTCATTTTCATCAAGAAAAATCATTATATTATACTATTTACATAATTAAATCTCCCCTCTGCTGCAAACAACCCAAACAGGGTGGTAAACAGTTTCTTTGTATTCTATAATCATAAATAATTCACTGTCCCATCTCATTAAGGTTTAAATGGAATTTATCATAATCCAAAGAATTTTATTCTAATTAATTCATTCAAATGTATCAACAAAAGAAAGTTAATTATTTTAAAGTAACTGTTAACAAAAAAAAATTTGACATAAAACTGTACTAATATCTAACTTACCGAACCGAAACGATGTACAATTAGAAAACTTTCAGTGGCTGGATTCATACCAGATGAGCTTAATTTCCAGTTCATTAACTAAACAAAATAGTAAATATTGAAATAGATCCTTATTAAATATATTAAGAGGAAAGAGTACGATCTGTCTTACCTTAAATCATTGCAATATTTATGTATATATTTATTATCGTTTGTTTGAAGTTAGTCAGTATGAAATCTAGGAACTTGATTTATTCAAGTCTTGACGTTTAATTTTTAATATTTTATGACAACATATATAAGCGAACAATATTGTTTTTGATTGGATCGTCATCAGGCTTTAATCTAATATACTGTAATAGAAGGTAATGTCAAGACAATACGCAGTTCAGTTCTATCACACTTGATCTATAGCGGTCATGTAGTGGATAGCAACAAGTTGTTTTAAGTTATTCATCGTATTCCTATTAGTTTCCCCTATGGTGTTCGATCTCGTCTCTTACACATAGCAGAAGCTATAGAAATTCGAGCTAACAATCCAAGTCCTTGTGTCCAGATCAAATTTGTAACACCCTTATCTCTCCCTTGGTTTTGATGAATTTATTTTCCATACTCGTTGTTAGTTTACTTTTCTTCAAACCCTCCCACCTTTTTTTCTTTCTCAAATATACGCTTTACGGTCTAATTATCTGAACACTTCTTATTACGTAATCTTATAATTTTATAAATATTATCTCATTGTCTATATTTTTCTAATCATTGACCTATTTCCTATTATGTTACATTGATTCAAACCTTTATTATTCTTGTGACAACTAGTACACTTGTCATCATACTATCAATTTGTACTTTTCACTTATTATGTAATCGTTTTCATTGTTATCATTGACTCATAAACTACCTTGATTGGTTTAATAATTTCATATATGCATATAAATATTACTGTATATTAAAGTAAAACCTGATAAGGATCTAATCATCTCTAATAAGTATAGATTATTTAGGAAATTTCATACATCTAGTTCACTTTATCATTTTAAAAAGAGAAAGAACAAATTTTCCATTAGAATATCCAAACGGGAACCTGCGAAATAAAATGAATTTTACACTATTCTGTTAGAATCTTTATTCTTGCTCTTTTCAAAATATTGATTAATTATCTATTACAATTAAACAATTCAATCTTTTATTACTTGATTATCAACAAAATTAATAATTAATTATTATTTAAACTCAATCATTTACCCTATTACTTTTTAACTATGATATAACTAATAAATTCGTTCAAGTTAATGTATAGTAACTCCACCTTGAGTCCCGCCGGGTGCTACTACCGATCTCAAGCCCGAATAAAGGAGGAGGGTTGGGCATGCGGTTAGCGACCCTATCTCGTAGAAAACTAACTCGCTAAAAAAAAACTCTAACCAAAATATAATGTATAATGTGATTACATTGACAAAATTTATTGATTGATTACATCATCATGAAATAAGTTTAAATTATAAAAAAGAAGTGTCTATAAATAAAATTCGAATTAATTTCTTGTTTAAAATGTGACTTGTCTATGAATAGAAAAAGAAAAATCTTTTGAATACATTATATCATACATTATTTAAACATTTTTGTTTGTGTTTTCTAGTGTCTGGGGATATACTTCAAGAAGTTTCTATGGTTTTGTTAAACATCTGTTTGATATTTTTGGTTTTATGATGTGATTTTCTGACAATTTTTATACTACTTAAACTATCATGTCATTAGATAAAAACTGATATAATTTTTTCTCAGATATAAACTGGTAGACGGTTGAAAATTTCAACACGTAATCATCAACGTTTATAATGTGTGTGTTTGTGTGGTGGGGGTTCACACCTATTGATGGAATATGAGGTTCATGTGTACTTACAAAATAGTGAAGATTATCAAACATAGACAGAGACTAGTTTCACAGTATTTGGGTGCCGAGTTAATGTGAGACATTAAAGCGAAAGAATGTATTTGTACAATCTCAGCGAATTAATTTTGAAGTAGACTTAATGTTTCGCCTGGCAATTAAGTCCAAGCTTTTTCAAGGATATTTCCTTGAATTTACTTCAAAATTCATTTGCTGAGATTTCACAAATTAAACAGAGACTGTTCTATATTTGTAAATATAGCTTCACTCTTTAGTAATGATCATTTTCAAGATATTCAGGATTTGGACAAAACTAGCGAAACAATAGTCTCTTTTACTTAAATAATGGTTAAGGTATATATTTTCAAAATTAATACAAATCTTGGCAATTCATTCAATAACACTTAGTAGCTCCTAAAATGATAGATATTTATAAAGTATAATAAAGTATATAGTATGGATATTTAGTTTATGAATTACATTTCATCCATATGTATAAAATGATAACTATTATATCATATTTTATCTTTTAGTTGACATTTACTTATTATCTATTAATTGAAACATCTGATGTGTTGATGTTACTAAACTAAAATGAACTGTCTTATTTTTTGTTCAAATAAATATTTTGATAAAATAACCACATGCTTATGCAGTTTGGGAGGTATAAATTGTAGTGATGGTCGTATTTTGATTTTAGAAAAAAAAGGTCGTTAGATAACGAAATTGTCCCTGATCTTAATTTCACAGGTTGAAACCATGAGTCAATTGAAGCTAGACCAGCATAGAACACCTGGAAGCACTGGACGGCCGCTTCGTCCTAGTATGGGGCTCCTCAGCAGTGCGCATCCACGATCGCGCACCACGCGTGGCTCGAACCCAAGACCTACTGACTTCGCGCGCGAGCACTTAACCATTAGATCACTAAGCCAGCATTCAACGGTGTTAATGTCTAACTTCAACCAATCTTAATTTATTTTTGAATCTTTACTGGATTCCATTACTAGCCACCAACTATCTTTGCTTATAATGTCCTTGATCTGTTTGTACATTTAAAACAATTATTCTTTTTGAAGAATTTCGATAATGCAATGAGAAGATGAAAATTATCAGAATTATGTCACATATATTTGCGTAATATATCTTGAACAATCTGATCACACATATATACTTGTTAAAACAACTTTATATGAAAATTAAGAAGTCAACAAGACGGATTAAAGAAAAACTGTAACAAGGAAAATAATAATATTCAAGTAAACAAAAGCAATGTGATTACCACTATGCATAATCAATCAGTATTATCAGGATAGGTTAAGTGTAATCACAAATTGTTTTGAAAGCATAAAGGGTGTTTCAGTTTCCGTATAGACAAAGCTTCGATAAACATGAATATACGTCCTTAAAGGCTTTTATATAACACTACAAATGATGACTTGATATCTATTTTATGACCAGTCTCAATCAAATGTTTCATAGTGGAGGATGTCTGTCTATCCTGTGATCTTATTTGATCATCGGAATTCATTTGTTTCTGCAATCATTTTTGTATGTGTTCACCCACTCTTAATTGCAGATCACGATTGCTCATCCATATGTACGTGTTACTGCACGTACATGTAAATTGATAGACACAATGAGATGTGGTACAATCACTTACGTATTGTTTGAGTTTTTGGTGAGACATAGACTTTGTCTTTTTGATAATGATAAATTGAGTTTCATAAAATGTCCTGTTGATGGCTAATTTAAGTTTCTGTTTCAACATGAGACTATTTGAGTCGCTTCTAAATGGTAACATAATGTGAACTCTCTTTTTGTTTGCCAGAAGCGTCGTAGGTCTAATCGTATTGCAACTCTTCCAGCGGTTTATGAACTTCAATGAATAACCATTATTCATTAACGTATCTATCAGGAATTTCGTCTCTACTTCAATAGTATCGCTAGTACAAATAAGATTGATTCTATTAAATAAGCTCTTTATTAATCCATGTTTGTAATGAATTGAGCAGTAACTATGGAAATTAAGTACGTATTTATTCATAGTTGGATAAAGAATGCTGATGGGCAACCGATGTTGCTCCATGAGGGTTAACAAGCGTAAGTTAATTAATAACGTATATCTTATACAAAAACATTAATTTCATTTAATAACATCCAATTATCTTTTTTTTTAAATCTACACCTGGGTTTATTATTAATACTGATATCGAATATCAGGTCAAATGTTTATCATATCAACCTATACTATAATTTCTTACTATTTTTACATTGAATATTAACAGTTATATTTTAATAAGGATCTTGTGATGATTGTTATTAATTGTATATATATATATATATATTTCATTTATCTAATTATCAGTCCTAATTAACCATCTGTTTATCAGTATAATGAATACTTTATCTTTTCCTTATTTACTTTATTATAAAACTAGGAAAATAGATTCAAATGCTAGGTGAATATATGAAATTTCTTATCTAATTATAATTTCTTGAAAGAGCTTGGACTAGATTGCCAGAAGAAACATTGAATTGACTTCATATTGTTTCGTTGAGATTTTACAAATTTATTCTTCCTCTTTAATGTTATGTAATTAAAAAATTATTTTATTAATAAACATTTATCTTTTATAAATAATTTCATCATAATGATGATATCAATGGGTATATCATTGAAAATCTATGAGTTGAGAATTCTAAATCTAAATATATAATTCTGTTACAAGCTATAAACTAATGGTATTACATCTTACGAAAACGTTTTATTGTTGTTGAATGAAATTCCTTTATTTGTGTTGTCATAATGAACTTCTGCATTATAAATAGTATTATTTCGTTATATGAATGTTAACTATAAAACCGGCCCCTCCCCTCCAAATCCCAATCCTGAATACATAGCCATAATTGTGAATATTGTGAAGAATTTTCGAAATTAATTTAGGTCCTTATATTGAATTTGAAAAGCGGCTAAACAATATCTGTAAAGACGAATTTAAGTAGGTTTTTTTTCCAATTTAAGGTTAGAATAAACTATAGACTCGTTAAATTCATAAATTCTGCTTATCACTTACTTTGGCTCATCATAAACTATTCGCTCTTTAAAGCTGTTTTGGTTGGCTGATCATAAGTCAAAAATTAATTGCTGTAGTTTCAAGATCGTTTCTATACTATGTCATTGCTTTGTATTTAAGTATTAGTGTAATTGTAAGGTTAACAACTGAAACATGATCTTTTCCAATGCTGTACAATAATGTAAACTCAAAATATCAAAGATGTGAACACACTTTAAGTTCTTTACATTCTTTAGAACAGTTTAAGAATTTTCCATTTTCTTATACAATGAAGTAAATTGAAATAATATTTTTACATACTTAAAAATTACTTGAATATCCAACATGTATTCAGAAAGTTATAAAAACTTGAATATAAATTAATGGTATTATAGTGGCTCTCCTACAATTAATTTTGTCAGTGTTGTTCGAACATTAACAATTTGTCTACTACTTTGTATTATTATAGTTACTATCATGTTTGTATAAACGTGTATGCTTGATCATATGTGACAACCTACTCACATAATCCTCATTTTAACTTAGATGTTAATCGTTTGAATATCACTTGATGAATTATGTATACGTGCTTGAATCTTATTAATTGCCTTGTCTTGATTTGCTTCGCCTCGATTCGATTCAGTTCGACGCTGAATCCGCCTTTGTATTCACTGGCTCAGGCTTGTTATCCTCTTTGCTCGAAATTGCCCAAAGTGCTTGTAACTATGTTATCTGTGCTATTCAGTAATAAATTATAATCGCCACTTCACATTTAATTCTGAATTCATACACCGTTGGGATTTATTTAATAATAGTTATCAAGTTGATTGATAAACGAAGCCTAAGGAATTATCTTGGAGCCAATCTACTACAGTTCACTTAATTCTGATTTGAAGTGCCTCTTACAATAACAATAAAATTCAAATTAAGAAACAAGTTACAACTATATATTAGCCATGTTAGGGGTGATATCAAGTGGTTTAAAAACACATGAATATGAATAACAAAAGGGTAACCAAAGTTGTATAGAAAATAATTTGAAAAAAATTCGATGAATAAAACAACTCCATTACTTTTTAGATGATTCGATAACTATCTGTACTATTATAGACTTGTATATGCTAATCCAGTATAAAGACGATTGTATAGCTTTAGTAAATTACATCATAGGGGAGGAGTTTTGTTTTCATTCAAATGTTTGGAAATATTATGGTTGCATCAATTTTAAAATTTCATCAGGATTAGGGTTTAGATAAATATGATATAGGTGATCAGTGAATTTGCATATTTCAGCCCTTATGTAAGATCACTTTGAATAGTTCAATGGTTATATTTACGACTGTAAAGCTGAGCGATATGGATTGAAATCTATCGGGTATTATCATTTTCCCAAATACCACAGGTTTCTATTGATAGTAAGTGTCAACTAACGTGAAACATAAGTTTAAGGTTTCATGTCAACTGCCTTCGATTAAACAACATTGAAACTCCAGGACAGTGAAAACAACTAAAACATTATCATGATATCTGTGCCTAATGCAATACAGTTGACTGATTATTGAGGTGAATCAGGTTGTTCATTGTATTTAATTAAAAAGTCAAGAAACAAAACGTGAATCTTTCTATTTTCTGTATATTGACATGAACGTTTAAAGTCTGTTTCCAGTTTAGTATCGAGTGTATTGTCACTGGTGCCAGCTAAAATTTGTTTCAATCCTTGAGTTGAAAATCATTTTGTGTTTCAGGCATACTCTTTTAAATAAATATAAAACAAGTCGAGTTATAAGTGATATTGTATTAAATATGAGTTCTATAGTTCATAGACATTTCTACGTGAATTGATGAATGTACTTTGAAATAAAATAGCTCTCTAATTTTAATTTAAACGAAATAATTCATCTTTATTTCAATGTGATAATCGAAGTAATCAAGAACAATCGAACACACTTAAAGCTAGTAGAGATATACATGTTTATATAGATTTGTGATGATAATTTTGTCAAAATGTACCTTTTTACAGATTATATAAAGCGTATATCATGTATTTCTATGTAAATTACCTGTAGGATAATTATGTAACTACTTTTTTTTATCAATACTTAAGTGTTAGTAAACAAGATAGACCTAATAACTCACTTCAATTGATAACAAATATAAAATATATCAGTATTTTTTGGGGGGGGAGGGGTAATCACACTTCATAATCAGGAATAGAAGAAAAGAAAATTTCTATAGAAATGAGAAGATAACCTAATTAACTCGAAAAAAAAGATTAAAATGTAAGACGAAAGGTAGAAACAAATCTAGTTATTATTGGTTTTATAAATTTTTTGTAGATGTAGTTATTTAACAAGTTAACGTTAACTAGGAAAAAAATTGAAAAATTCTATGAAAAAAAACTACTGAATAGTTTGTCAGTTTTCGTTTAAACAAATTTAAGGAGTAGCTGTATGTAAAATTTAGCTTAAGAGCAATGTATCCCATTGTGGGAACAATACAATTGATTTCATGGGTGAAAATTTCAATGATCCATGCTCTTAACTTTAGTTGAGATGTGTAGTACATACCCCATTTAATATTTTTAATAAGTTTATATTACTATCATGTTGATTAACATAACGGCATTACGATAGAATAATGATGTTAGTCAAGACTTGTTTTATTTTTATTCGTTCACAAAATAATATCATTTTCAGCTGGAATGACTTTTGAAATTATTAAAACCTGACAAAATATTGAATATCTCATGAAATATTTATTATGATGACTGTTATCAATTTCATAGTTATTCTTCGTAATTTGAGGACCGAACTGTAAAAGTATACATTACCTTATTAAGAATAGATGGTAACAATCTAGATACTAGTTTGTAAACTAATTGATTTGCTTTTGTAAGTTTAGAACAGTTTATTTCACATTTAGTAACTGTGATATGAGACATTTTCATTGCATTTTAAAGATTATTTTAACTTCATTATTATTAGCTTCATGCAGATATACAAATTGTAAATAGATGTTTATTATGAAGTGGTAATATTAAATTAATATAAGACACCTCCATAAATTTAGGTAGATATTTAATATTTCACCATGAAAAATAATAGGATTACAAATAATGAACTGTGACATATGCCGTTCACTCATTTAGTGAGCTGATCATCTTTTAGAGGTGTTTTTAAGTGTTGAAAATAAACTCAATAACACAACAAACTGTATATAATGTTGTGGGGTTGAAAAAAATCAGGGAAAACAGTATGTGAGATAGACTTCTATTATCCTCAGTACTGACTTGCGAGATACATTTGTTATGAATTTATCACTAATCAGTTAATCAGTATAGTATCTGTCATTTCACAGATATAATAGCAAATATCCCCAACAGTAGTATATATTGGTAGAGTTTGTTAAGACTTTTAATGCTGAAATTAATTTTTATCAAGAACTAGAACAAGTTAGGTAACCACCATCGTAAAGATTTTCAAGAGGATAAATCATCTAATCCATGCTTTTTAATTGTTACCCATTTATTGTAGGTTCATTAAAAAAAAATGAACTCAAAGTAGATCATTTACTACCAATAAATGCTGGGAAAACAATTTTTTCTACAGAAAAATTGTGTTATTAAAAAGTAATCGTTTATTGTATTTTAATTTATTTCATTTTAATACATGAGTTTTAGTTCTAAACTGATTACTCACAAAATATAATAATGATAATAATAATATAACTAGTTACACACCGTGAGGATGCAGTTTATTCAACTAATGGTTCAGTTTTCAAATCTCCCTACTCTTGACATTTTTTTCTCGTGTATACTATCTACTGATTATTGAATATGTGGTTCCATCGAATACTGATATTTTAATGTTAATTCTATACTACGTTTTTTACAGGTTTGTTTTTACAAAACTTTTGTGGCTTTATTCATCTTTAAGTGTTTAAATTACCTTAGTCTTTTTGCATGAAATAACAATGTTTTATGTTGTTTAGGTAAATATTTGTAAGTAAGAATTTGTGCTTACACTTAACCTACCCTGGTAATAATGATTTTTTATGCATAGTGGTGAAGATGTCATAGGTATTCGAAGTTTGATAACGCTTTAACCAGTAACACCGTCTAATATGAATCGTACCCACCAAGTGAAATCAAAAGACCGAAGCGAGGAGATTCGAAGATGTATTTGATAGGCTATCGATATATCGAGGGTCGTCTGATCTAATCTGGCTAGCGGTTGCAGGGCGTTGTTGAGCACGGCGTTCCCACTCGTGATCTGGTGCAGATGCATGACCAAGCGTCTTCAGCTAGGTGAGTCCATTAAAATTAATATGGTCAGCATCCAATGTCGAAAACTTACAGAGCTATTTATTTTTGGGATTTATTTACCGCTACAATGGTAATCACATTGCTTTTGTGTACTTTAATATTATTATTTTTCTTGTTACAGTTTGTCTTTAATTCGTCGTGTTGACTTCTTAATTTTCATATAAAATTGTCTTGACAAGTATATATGAGTGATCAGATTGTTCGAACTGTATTACGCAAATATATATGACATAATCCTGATAATCTTGGTCTTCTCATTGTATTATCGAAACAGATACTGGATTATGTTGTTATTCATCAGAATGATGATAATAGTTTAGTGATAATATTAAAATACACTTTAAATGAAGTCTACTTACCTTATCTCTAAGTGACTCAGTAAATGTAGGCGGTGTTCCAGTACAGTTAATTAATATTGCCCCAAGTACAAGATTATCATAAGCAATCTGAAGAAAAGTAAAAATCAACAAACAAATGAATAAAAATGAGAACGAAGAGAAACAAATACTTGATAAGACAAAAGTACAATTTTACTATTTATTTTCTGAAGAGGCAATTTATACTAAGCCACGAAACATCAGATTATATATTATAAATATATTACTGTTATTTTATTCAGATAAAAAAAATTATCGAAAGCCAAAATTAATTTGGATTATAAAGTTGAACTTCGATAGTGGTGTTAAGAATCAAATAAATATTTAGCACAAATATAATATATGCATGTAATGAAAACAGCATATTTTAATATCTAGTTTTAATAAACAGTACATTGATATATACATAAGTATATATGTATATGAGACTCCTCATGAGTGCTTTACAAACACCCTACCATAGGTAATCAAACAAAGTACCTACAGTCTTGTGGTGAGAGATTAACTTTTAAAGAACGGTGTGCACCTAATGCCGATCAGCTTTCAGTATTGGGGCACATCTTCCATTGCCTCCAATGGATAACTATCTCACATATGGTTTGAATTAGCTCCACTGGTCACGGCTTCTCATTAAAACTTCTGGAATCACCCTCTAAAGTTGGTCACTGATGAAGATATGTTTACTGTTAGCATTTAGGCCTTGTATTTATTATCGAATTTTCATTGTTTATATGATGGACTTATCTTAGTTAGACAACCACTGAAAGCCATGAAGCAATAGGCGGCTGTTTTGTTCTAGAATGGGATAGTGAACTGATGAAAGGGTAGACTTGTAAGCAGAATTACCATTGAATCTATTCGGTTAAGCAATGTTTCATGTTTTTAATATTCTGTTAAAATGTTGCTCAGTATCATATAAAAATTACCCTTCATCTATTATTCAAAATTAATTAAATAAATAAATTCTTTCCATTTATTCATTGAAGTTTGATAATTAGTGTGTAGAATATTCCACTAATGTTGGGTAAGATCTCAGAAGACATTTTATTTTTTTTAAATGTTGTAGTCATTCATTCAGTTAGAGTATCTTAGTCCCCACAAAATTTAAAATTAGTTCAAGATAAGTTACAGTAAGCGAAGAGAACGAACATAGTTTTCTCATTCACAAATCAGAATCCTACATACAGAGGAAATACATTTAGCCACTTCTGTTATCGTAGCCAACATCAGATCCATTAGGTCAATAATGATCGTGATGATAAAATGAATTAGTTTGACTAATATACATATAGCCTTCCCCTTATTGTATTTTCATAACTAAGGTTCATTTTATTCAAGTATAATCGTGAGTAATATTCTACATATATCTTTGCATTGTTATTATTAAAGTTAACATTATTCTTTTGAAAACAGGAGTACTTTGGTTGCCATTCTCCCTCCCCAGTAACGTTTTATTATGTTTTATTGAATTCATTTCACTTCATAAATTATGGAGTCCTTGGGAGAACATTTAATCTGAGTTGCAATTACACTATTATTTTTTGCATGTTTTGATGGCTATATTTATTCAAATTTTTAATCTAGCATTTTCAATCAATTTGTAAACTTATTCAAGTTATTTTAATGGTTGAATTCATCAGTCACTTTAAGCTAGACCACCATTGAAAACTTGAAAGCACTGGAAAATCGTTTCGTCCTAGTATGGGATTCCTCCGCAGCACGCATTTACGATCCTGCATGCCAAAATCGAACACGAATATTAGACATTTCAATGTTACAAATTAATTTAGGTTTGTAATTGTAGGACTCGGTGAGAATTCGCTAAAAAATATATTTTCCACCCAGTTTAAATTTAGTTAGTCTTTGAATGACAATTTTTAAACAAACTTCACCCTGGATTTCATCGTTTTTGTTTTTTTTAATTGGTGTATTATATAATATAAAATTATTTCGTGAGTCATTAAATCGACACTCAGTGCTATAGAATTGACGAACTGCTCCCTTGAGTAATCCTACTAACAAAATATTTTCAGCGTTTATTATTCATTGGCGAATTATTATGCAGTGAACAAGAACACGAATAAAAAATTACAGAGCATCTCAATAAAATCTGAGAATCATATAATAAATCGTTAATTTGCAAAATATCAATCCATCATATCAACCATGACTGTTCCTGTTGCAAATATCAGTCCATTGTCTCACATTTCACAGTTTATCCATTTTCATATCAATTGCGTTCCGTTCTCGTTCTTTCCTTATCGATCTTCTACTGAAATACTTTTTATGTCTGACCACCGTGATATACTACTTACGTGGATATAAGTAACCCACACTATAATTATACAATATTCATTGTTAAATGAAAAATAAACGATTGATTTTTTTAGACAAGAAATAAAACTTTCCATTCAATTCTCGAACTTATTCATTACAATAATGATCAATGATTTGACCAATTATAACAATCAGTAACTATAACAATGGTTACTTTACAAATGGAAGATGTTTTATCTTCATAAAAAAGCTGCTTTTTTTTAATTTTGTGGGTTATATGAGTTCGTTGTATACCTTTTAAGGGATTGGTTTTTTTCTCTCGTCGTTATCTATAATGTGAATCTATAGAACAAAACGACTTGAACACTATTTCATATAAATAAATGACACGAATTATTATCCGGAAAATTTGAACATCTATTGGATTAATAACAAAATCTAAATTGGTAGAATTATTATCAAATCGATTTTCAGTGATCCTTGATTCACTATTTATCAGTGTTACCATAAATTTTTAAATATAAAACAGTCGCAGATTCGTCTATTCTTTATTTAACTGTACATTTTGAGCTTCAGTATTTCTTCATACATAATTTTTCTTCAAACCGTTTTGAATCATATACTTAATGTTTAGTCTTTTCCTTATCATTACTACTACAATAGTTCGATTCCTCTGAAATTCACCATATTCATTTTATTTCATCGTGTTAATTTGGAATGGAAACTTGAACTAATGCACATTTATTGAATGCTCTACTTTGGTTTTAAGAGAATGAAGTGAATTATTAAATTATAAAGAGGTATTCAATCACTGATGTAGAATTATTTTATTGAATACCTGGATGTGAACGAGAAATTATTGAACACATTTTATTGATTTCAAAGGAAACTTCATAAAATAATTCGACAAAAAATTCATCTGACCAAATATCATTTAGATTGATTACAATATTTAAAGCAATTGGCCCCTTTGATTGATTTCGATAATGTAATAAGAAGACGAAGATAATCAGGACTATGATAATCTTCGTCTTCTTATTACATTATCGAAGTCGATCACAATGTATTTGTTTGACACATACACGTTTTGGTTCGACAGGAATGTTTGAAGTTAAGAAGAAATTCATATTGACTGTTAAATAAAGTCTTTTTATTAAAATTACTGTAAACTCTTCTGCACATAACTCCATGGAATTATTTATGTAATGTAACCAAGTTAATTTAGTGATAAACAAAGAGGATATGAACTGATAATATGCAAGTCGAAAACTAATATGATTTCTATCCTACTCTCAAAATCTTATATCCTACTGAGTCATGGAATATTACAAGACAAAGTTTAACCAGTAACTATAAGGAATATACTTTATGGAAAAATATTACCGTTTTATTGATAGATTCTCTTTGAAGTGCTTATAAGCTAAACTCAAGTAATTCCTACTTGAATAAATATCAGACTAAATGAATACACAATATATTTTACCAGTCTACAATCGAGCGATTACCATATAGGAATTAATCCATTAACTAAATCCTAATCGTTTTCCAAATAATATAATTATTTAGGATTATTGTTAAAAATGGCATACAGAAATTTTATATAAGTAGTCAGTTATAATACTTATAGAGTTTAGTGGAGCATAATGTATAGATTGAAGAAAACTGTTTGAATTTTTATTCTATTATGATTACATTGTATTATTATTAATAATCGCTTTGTTTAATGTTATAATTTTGGTATAATATGGAATTCTCAGCACAAAATATTTCAACAAGATTTTTACAAAAAAAAGAAACCAGTAAAAGAAACTGATAACTGAATACATATACACATAA
This sequence comes from Schistosoma margrebowiei, assembly GCA_944470205.2. Taxonomy (NCBI): domain Eukaryota; kingdom Metazoa; phylum Platyhelminthes; class Trematoda; order Strigeidida; family Schistosomatidae; genus Schistosoma; species Schistosoma margrebowiei. Next base: position 38,941,628 of record OX104026.1, on the reverse strand, counting down.
TCGGGCCTAAAGGAGAGGCCATAGTTATCCCGTCTATTTGTCTATACTAAGTATTGTTGAAGACGAAATGGACATTCAGTGTACATCTTAAGAACAGTTCCTTTAGACTATCTTCAGGTTAGTCGTTAGTTGATAGCTGCCAACAATACAAGAATAGTAAGGGGGCCACAAATCAATCACTAACCAAGCGGCACCAAGACTCTTTAACGAAACTAAACAAAGATGAAACCTTGCTCATAAGCAAACCAGATAAAGGAGGGGGTAAAGTTCTGATGCACAAGAAGGATTACATTGAAAAAATGGAAGCAATGCTTAGTGATCCTAGCAAATTTCAAAATGTTACCAGTAACTTTGACATCAATAATAAAGTAAAAAAACAATTGGCTAATTATTTTAAGAATCTAAAGAAAATAATAATAATCACGACAAAGATTCATTATTCAACTAAGCTGACTGGATCATATACACCATGACTGTACGGTCTGCCTAAAGTTCATAAATCGGGTCTTCCTCTACGCCCAGTTCTAGATATGTAAAATTCTCCTTACCAAAAAATTGTAAAAGACATATATACTTAAGTTAAGCAGATAGACTACCTGGAATTAAATGTTAAGTTTCTTAGGACTTGAATCTGTACAACTTTTTAATCAGAAACATGTTTGAGAGTAAAAATTACTGACTAGGTAAGCTCTAACAACTTTTTCGACACATAGTATATTTACTTGACAACGTGTTGAAGAGCTATTATATTTTGCTTGCGTGCCTGCATTCTAATGTACTGACATCTGGTTCTACCAGAATATATATAAGAAGAAGGAACTAGATAAAATGGATGGTTAATATCTGATAACACCTGTCGGGATTTTGTAAGGTTTTAGATGTCTATTCAAGACCATATTAATAATGAGCTTAAAGGATTTACCATACACCATGATAACTGCCTTCGGTACTCTCCATAATACAGCAAAATCTCTGCTCAAAAGCCCAGAAAAGAATAACAGGGAGCACTAAAGAATAATAGGTAATGTGCAGGAATCAATAAATCGTAAGAGTAAATATCGAGTAATGCAAAAGTATTTACCCTCTATATGTAGCAAGTCAGACGGAAGACGTTCTTCGATGATAATAAAACATGAGTAGACCAAAAGAGAACAGAAAAACAACTTACACCAAGATAAATTACCTTTGACACTTTTTAAAGCGTCTCCAATAGTGCATGCCTAATGGAATTTCAACAGAGTGTTTAAGTGCCGTTCATATCTCAGGCTAAGGTTAACACTTTGACATTTAGACGAATTAGGTGTAAGATCATTAACAAAGGACTATCGTTCAATAAGGGGCAATGACTCAAGGGGATATACAGAGGTGGAAATCAGCATATAGGAAGTGAGATTATCAGTATATTTAATAAAAGTGTTTTATGTGGAAGTTGGCAGATCATGAAGAAAAAAGAGAAAAGAAGACGGAAAGAAAGGCACACCCTCATGAGTCAGTAGAGACGTTAAACATGCTCCTCCAAACACAGTGTACTTTTCCCTTCCAGAGAGGTAGGAATACAGCCAGTTGGTTATTTAGCCATCATTGTTAACTCTGATTAACTTCTTAAGTAGAAGCTGTCTTGGAATGAAGTCAAAGCAGAATTATAATCTAGCAATGCGCATCGAACATACTTCTTACACTTTTCCAAGCTGAACACTGTATCATGATGCAGAACAAGAGCAGCATTCATGGTGCTTCTTTTTCATTTGTAAACAAACTGGTATTGATCAATGTGTTCTTTAAATGTAAAATGTGGTTGGAGTACTGTGGTGTGAGCTACTTATATTGATATAAGTAGTATATAACGTGCGTTAAAAGAACGTAATGTCGGGCAGCAAAAGATGGCGAAGACCAAGAAAGGTGGAGCAAGAACATAATGGAATTTGTAAGAAAACTTATGAACAATGGAATGGGAGACAATGGATTAGTGTTTGCAGCTTGAACAGTACAGTTTGATATGATGTATTGATAATTTGCAAATTAACGATTGACTTTATGGTATTCAGATTTTGTTGAGATAGTCTGTAATTTTCGAGCTAAATACATTCGATTGTCCCCACCCGTGTTCTTGTTCACTACATTTGGTGTCGCTGCCAACCGGGAGAGGAGGAGGGTGCTGTTCTGCGGACGCCGCTGCGGGCCTGGGGCTGAGGTGCCAGTTGGAGCAGTCTGGTGCGGAGAGGTGGCGTCTGGTGGAGTGTTCTGGCGGGGCGGCGTCGTCTGTAGCGGGTGCTGTCGACGGAGAGAAGCGGTGGGACGCGCGGCTGCTGGGCGGACATCGGATGTAGATGGCTCGGCAGGCCGGTGGAGTGCGGGTGTTAAGCGTCCCAGGTGCCGGGTGGATGTCGGTCGTTGTTGCCCCGGCAGGTCGACGGAGCTATGGAAGTCAGCGCGCCGCAGACTCGACATTTTGGCGGAGAGCGCGGCACAGACTGCAGAGACGGAGAATGTTGCACGGCGAGCATGAACCACCACAAGGACGACTGTTTTAAAGGGGGGGACGAGTGTGGTGTGAGCTACTTATATTGATATAAGTAGTATATAACGTGCGTTAAAAGAACGTAATGTCCGGCAGCAAAAGATGGCGAAGACCAAGAAAGGTGGAGCAAGAACATAATGGAATTTGTAAGAAAACTTATGAACAATGGAATGGGAGACAATGGATTAGTGTTTGCAGCTTGAACAGTACAGTTTGATATGATGTATTGATAATTTGCAAATTAACGATTGACTTTATGGTATTCAGATTTTGTTGAGATAGTCTGTAATTTTCGAGCTAAATACATTCGATTGTCCCCACCCGTGTTCTTGTTCACTACAGTACCATTAACGTTCCTGTAGTTTTGAGAAAAGGGGAAGTTATTGTTATCCTTACTATTCTCCACATTTTTGGTATGAGATTAGTTGAGAAATATTCGTTGAAGATGCTGGTGAATGAATAATCAGAACGTCAGCACATTTCCTAAAAAGGAGGTTTGGGATCTTATCAGATGCTAAACATTGGGACAAGTTAGGTGACTGTAGATATTTTCGGAAATCGGTCTCAGTGAAAATCGTAACACGACTATTCTTCAAACCTGTGGATATAAGAAGCATGACATCAAATGATTGACATACAAAAGATTTATTTGAGTCACAAACATTCATCTGGTTATTGCTTCCGATGTGTCTCTCACCTGAAAGCTTCTTAAATAGTTTTCACATACTTGAGGGGGTTTTATAAGAAAGTGGTGTTTAGTAAACATTGATTTCAGACATCTACCTTCTAGATGTATCAGACCATTTTGCTTTCGAACTAAAATGGAGTTTTTCTCCTTTCGCCCTCTGTAATCGTTTTAATTGTGGAGATGTAAGTCGATCAAGACTTACAAAAATGGTTTCAATGGTATAAAAAATATGAAGACCGAATTGAAGATAACAAATGATAACATCAACGGTGTTTTGTAATGAGTCATCTGTAAATAATCCCCAGTTATTAGTATGAAATGTGTTTTTCAGATTTTGGATATTTTCTTCTGAGTAATTCCTGTATTTGACTTCCCTTTTCTGATATATGAATGTACTCCTTCTAAGCTTGCCATTTACTTAAGGTAGAACATTAATCAGAAAGTGATCAGAACCAGATGATGTAGCACATATACGAGTCACATTTTTTCCCACATCATTAATGACAACTAAGTTTAAATAGGCAAAAGTGTGGGAAAATCTACTGCATTTTGATGACCTAGTGAAAGAAAGCCACAACCACATGGATCAAAACCATCACATACAATTGAAAGTGAACCATTAAAGGCAGTGACAGCAAATTCAATGGATTCATCAACAAAGACAGACAGTGCATATGATGTGTAGTCCGTAGTCACATAGATGTTGGTAACATAAACATAACTGTATTTATTCAAGCGCTTTCATCGGCATCTTAAAGTTAGACAGTATATAAAGTGGTTTGAAAACATAAAACGAGTGAAAGTATATCGACATCGGATCGCGGTCGCAAGTGCAGCTACAGTACCGCCAAATCTTTTTTTGTTACTGCTTAGTCGATCCTGACGATAGATATTAAAATCTTGTAGTGATACTAAGTAATCGTCTTGTAAATCATTTAATCACGATTCTCGAATTGTGATTACACCACAATTACGATACATGTTTTGAATTGGTAAGAACTGAAGATAGACCACCTTGTTGATTAGTGATCAGCAGTTAGAATTTAGCAGCTCGGGAATCGATGAATGATTAATGTTCATTCATTTCAATGCATGTTGCCAGTCACCATGATATCACTCATTGTGCTTTTCGTACCTCATAAACACATCTGAATAGGTTATGTGATTAATAGACATAATGATATGTTGAAACAAACTTATTGAAATATCTAAATGGGAGGAACAGGTTATCAAAAGATTAGTTAGTGGAATAATTTTTTAACAGACTGAATTAATTGATTGAAAAGGAAATGATAAAATAACAGAATAAACTTTAAAAGCATGAATTTAGTGATTGAGCATTAACATTAAACAAGAAATTGTAAGAATTTTAAGGCAAAACACTTTCATTTATAAAAATAACATTGTTATGAAACCTATTGATGTTTCAATTCATTTGATATTGTTTACTTAAATCTGCCCATTATTGTTTAGAACTGCAATTGATCAGTTTTTTACTGTACGTCCTGAACTCCACTACTAGCCGCTATCCATCTTTGCTTAGATCAATGTTTCGTTCAATTTAAAACTAGTTAGTTGAATGTATCTAAATTTTTGTGCTGATATTCACATTAAAACTAGAATAATGTTCTGGTTGTTTATTTTCCCCAACTATCCAATTATTGACTTAATCAAAGAATAAACTCAAATAATATTTAATGAATAAGACTATTATATGTTAATAGGATAATTGATGCTTTTGTTGAGTAAACAAACCAACAGAAACACAACGAAAGGATGTACAAATATGATGGGAAAAAAGTCGTTAATTTAGCTTTATTTAGACTTATTTTTATTATTTACTTAAATGCTTCTTATAACAAAATTAAAAAAAATTCAATTTATTAAGCCATTTTCATCTTGTTCATATTTCAATGTGATATAGAGTTAATTTCGATCGCTATCTTAAGTTATTGGATAAAAATCCTGTGAATATTTGATTGTTGTTTCAACTTAATGTAATAGCATTTTGTATTGAGTACCAAAGACAAGATTTATGAGGTGTAACAAAGAATACAATAATAAGAATAATCATAAAAATGATAATAGAAAGAAAATTCAATTGAAAACTCCAGGAAGTCGTTCTCCGAATTAAGATTTTGTAGTATTAGATGATATGAACTAGGAAAAATCTCGAAGATATATTTATTTATCTGATTAATGACCTGAAGTACAGAGATAATTTAGGTAGAAGATTGAATAAAGATGTAAAATTTAAAAAAAAGTTATATGTATTGCAGAAATATCTATATAATTTTGCACAAGTTAGCGATTATCTGGACTCAGTAGTCAAGTAGATAATGCAATGGAGTTTAAAGTGAATGAAACGATTGAACTTACTAAAATCTCCATCAAACCTCTTCTTGCAATATTAGTTAAGTAAATATGTTTTCATATTATAATTTTTTTTTTGGAACAATAGAACATATGAGTGTGAAAAACATTGGAGAACAAAGTTTCACTGTTTTTTTTCTCTTTGTAAACAAATATAAAATCTTCACAGATTTAAATCATGAGTCAGTTGAAGCTAGACCACCATTGAAAACCTGGAAGCACTGGACGGCCGTTTCGTCCTAGTATGGACTCCTCAGCAGTGCGCATCCACGATCCCGCACCACGCGGGGCTCGAACCCAGGACCTACTGCTGAGGAGTTCCATACTAGGACGAAACAGCCGTCCAGTGCTTCCAGGTTTTCAATGGTGGTCTAGCTTCAAATGACTCATGATTTAAATCTGTGAAAATTTCTAAAATCTCCACAAACCCCTTCTGAAAATATAAAATCTTTTAAAAAATGTTTATATAATTTAACTGAAATGATGAAAGAAATGAATTTATCCATCGGAAGTTTATAATTATTAAAAAGTATGGTAATTCTATTCTATGTAACATTCTCTTTTCTCTCTTAGTAATTAAAAATAAATTTGAATAATAATGTCCACTTGATAGAATAAGATTTAAAGTGTACATAATAATAATAATAATAATAATAATAATAATAATAATAATAATAATAATAATTGATAATGGAATAACACAACAAGTTCCGGTTACTGGTTATACATATACACTCTTTTGAATTACTGGTTTATTGGTTATGAAACAAACAGTTGAATGGTTCATTGATAATATACATCCATAAACAGAGAAAGATAATAGTTTTAAATGGCTGTATAAACCAAATTGTTAAAATGAATGATAAGAGAATAAAACCATGATAACTTTTATTCATTTAATATATTATTAAACAAATTATTTTGATAATAGTCTAGAAACTAAGCTAAAAGTGACTAAGATTAAAGAAGAGGTTATAAGGGCTGACCTAGTCATTAAACTGTACTATTAAACATGGTACTGATTAAAGGCTGTACAAATTCTTATCCTGTTAAAAAAAAACATTTCAGATAGTTTATTTACATAATCCATATATAACTGTATTCAGTCATTGGTCTTTTTTTTCTCCATGGAAGGAACATGTTGAAATACTTTGGGTTAAAAAATCCTATAATGTACCAAAAATATAATATTGAATAGAGCCATTATTAATAATTCAAGTCATATTGATATAGTGAGCATGAATGAAATCGAGCATAGGGTTGGTAGACAAAAGACGTATGATCATCTATTGAAGCTAGTAAACCATACAGATTAAATTGAGATGTAAAATGAGAAAATTTATTGTAACATACTATATCAGCAAACTTAATTGTTTGGTGAAATAAGTAGTATAACAGTATAATCAAGACAAATTCAGCACTACATAAATTCCAAAACTAAAAAGGTGATCTATGAACTAGAAAATGTTGGTTAGAAAACGGTTTCTGTCCATTAAGATATTAAAATATTTAGATGTAAACAACAGCTACGATTAGCATAGTTACTTCTACATTTAAATTAGTCTGATCATTGAAATAATTTTAGTTGAGTAATTAGTGCACATAGCTACTTCTTTTAATCTATATAGAAATTAAGCTGACATAGATATTCCATTTCACTACCAACGTAGGATAAAGTAAACCATGCTTAACTAGTGAAATAGAAGGCAGCATAGTATCACGAATTGATTGAAGTCAGAAAATTAACTTAATGGAACCCAACTAAATGGTCTAGAAGTCCCTTACCAAAAAAACTGAAAGTCCTGATTTCGACCCACGTTCCGCTTACCGATCATATTTTGAGACAAAACAATTTGTCAGTTTGGAAGCAAACTCTACAGAACGATAATCCCTACAAATCTCAAGCGCTAAAATTTGATTTGCATATGCTCAACATTCATGTTCTGTTGAGCGAATACGTTAATCCATAAGAAGCGACAAAGTGTTTTAAACAAATAAAAATTTGAACAAAATGCTTTTTAAGAATATTAAACAAATTAACTTTGGTATTCATTCTGTTCTGTATACTGTTTTGTAAATGTTTGTGCTTTTCCCTTGTTGATATTAAGGAATGAAAATTATAAGTTTCTGTCAGCATTTATGCATCCTGGGCTCATCGATTCCATATTGCTATTTAGTTGGATGGTGGCCAGTAGCAGAATTGAAATAAGCTGAGTTAAAGTGTAAAATTCAACAATGAGATGTACGTAGATCCAGCTGATGAATCCCGAATAAGAAAGAAGGTATGTCTTCTTTTTCAATACGAGTCACTTTCTAACTTGAATTAAAAACGTGTGTTGTACTATAAATAATCGTCTAATAACATTCATTTATTCATTTTAAGGGTTGATATTGATCACATAAAGTATAAAATGATAGAATTCGACCTCATCCTATAATCCACTGGAATTTACACCGATTTTCCAATATTCTCTGAACATCAATAGTTATTTTGTAAAATCATTGACATTCGAGAACGTTTGTAGACAATAAAAGTCCATAAACAGATAGATATTTTATTGCACAGAAATTTTTTGATTACTGCTATTAGTCAATAGATAACGAGTTATACTTGTTAGAGTATTCTAATTTGAGACATGGTGACAGTCGCTCTCTCCATGTGAGATATTAAATTATGTGAGCCCAAGTTTGTAAAACACTAACTACATAGTTGATACCGCCTAGAATAATGCGTAGATTATTGTTAGATGCTTTACAAATATAACTGCGTAACATTAAACTAATTGAATTTAAATGTTTAAGTGGGAAATGGTATTTGAATCATTTTAGCCTTTGATTAACACTTATTAGGTCGCCATCCTTTTTAGTTTCTATTCTTGTCTTTCAGCTTTACAAAAAACGTTTTCGTTCAGATACGTTAAATGGGTTTTGAAGATGAATCCCATTTAATCTGAAAATAAATATTAAACTTGAAACCATGAGTCAATTGAAGCTAGACCACCATAGAAAACTTGGAAGCACTGGATGGCCGTTTCGTCCTAGTATGTGACTCCTCAGACGTACTCATCCACGATCCCGCCCTAAGCGAGATTCGAACCCAGCACCTATTAATTTCGAAAACCTCCAAAAAACCCATTCTAATAAAATAGTAACTATTAAATAATTGCTTACTAAAACTTTACTAGATATTTAAGGTAACATTCTTTTATCTTGTCTATTTTTTTTCTTTATTTAGCCGGTAATCTCAGTCTAATAAATTATTATTAGGATTTTCTTATTCATTAATTTTTATAGGAGAATAATAGAAAAAATCACCAATAACAATATAATCAGTGAACATATGTTTGTTCTCATGGATACAAGAAAGGAACCAGAACAATTAAGTGTAGATTTTAAATCCCAATTTTAGGGTGAGAAGGATTATGGGTAAATTAATCGAAAATCAGATTTTTTCTAAAAATGTCCTATTATTTATTTAGACCAGTTTACAATTTTACAATGATGATTCTTTTATATATATATATATATATATATATATATATATATATATATATATATATATATATATATATATATATATATATATATATATATATATATAGGTTGGAGACATCAAATCTGAGTTTATTTACCTTGGTAATTATGATACCTATATACAGGATTAGATAAACAGTTGAAATATACAATTTTTTGTTCCGTTTAAAACTCAAATCACGTTTTATTAATCAGAAAATGAAATAGTTAGGCAATATTTCTTTATGGCTAAAACTGTATGTGAAAATTATATTTGAAATAAACTCAGCGGTTGAAATTTAATTAATTTCACCATTTCGTCCATTTAACTTGTCTGGACTTCTTCAGGACAATCAAAAACAAGATTATCAAAGAAATATATGGTGTTTCAATCATTACAGATGTTAACTTTAAGAAGTAGGATAACATGAGTCGGTTATTTGCAAATCATGGGAAAAGTTCACAATGTGGAAATAAATGGCTGAATGAATCGTGTGTGAATGTGTAAGATTGAGTTATTAATAGTTGATATAAGATGTTAAATTTGTCTTTATATGAAGTAAAAATAAATGTGCAAGTTGAAAGTTGAAATTGTTTATGAATCGTCAATGCGCATGTGAAATAAGAACCATCAAATACATAATTGTAGTGCTGAAATATCCCAGATTAATTTCTGTCAGAATAACGATAGAATTCGCTTACTTATTAATGAAACAACTAATTACTATAGTAATTACTGATTTCTGTAATTTTTTATTTCTACTAAGAGTTAATTCACTGAGAGAGAATTGCAGATCTATTTATTAGTATATCCTTGATATAAATTTTATATCTGACCACCATTTATTATGACCATTAAATCTAAAAAAGTTGATACTGTTAGAAGTACTACTAATTTCGTATTGTGTTCGAAATAACACCATGTAAGTAAGAGAAAATAACGAATGAATCATAGTTCATAATACTTCTCAAACTGTCTACGGAATGATAAATTACAACTGATGAAATTAACATCAATCAATGTTTCAAGATGATGGATGTTTCTTATTTAACTTAAAAAAGTCTAATGATTCTTTAGATGTGTCTATCTAAATACTACAAGTGAAGTACATTGCTCTAACAAGAGTGAAAGTGTAATGCACACTCATCTTAATCATTAAACACGCTTCCAAAAACAACTGTTCATCCGTTTCAGTATTCTGGATTCAGATATATTTCAAGTAATTAATATATCGTTCGTTCATTTCTGATTTCCATACTTCAAATATTGAGCAAAAATCGACAGTTGTGTGATGAATATAATCGAATCTTTACCTCGAAGCTACATATTTAATCACTGATTAATTAATGTCCATATGGACAACTGGCTGATATGTTAGGTTGTTTTTTTCATTAGAACTTCCACTTTAAGCCCTTAATTTCAGTAAACTTGTTTTTTTTCCGATGTGATAAGTTGGACCACGCTGAAATGTTCGCGTAGTTGAGGATAACTTCAGAATTCGAAGAGAAAGAATTAATTCACGGAATGAAATACACTGTAGGTGAGCTGCAAATACATCTCTGTCACTGTGATCGACGTCATCGACTATCAGTTATAATGATTAAGCTGACACTAGGCTGGTAGTCTGCATCTGCTATCGTGGCCCAAGCATACAATCATTGGCTTCATGAACCAGTGCAAAGTTTTGGTTTGAACATTTTTGTCTAAACTATTATTCCAGAAAGCATTTCAGATGTTTATTCACCATACGTAATAAGTGTGTTTGAAGACACGACCAATTATTATTTTTGTATATGATTCAGCAATAAGTGTTTTTTAAATTATTCAAGATATCGTATTTTCGAATTTCAAAGTTATTGTTTTTTCTCAGAACTATTTCTTGTTTGTGCTACCTATTGGTGTGTGATTTACGATTTAATAGTTAGTTGTTTCCTCATTATTTTCATTCTATTAAATGTTTGTATAGTTAGTCTTCCATTCAGTCTGGCCAATAAAGCTTTCTTCCCATTCTCGTCCTTCTCATTCAAGTAGCTGTTTGGACTTGGGTGTAAAAGGCTTGTTGCATCGAAAACGCACACCGTTCAACACAAAACGTTCAATGGATCTTTTCGTTATTTTTTTCATACAAAGACATAAATTGGTTCAGTTATCATATACATGGAAACGAATAAATCATAAGCAAGTCATTATCATCGGTTACAATATAAATTAATATAACTTAAATCAATTGTTGTCTGAACTGTAACAATTGTAAGTGTATAATACCTCCATATGTTGTATGCTAATACACGACACTGAATATCAAGCACACAACAATGCAGATAGACTGATAGATAAAAAGGTTGGTCAAAACGTGACACTAGGATGAGAAAAAAAAGATGTATAGAATGACATTTCGAAAGAAAGTATGATAAATGAATCAATGACACAAGAATATGTATCTATATCTGCTATAAGGAAGCACAAAAAGAAAATAGTGCAAGAAGAAGGTACTGTATTTAGTAACTTACATATTCGTAGTATTTTTATACTGTTCAAGTTGTAAGTTTTCACGTGACTTGATAAAAGGTTGTTTAACTGTCGCTGATCATAAATCATGGTAAATTAGCTAAAGACGTGTTACTGAGCTATGTCACAAATGTCCTACCCAAAATTCAAATTATTGCTATCAGATAGTTATAACTTTATATAGCTTCCAAATAAATTCAATTATCACTTACATTCAACTAGGCATGACATTAATAAATGGGCAATATATATCATCGCTAGGTCAACTATAACATACGTATAGGTTTTAAATTTTAAATTATTGGTTGATGAACAATGTTACATAGCCAATCCCATGTATCATCACGACCATTTAAAGTTAAATTAGTGACATATGAGAACAGATATTGTTTAGACAGTATTATGAGGTTTTTTCTAGACACATACATAAAAAGTACAAGTAATCTTTCTAGTAAATATTTAACCAAGTATGAAATATATTTATGATAGAATAATACTATTTATCAATTTACATATTCATAAGTGATAAATCACAAAACTTACTGCAAACCGCGCCAAAATGTTCGCTCCAGCACCTTCACCAAAAAGAACCACTTGCTTTATTCTTAATCAAAAAAAGAAAGATTCAAACAAAATTCAGTTAAGTAAATTGTTAAATAAACATATTTTAAATGAATAAAAAACAATAGAATTATAATTTATTAATCATGTAATTTAGTTCTATGTTAAGGACAGATGAATACAAATGACTACTTCAGTTAAATTGAAAATTTTATTAGCTATAAAGAGTTATCTCATGATGAAATTACAAAATGAAAGCAACAAATTAGACTGACTTTTAGTGGCTTTAAATCTCACTCCATTTGGATTGTATGAATGATTGTTATTGAATAACTGTTGTCGAAACATACATCCTCGTTAACTTCGTATATAATCATCTACTTAGATCGCATTGGTGAATAATGGAATTCAATAAGTCAAATACAAGAATGAATTCCGAATACGTGTATTTCATACAATCTTTGATTTAAACAGAACTCAATGGATTCTTATTATAGATTGTACAGAGAATGTTTGTGTTTTAGACATTGCTCTAACTGTAGTGAACAGAACAGGGGTGGAGACAATCGAATATATTTAGCACACAAACTAGAGTTACTTGGTAAAATAGAAGAACAACATAGTAAATCGTTAATTTGCAAAAATATTAATCCATCATATCAAACCGGACTGTTCTTGTTGCAAACATCAATCCATTGTCTCGCATTTCATTGTTCATGCGTTTTCTTGCAAATTGCATTGTGTTCCCGCTCTTCCTTTCTTGATCTTCTCCCATCTTCTGCTGCCGGACATTACGTTTTTAACTCGCGTCATATACTACTTATATCAATATAAGTAGCACACACCACATAACAATTAAATTTAGTATTATTACGTAATTCACAATTCTTTACTTAATTCTGTATTTCTTGATAATATTTCTGAGACTTAATTTCTAATTACAGTTCAAATCATAATTATAAATAGTTTTATCAATGTCTTAAGAATTAGTTTTTTCATAAACAAATTTTAAACAATACATACATACCATCAATTTTATGCTTTTCATTTTTTGAATCTAAATATGTCATATATATCCGCTGATCTTTAATTGGTTGACAATAAGGCTTAAACTGTTACAAATTGAAACCCCCTTTATGTGTTCAAAAACAATTTGTCCTTACACTTAACCTACCCTGGTAGTACTGATTTATTATCCAGTGGGGTAATCATATTTGTTTTTGTGTACTTTATTATTTTTCCTTTGTTATGACTTACCCTTAACCTGTCTAGTCAACTTTTTTAATTTTCATATATAAATGTTCTTAACAAGTATATGTGTGATCAGATTGTTCGAAATGTATTGCGCAAATATATATGACATAATTCTGATAAACTTCGTCCTCTTCATTGTATTATCGGAATGTTACAAGATTGTCGTAAACGCAGTTACTTTGAATGTCATTTTAATTTCTCAAATGTCAAGTAATATTTTCAACAAAAAAATTATTCTGACGCCAAACATTTTCCTAGGATCCCATGAAAATTCTCATTGTATTTTCAAGAAATTAAATTTTAATAGAATTTTCAGTGATTCTTGTCAATAAATAAATAAACACAATTATGATGTAAATAATTCAAAATGATTTATTGCGGAATTTCATATTCTTGAATCATTGTCATTAAAAACTATTATTACTATTATTGCTATGTTTGTTGTATCTAATCGAACACTAACGTCATCATTCTTTGTTATTATTTATTTTCAGAAGGGCTTTGTGGAGATTTTAGAAATTTCACAGGTTGAAATCATCAGTCAACTGAAGCTAGACCACCATGAAAAACCTGGAAGCACTGGATGACAGCCGTTCCGTCCTAGTATGGAATTCCTCAGCAGTGCGCATCCACGATCTCGCACCACGCGGGATTCGAACCCAGGACCTACTGGTTTTGCGCGCGAGCACTTAATCATTAGACCACTGAGCCGGCATCCAATGGTGTTAATGTCTAACTATAACAAATCCACGAAGTTGCTCCACCTTATACCATTGTCTTCAGTGAGTTGTTATCTCACAACAGACCGGTTGAACTCCACTGGTAACGGCTTCCCACTAGAACTCCAGGAGTATCTCTTGAAGTCAGTCCAGTGCTTTTAGGTTTTCCATGGTGGTCTAGCTTCAACTGACTCATGATTTCAATCTATGTATTATTTATTTATTATCGTTATTACTCTTAAACAAACAAATAAAATGAATAACTAATATATAAATGAACAATAAAATGAAAAGTAAACTAATGCTTGAATGAATTCATTAGAGAGAAAATCAATAATGCTCATCACCACAATTATCATCTCTTAATAAAACAAACAAACAAACAAACAAGTACCAGAAAACAACATACACAAAAAATAAAAAAAAATTTACGTATCCTTAAGGAATAAAAGTTGAATGTTTCTTAGTTGATAGTTAGTTGGTGTACTTACAAGAATAAATAAATAGAAAACAATTTGGTTTTAATTTAAACATAAACAACAACAAAAAAAGACAAAATAGACTGATTTCAGTCGTTTATATGATCTTCATTGATATATTTCAAATAAGGATGAGTTAAATAATAAATTCCCGTTATTTTAAGGTAGAACAAAGCATACAGTCGAAGAATAATGTTTCTAATTAGATCTTTATTAAACTGTACTCTAATATAAAATAGTAATTAGCATATATATTTATATATTTAAATGAATTTATAAATATATATAAAATATTAAACCGATAAAGACAGTTTATGGGTCAAAGTTAAAAGAAAAATGAAATGGTTTACATAAATAAACATTTTCTATTCAACTAATGGTATTTACTTGAACAAGGGATAAGTTACCTAATTTGCCTATTTGATATGCATCAACAGAATTAACCGCTCCTATAGAGGAAGTTATAATAACTACATCACTATTCAGCTAAATCAATAAATTTTTGATTATTATTATTCAGTTTTATTATTAAAACCTTTGTGTTTTTTCGTTTTTCTTCATATCTGTCAAGTGGAAAATTATCTTCCGTAATTTTGATCCTTAAATTATTCCCAGACTCATATTCTTCTCTTAGTTCTTGATTATTACGTAACCTCATTTGATAATAAGAGTCTCGAATCAATTTATGGTGCAATCATTTATGTCGTTCAATAGACACATATTTACCATACAGCTGTTAATACGGATGTACGGCCTAATTAAACGATTTCATCTAAAAAAATCCCCTATGAGTTCTGTTTATTTTTATTTCATTTTCTCTTATTTCCATAGTATTGCCAGATGTATACTAAAAATTGATAAGTTAGTTATACGTTCCGTAGTTGTTTTGTCTCTGCCTTGAGTACCTACAGTCCACAACCTTTAACATATTTCAAAATGGAAGGCCTGAAATTCAACCAACATGAGTCACTATACAGTGATCAGTGTATATAACTCAATCTTACAGAAGGTCATTTAATCTACATACAACTTTGAAGTAACATCTCAGACTGTGATTCTGCGTAAATGAAATGCGAATCCTATAGTGTTCTTTAGCCACTTCAAGATTACACGTTCGCCTTTCTAACGTGAGTTAACTATCTCAAAATCTAGGTCCAGGTTTTCTTACCGACTAGTCCCAACTACCTAACATCGAAATATGGTATATGTGACGTTAAGTCACCTGAACTGGTTACTGCATTGCGATTTGGCCAACTGAACTTAAACAGCGCTTCTGAAAAATATTCAATCAGAATGGAGAGGTAGATATATTCCAGCTACATTTAAACCTAGAAACTGATGAGTAATAAAGGGGCTATTGTCTACTTAATGTAAATAAAAACGAACTGGGTTGAAGACTAAATGAATAAATAAAATTTTTGACTGAGTCTATCAGGGTTATTGTCTAACTTTCTATTTACAAGCTTTGTAAATCCTAAATATCAATTACATATTATATGTAGTCCCCTATTTAAGTACAATATTAGTGCAGCTTATTTGAACTTTATTCAAAATTATATAATTATATGAAGTAATGGATTTTGTTAATTCGTAGATGGAATGACGCTTGATCAAATCAAGTTGGAACAGTCACATTCTCTACTTCTCTTCGCTCCTCATATTGTCTGTCCGAACCAAGGACTGTATGAAATATACGTATCCAAGATTCATACTCGTAGATGACTTATTTAATTCCGTTATTCTCCAAAGCTTATTAAGTATAGAATTGTATACGAGGTTTGGCAGGATGTGTATTTCATTCACATCATCATTCGGTCAAATCCGAGTCAGATGAACGGGGCACTGAAATATCTGCAGTTCCCATAATGAGCATCATGAAACATGCTTTTTTAATAAGCATAAGATCCTGAGTTATAAAACAGTACTTTAGGATGAATAGTAATTATGTAATTTTAACATTTGTCCATAAATCTCAATTCTTTATACTTTCGTGAGAACTGGTAATTTGATATAATACTAGTAATGGATCAGAATAAATGTTAATTAAAAATTCTAATACAGTTTGGGTTTATTATTTCCACAAATAGTAATTAGGCAAAAAACAATTTTTTTTTAAATAATCGAAATACATTCCGCTTACAGTAACGTTTGATCAATGTTCATCGCTTCTTATTTCTTTGTTCTATCTTCGTTTTAACCTAGTTATCAGCTATTGTGTCATAATCTTTCGTGTTCCATTGTATTTTATCTTTTTTATAAATGAAGAGTATGTATGAGAATATATGTTTTACCATGTTTTGCTAGCAAGTTAGTTTGTCTAAATTATTCAATTTCAACAGTTATATATTTCATTCTGAAACATTTTCTGAATAGCAAATCAAACTCAACAGAGATTTGAATCATCTTAATAGAAAAAAAACCTAGATATTTTACTTCAAAACTTAAGAGAAATAGAATAGTATTAGGTGAATTTTCAACGTGTCATTTACAAGCCGGAAACTGAGGAACAGAGTGCTTAACCTTGTAGGAAATCAGAATTTTTATAAAACATAATCCTTATACGTTAACATTTATATATCTATTGACACATACACTCAAATAGAAGCATAAAAATACATAGCTATATAAAATAAAATACGTGTTACTATACAGTAACGATATTAAGTTCAGGAAATTTAAAGAAATAAGATTTTTTAAAATGTCAAATAGAATAAAAAGAACACTCGAAAATATGAATATAACAATGATAGTAGTGATGGTACTAACAAATATAAGTCACGAGACTAATTCATTGAACATTTAGACATGAAATATGTATGAATTACACGTAAAATGTCATTATTTTTTTTCTAGAATAAATGCATCATAACATAAAAAAAGTTACTTGAAAAGGAATGTAAATGTTATATTGATACTTGTTTAGTACATTTTTGTATTTATTTTTGAGTGACCTAGAATCCAATGCACATTTCATATCACAGGGTATTGACTGTTTATTGTAAAACATTTTAAAACCAAAATGCCTTTAAAACGAATTGTTACTTTTGAGGGTAGAAAATGAAGCATTTATGTAAACAAGTTATGTATTATACTGTTTACTTTTAACAACTTATTGAATTTTGAAGTATTTTTGAAAAGAGTTCCCATCAATTATGTCACATTACCCTAGAGGTAGAAAAATATTTACATGATTTTTTGTACAAAAAGAAAACTAAAAAGATAAATAACAATTTTATGTTTACCAATGGATAACTTTAAATTTGATTAATCGAAACATTTATTACTGTCTATAATCTGTAAAATCAATAAGCTCCCAAGTGAGAAAATAAATCATCGACTAGGTTGAATAAATGTTGCACTACATCATAATATTAATGATGGATTCGGGTTAAGTGATGCTTCACACCGTCATATTCATGTACCATAAAAGTTTTAGGTTTTATCTAGAACTAATTTGAAGGTGTTGATAATCAAATCATTTTTAGCTAGAGCTAAACATTTGTATAAAAGTTTGTAGGTTTTCACTGGCTTGCTGATGATGTAAGTTCAAATTAAGATTAGTATCAGAAGGGATTTTATAGAGATTGTAGTAATCTCAACACTTGAGATCATGAGTCAATTGAAGATCAGTGGTCTAGTGCTTAAGCGCAAGACTGATAGGTCCTAGGTTCGATTCCCGCGGGGACGGGTCGTGGATGCTCACTGAAGAGAAGTCCCATAATGAGACGAAACGGCCGTCCAGTGCTTCCAGGTTTTCCATCGTGGTTTAGCTTCAATTGACTCATGATCTCAACTATCCAAATTAAGATTACTAGTAAAACTAATATTATAATGGAAAGTGATTATTACTGGATAAAATATATATTTGTTGACAGTTCATCGATATATTTTAGAGTACATAATTTGTAATAATGCTATTCAGTGTGTATGTTTATTTATGCAAACGGTTTCACACATTAAATTGCCCAAGGTTCATATATTGTATCAGTATATTAACGATACTATTGAATAAGTATATTCAATAATATGGGTTAGGAATTAACGAATGGACAATCACTATTGTTAGAATGAAAACAATGTGTACATGAAAAATGCTCAGAAAACTGTTGTAATGCTTATGAAAATTTGAAAATAATACTAAACATCTGAAGAAAAAACAACATAAGATTCATAAAGTTTACATTGCTGATGATTAAAATGTAACCGATATGTCGTTGACACCTTTAAAAAGAATTCCATTGTTTTTCCCTACGGAAAAATGTTAAGACTTAATAATATGAATTAGTGAATATAGTTTATTAAAATAAGGAAATATGAAAACATTTATTGATTGTTTCAGGGAAAGTGATTTTTGTTAATTTATTAGTGTAAGCCTATATTTTCAACATTAGGGTGGATATTTTTAAACTTTGTTTCATTAAATTTATTTAGAGGGATCAAACAGAATAAATAGTTCAAATTAGAGTACATGAAACTATAACTGTTAAATTAATTCTGTTGCATATCTGAGTGAATGTAAATAATTATGAGTGGGTTCAGACAGAGACAATATCAGATAACGGCTAAATAGCTAAAGACATTTAAATGGTTTGAATCTTTTTCTTTTGGTTAGCGTTCTTCTAGCGAGTTAGTTTTCTACAGGATTGGGTCGCTAACTGCATGCCCAACCCTACTCAATTATCCGGGCTTGGGGCCGGCAGTAGCCCCCGGAGGGACTCCAGGTGGAGATAGCTATATATATATATATATATATATATATATATATATATATATATCGAACAGTATTCATGATCAAATTGTAAGAACATTCACGGCAGGTCATAGGATGATGCGACACTATTTGAAAAGTTCGAATATCAGGCCAATAGTCTATGGAGGTTACAAGGCAGCTCATCTCAATAGTCATATTAAAAAATTTAATAATGTCATTTAGTCATCACTGTGAATATGATATTATGTCACTGTTTGCTAAAAATAAGAATAACCATTTCACAGAATCTTGTTTTTTCGGAACGAAATTGCAATGACACTGTGACACATTAGTTCAGATGAGAAAACTTAAGGAACCTCACATATAACAGTAAGAAATATAAATCATTTAAAGTGGCTATGCTTGTCAGAAATGATTTTAAAGATATATTTACTTAAATGAATGACATAATAAAATAATCCTTCCACTAGAATACTGTTATCTACAACCAAATTACGTAGGAACATTATTCTAATAAAGTTTATGTAAATTGTCTTTTTCAGTTGACTGAAACGATTAACCTGACTTAAACAGTATTCTGTTTCATTTCTACCAATGTTTGTATTACACAGCAGCATTAAATTGCCACTAATCAGTAAATAATGAAAGAAGATTACACAACGACAATCATGATATGAAACTAAATAAAAATGGTTAAAAAGATCAAACCAAATAAATGGTAATCATTTTATTGTTGTTTTTTCTTCATATTTGGTCATTCATATTCAGGGTTTGTTTTTATATTTTGTAATATAACATTAAAATCGAATATTAACACTTTCACGAATAACTCATTTCATTTAAACAAGTTCTGTAGAATTTAACTGTAATTTGTTGTAGTTATGTTCATGATAAATAGATCATATTTAAGGTACAATGAACGAAAACTGAAATGGAGAAGATTAATTTATTATTTAATGAAAAATTACAGAGTTCTTTTGTGAATATGGAGACCATATATTAATTACTTCATTTACAAATTCTCTATCAATTGTCCTTTACATCCTGTATGATTCTTCTGAGCCTTCTACTGTCAGGCATTCCATTTCTGATTGGTGTTACATACTACTTATGACGACAGACATACGTAGGACACACCACATAAGTATTATTGAAAAGAATATTGTTTGCAAATACTAAATAATATACTGACTTGTACATTATATTTGCAACCGTTGTGACGAATGATGACGCAGACAAGATAATCAGAAGAAAGAAAATTATTTTAAGAACTGAAATCAATGGCTAGGTAGTTTAGAAAAAAATGACGTTTATGGAAAAGATTCTGAACTTTTCTCATGTATAGTATTTATATACACAGTTATTTGTGCAATCTATGCAGATATATGTAACTGTTGAGTATATGTTTGAACGATAAAATGCTCAAGTCAGTGCCTGACTAATATCGATGAATATAGTAAGTATTTTTTGTGGATGAAAGCGCACCTTTTTTTTCTGTTTGACTAGCTAATTTAAGTGACGATTCAATTACCTGGAGAAGAAACATTTCGATATGTGATAAATGTACTGCCTGATCATGTAACTTTATTGAAAGAGTTTAAGTAATAAACTTTTACATCTAAATCAGTAACCTAAGTGATGTTGAAGGTTCCGTTTATTGGATTTTATCAGTAAAAAAGTAGTCATTATACGAGGTCATATGTGTAATATGAATTACTAGTAGCCTTGAAAAAAGAACACAACTTTTTCACCAATTCAACATAGATTTGTTCAGTCTAACCTAAAAATAATTTAAGATTGGGGGTACACGACAAATTGAACTCTCCGTTTTAGTAATGATGTGATGCGCACAGACATAACTAATATTTAGCAAAATTGAAAGTGATATGCTTATTAACAGTAAATTAAAATGAAGAAGAGAGGAAAGAAAACAGAGAGGAATCGGAATGACAACTAGATTGAAGGAATGATATGGTATGTATAGAACAACTCAAGGAAGATATGCAAATGATGTATTTAATTTATAATTTTAATATTTTACAAAGGCACTGTTTGAGTTTTCATAAAACAACGAACTGACTTATTATACCTAAGTTTTCGTTCACTTCATGCTAATTCACACTTTTCAGTACAACACATATCGATAACTGAGAGATGTTTTGTTTTGTTTGCCTACTTTTGTTTAAATCAAATTATTATTTAATTCAGTATTTAATAGAGATTTCTTTATTTGAAGGTAATTATCAGAACTATCAAGAATAATCGAGCATTACGCAGTCATTTTTGTCTTAATTTAGGAACTGTCAGAAATACACAAGTATCTGAGTTTGAACTCAGAACGTTCATGTTTTAGGAATAGTACAATGTCATATTATGAAGTGATGGATATTTTGGAATTTCATTGCATTGAATTTCGGCTTAGTAACTAATTCTTCTTTTGTTCTTTGAGTTTCTACTCAAACGTGGATTTCAATCCATACTCGGTTTTAAATTATGATCAATTATTTGTTTTGTACACCTTGTTTTCTAATGATTTATTTAAAAAATTGGTTGTTGGTTTTACAGTATCATTCTCAACAAAACAAACTCATTCATCAAATAATTAATATATTTTAACAATAATTATTTATTTTTTATATATAACAAATTTTCATTTCAGTGACAGCATTTTAATAATTTATTTTCATAGTTTAATAAGTAGTATGTATTTATTTGAAAGTTAACAAATTGGATTATTTATTGTTTACAGTAGAATAGGGTGGAAAAGGAAAAAGAAATTGAAAATTACTTTCAGTTAAAATTCTTGAATAGTACTTTTTAAGGTCACTATTATAATTTGTAATACTGTTAATTGTTTAATGACATTTATGTATAGTCAATCAGTCAGTAACAACGTAGAACTTCATACGTACATACATCAGTTTAAAATTCCAAGACACATTAACACAGAGATATAATTGTCGATTCAAATCCCGTAGTAGTAGAGGTAGTAAAAGTATAAGCAGTAATCGGAAACATTATGGTTTTAAGATATTATTCAAGGGGTACAATCCAGTGAAATAAATTTGGAAAGAGAAAAAAGTGATATGAAGAATTCAAAAGATTAGAATTTGGGAGAACATAAAGAGTGGATGCACCTGTGCCATTGCAAATGATTTTGAGCAATGTGATTCAGGGTCTCTAACCATCGGTTGCTATCATCTCGCGGATCCCAACCAGGTAGTCTACACCTACCAACATGGGTCAGTCCACTTGCCAGTGACTTCATGGATTTGTGCCATGTTTTGGTCTGACCGCCCCTAGCATTCTTCCAACCTACTCCTACACCATAAAACATCTCACATCGGGGCAGGCGGTCGCTGGACATACGTAACACGTGTCCCAGCCATCTCAGCTGATGAATTTTCAATACTTCATCAATTGATTTGCCATCCTTACTTAGTTCCCGTTTCCTAACAACTACATTGCTTACTTGATGGTCCCAGGATATACGAGTAATGCTTCAAAGACGCCTATGATCGAATACTAGTAATCTATGAATATCCTCTACTCTTACCGGCCATGTTTCACAGCCATAAAAGAGAACGGAACGAACTGCTGCGCATTTACTACTAGGTTTTTCTGCCATTTTCTTGGAATTTATATGTTCATCATAAAAGTGAACAAGAATGAATCTCATTAGAATGATTAACATAATTATCACTATAAAAATATATATTTCCTAATTATTTTCTCCTATAAAGGGGCGTATCCATGTTCTAAGCTATAAGATATGATAATTCAGTAAACTGAATTGATTTGTATTTATTAGAGATCATATATTTTTGCTTTTGTCTGATATAAATAAATAAATTTAATTGAGATCATGAACCGATTGATGTTAGATTACCATTAAAAACCTGGAAGCACTGACCAAATGCACGTGAAACCGAAGGCCCTGGATTCGAATCCCGCGTATCGGAATCGTGGATGCGCACTGCTGAAGAGTTTCACTATAGGATGAAACGGTCGTTCAGTGTTTCTAGGTTTTCAATGGTGGTCTAATATCAACCGGTTCATAATCTTAATCAGCAACTTAATCATCTTCACAAATTCATACTGAAAATAAATTTCAGTCAAATAAACTTTTTGAACATAAATGAAAATCTATTTTAATCGATTAAAGTTATAAGGATATACGAATCTCTTTTGAATGCAAAGGTCAGGTTTATGAACATGGATTACGATGGCTTCCGCAATGTGCAAGAGGCGCACTCGTAAACCATGTGGCAAATTTGATGGGATATTGTAGATAACCTGCTCAATTCGTTCCTTCTTAATTTACCAAATGGCATATATTGATATATTGAGAAAACATGATTAATTGTCTATGTTTAACATACTTTGAAAGATCAATATATGTTACATAGAACGATTGTTCGTTATTATGATATATTATAAAATTTTAAGACAAATGACAATTCAGTGAAGAAAAATTCCTTTTCTACAATGTTGTTTGCTAAAACTATATAGTAGTCGGATTTATAGTCAACTAGAAAACATAAGTCTTTCATGAGATTTAAAAAAACACTACATTATATAATCGGTAAGCCTCTTTGAATTATTTTCATTACTTTTTTTTCTCAATGACTTACTAAATTTTAATACTTGAAAATCATGGAACTAAAGATGTCTATGAATGTATATTGTTTCATTTGAGTAGAAATAATTTTAAGATATTAAACTCAAGTTTCTCTGGAGTTAACAAATACTTATCATTTTAATTCTTTTTTTAGTATTGATTTCCTTTGATATCAATTTCAGATACTAAAATGTAAAATTTACACAGCTCGATTGTCTTCTCAAGATCAGATGGTAGATGAGAAATTCTAAACAAGAGATGTTATTAAAGAAACATTGGAATTGGAAATGAATAATATTAGATTACAGTCACGTAGTTGAGTGAAATCAGACATTTTGATGACGTTTTGTTCTATAAGTTGGATGGTTTGGTTGTAAAGCTTTCATCGTTCTTCTGAACGATATACTTACTTACTTACGCTGTTACTTCTCGTGGAGGAGCATAGGCCGCTCACCAGCATTCTCCATCCAACCCTGTCTTGGGCAATCCTTTCTAGTTCCGTCCAGTTGTAATTCATCGTTTTCATATCTGCTTCTATTATCCGACTCAATGTGTTCTTTGGCCTTCCTCTTTTTCGCTTCCCTTCAGGATTCCAAGTTAGGGCTTGCCTCGCGATGCAGTTTGATGATTTGCGTAATGCATGTCCTATCCATTTCCATCGTCTTTTCCTAATTTCTTCTTCAGCTAGAAGTTGGTTTGTTCTCTCCCACAGAAGGCTATTGCTGATGGTATCCGGCCAATGGATGTTGAGTATCTTGCGTAGACAGCTATTTATAAATACTTGTACCTTCTTGATTGTGCTTGTTGTAGTTCTCCAAGTTTCAGCTCCATACAGTAGAACTGCCTTGACGTTGGTATTGAAGATTCTCACTTTGATATTGGTTGAAAGTTGTTTTGAGTTCCATATGTTCTTTAACTGTAGGAATGCAGTCCTTGCTTTGCCAATCCTTGTCTTTACGTCTGCATCTGAGCCTCCTTGTTCATCGATCATGCTTCCTAGGTATGTGAAGGACTCTACATTTTCCAGAGTTTCGCCATCAAGAGTGATTGGATTGTTGTTTCATGCTTTGGATTTGAGGACTTTGGTTTTCCCTTTGTGTATGCTGAGTCCTACTGATAAAGAGACTGCTGCTACACTGGCTGTCTTCATCTGCATCTGTTCGTGTTTGTGGGATAGGAGGGCTAGGTCATCTGCGAAGTCCAAATCGTCTAATTGATTTCGAGCTGTCCATTGAATTCCGTGCTTTCCTTCAGATGTCGAGGTCTTCATTTCTGAACGATATGATTAGCAAAAATATCTCAGGATCCAGGCATGTTACGCAACGTTAATTTTGATCGACTATTTAGTCCCCAGAGGATATTTCTGAACTTTTTCAAATCTAAGATAAAGTATATGTTTGATATGCCTTAATTATTTCTATCAGATAAATATTGTATAAATATCGCGATGAAATTATATATTTTTTAAAAATAATGTTTGCCTTCTCAAGCATTTTAATTGACAAGCATTGAACTTAATATGCTTTATTAATTAAGCAAACACTGAATATAATAATTCAATAGTATACTTTATTTATAATAAGTGCCCATAATAATAATAATAATAATAGTAATAATAATAATAATAATAATAATAATTCAAATGAACACATTTATTTCACCGGAAATGCCTAGAAACAATCATTGTACTGGATATGAAACTATTGTAAATGCTTGTTCAATTAGACCTATTTTGTTTTGATATCAAAAAAATAGGATTTCTATAGATCATTTATTTTTCTTCTAAAATCTGTGTCATTTAATTTAATCAGTAATTTATTTTAGTTCTATTGTTATTGTTTTAATTTAATAAGAGAAAGGGTCTTTGATAGATAAAAAACAATTTTAAATGATTGACGATTAACGACGATTACTATTGAGTTGTGTTTTTTTCATTGGTTTATTATATATTTACAGATAGAAGAGTAGAAAAAAATTCGTTCATTTTATTAGAAAAGAAAGCTAGTGAAAAGATTATGAAAAAGGATACTGAACGGTCATTTCAACTTAATTTGGTATTCTTTAAAAAGTAAGAAGAAATAATCTAATATCAGATTGAACTTGAAACCGAACACACATTAAGGCTTTTAAGTTGCTGTTCTCCAATCAAATAGTTTATGTTATCAAATACAATTTAACTTGTTTTATTGAGACCATGAACCGATTAGTGTTAGACCACCATGGAAAACCTCGAAACACTGGACGGCCGTTTCATTCCTGTATGGGACTCCTCAGCAGTGCGCATACATGATCCCTCACGTGGGACTCAAAGATTTCGGTCTCGCGTACAAACGCTTAACCTCTAGACCACTAAATAGATATCCGACGGATGTTAATGTTTTTTGACTTCAACCAATCCATGATATTGCGCTACCACTGTATTTGACGGGTAACTGCCTCATATCCGACCGGATTGAACTTCAGTGATCACTGCTTCTCATTAGAATTCCCCGAACAACTTCTCAAAGCTAGTCACTAGTGCGCATATGATAATTATCAGTATGAGGATGTTTATCTAATTACGTTTATTTGATAAGAATCCAACGCTACTGCCTAGTGCTCTTGTCTTTCGTACCAAATAATATGCATGTTTGAGTTTCTAATTTGATCTCGTTGGTAGATATCACACCGTTATGCTGCATTATTACATTTCATTTCCTATACATTAAATGTAAATTATTGTTTATACTCCATCACATTCTTTATACTTTAATGACTATAGTATAGTTTCGTCATCTGGATATGTTCTGCTGAAATTGAAAATCTGCCGTAAAAAAGAATTTTGTTTGATTGAAATAAGTTAGGCAAAAGTGTACATTTTGAATCGATAAAGGAAACAACATTTCTCAAAATAGTGATGAGCAGAGAAAAAAAACACACATAGGGACGCACGGTAATCATACAAAACGATAGGTTAAAATACAGTTTTGGGTACATACAATATTACATAAAAAAAGGATAAACAAATAAATGTGTTTGTTAAATCTTTTTTGTATCCAAAAAATAAACAGAGAAGTGAAGATATAGAATAAAAATCTTATTATTTCCTAGAAATTATTTTGACATTAACAAGGATAAAAAGTATAACAGGAACTTGAAGCATAGAATTAAAATAGACGGAATAATTTTTGTTCACATTCTATAGACAGGTTTGAATAGAAAGTTCATTGTCACTTTATTTGTGTTGTGTTAATTGTTCTGGTCAATAATCGCTTTTCACATGAAACATCAATTGAGTTATTTATTTCTTCTCAGTTAAAAAGAAAATCTCTTTATATACCCTTATTTATAAAGTCCACAATATTTGAGTAAAATATCAGGTGATATACTCATGAAAAGAAAAAGAGAAATATTTTATCTGTTCAGATGAATAATCCCTTTCGTAAGGGGTGGTTGGAAATAAAAATGATTCTGACATCACTGATGAGAGCCTACGATAATAAACGATGTTTTTTTGAGATTGTGTTTTATTGTTAAATCTTTGAAGGCGCACTAAAGAATATACAATGACATATACTCTTACATGAATAAATGCTTATATGAAAGAAATTTTATGTGAAATAGCTATAAGACAACAACTTGTGTGAAGTTTGAGTAGTTGACTTTTGATTGGTTGAATAATGAATTACAGCTGGAGCATATTTGATTATCAAGACTGGAAAAAAGTATTTCATCATTTTCATGTCTTTATGGAAATTAAAATATAGATGCATATCACCTTTTGTCATCTAAACTGATATGTAACAGTTAATGTGATATACGGAAGGAATGATTATATAAATGTGTTTTTGACTCAGTTTTATTCTTATGAGTGATAAAAACTCGACGAAAATGTTAATGAATAGTTGTGCTGAGAACCAGTACGTTAAATATTGGAACTGAATGTAATATTTATTAGCAAAAGGTTATAATTTTGTACAAGTTCAGTAATCATTATTATTTATAAGCAAACAGAATTAAAAAGAACGAACATTTTTGATAACTTCCTCATCAGACACTACAGTTATAAATTGAAAATTATCATTATTACGCAATGTGAATGCTGGTCAATAATACCTGCCGATTCATCAAGTGAGATCCTGGTTTTAAGTTGGTCTATTATTTATTCTACAGCTTAGTTTCTCAGATGTGGCCACTAGCACTACTTGTCCTTGAGCTGACAGCCAAGCTTTTATTGGTTTTTTATTGCAAGCTTCTTTCTTTACCCTGCATTTTAGTTCAGAGGTGAACAGATACCGGAAAAAGCAGTAAAATTCTATGAACAGTAGCATCCTTTCCCGCTTAATCGACTGTATACATAATGTTAATACTAAAGTTGGCTTTTCAGTTATATACCAAGTTCTTAATAAACTGCCAAAAGGCATAGGGTTTTGCTTAATATATATAGCCTAAATAGTTGGCATCACTTAAAAGAAACTCATTTAACTGATGTGTAGAAAACAGATACATACATTTCGTTGTCGTTCCCTCTTCTTTATGATGTACTAACCCTTCCAAGACATTTCTCTTACCTTTAATTATACATCCACCTTTCTTATTCTACATGATATTCTTATCATTGATGTCATTATTATTATAATAACAACTACTTATACGACGATTCTTATTTTGTCCTAAGTTGTTCTACAAACGATTTGATTCTATTGATTAAAATTCACGGTCTTAATTAAGACTTATCATTTTCTTACCCCTTATCTATGACCTATTTCAACATTACCATTAGTATTGTTTTGTTAGTTTGCAAGACTCAATCGATTTGAATTTTGCCATTTTCAATTAATTTTTGGATGAATCTAACTTTACCAATTTGTTTGTTGTTGCAGTTATGGATAGTGAATACTTATCTTTACTGGAACATCAATAGATACTGGTTAATATTAGTATGAAAACGTTATGCAAATTATTATATTTTATAAATTGCATTACAAATAATTCGAGTTCACTGAATCTAGAAAATATAAGCCATTGTATACTAACTCCAAATATTAAGAAATTGCATTAAACCTAAAGCTCTTTGGTTTTATCCTTGATAGGGGTTAAGAAAATGCTTAGCTGAGAAGTCTTATACAACAACAAAAAACCTAATTGTTTCTTCCAGTCTTTCAATTTTTGTCCAACTTAATTTAGTCAGTTATATAAACTACAAGACAGTGGTCAATCCGACTTTTAAAAAAAATCCAAATTTCAATCATCCGCTTTAAAATGTTGTTTCTAGCTATTAGTAAATTTCATTCAAACAAAAAGCTACATTTGTAAATGAATCAATTAAATCATATTTAGATATTCACTAACACAATCTATTAATTTTACCAATAAATTAGCATAAATTCCCTTTTTGTCTTTAGAAATTATCCCTAAATGTTTTTATAAAATTCCGAAATATCCGAAAAAAAATTGTTTACCTTCATTTTTAAAAAAAAATTAAATGAACAACAAAATCTTGATTAATAAAAATAATAACCACTGGGAATTAATGGCAAATAAAAGGAAGTTATATATATATATATATATATATATATATATATAAGTATTGAGAACTACATTTGAACAATGGATTCTTTGTTCAAAGTATTCACCGACATTATGAATTGAGTAAATGATACAAATTGATAATACTGATTAACAATTATATATCGATGACAATTATTCAAATGAAACATTTTCAAGTGTATTATTTAAATGATTAAAAAGAATAAGTAGCAAAGTAATGATCGATTATAATATACAGAGATGAATTATCGAATCAGGCAGAACTGGGAAGTAGTATTGTTTTTATTTGGGACTACTCTAAAATAAGGATCAATTACTTTATGGAAGATTGAATCTATTATCAACGATGAACAAGATATTCTTAGATCACTATGTAAAAATTCAATAATTCAGATCAATAATGAGCTATTTAAAAGCTATGAAGTTAGTGATTGCTTTTCTCAATATCAACAATATTGACTCCATACATTGATTTAACTAGGGAAACTTGATCCCTATGTCAATTAACACCTAGTAATTAATAATTATTGAAGCCATTGGTTTTATAGAAATGTCTTGCGTATTTTGACGTTTTAATTTTTTTTTATTAATAAACGTAATAATCATTCTCTGGTAACCATTAACTAGTTTCCAGACATAGTTTACGACATTCTCACAGAAAACCGTATTGTATCGAATCAACTATAACACTAATGAGACTGGAATTATTCAATAAGCTCAAGTCAACACAATGCGATTCACTAAGTAATATTAGTTTATGGTACAAATTATCTATAACCACAAACACTCATCGGGATCATTTAGTTGTGACTCTAAAATTATTGTTGGTTGTTACGTTTGGTCCACAACTAATAGGTTCCAGATTCAAAGTGTATCCCCTTAATTTCAACTTAACCCATTTAAATATTATTATCAACCATCATGAAAGTAATATGTCTCGAATTTGACTTACGTTAACATTTTCCTGGTAAATGATTTCATTTGACTTTGAACTTGTAATTAAACGTGAACTCCGATTTTAGACAAGTGGATTGTTAAAATCAAAGTAGTTGAATATTAGACGCAAATACATCGAAAGTATTCACTGATAGATGCACTAATTTTCAACATAGATGTCAAGATAAGTCTACTGTATGGGGCGGAATCTTCGAGAACTATGAAAACCATCACCCAGAAAATACAAGTGTTTATTAACAGTTGTCTAAGCAAAATACTTCAGATCCGTTGGTCAGACACTATTAGCAACAACCTACTATGGGAGAGAACAAACTAGATCCCAGCGGAGAAAGAAATCAGGAAGAGGCGCTGAAAGCGCATAGGACATACAATGAGGAAAGCACCCAACTACGTCACAAGGCAATCCCTCACTTGGAATCCCGAAGGCCAAAGAAGAAGAAGAAGACCAAAGAACACATTACGCCGTGAAATGGAGATAGACATGAGAAAAATGAACAAGAATTAGATGGAGTTAAAAAGGAAGGCCCAGGACAGAGTGGGTTCGAGGATGATGGTCGGCAGTTGGGATTAACAGGCGTAAGTAAGTAAAGTAAGATTTACCAAGTGAATATTTAATTTTGTATAACAATTCTTTGATAAAAAATTTATGAATTGAATGTTTGAATTAGTATATACAAATCTAAATAAATCTTTAATTCAGAATAAAATAAAAATTGATTCACAATAAAGTAAAATACATACTCAATGAAATAATTCAGCTAGAACAAGTAACAAGAGAAAAAAGTTTTATACAATGACAAAAAAGTACATGATTAACATACTTTAAATTCGCTAGCACATCACGAAATGCATCAGGTAGTCGATTGATCGGAGGAAACACATAACTAAATTTAACATTGAAAAAAAATGATAACAAGAATGAAGGTTTACATCTATTTAATCAATTATATATATACATGGCGATTGTTGATAAATTCGAATAATGTTATGATTAGTTATACAATTTATTGAAGGAAATAAAAAATGAATCCAAAATGTATATAGAATATTATTCATCTTATTCATCATAACTAGGAGACACTGGATAGCTGTTTCGTCCTATCATGGGAGTCCTCAGTAATGCGCATCGACTAACCTTATCTAGGTCCAAACCCAAGGCCTTTAGGTCTCGTGGTGAGTATTTCATCTTTATACTACTGAGTTTGTATTGACTGATCTACATTTCTAATTTAAATTGATTCCCGATATTGTACGATTATCATCCATTAGCACAGATGATATTTATCTCATTGGTTATGTTATATCCTAGTTAAGATTAAATTACGGGTAACTTTCGAGGACAATTAATGGACTAATATTCTATAAATATTCTTATTGTATAATTATTCAATAATTAGATTACGTATATTTATATTTCTCTTATTATAAGCTTCATTTTGATCTAGAATTTATTATTATACGACTTACTGTCCCTAAATTATGCTCAGTTTATTAACTACTGTCTCCCACGTTCACAACCACTTTGTGGCTTTATTGTGTACAAATGTTATCTCCTATTTTATGGTGCGTTGCGGTCTGTTTGTTTGATATATAAACACATTATGTTTGAAATATATGATTCGCATAGTGGAAGCTGATATTGGTGTTCTGGACTCAAGCAAACGGGCTAGGCGGACACAGGACCAATAAGGATGCTAGGCTGTCCATACGGCTCGAACGTCATTGGTTTGGCACAATGCTAAGATTGCATAAGTCGTATTTTGATTAGTGGATAAATCACGTGTAAAAAGCCGGAAATAAAGTCATAACAGGTTACGTGGTTTAACTTCACTGGTTATGTTTTGACGCTAGAACTCTAGTGATTACTTAGTAAGGCACCAGTGAATACATGTCACACTGAATTGTTACAAATGAATGATCAAACTTTTAGTAAAAAATATGAAATTTATGCAAAACGATTTTATGCTTAATAAGTACCACATAGATATTACACTGAATATAAACGAATTTTATATCGAGGTCAAAACATATTCTTGGCTTCTATCTCATAGCAACAAGAAGTAATCAGTCAACCTTATATTATAACGTTATTTGATATATTTATGGATTAGTCATGGTTATTGCATTTTTCCCCCAAATCTACTCTTACTAATCACTTATAAATAAAAGCATTGGATTGCATTTATTTCTAATCTAATTAGTAAGTAGTGTAAAGGATAATTATATTTAAACCTTAACTATCATAAATGTGTTATATAGTTATATTGAAGCGAACAAATTAAATTTCAGCTAATGTTTAATACTAAACAATGAGAAGATTGTCATTCAAAAATCTTGGTAAAATGGAATAATATTCCCAGTCTGATAAAAACATTAATTTAAATAATTATTATTAAGGGATTGAATATGGGGTTGTGTAGGGTATTTTTGTTTAGTATTGCACCACATAGTATTACACATTATTTTAGACCATTTTAATGGGATACTTTGTTATGATTTAATTCAACGTGATATTTTTTTGGATTAATTTAGTGTCATATATCGTTTCATATCAATTTATTATTGATTTTATTAATGAATCAATTGTTCAAGTAGGTCTGTATAGAAATAAGTTAATTTGTTAAGAAGGAAAATAAAAGATGTTTTTAAGTATTTGGATGGTGAGATACATAATTATTGATCTTTTCTATTGCATTGAACTATTTCAGTTTCAATTTCGCTAATGATCAGTTGTTCGTTCTTACTTCTACTTTCAGTTATAACCAATAGTCATAGTATTTTTAATTATCACGTTAGAATCCGAAGCTAATTTTCTTGACGGATCGATATTATTTAATGAACCGATATTATTCAGATTTCATTTTCTGAGTCATGAATTATCCAACCCAAATCAGAAGTTACATAAAAAAAGCTGCAAATTTTTCTAGTAAATACGATTTTAATTTCACATCAGAATGTGAATAACCAGTTTTTCTTTGTGATGAAGTTTTGTTCTCTGAGATGAATGGTTTAGTCTTGCAGCTTTCATCGTTATTCTGAATGACATCATCAGCACAAACTTCAGGAAGAAGTGGATTGTTCTAATTTCTCCAAATTTGGCTCACAGCTTCTTCTGTAGACCTCAACGTTGATTGATTTTTGCAATTTTTTACATTATGTTTCGACAAAACGATATTTTAAATGGTCATAGATTACATTACTGACTTAACATAACATGGTAAACATGGAAAATCATTGAATTTTAATTTCCACTGATTTTCTAGTTAATAGGAAGTCTGTGACTGAAACTATAAACTAAATTATCTCACCAAATGTTTCATGATAATAATTTTGCATAATTGATTATTGTCAGTATTATTATTATTCAAATATCAAGGAACAATATTTTTAACTCAGGTTTTACGTCAGTGGCAAAAAAAACAGATCAAAGAGTAAACATTCAATGCATCATTTAAAAAATACCAACAATTCATGGGGAGAAAATTTCTTTTCAGCTGTATAATTCGATAATACTACTGTTTTACACATAGTATTTTGTAATGAAATGGAACATTTACGCATAATCAACATAGCTAGAAAAATTTAATCAAGAATGTTCACTTATTGGATGCAATAAATATAGGTATATTGAATGTTCTGGTACTGTGGAAGACTAGAAGGACCGGTCAAATTGTTTCGGAAATGAGTAAATACTACTTGTTATTTGTCAGAAGTGTTTCCCACATACAAAGAGTTGCACCGATGCTGTCCGAAGGAGAATGGAAAGCACTTATAGGATGTTAATCTTATGGATTCAGAACCATCCAATTATCTTTCAAAACAAAGAGAGAAGGAGTCACAATTAACAAGGTGCAGTCGGTCATAGAAAAGTGATCAGGAAAGGAACTTGCCATTCTAATGAGACAACTAGACGCCTAAGTCGGAGTGAACAACACTTGGTATAAAGACACCATGGTACGACATGGACTAGGGCAAAGAAGCGAGAATAGTTGCAGATTTGTAAATTTATGTGTGTTCAACAAAATGGTTATAGTTGACATTATATTCCCCCATAAACGCATACACAAAGCCAAATGGGTTTCACTGGATCAAACTACAGAGAATCAGATCGATCATAATTACATCAGTAAAAAAAATTCAAAAGGTCGATGGAAGACGTAAGAACCAGGAGAGGAGCCGACATATCTTCAGATCACCATCTGGTGGTTGCCATGATGAACCTTAAGCTAAAGAGGCGATGGACAACTGGACAAACAGCATTACAAAGGTTCAATATAACCTTCCTTCGACTAGACATGATCACCATTGTATTTCAACTCAGTGGTTTGCAGATTAACAGCCCGCTTCAAAATATTATGGTCTTTATCTCAATGACTAATACTGTTGTGTATTCGTACAGTTGGAAGTCGCCCACTAAGATGCAATAACTGTTAGTTTTCAATAATTGATCAACTAAGTTCGGTCCGTGTTGCAGACTACGAAAATAATTGTTGGTCTAAACCAAAAAAAATCATTTGATAATAACCTATGGTATATTGCCTATTTTCTTACTTCTAGCCAAATACCATCATTCAAGTTCTAATCATAACAAGATCGACTGGTCTGGTCTGTCAGTAGGGTTATACTATGAACAATAATCTAAAACATCCTGTATATGTTGACTTAAAGTGAATCCCAGTCATATAACATCACTTAGTGATAATATCTCTGAGTGTAAAGGTGGATTATATGACTTCAGTCTTAGTTCCTTTGATAATATAAAAACAATATACTAACAAGCAGTACCTAGTGTTCATTATTGTCTAAAACCAAATGTCTAATATTAGATTAGTGGATCAGCCGTCTACGTTTTTGATCAATATAATATGAAAAAATATAATCAATATTTTTATTGTTAAAAATAGCAAGATTTTTGCTTAGGAAGTTTTCTTAACTATACAAAAAATGCACATTTATTTGGATTTCACGACAGAGAAAAAGAACAAAGGTACATTAAGACATAGGTGCACATATGAATAAAAATGAACATATTCCCTTAAATAACGGAATAGATAACTATTTAGAAAGACAATTTACAACAAATGTGTGAAATCCTCTGAAATATCTGGTTATGTAATTTAGTAATTTTTAAAAATTATTTCCTTTATAATCCTAAATACGATAACTGTTCTTTTTTACACATTGACCAACGGAAGTAAGACAGGACAATTTAAAATAGGATGTTTGATATTATATTCAAAGAAAAGTAATTTTTCCCATATTTACTTTAGTTGCGTAGTTAAGCTTCCAACTATAGAAATACAAAGTATGTTGTATAAGAATAAACAATAATATGAAAACACTGAAATGAAATATATCACGATATTTAACTATAAAATTGATCAATGCTGTAATTGTTGTGAAGAGTAAAGTTTCAGATCAAACATCATGTGATAATGCGTTGATTGTTAAACGAACGGAATTTTATGTCCATGTATTTCTGTATGAGGTTTTCAAGGTGAATATTGTTTTAAAGCCGTGATTAAAACTTGTTCATTATTTATTAAGTCAATATGTCGTCTACATTACGAAATATTTATCTTCAAAACAGCCAAACGTTCTTAATATTAGTGTATGAGAAAATCTAAATCAATATGATTTTGAAAGTAATTTCAATAGAAGAATATATCGTCTAAAATTCATTAAAACCAACTATGAAAAACTATTTTTTTGGTTTTACTTTGATACTACTCATTGTTATCAGTTGGATCAAATACATCTCAGTGAACAATAACTGTTTTCTTGCGAAAGAATTTTTTAATGGTCTAGCAGAGTGAGTGAAAAAGGGCTATCATCAATAAGGCGCATATTAGTAGAGGTGAGGATTGAAATGGGGGAATAACATTTTTAATGATGTGGAATAAATTCGATTTAACCCTTTGTTATAACTTGTGGCCTGTGCGCCGTGCTAACGTATAACGTAACCATACCGCCAATCAGAGAGCAGTGAATGTCGATCGGACCAATGACACCTAAAACCCGTACGATCAGTCTAGAGTCCTTATCAGTCCTGCTTCCTGCCTAGCCCAGCCAGTTAGGTCATGAACACCAATCTCAGCTTCTGTGATATAAATCATTTATTTCAAGCATACTGGGTCGGTATGGAAAT
This sequence comes from Schistosoma margrebowiei, assembly GCA_944470205.2. NCBI lineage: Eukaryota > Metazoa > Platyhelminthes > Trematoda > Strigeidida > Schistosomatidae > Schistosoma > Schistosoma margrebowiei. The sequence continues at coordinate 38,905,048 of OX104026.1, read as the reverse complement.
TCAGGAAAAATGAAGTCTAAGATAATTGACTGATATTTACAAAAGCAACAGTCTAGTTTAAGACAGCTGATTGACATTTTACAAATTACGTATTTACTGTATGGCTCTCAGATTTTACTAAAATGTTCTTTAATTTCATGTTCAAATAGATTCGATTGTCTCCATTTATGTTCTTGTTCACTACACCCAAACAACAATTGTCAAAATGATCTCAGTCAGTAAAGAAAAATCTATTTCGATAATAATTATCTTAGAGTTTGGGTTTCAGACACTAACTCTTGGTTTTGGATATATTTTCCCCTATTTCAGTTTAGGCAGTCATGTGTTATCATTACCCTTTAAACTAAACGTGTCACTAAATCTCCACCTAATAAATTGTAAAAATGAGAAATAATTAAATTTATCAGAAATCTAGTTCACAAAGCAAATTTTAAAAAAAAGTAATAATGACATGAAAAACAATCAAATGAAAAATAAGTAATTAAAATAGCTGTTTATTTATTATGGATCATTTTTAGTATCAACATTGCTGATTACATTTTTTTAAAAAAAAATCTTATTTATGAAAATGTTTGTATTTAGTTTCAATTATTATTTATAGTTTTAATTTCAGAGTTTCCTATTGATTGTCGTCAATTATACACCGTCAAAACAGTTTATTCAATTTCAAGTCATTTAAACAAATGATCATAGTTCAGTGTCGGGGGTGTTGTTTACGAAAATGAGGGGACGAAAAGCGAATGTCTGGCGCTTTAACCGGATCCCAAACCAATGGTGCACATGGGCCCCAGTATCCTGCGGGAACAAATGGCGTATGAACCAATTGTTGGTCACCGGCTTCCATGGGACTTCATCTCCTTACGATGCTCCACTGCCTTGTGGATCAGACGCTCAGGTTGAAGGCTCGGGGTGTGGCCCCCTAAGAAAACCACCTGCTTCGGTCTGGGCACCCGAGCAGTATCACAGCCCTCACACATATCGAATGAGATTTGTGTGGCGCAATGTATTTGATGCCTCTTTGTACAAATATCTATGTGTTGAAATAATAATAATAATGTCATAGACTATAGAGAAGACAAATATAATATTGGTTTTTACTTCATAATTAAACAATATTTATTATGTTTGTTCATATTTTTTAGTCACTTTGTACTACATTACGATACAATGCTTATAATAATAATAATAGTAATAATAATAAAATTCTCGGTAACGTTTAATCACTATATGTTTCAGTTATTGAACAAATGAACAATTCAAAAACTGTATAAAAATATCATACGGTAGCCATTTTTTAAAATAAACACTCAGTATCCATTTTTTTGTAAAAAAACAACAAACAAATTTATCAACATGAAAATTGATCCTTATTCCCCATACCCCTTTGTTTATTCCAATCTACTTTTTTTTTCTCATGCACGTATGTCAACTTTTTGAAAAACATTTTTAATTAATTTAAAAATTTTTTTTCGGTGTTTTAATTCATTTCTATGTTGCCTTGTTTATTTGCAAAGAAAAGGGAAGACAATGTGAATAACAACTATTTTTAAGTTTATTTCGGATGTTATGAAAATATAATTTGTAACAAAATAAAATAAATTAAATATTTGACAAAGAAATAATTTTAAAATATATGATACTTTATTAAATAGAATAAATGTATAAACATAACTTTTTAATGATAGGGGTAGATGCTAGAAATACAATCTAACTATAATATTACAGAAGTCATGAATAGATTTAACTTAGACAACTATTGGAAATCCAGATAAATTGGACGGCTGTTTCGTTCTAGCATGTGGCTCTTTATTAGTGCGAGTCCCCGATCTTGTATACGAGAATCAAACACAAAATTTTTGGTTTCGCAATCAAACCCTCAATTTCTAAACCACTGATTTGTCATCCAACGATGTTATTGTCTAATTTCAATCAATCCACAACATGGAGAATTATAATGGTCATGAATTTTAAGAGAATATTTGATTGTTCAAAGCGCAGATTTAGGTAAAAACAAGATTATCAGTTTACAATTTATGCTATCTTTTGAATAAAAAGTAAGCGTCCTATGGAATAGCATACAGCAGATTTTATTATTGAACAAATGTAATTTTATCTGAATTTTCTCATGTGACCAGTAGTATCCTTATGCCTTAGTAAAATAAAGTGAGTAGTAAAATTAACTAAATATGAATCGACCGGACTTTGTTTGGATAGTTGTTAATTAGTTTTTCAGTTATTATAAAACATCGAAACGACTGTACTGAAGTTCCAGACCGGCAGATGTTTTTTTTCTCAATAATACAAAATATTTATTTAATATTAGTTCATGTAAACAAATCACTTTAGCGTACTATAAAACAAAACATGGATTTTATTTAAAAAAAACGTCTGAATAAATGGTAATATTGAGGGAATTCTCACAAGATGCATAAATCTCAATAGAGACTGAGTGTTGGCGATCCTCAATATCAATAACAAGAAAATAAAAACCCTTAAAGATAACGTCTTATTAACTTTTGAAAAACTAAACTCATAAGCTCAGTGGGTAAATCGTTGGTGTTTGAAGCGAGAGATACAAATCTCAAATCTCTGTGTAAACGTCAATATTGAAATTCGACTTTGATCTTTGTAGATAAAATAAATGGTGTCATGATCGGATCTTCATTGGGCTCTTCTAGAATATTTTTCTATGGCCAACCTTTATAACACTATCCTTTAGTCGACATTTGGTAAATCTCATCTTTATAAGAGATGTCTAGGTGATACTTTTACCAGTTGTAACAAAGAAAGCGACCTTAATAAAATATTACAATAATTCAGTAATTGTCACTAACTGACTAGGTTCATAATAGAAGCAGAGTTGAACTCAGGATTCCACTCGCTTGATGTCCTACTAAGAGCAAGATCAGATGGGTTTCTTCAATTGTTGTACAGAAAATCAACCTGAAACTGGTAGTATGCGAACGTCCCAAGTTGGGTGCCATTGGGATGGAAGAGAAATTCAATTCATCGTTTAACCTCAGGAGCTAAACGAATATGCTTTGAACATACACTTTATGATAAGCTGAACGAAATCCGACGAACATATCTGAAGAATGGCTTCCAACCAAAGTTCATTGATAGTAATCTTAAACCGACACTTAAAGTTGGAAGAACTACCAAAGTTCCGAAAATAATTTTATTCTTGAACATCGAATTCAAAGGATATTAAAGAGTAGACTGTCCAGATCCCTGAAAAACAAGTTTTATTCAGCACAGCCCTAGACTGTTTTCTCCAGCACGAAACTCATTCGAGGAAGTATTAAGGACAAACTGCCGCTTTGACCCACCTCAATAAACATGTATCAATTTACTTGCTTTTATGGGACAAGTCATATGGGCCGTACAAAGCAAGCACTTGGAAAACGAATATCCAAGCGTTACCGTGCATGGTTATCTAAAAAGGAATACAAACCGATCAACTACTCTGTTCTTGAACATAAAGTCAATTTCGATCACAGCCCAACGCGAGGATCTTCCTTCAAAATCCCCTTAAAAGTATATAGAATTTGCTGAAAAGGGTTTGAATGATGAATTTGTACACAACCGAGGCTGTCGCGATTCACTATTTCAAATCCGGAGCCTGTGTACAGAAAAGTTGTATTAAATCCCTTATAATTTCATTGTCGTAAAACCCCTCTGAATTTTAAAAATGATAAGTCCTAACTATTATTTTATTCATTTCCTTTCTTAATCAGACAGTTGTATTTAGCTTTTATTCTATAGGTTATTATCTTTTATAATTTCAGAAACTATTACATAACGTAAGCTTTTGGTAATTTTTGATAACTTTGCTAAATGATGCAAACTAGCTGCCAGCTGAGGAGGAAATAACGACGAAACTCTGTAGCTAAATAGAACACATTTTATGAAAATTACAGAACTCCATTACAAGGTGAGCTTAAACTTGTAATTTTCAAGGTAAAAGGAAAAGAAAAAGGTCGAAGTACATATGGTGCCGGAAACTGGATGAAGATATCAAGACCATGGCGAACTTTTCTCAGCAACTGGAAATGGGAGCTCAGGACACTGTTGGTTGCAAATCCCTGGTCATGGATCTGTGACCCAAGTTGAGTAATAGGCCTAACTAAGTAAATAAGAACAGATAATAAAAATGTAATACTGATTTTGACAAGTCAATTTCTTAATAGAAGGGTGAGGGAATTTAGAAGAACCAATTGTTCAATACAAATCTTTATCGCTTTTGTTAAGCAGCATATTCCAATCATTTGCAGTGCATTAAAATAAGATAATATAGCTCCTAGACAAATAATCTGTTAATAAAAAAGAATCATATCACTTCATAAGATAGGAAATATTTCGATAACTAGTAGTAGCAAGTTCAATAGGTATGAGTTGTTTGAATCCTCTTACCTTCACTAGTAAATACTGCAACTAAGCAATTTCTTTTGATATATATGCATCCCATCCAGATTACCTTGATGTTGTCACTCATTCACAAGCCTTTTCTAAGTAGGGTTGAGTAATGGCAAGCAACAAGAGGAAACTTCAGACAACTCATACACAATAAATCAAATTTCATGCCCACTGTATAATGTGGTGACTGTTTTAACTCAATAGTTTAGTAAATAGCACATTTGTCGGAGAACTGTTGTGAACATTAACAGGCATAAAGACGCATCTATTTAAAAATCTCTAATACGATGACACGAGAAGCCTATATTCTACTGCTGACTACTATTCAACTCTCTTTGAGAATCGTAGTAGTAACATGTAGATATTGACTAGTCGCATGAAGTAAGAAAACTATAAAATAGTAATAACATTGACATCAAAAATTAAAGCTGCCACCAAGAAAACTGATGTCCACATGCTTAAATAAGAACGAATTTGAAGATATATATAGTTAGATAAACAGATAGATAGAAAGATAGATAGATATAGATGTATATGTAAATATTAAAATGACAAATATTACTAACATTATGAATGTCACTTTTATTATAGTTTACGTTGTTCTTAGATCAGCAACGATAGTCTAACACATGATAAGATGATTTACGCTTAGTGAATTTATGTAGGTGTACTGAAATTAAATGAACTTTATTATAACAGACAAATTCGTTAAACATTCTGATGGTTTACTTATAAGTAATGTAGACCGTTATACAAAAATTGTTATGGTATTTGTTAATCTAAGCCTACGTTTGATAATGCTACATAAGAAAAGTTTGTCAATAACTAAAAAATAGTTTACATTTTACAAATTAAAGTTGAAGCAATTCGAAAACATGGATAAAAATGTTTTCAGGAACGATAACTAGCAATAGCCATTTCCTTGAAGGTGACTGAATTACATCAGCTATTCAAGAAAATAAAGTTCCTACAATCGAGATGACCTAAGGACAACGTTACCCATATTAGTTTCTATTTTGTTAAAGTCCAAAATTAAGTCGGACCATATGAAAACACCATCATAATTGTACAGATACATTAAGTACTTTTTAACCTTCACGTCATAAGTATTCTATAACCCTGCATTTATACGTTTATGTCTACTCATAACACTTTGTTTGTAATACATAAGCTAACATTAATACATAAATGTAAAGTGTTAAATATGATTATATATAAACACATAAACATTGGTACAAAGAGAAATTAAATAGTTATGCGCTGCACAAATCACTCGATTTATGTGAGGGCTGGGATACTGCCCGGATGCCCAAACCAAAACAGGTTACATATGATTGTATACGATTGAATAATAATCAGAATAATTTTAAAAGGATCATTGATTCAAATCTTGTATTTTTACTATCATTATCCATTATTTAGAACGTATACAATCAAATATTGTAATTTTAAATCAGCTATTAAGTAACTAAAACAGTAATCATTCATTTATTTTGTGGCTTTTCATTGGTAGACTATGTACAATTAACTACCTAGAAAAACACATTAGATTTTTTTTGTTGCGATTAAAACAATTTTGATTCAGTAAAAAGAAACAACGAATACTTTTCGCTGAAAAAAGAAAACTATAAGTAAACTGTGTAGACTTTATATATATATATATCTTCTTACCTATTGTATATACTTAATCTTGGAATAATTAAATAAATAGATGAGAAATGAAAGAGAAAAATAAATCCGTATCGGTTGTTTGAGTTTTCCCATTGATATTTAAGACTATAATTGATTATTCTATTGTTGATATATGTGCATCCTGTGCAGATTACCTCATTATTGCATTATGTCGCAAGCATAAAAAGCAGAGATAGGTTGTAGTCAGCAATGGGATTCAGAATGCACGTTTCGTCTTATTTGAACTCTTCAGCTAGATGTAGCTGTATTCTATTTGGAGTTCGAAACGAACGGTACTGGGTTTGAGTTCCGGAGTGATTATCAACTCTAGGACACAGGCGCATCCAGATGACGAATCCGAAATAGAACAAAACAGGTGTCCTGGATTCCATCGCTAGCCACCAACCATCTCTGCTTATAATGTAGGCGAAAAGTAGGTAAACCTATTTTATGTAAAGTGATTGTAAGAAGTTGGAAGGAAACCTTGAATTTAGGCTTGTGTGAGTTCTCACTTGTTGGCAAGTACTAGACAAACGATGAAATATATCATCAGTCTGTAATCAATGAACTGTAAATATCTCAGTCCTACAGGAGGTCACTTGTAAAATAGCTCAGTTTGAACTCTTCAGACTGTGAGGCTAGTCAGGGATCAAATTTCATTAGGAGCACCAGTTCACTCAAGATTAGGGTGAACATTCGCTGACGAAGGCCAACTAGCATGAAAAATGGATTTTTCAAGGTTTCCTGTATTCTAATGCTAACCACTGGACATCTGAAAGTATTTCATATATGGTCAACTCATTTGGACTAGTGACCACATTGTGACCAGACAGATAGAATTCGATCAGCACAAAATTATAAGAGTAATACGATATTGGTCATTACTCAGTAAATTTTAAAACGGTTTTATACGTTGCAAACTGAAAATGTGAATAAATGTTATGGATAAAAAAGTAAAATGCGTATTTTCAATGAGCAACACCATTCTTTTTATTAGAGAAGATAAGACTTGAGAGTAACTGGATAACTTATGGAAAGTTGGTGCCAACATTGTTTTATTATTTATTACTGATCTTCATTCTAAATTTTACTGAGAATGTCAGCATATTGCTAACTGAATTTTTCTCAAGTCACTTAGAGTTTATTTAAAGATTTACTGATCACATTTTGTTAAAAATGAGCCTAATGGAATTTTATGAGGAAATTGTTTATTACAATGAGACATATCAAGTCGAAAGTGAAGTAAGGTAGTGAGATGGCTACTTTTATCCATTCAGACCATAAAAATGCGCTAAATATGCTTTCTATATCTGAATCCAATTGCCCCGCGTGGTGCGGGATCGTGGATGCGCACTGCTGAGGAGTCCCATACTAGGATGAAACGGCTGTTCAGTGCTTCCAGGTTTTCAATGGTGGTCTAGCTTCAACTGACTCATGACTTCAATCTGTGAAATTTCTAAAATCTCCACAAAACCCATTCTGAAATTTGTTAGTTTAATGGTGATATTGAACTATCCATGAATTCTACGCGTTATAAAATGTCTCTATTCTTAGCGAACTCACCCGACAGAAATCTTTACAAGGCATAAAAGAACTTCTTAAGATTTTTTGTCAACGTTTTATATCGTGTTTGTTATATGACTGGAAGATCACTAGTTTATTTAATTATAAATCTTAACATGTTTAATATATATATATATATATATATATAGTCGTAGGGGTATACTACTGCAGTCTTAGACTATGATCAAACCATTGTCTAGAGGACACCAATGTTCTTGGGATCTTGTAAATTGGCCCATGGTTTATAAAGCAAAGCCTGTACCACTATTTAGATTATCATATTTTGACGTGGTTGGTAAGTTTACATGTTGTAATGGAAAATGTTTGGCAAATATTTGAGATGCTAAACTTATTTGATTTACAATTAACATAGAAAATAATTGCATATCTATAGGCCTTTATGTTATGTTAAACAATATTTTAACTGTTTTATACCTATGTATATCAAAAAGAGATATAGTTGCGATTATGAAACTAACAGATCTGACATTTAAACTGTCATTGTTATGAAATTTTTATGAATGTAGTGAATCAAGAAAGTCAATATTATGACGTTATTCATTATCAGAATCGTATTCTTCATTGTCATCAATCAATTAATCTTCGGTTAGTCATACATTTTGAAACGAATTTCTACATTCTGTCACAAAATGATTATCTGGTTTAAGTCTTAATGTTCACTTTTTTCCCATTTACCAAATTATACTAACAGTTCACGGAAATTCGACATCATATCGAAGCAAGTAGAAATATATGGGTTGCATTAACAAATGACTAGCATAATCACAACGATTTCACATTTGATAATAGTTTTATAAATAAAATATGCAGAATTGATGTGATTATTATTATTATATCTCCTTGAATATTTTGTTAATTTTCTGTACCATTGTAGCTTAGTAGTTTCAGTATTTAATACTGTATAATAATAGCATCAGATGAAATCATTTTTCAGTTATTGAATTAAGGGGATAAGATTATCATAGTAATCATTATTGTAATAGGTGCCGGCCTCTTTCAAAGTATGAATTTACATGTCATAAAAGTAGAAAAACCCAGTAACTGAATGTGGATTCAATTACTCCGTTTTAAGATACATTTTTCACTTGAAAGCTAATGATACTATTTGATTCACTAAACTAAAATGGATTCTAAATTTACATACATGTCGATGTGTGACTAGTGCTTTTTACAGTAAACTTTCAGTGACTAATAATTTAGTTACATTTTTCTATGACAATAATTTTGACCTTAACTGTAGCTCACACATGATTGAATACATTCAGTTAACTTATAATAAATTCTCATTAACATTGATATGGTCAAGCCATATGGTCAACTTAGTTCGTATGAAATATTCCATAGTATATTTGTCAGCACTTTCAGTTAAATAAAAAATCATTGGTCAAGTACTAAATTATGGATGAAAATAAAGTAAATTCTTAAAAAAAAACATTAGCACATATATGACACAATATGTCAATTTAAAAATAACATGCAAATACACATATACATACGCAAGAAGAAAAAAAACGGGACCACAGCTAGGGTACATTTTTTTTCAGAAAGAAAAAGATTATGGATAGATTATTCCCAGTGTAAAACTAACGTAACTATTGATCAATATGTCAAATAAGTAGATTTCAGGTAACCGATTGATTTGAAGAAGAATTTCATAACTAATGAAAATTATTTCTATTTTAAATTGAAGTCAAAAATATATCTGAAAACGTAGAAGTAATTTTACTGATTTAGAAAATGATTTCCCCTTTTGCAATTGACTAGTATATTGAAAATTAATTAATTTTCAATCAAAATAATGATTTTCAACATGAAGTGAATACAACAATGAAACACTGAAGAAATGTTTTTTTGATCTAGTTTAATACACGTTAATAATACTTATCCAGAATGTCATATGAAGTTTACTTCATGCTGTGATATTGGCTCATTGTAAACGTCACTTTTTAAATCAGTTAGTCAGGAATACAATAATACCTTTTTTTTAAAATCCGATTTATTACTTGGCTAACTATTTAGTGAAATTTGTTTGCTTTCACTGCTTTTCAATATAGTATCATTCCATGATAAATGTCGATAAACCTACCAACTACTTACCAAATGTCATTGAAAGGTAATTTAGCAATATCACAAATGGATTAAAATTTCTATGTAAACCAAAGAATACCAATTGGGTGGTTTAAAGATCCTGAATTGGAATTTAAATGTAATAATAAATCACCGGAATAAGAGTCCCTTACTAGGACGGAACATACGTCCCGTAACTAATGTTTCTTAAAGTAAGCCCTTGATATAAACTATGTAATTCAGTAATCTACATAAACACTTCACTGTTGAACATAACAATGTAACATGGTATGAAAATATAGGTGTGTAAATAATTGAGTGACTAAACTGCTAGAGAGTTAAAGAATATTTTGAACAATGAATCATGATTAAAATAATTCTGTGAACTATAATAAAAACTATAAACTGCAAATAAAGAAATGACTCTTAGATGGTGGTTGGAGGTAGTCAACAGGAAACCCTGGACCCGGGTTTCGTGCTACTTGGCACTCGTCAGCAAGGTGTACCTGTAATCTTGAGGGAACTGGTGCTCCCTGGCGGATTCGACCTCGTGTCACCCAGCTTCATAGTCAGAGACGTTACCACTGAGCTATCCGAGCCGTGACTAATCTCCTGTAGGACTGAGATGTAATTACAATTGATTGATCACTGGGTGGTGATCAATGTCTTGCTTGTCTAGTCCTTATTAGTGCAGATCGAATGCTATCGATCATGTTGCAATGTGGCAACCAGTCTAGGTGACTCGACACTGCGGGCACTATGTATTGAGATTTAGATGGTGGTTGGAGGTAAGAAATGACTCAGCTGAATGATTATTTTTAAGAGATAGATGGTATAAAAGCTCATGAAACTGTATGTTAATAAAGTTATTGTGTAAGTGAAAAATGTAAAGCAATAAATTCATTCCATTCTCCAGTTCTTGTTATTATTACTTTACAAGTTTATCAAACAAACAATTTGTATGAAGTTTTATATTAATTTCTAGATATATCAACTAATATTAAACTTACCATCAGACAATTTAAACAACCAAAAAGTAAAAATCTCCTTCTGTGTTTTGGAAAAAGTAAGGCCACGACAATACATATCTCCATTTAATCACACTTAATCAACAGGCGTCTTATATCGATAAAATTTAGTCCCTCCCCCATAAACCATAATCTATAGGATTTGAATCAACAGGTCTATTCTCTTGAAAAGAAATTTATTACATCGACATGCCCTGCTAGTTTGGATATGGTTTAACAACCAATTTTTCCAATCATTAATCTCATTACTGTTTTCCGTATCCTTTATTCGTATACTTTTCTTCACCTTTTGCTCGAGTATATTCTTCACGGTCTAATTCTCTGAACATTTCTTATCACGGGACTTTAATAATTTTTAATGATAGTTATTTCAATGTCAATTTTTCTAAATTTTGGACTAATTCCCATAGTGAAACTTTATTATCACATCTGTCATCTTATTATCAACTTATACTTCTTACTTGTTATAGGCAGAGTTAGATAAAGGCTAGGACACAGGTTTGATCCTATTTCAGACTGATATGATGTATGTTCATTGCAGAGTACTAGTTTGTTATTTCAGACAAACTGAAATTGTTAGTAATAAACACATGTTTTTTGTTATATCTTAATGAGTAGAAAAATTGTATCTCTGAAGTTTCGTAACTTAACTTAAGCCGCTTCTTCAGAGTTACAAGTTGTCAGAAATACAATTTTTCTACTCATTGGGATATAATAAAGAAAAATATTTATTATTAACTGAAGTCATCATTGTATTGGATATTCGAGTTTTCTTATTGATTTTTAGAACTGAAATCGAACAGTCTCTTTTGATGTATGTACATTTTATGTGGATTGCCTTGAAATTATAAACAGAGTAAGATAACAGCTAGTGATCGATTTCAGAGTTAGCCAAAAAAGATACACATATACTGAAAGTGACTAATCCCTTGCATTCCTATATATGAATGGAAGGATTCAAACAATCAATATAAATGAATGCAAACTTATTATAATCAGTTATGTAATCTACTTGATTATTATCATTAACGCATAGACTTGTTTGATTAGTTTAATATTTTTTTGCATACTTGCATAAATATTAAAAGCTGATAATCGAACTTGAAAATGATATTGTTCGTTTGCATATGTCATTCTATGATCAATGAGCTTTTTGCTTGTGAAGAACAGAATACAGTTAATTTCAAGAAATAAATAAACTATACTACCGTGATATACAATAATTCATTGAAATAATATTTTTTTAAGTAATAAAGAAATACTGTGTTGTGTGATACGTATATCGACATAAGTAGTATATGATACTAGTCGTGAACAAAATGATTGGCAACAGAGAGACAAGAGGATCGAACGGTAAAGAATCGAAACAGAATGCAATTTGTATGAAAATGAAAGAATAATGAAGTCTGAGTCATTTTAAAACAATTGATGAACATTTTGCAGATTAAGCGTCTACCATATGCTTATTAGATTTTAATAACAAGTCTTGTAATTTCGTGTTAAATACATTCGATTTTATCCTTTGGTGTTTTGTTTACTACAATACTGGTGAAATGCTAATGGAAATTTTAATAATGTCAGTATACCAGAATGGGTTTTGTGGAGATTTTTAGAACTTTCTCAGGTTGAAATTATGGGTCAATTGAAGCTAGACCACTATGGAAAACCTGCAAGCACTGGACGGCCGTTTCGTCCTAGTATGGGACTCCTCAGCAGTGCGCATCCACGATCCCGAACACCACGGGACTCGATCCCGGGATCTACTGGTTTCGCGCCCGAGCACTTAACCACTAGACCACTTAGCCGGCGTCCAACAGTGTTAATGTCTAACTTCAACCAGTCCACCAAGTTGGGCCACCGTACATCATTGTCTTCAGTGAGCTGATATCTCACAACAGACTTGGTTGAACCCCACTGGTAACGGCTTCTCACTAGAACTCCAGAAGTATCTCCTGAAGTCAGTCATTAGTGAGCAGTTGATTATTATCAGAATGGGTTTTGTGGGGATTTTTAGAAATTTCACAGGTTGAAATCATGAGGTTCTGGGTTCGGATCCCATGGGATGCGGGATCGTGGATGCGCGCCGCTGAGGAGTCCCATACTAGGACGAAACGGTCGTTTAGTGCTTCCAGGTTTTTCATAGTCATCTAGATTCAATTGACTCATAATTTTAACCAGTAAATTAGATACATGAATTCCCTAATGGTCAATTCTTATTGAAATGATACGGCTGGAATCATCAAAAAATTAATGTCTATATCAAGTATTCAATTCTTTTTTATTCAAGGTGATCAATATTACGGATCATACAACATAGTATTTGCTATTATCAACTGATCTATTAGAGCGAAGATATGTGTTTGACTCCGATAATGGATGACACAAATTCAAATCTATGTATGATTATAAATCCCTTTAAAATTAAAGGTAGAGACTACTGGTTAGTGTATAACAGTAAAAGGCCAGTCTTAATCTTTGAAACTATTAGTTACATTAATGTAATATCAAACTGATATTGATTGGTATAACCAGAGTACTTCTTTCATGTTAACTAACGTTCAGTTGTTTTAAAATGATCACTAAGAACTGTATTTTCAAATTATTTATAAATAATACGAACTTATGAAATAAAAAGATTTTTCAGATCAAGTTTGTTTCCTCACTGTTTCATCAAAAAATAAAATAAAGTAAATTCATCAAATAGCATAATTTTTTATATTAATGAGAAGAATCAAATTTTAATTAGAAATAAATTAATTTTTATGTATACAGTGGGGTATAAGCTTTTAGTCAAAAGATATTTTTTTGGTTGAGATCTTGAACCGATTGATGTTAGATCACCATGGAAAACCTGGAAGCACCGGACGACCGTTTCGTTCTATCATGGGACCCCTCAGCAGTGTGCATCCACGATCCCGCTCGCGGGATTCGAATCCAGGGCCTTCAGCCTCGCGCGTGAACGCTTAACCTATGGATTTATCCCGTGTTGGGCAGAGACAGGTATCTACCTCAGATAATGGAAGATGGTCGTGCAATTTCGTGGATCGGTTGGGGTTAGACATTAACACCGTTGGATGCCGAACAGCTCAGTGGTCAAGTAGGTTAAGCGCCCACGCGCAAGACTGAAGGCCCTGGGTTCGAATCTCGTGAGCGGGATCGTGGATGCGCACTGCTGGGGAGCCCTACAATGGAACGAAACGGTCGTCCAGTGCTACCAAGTTTTCAATAGTGGTCTAACATCAGTCGGTTCAAGATCTCAATCAATAACTTTATAATCTTCACAACTCTATGCTGATTTTTTTCTTAAAATGAAAGTGAAACAATACAAACTAATAACTGATAATAAAACTTCAATAAATATATTTTGCGCATACTACAAGATAATTGTTAACTGACTAATTATTTCAAAAAGTTATTTAACCGCTTAATCAACTTATATTATTAGAACAACGTGTTCTCTGTATGATAGTAGGAAATTGTTCTGAAAAGTTGTACCGTTTTCTATAGTATAAAAGTGGCTTTTGAAAAATAGACATTCATTAGTTACTAGTGTTTGATCATAGATTCCTTTGGAGTATTTCTCAGGAATATTAAAGCCATTTAGAAAGCATTACTGAGATTAGATGTAAGGTGCCAGATAAAGATGAAAAAATGATTGATAAGTTGTTGAGTCTTTATTTGTATTTCCTGTGGTGTTCTGGATATGTATTAAGCACACCCAATTGCCAACTTTGTTGATATGAGTAGTAAGATGTTGTAGAAATAAGTTGGGAAAATATCTAGGGGCAGTAAAAGTGATATATAGTATCAGTTCATGCATTTTTTTGGAATAAACCATGTAGGTTGTTAGCAACACTATGTTTAGAATCCATACAATTATCTTAACCAGTGGTTAGATACTTTAAATGATGTGCTCAGAATGGTTTATAATGAAGTAAGTGTATTCACTCTTCGTTCGTCCTTAGATCTTAGGTTTCCAAATTGTTTTTAGATTTCTAATTTCATGAATTCATATTTCCTCCTCTACTTAATTGTTCTATGCCTAATCACTTTTAATACTGATGATACTGTTATTATTTCTACTAATATGACAACTTAATATGCTAATTTAATGTAATAACTTGAACGAATGTACATATGTAACAAGTTGTACGTTACATAAAATTGATTGACTTAGAACAAAAGTGAATTGTTTTGTTTAGTTTTTAAATATGATTTTTTAATAAATATAAAAAAGTGATTATAATTCTTTCTTACTTTGATGGTAGTTCTTCTTCACCATCTCCTTGACCTGGCAAATCAATATGAACCCATGTCGATCGTTGCATAATTGGAAGCATTTTTGAATGTACCACAAATTCTTCATATTGATAGTCTAAAATTAGTAAATAAAAGATGTAGGACAAAATAAATGAATGCTTGAGTATATATATTTACTATTTTATTTCTTTGCATTAATTTCAACAAAAAGGTAACTGGTAATGATGACACTATCCGATGAAATAACTATTGTCCATCATCAACTTCAGAATAATATAACGGAACTATTCTTAGCAACAGAAGTGTAACGAATGGATGTTATAAGAGCAGTTCATAGATATTTCTCACATTTACCTTAGAAAATCGAGCGAAAAGATAAAGGCATCGGGTCGGTATTTTTAAGAACAAGTTTATTCTGACTCTACATTCCCTATGTTAATGCTTAAATATCATTTTATGTACAAATTGTTTCTTAACAACAAGGGTTATACACAAACAAACAGATCACTGAAGATAGATTCATGAAATGAACTAGTCCAGAACAACTAAACGTTTATTGCTTTCGCTTATTTTGGTTTGTTGTTTTATGTGTCTTCCAGACAGAAAAATAACCTAGTTAGTAAATTTTTTACTCATGTCTTTATAGTTAGAAGTTACAAAACATGGATTTACAAATATTCAGAATGATAAATACATAGTTATTTAATAAATTCTCGGAAAAATGTGTCTGAGATGAATTCAGCATTCAATTTATGTAAATTTAAGAATCAAGTCGAATTTCATCTCTCCGCCTACAGGAAATCAGTAACCTATAGTTCCGTTTGTCTGATTGAAAGATACAAAAAATACCACTTCAATACATATTTTTGATGTCATCAATATATAATAAGGTATTATTAACATGTTGTCTAAATAGTACAAAATAATCAAATTCAAGTAATATATCAGACTACACAATTGAAAAAAAAAACAGTTTCCACCAGTAACGTTTGTTTTCAACCCAATAATAAATTAAAATGCTCTTGAGATATTATTGGAAATTATTATTAAGAACAGGATATGTGAAAAACCTATGTCGTGTAATGTTTTAAGTATTAAAAATGACAACATAAGCAAATAATATTATATACATATTTTAAGTTTAAGTGAATATTTTCAACACTGAGAATCAGACATTGTAGTTGTCTTTTATAAGTAGAAATGTTTACATTCAATTATGTATTTTTATGTAGTATAAATAATACTAGATAGCCATTTTGCTTTAATGACAGATTCCTCAACGAGACTTATCCACAACCAAGGAAAGAATTGAATTCATTATTTTCAGATCTCTTGACAAATCCTTAACTTTCAAAATACTTGATCAGCCTCCAATAGTTTGTACTTTTTAACTTCAAGCAAATAGCGATTTTGATAAACTGTTTTCCAATGACATTAATAGATGTCTGCCTTAGTCCCAAGATGGTTGAGTGAATATAGAAATCGAAACAATCGGATTCCGGATCAATGGTTTTGAAGGTAATACCTTGCCGCGAAACTTAAAGGTCCATTACGGTCATTTAGACTTGTGAATGTGTACAGCTAAGAAGTCATATACTAGGAAAGAACAGTTATCCAGTGACATCCAGATTCCAGCAGTTATCTATCTTACGTCAGTTTGCTTAACAGTCTTCACAAGCCTTCCGCGTAAATATTGGATAATTTAATAGACTACTAGAATTTTATGATTAGACGGGAAAAAACTAGGTATAACTGGACAATTTTAATTAATTTCGGATAGTTTTATTAAAACCTTCAACTAGTGGCATTTAACGTTTTCAAAACGTTGATGATCTCATTGGGGACTCAAATTTAATATTTTCGCTTTAACACGCAATTGTGTTGACGGAATCAAATCTTACTCTTAGTACTCTGGTTTAGATAGCCATAAAACCTTAATAGACTTAAAATTTCAGATTTAGCATATAAATATAAATACAGTTACTCAATTCTTGACAGGTTTCACCCATGAACAAGAACGCGAAATTGACACTTTGTTAACTTTGAGTATATCATCAATTTGCACCAAAAATTCAACAGTTTATTAAAAAGCAACTTGTTAGTATGCAGATTCAATAAATGTGATAAGTCTAAAGACTATTTTTTCACAAATAAGTTTCAAATTATCAAGAGAAAGCTAATAATTCAACTTGAAAATAAGACTTGATTGACTTTAGGTTTCATACAAGTAATAGTTTAGGTTAAATATAGAGTAGAAAGCCCTAATCAAAAATCGAATATTGAATCTCACACTAGTCAGCACTTTTATCACACCTAAATGTATCTGAATTTAAGTTAATTCTAGACTATAAACAACCTGCTTAGACTGTATAATAGGTCAGATCCCCATTAACAATAAATATAAGTAGTATTATTACCACTATTGTTATCACCACTATATTTACAGTTTACATATAAAGTACTGTTTCATAATAAGTAAATAACTTTTTCAACTGTTCTCATGATTAGAAAATATAAAAACGTGGTCAAAATAAAGCACTCCACGAATTACAGTATTATTCGTAAGCGCGACTAGGCTTGTATACATGACATAAACCTGCATAAAAATGTCGATTTGCAAACTAGTAAACAGTTTTTAAAAGATATCCTACTATTGGTAATGTTATTATTATCATTGTTAGTAGACGTCTTATAACTAAACCAACATTATTAACCAAAGTTTACACATGTTCACATCCATAAGGGATTCAGATAATACAATTTATAACATTTTTCTTCTGTCGAAACTATTGCATAATATAAGCAAAGATGGATAGTGGCTAGCAGTGGAATCCAGGATGCGCGTTTCGCCCTGTTTGGGACTCGTCAGCTGAACGTACCAGCACCTCAAAGTTGATGTTCACTCCGGGATTCGAACTCACTACCATTCGCTTCAAACGCCATCGCGTTACCTACCTAGCTACTGAGTCCTGATAGCCACTTGTTTGTGCAGTGATGCGAAGTTTAATTCACTTGGTATTGTTTTACTTGAATCTTCCCATTAATGTTTTAGGACTGAAATTGATCAGTCTCTTATTGGTATATGTGCATACTGTGCGTATGCCCCGATATTGCTTTAATTTACAAGTATTATAAGCAAAGATAATATAATCTGAAATATACGCACACACATCATAATAATAATCCGGTTGTTTTCTTTTACATTAATTAGAATAGTGTAAAAACAAAATGTGATTCGAAATAGAATGAAATGAAATAAAACGTATATATTAGGCGGGAAACAGTAGCTGTAAAGACAAGTTTGATATATACATACATATATACATGAATAGGTCTATCATTTAGATAAATACCAAAATATACGCAAATATCTTTGGAAAACACTGGACACAAAGAAGATGATGATTACTGATAGAGACGGTGGGAATTATAGAAAAAAGACCAAACATATTGTATTTGGTAGATAGATCATGGATGTAAAATATGATGATGATGATATCATATATGCAGAAAAGAAATGTGGACGAAAAAGCAGTGTGCAAAATCAGGTGAATGAAATTACAGTAAAAATAATTGCACTGGAAAGAAAGGCTAAACCTATTGATTAGTTTGTTATTTATACAAAATAAAATGTATTTAATGATGATACTTCCAAACATTACGAAGTGTTTAGAATGAATTGTAAATAAATATTTAATTCATTTAATCTGTATGTTAAAAACTTAATAAGGGATAAGGTAATTATTGGACTGTAAAACAATTAAATGATAGTTGGTTAAAAAGAGAGTAATAAGAATGTTATATTGTATTTGAGTATATGATTAACAGTAAAATCTGGAACGCACGTTTATTACTAATTAGGACTCATCAGATGGATATACCTGCATCGCTATTTTGGTATCCATACTGAAACTCAAACAAAGTACCTGTTACTTCAAACTAGAGCATGTTGTCTAATGAGCTACAGAGTTCAGACAGTTACTCAATTTTTCAATGAGATTTGATGTACTACTTCAATACAACCTTTTGTCAAAAGCTTCCACTTATTCAGAATGAAAATATAGAATTGGCAACTGATCATTTTCAATCTTACTTATCAACAATAAGACATAAATTCTTACTAAGATTATTGTACTCTTTCAATCGGGCATGCAAATTAACTCTCATTTACGTAATCTTACAGCGTAGTGCAAGAAGTTTACATTTAGATAGTTGACGGAGAGCTGTATAAAAATCTAATCCCGAGTTTCATGAAAACTCATACTTACCAACGGCACATTTTCCTGTTTGTAAAAAGTTGATACTACTTCAAAAACTTTAACTTGAGTTACTTAAATTTATGTATACTTTATTGTGAAAATATTTTGATATGTTTATGTTTAAATATTAAAATATTATCATCTTAATTACTTATGGTGTTGTAATGAACAGAACACGAGTGGGGACAGTCGAATGTATTTAACAGGAAATTACAGGACTTGTTAATAAAATCTAACAATCATATAGTAAACGCTTAATCTCGAAAATGTTCATCAATTGTCTCCAAAATGACTCAGACTTCATTGTTCTTGCATTTTCATACAAATTGCATTCTGTTTCCATTCTTTACAGTTCGGTCCTGTTGTCTCTCTGCTGCCTGATATTTTGTCCACGACTAACCATATACTACTTGTGTCTATATAAGTAGCACACACAGTGTTAGCTCTCTGCTGAATTACGACAGCTAAAAATTATTTACCTAGTGTAATACAAATATTGTCCGTTCAAAAACGTTAGTATGACTCCATTATTAAAACTGGAATAAATGTATCAGTTTCAGACAAAAACTTGACTTGTTCAACAAATACTTCGATATAATCTTTATTTACGCTGTGATAATAAAAGTAGCCGACACGCTGTTCGATTCTCATTGGGTGGTACAACAACACTTGGATTCAAGTACATCCGACTGATGAGTTTCTGATGGTATAAAATATTCCATTATTAACCAGGCATTTAAGATATACACAGATAAGTGAAGGTGATAGCAAAGCATTCATTGCTGGGAGAAATTGACCTTTTAACAAACAGATGGAAAAGCCACTTATATATATATATATATATATATATATATATATATATATATATATATATATATATAAGTTGTTCCTATGTAAACGTAATAATAAAATTCCTATTTGTACTTTTGGAAGTAGTTAACAATAATGATCTAATGAAAATTAATTCTGTTATGTGATTTATAAAATGAGCGCAAGTAATCATGAGACATTGCTTCGATAGATTATATGGTGTTATCTAAGTAACTTTTATCGACTTTAAATTATTTTCTGTTTGCATGAACGATATGTTTCTCTGTCTTGTCAGCTCATTTCACATCTAACGTTTACTCAAACAAGATAGACCGTTCATATCTAGCGTTCGCTTTTAACATACATATGTAAAACATATTTTAGCTTGATCTTGCAAGGCTGGAAGTAAAGCACTATTCGCACGATGCTTCAACATTAAACTGACTATGACTACTCAACTAAAACCTATGGCGATTCTGATATTGTTGTAAAAAATCCACCCAAAATCTTTATTTCCAACTCTTCATAACAGAAAATTAGTCCATCCATTAAACAAAGCTTAAACACTGAATACATAAGAAATTTATCCACCATTTACTTTTACCTCAATATATTATCTCAATATATTATTATTTATATAGTTATGATGTTTATATAATGTCCATCTTACGTAAATTATTTTTCATCTCCACTTATATTGTTATTATTAATTGTTTCCGGTTTCATTTTATTTAATCCTTTGATACTTTCATCTTTATTTATTGAGGCAAGAGTACATTTATTTTATGCAGTTTTTTCCTATTGATTAAATTCAATAAAGGAAGAAGAATAAACGTAGAATGATAATATAGACTTATCCATTTAATTAATTCTCTTCAACTGCTTACAACTTAAAAACAATGGTATTAATTATTGTTAAATTATGATAAATAATTCAGTTGACCTAAGATAGTTTTCTAATTGCAAGATTTTTCGGATATGATCTGGAACTAGTATGAACCCAATAGTAATATTTCCCATATATACAATACTATAAGAATTATCCCAATAATAAAACATAGAAAAAGGTAAGTAGATTAGAGAAAAATGTTAATCATCAAAGAAGTTAAAATTGAAAAAGAATATATTTAATAACAAAACAACCTTAAAAATGATCGCAACCAATAAGAAAACGAGGAAGGTTATACAGAAGTTTGAATTAGGAAAAACATACTCAAGATTATCCCTAGAAGAAATACATTAAGATTAATTAACATAATCTAGTTAACTTAGGGTTGTTCTATAATTGCTCGAAAATAATGTATATACTTCACTTCATATAAACGAAGATTATATATATTTCTGATAGTTCTAAATATATTCCTTCCCTTATATTTAGTTCTGTTTCTGGTAAGATTAAAAATTCAATTTTTTTCCGTTAAGTACTCATTATGATTTTATAAAATCAGTACTTATTAATTGATCACAAATTAGTTAGTAGCATATTGAAAAGTTTAAAATTACCAATGGAAATAATTATGAATGAATACGGAAGTGATTCAGTATAAAGCTTGAGTACATTTATTATTATAATATTCAATGGTTTTATGATCCAAGATGGATAGTGGCTAGCAGTGAAATCCAGCACGCGTGTTTCGTCCTATTTGGGACTCGGCAGCTGGATGTGCCTCAGAGGACGGAACGCGCGTTTTGTCGAAGAAAATATATTTCATATAGACTACTATTCATGACCTATTATATCTCATTTATCTATTAAAAATAATAGTGAAATCAATAAGTTATTGAGATGAATATATAAAATCTAATATGAAATAATTAATTAATTAACATACAAATCGACAGAGTTATCATCAGTTACTCTTTGATTTTAAGTCAAACTTGATCTTTTTAAATTGTATATAATTTTCATCTCTGATATAAATAAAATTCTGTGAATGATGTCCGCAATTAAACATTAAAAAGCTGTTTTACACTTAACAAGGTTAAACTTCACTAATCAAGGATTGTCAACAAAACTCAAACTGAATGAGGCATCTCTGAGATATTTTATAATACAAACAAATAGTTATCTCCTATTTCTTGACTTTAAATAGTTGATGATAGTAACCGATGGTTAGAGACCTTGAATGACATGGCTCAAAATCGTTTGCAATGGCGTAAGTGCATCCACTCTTTGTGTTCTCCCAAATTCCAATCTTTTGAATTGTTCATGTTCCCTTTCTTTTTTCTCTTTCCGAATTTACTTCACTGGATTATACTCCTTGAATAACATCTTCAAACCATAATGTTTCCGATTACTGCTTATACCCTTACTACGTCTACCACTACGGGATTTAAATAGACAACTGCATCTCTGTGCTTATGTGGTATAGCAACTCAAACTGATGTACGTACGTACGAAGTTCTACGTTGTTACTGATTGACTGACGGAGTGAGTTGTTTAACTAGAATAAGTAATGTATTCTTATTTCTACCTGGTAATTCTTTATCATTAAAATATTAAAATATTTGGACAAACAACTGTTATTGTTAACTTTTTTATCCAAATTATACAAACACACATCAAAGTGTATTGTATTACAATAAATTTCGGTGCATCAGAACGTATGTATATAGATTTTTATAATATTGAAATTGAATGAAACAATATTATAAATGGGAGAAATGGTTAACTTAGAGTTGATTAAATCTTAAATGTATGTCATATATGATCATCTAAACAGAAGACTCATAAAGAAACGAAAATTAGATGAATCAAATTTATGATCCTCATTTTTTTTTAAATATAAAATTAAATTTCGGTAGAAAAAAAGTTATTCTTTTTAACCGTTTCTGTTATATCCTCGTGAAGATTAAATTACGGGTAACTTCTGAGAACTATTAATGGACTAATATTATATATATATATATATATATATATATATATATATATATATATATATATATATATTATAAGCTTCGTTTTGACATATGGATTATTATTATACAATTAACTGTTCTTAACTTTTACTCAGTTTATTGATTACCGTCTCTCACGTTTACAGCAACTTTCTGGCTTGATCTCTTATAAATGTTATTTTCTATTTTATGGAGTGATGCGGTCTATTTGGCTGATATATAAACCAAGTATATTTGAAATAAATGATTCGCATAATGAAAGCTGTTATTAGTGTTCTGGACTCAACTGGATAAAGCGGATAAAGAACCGGTAAGGATGATAGGCTGCTTATACCGGTCGAATGTCATTGGTTTAGCGCAGTGCTAAGATCGTATAAGTCCGATTTCGATTGGCGAATAAATCACGTGATAACTAGCCGGTCTTAAAGTCACAACAGAATCATTTTCAAAATTAATTACAGTCGCATTTCAATGAAATTGATCATTTAGCATGTTTAAGTTAAAATCATCAGGATAAGATATTCAAATATTACTTTAATTTTCATAACATTTTTTCCAATGCATTTGAATGAAATTCAAACGAATAGATTTAAAAGATTCAGAATGACTCCAAAGTTTAGATATCTGAATTCAATGTCAGTCACATTACTCTATACACGACATTAAATAACCTATATGGTTTGTATAGAATACATGGTATAAGTCTAACACCGGAATTGAAGAAGTGAGTTTCGTCCTATTTAGGACTCATTAGTTGGATGTATCTACATCTCAATGTTGATTTTCATCCATGGGTCTATAAGATAACCATGTAGATAAATAAATCAGTAAACTAGTCCAACACTAAATATCACAAACCCATTTGTTATCCTTTTGTATGTTTACAAATAAGTAAGATTTTTTCTGAGAACTGATAACAGTAGAATACGACCAGTGTGAAGTAGTAATTGATGCCATTTTCTTTGATCACCAAAACTATTAAAATACGGCTGGTAAACTAATCAGATTTTTGGTTGTTTCATATTTTTCTTTACCCAATTTCACTGGTATGTTACAAGTACAACTGTTCTAAGCATTTTAATTGTTTCATGATTTATTCTATTGTCATTTAAAGTTTTTTAATTTTCTTTTCATTGTTTGTCACTTTTTCTATCTCTATATTACTACGAAGTATGGCAAGATAAAATGTGTCAATACTTGTATTGTGTTCATGTTTAAATACAAAAGAACGAGTATTACTAACTGTCAATTAATTATTTTAATCAAAGTTGGATAGTCGTAAGTACTGGAATCTAAAAGGTGCATTTCATTTAATTAGGGACTCATCAACCGGATGTACCTACACTGGTATTGATATTCACAGAGGAACTTGAACCTAATATTTTTTTACTGAGAACATCCATTGCACTATACTCTCAACTAATGAGTTCAATTTTTGCCACTTAATAACAACATCGAACTAACCCACTAAAGATACACATATGACAAAAAAGACTGATCGATTGCAGTTTTCAACAATTAGAAGATTCAAACACTTACAAATATATCATCGGTCAATTAGTTTATTGATAAAGATAGTTTCCAGTAGAAAAAAAATTGAAGATAAAAGAATTAAATCCTGATTTCCTTAAACTTTATTAGATATATAATCTCAATATTTCAATTCAGCTAGAGAAATAAGGATATATATTGACTAATTTAGATTAATTAAACTATGATTGATTTATGAGAGGTCAATTTACTTTATTTATTCATTATCGTTCAAATGACCAGTCTCAGCATACCACTGCAAAAATAGTAGGTAAATCCTAATTAATTAATTAATTAATTAAACATGCTATATTGCATAATCTTAAACAATCCTTTAATATTGAATATATTCAACCAATTAATTTATCATTCAAAAATATTAATTGGTTAATAATGAAATTAAAATTGTTCCTATAAAAGTAAAACTTACAAATCAATGATAACAATCTGGATACTTTTTTAAATAAATAAAAAAAATATTTTTTCCCCATATTTGAACCATATGGACTAGTCGGTATTTTAAAATAAGATGTATTGAATTCAATAAAAAGTACAAAATAAAAATGGAATATTTTATCAGTTTATTTAATTTTTCTTTAAAGAATAAAATATGACAAAGTCGTCAAAGTTAAATTGTTCAATTCTAATTATTGTATTTTGTTTTATTTTATTAGAATCAATGAACATTAACATACAAATTCACTTGGTATTGTTTATTTGAATCTTTCTATTGATGTTTAAGACTGCAATTGATCATCAGTCTCTTATTGGTATATGGGCATACTATGCATCATATTGCCTCAATATTGTCTTAATTCATAAGCATTATAAGCAAAGATGGATAGTGGTTAGCAGTGAAATCCAGGACGCGCGTTTCGTTCTATTTGAGACTCGTCACCTGGATGTACCAACATCTCAGAGTTGATGTTCACTCTGGGACTCGAACTCAGTATCGTTCGCTTCAAATGCAATTGTGTTATCCGCTTAGCTACTGAGTTTCAATAGCCACTTGCTTGTGCAATAAGGTGAAGTTTAGATTCACTTTATACTGTTTTACTTAAATCTTCCCATTGATGTTTGGTACTATAATTGATCAGCGTCTTATTGGCATAGGTGCATCGTGTGCGTATTATCTCGATATTGCAAAAATTCTCTTCTCGTTATAATATAGAGTTTCTTGAACATTATAATACAATATAAATGTTATTTTTACAAATGCATATTTATGAAGATCACATATTAAGAGAAGTTTATTGAACAAGCTAACCTTAGATAAACTACAGTTGAAAAATTAACAATAAATGAATGAAAAACATATTACCTTTAGACAACTAAGTTGGAGAAAAACAAACACTTATTTACATCTCAAACTTTAATCAATTCACGGTAATATGCAATAGTCTCCTGTGAATATCAGTGATATCGGTCTTGATTATAAAATGTGCAGGGAGTCTTCTTTTAAGAAACTTAAAACAATTTGTCCCTTCGATAAATTTCGAAAATATAATTAGGAGACGAAGATTATCAGAATTATGTGATATATTAGCGCAGTACATTTCGAACAATCTGGTCACACATATACTTGTTAAGAGCAGTTTGTCCTTACCTTAAACCTACCCTGTTAATAAATAAAAATAATATATTTGTAGTATCCCAATGGATAGAAAATTGGATTTTCTGACGTTTCGTGACTTAGTGTAAGTCACTTCTTCAGAGAATAAATAACCAAATTAAATTTAATCCAAGTTTAAATAGTACAACGGAACAATGCGGTTATACTATCTAAACTTGGATTAATTTTAATTTGGTTATTTATTTTCTGAAGAAGTGACTTACACTAAGTCACGAAACGTCAGAAAATCCGATTTTCTACTCATTGGGATACTACAAATATATTATTTTTATTTATAACAATCAACCCAATGCTCAGTTTATTCGCAATTATCAAATCAAACCTTGGTAATGACACCTACTACCCTGTTAATATTGACGTATTATCCAGAGTGATTAGGTTTCGAATTGTATTCACATTATTATTACTTTTATTGTTACCTTTATCTCCTCTTACCCCATTTCCAGTCTAGTTGACCTTTTATTTTTATATATAAATGCTCTTAACAAGTATATGTGTGATCAGATTGTTCGAAATGTATTGCTCTAATATCTCACATAATTCTGATAATCATCATTTTCTTATTACATTATCGAAATAGTAATTCAACGATAAATGAAAATGCTGAGAGATTTTACTCAATAAGTTATCTTATGAAGATTTTTAGGTGAAACAAAACTATACCAATGACCCTGAGCTAACTTAAAAGTGCTCTTGTAAACTTTAATTCAATTATTAGTTAATCAAAATACAGGTAATATGAATAATGAACAAATTACTACACTGGACCATACATGTTCGAAAGTATAATAACTTTTTACACAATTAATAAACTTAATAATATTTACCATTAGATTCATCGATAATGAAATCAAAGTACATCCGCTATGGAAACTCGTTCATGTGAGTGTGTGTCATTTTAATCTTGAAGCCTTTATGGGGGACGAATATAGTACTTTAAGCTTAACCACAGTGCTTCAACGTTATTAATGTATATACCTAAATGCTCTGTGATTATGTGTGCAAATGATGGTCCCGGATTGCATACACTATATATAAATAAATAGTTTTTCTGTATCGGTTATATCCTGATGCAAGGTGGACCTCGAAGGACCTCACAAACACCCTTAACTTTATCTTGAGTTACATCCGGTATAGTCAACGAGTAATTACTATTGCAGATATAATGTACATCAGGAACATGTGTTTCTTGTACATCAACATTAAAAACTTGCCATGTTCATTATGTTGTTGCTCAACAGATATATTTGTCGATTTTTAGTTCTGTAAGAACAAAGTATGGGCAAGTTTTAATTAGCTCTTAATAAATTTTGCGCAAAAAATAAAGCCAGTATTTCTTGAATCTGGTTGGTTTACTAGTATAGTAAAAATATGTCAGCTCTTTTGTTTTGTAAATAGTTTGAAGAAATTATATTAGCTGAATAACTATTTACAACTACAACATAATTGACAGATATTTTTCTATATTTAAAATATTCCAGTAGTACGCAGCTATGACTTTCCAAAAGATTGAATTTAAAACTATCAGATCTTACAAGAACCACTAAATATATCAATATGCTGAGGGTTTTTACAACCTTGTGAAGATTAATTTTTCATAAAATGGGATTACAACAACTAATACATTTACTAAGATAAACTAATCCATTTTATTCTCACTTACATCTACACAATATTTTTGACTTACTAATCTATAAGACAGAAAAACGTTTTAATAAAATATACGACTAAAAACGGGACATGCAAAATAAAATCAGAATTTTTTGTGGAAATAGAGAAGTGAGAATTGTGTCATAGAAGTGAACAGGGAACACAGCTAATATATAAGCAGAGATAATAATGGCTAGCAGCGGAATCTAGGACGTACTTTTCTCTTAATTTAGGATTCGTCTACTTCTAGCCACCATCATCTTTGCTTATAATGCTTGTGACTTAAGGCAATATCAAGGTAGTTCTCAGAGGATGCGCATATGCTAATAAGAGACTGACCAAATGCAATCCTAAACGTCAATTGGGAGATTCAAACAACCAATACAAAAATGAACAGTTAACATATACTGAAACAGTGGACGTCAAACAAGAAGACGATTCAGATAGATATTGTTCAGGTGTAGTAGTGTTGTCACTGGCTTTTGCGCCAAGTCATGTCTTAAAATGTCTCAATTCACTGAATTCTATAGTCATTGTGATCTCGAACCACGAAATTAGTGTATACTAACAGATTGCAGTTCAATATAATTACTGTTTATTACCAAACTCCTGGTTACAGAATAATCCCCGCTCTTTTTTCCTACATATTTTTGGCCGTATAAAAGACCCTGGAACTAAATTCCACGATCATAAAAACGAAGTCAGGATCTTGTTTTGACAGCTAATTAATTAAGTATTGTGGACTAAGCCAGAATTATATCCAGTATAAATAAAATCTGTTAAGCTCTCATTTATCATCTCTATAATATTTAATATGTAACCTCTCTTTATGGCATACAGAAAACTATTCAACCAAACAAATTTATTTATTGAATACTGTGTGTCACATTAATTAATGAACCAGTGAACAATTATAATTTTGCTTATATCGACAAAAGAAACTGTACAGGTTACTGGTGTTTGTAAAATCAAGTTCATCATGAAAGGTATCAGTTGTTTAAGAGTTTTTTTCGAAAAAGTGAAAAAGGAGTCAGATCATGAAAACTTAATAATGGCTGATCCCAGAAAATAAAATTATCAATTTTATCTTGAAATTTCGTTGGCTTTAAGTCTTTACTGCAATCACATAAAATGATCTTCTAAGATAATCTTTTTTCGGTGGAGTTTTGTTCTCTGAGCTGGATGGTTTGGTCGTGGAGCTTTCATCGTTCTTCTGAACGACATCATCAGCACAAACTTCAAATAGAAGTGAAGTGTTCGAATTTCTCCATATGTGTTTCACAGCTTGTTCTGTGCACAGAAAACAAAACTCCACCAAAATCATCCACCTGAGCTACAAATCTTCTCCATCATCTCATAATCTTTTTTCTTTTAAATAAGTTTTTCCTAGACTTTTACCAAAATTAGAAGCTATATATCCAGTAGTTAAAAAGGTTACTTAAATTATACCCATCAACCTCAAAACAATTATATAAGGTTGTTAGTTTATCCCTACGAATTAGTCTTACCAGACAAAGAATCTCCACAAATTTTTCATCTTTATAGATGGATTATTTCAAATAGAATGAATTATCACGGAATTTTGAGAAAGATGTTACATGATTTTGAAATTTGTAGTTTCCTTCTAAAATTATTGAATTCTTAAAATCAATTAAATGGATTTCGTTGGGAAATATAACAAATAGTTTTCAGAAATCCTAAATGTAGGTAAAACTAATCAATTTGGTTAACACTGTTTTGCCACCTTATATATATAATGTTCTATGCAGAATATAATGTTAGCAAAAGATATTTGCCGTAGTGTTTATTATCAGGAAAAATTACTAAAAGCTTTTAAGATCGAGTAATGTTACACGTTTTCTAAAGAAATAATGTTTACTTCATATACAAATGCACACTAGCATGAAATCTAGGTACAGTATTTTTCATTGATCATCTTTTTTTCACTTCATATTAGAACATTATACAGTGAACAT
Source organism: Schistosoma margrebowiei (assembly GCA_944470205.2). Taxonomy (NCBI): domain Eukaryota; kingdom Metazoa; phylum Platyhelminthes; class Trematoda; order Strigeidida; family Schistosomatidae; genus Schistosoma; species Schistosoma margrebowiei. The sequence continues at coordinate 38,875,266 of OX104026.1, read as the reverse complement.
CAAATCACTTATAGAATTTAAGTATCCAAGTGTTGTTTTTGTTAGTTCGATGTGTGATTGATAAAATAATGAATCTGTTTCGATAACATTAAAGACTATAAACTGACTTTACCTATAAAAGTTGATATAGATAAATGAAACAATTAGATTGTAGGTTTTAATCTCACTTTGTGACCTAAATAATCACTTCATTACAAAATTTAAACTTACTTGATATAATGTAATAGAAATTTCTGGGATATTTACCATGTACTTCATAAGAAGTTAGTTTGCGCAGAATAATCTCTCAAGTAATTTGGAATTCTAGTAACATATTGAAGTAATAGGTGCAGTCTGTAACTACATAATTCTTACCATTTTTGAGAAATATATATATGTATATTTTTCATGGAACTAAAATGTGAATCTAGGTAGTTTTTACTATCATAGCTTTTGTATTCTTTTGTTTTTCTTCATATCTGTCAACTGGATAGTTATCTTTCATAATTCTGGCTCCTAAATTATTTCTAGCCTTCTCTTACACCCTGACTAATGCCTAACCTCGAATCACATTATGATGCAATCTCATTTGACTCTATAGAAATCTACGGTGAATTAGGAATATATATATATATATATATATATATATATATATATATATATATATATATATATATAATACTTCTTTGAACTTTATCTCTGATTTGTTGAATGTAGTATCGTCAACTGACAAATTTTTATGACTGGAAAATTTTATGAATATAATTTTATACTGGTACTTTTTAATGAAAGCTATCAACTTCTGGAAATTTTCAAGCTAGCAAAGCACAAACGCCACGACGTTTGAATATTTAATTTTTAATCTCTTTAGAGATGCTGATGACGTAAATTTTGACATACCTGAACTAAAATAAAACTTTTCTAGCATCACCTATCTTCCAGGAATTTCTTAGTCTGTTTGGCAAAGGAAAGCTATAGTTTTAACTAACAGCAAACGCTGCCTTTCCCAAAACAAACAAAAACGCTTTAAACCATCACAGTCAAACAGTTTGGCCGCAAATATTTAATTAGTTATATTCAGGAAAAAAAGATTAATTGGTTTTACTTGAAATAATTACACATTTGACTAACTTAAAAACAGAGTCTGGGTCAAAAATGTTGACTATAACATACCTCCTAAATGCACAAGACCATATAAATTGTTGGATGTTATAAACTTTCGATATTAATTAACATGTACCTACTTTCGATATCATCTATTATTGTATTTTAATTAAATAACCGAGAACAGTAGTATGTAGTGTGTTTTGTTTTTACTGGTGAAAAATAATGAATCCGAAATCTCCACGTCATCTTGAGACTAGCATTCAACTGAATAAATTGAATAGTGTTCATAGGTTAATGGTCAATAGTTGTCGGATATTGTGTGCTATATTGTGATTAATATTTTTTGCACTGATTGGTTTATAGATTGACTACATATAATAACGCTGCTATCACAGAATGATCAACATTTCTAGTTATTTCAGGAAGATAATTTTTTATTCATGTTGAACGAATTGACAGGGGGTAAGGATTATATCCAAAAAAGCATACCTATGTTTTAAGTATTTTGTGATTGGCATATCGTTTCTCCAGGGTTAATTAACAAGTAAGTAATGCCGAGGTTCCGTATAGTAGTAATATATAAAAATCGCAAGTTGCTTTATATACGATGAGGCGTCATTGAGTCAGGTGGTCAGAACATTTGCAACATATTCTCAACTATCAATTAAAATGTACTATCTTTTCTATTGTAGTATGTTTACAGACGGGTAACAATAGCCAGATGAAACCATAAAGGTCTAACTCATGTATGCATATGCAGACTTCTTGATTTAACCTATCAAAATCATCATAAGCTACACCTACAGATTTTAGGTTACATAACTGAAGATCGTTTTTAGTAATACAGGGGCTAAAATTCCATCACTTCATACAAAACCTTCAGCTTGTTGTTATTTCATACTTTTTGTTAGACTTTTTCGGACTTTTTTCAGTTACGTTCTCCATATTAAGTATGCCGCCACCATTTATGTAGTCATGTATAATATCTCATGCTTGTTTATCTCATCATTGTAAAGCATGTAAATATTTGTCGAATTAAAATTTGTCCTAGATCCTGAATTGTAGACGATGAATTGATTGACTTCAGGAATATTCATGAAAAATTTCTGAGATTAGTTAGACTTGAATTGATAACCTTTGGGTACTATTTAAATGTTCGAATTAAAACTTAGACCAAATAGTTACAGTGAGGGTGTTTATATCGAAATTCGTTCTTACAAATTCGTATTAGTGCCCTAGATATTCTCATTTCAGCATAAAAGTGATTAGATTTAAGCCGAGAGAAAGAAAGAAAGAAACGATTGATTTCATAGGGCATTTGTCAATTAAGGCATTTATTGATCTGAAAGTAATAACCAAAACTAAAATTCAATACAAAATAAACAAATCAATCTCCCACTTAGAATTATTTTACAAAATATATACATAATAAGAGGAAGACAATAACAACAATGCTAACAATCAAGTCAGCATTTATCACCATAATTTTAAGACAGTTAATGTTTTTAAGGTCATATTATGAGGAAAACTAGTAGAACATTCACTTATTTCTATTTAATTCATTTAAAAAATTCATCCCATTTCAAGGAATTTTCAACAGAGAGTTAAATTTTCTTTTCTTTATTATTAAGCAATATATATACAGGTGGCCTGAAGCAGTTGACCTTATTTAACATATACAGTATATGATACTTATGAATTAAGGAAATATAGAGGCAATATGTACAGTATGCACATATGTCATTAAGATCAATCGCAGTCCTAAACATCAGTAGCATGATTCAAGTAAAACAATACCAAGTGAACATACAATAAATGTTAGAGAATATATATAATCAAGTGTTCCGATTATATTCATTTAACAAAATGTGTTTAACGAATATGCTTTGTAATATTTATTTGCACTCCGGTATTATAATGAACGAAGATAGAGAAAAAAGCTTATTTAATAAGTAAAAACATAATTACTGTTTAGTTGAAGGGGTGGATGCAAACCACTGAATAAGTCTTAATTTCTCGTACACTTTTTTCGAAATGCTTACTGCTCTCCTGAGACAGTTGTCACTAAAGAATTTACTTAGCTTGAAGTTAAAACTATAACTTTTATTCATGAAAATTTGTAGAGTAGTAAACAAATGTTCAAAGAAATTCTAGGTAGTTTAGCATAGAAATAAAACCTAGTGGATGTCACTTCTACAACTTCACATTTCAACCTAAATAGAAAAGTTTTACAATTAGGTTTTTATATACTCAAGAAACTACGGATGTTTTATTTACACATATAGGCATATCAAGATGTCTACTATAAACCACATTATCTTCAATGTAATATATATAACTTTTTATGGTCAGACATAACATTTACTAGTAAAATGTCTAAGTATAAATCAATGACTAAAGAAACAGAAATTTATCTCAAAGAATTTAAATTAAATACCATATTCATTTAGTAACTGACCATTCATTTTTTAAATAGAAACAAAGTTATGATAAAAAATAACGAAGGGACAGTATTAATTAAAGGAAGTTCTATACTATTAATAAAACTGACTAATATTTGGTTTTAAGCAATTTTTTAATTTATACTAAATCTATACAAGATTTCGTTGTACTTTTCGAATGGTTTTTAAATTTTATTCAGCATTGGGACTCATAAATTGTATATTCCTGTATATATGTTAATATTCATATGAGGACTAAAACCTAATAGATATTGCTTTAGACAACATTGTTAAAAAGACATACACATAACTCAACAGACACTGATCAGTTTCAGTCCTGACTATCAACAAACACTGATTATTTTTCATAGTGTTCTAAATGTAAGAGATAGAGACAGAGAGAAAGGGAAGACATATAATCGAATCGCTTGTTTAAGTCATATAGTATAAGTGATCTTTTTTAATGTTGTGTTATGGGATTGTGATTATTAAACATGATATCACAATCTAGTGATACAAGATTACTGAAAACTATCAACAGGAAGTTCTGATCCCAAACTACCTCTTTACTTATGCTAATTAATGAACTGTACATATTAGATTGACAAACTTGGTACTACTGTCCAAAAACTTTTAATACTGAGTAAATGATTTATTACTGAAATCATAAGGCTTATACTGACACTATGTTTTTCTTGGTTGATGAATTTAGTTTATGTTTGAAAGTTGACCAGTTTTATGAGGCTTGAATTTTGAGTATTAGCTAAACTTCACTGATCAACTTCAATCTAATCATGTCAATAGAGTAGCCTAATGCTTCCGTGAAGCACCTTGACTTTATATTTGTCGTACATAAGTATTTTTGAGGGTATAACATTATCTATGCCAGATAGTTTAATTGAGAAACCTTCGATGACTTTCTCAATGACATCAAGACTATTTTACCTAAAATTAGTGTTCTAAGACTTAAATTTGCTTCACTGGTTAATTCCTTTTAGAAACTATCACCATTGAATTCCGGCTCAGTGGTCCAGTTGATTAAGCGTTCGCGCGCGAGACCGAAGGCCCCGGGTTCGAATCCCGCCCGCGGGATCGTGGATGCGCACTACTGAGGAGTCCCACAATAGGACGAAACGGCCGTTCAGTGCTTCCAGGTTTTCAGTTTTGATGGTCTAACATCAATTGGTTCATGATCTCAATCAAAAAACTTAATAATCTCCACAACTCCTATACTAGTATACTAGGTGTCTACCTATGACCTATGTCCTGAAAAGAATCGATAAAATGAGGTCAAAGATAGTCAAAACAATAATCCCTAAAAAATATTCATAAATATCAAATTCGTTAAAAGTTTAATAGATACCACAACTCAATGGTTTATTTGACAGTGCGCTAGCTTTTGTAGTATAAGCATCAACATCAGGATTGAGGCAGACTTATTTGATAAGTTTCAATTAAGAAGTATATATACCGGACCCCAATGTTGCCCATTATTAAAAAAGTCCAAATACCTTTTTCACGTTTGGAAAAAAATGTTCTTAAAAAGTTCATTTTGCAAGTTATTCTAAATTAAAATTCTGTTTATCTTATCTGTTTTATTATAACAATCTCATGAAGATAAAAGAAATCATTTCACTAAATGTCATGTTATATTTTTTTATAAATGAAAAGCTTAAGATTCAGAACTCATAGCTTGAAAATTAATTAATTTTTTTCCTTGGTATTCAACAAGTAGATATATTTTAATTCCTGTCTATAAGGCATATATATAGTCAAGTTGTTGTATATCTAAACATAAAATTTTGGCTATTTTTTAGTTCGATTATCCAGTAAGTGATACGAATTATTGCTCTTATTAAAACTCACAATTCAAAAGTTGAATTCCGCCATATTTGTGCTTTTTGTTAGTCTCTTTGGGGTGTGCTACACTAAACTTATTTTTGCCAGATATCTGATAACTATCAAATGTTTTGGTGAAAATTATGCTCTAATATCTAGAAGTTTCTAGTTAAATAAACAAAAAATTGTTCGAAGTATCTAAGTACAACACACTTGGACAATGAAAGCAGCGCAGATAATCTCAGTTAGAATAAGTGAAATGACATTGAGTTTAGTGGTTATTAATAGTGGAATTTAGAATGCATTTATTATAACATCTGACGTTTATTATTTTAATGTATCTAAATGCTGCCATAGCTCGTTATGGATATAATTTGGTTATTCATGATTCGTGAATTCATTTACCATTCTAAAAAATGAAGCTATATATATATCCCAGAGTTTAGTAGACCATGTTAAAAGTATAGGTCAATCAAATCCCAATATAACGTATTTATTTCAAACATTGTACCATTAAACAAACTTTCCCCAATTAAGGCTTTTAAAACTAGGAATAATATAAAGCAGTTTGAAGTGCAACACCTACTATACTGTTCACTTACAACGTACAGTAGACATTCTACCTACTTTTATAAAGTTTTAGTATAGTGGTGTAACTCACTTGTTTAAACCTGACTTTTTGACGTAACACTACAAATCAGATATTGGATAACGATCAATAACCATCACACAAGGACCATAAGTTACGGCTTACTATATGACCTAAACCTGGATCACTAATTAGCTCATAATGAACTTTAATTTTGATCCTATCATGAATGAAATCTAAACAACCAACTCCAATAAAAATTATAATTGTTCCAGCGAACAAAGTAGCAACTTTGATGAATTAAGAAATAATATTTAATTAATAATCGAGTGTTTTAGTGAATATTGTCCTCTCAGAATATACAAAATAGTTATAAAATAATAACTCACGATTACAGCCCAAATCATGACAAGTAAGAAATACAGGCTTTGAAGGCATAATTCTGCCCTGAAAAAATGAATTACAATAAACAATGAAAAATGAATACTTCTATGTCATTCATGATATTTATTGTAACAATAATTATGGTTTCAAAGATAAACGTCTTCACTAGCATGCTTTTAAGCAATCATGTACATTAAAAAGATATAGTATTTGAGCAAATTTCATAAAAGTTGTTATAGTACCCCGAATATATCAGAAAAGCTACAAATATCTTCCCATCTGTACACGCAAAAGTCGACCGTATATCTTTAAGACACAGTAGTAGACTTTTACTTTGATTAAAGTAATAGAACGTTATGCAGTAGATGCTTGGAAGAAGTGTTTTTCGCTTATACTTTGCGTTATAAAACACTTCTGAAACTTATGCTATACTGCTGCACTAAAGCATAACAGAACACATGGAGCTGTTTGTAGTGTAATTACTACCACTTACCAAGTCATCGAAATTTACCTTATATTGGCTATAGGAACGTTAAACAGCCGCAAAAATAACAAAATGTCACAGTAGAAATTACTCCTTTTTGGCTGTGGATCTAAGTGCTAAAGATGACATCATTTCCCGCAACTTTGTGAAATTTTATTCACTAACCTGTAAGCAACATAAATATTTTGGAACTCAATAGGGCTATTGCTCGCAATTTTCGACGTTTATTGAAGGAGCTACTTCAAATTTCATGCTTTTTAAACTGAAATGCTTCCAGCTTTAGAGTTTTTAAAGCAAACAATTAAGCACTACTAAACCATTGAGTGATGTGTCAGCTTATTTAAAGAATATTTTGTAGGTATCTATTTGAACCTTGTATGTCCACAAGTTCTTGAGATTTCTGATGTAACTTATCCGATATTGCATACCCAAATTATGGAGTGCTACTTTCAGAAACTAGTTCGATAGGCAATTTAGGAGTAACTCGTTGAAACCTAAATAAAAAATGTGGTATTGAATGCCTAGAGACACTGGATCTACGTGTAATATGTTTACTTTGAATATAATTATTATGATTATTTGGACAATATTTATTGCTTGGAGTTTTCTATTGATAATATAACCAAGTGTTAAGTAAACAAGTAGTCCGACAAAATTTGATTGTGAAATTTCCCGAATAGCAGATACTAGATGGATGTATTAGGCACAATTAGGTGTGATGAGAAACTCCTAAATTTTAATCATTTAAACTCCCTGCAACTCAGGTAAAAAATGTTTAGATATCGGTTGGAAGATCATCGAAATGAACTGAAGTGTGTTTCATTGATCCTCATGAAAAGAGCTGTGCATAAGTAGCAATTGGAAACCTGTCCCTGTAAATCTTGAATGCGTTAAGCCTATCACTTGTAAACTTGCGACTAGATATATTTATTTTCCGGTTGCAGCAAAAAATATAACGTTCGGAGTTTTTCGGATTAAATACTTATAAAACAGAACCTAAGTTTCTCAATTATCTATTCAGAAAGAAAGTCAGTTCAAATACAGCTGGCTATTCTATTTTAAAATGTGAATTTATTGTGGTCTGTCAATTGCAGTAATGACAACGGGTCATTTTTCCTTCTGCCTTTGGAGGAACAGCATTTGACGTTACAAGCTTTAAAAGAACTGATTCCAGATTTTGCATCATGTTACATAACTGCAAATTTTTTTTCTACTCTAGAAGTTCAGTTTTCAAAGTTTCTTTGGATGACCCACAGACTTTTAACTTAGCTCTTTTCAAACCTTAACAGGGAAACTGACCACTTTTTTTGATTCATAAAAAGAAATATTTGATGTAACACAGCAGTTTTATGTACAGCCAAACATTATTTTTGTTAGATGCTATTCATAATACTATCAGCTACATTTTATAAAAGGTATTGTACTTTTAGTTTTAGAAGGAGTCACTAATTTTGAAGAGTTCACCAGCAAGATCGTTTTGACCATTATTATCTAAGTATGGAGTCTTTTTTCCATTCTATGTCGTACTTATATTTTGGCTTCGATTTTAATGCTTTGAACTGATAAGAAGGATTTCTGAATGCTGACTATGGATAAATAGTTTCTCAGTAACTAATGTGTCATTAAAGACATTTTCTTCACAGGGTCTACTCACCACATAACACCTTAATTTACCTCAGTGAGCGCTTGTGAAATTTTATCATTTCTATCTCATCATGGTCCATCAACGCTCTTGGTGCTTGTGTGGTTGCTGCATGGGATTAAGTTGTTCTGTTTAGATCGCAGACTCGAAAGCAAAGCACGGCTCTTCTAAAATCAGTGTAAAATTTCCCCTTTGCATAAGGTATATTTACAACAAATCAATCTTATTTACTGTTATAAATCATTACGTGATAATAATGAAGTCCTTGAAAAAAGCCTTGAGTTACTCATATTTATAAACGATCAGAGATTACATTTTAAATGTCCTAAAGCACGAAAATTATTAAATTTACTTTATACTTTTATGATTTCTGAAGTAAGGTGCCTATTTAGTCGTAAGTACAAAAATGATGTCCATTGATCTGAAACTTTGAGTTGACGGAAATTCTGACTAAGGTTATAAAACCCTTTAAGCGCAAAATAATCAATGTCTGAATTGCAAAAATGAATCATACACTTAAACTATTCAGAATACTCCAAACTCCTTTTTGTTTAAAAATTTATCGTACCTGTACAAACACATTTAACTGACACACTTCAGTGTCAATCACGTGATGCTAAATGTAAGAAAATTAATACGATATGAATAAAAATACTGTTTCATTCGCCATTCCTATTCCAGCCATAATGAGAAATGTAGTTAACGTTTCCACAAAACAGCAACAAATAAAACGTTCAAAAAGTGTGCGGAAATAAAGTTCATTTTCGCGAAACCACAAAACAAAAGCTACGAAAACCACATTATTAGTCTCTTGAAGCTACTAAACTTCACTCAGAAAAACAGTTTTTAACTAAATGCAAGTCCTATTTGGGTCTTTTGACTTGAAATTGTTACTTCGACAATCCGCTATACTTTAAAAGCGCCTATGAATTTCCCTATCTAATACTGGATTTCTCCTGGATCATAACGCACCGACTTCTGAAGCTTTAAGTGCACAGTGAACGTAAACACTGTGACGTAGCCACATAAAACTGAATATATCTAAGTGAAGTCAAGTAAACATTACAAATTTTACGTACGGAGGTTTGCTTGTGAATTAAGTTACTTCTCAGAACAATATTGTGAAATTCTGACAATTGTTTTGTCATCTTTCAGTTCCAGATGTTTACTCATCAGATAATGGCTTGCAGTTCACATTCTCCGTTTTCTCAAGGTTTTGCAGAAGATTTGGAGTTAGACATGTCCTTTCAACCCGATAGCAATAAAAATGGTCAGGTTGAGAGTTTTGTGCACTCCTTTAAAAGAGCACTACTCAAGAAGAAGCAAAAGAGGAAAGAAAAAGTTTCTGATTGTTTTTTTATTGGTCTACAGATTAATTTCAAATCCACCAACTCCAACCAAATGTTTCCAGCAGAAATCAAATGTTTTCGGTGTTTTTAGACCATAGCAGAAGGGCGTAGAAAGAAGAAACCCAAAGACAGAAACACAACTCATTCTCCATCACGGAGCGAGTTGGATAATATTTCAAGGCAATGAAGGAGTACACGTTTGCGATTTTAGATACTTGCATTCGCTATGGACCAGTGGACGCATACTAGAGAGATGAGGGAAATTGATGTATAGGACGAAATTCGAAGGTTAAATAGGTAAGTTGTGACGACCACGTTTGACCTAGGATTTCCAGTAACTTGGAAGCCTGCGGAACCAGGATGTAATCTCACGAGATCATTTCGAAAACACAGAAGGTCATCCTTCCTCCATGTTGACCTTAGAAGAGGATCATACAACTTTTAGGGAGGGATATATCAATGATGTCATAATTATTGTTTTTAACTGATGACTTGACGTCTTTTTATTTTTTATCCATTTCAAATAAACAGGTTGATCACGTTTTGCAAGGATCGCAACGCCAGCACGTTTCACACACACATGCACTTAGAGAATGGCAGTTACAATATTTTTTGTCAATGAGAAAATAATGTCAATATAAAAATAAAGATGCAATGACAAACAACGAGTAATTTATGAATATTATTTAATTTAATCCAAAATCAGTGAAATAACAACATTCACTTTGTCTCTGATGATTCGACAAATTGAAAGACTTCGTTTGACCTTTCATTAATTGACATAACCTGTTCTTTTCCAGAGTCAGTGTAATTTAAACTTTACCTTTTATAAACCATTTTTCTACTCTCACGGTTATTTTTGACGTAAGTGTATTTTCCCATTTGCTTGTGGGTTATGGTCATTCTAGTCATCTGCTTATCCATGTATCTTTTTACATTAGGCAGAATCAAGTATAAACCAAGTAGCGTTTAAGCTGACTCATCTTCCCTATCTTTCGCCTGTCGACTAATCAGGTGAATTAATGGTTTTCGTCCCTCTGCCTATTAGTCTCAACTCGGGCTCACACATTTCTAGTCTCATGGTTGAACCATTTAGCCTATCGTGTCAACACCTTGACACATACCGAGACAAAATCTCCCATTCATATTAGTGGGAAGATAGAACAAGGGGTTTACATAGCTTGAGATTAATATTGTCCAGTTAATATGTATACCTAACAGTGATTAAAAGGGAAATACTCATCTATCACTCTTTTTAGAAATGTGAGGACAACGAAATGTAGCTATGCCCTAGCTAAATCATCCGTTAGACTGGTAGGCATCTACATTGGACATTGAACAGTTAAACATACATCTAGGCCGAGTGTGATGAAAACGGATAAGGAATTTCCATGTCATCGACTGGCCTATGTAGTAACATCATGACTCTGTACTTCATTAATATGTTCTTTGCAATAAACTATGCTCTTTTTGCAAGATCCTACCTCTAGCCAGTCACCACAAAAGCTTCTTTGCATTGGTTTTGACGAACAGGTAGGTCATATTTAGTATTAATCACGATTTGTGACACTGACTTTGGATAGGAGGTCAACTTGAGTAATTTTATCACCAACAGTGGTGATCTACTGATCAGTCAACATCAGGATTCATGTTACAATGGACTGTGTGTGAAATTTAGTCCAAAAGCCTACTCCCTTCCTATATAGTTTTACTGATATGACTGAGACGTGTCATAGCCATAAAAAGCAACAAAACACAGAAGTTTGGGGTTATTTATCGTTGTATATAGACATCGATATAAGCACGAAAAATACGTCAACTTCAGGTCTAAGCTAATTCCCAAAAAATGGAATAATATTTGACCCAAAAGCCAAATTCATGAACTTAAACTTGTATCTATATATCGTGAGACTGATCACGGAATACTAAACGGTTGATAATAAATGGTCCAGATCTCTGATAATAAACTAGGATCGATTGACTCAAGGCTTAGAGCTATTTCTTGTACTAGTTGACTCTATGCATAGAAACAATTTTCTTGATAGTTATGTCACTTCTTAAAGCTTTTATAGATTGGCGTTACCTGTCACAAGGCAAGGATTAGACGTAATACAAAGCCATCAAATGGTGTAGTCTTAACATAAGGTTATAAGAGACAAGCGGTCAAATCATCCCAGTCAACATATCAGCATCAGCGGAAGCAAAAAATTATAAATGAAACTGTAAATGGCCTCGTCTGAACCAAAAATTAGTACGATGTACATGATCATCAAGATCAAGTACAATAAGGCTTAACTTGGAACGGGACTAAAGATCGTTTCCATAAAAAAAGTAAGCCAGGAAGATTTTCTTACGCATTAGTTCTATTACTCCCAGATTATGATCGATCAAAAGTGAACAATGTAGCTCTTCAGCAGGTCTATCCGGATGTAAATGTTACGCGATCTAATAAATCACAATCCTGGCTTTTTCTGGTCTAGTGCCATGTTTTTACAGTCTCAAAAATAAACAAATTTTCCCCAGATGAAATCATAATTAGTTATGAGCGGTGCAAAAATGTTCGAATACAGAGTATGTTCGATAGTATATCCAAAAATTATGCTTACACAACTGGGGGTGATAGATTACATTTTACTTGTTGTTTAGTTATTAACCTTTAAAGGAAAGTTTGTTTTCAGACCGATATCATGACTCAACTACGGTCCACTGTTACTTTATTGAACCATATAGTTAGGCGTCGAAGTGAGGGACTGCTTGAAGGTGCAATTCCATGGTAGCTTATGATCCTGTAAATGACAATCTTAGACATAATCCTTGAAGTTTCGCGTATCACTAATCCTGACAACTGTCATTAAGCAACTCTCGATGGTGTACAAATTTCAGAGGACAATACGAAGCGTTAACCAGAGTTTATTATTGTACAGAGTAAATCACTAAGTTACACAAACCTAACTCGAGAGCTGCGTATGCAAGTGAATGGGATCGATCGAATACAGTATTGAATGAATTGATAGGATTTAAGAAGTACATATATATAGGAAGGCACATGAGTCATTGGGCAACATAAGCAACCAAAATGTAAGCTAGCAAGTCATTACGTGTGTAGACAATGACATGTAATCAAGCATATATGTTCACGCAAATCTGTCAGTAACAATATAGATATATAGGTAAATCGTTATTGTTCGAATGACATTGTCCACCGAATAAGTTAATTGAAGGGCTTAACAAAACTAAACTTAAGCAGATTTAATTGTATTTGAGGATCTATAACTTTGATAGCTCAGTGCAGATCATAAACCCGATACCCTCCATGTCATTGAGACCGTGACTTTATAAGATTTATGTCCACGGTTGCTGCTGACTAATTTACGCGCACCACGAGATTAACAGACCTACAGTAATATCGCTGGCTCTCTGTAATGCAATATTATCTTACGTCAAGGTTATATTGTTGCCTATACTGATTCACGCACTTGTGGTAGCCAAGAAAGTTGCTTTTTAAGGACCTCGGGAGAACAGTGTCGACAGAATAATATATTTATTGAGAAAGGGTAAACTGTTAAAGTGACTATGCTTGCATGGATGAATCATGGGGTCTCGATTATTTCTTCGCATCGACCCTTTTAGACCTCCACTATTGTTTACACACCATTTTATTTCAAGCGTACATCCTCTGGGTTAATGTATTTCCAGCTTCTAATTTCCATTCCACTGTTCTCACTTTGTGGAAGAATCACTGCTACACGGGGAGATCGAGCAAGTCTTCTCATGTCACTTCTATGAAAGTGCAGCTAGACGAAAGAATTTTGAAAAGGAAACAAAAAATATACAATCTGTGGCACGACAGACTATTTGAAATGCATCACTTGAAAACGTCTTGCTAACAAAATTCAACATATCACTCCAAATCCAGTTCCATGGACTATTCAAACACCTTTAGAAATAATTTGCTTAAAGCAAGCTGAATTTACTGACGATTTCTTGTTGCTTTTAATCTAAGTTGTAAACTCGTTTGCCTAACTTTGTAACAACTTTGTTCAACAGTATTTTTTGACTTACTGATGTATACAGATGCAACAAAACAATAATAAACATTATTGCACAGTTTGGAGTGTTTAACAAGAATGAGTTAATATTCAGTGGATCAGATGAATCTGACAGGAAAACTTATTCTGAAGCTGATATTAAAATCGCTACTTAAAATAAACCGTTTCATCCTTATATCTTTTCCGTCCATACCATAAGATAGGCTGGTGTACCTGTTTAAAATATCACAGCAACGTTCTGCAAGCTGCTTCGCTGTTAGCTCTGGCTCTTATCTTAATATTTCTTTTTCACTCTTACTATGTTGTTTTGGGACGATAACAGGCTAGGCATTTACGATATATCAGATTACAGCATAATCGTTAACTTAACGACATAAGTAGGTTAAAGTTGCGAAAACAATTTGCTGGTTTATTTCACTTATAACATGTTCGAAAATTATTTCATGTTTTTTTCACTCTCAAACTTTGATGTTAAGAAGAGCGTACTTATAACCCATCCAATATGCTTCTCAGAGGTATTGACCTAAACTAATGAGCGCTACCGACTATCAGCTGATAGCTTAACGTTAAATTAATTGTGTATTTTGACACTGTAATCAACACTTTTTAGCTTCTAATAAAATAGAAATTGGTTACAATGGGAGGGATAGGATGAAATACTGGGAAAATCTCTCGTAAGTATTTTATAGAACAACATTGTCTTACAGCTTAACTTCCACTAATGCCTCTTTGAATCATCTTTCGTACTTCTTAAGAATCTTTATGTATGTTTTCGTTGCTCAACTTTTGTCAAACTTATTTACGGCGTGAAGTGATTGATTATTTTTGACCTATGAATGTCTTCTTGGAATAATTGCTCGAATTCCTCCAGATGTCTCCTAATTATTATCAGATATCTGATACCTTTTTACCAAACGGTCTTCAGTTTAAAGCGTTATTTTGTGTGCAGAAACTTTGGATTGTTTATTGTGAACTTTATGGTCTGAATTATCATCACGTATTGCAATAAAATATATACTCTGAGGTTGGATAATATTGCGTCGATTTTCGGGAGAAGTAGACTCCATTCATGGTCTTTATAATACGGAAAATACAGCTAACTCCTCTTGCGCTACTACTCAGGTATAAAGAACGCTAGTGGAACAAGACATGGCACGAGTAATAAGCTTTCAGGAAACAGAAGCTAACCACTGATGTTTGAGATCAGTGAAAAAAATTTAATCAAACACTTTTGGATAGACAAATTCCACAGGAGCAGAACGATGGGAGATAGGAATATTTTATAGAAATACCGAATAATAGATGTTTCAGTATAGGTAAGAACTATGGAGGTGTCGCATTACTGTCCGTATCAGGACAGAGTTCAATAGACGCTTAGTGTTGCGACCAGCAAGCTGAATTTTGTAAAGAATGATCATCGGCCGACCAGAGAGCAATATTACGGATCTTTATTCTGTGAATTACTTGGTGAAGTCCATCATTATGAGTCAAATTCCTCGATTACGAGAAAGCGCTCAACAGTGTTAACAGTAAGAATTTATAAAACTTTCTTCTACACTATGAATTGCCTACAAAGATTGTCACCATCATTCAGTACTCTTAAGAAAGACTGAATCGCAGAGTCGTTCGTGGAAACATTCCAAGCGAAGACTATTACTAGACAAAACTCTATATTCAGGCCGTTTCTTCTCCTTCTGATTGTTGACTGGATTGTGAAGAATTCCACATCTAAGAAGCTTTGAATTCAGTCGACACCTTAGGTGCTGCTGGAGTCCGAAGACTGCTAAGCCCTTGCATATCACATACATCAATAAATACAAGTAAAGACAGGTAGCAGTTTGGGGATTTTAAAGTAGGCCTCAACATGCACATCGGAAAGAGAAAGGTTGCGAAGTATAAACAGCGAGCAGTAGCTAAACAACGCTTAATAGTGAAGCTCCTGGTGAGACGGGCAATATTGTCGATAAACAAAGGAATATGAGGCAGATGTTAGGGTGTGAATCAGTAAAAGCAAAGTCAGTATTCCTTAAATTGAAAGACATCTGCAACTCAAGAAAAATTCACTAAAGATCGAGATCAGAGTTTTAAACCTGAAAAGTAAAACAGCACAGTTTTGTCGATCAGTAACCCAGGGAACAAATACAACAATCATCAAATAACGCACTTAATTATAGACAGCTAATACCATTCGGTTCATAATCTTAATCAAAAACTTAACAATCTCCACAACTCCTGTACTCCTAAAAATATCTCTAACTCGTTGTACATCAGCATCGACCTACTGGAACGTAGTACAAACCTGAGATGTATTTAGAAAAAGATGGAGGTAAATAACACATGGATTATCGAAACCATCAAGATGTGTAAAAAAACACTCTTCAACTTTTAATTCTCAAAACCAAAGAAAACGAGACAGACTTAACAACAAAGGCTCTGGGAATAGAAAGTGCATATCAAGACCGTTCATAGCATTTGATAAAAACTGAAAAATTGACCCCATAATTTTGTTGACTGAAGCTGAAATTACATGCAACTCAATTTCGTAAATGTGCCCTTCAGCTTAGCAACCAATCAGAATGAGGCGGGAATTAATACATCCGTCATCTTTGTAGGTAACGGCGGTCGGCTTTCTTCGTTCTGTTCTTCTTTCGGTTATTTCTTTTGTGTAGCTATGTAATTTAATGTTTCGGTCTGTTAAAATGCAGCAGTTAGTGTAATGTTCTACATGTTGGTGTGAGATTTACTTCGAATCAGCATTGTTTTTTGGGTTTTTGCTGCTTCTACTCAAGCCAATGTATTTCTTCAGCCAAGCTGGTTAGTCTTATGTTTTAAAATGGAAATCGGTTTTGTTTTTACTTGTTTTCTAGATATCCAAAGCCAAAGTTCGTTTTTTAGCTGAAATAACTGTTGCTGCCGCCTGTGACTAACTTTCCGCATGTTCATTCCTAACTGTCATTTATGATGTTATCGGTAAAATGAAAGGAAACAATTTCCAGTTTTTAATTTTCTTCAGTATTGTGGACAACAATATCCCACTAACGAGTCAAACTAATACTGAGTGCCCAGAAGTAGTTGATATCAGCACTGTTTTTGAAAGGACCCAGACTTCCGACAACCATAGACGAAGTCACAGATACTACCAATCTATTGCAGAGGGTTTGTTATGAATAATATGCCATATAGCAGTAATGAAAGGGTTGTACTCATTACGTAGTGCGTTAAAGCAAGCTTAAAATTGAAAAGCCGGAAATCTGCTATCAGTGTGTTGTGTATGTTTGCTGTTTTGGCCATAAAAGGAAGCCGAAGGATCATGATCAGTGAGTAAAAAGGTAACTAACCGTTATATTAAGCTCACCTTTTTATAGACTATAATTTACCACTCGCAAATTTTTTTGCGGTATGATGTCAACCGTTTTTCAATATGTTCACCCTTACGATGAAAAGTACCTGCAAATTCTCACCTTCATATTCGAATTATTTTTGAGCAACTGTATTCCAGTTTGAGTGCTTCGTACGCCCTGGGAGACTAGGTTCCTATATTATTCATAGTTCCAGTATAACTTTCTCACGCAGTAAGTTCAAAGTAGACACTAGTCTTTCTAAATAACCATGTTAAGCTAATATCCGTATTCTCTATCTCAGTCAATTGATGAAGACATGTACCACGTGCATCCGCTGTATATTGCCATTTTACTCCAATTCTCACTGTTATATCTTACTTCTAAAAAGTAAAATTGTTATATGCAGCAAATACAGACTTATTGTTTTGATGGAGGTAGGGATTTTTAGCGGGACTGTAGTAATATTCTCGCTAAAGAGCTAGCTGAGTGCGTAGACCAATGTAAGGTACCATACAGGGTGCATTTGAATTACTCGTGTTCCATTTGTGTGGGTAGAGGCATTACTTGCTTATCATATGACATTTGAATAAGAAGCTATGAGATTAGACGTCTTACAGGCGACCTGATGGCTTACAGTATCCTTAACACTTCTGGACATTCTCTTAAGCACGTACTTAATCTTAGTCCCAACATCAACCTAAGATGTAACACCCAGAAACTAGAGACAACATAGTAGAACAGACTGTAGACGCAACTTCTATTCCTTAGGAGTTGTCAAATACTGGAATTCGCTACCCGCCGAGCTAGTCCAAGCGACTTCCCGGGAGTCCTTTAAGAGGCAACTGGATATATTCTTGAGGATTGAAGATAGTATCATACGATGATTTACCAATTTCTGTTCCCTCTTTTATTGTTAACAAACCTAGGTTCCTGTTTGAAGGTTTTGGTGATTCCCTTCTACTAGACACGGAAGCCTATTAAGCGAAAGCTTATATTCAGTCCACAACCATTTGAAGACATGAACTAGGTGCTGAGGATCGCTTATCACAAGTTTCTTGCAACGATTAAGTAGATAAAACAAAATAGCATTAGATTCAAAAATTTATTCAAGAACTTTCATTAAGAGTCGAATATCAAACAAAGGTTTAAACCCAGTCCCCGTTTAAAGGTTGTATTAATAATGTTAAGCTGCAGTTTTTGTTTTTTTCCAAACGGAAGGCTAAAAGAAGTCAAAAAATACTAGAAGTGGTCGTGAGACTAAAATAGATGTCCAGCATCCTTTTTATAATCTGCTGTTAGTTGGGTCTCCCGTAAACATTTTTATGGCGCCATAGTTCTAAGGGCGAAACAGTTTTTAGGATCTGTGAAGATTCATCCCTGTTGCATTCTAAATGAGAAAATAGTAATGAATTTAGTCAGAAATGTGGAATAGATAAATAACCAATTTACATGTTTTTTAGCGAAGTATTTGTGCAGTTGTGATTTACCTTGAGTTCATGAATATTATATCAGGTCAGCTACTATTACCTGTGCAAAGCATAACATGGGCTTAGTACCGTATTGCAATGCTTTTATTATTTTGCTCCCATTTAAGTATTCCCATGCACCTGTGTCTAGTTTAACAGGAAGACATACAAGCAGAGTAAGTGTCTGATAAACTAAAAGTCCCAGTTGTCAAAAAGATTCTTAACATTTGTTCACAGCCAGCTGCATTTAATTGAGACACAGAACACTCATCTTCTAAGACTGTATACTGCTGTTTTGTAGGCAACTAAAAGTTCAGACCCTTAGCTATCCTGCTACCGATGTTATTGCCGGGGAAATTGTTTAATGACAGTGATCATGAAATATGGCCAGTGATAGATGTACAATCTAGAAATAAACAACAAACATACTTATCGCTATCTTATAATGTATGACAGCAACAGCATCAAAGGCACATTTTTTCCTATTTTAGTCAGACTGATCTGAATCAGTATACTCATTAGAAGCAGGCAACTCTACTTACTAAACTGATCTGTTTCGTTACAAACTTCAAGCACTATACTTAAGAATAACATAATTCTTTCAACTAAACTGAACTATACGACAAACAAGAATACTAAAATAAGCAAGTGTCATAATTATTGTTTCATTTGCACAGACATGTTGCTCAAAGTAGTTAAATGGACATAATGAGGCCTATAAAACCAAAGCTCGAAGTATAGGCCATATGAAATTGCCTAACAGAAGATAAAGAATATATATATATTGCTTTCCGACTGAAGATAGCAGTCAGTTAATCATAGAAACATAGTTAAGAGTACAACAAATCTTTCTTCGGTAAAATCATGCACTGAAAGTCTATCTGGAAACAATCAACTATGTGAATAAACTCACTATGAGTTGAGATATCATCCCAGCGTGCAATGGAGTGCAGTGTAACGCAGTCGGACGTGGCGAATAAAAATTAAAAAAGAGCAAAATTAGCTACATAATCTAGTTATTTAATTAAAAATACATTATGAAATGATAAAATCCGTGGTTACTTGAACGCACAAATGACAGTGTGCGATACATTATGTTTACATGGTTGCGTTGTGGTTAAGATCACCCGTTGACTGGAGATCCATTTTTGAGGGCTTTATTCTTAGAGGCGTAACACTCTCAGGTAATTAAGTAAGTATTACGGATGTATGAAAATATACTCTACTAAGATATTTCGATGAACAATTTCTGAGGAAACAAGTCCTACACTTGCTTCAACATCTCGAACTAGATAACTTGAGTGGTTCTGACGACACTCATATACGAATTATGAAAGCCATGTGTGATGTAATTGCTGAACCTCTGAGCATACCGTTTGATATATATTTTTCCCATTCCAGACTGTCAAGAGACTGAAAAGACGTGATAATCAGTACAGTGTACAGGACAGAGGGTATAGACTTAATAATTATGAACCCGTTAGTCGAACCAGTGTAGTTGTCATATTAGTGGTGATGATTATTCAAATGGCTATTTAGATTACGTGGACGGTCATAGTCTTTTATCCAAAAACAATACGGTTTTAGAGAAGGCCTATCACGCTTGGTAAATCCGCTCATTGCAAGAGAAAATTGGGCTGCAGCAAAAGATAGGAATATATATCTGTAGATCTGACTTTCATAGATCTAAGTGAAGACTTTGACAAAGTCTCCCATCTGCGTCTTAAATTAAAACAGGAACGTTTTGGGACACGTTGCGGAATCGTAGACTGGATAACTGACTTTGTCAGTGATAGAAGACCAGGGGTTACGGGCATATGAGCCCCCATCAACGTCAAAATCTGAAGAATGTAGAGATCCACGAAATACAATCCTCGGTCCTCTTCCTTTTTTACTTTATGTAAATGACTTACAAATTGTGGCAAGGCCATCCTTTCTACTCTTTGTAGATTACATAAAGATTTAGGGATCCATATATAGTATGTCAGGTATAACATTACAGAACGGCCTAAATTTACCGGTAGCATAAGTGAGTACGTAGTAATCCTAAGTTATCTCTAATTGGCGTGTGTTGATACAAGAAATATAACTACCACACAATATATGGGGTTTTGTTATCAAATACAATGGACTATAAAGATCCAGGAGTCATAATAAAGCTACAAGAACCTGCAAGGATCTCAGTGACAAAGTTTTCAGGGTCTTATGGGCTGTTTGTGAGCCATTACAGTACTTGAACAAAGAAATGTTTGGGGTATTATACTTGTATTTTGCGAAGTTGCGTTTAAGATATGGGGCTCAAATAGATGGTATTTATCCCCAAAATGCGTCGGATATGCTGGAGGGAGTCCAACGGCGTGGAATCGAAGTGGTAAAAGGTCTCTTTGATCTATCTCATGTAAACAGATTGAAACATTTCAACTTATTGCCATTATCCTAACGCAGTTTACGGAGTGATCTAATACTTACTTGTCGTATACTAAATGATTACCTTAGTGTTTATATGCCTCATCTTTCCATTCTATCTATAACTGATCATATAGGAGGACATTCTAAGAAAGTTAAAAAAATTGAGCTACAATCGTTTACGTCTGGAGTTTTGTTTCTGTACCGGAGTAGTGATTACTGAGATTCTCTACTACAATACACAATAACAACTCCTTCTCTTGATACATTCAAAGAGAGTTGGGCTTCCATAGTGTAACAAATTTCAAGGAGTAATACAGGTTGATAAACCTCCTATCCTAACTACAGAATACTGAAGACTAAATTTTTCTGCATTATTACTCAAATGTTATGATGTGTTTAGACGTTATTTAACTAAAGAAAAATTGTGTACAGTGCTTCGTGTCCAGAAAACGTTATCAGTACACCGTAGTAACATTTATGTACTTTACCACGCTTTTGTTAAAACGCACCGCAAATAGAGATCCTTTAACGACCTTAGGTAACCCAAGTTTGCCGCTGTGGTTAAACGTTTTGGCTTGCTTGGAGTTTCTGGCATGTAGACTAGTTTTGTAAGACTGTATTCCTTTGCTCTTTATCTATGCACTTTTAGGGCTTAATTTGATCCATTATTTACGTCCCTTAACTAGACATAATTTGCAAATTTCTAATTTAATTTCAAATATTTAATCAATTTTTATTAGTGATGGCAATAAGCCCAGAATCAAACTTCGACCTCAAAGCAGATCCTGGAAGCGCATCATTTTCTGATTCTGGTGTAAGCAGCAGTTTCTCTTTAAAAACTAATGCGAGTGCCTCTGTCTCAATCATTCCTTCCCCTCCGTTATCTGGATTTCCTGGATGCACAGATTCAAATGGATCCCCATCACTTGATCAATCATATCTAAATTTCCCAAATAAAACGTACCCAGGATTTTCGGACTGTAGCAATTTACCTATGTCTGCTAATCATCCATATCCTTTGCCGTCCAGACATTCTTTTCCCCAGGGTTTTTTACCAAGTCCACCGTCAGCCTATGCTTCAAGTTACACCTCTTCACATGGTGTTTCAAATTCGTTTTACCAACGTCAGGTTCCGTCCACTATTTGTTCAGCTCCTAACAACAGCTATGGTCTGTCACAGATATTTCCTCATGATATGTTACAAAATTCCATGCTTGTCAACAGGGATCAACACAACGGTTCTGTTGGTTCGTTAGAAAGTCATTTTTCCCAACATCGTGACCATGGACAGTTTCCATATTCAGATCCGTTCCATTCTTCTGATTTACGTCCTCTTCACATCACTACGTCACCTCGCCAGTTAGGTCCTCACAACAGCCATACTAATATGGGTGATGTAACTTGTACAGATTCTCTTGGAAAAATTTCACCTCGAGATTCTCCTAACGGCGTACCCGATCATTCTATTACGCCTTGTGGAACAGTCAGCTCTGGTCCTGGGTCACTGGTTAACTGCAGGTCGTCTAGAACCATAGAAAGAGGTTCTGAAGTATCTGCTGCTGATAGTAATTCTAACGTTGGATCCATAAAGGCAACATTCACTCCTTGTAAGGTATGTGGCGACAAAGCAAGTGGCTACCACTATGGGGTGATTTCTTGTGAAGGTTGCAAGGTAAGTGTTTCCGTGTGAACCTCTTTAAATTTATTTTTATGTTTCTCTGCACTATCGTTTTACTTTTTGCTAAGGGATTAGACTTCAGTGACGTGATTTTTTATTTAAGTTTCTGCTTTATTGGGTAAAAGTCTTTGGAGATCCCGAAGTATCCAAAGTTTATATAATTGTATTATTTCAAATAAATAGGTCCACGTTTTCAGTATGTCCAATTTATCATTGCTATTAGTTTTTAGTTAAATATCGACATCCACATAGCCTAAATTTGCTTGAGACATACAGTGTTGTTCTTGACAGGATATCTAAAAGTCATCGCTTCATGGGTCATTTGGGTTTAATGCTGCTAAACAGGTATTATTTTTACAATTAACCTATTTTCAGTGTACAGCTCTTGGTTTTGGTATTCAAACCACATACTTTTATTACCACTATAAAACGGAAAACGAATGCTAGACAAAAACTAGTAGGCGTAAATCCCTTATTTCTCGTTCAAAATACGTTTTCTTTGTTACATACATAGCTATGAAGCTTGAGTCAGCTGTCGTTAAAAGTTTTAGATATTCAAGAACTGCACCACCATTTTAAAATAGAAAAAGTAGTCACTTTTCATAATAAACTTGTTTAGTACAATGTAGTATATCCTAGGTATCTCACGATGTCTGAACGATGGTAACAGTGCTAAAAGCAATCAAGAAATTCAGGAACACACTGACTTCATTCTCATTTCGCCTTAACTTAGCCTGGAGAAGTGCCTTTACTTGATAATTATGTGATAGCTAGTCTTTAGGAGATTATTAAAACACTGTTCTTATTTTACAACTTACCTAAAACAACGACAATAATACTTACTGGTGTTCAATACGTTCCCACATTTTTTAACTCTGATCTCCGAGACTTTAACTGACACTCATTTGAAAGTTATGCTAAGACTGCAGACTAACCTGGCTGGTAGTTCAAAATACAAAGTTCATCTTATTTTACAATGTCGCCTTTCGGTTAAAAGATTATGGTTTACAGTTTCACGGTTTGTCAAGTGTTCTAGACGGTTTAATCTGATTTTGGTGATAACCGATTCGTTCAAGTATTTTTTCGTGGAAAAAAGTGACATTATTACGCGGAAACTAAAGGAATTAATCATAATAATGCCAGTAGAAATTATACATTTTTCAGTCCAGACGTGAATAGAAATATATAAACTGTATTTGTTTCGAAATTAGTTTTTACTCTTTATGTAAAACACGAAGTCCTACACCAGCAACTTTGATGTTTAGTTGTGTTTTATAACATTTTAACGTACTTAGTCGCATCATTCTTACGACCCAGTATAAAATGCCTTGCTGAAATAACAAACGCTAGTCAAGTACAACCGTTCTTTGGTACGTGCTTCTTCCACCTAGTCCCCTCACAAAAAAATGGCATTATTCATCAACTCGTCTGTTATACATTGGATTGACGTTTGACTTCAGATCTGGCTCGGTTTGATATTTTACTAAATTACTAGATGCTGTCACTTTGCTTGCATATGTCTATTTATTAATATATGTTCACTAATCATAGGCAAAACTACTTTAGAGCACAATGAAATTCGACCAAAATAATTAAATATTCCGAATTTCTCCCTCTGATCGAAAACATTCAAAGGCTTAGTAATCATAAAAAATTGTTTGAGTATATTTCTTGCTGATATTGTTATTTTATCGTCTTAATGTTTCTTGAGACGTCTTATCCTTGCATAAGTAGACATTATTTATTCTTACACAAAGTTTGATCATCTGTTTTCTTATAATCTCATACGAGGAAAAGGGAATAGTCTGTGATTAATTGCAGACTGATTAGTATTTTCCAGATTGTCCTTATTGTTTGCCAACAATCTTTGATATTTTATATAATCACTTGACTGAGGAACATCTCTGGCGAAATAATCAAAGCCACTGTAGGTATCATTACCAAGTTTTAACTTGGTAATTGAGCATTGGGTAGATTTTTATAAATAAATTAATATATTTAAAACAAAACCACTGATTTTTTGTATCTGTCTCATTTAACGAATACATTGCTCAGTCCTATTCATCAATTAATTCAACCTCAATGTAAATAATTATCAAAGAAAATAGAAAAATGATATACATTTAACCACATTTTCTGTTAACTGTATTGATTATAAAACCTAGCTTAATTGCGGGCAGTACTTTTAAAAATTCTTTTATTCTACCCTCACACACGCACACATTTCAATCAAGAAGAAAACAATTAACTGTATAAAGTAATAAATAAAATAGTTACATTTGGCAAGTAATTATCCTATAGTCAATTATCTCATTTGGACAAATTTTCAGCATCCACTTTGTTTACCAGCTTGTTTACATTAATGATATCTCATTTCTTTACTAAAGAAAACTTCATATAAAATACGCATAGTCTAATGATATCTCAAATATAACCTCATTTTTGTAATGTTAATCATGATTATTTTATGATCACTTTGATCCTTTTACGATAATCTCAGCTTAAAAAATAAAGTGCTAATTCTTCCATCATACTATTAGTTATATCTAGTATGCATGATTTTGCAGTACTACTTGACTCTTGAAACCAATATTGATGAATTCGAAGTAATGACAAAATAGAAATACTCGTACTTTTACTATTGCGTTAAGTGATTTTGTATTAACTTATTCAATAATCTGAGAAAACTTTTATGAAAAGCACATAAATATCAATTATTATTGTGAAGTATTTGTGGAGTTTATTGAATTCTGTTGTTTACATTACCAACCAACTTTGGTCAACAACGATTGAAAACCAAGAAGCGCTGTTTCGTACCAGTATACGTTTCCTTATCAGAGTACATTCACGACCCCACCAGCAGTCAAATACATCATCCATAGGTCTCTCCGTGAGTTCTTATCATTTAGACCACCAAGTCATCATCCAATGGTTTAAATGTCTAACGTCAATTACTTTCCAATGCTGCACAACCATCTTCTATTGCCTACATCGGATAACTGTTCCACATACAATTTCACTAGTCACATCTATTCACAAGAACTTTCTAGTTGGGCTGTAAATGCACGCTACTGAGGAGTCACATACTAGGACAAACCAGTTGTCCAATACATCATAACTGTTTAACTAAGATCAGTCAGTGATATAAACTGTGAAAATCTTAATTAGTTGTCTAATTAATTTCTTTAACTTTATCTACTGTCTGATTATTTTATTCCATTTGTTTAACACTTCTAGTACAACTAATGGATATACATTAATCTTAATTAGAAATCAAACATTTTTTTCATTTAATTAATTTACCGAAGTCTCGTTTGTACATTAGAATGTTGTTTTTTTGTTTTTATAACTCACTCGTTTTAATGATCAAGATTCTTATACACTGAAGTCACTGTCAATAATCTGTTGTTATTGAATTCATACGTAAAATCTAATATGATTTCACTTTTTCTTAACATTTAAATTCTTCATCAGTAGGAAATTAAAAAACAAAAAACTAGTTATATTTATTAAGTTTTTCTTGATATTATTGTTCTTTCTTAATTATGATACACAGTTTACAATTGATTGATCACTGGTTGGTGATCAATGACATGTGTGTCAGGTCCTTCTTAGCGCAGATAAAATGCTATCGACCAAGTTGCAATGTAGCCACTAGTCTAAGTGACTCGACATTGCGTGCACCAGATCCCTCAAGATTACAGGTACACTTTACTGACGAGTACCAAATAGCAGGAAACCCGGACCCAGGGTTTCCTATTGACTACCACCAACCACCATCTTATGATACACAGTGTTTTGAAATATTATTGAGTTACTTAAGCTTTTAATAAATTCACAATTTACACTGTCAAATATTCAAATATCGTATGCACCATGTTTATTGTAGGTTAATTAACTAAATATGAGAATATAAATCCATGAGATTTCCAGACAAAAGTTTAAAATTATTTTCATTTTACATTTAACGTTAAAGTTTCCAAGTAGTCAGGTTATTAAAATGAAACCAATGAATTTAGTGACAATGTTGTAGACGGTGACATTTCAAAGTTACATTGTTCTGAATTTTCTGTTTCATGTTTGTTTGTTTTTTATACAGCTTATACAACTCGATATTTTCCCTCATTTTAAAATGACATATTTCATCTAAGGTAATATATGTACAATTCTGTATTCCAAATGTCTTTTCTAAGACTGTTCTAATAATTAAAAAGAACAACTAGAGTATATCAAAGAAATAATATGTAATTAATACGTCACTTGTAGCGTGGGTAAGATACCCATATACCAGCAAAACAATTAGTTTATCACTTAGCAGTTCTCTCCGTTGTACGTTATAGGTGGTAAGCATCTCCATTAAGAATAGTGGATTATTGGTATTCGACCATAACTATCTTCAAAGCACTACTGGTTGGTATTGATACCACTTAGTCAGCATTGTTGAGGTTATACATAGGATACTGGGTAAAGATGGCAAATCTACCGATGAGGTAGTAAATCTTCGTCAACCGAAGTGGTTTAGGGCATGTTTTACATACACCCAATCGCCGCCTACCTAAACTCGCTAGGTTGGCCGGTATAGGAGTAACCTAGAAGTGGTAAACACAACATATTGCATCAGTCCATGAAGTCATTGACACTTGAATTAAGCCATGTATGTGGATGAAAAATGTTTGACTGAGTTCTGTACGATTATGTGGCTAATGGATAGATATTTTAGGTGGAATGGCTCAGGATCGTTCTCAAAGGCGCAGGTGCTCTCACACCTTTTATTCCCTTTGATCTCTAGTTCCCGAACTAACTTATGGTAATTTTTAGTCCATGAACCCATATTTTCATTTCAAATAATCTCCATGTTTAATCACTTTTGCCACTATTAATATCGATACTACTTCTGCTACTCTGACACCTCTCTATGTTAATGTAGTATGACAACTGGAAACAATGCACATACGTGCCAATTTCTACATTGATTATGACTAAATTACTGAATTCTATGTACGATCATAACGTTTGATTTTTATGGTTTAGAATTATTAATTTCATACTAACCTAGAGTTTTCAACAAGATGAACACATAAAGGAGAAACCGCGATGAGTAAGTTAAAAGGGGCGGATTTGATAATGCTAATTTCAATATTAAATCGAATAAGGAAAAAACTGAAAAATTCGTTCGAAACGTATTGAAAGTTATAGGCATTTAAAATATGTTACTTAGTAGACAATAAGTGCATCTACACTACTGCTACTAACTTTAAACCATATCACTTTGAAGTCTCTAATCCTCTCTTACAATTATCTTGTAGATTCCAAGCAGATAATTAGCACCTAACTTAACGGTTGAAAAAACAATCACCAAACATTACCTATTGTTTCAGAGGTTTTCTTTAAACACTGAAACCTAGCCCAAAATATTTAACAGACGAGCCATTTCTTTAAAAACCGTCTAGCTGATTTCATACTGAATAAGTCGACTGAAAGACAATAAGTTTATCTATTTACAAACAATCCATTTTTATATTTCTTTCCCACTTTCAATCTATGTCCCTCCTTTCATATTTTGATTTTTACCAAGTCTGTCTTCTAAACTTTCCTAGCCAAAGGAAAAATAAATAAACAGTCATATGATCATTCTGTTTACGTACTTCTTATCTCATAGGAAATTTAAAAGGTCATTTATGTTAAATAGTCAATAAGCTTTATGACTCCATTTGTAAAGCAAGTAGTAGGATTTTTTTCTTTTTAACAAAAGTTAAGAAATAACTACTGATTCGTGGCGTAATGACTGAGCGTATAGAAAATTTGTGTAGTTTGTACAAGTCAGAAAGCTATCACAAAATAGAGTGTACAATTTCACAGTTTGTGTGTGAGTATAAAATGACATTGTTATTTGTTATAGGATAGGTGTCTAGTGATGAAATCAAGGACTCGCGTTTTATCGTATTTGGAACCCGTCAACTGGATACATCCTCATCCTGAAGTTGACGTTTTCATGGGGTCTCGAGCCCAGTACCCTTCTCTTTAAATGCCGATGGGTTATCCACTAAGCTACTGAGCTCAGATAACCACCCACTTGTGTGACATGTATAACATTTATGTTACAAGAATCAATTTGAATTATCCTTTTGTTTGTAATCTTGGTTGAATTTCTGTTCAGGCTTTATTGGCGAATGTGCATCATGTGCAAAGTGCCTCGTTATAACCAATTATTACGACTTCTCGTACAATTACCATCCTTTCTAATAATGACATTGTGCACGATATTGATTTGATGCTACTTTTTATAATAAAAACCTACTGCTTTGTGATAAATTATGATTGTTCAATATAGCATCAAACTGATTTACTTCTACCGCAATTGAAATATTAAGGTTTCTTGTGTTTTTTTATTTAAAACAATTGACTGAATAGCTTAAAGAAGTTTCATAGTTCCTTAATTCGAAACAATTGTAGGAATTAATGTAAAAGGGTTCTGTGAAGTCGCATTTGCCACAGATTGAACCCAGTTTAGAGATCACTGAAATTGATATGAATTAGAATTGTATTACTGGAAACTGACCTAGTGTTTTTAATGGCTAGACACTTGTCGCAAGACTTGAGTGTTGAGTCCATAGCTGGTGAGGTTTGAATGTTCACTGTTACAAAGTTTTATACAAAGGAAAAACCAACCATAAATCCCCTCTTGATTTTCAATGATACTATAACTGCTATGATTTTCGACAAATACAACCTACAATTTGTTGGAATTTCATATTTGATTGTCCGTTTTTTCTCATATAACCATAATGATTGAATCGAAATCGAAATTTAATTGTAGCTAGACTTCAGTCAAATCTTTAACTTGACAACCAGTTGTCCCATAAGAATTGACTTTTAGCTGGATTTTGTATTCATTATTAATAAAAAATTAACACATTTTAAAGAATCACAAAGAAATTGTAAACCTTTTTATCATATATATAGTCAGTGTAATCAAATCAAAGCCCTTGATTTCTCCAGTAAACAATTTGCCGGTGAACCAATTCAGTGATTAACACTATTTCACTACCCTACATCTAGTTTAGACGCATTCTCTCACTGATAGTTTGATGTGCGTATATTTTTAGTGAATTCGTAGCCTTAAAGATTAAAATTTTTAAATAGATTACTGTCATTACATAATTGTGGATATATTTAAATTATTGTTTTGACTTATTGAGTTAAAAATATAGGTTAATCAAAAAAGTTGTAGACCCATATCCATATTGGACCTACTTGATGTGGATTGAAAAAGGAAGCACTGTTTAATGGTAGTTTTCGAATTTACTGTTTATCTGAATCGCATAACAGGGTATAAGCTTGTTAATTGATATCGTCAATCAGACACTCTAAATGACAACCATCTAATTGGAGCCGATAAATCTGTTCAAGTATTGGACTGTATTAGAAAATAAAAACTATACCTTTTGTGTATATAGCTATACATAACTTTAAATCATTTATATCTTCCAAGAACACTTGAAGGTTGATAATGAGTATTATACAAATATTCCTTCCATTTAATAGTTCATTAAAATGTAGCAAATCCAATTTTATAACCTCAATCAAATTTGTCATGTTTTTGATGAAGTAGTGAGTTATTCATGTGTAAATCTTTGACGACGATTGTGATTTTCAAAGAGTTAGTCTTTACACCAACAATAAGCTACTGTATACTGCTAAATAATGACCATAAACTAACTGTTTAATTCGATATTATAGCAAGTATATTCTCAATGATTTGGAATCTGATCAACAAAATTCACCAAATAAATTCCGAATCAAAGTTAAATTTCATGTTAACAGCTATCACGAATATCTACCAGAAACTTTACACGAAAACTCATATTCCTTCAGAGATCCCATCACTTTCTATTCACACTTATACTATGGAAAAAAAATACAACAGAATTACGTTTTACAAAGTGGTTAGAAAATTTATGAACATTTCAGTAAGACAATTAAACATTCTTATCATATTGTTTATCACATTTCTATATTATTTTCATTCAATAAAATAATCCTATAAAATTCATCGATACTTCTTAACTTATTCCTTATAATTCTTTTCTCTCCCTTGATTAAAGTCCAAAATAATTACCAGACGCCCATTCATTAGAAATTACACTTTTTCTTTTAAAAAAGAAAAAAATGTCTTATTTCAGTTAGATTCTTAATTACCAATACGTGGATAATGTAACAAACTTATGTAGCATATATGTATGTATGTAGGATATAGTGTATATGTATATATATATATGTAAACTCCGACCGCTAGTTTACAAATATGATGTCTACAACGGCAAACGCCATCTATCATTGAACATGAATTTATTTACGTTTGGTTCTTATATTTTTGTTGTTGTTTGTTATTTGTTCATTTTTTTTCAACAAAAAAAAAAGAAAAAAATTTATTTACATCAATGTGTAAAAATTTGCCTGCCTTAATAATGATGAATAGCCAGTTAGTTAGTTAGTTAATCAGTAAACTGAGTTTCTTTCTCTATGTTATATATGTCAGTATATATATGTGTGTGTGTGTATCCGTCCACATTGTTGTACTTTTGCATATTATTATTATTATTTCAACGAAGGTCATATACAGTTATGTGCTTACTCTGTGGATCTATATGACTATATGTTTGTTTGTTTGTTTGTTGGTTGGTTTGTCTGCCTATTTATCTGTTTACATATTTACTTATTTATGTTAACAAATATATAGACTGGGGAAAAAAACAACGACAAAAATGAGAGTCCCCAGGAAAACACAAAAACCCATTATATCATGTATTGCTTACCGATATTATGATTGGTACAAATTAATATGCACTACTGTATTTAAATAATAAAAACATCATAATGATGGTGGTAATCATGGATTTATTATTAAAAAATAGAACAAATATACATAATTATGTACTTTTAAGTTAAAATAATTTATTTTTGTAGATTCATTTTATATCATATACTTAAGATATAATAAGTCTATCACAAATTAAGTATATTTCTAGTTAGTTCCTTGATTTTGTGGTTGTTTCCCCCATCATTCTCATCTATTATTGATTTTATTTGTTGAAGTATATTTTGCAATATGACACATCATTATTGGGATGCATATATATCTAAATGACGAGTCACAGATAAGATGTAGATTCCATCGCTAAACAGATTCTAATTTTATTTAGATTGTCAAGTTTGTACTATATTTCTCCTAACTAAGGTTAAGTTAAGGAGTAAGGTAAAATTATTGATGTTCATAGAAAAATAATATTTTGCCCTGTACTGAGTTACAATCTTACATTAATTGATACACATAATTCCTAATTCCATTTTTTTTTGTATAAAAAGTACTGTCTGTATAGAATTCTCAGTCAATGATTATTGATATATAGTTCTGGCTAAAACAATAGTTACGTAACTGTCTGTTAAACTTTCAAGGTTAATCGTTTATGATCTCTTCATTTCTGCTATTTTCGTGTCCATGTCTAATGTATGTATACACATGTAAGCGGATATACGTTTTGGTCATATGATAATGCCGTTGCTTTGTTATTCTTTATATAATTGTAAGTAATCATTGTAGATTACATGATATAAATATACAGTGTATTCATCTTGTATTGTTTAGTTGAATCTTTCCAGTGATGTGTAAGACTGCAATTGGCCAATCTCTTATTGGAATATGTGCATCCTGTACAGATTGCCTTGATATTGCCTTAAGTCGCAAGCATTGTAAGCAAAGATGGATGGTGGCTAGCAGTGGAGTCCAGGACGCACGTTTTGTTCTACTTGGGACTAGTTAGTTGGATGTACCTGCATCCCGGAGTTGATGTTATTATTATTTCTTTTAATTATAGAAATGATATTTTATCAATATTATGTTTACAACATAATTAATGATTAGCTATTCTTGAAACTGAAAGCACGCCGAATGTTGTTAATTTAATTTTTGTTAGAAGTATATGTCCATCTAACTGAGGTAAGGAAATAATTGAATCATCATTTATTTACACTTATTTCATTTTCACAGATTGAAATCATGAGTCATTTGAGGCTAGACCACCATTGAAAACCTTGAAGCACTGGACGGCCGTTTCGTTCTAGTATGAGACTCCTCAGCAGTGCGCATCCACGATCCCGCACCACGCGGGGCTCGAACCCAGGACCCACTGGCTTCGTGCGCGAGCACTTAACCATTAGACCACTGAGCTTCCAGGTTTTCAATGGTGGTCTAGCTTCAAATGACTCATGATTTCAATCTGTGAAAATTTCTAAAATCTCCACAAACCCCTTCTGATACTTATTTCATTTGTTTCTCAATAACTGATGTTATTTTCAGTATGGGGTTGTAGAGATTGTTGTATTCCATTGGACTCATGAACTGATCAATGTTACACCACCACTGAAAACCTCCAAGTGCTAGACTGCCATTTCTCTGCAATACGCATTTAGAACTCCGCATACCTGACTCAAACCCATGACCTTCGGTCCTGCGCGAATTCCTAACCTCTAAACTACTGAGCTTGGATCGTGGATATGCACAGCTGAGGAGTCATATACTATGACAAAACAGCCGTCCAGTGCTTCACGGTTTTCAATGGTGGTCTATCATTGATCGGTTCATAGTTTCAGTGACACTGATATTATTGTTTAAATTTTATATTATCTTTGGTTTCATTTATCTTTCTACATTGGATAAATGACCGAAAGTAGACAGAGTATTTACTTTATTTTTGGTGCGGAAACATTGTACAATTATTTACAAGGGTCAAAGTTCTACTATATTGTTTGGCTTATAATCGGTTACAATAGTTCAGATACATTCACTCTTTCTGTTCCCTTAAATTTTGAGTTTTAAAATCATCTTACACTTTTTCTATCATGTGAATTCATTACTTCTCAGTTTAGTTGATATATGTTTAGTGTTTTGTATCACTAATGATACAGTTACTACTTCAACTACTCTGGTATTCATATTGATAATTTTGTTGACATAGTGTGACAACTTAAACCAAACACAAATTTGCCACGTTCTACGTTTCTTACGACTGATTGACTAAGTTACTTAATTGATCGTTATTCCAAGTTGAAACTTGAAACCATACTTAAATATCCATGTTACTTGTTTTCCGAGTACTATATTGATTCCTTGGTTACAACACTTGGCTATCACCTGTTTTGGAGTGTTGTGATATTTGTAAACTGAGAGAATCTCAAACGACAATTATTCTGCCAATTCATGTATGTAAGCCAGTAGTTAACAAACAAGCTACGTAATTTTCAACTCGTTTCAGTTATCTAATTATGTTTATTAATCACAGTGCTCACTGACGCGATTCATACAAAGTTTACAATAGATATACACGATTTCAAATTGTAATACACTAGTTTTTTTAGTATGGATATAACATCATAGCAAAAAAGAAACAGAACTGACAGCTGGAAATAATTGATAATTTATCATTTCACCTAAAGTTATATTTTATGAAAAATAACAATTCTGATTTTCAATGCAAATTAAAATAATTCCGTGATGAATAGTACTTACAAATTAGTAGATTTCTTTCAGATATGAAGTCTTCTTCAAGTTAATCATTGTATATACGTTTAATGTCCTTAGTTACTTACGCCTGTTACACGTCGTGGAGGAGCATAGGCCGCCCACCGGCGCTCTCCATCCAACTATGTCCTAGGCAATCCTTTCCAGCTCCTTCCAGTTTTTATTCATCCTTTTCATATCTGCTTCTATTTCCCGACGTAATCTGTTCTTTGACCTTCCTCTTTTCCGCTTCCCTTCAGGAATCCAGGTTAGGGCTTGCCTCGTGATTCAGTTTGATGATTTGCGTAATGTATGTTCTATCCATTTCCATCGTCTTTTCCTAATTTCCTCTACAGCTGGAAGCTAGTTTGTTCTCTCTCATAGAAGGCTGTTGGTTTACTGTCCTTGCTGAATATTTATTAGATTAGAATGAGATGTATTTGACTAATTAATAAGAATATTATCAATTACTCAATGATTTCTAGAGATTACAAGTTTAGTGAGCAGTTTTTTAAAAGTATTTTTTAATTTAAGGCAAGGCATAAGCCATCAAAATATTCGGCTAATTATAAATTTTCAACTGATTACATTATTCAATAAGTTATAGACTATTCAATAAAAACATTTTCTCTTCAATGAAGTCATGCAATCATATTTATTCGTTAACGTTAGATATAACAGTCTATAATTAAAACTAATTTGAATGTTCTGTTACATGATGAAACACTTGTCTATTTTATCATAGACCATTATAGACAATCTACGATTGTACAGTTTAAGTTAATAATATCATCAAAAACAAAAAACAAAGAATGCACTTCATTGAACTGTCTTCATCTTTTTCATTGATAGATATCTATTTCAAGTTGAATCATCATTCATCAGTAAATGGTTGATTATTTACGTTAATAAGGTTTTATCTGCAATCATTAAGTCGTGTATTTGAATCCCACTTTTCTGTATATGATCAGGTAGACAGTTAATTCACTAATCCTTACTTACACCAAAGTGTATCTCATTATCATATACAGTAACATGTGTTTAATTGACGAATTACACTAAATCAAATTATTATCAACCACTTTCAACTTGTCTACTTCTTAATTTGTTTGAAACAGATTATGAGTTAGTTTGTATTTAAACTGATAAATACAGCATAATTCACTGCTAGGCTGAATAATTACACATTGATCAATTTTTGGTTGAAGAAATAACAATAAATTATTATCAGTAAAGGATTACAGTTGAAAGTTTCGCTTTTTAAATATTACAAATGACGATCATGGGTACTACTAGTGTAAGCCTAAGGAATACTATGAACATTTTACAATGTTAAATATATGTGAATAGTTCTATTGAATACGAAGAGGTATATATCTTAGTTATGTATCTTTCATAGAACTACCAGTTGGATCAGTTCTACATCTGTTCCCTTCATTATATCCTTATCAATTAAGATGTTGACACTGCATCATTATTGTTTTAATTTTCTTATGAATGTAATCTTAATTTTCCTTGACAAGTTTATTTGTAAGAGTTGTTAATTCTTGATGTATATCAATAAAATGGTAATGATTAGAGACTTTGGTTGATATTTCTGAAAATCGATCATAATAACTTATATGCATTTACTCCAGAATTTCATTTCCAGTATTCCGTCATGCACAACTGTTCATTCTATCTTTTCGAACTATATCCTCAACGTTTTATCTTCCATCTTATCAATGCTACTTACAATTATTTCGACCCCTTCGTTGTTCACCTTGTCGTACTAATGTAACATGGCAACTTGGGTTAATATACATATGTCAGGATCTATGATCATTATTATTAATTCACCAATAACTTATCATCAAGAAATTCTCAACTTTGTATTACATTCGCAACCTATATTTTATTGTGATTGATACATTCATCAATTAATGTTAGTCAGTCAAATATAATCAATTAATTGTTATTAAATAAAAGTGTAATTCATAATATTGTATTGATAGAATTGTAAAGTTTCACTGTCTAAATATTAATTTACACGGACACATCAGTGTGTGTACAGTTTATCAATAGAAAGCTCGTCAAATGATTAAATAAATAAAACCAACTAAATGTAAACACTCACGACATTTTTAAGGACTAGTTTATAAAAGATTACACATGTTGAAACTACAAAATTATTGTCAGTCCATTAATTATCATCATACCTTATCGTCTAGTTTATTTTATGAGAGTCCATGCACCCTTTCATTTATGTATTCACTCAATTAATCCCTCCATCACTACTCTCTCTCTTTCTCTCTCTCTCTCTAGTTTTGTGTCTAACTTACTCATTAGTGGTTGCCTGATATTCAGTTGTTTATCGATTGTTTGTTTATTTTTTCTACAAAAAAAAGTTAGATGTGACTGTTTGTTTGTTTGTTCTGTTTGTACGTAGGTATGTGTGCAAGCATGTATTCACTTGTGTTTTTAAATGTGAATATAAAGCCAGTTAATTACATCTTGGTTATTAGTGTTAGTTGTAATGATGATGATAATGATTACTGTTGCTATTTTCTTAATCGATTTTCTTTTAGTGATTTCATTTACGAATACTGTCGACTGTACTACTGATATTATGTTCACAGTATTATTAGTAGTAATAGATTGATATTTTGGTGAAAATTAACATTACAGATGGTTTGGGAATCATGTACAAATGAAAACCTATTAAACTGTATATCTATTAGACATGTCAGTTAGGGTAGTTATCATGCATACTTGTGAAACTTGACTCTCTCTCCATTTAATCGAAAGACTACTCATCATGTAAGTAATTTCAAAGTTTGACAATTTGTGTTCTGGAATAGCTATTATAGTTGAATTTGGTGATCTCATCTCTATACACTGGCTTCGATGAGTTGAACATGTTCTATCAATACCATTTCAGAATCTTATATACCACACGTTTATGTTATAGAATGGAACTGAATAGGGAGAAAGAACAGGTAGTCAGTTTATATTATACTGAAATATGTTGGGTCATAACAACTTAACCTTCATGAAATCAAAACAGGAGTAATTATTAATAAGCATAATGATTTATGTCATTTATCTGAAATTTATTTAATAGTTGAATTCGTGAGTCAATCGAAGCTAGACCACCATAGAAAACCTGAAAGCACTGGACAGCCGGTCTGTCCTAGTGTGGGATTCCTCAACTGTGCGCATCCACGATCCCGCCTTGCGAGATTCGAACCCAAGACCTACCACTGTCGCGCGCGAACGCTTAACCACTAGATCACTGAGCTGGCCGGCATCCAACAGTGTTCATGTTTAACTTCAACCAATCCATGAAGTTGCAACACCGTCCACCGTTGTTATCTGTGAGCTGATATCTCACAACAAACGTGGTTGAACTCCACTGGTCATGACTTCTGACTAGCTTCAATGGACTCATGAATTCAACTATTAAAATATTACTAGAATATCTACAAAATCCCTTTCTGATGATATTTATTTTCTAGATAATAAAAAACAATCTTCCTTTTATCATATCCATTTTAATTAGAATTATATATCTCTCCAATAAATGAAAATAACTGTAGACATTTCCATGTATACATAATATATTTTAATGCTAGAATTAACGGATAACTGAATTCGAAAGTTGCAGAGTATTCATATAGAGTTTTTTAACCTATATATATATATATATATATATATATATATATATATATATATATATATATATATATATATATATATATATATATATATATATATATATATATCCATCTTTCATATTTGCATACATTTAATCTTTAATATTTATTAGTTGACATGTATATAAACATTTATTAATGAATAGAATGCCATTACATTATGATTATGACTATTACTATTAAACCTATGCATTTATACAAAGTAGTAACATTATTAATTTCATTAACTACGAAACATTTTTGTTAATTTTGTACAATGATCATTTTGTAAACTTGCCAATATTGAATATGGTATCTTAGTTTATATGTATATTCACTTGTTTACTAAAATTTGCGTGTATATACATGTGTATATGTATGTATGTATGTGTGTATGTATTAATTTATATAAGCGTGGGTGAATATATATCTGCACAACTCGATAGAGTTA
The DNA here is from genome assembly GCA_944470205.2 of Schistosoma margrebowiei. Taxonomy (NCBI): domain Eukaryota; kingdom Metazoa; phylum Platyhelminthes; class Trematoda; order Strigeidida; family Schistosomatidae; genus Schistosoma; species Schistosoma margrebowiei. The sequence continues at coordinate 38,836,827 of OX104026.1, read as the reverse complement.
CTCATATTAATAATAAATGTTAGAAATCATTATAATAAATATTGCTATCATTGCCACTATTAAACAATACTATCATCGTTATTATTATTATTATTATTATTATTACTATGAAGCTGTGGTCGTTTGTATATCTAATCAAACTGTATAATATCTAATTTTAAAAACAAATAAACAAACAAGGCATCTACCCCGTCACATTCACACACACAGCGAGAAACAGCCATGTTTACAGATTAGTTAAACTATGAAAAAAAAATTGAGTGTTAATGATTTACAGCTTTAAAGTCAAGGACAACATTTGCAAATGTACATATACATTGCAGTATCGATTGTACATGATCATTGTGTAGCACCTTTTTTTCTTCTTGTTCAAATTGATAAATACTTGAAATTCTCGTGTCAACTTGAATGTATTCAGTCGCTTATAAGTTGCATTTCATTTAATTAACTGATTTTTAATCATATAAATACTTTCGTATAGAAGGATTTATGTATTGCATATTTGTCTATAACTGTTTTTTTTAAAACATAGAAATATCAGAGTGAAAGCATTAGGTAGTTTTATTTAAATGATAACTCGAATGTTGTTTGCTCAATGCTCATTTATGAAGTCCAATTGATCCGGATGATCCGAGTGATTGATAATGGTATTAAACTTAATAATATAAATTAACATTCAATAAAAACGTTTTAATACTTTCGAATTGAAAACTAAGCGAGTAATACTACCTAACAAAATTCAGCTTTTCGTCAAGTATACTAGTTAAATGAATCATTTATTTAACTGTTGCAATCTTATTATTACAGGTTGCATTCTATTGTACTTAGTTTTTAAGAAACTATTCTATGAAATCCAGTGTAGAGTCCCAATAATGGGGTGGTTTAATGACTGAAACAACAGACAAATTCTAATAACTGGTATTACAGATTAAAACTGCTAAACCTGACAGTATCAATAGTCTTTATACATAATAAATCGTATGATATGAGGTCGAGTGTATGAACACTTGGTAGGATGATGAATCGCAAGAATTTTAGCATTTTGAGACAACTTGAAATGTATCTAATCCTTAGTATTACTCATTAACAATATGCGTTCGCATCGTTGAGAAAATTGAATACCCGGGTTTACTCTGTTTTAGAATCAATGGTATTTAATTCCAAACTTTAAACATGAAGGTAATAAATATCTTGTTTATTTTCATTTATAACTATGAATTTTTCATTCTACACTATTCGTTTTCGTACAAATTGCTATCAGGTCACAGTCTTACGAGTTGGTTAAACTTACCTACTCACAATTGTTCATTTAGTGTCAATATTGCACATACAATGGCTAAACAAAATATGGATAATACTAAAAGGATAAATATTTAAATGATTTAAAAAATTAAATATAATTCATATCAGATTAGATATATTTAATGCAGTGGCATTACTCCATAGTATTTCTTTTAGTATAAGTAATCATTCTGTGAGAGCTTCCAAACTACTTTCTACTTGTATTTCCGTCAATCGTCCACTATATAAAACAGTGGCAACTACACTATTTACTGTTTTAATTTCAGTAAATATATTATTTTCTAATTAGAATATTGTGTTTATTCTTTTCTTAATTATTTTACATCTCTTGTTGTTATCTTCTAGTGTATGTGTGTATGTGTGTATCTGTTTATGTGTATATGCCGTAGAAAACAGGTTTATTGTTGTTATTGTTTCTCCATGGTTGTTACTACTGCTTGATAAAACTAGAATAATAATAATAAATCATACATAATGAATGGTCTCTCTTTACCAAATAGGTATAAATGGTTAGTATATATATATTCAGTTATCTATTTATCTGTTTATTTATTTATTTATTTACTATCTTGTCTTTAATCTATCCACCTACCTATTTATCTACTCATCTTTTCACTTGTAAACAACTTAATAAACCCAATAAAATGTTAAACAACGTTAAGTATATTGGCCAAACCCGCTACATATATATATATATACTGTGTTCGGACTAAAACATGATAAATTTATTAGTGTATATATATAATGACAAATTGGTTTTGCCTGTTTTAACATGTTTAATTCCTTTCTAATTTCATCCATAAAGCATAATGAACTTGGGTAGTTGCTATTTCTTCTGTTATTATCATTAGTCTTGTCATTGTCATCATCATCATCATCATCATTATTAACGGTATCAATCAATAAATAAATCCTTTTTCTTCTCATCGTTATTTTGTTTATTTGAAGTGAATGTTATTACCCGGTTTTTCGGGTTTTACGTATTTTTTTTCTCACATTCTTAAAAATTCACATTGATGATGCATCTGTAAAGCATACACTTTATTGTATTCTCGTTTGAAGGGTTGTATTTTTTTTTTTTATTGCGGAACAATTAATTACACCTGATAAATTTATTTGGTTGTTAATATTTTATCAGCAACAAAAAAGCATAAAGATAAAACTAACAGAAACATACATGACGACATCTCTTTATGGTGTTGAGATTTCTTCAAGAAAATCAGTTGTTTTTTTAACTTGATAAAATGAATTTGACTAGAAAAAACATTGAACACTGAAAAACAAACTATCCAGTATATTGATTACTCCTTACTTATTTAAAACACAGTAATAGTGAGGTTAAACGCAGGGTATTAGGGAATGATGGTAAATCAGTTGATGAGGTTGTTAATCTTCATCGACTGAGATGGTTAGGCCACTTGTTACGTATGCCTGAACACCGATTACCACGACGTGCAATGCTAACCGTTGTTGAGGATGGTTGTAAGAAAGTTAGGGGTGGCTAAACCAAAACGTTGCATCAGTGCTTAAAATCACTAAATTCTAGTCTGAGTCATGTTGGTTGGTGTAAACTGCTTGGTTGGGGTTCGCGTGACTATCGTAACCAATGGTTGGAGACTCTTGATGACATGGCTCAGAATCTATCACAATGACGTAGGTGTATACACTCTCTGTCTTCCCTTAAACTATGAGATTAAAATCGCTTTATATCTTTCTTTCTGTACTTTTCTTTTTACGTACCAATTCTTTCTCCCAGTATTATATCCTTATATGTAATCTTTCTTTTATATATTGCCACCACTGAATTAACTACTCCTATGCATTTTGTGTTGATCTTGTTGTGCTAATGAGGTATGGCAACTTGGATCGATACACATATGTGCCTGGTCCTACGTTGTAACTGACTGACTGAAAACACAGCCTATTTAATATAAACTTTAGTAGTAATCATTTTGTTTTAAATAAAATGGGAACATTTACCTTTATGATATTAATTAATGTCATTCTGAATCTCTGAAAAAATTATAATCAAAGAATGTGAAACTGTTGTTGTATTGTAGTTTAAATATTCCTTAATATTGCATGTACTTAATTGAATACACTATATAAATGAATGAATGTGGAGTCCCATTATGGGACAAAATATTAATCCATTTCTTTCTGGTTCTAACTAGTTGTCTAATTTAAGTCAGTTCGTAATCTTAACAACAATCAACTGTACGAATCCCCATTCTTATCTTTACTTTTCCCCACTAAAATTTACTCATGATTTAGGTTTTTTAACGTATTAGTCAAAAAAGAACAATTAGTCTCTTTATTCTCTGTGTTGATTTCTTTACCAGGATTGCTCTCTTTGGGTTAATATGAGTAATTATAATATTTTCTATCAACTTTTCCTGGTTTCAGACGTTTATCTTTAGTGTCATCAGTCGCTCAAAATTATGAACTCACAGGAGTTTAAGGTGTTAACTGCTAAGTAACAGCTAACTGATCTGAAGTTAACGCACTCTCCTAGCAATACCTAAATATCTTCAGTTTAATTCCTTGTAGTATAGTTGGTGTGCACTATTGACATGAAGATTCTTGTGTAAACAAAATAACTATCCAATAAGTCCTAGTTCTTAATTATTATCTAGCCAAAATCACTCAGCCTGTGATAAAAACCATTTTTAAACTATAAAACAGTCCCGTTAGTATAATGAAAATGTTCTCAAATTTATTATATGACACTTAACATAGTCTGAAAGACTAATTACACACTTAACATTCTTTTATTTTATTATAACCATTATTTTTGTACTTTTACTACTAAACTATTGTAAATATGTTCAGGTATGTTTAAATGAATGTGTACAGTTTAATGGATATTAGTATTATGCACAAACGCACAAATCTATTAGAGTTTGACCTACAAAATTTTAACCTGTCTGATAATATGTCTATTACTCAATTAAATGTATTTAAAATATGATAACAGTAATTTATACTCAGAGGGGTTTTGTGGATATTATCGTAATTTTAATAGTTGAATTCATGAGTTAACTGAAGCTAGACCACCATGGAAAACCTGGAAGCACTAGACGGCCGTTTCGTCCTAGTATGGGACTCCTCAGCAGTGCACATACACGAAATAGTAACTCGCTGACTCAAATATAAGTTCTATTCTTTATAACAGAAGTAGTGAATATTTCTTCTCCAATTCATAATACTTATTTTTAAAATTCAATCGGCTAATAATGATGCTTGATATCACCAGTATAGAGTGATGGTTCATTGTTCAAGTTATTCAACTTTAAGTCTTTAGGTTGTAGGCTCAAAACCCACTTTCTATACTTCATTTTGAGTAAACGGTTAATATTACTAGACCTCCATCGTATAATGTGAATCAACGATAAATAAATAAACCTTTACATGGTAAATACGTTGAATTTTAAAAAGATTGTGTTTTTCATGTTTCTTTAAGTGTAAAATGTGTGATAAGATGAAAATTAATAAATATGATTCATCAGAAGGGGTTTGTGGAGATTTTAGAAATTTTCACAGATTGAAATCATGAGTCAGTTGAAGCTAGACCACTATTGAAAACCCGGAAGCACTGGACGGCCGTTTCGTTCTAGTATGGGACTCAGCAGTGTGCATCCACGATCTAGTGGGAAGCCGTTACCCGTGGAGTTTAACCAGGTCTGTTGTGAGATATCAGCTCACTGAAGACAATGGTATATGGTGGCGCAACTTCGTGGATTGGTTGAAGTTAGACATTAACACCGTTGGATGCCGGCCCAGTGGTTAAGTGCTCGCGCGCGAAGCCAGCAGGTCCTGGGTTCGAATCCCGTGGGGTGCGGGATCATGGATGCTCACTGCTGAGGAGTCCCATACTAGGACGAAACGGCCGTCCAGTGCTTCCAGGTTTTCAATGGTGGTCTAGCTTCAACTGACTCATGATTTCAATCAGTGAAAATATGATTCTGTTTCAAGTCAGTTTTCAGAACTCACAGATAGCGTTTCATCTTCACACTATGAATACACCAGTACATATTTTTAGATCTTATCTCTCAGTAATATGAGATGTGAAAAGAAGTATTTTACTTTAAAAGAAAGATTAGATAATTTGAAGCTCTAACTTCGTATAGTTTGCAGAGTAGACGACTATAGAAAATTATTTTGTAATAATACTAAACCCTTTTTATTTCCAGACGTTTTCATAATTCCTAAGGATCTCCTTTCATTAAGAATATTTCTTATCTATTCCCTAATCTTTTAAAACTAGATTGGCTGGCAATTTTATGGACTACATTTTATCAGTATGGTGACTTGTGGAGATTGTAGTATTTTCCCAGTTGAAGTCACAAGTCGATTTATGCTAGACAACTATTGAAAACATGAAAGTATTGGACTGCTGAGGAGTCCCACACTGGGATGAAACGGCCGTTCAGTACCTCCAGGTTTTCAATAGTGGTCTAGCATAGATCGACTCGTGATTTAAACAGTGAGAATACATTTTGACCTAGGGTTTTGTTTAAAATATTTAACCGTGAACAAGTTTCTGTTGTATGCAGATATTTTTCTGAACTATATTTCTTCATATTTATTCATAATCTGATCTTTCCTTTGTTAATTCAGATTTACATCATTTCTCGTGGTATTTAAGGATTTCTGACTTCCATATTGTACTAAGTTTACGTTCTATCGTGTGGGTAAATAAAAGCTAATGATATAAGCTTTTTAATTGAGTACTAGATACTTCTGCCCTATATCGTCAGCATAAAATATCTGTTATAGTTACTATATTCAGTGTAATATCAATGTCCAGTAATGTTTGATAACACATTTGTTAACATGTTTGTAATCGGTAATAACGTTTATTCAACTGTTTTTTTTTAAATCTTTTTTTTTAATCTAGGGTTTCTTTCGTCGAAGTATTCAAAAACAAATTGAATATAAGTGTTTAAGAGATGGAAAATGTCTTGTAATACGTTTAAATCGTAATCGTTGTCAATATTGTCGTTTTCGTAAATGTCTTGCTGCTGGTATGTCAAAAGATAGTGTACGATATGGTAGAATGCCTAGACGAACACGTGGTTCTGACTGTGGAAGAGATAATTCAGACCAGCTAATGTCAATACCGCATAATTCATCTACAAATTCAATGAGAATTGATTCAACTATTGGTAATGGTAGTGGACATGTTTCCGCTTTTATTCCACCACCTTCGTGTACATCAGAATTATCAGGTAATTCGGCAGTAGTAGGAGCAGGGGCTGTGGCAACGACAACAACAACCACAACTACGACTACTGGTCGTTATGGTGTATGTAGTAGACCAGGGAATGATCATCTTGGTTTATATGAAACTATACTAACTATAAGTCAAGCTTATCAAAATTTCTCTCCATATACCGATGAAAAGATTAAAGTTATGCGATGTAGACCAATCACTTTGGTAAGAATGTTCTCTTATATACATAAAATATGTATATATAATTATTAATGAATTTAATTGTATTTTTATTTATTCATAATTAACTTTCGATTTTAAAATCAACATTAAGATGTATATTTATTCAACTGATTTGTCCTAAATAGATTTCATTGCTAACTAATATATAAAATTTAATATTCTCAACTGCTATGTTTATAAATAGCTTAGTGTAATACTTATTATCAATAAAGATATATTGTAATAAATCGGGTGTACCACATGTTATGGTATGAACGGAAGAGACGTTAACAACATGAAGGTCATATTCAATTAGGTGAAACACACTATAATATTTTAAAAACAACCATTTTCTTAAAATTATGATCAGTCCTTATTTGTTTATTTAAGAAATCTTTAGTTGTAGACAAATATTATTTTTTGGCTTCTTATCATGCTCGCTTTCATCAGTGAAAGTGATCGCTGGGTGAACACTGTTGAATTTTTCTAGGAGTTCATCCTTACTGGTGTTTTGATCTACGATAATGAAGGTGTCGTCAATGTAGCGGGAATATAAATCAAGTTTCTTAATAGTCTCATTGACGGCACATTAAGTAGAAGCGTCTATAGAAGAAACCAATATACTCACTTCTGCAGTTTCACACCTATCCGTTACAAGAGAAATTTGGTCAAATGTCTCACTAGCAGAGCAAAAAAGATCTGTACAGTAGATACTCTAAGTCAGGAGCTTGAGTTTATCAACAACTCACTGACCGAGATCGGCTACCCCAGTGCTTTCATTAAGAAGTACATGTATGACATAATAAAGAAGTCGGAGATTTCGACTGTTCGTAAGAAATATTGTTTTTCACAGTTAAAATCACGAATCGATCTAAGCTGGACTACTACTGAAAATCTGAAAGCACTAGATGGTTGTTTCGTCTTCATATGTGAGACTCTTCAACAGTGCGGAGCCATGATTCCGCACGTGGGACTCGAAAATTTTTAATATATTTTAAGAAATGTTATTCTTTGAATGATGAACCGTTCTAATTTATTCAAGAAAACTTTTTTTAATACAAAAATTATTGAACATTGGAATTAAAAAGAAGAATAGTTTTTCTTATAGTTTAATTAATTAATTTCAGATGATAGTTTGAATTCATTGGATTATCGAACCACTTCATAATTTAGTGGTCTATGTTAATTGAGAGTTTTAAGTAAGAATTAGATAACTGTAAATGTGGTCTAGGGAATTACTCATTACTTATGTGATCATAATTCTGTATGAAACGATAGCTTATTCGTTAAAGAAAGCTCAGCTTTCAGTTAGTATATATTTATAACTGAAGTTCTATCTCAACCTGATCTACTTCTGTTTAGATAGCTGTTATTTTTTTATTCTCCTGTTAAAATTGCAAATAAATTATTGAAACTCACTATAATCTTTGGTAGTCTTATGCAGTTTTGTCTTTAAAAAAAAGTTTTCTTTCTTTGTCTATTCGAAAAGAAAAGATGCATAATCTTAGTTTCTTTTTTTTCCTTAAATTACCCCTATAGTGTCTAGGGTGTATTGTTTGAGTTTGTTAATTTTATACTTCAACTGTGAATAGTAGTGTGTTTTGTTTTGTATGTACAAATCAGTAGGTGTTTTAACTTTTTAATTGTTTTGTTGAGAAAAGATTATCTCACCATCATCATCATCATCATCATCATCATCTTCTTCTTCTTCTTGACATACATATTGGCATACACGTAAAAAAGAATATAACAGCATGAAACCTTAATCATTCTCCTTTGTTTTCGTTCTGTTCAAAAACTATGCTCATGTTACTTTCTTGTCATTGAAATACATTTTTCCAATAAATAATACATTTATTTTTGTGTGGTATATATAAATATGGGCATTTTAGTAACTAACTAGGAGTTTATGCATTCAGTTGCTCAATGTTCACTATTTACAATGTATTCCAAATGCGTAATTTAATTTACTGAAAGTTACAATCAATAATTCATTTACAAATACATAGCTAAATGTCTTCATTCAAAATATTAATTGCAATATTCAGGTGAATAAGTTCGTTCACTATGTATTCTAATGATAATTTCAAGTACACTGTGATGATGCAGTTTTCTAAATCATTTAACATACTTTATCCTCTACACGATCTCTATAATATATTCGTTTACTGATCTTGAAATCTATATTGACCTTTAATTCATTTGGTTAGTTTTAAGAATGTAGTTGAGAGAGTTAGTTAGATTCAATATTTTCCCGTCTAATGTAATAGATGATATATGCACAATGTAAACATGTTATTTGGTTTTGTAGTTTGCATCATGAACCACTGAAAACCATTATAAGCATCGGACAGTCATTTCGTTTTGGCGAGATAAAATTGGCATTCATAAACGCGTGTATAACCAAACCTAAAATGTTCAAACCTTACCACATTCCCAATCGCCTTTAGATCATTGAGTTACTGTTTAAAGTCTTTTTGAATAAACGATAAATGATAATATGACAGCCTGATGGTTTAGTCATCCAGTACTCACAAAGTAAAATTCTATTGCACCCACACTCTTCACTGTTTAGCAGCTTAACAATATTGTGCTTGGTCAATAACATAGTTAGACATTCGTAATTATTAAATGACATTTCAGAGAGTTTATTTTCGTTTTTTACTGGTTAGCATGGAAGTAAGTAGAAAGAACTACGGCAACAATTAGACTAACATATACAATCGGTTCATAAACTGTTCATAGACTATTAGACCCAATCATGTTAAAAGATGTTAACATTCTAATCGGTGTGGATGTATTCACTACCTATTTACCTCTTAGTCTTCAACTTACTTCTCCTAATATTCTTCATTCCTTCTGAATTATAATTCTCACATTTAATCTTCCACCATCGTTATTATTTCTATGTATTTACCTATCATCTTGTTAGTGTTTTGTTGTTATGCTGAGGTGAAATGTAAATTGAACCGCTACATATTTATAAGTTATATGTTGTTTTGGAACTGGTTACTATTAACGTCTAAATAGATTGATAATGAGGTACACTTATTACCTAAATTTACTTCTACTTATATAAATTAAGCATACTTTATATTTAGTAGTATTTCAATTAGTCACTTAATGATCATTATCAGTTATAATGAAGACGTCTATAATTATTTAACACCCCTCGTTCTTATGTCGTAATTACTCAGTTCCCAATAATATCATCATTGAGACGTTTTCACTAGTTATTTTCCATACTAGGTAATGTCATTTTGAGCACTGTCCAGTATTCGTAAAGGCTTTGAATTCATTAAAAAACACTTCTTGAGTCTCTAAAAACTGAGATATATTCGGACTGATTGTTTTTCGACCTTTCTATTATAGTTGGTTGGTCAATAAGGAGTCAACAGTGTCATACTGATTTAGTCTTTTAGTTCTACTGACTGTATTCTGTCAGTCAAGTTGCAACGTAACCATCACCTTAGGTGACTCAACATCACCTGAGCCATGTTTTTATGGTAGGTAGTTGAAGGCAGTATATAGGAAACCTTGAATTTGGATTTCGTACTAGTTGTCATTCATCTCCAAGGCTTAAGTGTAATATTGAGTGTACTAGTCGTCCTAGTAGGACTCGAATGTGCATCACCCTGCTTCACTGTTTGAAACTTGAAACTATCCAGACCTCCGATCCTAATGAGCATCACCTTATTGAAAAGTGCTAAATAATGGAAAACCTAAGTGCAGGGTATCCTATCGACTACTTTCAACCAATATCAAAGTGAGAATCTTCAATACCAACGTCAAGACAGTTCTACTGTATGGAGCTAAAACCTGGAGAACTACAACAACCACCATCAAGAAGGTACAAGTATTTATAAATGGATGTCTTCGCAAGATACTCAACATCCATTGGCCGGATACCATCAGCAATAGCCTTCTCTGGGAGAGAACAAATCAGCTTCCAGCTGAAGAAGAAATTTGGAAATGAATAGAACATACATTACGCAAATCATCAAACTGCATCACGAGACAAGCCCTAACTTGGAATCCTGAAGGGAAGCGGAAAAGAGGAAGGCCTAAGAACACATTACGTCGGATAATAGAAGCAGACATGAAAAGGGTGAATAGGAACTGGAAGGAGCTGGAAAGGATTGCTTAGGACAGGGTTGGATGGAGAATGCTGGTGAGCGGCCTATGCTCTTTCACGAGGTGTAACAGGCGTAAGTAAGTAAGTAAGATCTATTCATCAAAATCTACTGAGTTCTGTTTTGTTTTTTCCTTCTCACTTTTTTGATTAACTGAACAATCATATATAAATATGTTTCGACGTTCTGTTAGTTTATTTTTATACACTGTTGAATTTAACTTCTAGTTTACGACATAAATACTTACCGACTTTCTTTTTTTTTGTTTTCATTTTTTTTCATTTCTCATTTAATATGTTCTGTTTATTTCAGTTTATTTTGGGATGTTTTGTTTATTAGATGAAAAAAAGCCTATGGTTGAAATTAGTATTCTGTGCATTGTGTATGTCAGAACTTGATTATGTATTATATGTATATGTGAGAGTATGTTTCTTTTAACAATTTCTCTTTCTCCCATTCATTCATCTACTTTGTTTCATTTTATTCATTCACCAATATACATATATATGTAAAAATTTCATTTTACTTTCTAAATAATCTTATTTTATTCCACTAGGAGAAATATGGCATTTGTGTTTTTAAAAGACACGTAACATGAAAATTCTGTTATGCCTTTATTTTCATGCGTCCTTGTTTGACCCCAACATGACCTTGTGTAATAGTTGGCCCAGTCTTATATTTATTATTATTATTTCTTAATTCTGCCCTCTGAACTTTCTTATAATTATGATGATGTTGGGGATGATGATGACGATGATGAATGTGATTTTAATAATTTCTACTCCCCATAGCATCTAACTCTCTGGTGGGCATTCAATAATATACAAAAATAAACCAATCATATTGTATTTGCCTAGTAGGAGAATTTTGTAGACCAGACTTTTGTAATAAAATATTCTTTTAGTTACATGAAAAGAGATGTTGAAAAGAAATAGTAATGAATTTGGTTATTTCATTTCTCAGACTATAACGTTTCAAATACACTTAGATATGCCATTGACAATATATATGTCTACAGATAACAACTGAACATATACATAGAATACAATTTGCTTATAATGCAAATTAATGAGAAGTTCCTTTATATTGTTTATCATTACAATCTAAATACTGTACATAGTTAATCATTACAGCGCTCATACAAATGCGTACCTCTGTTTAACCGTTAGTCATCACATTCACTCATAACTATACAAGCACTAACATATGCTTACATCGATATTTATCTTTGTATTTGTGTGTATAGATGAAATGAAAACAGGCAGACAGATACATTTGCCACACTGTATATTATGTAACATAAGTTATAAGTTATTGTTTTATGATTTAAATTACTTGTGTGACTGACTATTGTACGTTTGTGTAATGTATTTGTTAACTAGTTTGAAATAGATCTTAAATTCATGTACTGTATCGTTTTTATTTTACAGAGAACATTTAGAAATCTAAATTGTTAAGGGTCTAATGTAGATTAAAAAAAGTCCTGAAAATAGTTTGAGCTTCGATTTCAGTATATTTTAAAGACTTGGAATTAAGGTAATGCTTTTGAGATGGTGGAGAAGATTTGTAGCTCAGGTCGAGTTTAGTCCTCTGGTTTGGAGCTTTCGTTATTCTTCTGAACATCATCAACTTCTAACTCAAGCTTGTGCTGATGACTTCGTTCAAAAGAACAGCGAAAGCTTCTTGACCAAACCACGTGGAGGTAATGCTTTCAAACATAAAACCCTGACAACTAACATTGCAACTAAATAAGTTGAATTTCATTCGGCTATAACTAGTGATAAAACAATATCAACATTGAAATATTCTCAGAGGATTGTTTCATCACCTGAAATTTCAATGTAGAATTATAGAATTTAGTTTACGCTATTTAAATCACTGATTAGTAATGATTCATATACTCCCTGTGTTTGATCGGATTATTGTATTCCAACACCAACATATATTTATTGATGTTATGTGATTGGCGGTGACTAGTAAGAAACCCTGAAACTCGATTTCTTATTAGTTGACACTCGTCGGCTAAGTGTAATCTACAATCTCGGAAGAATTGATGTTTTCTCCTAAAGATTCAAACCAGTGTCACCCAATATTACACTTAGGTATGTTGTCTCTGAAGCTTTTCTGATTCTAGCTTACTTTATTACCATTTCAAAAGTCCATTGATAAAGGTAAGCTTTAATTTAGAACAAGGTGTTTAATTATGAATACTTTTTGAATCCTCACAGATCAGCGGGAAGCGACTGATCTCCTGTAAGATCAAGATATTTGCAACCGATTGATCACTGAGTATTGACCGGTATCATGTTTATCTAGTCATCTAGCGCTAATCGAATTATATCGATCAGGCTGCAATCTGATCACTGGTTTGGAGTTTACTGGTAGTCATCTGCAATCTTCATCCAAATCATCATCATCAAAGAACTCGACAGACATGAAATTAGTCATTACAGCAAAATACCTATTATAAATCGCTAACAAAACTAACAGTCTAAACAAAAATGGATAACGGTGGAATCCAGGATGCGCGTTTCATCCTATTTAACTACCGAAATGAATTGACAGTTTATGCGTTGGTGTACACTTAGAATTTCAACTAAATTGTTATAGATGAGCTGTCTATCATTAGATCATATAGATTACTGAACGAATCTCCTTTTTCCGCTTACTAGTTAGCCACAAAGACTGAGAGGTTTGATTATTAAAGTTTTGGATATGTTGCAACGTTAAGCGTTTGTAGGTTTACATCCAACCTGACAGTAATTTGATGCTTGCGTGAAGGACATGTAGAACAGTGTGTTTGTTGATAAAGTTTGGAAGAGAGTAAATCAAGAAACGAAGTTGACCCGATCAATCAGTCAGCACAAAAAAATGTACTTATGTTTATTGGTGAAGCCAGTCAATAGCAATAACACTGATGTAAGGTTAAGACAGTCTCTCAGTCGAATGCATTACACACTCTATCCCAACAACTTATCACTGTAATTCTAAAATATTCTAGATTTTTCTCTTTCAATTTCTATCATCATTTTTTCTCCATTCAAATAAATATCCAATACTTTGATTTATATATTTTAGTAACAAATATGTTTTTTAATTCATATTATATTATTTATTGACATTTAGGACTTCAAGTGATTAGTCTCTTACTGAAATATGTGCTTCCGGAGAGCATTGCCTCTATAGTGCCTTCTTAAGTCACAAGCATTATAAGCAGAGATGAATGTTGGCTAGCAATGGAATGCACGACGCGTATTTCATCCTATTCGGGACTCGTCAGATAGATATACCTGCATTCCAGAGTTAATGTTCACTCCGGAACCCGAATCCAGCATCGTTCGCTCAAAATACCATCACGTTATCCACTTAGCTACTGAGTTCATATAGCTATTAGCTTGTGCAATAGGGTGAAGTTTAGTTTAGATAGATTGGTTAAGATGTTGGTTGGAGGTATTTAACAGGGTTTCCTGCAGACTAACTCTAACCATCATCTTATCTCAACATAGTGCATACAATGTCGAGTCACCTAAACTGGTGACCACATTGCAACTTGGTTGATAGGATTCGATCTGCACTAAGAAGGATCTGACACACAGAACATTGATCACCAACCAGTGATCAATCAATTGTAAATATATTAGTTGTTTAAATCTCGTTGACGTTTTCACACTGACTTCTTGTTGTATGAATTAGCCTAATTAAATTCTAAGCAATGCCTACATTAAATGATACATTAACTACATGGTCATTTTTTTTATCCACCTTATGTTTGATTATATGGGGTCATTAAGAATACTAATCAAAGTAAACTGTATTTGTTAAGTTCTAACATGTTTCTTCAGTTGATATATATATATTTTTTAAAAGTTAAGATTACATAGATAAATATTTGTTTGGTTAGATCCCATTTATAAAATTTAAGGTTAAGATATTACAACAACAACAAAAAAACAACAGTTGTATTTATTAGGTTGAAAAATATGACCTTAACATTATGGAGCCAACAATTAGGTTTGAATGTTCACAAAAAAAATGTGGTTCATTTACCTACCTGACAACTTGTATTGTATCAACATGTTTTTTTACTGATAATAATCTATATAAATGATAATGATGACAATTATAAAACAATTGATTCAGGTTTTATATAGGTGATTAATATATTACTATTTGTTTAACCACATACCTACTACTTGTATTATGAATAATCTAGATTTTAAATGTATCTACATTGTGTAAGCCCTAGGCGATTTACTATTGTTGACCTTGGTTAATGTTTAGGATTATTAGGTTTATTTATAACTTTACTAAATTACAGTTCATATGAGTTCAATTTTATTTGATGCCCATAGTAAAAATGGGATGAATAGAATAATGAAATCGACTCATAACGATATGGATTGTTATTAGAAATAATATATTGAAGATTAAACGATACAATTTACATTTTGAGTTAATGACCTGGTCTAGCGTTACTGATGGACTATTTAACTATTGAGAGGGTAATGCGTAACTACTAAAGATAGAAAATACATATATAATATCAGTATTCATTCATTGATGTATCATAAAAGAATACAGTGAAAAATGCGTATATCATGTGTAGAATTTTAGATATCGATGAGACTTTTAAATTTTATGACTGATACTGTTAATACATACACTACGTGTATATATTCACTTCTCTATCCTTTCTCACTGTGATTCCAAGCATTATATTGGATTGAAAGAAAGATCACACAGTACTAATCTTTAATCTAAGTGGGTTTTTTATCTAAGGCATTTAGGACGACGTAAGATTCCTAGATGACTACATTTAATTTTATACACATTGGCTATTAAGGAATTGTGATGGTCTTTATATTTTGTGAGTTATTATCCATAATTATAATTAATCTCTCAGGTTTGACTAGTACGACTATTAAATATTATGCTACTGCTAATAATTATGTACTTACTAGTGACTAATTTAGACTGGTAATCCTTGTAAGCAGTTGAGTAAAAGCATATCGGATATGAGGCAGTTATCCATTTATAACATTAAATGATGGTCTGACAATATTAAGGATTGATTGAAAGTAGAAACGTAAGCCACTGAATCCCAACTCAGTAGTTTGAACGTTAGGTTGCTAAACCTGAACGATTTCAGTTTGACCCTCAGTGGGCTCGTAGTTGCTAAGGCGTTCCATATCAGAATGAAATAGATGCCCATGGCTTGCTGACATTCAGTATTTGTTTAACAACAGTCAGTCTGTAATGTATACTAGGAAATATATATATATATATATATATATATATATATATATATAAGCTATTCACTAATAGGGATAACGCTATTATTACATACAATTTCAATGGTTTTTTAATATATGTCAATAAATCGTAAACAAATTTGTATTATTCACATGAATAAGATGTGAATGTTATGTTCTATGGTGTGTTTTTACATACATAAACTTCTCTTAGATCTTTAAAAAAATAAATGTCCATGTTTACGTTTATATTTGTACACAAATAAGTGACTTTTTACTTAGATACATTCATTCAATCCTCATATAGTTTCATTAGATATGCGTTAGTTTCTAACGTCTTTTCTACCATAAAACTCAAGTTTTTGCACATAAAAAAGATCATTCATGGAATAATCGTTGAAATATTATCTTAATTGTGACATTAATCTTTATTTTCTATATGTAAGAGAGATAATTGTTTTTTTGTATTGGGAAATTTCATGTGTTTATTACAAACATCAAACTGTATTATTTAATACATTGATGTTTACAAACCTTGATTTTACACTGTTATATTTATTTTCCTTTTGCATTTTAAAAAAAAAATTGTTTCTATTCGTTTCAATTTAAAAACATACAATATATTTTGTTTGTAAACATGTGCGTACTTGCACATTAGCACAATGTCATACCTATTGACCTCTAACCAATTGGCACGTGCCTTTTTTGTCAGTCTACTCACATAGACATGGATTAGGTCGATCAATAAATTTCTTGCTTACACGTTTTATAGACAATAAAACAAACTATGAAATTTACTAATTTACAATCTGCTTGTTTATCAGTTTAAATAGGTGTCTCTTCATTGATGTATCATGGTTTGTGTCTGCATGTATGTGCAATTGTTATCGATGATAGTTATTTATAATCAGTTCGCTATTTTCTATGCTAAAAAAAAACATTTCACTGAATACTTGTAAAGTGTAAATCAGATTAAATAGAAAATAACTAGCCTTCACATTTAGAGTATCGCTCGAAGCCAAGTACACGAATATGTGTTGGGTAAATTATTCAAAATAACTCAATGCAGATCTTTAAGTGACTCATCTGGAAGCTGTTCACATAGGATTATTAAATACTTGGATGGTTGAGTAGCAATACTTGATTATGATTTTATATCATCTGAAAAGTTAGTTGAAATTTGCCTGGGTTTGGACATTGTACTCATTACATTCTAACTTGTGGATGTTGCTATAATGTTATGTATGTAATATCCAACTCTAATAGGTAAACAGCATCCTATAGATAACAAGTGAAGATTAGTGTTTTTTTATTGAAAGTGTTATCATGCACTATCATTAGTCTAAGTTTATGGAGAATCAAAACAATTTAGTTTCACAGAGTAGATGGATTATTTTTAGTAGTGTAATTTAAGCCTTTCGGTTCGTCCAATTTAGAACTTATTATCTGAATATCATTATTCACACTGATATCAGAATCCAGCAACATTCGTTCCAAACGCAAACGAGTTATCAAATGAGTTACCGAGTTGTGATAGACATTAACTTTCTCAAAGGGTATAATGTTTCCATCATTATTGATAAATATTTGAATTATATTCCTGTTAATATTCAGTGTTTGAGTGATATCTTTTCAGAAGTCTACTTCATTCCATCTTGGTATACATGATTTTTTTTAATACATAGTTACTAGATTCTCTTTAGGTTCTTTCTTTAAAATATAAAAAAGTATCTGTTTTATAATAAAATATATTGACTGTTTGTTTTTCTTTAATCATTTAATTAGCATACATTTTTTTAAAGCTCTTATGATTGTTTATGTCATACTAACCATCTGTCTTGTTAACAACTAATCCATATAATGTTCTTATTAATACTAATACTAGTAGTAGAAGTAATAATAATGATAATAATATTATTATTAGCATTACTACTAATAATATAATACTGTTGTTAATTTTTCCTTCATTTGCATTTCGTAATGACTAGTTTAAATTAATATCATAAAGATCAGAAATATACTACACCTGTTAATCAGATTTCCATATCTATCACTTTTCACTTACACATGACCGGCTCTATGTGAGTATGTTTATGTGATCTGTATGTTTTTTTTAAAAATTATATTTGTTCCTTTTAGAATAGTAGTTTTCTTCATAACTGTTGACCTTTTTTCTGTGCTATAATTCAACATCTCAACATGTTAGCCACAGTTACTCAAGTTATCTACTATAAAATAGAATTCATTTATTAGCATTGTCACTTTCTCTGTGTTTATTATAAGTTTTGTGTAAAACTTACACACACATCATATATATATTAAAAACAATACGTATTCAAGTTA
Organism: Schistosoma margrebowiei; assembly: GCA_944470205.2. Classification (NCBI taxonomy): domain Eukaryota; kingdom Metazoa; phylum Platyhelminthes; class Trematoda; order Strigeidida; family Schistosomatidae; genus Schistosoma; species Schistosoma margrebowiei. Next base: position 38,818,360 of record OX104026.1, on the reverse strand, counting down.
AATATTTTTTTATAAGTTTGTATTGTTCCGAAATAGCCTGATTGTATCCATCCCCTTTTTTCTTGTGTGTTGGTTGGTTGATTAACTCTGTCTCTCCAAAACTTAATATATAAGCTAAAGAGGAAGGGGACTGACCACTGTATATGGTCCTTCATTTCATAGTTATTCTCTTATTCATATATTTTACTGAATTTAATTATTTCATTATATTCCTACCTCTAACCATGTTCACGTAAATATAAATATGTTTGTAAACAGGATTTCTACCCCGTTACCACTACTACTATTTCTATTACGCTGATACCACGTGTGTAAAAAAAAAAATAATCATTGTTCCTCTCTCCTGGTAACTTTCTCTCGTCTAATCTCTTAACCTTCTTTTCTGACTTTTATCCTATCATCTATTTACTTCTTTCCTATCTTATAAATACATATACCTACACATACATATCTATAAACATCACATGTACATATCAGTCAGCTGTATACGATATTTATTCTTTCTATCCATCTTTTTAGCACGAACGTTCTCCTTTTTTTCTCTCTATGTCGACACCCCCTTTATCATTCACCCGCATTATTAATTTTATTTCTACGACCTCAAAAATTATCTACGGAAAATTCAGGAGAGCAATAAAAATAAATTTCTTTCCTTTTAAAATGTAAAAAAACTTGTTACATCCTATTCATTCTAGTGTATCGTTTGAAACTGTTAAGCATTTTAACAGTCGAATTAAAATAACAAAACATGTTATATATATTAATGAATTTTATAAGCTAATTTATGTTAATGAATTGTTTATTACTACTGTAACTACTTATATCATTATTATATCCCCCTCTCTCTCTTCACCACTCTCATTCATTTCTTGGTATTGTTCTGTCGCTCCTTTTTTTACATGCTGTAACAAGTTACTAATGATTAATTTCACAATTCAATAGATGACATTTACATTAGTTGTAATCATGAAAAATATTAGTAGATTATGTATAGTCAACTTTTTAAACCAACTGATACGTGATCTGATAAGCGATATATATACGTGTTTGAAGTGATCTATTAACTGAATAATATTAGTCCAATTTACCTTATTATACCCTACTTTATGTTCAAAGATGATTAACTAATATTAATGGAATAGAAAACTGATTAACTATTTGGTGGTATAAACTTAATGATACAGTAGAAAGAAATATCTCTACTTTGATGAATACCATTTAATGAGTTCAAATGAAAATTATAAACGATTATCATTGACTAGAGTATGAATATTGTTAACGATTTGTTATTTCTTGTTGTTGATATCCACAATAGAGATTGGTCAATCTCTATCGCCATATGTGTGTTAGAGATGGTTGGAAGAGAATTAGGGGCGGCCAAACCAAAACGTGGCATCAGTGCTTGAAGACACTAACCTCTAGTCTGAGATATGTTGGTAGATGCAGACTACTTGGTTGGGGTCCGCGTGACTTTCGTAACCAATGGTTGGAGACTCTTGGTGACATGGCTCAGAATCGGTCACAATGGCATCGGTGTATACACTCCCTGTCTTCCCTTAAACTAAGAGATTAAAATCGCTTCATATCTTTCTTTCTACGAACTAATTCTATATTCCGGTACTGTATCCGTATATGCAATCTTTCTCCTATATATTACCACTCCTATGAATCCGGTGTTCATCTTGCTGTGCTAATGAGGTATGGCGACCTGGACCGATGCATATATGTGCCTGGTCCTACGTTGTAGCTGACTCACTGACTGATGTGTATCCTGAGTGGAATACTTCTATATGGTGTTGTCACAAGCTTCAGTATATTTGGTACATAGCTAACAGTGGAAATCAGGACTTGTGTTTCGACTTATTTGAGACTCTGAATGTACCTACATCCTTATATTGATGTTCACTCTGATACTGGGATCTAGTATCTTTCGTTTCAAACCTCTACTCATTATTCACTGAGTTGCCGAGTCGAGCTGGCCACTAACTTGCTAACTAATACATAAGTAGTTTAAAGAAAAGCTAGGAGATGGTCAAACCAAGATGTATAAGTATTTGAAGTTGCTCACTGTTAAATGCTGTAGTATTAGTAAGTATAGATATATCCTATCTAACATTTCTGAACGTTCTTCCTTTAATTCAACGTGTTATTGGTACATATAAGAGTGTGGTTTTCACTGGGAATTTCAGTATAATTATCGAAAGCTATCTATTTATATCTTCTGTGAATATACTATTGTAGCGCATCTTAACTTACCTGATAAAAAATGCAAACTAAATGACAATTAGAGCTTGAAATGAATATCTCAGTGAACATTATGCTTTTATATGCAGTATTCACTCACTAAATAAATGAAAAAAATACTGGATTTAGCACATAAATTGAACATTTTGAAATAGATACATTATAAATTCACGAACATATATCTTATCCCATCTTATTTATGTCCTGTGATCAAAAATGGTCTGATTACTACAACAATCTTTATATATTTATAAATCAATAAAATTTACTTTTGCAGAATTGTGGTTACCCTTCTCTTTCTCTTTATCTATTAATAAATTAACTCTGCAAATTTGGTAACAACAACAACAACAACAACAAATAAACATTTGTCTATTACTATTATCCAGTTGGATATCATCGCCTAAAGCACACATCACACATCTTATTTGCATTTTTCTTCTAAATTCACTGTATTTTCATTGAACACATATTGATGCATTTTGTTTGTTTGTTCATGTGTATGTGTGTGTGTGTGTGCGTTGTTTATTATTAATAAAGAAAATGAGAAGAAATGCATCGTGTTTACGTTTCAGTTTATTTTGTTATTTGTGGTGTTTTGTAACTTTTTTTTTTCAAGTTATAGTTGAAAATACTATTTTGTTATTTACAGTTTTTATTTTCTTTTCATTAATGAATAGAATACTATAAAGACGAATAAATAAACTTTCATTTATGGTGAAGGTTGAATAATGTAAATATGACCTTAAAATGAACCAATCATGATTATGGGGCAAGGAAATAAATAATTGTTGACTATGTTTATACGTTTTTTTTCCAATGTAAAATGGTATAAGTAAAAATAGAATAGATTTTTACATTTTATTGCATGTTTACAAATGAATGATAGTTGAGAGATTTATCAAGTATTTCGTTAATATTACATAATAACATCTATTATGCTATGGTTATTTTAAGGATGTTTGTGGTTGTTTTTGCTAAATAATTATGTATTTCTCGAGATACTTTGTATATTAATTTAATCCACATAAAATCTGATACAACAGGACACTAAAAATGATATACGCCGCACAAAATTGTGAGTGCTTTGATAGGTGTTCTACTTGGGCGCCAGGACTGATGCAGGTGGTTTTCTCAAAAGATCGTTCTTCCAGCTCCTAGCTTGAAGGTTTTATCTACAAGGTAGTAGAATAACTTTATGAACTGTCGCCGCATAGTAGCTGTTGACCAAAATTAGGTTCGTGAACCACTCATTACGTCTGGATCTTGGACAAATATGTACATTTGTAGTTTGGAATAGGGGTTTTTGAACCTCACTAAGAAAACTCTACTTGTCTGGTGATCCGGTTTAAGGATTGGACATTCTCGTTTTGTCTTTTTAGTTTCATAAAATACACCCTCATAATGTGAAAGGGGTAAGACTTCCCTGAGAGGGTTTATAGACGCTCAACCACATGATAACACCCGAATAGAGAGAAAACTCTCACTATCATCACTCATACTAGGACATTCATAGGATATGAACTAGGGACACTTTAATCAAAACTCATCCTGATAACTAATTTTATGCTCTTCTCCATCTTTAGTTTAAAAATTATGGATTGGTGAATTAGAACATGGAGATGATGTAGAATTTCGAGCGCAGATCTATAAAAAACTTTTAGAATGTTAACTTTTTAGTGTAATTGAAATGTTGCAATATACTATAGGTCTGTATTTCGAAACTTATTTTGACCAACAACAAAAAAAAACAAAGCGATTGCAAATGTAAACTCCGTTTGTCCGACAGTTTTTTTTACTACGAAAGTTCATATACTTAGTTCCTTTTATTGACATAAAAGTACGAGTAACAACACACCTTCAACTTCGTAAAATTATGTTTTTAATCAATACTCTCGTACAATTGACTGAACACAAATCAATTAAATTCAACTATGATCCATTCCATGTATTATTTTCTGCGAATGTTTAGCTGTGACACTAGATGGATAAACAAATGGAAGACGAGATTACCCTCGTACACCTCTAATGAAAGCGATATATGTTTAATTTATATTCCTAGAAGAATGAATACATCAACCATACATAAATTATTTGTATTAGTTACAGATTATTCACAGTAATTACACATGATATATAGTTTGACGTTAAAGCTCTATCTGTAATATTATTCTGTTTGTAATGAAGTTTATTTTTATACTTTCGAAAAAAATGTTTCATATCAGAAGGAGTTTTCGTGGATATCATAGTAATTTCAATGGTTGAAATCATGAGTCATTTGAAGCTATTGTGGGACTTCTCAGCAGTTGGACGAAACGACCGCCCAGTGTTTCCAGGTTTTCTATGGTGACTTAGCTTCAGTTAACTCATCATTTCAACCATTTATTTATTTATTTTTGTTAAAATTCCAATGAGTGAAATTTTTATGTATTTACTAATATTTTATAAACTACATATCTAATGAAAAATGCAATTCACTATGTAAATTGTTAAATGAATGAAAAATCTTCAAGTAATCTCATGCTCATGTTAATTATTATTACAATTATCACTATGGGTTATTCCTATTTTTCATGAATATTCGATTTATTTCTTAAGTCCATTAATGCAATGCCTAGTTTTTAGTTCTTTATACATTCATACAATCATCATCACCTCCACCTTCAATCTTATTGTCTTTTATCCTACTGGCTTGATTATCTTAATTCTTATTGCTCTATCAGTCAGGACAACTATCTATCCATTTATTTATACATATATATCTATCCATCCATCTATGGAAGGAAATTGATTATTTTTTTCCAGTTCAAATCGATGCCCTCAGATCGGATATTCAGCTTCCTTATATTCTATAATGGCATCATGCCATGACCAAAAAATATGTTACTAGTGTTTTAATATAGATTAGTTATGTATATATACATATATTTATGTATATGTGCATGTCTTTGTTGCGCTCAGGTCATTTGAGGACAAGTACTGTTTTCCCCTTTTAACTGTAATATTAATCAACTAACTAGGTATAGTGAAACTAAGCTAATAGCTTCATTCGTTGTAGTATACATCCTTTTTTTCCCCTTAGATTTTACTTCTATGTTTTTTAACCTTTCCAATGATTACACATTACTCTTTACCTACTTACCTATCTATCTATTTATGCATCCATTTTTTCCAATTTATTGATGTGAACTAGGACCTTGTTCGTCTAACATTTATCGTTCCAAACTCTTTATCGGTTGTTGCTTCATTGTTTATTAAAATAGTTTTTGTTAAATTATCTGTTCTCATTACTTCTATAACGATACACATCATTATAATACATAGATGTGAAGTAAGCAGAAACGTCATCTAGCTAAAAGTTAGATTACATTTTACTTCAGGTGTCTTGTATTCGTTTGTTGGTGATTTTATGCTTTAGTATAATTTTTAATAATCGCCAATTTTCAATAATATCCATTTATTAATCGATTTCATGGTAGGGTTGCATCATTTTTTGTTCTGGGTATGGAGTTTCTCATCAGCGCTTAGAAATCGAGGGGAGTTCGTCATCCTTAAATTACTGATATATTGCAATCCAAAGCATAATATTTTAAACTTAACATTTCGACATATGATCAATACCGAATGTCATTAGTAAATATATACCGTACTATTTTATGTGATTGGACTCTAATAGTTACGATTTCTGACCAGAACTTTGAGAATTACCTCTCGAAGTTAGTTACTGGTATGGACTACACAAAGGTGCAAACTTATATAATACAGATTATCATTGTTTTATGGTTCACTTAAAAGAAAAAAGTTATTAGTTACAAAATAATAATTAAACTTCGCTCAACTAATATCATGCACCTTTTTTTCCTCAAACCTTCTTCGGGTTACTCGAATCAATATAGATAATGATAGATTTCGTCTCATGGTAATACAGTTGTGAGTTGAACTCGTAAACTGATCTATTTCAACAACAACAAAATCAGTGGGAATACTTTAAAAAACAAACTAATAATGAATACTCATCAAAATGATGAATACACTGATTTTCATTAGATGTTAAAGGGATATAGTTTTGATGTACTTTTCTTTTAAACGAAATGACTCTCATTATAGTATTTTCATGCAAACTCATATAATAATGATATAAAATTAAGTATATATATATATATTTCACAAGTTGAAATCATGAGTCAGTTGAAGCTAGACCACCATTGAAAACCTGGAAGCCGGCTCAGTGGTCTAATGGTTAAGTGCTCGCGCGCGAAGCCAGTAGGCCCTGGGTTCGAGCCCCGCGTGGTGCGGGATCGTGGATGCGCACTGCTGAGGAGTCCCATACCAGGACGAAACGGCTGTCCAGTGCTTTGAGGTTTTCAATGGTGGTCTAGCTTCAACTGACTCATGATTTCAACTTGTGAAATTTCTTAAACTCTCCACAAAACCCATTCTGATATATATATATATATATATATATATATATATATATATATATATATATATATATATATATATATATATAATTCTAAAGTAATGATGTTTGTTTTGTTGCAACTGGTTGATGATTGTTTAATAATTAGGTGGATAAATCCCATCAGTTTATTATAATAATATTACTTAATGTGAGTATTGGCAAACTGATCTGTAGGTTAATACGTAATGTACTTACTGGTGGTAATTTTCGAAGTTCTAGTGGGAAACCATGAAATACCAAGGAGTACAACCACACACGGAATGAATGGTCATTTGACTAAATTAATTCATACAATAAATTTATTGGATTCATCATTACTGCAGACTGATGAACCACGTCAGTAATGAAAGATAGGTCTTTTATTCCTGTCAGTTAGTTTATTATCATTTGACTAATGTGTTGGACTGCAAAACTTAACATTGCTAATATGGTCCAATTTCATTGGTAGAGATAGGGAAGGGTAATTGCTTCATAATCGACCATGCATGAATTCCATTAGTTTACTACTGAATGACTGAAGTAGGAAGGCATTCAGAATACCCAATTCCAAAATGTACTGGATAAATCAAGCTAAAATACAATGAGATGGGTTTTCTGACATTTCAACTCAGTGGTGTTGGCTAACACTGGACAACTGTCTACAGTCTAAAGGGACAGGTTAAAAATACAACTGTCAGAGAAGCATATAAACTTAGTACATTTTCATGTAGAAATATGTAAGAATCACATATGATAAAAAACACAAATTATGAAAAGTGGACACCATGATTTCTATTCACTTTTTCTACTAATAACACAACAACTTAATTGATAGAATTTGTTCGGCACTGAAAACTTTTAGACAACACAATATTGTTTACTACAAAGTGATAGATTATCATAATAGAATAACATACATAACTTTACCATTTAGGGAAATATGTGTGCAATTTTTGTTAGTAATCTTTACATAACAAATATTATTCATGAAGAGAAAAACAAAAGTGAAATTTTATTAATACAGTAGGTTGTTAGCTGTACAATATAATCAACTTCCGACATTAATTATGACAATTTTCAGAAGGGGTTTTGTGGAGATTTTAGTAATTTCAATAGTCGAAATCATGAGTCAATTGAAGCTAGATTGAGCGAGAGACTGGCAGGTTCTGAGTTCGATTCTCGCGGGGGGGCGGGATCATGGATGCGCACTGTTGAGGAATCACATACTAGGACAAAACGGCCGTCCAGTGCTTCCAGGTTTTCTATGATGGTCTAGCTTCAATTGACTCATGATCTCAATCAAATTTTATTTATTAATCAATATTATGTATGCATATTATCTGAGTTTTTTTACAATGGTGTTATTATATATACTTGTTTGCCTGGTTATTTAAACTATGTGAATAGTATAAATATATAAATGACAGTAATTAATAATTGATAATAGTTATACTTCTATATAATCATTCCAGTTGGTTTCAAGCCAAAATAAATAGTAATTAGGAATCTGAAGTAAATTTCTTGGTATTTTCAAAATTTATTTTGTGGTCTTAACTTATCTAACTGTTAGGCTTCCAGATTATTTTAAATGGTGACATTATTTCAAATGCAATGTTAGTTGTTAAGATCTTAATATGGATGTTGAACGAATGCATGGAATCTGCCAAGATATGTAATTTACGGACTTTATGAGATATTTGATCTCTTAACATTTGTTAATTTGAACTCAATACAATTGTAGATCTGATAGGTGTTATCACTAAAGGTGGCGGATCTTAGATATTCAGTTGTGAATATTGCTTAGCATGTTTTTAAAATATCATGCCCATGGATGTCTATGAAGTTAGTCATATTGTTATTGTTTGTACATGTTATGCTAAAGTGTACTGCATAATGACTTATTAAATTTGAGACAGTCAGCTTATGTATATGTGTGACTGACTAGTCCTAATTACTGAAAATCCATACATATTTTGGTTATTTGAACCTTTGTATCATTCAATGTTAATAACATATTATTTTGTCATGTATTTATACATATTGTTAGTTCAACTGTCTGGTGATAATATAATAATCAATTTTCATTAATTTCTTTTAGCACATGAATAGAAATGATTATTAGTAATTTATAAGTTATTATTTTTTTTAATCCTTTGTAAACGTAATCTTTGATTAATATTATGGTTATCAACTAACTCATATGCGTTACAAAGCCTTTATTCGTTCCCGACGAATCAAGTTAAGTAGTTATTTATTCATTCATTGTCAACATAAAATGTGGGATGAATTTGTAACGAGTTCATGTTATACAGCCTCGCACCTAAAACTGATAAAAAGAATAATAAGGAAGATGAGTTTATTTAAACTGTAATGAAAATGTAGATAGAAATACAGCTCAGGAAAACAAACAAACAAATGAGATAGAAGAATGAAAAGTTAAGGAGATTTTAAGTAAAACAGAATAAGTGTAATTGTTATATTCCGACCTGTTTTACACAATTTCAACCAATGATTACAAGTATTACACTAGGCTTGACCAGGAAGTGTACACCTACCGATAAATGACTAGCAGTCATGATTTTATGGATTAATGCCATGTTTTTTTATTTCTTTGTTTATTGCAAATCTAATACAATTGGGCAACAAAAGAAAAGAATGTATCACACAATATGTAGGGATAACACTGTAGAGAAAAAGAGGGAAAGGGATTATGTTTGAAGAAAATAGGTCAGGTTTTTTAAACATAGAGCGGAGATGTTCTGACCAAACGTGCTGTAAACCTTTCACACCCAGATTACACATAGTGGAGTCAAAGTTGGTCCAGTTTAATATAATTCACCCTGGATTTTACCAAAATAGATTGGTTTCATTAGTCTCGCCACTATCAGTGCTCATACAACTAACAAGACACACAAGCTTTTCAACTACTTATAATTCATTAAATAGAAGGTACAAATTACATGCTATACTTACAGGGACTCATTATCTAATGATGAAGTCGCATGTGTATCATCATATATACTTATGATCGAAAGGTTTTTCTCCAAACAACAGATTTACATCACCATCACCTGCTTCCATCAGAGCTGTTTCCAGAATGTCATTGATAACAAAGTTGTTGAGAGTGATCATTGTTCTTTTCATTCCTAGTTATTTCTTTACAAATACTCTACATAATAGGTGTGTTTTTACAATCCCCCCTCATTCTTCCCATCATTTTCTAAAGAAAAAACAAACATTTTCTTCTTAGTTAATGTCGACTTGCTTTATATTTAATCCCTTCCAGTTATCTTCCAATCTTGATTCATTTACTTTCCCATTATTATTCATCACATTACCATTATTATTATTATTTCTCTCATATACATCTGTGTTTAATAAAATAATTCATCATTCAACTATACCTTCGTAATAATAATAATAATATGCATGTTTAAGTTTAGAAATGATCAAGTCTTACAAAATTAAAGAGAAAATGTTGACAATCTATTCCCTTTTCAATTTGCGTGTTCTAATTTATTACTGTTTATCATTTCTATTTAGTAGTATTATAAGTATATATATATATTTATGAATAAATAATGTTCATTTTTTTTATAAAAAATAATAATAAATTAAAAGCGAAGGGAACAATATGTGTTTATTTATTTATCTTTCTTTTTTGTTGGAGATTTTTTAAAATATAATGACACTTGTTCAATGAATTGCCATAGAACAGATGTCTGATCAGCGTTTTGATGTTTATTTCAACAACAACAACAACAACAACAACAACAAAAGACATCATAACTAAACAATGACAGTTAATTCATACACATTTATAGATGGATATATACATCAAGAAATGCATACACTCATATGTCAGACTCAATATGTTATCATCTAATTGTAGGCTAGTCAAGATGTTTATTGATAATGAAGCATGAAAATGATAATATTCCATAACGATATTATTGTTTAATACATGTTAAACAATCAAGCAGGAATAGACTAATGATATAAATGTTAGCATAGTCAATCGCTTATTTAGTCAGATTATTTATTAGATAGTCAACTTGGTAACATTATTGAGTGTCATTAGTTTGTATATTATAGGCTGATAAATCCTGACTAAACGATATTTCAGCATATTCATAATATTCATTGATGGATATCACTTGGGAGTGAACGCAAAACCTTTAAGTTTAGTAGAAGATTTTTAATTCAAAACTTTTATGTTTTTTAGTCTTGTGTTAGATTTTTAATAGGAGGTTATATTTGCTCACAGTTTGAAGGGTTCCAAGAACTATGGTAAATTATCTATTTAGTTAGTTCAATGGTTCCTCAACTTATGTCAGTCAAAGTGATGAAGAATAATCTTTGAATTAAATAGTTTCTATAATCTCTATAATGATCACTGGGTTCAAGTAACAGTATTAATATTGACATCAGAATGTAGCTACATCCAACTGCGGAGTCTTAGATAGGGCAAAACATGTGTCTTGAATTCCATTGCTACCCACCATTCATTTAAAAAAAGCCCGTAAAAGAATGGCTATATCGAGCTAATCTGTACAAGTTTTATGTGTATATATACAGATAAAAAGTGATGGAAATTCAATCTCGAATTTCAGTAGCGAGCTAATTTCAAACATTTAGTAATAATGATCTAAATAAGTAGTATATATATTAACTGTATTTACTTATGACAGTTGACAGATAGTAAAAAAAAGTGATACTGAGCCCATTGTAAAAGTCCGCTTACATACAACCTATTCTGACTAGGAGAGGGAAAAAACAGCAGATAATAGTGTGACTAATTGATTAACTTAGGATAATATGCATAATGAAATGATTTTAATTTGTGCGATTCATGTTAAATCTATCATCAAATTTGACCTGGAATGATCAATACAACTTAATTACATTCATAAAACTTAAACTGATGTTATTACAAGGATTTACAGTTAATTATATGCTTCACTCAATTATTAACATTAATTTTGTCATGTATAGAAAGTTCTAGATTCTGTGAATAAATTAAAAGAGAAGATAAAAACAAATGATAATTGTGATCAAATTTGATCCATTCCTAATCTTTACCAAATTTGGATTGTGTAAAGTTTCTCATACAATTATCATTATCTTGTATAATCATAATTTTATATAAGAATGGAGATTTATGGAGATTATAGTAATTTTAATAGTTAAATTCATAAAGGGATCTAAGCTAGATCACCATTGAAAACCTCAGAGCACTAGATGTCCGTTTTGTCCAAGTACAGGACTCTTGATCATTGTACATCCATAATCCCACACACGGGACTCAAGACCTTCGGTCCCTTACTAGAATGAAATGGCTGTCCAGTGCTTCCAGGTTTTCAGTAGTTTTCTGGCTTAGATAGACTCATGAATTCAACTTTTAAAATTTTATATAAACTGATGAGCCAACGATCTACTTTGTCTGAAGATATAGGCTAAGAGATTGTATGTTACAGGTCTTATATGCTATGACGTATATAACGTTTATTGTGAATAATTCTATGATCTACACAACTCATACAACACTAATGTCTCTTAGTTTTTATCACTATGTAAACATGCTTAACCAAACGGTGGCTACTTCTTTTTTAAAGTCAATTTTTTATATGTATGGTTTGTTTATTATTTTAGTGAATAGATTCATTTCATTTTTTAAAATCTCATCGCTTTACATCCTAATCTATCATCTATAATTATAAGACTTACCGAATTATGATATGACATATTTGATAATATAATTGACAAATTTCTACCGTAAACTTTCATTTGATATGAATAAACAATATGAATGTCGATAGGGCAATGAAGCTGTATCCAGATGATGAGTCCCAAATGATTTGAAATGCGCTTTCTAATTTCCACCACAATATACAATCCAATTTTTATCCCCTTAGAATGAACATATCCCAACATTAACTGAGCAAATAGAGTCTATAATATCAAAAATGTGGGCATTGAAACACCGAAAATCATAATTCGTTCAACATCTAAATAATGTAACAATAACTTAGAAGAAATCTAGGAAGCGGAAGCAATAAATAGCATCAGTTCATTTATTTTTATTTACTTGAACACATAAATATTGGTACAGACGAGTACCGAATACATATATGCCACACAAGTCACTTGATTTGTGTGTAGGTTGTGATACTGCCCGAGTGCCCAAACCGAAGTAGGTGGTATTCTTAGGGGGCCACACCCGGAGCCTTCGACCTAAAGGTCCGATCCAAAGGACAGTGGAGATGGAGTCCGATGGTGACTAGCGGTTGATTCATATGCCATTTGTTCCCTCAAGATACTGGAGCCCATGGGCATCATTGGTTTGGAATAAGGGTTTTCCAACTCCCCTAGGTGAACTCTCCATGCCCACCAACCCGGTTAAAACGCTGGACATTCGTTTTTGTTCTCTCAATTTCGTAAACAACAGTAATGACGCGAAAAGGCAGTGAGTGGGACTTCCATGGCAATGGCTGTATACGCGTGGGGATGTGAGAGCATTTAGAGCGGGAGAGCTGACTCTCCCCACCCTCGACTGTACCAAGAGCAGTATCAACCCATGAAGTCATTGACAAATGAATTAATCTATATTGATAGTTGATATAGTAGAGTAACTTGAACATGTTCAATGGTCTATTTTACTTATAACCGATCATTCTAAACCTCCTTGTTGAGTCCTTTTTTTTCTTCTAGAAATCCAATCTACAATTCACTCTTATTTTATTCTATCTTAATTATACAAACATAAAAAGAAATCACTATTGACTACAAATTAGAACTAATTACTCAATAGTTATATTAACTTGTCTATTGATCAGAACTAAATTTTAATAGCCGATTATCAATACTATAAATCATATATGTATATATTATTACTATTAATAGTCAATATTCTTGTCATAATCAGATAGATTAATGGTAATGTATAAAGTTCTGTTATAATAATTTCTTTTTAAATATTGATTATTGTCATTTAATTCTTTCTATATTTATCTATTTATCTCTTTATTTGATTGATTTCATTTATTTATTTATTTAATTATTTATTTGTTTATTTATTTATTTATTTGTACAGTCGAATGTAACACGTGAATTTTGGCCTGAAAAAGTGGATGAGCATCGATTACGTATGCATGAAGAATTAAGTCAATTATTAGCACCATGTATACAACAAGTTGTAGAATTTGCTAAACGTATCCCTGAATTTAGTTCACTTGGTCAACCAGATCAATTAGTATTAATTAAAGCGGCATTTTTTGAAGTATGGCTTGTTCAAGCATCACGTTTAATATCAACACATGATCGTAAAATAACATTGGCTGATGGTAAACAAATTACTAAACAAGAATTAGATTTTATATATTCAGTAAGTGTGTTTTTTTTTATAAATTTTTATTTTGTGTTATCATTTTTTTTCTTCTTTCACGAGTAAATTTAAACTGGCGTACCATTTAATAAACACTTGGAAACATTGTACAATTGTTTCATTCTAGTATGAAACGTTTCAACAGTGCACGTCTACGATCCCGCACTGTTTACCATTAACGTTAATTTTTTTCATAATTATAATTAGAATTGATTTTCACATGAAATATGAATAGAATTTCTCGATTAAGTTCCTCATAAAACTATCTTCATTGTGATTATTATTCTATGACTATGAATCTATATTCTGTGATGTATTTCACAGTGAAAATTGTAAATAAAACATTTTTTTTCCAGACTATTCTGTTGTATGTGTGTGTGTGTGAATGAGAAATTCTAATAATTTGACATGGGTTTAATAAATAATACCATTTATAAACTCAGTATGCATAGAAATACTTTTTAAGACAATACACTTGCATTATTTAAAGTGATAACTTGATAAAGGAATTTTTTATTGAGATAATGAATCGATTGATTTAGAACCACGATTGAAAACCTGAAAGCACTGGACGGCCATTTCGTTTGGATAATGACAATGTGCTCACTAGTGACTAGCTTCGTGAGGGAATTCTCGGAGTTCTAGTGAGAAGCCGTGACCAGTGGAGCTAATCGGTGTCGGTAGAGACAGGTATCTCCCTCAGTACAATGGAAGATGGTCGCACAATTTCGCAAATTGGTTGAGGTTAGATGTTAACACGATTAGATGCCGGCTCAGTGGTCTAGAGGTTAAGTGTTCGTGAGCAAGACTTAAAGCCCCGAGTTCGAGTCCCGCAAATAGGATCGTGGATGCGCTCTTCTGAGGAGTCCCACACTAGGACGAAACGGCTGTCCAGTGCTTCCAGGTTTTCCATGGTGGTCTAACACCAATTGATTCATGATCGCAATAAGAAAGTAGATAGTTTAGCATCTAAATACTAATCTGAATGACTTGACATCGTGTATATGTGTTGAGATAAAAGGTGATGGTTGGAGCTAGTGATAGGGAAGCATGAACCTAAATGTTGTGGTAGTTGAGACACGTTATGAAGCCATATCTGGTACCTTTATGGAACTAATACTTTCTATGGAATTCAATCAATTGTCACCTAGTTTCACAATCTGAGACTTTACCACTGAGCTAATTGAGCTACTAAATAGACGCATTGTTTGCATAAAGATGTGATGAAGATTTATTTTTACGTAGTCGAAAGATGTTGCAAAACTATTCCCGTTAAATTATTGACTTCTCTGGGTTTCGAAATTTATAAAATCTGTTTTGTTTTACTGGCTGTAATTGTAATCCTATCACTTATCGATATACAATAAATAATCTTTAGATGGGACACGAGCGTAATAACTTAAGCATTTGATTTTCTACCATTAGACCATAAGTTCTGTCATCCCAATAGATCTATTTTAATTCCCTCAGTTTGGTAGTACTATTTACGGAGCGATGAATCAACTTTCAGTCACTTAGTCTCAGGTTCAAACTGCGCTTTATGAAGTTGAATGGAAATTTGCTTAACATCTAAAATATATATTCTTGGACCAGATTTTATTTGTAGTGTTGATGCTACTTTACATGTCACTATATATCAATTAATTAAATGTGATAAATAGTGAAGAAATGCAATATTTCCTCAAATCTTCTTAAAAAAGGATTTTGCTTATAATCGGTATTTCCAATTTTTATGTCATGTGTATTCACATTTTAAATGGCTGTATCCCATGAGTACATCAGTAAGTGTATTAATACCGATACATTAACCCCCTCTATATGATCGTAAATCGGTATTAGGGAAGGGACGGGAACAAATCCTATATTTTCTTTTGTATTCTCAACAGTTGGCGGCTATGTCAAGAGTTATTGGAGTGTGAAAGGCCTAGTACAACTTGGTTAATTTATATTGTTTTGGCATTACGTTCACCTACAATATACCTAACGATTATCGATGACAACTTAAAATACCTATCAATTATTAACATCTTCACAGAATGTAGCTATTACAATCCAGTAGCTGGATTAACAGTATGATACCTAAAAAAAAAGATGAGTATGAAGTATTAATTTCAGTTGGAAATTCAATCATAAATTTCTAATAGAGAAATCATGTTTTTTCAGCTAGTAAACCTTTATTGAAACACTAGAAACAAAAAAAAAACATAGTAACCATGAACTGTTCTTTCATACAAACATTTTTTTTCTATAACATACATTTATATGATGCGTAAACATTACATTTTAACGTTTATTTTTATTCTAATTAGTTTAGTAAATTACACCATTAAAACATTTTGATATATTCAATAATAAACATATGATAATAGTAATAATAACAGTATTAATAATAATAGTAACAGTAATAATAATAATAATAATAATAATAATAATAATAGTAATAACCAACTGATTACTGACTAATTAAGCAAATAAATAAACTTTATTGAATTGATGTGATTGAAGGTAGATGTTTGTATTCAATATTATAAATAGTTTTGTTTATAGTGATACAGCTATATAATAATGACAATGATAATAATAGTAATAATAATAATAGTAATAATAAGTGTAGTACTGAAATAACTTGCGAGTCAGATTTTAATAATTTAATCTTGAATAATAATAATAATGTGAAAAATCGGATGTTCATTGAAAAGTATAAATCTTATTTATTCATAACATTAACTAAGAGTTGTTTTAATCAAATATTATTGTGTGTATGTATATACGTTGTACATTGTTTATTGTTTAAAATTGTAACAGGATTCGAACTAATCATCATTTGACTTTTAGTCATTCTTGGAAGTCTGATCAGCCCTAATGGGTTGGTGTCTGACGAAATCTCTAAACGAATTCGAAAAGCTCGTTTGGTTTTTGCCAACTTATATCACCTATGGCGAATGTGAGATATACGTCTATCAATAAAAGGACGAGTATAATACGCGGTAGTTCGTTCTGTTCTACTTTACGACTGCATAATGTGATCATTAAGAGTAGGAGATACTCGTAAGCTTCTAGTATTTGACCACAGATGCCTTAGAAACATTACTCGCATCTGCTGGGATCACCGGGTAAGTAATAGTGAGGTTAGACGGAGACGATTGGAAGAAAGTTAGGGTTGGCTAAACCAAAACGTGGCATCAGTGCTTAAAGTCACTAACTTCTAGTCTGAGTCATGTTGGTAGATGCAGACTACTTGTTTGGGGTTCGCGTGACTATCGTAACCAGTGGTTGGAGACTGTGTGACATGGCTCAGAATCGATCACAATGACGTAGGTATATACACTATCTATCTTCCTTTGAATTATGAGATTATAATCGCTTTATAACTTTCTTTCCTTCTGTACTATGTCCTTATATGCGATCTTTCTTTATATATTACCACCTCTGAATCAACTACTTTTATGAAGCCGGTGTCGATCTTTTTGTGCTAATGAGGTATGGCAACTTGAACCGATGCATATATATGCCTGATCCTACATTGTAGTTGACTGACTGACTGAGTTATTCAGTTCTAGATTTGAAACACACTCCCCTTCCGCCTAGAGTCCCCCCAGGGGCTACTGCCGGTCCCAAGCCCGGATAAAGGAGGAGGGTTGGGCATGGGGTTAGCAACCCCATCTTGTAGAAAACTAACTCGCCAAAAAAAACGCTGATTGGGTCGTACTATTTAATTCTCACATATAGAAACGTTGTTTAAAACCAACTGTATAATTTGTACCTAATTACTAAGTTACAATTATCTATGATATGTTTGTTGATATTTCACTACAATATCAAACTTGCTGTACCACATATTTTTGTAGAGGCACATCATGTTGATGTTAATCTGCTCAATTAAGTCAAAAATTATCAGTCAGCTAGTAATGCTCTTACTAAATTCCATTGTATTTATACGATTTATTTGCAATCACATTAATAGTCACATGGATAGCATGCTTTTTTTCATATCTAATTGATTTAGGGTAACTGCGTAAAATAAAGTCGTAACTGGAACACATTCATCGTGATTTTCATGAGATTTTAAAAACAATGAAAAAAATGCAACAATGAAACAGTAATTATATATGAAAGACTTTATAAGTAGTTATCTTATCGACGTTTTGTTGAAATCGCGTTAGTATTATTCTACTATTATTTACATGGACAGTTTAATTTGTCATAATGAATGAAACTGGAAAACCGTATCATAAATGAATTACGAATGTTAGGTTCAGGATTAAATTTTTATTTATGACCGTGATGTATGGTTTCTAGACTGCAACACTGCATTGATAAGAATTCAAACTATCTTTAATCGCTTGGCAATCCAAAATCTCACATTTCCAGTGGTCTATATCAGTTTCTAAAGAGGGCAGGTTAATAATTAAATCGTTCTTAAATCGTTGTTCATGAAATCAAATAGAAAAGATATCAGATACCTTTAGTAACGATTCTATGTAGTTGTATCATACTTTTTGTATTTTTCGGATTTGCCAAAATGTATATCTGGTTAGGAATCCTGATCAACACAATAGTTTGATATAGAAATTTCTGTTGATTCTATCCAAACACCAAGCCAAGTCATTTTCAATTAGTAAATCTATGGCGATTTCATCAATAGAACCTGATAAGCCAGGTAACTGAGACTAAACGACTCGGCACTAAGTTCTTTCAAGCAGTTCATTACTTCATAACATCAATCAGAAGGAAGTTTTTTAAAATTTCTCTTCGACAATAGCTATTATTATATCATAATTTTGACAAGATATTTCTACAAAACAGACTGGCTACACATAATTTATGTTTATTTAATAAACTGTTTACTATTTAATTAGTAATATAAATGTATATGCTCAACCATATTTATCAATTTGAATAGACGTAAAAGCACACAAATCAAACAGTGACACAATAATTTCAATGAAAAATCTGATCGAATTTCTGATCAATAATGATACCATATTCAACTGTTCAATTTACCGAATGTTTGCTAATTTATTCCATCTTTGTATTCAATATATTTTATTTATACCAGAAATATTTTTAATCAATTTTTAATAATCATATTTACACATTTTCATTAATCGAATTATCTATTATAAAGTCACAATTCATATTATTGCCAAAGTCATTAGTGTCATTAATAATACTTCTCAGAGTACATATATATTACGACTTCCGGCTATTTTCACCCGAAAAATTTCCCTTATTAATTGTATATACATGTATATTTGTGTATTCTAGATGAATGCGGTTGACTATTGTTGCTTTCATCTGTACAAGACTTAATTTTTATATATATATATACGCATCTTCACACACATATAATTGATACAATAGTCGTTATGACAAATATGTATTCATACCATTACCATGTTAATAATAATGACTATCTGTATCGAAATACACTAGTGCTCGTTTATAATAAATAACCCAGGTACTAAACTTTCAAATTTATTGCACGTACGAATAGAAAATCAATGTACAATAGTAATGTATTTTGTCTATATTCGTATGTGTATTTCTGTACAGATATCTTTTCACAAGTTTTTTGTTGTTGTTGTTGGTATTTGTGTACACGTTTATGTTTTTGCATCTGTTTGTTATTGTTTGTAAGTATGTATATAATAAGTAAAATGGGCTCCATAATTACAATTATATAATAATGTAATCTTTTAATACTATTCATGCTTTATTTGTCATGTATCTGTCTAAAACTTCTTATTTCTTGCATACATTATTATAACTTAACATTCCCAATACACTATTATTATTTGATAAATGATAAATGATATAAACAATAAATGATCAACTTTTTAAAGGTTACACAAATTGTCACTAATTAGAAGCCGATAATTTACAATAATTAAATAATTTGGTGTAATTGAAGTTGGTTAATATTCAAGTTCTGTCTGTTTTTGGTTAATTAAGATTTCATTTGTTTAAGGGAACTTATGAAGATTGATAAGTAGTGTTTGTCATGGATTGGAATCATTTGAAATTCATGTGAAAATAAGAAAACACAGGATTCATCAAAAATTCTTATTCATAAACATATCAGGGATCCAATTTAGAACTTCCAGATCATGTTGTAAGTACGTTTATTTCAGACCACTAAGTTTCTTCGTCAAATTAGTTGTCATCAATGAATATGCTGGATAAAATATTTATTGATTATATATTGAATCGTGACATATTTGTTAAAGTTCTTTCAAAATCAATTCTTATTCAATTACATTAACTAACCAGTACAGTGAATATCTTTTAATAACAATAATAGGAATTTGATTTTTCTTTGAGGTAATATGTACTATCTTTGAAATTGCCTATCGACAGAGCACTATTAGCGTTATATCTCTTAATTTATATATGTAGTATATCATTCTCTCTTTAGAAAAATATATAATAAAACATCTCTTTTTTTGTTTTACTAAATTCTTTTCCTTATCAGCCGAGTGTTGTGTGTTCAATATTTTCGTTCTCCGAAAATTTCAATTCATTAGTGCTGAATGACACTGAAGTTGCTCTTTGTTGTGCTGCTGTCATCACTAAACCAAGTAAGTTGTTAGCAATTTTTTAATTATGAAAAAAGAATAACAGTGTAATAGGGATAATAATCTAAGTAATTTGTAGAATCAGAAGAAAAATTATGTTGTTTAATAAATCATGTATTCGTTATTTGTTACATTCTTAATTAGACCATTTTCATAGTTGGCATCGGTGATTGATCGTAGATAGACAAAAATTTAAAATCAGGAAGCACTGAAGATCTGTTGGACTCCTCATTAGTAGAGATCCATGACTCCACTGGGGAACGAATCTAGGACCTTTGTCCTCACTATAAGCGCCTAACCTTCAGACTACTGATTTGGCATCCAGTATTGTACATGTCTAGCTTTAATCAATCTACAAAACTGAGCGATCATTTCCCACTGCCTGAGGTTGATACTTGTCTCACACTGGATATGGTTAAACTCCATTGATCACAACCTCTCACTATAACTCCCAACTATGCTCTATATCATAAATTGTATTTATCTTGATGACAGATTTAGACAGTTCTTCCTAGTTAAGCTTAAGTTATTCACGTATTTTGTAATTATAAATTATATAACTTTACTCCTCAACTTGTGTACAGTTACACATATTTGATGACATTTTCCATTAGACATATTCACAATGTGTGATAATTATGAAAGCTGATAGAGATGTAAAGAAATACTAGGAGATCGAATGACATAAACAAGACAAGTGATAAAGTATAAGATATTTATTAGAAAGAATATTTGCATTTTCGAAACCAACTTTGATATATCCACCAATTTACTAAATCTTGATCCTTGAACAAATTGGAGGAGGGTAATTTAACTAAAGCTCTACTTTAAGCTGGTTTATGTATATAAACCGCAAGCTATTCATATGGTTAAAAGTAACCTTGAAGTAAGGATAAGACAGTCATGTTTTGTCAGTCTATGAAAATGATAAATAAATTTAAAGAATTTACCTAAGGTTTCACTTAAATAGACGTGTATTGTACATCGACCAACATCACTAATGTCAATTTCGGCTCAAGTTCTTGTCATATTTTACTCTTTTGGTCAGTTTCAAGCTTTTCATTTGACCTATAGTAGATACTATGGAAACTAGATTCAAGAAAGTACATTAAGATATGTTTATTATTTTGTTATTGAATTATATCGAATCTGCGATCACCCATGGTTCTGTGATAACATTATTTATAGACTGTTACTTTCTTATGATTTCGTAATTGTTTCTAACCTAATTTATAATTTATTTCAATTTGTTTACTTGTGATGAGCACCTAAGACGTAGGATTTATCTAACTATATTTATTTTAAAAAAATCTATTAGATCGTTATGGTTTGATTGAACCGAATAAAGTAGCCATTATGCAAGATCATCATTTAGCTGCTCTTCGTATGCAGTTAGAACGTAATAGACCAAGAGAGGCTACCTTAATTGGGCAAGTACGAAATGTGATTAATCAAGCAACCACAGTTGGAGATGAAGTACAATTATGTATTCGATGGTATAGAGAAAATTGGTATCGTACACGATTAGCACCATTATATGCTGAAACATATGATATTCCACATGAAGATACTTCTACTGTACCTATATCCAATCATGGTGCATCAACACCTCTTCCTAATCCTTCTCAACATACAGGTAATTCATATCCTATATGCCCAAATATTTCGTCTGTTTGTCCACAAGCTATTCCATATGGTGATGTCACAAATACAACACCATTAAATTATGGTTCGTCAACACCATCTATTCCACAAGCTGTTCATCATCATTATCCAAATCAATCTATTAATAGATCGGATATTTCCAATATGATACCATCTTGTTCAATTAACGGAAATATGGTTTACTGCAATAATAATAACAGTGGAAATAGAATTCAAACTGGTAATATTGATCATTGTTCTTCTGATGGTCAAATACACGATGTTACTCAAAAACAAAACTCACAACATCAAATTCATCAACAATCACATTTAATTCCAGATTCATCTCATATGAGAGGATCTTATTCGTCAACTACAAATTTAACATCATCAAATTCTGATTCACCTTTAAATAATCAATCACATGCATTTTCTGGACAATTTAATTATCATGATAATTCAATAACCTATAATCCATCCAATTCGAATACATATTCAAATTCCAGAGATTGTTCTCCTTCTTCTACACAAATGCTTTCAACAAACTACTTGGTGCCATCACCTCAACAGCAACAACACCAACGAAGTCAAGTATCTGTTTTACAATCATCTCAATACTCTTGTTCTTCAGCAATAACCTCACCTCAACGTCAAGTAACCTCATCAGTACAATCAACAGGAATGATATCGACACAAAATCAAAATGATCATATGAATTTAAATAAATCGGTAATTTCGGTTAAAAACCATAGTTCACGTTCTAATACTCCTATATCTTACAATAATAATATAATCCATCCTAGTAGTACAAATGAAAGTTTGCCACCTTTATGGACAAATATGAATACCGACAGTAATAATAATAATAATAGTGGTAACAATGGTCTAAGTGATCATGCAATCAGTTCAAATGGTGGGACACCGGAAATCCAACAGCAATCACATCATCAACAATATCATACCTCACCAATCTCACAATCAGATCTAATGAATAATACTCCTGACATTAAGCATAATTTAAATGCGTTATCACCTATCAATGAAACTTTATCATGTGAACAACAAGATACATAGATATCTGGTGAATTATTATAATTTGTGAGTTATACAGCTTAAATAATCTACTTTTCACTTATACGATAAGTAAAGTATTCAATGTATATATATATATATATATATATATATATATATATATATATATATATATATATATATATATATATATATATATATATATATATATAAACCATTTATAGCTTATAGAAGAACCACTGAAAAAGTTATACAGAGGTTAAGCTTGAGATATTATGTAAAAATTTAAATCGATCGATGAGTCTATGTAACTTTATTTACTGAATAACACGTTTTATAGCTATCACTTATTTCAGCGTAAGCTAGATGAAGTCGGGAGGTGAACAAAACATAGTCTCTAACTGTTTTCTTGAACCATATCATGAGATATGGTTTTGGGGTTATTAAGTAATATGACTCAGGACCGATAACAGTGACGTAAATAAATTCATTCTACATATTCTTCTTAATCTTAAGCATTTGTATTATTCCATGCTTTTTGTTTCTTGATTTCATTTTTTCATCATAAATTGTATTCTTTATGTGCACTTTCTTTTCTAAAAGTCGTCGATAACGTATTAATTATTTCAAATCATGTCGCTTTACGTCTTTTTCACTTCTTGTCAGTTCATGAAGTCATTGACTGTTGGTCTGATTGTGGTCTGTGTGATAACCTTAGTCAGTGGTTGAAGACTTCGGTTGACATGTTTCAGAATCGTTCACCCTTTATCTTCCTATTGATCTTGAATCCCAGTATTTCTTCATGCCTGCCTTTCCTCTATCATCTCAATGTTCAGTCGTTCTCATTATTATTTCTACCATGTATATGATTCTCTTTTGTTTAAATCCATGTATATATGTTCATTGTCGATCTTAACAAAAAGGACAAAATATATTTAGTGTCAGATCATATAATTAATCAGTAGCTCAAGAAAAAATAAGAGATTACCAGTCAGTCAGCAACAACGTAGAACCTCATACGTCGTCAATACCATATTATTATCATAGCATTATTAAGGTTTTGCATAGTCTAGTTTTACACTTCTTGTGGTTACTTTGAAGTTAAATGAGTTTCAAAGTGGTTTAATGCTTGAATACTTCTTCGATTTATTTTTTTCTAGTAATTGTTTTCTAGATTTCGTTACTTTTAAAGTGTTGTTAGTAGTGGATATACTACTTAAATATGGTTTTATTTTTATCAAGCTATGTCATAGAATTCCTTTTAGAGAGAATGATTTCGCAAATTGACTTAGAATAAGTAAACAGACGATATGATTCTATTTGGTGGAGATAATAAATTGCTGTCTTCTAGATGACCTTACAACTTCTACTATTCGGAAACTTTTCCTAGTACTGTTTCATGACTTTTTATGAATTATATTCGAAAACTTAATGCTGGGTACAGTAAATCAGTGTTATTATATTTGATACTAAGAAATGAGAAATAATGTTCTTTAAGCGCTTTTTAGTGAGTTAGTTTTCTACGGGGTGGGGTTGCTAACCCTATGCCCAACCCTCTTGCTTTATCCGGGCTTGGGACCGGCAGTAGCCCCAGAGGGGCCCCAGGTGAACTTAGTACTCACTAATGGTAGTCATATAATATTGCGAATCATTAGAAGTTAGAATAAATGAAATTGGGTATGAAAGTGGGTATTCTACTTCCTAAATTGTATACATTCAAGGATCCACTATGTTGTCAGTGGTTTCCAATTTGTAACGGCTTTAGTATTTTAAAGACAAAAATTTCATTTTATTCAATGAAACAATTTTTCATCATAATTCAAAAGCTCCTAATTATTGTATTTTCTTTCTTTTATTTCAATTTGTAGGACATTTCTCTCCGGAATTATATGTAAAATAAAACTTGTCAATAATGACTATCCAAATTCTTATCATTGATTAACATACAGAAAGAAATAAAACAACCCCTAAGACTTTATTTTATAATCAACATACTTGTATTCAATCCTTATCCTTGCAAATCTAATTCTTCTAATTCTCAGGGAATTCTCTAAAAGAAACCAACAATTTTATTTCTAAGCATTACATAATAGAAAACCAAAAAAAAAAAACAAACACACAAATGTAATCCAGTCACAATTACTTACATGTTCATCAATTATACAAAATTACATTCAAATACATACATACTTATAATGTATGGATACTGACATGTGTTTACATGTCACAGGGATTAATTTATTGTGGTTCACTGTATTTTTTGTTTGTTTTGTTTTTTAATTACAAATATTCATCTCAGGGACTAGAGATTAATTATGTCTTTTAACTTTTTGTTAAAAGTTTTCACAATTTCTTTTTTTTTTTGGAAATATCATTGTCATCATTATTCACATGATTATCGTTCTAAATCCCTCAATCTCTACGCCCTTCCCCTTGTTCCTTTCCGCCTAACCAACTCTTCTTCCTATTACTGCTAATATTATCAGGGAAATTATTTAGAGTTTAAAAAAAAACACAACAAGTATATCAAGATGTGGAACAATATTGTATTATGTTAAGTAGGCTTGAACTTCTATTCAACTCTTTGAATGTAACATTATTACTTATTATTTCATTTATGACATTTGTATTTAACTTATCTCAGGGCTTATAACGTTTCATTGAATGTTCTACAAATATTTTATGTAGCTATATTATTATCATCATCATCATCACTTTTGTATTACTCTGGAAAAAAAGAAACAATACCATCAGGATATTAAGAGTATATGCATATACATATATATGCTATTCTCATCTCAGGGTTATTCAATATATTCAACTCAGGTATTTGTTTGTCTTATTATTATTATTTCTATTTCAAACTCTTTTCTTCTTCTATTCAGTGTTTTCATATACTACCTTCATCAATTAACTTATGGTTTTCCTCTAATCTTTATCAATATGATAATGTCTATTGTGCGAATTAGTTAAAAAGAAATGAATTGATTAGTTATTGAATTATTTCACTTTTTACATTACATTACAATTACTCAGGGAATTCATATATTCTTATAATTAATTAAGTTTATATGCTTTATAGTCTTAATTTGTCTCTTTTTATTTTATTCTTGTTGTTGGTATCCATGCGTTTGTATGTGTACGACATTTACAATATCATTATATTGTTATTTTGTTGTTGTTGTTGTTGTTCTTCACTATTTCCTCATCTTGCATAACATATATAATTTACAATTGAGTGTTATTTTGGCTTTGTAAGAATTCAGGTTCTTTTTTTTTTGTTTGTTTGTTTGTTTTCCATTGTGCTTTCAATGATCAATTATTTATTTATTATTTATTACCCTGTCATTACAACATAAATACTAATCAGGTTTTGTTTAATTAAAATTAAT
Source organism: Schistosoma margrebowiei (assembly GCA_944470205.2). NCBI lineage: Eukaryota > Metazoa > Platyhelminthes > Trematoda > Strigeidida > Schistosomatidae > Schistosoma > Schistosoma margrebowiei. Next base: position 38,791,645 of record OX104026.1, on the reverse strand, counting down.
TATTTGTTAGTTTCTATATATCCCTTTTCAGTTTGATCTTGATCAAACTATAATAGTTTAGCTTACAAAATCATATATACATGTTAAGCATTCTAATTGTTAATTTATATTCTCTTTTCGGATTAATCTATTTCTTTATGTTTTGTTATGCATGATTCTTTCTTCTTGTTGTTGTTGCTATGGGCAAGTTCGTCTTCTTTTCTTTATAAACTTTCCTTTTCTACTATTTCAACTAACTAGTCTAATCATGATAAGTAAATCAGATGAAAGTTATATCAACATGGTTGTACATATTTACCTGATAAAACTTATCAACCATGAATATTTATCTCTTCTTTTTAGAAAATTTCTTTATTCTTTACTGATTACATCTGTTGAATTTGTATTTTTGTTTGTTTGTTAGTTATTGGAATAATCGAAGTTAATTTCAATCATCTATCTATATTATTACTATTAGTTATTCATTCCATCAAAATTGTTCATTACGTAAGCTAATCTAAGACTGAATTAATATCTAATGAAAGAGAAATAGTCGATTTCATCAATTAATTAATTAATTAACGAATGATCACTGTTTTTTTGTTTTGTTTTGTACAACAAAAAACCAACCTTATTTTGTATTCTATTGTACTCATTCATAAAGTAAGGTATATATGGATATATATATATATATTCATATATAAATGAATAGTTGTTACCTGCTTGTTTATATATTTGTTTGACATTGCTAATTATTGGTCAAACCTGCTTAATTAATATTTACATTTCTGATAACAGTGATATTATTATTATTATTATTATTACTACTACTACTACTATTATTGTTACTATTGACACTACTGATTATATTATTATTACTACTTTTGTAATTCTTGTTCTCGTCATGATCCTTCAAGGAATATCTATTATTGTCTGTGTATGTTTATTTCCATTCTCATGTGTGTGCACGTAAATCTATGTAAATGCAATGGTGTGATTTCATTTAAAAAATGAAACATATTGTTTCTGTTTATTATTATTCTTTCATTTTGGTAATTAATCAAATTATCACTAAACCTTTATTCATTTTTCTTTCATTACGCAATCTATACTGTTCTCTGTGTGCTTTACAATCTTATCATACTATGAATGGTATGATATATCCGCCTTTTCTCTCTCTTTCTATTGAAAAAAAAAACACAATTGTTTACACATATACTACTTGTGTGAAAAAAATACAAAACAGAGACAGAATAATTCATTGTTTTCATCATTTGTATTCAATAATAAACTCAAAATATAAACGGTATATATATATATATATATATATATATATATATATATATATATATATATATATATATATATATATATATATATTGTTTGTGATTACAAATTTCCCTTTGATTAATTCCTAAAGTCTTTATTACTTTCATTCGGTTTTCTTCATCCATATTCTTCGAATGAACTCTATCTTTCATCTTTATTCAGTTTAATTATTCTTTACAATCTTATACATTTTTGAATCAATAGTTAATCATTAATACTAATACGCACAAAAGACATTTCAATAGTCATTATCTCAGGAACCATTTTTGTTTGTTTTGTCTTGTCCTATTTTTTAATGCATACAAAATTGAGTGAAATTAAATTAGTTAATCGAGTCTACCTATCTACCACTGTTGCTTATTTCATTTCTTCCACGAATTCATCATTTATTCTGTTTCTTATACAAACAGTTCAATATTTTGTTTCTCTCTCTTAACTTTTGTTTCTCTGTGGAATAATTTTTCATTGATTGTGTTAAAAGAAAAACAAAACATGGATTTTTGTTTTGAAAATTGATTCATTTGTTTCGTTATCTGGTTGGTTTCATCAAATTATTATTGTTCCTCCATAAAAGTGATATAAAAAATATATACAATCATATGTATGTATATATACATATATATATAATAAAGTGTACTTTTTGTTTTTCATTGATTCGACTTAAGTAAAAGTGATACAAGTATAATAAGACTTTATCATTCATTTGACTCCTTTTCCCATATGCATTTCTTATTATCATATTCAAATAGTCAACTCTTTCAGTATAATACATAAGTAGATTATTTTCAATCTGTTGGTTGTAAATATGAATGTTGTTTTTGAGGATACAAATTATAATGTTATTCAACTAGTTTAATTCATGAGTCAATTGAAGCTAGACCACTATAGAAAACCTGAAAACACTAGTGGACAGTGGCACAACTTCTTGGATTGGTTGAAATCAGACATTAACACCGTTGGATGTCGTCTCAGTGATCTAGTGGTTAAGAGCTCGCTCATGAGACTGATAGGTCCTGGTTCCGAATCTTGCGAGGCGGGATCGTTGATGAGCACTGCTGCGAAGTCTTATATTAGGGTAAAACAACCGTTCAGTGCTTCCAAGTTTTTCATGTTGGTCTAGCTTCAATTGACTCATGAATGTAACTATTAAAATTATACGTTATTAACTCCTAGTGAGGCATTGGATGCAGATTGTTGAGGAGTTCCATGCTAGAACAACTCCAATGACTTGTAATTTTCCCTGGTTGTTTCATTTACATCAATTCATGTTGTTAATTAAAAAGTCAATAATTACCACAAACCCTTACACAAATAACGCATTTATAACTGAAAATTACTTTTACGCTAGTTCAGTAAACAGACATTAAGGAACTTGTCATCCACAAAACCCTTCTCTGATTATGTTTTATAAATTAATCAAATGGTTAGTATTCAGTTGTTGATGGGTTAACATGTAATGGTTCATGAAAAATATTAATAAAAGAAATCTGACGGGTAGATCAATGAATCTTCTTATTTTATTTGGTTTTCCGCACTAAATAACAGTATTATTTATTCCGAGATAGAGAGTGTTGAGTAGCTAATTCATTCTGGAGTAAGACTCTAAAATTGGACATATCTGACTTCGTAAGCTGTTTCAAAGCTATCCCTGGTTTGAAATATTCCTTAAATTAATGTCGCTGTGTGTTGAGAAATATTTTCAAATTAAAATTATCTATGTTAGCTAATTAACTAAGTAAAAAGTGCTAGAAATCTCAAATTACCTATTGTTAAGTAATAATGACTGGGTTTACTTACGCCTGTTACTCCGTGTGGTGCATAGGTCGCCAACTAGCATTCTCCAACCCACTATGTCATGGGCCTTCCTTTCTAGATTTATCCAGTTGTTCATTCTTACATCTGTCTCCATTTCTTGGCGTAATGTGCTCTTTGACCTTGAGGGTTCCATATGGAGGGCTTGCCTTGTGATGCAGTTTCATGCTTTCCTCAATGTATGTCCATTCCACTTCCAGCTCTTCCTCAATATTTCTTCCTCTGTTGGAATCTCGTTTACTCTCTCCCACATTAGGTTGTTGCTGATAGTGTCTAGCCAACGTATCTGAAGTATTTTGCGTAGACAACTATTAATCAACACTTGTATGTTCTGGATAATGGCTTTCGTAGTTCACCAAGTTTCCACCTCATACAATAAAACTGTCTTGACATTTGTATTGAAAATTCCGACTATGGTGTTGGTTGGAAAGTAATAATGACTTATGGCAATTCAAACTGCTTTCTGAAACGAGTATGCTGAAGTAGCTTATATTAAGTCACGAAAGGTCGTAAATACAATTTATCTACCTATTGGAATAGAAGAAGAATATTTATTATTAAATATACTTTTCTTTTGACTCGAAATTTCTGGAAACTATCTAATCAATCAGTCAATGATATGTCACCTAATCCCAGAGTAATAGAAATAGTGACACAATCAGTGGCAGTAGTAGTAGAGAAAATTAAGCAAAAGAAAAAAATTGCCTAAAAAGTTTGGGATTTCGGGCTGAGGTTATAAAGAATAATAGAGAGGGCATGCATGAAACTGGGCCATTGCGAACGATTCTGAACTAAACCGTACAATCTTTAACCATTGATTGTGCTAATCACCTAGACCCTAACCAGTTGGTCTACACCTATTAACTAGGCTCAGTTCACTTGTCAATGAAACTGTGTAATAGTTACATAGTTTTTAGAAAAATCACGCATAAATCATAGTTTGACAGAAATATTTTCTTTTAGTATTCATTAAAAAAGTTCATTTGAAGCTTATAATCCATCTTGAACAATGTATAATATAATGTCTACAGACAAAATCAAATAAGTTACAAAATTCATATTAATTATATCTCACGTCCAATATGTAATATGAACTGATCCAACCGATCGATATGGTTGATATTCCGAAATTTAGTTCATTGATAATATGATACAATTCGTCATTTTGATAAAGAATGAATCCTTTACATTATGATTTCTTATGGTTTCTCACTATGAAGAAATCGGCTTGACGCTTCTCCTACCGAGTTGATACCGTTGTTGAGTATGATGCAATCAGTTATACAGTAATTCTGTCATGTTATATAGTTACTCACTAATGACACTGAAAGATAGTTAAGCAAAATCACGACTTGACTGAGGTGAGGAATGTAATCCATTGTATGTCGACTCAGTGACCTATAGGTTAAGCGTCCACAAAGAAACCTGAAAACCTTAGATTCGACCATTGTTTATGTCGTGTATATGCCACTTCTTGCTACATACTACTTACAAGCAATCTTGTTAGTATTAATCACGCACCAACAACATATATTAATAATTGTTCCCCATCATGAATTTACTGAATTTCAAAATATAATCGTTTCATCTAATGGTATTGTTCCTTCATTGAGAATTGAACATTAAAGTTTTGACCTCCCAAACCAGAAATAAACATTAGCGACATCTACTTTTTTGATAGCTCTTTTGGATATCGTTAGTTTATAATCAAAATCTTTCTCACTTTGCTTGTTTCTCGTTGTCGACGCAATCAAAGCAAATTAGATTACATTGGATCGAGTCCAATTTGGGTTACATGTAAAACAATCTTACAATATATATATCGTAGAATTTCATTACAGTTAAATTATTCAACTAACTCAATTGAATTAAATACAACGCCAAATCAAATAAACTGACTAATTTCCTTCCTGAAATCTCTTGAATATATTTTGAGATTCATCAACTAAACTCAAAATCCACATGTAACCTAGTACTTTTGTCAATACATAAATAAGTGAAAAATATAATTTGTTTTTAGAGATTTGATTTATTTGAAATGAAAATATTGTTCTTTCGATTTCTGTGAAAACGGAAAGCTTCAAATTTTTATTCCCTGAATGAATGTATTTTGATTATGCTTTCCAAAATATTGAGGAAACGGGTATTTAATACTTTCTAGGTTTCACAGGTTTTTCAGTCAACTCCAAAAATAGCCTTTGATAGTGATTATCAGATAATATTTCTCATAGTACTGATTAGTTGCTACAATTTTATACTAAGAATCACTTAGTACCTAATAAATCTAACCGATTGCTTGTAAAGGGATCAGTGTCAAAATTTTTGAATGAGATGAAAGATATCTGAAGTAGTATTGTGGTACATTTTACTTATTGATATGTCTTATCGTTTTAATGCTACTTTTTATATTTGGTCGTCTCTGATTTTTGTGTCGGAAACACTTATCACTTATACTTGAAACGAGGGACCTCTGCAATTCCCACGACGCGAAAGTAAGAACACAAGACTGGTATATATGGGCATGACAACAACGACCCTAGTCGAAAATACACTCATTTATATAATGATTGTACACATATTTTGATTAATAATTAAGATGAAATCACACATATAAAAAATACTCAGTTATGACAAATCATATGCTGAGCATAGTTCATGTCATATACGAATATTGTACGTTATACAGAATAAGATATCATACGAAGAAACAAAACAATTACTACATTGAGTAATCATTACATTTAATCAAAACGGAAGTAATGTTGAACAAAACCCATAGTGAGTAAACCAGTGGAATTTTGACTTTTCTTCCCGTCATGTCACTCATGTTGACAGATATAAGTAGCATGAAACTGCAGCCAGAAGGAGAATGCCTGGCAGCAGAATATTGCTAGGCAACTATGTAATTAAGCATTAAACATTAAACTAATTTCCCCCACCTGACTTCTTCCTTCACTACAGTATCAGCTTCCTCCAATGTTTTCTTTCTAAACATGGAATCTGTTTCAAAAAGTAATTCTTATCACTTTCCCATCGTAATCTGCTACATCAAGAAATTTCCTAGTTTGAGGAAGTAGTTGACAGTAAAACCGGGATATATGTTTTGTATTATTCGGCACTTTTCAGGAGGGTACATCTGTAATCTTGAGGGAACTGATACCTTCTGGCGGATTCGATCTCGTGTCACCTAGATTCATAGTTGCAGACTTCACCACTGAAATATCAGGGCTGCAACTGATCTGTAGGATTGAGATAAACTTACAATTGATTGATCATTGGGTAGTGACTAATGTTATGTATTTCAGTTCCTTCTTATTGATGATCGACTAGTCCTGTCGATTATCTTTAATCACCACTTTAGATCTTTACATAGTGTACGCGATTTCGCGTCATTTAAGCTAGTGACCACATTACAATTTGATCGATAGAACTAGATCATCACTAAGAAGGACATGACACTGGTCACTACCCGGTGATAAATCACTTGTAAATCTCTGGTTTAATTGGTAAACGAACAAAACATTCAAATATTAGTTTGTCTGAAATATAAAATATCATTCTTTAAATTAATGATTGAAATCATGAATCGATCAATGCTAGACCATCATTAAAAACCTGAATGCATTGAAAAGGCCTCTTCGTCTTAGTATGAGACGCGTTAAAAATGCGCATTCACAATCCTGTACATGGGAATCGAACCCAGAACACTTAACCTCTAGACCACTGAGAAAGTGTTCGACGGTGTTAATGTTTAAACACAACCAATCTACAATATGTTGCTACTATCTTCCATTGTCTTCGGTGGATGAATGCCTCATATTCTACACAGATTAACTTCAATGATCACAGCATTCACAGTAGAACACTTCTCGAAGCCATAAAATAAATTAAGATTTATTCTATGAAATTCTTTAAATAAATAAATATAATGAAGCAAACAACAAAAGAAATAGATTAATTAATTCATAAATCTAGAAAAAAAATTAATAAATTCTTAAAACTTTCACTTCGTTTAAACTATCTCACTTTTTCTTTTTTTTTTCTTTCTTCAAAGTAAACTAATCACTAAATATGTAGAGAATATTTGAAAACAAACATAATGGATATTAATGAATAATTAGTAATAATTCAATACACGTATACAATTCGTGCTAGTCTTGTTTAATAAAAATGAATGACAAGATTATTATTTATGGATGAATCGATATGGTATAATTTTCTGGTTAGCGTTTTTTTTAGTGACTTAGTTTTCTAACCCCATGCCCAACCCTCCTACTTTAGCCGGGATTAGGACCGCAGTAGCCCCCGGAGGGACTCCAGGCGGAGTTTGGAAGATGTAAAAACCTTTACATATTTGGGCAGCATCATTGATGAACAGGGTGGATCTGATGCAGATGTGAAGGCGCGGATCAGAAAAACAAGAGCAGCATATTTACAACTAAGGAACATCTGGAACTCAAAGCAACTGTCAACAAACACCAAGGTCAGGATTTTCGATACAAATGTCAAGACAGTTCTACTGTATGGAGCGAAAACTATGAAAGCCATCATCCAGAAGATACAAGTGTTTATTAACAACGTAAAATACTTTGGATCCGTTGGCCGAACACTATTAGCAACAACGCACTGTGGGAGAGAACAAACCAGATCCCAGCAGAGGAAGAAACCAGGAAGAAGAGCTGGAAGTAGATAGAGCACACATTGAGGAAAGCACCCAACTGCGTCACAAGACAAGCCCTCACATGGAATCCTCGAAGCCAAAGGAAAAGAGGAAGACCAAAGAACACATTACGCCGAGAAATGAAAATAGACATGAAAAAGATGAACAAGAATTGGATGGAACTAGAAAAGAAGGCCCAGGACAGAGTGGGTTGGAGAATGCTGGTCGGCGGCCTATGCTCCATTGGGAGTAACAGGTGTAAGTAAGTAAGTAATCAATAGGGTATAAGATAATAGGTTTTGCATTTTGGCTCAAAATTCACTTATTCATTGATTTGGATAAATAAAATTTTTGGCATTATAGCTGTTATATCTAGAAGGTTGTTCTTGATATACAGCGTATAACGTGAGCACTGGAACGCCAGAATCCCTCCAAGTCGCAATGAGAAGACAGAAGATTAAATGAAAGAAATATTATTCCTCAGACAGCGTCAATTATAGTACAAAATTTCCAGGTATTTATAGTATTTAGTAAGAACGAAATCATTATTACAGTCCATTAATCCGCATACAGGGGGTTATTAGCATTGTCCAATCGGGAAGCTACATGTAGGAATTCTAGAATATTCTTCCAAAAGGTGATTGGATGGAATGTCTTCAGCTCCTTCTGAGCCTCCTACAGCCTCCTCGAGTTCACCTGTGGTCGGTCATCACAATATCTAATGTCATCATTAGTTCATGATGAAAATTTTAAAATCATCAACTGTGAAATCATAATTCTAATCCGCCCTTCACAATATTTTCTAATCTTCATTTAGTCTTAGTTATTAGGTAGACACTCTCAGCGTCAGTTTAATATCACTCATAGGTTGTTTATAAATTATAGTCTCATCGTTATGTGGTATTTTAGAGATCACATCTTCTTGAAAAAAAACAGAAAAAAAATTAAAAAAAAACAAAGAAAAAAAGAAAAGAAACACTAATGGAATTTGTCGTTTAAATTAGAAGTCATACATACTTCATTGAAATTTTATGGAAATATTTCAAACAAAAATTTAAAAAAATAACCATATGGTAACCATAGAAACTTTTATTTTGGCAAATATATTTCTTATTTCTTCATTTTTTGTTTGTTTTATTATCTGAAACTTAATTTGTTCATCAAGTGATGATAAGATTCTAATTCTTTATAATTAAGAAGATGATAAAGAAAATTATCCATGAGACAATTACAGCTAGACTACCATGGAAAATCTTAGAAACAATGGATGGCTGTTTCGTTCTAGTATGAGATTCCTCAGTAATGTACATTTACAATCCCGATCGGACGTAACAACCATCTAGCACTTTTAGATTTTCTATAGTGGTCTAACTTTTTGAATGACTCATGAATTCAATTAATAAATTACTATAATATCTATAAAACCCTCTTTCTGAGAAAATTATTCACTGAATACATACTATTAACTGATATAAATGATTATAAGTTATCAAAGTAAATAAATAACATTAAATTAGGCACTCTTCATTGTTTACTAATTATCCATTTGTTTGTTTTGGTCGAGTTTATTTCAAAATGATGTAAATAAAGAGAAGGGAACTAATGATTGGAATTTAAATAAACATTCGATATTAGAAAATATGCTACATATGGGAAGAGAAACAGTATATTTATTACAGAAGTTATTATCTAACATAAATTAAATAGTTTACATCACGGACTATACTTAGCTAGATAAACATTAAGAACTAGAGAGCACTGGATAGATTTTTCATCTTAGTTTAGAACCTTACACCAGTGCTCATCAATGATGTAAGATCTTTAAGTCTGATGGAAAGCGCTTAACACATAGATCACTAAGGCAATATACAATAGTTTTCATTTCTTATTTAAATTAGCTCGTGATAGTGCTCAACTATCGTACAATATCATTCATAGATACCCCCCCACTCCTGGTATGTCTGTATCTACCTAAATATCGTTTCTTCTTAGAACTGAAGGAATAACTCCTCAAAATTAGTCACTGGTGATAACTGGTGATATTATTACTATAAAAAGTTAGTGCAAATATAAACTACTGGATAGTTTAATGGCCAAACGATTAAGTTCTTGTCAATAGGGCCAGAATATCATGGATTTAAATCTCTATAAGGGCTTTTATAGCCAATTTACATAATGAGCCAAATAATCTCTCCAGTGTTGTATAGTTCAACAATCGCCACAAATTTTGATATTATGAATAAAATAGATTTATCAGCCTGTTTCTTTTTCTTTAAAAAAAGAAAACAACAACTCACAAACTTCATTAAATTTGGAACATGACAACAAAATGTTTTACTCATATGATTCTATTTGCCTCATGACTTGATAATGCGAAAAAAATAATTCATTTTTAAATTATTATCATTATTATTATTATTTTGGTTGTTGACTACAATATTGTAATAATTACGTAATTCATTACAGACTTGTAACTGTATCATTTGAACTACAGAAGAAATGAATTATAACAGATTAATTGATCTATTAATGTTTGTGATAATAATGTTCATGATATTTATCAAACATAGATACTTAAAGAATGTCAATTAATGTAAATATTACTGAAAATCAAATGAATGACATGTAATTATGATGATGTAAAACAAACTTAATATTACTGTGCTGTGTGTTACTAATATTAATAGATATAAGTAGTATATACACCATCAATCGAATATGAAATGCCTAGTGGTAGAAGTTTAAGTAGAGAACAAGAAAAAAAAAGATTGGTGTGGAAAAAAAAGAACAATGAAGTCTGAGACAATTGATTGATATTTTGTAAATGAAGCATTTACTGTATGGATATCAGATATTACTAAAGACATTCTATAATTTTGTATTCAAATATATCCGATTGTCCCCACTTGTGCTCTCGTTCACTACACTACTACTACTACTATCACTACTACTACTACTATCACTACTACTATCACTATCACTACTACTACTACTACTATCACTACTACTACTATCACTATTACTACTACTACTATCACTACTACTACTACTACTACTACTACTATCACTACTACTACTACTATCACTACTACTACTACTACTACTACTACTACTACTACTACTACTACTACTACTACTACTACTACTACTACTATCACTACTACTACTATCACTATCACTACTACTACTATCACTACTACTACTACTACTACTACTACTATCACTATCACTACTACTACTATCACTACTACTACTACTACCCTGAATTTAAAATTATTTAAAATTCATTATCATTTAAATAAAATATTATCAGTGATTGACTAACTGAAATTACTTCAATTTAACTGGATTTAAACTCCCAATAATTCTATAGAATATAATGTTCCTAAAGATAAAGTTGAACAACTTGCAGATAACAGAATGAAAAAATTGTCTTAACTGGCTAAACTGATCTTTAGTAGATTATCTATTTATACTAAACAGTAGAACAAATCAAGGAAAATATAATATACGAAGTACTGATTTAAACCTGAATTCTGAAAGTAAAATAGTATTTAAGATCTTCCAATGTCTTTTATAAAATTGATTGAGCAGTTTTTTTTATCAAATATGCTTGCTTGAGAATTAGAAAACAGCTCCCCTGTCTTCTATGGTTTTAAACGGTTGTTTAACTAGAGATAATTCACTCTATAAGTCACTTCTAATTAAGTTGATAATTTAGTTGACCACAATACGAAGACAGAATACACTTTGAACAGAGTTATTGAACTACAAATTTCTTTTTGGTGTAAAGCACGACAATGGGCAGGAGGTAAGTATACTGAATGTGAAAGTTTACAGAGTTTTTAAATAATAATTCAATGTGGCATCAGTGTTTGAAGTCATTAACTTTTGGCCTGAGTCATGTTGGTAGATGCAGACTACTTGGCTGGGGTCAGCGTGACTATCGTAACCAATCGTTGGAGACTCTTGATGACATGGATCGAAAATGATCACAATGGCGTAGGTGTATACATCCTTTGACTTCCCTTAAACTAAGAGAATAAAATCACTTCATATCTTTCTTTCTACGAACTAATTATTTCTTCCTGTACTATATCCTTATATGCAATCTTTCTTTTATATATTACTTCCATTGAATTAACTATTTCTATGAATCCGGTGTTGATCTTTTTGTGCTAATGAGGTATGACAACTTGAACCGATGAATATATGTGCCTGGTCCTACGTTGTATCTGAGTGGCTAACTAAATTCTATGTAGCCTTCAGTTACCCATTTACATCTTCCAGCGTGTTCTGTAATCTGAGCTGTCCTTTCAACTGGTCTCCAATTGTTCTACCAACGCCGTGCTTTCAATTTACTAAAACTCTTCACTGTGCAACTTACAAATCACCTTCCGCTATACACTATTTACAAACATCCTTGTGAGTAACTTTCACTGCATTGGTACCATAAAATCGAGTTTGTATTTTAACAGCGGCTTGGTTTTCATTTAGGTTTAGTAATTGATCGTAAACAACTGAGTATTCCTATTTTCAAACTGATCAAATTTTATTAATATCGAATGAGTTATTATTATTATTATTATCAGCTTTATTCAATATTATATTTCTGGTACAATATAGAATTCTCAGCGAAAAGTATTTCAACAAGTTTCCGTTTCTTTCTTCTTGGTTGGTCCTGGCGATAAATATTGAGTGATCGCCAGTTAGATGTTAGCAGTTCAGTAATAATGTGCATTCTTTTCGTTGTATATTGCCAGCAACCACACTGTCTCTTATTGAGTTTTTTTGTAACTTTGACAACGAAAGGTTGTACACTTTTCAGAAACGCAGCAGAATAGTTTATGCGATTAACAGACATAACGATATATTAAAACAAACTTGTTGAAATATCTAGATAACAGGAACAGGTAGCCCAGATGCTCAAGCAGGCGGCCCTGTTTTTTCAAGATTACTCTCAAATAGTATAGCCAAAGTTGCATTCCGAACTCATAAACTTACCACAATTCATAGTGCAATTAGGTAATATTGATTTCAATGCTACAACAGATCTATGAACTGTATTGTTTCAACTAGATTAGTTGATTATCAAAAAAGGCTTTTTTTTCATACTAAAATTTATTGGTTGAATAAGCTTGATCTTATATGGTAAACAGGATTGAATTAAGCATCCAATTACTATTTTACCTCAAATGTAAGTCATTGACATTTAACAAATACTCAAGCCATGTGTTAATATTACCAGTTTGTAGATTTATCTCTAGAAAAATAAATATCAACTCACAAGAAGAACACTTTATTGTTGCTAACCAAGTAACTGGATTTTCTAAATGGCATCATCTAAGTGAAGTAGAAATGAATGATTAGTTTAAAAGGGGTCAGATATCTTGTAAAGCAGTAGATTTTCTGTATGTTAATATCAATAAACTTGAACTTACCATAAATGAATCTTGTTATTGTCACTGATGAATACTAACAAATAGGTAAGATTAATAAAGGTTCCCAAATAATAAGTGAAAATTCCAGTTATAGACAGAGGTTATGGGCAGAGGTCATTTCTAACTTACTCATAGTATCTGACTTATAATTAACAAATCATCTACTGAGTAGTTTGTGTTGATATTTCTTGCATCTGAATAACTGCTTACAGTACCTAGAAATGTATGTTTTAGTCGATTTGTTGTACAAATGATTACTTTCTTACTTTCGATAAAATAATACTGATTTTCTAGTTATTGACAAATGATATGAACACGAAATCCGATGTTTACCAATAACTTGTACATTCTTGACATAGCATAGTCAACACGATGTCAAATAATCACTATTCAGTGTAATCAGAGGAATTCGATCAGCATTAAGAACTGAATAAATCTTACATTATTCAACACTCAGTAATTAATCACTATAGAATTCTTAGTCATACGTAAGATTAGTTATGAATGGTATAGCTTAATGGTAATTTACAAGGTACTGAGTGACTGTGATTCAAACCTCAACCTCCGTATCAACTTCATCTAGAATACAGATACTCTTTCCTCGAGTTCCAAAAAAACATGAAACATTAGTCTAGGACATCATATCAATTGTTATTAACCACCCGATGTAGACTTATACGCTCCTCGAACAACAAAATACTAATTTCTTCAAAGAAGAATGGTCGAGTTTGAGTAATGAAATTGATCTCACCATCTAGTTTACTAAATCCATTCACATACAGTACTAGCAAAATCAAAAGTTTATTCCCCGATGATTTTTCAACTTTAATAGCTAGAACAGTCAATTTAGTGTTAATAACATTATACTACTCATAAAAATTCAATAGTTTGTTACACATATCACAATTTTTGAGCACCAATACAATAATATTTCGAAAACAACATATAAAATTTTTAAAAAAATGTTTCATTCATCATAGACCATAAATTATTACAATGTCATTATTTTTCTTTCGTTATTTAAATTCATTGAATATCAAAAATACTTGTTATGCAATCAAAAAATAATAACAAGTATAGTCTATGGACTAATTGAATAGAAATGATAATATGAGAAGTAAGGAAAATCTTAAAGTTAATCACATTCCTATTGAACTAAACGAAATGTCCATAATAAGAAAATCAGTAGAGAAGACAGTGCTGATAACTTGCTGTTTATCTCGAAGAAAAAACAACAGCAGATATTTACTATCCTTATCATATTAACACATGAAAAATTGTATCTATGATTGGACATTAATAATAGGTAGGAAATAAATCATAGATTGGCTTAAAATATAAAAGTAAGTACAAAAAAATAAACAAGGCCTCCAAGAATATTCTGAGTGGTTTTCGTGAATCGATGAAAAGATTATTTGTTTTATCTTCATACATTCTATTCGGTTTATTATTGAATAAATTATTTCATTGATAGTAGTCGATTTGACATCAAAGAAGATTGGGCTGAAAGTGGAAAAGATATTTCTTCTTAAATAAAAATCAATAAATAATACATTTTTAGCAGAAGACAAAATACTACTTTTAAGTAGTATGATTAAGATGTGCAAAACAATTAAAGAATGTGCTTGATATTTATAAAGATTTCATAAATTGATGGGTATTTATATTCAGAAGCTGAGTGTATAATGCATTCAGTGTTTTAAGCGAAGTTTATTGGTTGCAAGCACTTGACAGTGAAAATTTGGAAGATGTAAAAACCTTTACATATTTGGGCAGCATCATTGATGAACATGGTGGGTCTGATGCATATGTGAAGGCGCGGATCAGCAAAACAAGAGCAGCATATTTACAACTAAGGAACATCTGGAACTCAAAGCAACTGTCAACCAATACCAAGGTCAGGATTTTCAATACAAATGTCTAGACAGTTCTACTGTATGGAACGGAAACATGGAGAACTATGAAAACCATCATCCAGAACATACAATTGTTTATTAACAACTGTCTACGTAAAATACTTCAGATCCGTTGGCTAGACACTATCAGCAACAACCTACTGTGAGAGAGAGCAAACCAGATTTCAACAGAGGGAGAAATATTGAAGAAGCGCTGGAAGCGGATGGGACATAAATTGAGGAAAGCACCTAACTGAGTCACAAGACAAGCCCTCACATAGAATCCTCAAGGCCAAACGAGAAGAGGAAGACTAAAGAACACATTACATCAAGAAATGGAGACAGATATGAGAAGACTGAACAACAACTGGATAGAACTAGAAAGGTAGACCTAGGACAGAGTAGGTTGGAGAATGCTGGTCGACGGCCTATGCTCGATTGGGAGTAACAGGAAGAAGTAATTAAGTAAGATATTGGTTGCAAATCGTAGCTTGAACTTCAATAATTAAACGTAAGAAAATCTGATTAACAATAATCAAATAAAATGAAACGTGAGTCCTGGATTCTACTGTTAGCG
Source organism: Schistosoma margrebowiei (assembly GCA_944470205.2). Taxonomy (NCBI): domain Eukaryota; kingdom Metazoa; phylum Platyhelminthes; class Trematoda; order Strigeidida; family Schistosomatidae; genus Schistosoma; species Schistosoma margrebowiei. The sequence continues at coordinate 38,775,952 of OX104026.1, read as the reverse complement.
ACTACCCGACTTTACTTAAAAATTTACCTGATAGTTGTTGGAAATATAAATGATTTCGCTGGAAACTTAAAATAAAAGTTTTATTTATTAACCCATAAATTTCGAAAAAGTGTTGAAACTCAAATGTTTCGTCTCGTCCCAGATTTATAATTATGCATAGATAATCAATAATAATAATAACCTTTAGTTGTTCACACCGTTCGATATAGTTTATATTCAATCTTAAAGGAATATAGACAAGAAAGATCGGAAAAACATCTTAAGTCTTAGTGACAAACAACGACTTCCTGTAAATAAAAGCGAAACTATTTCCGTTTTAATTTGTACAATATGCTATTCAAACAAATGAAAATAAAGATAAAACGGTAAAACTATTATTTATGGACAACCTATGAGCGACACCGAATTGACACTGAGAGTGTCCACCTAGTAACTAAGACCAAATGAAGGTTAGAACATATTGTGGGGGGGGGATTAGAATTATGATTTTACAGTTGATGGTTAAGGTTAAGAATCAGATTTATGGTTTTTATAACGAATTGACATAAACTATAATGCCAAATCTATATTTAGCCAAATGAATGAGTGAATTTCGCGCCAAAATTCAAGACCTATTATCTGATAGCTGATTGGTTCATCCATAAATTATAATCTCACCGATAAAACATCAATGCGATATTTCAAGTTGACTTTTTTCTTAATGTCTTATATTTTATATTGTTATAGTTGGATATATATCATCAATACTTTGTCATAGTTGAACAAAATATTAATGCCTTTTTGAACAAATCTTCTCAAAGCCTACTGTAATACACGTGCTAAGATGTTCTTTTTGATATAAAAATCACTACGTGAAATTGTTTGAAGAATCAATGAAACGTAAGGAGTATTCCAACTTATTATTTTTAAAAAGTTTACCCAATACTAAGTTCAAACTAGTAAAGAATCGCAATTGAATATTTCTGAAGAGATATTTTCTTGGAAGCAATGATGAATAGTGGCTAGCAGAGGAATCCAGGACGCGCGTCCCGTCCCATTTGTGGCTCGTCAGGCTGATGTATTTGCATCTCGGAGTTGTTGTCTACTCTGGGACTCGAACCCAGTACCATTAGCTCCAAACGCCATTGCGCTATCTACTCAGCTACTGAGGTCTGGTAGACACATCCTTGTACAATGGGGTGAATTTGAATTCACTTGGTATTGTTTGGCTTGTATCTTCCCATTGAGGTTTTAGACTGCAACTGATCAGTCCTGGATTCCCCTGCTAGCCACTATCCATCCCTGATTACAAAAAGCTTATGAATTAAAGCAATATCGAGGCATACGCACAGTATGCACATATGCCAATAACAGACTGATCAATTTCAGTTTTAAACCTCAATGGGAAGATACAAGCCAAACAATACCTAGTGAATTTAGAATGAAATAGCTGTATAACATTTCTTATTCAAATGAGCTCTTTTCTATCTATTTCTGTCATAAAAATTACCTTTAAAGTCTATAGATATATAAATAAATATGCATAAAATTATAGTTATAATGGCACTTTACGAATTATTGATAGTAAGAATATAGATTGTGCATAAGGTGTACTAATATTATTGACATTTAAAACAACAATTAAATGACAAGAATGTTAGTGCTGATTCGAATAATAAAATAGTATAACAGAGAAATGATAAGGTGATCTGAATGAATACAGTGTTTAGATTATTCGGTCACAAAGTAGTAACGAAATTCAAGTTTGTTCAGTCCTTAGTGATATTGAAGTTCTATCTGCCAAATTACAATGTTATCACTAGTCCCAGTAACTCAAGATCTCATTGGTCACTAACCTAATAGCTCAGTGGTAGCCTCACTAACTGTAGAACTGGTTGGCCAAAATAAGAATCTGCTGAAAGGACAGCTCTGTAAGACTTCAAATACACCGTCCGAGCAAATGGTAATTAACACATAACCTAGGTGTAGGGTTTCTTGCCAATTGGCTCCAATCACCTAATAAAATACAATGAAACGAGTGTAACCCTAGTCAGTCATTATGCATCATTTTTAACATATATTATTGTCTAGTGAAGCATTCAATTTCGGTCCATTCAATGTTTATTTCAAGTTTTATATCTAATAATCTTATTTGACAGTGTTAATGTTTATTCATTAGCAAGTATATTCATGGTTTGTTTTTACAAGGAGATGACATTTCATAAGGATGTTTATTATTATACTAAATGAATCACGTAACTATAATCTGTATGCATCATATCTATAGCTGGAGAGCTTCATAACAAATAAAACTATAGGGACTAACAGACTTGATGATAACATTATATTTTATTAATTAACAGGAATTTGGTGCATGGTATTAAGCTGATTGAATTTTGTGATTAGTAAAGACTTCATACACATCAGATAATCAACAATAACGTTTTATAATTAGACAACAATGAATAACAAAAATTACGCACACACACAGACACTACATTAACTCATCCACCGGGTACTTGAGGATGAGCGATACTCCAAGTATAAGAGTTAATAATACTATCTAACTGCTCAGACCGAAGCAAATGGAGAAGGGTTCGAACATGGAACTATTGAACCACCTCTCCATAATAATAATATATGAATCTTTTTCTAAATTATTGGATCTGAATAGCATAAAAGTCAAGTTGAATGTGTATGTTTGTGTAGGAACAAATGGTACGATAACTTGTAATACATAAATGAAGATGTTATTATTGCATTCAATGCTTATTCTTTAAAAAAAGTCTAGCAAAAAACTAATGTTAAACAGCCCTATAAATATTTTAGATGCTGCAGCATTTCTTACACCGATCAGTTAACCTTTTAATTCTCAATGAGTTTGGACATAAACAACAATGTACATCCTCAATCTTTCTCAATAAACAGTGTACATGAACTTGAGACTAGCTGTCGATGATTATTTAATTGTTAAGTTCAAAACAAAATTACCATGATATATAAAGTTGTTCAGCCTAATGAACGAAGTGAACGATTTGATTGACAAAGTTAATTTAAAACTAAGGATTATAGCATCATATCTGTAACTATTAATTGTGATTCAGAACATTTGTAAAAGTTCAAAATGATATTTCTAAACTTTGAACAACAAACTGATAACCGTATTCCTTCATTATGGTTTTGAAAATTGACTGTAATTATATTCCATTTCCTAGGAAATTCTTATATGAATTCTGATCGATATTGTTGGCTTTAAGAGAAATAAATTTAGTATGACTTTTAGAGTTTAAGTTGCACTACAAAACTTTATATGCAAGCACATACTATCATAAAGTTGAACACAAAAAATGAAGACATTTTTTCTGTTATTCTAGATATCTTTCGTAACATAAATGATTTACAATAAAACAACAAAACAATGCTGACGAGTCTCACACTAGGACGAAAGGACCAGGATTTCCATGGTGATCTAGCTTCAATTGACTCACGATCTCAACTGTTGAAATTACTACAATCTCCACAAAACCCCCTTCTAATACTAATCAACATATGCTCATTAGTGACTGGCTTCAAGAGGTATTTCCTAGAGTTCTAGTGAGAAGCCGTGACCAGTGGAGTTCAACCAGTTCTGTTGTGAGATAGTAACTTACTGAAGACAATGATAAACGGTGGCTTAATTTCGTGGATTTGTTATAGTTAGACACTAACACCGTTGGATGCCTGCCAGCTTATTGGCCTAGAATTTAAACATTCTCGCTCGAGACCAGTAGACCCTGGGTTCATATCTCGTGAGGCGGGATCATGGATGCGCACTACTGAGGAGTCCTAGAATAGAACGAAATGGCTGTCCAGTGCTTCCAGGTTTTCCATGGTGGTCTAGCTTCAATTGATTCATGACCTCAATAATTGGAATAATACAATCCTTGAATGCTGATCTGCTGCCTATGCTCCATTGGGAGTAACGAGCATAAGTAAGTAAGTAATTCTTTAAAGTTGTACTTGACTATATTTATAAAAATATAGCGTTACAATAGATTAACTATTCCCATAATGATATGTATGCCATTCAAAATATTGAATATAAACAGTTTTTAAAATAATGTGCATATAATTATTTCAAGGTGATTATAATCACAAATGATGATAAAATGTTCAAGCCAATAAGTCACAACAAACCAATAAAATTATCAGAAATATCAATACTTATGATCCATTTGCATGTTTAAAAAATCTAGGAAAAATTTCAAATATAACTAATACAATAAAACTTGGTTTCCAATCTCGTGAGCGGGATCGTAGATGTGCACTGCTGTAGAGTCCTATAATAGAACGAAACGGCCATCTAATACTTCCAGGTTATCAATGATAATCTAACATCAATCGGTTAATGATCTCAATCAAAAAAACTTAATAATCTCAATAATCTCATAATAATGAAAAATGACACTTAAAAATGAACAATTGAATGAGTGAACACATTCTGTAATTATGTTCATTTAGTGCACCGTTCAAATAAAAAAAGGTATGTGTATTGGCATGACAACAATTACAGCATAATTTTTCTTTATTCATTGCATAGGAATCTTAAAGTGAAATAGTGTACATCAAAAAGATAAGTTTATGTAGGTGAAATTTTATCTTACAGGTATGTCGACGATAAGCAGCATTTAACCATTTTGTGAAACAATTATCTATATCTAAAGACTAAAGATTAAAATTAATTATCCGATCAATAATTATAGAGTTTTAAAATATGATTAAAATACTTTATAAAATCAGTAATAATAAGTGATTATTATAGAATAAGCTAGTAACCATGGTGATATGAAGGTTGTGTATAGTGCAAATGTGAAAGAGGAAAGTCAATGTTTCAACTTTATTTTAAGAATAATTTCTTTATTATATACATGTAAATATAATTAAAATGCTTATAAACATTGATTTATGTGAATGAGATATTCTTTGATTGTTTGATTATGTTTTATTCCAATTGTTGAGATCGTGAGTCAGTTGAAGCCAGACCACCCTGGAAAACCTGGAAGCATTGGAAAGTCGTTTTGTCCTATTGTGAGATTCCTTAACAGTGTGCATCGACGATCCCGCCTCACGAGATTCGAACACAGGATCTGTCAGGCTCGTGCACAAGCGCTTAACCTTTAGAGTTCAACCTGATCTGTTGTGAGATAGTAACTCACTGAAGACAATGGTGGATGGTGGCGCAACTTCATGGACTGGTTGGAGTTAGAAATTAACACCGTTGGATGCCAGATCAGTGGTTTAGAGGTTAAGCGTTCGCGCGCGAGACCAATAGATCCTAGGTTCGAATCTCGTGAGGCGGAATCGTGGATACTCATTGCTGAGGTGTCCCACAGTAGGAAAAAATGGTCATCCAGTGCTTACACGTTTTCCATGGTGATCTAGCTTTAATTGACTCATGAATCCAACTAATAATGAAATGGCGAAAAAAAATTACGCATAAATGAATACATTTAGTTAATAGGTTGTAGTAAGGTTTTTGAGAATAGAGTTAACTCCTAATCTGCTGTCAATTTTATCTTCTACCTTGGATCGTGCAAATCTCAGCTTCTTTTCTTGTTCTTAGTTCACTTTTCATAGCTATAACACACTCTTGATAACATTACCAATATCAAGTAAATCACATCAGCTGAATATGTATTTCATTTGAACATACCATCAGATTAAAAATTGTACTATTTGCATTAGTGATTGACAGCAATAGTAGGAAGTTATTTATGTTAGTTTTACGCACGGGTTAACAAAATGGAAATAATCTGGACAAAAGACGAACATTTCATTCTTGATTTTTTACGTCCAAACAACCAATGACGGACTTAGTGTGATTGAGTTTAGAGATCTGATTTTTTTTTCAAAATCAGTTGGAATCTGTTACTAACTTTGCATAATGGCTAGCAGTAGAATCCAGGACTTGCAATCAAAATTCACATATACCAAAAGAGACTAATCAGCTACAGTATTTGACATAAACAACAGGCAGATACAAGCGCTGATAAGTTGTTTGAAATGAAGTCAGTTAATGCAAGCATCAATTTACATCAACAAAAGATATATGCATGTTCGTATAACTATGGTGATTTTGCAAATACAAATTCATTAATTGTATTGTTTAAAACAAAGGCTAGATCGCATTCTATCGCATTTTTTGATTTCTGTTTTGTTATTATGTTAAGTTATAAACAAGCCGACATTAGCATGTTTAAAAAACCAGTAATCTTTACGCTTGATCGCTAGATATTTGTAATCAAACTGATCATAGTTTAAGCTGATTTGTAATTTTAGATATTCTTGATTACATTCACTTAGCACTGTTTGCTTAAATCTTCCCACTGATGTTTAAAACTGCAATTGATCAGTCTCTTGTTGACATATGTGAATTCTGTGTGGATTGCCTCGATATTGCCTTAAGTCACAAGCATTATAAGCAAAGATGGATGGTGGACATCAACTCTTGAATGCAAGCACATCTGGCCGACGAGTCTCAAATAAGACAAAAAGTGCGCCCTGGATTCCATTGATATCCACCATCCATCTTCGCTTATAACTCTCGTTTATAGTTAAGAAGAAAATCTGAAAAATAAAATATTTGAAATTATGAAACGAGTTAATCCGAAAATCACTCAATAAAATAACATTTAAGAAAAAATGTGATCTTTTATACCAGATGCATAATGAATCAATTATATCCCTATTAATTGTTAGACGATGGGGCTGACTAATATTGGTCACGTTCTTACGCTTGTTAACTAACCTGGAATCCTGCAAAGAAACCGAAGATCAAAGAACACACTGCTTCGGGAATTCGAAGGAGACATAAAAAGAATGAATAGCAACTGGAAACAACCGGAAAGGATTGTCCGGGACAATGTTGGATGGAGAATACTGGTGGACGGCCTATACTCCTTTACGAGGAGCAACAGGCATTAGTAAGTAGTAAGTTATAAGTTTGCTAGTTTCAGCGTTTGACATCAAACACGTAAACGTTAACGAAGAATCTGATTTTTATAAAATAATATTGCTTTGAAGAAACCACCGTAAACTTACTGTTGTGAATTGTTTTTAGTGAATAGTAAGTGTACTATTCGATTATATTTGAATATTTTGTAAAGATTTGTTTTACCTTCAGCTCATGACAAATTAATTACCATGAAAATATTCCCAATATTAATGGATTTATAGTCGATACTAAACAACCCAGTGAAATTTTGTTACCTACAAATTGTCTATCAGAAGTTGATTTAAAAAATCACAGATGAATATTTACCCTGATATATACTGTTAATAATTAAATTGTATAGTTGATGACATAATTAATTAGTTGTCATTATTTAGCATATTTAGCAAACCCTAACTTGAAATCCTGAAGGGAAGCGGAAAAGAGGAAGGATAAAGAACATATAACGTCGGGAAATAGAATTAGATATGAAAGGGATGAATAACAACTGGAAGGAGCTGAAAAGGATTGCCCAGGACAGGGTTAGATGGAGAGTGCTGGTGGGCGTCCCATGCTCCTCCGCGAGAAGTAACAGGCGTAAGTAGTAGTAGTACACTTTCAGTACATCAGTTCAAGACATAACATTGTTATGATGCTACGTAACTAACTAATGAGTCGGTTAGTCGAAGAAACTCGACCTTGTTTAATGGAATTTTCTGGAGTGCAAAACTGTCCAACTAAAAATAGATTTTACAGTTGGTAACAATTATCAGTCTATAGCATTATGATTGACCTTCTAAATTTTATGTTGACTTGCATATGAAAAATAAAAGCTCCCTTGAAGCTCGTCAGTGTTTCCAACCTGCGTCCAATGTGTTTCACTGATTCCAAGCACCTCCAGGCTGTATCTTTTCATTTCTGCAGCAATGTGGAAGACTCTTCCGGTCTCCCATATTGTACAACCATTTCATGTACCTAAATTAGTGATTGCTCCGGTTGTTAGAAGGTGCATCGACCTCGTGACTTCCAAAGGAACTCAGCTTTCACTATGAGGTGTCATATTTCTTCTAAATGAAGACCTTCTAACTCCCAGGGTATAGTTTAGATAGTTTGAATTATTTTTTCCGGTTAGCGTTTTTTAGCGAGTTAGTTTTCTACGGGATGCGGTCCTTAATCCCATGTCCAACCCTCCTCCTATATCCGGGCTTGGGATCAGCAGTAGCCCTAGAGGTGCTCCAGGCGGTTTTAGTTAATTTTTATCACTACAAGTTAATCTACCTATAAATATCAAAATAACTTTATGTAAAACAATTTCTGAAAATGTTCTGACTTTATTAAAAATAAAATCTTAATAGCATACATGTTAGAATAATTCTGTTCTATACTTACTGAATAAAATTGACCATCTTGATTATATGAGTTTTCACTATTATTGAAACATTTAATGTTTTCATATGGAGAAATATTACTATTTTTATGAAGTAGACGCGGTGGAGGTGATTTATTAAATGATCCATTCAATCCAGATACTGGAGAATAGCCACGTTGTTGTGTTTCTATTAGTTTATCCATATTATCATTGAAGTATAAATTCGAATCGATTGATTTAAGTGGATACATTGAATTTCTTCGGTCAGAATTGTTTTTTTTAGATAAAAAGAAAATTTAAAAAAAATGAAGGGTAATTTGAAGCAGATATTACAGTAAAGATATTTTATTTCCCAAAAGTTGAATATTTAGATGATACTATTACTTAATTATAATATGTATACTCTTAAGTAATAGGATTGACAGATAGACAGAAGGTATATAATTGCTAGAATAGGGGCTGTGGAGATTATTAAGTTTTTTGATTGAGATCATGAACCGATTGATGTTAGACCACCTTTGGAAACCTGGCAGCACTGGACGACGGTTTCGTCTCAATCAAAATCTTAATAATCTCCACAACCCCTATGCTAGTAATTAACATATGCTCACAAGTGACTAGCTTCGTGAGGGAATTCTCAGAGTTATCATGAGAAGCCGTGACCAGTGGAGCTAATCCACTGTCGGGTAGAGACAGATATCTACCTCAGTACAATGAAAGATGGTCGCGCAATTTCGTGGATCTGTCGGTGTTAGACACTATCACCATTGGGTGCCGGTTCAGTAGCCCAGTAGGTTGAGCGTTCGTGCGCGAGATCGAAGACCCTAAGTTCAAATCCCGCAAGCGGGATAGTAGATGGGCACTGCTGAGGAGTCCCACAATAGTACGAAACGGCAGTCCAGTGCTTCCAGGTTTCCAATGGTGGTCTGACATCAATCGGTTCATGATCTCAACGAGATGGTATATAGTTAAACAGCCAAATATTTTGAAAATACTTCGACTAAAGCTATATGGCTATATAGAGCTGAAGGTCTCATATGAGGCTGGAGGTTCGCCATTGTTATTGTGGGCGGTTCGGCATTGCTTTGGCAAGTCTTGCTGACTGTTCATACAAGAAATTAGTTTTCTGGTTAACCGATTTCATTCATACTGGTGGTTGCTTTTCAGTGTTCCCGAGGGCCATTGTCATTGGGACATTGTAAGGCATGCAGCCATTGCTAACATTAATGAGTTTGACTGTTGTGTAAGCGGAATAGGTCAACTTTGGCCCTTTCGTGCTGTGCATAATTGATTCACGCGATCATTGATCGGAATAACTATACATGTAATGTGAATGTGTATATGAATGGTGCGAATGGTCCACCAGGGTGCTTGGTACCTGTGTGGTTGCGCCACAGGATTGAACTGTACTATTCAGATTGTAGCGTTAAAGCATGTACGGTGTCTGGTTCCCCTGCTAAATGGGGTTGAGCTGTACTGTCTGGGTTTTTACGTGAAAGTCCGGATGGTGTCTGGTTCTCCTGAAAACCGATGTAAAATTACCCTGGCCCACAAGAGTATATTATATAACTGTGAAAGCTTTTATTATATTCTAATAGTTAAAATTCATTAAAGTTCTTATTTGTTTTCAGTTTCCTAATCGATAAAACAATTATACCGTTTATTTTGTGATAGATGATCTTCTTTTCAGATAAGATAGTGGTGTTTTTTGTTCAGCTGTCATCGAAACCACTTTTATCACTATTTTAAACGACTATTTGAAATCGATTATTACTAGTCAATAAATTACAAGTATATATATGTGTATATATGGTGATAATTTTCTTTATAAGGTTATTATTAATAACGATACATCTTTGATAGAAAGTGTTACGAAGTAGTTCTGTGATTACACGTTTTTCTTTTAATTACTATAGAACTATTGTACACTTCATCATGTGGATTTCTTTTCGTTTCTTCTGAGTGAAGATGTCAATATATCGAATATTTTTATTTGATGAAACGATACTTGACAGTCGTTTCAACTATCAAGATGTACTTATCTTCCTAACAGAATCAAAAGTTTTATCATTTAGCCTTTATGGTTATACGAAGAATGCCTGTAGCCCTTCTAGAGTTACTACCGGTCCCAAGTCCGAGTAAACGAGGAGGGTTGGACATGGGGTTAGGGACCACATCCCGTAGAAAACTAACTCGCTAAAAAACGCTAACCGGAAAGAATAATTCAAACTATTTAAACTATACCCTGGGAGTTAGAAGGTCTTCATTTAGAAGAAATATGACACCTCATGGTGAAAGCCGATTTTCTTTCGAAAGTCACGAGGTCGATGCCCCTTCTAAAAACCAGAGCAACAATTTTTATAGATACATGGATCGTTCGAACAATGTGGAAGACCGGGAAGACCAGTCGAATCGCAACGGAAATGAGGAGATACAACTTGGCAGTACTGGGAATCAGCGAAACCACTTGAACCCAAGTTGGACAACAAAGGCTAGATACGAGAGAGATGCTACTATACTCCGGTCACGAAGAGGAAAATGCTCCGCACACTCAGGGGGTTGCTCTAATGCTGTCCAAAGTAGCACAAAATGCACTTGTAGGATGGGGATCTCACGGATCTAGAACCATCAAAGCATCATTCAAAACAAAGAAGGAGGGGATCACAATGAATATTATCCAATGTTATGCACCCACCAATGATAGCAACGACGACATCAAAGATCAATTCTACGAGCGGCCGCAATCAATCACAGAGAAGTGCCCAAGAAAGGAACTGACTATTCTGATGGGAGATCTAAACGCCAAAGTCGGAATAGACAACACCGTATATGAAGATATCATGGGACGACATGGACTGAGAGAGAGAAACGAAAATGGAGAAAGATTTTCAAATCTGTATACATTCAACAAATTGGTCATAGGCGGCACAATATTTCCACATAAACGTATACATAAAGCCACATGGATCTCACCGGACCACACCACAGAACAATCAGAACAAAAAATAATTGGCATACATATGGTAAGATCATCTTCATATTTAACTGAATGATCTAAAATTTACACATTATACTTAGCCAGTTAATGTATTTTACAATTGGAATTACATAATCTATGAAATGAATTCTTCTTCTTCTGAAGACCTATTATCTTAGAATTAATGAGATTTATGGATCGTCATTGAAAATCTCTTTTTAATTAATTACCTCCAATTAGTTTATAAGTTATGTTTCCAAGTTGTTAACAGTTGATAACAATCTAAAAATAACTGAATGAATTCTTATTAATCCGTTACATTTGTTTTTATTATTTTATAATATTCAATAGAAAAGAATAATTGAATGGAATATCATTAGCTATTTGGCAAATCAACCGTTGTTTGTTATTTCTGGCCATATACATATTCATAATATGAAATACATTATAAAATCAATATAGAGTATCACATAGACATAATAAAAATTTATTTAATTTCATTCCAAACCATCACAAACAAAACGAACAGTTGAAAGGAAAATGCAACACAGTAATCAACATGGAGTTGAATAGAAATGGGAACGTATACACAGAAGAGGCTGTCTACTCCCTCCTTTTCCCTTTCTTCTGGTGGTCGACTAGATTATGAAGAACTCGACATCTGAGGGAAAACACGGCATACAATGGACAGCTCAGAACCAATTAGACGATTTGCACTTCGCAGATGACCTAGCACTCCTATCGCATACACACGAACAAGTGCAGATAAAGGCAGCCAGTGTAGCAGCAGTCTCTGCATCAGTAGGTCTCAACATACACAAGGGGAAAACCAAGGTCCTCAAATACAACATGGAGAACACCAATCCAATCAAACTTTTTGGCGAAACTCTGGAAGATGTAAAATCCTTCACATACTTGGGGAGCATCATCGATGAATAAGGAGGTTCAAATGCAGAAGTAAAGGCGAGGATTGGCACAGCAAGGGCTGCGTTCCTACAATTGAGGAACATATGGAACTCAAAACAACTTTCAACCAATATCAAAGTGAGAATCTTCAATACGAACGTCAAGACAGTCAGTTCTACTGTATGTACGGGGCTGAAACTTGGAGAACTACAACAACCACCATCAAGCAGGTACAAGAATTTATAAGTGGTTGTCTACTCAAGATACTCAACATCCATTGGCCAGATACCATCAGCAACAGCCTTCTGCGAGAGAGAACAAACCAGCTTCCAGTTGAAGAGTAAATTAGGAAAAGACGATGGAAATGGATAGGACATACATTACGAAAATTATCAAACTGCATCACGAAACAAGCACTAACTTGGAATCCTGAAGGGAAGCGGAAAAGAGTGAGGACAAAGAACACATAACGTCGGGAAATAGAATCACACACGAAAAGGATGAATAACAACTGGAAAGAGCTGGAAAGGTTTGCCTAAGATAGGGTTGGATGGAGAATGCTGGTGAGCGGCCTATGCTCCTTCACGAGGAGTAACAGGCGTAAGTAAGACTCATAAAGGGTGAGACTATAATTTATGAACGAACCAATCAGATTTAAGATAACAAGTCTTGAATTTTAGCGCTAAATTTATTCATACATTTGGATAAATATCATTCTAGCATTATATATATATATCATGTCAGTTCGTGATGAAAAATCGAAATCTAATTCTTAACCCTAACCATCAATTATAAATTCTAATTCCTCACATTGGTTTATAACCCTTCATTAAATTCTAGTTAGTAGATGGACATCGTCAAGGTCAGTTTAGTGTCACTCATAGGTCGTCCATAAATTATGGCCTCATTAAAAAAAAATTATAAAATTTCAATGGGAATTATTGAAATTTATACTAACTTTAATGTAGACATATTGTAATTAAGTTTTGATCCAATATTTTTATCTGAATTACCATTAGTGTATACCATAGGATATGAATCAGAATGATCCTTTGATAAAATACTATTTACTTCATTTAATGAAGGATTATGCTGGTTCTTCATAGAAATAGAGGGTAAAATTAAAAAAACAAAAGAACAATTCAATGTTGCTTTGAATATTTATTAAAAATAAGAGTATTATGAAATATTTGTCAGGTCCTGCAATCAATTTCGATTATGGTTCATATTGGTTAAGCTCTTTTATTAAACTTACTTAACAGATAATGTTATTTGGACAGTAACAATTCGCATATTTCTCTGTACCGTTATGATCATTAGAGCACATGATAGATTTGATCTAAAATGTTGATTACCTGAATATCACTCGATAATTCATCCTACTCCCCATGTTTATATGTGCTTGATTCCTATTAATAGCCTTTATCTTGACTCGATGCGCGTTAATTCGATTTGACTATAAATTTGCCTATGTAATTGCTAGCATATACATATTCGCTTCTCTGATTCAAATTCGTTCGGTGTGCTTGTAGCTTTGTGATTCGTGCAATCCGCTGATAAACTGTCGTTGCCGTTTCTCATGGCCTTCTGATTATAAAAAACCGTGGAGATTTATATTATAACGGTTACAAGAGTGATTGATTAACGAAGCAAAGTCATCACAATTTTTCAGTTATATTTTATTTAGCCAATATTAAGTAAATAAACATATATTTTGTAATACACAGGTGTATACGATCCACGTATTTAAGTGTCGAACCCATGAACTCTTGATCTTATGACAAGTGATCAATCTGTCATTTACATTCAATTTGGCTTTAAGATACATCTGCTTAAACTGTCACAATCACATCACTATAGAGAAAAGAGGTATTAACGAGTTGAGAAGAAAAAAAATACAGAAATTAATTTGATCTCTGATGGGAATCTAAATGTAAGACACAGTTAAGAAGGGAGAATCACATATTAAGAATATTGTTTAACTAATTAATTAGAGGGAAGAAGGAAATTCATGCAACTTTCCAAGTCCTAATTATTTTAGTCTATAGTAAACAAAATTATGATAAAGCAGAGAGTATACATAAAGCATACGAATCTCATTAAATATAGCACAAAACCAATGAGATATAAAGTGTGTCAACATTCCTAAGAAAATGGTTTTTTATTAGTATAAAATAAAATATTTATGACGAAACTATCATCAATTAGATGTAGGATGACAAGTCTCAGATTTTGGCGCGAAATTCACTCATTCATTTGACTATTTAGCATTATAGCTAATGTCAGTTCATGATGAAAATTCAAAATCTAATTCCTAACCTTAATCATCAACTGTACATCATAATTCGAATTCTTCACCATGGTTTATCACTCTCATTAAATCCTAGTTACTAAGTGAACATTCTCAAGGTCAGTTCAGCATCGCTCATAGGTTGTCCATAAACTATAGTCTCATGAATATTAAAAGTATATAAACTAACTTGTTTTAAACAACTTCTTAAACGATTCAAATTAGCTTTACGTGTTTTAATTAATTGTTTATTTTGCATTTCAATTTGTTTTCTAGTTATATCACGAAGTTCATTAACATTTTCTGATTGCCATTCTAAATGTTCTTGTTGTGATTCAATTAAATCACATATTCTTATACAATATGCTGATAATTTACCAATTACATCTATTAATGGATTTATCCAACTGAAAATGAATTAAAATAATACAAATAAGATAAATTTTAAATGATTTAATAATCAACAAATATGTATTTAATATCAGATGGGTTTTATGGATATTATAGTAATTTCAATGGTTAAGATCATGAGTCAGTTGAAGCAAGACCACCATGGAAAACCTGGAAGCACTGAACGGCCGCTTCGTCCCGTCGCGGGACTCCTCAGCAGTGAGCATCCACGACCTCGATCCCTGCGAGATATGAACCCAGGACCCACTGGTTTCGCGCTGGAGCACGTAACCACTAGACCACTGGGTCGGCGAGGTCGCGGATGCGCACTGCTGAAAATTCCCACAATAGGACGAAACGGCCGTCCAGTGCTTCCAGGTTTTCCATGGTGGTTTAGCTTCAACTGACTCATGATCTTAACCATTGAAATATTTATTTATCAGTCTATGGAGATCGTTGAATGTCATTGAGATCATGAATCAACTGCAATCTTTGATGGTACCGTGAATAAGTACTGTTAAGGAGTCTTATACCAGGACCAAACAGTTAACTAGTGGTACCAGGTTTTCAGTGATTGTCTAAACTGGGTCAGTGAAATGAATACTTAGTTGAAGAAGTTTTGTGGATATAATGGAAGTGAAGTAGTCGTCATTAGTGAGATTGGATCATCTTCGTGCTTGAATACATATTGATTATATTTATAATTGTATCATTGGATGCCAATTCAGTAATTCTAATGGTTAAGAGTTCACCACGAGTTGTGTATTGTACTGCTCAACTGTCTCACACAAGGACGAGACAACTGTTCAATTCTTCCTTTTTTTCAATAGTACTCCAGTTGAGACCAATTTATAACTAATACAACCTTAAAATTATACATAATTAATAACAGACATAACAAAAGTTTATAAGTTCGAAAAAAATTAATAAGAAATTAATATATCCTTATTCCCGTCCTAATTACGTAAGAATAGTCTAGCCATTTAGATATTTAAAATATTTAAAAGTAGTAACAAAACTATTTAAGACGGAGATGATCAGGATTCTGCACAGTGGCACAGATCCATTTACTTCTCTATCTTCAGTTAGATACCGAGTTTCAAAATTATCTTATGCTTATTAATTCTACTAATTTATACAAACTTTTCGAATCATATTTTCTACAGCTTATTTATGACTGACTGGCTGACTAAGATAAAATTAATATATCCTCGCGAATGCTTATTATTATAATGATAGTTAACCATGTTCTAATTAAAGCGGTCACCAGCAGTAATCACTAGTTGATTAGAATTAGACAGGTAGATTATTAGATTTAGACTAAATGGAGCCTAAACTTAATGCACTATCCATCAAACCAAACGGTCAATTGTTCTACCAAGTTTAAGGTATTGAATGTACATTATTAATGAATCCGTGATAAAGTTAAAACATATGTACACTTTCCATTCAGAACTTGCATTAGGTAAAAGAACGTGTAGGGACCTAAAGCGGCTAGAATGTTATTTTGCTTTGAATTAGAATAGCTCAGCAGTGCAAACGCTTAATTCCATACTTGTTTGAATTAAGGAATTTTGGGTCTCTGAATTTCTGAGAAATTTCAAACTAGAACAGAATAATTGTCTAAATTTCTGGTGGCTTTATTGTGTTTCTTTCTAGCCTATTTTGAACTATCAAGCTTACTATTTTCTAAATAAACTAAGATCTTGAACCCATATAACTCAACAATTATTACTTTTTCAATGGTAAGTAGTTGTGAGCTGTTTTGAACTAGAACAAAGTAGCGCGCAAGACCAATAGGTACTGGGTTCGCATCTGGCGAGGCCGGATCATGGATCCGCACTGCTGAAGAGTTCCATACTTGGATGAAACACCCGTCCAATGCTTCCAGGTTTTTTCATGATGATCTAGCTTCAATCGACTCATGAATTCAACTAATAAGTCTTATTTGTTAGAAAGTTTGGATTATTTTGTTGATAATATTCAAGATTGAATTTTAATAAGAAATATCATGCACGCTGAACAATTAAATAGGTATCTGGACCCAGCAGTTCAGTGAATTATGAGCTAACATTTCGAGCGTGAGCTACTAGGTTTTAGTTTCAATATACTAGTCAACAGTGGGATGGAGTTACATTCCTATGATGAGCTCTAAAACAGAACAAAAACCATATTTCGTTTTCTACTACTTGACAAAATACATCTATTCTGTTAAACAATCTTATTGTTTAACGAATAAACTGCACGAATAATTAATAATATGCTTTCATTTGTGTACAAAAAACAAGCTTGTTTATTGGTTTAAGAAGTGGCCTTGACCTTGCTGACAAAGTACATAATTATTCGATCAAATTGTGTTACATAACCCGTAGTCTTACTGGATGTTTCTGGGGTGTTTCTAGTTGATTCTGATTAAGAGAGACATTTTTAAACTTTTCCCTATTTCTGGAGACTTTACCAAGGAATTTTTGAGAGCTTCTAACAATTTTTATCAGCATGGGGTTATGGAGATGACTAAGTTTTTGATAAAGGTCATTAATCGATTGATGTTAGACAACCATTAAAGAACCTGGAAGCACTGAATGGCCGTTTCGTCGTATTGTGGAACTTCACAGTAGTGCACATCCACGATCCTACACATGGGATTTGAACCCAGGGCCTATCAATCTCGTGTTCGAACGCTTATCCTCTAGATCATTGAGCTGGCATCCAACAATTTTTAGTTGCAATAGTTTTAAAAATAAAAAAGGACCCTTTGAACTCAAAATAAGAAAAGTAATGATAATACTAATTACCTCTTAATAATCAAAGTATTCTCAGTTAAATTTGAAATTCCTCTATTTTGATTCAATGTTTTCAATGGATGAAATGATTTTGAATGTAATAATGATGAAGGAATTTCAATTTCTTGATTAGATATATTTAATAATTTACTAAAACGATTACATTCTCGATTACCAAATTTAATTATTCCATAAATCGTATTATTAAATAAATGAATTAATGAATCATAATCATGATGTAATTGATGTAAACAAAAGTGTAAATGTGATAATTTATTTTCATAATTATCAATAATCTGTTGATAATCTTTATGTTTTGACAATTGTACATTCTTATTATTCATTGACTAGAAAATAAATAACAATTATTAGAACTTTAATAGGTGAGATTATGAGTCAATTGAAGCTAGATCATCAAAGAAAACCTGAAAGCACTAGACGGGCGTTTCGTCCTATTGTGGGACTCCACAGTGGTACGCATCTATGATATCACCTTACCAGATTCAAACCAAAGATCTATCAGTCTCGTGTTCGAACGCTTAACTTCTAGACCACTGAACTGGCCGGCATCCAACGGTGTTAATATCTAACTTTAACTAATCCACGAAATTGCTCCACCGTACGCCATTGTCATCAGTGAGCTGATATCTCACAACAGACCTGGTTGAACTCCATTGGTCACCGCTTCTCACTAGAACTCCAGGATATTAATCTTGTCAATTTCTTATACATGTTAAATGATTTATAGAATGGAAAACTAAACCGAAAGGCTATCACTTTTAGTTTTTAGCTGCTCAAGATTGATTAGAAACTAAGTTAATATTTTCACTTGAGTTTGACTCGAGTCGTTGCATATAACAATCAGGATTGAATAGACATTATATTCTAAAAATAAAAATGACTATAATCTTTTTTTACAAAATAATTTATTTATTAGCTTAGCAATGATGTATCGTAGGTAAGAAATGAATATTATCGATATGATTGCCAATCATTGTTTAGAACAAGTTATAACCTTTAAACCTGAAGCGGAAACTATTTCAAGAAAAAATAACCAGCCAAAATGTTATTTGTCTGAGATACAACACAGTAGGTTCTTTCAGTTTATATAAACAAAATCTTGCTAGCGGTAAATGGTGAATATGACTTAATTATATGAGAAAAATGACTATCACTAGTATTTATATGTGACTGTCAATCAATAAATTATGAAAGAAAGATTCATTTACTTTAAATATTACACCACTTTTTCTTACAGTCTCTTGGTTTTACTAATTACTCATGAACTTACATTAGTACATTTTCAAATTCAAGATTACTTGACAGTGATCTGATCTGATGATGTTGTATTATCGTTCTGCCTAACATATTCAGTGCTTACAACATATAGAAGTGAGCTTTCTAGTTGTTCCATAGGTGTTGTATTAGTTTATCCTGATAACATTTTTTGTAATCGGCTGTATTTGTAGGTTTTATTACCTTTATTTGTACTTTTATTCTCATTTATTATCTTTGTTGGTCAATCTCTGTCCTTGTGATTGATAAGCCTCTTCTGTTAAGGTTCATAGATTGAATCTATGTCTTTGTATCTATGGATTGCTAACTGTTCTAAATGCCAACCTACTAGAAATCCCATAACATTCTTAGAGTTTCTCCAATCCAACGCTAGATGTCGACCAACAAAGATAGTCAGCGTCAGTAGATTGATGAATAAGAACAATAAAATCTATGTAGGAAGCCGACTACAAATAAGGACATCAGAATGAACTTATGTAATACTAGTGAAATAACTGGAAAGCTCACTTTTACATGAATTTGACACTGAAAATGTTGGCCAGGATGACAATGAAAACCTAGATATCAATCCATCTTTCTCAAAGGACATAACATTACTGAAAGAATTCACCTGAGCGACAAATGTTCGCCATCATTTTGTTTAAAAATCTATCTACAAGTGAATATTTTAATAAATACAATAAATGTGGGTCATGGAGATGATTTATAGATCACATGGATGTTTTTTGATTGTATTGTTTGTCCTCTGTGAAGTGCTGATGATGTTGACAGGAACGACGACGAAATGCTTTGAACTTAAACCTTTGTGCTCAGATGACCGAATACAACATTAAAATATGTACAATTTTTAACCGTATAACTTATTAAATAAACATGTAACTTACATCTAAATATGCAGGACTAGTCTCTGTAGATTTATTAACTTTCGTTAAATATTTCAAATTCGAATTGCTATTCATATTAACAATCGGGATGTTAGTCGACGGGAACATAGATTCAATAGAAATATCTTTCAAATTGTTTGATTTTTGACTCTCTTCATTTGATCCTACTGGTTTTAGGCATATATCAGTTTGTATTTGTTGATTACAGAATTGTTTCTGTTGTGTTGAATTATAAATACAATTTTCCAATGTATTGATATAACACTTAAGTTGATTGTTCAAAGATTCATTTCCCTATTTATTAAGCAATGGGGAATTAAAACTAAAGCATTGTTAATACAATCATTTCAGAAAATACGCATATACATATATCCTACAATATATTGAATAATGTATATCTAAAGATTGCCTAAAACCAATCCAGTCACAATTGACGGAGAAGATTTGGAAGATGTAAAAACCTTTACATATTTGGGCAGCATCATTGATGAACATGGTGGGTCTGATGCAGATGTGAAAGCGCAGATCGGTAAAGCAAGAGAATTATATTTACAACTGAAGAACATCTGGAACTCAAAACAACTGTCAACAAACACCAAGGTCAGGATTTTCAATACAAATGTCAAGACAGTTTTACTGTATGGAGCGGAAACTATGAAAGCCATCATCCAGAAGATACAGGTGTTTATTAACAACGTCAAATACTTTGGATCCGTTGGCCGGACACTATTAGCAACAACGTACTGTGGGAGAGAACAAACCAGATCCCAGTGGAGGAAGAAATCAATAAGAAGCGCTGGAAGTGGATAGGACACACATTGAGGAAAGCACCGAACTGCGTCACAAGACAGGCCCTCACATGGAATCCTGAGGGCCGAAGTAAAAGAGGAGAACCAAAGAACACATTACGCCGGGAAATGGAGATAGATATAAGAAAAATGAACAAGAATTGGATAGAACTAGAAAAGGCCCAGGACGGAGTGGGTTGGAGAATGCTGGTCGGTAGCCTATTCTCCATTGGGAGTAACAGGCGTAGGTAAGTAAGTAAGTAAAGATTACAAAAAACCCTAAGTAAAACTTTTAACAAAACTCGTTCTAAACTATTCTTTGTGCTTAAGAATTTACTGACAAATAAAATTTGTCCATTTAATGATGTCTGTCAATCTGATTAGACAAACTAGTTAAATATGCAGAGTTGTACACACTAACGGCAAAATTAACCATATAAAATAAACCAATTCTCAATTACTAAATAGGTAATTAATCAAACAATTACAATTTAATATCAGAAAGGGGTTTTTGTGGATATTATAGTGATTTTTAATAGTTGAGATCATGAGTCAATTGAAGCTAGACCAACATGGAAAACCTGGAAGCATCGAACGGCCCTTTTGTCTTATTGTGCGACTCCTCACCAATGAGTATCCACGATCCCGCCCCGCGGAATCTCAACTATTAAATTACAATTTAATTAGGGCCTAGAAAACTTTAACATGATAAAAAAAACTCTGAAAAATATTAAGTCGTCACCATCCATTCATGTGCACAGAAATAAAGAAGTGTATGAAGTAAAAAGAAACTATAACCAGATTTTAAAGAATGTCATCAATACACAATTCAGATTGAAGTTAGTTATTTGAATTTCCCCACATGAGATCGTGATTTTAATTAGTTCTCGTTGGCGATTGTCTTGTTATGATCAGAGAAGAGTTTTGTGGATATTATAATAATTTAATAGTTGAATTCATGAGTTAATTAGAGCTAAACCACTATGGAAAACCTGCAAGCACTGAATGGCCGTTTCGTCCTGGTACAAGACTCCCGCTTTGCCAGATTCGAACCTAGGACCTGTCGGTCTCGCGCGCAAACACTTAACCCCTAAACCACTGAGCTGACCGCCATTCAACTAATCCACGAAATTGGCCCACCGTCCACCATTGTCTTCAGTGAGATACTATCTTACAACAGAATTCGACTAATCAATATACAATATAATTAAATAGAAATAATAACTATTCGACTAACTTTCAAATCAATTTTTAATTTTTCAATTTCTACTTCATGGTTCCTCTTCAGCGTTTCAATATCTGTATCATATTTTAGTTGGATTTCATTTAGTTTATTTTTATGATCTTTTAAATCTGTTTGAATTTCCATGAATTCACTTTCCTATTTTAGTGAAAAAAAGGTATTACACATTAAAGTGTGAATCAAACTGTTAAGTGTAAATCTATAATTAAAGTGATTAGTTGAAGTAGAGGGTGTCATAACAAAATGTGTAAAAGAACCAAAACCGATGAAGGTCAATTTATACCATGGTAAAACTTTCAGCCTATTCTGTACTCATAAATGAACGTTACGAAATAATAGGTATTGTAAAACAACATGGAAGGTGAAATTCCATCAACGATAATAATTTATACGAACATTTTTGTAGGAATTAGGTCCTGAGAATATGGAAGACATTTAATTTAGAAATTATGTCAGGGATTGAAATTTAAACAATTTCAAAGTTTCACAAGGTAAACTATTCCGAGCTTCTCTAGGAAATTAATCAATTAAATATGTTCAATTTTATTTGAAATAATCGACTATTCCTTGAAAAAGATCGCAACAGTTTCATTTTCGTTCGGTTTCTGTTTTGTGTATTATACTATATTACTTATTAAAATTCAGTAACTGAAAATTATCAATCATTTCGGTAGCATTGCTTTTATTGTGTAGTGATGTTTCTAAGTATTTACATAACCTGTCACTTTCAATTCGTATATTCTCGTAACGGTACTTTCTCAATATTATTAATATATCATAATTATTCTTTTGTATATTCACTGAATATTTAGTTAAGTTTAACAATTTCCATCTTCAAAATGCATAATTCTCATTTTATTCTGTTACTGGTTACAGTTGAATTTTATACAGATACTGACTGTTACTTGGTCATCTTATGTTTCTTGCAAGTTATTGCTTTTTAACTATGTGAAGAAGAATTTGTTTCCTGATTGTGTGAACTCCTTGGACATTTCACGAACTGTGGTGCGTAAAATGCATTGCTTATGTTGTCATTATTAATATATATCATAGATGAATACTTTGTTTCAAATTTAGATTCTACATATAACTCAATTTTTTGGTCTGAGATAAACTTATTAGCTTCGATATATGTTGAAATGATCAGTATATTATTATTCACAAGAATGAGTTTGTAAACCAGCCGTACTATGAGTATCGTAAGGGGAAAGAAGTGATGTAATTATCTAGATAAGAAAGTGAAGTGGTTTATTTCGCTAGAAATCTCATTTCAACCATCTGAAGTTATTCATTTCTGTTTACTAGGAGCTTGTCAGTGTAGCAACCTCAACAGGCTAAATGAAAAACACAAATCAAGGGAAAGTTTAGGACTTGAAATGAAATTTCCAGTAGGAATTGTACTCTTACATGCAACACTCACTTATGAGATGCATATTAAAATGCTCTCAATTATTAACTACTGTACAGCTATTGAAATGGATGGGTAATCTCATGTCCGTAAACCAAGCTAATCCGTTTTAATATCAGGTTGTAACAATCGAAATTTAATAGGAATTCATTGAAAAGAATATTTGTCGTTTAAATCTTTGTGTTTTAATGAAATCGAAATTCTGATGTGACTAAAATTATGAAAATGACCTGCTAAATGTTCGAACTTAGCCCTTGTAAATTTAAAGTTGATTTTACTGTAATGTAGTGAACGAGAATACAATTGGGGATAATCAAATGTATCTGAACACAAAATTACAGAATGTCATAGTAATATCTGAGAACCATACAATAAATACTTCATTTGTAAAATGTCAATCAATTATCTCAGACTTCAATGTTCTTTTGTTTTCACACCAATCATTCTTTGCTCTTGTTCTCTTTTTTCTTTAATCTTCTTAACCTTCTACAACTAGGTATTTCATTTTCGATTGATGATATATACTACTTATATCTGCCAACATCAGTAGCACACATCAGAGAATAACCGGCTAAAAATCCTAACCATATATTACTGAACACTTCCGATATGAAGTAAAATTGAATACTAGTAGTGTAGTGAACAAGAACACGGGTGGGGACAGACGGATGTATGTAGCACAACCATTACAGACTATCTCAACAAAATCTGAAAACCATACAGTAAATCGTCAATTTGCAAATTTATTCATGCATCAAACCACACTGGACTGTTTCTGTTGCATGCACCAATCCATTGTCTCCCATTCCATTGTCCATGCATTTTCTTACAAATTCCATTGTGTTCTCACTCTACTTTTCTTGATCTTCGTCATCTTCCGCTGGCAGACATTACGTTCTTTTAACGCACGTTATATACTACTTATATCAATATAAGTAGCTCACACCACAGTAGTATTTCAATAATTTTTGAAAATTTTTATATAAAAAAAGTTCAAAGGACAATCAGTGACTCATAGAAATCAAGTGATCAAAAAACTTGGATTTTTTGTATAAAATAATGAATCGTCCAACAACTAACTTTTGAAAACATTTTTGTTTACCTTAGATATCACTATTACATTCACAACTATTATCTAACTATTCAAATAAATATAACATAAATATATACGTTTATTTGTGAGTTTGTACATTAAGTTGTGCATTTGTATTCACAATTATAATCAATATTCGTTGGTTTCGTTACCATAGTTCCCACTAATGAGATTATCACTTAACTGTAAAAAGCATTTCAAACAATAATAATCGATATTTGTGCCAGTGAATGAACTATAAACAAATTTATTTATTGTCATAATGACTTTACTGATAAAGTTATTGAATATCATGGAATTTTATCACTTTTCATGGTAATCTGTATCTAATCTGTTAAAATGTATTTTGGTATTAATTTCTTATCAGAAGGGGTTTTCTGAGGATTTTAGTAATTTATATAGTGGGAATCATGATTTAATTGAAGCTACACCTTGCTAGAATCTCGCGAGGGGGGAGCGGGATCGTGGATTCGCACTACTGAGGAGTCCTATACTAGGACGAAACGGCCGTCCAGTGCTTCCAGGTTTTTCATGGT
The DNA here is from genome assembly GCA_944470205.2 of Schistosoma margrebowiei. Lineage (NCBI taxonomy): Eukaryota > Metazoa > Platyhelminthes > Trematoda > Strigeidida > Schistosomatidae > Schistosoma > Schistosoma margrebowiei. The sequence continues at coordinate 38,751,040 of OX104026.1, read as the reverse complement.
GGTCTAGTTTCAATTGACTCGTGATTCCAACTAGTAAAATTATTAATTTCTTGTCGACGGAAATGCCCAAGTTTATTGAGAATCATCCAAGTAATTCTACTTAAAGATCTTTTGAACGAGATTGTCTACAAATAGTCTGATAATCTGTAATGATTGTAAAGCACAATAGTCGAAGGTTTATTTAAGCGTAAATGTTAAGAAAATTGTGTAAAGATATATCAGTTTATTGGAAATCTTCCACAAACACATTGACTGATTCAGTGAATCATAAAAAATGTGTGTTTATCAATAGGTATATCAACATAAATCTGATCTGTCAAAAAAATACGCAAAAAAAAGTCAATTAATCAAATGGTCATAGGTCAGTTAAACGAGAATGTCAAATTGAATATAAGAACCAATGAAGATTTCTAATTACAAATAAGGCTACCAGAACGAACTGATTTGATGCTCATAGAATAGCTGGAAATTTCATGTTTACATGAAACTGACGTTGATGACGTTGTTCAGAACGGCAGTGAAAGCGTTGCAGTTAAAGCATCTAGCTAAAAGAACTCAACATCACTAAAAGAATACACTTTAGCTGGAAATCTTCACTGGAACCTATTCGAATCTTGGTATTTGCACACTAATTTGTTCTAATTCAAGTAGAAGATAAACTTTATATTTGACTGTTAAGCACTTTAAATAAATTAAGCATTATTTTCATTGTGATATGATAGCAGTTAAAAAGAGACCACTAAAAACGGAGTAATATTTGAAACAATCGGTCACTTACATTAAGTTTGATAATATGACTACCAAATGTATATATAACCAGACTGTTCGAAATGTCTAGTAAAACTACAAATTAAATTTTCCAGATCAACTTTGACTTCTCACTAAACTACCGATAAAGGCAATTACCCAAAAGCTGTTTCATCTTAATCATAAGATTCTCCAACGGTGAGTGTTTTATACTAGATTGATTTTTTAAGCTGATATCACAAACTGTTACATTCAAAATAAAGTAATGATAATGATTTAAGTAAATATGAAATAATCACCTTCTCTTGTTTTGTTTTCAATAACTCACTATCCATTTTCTTTTGTAGTTCTTCTTTTTCTTGACTACTAATATTTAATTTATGAGTAATATCTTGAAGTTGTTTACTAAATAATGTGATAGAAAAAATAAATACACAAATAAATGAAATCAATAGTAGATCTGTATGGGTAACTAATCTTTTGTGCTTGAATTCATTGTGAAAAGTATGTGAACTGCTAAATCTATGTCTATCAGCATAAAAAGTATTTATGATTGTGTTGTAAACGAGAACTGAAGTGGGAAAAACCAATTTATTAATTCAGGTAATGTTATATCTTCCTTCAGTTATTCTTTACACACTTCACAATTCTTCTAATTCTGTTATTATTATGATTACTGTTTGATTTCCTTCCTGTTCTCTTTATCTCAATCTTCTTTTGGCAGGAATTTTCCTTTCGATTGTTGCTATATACTACTTATATCTATCAGTATAAGTACCATACACCATAATAACCTTTCTAGATTGTACTCACGATAATTGGATGATGAATAAAGATTTATGAGATAAATTTGTTACACTTGAAAGTGCCTAGAAAGCTCTCTTTAGTTGACAGAAATAAGATTATACTGATTTGTACCTTCAAGAAGTAACTAGTTAACTGAGTGACCATTGTCTTCTATATGAAAGTGACTTGCGTTTATTTTATACCATATTCAATCTGTTATAAATGTCTTCTGATAAATGTTTAATTGTCAGTTAAAATGTAACTATATTTTACATACTTTAATCAAGTTTGAGCTAGTATAGAATGATCTCATAAGATCGAGAAATTGATTCCTCACCAGAAGACATTAAATCAATAACAAAAAACCCCCCCACAAGTTATAAAGATTTCCCCTAAAATTTCAAAATAAAATAATTCCTTAGATGTTTGTCAATACATGATCTTAATTCTAATTTAATCAATATCAGTTACATTTTTCTCCTTCATAAAATTCTTCAAATCACTCCAAGAAACAAATGAAGCATCCTGTAGTTCTGAAGCTTCTAATTCAGTAACCAAATTCGATCAGTCAGTCAGTCAGCTACAACGTAGGAATAGACACATATATGCACCGGTCCAGGTTGCCATACCTCATTAGCACAGCAAGATGAACACCGGATTCATAGTAGTTAATTCAGCGGTGGTAATATATAAAATAAAGATTGTATCTAAGGACACAGTATAGGAAGAAAGAAATAGTTCGTAGAAAGAAAGATATAAAGCGATTTTAATCTCTTAGTTTAAGGGAAGACAGAGTGTATACACCTATGCCATCGTGATCGATCCTGAGCCATGTCACCGAGAGTCTCCAACCATTGGTTACGATAGTCACGCGGACCACAACCAAGTAGTCTACATCTACCAACATGGCTCAGACTAGACGTCAGTCACTTCAAGCACCTACCCGATGATTCCAGCAGATTCCAGCAATATTTTTAAGGCATCTGTCGTCAAATACTAGTAGCTTACGAGTATCTTCAACTCTTAATGACCACGTTTCTCAGCCGTAAAGTAAAACAGAACGAACTGCCGTGCAGTATACTCAATCATTGATCAATATAACGCAGTATACTACACCAAACAAAATCAAACTGATAATTCAGTATTAAAGAATTTTGAAAAATAGTATGGAGATGGGACTTAATTACTTACCAGAGATATTCTTTTTCACATAATAAATCATGAATTTTATTTTGACTTATTCTTAAATGTGTATTTAATGTATCAATTTCATATTCAGATTTTGTAGATGCTTTCGAAGTTCTATCTGATAGGTCGGTTATTTCTCTTTGTAATTTTACAATTTGTAACTCATGTTGTTCATTTTCTTCCTGATAAAAGAAATCGTATTCGAAAAATTAGCGACCGTGTGGTGTGTACTACTTATGTTGACATAAGTAGTAAATAACATCAATTAGGAACAGGATGCATGGCAGCAGAAGGTTGAAAAGATAGAAAAGGAAAGAACGGAAACAGAAAGCGACTGGTGTGGAAATGTAGGAGCAATGAAGTCTGAGACAAATTATGAACATTTTGCAAATGAAGTATTGGAGTATGCTTTTTTTTATTTTACCAAGTAACTCTGTAATTTTGTGTTGTCACGTAATTGGTTGTCACCCCGTGTGTTCTCATTTGTGATGATTGTTGGAACTGTAAACAGGTTACATAAAAAATGATCTTAGAAAACCAAGAAACCCTAACTGCTGTTTTTGCCTTAGCATAGCTTTCTTCAGAAATGAACAGACACAACTAACTGACATCAATTCATGATGTAAACTATTAGTATTTGAAATAATGCAAGTTTGATTAATGAATCTTTCAGAGATATTTAGAATGAGTGAGCTGCTCGAGTAACATTACAGTCAAATATATAGGTATTGATCTTCTGTGAACTAAATTCATCAATTATTCCGCTTGTTCATTCAGTAAATAATGTACATTTGGTTAAATAGAGCAATTAATTTTCATAGTTCATTCCCTTTTCTATTAAATCGTTTTAGACTTTTATAGAAAAATAAGAAAGAATTAAGTTTCTATCTTACTACAAAACAACTGTGAACCTAACAACATGGTATTGAAAAAAGTAGTTAGTGAAGTATTTTTGAAAATATAATCGACTTATGGCTACAAGCAACATTGTGGTATCCAATCATGGAATCCATGTTCTAACAAACGTTATATTTATCTCGTCCTGAATACTGGCAATGGGAAATGACAAAACCGTTGAATTGATTATAAATCTGATACTCATCGAACAAGTAAATGGTCATTATGGCTCAATGATTGACTGAATAAAGCAATGGTGTACTAGGTTCCAATTTTAATGTGTGCACTACCACTGAAATATAAGTACGTTCAGTTGGCAACTCTCGAGATTTAAGATATCCTTAATAGAATTAAAATGTGCTATTTCACTAGAATTTTATAAAAATCCCATAATCAGCATTTTACATAAGATTTTTTTGTCCTAAAAACCAGAAACTACAATATAGCATTTGCGAAATTTTAGTATGAAGGTAAATAAACCGACGAGCTGACGAGTACCAAATAACCTGAGGTCCCATGTCAACTACCATCAGTTATCTAACCCACACTAAATGTATCTTATATAGTTGAATGTTACTAATGTGGATTAATTTCTTCAGTTATAATCGTAATTTGGTTACAAGGTTAAATGACTCAATATTCGAAATCAGTATGTCTTATGCTACTTGGTTTGAATTAATTGACAGGAGGTTATGAGTATAGATTTCGTGCTTCCTGGTAGACGTTAGTATTGACTTACGTTATTATTTACTAGATGGTAAAGTACCTCTTAAAGAGGCTTCCAGATCTAACTGTTATATGAACTGAGATTTCAATCAATAGGGAACAGTGTTTTTCATCATCGATAAGTACAAACTGGCACTTAATGTAGTTTTAAAGTTTCGTTACCAGTTACCTTTAACCAATTAACAAACAGACTAATAAGATAAGGAACTTTATTTATTTTGAAGATTAATTATGTTTTCCTTATTCTAAATTATGAATAAAATTAAATTCACTTAGTATTGTTTGTTTGAATCTTCCCATTTATATTTAGGACTGCAGTTGATCAGTCTCTTATTGGCATATGTGCATACTATTTGTATTGCATCGATATAGCCTTAATTGAAATGCATTATATACAAAAATGGATAGTAGTTGGCACTGGAATCCAGTTTGACTCACGTTTCGTCCTATTTAGGACTCGTCAGCTGAATGTACCTGCATCTAAGACTTCATGTTTTCATAATGGCTTTAAAAAATTTTTCTTCTATTGATATTATTTTGATTAAAGTAATGTTAATACTTTCCATTTTCTATCACTTTAGAGATCACATGTCATATGTATAGATTGACCTTAGTTACTTCAAAATGCCATAGTAACGCATAATTTATCTATATTGTTATTCTATACTATTAAAATATGCATTTCACTGGAAAAGAAAACAATACACATGTAACTCATGTAACTCCGTATAATTGTTTTTTTTTTAATATTCTACATTTACATATTTTAATCTGCTCTTTTTATTTATTTATTTTACCCTCCACGTAACCAAATTGTTAATTTAATTTTACACTAATAAAAAACACAATATAAATACTTAATGGTTGGTTACTTTTGTGTTTGAATAACAGTAAATAGAAAAAAAACAAACAAGCAAACGGAAATGTTAATATGAGAAGTTTGCTTAGTTCTAGAAAAATTACATGCATGGTGTAAATGGGGAAATTTTAAACTAATTTAATACATTTCCACAACCCTATCGCCCCTATTAAAGATCAAATATAAGATCTATGGATCTTGTAGAGAGCTCTCAACCTTCAAACCATTTTTAACTTCAATCGATTCACTCGATATTAGGCAACTACAACCCTTACAGTTAACATAGTTGAACTTTGATTACTGATGTAGCACTAATCTACCTGTGAGAAATAATGCTTAAAACGTTTAAAATGATAGCAAACAATTAATTTTTGGAAGCATAGAGCAAAAAGAATAATGTCAAACGTATAAAATGCCTATTTCTGTCTCTTTAGATTGTATATAACAAGTCAATCAGCAATATCCCTAAATCTTAACCATAAACCCTTAATTCAGAAACAAACTTTAACCTGCTGGGACTATATTTTACGGAATAACTAATCTGACGGTATTTCTGTTCAACTTGTATACATCTATAGCTAATATTAATTCATGATATTAACCCTAACTCCTAATCCTTACCTTAATTATCTAACGTTAACCAAGAACTGTATGAAGACTCTTAAAATCTGTATTAATTCATCATAGGGTTTGAGAAGATAGACAGTTTTTGTCTATCAAGACAAGTTTATCTGTTGTTATTCTTCTCAATTTACAATGAGAGTAACTTGTAAACAAAATGTGTTTTGCAAAATTTGTCTTACAATTTACAGTATTACCATTTTCTTTGGAATGAAAGTTCCATCTAAGAAAGCTGCTTAATGATTAACTAAGAACAGTTATTTCATTCATCATTACTATTAGTGGCTTTATTCAATATTATATTTTTTGGTACAATATAGAAGTCTCAGCACAAAGTATTTCAACAAGTTGCCTTTTCTTCTTTCTGTATCAATTCTTGTGATAAATATTGAGTAATCACCAGATAAAGAAGTTGGCAGTTCAGAAATCTCAATTAATTGCATTAATATTAGTGACAAAATAAAACTTACCTTTATTTTCTGATCATAACACTGACCAATCATATTTATTTCATATTCTTTTTGTTTTAATTCCTCTTTAAGGGAATTTATTTGACTTTTAAAATTTAGTATTTCATTTTGTAATTGTTCATTAACATATTTAATATCATTCGCTTTATTGATACGTTCTTGAATTTCCTATAATTCAATATATAAATATTTCATATTAGAAGGATTTTTGTGCATATAATAGTAATTTCAATGGTTGAGATCATCATTCAATTAAAGCTTAACCACCGTGGAGAACCTGCAAGCACTAGACGGCCGTCTCGTCTTATTGCGAGACTCCTCAGTAGTGCACACCCACATCCCGCCCCACGGGACTCAAACACAGAACCTATCGATCACACGCGCGAGCGCTTAACCACTAGACCACTGAGTCGGTATCTAATGGTGTCAATGTCTAACTTCAACTAATCCACGAATTCGAGCGACACATCCACCATTGTCATCAGTGAGTTACTATCTCACAACAGACCTGGTTGAACTCCACTGGTCACTTCTTCTGACTAGAACTCCATGAAATGCCTCCTGAAGTCAATCATCAGTGATCATATGTTTTGTGGATATTATATTAATTGGAATGGTCAAAATCATGAGTCGATTAAAGCTAGACCACCATGGAAAACCTGGAAGTACTGGACGGCCTTTTCATCCTATTGTTAGACTCCTCAACAGTGCGCACCCAGGATATAAATATTTATAAATATGAACTTTTATTTATTACAATAATGATAATACTAAATTTCTACTGTTCTTAGTTAGTTATGTAATAACTATTAAAATTTTTATATTTTTTTGAAACTGAGAAGAATCGATTGGTAAATTAGTTACTAAACCATAAATATTACATTGATGCTATTAAGGTAAAACATATTCGTTAATATAGTAGTTAAGAATGAAGAAGTATTGGTTGTTTTCTAATCTTAATTCACTCACTTTGTTAATTATTAATTATGGGTCCTGTTATACTGTCTTATTTGAACATATTGACTATAAATGATATGTTTCGATCCCATAATCTGTTCACAACGAAGTGACTAGTAGTCTTTAGTATTGTAGTTTATGTAGTGTTAAATGTAATTAAGATTAATTTTCTTACAGGATTGAATTTAGATATATAAATCATTGGGTAGCAGCTCGGTGGTCTAAACGTAAGGCTACTATCACGAGATCTGAAGGTCCTAAGTTCGATCTTTAATGGAGTTGTGAATGGATACTGCTAAGAAGTTCAATACTAGAATGAAATATACAACCAGCGTTTCCTGGTTTTCAATGATTGTCCAATTTAAATTGATCTGTACTCTCAGTAATTAGTAGTTTCTTCTTTACAATTCATTTTGTTTGAGATTTTCAATCAATTCTATAAAGGAATTGTTATGTTAGCTATTCTAGTCATTTCATTCTATTTGTATTCCTGTCTTTTTATGTCTGATTTTAAAATACTTTATACATAGTTTAAACTATCATGTACACTTTTAACTACTTTCAAATAGATACAAATGCTTATAAACAAGAATTATTATCAGTATAACGTTGTGGAGATTGTTGAGTTTAGGTTGATATCATGAATGAATGAGTGCTAGACAACCATTGAAAACCTAGAAGCACTGGATGGCCTTGCTGTTGTGAGGTAGTTATTCACTAAAGACAATGGTGGACGGTCGCGCAATATTGATTTCTAGGTGGTCTGTTTGAATATCTGGGCTACCTGTTCCTACTATCTGGATAGTGTAACAGATTATCTGTTTTCTTGTTTGTTTTAACACATCATTATGCCCATTAGTCACATAATCTATTCAGAAGCGTTTGTGACAAGTTTACGACATTTCGCGGTACAAGTTACAGAAGGGCCCAATCAGAGACATCATGGATGCTAGCAATATGCATCGAAAAGAATGCACATAATTCAAATGTCGATTCATGAGCTGCTAGCTTCTCTAACTGGCGATCACTCAATATTTATCACAAGAATTGATCAAGAAAGAAGAAAAGGCAACTTGTTGAAATACTTTATGCTGAGAATTCTACGTTGTACCAAAAATATAATATCTAGTGAAGCCAATAATAATAATAATAATAATAACAAAACCGTACATTGGTTGAAGTAAACTATTAAAACCATTATAAATAAAAATAATATATTTGTAATATCCCAATTTTAATTTGGTTATTTATTCTCTGAAGAAGTGACTTACACTAAGTCACGAAACGTCAGAAAATCCAATTTTCTACTCATTGGGATATTACAAATATATTATTTTTATTTATAACAATCAACCCAATGCTCAATTTATTCGAAATTATCAAATCAAACCTTGGTAATGACACCTATTAAAACCATTGGACGCCAGCTCAATGTTCAAAAGCTTAAGGGCCCGCACGTGAGGCTGAAGGTCCTGGGTTTGAGTCACACGTGTGGGGGTCGTGGATGCGCATTGCTAAAGAATTATTATATATAAATAGGTTGTGAATAGTTGGTACATTATAATCTAACCAGATATCATATTTGATTAATACAATGAAATGATAATTATTTAATATTAATATTCAATATATTTCATGCTCATATCAATTCATTTGAAACTTACTTCTAATTATAAAAAAATAATATATTTGTAATACCACAATGAGTAGAAAATTAGATTTTCTGACGTTTCGTGACTTAGTGTAAGCCACTTCTTCAGAAAATAAATAAGTTGGTTATTTATTCTCTGAAGAAGTGACTTACACTAAGTTACGAAACGTCAGAAAATCTAATTTTCTACTCATTGGGGTATTACAAATATATTATTTTTATTTATAACAATCTACGCAATGCTCAATTTATTCAAAATTATCAAATCAAACCTTGGTAATGATATATACTTACTTCTTCTAATTGTTTAATTTGTTTTTGATAAAATCTCTTATCTGCATCATATTCAGATGAAGTTAATTGAAGTTGTTGACTTAATTCAAAACGTGCAGCTTCAACTGATTCATATTTTAATCGATATTGTGTAGATTGTTCTTTTTCTCTAATTAATGCAATACTCTAATTGAAATAAAATATTAAATTAAAATTAAATAAAATTATATTATTTAATAAAAAATTTATTTTAAAAAAGTTTGAAATTTGATACAAAGATAGAAAGAGTAAATAAATACTAATTTAATAGTTGACTTCATGATCCAATTGAAGATAGACCACTGTGAAAAAACTGGAAGCACTTGATAGCCGTTTCGTTTTATTGTGAGACTTCTCAACAGTGCACATCCACGATCTCGCCTCGCGGGTGATCGCTTAACCTCTAAACCACTAAGCTGACATCTAATAGTGTAAATGTCTAACTTTAACAAACTCACGAAATTGCGCCACTACCTTAAAATTGATTTTAACCTTTAAAACATAATGTCAGCTAGGGAGATAATGAAAACTAGAGAAACACTTGATAAACGTCTTAGACTAGTGAAGGATTTGTAATATCCTCATACAATTCGACTTGTATATAGAGAATATACCAAGTTACTTCGGATAATGAAACATCAAATTCAGGTTAGATATAGCTAAACAATCTTTATTCGTGTTTATGTAAGATCTTTTCAGAAATCGAGCGCTGGTTGGTTACTTCAATATTAATATGACATTATCTTACAGCCGTGGGTATCAAATGAAGTAAAATGAGTTGTTTTAAACCTAAATGAAAGGCAAATATAATGATATTTGACTTAATATTGTGTGAAGTACTTGCTACATTCAATTTAATTACAGCATGTAATTCATACTAACATTTTTTATTTTTTAGTTGACAGATGAATAATCATTACATAAGATAAAAACATCAAAGAATTCATCACTGAGGCAAAAGAAAAGTTATCTATCCACAGAAACAAGACATATTTGTCTATAAATGTTTAGGTTCATTATAGAAAATGAGATGATGAATGATATTCGTAGGTTAAAGATGTTGGAAGTATTAGTTTCTCTTAAATGAGTGGTTTATTTATAAAGCTTAGCATTTTAACCAAACATCAATCATTAGACACATCAAAATCGACTGAATCTATCAGTCAGTAAGAAAAAGGATTAAGAACTTCATGATCAGAGGAGAAAAAATGCAAACAATGACCACACAATTATAAATAACAACCATCAGAATTCTTGACCAACAAACTAGTTCTTAGTCAAATTTAGAGAAATTCCAATAATTCACCCTCTTTTTGAAGTATGTGCTGATGGTGTCCAAACAAACAATGAAAACTTTGAGGTCAAACGATCTAACTTAGTGAGCACAACTTTGATCAAATATAAAATAGTTGGATTATCGACAATATAATAAAGCTGTCATTTACCAACAAATGTCTCTAAACTATCAAATAATACTCGATCCTTGAATTTTTCATGTTATTAGATAATGATTTAATCCTTGTTCTGACATCGAAAAATCAACGCCATTCTTCAATCAATACTGATTAAGTAGGGTGACATGGATTCTAGTTTGGAAAGGAAGACATCAGTTCCCTAGTGATTGTAGATACCCTTTACTGATAAATCGCAACCAGAACAAATTTTCTGTTTACAGCTTCCTACCCGTTGTATCTAACTGCATAACCAAAAAGTATGGCACTATGTAGTATTATTGCAAATAAGTAAAACTCCTTAAAATCAAGATTTTATCTTGATGGAGAAACATTGGGAGAGGTAGAATCTTTCGACTACCTGGACAGCATCATCGATGAAAAAGGAGAGGCAGATGCAGACATAAAGGAGAGGACTGGCAAAGCAAGGACAGCATTCCCACAGTTTAAGGAAATATGGAACTCAAAACGACTGTCAACCAACACCAAAGTCAGAATCTTCAATACAAATGTCAAGACAGTTCTACTGTATGGAGAGGAAACATGGACAGCTACGAAAGCCATTATCCAGAACGTACAAGTGTTGATTAATAGCTGTCTACACAAAGTGCTTCAGATCCGTTGGCTAGACACTATCAGCAATAACCTACTGTGGGAGAGGGCAAACCAAATTCCAACAGAGGAAGAAATCTGGAAGAAGATCTGGAAGTGGATAGGACACATATTGAGGAAAGCACCTAACTGCGTCACAAGACAAGCCCTCACATAGAATCCTCAAGGCCAAATGAGAAGAGGGAGACTAAAGAACACATTACACCAAGAAATGGAGACAGATATGAGAAGACTGAACAACAACTGAATAGAACTAGAAAGGTAGACCTAGGACAGAGTAGGTTGGAGAATGCTGGTCGACGGCTTATGTTCGATTGAGGGCAACAGACATAAGTATGCAATTATGTAAGTTTATCTTCTTTTATAGATTAAACCATTTATCTTTCTAATTTTTACGAACTTGAAAGTGACAAATTACCTGTATACTTTTCAGTACAACTCATTGCATCATTTGTACATACACACACGCATACATAAATTACATTTATACAAATTTCTAATTTACTTGATTTGTAAGTATTTCTTCAAATTGTTGTGAATCTATTTTACATTCATTTTCTTTTCGTTTATTTTGTTGTTCTTGCTGTTGTTGTTGTCGTTGTTGTTGTTGTTGTTGTTGATTTCTTTCAAAATATTGATTTAATTCTATAATAGAATGTTCTAATGAACATTTACGTGCTTCTAAATAATGAATATATTTTTGTAACATATCACAACGTATATTTAATAAATTAGATTTATGTTGTATATTTTCAAATTTCTTGGAATTAATTCTATTCGGTGATTTCATTTGATGATTATCATTTAATAGTTGTGATGTTTCCTAAAAAATGTTTTATAAAATAAAATATTGATCTATTATTGTTATTATATTCTATAATAGGGGTTAAATCAAAGGTTTTGACAAGTAGGAAGTTTTCTTAAAAAAACAAACAAAAAAGATCCACAACTAGATTTTATTCCAGATTATTTGATTCACTAAATACTCAGTATTGAATAAAATAGTATTAAACTAAGATAGTAACAAGGATTGTCTTTACTTCAACTTCTTACAATCTAGAAACATTAATAGTAATTAAAAGCAATGATGAATGGTAACCAGTAAGTATCTCTAACTAATAAGGTCCATATTAGGATGAAATGCCCGTTTTAGATTCTACTGCTAACCAATATCTATATCTGCTTATAATGCTTGTGACTTAATAGTGATATCAAGTCAACCTTTACAAGATGTATATATATACTGAAAATGATTGATAAATTGTAGTTCTCAACATCAATGGGAATATTCAAATAATAAATACAAATGAAGCCGTTATAATTGTTTATAACTAATGTACATAACATGTGACCTAAGACTGATAAAAGAAACGACTACAGTTATGGAAGAATTTAAAAAAAATTAATTAAGTAGATGAATGAAAAACGTTTCATCGAAGAAAATTCTCTTTTCAATGATATTATTTTTTAAAGCTGTATAATCGTATAAACTGACACTTTGATCCACTTCAATGTGCATTTTCTAGTTAACGTGCCCGCTGTTATGGAGCTGATTACACTGACTGTACAATCCTTGACATTTCTGTGAAAGAGCTTCTTGTGAGAAAAAACAGTTCAGAGTTCTAGTCTACTTCATTCTGATTGACTTCCATTTGAATAAGTCTGACCCCTCTATTTTACTATAGAATATATGTGAAAAATTTCCTAAAAATATGACTGTACAGTTCCAGCAAATGATATCGGTGAGAAGAAAATTTTCTTCTCTGAAACGTTTCAGTTTTTCCTAATGAATATCTATGTTACTAAATTTGAAAAGTCTAAAAGAAAAGTTTTAAAATACATGGAGATATGTTTCTAGAAACTGAGAATTGATGTTAAGTTATATAATAACGACCATAAAATTGAGTAGATCATCAGAGATAAGAAAGTAAAGCTCAAAAGTGACCCCAAATTGAAAGAAAGCAATTTATTGTTGAGATTATGGAACAAAATACTACGTCACTAAATACTGAAAAATAAAGGTTACCAGGAAAGTGAGAAATTTACAACTATGTCCTATTGAATTAGGAGTTTAGTTTTAACTCTTTAATAGCGATGGCCCAGGCGTAACATAGTAAATTTGAAGTCATTTAAGTATATATTATTTTGAGCAATTTTACAACAACATTGTATACAATATCAGATAGATGACAGCCAATGGCACTGTTAACAACACGTCGATCTTTTTAGTGGAATGTGTTCCAAAATAAAGACAAGAACTCTCTTTTATATCGAATGTGAATTTATATATGACATAACTGAATGATTGGAATTTGTAAAGTTCCGACATTACATCTGGCATTCTAGTCAGAGAATTTCCAATGAAATTATCAAAATTATCAACGAAAGTCATAAAGGTCATAAAAAATCTATGTTAAATCCCTTTCTTAAGTCATATTCAACGTTTGATTTAATATGAATTTAGTACAGAATTAATTTTAACCTAATTCGTCAGTGATAACTTTCATTATCTCCTTGGATAAGTTAGGATCAGAATGCCAGGTGAAAAGTTAGAACTATTTAAATTTCAACTATTCATATAGTAAATTAGTTTATTACGCAAACTTGATATCAACCTACATCAAGAATTCCTTAAAATAACTACACTTTAAGTAAGTTTACTAATGGTTGTATTTATATAGCTAAGATGGAATTAAAATAACGGAAGGCACCTCTTATAAATAAACATATCTAATGTGATTAAACAGTGTGACAATTAATGCAAAATTATACCCTATGGACGATAGCCGCACTCTGGTAAAAAGAGGCAAACTTTTGAAGAGAGCTTTGATGTCTCCAGAATAGCGTGTTAGTTTTCTACGAGATGGGGTCCCATGCCCAACCCTCCTCCTTTATCCGGGTTTGGGACCGGCGGTAGCCCCCGGAGGCACTCCAGGCGGAGTTTCTCCAGAATAGACAACTGAATAAATAAACACTACATTCTGTTTTTTTATTGCACAGGACAATAAAAACGGTAGGAATGTTTATCAATTACGGGACATTGTTACACCACAATAATATTCTGACGCGAAAACTCATGTTAATAGTGATAAGTGTAGCATTATTAAGAGATCATAATATTGATCTAAATCAACTCACAAAATTAATTCATTGATATTCTATTTTGTTTATTTAGTTTTTAAAGTGAAGTTCACCCAGTGATTCTAGAAGTACTAGTATTTAGTTACCTTATCTTGTGATTAATCTATCAGGGGATAAATGAAAAAAATACCTGATTAACTGAAGCTTTATCAACCTTTGATGAACAAAGCATATTCAGCATAATATACATACTACATGAATAACTTTCAATTGTACATTAAACATCATAATAAATTGTAAAATTTTGGCAACTAACCTTATATTCATCATTGCTATCATCCTCTCCACCATCAGATAATAGAGCAGTTACATCATTATCATCTAAATCTCCGATTTCATCATCTTCATGTTTATTTTTATTAAGTGCAGTTGAACTTAAATTTTTCATATTAGGCTTTCTTTTTCTTTTTATAGAATAATTCAATGGTAATGAACGTAAATCAGTAAGAATTTGTTCAGCTTTTAATTGAATATCTTGACTTAACTTATCTGATGGTTCACTAATTGTAACTTTTCTCCTGTCTATATTTGAATCATCCATTGGATTAAATGTGTTATCAATAGTATTTGTTATATAATTTATAAATTTATTTGAGTCTTCAGTTTTCTGAAGAAGAATTGATTTGTTTAACTCATTCAATTCATTGTTTGACTGACAACAATCCGATGAGTTCTTATTACTGATCAATAATGATAGAATAATAATATTCAAAAACGAAGAATAGAAACAATTCAAAATGTCATAATGATTAGGTATGGAATTGATTAGTTCAAATGAATCTATTTGATTTGATCTGATATGACATAGATCGTCTCTTTATACAATGTAATTATAGGTTTGGTACTATTATAAGGTTAAATAAAATTATACTAAAATATCAACCAATTAAATTTAAGGGATTTAATATGAAATTTATAAATTATTCAATTCACTTTTAAGCAGTTAAATAATTAAATCGTGACTACTAATACTTAGAAAGTTACTTTTATGTGATGGTAAAGATTTGTACCTTCGGTGGATGATTTTGATGAAGTTTTGTGCTCTAAATTGGATGGTTTGATTGTGGAGCTTTAATCGTTCATTTGAACGATATTATTAGCATCATGAACAAACTATCCAGCTCAGAGAACAAAACTCTATGAAAAGCTACTTTTATCATTGAAAAATGCTGAACTATCTGGTAAAAATTAAAACTTACAGTTGACAAGTTACATCACATACTGAGATATCAGTAGTTAAGCCAGAGTCATTTGATGGTGATATTTCTGTCAAATCCTTGTTTGAAATGTCTGAAACAAAATCATTAATAATTAATCACTTAAATAAGAACTTTCGTCTAAATTTGAACGAATAATTTCACAATATTTGGGCGCCGAGTTAATGTGAGTCATTAAAGAAGAAGAATGTATTTTTAAAATCTCAACGAACGAATTCGAAGTAAATCCAACGTTTCACCTGATAATCTGGTTCAAGCTGTTTCAAGGAAAATATAATCAAACAACAAAGTTATTGAATATAAATAGGCACATGGTTCTCTGGTTTACTATACTGAGTAAGTCATCCAATCAACGTACTTTAAACATTGTTCACGCTGATTAGATGACTTATTCAGTATACAGTAAACCAAATAACCATTTACTTATTTATATTCGATAACTTTGCTGTTTGATTATATTTTCCTTGAAAAAGCTTGAACCAGATTACCAGGTGAAACGTTGGATTTACTTCGAATTCGTTCGCTGAGATTTTAAAAATACATTCTTCCTCACTTGTTTTAATAATCCTTTAAACTTGTAATTGATATAGAAAATTCCCGGAAAAAATGTCTAAATGCAATAAACTAATTAGAAAAATGAAGGGAAAAAAATTTCAAAAGTATATAATAACTCTGTGAGAGAACAAACTAGATTACATCGAAGGAAGAAATCTGAAAGAAGAGCTGGAAATGGATAGGACACATATTGAAGACAAGCGCTCACATGGAATCTTCAAGGCCAAAGGAAGAGAGGAAGACAAAAGAACATATACGCTGAGAAATGGAGACAAATATGAGAAGAATGAACAACAATTAGATAGAACTAGAAATGAAGGCCCTGATTGGCGGCCTATGCTCTACTGGGAGTAACAGACGTAAGTAAGTAATTATTCAATATTTGAAAGGTTTGTTTTCTAATTTTTAATTTTAATAGTAAAAAATTTTCTACACCGACATAGTATGAATTGAATGGAATGTTTCGCAGGTTCAAGAAACACTAACATTTCATTTCATGAATTGACATATCAGGAATTTGGTATTTTAAAGTTTCATTAAATCATAACAATAATTACATGATGATAACTAAATAGCAGAAGAATAAATATTTTAAATGTATTTCTATTACTGAAATCCTAATTGTTAAAATAATATGGTACTCCATTAGTAACAGTGTCCCACAAATCTGAATGTACTGATTTGTTTATTTCATTAGAATCAGTCACTGAAACAGATGACAGTTAACCTAACTATTAAAAATGTTACTTTTAAACAAAAGTTTAAAACAAATAAACATTATTAGAATATTCATAAGACATGATCCATAGGTATGAAACGAATTTGAAAGGTTGTCAAATATCTAATTAGAAAGGTTGGCTTAGCATAGGTTAAGATTTTTTAAAAAGTTATGTAAAGCTGAGAATTCTGCATGATGCAACAGTGAAGTTGTCAATAACTGAATAGTAACCGATGTCATATCATTTATTCATAAGGATGGATTGAGTTCAAACAGTCAAACTTGAACGGTTACCATTCATTGTTTAAACTAATTTCATATTATATAATCAAAATCTATAAATAAGAATGTTTTAAACTAAAGTTCCATAATTGTTGGATGAAAAAGAGTAATTCTATATCCAAGTTATCCGACCAATAACCAATAACTTCTCAGTATTAGTTATCGGTTTGTATATAATCAATTACTATCTACATTTTATCGGTTAAGAACAACATACATCATTATTTTTTCTGAATATTTGATCAGTGTTAGTTACAACATTTTCTACATATTAGAGATCTTCAAACTTATACAAACTATATAAGATAGTTTTATGTTATCATGATGGTTTTATAAATGAAGAATGTTCAGAAAACTTATGCAATTTATAAGAATCAATGATGTACTATTAGGTATTGATTCATATATTGATTGACGATTTTAACAATCGATGCGACATATCAACATCTTGATCAGCCAGATAATTAATCCACCATTTAAGAAAAAACGATCAGGATATATCATTCACTTATTAATCGATTTTGAGGTTAATATAGTATTCTTCATAATTGTATATCATTTATTGACAAATTTGTATTCCTTAGTCTTTTGTAAATTCTTTAAGTATGCTCAAATAGATTATTATTAAAAGAGAATAGAAAAGTGGAATTTGAACCTGAAGTATCTAATCTTTAACTAGTTCGTTCTTATATTTTTAGTAGATAATTACTAAACAGTTAATTTACAGTGTTTCTATATCGTTTCAAATTTAAGTCACTTTTTAACAACCTTTTAAGCGGATTTTGAATTTTATAGAATTGACTAAAACACTTTTCAATGGTTAAAATCATGAGTCAATTGAAGCTAGACCACCATGAAAAACCTGGATGCACTGGACGGCTATTTTGTCCTATTGGGAAACTCATCAGCAGTGTGCATCCACGATCCCGCCTTGCGAGGTTCAAACCCAGGACCTATCAGTTCGACTTAATAGGCCTTGAGTGATTAACGGAATTAAATAAGTCAAATAACGAGAATGGACTTTTGAATACATATATTTTTATATGTGAAGCGAATGGAATAGAGTAAAGCGAAATGACGAGCAGTGGGTTTGGCGGGTAAGCCAACTCCCTTTTAGTTAAGTACTAACCAATATTTATAGTCACACAAGAGTAGGTTACAGACATATGATGAATAATAGGATAAGTGTACACACATATGAGCTCATATGAAAACAGTCAAGATTGATAAACGAATAATTCACAATGTCAGAATGTGAATCATGTAGAACGAATAGATTGGGCTGTCCGAAAGCTAGAATAAGATATATGAGCTTAACATAGTAACTGATACTACAAGTGTTATTTGTTTCAGTGATTGTAAAGTAACTAAGACTGGGTTACTTATTCCATGAATATTTTATTCTAAAATTAGGTGTTGAGTAGTTTTCTTAAAATCATCAAATCTAATTTTTGAAGAAAAAAGTTAATTTATACAATCATATTAGCTGCAGTAGATCTATACAGAACTGAAGTACTAATTCACTTGATATTGTTGATCAGTCTGATCAATTTCAGTCGTAAAACATCAATGGGAAGATTCAAGTAAAAACAATATCAAGTGAATTAAACTTCACCCCATTGCACAAGCAAGTGACTATCAGGACTCAGTAGCTAAGTGGATAACGCGACGGCGTTTGAAGCGAACGGTACTGAGTTCGAGTCCCAGAGTGAACATCAACTCTGAGATGCAGGTACATCCAGTTGACGAGTCCCAAACAGGACGAAACGCGCGTCCTGGATTCCACTGCTAGCCACTATCCATCTTTGCTTATAATGAAGTACTAATTGATTAAAAAATGACGTCACATCATTAGATATCGAAATGTTTATGTCTCATTTTGTTTAATAAAAATTGACTAAAATGGCTTTCTTAAAATATTGAATAATGAACTAATGGCAAATGAAGAATTGTTGAAGACCTAGCTGGTTCAACATAGAATTGATAGTTTAAAAGTTTATTAAACTTCAGTCACAATCATTATCACCATACGTTTATTTAGTTCTCATTTAAACTCGGCAGTAGTTTCATCACATATGCGCGCTGTCTACACACAGTTGCAGTAGATGGTCACCATTATCTGAAAGAGACCAACAAGTCCCCATCGGCCACTATTCTGTGTCTAGACGCTCGACCTCAGCATCCAAGTCTCCGGCTAGTACATAGATATCTGTCGAACACACTTGTTGTAGAAAAATAGTTAACTGGTGGTAAAACTCATCCAGGCTGTAATCTGTTGAAAAGTAAATATCGTTTCTCACACCGATTTCTTTGCATTTTAATGAAACTTTTAAATCTAACAGCACATAACCGACTGTTAATGGGGATCCAACCGATTAGTGCTACCTCCGCTCTAGCGCTTAGTGCGACACCACCGTCAGCAAGACCAGAGGAAGATACCACAGGGTCTCCGGGTAAACGCACGTGAATCAAGCTTTCTGAAGTGACAGATGGAAAACGAATTTGTAATACTTCACCAGAGTAGAGTCTTGGATACGGGTCTTGGATAGACATCGATACTAAGACTTTCTAAAAGACATAGCCAAGACTATCTGTTGTCCGATCTGCATAAGTGTTCGGACGTTGTAGGAGGCCAGTTTGAATGGTTTACATGCTTCCAGAAGGGCTGATTCAGTATTCGTAGTTGATGGCAGTATTCAACTTCTGACCAGTCAAATACTTTAGATCGTCTACATAGGGCGGGGTTTCGATCATAGGCGAGCTGCTAAGTTGAAAAATACTGAAGCCTGCCACTAGTGAGTACATGATGATTAGCATGGAGGGATTTATGAAAATTGTCGAATTTCCCTACTTTGAATCACAAATCGATGAAGTGTGGTGAATGTACTCTGTTGAGAAGTCCGTTACTTCCAAGTTTTCAATAGTGCTATAAGATCACTTTGTGATTCAAACTATGAAAATAATTATCATATATTTATAAAAATAAATTTACTGTCATGAAAATACAATTGAGAGAAAAGTTACATGTACATTAACTGTCTTATAATTAAGATAACCATTGATATTGAAACTTTAGAGCAGAATAAAGAAGCGGTTAGATGTATTTCTTTAGAACACAAAGCTTCGAATCGTTAATCTGAATAGCTATCGTTTCTACCGTTTGAAGAACTCAATTTCCTGATTGTACTTTTGGAACATTAATTGAATGAATAACTATAAAACCTGATAGGAGGTCACTAAAACACATGAAATTCACAAAATAAATCACTTTTGACAAGTTCTTTATCAAACTGTATAATCACTTATATACAGAAAAAACTACAGGTCTTAACATCATAAAGAAATATAAACAATACATAAAAATGATGACGTAATAGAAAGATTACAATACTAGGTAATGTATTGTAATAAATCTATACTTCTACACTACTTATGGCGAATATTTTATGACAGATCTTGTAGTTATGACAAAAAAATCACTCAGTTGTATAAGGTAATAATGTCATTCATTGATAATATAATAACCATATATAGACCTAAAGACATCAGTTAATATTTATAAGATTCCTGTAGTTTACTTACGGTCTTGCTTCACTTACATTCATCATCCATAAATTAATATATTTATTTTTTTGATAAGTAATGTAAACTTATAGCTAACAACTAGTTTAGAATAAATATAACCTATCCTATTTCACATTTACATCATAGAATTAAACTACCAATCATAAGTTAACAGCAATATAATATTTATAGCAGATCGGATGTTATTGGTCAAAACCAGGTTAAAAACTACCATAATCTTAAAATCTAAATATATAAATGTAGAATATTCCTTTCAGCAAACCTATGTCAAGTTCTACAATGATAATTATAAACTAGAAATAGAAAGGAATAGACATGGCCAAAGCACATAACTTGGTATTTTAGTTATGAATGAAAGATTTGTGGTAAAATATATTTGTTAGTGTATGTAAATGTTAAAGAAAACTAATAAGTAATATCTACTTTATTCAGTTTTTAGGCCAAATGAAAATGTGCCAATACATTTAGGTAACATAAAGTAAGAAAAATAATCGGATAAACCATCCAATCAAAGATTATCAAAGGCACTTATGGGCAGGATGAAAACAAGAGACAGTGAAGTGAGGTCAGCGCTTAATAAATTAAGTGCACAAGGAAAAATGTAAAGATTGTAATCATAGTATTCATTGAATCACGTTGACTCAACTTACGAAAATATGAAACTGGTAGTTAATATGTAGTGGCATTGGACCATAACCACACAATCCTCAAAGCTGAATACAAGATTACTCGGATTATAGATATTCAATATTTAACACGAAGAAATAACCTAAAGATGGTGAAGGTGGGAAGAATTTATTGAATGAATTGGGGTCGATCAAACGGCATGGCTCGGCATGCAGGCGTGGTCCCTGCTGAATTTTACGTTATATCTTCTATTCATATTAAATATATTGTTCTTTCTCTAGCCTAACCTTGTTCTACATCATGTATTGGTAATTGGTATGATACAGTGAGTTGGTGTAGTCGATGGTGTGACTTCCACGTAAGATCTTATAGATTAGGCAGTTATATCATGACAAATGTACAAATTTAGGATTAGGTCTATTATTAGAGCAGTACTAATGTTATAGTAGATCTTAATTGTACAAATACGCCATTTGAAATAAGTTATCATATATCTCGTAAAATAATACTGACTTATTGAGCTTGAGGTCTGTGATTTTAAGGAAAAAAAGGTTTAAAATGACGTTTTTAACGCACAGAGACATTGTTTTTAGACCTTACGGCTATCTCGATTGTACTTCAGGTGTAGCATTATAAGACATGCGATAACTCCGCCTGCAGCCCCACAAAGGTTACTGCCTAGATAAAAAAGGTGGTTAGACATGTGGCCAAAAACTCCATCCGGTAGAAAACAACCATATGAAAAAATATTAACCAGAAGCAACAATTTGAATCGTTTAAACTCTGCCGTCCAAGTTGAAGGATCTCCATTCATAAGAATTATGACTCCTCGTGGTGAAAGCCAAGATCCATCGGAAGTCACGAGGCAGATGCTCTTTCTAACAACCAGAGCAACAATTATTATGGGTGAATGGGATGTTCGAGCAGTGTGGGATACAGAAGAGACCAATCAAACAATTACGGAAGTGAGGAATTACAACTTGGCGGTTCTCGGAGTAAGCAGGACCCATTGGACCAAGCTAGACAAAAATGCTAAGTTTCGGAAAAGATACTGCTGTACTCTGGTCATGGAGAAGAAAATTCTCCATACATTCAGGAATTTGCTCTGATGCTGTCCAAGAAAGCACGACAAGCACTTATAGGATGGGAATCTCATGGGTCCAGAACCATCAAACCATCCTCCGAAACAAAGAAGGGGCAAATCACAATGAGTGTTATTCAGTGTTATGCACCTACCAATAGTAGCGAGGAAGATGAAAGTCAGCAGTTTCATGAAGAACATTCTTTGATACTATTTTGTACTTAAGAAGATAGTCAACATAGTACGGAATTCTTATGACGGACTACACTGCAAAGTCGTGCATGGAGAACAGCTAACAGACGCATTCCAAGTGGGGTCTGCAGTTAAACAAGATTGATTACTCTCCCAATTTCTCTTTCTTCTGGTGGTTCACTAGATTATGAAGGCCTCCACACCTGAGGAGAAGCACAGAACACAATGGACAGGTTGGATGCAACCAGATGATTCGAACTTCGTGGATGACCTGACGCTTCTATCCCACACACATCAGCAAACGCAGATGCAGACAAAGTGTAGCAGCAGCCTGTGCATTAGTAGGCTTAAACATACACAAGGGAGAAAACAAGATCCACAAATACAACACGGAGAACAACAACCTAACCACACTTGATGGAGAAACTCTAGAACAGGTGGAATCTTTCACGTACCTGGGAAGCATCATCGATGAAGGTGGAAGATCTGATGGAGACGTAAGGGGAAGTATTGGAAGAACAAAGACAGTATTCTTACAGTTGAATGACATATGGGACTCAAAACAACTGTCAACCAGTATCAAAGTCATAGTTTTCAACACGAACATCAGTACAGTTAGTTATATAGTACGGAGTTGTAACTTAGAGAATTACCACAACCATCATCAAAAAGTACAAGTATTTATAAACAATTGTCGACACAAGATATTGAATGTCCTTTGGCGTGGTACGATCAACAACAGTCTACTGTGGAAATGAACAAACCATCCTCCGGCTAAAGAGGAAACAAGGAAAACACGTTGGAAGTGGAATTCTAAAGGAAAAGTGAAAAGAAAAAGACCAAAGGACACATCGCATTGGAAATTGGATGCAGACATGAAAAGGATGAATAGCAATTGAAAAGGGTTGTACAGGACAGAGTGAGTTGGAGAATTCTGGTCGGTGGCTCAGGATTCACGAAGGTTTATAGACGCAAGTAAGCAAGTAATCTCTGCACCTATGGTTGAGTGTCGCCCTTTGACTGATAAAAGTTCTTTTCCGATTGTGACAATTGTGTTATTACAAGATGTCTGCCCCCGTTATAAATAGCGTCCTTATGGTAATATCCAGTTATGTTTGTACCACATACTTTCTAAAAATACTTCTTGTAAGTTTTATTACGTTTTATTAGGAACATATCGAGTGATATTGTCCCTTGATCTATATAAATGGGTTGATGTAACTGAAGAAAGCGACATACGTACGCTGGATTAAACATCCGAAAAGTCGATTCCTCTAATTTTTTGTTCCTCACATTGCCAAAAAATATTCTAGAAGCTAGCTGACACCTCAATCAAAATTTATCGCATAAATAGTGTAATGGTGAATAAATCCTCAAAATAAATAGTTATTTACGTCTTTCATTTGATAATGACCCCCTTAGTTCCACTGGAAATATTCATGATTTATGTGGCTCGTTCAAACATCCTCACCAGATCACAACTGGGTACTCCGTGTTACGCTTTTCCCATAATAACTAGTCAGCTTAGTTTATATACGTATCGACGCGTTGACCATGTCTCGAATATATCTTAGAGCCTGTTTATTCTTGAATTCTGCTTTGACTAGTGTTACGGACTACAGCGTCGTCAAGCACAAAATATAGTTGATATCCTTAAGGGCACGGATTGATCATCATAGACGATCCTGATTACTGAGTTTCAAATAATCTTATCGTGCTTTAATATCCTTTGAGATATTGACCATGCAGATATCTATGAATTGTCTCAGGCAGTGGGGTTGTTCTAAGCATATATTCCGACAAAAGGTGAACGAATACTACAAATTTACCATGAGAAAACAGCAATGTTCCATACTGAGTTACGGTCACTGCATAGTTTTAATCCTTGAATTAGTTTCCAAAAAGCGTGAAGTCAGTCCTATCACATGTCAAATTAGGGGTTTACATTCATACTGAATAGTTCGCTTTGTTTCCAGCGTGGATATTTCTTACAAACATTGAGGTGACGGCCCTCCATCTAGGGGATATAGACAGGAGAGCCCAAAAATTATATCAAAGCATGTCAGGCCATTGCTCCTAAATAAACAATCATTATTAAACGACTATATGAAATAGCATTATTTCAGATTGCTCCATACTCCTTTCATCAAGGCTTCTGACTTTCTTTGTCAATATTATAAATGTTCCAAACATTAGTATGAAGAAACAAACCATGGGAGTGCGTGTGTGATAGGGATATTGGTCTGAGTCAAAATCAGTACAATTCTTCAAATGAGCTCACACGCAGCTCAAATGTGAACAGGTAAAAGCAAATAAATATGGCATACGTAAAAGTACACACGAGTAGGAAGTCGTCATTAGTTATGAGAAGGAAGGAATTATAAGTGGTATGAAAATGGTTCATTTGCCACATGATGTCTGAAAATAATATCTATGAGATTTATAACGCTTGGATGAAGTTACTGCAGATTTTATCATGATTAATATAGTCTTTTTATTTTCAGTAATTATTCAAGTATATGTTTCGTGAGAACACAAGGTCTCTAAAAACATGACATTACCTTTGTCGTACAAAGTTCACCATACAGGTGTTATTTTGTTTTAGACCGGTTTGTAAATTAACTTACTGCCATATTTTCGGAAGTGTGGGGTTTAGGATACTTTAAAAGCGGTATCTCTTTTTTTCTGAACTGATAACCGCTTTCACTCTACAGTAATAAGAATAGCGGGTAGGTAAACCTGTGCTAAACCTTCCAATGAAGGTCCAGATTCTCCTTGAAAATATTCAATGATGGGGCTAATACCACTTGTTCGGGTAAAGCGTTCCAGTCATTGACTACTGGATGATAAAAAAGTGGACCTCGTTGTAAGTTTATTAGGCCGCGGTTTGCGAACCTTCTTGCTATGACTTCGGAGATTAATAACGCTGGAAGGAGCAAAAAGACAAAACATATTAGCACCCAGATCACTATTATTCTCTTCTTTTCAATGCTAATATTATGCATACATATGCACTTAAAAGTGCAACAGGTATTCGGAGTTTGACGACTCGTTTACTCGTAACAACTTCATGGTCGAAGTATATAAAGCCAGTCAAAGCAGAAGTCAGAAATGAAGTAGATCAAAGATATATTTGGAAGGCTATAGATATAGTGAGATGATATATTATTGAGCCAGCCATATGGATTAAGATAACAATCTCTTGTAGGGTGTCCCCTGACATCGCCAAGATAAGTAACCAATTTAGAGGCCCAAGATCTGACTCCAGTTCAGATTGTATGAGTGTTTGCTATCGCCTATTCTCGTATATCATCGTCGACTTAGATTGCGTTATCCAATAACGGAATTAAATAAGTCGAATAACGAGAATTGACTTGACAATACATATATTTCGTACATAAAGCGACTGAAACAGAACCAAGCAAAACGACGCGCGTGGAAGATGGCTGGGAAGCCAACTCCATTTTTAGTCAAGAGTTACTCCATATTTATAGGCAGACAGAATAAAGCTACAGACATGTGATTAATGCGATAAGAAGGGCACACACCTATACGCTCATATAAAAATAATCAAGACTGACAAGCGAATGATTGACAAGGTCAAAATATGGCTCAAGTAAAATGAATTAAATAGAATGTCCACAAGTTAGAATAAGGTAGATGGGCTTGCCATAATAACTGACACTACATAGCCCCCTTGTAGAAAATAGCACATTTAAAAAATGTCTGTTTTCGAAAATAACACTGAAGTGTATGAAGTTAACGTTAGCAACAAGTAGCGAAAAAAATTGTACAACACTCGATAAAGTACAGTAGTGTCACATGAGCGGTGAGTGTATTATATGAAAATGTCATATTTATGTAAAAGAATACATGAATATAGAAAAGGCGCGGACAAAAATGGGAACGTTAACATACGAATATGAGCAATTTAATGAGCGTACAAAAATTAACATGTGCTAATGTTATGATTGTCTGAACGATAAAATAGCACGTTTGTATAAGTGATTCAAAATAGCGTGAAAATAGTAATAAATTGTTCATGGGTATAACAGCGAAATAAATCGTCAAAATGAGTACAGTAGAATATGACAGAAATTGGTCTGTGATGCCGATAGAATAGTGAAATATATTACATATATGTTCTGTTGAGCCGCAGTAAAATAGGTAGCATCGATTAGCGATGAGTGAATTTGAATTTAAATGAGTTCCCGTTCGTAGAATAATAATAATAAGCAAGTCGTGAAATGATAACTGCATTGACGGGTGATATTCGTTGCTGTACTGCAATTGATAATAATCATAAGATGTGAAGTCAGTGAACGTTGTCGTCTGCGTTATGACATGCATTGAGTTATCGTTAAATATGTATTAGTAGAATGACCAGAGGAACAGAATAGTGACTGAGTAGACGAAGTACGTAGAGTCTTATTCCTTTTTGGTCATGAAGCCTAGAGTGGTTTGTGTGGTTTGAGGGAGATGCGCTCGATCTCGTTTATTACAAAACCGTACCAAGGCATGACAAAAATACCAATACATATGATTAGCGATGGCGACGTATGAGACTGACTTGGATGTGAGGAACAAGAGTGTATCTTTGAGAGACTAGCTCTAAACTCTATGTTCTGATATATCGTGCGATGGGTATAGAATAGTAGTTGCAGTACTCGAATAACGTTTTTGGTTGATAAATGATGCGGCGTGCAGTTATGCATGTGAAAGAATAGATAAGATGAACGTAATTGTTTCTAATCAGCTAGTTAGATGCATCCACAGACATAATAGGAGGCGATGAAGAATGTGTGTTATGATAACATAAAATAATGACCTCTACTAAGTGAATGAATGTAATATTAGGTCTAAATGACATGAAAAAAATTGGAACGAACTCACTTAAAGCAGGAAAATTTCATGTTTTGAATAGTAAAAATATTCCAGTGAGTTTTGGATGTCATAAAGTGGAGTGTTCATAAAATGATAGTCTGTTCGGTGAGCAATATGATTGCGAAAATGTCATAATTTAATGACAGCATGAACATGATTATTAATTCCACATTCGGTTATGATATTGAGAATAATGTAATAATAAGCATATAATGATAATTCGAATAGTAATGGAGCAAACCGACGAATGGATCAATGAGAATAGTTGACATGAGGACAAAGTATCGATGAGATAATACGACTTGAGCATGTCCATGTCATGTTGCACAGGCTTTGCTGAGTGCGTCGGATTAGAGATTGAGCTGGACCCGTTGAATGTGTTCGTCGAATGTATCAAGTGCAGAAGTCTCTTCATCGACGTAGCTTGCTGTGTTGCGTTCGTCGTCGGCGGGCTTACCATTTTAGAGGCCCAAGATCTGACTCCAGTTCAGATTGTATGAGTGTTTGCTATCGCCTATTCTCGTATATCATCGTCGACTTAGATCGCGTTATCCAATAACGGAATTAAATAAGTCGAATAACGAGAATTGACTTGACAATACATATATTTCGTACATAAAGCGACTGAAACAGAACCAAGCAAAACGACGCGCGTGGAAGATGGCTGGGAAGCCAACTCCATTTTTAGTCAAGAGTTACTCCATATTTATAGGCAGACAGAATAAAGCTACAGACATGTGATTAATGCGATAAGAAGGGCACACACCTATACGCTCATATAAAAATAATCAAGACTGACAAGCGAATGATTGACAAGGTCAAAATATGGCTCAAGTAAAATGAATTAAATAGAATGTCCACAAGTTAGAATAAGGTAGATGGGCTTGCCATAATAACTGACACTACATAGCCCCCTTGTAGAAAATAGCACATTTAAAAAATGTCTGTTTTCGAAAATAACACTGAAGTGTATGAAGTTAACGTTAGCAACAAGTAGCGAAAAAAATTGTACAACACTCGATAAAGTACAGTAGTGTCACATGAGCGGTGAGTGTATTATATGAAAATGTCATATTTATGTAAAAGAATACATGAATATAGAAAAGGCGCGGACAAAAATGGGAACGTTAACATACGAATATGAGCAATTTAATGAGCGTACAAAAATTAACATGTGCTAATGTTATGATTGTCTGAACGATAAAATAGCACGTTTGTATAAGTGATTCAAAATATCGTGAAAATAGTAATAAATTGTTTGTGGGTATGACAGCGAAATAAATCGTCAAAATGAGTACAGTAGAATATGACAGAAATTGGTCTGTGATGCCGATAGAATAGTGAAATATATTACATATATGTTCTGTTGAGCCGCAGTAAAATAGGTAGCATCGATTAGCGATGAGTGAATTTGAATTTAAATGAGTTCCCGTTCGTAGAATAATAATAATAAGCAAGTCGTGAAATGATAACTGCATTGACGGGTGATATTCGTTGCTGTACTGCAATTGATAATAATCATAAGATGTGAAGTCAGTGAACGTTGTCGTCTGCGTTATGACATGCATTGAGTTATCGTTAAATATGTATTAGTAGAATGACCAGAGGAACAGAATAGTGACTGAGTAGACGAAGTACGTAGAGTCTTATTCCTTTTTGGTCATGAAGCCTAGAGTGGTTTGTGTGGTTTGAGGGAGATGCGCTCGATCTCGTTTATTACAAAACCGTACCAAGGCATGACAAAAATACCAATACATATGATTAGCGATGGCGACGTATGAGACTGACTTGGATGTGAGGAACAAGAGTGTATCTTTGAGAGACTAGCTCTAAACTCTATGTTCTGATATATCGTGCGATGGGTATAGAATAGTAGTTGCAGTACTCGAATAACGTTTTTGGTTGATAAATGATGCGGCGTGCAGTTATGCATGTGAAAGAATAGATAAGATGAACGTAATTGTTTCTAATCAGCTAGTTAGATGCATCCACAGACATAATAGGAGGCGATGAAGAATGTGTGTTATGATAACATAAAATAATGACCTCTACTAAGTGAATGAATGTAATATTAGGTCTAAATGACATGAAAAAAATTGGAACGAACTCACTTAAAGCAGGAAAATTTCATGTTTTGAATAGTAAAAATATTCCAGTGAGTTTTGGATGTCATAAAGTGGAGTGTTCATAAAATGATAGTCTGTTCGGTGAGCAATATGATTGCGAAAATGTCATAATTTAATGACAGCATGAACATGATTATTAATTCCACATTCGGTTATGATATTGAGAATAATGTAATAATAAGCATATAATGATAATTCGAATAGTAATGGAGCAAACCGACGAATGGATCAATGAGAATAGTTGACATGAGGACAAAGTATCGATGAGATAATACGACTTGAGCATGTCCATGTCATGTTGCACAGGCTTTGCTGAGTGCGTCGGATTAGAGATTGAGCTGGACCCGTTGAATGTGTTCGTCGAATGTATCAAGTGCAGAAGTCTCTTCATCGACGTAGCTTGCTGTGTTGCGTTCGTCGTCGGCGGGCTTACCATTTTAGAGGCCCAAGATCTGACTCCAGTTCAGATTGTATGAGTGTTTGCTATCGCCTATTCTCGTATATCATCGTCGACTTAGATCGCGTTATCCAATAACGGAATTAAATAAGTCGAATAACGAGAATTGACTTGACAATACATATATTTCGTACATAAAGCGACTGAAACAGAACCAAGCAAAACGACGCGCGTGGAAGATGGCTGGGAAGCCAACTCCATTTTTAGTCAAGAGTTACTCCATATTTATAGGCAGACAGAATAAAGCTACAGACATGTGATTAATGCGATAAGAAGGGCACACACCTATACGCTCATATAAAAATAATCAAGACTGACAAGCGAATGATTGACAAGGTCAAAATATGGCTCAAGTAAAATGAATTAAATAGAATGTCCACAAGTTAGAATAAGGTAGATGGGCTTGCCATAATAACTGACACTACACCAACAGGCTCTGTTTAGGTGTACGTCAAAACTGACAATGTCATTATGAGGGCTGAATATTTCATGGAATTATTTACCACAACTTCTTCATAGATGGTCTTATATTATCCAAATTATAAGGTGCTTTCATAATGGATAGTAAGGAATTATGCATTATTCTACAGAATAATCCCAGCGTAACTATGAAGCTATTGAGGCATGTGATGAGACCCACTTACACAAAATTGTTCTTCCTAATGATGAATTAACTTTAATCTTTGAAATATATACAGAATATCCAGAATTAACTATTTGTGAACTTCACTTCAAGAAGGTTTGCTGTTTTAATTCTTCGTATTTTGAAGAGCACAGTTGGTTGTCAAGGTCGAGTTAGCAATGACGTATGTTACAAGTTCAGGTTCGTTACATTAATCTTCTCAAAACTGTCAAGGCAGATTAAGACAATTAAATAGAGTTATCAAATAGTCCACTTCTCAAAGTTTTCGTACTTGTCAACTAGGATAATTGTTGTTTAATGGGTTACTTAAAAGTCAGTGACACCTCAAGAGGATTTATATATCCTTCTAAGGGAACTTTTATATACTTCTAAATCAAAAATACCTCAAAATACAACTAAACAAACGGGTACATGTCCTGACATTGCTAACTGTGTTTCTTGCACGTTAAAATACAATATTTGGAGTAAAACCATTAAACATTCAAAGAACAAAATATTTATTGTACTACACTTCAAATAGATAATTAGTGATGATCGACATAATTTCTGGCAACCATTAAGCACTATATTTCCTTCCAACAGCGAAACTAAGAGCTATGAGAACGGCTGTTTGTATCAATCTATATACCTTAGTTTGGCATTCAGTAACTTCATGTAAATACCTCTTTTTTTTTATTACACCGCTCATAAGTTTTCCCAATTTATTAGGTTAGCTAGCAATCAATGTAAAGGTATTTGGGGTCTTTTAAACAGCGTCTCACTGTTTCTACAAATGTATCGTTTAAGAAATAAATGTCTTGATCACCACGAAATCCCACTTAGTTATTAGAGTACGCACAGATCTACTTCAGTCGGTACTAAATAACCTTTTTCTCAGTAAAAAACAGCATATATTCAAGGTTAAATTCATGAGTTTCGAATGAGATTGACCAATTTCAGACCACTATTGAAAACCTGAAATCACTAGACGGCCGTTTCTTCCTACTACGCGACTCCTCGGCAGTGCTCATCCACAGCCGTTCAGTGCTTCCAGGCTTTCAACTGTGGTCTAGCTTGGAATAACTCGTGAATTCGACTTTGAAAATACTACAATCTCCAAGAATCCCCATAATTTACGATAGTGTGTACGTCAAATCGTCTGCTGGTTTCGTACACTTTGAAATATCTTTTAAGGCCTTTTTAGGCTGAGTTAATGTTAGTCTTAGTAATGTGGTTGCACAACTAAGAAGTCTAATAAATGAAATACCCAAGATAGGTCAGAAATGCCTTCATATAAGCATTGGGAGTTATGGCCATAGCGGCTTTGTCGGCCATTTATACTATACCTCTGCATCGAGGTAGCAGATACAGTCACAAATTATTCCATCGGTGGTTAAGAAAAGTTTGTTTCTGTTCAAGGAG
The DNA here is from genome assembly GCA_944470205.2 of Schistosoma margrebowiei. Taxonomy (NCBI): domain Eukaryota; kingdom Metazoa; phylum Platyhelminthes; class Trematoda; order Strigeidida; family Schistosomatidae; genus Schistosoma; species Schistosoma margrebowiei. The sequence continues at coordinate 38,718,854 of OX104026.1, read as the reverse complement.
TTCCTGTGATGTTTGTGAACAACCTAATTTAGAAATACATCAATGTAGCAGGTCTTCTCGGGGACCTATTTCCTTAGCTCCTGACCTAGATGTTCAATCCTCAAGTCTTTAGAGCAGCGTTAAGAGATGCTGTTGCTCATGAACCAATGTTCAGTAATGCGTTCATACACTGTCCTTTCAAGACCCCGAGGATAGTGCTTGCTGTCGGCTTGGTATTGGGTTTTCTAGCTCCTCTAGGCGGAACCTTGTACCCAATAAACCAGTCTAAGCACCGCATTTCGTGGAGAAAACCAGTGGGTTTTCCTGTTCAGAGATCATAAATGTATTGCTGTATAAGAACATACCGAGAGAAAGCCGTTCTAGAGCACGTAAGAGAGTACACTGGTAATCGGGCTTACGACGGCTTCTGAATAATTTTTACATATTGTATTGCAGTGGATAAGCAACCTTTCATCTCGTTATTAGAACTTGATGAAAAACGCTTCCCCTAAATGCTACCTATTCAAGAACTGACTTGCCTCAAATTTCGGAAGTTAAGCAATAGAAAACTGTTGAGAAGTACTTATCACATTTTGTTGTAGTTTTTTTCAAACTGTCATAAATATGACTATACTCTGTAAATAAGAATACTGAATCAGTTTGATTTTTACCCAATCCACATTGAGGGATGTATTTCTGCTAATTAATGTCTACTTTTCAGTCAGTTATATAGAATTTAAAACCTGCTACATATGTACATCAATTCAAGTTGTTACACCCCATTAGCACACCGAGGTCAAATTGTCAAAACCAATACCAGATTGATATAGATAGTATCATTATTGGTATTGATTTAAAAAATTAGGCATCAGAGATATGGTTCACGAAGAAAATATTTACTGGTGCATAATTATAGTTTTAAACATGATATTTAAAAAATCCAACCCTGTTAATCTTTGCAAAAAATCGTTTTAAAGACAGTAGTTCTTTGTATTTTTAGGTAATATTGTTGGTAGGCAACCATGGGGTATACGTTACTTGAAACAAATACTTCTCAATCTTTTCAACATCATTTGTCTATTGTAAGTCGATATTTTATCATTTATTTACCTACTTTTTCAGTATTCAAACACTCTTACCTTTAGACGTAAGTTCCTACGATTAAAAGTGACAGGCTACTTGTAGCTTTTTCGCCAGAAATCATCTAATCAAAGAAATTCTTGGGATGGAAGGTTAGCCACCCAAGTTCTTGTCAAAAAACTTTTAATGTTATAGACCACCTCGACCACCTGGACGACGTTTTGGTGGATTTGGAGGCTGTGCAGGTAATGATTTGCCTAGCATTTGTATTAGATTTATATTAAACTTCTTAATATCATATTCTATAGCCTTCATTTCAGTCAGTCATCCACAATGTAGGACCAGGTACATATACATCGGTTCAAGTTACCATACCTTATTAGCACAACGCGATGAACACCAAATTAATAGATGCAGTTATTTCAATGGTTGTAATATATAGAAAGAATGCATATTAGGACATACTACACAAAGAAAGAATCAGTTTATAGAAAGAAAGATATAAAGTAATTTTAATCTCACGGTTTAAGGAAAGATAGAGAGTGTATACACCTACATCATTGTGACCGATTCTGAGCCATGTCACCAAGAGTCTCCAACCATTGGTTACGATAGTCGCGCGGACCACAACCAAGTAGTATACATCTACCAACATGGTTCAGACTAAAAGTTAGTGACTTCAATGACTGATGCAACGTTTTGGTTTGGCCGCCCCTAACTTCCAACCGTCTCCGACACAAGCCAACATTTTCGTCGTGGTAATCGGTGTTCAGGCATACATAACATGTGGCCCAACCATCTCAGTCTATAAAGATTTACAACCTCATCAACTGATGTACCATCATCCCCTAATACCCTACGTCTAACCTCACCATTACTTACCCGGTTGTCCCAGCGGACGCGAACAATACTTCTAAAACATCTATGGTCAAGTACTAGTAATTTACGAGTATTGTCTACCCTAGCCCCCAAATGCCCTGGTACGGCCGAGAGTGGGGAGAGTCCGCTCTCCCTCTCGAAATACTCTCACACGGCCACGCGTATATAGCCTCTGCCAGGGAAGTCATACTCACTGCCTTCTCGTGGCGGGGGTGTTGTTTACGAAAATGAGAGGACGAAAAGCGAATGTCCGGCGCTTTAACGGGATTCCAAACCAATGGTGCACACGGGCTCCAGTATCCTGCGGGAACAAATGGCGAATGAGCCAATTGTTGGTCACCGGCTTCCATGGGACTGCATCTCCTTACGATGCTCCACTGCCTTGTGGATCAGACCTTCAGGTCGAAGGCTCGGGGTGTGGCCCCCTAAGAAAACCACCTGCTTCGGTTTGGGCACCCGGGCAGTATCACAGCCCTCACAAATATCGAATGACATTTGTGTGGCGCATATGTATTTCGTGCCTCTTTGTACCATTATCTATGTGTTGAAATAATAATAAATAATAATTGTCTACCCTTAATGACCACGTCTCGTAACTGTAAAGTAGAAAAGAATAAACTGCTGCTTAATATAATTGTTCTTTAATTGATGGTCCTCCTTTGAATATACCATGAATCTTACGCTTCCTTGAACATAAAGTGCGTAACTGTCGAGAAATATAACTATTTGCTAGGGCTGTGGGCATTTTTTCTTACAAAAAGAGTCTGAGATAGTCCTAGTGACTCATTGACAACGCATAGATGAGTAACTTGGGTTGCCTTAGCAAGAAGTACTTGTGAAAGTGCATGTCATTAAATGGTGTTACAAACTCTCACGTTATTATTTAACAAAAATCAGTTATCTTAAGTTCAAACGGAAATGTAGGATGCACAAAACTGTTGTGTTGCTCACAAAATGCACAGTGTAGTTTCTGCTAACTATGTCTATGGTTTAGGTGAAAGGTCATTTGTGATAGTAATATGTTTTCTTGTATATAGTATAGCTGACAAATTACTAAAATACGAGCGGTAAGTACTATTAGCGAAAATCGGTCAGATACTCCGTTTCCACTTTTCTAAAACACCAAGAAGCGACCAGTCAGTACAATGCTGAAAAATATCAATATTAATTCGATAAAAAAGCTCGTCAATTTGGACACTTGACTTTTGATCAGTGAATAGGATAAATCAAAAGCAGTTATGGTAACTTAAGTAAACCTTTTAAACCTATATTCGAGCTACTTGACACGTAGATCTCTCCTTTCATTCGTTGTGTGCATATTTCCTATAGTTCACATAATTCCACTTTTTTGCTCACTTTGTTGATATCCTGTCAATTTATTTATTCGAGCACATAAACATTGGTACAAGGGGCACCATACACATATGCGCCACACAATAACAATGAGACCAGTAGTAGTTATCATTGATTTGTGTGAGGGCTGTGATACTGTCTGGGTGCCCAATATCAGTGTACTAATAAAAAATATGACACCTCAAACTGGAACGTTTTGCGCTAGGCTGTATGTTTTATTTATCACTGATTCAAATTTCACCCTACCTGTGGAAGTATATACAGTTACAGCGAGTGGCTCTCTCACAACACGTAGTTTTTTTACCTACTACATCTGTAAGTGAATGACGTTGTGTTTTTCCTTTGAGGTAGCTTATACTAAATACTGAAATTTAGTAGACTTCTTGGGATTTTCAAGGGTTGTACAGAAGTAAGCTAAATCATTGTTATTAGAACCTGTCGTTTTCTGTTGATTTTTCCAGTACAAAATTGATCAGACTTCATTAGCATTTGAACTTCTTGTAAGTATTCCTCAGTGTTAACTAATCTGGGTTGTATTTGATTGTAGTTATCTGTTGAATCCACTCCAAGCTCGTAGTCTCGACAGTAATGTTTATTTAGTAGATTAAAACATCTGATCGATCCTTACCTGTTAGTTAAGTCATAAACGTAATCAACCATTTAAAGTGTTTTTGTTTATTTTCTTTGCATAGTTAGTGTTTTCCTCCATTTTTCGTTTTAGGTGCTCCAAATGCTCCACCAATGGCTGGTGGAGGATGAGGTTAAACAGTCTTTGGAATTAATAGTAGTCAATTACAAATTCCAAAGACTGTGAATCGAATAATTTGTTGTCAAACCTTTAGATCCTATTTGGGTATATGACGGTTGTCTGGAAAATCTTGTCTGCAGATCTAGACAACTTGATGACCAAATTGGGATTTATATGCTTAAAACATTAGTTTCTTTGTAAAAATCAACCTAATTTTTACTTTTAAAATAAACATCGATTTTTTATTTTCCAGAAAATTTACGTATTTCGTGTTTGCTTTTACGACTGTTGATTCATTACTAGTGCAAAATAATTTCTGATATCAGAGAAACTATTAATTTCTCAACTAACGGATAAATGGCAGTTTACTATTCAAAATGTTTTATTATCCCGAAATAGAGTCTCATTTTCGATTCAGTTGATACACTTTTTTTTACTTAAGCTAGTGAATAAATATACTTGTATGTACCTCTAGTTTCAAATCGATTTAATATCTGTCTCTGACTAGTATATTAGGTGTAATTTTAGTTTATCGATTTTGGAGATCGTTCGGAGGTTGAAGCAATAGATTTTGAATCGGCAGGTCCTATGTTCAACACACTTAATTCCGTTTGGCTATCTGTGTGGTATTTCTAACTCATATGAGTAGATTATACCTCTGAAGCTGTGCTTGGATCCATTCCAAATATTGGGGAAGTGTCGTTTCTTATTTGAAAATATGGGATGGCATTTCATATATCAATGGTTAACATCATGAGTCAGTTGAAGCTAGACCACAATGGAAAACCTGGGAGCGCTAGACGGCCATTTCGTTCTATTGCAGTGTGCATCCACGACCTCGCCCCCTGCGAGATTCGAACACAGGACCTACTGGTTTTGCGCGCGAGCACTTAACCACCACACCACTGAGCTGGACGGCATCTAACGGTGTTGATGTCTAACTTCAACATATGCTCACTAGTGACTGTCTTCAATAGGTATATCCTGGAGTTCTAGTGAGAAGTAGTGACAAGCGGAGTTCATCCAGGTCTGTTGTGAGATAGTAACTCACTGAAGACAATGGTGGATGTGTCGCTCAATTTCGTAGTTAGTTGAAGTTAGACATTAACACCGTTTGATACTGACTCAATGGTCTAGTGGTTAAGCGCTCGCGCGCGTGATTGATAGGTCCTGGGTACGAGTCCCGTGGGGCGGAATGTGGATGCGCACTGCTGAGGAGTCACGCAATTGGACGAGAAGGCCGTCCAGGTTTTCCATGGTGGTCTAGCTTCATCTGATTCATGATCTTAACCATTGGAATTGCCATAATATCCACAGAACCCATCTGACATTTCATATTTGTTCATCACACAGGTGTCTTTTATGTAAAACAATGTACCTCTATCGGTTTGTATACTTTCTAAATCTCTTTGTGTTCAACAGTTACAGTGGTACACAGTTAATTAGTTATTCACCAAAATTCTATACATCAGTCATGAAATCACCAAATTCTTGTTCGTTGTACCACTTGCGTATCAAATGCTTGCTGTAGGTTGCTACTTCCAGATAAACTACTATTAAGAAATTCAGTAGACAGTATGTTTTTAATCAAAAACTAAGAAACTAGGTGATATTGTGCAAGTATTGTTTAAATGAATCACCAGTTACTGTTTCGAAATTACTAAACATTTTTCTTTCGGGACATAATGATCATAAGACGGTTTAAAAAATAGAATACGCTGAGACAAAACGCCGAATAACAGCCTTATGAATGACACAGCAAAACAGGAGCAGCTTATCTCTACAAAGCAAAAATCGTTTCAATAAACAAAGATCAGGAATAACTGGATTGCTTCTCCTACTATTAACCTACATCAAGTAGGGTTTTATCAAGTAAGATATAACCTAGTAAAGAGGTGAGATGGATTAGAATAGGTTCAATCATTTAGCACTATGCGTTTCGTAAATCGATACGTAGGTTGGTAGTTAAGATTAAAATCAATTGAGATTTATGAATGGTTTGGGTTAGGTTAGCTTTATCTCCATAAATTATCAGAGAATGAGTTTAAATGTCCAATCATCTTTACACTGTTTAAATGAAAATAAAAAAGGCAAGTTTTTAATAACTGAAATCTCACTGTAGATTTATTGGGAGGAAATTTCCTTTGTTCGCAAGTATCACAATATTCAGTATATTTGCCGCTAAAAAGTTCGATTCTGTAGATGTTTGATAAGAATTGTATATGGGAATATTTCCGGGCATCTGGTGATTTCCATTTTCCTCATTAATTTTTGGAGCCGTTATCACTCATCTAAAAGTACACGAATATTGATGTAAATTGTTATTTCGTTTTGTTCAATCTCGCTTTTGGATTATGCGATAATAAAGGGAGGTGACAGAACTGCCAATTCATTTAAAAGGTAATATTGTTTATAAATTATTGGTTTATATACTTGGCCACTAGCCACGAAACTACATCAATCTAATCTAGTATTCTATAAATAATTATATGTTGTTATTAGTTTGAAAACCCGTTAAAAATTCTCAAAAATTATATTACAATTTTAATCTTATAAGTAACTTAAGTTATTTTCTTATGTAAGCCACAGTTTGTATGAGCAACATTATTTATATCACTTATTTGCAAAGCGATTCGACACTATAGTGGGATCGGACATAAGACAACCACTCAAATCACTAAACAATCCACAACATGTTATCAGTTTTATCCCGTTCCAAGTTTATTTTAATGCCAAATTGGGTTGTAAGTTATTATCTCTTCCTTGAAAACATTGAATACTTTCTGAATCGTTATTATAGTCTAAATTAATAATCGAAAATTTATTAAAATAACTGATTACAAACGAATATAATTATTTGTTGTTTTCATTAGAATACTTTCTTAAAAATTTAGGGACCTAATATTTTAAAATCAGTTTTACCATTTTGATTGTTCATGATACAAACTTTCGTAGAACGCGTTGTAATCCGGATCACTAAATAGTTTGAACTATATATTTATTTATTTATTTTTACACATAGATATTGGTACAAGGAGACACGAAATACATATGCGCACACAAATGTCATTCGATATGTGTGAGGGCTGTGATACTGCCCGGGTGCCCAAACCAAAGCAGGTGGTTTTCTTAGGGGGCCACTCCCCGAGCCTTCGACCTAATGGTCTAACCCACAAGGCAGTGGAGCATCGTAAGGAGATGCAATTCCATGGAAGCCGGTGACCAACAATTGGCTCATTCGCCATTTGTTCCCGCAGGATACTGGAGCCCATGTGCACCATTGATTCGGAATCCGGTTAAAGCGCTGGACATTCGCTTTTCGTCCTCTCATTTTCGTAAACAACACCCCGGCCACGAGAAGACAGTGAGTAGGACTTCCCTGGCAGAGGCTATATACGCGTGGCCATATGAGAGCATTTCGAGAGGTAGAGCAGACTCTCACTACTCTCGGCCGTACCAGGGCATTTGGGGGCTTGAACTATATATCACTTGAAATGTAGCTTGTAGATCGAACCTATCATCATAATTAAAACCTGATCTTCACTACGTAATCGGAGCATGTTAACATACTACTGAACGCACTACAATTATTCTTTAACACCATGTTTCGAACAATCTTCACCAAGCCTTCAATCGTTATGAAGGCAAAACAGATTCACTTCACAGTAATTATCTCGTAGATTTAAATAATCAGACTTCAGTTGTTGTCATATTGAACCATTCTCATACTGAATGAATATAAACAACAGAAATTGTCAGAACACAGTCGTCTTTTAAAACGAAAGATTATCATGTTCAACTGATTAATAATACCACGCTCTTATGAGAATCGTGAATCTGTTGAGGACGATAGATCCACAAAACCCATATTTTGTAATTTTATCTTATCGATTAAATGTTTAGATATTTGAATGGCAATCAATTGATGAACTTATCGATTACATGTGCAATTAGGTCAATTGATGAACTTATCGATTAAATGTTTAAATTGCAGTCAATTGACGAACTAATTGATTAATGTTTTAAAATTTTCCATGACAATATCGATTATAAATATTTGTATAAATACGCTTGATTTGTGTGCTTGACCTGACTTGTAATCTGCTGTTTGCCTGTAAAATACACTTTCTACGCCTCACCCAGACTTCTTGATCGAGTTAGCTGAGTTGGGGACAACGGACCAGGATAGCTGTCGAGTCTCTGAATCATTGGTCCTTCGTTCCGTTCGAGTAAGACGAATCAGTAGTAGCATTCACGTTTAACGAACCATAACAGAATCAAGCCGAAATATTGCCATATTCATTGTATTCCTGTAATGGATGTTCATCGAAAAAGGTGTAATCGTTCATAGCTTCGTCTCGATTTATTTCGACTTCCGAACATATGGCACTATGAGAGAAATTTTCTGTCTCTGAATCCATTTCGTTTTAAGATGCAATGTTATTTGACATAGTGTTATACCTCTCATTTCTCTTGCTGCGAGTTGTAACATTAGATTGCCTAATCGTCTTATTTGATGACAGATTGTTACCACGTGTGCGGTCACTTAAAATATTTTGATTTTTCTGTTTCGCTTTACTATACAACAACTTTGTGCTATTTATTTGATAAGATGAAGTCCTAAAATCTGTGTAATAAATGGTCTGAAAACCTACGGAATCAGACAACATAATTTTCCTGATCACGAACCACTGTAATAATAATCATTATTATTTTACTCTTATGCAGTAGTTTCTGTTTTTTGTTGTTCTTTTAATACACACGCTTTACATTTCGTATCTCTTCACAACTTCATTGCTATTGTGTGGCTCATATGCATATGGTACCCGATTGTAACAATATTTATTTGTTCAAATAATTGAATAAAATGATCGTGCTGCATATTCGAGTAAGTGAGACCAGATGGATTATATCATAGAACACAAAATTAGAGAGAAAATCGTACGCTTTACCTTTCATGTATTTACGTCCTGATAATCGTGGTGATGAAGTAACTCCTTGTCTCAGATCATGATCAGTTGAATTCTGTCCATCTGAATTGAAGGGTAAGTAGACAGAAGGGACATGGCCAACGAATAGACCACTCAATGTTCCGTTTCTTCGTCCAGATAATGGTGGTTTGAAATTTTGATGGTAAAGTGAACTCGATCTACTTGCATTGAAATTTATGTGGATTTTTGGACCACGTTCACGGATAGACCTTTCAATGTTCCGCTTATTCGTCCAAATAATGTTGGTGGAGATTTACCATGATGGTTATGTTAACTCGATCTACCTGTATTATATAGATTTTTGGATCATTTTCACCGGAGCGACCACCCCATGATCCATTTCTGCGTCCAGAGAATGTTGGTGGAAAATTACCATGCTGTCCATGTTGATGCTGATATGAATTCGGTCCATTGGCATTGACAGTTATTTATACACTTGGACAATTCTCACAGTAGAAATCATTTTCAATTAATTCTTGATTGTATTTTTTATACATTTTATTCATTTTTATATCTGCACTTGTTCGTTGAATCATATAATGCTGCTTGACTTTGATTTCGAATAACCGATGTACTTATAATATTTTTGAAGTTTTTAATCGATTTCGGTTTTACTTCATTCAAACTCTTGAATAATTTAGTTGCGTCTTTGAATCAATTGTTTACTGTGAAATTTGTCTTTTATATAAAATTCACAGTTGGAATAAACTCACAAAACTAACATTATTTCCAGTTAATTGCACACATTAATAAGTAACATCCTGGTATTAGAATCTAGTTGAATTTGTATTACAGATGATTTATAGGTCTGTATTGAGTGTCCTAATTTAACAATTTTCAAAATGAAATGCTGTTTAGTTTAATAAAAAAGATAACTGATGATATTGAATCAATGGAAAGAAAGTTTGCACCACCAAGTGTTGTTTATTACTCCTAAATATACTATGTACTATCTGCTTTGGTCCATTTAAACGAAACTGAGTTATATCCACTAGTTCACGTAAATTGAAACCTTTGCTATACGAAAGCTAAAACATCCCTTATATGTTCAAAAACAGTCTGTTCTTACTGCTAACCTATCCTGTTAATACTGATTTGTTATACAGTGTGGTTTTTACCTTGTTTTTGTGTACCTTATTATTATTTTTGTTCCTACTTGCATTTCAATTTGTCGAATCGACCCTTTATTTTTCATATAAAGCGTCTTAACAACTACTTATGTGATCAGATTGTTCGAAATGTATAACGCAAATATATAACATAATTTTAATAACCTTCGTCTTTTTAATGCATTATCGAAACATATTCATTTACTGATCATCAATCTGACAACTTCGTTTAATATGTAGACTGATTCAAGTTAACATTGATAACGAGTCATTTCAACATTAACAATTGTATTTTATTTCACAATCCTAACTTCACATCCCATAACTATAAACGATGTAGTTTGCCTTAAATCTGACCACTTTTTGCAATAATTATTAGGATATATCACTGTACAAGCAGAAGAGAATCGGTGTTCGAATATGATGGATATTTTTATACATTTATTATTTCATAGTTGAAATCACGAATCGATCTAAGATAGAACACTATCGAAAACCTGGAAACACTGAACGATCTATTCGTCCTTGTATGGGGATCCTCAGCAGTTCTCACCCACGATCCCACATTCGGAACACGAACCTGGGATCTTTGGTCTCGCGTGCGAACGCTTAACCTCTAAACCACTGAGTGGTTATTCCCAACTTTGATTTATTATTTCGTTGAATTAGTTTTGTGAAGGTCGGTTTTCAAGTTGTAGGTTGTATTTGTTAAGAATTGATTCCAGTTGAAATGCCACCAAATTGTTATGTAAAGCTCAGTATTAATTTACAACTGTCCAAGCTGAAATTTGTACATCTCAGTTTGAAATCGTAACGATGGTCGGATGCTAAGTGATTTAAACTGTATTCCTCAACTTTATTATTTGATGGATATGAAGGCGAATTATTGATTGTAAACACTACCCACTTGTTATGGTGTATGTTCCTTCTTCATCTTCGATATATACTTCTCAGTCAGTCAGTCAGCTACAACGTAGGACCAGGCACATATGTGCATCGGTCCAGGTTGCCATACCGCATCAACACAACAAGATGAACACCGGATTCATAACAGTGGTTAGGTGAAAGGTGGTAATATATAAGAGAAAGATTGCATATAGAGATATAGTACAAGCAGAAAGAATTGGTTCGTAGAAAGATATGAAGCGATTTTAATCTCATAGTTTAAGGGAAGACAGGGAGTGTATACACCGACGCCATTGTGATCGATTCTGAGCCATGTCACCAAGAGTCTCCAACCATTGGTTACCATAGTCACGCGGACCCCAACCAAGTAGTCTGCATCTACCAACATGGCTCAGACTAGAAGTTAGTGACTTCAAGCACTGATGCCACGTTTTGGTTTGGCCGCCCCTAACTTTCTTCCAACCATTTCCAATACCGGATAGCATTGCACGTCGTGGTAATCGGTGTTCAGGCATACGTAACACGTGGCCCAACCATCTCAGTCGATGAAGATTCATAACCTCATCAACTGATTTACCATCCTTTCCTAATACCCTGCGTCTAACCTCACTATTACTTACCCGGTTATCCCAGCAGACGCCAGCAATATTTCTTAGGCATCTGTGGTCAAATACTAATAGCTTACGAGTGTCTTCTACTCTTAATGGCCATGTTTCGCTGCCGTAAATTAAAACAGAACGGACTGCCGCGCAGTATACTCGTCCTTTTATTGATAGACGGATATCTCGCCTTCGCCACAGGTGACGTAAGTTGGCAAAAGCCAAACGAGCTTTTCGAATCCGTGATGAGAATTCGTCCGATACCAACCCATTAGGGCTGATCAGACTTCCAAGATAAGTGAAGTTGTCAACGCGTTCGACTACTTCACTCCCTATCCTTAGTTCAGGTGTTGACGCAGACCAGTCCTGAAGCAACAACTTGCATTTAGAGGGAGAGAAGCGCATTCCAAACATCCTGGCATTGTTGCTCAGTGCTACCAGAAGATTCTGCATTTTGTCAGCGTCTTCACCAAACAGGACTATGTCATCTGCGTATTGTAAGTCGATAAGTGGACCTCCTGGAAGGAGATCAATACCCGAGAACTCAGTCGACGAGAAAGTTATTTCCATCAGTAGATCTATGATGAAGTTAAACAAAAATGGGGAAAGTGGACAGCCTTGACGGACACCACTTGAGGTTGCAAAAGTAGATGACAGTTCGCCATAAGCCCTGACTCGACTAGTAGTGTTCGAGTAAAGAGCCTTTACAAGGTTTATGTACTTCTGGGGTACGCCTTTCAATGACAGACACTGCCACAGAATCTCGCGGTCTACAGAGTCAAATGCTGCTTTTAAGTCAAGAAAGACCACCATCGTCGGACGCCGATAAGTATGCCTGTGTTCTAGAACCTGACGAATGGTGAATATGTGGTCGATGCAACCACGACCAGGTCTGAAGCCAGCTTGATTTTCTCGTGTTTGCAGTTCACGAGTCTTAGTTAGGCGTCTGATTATTATTGAGGCTAGTATCTTAGATATTATATTAGTTAAACTAATCCCTCTGTGGTTGTCACAGGATGATTTTGACCCTTTCTTATATATTGGGACGATGAGTGATTGTGACCAGTCAGATGGAATAACGTCTAACTCCCAGATCTTAGCTAAAATATTAGTCAACCTAACCGCTGAAATTGGACCACCATCGTTAAAGACTTCTGGAGCCAGTCCATCTGGACCAGCAGCCCTTCCTCGTTTCAGATTATCTATAGCCTTTTGAACTTCTGCTAGAGTTGGGGGACCTACTTCAATGTTCCATTCACGCTGTCTGGGAATGGAGGGTAGTTGTAGAGTAGCTGAAGGCCAGCTGAACTGTTCTCTGAAATGTTCAGCCCATCGTTCTAAACGCCTGGACTGGGAGCAGATGATGGCGTCATCTTTTTCCGAAATAGTCTTACTTACACTTAGTAATTCCAGTTTCTTTTATTAGTCTGTAAAGCTGTCTTGTGTTCCCTATAGTCGCCGCCTTTTCCATCTCTTTTGCTTTCGTTGCCCACCACTGCTCACGGTCGTTTCTTAGACTTTTTCTTAACCTAGATCTGATTTTTTGTCGCTCTTCATCATGTTCGGAACCTGATGGGACAAGTTTGCGAGAATCCATCAGTGTGATAGACCTTGATGAAATCCACGGGTTCTTTGTAACCCCGTGGTTTAAATCACTGAGAGATGACACTGCTGTTTCCACAGCTGTTTGTATAGCTTTCCAAGCAACATCTGGGTCAACCTCGTATTCAGAACTACCTAAGTGTGACCTCAGTTGTTCCTGGAACCTACTTCTAGATTTCACAATTACTGTTTTGGCGAATTCTACATATGCTGTCAGATATAAATAGTATGTAGCAGCAGTCGGAAGTAGAAGGCCTGACAGCATAAGATTGAGATGCAGAGAACAGGAAGCAAAATAGAGAGCAGTTGGAATAACGACATAATTCGAAGAATCATGAAGTAGGTAGAAGACAAATGTATACTTTCGCGTGTGATAATAAATTGCTTTTATCCACCAAGTCTTCGTTCACTACTCCATTGCCTCTAATTCATTTATATTTCTATTGATGTTTGGGACTGCAATTGATCATTCTCTTTATTCGTATGTGTTCATCCTGTACAGATTGCCTCGATTCTGCCATCAAGTCATATGCATTATAAGTAGAGATGGATGGTGGCTATCAGTGATATGCAGGACGCACGTTTCATCCTATTTTGAACTCATCAGATGGATGTGCTTGCTGACAAACATCCACCTTAAATTATAATAATATTGACTTTGTTATTTAAGTTAACAACAAGAAATACATGGGTTGACGTTTCCGTTTATTTCTTCTTCATCCTTCCAACGATAACAGTTTCATTTATCCATGACATAAACAGCATACCTACCTTTTAACTGGTTTCACATTTGATTAACCTTTTCGGATGTTCACACGAAACATTTCCGTCAGTTGTTGTCATCTCTCAGTATCCATCACAGTTTTGTCAAGTTAACGGTGTGTAATCAAGTCTTTGCTGCTAAAGTGGATCGTCAATGCCAAAATTTTAAGTGATCAAATTAAATTGAGTGCACGTATGAGCAATGCACCAGTTGTTCCTGAATTTCATACTTAGAATTCTGTATTTGTGGAAGACGTGAATCATCCGTGAATATACAGGATATGAAACTAAGATTTCAATGTGTTATCGAAATTAAGCACGACGCTGAACTGGTAGAAGATAAGCTGGTTGTAAAATCTGTGATAATTTACGCCCTCGAGTTAATTCATCAGAATAGGTCTCACAATAATTCCTCTTATCGTTTTAGTAGCCTAGTATAAATACTTTAGTTCGCTATCGAAATGTCTAAAATGAATATTTCAAGATATCACTTGTCATTACAGAATGAAAATGATAGTGTTAATTGTGTTAGATACATAGTTTTAAAGTGTAGATTGTGCATAATACCTAAGTCACCTAGCATTGCTCATAGTAAACTATCAATTAACTGATCATGCAAGATTTCCATTATACTAAAACCGGGGTAGTTGGAGACAGGACTAGTAAATTCGTCAATAACTGCCACATGTTGCCTCAACATCTCAGTGTTTTTAAACATTACGATGTTGAATTTTTTGGGTGAATATTGGTGAATATGATACGTATTGCAATAGAAAGCTTTACAGAAAAAATGTTTATGATATGATAAATGAGGCTGTGTTGTAATTGTTATATCCTAGCGAAGATTAAATTACGAGTAACTTCTGAGACCTATTAATGGACTAATATTATCTACATATTTTTATGGTATAACGATTCAGTAACTAGATTATGTAAATCTATATACCTCCAATTATAAGCTTCATTTTTGATCTGCAGATTATTATTGTACGATTTACTGTTCTTGAGTTATATTCAGTTTATTGAATACTATCTCCCACATTCACAGCCAAGTTTTGGCTTTATTGTGTATAAATGTTATTTCTTATTTTATAGTACGATGCGGTCTGTTTGCGTGATGTGTAAACCAAGTATGTCTGAGAGAAATGATTCGCATAGTGGAGCCTGTTATTGGCATTGTGGAGTCAGCTGGACAGGCTAGACGAGCAAAAGACCAATAGGATGCTAGGCTGATCAGACCGGTCGGACGTCATTGGTTTAGTGCAGTACAAGAGCGAATAAGTGGTATTTCGATTGACGAATAAATTACGTGATAAGAAGCGAGCCTAAAGACACAACAGTAATAACTCTACATTATTGAGATAGTAAAACAGATAATGAAAAACTAAAGTGCCTCTCAAAACCGTCATCAACAAATCTTATCACTGTTTGAAAGGAAATACTTAAAATCGTACAAATTCTATACTCAATGGGAGAAAAGTGACTTGAAAATCTCCAGGTCCTACTAACGTTGTCCTAGACTTCCCTCGATTTTACTGTTGCAATATTGAGTCTGAAGTAACATGAAGTAAATAAAATTGCTGAAATATCTTACGTTATGCTCATAAAACGTTTTGAGAGCTCTTCATCTCTGTAGATTAGTTCTATTCATGTTTGTTTTATCAAACCAAAAACTTGTGTTAGCGTTTTGAAGATCAAATGGTATGGTTGGTGCAACTATCTGCTTCTAGTTTCAATTTCCAGATGGTCTCAGTCTGAGACATCTGTCCTTTGAACAACGCATGAGCGAACAATATTGTTTTCACTCAGATGGTCATCAGTCCTTACTCCAATATTCACATAGCCAGTGAGCATACGAAAAAGAAAGGTGAATCATTACGAATAATCTATCGTAAACCTTGGTCATTTCCCAATGGAGTGCGATCACGTCTCCTGCACATCGCAGAAGCTATATGGATCCAGACCCATAGACCTAGTTTCAGTTCAGAAGAAATTCCTGACACCCTTGTTCATTCCTTGGTCCTATACGACTTAATAAACGATTTTATTAGTGTTTTCACATTCCGTATTCGTTTGTCATTCTTCACCCCTTTCCGTTTATATTCTTCAGTAAAGTCTGGTGATGCTCTAATTGAAAACAATATTATTGGCTTATTTTTTGTTGGTTTTCGTCGATTGATTTTCTTACTAATTGTAAGTGGATTTCGTGCACTAGCTAGATCGTTGTCTCACATTTTCTTTTGTTCGACTCTTTATCAGCTTCTCCCACTCACTCTACTCTGCACGCTCCCCCAGTATACAAAGTATCTTCTAGCTAGATACGAACGGCTATTTATGGTAAGACACTAGTGCAACAAACGTAACATTCTTTTTACGTTTTGGAAGAACTACGTATGATATTAGTTGAAATATATTCTGATATATGTATATATGTTGTTTAACACGTTTCACAATAGTGTTTGACATTATTTTATACATAAATAAATTTGATTCTATGTGGAATAAAACATATTTATCACATCTGGTGTTTTACTGCACTTATAACTGCACATCGAATTCCCAGATTTTGTCTTGAGAAGATTTTCTTTTAGTTTTGTTTCGCGATTCTTTCGGCGTTGTTTCTGTATTAGTTTTTCTTCCTCCACGTTTGTTTTTAGATTTATAAGTTCCATAGACATGATCTTTTCCATACTTTTTCTTTGATTTAGCTTTAATTTTAAAGTTATCTGTAATATATGAACTAGCATATCGATCCAAACTTCCAATTGTCGGTATACTGTCGGAATCCTTTCGATTACGTTTACCATATTTTGTGATTTTACCACCATATTGAAATGTAGATGCTTCTGAATCAATATCATCAAAAATTGAGTCACTACGAGAGGAGAAAATATCTTTATAGCGTTTACCACCTGCCTTGTTTGATAATCTCTTATTATAATAATCATTTCTATTATTTTTGAACGAACTGTCTTCTCCGCTAGTACTGTGAGTTGCATTCATTACTTCTTCCTCTACTTTTTCAAACATGTACTCAATTGATCGACCTATAAAGGATTGTGTATTTTTTTATGTTATTAAATTGAATGTCATGTAACTGATTATTAGTAGTAAAGAGAGATTAATAATCCTTTCTTCCATCACAATAAGAACTAAGGAAAATAAACCAAACTCTTCTACGCATTTCGCTAACTTAATCAAATATACGTATTTACATGAATTTGTTCTTCATATGACACAGTTACTAAGTACATTTTGAGGAAATAATGATTATTTTAACACGTATTACATGATCACTCGAAATCCTATGCTATTAAATAACCAGAAAACAGTTATCAATTGACTGTCTTTTGTAGTTTAAACGACTGAACACCAACCATCGGTATAAATTTGGTGACCATTTAGATATAGTGATATTTTTAATCAAATACTCTCATTCACTATCTTAGGTTGAATTTTTGTGATCTCCCGTTTAATGAGTTATAAAGTTCGGATAGGAGAGGGATAGGTAATAGTCATATTTTCTATTGATTAATATATTATAAATTGAAACCTGTTTCGATTATCTTATTGATTGCAGTCTGCAACTACAATATATATATATATATATATATATATATATATATATATATATATATATATATATATATATATATATATATATATATATATATATATATATATATATATATATATATATATATATATATATATATATTATTCACAGGTTCATTTCACAGTAATTATCTCGTAGATTTAAATAATCAGACTACAGATGTCATATTGAACCATTCTCATACTGAATGAATATAAATAACAGAAATTGTCAGAACACAGTCGACTTTTAAAACGAAAGATTATCATATTCAACTGATCAATAATATTACGCTGTATTGAGAATTGTGAATCAAGCCGAAATTAGAACATATATAAGCGAACAATTGTTTTCAATTAGATCGTCATCAGGCTTTACTCTAATATACATGAATATTTATACGAAAATGTTAAATTAATCAAGGCAATATGAGTCAATAATCACAATGAATTAGAATAAGTCTACCGAAATATTGCCATATTCATTGTATTCCTGTAATGGTTGTTCATCGAAAAAGGTGTAATTGTTCATAGCTTCGTCTCGATTTATTTCGACTGCCGAATATATGTCACTATGAGAGAAATTTTCTGTCTCTGAATCCATTTCGTTTTAAGATGCAATGTTATTTGACATAGTGTTATACCTCTCATTTCTCTTGCTGCGAGTTGTAACATTAGATTGCCTAATCGTCTTATTTGATGACAGATTGTTACCACGTGTGCGGTCACTTAAAATATTTTGATTTTTCTGTTTCGCTTTACTATACAACAACTTTGTGCTATTTATTTGATAAGATGAAGTCCTAAAATCTGTGTAATAAATGGTTGTCTGAAAACCTACGGAATCAGGCAACACATAATTTTCCTGATCACCAACCACTGTAATAATAATTATTATTATATTACTCTTAAACTATTTAGGGGTTGTGATTTCTGTATTTTGTTGTTCTTTTAATACACACGCTTTACATTTCGTATCTCTTCACAACTTCATTGCTATTGTGTGGCTCATATGCATATGAAGCCCGATTGTAACAATATTTATTTGTTCAAATAATTGAATAAAATGATCGTGCTGCATATTCGAGTAAGTGAGACCAGATGGATTATATCATAGAACACAAAATTAGAGAGAAAATCGTACGCTTTACCTTTCATGTATTTACGTCCTGATAATCGTGGTGGTGAAGTAACTCCTTGTTTCAGATCATGATCAGTTGAATTCTGTCCATCTGAATTGAAGGTTAAGTGGATAGAAGGACCTTTGCCACCGTATAGACCACTTAGTGACCCATTTCGTCGTACAGATAATCGTGGTGGAACATTACCCTGCTGTCCATATTTTTTGTGATATGAACTTGATCTACTTGCATTGACAATTTTGTGGATGTTTGGACCACGATTACCGGATAGACCACTCAATGTTCCGTATCTTGGTCCATATAATCGCGTTGGAAAATATTGAGTTTTATTTGAACTCGATCCACCTGCACACACAGTTACGTGAATACGTGGACTTTTTTCACCGGATAGACCACTCAATGTTCCGTATCTTCGTCCATATGATCGTGTTGGATAGTATTGATGTTGATATGAACTCGATTTACCTGCATTCACAGTTATGTAGATACATTGACCACTTTCGATTGAGAGACCTTTCAATGACCCATATCTTCGCCCATATAATCCTGAATGAATATTACCATACTGTCCATAATGGTGGTGATGTGAACCCGGTCCACTGGTACTGACAGTTATGTAGATTCGTTGACCATTGTCACCGGAGAGACCACTCAATGATCCGTTTCTTCGTCCACCAAATACTGGTGGTGTATAATTACCATGAATGTGATGTGAACTCGATCCGCCTCCACTGACAGTTTTGTAGATTCCTGGACCATTGTCACCGGAGAGACCAATCAATGATCCGTTTCTTCGTCCACCAAATACTGGTGGTGTATAATTACCATGAATGTGATGTGAACTCGATCCGCCTCCACTGACAGTTTTGTAGATTCCTGGACCATTGTCACCGGAGAGACCAATCAATGATCCGTTTCTTCGTCCACCAAATACTGGTGGTGTATAATTACCATGAATGTGATGTGAACTCGATCCGCCTCCACTGACAGTTTTGTAGATTCCTGGACCATTGTCACCGGAGAGACCAATCAATGATCCGTTTCTTCGTCCACCAAATACTGGTGGTGTATAATTACCATGAATGTGATGTGAACTCGATCCGCCTCCACTGACAGTTTTGTAGATTCCTGGACCATTGTCACCGGAGAGACCAATCAATGATCCGTTTCTTCGTCCACCAAATACTGGTGGTGTATAATTACCATGAATGTGATGTGAACTCGATCCGCCTCCACTGACAGTTTTGTAGATTCCTGGACCATTGTCACCGGAGAGACCAATCAATGATCCGTTTCTTCGTCCACCAAATACTGGTGGTGTATAATTACCATGAATGTGATGTGAACTCGATCCGCCTCCACTGACAGTTTTGTAGATTCCTGGACCATTGTCACCGGAGAGACCAATCAATGATCCGTTTCTTCGTCCACCAAATACTGGTGGTGTATAATTACCATGAATGTGATGTGAACTCGATCCGCCTCCACTGACAGTTTTGTAGATTCCTGGACCATTGTCACCGGAGAGACCAATCAATGATCCGTTTCTTCGTCCACCAAATACTGGTGGTGTATAATTACCATGAATGTGATGTGAACTCGATCCGCCTCCACTGACAGTTTTGTAGATTCCTGGACCATTGTCACCGGAGAGACCAATCAATGATCCGTTTCTTCGTCCACCAAATACTGGTGGTGTATAATTACCATGAATGTGATGTGAACTCGATCCGCCTCCACTGACAGTTTTGTAGATTCCTGGACCATTGTCACCGGAGAGACCACTCAATGATCCGTTTCTTCGTCCACCAAATACTGGTGGTGTATAATTACCATGAATGTGATGTGAACTCGATCCGCCTCCACTGACAGTTTTGTAGATTCCTGGACCATTGTCACCGGAGAGACCAATCAATGATCCGTTTCTTCGTCCACCAAATACTGGTGGTGTATAATTACCATGAATGTGATGTGAACTCGATCCGCCTCCACTGACAGTTTTGTAGATTCCTGGACCATTGTCACCGGAGAGACCAATCAATGATCCGTTTCTTCGTCCACCAAATACTGGTGGTGTATAATTACCATGAATGTGATGTGAACTCGATCCGCCTCCACTGACAGTTTTGTAGATTCCTGGACCATTGTCACCGGAGAGACCAATCAATGATCCGTTTCTTCGTCCACCAAATACTGGTGGTGTATAATTACCATGAATGTGATGTGAACTCGATCCGCCTCCACTGACAGTTTTGTAGATTCCTGGACCATTGTCACCGGAGAGACCAATCAATGATCCGTTTCTTCGTCCACCAAATACTGGTGGTGTATAATTACCATGAATGTGATGTGAACTCGATCCGCCTCCACTGACAGTTTTGTAGATTCCTGGACCATTGTCACCGGAGAGACCAATCAATGATCCGTTTCTTCGTCCACCAAATACTGGTGGTGTATAATTACCATGAATGTGATGTGAACTCGATCCGCCTCCACTGACAGTTTTGTAGATTCCTGGACCATTGTCACCGGAGAGACCAATCAATGATCCGTTTCTTCGTCCACCAAATACTGGTGGTGTATAATTACCATGAATGTGATGTGAACTCGATCCGCCTCCACTGACAGTTTTGTAGATTCCTGGACCATTGTCACCGGAGAGACCAATCAATGATCCGTTTCTTCGTCCACCAAATACTGGTGGTGTATAATTACCATGAATGTGATGTGAACTCGATCCGCCTCCACTGACAGTTTTGTAGATTCCTGGACCATTGTCACCGGAGAGACCAATCAATGATCCGTTTCTTCGTCCACCAAATACTGGTGGTGTATAATTACCATGAATGTGATGTGAACTCGATCCGCCTCCACTGACAGTTTTGTAGATTCCTGGACCATTGTCACCGGAGAGACCAATCAATGATCCGTTTCTTCGTCCACCAAATACTGGTGGTGTATAATTACCATGAATGTGATGTGAACTCGATCCGCCTCCACTGACAGTTTTGTAGATTCCTGGACCATTGTCACCGGAGAGACCACTCAATGATCCGTTTCTTCGTCCACCAAATACTGGTGGTGTATAATTACCATGAATGTGATGTGAACTCGATCCGCCTCCACTGACAGTTTTGTAGATTCCTGGACCATTGTCACCGGAGAGACCAATCAATGATCCGTTTCTTCGTCCACCAAATACTGGTGGTGTATAATTACCATGAATGTGATGTGAACTCGATCCGCCTCCACTGACAGTTTTGTAGATTCCTGGACCATTGTCACCGGAGAGACCAATCAATGATCCGTTTCTTCGTCCACCAAATACTGGTGGTGTATAATTACCATGAATGTGATGTGAACTCGATCCGCCTCCACTGACAGTTTTGTAGATTCCTGGACCATTGTCACCGGAGAGACCACTCAATGATCCGTTTCTCTTACCAGTTAATTCTGTTGGATAATTCCCACCTACCTCTCGTTGTCCTTGTCTGTTCTGTTCGCTTGCTTCCACGTTTTTATTGATTCTTACTATGATTAAAATGGCAGTGACTAATATGTAAAATGAGTATTCTCCCAGTTTCATTTTTGTTGACGCGAACTTTTCTCTTTTCGAATTTTATCACTATTTATTTGTAGCATTTTTTTCTAAGTAACTTCATTTTTTTCATGTTCAATTAATATTTGATTATATTTTTCGTATATTCTAGTTATTTTTATGTGCACTTGTTGGTTGAACTACATAATGGTGCTTGACTTTTGATTTCGAGTAAATGCTGCACTTATAATATTTTTGAAGTTTTTAATCGATTTTGCTTTTACTTAATTCGAACTTTTCTATAATGTGGTTGTACCTTTTAATCTAAACTCATCCTGTTTATTTTCTAGTGCTTCGGCCGGTCCTATTCGCGGTTAAATTTGGAAGATTAGGCATTCGGTCAGAAATCTTATCCTGTAGAAAAAAGCTTGTAAAATGAATACTGACGAAACAAGTAAACCATTTAGTCTATCCCTACAAGTTGAAGGAAATATTATGACGCCTCCTTATGAAAGCAGAAATTCTTCGATAGTCACGAGGCCGCTGCCTCTTCTAACAGCCAGGGCAGATGTAATATATGTTCACGGAATGACTGGACAGAGTGTAAATTTGGGGGGATCACTCTGATTGAAGATGCCACCGGTATTAGGAGTTTGGAAACGCTTTAACCAGTAACATCTAATGTAAAGCGTACCCACCGAGTGAAATCAAAAAACAGAAGCGAGGAGGTTCGAAGATATATTTGATAGGCTATCAATATATCGAGGATCGTCTGATCTAATCTGGCTAGCGACTGCAGGGGTTGTTGAGCACGGCGTTCACAATCGTGATCTGGTGCGGATGCATGACTAAGCACCTTAAGCTAGGTGAGTCCATTAAAACTAATGTGGTCAGCATCCAATGTTTAAAACTTACAGAGCTATTTATTTTGGAGATTTTTTTACCGCTACAAGATAGCTGCAGACATGAGGAGATTCAATTTGACGATGTTAGGGATAAGTGAAATCCAATGGATCAATGCTGAACAGAATAGAATAGTTTTAGGAGAGATGCTGTTGCAAAATTACACGGAAGACCCAGCAACGAAAAATGCTTTGAGAACAGGAAATATGAAGCAGTTAAATGGAACAACGAAGAAACTGGCATATAAATATCCTAAAGCAGAACGACGGTTCAAGGACAAATAAGGCAAGTCAATATTTGAGATTCGAGAACACTGGTAGAACACTGTAAGGAACTCTTTAATGAATCGGCTCCACTGAATCCACTGAGAATTGAAGCAGACCTTTAAACTTTTCTATAGTTTTTACTCCACCACCGTTCGAAGAAATTATAACGGTCATCTGACAAACCAACAGTGGGAAAGCACCAGGACCTGACAATGTACCAGCTGAAGCACTAAAGTGAGATATAGAAGTAACTATAAACCTGCTACACGTTCTATTCCGGAGGATTTGGGAGGAAGTACAAGTGCCGACAGACTAGAAAGAAGGATACCTTATCTAAATACCGAAAATAGAAATCTGAGCAAATATGAGAACCACAGATGCATCACGTTATGATAGGTAGCGGGAGAATTTTTCAACAGAGTGTTGCTGAACCGGATGAAGGATTCAGTAGACGCCAAACTTCGAGATCAACAAGCTAGGTTCCGTAAGGATCGGTCATGCATAGACCAAACTGATACACTACGGATCATCATTGAACAATCGTCATTGTACATCAACTTTCTTGACTATGACAAAGCATTCGACAGTGTGGATAGGAGAACATTATGGAAAGTTCTTCTATAATGTACCTGAGAAGATGGTCAACATAGTACGGAATTCTTATGACGGACTACACTACAAAGTCGTGCATGGAGAACAGCTGACAGACGCATTCCAAGTGGGGTCTGCAGTTAGACAAGATTGATTACTCTCCCAATTTCTCTTTCTTCTGGTGGTTCACTAGATTATGAAGGCCTCCACACCTGAGGAGAAGCACAGAATACAATGGACAGGCTGGATGCAATCAGACGATTCGGACTTCGTGGATGACCTGACGCTTCTATCCCACACACACATCAACAAACGCAGATGAAAACATAGTGTAGCAGCAGCCTGTGCATTATTAGGCCTAAACATACACAAGGGAGAAAACAAGATCCACAAATACAACACGGAGAACAACAACCTAACCACACTTGATGGAGAAACTCTAGAACAGGTGGAATCTTTCACGTACCTGGGAAGGATCATCGATGAAGGTGGAAGATCTGATGGAGACGTAAGGGTAAGTATTGGAAGAACAAAGACAGCATTCCTATAGTTGAAGGACATATGGAACTCAAAACAACTGTCAACCAGTATCAATGTCACAGTTTTCAACACGGTTATCAATACAGTTAGTTATATAGTACGGAGTTGTAACTTGGAGAATTACCACAACCATCATAAAAAAATACAAGTATTTATAAACAATTGCCGACACAAGATATTGAATGTCCGTTGGCGTTATACCATCAGCAACAGCCTACTCTGGAAATGAACAAACCATCTTCCGGCTGAAGAGCAAATTTGAGAAAGACTTTGGAGGTGGATTCGACACATAACGGAAATCAACACGAAGCAAGCGCCAAGTTGAAATCCTGAAAGGAAAATGAAGAGAGGAAGATCAAGGATTACTTCTTACGTCGAGAATTGGGTGCAGACATGAAAAGGATTAATAGCAACTGGAATGGACTGTTCAGGACAAAGTCGGATGGAGAATGCTGGTGGGTAGCCTATGTTGCTGCATGAGGTGTAACAGGCGTAAGTATGTAATTAAGTATCTTTAAATCAACTGTTTACTGTGAAATTTTGATTTTTACATCAACTTCACAGTTGGAATATACTTACCAATTGCACGCGTGACCAAGTAACATCTTGGTATTAGAATCTAGTTGAATTTGTATTAAAGACGATTTATAGGTCTGTATTGAGTGTCTTAATTTAACAATTTTCAAAATGAAATGCTGTTTAGTTTAATACAAAAGATAACTGATGATATTGGATCAATGGAAAGAAAGTTTGCACCACCAAGTTATGTTTATGACTCCCAAATTAATTTACGACAGAGATGGTTTGAAATTGAAAGATTGTAATGTGTCGCATTACTTACCTTTCTCTTTACATTAGCTTTTGAATGAGTTCATCAGATTGATATTTATAATAATGGCTTAACTCAAGTTTATAAATAATGAGTTACTGGTTATGGTGTATGTAAAGATAAGAATCATGTCACGGTCGTTTATCGTGAATATGAACAAATAAACTGTGATTTTACTTAATTATTTTGTTTAATGGATTATAATTCCATTTCTATCCAAGATTTATTTGGATACATGTTTGTTTTCAATGTTTCTTTCATACAAATACAACTACTGTTTTGGCGAATGCTACTTATGCTGTCAGATATATGTATGTATGTATGTATGTAGTAGCAGTCGGAAGTAGAAGGCCTGTCAGCATAAGATTGGGATGGAGAGAACAGGAAGCAAAACAGAGAGCAGTTGGAATAACGACATAATTGGAAGAATCATGAACTAGGTAGAAGACAAATGTATACTTTCACGTATGATAACAAATTGCTTTTATCCACCAAGCCTTCGTTCACTACTCCATTGACTCTAATTCACTTATATTTCTATTGATGTTTGGGACTGCAATTGATCATTCTCATTATTCGTATGTGTACATCCTGTAGAGATTGCCTCGATTCTGCCATCAAGTCATATGCATTATAAGTAGAGATGGATGGTGGCTATCAGTGATATGCAGGACGCACGTTTCATCCTATTTTGAACTCATCAGATGGATGTGCTTGCTGACCAACATCCACCTTAGCTTATAATATAATTGACTTTGTTATTTAAGTTAACAACAAGAAATACATGGGTTGACGTTTCCGTTTATTGTTTCTTCATCCTTCCAACGATAACAGTTTCATTTATCCATGACATAAACAGCATACCTACCTTTTAACTGATTTCATATTTGATTAACCTTTTCGGATGTTCACGCGAAACATCTTCGTCAGTTGTTGTCATCTCTCAGTATCCGTCACAGTTTTGTCAAGTTAACTGTGTGTAATCAAGTCTTTGCTGCTAAAGTGGATCGTCAATGCCAAAATTTTTAAGTGATCAAATTAAATTGAGTGCACGTATGAGCAATGCACCAGTTGTTGCTGAATTTCATACTTAGAATTCTGTATTTGTGGAAGACGTGAATCATCCGTGAATATCCAGGACATGAAACTAAGATTTCAATGTGTTATCGAAATTAAGCACGACGCTGAACTGGTAGAAGATAAAGCGGATGTAAAATCTGTGTTAATTTACGCCCTCGAGTTAATTCATCAGAATAGGTCTCACAATAATTCCTCTTATCGTGTTAGTAGCCTAGTATAAATACTTTAGTTCGCTATCGAAATGTCTAAAACGAATATTTCAAGATATCACTTGTCATTACAGAATGAAAATGATAGTGTTAATTGTGTTAGATACATAGTTTTAAAGTGTACATTGTGCATAATACCTAAGTCATCTAGCATTGCTCATAGTAAACTATCAATTAACTGATCATGCAAGATTTCCACTATACTAAAACCGGGGTAGTTGGAGACAGGACTAGTAAATTCGTCAATAACTGCCACATGTTGCCTCAACATCTCAGTGTTTTTAAACATTACGATGTTGAATTTTTTGGGTGAATATTGGTGAATATGATACGTATTGCAATAGAAAGCTTTACAGAAAAAATGTTTATGATATGATAAATGAGGCTGTGTTGTAATTGTTATATCCTAGCGAAGATTAAATTACGAGTAACTTCTGAGACCTATTAATGGACTAATATTATCTACATATTTTTATGGTATAACGATTCAGTAACTAGATTATGTAAATCTATATACCTCCAATTATAAGCTTCATTTTTGATCTGCAGATTATTATTGTACGATTTACTGTTCTTGAGTTATATTCAGTTTATTGAATACTATCTCCCACATTCACAGCCAAGTTTTGGCTTTATTGTGTATAAATGTTATTTCTTATTTTATAGTACGATGCGGTCTGTTTGCGTGATGTGTAAACCAAGTATGTCTGAGAGAAATGATTCGCATAGTGGAGCCTGTTATTGGCATTGTGGAGTCAGCTGGACAGGCTAGACGAGCAAAAGACCAATAGGATGCTAGGCTGATCAGACCGGTCGGACGTCATTGGTTTAGTGCAGTACAAGAGCGAATAAGTGGTATTTCGATTGACGAATAAATTACGTGATAAGAAGCGAGCCTAAAGACACAACAGTAATAACTCTACATTATTGAGATAGTAAAACAGATAATGAAAAACTAAAGTGCCTCTCAAAACCGTCATCAACAAATCTTATCACTGTTTGAAAGGAAATACTTAAAATCGTACAAATTCTATACTCAATGGGAGAAAAGTGACTTGAAAATCTCCAGGTCCTACTAACGTTGTCCTAGACTTCCCTCGATTTTACTGTTGCAATATTGAGTCTGAAGTAACATGAAGTAAATAAAATTGCTGAAATATCTTACGTTATGCTCATAAAACGTTTTGAGAGCTCTTCATCTCTGTAGATTAGTTCTATTCATGTTTGTTTTATCAAACCAAAAACTTGTGTTAGCGTTTTGAAGATCAAATGGTATGGTTGGTGCAACTATCTGCTTCTAGTTTCAATTTCCAGATGGTCTCAGTCTGAGACATCTGTCCTTTGAACAACGCATGAGCGAACAATATTGTTTTCACTCAGATGGTCATCAGTCCTTACTCCAATATTCACATAGCCAGTGAGCATACGAAAAAGAAAGGTGAATCATTACGAATAATCTATCGTAAACCTTGGTCATTTCCCAATGGAGTGCGATCACGTCTCCTGCACATCGCAGAAGCTATATGGATCCAGACCCATAGACCTAGTTTCAGTTCAGAAGAAATTCCTGACACCCTTGTTCATTCCTTGGTCCTATACGACTTAATAAACGATTTTATTAGTGTTTTCACATTCCGTATTCGTTTGTCATTCTTCACCCCTTTCCGTTTATATTCTTCAGTAAAGTCTGGTGATGCTCTAATTGAAAACAATATTATTGGCTTATTTTTTGTTGGTTTTCGTCGATTGATTTTCTTACTAATTGTAAGTGGATTTCGTGCACTAGCTAGATCGTTGTCTCACATTTTCTTTTGTTCGACTCTTTATCAGCTTCTCCCACTCACTCTACTCTGCACGCTCCCCCAGTATACAAAGTATCTTCTAGCTAGATACGAACGGCTATTTATGGTAAGACACTAGTGCAACAAACGTAACATTCTTTTTACGTTTTGGAAGAACTACGTATGATATTAGTTGAAATATATTCTGATATATGTATATATGTTGTTTAACACGTTTCACAATAGTGTTTGACATTATTTTATACATAAATAAATTTGATTCTATGTGGAATAAAACATATTTATCACATCTGGTGTTTTACTGCACTTATAACTGCACATCGAATTCCCAGGTTTTGTCTTGAGAAGATTTTCTTTCAGTTTTGTTTCGCGATTCTTTCGGTGTTGTTTCTGTATTAGTTTTTCTTCCTCCACATATTTATCACATCTGGTGTTTTACTACATTTGTATCCACTAAGTTTTATTAACATGTATAATTTCTTCAGTTTTGTTTCGCGATTCGCTCGATTTTCTTTCAGCATCAGTTTTTCTTTCTCTTTTATTTCCATTAGTATTCTGAATACCAGAGAATAGCATATCCCTCCCTGTCATTTCAGACATTCCATTATAGTCTTTTGCATATTTCTTCTTTGATTTAGCTCGAATCTTAAAGTCATCTTTAATATATGAACTAGCATATCGATCCGAACTTCCAATTGTATCTCTGTCGGAATACTTTCGACTACGTTTACCATATTTTGTGATTTTACCACCATACTGAAATGTAGTTGTTTCTGAATCAATATCACCGAATATTGAATAACCGTGAGAATAGAAAAGACCTTCATAGCGTTTACCACCTGCCTTGTTTTTTTGTCTCCTTTTATAATATTTGCCATCGCTTTGAACCAAGTTGAAATCATTTCTCTTCTTACCGGATGAACTTTCTTCGTTGCTAGTTATATTCATTGCTTCTCTCTGTGCTTTTTCAATCGTTTCCTGAAAAGCCTGCCCCAAAATTCTTTGCGTATTTCCTAATGTTATTACATTGATTGTTAAATAACTTATTAGTAGTATTAAATGAAAATTAATAATCCTTTCTTTCATCACAGTGATATCTAAGTGAAATAAACCCAACTCTTCTACGCATTCGGTTAACTTGATCAAATATACGTATTTATATGAATTCGTTCTTCATATGACACAGTTACTAAGTACATTTCGATGTCAGCAACAATCAGAATATTAAGTATGACAAAAAGATATGTATTACGTAGTATTTAGCTAACGTTTTGCGCAACTCGATATACATTAAACTTGGTTATAAATTGATGACAATAAATAAACTAAACTAATCTGTCTGGTAGTTTTGCTGTGAGACTTGACAGTTGACTAATTGATCTTCTATTCGTCACCAATTGATATCGTCTGAGGTACAACTAGAAACTAGGGCCACTGAACAGTTTTTTTCTTGGCACTGGTCTCCTCAGGAATATGCATCGAGAATTATGCTAGTAATTGAAGCCACGATCTGTAGTGCATGCCACAGAGGAGTCCAGTACTAGGGTGAAACAGCTATTCAAGGTTCCTGCTTTTTCATGATACATCGATTGGCGTCAGTCTGTGGCAAATAAAACCTTCAGATTTACCTAGTCATCACAAAATCCTTCCACCAGACTTGCCACTTAACATTCGCTAGAATTTGGTGAATCATTCATAAAATTTACCAACTGAAAACGAAGGTCACTCTTGGAAGTTATCGCAATACTTTGTGCATACTAATTGAGTTCTCCGAATGTATGACGAGATTCTCTTGTTTTGATGCAGCTTTTAACCTTGTTCATTCCTAGTTCCATTCATCAATTCAGTGTTGTCTACACATAAACCACGATTAAAACTGACTGATTGGTTAACATAGGAAATAATGGTTATTATAACATTTATTACATGGTCACTAGAAATCCTATGCTATTCAATAACTAGAGTACATTTATCAACTGACTATCTTTTGTAGTTTAAACGATTGACCACCAACCATTGGTATTAATTTCTTAACATTGATATTCTCCTTTAGCCATGATTGCACCGCGAAATCTCACAGTGAATTTATTATCATCTAACACTTTATTGGTCAGTAAGACAGAAGGTTCCTTACTCCAGATTCTCATTTATACCTCTCCATAGTGAAAACTATCTTATTGAGCCATCTATTATCTTGCTGAGCATGTTAGTACTAATAATCTAGTCACTTGCAATCTAATTTTAGGTTGCTTTGCAATATATATAGTGATTTTTTAATTAAATACTCTCATTCACTGTCTTAGGCTGCATTTTTGTGATCTCCCGTTCAATGAGTTATAAAGTTCTGATGGGAGAGGAATAGGTAGTAGTCATATTTTCTATCGATTAATATAAGATGAACTGAAACCTACTTCGATTATCTTATCTATTTTATTCGGTAATATCATTAGTAAACATTTAACGAATATAAATTCTAGACGGAACTATATTTTTAGATGGTGGATTGAGAGAATCTTTACCAAGTTACATCATGTTATAAATATGGCATCAATAAATCATTTATTAAGGAAAGTAAAGACTTCGAAAGTTTGAATAGGTGAATAACAGAACCGCTTCCTCATAGATAGGAATCAATCTCTTTTGATTGTAGTGGATAAAATTACCAATGATGTAGTGAAACCAAGGTCAATCTCCTTTTTATGTATACTATGCTCATCAGTTTGTCCCTCGATATTAAGTATATTTATAACAATGTCTTTCTGATCTGGATCAATGTGGAGCTTGAAGTCATTAAGATATCTGTAAATAACGGGATTTGAGGAAAATTCATCATTTATTGTCAATCAAGAGATAACTATATCTGGCACAAGGGTGCTCTAATTGAAAACAATATTCTTAGCTTATTTTATTGTTGGTTTTCGTCGATTGTTTTTCTTACTAATTGTAAGTGGATTTCGTGCACTTGCTTGATCGTTTACTCACATTTTTCTCTTGTTCGTATCTTTATCAGCTCATCTCACTTACTCTACTCTGCACGCTCTCCCACTATACAAAGTACCTTCTAGCTAGATACGAACGGCTATTTATGATAAGACAATAGTGCAACAAACGTAACATTATTTTTACGTTTTGAAAGAACAATGTATGATATTACTTGAAATATTTTCTGATACATATGTTGTTTAACAATTTTCAAAATAATGGTTGACATTATTTTATACATAAATAAATTTGATTCTATGTGGAATATAACATATTTATCACATCTGGTTATTTACTGCATCTGTAACTAAAGCGTACGTCGGTTATCCACTGATTCAGATCTGTTTCGCGATTCTTTGAATTCTGATTCTTTATCAGTTTTTGTATTTTCTTTATTTTGATTAGTATTCCGAGTACCAAAGATTTGCATATCGATCCCTGACATTTCAGACATTCCATTATAGTCTTTTGCATATTTCTTCTTTGATTTAGCTCGAATCTTAAAGTCATCTTTAATATATGAACTAGCATATCGATCCGAACTTCCAATTGTATCTCTGTCGGAATACTTTCGACTACGTTTACCATATTTTGTGATTTTACCACCATACTGAAATGAAGTTGTTTCTGAATCAATATCACCGGATATTGAATAACCGCGAGAATAGAAAAGACCTTCATAGCGTTTACCACCTGCTTTGTTTGATTGTCTCCTTTTATAATATTTGCCATCGCTTTGAGACAACTTCATATCGTCGCTCCTACTACTGGACGAACTTCCTTCTCTGCGAGTTACATTCATTGCTTCTCTCTGCGCTTTATCAATAGCATCAGTCAATGAACGATGCATGAAAATTTGCGTATTACCTAATGTTAGTAAATTGATTGTTATATAACTAATTAGTAGTATTAAATGAAAATTAATAATCCTTTCTTTCATCACAGTGATATCTATGTGAAATAAACCCAACTTTTCTACGCATTCGGTTAACTTGATCAAATATACGTATTTATATGAATTCGTTCTTCATATGACACAGTTACTAAGTACATTTCGATGTCAGCAACAATCAGAATATTAAGTATGACAAAAAGATATGTATTACGTAGTATTTAGCTAACGTTTTACGCAACTCGATTTACATTAAACTTGGTTATAAATTGATGACAATAAATAAACTAAACTAATCTGTCTGGTAGTTTTGCTGTGAGACTTGACAGTTGACTAATTGATCTTCTATTCGTCACCAATTGATATCGTCTGAGGTACAACTAGAAACTAGGGCCACTGAACAGTTTTTTTCTTGGCACTGGTCTCCTCAGGAATATGCATCGAGAATTATGCTAGTAATTGAAGCCACGATCTGTAGTGCATGCCACAGAGGAGTCCAGTACTAGGGTGAAACAGCTATTCAAGGTTCCTGCTTTTTCATGATACATCGATTGGCGTCAGTCTGTGGCAAATAAAACCTTCAGATTTACCTAGTCATCACAAAATCCTTCCACCAGACTTGCCACTTAACATTCGCTAGAATTTAGTGAATCATTCATAAAATTTACCAACTGAAAACGAAGGTCACTCTTGGAAGTTATCGCAATACTTTGTGCATACTAATTGAGTTCTCCGAATGTATGACGAGATTCTCTTGTTTTGATGCAGCTTTTAACCTTGTTCATTCCTAGTTCCATTCATCAATTCAGTGTTGTCTACACATAAACCACGATTAAAACTGACTGATTGGTTAACATAGGAAATAATGGTTATTATAACATTTATTACATGGTCACTAGAAATCCTATGCTATTCAATAACTAGAGTACATTTATCAACTGACTATCTTTTGTAGTTTAAACGATTGACCACCAACCATTGGTATTAATTTCTTAACGTTGATATTCTCCTTTAGCCATGATTGCACTGCGAAATCTCACAGTGAATTTATTATCATCTAACACTTTATTTTTTTCTGGTAAGCGTTTTTTAGCGAGTTAGTTTTCTACGGGATGGGGACGCTAACCCCATGCCCAACCCTCCTCCTTTACCCGTGCTTGGGACCGGCAGTAACCCTATGAGAGCTACAGGCGGAGTTAGTACGACTTCGCCCTCAGACTTTGAGTTGCTGCTTTTAGTCTTACCGTTCACCAATCGACCTGCCTGGCATGGTAGAACCTACAGGAACATATGTTCCAGCCAATATAGCTCGGATGGGTCATCACGATAGGCAAGCCCGACCACCACGTCAAGGTAGCAGCTTCGGTCGGGAGTAACAGGCGTAAGTAACTAGTAAGTAACACTTTATTGGTCAGTAAGACAGAAGGTTCCTTACTCCAGATTCTCATTTATACCTCTCCATAGTGAAAACTATCTTATTGAGCCATCTATTATCTTGCTGAGCATGTTAGTACTAATAATCTAGTCACTTGCAATCTAATTTTAGGTTGCTTTGCAATATATATAGTGATTTTTTAATTAAATACTCTCATTCACTGTCTTAGGCTGCATTTTTGTGATCTCCCGTTCAATGAGTTATAAAGTTCTGATGGGAGAGGAATAGGTAGTAGTCATATTTTCTATCGATTAATATAAGATGAACTGAAACCTACTTCGATTATCTTATCTATTTTATTCGGTAATATCATTAGTAAACATTTAACGAATATAAATTCTAGACGGAACTATATTTTTAGATGGTGGATTGAGAGAATCTTTACCAAGTTACATCATGTTATAAATATGGCATCAATAAATCATTTATTAAGGAAAGTAAAGACTTCGAAAGTTTGAATAGGTGAATAACAGAACCGCTTCCTCATAGATAGGAATCAATCTCTTTTGATTGTAGTGGATAAAATTACCAATGATGTAGTGAAACCAAGGTCAATCTCCTTTTTATGTATACTATGCTCATCAGTTTGTCCCTCGATATTAAGTATATTTATAACAATGTCTTTCTGATCTGGATCAATGTGGAGCTTGAAGTCATTAAGATATCTGTAAATAACGGGATTTGAGGAAAATTCATCATTTATTGTCAATCAAGAGATAACTATATCTGGCACAAGGGTGATCTATAATTAATTTCCAATCCATAGGATTTATTTTTACGAGAATGTCCTATACACTTTTAATATCAAAAATTCGCATATGGAATCATATTTTAACATTTGTACTTAAAATTTCTTACTGTCTAATGGAGAAAATACACTTAGTTACCTTACTTAATTATTTAGTCGTTTTGCTTAACTGCTTACGTTCGTTAGTGATTAGTAACGAAATACATCACGTTTGTTAGATTATCTTTATTATTTCCTGACAGATGATAACCATATCTTGAGAATTAAAGACGTTATTACCGAAAATCAGGCGTAGTACACAGTACCTCAAACGCTACTATGGTGTATGCTACTTATATTGACAGATATATGTAGTATGTAACACCAATCAGATGTAGAATGCTTGTCAAGAGAGGATTGAGCTGAAGAGAACCGAAAAAGAAACAAAAAGTAATTGTAATAACAACAGAATTGAAAGAATCATGAAAGATTTAAAGGACAACTGATGGAAGATGTGCAAATTATGTATTTAATGTATGATTTTCATGGTTTGCTAAATGACTTTTTAATTTGCTTTAGTTTCCATACTTGAGTTGTTCGTTCACTACACTACTTGTCTATAAAAACCGAATTTTGTCCATCAAGTTTTTACTTTCTTTGAGATTATGATTTCTTATTGTTAATTGTAATCGGATAGCTTTTCACATCGAAAGCTGTTTAAAACAAAACAGTGCAGATTTAGAAAATTCTATTTGCTCAATCACCTTCACTTTAAAAAAACGGGATTATTTGTCAGTTAGTCAGTTAGTTACAATGTAGGACCAGGCACATATATGCATCAGTTCAAGTTGCCAAACCTCGCTAACACAACACGATGAACACCGAATTCATAGAAGTAGTAAATTCAATGGTAGTAATATATAAAAGAAAGATCATATATAAGGGAGAAAGAATTAGTTCGTAGGAAGAGAGTGTATACGCTGACGTCATTGTGATCGCTTCTGATCCATGTCACCAAGAGTCTCCAACCATTGGTTACGATAGTCGCGCGGACCACAACCAAGTAGTCTGCATCTACCAACATGCTTCAGACCATATGTTAATGAATTCAAGGTTTAGTTTGGTCACCCCTAACTTTCTTCCAACCGTCTCGGACACTATTCAGCGTTGCTCGTCGTGGTAATCGGCGTTCGGGCATACGCAACACGTGGCCTAACCATCTCAGTCAATGAAGATTCAAAACCTCATCAACTGGTGTATTATCATTCCCTTATACCCTCAGTCTAATCTCACTATTACTTACCCGGTGATCCCAGCAGATGCCAGAAATATTTCTAAGGCATCTGTAGTCAAATACTAATAATTTACGAGTATCTTCTACTCTTAATGGTCACGTTTATTTGTCAATAGTCGACTATAATTTTATCGACTCAATTGTATAAACTTTAAACACTTAGGTCAGTATTATTGTTGCTAAATATTGTCTAATCAGTAAACTGTTCATTTATCTGGAAATTCTACTGTTATGCGCAAAGTCGGATATTTTTTCTTCATAGATAACTGGTAAAAAGTTAGCTTAGTTAGACAATAGGAAATTGCTTAATCACATAGATCTATTTTCAAGACAATAAACAGAGCCGATTGTTTTATGTTTAATTCAATTGATTACTCAGGGTTAATGATATATGAATCAACATTTAGCCTTTTTATTGAAATATTTTCATTCAGTTTGCGAATAACTCTATAGATGTATCTTATTCTTCAGCTTCCATGAACGAATGATTATTTAATAACTATGTATATGAATGTAGTATGAAACAATCAACTTGTATCAAAGAACACTATGATATTTGTATACAGTAATGATTTCATTATACAATATTTCGTGTTTAATTTGAATTGCCTAGTCAATACTTTCGGTTGTGCCAATGAAATTCTTTCTGATTCGAATATTGGAGAGACTAATAGAGTAAAAATTGGAATTACTTGCTGACAAACTGAATTTGACTACTGATAGTTATATCAAAAACTCATACAAGTATTCAACTGAATACTTCACTATCGTGTAATTGAACTTTGTGAATATATATATACCCTATAATATTACTATTTTCGTTAAGGAAATAACATTCGATTGCATAGTTTAATGATGTAGAAAACGAATACAATGCCTTTTCCGGAGTATTGCAGTGATTACCTAGAAATGTGCTGTATAATAGTTTCAGAAATCAATAGTTTTTTTTTTATTTTTAAGAGTTTTTATTATTCTATTCTTGATACTTAAGACTGAATTTCATTCAGTAGCGAAAAAGCTATATCAATTAAATGCGTTCAGGTTAAAAAATATTACAAAGAAAAGTGATTAAAAATAAATCTTGAAAATCAGCAACAGGATAAAATAAATCTATATGAACAAACACTACACCGGTTGAACCTGTTGGTGAAGCTTTGACTACTCAGTAATGGATAACTTCCTGGTGTTTGAAGAGATTTGTACTGGGTTTGAGTCCAAGTGTGAATACGAATACTAAGATCCAGGTATATTAAGCTGAGAAATGCCAAACAAGACAGAATGTACGTCGTTGATTTAAGCTCTAGCTACAATCCAAACACACTACTCATATTTCAGTTAACTATACGTTATCTTTTTGTAATAGTATCATGGCTTTTGATGAAATACGAAATTGTTTCTTCCTTTCATATGTATCCCTTCCTTAATAAGATATCCCAAAACGTAGTACTTTCAAAATAGTTTACCGTCATGTAATGGTGTCATCATTAGAGAATGATTGATTTCTTCGATGAGTAATCCACTCGTAAAATTACCCACCAATATAAATTTGTTTGGATGTACGTTCGATCATAGAAGCATATAAGTTAATAAATACTGTAAAACAGATAATTATGTGTATTCACTCATAAACCTTATAACATGTTTCGCATTAACATTTCTGTCATAGTAGAAAATAAACATTTAGAAGTAGCGTGAGTGAATGAAACAACATAGAGAATCATTAATTCATGCCATCTGAAATGTTATTACATAGCAAAAAAATGTCTCCAACACCCGATCATTCGTTTATATTCAAATAGTTCTGCTAATTAGTAAGATATTAATAGTAATGGTGACAATTTTAGAACAACAACAAAACTTACCATATTACCTATAAAGTTATCCCATACAATTGAGATTAGAAAATCGACAACAATAAAAAAGCACTATGCCTACTTTTGGCGAGTCCCATACTAAGACGGTACAGCTATCTAATGATTACTAATTTTTATTAGTTATGTAGTTAAAATTAATCTGTGATTTAAAACTACAAACTTCAAAAGGTATCCTCAATCCCCTATGCTAAGAATGAACACTTGATGACATTATTGTTTTATTAAGTCGTACAACATATATTCATGATATTAGATAATTAAAAAGGTCAGTTAATTCATTTACATATTGATATTTTAAATTTATTATCTGAATACTCTGAATTAGTAGGTGAATACTTTACTCTGCGAAAAAGTGATTTGGCCAGGATGTAGTTCTCATCGGTGCTTCAGTTGCTTCTTGTTGTGGTTCATTACTACCATATTCGCCCTCTTGTTCTTCTTCATCACCTTTATAATGTTCATTGTATTTACGACGTTTTAACTCTTTTAATTTATTCATTGATTTGTCTGCTAAATTAACATGACCATAATTATGCGCTTCACCATCATCATAATTATTACTATCATATGAATCATAATCATCATCATCGTGGTTACCATGATTACCATAATTATCTGGTACAAATCCAGCTCCATCTTCCATATCATATTTACGCCCATGAATTGTTTTCAATGGAAAGTTTATAGCATCGTATGAATTTCTTTTAGAATGTTCTACAAGTCCATTATAATAATGATTATAATGTGTATAAATTGAATTCATTAAAGCAATATATATTATTATTCCTATTAAATAATACTTAGTGAATAGCATATTTTATTGTAAATGATAAAATAAGAGTGCTTCAATAGTATATATGGATATATATATATATATATGGTTATTCATTTATATGAACATGTATATTGTATAAATTATTACTTTCTTAGGTTGCGTATAAAATGTTAAGTGCAGGCTTAGAATAGTTAAATAAATCAATTATGTTTGATACCCTATTATTGTTATTCCGCACTTATTCAAAACATTGATGCGTACAAATTACAATTTGAAATAAACTATTATTTGAGTTCAACCGAGTTTGTTATGAGATAGTAACTCACTGAAGACAATGATGGATATGTTGCTTAATTTCGTGAGTTAATTGGAGTTAGATATGAACACCGTTGGATGCCGACCGGATCAGTGGTCTAGTGGTTAAGCGCTCACTCAAGAGACTGATAGGTCCTGGGTTGGAATCTCACGAGGCGGCATCGTGGATGTGCACTACTGAGGAGTCCTACAATAGGACGAAACGGCCGTCTAATGCTTCCAGGTTTTTCATAGTGAACTAGCTTGAATTTCAGCATGAAATTCATTCACCCATTTGGCTAAATAACGTTTTGGAATTTTAACTGATGTCATTTCGCGATGAAAACCCTAAATCTAATTCCTAACCCTTAACCATGCGCTGTAAATCATAATACTTATTCCTCATACTAGTTTATAACTGTCATTTAGCCCTAGTGAGTAGATGAACATTCTCACGGTTACTTTAGTGTCACTCAAAGGTCATTTCTAAATCATAGTCTCACCATTATTATTACCATTAGTATTAATATTGCTTTTAGAAAACATATATTGATATATATTGCTAAACTAACCGATCATTAGGGGTTTTGTGGATATTATAGTAAATTTTAATGGTTGAGATCATGAGTCAATTGAAGATAGACCACCGTCCAGTGCTTCCAGGTTTTCCATGGCGGTTTAGTTTCAATTGACTCATGACCTCAACCATTAAAAATAATCGATTATTATTTATTTAGTGTTAATTTTCAACTTATAAATTTATATACTGCTGTAAAGCCTTGACGAGGAACTAATTGAAAAAGGGAATATTCTCTTTTCCATTAAACGTTTATTTATCCTCATGATGCAAACTAGTATGACAATGATTATGTATGCGAATAAATTCATTTGTTTAAATGGTTTATTTTTATTAAAATCATGTTTGTACATCACGAAAGTCTCAGAATTTCTAAGTGAGTTTTGCATGCTGTATTATTATGGGACTGAATTTTTATAGAAATGAATGTAAACCTGTATCAAAATAACCTAACAGTAGTCTTAATGTGTCAAGTGGTTAAACATAACAGAAAATCAATCCTAGACCTAATTTTTTTGCTATTTGAGATTCTATGATAAAGTGTACTCGTTAGCTCCTGATGCTTCACTTTGGATTTGATTCTTATCATTCAGATTCATAGTATGAAACAAGTATCACTGAGCTATTCGGGACAATAGTAACATTCTATAAGATGGAAATTGATCACTAAGAAGTAACCAGAGTCATTTTTATCAAGTCCTTTTCAATGCTGATTGAACTTTATCAAAGTTTATGTAAAACTAAAAAAGTTGAATAAATTGTTTTAAATAAACATAATGTTCAAAAATAATTTTGAAATACCGATCAGAATTGTAATTACTTGGAGTTTATGTAACCAGCACAAAGATGAAATAATCGTTTCCTTTTTAACTCACAACTCAGATTTTAGACAAGTTTAATAAATATATTTTCAACAAATATGATGAGACTACCATTGTTAGTACACATCAATGTCTAGTTGTATGTATTTCTCACATAATCGCATAGAAATCACCTCCTATCTTATTATGGAAAGCATAATCTTTTGAGATTTCATCTGTAAAACCACCACAGAATGTATTAATCATATAAGTTTATCTATTGCTTTAAGAACACGTATATATTTAGAAAATCATCAAGCTGAAGCACGAGGCAACCCGTACCTTTGGATCCTGAACTGAAAAAGAAAAGAGGAAGACCCAAAAACATATTGCGCTGGGAACTGGAGGTAGACATTGAAAGAATGAATAGAAGTTGAAAACAGCTAGAAAGGAAAGCCAAGGACAGAGTTGGTTGAAGAATCCAGATTAGTGGACTATTCGCCTGCACGAATGGTAACACGCGTAACTAAGTATTAAAAACGTTTCTACAGTTCATCATCACAAAATAAACAAAGATGGATAGTGGCTAGCAGTGGAATCCAGGAGGCGCGTTTCGTCCTGTTTCGGACTCGTCAGCTGGATGTACCTGCATCTCAGAGTTGATGTTCACTCTGGGACTCGAACTCAGTACCGTTCGCTTCACACGCCATCGTCATTGCACAAGCAAGTGGCTATCAGGACTCAGTAGCTAAGTGGATAATGCGAGGGCGTATGAAGCGAACGGTACTGAGTTCGAGTCCCAGAGTGAACATCAACTCTGAGATGCAGGTACATCCAGCTGACGAGTCCGAAACAGGACGAAACGCGCCTCCTGGATTCCACTGCTAGCCACTATCCATCTTTGCTTCTAATGCTTGTAAATTAAGGTAATATCGAGGCATACGCACAGTATGCACATATGCCAATAACAGACTGATCAATTTCAGTCCTAAAACATCAATGGGAAGATTCAAGTAAAAACAATATCAAGTGCATCATCACAAAAGTTAAAAGTAACTACTTTGAATCGCTATATGCTCTCCTATTAATCTAAAAACGAAACTAATGCCGAGTTCATTACAAAAGTGTATTTGTTAGACAAATCATATTGGTGATAATTCATATAAGTAAATTTAGAACTCACTGGATATTAAGTCACAACTTTAAACTTGATGTTGAGTACCTTGTCTAAATTTACAACCCTTTGTAATCAAATAGTGTAGTATGTAATATCATCAGAGAAGAGCGTAAATTGAATATGTTGTAGCCTTTATTTCTACATTAATGGTTTTATTATTTAGAAACATTATTATGGTAAAATTATTTTAATAAATTGTGTTAAACTTCATCTATTCGCTAATGTTTAAAAGATGTAAAAAAATTGATTCCAATAAGGTTATTTACGAACCATTAATTAATACCTTACTCTTCTCCATGGAAGAGAAAGCTGTATACCTCTACTTAGAAGTTAGGTGATTACGAAAGCCTTTAGTTGTCTTTAAACTGTCCCTGAGTTTCTTTGTACAATAAGACGGTCAATGATAAATACCAGTCAAACTTAATTCCGTTTAACCCTTGTTGTAGTCTAATATTTTAGTCAAGCATACTCATAATCTGAACATAACGTATCTAACAACTTTCATAACTAATCCTTTAGTTTCTGCTATTATCCGGCGCTAAAAGTCAATTCTCTTCAGATGATTTGAATGAAATTAGAATTGTATCACTTTCGCACCATACAAGCTACTAGTTGACCTCAGACTTGATATAGAGCAGTTAAGAACTAAAAAGAACACTGGTCACAAGACGATTGAAAAATAAAGGTAATTGTTTTACTTAAACAAAAGGAAAATATTCAATTCTACATAAAAGAGATTTCGCTTCATATTTAATGAAAAGTAGATCGCGAATCAATTATCTAAACTGATCACGTTCATAATGTCCATCAATATCCTGGATTATACAAACATATGAGTGTACACATAAAGCGTTCAAACAATTTTAACACTTTAATATGATAGTATCTGACACTTAAAATACTAAGAATTTATTGATTATGGGATTATTACATGCTAACTTGGAATTCCCAAGGGAAATAGAAAAGAGGAAAACCAGAGAACATACGGCGCTGGGAATTGGAAGCATACATCAAAATAATGGGTAACAACTGGAAAGAATTGCCAAGAACAGAATGCTGGTGAACGGCCTATGCTCCTCTACGAGGGGTAAGAGGCGTAAGTAAGTGAATAATTCTTGTCATTAATTACAATATTATCATATAACTGGATCGTACATAATTTTGTGCAATGCTAAGCGGTATTGGAGACAGTTGGAAGAAAGTTAGGGTCGGCCAAACCAAAACGTCGTATCAGTGCTTGAAGACATTAACTTCTAGTCTGAGTCATGTTGGTAAATGCAGACTACTTGGTTGGGGTCTGCGTGACTATCGTAACCAATGGTTGGAGACTCTTGGTTACATGGCTCAGAATCGACCACAATGGCGTCGGTGTATACACTCTCTGTCTTCCCTTAAACTTTCAGATTTCAATTGCTTCATATCTTTCTTTCTACCAACTAATTCTTTCTTCCTGTACTATATCCTTATTGCAATCTTTCTTTTATATATTACCACCACTGAATTAACTACTTCTATGAATTTGGTGTCCATCTTGTTATGATCATGAGGTATGGCAACTTGAACCGATGCATATATGTGTCTGGGTTTACGTTGTAGCTGACTGACTGACTTGTACATCTAAATGTTAAGATATGATTTTAAGTTTACCTATCTTATTTATAGAACAGTCATCAAACTTTCTTTGTGTCCGTGTAATTTGATTTGATGAACACATAATGCTTTAATGTATTCTAGTGTCCTTGATTTTCCTTCACTAAAAATAAGATTTTATTACTTATATCCATGATTTCTAAACATCATTTGAGAAACTTACTTTTTAATGAAATATCAATGAAAACTCCTGATATAACGGGAAGAAGAGTCAATTTTCGATTGATTTACTCATTATGAGTTTTGGTTCAATATGACATCCGTTTTGATTCAACGTGAGGATCATTCAGTGTAGTATTTGATTTGTTTTCCCAGTATGATATTTTCTTTTGTATAATATACGATATTCTTGTATTTAATTGACATGAATTGTTCTCAGTAAGTGATTTGTTATAACTGAGTATGTGATTTAATCCTAATTATTAATCAAAATGGGTGTACAATTAATATATAAATGAGTGTATTCTTGGCTAGAGTCGTCATGTTTTGGGGGTTAATAAATCCTCACTTACACCAGTCTTTGTGTTCTTACTTTCGCGTCCCTCGTTTCGGGTATAAGTGATAAGCATTTCCGACACAACAGTCAACAACGATCAGATATAGCACGTAGCATTCTATCAACAAGATATATCAACTCCTTGGTATTTTATGCATATAGGGATCAAAAGAAATTATTGATCACTTATACTCGGAATGAGGGGCCTCTGCAATTCTCACGAGGCGAAAGTAAGAACACAAAGACTGGTGTAAGTGAAGCTTTATTAGCCGCAAAACACTATGACGACGATAATAATAATAATAATAATAATAATAATAATAATAATAATGAATCACAATAGTCTAAAATACACTGGTTTATATATTAATTGTACACCCATTTTGATTAATAATTAGGATTAAATCACATACTCAGTTATAACAAATCACTTACTGAGAACAATTCA
Source organism: Schistosoma margrebowiei (assembly GCA_944470205.2). Classification (NCBI taxonomy): domain Eukaryota; kingdom Metazoa; phylum Platyhelminthes; class Trematoda; order Strigeidida; family Schistosomatidae; genus Schistosoma; species Schistosoma margrebowiei. The sequence goes on along the minus strand of OX104026.1, from coordinate 38,674,931 downwards.
TGTCAATTAAATACAAGAATATCGTATATGATACAGAAGAAAATATCATACTGGGAAAACAAATCAAATACTACACTGAATGATCCTCACGTTGAATAAAAACGGATGTCATATTGAACCAAAACTCATAATGAGTAAATCAATCGAAAATTGACTTTTCTTTCCATCATATTAATTTATTAGAGTTCTTGAACGTTTTATATATTCTAATAATAGACGCAACAGTTTAATATTCTTACTCATACCTTAAAGTTGAACATTGTTAAATATAAATCACTAATAAGATAGCTTATTAGTTCATCGATACTATTTCGAATTTCATTATACCTTCAAGATTACATATGCATTTTAATTAATAGATGTCCTAGCAAGTTTAATTTGAATAACATCAACAGTATATCACTGGGTCACAGGATCCACGCATTTAGATAGACCTGATTCATATATTTTGGTAATTACTGCTTTGTTGTTCCGTGCTCTCTGTTTTCGTTTTAATTTCTCTAATTGTAGATAATTATCATTAATTCGATCTGGCACAGGAAATGACCTTAATTACTCCGTTCATAAATCAACAGGCTGTCCATTAAAGAAATATTAAAAATTCCCGGCTGATGCATTGGATCGCTGTAAAACACATGTACTACCTAAACAACTACTGAACTAGTATACTTAAAACTTTCTTCTATCACATGTTTGTTCTGTACATCTAATGTTACTATTTATATCAAACTGATCATGCCTATAAACTGGAGTGAATTCTGGAATTATTATTATTATTATTATATCCAACTATCTAACATTTCAATATCATACAATCACTGTTATATCACTTAGTTTAAAGGATCTTATTACAACTTAATGAATAAAATTCATTTACAATTAAAGAGTTAAACAAACATAAAATCAATCATTAATCACTGATATATTGATTATTTTTCTTTAATCATCTTTATTCATAAATAATAATCTTAATTAAACTTGATCAAAAATAAATAATTCTGTATAAATATATCACTATTATTTAATCAAATTAAAATATACATTATAAATAATTTAAAGGAAATGTTATGACTTTTTAAAAAAAAGAAAAAAAGAAAAAAGAAAAGAAAAAAAAGAAAAAAGAAGAAGAAGAAAAGAAGAAAAAGTGGAGAAAAGAAGTCATAGGAAATTGTTTGTTTGTCTTGGATACGATTTATTCCATTTTCAATAATGACACATATAATTTTATAACATGATATATAATATATTTATGTATGTATAATAGTTATATATACATTCAATCAACTAACTTATAATTGACATATTTTTTTCTTTTCATTATCATATTATATTGAATTAATAACCTTCTAATTTTCCATATGGATGATTCGTTGGTGAATACTTCGATTCATCATCTGTTGTATCATCATTATTTTCAAATGTTACATTGGCTTTCATTTCTTTTAAATCTTTAGATTTTTCATAACCATGTAATTTAGAATGAAGATTAAATTTAGCACGACCATGTGTATTTTTATAATGTTTAACTTGTCCTTCTGTATCATATGTAGAAAAATATTTTGGTTTACCATATTTTGTTGATAAACTACCTTTATGAAATGTTGTTGTTAATGTATAATCAGATCCTTGATATGTATCAGTAAAACCAAATAATTCACCAACTGATTTTACATGTTTTTCACCATGTTTTTGATGAATATGTTTAGCTTCACCTTCCATAAGATATTTTCTTGTAAGATGCATTTTTTTAGGTTTTTTATTAGTATATCTTTTAGATGGATAATAATTACCATGTTTTCTACGATTATGACCATAATAATTATGGTTATTATTATTATTATTATCATTATTGTTACCATCATAACGTTTACCTTTATTATTATTATTATTATCATAATTATTATAATAATAATAATGGTTACTAGGGCTATATTGATTATTTAATTGTCTACGATAATTACTTGGATATGTTTGATAATTATATTGAATAGTCATAGTAAATAATGTAATAATTAATAAACATACATATAAAATCTTCATTATGATTTAATGTAAACACAAATGTGAAATAACTTCTTCGTTTCTTTTCTCTTTTTTTTCTGTCCCTTTTTTTTCTTCTCAAAATAAGGTATATTTATATAGTGAACTTTTAATTCATATTAAATTAAGTACATCAATTAAGATGAAGTGAACTTTAATGAGAGAAGAAAAATAAATAAATAAGTAGAATACAAGTGCAAATTAAGTGATACAATCATTAAAATAATGGTCACATTTAAACATTTTACATTTCAGTAGAATGAGGATTTGTGAAGATTGTAGAAATTTAGATCACTTGTGAAAACCTAAGAAGTACTGGATGACTGTTTCGTCCTAGTATGGGACTTTCCAGCAGTATATACTTACGATCCCTCACGTGGGAGTCAAATCCAAGACCTTCGGTCTCGTGTGTGAACGCTACAACTCTAGACGAGTGAACCTGTATCTGTTAATGTCTAACTTCAATCGATCCATGGCCTTAGGCAACTTTTCATCCATTGCCTGAGGTGAATAATTGTTGCACATCTGACACGAATTTGACTCCACTGGTCATGGCTTCTCACTAAGACTCCAGAAAATTTATTTTGAAATTAGTCAATTATCGAACATTGAACCATGAATAGGATATCAGAAGTTTAACTAAATCATTTCTTTATCAGAATAAATTAATTTTACATGCAGTAAAGAATCAAAAACTTTAAAAGTGATTGACTTAATTCAATAACTAGGTACAGACTTGTGTACCTAGCTTTCAGTCAGAAACTGAATGTGAGAGGTTATAATCCTACCTGGCCAGATAAACCGAGATAAGTGGAACAGATTTTGATCATGTAGCATAATGCTCGAAAATCAAATGCCGTCACTAGTTATCCACATCTCATTTTCCTCTGAAAGACATGCGTCTAATGTAACATTTAATACACGTGAGCATCTTGATGGAGTTTTGTTCTCCGAACTGGATGTTTTGGTCGTGGAGCTTTCATCGTTCTTCTGAACAACATCATCAGGCCAAACTTCATGTAGACTTCTACAGAGAACAAAAGTCCATCAAAATCATCCACCTGAGCTACAAATCTTCTCCACAATCGCACTATGGAGTGTACCTGGATAAAACAAACCCTAAATAATGAAAAATCTGTTGTTAACTTGATCAATAGCAATGAATTGCTAACAAGAATCTAATAAATTGTTTTAAACTTACTGTCATTAGATCTAGTGTTAATCATGGTAAAATATAACTGATCAGATAGAAAAGTTTAGCCAAATTCGAAAAGTTTCATCACGTATTTGTTATATTTATGCAGCAATCACCAATGATTATACAAGGTGAAGGAAACAGATAAATTCTACATTTACAGTAATAAAATAGTACTGACAATTGTACAGTTTGATAGTGGCTATGAAAATACTATTGAGTAATGAACTAATTAATTAAAATAAGAAGGATTGTAGTAATCAAAGTAATTATTTGTAAATATTAAAACCACGTAATTGTAATCTGAAAACTATTCGATTGACTTAAAAGCACATATGGATATTAGCTGACAGTGGGATCCACTGCTAGCCACCAAACATCTCTGTTTATAATGCTTGTAATCTAAGGTGATATCGAGGCAATCTGTACAGGATTCACATATGCTAATCAGAGACTGATCAACTACAGTCCTAAACATCGTAAGGGAAGATTCAAACAACCAAAACAAAAATAAATTAAACTTCACCCTATTGCACAAGTTAGTGGCTATCAGAATTCAGTACCTAAACGGTTAATGCGGTTGCGTTTCAAGCAAGTACTAGGTTTGAGTCCCGGACTGAAAATTAACTCTGGAGTTCAGGCACACTCAGCAGACGAGTCCTGAATAGGATGAAACGGGCGTCGTGGATTTCACCTCTAGATACCATCCATCTCTGCTTATAACGCAATTGCATGGCTTCCAGATTACTTACTTACTTACGCCTGTTAATCCCAATGGAGCATAGGCCGCCGACCAGCATTCTCCAACCCACTCTGTCCTGGGCCTTCTCTTCTAGTTCCATCCAATTCTTGTTCATTTTTCTCATGTCTATTTCCATTTCCCGACGTAATGTGTTCTTTGGTCTTCCTCTTTTCCTTTGGCTTCGAGGATTCCATGTGAGGGCTTGTCGTGTGACGCAGTCGGGTGCTTTTCTCAATATGTGTCCTATCCACTTCCAGCGCTTTCAGATCACAAATCATTTAATAATACAAGTCAGTTTTTAAACGTTTTGTGATGATCAAGTGAATGATACTGGCATGAAAATATATCTATTTAATTCCATTCCATTTACCTGAATTGCTGCTTCCCTATGATGATACATATTCACGCCTAACCAATTACACTGTTGTTAGCATGTTAGGTTGATGATAATTTTGCTTTTAAAATGGTATTGGTTGTAAGCAACTAATGAGAATCCAAAATAGTATAAATAATTGATTTTATTCTGCCCAATCCATTGTTCTTGATGTCTTCGAAATAAAGAAACTTTTCGAGTTCTTTTTCGAAAGAATAGGTTTCATTAAAGTTAAGATAAAACTCATTTCCGTATCGATAACCAAGATAGAGAGAGGCGGTGTACACGTCTTTTCAGCATGAAGCATATATTTATGAATATGGATTTCTATAATTTCAGTAGTACGCAAAAGACAAACCATTAAAACATGCAGTAAATTTGATGTAACACATTGCATAACTTTAAAGACATCCGAATTAACTTGATATCCTCTGTCCATCAACTGAACAAGAATAATACTGTTAATCACACTCAACTTTTCTTTGCTCAACCAAGACAGATAATGTTCTGTCGTACAATAATAGACTCGCCGAATTATACGTCTTGAATAATTGTCTCCCCAGGAGCAGTTGAATTAGTAAACATAGGTAGATGTAACGAGGTCAAACAACCTGTCTTCAGTGGTTTTAATTATCTGACGATAGTATTCCATTTGACTGTAGTAAATATTTTTCTGAAAACCTTTTCTTAACCTTTTTATTATTATTTCATTGGTAGTATGATTTTGGAATGATGACGTCAATAAAAGTAACCTTCTTCGAAACCTTTGTTAGGTTGGCTCTTATATTTATTATGTTCATATGTTTGTTGAACGAAGTTGACGAAAATAGTTTCATTCACTTTGATGAAAATAATCAAACTAATACATTGCAATAAATGAATTATCAGTGACTAAACATTTTGATGTCACAAGTGGGTGACTTTAGCTAAATCAATCTTTTTCTCTTAGCTGCTTAAATAGTGCATATCTTTAACACAAATTTGTTGTTCGTAGTTTACACTACGAACTAATCATAGTTCGACAACTAGGAAGTATTGTCATTAATAAGAATAAACGATGGTGGTAAAATATCGCAAACGGATTCAAATTAAAATTATAAACTATTGGATGCCAAGTTGATGATCCATAGACTAAACACTTTGAATGGAACCTGAAGGTCGTGAATTGTATCCCTAGCAATAAAAAAGATGCATTATGCTGAAGAACCCCATACCGGTTCCTGGTTTTCATTTGTTATCTAACTAAGGTTAGTTTATGGTGTAAACTATGAAATTTAATAATCACCTTAGCACTGGTGAACAAACTTGTTTTTACAAAAAATTATCACAGAATCAATATTATTGTACATTCTTGACTAACACATATTCTGTTCAGAGAATTTTGAAAAGAAACTGTGAACACTTGATAAAACCACATAATTTGTTTATTCAAGAGTCTATAGTGAATTGAAATTACACTATTTCAGTGAAAATAGTTGACAATTTTCTTCGATTTAAAGACTTTATTTATTTACTGTTATGATCATACTTGATACACTTGATGGGTATATTTTATACAGTATGTATACATCTTGCTGACAAGTTGTACTTATATTTAGATGGTGATTGGAGGTAGTCTACCTCCAACCTACTTCCAACTACCTCCAACCACTGTCTAAATTTCAATACATAGTGCCCGCAGTGTCGAGTCACCTAGACTGGTGGCCACATTGCAACATGATCGATAGCATTCGATCTGCACTAATAAAGACTAGACAAGCATGACATTGATCACCACAAAGTGACCAATCAATTGTGAGTACTTATATCTTCACTAACATTAGACATCAAAATGCAAAAACTGTTTGATGATTATGAATTTATCACAGAAGGCTGATATGACGGCTTAAAAGAACCGGCTCCCGTAACCGTAGAAAGTATGTTTCTCTCAAGAATAATGAGTGTGATACCCGCTTACAGTTAGACACAGCTTCCGATATAACACTTATAAGCAGTAATTTAAACGAAACAGTAACAGTTAGACATGATCCGCCCAATGGTCCAGTAATGTCCACTTCAGAGATGTGCCCTGTAGTGGGTTCAAATCCCATTATTCCCGAAACGTAATGTACAAGCAGTGACTTGCCGAGCTCACAAAAAGACGGTGTCTTGTTAAATGCTCATGAAATTGTTGCAGCACCCGCGCACGATTAAACAGAAAATAAATCGATCAGCATAATTAATACGGTTGCACCAAATGGGATTCACCATTCTGCGACAAAAGTGTCTGATGAATCTACTTATCAGGATTCTCTAGTCGTTTGGCTAGATACGAGTCCTTCTGGTGATTCATATATTTTTGACGTAATTTCTTGTCATATGAATCAAACGATGGTCAAAGACCTAATGCAATTTCGGTAGATACTGATTTCCCTGGTGATCCATTATCTACTAATGAGATTTTCAATAAATTTCATGAGATTGTTTCGGAAGGATCAGATTCTGATGATCTCAAATCAAATATCGTTTATTCTCGCCATCCAGTCATTTTTAGCAGATTCTTTATCCAATGCGAGAAATGTCTTAAATAAAGTCACATTAATTGTAACTTGGAAATGTGAGGATCCAACATTAATTCGTGGGGGAGGATAAAGTCAGAAAATTTGAAGTCAGGATCTAAACTTCAGAAAAATAGGTGAGGGTGGTATGATGGGATGAAAAGTCAAAATTATATTCTTTCACTTATTATAATTTTTACTCAACATTGCTTCCGTTTTAATTCAATGTAATAACTACTCAGTGTAGTATTCGGTTTTGTTTTCCCGTATGATATTTTATTCTGTATAACATACGATATTCTTGTATTAAAAATTGACATGACCTAGGCTAAGCATGACATACAGCATATGATTTGTTATAACTCTAATTATTTTTCATATGCGGTGTCATCCTAACTATTAACCAAAATAGGTGTACAATCAATACATAAATAAGTCCATTTTCGACTAGAGTCGTTGTCGTGTTTTGGGGCTAGTAAATCTTCATTTTTACCAGTCTTTGTGTTCCTACTTCTGCGTCGTGGGAATAGCGGTGGTTCCTCGCTCTCACAAGTATAAATGATGAGCAATTCCGACATATTAATCAGAGACGACCAAATACAACAATTAGCGTCCAATCAGAAGACGTATCAGTGGTGACAAGGGGAAAGCCACAGTGAATATTTCTTTGGAGCAGCTAGAAATTTACATGGAACGTCAAGACAAGAGGTTTGAACAGTCTTAAATCAGAGTCATGGAAGCCCTTACTCAGAAAATCTGCCTGTCCCATCAATATTCTACTTCCGGTAGATTTCAAGTATCGCATACTGATTTAGTCGTTAATGCAATCCATAAATTTAATTTTGATAGTGTTGCAGGCGTTACTTTTGATTCTTGGTTCAAGAAAGATGAAGATTTTTTCCATATTGATCTCTGCAGAGTAAACGACGCTACAAAGGTCAGAATACTCTGAAGAGAACTTGAGACGATGGAACATGAACGCTACAGCAACTTTATTATTTCGAAGAACACACGAGACTTCATTGTTTCCCCTCAAATGCCCTAGTACGTCTGAGAATGGAAAGAGTCAGCTCTGCCACTCGAAATGCTCTCACATGATCACGTGCATACAACCACTGCCAGGGAAGTCATACTCACTGCATTCTCGTGGCGGGGTTGTTATTTACGAAGTTGAAAGAATGAAAAGTGAATGTCCAACTCTTTAACCGTGTCAGTGGATACGGAGGATCACCTAGGGGAGTTGGAAAACCCTGGTTTCAAAACAATGGTGTACATGAACTCTAGTATCCTAAAGAAACAAATGGCGCGTGAACCAATATTTGATCACCGGCTACCATGAGACTTCATTTCCTTACGTTGCTCTACTTCCTTGTGGATTAGACCTTCAAGTCGAAGGCTCGGGGTGTGGTCCTCTAAGTAGACCACCTGCTTCGATTTGGGTACGCGGGCAGTATTCCAGCCCTCATATATATATATATATATATATATATATATATATATATATATATATATATATATATATATATATATATATATATATATATATCTGGTGCCTCTTTGTACCAATGTTTATGTGTTTAAATAAATAAATAAATTTGATGAAACAATTAAAACCCTGTTTCAAATCATTGGCAAACAGTCATCTCAATTTAACATCCGTTACCAATACTTGAAGATAACAAAAGAACCAGAAGATGACTGGGTGAAATGTACAGAAATTATGAACCGAGAATGTGAGAGTTTTAAAAATCATGGTTATACCACATCTTCCAGAAAAGAGCACAAAGAAAGTCATTTGAAAGAAAACTCCGAAAACTCTATCAACTGAAAGTGTATTCTAAAAGATTCAACCTGCGAACAACCAAAGTAACGAAAGTTCGTAACAAAGGCAAAAAGTTATTTTATCATGATTTGTTTAAAAATTTTAGAAAAAAAAGTAGTTCTCTTATTGTTATCATACACTTTCTTATGATTTACATGTACTTTCAATGAAACAAGTACATCTATTTTTTTGTAGAAAACAAGTGAGAGAAAGAAAAAAAAAAAAGAGAAGAAACTATCTACATAACTCATTACTTAACTATGCACTCAACTTATTTGGTTATAATTTCTTTAATAATAACGTAATATCATGCACTTATTTAGATTTACTCTTTAAAAAAAGGAAACTATATAAAACCTTCATTGAGTTATCAATGAACTAAATAGAAACTTTTCAATTACATAATACTAAACATCATAATAGAACAGAAATTTTAAAATAAAATTAAAAAAAACAACCCAGAAACAATGGAAAGTGTTATCTCATTATATTTATTATTAATGTTCTCATATACAATAAACGGTGATTCAATGAATTCATATTCATATGATAATTATAATCCATCATATAATGATAATAGAAATTATCAAAATAATTATAATGATTATAATAATAATAATAATTATGGTGATAAAAATCATGGTAATGATAATCATGGTAATATACATACACATGGTAAATTTATAGCATATGGTAATGCAGATAAAGGTTTAAAATATCATCAAATTACATATTTTCATAAAGGTAGTAAATATAAAAAAAAATTTGTTAATTATGATACAAAAGGTAAAGTACATTCATATGGGAAACAAAATATTAAAGCTAAATTTAATATTGAAAGTAATTTACAAACTAAAGGAAAATATAATGGTAAATTTGATCAACTTGTTGGTTCTGGTAATGGACAATATAATGAAGGACAAATACCAATTGAATATGCTGCAGCTAGTAATAATCCAACATATAATAATGCTCCATCAACTTATGATGATAATAGTAATAGTAATGGTAATAATAATAATGATAATAATAATAATAATAATAACAATTATAATGATCAAAATAATGGAGGATCATCCGATGATAATACATATTCTAGTGGAACATACAATGATAATTATCAACCGTCATATTAATAAAAAAATTATTGGAAAAAGTCTAATACTAGTTTGTAAAAAGGAATATATAATAATGAAAATAAATTTTTTTTAAAGAACAATTTGGGTTTTTGTTTTCTTCTGATAATGATCACATACTCAGTAGTGATTAGATTCGAGAGGAAATGAGAAATCAGATGAAATTCAATTATGTAGGATGTAAGAAAGGTACTTATTGAAGACAATGGAAGATAGCTTTAAAATATCGTAAATTGATTAAACTTTGACTTTTACATCAATAGATCCCGGTTTAGTAGTTTGAAGGTTTGACATTCTCATGAGAGGTTGAAAAATTTGAGTTCGACTCCCACCTGAGTGATTATGAATATTTAATGTTTAGGAATCGGTTCCTGACTTCAGTAAACTTGTTATGAACGTGATAATAACGATAAAGACCGAATTCATTGTGGTTATTAGTTCTATAGTATCTGTCAAGCATATTTAATAATTACGATAATAATTTAGTGATAAGAAGTTGTCAAACGGTAATCTTTACTTGAAGTCAATTTTGTGGAGATTGTTCACTTTTGTAGTTCATATCACTCACTGATCCTCAGTAGACAATAAATGAAACCCAAGAGGCATTGGATTCACATTTTTCTTCCGAAAATAGAGCTAACAAACAGCTTCATCCACAGTCACAACCGGAGTTAAAACCTAGGACTTTTGAATTCGATTGAAAATGTTTAACCTATAGATCACTAAGTTATCATGCAATAGTTTGCAATATTTGATAACTACCATCAAATTTCATCGGTGGATAACTAGTAAATTATGATCGGTCGTAAGGCAACTTATCTTTTAGTTGAGGAATTACCATAGATCGGTCGAGTACGATAGACAGAGGTTGACTGCATTAAACATTCTCTTCAATACTCTAGTCAGTCTACCACGTAGTACATCACCAGTCACATCTCCATTGAATTGCAGCTTCAGGAAGAGAAGTTTCTTACCAACCGTTGATATCGCTATTTCCTTATTTGGTACATGCAAGTGTTTCTCCAGAAAATCTTGTGGATAACCCATTTCAATCAACATATTATGTATGAGCTCTAATTCCCTGCTTATTGTATCGACTGAAAGTACATTTCAATTGAGATGTATCTGGTGATGTGCTACGTGATAGACTGGCCAGAGCAGTGAAGAGAACGTTTAACTCAGCTAATCTCTATCTGTCGTACCCGACCGATCTATGGTGATTCCTCAGTCGAAGAATAAGTTACCTGATCATGCCACTTCTATATGTATCTACGAATTTAGCTGCTCCTGTGGAGAAAGCTAGATTGGGCGCACTACCAGACAACTTTGCTAAAACGTTAGTGAACACCTCCCTTTATGGTTCGGAAAAGGTACTGTCAAGATAATACACAGCTTGGTTCTATCACACTTCATCGATGGCAGTCATGTAGTAGGCAGAAATAATTCATTTAAAATTATTTATCGTATTCCTACTAGTTTTCGTTATGGGATTCGATCTCGCCTGTTACACATAGCAGAAGCTATAGGAATTCGAGCTAACGATCCAAGTCTTTGTGTTTATAAGAAATCTGTAATATTTTTATCTTCCCCTTGACGTTAATAAATGACTTTATTTATTATTATTTTCCATACTCTTTCTTCGTTTATTTTTCTTCACCCACTCCCACCATTTTCTTTTTTCTCAAATGTATGTTTCACAGTCCAGTTATCTGAACACTTCTTGTTACGTAATCTTATAATCTTTCTATGAATGTTACTACAGTGTCTATATTTTTCTAATCACTGACCTATTTCCTATTATGTAACATTGATTCAAACCTTTATTATTCTTATCACGGCTAGTACACTTGTCACTTGCACTCATCTATGTAATCTATTCAACTGTTATCATTCACTAAATAAACTGACTGGATTGGTTTAATAATTTCGTATATGCATACAAATAGTACTGTATACAAACGTAAAGCCTGATGAGGATTTAATCGAAAACAATATTGTTCGCTCATATATATTGTTTTAAATCACAATACTTAGAACTATTAAGTACTCAATTAAAATTATCGTCAATCATTCTTTCTTTCTTTAAGGTTTTGATTTGAATAATTAAACAGCACAAATAAATTTTCAGTACTAGAAATTCTATATATTCAAAAGTATCATCTCATTATTTTGTTGTAAAAATTCAAGCTGTAGAAATTAGCAAGATAATATTTTGTGGGAATAAAATACAAACATGCTTCATTACTAAATTCACTTGGTGTTGTTTGACTTGTATCTTCCCATTGTTATATAGGACTGCAATTGATCAGTCTCTCATTGACATATGTGCATCCTGTGCGGATTGCCTCAATAAAGCCTTAAGTCACAAGTTTTTTAGGCAAAGACGGCTAGTGACTAGCAGTGGAATCTAGGATGCACGTTTCGTTCTATTTGGAAATCGTCAGCTGGATGTACCTGCATCTTATAGTTGATGTCCACTCCGAGATTCGAATCCAGTACCGTTCGTTTTAAACGCCATCGTGTTATCCACTTAGTTACTCAGTTTTTATAGCCATCTGCTTGTGCGATGGGGTGAAGTTTGAATTCACTTGGTGTTGTTTTACTTGTATCTTCCCACTGTTATTTAGGACTGCGATTGATCAGTCTCTTTTTGGTTTATGTGCACACTGTGCGTATTGCCTCGATATAGCCTTAAGTCACAAGCTTTTTAAGCACAGATTCCACTGCTAGCCACTATACATCTTTGTTTAAAATACTTCATCAATGTTCTTTTTAAACAGTATTTATATTCATTCATTTATTGATATAATTCGACTATCAGTGACAATTTATTCAATGCCGCAAAAAAAATTTAAATACTAACTAGAATTTATTCAATACTTAGGAATGAGTTGTGTAATTTCTGATTGTTTCACCTGACCAAGCCCTGTTAGGTGTTAGCAATGGTTTTAGATTGATAATAATATCATTTCTAACAATATTGAATGTCTTTAAATAGTGAATAGATTCAAATTTGTTTAAAATTTAAGTGCAAAGTTTTCAATTCTCTATCTTCAATTATCATGCCCTCTTTGAAATGACGAAGAATACTTAAACTTAAGGTGGTTGATGTGATAGTGTGTTTTTTTAAGCTAGAAAGTTTAATTACAAAACATTCAATGACATTCTGAGTAATATCATGGACTCAGTAAGCTTTTTACGTACCCCATAAGCTTTCTTTCAATTCGTTCTTATAATCCGTACGAAAATTGTCAGTCAATCATATATTTACTAGTCAACCGAATGAGAAAATCCACAGAAATATAAGAATATATGCTGACAACGAAACTTTCAAAGGCAAAATATTAGTCATATTATCCAGAATGGCAACAAAATCTTCCCAATAGAACCATCTATTTAGCTTTAGAGGTTAGGCAGAAGCTTTTTCACTTCCTTTGTCATGATCAGTACTATTGTGTTTTTTAGAATTTATTCGCGTATGTAATTGGTTGTTTCGGTAAGCGGATTATTTTAAATAAATATATATTATGTCTAGAGATGAAATACTGTTATCTGTTGAATCCATAGTTTTTACTACATCCACGAGTCCAATTATTGTCATCAATACTGCGTTGCAACAAGTCTTGGTGTAATGATTCGAACAATTTCATTAACTATTTTTCTGTTGAGTGATATAGTGATTCTAACGTACCTAGAATCGGACATAAAGGAAACCCTGATTTTTAAAATTTGGGTAGATCATATAGTTGTGGAGTATGTCTTTATGTAGGTTTTAGTACGTAGGTAGATTGATAAATTGCAATGTTATGGTTAGCTGACACTTGGTCTTTTCAGTCAGGTTCATACATTATCCAAATCTTAAAAATTTAGTTTGATCAATTGCCAGAAGATTCATCCTTTCCAATTTAATAATCTTGTTTGAAATTACACCATCTGATCTTTTATTAAATTTCGTGACTATTGAAGTCTTTGGATTTTAGTTTTCTTATGGGTTCTCAATGTTTTCTAGTCAATATACTAATTATGTGGTGGTTGTTGCTTTTGAAATAGTTACAAAAGTCTATCAGTGTGCTCTTAAATCTTTAGAATTCAACCTTTGTTAGAACCACCAATTCTTATATCAGGATAAATAGATTCCGTAGCTGAAACTTTGTCTTTAAGTGAATCATATATCTAAATCTTACAAAATATTTTCAAATTCTAATGGTAAGACATCTAGTTCAGTCTTAATTGGATTAACAGAAGAATCGGTAAAAATATTATTAGTTACAGTCTCCTGGATAATTAGAATGAAATGTATAATTGCCTAACCCCTTGAATAGATCGATATTTTACTTGTTTCTCCCCGTTTTTTGTACTACTAGAATATATTTCAAATGAACCACTTAGATTTTTGGAAAGATCTAACCTAACCTTTGTGTAATGCTCCTTACTATGTCAATGAAATACGATTGATGAAATTCAATTTAGTTTAAAGTATAACTTTTCAGAAACTTGACATTAGTTTCGACTTAATATCGACGAAGAGATTTGAATTATTGTTTAGGTTAAGGTGACTTATGGTGAAATTATGGATAAAATACACAATAAGATCGAGGAAATAATATTATATTCTTTTGAAAAAATCTCAGTTTGAGGTTGTGAAGAATGTTGAATTCCATTGGAATTATGAACCGATAAATATTAGACCACGATCGGGAACCTGAGAGCACTGGATGGCCATTTCGTCCTATGACGGTTCTCCTCACTAGTGCTTAATAAGATCTCGTACTCACCATTCAAACACAGAAAATTCAGTCCCATATGCGAACTCTTAACATTTAGACCACTGAGCCATCATTCAACGGTGTTAATGTTTAACTTCAACCAATCCACGAAACTGCACAACATTCTTCCATTGTCTTCGATGAGTAACTGCCTCACACCCTACACGGATTGAATTCCACTGGTCACGGCTTCTCACTAGAACTCCGAAAATTTTCTCAGGAATCGACTCACTAGTCAGCACATAATAATTATCAATATATACTGTTATGGAGGAGCCGTAATCAATGGAGTACAACCGTATCGGGTGTGAGGCACATACTCACCCAAGACAATAAAAGACTGTCGTTCAACATCGTTGATTGCTTGAACTTTTGAAAAATGGAACGATAACCTCTTACTGCATAATCACTCATGGTTACGGTCGTTTGTCCTGTTTTATTCATTCATAATATCATCTTCAAATCAATAAATCTGATGCAAACCCCTATGTAATATAAATAACAACATCAAATTTGTACACTCATCTCTGAACCATACTTCAAGTGTGATAGATAGTAACAAAATTGAATTCCTCAAACTGAAAGTGGTCCGAATCTTTGACGTATTGATTAAAATTCGAATTGTCCACAGACCATCCTCTTAATACAATAATCACACTATCTTATTACATATCAAATGTGAAAACTATCTGTTGATTTAAAATAAATGAGACATAATAGAATGAATTGAAAAACAATATTAACCTTCAGTTATCATAAATTAATAAATTTTATGCGTAATCAGAAAATGAAACTTTTAGGCAACATAAAAATGCATATTGAAGTGTTATCTTAAAATAGGATAAAGATAACACATAACAACAAAATAAACTATTACTATTACAAATGAAAATTTCAAGGATCTACATAATTTAAAATAACAATGTATAATATTGATTTATTCAACTAAATGGAATATCTCTGTATCATCTTTCACACTGATGTCAGTCAGTCAGTAACAACATAGAACTTCGTACGTCAGTTCGAGTTGTCACACCACATTAGCACAGAGGTGCAGTTTTCGATTCAAATCCCGTAGTTGTAGAGGCAGTAAAAGTGTAAGCAGTAATCGGGAAGATTAGAGTTTGAAGATGTTATATGAAGAGTATAAACCAGTGAAATAAATTTGGAAAGCGAAAAGAAGAGACAAGGAGGATTCAGAAGATTAGAATTTGGGAGAACACAAAGAGTGGATGCACCTGCGCCATTGCAAACGATTTTGAGCCATGTCATCCAGGGTCTCTAACCATCGGTTGCTATCATATCACAATTAAGAAGACAAATGATATATTATATGCTTTATGGATAATAAAAAGATAAATAGCAGTAACCTATTACGTAACCTAAAATATGGATACATAATCTTGTGATATTATATTATTAATATATCACCTTAGAGAAAAATAAATAATGTTGTTATATAAGAAGTTCTGGATCAAAGTTAAATCCATCATTATCAGGTTTCATAGTAGTATATTGTGGTGGTTTTTCTTGCCTGTTCTTATAGTATCTTACATTGTTGTCCGAATACTCATCATATTTATCATACTTATCATATTTATTTGGTTTCACTTCGTAATAATGATAATGATAATGTGTATATGGTTGGTGATTATTCCAATGATATAATCTATAGTCCTGATATCTGAACACATCTTTTTCGTGTTTTCGATAAGCTTGATAATCAGGCGCCTTTGTTTGATGATTACTATTATCTGAAATTCGATGATTATCATGATCTCCAACATTGTAATTATTGTAATAATCAAAATTGTTATAATCATCAGGATATTTATCATCATAATTATTTCCTTCATTAGTTTCATATTGATTATGGGGATTTGGATGGTATCTATAGTCAGAGTGTTCGTCATATCCTTCTGGTTCTTTAGTGTCATCATAGTGATGGTGTGAATAATCTTCATAATTATAATCATAGTTACTATAACCATCATTCGAATAATAATTATATTCATTCCCATTATTATAATCATTATACGGCGAGTAATCATTATAACCTTCATAATTTCCTTGTGAATAATAATCATTATATCTATCCGAACTTGGATAAAATTCTTTATAGAAATAATCTTTTTCATTACTAGAAATTAATATTACCAATGTGGAAAAATATAAAAACCAAATAAATTTCATCATTTCACTGTATCCAAGCGCAAATTTTATTTACTTAATAAATTGATAAGGTTAATAATAGTAATATTAATAATAAGTAATAATAATAAATAATAATAATAATGAACTCAATAGACTATTTAAAGTTCAACTCTTTTATTTCATTTGTATTATGCAATGATATATTCGTAAATGAATAAATTGAATTTACGTAACAATTAAACTTCATTGCACTGAGATTTGAGTAAACTACATATTTCATAATTGAAATCAATATGATTTATTTAAATGAAATATACATGTGAATTGACAATATAAAGTATCGAGCTTATTTTAATAGTTGAGATCATGAGTTAGTTGAAGCTAGACCAATATGAAAAACCTGGAAGTACTGGACGGTCGTTTCGTTCTATTGTAGGACTCTTCAGCAGTGCGCATCTATGACCCCGCCTCGCGGGATTCGAACCCAGGACCTATCGGTTTCGCAAGTTAGTGCTTAACCAACTAGACCAAGTTCGGATAGATATAAAGATTATTATTCACATGGAAATCATGAAGGTTATGATGAATACACGTTGTATAATGATTATAATAACGGGAATGAATAGGACGAAACGGCCATCCAGTGCTTCCATGTTTTCCATGGTGGTTTGGTTTCAATTGAATCATGATCTCAACTATTGAAATTAATCCAATCTCCACAAAACCCATTCTGATATTAAGCTTATATTATTAATTATTTCTTATTAAATTTTAATAAGTCATGATTATATTAATAATAAATCTATTGATGTAGATAAAAAGACTTCCTAGTTGGGCACCAACAAATAGTACAGGTGAATCACAAATTGTCTAACTGGGAAACTGTGCTTATTAGTGGAGTGCTCCAGGGTATAGTTTTGGGGCCAGTGTCATTTTTCTTGCTTGTAAATTATCTTCCTCGTCTAATATCATCATTGGTCTTGCTATATGCTGACGATGTTAAGAGATGGAGAGGAATACGAAGTAAGGGAGATAGCTTAGAACTTCAAAATGATCTGGAGAAATTATTTGAATGGTCTGAAACTTGGCAGTTGCCGATAAATACTTCTAAGTGTTGTGATGCATATCGGTCATCAAGGCACAGATACATACATGATGAATAACACTGAGCTACCTATTGTCCAGACACACAATAACTAAGAGGTTATCGTTAGCCAAGACTTAAAGACTGCTGCACAATGCTGTGCAATAGACGCCAAAGGTTTTAGAACTTTATCGTCAATACGTAGGGTTTTGAGTCATGTCGACGCTAAAACGTTTTAAAACACTATATACAGTGTTCATGCTTAAATAATGACAGTGAGCTTATGGGAAGGGTTCAGAGAACAGCAACTGAGCTGATTCCCGGCATAGCGAAGCTTCCGTATGATACTCGACTGGCCAAACTAAACCTATTCCCGTTGTCATATCAGAGAACTAGAGGTGACGTGATAACAGTTTTCAAATTGCTTAGTGATAAATTTGCACCTGATATGCCCTCATTTTTCTTGTCTTCCAAAACAGAGAATTTACGAGGACATTCCAAAAACGTTCACAAGCCCAGAACAAATTACTTGTCTTCTGACTATCGACTTTCCCATCAAATTATCAACTAGTTGGATTCATTACCTCAGCACGTGGTTGAGGATCCATCTGTCGACTCTTTCAAAAGAACATCGGATCAACTGAGAGATGATTTTTGCCAGGACTAACACAGGCAATCAAGCCTTCTATCCTTTCCAAACTGAAACTAAAACATTATGGGTTTTGTCATACTATTGTTTCAGTTATATATCCTTCCAATGAGTTCTACATCCAACAGAGTAATAATCATGGACTTTACAGCAACTCACTCGCAACTAAAACCAAGTCTCCCTTGAATACTAATGTTATTTAAGTGGCACTATTTTAAGCGTAATTTGCAATATTATACTTCAAAAAGCGACCGAAGAAAATGAGCATCTGCTTCCTATGCGAACGTGAAATTGTAGTGAAAACGAACACAGGTAAGTACAGATCCTTGGTAAAATAGAAAAATCTCACACTTATACTCCATTTGCAAAACGTTCAATAATTGTCTCAGACTTCATTGTTCTTGCATTTCCATACCAATTGTTTTCCGTTTCCGTTCCTTCCTCTTTGATCTTCTCAACCTTTTGCTACCATGCATTCTATTCCTGACTAGTGTCATATACTACTTCTGTCGAAATAAGTAGCACATACAACAAAATTATTGTTTTGAACAGACCTTTAACAATGATTCTGAAACAAAGCATTCAATCTTCTTACATTTGTTAAATTGATTATGATATTTTGTAAAAGTACCAAACGAACCTAGTCAATGTTAACTAAGCGCAAATTACAGATTAGAATGTAAGTTAAAAAACCTATGAAATTCACAAAACTATGCCTCACAATTGTCGTCGATTGAATATAGAATTGAGCCAATTCATGCAGGAACTTTTCGTTAGATAGTAAATCTACTTAATAACATTCATTCAGTACATAAGATGGTGCTGAATTTTGACGAAATTTAACATTAAATTACATTAATATAAATGTTTCACACAAATTTATAACCACTGATATCGAATCCAAGAAGATTTTATTCCATGTAAACAAACTTTTAAAGTTTTAAAACAATCCAATGATTCGGCAAGATCATTTACTTACACTGTATATTCATATTAATAGGTGTATGGAAAAGGTATATCTATAAAAGGATAGAGATGATTGCATCATAAATTGATGCGAGACTCCATATAACTATAAATACTAATGTACAGCTTAAATAAATGATTTCGTCAGAAAGAAAATTTTCTTCGCTTAATTCTCTTTATTCTAAAGTTTGAATTTATTTCATACTCAACACTTGAAGTTTATGAACTAGGTCAAATGTTTATACTACTTAACTTTAGTGAGAAGCCGTAACCAGTGGAGTTCAATCCGTGTTGGGTGTGAGGCAGTTACTCATCGAAGACAATGGAAGAATGTTATGCAGTTTCGTGGATTGGTTGAAGTCAAACATTAACACCGTTGAATGATGGCTCAGTGGTCTAAATGTTAAGAGTTCGCTTATGAGACTGAATTTTCTATGTTTGAATGGTGAGTACGGGATCGTGTTAAACACCAATGAGGAGAACCGTCCTAAGACGAAATGGCCATCCAGTGCTCTGAGGTTCTCAATTAGTGGTCTAACATTGATCGACTCACGATCTCAATGCAAACTCAGCAATCTCCACAACCTCAACTTTATCTAATATTTTAAATTAAAACAGAAAATTTTAAAATACGAACGAAAACAGAATGATTGTCATGATGGAATTCAACAGTGAAAATACTACAATTCTCATACTGATAATTACAAGAATATATTTGTACATGTATACGGTTGACCTTTTAAAAAAGTACACTGATCAATTAGTTAATAATAGTTACTTCTCATAAAGTCTTGTTATTACTAATCAAATGAGAATTCTAGTTTGTTTACTACAGTGCATACCATTTGAAAAAGTTTCACATATATCTATCTGTCGCTGTAATTAAATTAAACACCGAATATATTTTATTCAGTGTTCAATATTCGATAATAAAAAAAGAGATAGTTTACTGTTTATTGACCTAACAATATGTTTATTCCTATTGTAGAGGCAATCAACTGTAATCGGAATAATTGAGGAATGAAAATATAAGATGAATATTTAGGTGATCAAATGGTTTACTTACTTACGTTTGTTACTTCTCATGGAGGTGCATAGACCACCCACCAACATTCCCTATCGAAATCTATCCTGAGTAGATAAAATTGTTTACATAGTTTAAAAGTTATAACTTTTAGTTAACAAGTATGATTATAAATTAATAATACGCTTGTATAAAAAAATGTAGTTAGAATGACATAACTGCGAAATATATGTAATAGAACGTTGAGTAATTATACTTAAGTGTTAAGGTTCAAAAAGCTAACTGCTTCATAGTTAACTATGTAATGAACATTTTAATCCTTAACTTTTCAAATAATCTAAGTTTTTCAGAATAAAATATCAGAGATTTCATGTTTGTATTCTCTTAAATTAGTGTCACTTGTGTCATAATGAATAGAATAGCCGGATATCATAGTTGGTATATTTTAATTATAGTATATATGTCTCCATAGTTATTCTTGAGTCTTAGCTTCAGCCACTTCCTAATAAATTAAAATATGGGTGCTTCAATCAGGTTGCTTCATTCAATCTTATTGAATTGAATGATTTAAATCTGAAATAATTTCCGATATGGAGATTTGATTATCACATGATCATATATATATATATATATATATATATATATATATATATATATATATATATATATATATATATATATAACAGCATATGCTATTCAATGATTTCACCCTCATAAATTAACACTTCATCAGAAGAAACATTCGGAAAATGAATATTTTACATTTTTATTTACTAGGAGTTGTTTTACATGTATCCAGTCATAGATTTGTCTACAACAAAACACAAATATTCATATATTTTAGAAATGATTCTTATAATACATCTGAGAATATAGATAGGGAACAATTTTCTGAACATTTTAATACGTCGTTTCTAAATTCTTTGCTAAAAGACCAGAATACAAACTCTTCATTAGATGTTCAACTAAAAATCAAGACAGAAAATAGGACAATTAATTTACATTCGAATGAAACGAATTTTAATACTGAAAAAATGAATTTTCCAAATAACACATGGTCTCAATTGAATTTTTCCAGTTTTCCATTCATGATGAACGAATCTGATGATCAACAACACGAGGAAAGTGTTGAATTTAAAAGTCAAAAGTTCGAAACAAGACTTCAAGAACTAGCTAATATTAGTGATCACATCCAAAAATCTCTTTTTGCATCGAATTTAACGACTAACTGGTTATTTATATGATATATCTCATATTGAAATAATCATTAAAGCTGTTTCATTATTATTATCATTAAGAGGAGAAATGTAACACTGTACAATAATTATAGTCATTTATCAAAAATGAATAGAAACCTTTTAGATCTGAATAATTGCTTTTTATATCGGCTTCTAATATGGGAATACAGAAACTAAGTTAAGCGAATTCTATATACAAGATATGAGACCTGATTGGAATTAAACTGCTGATAATTATCAATTTATAACAAGACTAAGATTCATTTACTTAATACCTAGTCATAACAATGTCACTTTTATTACTGAAATAAATGCATTAATTCACTGTTTTTACTAGTCCATTGTTATTTGGAACAATTTTTGACTGACTCTAGATTGACGTCCGGTAGTTGAATTCCAATTTTGGGCTTATTAAAGTTCCTTAAGTAAAACAATTCTTCAAAAATATAAGTTGACTTAAAATGACAAACGCTTTGCTTGTAAAATGTTTCCTATTAAGAAAATAGTATCCTGTCGAATTAACAAATAGAATTTGGACGATATAGTTTCCTTGAAGTGTTTATTTATACCGTAATTAACTTGTATGAAAATTGTTCAGCCAACAAACATTAGAAATGTTGAGGTTGGACATAAGGTACTTGGTAGAAAATCAGTTTATAAGGTTTCAAATATTTATTGATGTATTTGAAGTATAGCTCTTAAACATTTGGTGACTATCGAGTTAGCAATTCTGACGTTAGATGCAGAGTGATAAGTAATTAACGCAAATAAATTGATAAGTGGTGGATTTTTATCGACTGTTATGGTTAAAACATGTATTACATATGCCAACCTACTAAACACCTAGATGTATGATGATGGCTGAGTCGATTGGAAGGAAGCTAGGAGGAAATAATCGAAATGTGGAGTCAGTTCACCAAATAGTCGACTGATAGTTTGAGCCATCTTGATAGATGCAAATTACCTGGCTGTGTTCTGTGTGATAACCATTGTCATTGGTTAAAAATTTTATGTGATTCATTCAATATAGCGATGATGCATTCACAATCTTAAATCCCAGTACCTCTTCATACAGACATTTGAACTCTGTCTTTTAAATCGTATATCCACGGTTTCATCTTTCTTTTTATTTTTGTTTCTACATCGTTTCGATCTATTTTTGTTAATTGCATCTTTTCGTGCTTATCTAATATAATAACTTGGGCCAACGAATAAGCACTTATGATATCTTACAGTTTATCAGTCAACGATCCTAATTATAAAACTTTTTCATAAAATTCAATAAAACTCAATAGACTATTTAAAGTTCAACTCTTTTATTTCATTTGTATTATGCAATGATATATTCGTAAATAAATGAATTGAATTTACGTAACAATTAAATTTCATTGCACTGAGATTTGAGTAAACTACATATTTCATAGTTGAAATCAATATGATTTATTTAAACAAATTACACAAGTAAATAGCAGCTTAATCTGTGAATGTAGTCCTGTCTATTTTACAATTTAATCGGACAATATAGAAACTACTTGACCATAATTATCTACGTTAACATAATTTTACTTAGCAATTGTATTAGGAGAATTATTAATTAATTAGACTCTAATCGTATCTTGTTTCAAAAGTGATCAGTCTCTTATTGACATATGCGCATCCTGTAAAAATTTCCTCGATATCGCCCTAAGTCACAAACATTGTAAGCAAAGATGGATGGTAGCTAGCAGTAGAATCTAGGACTCAAGTTTCGTTAAGTCTGGGACTCGTCAGCTCGGCGTGTCTGAACCCCGGAGTTGTTGTCCAGTCTGGGACTCGAACCTAGTACCGTTCTCTTGGAACGCCACCACGTCATCTTAAGTAACTTGTGCAATAGAGTGAGGTTCAATTCACATTGCATTGTTCGTTTTAGTCTTCCCATTGATATTTAGGATTGCAATTGATCATCCAGCTGACGGGTCTCGAACAAAACATAACGCGCGTCCTGGATTCCACTTCTATCCACCACTCATCTTTGCTGATATTAACAGTGTTAACTACAACTATGAATACACTGACTTGATTTACCATCAAAATTTTAGAAAAGTGTATCATCCTCATTTGAAATGTCTTAGAGCTAAATATTGTAATGTACATTTCACTTAAATATTTAATTTGCTCTGAATTTGGGAATTCTATCGATGATTATTTATTAATTAACAAAGAAGTGATCCTTCAGCTTAATGCTATACGTTAGCAAGAAAACTGAGATTTTTCGGAACTTTTTATAACGTTCATGTAAAAGGATGCGCTACTCGTCTAAATGTATTTATTTTGCTACTAGGCTTGATTATATTTCTTTGAATCCCCAATAAGCTGATTGCCTTGACATTACTGACAGGTGGTATCAAATTTGGAAGAACAAAAATGTTTCTATATTTTCAATCCTCAACTATCTGGTACCATACCATAACAAAAACTATCTACAAAACCTTTCTGACCTCTTCAGACTACTTCTTACATCTTTTGTCCCTCAAATTTACTGGCCACCCGACATGACATAACAAGTAACACAGTTTTCAGTAATTTTAAGTACACTTTTATCAGTTATTCTGTTCGCATCTTTATAAAAAATATGGAATCTTATTTTTTTAATAAATTAATAATAATGTAACATCATCTCAACCTTTAACGTCTCCTTGATGATGACGTCATCGGTATTGTCGTTGTTGTCGATGTTTGGTTTTCCTTTCACTTTTCGTTTTCTCTAGCATTAGTTTGTTGTCCTTCTAACCCATACTGTGTACTCCAGATTTCGTCCTGATCCCGCCCTGAATAATAATCACTGTCATAATCTCTATCGTTTTCATTTTTCTCATCAAACGTATAATTTTCATCCTTCACGTTAGATTGATCATTAAAATCATAATTATACCATCCATTATCATCTGAATACGTTTCACGACTTTTATTATCAAAATAATAATCATTCGTTACATTTGTTTCGTTGAATGGATCTTTCGCATCTTCGTATGAGAAGTATGACTTTCCATAAAATGCATCAAATTCTTGAGGAAAGGTTACATTATTGTAATCATCAGTAGAATTAGAAGAATCATCTCCATAGGAATCGTATACAACTCTTGATCTTTCAATAACTGTACGACGGGATAAATAAAAACTGATTTTTAATAAGATAATTATGCATTCAAAAATTATTTTGATTTTTATCTTCAACATGTTCATTTAATGCAATAAAACTCATTCAAAATGTAAATACTCTTTTTTTGTTGTTGGAAAAATTAGATTGTTCATAGTGATCTTTATATTTATGTTTAGTGCGAAATACAGTCATATGATTGTGAAAGTCCATAAAAGAGGAATTTTTTTTAAGCCATAAATCAATAAAATTACATCAAATATTTTAAATTATGTTGAATTTTTATAAGCAAAGATGGATAGTGACTAGTAGTTGAATCTAGGACTTGTGTTTCGTCCTATTCAAAAGTCGTCGGCTGAATGTACCTGTATCTCAGAGTTGATGTTCACTCTGAGACTGGAACCTAGTACAGTTCGCTTCAAACGCCATCACGTTATCCACTTAGCTACTAAATTCTGAATTTTATTCATAATCTGAATAAACATGATCATTTTTCACAACATTGTGACTGTAATCCAATTATTTTGAATTTACCTTCAATGCCATTCAAAGATTTTTAATTAATATCTTGAATTAATCAAAGTCAAAAGTTTAAGCCAGTAGATAGAAACTCAGTGGTGCAAAAGATAAGCGCTCACAGAGAATCTTGAAGATACTGGATTAAATTTAAAATTATGGATTTGTATTGCTACGTAATCCAATAATTCGACAAAAACAGCTATTTACTTCCTTATGATTTTCAATGGTTGTCTGATGAAAAATAGTCTTTGATGTGTAAATTGTAACTCAATTTTTTACCCATCATCAAATGTTTTACCTGATTATTATTCAGAACTAAATTTGTCATCTTTTTTTGAGGGAAAGTAACTTACAAATATGATCGCGCTAGAATAATTAGTGTTTTTGAAACATTAGGATGTTTAGTATTTCATTTACAAGGCATATTGATATAAATACCTACATATTATCTATTTACAGAAAATGAATTTGGAAAACTGTCACCTAAATTATTTCAATATATGGGTATATTTAAATAGACAAATGGAATCTTATCGGTATGGGGATATGTGGAGTTTGCAGTATTTTCTTAGTTTAACTCACGTGTCGATCTAAGCTAGACAACGATTGAAAACACGAAAGCACTAGGTGGACAACTTGTCCTTGTATGGAACTCTTCTGCAGTACACACTCACGATCCTGCATACCGGATTTAAACCCAGGACCTCCGGTCTTGCTTGCAAACGCTTAACCTCCATACCAATAAACCGGTATCGCTATACTGATTTATTATCTCGTTGAAGTAATTTTGTGGGGATTGGTTTTCAAGTGCGAGATTGCGGAAAAGCACTGCTGAGGAATCCCATATAAGGACAGAATGGCCGTCTAGTGTTCCCAGGTTTCAAATGGTCGTCTAGCTTAGATCGACTCATGAATTCAATCATGAAAATGGAATCTCGTTTACCATCTGTATTATCGTAAGCATAGTATCATTGGTGCAAATTGCAATAATAACAAATGTTTTCTCAGAAAACAAACTTGGACAAAGATTAGTAACCCTTGTAAGTTCATAGATGAAAATATTTTAAAAAACGTAGAATAAGGAAATTCTGAATTTGAAGTTAGTCTTTTATAAGGTGTAAATAATTAAGAAGTTTCATACAAGGACAGACTAACTGCCCAGCTTCTTCAGTTTCCAACAGTTTTCTAATTAATATCACTTAGAGATGAAAACTAATTCAAGATTGAGATTATTGTCAGAAACATATTTTGTTTGTGTAGGTGACCAAACAGTTGATCTATTTAAGAAAAATCTCATTTTTTTCCTTTTCTAAAAAAAGAGAAACTTCAAGTGATGTTTACAAATGAGAATCTTTTCTCAATATGTGTAAAACGATAAGCACCGTCTAATTACTCGTATACAGATTTGTACGTACACTTGGGTCTCTGGTGCAAGATAACTTAAGAGTAGCTAGCTATTTTTTGTTGCACATAAGAGACAACATTTAAACTTACTTATAGAAGAGAGCAGAGAAAATCAGTTCTGAATATGAAACCTAGGACACTGACATAGCTTAGATTACTAAACTAGACCACGTATTAGTTGTGATGGTGTCTGAGTTTGTCTAAATCTTTCAAAATTTTATCTTTTACTAATTTATACAATATTAAAAGCTATGGCTATGCACAGAATAAGATTCGGACTGTGTAAATGAAAGGATTACATTCTATGACTTGATTTATCATTGTAGTTACCAAAATCGTTACATTTCTTAAACTTAAATATCAAAATGTTTTTTGATTCTATTGATAGTTAAATACATCTTTTGTTAATTTATTTCGGTTATTTATTTACTCCGAAGAAGTGGTTCGCGTCAAGTCACGAAACGTCAGAAATACAATTTTTTAATTATTGTGATATAACAAAGAATATATTCATTACTGACGACTTCAGTTTGTCTGATTAGGCGGAAAATAAACTGGGTCACATCTGAGATATAACAAAAAATATACTTATTATTAACTTTCTACGCTATGCTCAACTTATTTGAAACCATCAAATCCAACTTTTTAGGTAAAGATGGATAGTGGCTAGCAGTGAAATCCAGGACGCACGTTTCGTCCTATTTGAGACTCGTCGGCTGAATGTATCTTCACCTGAGTTGATATTCACCCTCAGATTCGAACCCAGTACCATTCGTTTCAAACGCGTTTCAACTCTGAGATGCAGGTGCATACAGTTGACGAGTTCCAAATAGGAAGAAACGCGCGTTCTGGATTCTACTGCTATTCACTATTAATCTTTGCTTAAAAAGCTTATGACTTAAGACTATTTCGAGGCAATCCTCACAGGATGTACACATGCCAATAAGAGACTGATCAATTGCAGTCCTAAATAACAATGGGAAGATACAGGTAAACAACATCAACTGAATGTATCAAATCCAACCTTGGCATCGATTCCATTAATTGTTTTACAATTAACTGTTACAACTATCATTTCACTTAGTCGTTTGTATGAATTCATTTTTCGACAAAGTAGCAAACCTATTTTAATAATGAACATTACCCAACCTTGATTTGGATAATAAGATTAAAGTATTTTTTTCAAACAATGTACTTCACATTAAATGATCAAATATTTATATGTAAAAAAACAATAAAGATCAACCAGACAAATTGAATGACAACTGAAGTGTAGATATTTGGGAAAATTAGAATGAATTATAGCACTCTAAACAATAAATCAATATTATCGAATAATTTCTAGTACAAGTACAAACAAACAGAAAATAAAAAAAAAGAGAACTTGAAATTTGGTTGAATAAGACTTCAAAAAGCTTAGAGTGTTTTCTCATAACAACTTTTATGTAAAACAATAAAAATATTAAATGGAAATATTATGTTTAAAATAGTCTAAACGATTGAAGTTTAACTAGTAGTAAGGTTAGATACAGGGTATTAGGGAATGATGGTAAATCACTTGTTGAGGTTGTGAATCTATATCGACTGAGATAGTTGGGCTACATGTTACGTATGCCTGAACAATGATTACCACGACGCTCAGTTCTGAGTAGTGTTGGAGACGGTTGGAAGATTGTTAGAGGCAGTCAAACCAAAACATGATATCAGTCCTTGAAGTCACTAACTTCTAGTCTGAACCATGTTGCTAAATGCAGACCACTTGGTTGGGGTTTGCGTGTCTCTGCAGACATAGCTCAGAATTGATCACAATGACGTTGGTGTTTACACTCTTTGTCTTCTCTTAAACTGTGAGATTAAAATAACTTTATACTTTTCTTTCTACGAACTAATTCTTTTTCTCTGTATTATATCCTTATATGCGATCTTTCTTTTATATATTACTGCCATTGATGTCACTACTTCTGTGAATTTGGTGTTCACCTTGTTGTGTTAGTGAGTTGTGGTAACTTGAATCGATGCACATATGTGCCTGATCCTACGTTGTAACTGACTGACTAACTGAATCAATTATTTTTCTGAAAAATTTTAGACCGATTAGCCGATAGAAATAATAGAATTAGTTCGAATATAATTTTCATAGTTTATTTCTTGCATATAATCCATATTCAATATTTGTTAAACTATTCCATTGAAATCTTAACAATTGTTCCGATACAAATGCGAATAAAACTGAATTTTTTCACCATATCTTAGATATTAAAGAAGAAGAAATGTATTTGTAAAATCTAAGCGAATAAATTTAAATTAAATCTAACATTCTTGTAAGCAATGATAGATAGTGGCTAGCAGTGGAATCCAGGACGCGCGTTTCGTCCTAT
Organism: Schistosoma margrebowiei; assembly: GCA_944470205.2. Classification (NCBI taxonomy): domain Eukaryota; kingdom Metazoa; phylum Platyhelminthes; class Trematoda; order Strigeidida; family Schistosomatidae; genus Schistosoma; species Schistosoma margrebowiei. Next base: position 38,645,768 of record OX104026.1, on the reverse strand, counting down.
TCGAAACTCGTCAACTGGATGTATCTGCATCTCAGAGTTGATATTAACCCTGGGACTCGAACCCAGTACCATTCGCTTCAAACGCCATCACGTTATACACTTAGCTACTGAGTCCTGATGGCCACTTGCTTGTACGATGGGGTGAATTTGAATAAACTTGGTATTGTATGGCTTGTATCTTCCCATTGAGACTTAAGACTGCAATCTAACATTTCACCTAGTAATCTAGTCTAAACTTTTTCAACAGAATATTATTCAAACATTACAATGATTAAATAGGAATAAAAGTATGTGGTTCATTGATTAACTATAAACTAAATAGATGATCAAACTAAAATGAATAATTAAAAAGAAAGAATGGTATTTGTAAAATCTTAGCAAAAGAATTTGAAGTAAATCCAACGTTTCGTCTGGCAATCTGGTTCAAGCTTTTTCAAGGAAACAATATTTCAAATAGACGTTTACTTTAATGTGTAAATGACACATGTAATATGAAATGAAAAGTGTATTAAAATATCTTCAATATATATATATATATATATATATATATATATATATATATATATATATATATATATATATATATATATATATATATATATATAGAGAGAGAGAGAGAGAGATAGATAGATAGATAGATAGATAGATAGATAGATAGATAGATAGATAGATAGATAGATAGATAGATAGATAGATAGATAGATACTCGACACCCCTTTCAATTCAAATTCTTTTGATTCGATAGATTACTTTCAAAGAATAATTCTTTTGGAGTGATCTTATTTTGTTTTATTTTTAATCTTAATATTCTAATATTAGAAAATCTATTGCCTTTTATACTATGGTTCAATTATAGAAAATAATCTTTCATTATTTACATAGAATATAAATGATTATTCTTAGTAGACATGACATTTCTTAATTAATCTTACTTATTCATTATGTAATCAGTTTTGATGAAGATTTTTTTCCTGTGCGATCAATATTGTTACCATAAATGTTCATATGTAACTAGATTAGAAAACAAAATGAAACTCACAACTCTTTTCTTAATTACTCGTATATATTTTTTTCACTTTGAATACATTTACAAATGAATTAATGAATAAAGAATTTGTATTTATTAGTTGTAATATATAGCGTTATGTTATTATTATCATTATTATTATCATTACTATTATTATCACTATAACATTTCATTTGTATCAACAATTCATACTAGCTTAAGATAAAGACCATTTTTCATTTTGTTTTCGCTTGCATTTGACTCATCTGTATTTACCACCATCACTCTTCTTGGCTTCCTTCGTTTTCTTCCTCATCTGGTGGAGGAACTGGCTCTTCTGGATATGGTGTTGGATGTGGCATTTCTTCTGTCGTATACTTATACCGATATTTTTTATACTTTCCTTTACTTCCATACTTTCCTTTCTTTCCTTTCTTTCTGTATTTTTTCGATTTTCCGTTTTTCCTACGTGACGTCCGTTTGGTTGACGTTTTATATTTCTTATATTTAACATACTTTTTCGGCTTAGATTCGTTCTCTTCTTCTTCTTCATCGTGTTTATCATTTTCCTCTTCATCATTATCGTTTTGTCCTGCATTAGGAACAGGTATAGGCGGTGGAAGATTTTCCGGATCTACGTGCTTATTAGGTATATAATTCTTATATCGATCATATCTGGTAGGATCTTTTGGTGTGTGACCATGATTTTCGTTACCATTTGATCCACCATCACCATTTTGTAATGCACTGGGAGCAGGTATAGGCGGTGGAGTATTTTGCGGTTTATTGCTATAATCAGGTAAATAATTCCCATATTGATCATATTTAGTAGGATCTTTTGCTGTATAACCATACTCTGCTTCACCTTTTAAATCATGACCTTCTCCATAATATTTTGGTCTATAATGATGATATCCACTGAAAACTAAATCTCTCACTTCCATATCATATCTATCTAAATCATCATAATATCGGTGATGATAACTGCGGTTATTATGTGGCCGATAATGATCTCTGTCACCATCAGGCCGATCTGGTCCTTGAGGTTCTTCACGACGTGGAGGTGGTGGAGGTGGTGGAGGCATTTGTTGTTGCTGCTGACCATCATTCCGAGGTGGTGATGGTCGTGATGGTGGTGATGGTCGTGATGGTGGTGATGGTCGTGGTGGTGGTGGTGGGGGTGGTGGTGGTGGTGGTGGACCTTCTCCATCTGGATTATCTGGTGGTGGATGTTGATGATCATCATCATAATTTCCTGAATAATATCCACCATATAAATTATTTCCATAATCGAAAAATGAACTAGCATCATCATCATAATCATCATGTGAAAATCCTTGATCACTATAAATTAATAGTATACATGTAATCAAATAAAAATTAATTAATTTCATATTTTATCGCCTATTTTTCTTTCTTCTTCTTCTTTTAAATAAAATTACTTTTATTCAATTTCAATAGATGATTGAATGATATAAACTAAACAATGAACATTTAAATATAATTCAATTTAATAACTTATATTTATATACAATTAAAACAAATAAAAGAAATAAAATTTCTTTATTGAAAAGTTCATATCAGAAAATAGATGCACTTAGATACATGCATATTTTGAAAGAAAAAATAAAATCAATTTTACTCATTGATTTTTATCAAATATTTCTTTACTTAATGAAAAGTTTCTTTTTTTTCAATGTATGTATCTGGGAAGGGGGGGAAACATGGAATACAGTGGACAGATAGGATGCAGTTGGTTGATTTAGACTTTGTAGATGATCTGGCTCTTCTATCGCATATGCAACAACAAATACAGGAGAAGATGATTAGTGTAGCAGAAGTCTCAGTATCAGTAGATCTCAATATACACAAAGAGAAAAGCAAGATTCTCTGATACAATATAACATGCACCAATCTAATCACACTTGATGGAGAAAATTTGGAAGATGTAAAAACCTTTACTTATTTGGGCAGCATCATTGATGAACAGGGTGGATCTGGTGCAGATGTGAAGGCGCGGATCGGCAAAGCAAGAACAGTAAATCTACAATTGAAGAACATGTGTTATAATAATAGTGATAACAATGGTAATAACAACAGTAATAATAATTTAAGCTATGAAAATGCATAGAGGAAGGTTGTATAAACATTAATCGAATATTCACTTGATATTGTTTTTACTTGAATCTTCCCATTGATGTCTCTCAAGAGACTGATCAATTTCAGTCCTAAAACATCAATCGGAAGATTCAAGTAAAAACAATATCAAGTGAATTAAACTTCACCCCATTGTACAAGCAAGTGGCTATCAGGACTCAGTAGCTAAGTGGATAACGCGATGGCGTTTGAAGCGAACGGTACTGAGTTCGAGTCCCGGAGTGAACATCAACTCTGAGATGCAGGTACATCCGGCTGACGAGTCCCAAACAGGACGAAACGCGCGTCCTGGATTCCACTGCTATCCACTATCCATCTTTGCCATTAATCGAATATGATCAAAATGATTATCAACTAATTGGGCTAGAAGTTGGCCAAGGTGAAAGGAGTGATTGAATATATTTTTTCTGGACGCAAAGCTCCAGGTTTTTTTATTCGAATGACTATTGCTTCAGGAGTTTGATGGATTTAGGCAAACTGATGTTACTACAATATATTATTGTAGATGACTGCTCCATGTTAGTTGTATGCTCCGTTTGTACTAAATGAGCTAAAATTGAGCTGTTAACAGTTTTAACTATACTTTTGCTTAACCACACTAGGAGGTGCTCATAAACAAGAAAGCACAAATTCCTAGAACACCTGGCTAAATGTTTATTCATAAATTTCTCCAGATATCCATTTTCCTTCAGAGTAATACGCAATGCCTTCGTTACTTCATCAACCTCATCTAGGGAGCATATGGTCATGGTTCTATAATGAAGTGTCTTTATCAAGTTCCTCTTAGATTGTAAAGAGAAAAACTAAGAAAATATGTATATTAGCCGGTTGAAGTAGTTTTTTGTTCAAGTTTCTTGTTAGTGACCCATCTATTCTTTTCGTTAGTAGAACATCTGGGAAGGCTATTCTGTCTCCACTCTTTTCGTCACATAGGAATTTAATAGATAGATGAATTTCATTAAATCACCTAAGTGTCTCTATCCGGTCAGTACGATCGCAACAATGAATAGACGTGTTGTCCATATATCGACAGTAAGATCAAACTTGCCGATATTCTTTGCTGATGAATCGTTTCCTAATTTAGTGAGAAAAATATAAGCCAATTTGAGAACTAGTGGTGAACCCATTGTGACATCATTTATATCCCGATATATTTCGCCATTGAATTTGAAGTTTACGTTCGTAGTACATTTTGGTAATAATTCCTTCATGACATCCACAGGGACTGTAGTCTCTATTTCCTGTTCTCTAAGTTGTTCATAATGATACTCAACAATCTCCCTGTGTGGTACATTTGTCTACAATTATGTTATGTCCAAGGATGTCATCGTCTGCTCTTTAGTGTTATTGTTTTTGATCTTGTTGAAGACTTACTTACTTACTTACGCCTGTTACTCCTCGTGAAGGGACATAGGCCGCTCACCAGCATTCTCCATTCAACCCTGTCCTGGGCAAACCTTTCTAGCTCCGTCCAGTTGTAATTCATCGTTTTCATATCTGCTTCTATTATCCGACGCAATGTGTTCTTTGGCCTTCCTCTTTTTCGCTTCCCTTCAGGATTCCAAATTAGAGCTAGCCTTGTCATGCAGTTTGACGATTTGCGTAATGTATGTCCTATCCATTTCCATCGTCTTTTCCTAATTTCTTCTTCAGCTGGAAGTTGGTTTGTTCTCTACCACAGAAGGCTATTGCTGATGGTATCCGGCCAATGGATGTTGAGTATCTTGCGTAGACAGCTATTTATAAATACTTGTACTTTCTTGATTGTGGTTGTTGTAGTTCTCCAAGTTTCAGCTCCAAACAGTAGAACTGCCTTGACGTTGGTATTGAAGATTCTCACTTTGATATTGGTTGAAAGTTGTTTTGAGTTCCATATGTCCTACAATTGTAGGAATGCATCCCTTGATGTGCCGATCCTCGCCTTTACTTCTGCATTTCAACCTCCTTATTCATCGATGATGCTCCCCATGTATGTGAAGGATTCTACATCTTCCAGAGTTTCGCCAAAAAGTTTGATTGGATTGGTGTTCTCCATGTTGTATTTGAGGACCTTGGTTTTCCCCTTGTGTATGTTGAGACCTACTGATGCAGAGACTTCTGCTACACTAGCTGTCTTTGTCTGCATCTGTTCGTGTGTATGCGATAGGAGGGCTAGGTCATCTGCGAAGTCCAAATCGTCCAGTAGTTTCTGAGCCGTTCATTGTATGCCGTGTTTTCCCTCAGATGTCGAGGTCTTCATAATCCAGTCGACCACCAGAAGAAAGAGGAAGGGAGAGAGTAAACAGCCTTGTCTTACTCCGGTCCTTACTTGGAATGCATCTGTCAGCTGTCCTCCATGCACTACTTTCCACTGTAGTCCGTTGTATGAGTTCCGGATAATGTTGACAATCTCCTCAAGAACTCCATAGTGTTTGCATAATGTTCACCCATCTACACTGTCAAAAGCCTTTTCATAATCAATGAAGTTGATGTACAGCGACGAGTTCCACTCAATTGATTGTCCAACGATGATCTGTAGTGTCGCAATCCTTACGGAATCCAGCTTGTTGATCTCGGAGTTGGGCGTCTACTGCGTCTTTCATCCGGTTCAGCAACAATCTGTTAAAGACTTTCCCTGGTATTGACAGTAGTGTAATCCCTCTGTAGTTTTCACATTTGTACAGATCTCCTTTCGTTGGGATCTTGATGAGGTGTCCTTCTTTTCAGTCCATCGGCACTTGTCCCTCCCCCAAATCTTTTTGAATAGAAGGTCAAGCATGTTTGTAGTTACTTCGATGTCTGACTTCAGTGCTTCAGCTGGTATGTTGTCAGGTCCTGGTGCTTGCCCGCTCTTGATTTGTCTGATGGCCATTCTGATTTCCTCCATCGTTGGTAGATCGACATCTATGGGAATATCTGTGTGTATTGCATCGATATCCGGTGGACTCATTGGAGCCGGTCTATTCAGGAGTTTGTCGAGGTACTCTACCCATCTGTTTCGCTGTTGTTGAATTTCAGTGATTGGCCTGCCTTCTTTGTCCTTGACCGGTCTCTCTGGTTTACTATATTTCCCTGCTAGTTTCTTCGTTGTTTCATGTAGTTGGTTCATATTTCCTTCTATTGCAGCTTTTTCCGCCGTCGTTGCTAGTTCTTCCACTTATTTCTGCTTGTCGGTTTTAATGCTTTTCTTCACTTTCTTGTTTGATTCTGTGTACTCAACTTGTGCCTTGACTTCCTCTGCTCGTGTTCGGCTGTTATTAATTGCTGCCTTCTTGTTTTTCCTTTCTTTGATCTTGTCCAGTATTTCTATTGAGATCCATTCCTTATGATGATGCTTCTTGAGGCTCAGAACCTCTTGACTCGTTGTATTCAATGCTTTTTTGATGCCTTTCCAGTTGTCCTCCATAGTAGTCTCTTCTTCCTTTAGTAGATCATGTAAGGCTTGGAACCTGTTGTTTAGAGCTATCTTAAATTCATTGAGTTTGTCAGTATCTCGAAGGAAGGCTGTATTGAACCTTTGTATTGCTGTTTGTTCAGTTGTCCAGTTCTTATTTAGTTTCAGTTTTAAATTGGCCACAACTAGGTGGTGATCTGAAGCTATTTCAGCTCCTCTCTTGGTTCTCACATCTTTCATTGTCCTTCCGAATTTTTTATTGATGCAAATATGATCTACCTGGTTCTCTGTGGTGTGGTCCGGTGAGATCTATGTAACTTTGTGTATACGTTTGTGTGGAAATATTGTGCCTCCTATGACCAATTTGTTGAATGCACACAAATCTACAAATTTTTCCTCATTTTCGTTTCCCTCTCCCAGTCCACATCGTCCCATGATATCTTCATATACGGTGTTGTCTATTCCGACTTTGGCGTTTAGACCTCTCATCAGAATGGTGAAGGCCTTTCTTGGGCACTTCTCTATGATTGACTGTAGCCGCTCGTAGAACTGATATTTAATGTCGTCTTTGCTATCATTGGTGGGTGCATAACATTGGATAACATTCATTGTGATCTCCTCCCTCTTTGTTTTGAATGATGCTTTGATGATTCTGGATCCGTGAGATTGCCCTCCTACAAGTGCATTTCGTGCTTCCTTGGACAACATTAGAGCAACTCCCTGAGTGTGCGGAGCATTTTCCTCTTCGTGACCGGAGTATAGTAGCATCTCTCCCGTATCTAGCCTTTGTTGTCCACCTTGGGTTCAAGTGGTTTTGCTGATTCCCAGTACAGCCAAGTTGTACCTCCTCATTTCCGTTGCGATTTGACTGGTCTTCTCGGTCTCCTACATTGTCTGGACGTTCCATGTACCCATAAAAATTGTCACTCTGGATGTTAGAAAAAGCATCGGCCTCGTGACTTCTGAAGGAACTCGGCTTTCTCCATGAGGAGTCATAGTTCTTCTAAATGAAGACCTTCTAACTCCCAGAGCAGAGTTTAAATAGTTTGAATTATTTTTTCTGGTTGGCGTATTTTAGGTAGTTAGTTTTCTATGAGGTGGGGTCTCTGATCCCATGCTCAACCCTCCTCTTTTACTCGGGGTTGGGACCGGCAGTAACTGTGGGAGAGCTAAAGGTGGAGTTATTTTGTTGAAGAACTGAAATATATTCTTAATAATATGCTTCACTAGGTGTTTGTGGAATGTTTTTAAAATGGCTACTAACAACCTTGTTACGGTATGGTAAGGGGAAGTATACATGTCCTAAATTGGTCTCAATGGAATATCTGGTTTGTTTGCCAAAGATAGTAAGTTAAACCTTGGTAAGTGATCACCTTTTGACATCCTCGTTTCGTATACGTATCTAAATAATACATATACAGTGAAATTCTGCACTCTGAGTTGTTTTCTCTTCTTGCCTCCACTTGTTTTGCCTACGCCGTACTTTTGCTACATTGAAACTCACATACTTTCTGATGGTTGTTGCAACATCGACACCACGTTCTGCTACATGCCACTTACAAACAATCTTGTGAGTAGCGTCCACCACAGTAGGAATGTTCCTATTCTTTTATCTTATAATTTCATTTAATTCATAGGCTTATTCAAATTAACAATTAACTTGGTTTTAGAATCAATAACTCACAAATTGTTATATTAGATCACGCATTTACTGTTTTTTTCTCAAAGTTTTCTGCATTCACATTCTAACTTGGATAGTATTTAGTCCTTAAAAATTTACCCACCAGCATATTTCCAAGTTACTTGAGCAAATATAAATGATTAAAATTAGCAAAACCAAATAGAAAAATAGGAACAATGTTCAAGAAAAGAAAAGAGAATTATCGCCTGCACGAAAATCATTTAGTGATCAAACCCCATGAAATATCTTCTCTCATATCAATGTACGTCGACAAATGAAAACACACATTCGACTGGGAAAATGTTTAAATCATAAAGACAGGGATTACTAAGAATACCGAAGAATTTTTAGAAGCATGTCACTCAGGTCAATCAGCAATCAAAAAACACATTGAAATCGATCCAGTTTTTCAACCAGTCAGAAAAAATATAAAACAAACAAATATAAAACCAAGAGTCAGATCAAAAGGAGAAACAATCAAAAGAAAAAGGTAGAAATTTTGTCACCAACTGACATTAGCTATCGTGCTAAAAATTTAGAGTTAGGTAGTAATAGCTAATCTGAATTAGGTTTACAAATCAGGGTTCTGATAATCATCGTCTTCTTATTACACTAACCAAATTCTTGTGCATTTAATATTTTCACTAGTTTTCAAATATAAAACGTAAACTGTCAGAAACAAAGTAATTACAGAACCTTCGTAATTTTCTATGTTATTGTAATCTTATTTGTAATTATTGTATGTATTCATGCTAAATGGTAAAAAGTGACTGAAAACTAAGATGTGGAAAAGGATTTCGTTCTCGGTGATTCCGCAGAATAGCATGTGGGTTCGTTGACACATGTTACTGAGAAGTCCCGAATAGGGATTAGGCAACTGTCTAGTACCCCCCTGGTTTGTAATGGGGCCCCAGTTGACATCAGTCGGTGACGAATGCTACCTCGACATGGTAGTCGTGTTCGTTTAGTTTGACCAGCCATTTGAGCTATATTGGTTAGAAAACCTGTTTGTTTAGATTTTACTAAGCCGGGTAGGTCAGCTGAAGAACCGTATGACTAAAGGAAGAAACTCATGGTCTCAGGGTGAAATCGTATCGCTAACTGTAATGGGGTATGAAAATAGTAAGGTCGGGGCTATGATCACACCTCACCTTACCCCACACATTTAAGTAGTTGTCCTTTGGTCCACGAGGTCATGTTTCCTGACCGCTAAGATCACTGTTAATCCAAGTCCCCTTCTATGTGGATCGCGGAGTGTCCTCTTATAATGTTGGCAACTGGGAAATAATAATTGCCCTTGTATCTTTGACAATACGATAGTTCCTATTGTTCACAACCAAATCTCTTTCTCACTTAATGTTTCTTTTACTTCCATTATTATGCCTTTTTCTACAGCTTTTCTTCATCCATTTGCTACAACTTTAATAATGATTCAAGCTCGTAAAATTTTACCGCTGATCTCCACCTTCTAAACTACATGTTGGAGCTTTCAATGTTCCAACATTACGTCAGACTAAAGAACAAGCTCCCCTGGCTAGAACTTTGGGATGACGCTCTCTCGACAAATCCACCGTCGCTATGACCTCTACACAGGATCCTAGTGTGGTTATATACTTGGCCTCACTAAGTCAAAATAAAGGACAGTCATAATTTATGCTCTGTGTATCTGGAATCTTAACTTCCACTTCTCGTGGTTTCAGTAGCGTAAGTATAGCGCTAATTTCAGGAGCAGAACATACTCTCCTGGACTGGATTCCGGGGGTAGTCATCTACACACTCTCAACTTCAATCGTACAGTAGGAACTCAAACAGACATGGACACCCGCCGTTGCTTCTGAGTTATCTCCTCCTACGCTCCCACTGACAGTAGTTCAGATAAAGTGGAAGATGAACTTTATAGAATCCTTTCCATCCTTCTTCAAAATGTCAAACGTTCAAATGCAATAATAGTAGCAGGTGACCTAATGCTCAAATGAGTAGCCTAAATTAGACAAAAAGATACTTAAATGTCTCTTGGAACTAACGAACAACGGTGACCGTCAACTGAAACCATATTCAAATAACCATTTGTTTCTACCAAGCCCAAACTTTAGGTAAAAATGGAGGTGTCTTCTAACATACCAATCACTAAAGTCGAATCAGCAATGGACACAAATAGACTACATCACAATCACAGTAAAAGACTATTGCTCTCGAGTACATGCTTAGGCTCTAGTTATTCTCTAGGACGAACACGTGTTTTAGCATCTTACTGGAATCAGAAAAGTCAAAGCAATGAGGCTTCTTAAAGTTTCACTTAGCGATAAAAATGTCCAGAATATATTTTAAAAGCCAAAGAAGCAACTAATCAACCACTAATGTAAGTTATAATTATATTCGATCAGCAGTGGTTTAAAACAAATGTTTGGGAGAAATTAGTGGATTCCAGTAGCAACTATTTAATTGATGAGTGCTCGGGAACTCATCTCATTAGGCTCAGAACACTGTGAGGAGTGAAGACAGTATAAAAATAGGCTGAAAAACAATCTACGTAATTATCGTGAGCAGGGGAAGCAAAATAGAAGGAAAAGGTAGTAGAGACAGGCAACAATAGATAATTTTTCTGACTTAGCAAGGAAACAGATATTACGACTTTTAGAATCGGTAGAATTATTTCTGAAAAAACTGAACCAATGATTTTCTCAACCCAAAAGACTATAACGACGACTAGTACAATTTGGAGAACAGTTGATCTTCCCTCCAGCTACTCTTCATTTACCTTCTTTTACCAAGTAACCTGGATAGGATGTTAAAATAGGATTTCTAACTCTCAATAAAGTTGAAATATTGCAGCTAATATAAAATGAGGAAGAACAAAAGGTCCTGAAGGGTTAACGCCGAAGATCTTTAAGGCTGTAGTTCAGTTTTAGCGGTTAGATTGACTGAAGTACTAGCTAGAATTCGAGGACAAGACCGTTTGATTGGTCTTGATGTCTGATTGTTCCAGTCCATAAGAAGGAAGAAAATTCTTAATGAGATAGCTACAGAAAAGTTAGTTCGACCAATATGATATTCAACACATTGGTTTCACAAATTGTCTTAAGTACAACTAAGGCTTTTGTGGAAGAAACTCTGAAAAACTAGAGTGGTTTCATATCTGGGTGTGAATGCATTGACGAAGCATGGTTGAGTCAGAGATTATAGAAAACTGTCATCAAAGTTGATAGCTTCAGGTGGCGTTCACCAGGGTTGTCAGACGTATTCATTTCTATCTAACTTTGTCGTCACAGTCGTTTTAGAGATAACACTTTCAGAATATGACCTTTCGGGAATTGGTTTCCCATCGGGCGGTTCACTTTCCAACTTAGAATACGGAGATGACATAATCTAGTTTGGTTAATACGCTGAAGGGATACAGTCTTCTGACCACCTAAAGAAACAGTGAAATCATTTTTAGGTGTGACTCTTCCCATTCAAATGCAAAATATTCCTTTAGAGCTTATCTGAATCAAACCTTGAACTAGTGATTGGAAGTGATGCAGCTGGATCGTATGATTACTTCACCTACCTTCAAAGACTCATCAACCCTTATGAGTCTATGTCTGACAAAATCTCGGGATGAATTCAGCAAGCTTCCTTAGCGTTCGCAACATATTTTATTTGAAGTAAAGAGAGGTATCCATCTATCAACCGAAGAACGAGCATACTTCGCATGGCTTTGTTTTACAGGTGTGAAATATTGCTGTTAATAATTAAGGATAGCCGTGTGTGTTGGGACCATTATATGAGCAATGTTGAAGTCAGATTCAAGTTACCTTGATGATGAATATTGACTAGGGTATGAATGTGTCCACGAAGTCAATGACAAACCGTGTCATGCTAGTAGGTACAACCTATACCGATTATCGTAACCAATGGTTGGAGACATTGGGTGACATGGTTCAGAATCATTCTCAGTGAAACATCCAGATTCACTTTTTATCTTCCTTTAGATCCTAAGTTTCATATTTACCTTTGAAATTTTTCACTATTCTACAAATCTATATTTTCTTTACGAATTGTATCTTTTATGACTGATTTTTCTCTACTACTACTACTAATATTGTTATTACTCAAACTATTCTATCACCTCAATATACCAATATGTTGTGATAGCTTGAACCGATAAACATGTGTGCCGGATTCTTCGTTGAATATAACAGATTAAATGAGAAATCGACTTGAGCTTTTCAATTCAATTAATTTAAACTGGGTTAAGAATTATTATAGATGGTTTCACCTATACTCAGTTTTACAATAATAAAATACTTAATATATATATCAAAGTTTAAAGATAAGTTACTATTAAAAATTGCTCATGAATAATCTTCCTTTGTGTTTGTTATTTTTACTTACGCCTGTTACTCCCAATGGAGCATAGGCCGCCGACCAGCATTCTCCAACCCACTCTGTCCTGGGCCTCCTTTTCTAATTCCATCCAATTCTTGTTCATCTTTTTCATGTCTATTTCCATTTCTCGGCGTAATGTGTTCCTTGGTCTTCCTCTTTTCCTTTGGCCTTGAGGATTCCATGTGAGGGCATGTCTTGTGACGCATGTGTTTGTTATAACATATGCTATAAATATATATAACTACTAAATAGGATTCAGTAGATATCTTATGATATAAAGCAAGGAATGATAAAGCAGTAATTAATTTCAACTATATGTATAACCATAATGTTTTAAATATATTTCAAAAGCAAGAGATTAATATAAACGAGTCCAGTACTTAACTTAACCTTTTATGAATACATTAATGACATTAAAAGATAAACCTTTCACTTGACATTCTTATACAGGATCCTTCAGGAAAACCATCCAATATCAAAAATTTAATTGTTTATTGATGGTATTGCTTTATGAATTCGATGTTCAACTAATTGTGGAAATGATCATTCAAAATTCTCATAAAATCATACTTTGGTAATACAGAATATACATGTAACGATATTTTCAAAGAAAAATAAATCAGGTTTTGTTTTAAAACACAACTTATCAGAAGGGGTTTTTGTGGATATTATAGTAATTTCAACAGTTGAGATTATAAGTTAATTAAAGCGAGACCACTATGGAAAATTTGAAAGCATTGGATGGCCGTTTCATCCTATTGTGGAACTCCTGAGCAGTACGCATCCACGATCCTATCTCGCGAGATTCTAACCCAGGACTTATTAGTCTCGTGAGCGAACGCTTAACCTCTAGACCAGTGAGCTGGCGTCCAACAGTGTTAATGTCTAACTTCAACTAATTCACGAAATTGAGCGACACATCCACCACTGTCTTCACTGATTTCAGTGTTTCCAGCTTTTCCATGGTGGTCTAGCTTCAAATGACTCATAATCTCAACTATTGAAAGAACAACTAATATTAATTTTTCACACTCATAAAATTTATATTTCTTATAATCCTTACACTCAATAACCATAAACTATATATATTATTGAAGTGGAATAAATCAGTTAATTATAAAAAGCACACGATGGGGGTAAAAATGTGCATCACTTCAAGTCGTCATAAGTTACATTAGTATAGCGAGTAGGAATTAACAATATGCCTAGTAGAAATGTAGAATTAACAGAAACGTTTATGATACCCCAAAGAAAGTTTATATAGTGAATACGGTTTGAAAATTACAGATAAAATCGGTAAATGAAAAGTACAAAATAGTATTTTAAGTCAAAACCTGAGAAGAAAAATATCTAATACATTTATGCTGTTTTAACTTATTTTAAGTCATTTCAAAAGTATTACAAGTAATCCAATCGGAGAATTTATTATTAGTATGGGGTTGTGGAGATTATTAAGTTTTTGATTGAGATCATGAACCGACTGATGCGAGACGACCATTGAAAATCCGGAAACACTGAGTGGCCGTTTCGTCCTATTTTGGGACTCCTCAGCGGTGCGCATCCACGATTCCGCCGATGGGATTCAAACTCAGGGCCTTCAGTCTTGCGCACGAACGCTTAACCACTAGACCACTAAGCCGGTATCCAAGGATGTTAATTTCTAACCCTAATCAATCCACGAAATTGCGCGACCATCTTTCATTGTACTGAGGTAGATACCTGTCTCTACCCAACACGGATTAGCTCCATTGGTCACGGCTTCTCACTAGAACTTCAGGAATTCCCTCACGAAGCTAGTCACTAGTGAGCACATGGTAATTATCAGTATGGGGTTGTGAAGATTATTTTAGACAGCCATATCATGTACTTATGGCACATCTTATTTTGATCAATAATAGAGTACTTTCAACATATTCCTATCTCTATTTCGACTTCATATCGAAGTACGTAGTGATTGACGATGAATAACACAAACCCCAGTCATATATATAAGGATCATCACAGTACATTTTATCATTATTGCTATGTAATCAGTATGAAAATCAAATACTTACATAATATTAACATACAAGTGCAAATTGAATGAAGTCGATTTATAATAAATGAATAAACTTGCTTTTAACTAACAGTCTATTGCACAGAAATCTCTGTTTAGGTGCATAATAAAAATGAATATTGATTTACAGTAGAAAGTTTAAAATTGAAATACATCATTTCCAGAATCCTTAATTTTCTGTGTTTTTTTTTACAACATACTACTATATACTCAAATATTTACTTGACTAAAGACTAGTAAATGACTTAATCACAATAAATCTTGTTAAATATTAGTGAAAATGTAATTAGAATTTTAAAGTATTTTCCTTTAATTTACTAGTTGAATTCATGAGTCAATTGAAGCTAGATCACCAAGGAAAAGCTGGAAGCACTGGACGACCGTCTCGTCCTAGTATGGGACTCCTAAGCAGTGCGCATCCACAATCTCGCCCCCCCCTGCGAGATTCGAACCCAGAACCTATTAGTCTCACGCGCAAGCGCCTAACCACTAGACTAATGAGACGGCAACCAACGGTGTTAACGTATAACTTCAACCAATTCACTCTAGACTTTAGTCTTGTATGCTAAATAAGTTAAACATAACTAAATTTTTATGTGGTCAGTTACTAAAAAACAAATAATTTTCTACTATCTAGCTATAATTAGCAAATAAATTTACCGGATATAACATATACTGTAAATATTTAGATGAGTGACTAAACCTCAAAATTAACTATGTCTGTCCCCCATCCTCTGAGAGTAATTTTTTCTAAATATCGTTTAATGAAACCTTACACTTGCTGGGATAAATTATAACATCATCTGACTTCAAGAACAATCGACAAATTGAAAATGTAATACTCTGTTCAGCGATCTATTTAACTGTCGTATTACAAATGAGGTTGAAAAACTCCTGTCACGAATGAAAAATAATAATGAATTTTTCAGTAATTGATCGAGATACTGTATTTAATGGTACATGACGACAATAATAGTTTGAATAACTATGTGTATATTAATTTCTTTTTATCTAATTTGTTACTTGTCATGTGATCTAATTAAGTAGCTTCCATGAATTAAAAAACTATTCTAGAACAGTCATAAAGTAACTTTATTTTTTGAGTTTAAATAAGTCGTACGCTGAATTTCTTGGCTAGAAAACCTGAAAACGTGTTGTTGAACGTATATAATCCATACGAAACCAGGTAGGAGAATAAGTAACGGATATCCATGATTAAGCTTATTTTTGTAAACTAGAAGAAATCAGTTCACAACAATTTATTTCAAAGACTGAAATCATAAGTCAATTGAAGCTAGACCACCATGGAAAACCTGGAAGCACTGGACGGACGTCTCGTGCTATTGTAATTTTAAGAATGAATCCCACAGGGGTGCGAGATCGTGGATGCGCACTACTGAGGAGTCCCATACTGGCACGAAACATCCGTGCAGTGCTTCCACGATTTTCATGGTAGTCTAGCTTCAGTTGACTAATGATCTCAATCTGCGAAATTTCTAAAATCTTCACAAACCCCTTCTGATAACAATTTATTTGAAAACTTATTCTAATCTCGACACTCATAAGCATCTCTAACACTCAATATTATTGAACACAAGGGTGATGTCGAAAATTGAATGCACTCGTACCAAGTTCAGATAAATGGTTATGTGGTAATCATTATGAGGCAAATTATATACTGTGAAGAAAATGTTTCATAAATCTCGTGGAGTAAATGCAAAACATATTGTACTGATGAATAGCATAAAAGTTTAAATGCACATTGTCAATTAAACTAACGCCTGTGTTCACATTAAACAACAACTCTATACATACAACTGTACACATAATGTCAACTTATTTATTCGACATTCTCAAAATACTCATGAGTAGTGATAAATGTAGAATTATAATTTATTTGTATTCACTGTATTCACAAATAATTGAAATTTCCTGGAATTACCCTGAAGAAGTCCAGACAAGTTAGCTACTGCTTGAAACGTTGGAATTGTTTAAATTTCAGTCATTGAGATCATTTCTAATATAATTTTCTCATTAAAATAGTAATAATAGTTCATTATTGATTGTTCATCAGCTTCAGAAAAGCCATGATTTTATGGAAGGTGTTAGGAGGTTAAACATAGAGGACAAAGATGTATTGAAAATGATTATTTAGATTAGTGAATGGAGCACAAGATTCTCTAGTTTACATTTAGAAAACAATCAAATTCAGTGTTTATCTAGTATGGTCAAGCAAAAACATACGAATAATATGCAGAGATGACCATCTATAAATATTGTTCGTATGAAGGGAATGTAGACGATACTTACGCTATCTGTGACAATAAATCCAATTTGAATGATAATTTACCCATTTTGAGCATCACAACCACCAATGAGATTTATTGTTGAAGAAGAAAAATGGTTGAAGTTTCCACTGTTTTAATTTTGAGATTGAGAGATGATCAGATGAGAAGTCACGAATACCTGTTTACAAGGAACCTATACCACATGAGACTTGAAGCTTCTAAATTCGTGCTTCGGTAAAGTCATAATTCAAAAACGAAGAATATTTGTGCGAACAATTGTTTTCAATAACTTCATCATCAGGCTCTACAGTTATAAGTCCATAATTATAAGATTTTACAAAGGCCAAAAATAATAAGGCATGTCTTAATGAGTTTGACAATGTTATGTGTTAAAAATAGTAGATAGTGAACATCATATCAAAATAGAAGAAGCTTTCTCTGTTTTACATCAAGTTCCAAAATATCTACCTCAAGGAGCTAGATTACGATTGCTTTACACAGCCGAAGCCATCTGGATCAACCCCAGAAGATCTAATTTATGCATCCAGAAAAAATATATCCAGCCTCTATGTTTACCCTGGCCTACGACTGGATCACCAAATACCTAGACTGAATATTATAAACCTCTTACCCCTTCCTTCCTTCATTTTTATTTATTTTTCCTTATTATCATTATTTGTCATTATCTATATCTTAATCTTCATATCCATCATTCCCAATTTGTCAACCGTAATTACCTTGATAACACCCCCCTTATTACATTATATATTCACACAACAATATTATTATTATCAGAAGTAGTTTGTGGAGATTTTAGAAATTTTCACAGATTTAAATCATGAGTCAGTTGAAGCTAGACCACCATTGAAAACCTGGAAGCACTGGACGGCCGTTTCGTCCTAGTATGGAACTCCTCAGCAGTGCGCATCCACGATCTCGCACCACGCGGGGCTCGAACCCAGGACCTACTGGCTTCGCTCGCGAGCACTTAACCATATTATTATTATTATTATTATTATTATTATTATTATTATTATTATTATTATTATCTCAGTTGACAAAATTATTTTCGATTTTGCAATAGTACTATTACAGTATCTTATTGTGACTGAACAGTTTACTGACCTTTATTGAATGACCTTTCTAATTTGCAAATATTACAATTTTTGAAGTATATATATATCGGAACAGATGCAAACGTTTACCATTTTTAACACATAACATTGTCAAACTCATTAAAACATGCCTTATTATTTTTGGCCTTTGTAAAATATTATAATTATGGACTTATAACTGTAGAGCCTGATGATGAAGTTATTGAAACACAATTGTTTTGCTCAAATATTCTTCATTTTTGAATATTCTATGGGGATTTTTAAAGTCATAATTGTTTATTTGTTCATACTGCCAAAACTTCCTGATTATCATTTGACTTTTAGCTACAGTTATTACGTGTAATCAACTTTCTTGAAACTGATCTAATCGTATCACAGCTAATCAAGTAAAAGAAAGGAACGATTATCAACATCTTAATACTTCATTAATCTACTCTCCGTAAAGAAACTCTACATAATTTCGATGAAAATGAATTCATTCTTTGAATACATAGTTTAACTCAGAATATATAATGTACGATATGACATAGTACCTTTTATGAAACGTATTTACTGTCTAAATAAGTCTGTATTGTAGGTTATTCACATTTAATTACAAGTAATATGTGTGATGCTCAAACAAATATGGGAATCTACCAATACGATAGTAATTTTAGTTCGCTCATTTAATCATTTATTTTGATCATTTTAAAATTACTTGTGGTTTAATTAACTCTTAACTTCTAATGTGGGGTACATCGTTGACTTGATTTAGAATAATACCCTAAATCATCATTCATTTAAGTTGCTTGTATGACTGGTAAGAGACTTTTCTGTAGAAAGCAGTCGCTTAATTTATAAATGCTTCAATTATTTTTCGCATCTTATTGATAATGAATATCTTATTAAGATTAAGGAAACTTCCTGAGTATGAAGTTTGATCTAGGAGATCAATACCAATATTTTAGCCTCATATAAAATGTTCGTCTTTTAATATCACAGTAAAATACTTTAACAAAACATGGTTGAATAATATGGTTTTAGGAACTAAATCAAAACTGAGCAGTTTAGCCTACAAACGGTACATCATAAAAAGTCACGATCGTTTTTGTAAACCTATACCAGCTATACTATAACACCTTTAGGAAATCTTAACGGTTTCCATAAACGTTATTACCACAAATCGAAAACTGAATCAAATACTTTGGTACTGTTGAGCACACTTCGTTTACTCTTGTAATATCACAAATACTTCATGCAATTTAACCAACAGTTTAGTGGTTATGTCAAGAACAAACAATACTTTTTAATGATAATAAATATATTTATTTTATTATTAATAATAATGATCCTGTTCCTTATTCACTAGTATGTTTTATTGTTTTAGTTTTCAGTAGGGTTGACCACCGTTTCCGTTCCCACCATAATTATCACCGCTTGGTTTGAAACTTGATTTATCCTTGAATGTTGATTGTCCATGCAATTTACCAACAACTTCAAATTTCGCTTTCACATGTTGATTACCATATTTTTTCACATGTCCTGTTGTATCATAATCTAAAAACTGTCGTTTTTTTCCATAGATATCATAGCCACCACCTTTACGGAATTTAGTCAATGATAAATAATGTACACCATAATCTTGATGTCCAACACCAGTCATTTTACCATGAATATTTAAATGAGTATGACTATGCTTAGAACCAGATATAACTCCAGTACCAATTGAACCAATACCATATTCACTGGTAGGTGATATATCACTGGATCCATAATCTTGATAATTATTTGCTTGGTAATTATTATTTGTTGGTGTATAATCGTTATTCTTATAATCGTTATTATTATTATTATTATTATTATTATTATTATTGTAATTATCCCCATTATAAGACGTTGGTTGATAATTGGAACTGTCATAATTATTCTTCTTTTGAATTTTAACATGATCATTACCATATTTATTACCATATTGATTATTTATAGTCGAATCATAATCATTACTTATATATTTTTTAGTATAGTCATCACCATTATATTTATTATTTTGATAAGATTGTTGATAATCAGGATTTATATAACTTGGTCCACGTTGATATCCATATCCACTATACACCATGGTCAAAAGATTACATAAGGTGAAATATAATAGTAATAATAATAATAATAATTTATTCATTATGATAATAATGATAATGCAATCTCTTTTTTAAATAACAAAAAAAAGAGAAAAAAAGAAAAAAAAAGAAAAACTAACAAATAAACATTTTCAGAAATGTTTTTATAGTTAATTGAATCAACGGAATAGAATTATTGGGGGTTTGTTTGAATTATTTATGATTAATAATAAGTTCATTATACTTTTTTCAGATAAATTCCGTTGGTATAATAATATTCATTCATTGTAAATTATTATTCGCTTTTTTTTGTTTGTTTATTTTTAATGACGTTTATACATGAATTGCACTCAGTTTTTTTTTGCGAATTAATTGACTGTTGTCAACTGAATGAATGATTGACAAGGAAGCAACAAAAATTGATTGTAGGTTGTTGTTGTTGTTGTTGTTGTTGTAATGATGTCAGTTATTTAAAAGTTACGTGATCTCCTTAAGATTAGTGAATGGAGATGAATATGAATAACGATCATTTAATGTGACCACTGATAAATAGATATAGATAGATAAATAGATAGATAGATGGATAGATAGATGGATAGATGGATAGATGGATAGATGGATAGATAGATAGATAGATAGATAGATAGATAGATAGATAGATAGATAGATAAATAGATAGATAGATACGTTTGGGAAATAAACTATATTTGATAAGAATATAAAAATAAAAGTAAACCTTGTTGGGTTAACAGAACTTCAAAAGAAAAGAGACAAAAGGTATATAATCCATAAATTTTCTATGAAATTAATAAAAGATGAATTAAATTAACTTATTATTTGATAAATAGAGATTAAAAGTTCAAATCGATTATAAGATAAGAAGATTAGACAAACTCTTCTCATATACATAGTTCTTGTATTTTTATGTATATAACGACGAATCCAGCATGATGTAGGAGATGGTAGAATACTGAATATTCATAACTCAACACAAGTGACTTTGGAATTCAGGTACACATTAATGCTGAGTGCTAAATAACGATAATCCAAGATTCATTATTTCCTTTCGACTACTTTCAACCTCCTAATAAGTACATATTGAAGGGTTCGAACGCTTCGTTTTGCCCTTTTACTTGGTAAATAAAGGCTGACAGGCAAATACTACTCTCAGCTTTGTAGTAAAGAGCATACTATTGAGAGAATCTGAGATCCTATTTCAGGATATCAGTAAATCAATTGCTTTTAAAGTCAACACTAATACTTTGGTGCAGAGATAACAGATTTCCCTAGAGATATAAGATTCATATATTCACAGATAAATCTTGGTGGAAACTTATTTTCGGCCGCCTTCTCATATGGGTCAAGTCCTGACCCATAAATTTGGGAGTACAAATTCATTTAATCAATATAGGGAGAGATATAATGAAATTTCTCTTCCTACCGATAGGGACCTAAGTATAAAAAATTAATAACTAACTATTCCTTATTGGTTCCTCGTAAACAGGTATTCGTGACTTCCCATCTGATCATCTCTCAATCTCAAAATTAAAACAGTGGAAACTTCAACTATTTTTCTTCTTCAAGAATAAATCTCATTGGTGTTTGTGATGCTCAAAATGGGTAAATTATCATTCAAATTGGATTTATTGTCACAGATAAAGTAAGTATCGTCTACATTCCCTTCATACGAACAATATTTATAGATGGTCATCTCTGCATATTATTCGTATGTTTTTGCTTGACCATACTAGATAAACACTGAATTTGATTGTTTTCTAAATGTAAACTAGAGAATCTTGTGCTTTATTCACTAATCTAAATAATCATTTTCAATACATCTTTGTCCTCTATGTTTAACCTCCTAACACCTCTCATAAAATCATGACTTTTCTGAAGCTAATGAACTATTATTACTATTTTAATGAGAAAATTATATTAGAAATAATCTCAGTGATTGAAATTTAAACAATTCCAACATTTCGTGCAGCTAACTTGTCTGGACTTCTTCAGGGTAATTCCAGAAAATTTCAATTACTTGTGAATACAGTGAATACAAATAAATTATAATTCTACATTTATCACTACTCATGAGTATTTTGAGAATGTCGAATAAATAAGTTGACATTATGTGTACAGTTGCATGTATAGAGTTGTTGTCTAGTATGAACACAGGCGTTAGTTTAATTGACAATGTACATTTAAAGTTTTATGCTATTCATCAGTAGAATATGTTTTTGCATTTACTCGACGAGATTTATGAAACATTTTCTTCACAGTATATAATTTGTGTCATGATGATTAACACATAACCATTTATCTGAACTTGGTACGAGTGCATTCAATTTTCGACATCACCCTTATATTCAATAATATTGAGAGTTAGAGATGTCCATGAGTGTCAAGATTAGAATAAGTTTTCAAATGAATTGTTGTCAACTAATTTCTTCTAGTTTAGAAAAATAGGCTTAATCGTTGATATCTATTATTTCAAGTCCTCATACTTCAAGTAAGTTTAAATTTCATTCTCACGATACTCAACAGTGTTGATGATGGAAATGAAAATACTGCAGTGCTTATTTATGGTCATATTTGTGCCAACAAGTAAAGCAAGGATAAACCCATCATTTACTATAACCATTGACAGTAGTCAAATGTTCATCATAGGTTGTGTTTTTCATATACAAAAGCAGAATTATATAGATTTATGATTCGAAATACATTTCACGTTAATACTTTATATGTTGTCGTAGTTAGTTTATACAGATATTTATCACTCATTTATACTTCCTGAAACTTGTATCCCGCAACCAATCAGTGAATTTTCTCAAGCTGAATATGTTTTTTTCCGTCTTGAATTCAACGATGTTTGTGTTGACTAACTATAATTTTAATCCCAACTCTTACTACCATAACAATACCGTGGATGTTATGTAGGATAGTCTTAAACATTAGTAACGGTCCTATGAAGTATCTGGATAGAGAATGCTCTAGAGCACTGCAATTATTTTCGCGAAAGAATTTACATTATTTTCAGCTTAGACGATCATTCATTTATCTTAATAAAAAAAACGTATGTTTCGATAATGAAGCATAAGCTCTCACAATTATTAAAAGTATGATATCCTGATGTTTAGCAAACAATTAAAATTTCCCGATTAAACTATACAACCCAACAAAAGCAATACCTTTAAAATTCTTTTGCTAAACTACAAATATTTGCTATCATTTCAAAAGTATAACTATTTGCCATATATTAGCAATATTCTATTATAAGTAAAGATTTAGTATACTTGTCACAGATTTAAATCATGAGTCAGTTGAAGCTAGACCACCATTGAAAACCTGGAAGCACTGGACGGCCGTTTCGTCCTGGTTAAGTGCTCGCGCGCGAAGCCAGTAGGTCCTGGGTTCGAGCCCCGCGTGGTGCGGGATCGTGGATGCGCACTGCTGAGGAGTCCCATACTAGGACGAAACGGCCGTCCGGTGCTTCCAGGTTTTCAATGGTGGTCTAGCTTCAACTGATTCATGATTTAAATCTGTGACAATTTCTAAAATCTCCACAAACCCCTTCTGATTTAGTATACTTGTTAAGACATTTCCATGTGGAAATTAAAAGGTCAACTAGACAGGTTAAAGGTAAGCCGTAACAAAGAAAAAAAACAATCATAAAATATCACTGGTTGAAATCATGAGTCAATTGAAGCTAGACCACCATGGAAAACCTGGAAACACTGGACGACCGTTTCGTCCTGATATGGGACTCCTCAGCAATACACAGAAATAATGTGATAAACACTCTGGATAATAAATCAGTATTACCAGGGTAGGTTAAGGTTAAGTACAAATTGTTTTTGAACGCATAAAGGAGGTTTCAGTTTCCGTGTAGACAAGGCTTCAATAAACCTTAGTATACGTCCTTCAGGACTTTTGTACAACACTGCAAATGCTGACTTGATGTCAACCTTATGACTAGTCTCAATCAAATGTTTCGCAATGAAGAATGATGTCTGTCTATCCTGTGATCTTATTTGACCATTGGAAGTATATTTCTGATCAGATTGTTCGAAATGTATTGCGCAAATATATCACATAATTCTGATAAACTTCATCTTCTCATTGCATTATCGAAATTCATCAAACGGACTAATTGTTTCAAAGATTTAGTAATTATTTATTAATTTAAAAGTAAACAGAAATTATTTATATTGATGAGTCCTGTTGAATGATAGTGTTTTAATGACTAAGTTTGTTATGTGATTAATAAAATGATCGACTTTATATTGTCTAAATTAAAATGATTGGTTGCAGGTACAAAGAAGCAAGCAAGAGAGTGAATAGGAGAATTAGAGTCGACAAAAAGAAATGCTTTGAAGACCTAGCAACGACAACAGAAAAAGCTGCAAGAGAAAATATGAAATAACTATATGATATAATGAACAAACTAGAAGCGAAATATAGTAAACCAGAGACCGGTAAAGGACAAAGAAGGCAAGATAATAACGGAGATTCAGGAGCAGAGGGACAGATGGGTAGAATACTTCGAGGAAATTTTGAATAGACTAGCTCCACTGAATCCACCGGACATCGAAGCAGCACAAGCACACATTCCTATAAATGTCACTCTATCAACGATCGAAGAAATCAGGATGGCCATCAGACAAATCAAGAGTGGGGAAACAGCAAGATCTGATAATATACCAGCTGAAGATCTGAAGTTAAACACAGGAGCAACTGAAAACATGATTCACGTTCTTTTCAGGAGGATTTGAGAGGAAGAACAAGTGCCACAGATAGAGTGGAAAGAAGAACACCTCATCAAGATGCCAAAGAAAGGAGATCTGAGTAAATGTGAGAACTACACTGTCAGTACCAGGAAAGGTTTTCAACAGAGTGTTTCTGAATCGGATGAGGGACTCACTATATGCCCAACCTCGAGATTAACAGATCGGACTTCGTAAGGACCGGTCGTGCACAGACGAAATCTTGACGCTATGGATCATCGTTGAACAGTCAGTTGAATAGAGTTTGTCACTGTATTTCGACTTTCTTGATTATGAGAAAGCGTTTGACATTGTGGATAAGAGGACCTTATGGGAGCTTCTTAGACATCATGGAGTAAGTAGCTGAGAAAGCCTTTAACATCATTCGGAATCCATATGACGTACTACACTGCAAAGTGGTGCATGTATAACAGCCGAGAGATACATTCCTAGTGAGGACCGGAGTCAGACAAGGCTGTTTCCTATCCCCCTTCCTCTTTCTTCTGGTGGTCGACTGGATTATGAGGACCTCAATATCTGAGGGAAAGGACAGAATACAATGGACAGCTCGGAATCAGTTAGAAAATTTGAACTTCTCAGATGACCTAAGTGAAGACAGACAGTGTAGTAGCTGATTCTGCATCACTAGGCCTCAACATACACAAAGAAATAAGCAAGATCATCAAATACAACATATAGAACATCAACGCAATCACACTTGTGGAGAAACTCTGAGAGAATTGGAAAGTTTCACTTATCTGGGTAGCATCTCTGATGACCGTGACGGATCTAATGGGGATGTAAATGTGAGGATTGGAAGAGCAAGGACAGCATTCCTACAGCTGAACAACATATGGGACTCAAAACAACTGTCGGCCAACATAAAAGTCAGAATAAGAACTCCAAAACAGTTAGTTATATTGTACGGAGCAAAAACATGGAGAACTACCACCTTCATTATCAAAAAGGTACAAGTATTTATAAACAATTGTCTATACAATATACTGAATGTCCGTTGGCGTGATACTATCAGTAACAGCCCACTGTAGGAGAGAACAAACCATCTTTCACCCGAACAAGAAATTTGGAAAAAACTTTGGAGGTGGATAGGACACATTGCGAAAATCATCAAACCGCACCACGAAACAAGCGCTAACTTGGAATCCTAAAGGGAAACTGAAAAGAGGAAAACCAAGCAGTACATTACGTGCAGAAATTAAAAGGACGAATAGCAGTTGAAAACAACTGGAAACAATTTCTCAGGACAGAGTTCCATGGAGAATTCTGGCGGGGAGGGCTGTGCTTCTCGACAAGGAGTAACAGGCGTAAGTAAGTAATTCTTGAAATTTTCTCCTTTTTTTGAATGTTAACTTTCACCCAGGATTCGTGTATACATATTTTCGTATTTCTCAAAACATTTTGATTGAAGCTTTACGGTTAAACTCTGATTCAGATTTGCCTTCATTATTCTATTTTATTATTTTATGATCCTGAACCCTTGTCAATAAGGTCATGTTTGGTTAAATTCACGGTTATGTCATAGGATGGTTGATAATTATTGTTTCTAGACTGCCTGTTGAAAAAGTTTGTGATTCTACTAGATCCTTGCAGATAGAAGTTCGATCCCGTTTAATTGATAATATTTTTGTCCATTGTTAGATAGTTAATAGTTGTATTTATAAAACATTTTCGCTGTATGGTACATTATTTCGTACCGGAGTAAACTTTGACTATGGGTCAGCGGTATTGTTGAGGTATTTTGCGTTTTTGTTACGTAAGTTGTTTTCACATATTAGTGCATAGATTACTCACAAAATTTGTGTTCTGATATAATCCTTGCGACTGACTCGAAGAAGCTTAGTACACTAAACAGAACACAGTTTAACCAAATCAAACATACTTTGATTTTTGATTGAAATCATGAGTTAATTCAAGCTGGACCACCATGGAAAACCTAGAAGCACTGGACGGCCGTTTCGTCCTAGTATGAGACTCCTCAGCAGTAGTTCATTGTGTTCCAACCAAATATTTGAAGGTATCGTTACCAAGGTTTGACTTGATGATTTCGAATAGATTGGGCATTGTGTAGATTGTTATAAATAAATAATTGAATTTTGGTCATTACGGTCTGTACTTAAACCTGTGTAACAGTTCGTGTTACGTAGCTATGTGTGCCTGTTCTATATTGCCGAGCAATTGTAAAACCAAACAGACCTTATGATAGATTATTCATTCTAATCTTATTGATTATTTTCTACATTATATAACTGACCTTATTAATTCTATCAATCGCATTACACTTTCTTCTGTGCTCTTTATCTGGATGCATGTTCGTACTTACTTGTCTTGCCTGTTTTACATATAAACCAATTGATACTTAAATCACTGATTTCAATTCAGCCTGCTGATCCACATTACACACATTCATAGTGCTGGCTAATCCTCTTAAACAAATATCGACAATATGTTTCATACTTTTTCTTTCCAAGATGGTGCTGTATAGACGTGTCAAGTTGCAGAATATATATATATCGGGGATCAATAAATTATAAGCATTGCTCAAATGGTCCTAAATCTTTTATAAATATGATATTCCATAGTGTGTACTTAAGTTCAATTCTTAGCTGATAATAATCCTTAGATCGTGTGTGTTAGATAACATAGGATTATTTGTTAAATACTGATTTGATTATATTATTAAGTATAACTATTATGTTTAATAAAACAAACGTTCGTTGCACCGATATATCTTGGTTATTGATAAAATATATTGCTTAATTAATGCAGAATGAATTTTCATAGTCTACATCACGGAAAGGTCTTAGAGAACCATTGAAATCTAGGATGTAATAGACGACTGTTCCGTCATATGACTTTTTTCTCAGAAGTATATATCTAATATCTTTGGTGAATTACTGACATACTTGTTAGTTGATCAACTCCGCTCTTGACACAGCTTAACCGTACGACTTCAGAAATTCATCTAAGAGTTAGTCACTAACAAACATTCAGATACTTTCAGCCCAGTCTTAACTGGTATCAGTTTTAGGATTTACATCACAAACTGACCTTAGATAATATTAACAAGAAAACTGTAGGTCCTGCGTTCTATCTCTAATGAGGTGGCTAATGTGCACTCATGAGGAGTTCCATACTAGGTTGAAAAAGCTATCCAGTGACTGCCAGTTTTCAGTAGTTGTCCAGGATTAGTTCATGATGTAAACTTGAAACTTCATTTCTGGATATCAATTTCGTCCTGTTTGACGCTCAACTAGATAAGTATGATTTTGATCACCACTCAATGATCAATCAACCGCGAATATCTCAGTTCTACAGGTCATTCACGAATTAAATAGCTCAACGATAACGTCTAAGACAGTGAGATTGGGTAACATGGGATTGAATCCGCCAGGGAGCACCAATCCCCTCAAGTTACATTAAGCAATAAAAAACTTAGATCTATATTTCTTGTCGACTACCTCCAGATACCTAACATACCATACTGTTGTTTGAAGGACTAAAATCTTCACCCCTCTGATCACATTTACTATTGCTAAAACAAGTACATATTTATTAGTTTCTGTTGATTTAAACATTTCTTATATCATTCCGTTAGGAATTGATGACCTAGGATTTTGATGAAGATACTTATGACAGTGACGAAACTTGAAAAAGTCCTAAATTTCATCCTATATGAAGTAATATATTCACTGCTAATAAATCCCAAATTATACTAAAACAACTTTCTAGTCTTCACATGGCCAATATTATGGTTTTGTAGTGGATGTTAATCCCTAGAATTAAAATAAATTAATATAATCACTAGTAAGTAAACGATTATTATCAAAAATAAATGATTTTATGCATAATTTTGCACAATCGTTGACTGTCTACTTTTGAGTTACAAACTAAAACTAAACAATTGAGTAACACTTTCTACATTAAAGTAGTCCTATGAATGAAATCATATCACTTTAGAAATAACTTGTAGAACGTATAAACATTGAAGATCATTTTATTCATCAAGATTTATTTGTATCTAAACTTCAGATGGTGGTTGAAGGTAGTCAACAGGAAACCCTGCATAAGGGTTTCGTGCTACTTGCAACTCGTCAGCAAGGTGTACCTGTAATCGTGAGGGAACTGACGCGCCCTGGAGGATTCGATCCCGTGTCACCCAGCTTCACAGTCAGAGACGTTACCACTGAGCTATCCGAGCAGCGACTAACCTGTAGGACTGAGATGTAATCAAAATTGATTTATCACTGGATAGTGATCAATGTCATGCGTGTCTAACCCTTATTAGTGCAGATCGACACCAAATCGAATTCGCCAGGGAGCACCAGTTCCCTCAAGATTACAGGTACACCTTGATGACGAGTGCCATGTAGCACGAAACCCGGGTCCAGGGTTTCCTGTTGACTACCTACAACCACCATCTAAATCTCAATATATAGTGCCCGCTATGTCGAGTCATCTAGACTGGTGGCCACATTGCAACATGATCGATAGCATTCGATCTGCACTAATAAGGACTAGACAAGCAAGACATTGATCACCACCCAGTGATCAATCAATTGTGAGTATACAAGCTTCTTTACGCGCTAAAAATCAATGATATTCATAGCATGAAATGAATTACATTAGTCAAATGAGTACATCATCCAGTTGATGTAAAAACAAAAGAGAGAAACACATTAGAGGAATAAAATTTAGAAAGTAGATAAATTAATGTGAATGATAATGAATATGATGTTGTATTTTGATAAAACTCAAATAATAAAAATCCATCGCTTACATTTAATTCTAGCGTTAACTTACACATTATTAAAGCCATCGTGATATGAATCAATACCTTCGAGTAAATTTGGTTTGATTTCGAACAATCGATAAATGTACACCCGCATGATTAAATTTATTATGAGAAAAGCATAATAGTAATCTTATTTTATAAAGTAACTAGAGATGTTATTTGGTAAATTAATAATAAACCTGGTTTCTTGACATAATATAGTGTGTGAATGAATACAAATGTGTCTTTGTTTATGTTGATATGCTTCAGAAAGTAATCGAGGAGTATTCATTGAATAAACAGTATTAGTGATCAAATAAGTACCATAGTAATTCAGTTGTTAGGAAACGGGTACTAGTTAAGGATGGCAAATCAATTGATGAAGTAGTGAAACTTCATCAGTTGAGATGGCTGGGACACGTGTTACGTATGCCCAACTACCGACTGCCTCGACGTGCGATGTTCAGCGGTATAGGAGTAGGTTGGAAGAGAGCTAGGGGCAGTCAGACCAAAACATGGCACAAATCCATGAAGTCACTGACAAGTGGTCTGAGTCAGGTTGGTAGGTGTAGACTACCTAGTTGGGGACCGCGAGATGATAGCAGCCGATAGTTAGAGACCCTGAATGACATGGCTCAAATTCGTTTGCAATGACGCAGGTGCATCCACTCTTTGTATTCCCCCAAATTCTTTGTGTCATTTTTTTTCTCTTTCCAAATTTATTTCACTGGATTATACTCATTGAATAACATCCTCAAACCCTAATCTTTCCAATTACTGCTTATACTCTTACTACCTCTACCACTATGGGATTTGGATAGACAATTGTATCTGTGTGCTAATGTGGTATGGCAACTCGAACGGATGTACGCACGTACGAAGTTCTACGTTCTTACTGACTGAATGGTTGAAGTACCATAGTACTCACAAAAGAGTAATATTCGATTGAATATTTTGAATCAATAAGATGTAAAGGTTTCTTTTCTATCTATCATTAGTAAATTTACAGTGACCAAAACAACACCACTCTAAATGAAGACATTAACAGTCCTAATAATTAGTAATTCAACCGATTTATCGCTATTAATCCAGTAAGTTTGTGAAGATTGTTGAGTGTTATTTTTTAAATCACCCACGTTAGACACCTACTGTAAACTAAGAAAAATTGGGTGGCCTTTTCATCCTGGTATGTAAGACTTTGAAATCCATAACCACGACTCCAAAACCTGGGATTGAATTCGAGACCTCTGGTTTCGTGAATTTCTAACCTCTAGATAAAAGCGGATACCTTCCGAAGACAATATATATGGCCGCCCAATATCGATTATGATGTTGGGATAAGTAGGTAAGTCCATATCTTTTTTCTAACTTAGTGTAACATTTCTGACATCAAACAGAGCAAGAACGAAGATTGGTGCAGAATACTATGAATTCACTTTATTTTGTTAGGTTCTCATCAGCTACTTACAAACCAAAATATTTGAAAATTCATCTTATCACAGATATTGACATACTTGTACATACGAGGGTGGTTAAAGATGAATATATGTATCATGATGGAACAAAGATTTCAGTAGAATTAATAAGGTCATACATGTTACGTGCAACAAATCTGCTAAAACTTTTCAACGAAGCCCATTCAAATATTCAAGGTGATTAACCAATAATCAAACTCCAGCCTTTTGAAATTTACCGAAGTGATAGCAATCAAACATCTGAATCCAGATCTATGTATCCAAAAAGAAAAAGTAATAAATCTTTTTGTCTTGGTAACATTAACCCCGCTTTTTTGTTTATTGCGTCATTCCTTATTTCAACTCTTTCTGAAGTTTAAATTACATCATCGTCATTTTTCTTTAATTCATGACTGATTTCAATTCATATCTTTCTCTATTATCATTAATCAACTTTCAATTGCTTTATTACACAATTATCTAATGTTTGTTAACTTCGTGAGTTCTAATCACTATTTCAATGTTCTGGAACTTTCCCTCCCAAACTTTATTTATCCGAAACAAAGATTTTATTGACCTTATTAACTCTATCGTAATCTTCGTTACATCATGATGCATATATGTTATAACTGTGAGACGGCAGATTGAGGGTAGCGAATTATCGATCGGACCAAAGACGCGCAAACACGTAGAACAACCTAGGGTTCTGATTGGCCCCGCTTCCCCGTCTAGCCCAGCAGTTGAGTTCAGAACGCAAGTCACAGCCTCGGATGTATGAATCATTATATTTCAAACATACTTTGTTTATATACCAGTCAATCAGACCACAACGTACCATAAAATAGAAAATAACATTGTACAATATTGACCAGTAGGAAAATAACACGTGAAATAAGTACTGACCAATAAGAAAATCATACCATATCCAAGTCCAAGAATAGCATTAGACTTAAAAGGATAATTTCTGGAATATTTTCCTGAATATCCCAACAATATATCCGTCTTTATTCACCCTCGTATGTACAAGTATGTCAATATCTGTAATAAGGTTGATTTTCAAATATTTTGGTTTGTAAGGAGCTGATGAGAACCTAACGAAATAAAATGAATTCATAGTATTCTGCACCAATCTTCGTTATTGCTCTCTTTAAGATAACAAAGGGAACTATGTGTATGAAATTTCTGACATTAGTTTTTATTTCTGTGACATTATCTTATTCTCAAGGTGACATTTTATTCAATATAATATTAGTTCATTTCCAGTGACAATTGACACTGGTTTTATCCTCAAAATAACATCTTGGTGTTATTCTGACTATCGTAACCAATGGTTGGAGACTCTGGATGACATGACTCAGAATCGATCACAATCACGGTAGTGTTTACACTCTTTGTCTTCCCTTAAATCGTGAGATTAAAATTGCTTGATATCTTTCTTTCTTCTTGTACTATATCCTTATATGCAATCTTTCTTTTATATATTACTACCACTGAAGTAGCTACTTCCATGAATTTGGTATTCATCTCATTGTACTAATGACGTGTGGCAATCTGGACCGATGCATATGTGCCTGGTCCTACGTTGTAGCAGATTGACTGGTAACATTTTAGTCAGTACGATATTGGATTTATATTTTCTATGTGATATTATTTCAAGTCAACATGTTTCGTAATAATTAAGTGTAAATATTTGTTCAACATGACAGATTTGAACTTCAGGTGGGGTAACATTTATACAGTTCTCTGTCAACTTTGTTTGTGTTTATATTAAACTTATGTATCTTGACATTTATATGATGTTATTAACCAATCATCAAGTGTATATAAAATCAGTACATGAGTATATTCGCTCTAAATTGGTCGTAATGTTTTTGGAGTCAATAAATCTTCGTTGAACCAGTCTTCCGTGTTCTTACCTCCCATCGTGACAATTGTACTGGTTCCTCGTTTTCAAGTATAAACAATAGGACCGTGGACATAACAGGTTGAAGTTAGACTTACATATAACTGGATTCCAGCTCAGTGGACAATACGTTAGGTGTTCACGATAACAAAGGATCTGGATTCGATCTTAGGTGGTAGGATTCTGAATGGGTAATTTTGAGGATCCTAACACTCGGATTGAACAGCTGTCCGGGTTCTCAATTGTTTTGTTCATATCTCAACAATCCCCATAACCCCATACTAAAAATTATGTTAGCAATTGGGAATAATTAAAAATATCAGCTTGTTTATGACAGAATAGAAAGTAACAAACTATAACGAAATCATCTTATCCTGGAAATATTATCGTATTTGCTCAGTTTAAATATGCCACTTCATATTTTATCTTTTTTCTTTAAAACTTACCATGTATAGGTTTATGTACTCTGCTAGCTATAGTGACATTACTCTGTTATCTAAACCTAATTAGGTGAAGTGGGGTTTGAACCTTACAGAATAAATCTGTACTACCATTGTCATTAAGCCAGAGTTCTACAAAGTCTACTATAACAAACAATTTAATCGACTATTAAAGAAACTAATATGTCATCGTAACTTGATTAAGTTTATGGTTTGACGGAAATCGTAAGATCAACAATTTAAAACAAGTATGCAGACAATATAGGGTGAGAAAAATAACATTCTAACAAATCAGATCAAATAATAAACAGGGTAAGTGTTAATCAGATTCTTTATGCTTAAAAGATTAATAATTGTAATGATCAGAAAAAATATGTGACAACAATATTTGCACATGATAAATTTAGTTACAAAAATGCAAAGAGAGTGGTTATATGTATATCGGTCAAAGTAGGTCATTTTTTAATTGAGACGAATATCGATCTACTGGAATGAAGTTGTTCTACGTAAGAGACATAATTGGATTATTATTCTGCACCAAAAGCTCCAGTTTCTTTCAACCCGTATGGCCATTGATTTTAGGGGATAATTACTAACATGACAAACTATAGAAAACTACTTATGTTGGCTTTATGAGTCAACTGAACTAAATGAATTGAATATGAGCTGTTTATAGTCTTAACTATACATTTGGTTAGCCATCCTGAAAGATGTTGAAGGACACGAGTGTAAATTCCTAGAAAATTTGGTAACGTAAATCACTCCACAGGAGCAGTGCAATCGATAGATACAAAAGGAGCTAATCTAAGCAATACGTCTAAGTAATACGTATACACTGGTGTTCAAGTAACTTTCGTGTTCAGATCCTTTCCTAATGCTCCACCAGCTTTTTCTGTTAGCAGAAAATCGAATGAGGTTATTTTACTTTTAAAATCTTTTCCACTTATTTAATTTTGAATGACATAATAGTCATTTTGACAAAAACAGTTCTAGATTTATATGAAATAATTTTAAAGGCTCTACTTGCCTTAAATGTAGATATTTTTCATTTATTCAATATGATGGGATTTTGTAAGGTTTAATTGTTACTGAACGCACTAAGAGTTCTATTCAAATACTGACTGGCACAATTGTTTCTGAGGTGATCTATTATCTGAGATGAATGGTTTGATTTTGAAGTTTTTGTAATCTGTCCAGACAAAATCATTGGCACATACCATAAAGAAAGTTGGTTTATTAAAATCTTCTCATAATCGACTAACAGCTTGCTTTTTTGACCTAAAGTTTGGTCAGTTGTTGTTCATGTGTTCTTTTAATAATTATCACTCTTCACCTGAACTCTGACCTCATCGTTAAGATTTTCCCTTATTGACTGACAGACTGGATTGATTTCGATGTGTTCGAGGTGCTGAGTTTCTAAAACTTATTTGGTTCCCCGTCCAATATTTCGATGCTTTCTCAATCGAACACATGCTCATGGTTGTTCACAAGCATCGGAATAAGTGAAGCTACGCCATGGAGTTTAACAGATAGATGATGTTCCACATAGACGTAGATGGTGGCCATTTTATTCTATGTAATGTTCTACCCGGTCGTTATAGTTTATTCTGTAGATGACGTCTTATCTTCATTTGTTGTCGTTTCTTTTGGCCTAGATAATATTGATTGTGAAGATTTTGTGGTTTGTCCTTAAACAGTCACTGACTTTATAGACCGATGCAACGTCTTAATCGAGAATCGTATTGAATAATTTTCGTAGCTAGATATTACCAAATAGGGTTTGTTTAAAGCCTAATAAAATGACATTGTGTTTAGTGTAAATCATTAAACTAAACTACAGTTTCTATATTACAAATTATTTCTAGATTAAATTACTCCAAGTTGTATAGAGCAGCAAGACCAGACAACATCCCAGCAGAGGCACTGAAAGCAGACGTGACGGTAACTGCAAGGATACTCCACGTTCTCTTCAATAAGATTTGAGATGAGGAACAAGTACCAACAGACTGGAAAGGACTTCTGGTCAAAATACCAAAGGCGATCTCAGCAACTGTGATAACTAGAGAGGAATCACTCTTCTCTCATTACCAGGAAAAGTCTTCAACAGGGTATTGTTAAACATGATGGACTCCGTGGACGCCCAACTTTGAGACCAACAGACAGGACTCCGTAGGGATAGATCGTGTACAGACCGAATCGCAACTCTACGGATCATTTTGGAATAATCAATTGAATGAAATTCATCACTCTACATCAACTTCATTGACTACGAAAAGGCATTTGATAGCGTGGACAGAACAACACTATGGAAGCTTCTTCGACACTACGGCGTGCCTCAGAGGGTAGTCAATATCATACAGCATTCCTATGATGGATCAAACTGCAAAATCATGCATTGAATATAGTTGACAAACTCGTTCGAACTAAAGACCGGTGTCAGGCAAGGTTGCTTACTTAGATGGTGGTTGGGGGTTGACTACCTCCAACCACCATCTAAATCTCAATACATAGTGCCCGCAGTGTCGAGTCACCTAGAC
The DNA here is from genome assembly GCA_944470205.2 of Schistosoma margrebowiei. Taxonomy (NCBI): domain Eukaryota; kingdom Metazoa; phylum Platyhelminthes; class Trematoda; order Strigeidida; family Schistosomatidae; genus Schistosoma; species Schistosoma margrebowiei. The sequence goes on along the minus strand of OX104026.1, from coordinate 38,609,742 downwards.
TGGTGGCCACATTGCAACATGATCGATAGCATTCGATCTGCACTAATAAGGACTAGACAAGCATGACATTGATCACCACCCAGTGATCAGCCAATTGTGAAGGTTGCTTACTCTCACCCTTTCTCTTTCTCCTGGTGACCGATTGGGTCATGAAGACGTCAATATCTGAAGGGAAGCACGAGATACAGTGACATCTAGGATGCAGTTGGACGATCTAGACTTCGCAGATGATCTGGCTCTTCTATAGCAAACGCAACAACAAATGCAGGAGAAAACTACCAGTGTAGCAGCAGCCTCAGCAACAGTAGGTCTTAATATACACAAAGAGAAAAGCAAGATACTCCGATCTCATGCGCTATCCTTTAACCTCTAGATCACTAAGTCGTACCCAACGTTAATGTCTAACTCCAACCAATCCACAATATTAGGCGACCATCTTCTATTATGTTCAGCAGATAACTGCCTCACACCCAATACGGTTGAGCCCTACTGGTCACGGCTTCTCACTAGAACTTCCTGAATTACCTTTTGAATCTAGTCACTAGTGCGCACATAATGATTGTCAGTACAGGTCAAAATATATTTGGTGATTGTCTGGTTAATGAGTGGGATGCACTGACCAAATGCTAATATTCAACGATATGATTCGTTCAGATGATAGCTACTTACAAGAATGAATTATTGACGTGAGCCCTCGGTTGGACTGATATACGAAAACAATACAGTTGCCTAATAGAATGAATTTCGTTTTAAAATAATATGCCTATATACAGAATATTAACAGAAAAATGAATATGATTTGTAATAGGAGGTTGAAGAAAATCAATTTCATAAGTCATTCACTATTCTATCAATAAGATCCTTGTATGTAATATCAGTTACAGGTTCCCTGGAATTTGAAAACCATGTTAAGAATGTAAGAAAATTATTAGAGAAAAAATAACAACCAAGAAATACAAATGGAAACACTTTGATATTCATATCAATACTTTGATGACCATATGTGTAAATCAATTGTAATTTTCTAATTGAATAAAACTTAATCTTTGCAAAACTTTGTTTTCTTTTCTGTCAAAGATGCATTATTTGCAGTAAACGGACGTCTAAAAGGACGAGCGATTCCGCCAAATCGTAACTGCCCAGCTTCTTTACGACCACCTAATCCACCACCAAGACGACGTGGTCGCCAACCAGGCAGTGTACCACCAAAATACGGCTCTAAAATTACCTGGGATTTAGCAATAAAACAAAAACAGGGAAACGTAATGAGTGGACAATATCAAAATCTGAACGAAAATATTATAGCGGTAAGGAACTACTGTAACCCATAGAGTTTCTTTTAACACCATGCTTCACGTTGTCAGATCCTTTTAAGGGACAAAATATGATTAAGCATCCTATGATTGAAGTTTTACAGAAGTCGCGATTCTTCTTAGATCACTTCACTGAAATCCTTCAATTCACATTTTAAAACTCGATCTACATGAAATATGGAGTGATGGTGGGGGCGATTTGTAGCTAGTGTGGATGATTTGTGTCGAGTTTTGTTCTCTGAGCTGGATGGTGTAATCGTGGTGCTTTCATTGTTCTTCTGAACGACATCATCAGCACGAACTTCAGATAGAAGTGAAGTGTTCGAATTTCTCCACATATGGTTTACAGCTTGTCCTGTAGACCCCGATCTTCATTCGTTATCATTGACCTTTGACCTATCATTGTTTACTTTATTGGGATTGTATCTCCTTTTGATCTGATTTTTGGCTCTATATTTGTACAGAATTCTTCTGATTGGTTAATAAATTGGAACGATTTCAATGTGTTTGTTGATTGACCTGAGTGCTAAGCTTCTAAAAATTCTCTGATGTTCTTAGTGTTCCCCGTCTTTATGATCTCAACAATTTTCCAGTCGAATGTATGTACACATGATATAAGTGAGGATATGCCACGACGTTTGACTACTAATTGATGTTCATGGTAGGAGATAAAGAAGTCGTCCACTTTGTCCGACGTAGTGTTTTTCGCAGTTGGAACAATTTATTTTGTAGATGATGTTCGGTTTTTCTTTTTTTTCATTTCGTCTTTCGGTTTGCATAGGATAGATTGAAGTGATTTTGTTGGTTTGTGTGCTACACCTATTCCAAACGGCTTCAATAACCTCGTCGTAATTTCCGATATGTCATTTATATATGGTAGGATGATCCATTTGTCGGTTTCTGTACTTGGTTTTGTCTCTGGTGGTGAGTCTGGTTGATATTTTTCAAGTTAATTGGGTAGCCGTTTTTTTAAAGGTTAGTCATTGGATATTTCCCTTCGTTTTTACGCAGTGCAAGTTTGCAGCAGTGTGTTCTCACCCTCTTGAATAAAATTTGTACGCAGTTGATTTTTTAGTTATTGGGTTGTTATTATTGTAAATGAGAATTTGATCTGTGTGGGTCGGCTTCCGACATACCGGAATCTCCAGTTTTCTTGTATCGGCTCTGGTGTTATGAGTTTTTCATGTTTTCAGTTATGCAAAAACTTGATGAAGGATGATAACTATTTCAAGTTCGTAGTTAACATTAAGGATTGACCTGGGTTAGAAAACCATTGAAAAGCAAGAATCACTGGGTATCTATTCCATCCTTTTATCAAGCTCCTCGCGGAGGGTCCACCTAGGGGAGTTGCAAAATCATAATTTCAAACCAATGATGCACATTTTCACACCCACATGATTTATTATTACTATTCAGTCAGTCAGTCAGCTACAATGTAGGACCAGGCACATATGTGCATCGGTCCAAGTTGCCATACCTCATTAACACAACAAGATCAAAACAAAATTCATAAAAATAGTTACTTCAATGGTAGTAATATATAAAAGAAAGATTGCATATAAGGATATAATAAATGGAAAAAGAATTAGTTCGTAGGAAGAAAAATATGAAGCGACTTTAACCTCACGGTTTAAGGGAAAACAGAGAGTGTAAACATTGACGTTATTGTGATCGATTCTGAGCCATATCACTTAGTCTCCAACCATTGGTTACGACAGCCGCGCGGACCCCAACCGTTGCTGCTACCTTGAAGTGATTGTCGGGCTTGCCTATCGTGATGAGCCAATCGAACTATACTGGCTGGAACAATCGTTCCTCAAGGTTCTGCCATGACAGACTAGTCAGTTGAAGAGCGGTAAGACTGAAAGCAGCAAATCCAAGGTCCGAAGGAGAGTCGTACTACTGACTATACAGAGGTGTGACGGCAATAAGGTGTTTCCTTCAGACAACCAGTATAACAGCGATATTGCCTACCCACAAGGAGGGATATGGTTAGAAAAGGTCAACCCTAAAAATGCACACCTCGCCTTATCCCACGGATATCCCTCTCCAGCGGTAAGGTCACAACAAGTACGGAGCTAACAAGCAGTTGTCCCTTGGGCACTGTGGTCACGCTCTCAGGTTACAAAGACCATCTCTAACCCAATTTCCTTTTCATGTACCTCTAGAAAGACCCATTCACGGTGTGAGCAACCGGGAAATGCAAACCGCCCTCATACCTCTAACGTCAATCAAGATCTCTGTATTCATAATCAATCTCCATCTTCAATTCCTACTATAAAATTTAAGAAGGCTGAATGATATAATAAGTGAGCTACTACAGGAAATTATTCACGAACAGTAACATTTGTCATATCGTAACATAAAAGAACCTCCACTTCAGTATTCACCAAATTAGATTGGTTAACGTAGTAGCTATAGAAATGGATTTTCAATAACAGGATTATGAGTTGAATAGTGACACTAGCCTTAAATACACGAAGCTTTTTTCAAATTTAATTACAACAATCTGTGCTCCATTGTTTAGTTGCACTTAAATTAAAATGAATTAGCAGTGACATTATACATTATATTAACACTATAAAACTATATCGAAACGAACCTTATCACCATTAGGTATATCTAAACCACAGTGTCGTTCATCTTTTAGTCCACAGTATAATTTCATTGAAACAGTAGTTTGATTACGCCAAGCACGCAGTACACGTTCGGCATCTGATTCTGATGAAAAATATGCAAATGCATAGCCACACGGATAGCCAGTAACAATGTTGTGAACAATATGAATTTTTGGCCAAATTTCATCGCAGGAAAATGGGGAACGACTACGGCAGTATTTTCTAGATTTACTATTTAAATCAGTTCCTAAGTGTTTATTCAACAGTTCATGCAGTGCTTTTTGTAAACAAATTTTTGAAGTATGATAAGGTAGCCTTCCTACAAATATTGTAGCCTCAGTATTAACAACAAAAAAGAAAAGATTAGATGTAAACAGTAATGACTACGGCAACAATAACATTCATACGTTTGGTTTAGTAAAAATTTATTATTCCTTCCTCCATATAACAATCTGAACAGATAAAAGATAGGTCGATACAAAATAGGCACCAAATAACGAATCCCAGTAACTCAAATGAGGAAACACTCACAATAGAGATCTATAATCCATGATGAGTTTTAGTTTATGATTGAGAACATTCTATATACCGTTATTACAACTTACTAACCATAAATAGGCGTTGTATTGTCCGAGTACGCCAATAACGCTAACTCAACTAGTCTATGTGAATAAACTATTCATTCAAAAATACTTGAGTCCCTAACGACCAGTCACGATATTACAAAGCCAAACGAGTACTTCCAATAAGTGGAAATTAAAGATATAGAATAGAATAGTCGATTTCAAGAGTCAATTGAAGCTAGGCCACCATGGGAAACCTGGAAGCACTGGACGGCCGCTTCGCCCTATTATGGGACTCCTCAGCAGTGTGCACCCACGGAACTATATCAATTTCCACTAGCAATTACGTTTTGAATAAACACGTATTGTAAGAGTGGGTGGGTATGAATGACTTTACAAATCGTGATTTAGACGAGATGATAAATCTGAATACGGAAGAATAATCCCGTTAGCTTCCTGAGCCACAAATTAGAGCTGAGCATAACGAATAAATGACTGTGTGTATAACACCAAACCTTTTACGAATAGTCCAGTTTCCCAAATTCATCAATGTAAACAAATAGTGTTCGGTGTTTTGAATGAAAAAGATCCCACATCTTGTCGCAAAATATAGTGATCCATATACCAAGTACACCCCGTGTAATATTACGTCCTATTTTTAGTGAAATATCATCGTTGAACACACAATCCACTTCATCACTTTAATTAATTTCGAAATTTGAGTGACAACCGAAGCACGAAGATATGTAAGTCGGTAAACTGACAGATTCCAATGACCGTTTCATAAGCTGAGAAAGCGATTAGCCGAACTGACCGTACACAGAACCACTGTAATCAATTGTATTAGATTAGTACAAGCAATCAGTAGGAAGTCCTGTCTACGGTAACCCCCTTTATCGTCAGCAAACAACCGGATGTACAACATACCAGCCTTTTATATCGTAAACCCAAATTACCAGTCACACTGACCAGATATAATACATCAAGTTCCCGTAAGACCTCCAAGTTACTAGTAAATGGAAACAACACATTACCATAACTTTTAGAGATAATCAGTCCCTAACATGCAGTGCGTTGTGAAAAGACAGAAGTATCTGTTATTCAGTATTGTTCGACCTTAGGGAAATAAACCAGTGTAAGCAGCTATTTCAATTACAAAGTCAAACATTGATGTGTACCTTTGGATCCCAGTTAAAAACATGGTCTTTACTCCTATAAGATGACGTTAAGGCGCGTTGAATTGCTCGATCATGTGGAGTCGTATCTGTACCGTCAATACTACCAACTGTTACTGGATCATAATACCCATATTGATGAACATAAGGATGCCATTCATGTGGATTTTTCAGGCAAACCGATTTTGCCATTATGCAGTCCCCTGAAAACCAATAACGACAATCAGCAATGTGACTAAAAATCTAATAGAAAACCAAGAGATACGTCAAATAAATTTATTTTAGATCAGCGCTTTAGATTTGTTAGGATCAAGCTGAACGAGTATAATGGATACAAAAACGAAAGCTCATGAGAGATATGCAAAGTATGAGGATGTGAACATCGGTAAGAAAAAGAAGTTAAAGTGAAAACCTAATGCAAGCATTTCGCAGAAACAAATTGGGAAGAAAACATGTCTCAATGTAATAATCTTGGTAGGACGTTTGTATATATTTACACATGCCAAAAATCTAAAAGGCAAATGTCTCCACTGCCTAAGTGAAATCGAGTAGAAAACCACTCTATGGACAACTTTGATTTAAGGTTAGCCAAAGCAGAGTGACAAACAACAACTAGTTTAATATAATAACTTTATCAGTAATTCATTTAAATCAGTGTTGTGCGTGTGGAATCGGAGCACGTTGGTGATGTAAACTTTGACCTGCATTACCCAAGACCATTCCTTGAGACGGGTTCCCAGGTAAATGTATTTGATTTTGCCCAGTAACAGCGCCAGCTTGGTTAGTAGCAACACCGATATTTGGATTAGATTGATTTGTACTGACGGTAGAGCTATTATTGGGTCCATGTTTAACAGCAGCTGCTGCAGCTACAGCGGCAGCAACTGTATTCATGTATGGTGAACCCGACACAGATGCGTAAAATTGTGGTGAAAAGTGCTGTGCATGAGAATTGCTATTTCCATGATTAAAGTTTTGAACCAGAGATCCGTTGTTGGAATGAGAGGCAGAAGATAACTTTCCACCGACAGAATCGAGCGACATTCCTTGAGATTGAAATGAACTATAGTTGGGTGGGTTTGAGCTAGTTTTGAAACCAACTAGAATACAAAAACATAAAAATCGTTTAATACACATACATAGGTTGTAAATTACAAACCAATGGATTTATTATGAACACCTTATCATAGAATGACATTAAATACGTTAGCTCTATGATATCACTATAAGGTTAACTAAAGTGACAGTAGGTGACAAACATGTAGTTTCAGTTGTTTAATTATAGTAAAGGTAAAGTCATGAGGTCGGAAATTTAGTCTGCTCTCAGCATCATTCTAGAGATAAAATAAAGGATCATTCCTCACAGAAACAGAAAAATAATAATGGTTATTTAACAGTTGTTTAGGGACCGATAACTGACCAGTGGTGGTATGGTGCAGAACTGGTCATGATGCTAGAAGAGCATTTAATAAACTTCCTTTACGTCCCAGTTAACCTTCACAAACATACCTTTCTAATACTTCTTTTAAACTATATTCTCAGTGTTTAGTTGTTGTTTTTTTCATTATTAGTACTACTACAATAATTTTAGATCATTTGATATTCTCTAGCTAATTTGGTATGCAACTCGATCAACTCGAACTGACATGTATTCTTCTCAGGCTCTATCTTGGCTACGGACGATTAATAAAGAGGTTTAAGTTGACTTGTTTAAATCGGTCGAAACTATGCCTGCGTGGTAGTAAAGTCGACTTTTACATACCACTATATTATGCTAATCAAGTACGCTGATAAAATAGCATTCCTTTAACCAATAGTCGACCATTGCCTATAACTAAAGTAATTGGAACTCGCAAAACAGCAAATTCATTTAATTAAAAATTAGTTTTATGACACAAACCTTGTTTGGATGGATCACCATACTTGACATCTAACAAATCTTCATAGTTTCCAACTCCATTGCCCAGTTGTTTGAGATTATTATAAGATTGAGCTTGGTTTAGCTGGGATTGGTGCTGGGTAATTGGTGATGCACACTGACCAGGATTCTGAACTTGGGGATTGTCTGAATTTGGTTGTTGTTGGTTTAAAAATGGATTTGGATAACCATTCTGAAAAACAGATAGTAATAATACAGTTAATATAACAAAAATGATGAGAAACAGTTTTTAGGTTATATAAAATTATCCTGGAATCTAGAGATTCGAAAGAGCGCTTAGGTCTATTCGCAAGCTAACACTGAGTTTACTGATGATACGGACGCGATATTTCTACCAAACAGGTTGAAAAAGTTACACCATAGTAGTTCATAATCGCGTCTGATTCGAACACCGTCGAAATGAGATGCGAAAGAATACATTGTCACACCGATTCCCATGTTCGCTGCTGACGCTGTTGGACAGCAGTCAGTCACGACGTTAAACCTGGTACGTATGCACATTGGTTCAATTTGACAGACCTCATTAGAACAGTGGGATGAAATTTTCAGATCAAACCACAGGATAGTAGAGGTAGTAACAGTAACAGCAGAAATAAAGAACTTGGCATTAAAAATACGATTCGAGAAAATTTAAATTAGTAAAACAATAGCAATAATTATGAAGAATTGAGAATATCATAATTTGGGGGAAGACAACGAACGGATCACCTGGACCACTGTGAACGATTTTGAGCCATGTCATCCAAAGTCTCTAACCACTGTTTACGACAATCACGTGGACACTAACCACATAGTCTACACCTGTTAACCTGGCCAAGTCCAATCCTCAATGACTTCATGAACTGGACTGATGTCATGTTTTGGTTCCTCCGCCCCTAGTTTTCTTCTAGTGCACTCCTACATAATTATGTACCTAGTTTGGTTTAGGTGAACGAATATGCCAATTCACTAAACAGAAAACTGGAAATGAGAGCATAGTGGAATTCCGTCAAACACCAGACCTTCAAGACCTCCGAGACTCCCAAGTCAGCTACAACAACATAGGACCAGGCACTCCCAAGACAATTGAAGCGGGTAACAGAGAACGTAATGAGAATAGGTGACCCCACACAACTATGTAGAAGCACTAGAAACTTTAATTAAAGTTATTTATCAGTAGAACTATGTTTGAAAAACATGTTTTCAGACCAAACTACAGGAAAGACAAGATATTTTGAGAGACATGTACTTTCCAGCTACCCATTTTCATCAAGGGCTGCGGCGAGGTTGATATTAGACTCTCAATAGTGAGACCTAATCTTGATGGATTAGTTACAAACTCCTTTATGGATAGACGCTTAGTGCCAACAACCACATTGGTTGAGGTGCTGTACCAGTAACCTGGTAGCTGAAGGTAATTCTATCAGGCTAGTCGCGAACACTCAGTCAACCAAACACAACTTGGCACATGTGTATGGCTTTGAGTTGCCACACGTCAGGACGAAGCGCCAGAGTAGTACTAGTAGCAGTATCAATGTTATTAGAAGAGACAGATATGACTCGAGAAGACCTAGACTCGTGAAATAACTTTTTCAAGAGTACTGATGGTTTACAGGAACGACAAAAGTCCTCTTATGAAAGCTACAGAGAAATCAATCTTACTAATATTGTATTCGAAACCTTGGCTTCGAAAACAGCCTAATGCTAAACTGGAGGCTGTGAACAATGAACCGCGGTAAAGCTAAACTGGTTTTAGACATGAGTGAACTGACTAAATATTCACTCCAAGTCAAGTTTCTGGGTGTAAGCAAACTGACGCTCTTAACATTAAAACTTCATTTGCCTTTTCTGGTCAACATAATTTATGGTAGTCGCTGTCATTTAAAAGCGTAAAAAGTATATCAACGTTTTGAATTCTACTGATCAAGAGCATATGGCAACCTGCCCGACCGAAGCTGCTACCTTGACGTGGTGGTCGGGCTTGCCTATCGTGATGACCCATCCGAGCTATATTGGCTGGAACATATGTTCCTGTAGGTTCTACCATGCCAGGCAGGTCGATTGGTGAACGGTAAGACTAAAAGCAGCAACTCAAAGTCTGAGGGCGAAGTCGTACTGCTGACTGTACAGAGGTGTGACAGCAGTAAGGTGTTTCCTTCGGACAATCAGCATGACAGCGATGCTGCCTTCCCACAAGGAGGGGTGGGGTTAGGAAAGGTCGACCCTAAAAATGTCACACCTCACCTTACCTCACGGATTTCCGTCTCCGGCGGTAAGGCCATCTGAAGAACGGAGCTAACACGTCAAAAACCTTCTACAAAAAGGCCGTGCGCGACCGGCCTCAAGCAGTTGTCCCTTGGGCTCTGCGGTCACGCTCCCAGGTCGTTAAGACCAACACCAATCCAATTTCCTTTTCAGGTTCCTCAAGAAATACCCTTCCACGGTGTGGGCAGCCGGGAAGTGACATCAGCCCTCATACCCGTAACAGCACGCGAGACCAAGTTGGTCACATTCAAATCCTTCCTACACCTAATACCTCTCTTATCTCCATGACTAACCCTCCTCACGTCTCTTTATCACCTCGCACCGCTAGGGCAAACGATTCAAGTACGTGGAACGCTATTCCTGGTCTCCTGAAACCACGTTCTAATCTACACGTAGGAGCTTTTAACTTCCGAACACTGTGCCAAATAGGACAGCAGGCTTCCTTAGCTAGGACCTTAGAATCTCGCGCCATCGATGTGTGTTGCGTCTCCGAAACGCGCATACAGGATCCAAGTAGCATCATTCATTTGACCTCACCATGCCAAAATAAAGAACCGACTCGATTTACGCTTCGTGTATCTGGAAGCCCTGATTCTGTTTCCCGTGGCCTCGCCGGCGTAGGTATAGCATTGAGTCCTAGCGCAGAACTAGCTCTCTTAGAGTGGATCCCAGTAGACAGTCGTTTGTGCGCTGTCCGACTGAACGGAACAGTAAGAATCCAGAAAGATAGGGACACTCGTCGTTGCCTTTTCGTCGTCTCTGCCTATTCTCCCACTGACTGCAGCTCAGATGATGTAAAAGATGAGTTTTACAGAAAGCTTTCGGACCTTCTCCGAAAAGCTAAGCGCTCGGATGTAGTAATAGTGGCCGGTGACTTTAATGCTCAAGTAGGTAAACTAAGCGATAGGGAAAGACACCTGGGTGGATCTTATAGTATCGTGGCTCAAAGAACAGATAATGGCGACCGTCTGTTGCAGCTATGCTCAGATAACCGCCTGTTCCTTGCAAATACTAACTTTAAGCATAGGGAAAAACATCTTTTAACATGGAGACCCCCTAATTCGTCCCAACGTTGGACCCAAATAGATCACATCGCTATCAGCCACCGATGGAGGGGCTCGATAGAAGACTGTCGCTCATTCTGGAGCACATGCCTAGATTCAGATCATGCTCTAGTACGAACGCGTATTTGCTTGCGTCTTACTGGACGTAGGAAAGACGCTGCAAGGAAACCTCTTAGGGGCCTACTTAATGATAGTCAAGCTAAGAGTATATTTCAGGAACAACTAGGAAAACAGTTAGGCAGCCATGTATGTGATGCCCACCCCGAGGCAGCATGGAATGATATCCGAAAAGCTGTGGAAACAGCAGTGATATCTGTTAGTAAGGTAAACCACAAGGTTAGGGAGCAACACTGGATCTCAGCAGCATCTATCGCACTGATAGATGCTCGGAAACTCATTCCACCTGACTCTGAACATAGTGAAGAGCGGAATCAGCTTAAGCGCAAGCTGACAAGAAGTCTACGCAATGATCGCGAACAGTGGTGGGTAGCGAAAGCAAGAGAGATGGAAAAGGCAACGGCAATAGGTAATAGCAGACAATTGTTTAGACTCGTTAAGGAAACCGGAATTAGGAACCCGACCGTTAGCGAAACAATCTCAGAGAAAGATGGACATATTATTCATTCTCAATCCAGGAGATTGGATCGATGGGCAGAACACTTTAGGGATCAGTTCAACTGGCCTTCAGCCACACTTCGGTTTCCCACGATCTCCAGTCAACCTGAATGGCAAGTTAATGTAGGTCCTCCGTCTCTTTATGAAGTTGAAAAAGCCATAGGAAATCTGAAACGAGGGAGAGCAGCAGGCCCTGACAGGTTGACTCCTGAGATTTTTAAGGATGGTGGTCCAGTATTAGCAATGAGATTAACCGAGGTCTTAGGTAGAATTTGGGAACTGGACGTAATCCCATCTGACTGGTCTCAATCACTGATTGTGCCAGTTTATAAGAAAGGACAAAAGTCCTCTTGTGACAATCACAGAGGAATCAGTTTGACTAATATAGTGTCTAAAATATTAGCTTCAATAATACTTTGACGCCTAATCAAAGCTCGTGAAGAGCAAACTAGAGAAAACCAGGCCGGTTTTCGACCTGGACGTGGTTGTATAGATCAGATATTCACACTACGTCAGGTTCTAGAACACAGACACACATTCAAACGCCCCACAATGGTAGTATTTCTCGATCTTAAGGCGGCATTCGACTCTGTTGACCGTGAGGTTCTATGGCAGTGTTTGTCACTGAAAGGAGTACCAAAGAAGTACATTAACCTTATAAAGGCTCTCTACTCGAACACAACTGGTAGAGTGAGAGCTTATGGCAAACTGTCATCAGAATTGATTACATCAAGTGGTGTTCGTCAGGGCTGTCCACTCTCCCCATTCTTGTTCAACTTTGTGGTCGACGTACTTTTAGAGATAACACTCTCCTCATCTAAATTTCCGGGGGTTGAACTTCTACCAGGAGGTTCACTTGTTGACTTAGAATATGCAGATGACATAGTTTTATTCGGTGAAGATGCTGACAAAATGCAGAGTCGTCTGACCACTCTAAGCAACAATGCAAGCATGTTCGGGATGCGATTCTCTCCCTCGAAATGCAAAATGTTGCTTCAGGATTGGGTTACATCGACAACCGAACTAGTGATAGGGAGTGAAGTAGTTGAGTGTGTCGACCGCTTCACTTATCTTGGAAGTCTCATCAGCCCTTGTGGTCTGGTGTGTGACGAAATCTCAGCACGGATACAGAAGGCTCGACTAGCTTTTACCAGCTTGCGTCATTTATGGCATAGGCGAGATATCCGTCTATCAATCAAAGGACGTGTTTACTGCGCAGCAGTTCGTTCCGTCCTACTTTATGGCAGTGAAACATGGCCGGTAAGAGTAGAGGATATTCGTAGGTTACTAGTATTTGATCAAAGGTGACTTCGAAATATTGCCCGTATATCCTGGGACCATCGAGTAAGTAATGCAGTTGTTAGGAAACGAGTACTAGGTAAGGATGGCAAATCAATTGATGAAGTGGTGAAACTTCGTCAGTTGAGATGGCTGGGACACGTGTTACGTATGCCCAACGACCGACTGCCTCGACGTGCGATGTTCAGTGGTATAGGAGTAGGTTGGAAGAAAGCTAGGGGCGGCCAGACCAAAACATGGCACAAGTACATGAAGTCACTGACAAGTGGACTGAGTCATGTTGGTAGGTGTAGACTACCTGGTCGGGGACTGCGAGATGATAGCAACCGATGGTTAGAGACCTTGAATGACATGGCTCAAAATCGTTTGCAATGGTGCAGGTGCATACACTCTTTGTGTTCTCTCAAATTCGGATCTTATGTATCCTTCATGTCCTTTATTTTCTTTCCAAATTTATTTCACTGGATTATACTCCTTGAATAACATCTTCAAACCCTAATTTTTCTGATTACAGCTTATAATTTTACTACATCTAGCGCTACGGGATTTGAATCGACCACTGCATCTCTGTGCTAATGTGGTATGGCAACTCGAACTGATGTACGTACGTACGAAGTTCTACGTTGTTACTGACTGACTGATATGGCAACCTGTCATATGAATTGGCCATCCTAATTGACGATCGATAGGGCTCTCTACTTTTTTTACCTGACATTTCAGGGATCAATCTACGAAAATTTGCAAAATCTAAATGTTTGGTGGAGATGCTGACATAACGTAGCCTCTCGAACATCATTGATAATAAGGAGAGATGGGTTTACGACTTAGGACTGGTTTATCTAACTACCCAGATGGATAACCGAAAGAAGCAGTCTACCGGTTCACTTATCTTGAAAATCACTTTAGTTCTAATTGGCCAGTCGATGAAGACACAGCAGGAATACATGTACACCTGTCATTACAGTTTACAGTAGTCTACTCTGTATTGTTCTGAAGCTGTAAAGTACAGTCAACGGAAACACAAATGTGTAGGTAATAGGTATTCGATCACGGATTTTTCAGAAGCCCTTCCCGTAAATTAGAGGATCACCGAGTGGGTGATATTTTGGTCACATTTTATCAGGGAGTAATGGCAAGTAGGTCTTCTGAGTGATCCTATAACTTAGACGCCTACTGAGCGCATAACGCACGACTAACAAATATCTACTCTGATGTACAAAACAGCTAGTACAACAGACTGAAAAGATGTTTAATAGACACAATATATGTAAAGTCACTAGCCGTTATTATGCGCTGGGTCCGTTTTGATAGATTCACAGGATGGTAATAACCCATGCCTGGGAACGTGAGTAAATACACCTCAAAGTCGATTGTTCTAAGGCAGTTGCAATTATTATCCTTTTTTAACCTCAGGTTGTTATTTCATACATTTTTGTTTCGATACAATTTATTCATCTTGAACTGCGGTTTTTTCCGTTCACACTCCTATCGCAGTTAACAGTATCCCTCTCATCATTTTTTCGTTTGTCAAGCGATTTTGATGTTTTAAAATCAACCAATGAACACCGGAGTCAGGGCCTACTTTTACTGCCTATGATTAACAAGAACAATGGTTATTTGGCCAAAAATCACTAGAAACCCTAGACCTAAAACCAGACATTTGAACCCCGACTATCCAAATGATTAAATTGGGGACAACTGAAATCATTTTATTGCTGTCGGATGAATATTTATGTGGTCTTTCAGATGCCCCCAAATGCCCTGGTACGGCCGAGTGTGGGGAGAATCCACTCTCCCTCTCGAGATGCTCTCACATGACCACACGTATATAGCCTCTGCCAGGGAAGTCTTACTCCCTTCTCGTAGCGGGGGTGTTGTTTACGAAATTGAGAGGACGAAAAGCCAATGTTCAGCGCTTATACCGGGTTGGTGGACATGGAGAGTTTACCTAGGGGAGTTGGAAAACCCCCATTCTAAACCAATGGTGGACATGGGGCTCCAGTACACTGAGGGAACAAATGTCGTATGAACCAATCGCTGGTCACCGACTACCATGGGACTGCATCTCCTCATGATGTTCCACTGCCATGTGGATCAGACCTTTAGATCGAAGGCTTCGAGTGTGGCCCCTTAAAAAACCACCTGCTTTGGTTTGGGTACACGAGCAGTATCACAGCTCTCACACAAATCAAATGAGATTAATGTGGCGCATATGTATCTGGTGCCCCCTTGTACCAGTATGTGTTCAAATAAATGTCACGGAGAATAGTAGTAAAAACAATAACCCACTCAGTGCAGAGATAAACATCTGTGTGTAGTATTTTGGAGAAAGACGAAGTGGAACACAAAAATGACACCGTACTATAAATCTGTATGGGTCTTAGATACTCCATCAGCTTCACCAAGGGAATGCGTTTATCAAATACTTATAGACCACAAAATATTTGCAAGACTGACTTCTATGAAGCAATTGCATAGTAGTTTGATGAACAATTATGAACTGAATAAAGTTAATACTGAACTTACCATGAGGACAAAACCGGGATAAGGAAAATAAGGATGTCCAGGTGTCATCATCTGTGGAGTGTGCCCAAGTGCAGTTGTCAGCATGTCCGGTCGCATCCCTGTGTTTGGAGCAGTAACATGACCCAATGGATTTGATAAATTGTGACTGACGGGTTTTGCTGATGCTGAGGAATCCGCATTTGCAGTAAGAAGACTTTGAGCGGTAGTGGCAGCCTGGTGCTGTAAGTGCATGTCATAAAGCATCCTCTGTTGTTGCAAGAGCTGCAAATGATCGAGATCAAAAATAGCAGGGGTTGTACTAGAACCGCCTGGTAAATTGAACATGTGATAAGCAGGTGGAGCAAACTGACTGATGAAGTGTGGCATACCTGGAGGAAGATGAGTCGCCTGAGAATTGTTAACTTGTTGTGTGTGCCCAGATACGTGGGTGCTAGCATGAGAGGCGGGTATTTTATTTAAGTGAGGAATCATGTGTTGCTCATTTTGACCATGAGAAAAGGGGGCTAGAGATGATTGTGCATTATTCTGAATTAAAAACTGATCTTTTGTGCTTTGTCCAGTGACCTCTCCAACGTTCATTTTGTTCATGTTATCTGGCAGACCATCCAAAAGATAGTTCTTAATATTTGGCTCCAAATAGCTGGGTTTATCACTTGTAGTTCTGGCAACCATGGAGGGTGTTTGTTTATTATGATTTATCGGATATGAAAGTGCTACTTTGGACACCATTTGTTCATCGTAGTGCCGCGATGGATAGTCACTGGGAACATTGCTTACCTTTTCCTCTGTTTTAGATGGAGGATCTAAAAGAACGCCTAATGACGCGTTCTTAAGTTCAAAATCGCTGGAATGTGATTGTTGGGATATTTGTGGGAACGAAAACTGCTTCGGACTGCAATCGGGTCGATCCGTGGATGTTTGGACATTTCGAGAGTCATTTTGTGATCGAAGTGGTTCGTCTGTATTACTGCTGATCTGTCCAGGATTCAGAATTGCAGTTGTATTGGTATTAAACTGTGAACTAGGGCACTCACCTCCGAAAGTCGGTTTCCAGTTAAACTGATCACTAGGAAACAATTCCGGGGCAAAAAATAATGATGTCTCCAGCTTCCCAGTAAACGCGCGAGGAGGTGGTTTACTTTTGGCAAATGACGCAAACAATGCTTCTGCATCCAAAGCATCTGGATCTTTAGTTAGGTTTTGGACAGCATCAACGTGCGAATCGCAGTCTGCGTTTAGGTTTCTAAAAACTCAAAAATAATAATCGAGGTGAGATTTACTTTTCCGAACAACTTGGACTGTCATGGAAAAGTTCTGGTGGTAAGGATACTGCTTCCTGCAGACCCATGGCAATGGACGCATTTGAATTAACTATTTCGATTGAATCTCCTTCCCACTCGCCACAGTCAGCGTACGGATCCCATGCTAAATGCAAGTTGAGCCATCAATTGAACATACCCTCAGATTCAACTCTACTTTTCCTTTCTGGTAACTGCTTCGAACTGTTGCACAGCGCATCATCACTACGACTTTGTGTTGGAATGAAGGTGCGGTCACTAGCGACTGCATCTGTTCTATGTGGATTTTTTTTCTTTGTTCCTGGTTTCTTGAACTTTTCAGGGTGAGAGTTTGAATTCTGAAAAAAAAATTACAAAGTTAATCGAGGTACTTTGGTGACGTTAACTGGAGGTGATACCGAAAAGTTTTGTCCCGAGAATTTATCTTGATTTTCGACAGGTTTTTCTAGTTTCGGTTTGGGAGCTTTTTTCTGAGGTGCTGTCGTATCCGGTCCGGGTTCTGGTGCCTACAAGATTCCTTAACAAAATCTAAGTACCTACCGACTGGGAGTGCCTTGTTTTGCCACGCTTGCTGACAGTTGTGTGCCACTCTTCTGTCGCACCACAGCGGAACTGATCTAGAACTAGCTCAACTGCTCTCTCAATATTGTTTTCGCAGTCATACAATGCAGTGATTGCTTGGTCTTCTGAACACTCGGTTAATTCTTGAAGCTGAAACCTCTATCATGTTGGTAGAAGCAACATACCTGAACAACGTAGCACCGGATATTTACATCGTTATCTGGCCTAGATAAAACTTTTGCGATGGTCAGTTGTTCTGCTGTTGCAGGGGGCATTTTAGAGAAGTAGCTAGTATGTCCATTATCAACAAGCTCGTGGTTGTTAACCTTAAGAACATGTTCCTTGCAATTCACCTTACTGTCCATAGTGTTTATGTACAATATGTACAACTAGATTTACTTAGACAAATAGACAAACAACAACAACCGACCTTACAGTGAAAACAAGCACCGTCAGTAGCGGATAAGGACCTACTTAAACAAAGTTAATTAACCTCTCCTATTGAAACATTTTGAAAATCTGAGAAAAAGCCTGCCATTTTTATCATACTTTTTATCAAATAGCTCTTGGTAAAGCAACCTTTTATTTGCATTCAATATTCAATGAGCTTGTAAACAAGACACGTTCCCTGAACTTTATGATGATTATCATCAGTATGCCATATTATTTATCTTTGTGATTACGCTATTCTTTGCAGATGTGCTAGGTCCATATCGTCGATGTTTTACAATGTTTGAGTTTGTGTATCTATACTCTGAGGTCTGTTTGATTTGAAACGTGATTAAATATATATATATCTGTTGTAGTATAAAGTTGAGGCTGTTCAACGCTAGCCGTAACCGACTGACATCAATAAACTTCTGACGATAACATTGTCAAATTCTCGTTCAGTGGACAGGAAGACTATAAGATCCATTGTTATTATGTTGTGAAGCTAGTTAATACAGACTTATTTTGATCAGAACTGGGTTTGTGGAGATTTTAGTAATTTTAACAGTTGAATTCATGCGTCGATCTATGCTAAACAACCACTGAAGAATTGAAAGCACTGGACGGCCGTTTCGTTCTAGTGCGAGACTCCTCAGCAGTGTGCATCCACAACCCTACATACGGAGCTGGAACCCAGCAAGTTCGGTCTCGCACACGAAGGTCTAACCTTTAAACCCCTGGGAAGTAAACCAACGGTGTCAACGTATGAATTATTTTGTAATCAGCTATTTCGCTATTATTTTCGTCTTTTTTCTCTAATTCTCATTATTTGTACAATTACCATTATTGAGTGTAAAACTGTTGTTCAAAAACCATGACCTTTGATCCTTTGTTCCGTTTTTGTACACGACGCATTGATTGTTGCTCACATATACACTGCTGCACACATACTCTTCTTGTCCTCAATTATCTGCTGTTACGGAGGCAGGACTTAAATATATTTGCTATCTACGTTTACATGCTTTTGTGGATACACATCTCTAATTAGAGCCATTTTAGTTGCAACTGCTAACTACTTATAATTATGCGTTACAAGAACAAGCTTTGTCTGTAGCTCGAGGAATTCGGTCACAAGCGTCCTTCCTATCGAGATCGCTGCAAAATTCAACGATTAAATCGATCAAGTGCCGGAACAAGACCCATATGATAAACTGAAGACATCAGTCATTCGACGCACATTAGGTTCTAATGAGAAAAGATCGCAACGACCATTAACGGAATGTGATCTGGGAGATAGAAAACCTTCATAACTTTTAAGGTACATGAAGTAATTATTCGGTTCACTGTAACAAATGTGGCTACAACGGTTAATCTATAATGTAAGACTTATTATCAGCGTGTTAATAAGATTATTTGCTCTGGAGGATCTGGCAGACTTTAGTAGATAAAATGATGAAACATTACAAGCAAGTAAATTCACTGTCCATGTTAAACGAGCCAGATCAAATTGGAGAAAATTTCGTTTCCGAGACAACACTCTAAATCCTCTAAACCAACTCTGGAAACCTATTGGTACCATCAGAGGTACTTCACACAAACACTGTGTTGCACAAGACTGCGAGTTTACATTATACAGCGTAGAGAAACGGGATAACATGCTGGTCAGACAAAAATGGAGGCGACTGATTCTGTATATCAGGTACCACATTTCTGGCTCGGACGATTTAACTGACACAGGAGCGGAGATCAGTATAGTCACGCTAGCATTACCACGACGGTAACACATTTAAGGCAACAAAGTGTTACTACAGGCTGCCAACGAAACGAGGAACAATCTCTAATATTAGACTTCAGATTTTGTCGACATTGTGCATGGATTTTCATAGTTGCACAAGTGAATCAACAGATTCTTGGAGCGGATTTTCTCATTGCTTATAATTTACTGGTAAAATGAATGGTAAGAAACTGGTGGACAGGAACACTCACATGCAGATGAATGGTACTGCTAATCGTGAAATTTACGATACTTACGTGATTAAACCGACAAATACAGTTATCACCGATGTTCTGTCAGAGTTCCAGTGCATATAAAAGTTGATTATCGAAATAGACGCTCTTCACACTATATTAGACACCACATAACTACCACGGGTTCACCAATCTGCGCCAAATAGCTTAACCTATTTTCGAACAAGCTGAAGATTGCAAAGAGGGGATCAGAACATATGATACAACTGGTCATCATTGTGCCATCATGCAGTCTATGGACTTCTTGATCGTTTAAAAGTAGATCATTACGAGATCTTTAGAGATGTTAGCATATTCCAAAACCAATCAAATTTATTACAGCTTGGTTGCACAAGTTTTGTACAAAGTGTTTGCTGTTTTTTGCTGGGTGACCGAACTGTTACATTGAGTGTAAAACTGTTGTTCAAAAACCATGACCTTTGATCCTTTGTTCCGTTTTTGTACACGACGCATTGATTGTTGCTCACATATACACTGCTGCACACGTACTCTTCTTGTCCTCAATTATCTGCTGTTACGGAGGCAGGACTTAAATATATTTGCTATCTACGTTTACATGCTTTTGTGGATACACATCTCTAATTAGAGCCATTTTAGTTGCAACTGCTAACTACTTATAATTATGCGTTACAAGAACAAGCTTTGTCTGTAGCTCGAGGAATTCGGTCACAAGCGTCCTTCCTATCGAGATCGCTGCAAAATTCAACGATTAAATCGATCAAGTGCCGGAACAAGACCCATATGATAAACTGAAGACATCAGTCATTCGACGCACATTAGGTTCTAATGAGAAAAGATCGCAACGACCATTAACGGAATGTGATCTGGGAGATAGAAAACCTTCATAACTTTTAAGGTACATGAAGTAATTATTCGGTTCACTGTAACAAATGTGGCTACAACGGTTAATCTATAATGTAAGACTTATTATCAGCGTGTTAATAAGATTATTTGCTCTGGAGGATCTGGCAGACTTTAGTAGATAAAATGATGAAACATTACAAGCAAGTAAATTCACTGTCCATGTTAAACGAGCCAGATCAAATTGGAGAAAATTTCGTTTCCGAGACAACACTCTAAATCCTCTAAACCAACTCTGGAAACCTATTGGTACCATCAGAGGTACTTCACACAAACACTGTGTTGCACAAGACTGCGAGTTTACATTATACAGCGTAGAGAAACGGGATAACATGCTGGTCAGACAGAAATGGAGGCGACTGATTCTGTATATCAGGTACCACATTTCTGGCTCGGACGATTTAACTGACACAGGAGCGGAGATCAGTATAGTCACGCTAGCATTACCACGACGGTAACACATTTAAGGCAACAAAGTGTTACTACAGGCTGCCAACGAAACGAGGAACAATCTCTAATATTAGACTTCAGATTTTGTCGACATTGTGCATGGATTTTCATAGTTGCACAAGTGAATCAACAGATTCTTGGAGCGGATTTTCTCATTGCTTATAATTTACTGGTAAAATGAATGGTAAGAAACTGGTGGACAGGAACACTCACATGCAGATGAATGGTACTGCTAATCGTGAAATTTACGATACTTACGTGATTAAACCGACAAATACAGTTATCACCGATGTTCTGTCAGAGTTCCAGTGCATATAAAAGTTGATTATCGAAATAGATGCTCTTCACACTATATTAGACACCACATAACTACCACGGGTTCACCAATCTGCGCCAAATAGCTTAACCTATTTTCGAACAAGCTGAAGATTGCAAAGAGGGGATCAGAACATATGATACAACTGGTCATCATTGTGCCATCATGCAGTCTATGGACTTCTTGATCGTTTAAAAGTAGATCATTACGAGATCTTTAGAGATGTTAGCATATTCCAAAACCAATCAAATTTATTACAGCTTGGTTGCACAAGTTTTGTACAAAGTGTTTGCTGTTTTTTGCTGGGTGACCGAACTGTTACATTGAGTGTAAAACTGTTGTTCAAAAACCATGACCTTTGATCCTTTGTTCCGTTTTTGTACACGACGCATTGATTGTTGCTCACATATACACTGCTGCACACGTACTCTTCTTGTCCTCAATTATCTGCTGTTACGGAGGCAGGACTTAAATATATTTGCTATCTACGTTTACATGCTTTTGTGGATACACATCTCTAATTAGAGCCATTTTAGTTGCAACTGCTAACTACTTATAATTATGCGTTACAAGAACAAGCTTTGTCTGTAGCTCGAGGAATTCGGTCACAAGCGTCCTTCCTATCGAGATCGCTGCAAAATTCAACGATTAAATCGATCAAGTGCCGGAACAAGACCCATATGATAAACTGAAGACATCAGTCATTCGACGCACATTAGGTTCTAATGAGAAAAGATCGCAACGACCATTAACGGAATGTGATCTGGGAGATAGAAAACCTTCATAACTTTTAAGGTACATGAAGTAATTATTCGGTTCACTGTAACAAATGTGGCTACAACGGTTAATCTATAATGTAAGACTTATTATCAGCGTGTTAATAAGATTATTTGCTCTGGAGGATCTGGCAGACTTTAGTAGATAAAATGATGAAACATTACAAGCAAGTAAATTCACTGTCCATGTTAAACGAGCCAGATCAAATTGGAGAAAATTTCGTTTCCGAGACAACACTCTAAATCCTCTAAACCAACTCTGGAAACCTATTGGTACCATCAGAGGTACTTCACACAAACACTGTGTTGCACAAGACTGCGAGTTTACATTATACAGCGTAGAGAAACGGGATAACATGCTGGTCAGACAGAAATGGAGGCGACTGATTCTGTATATCAGGTACCACATTTCTGGCTCGGACGATTTAACTGACACAGGAGCGGAGATCAGTATAGTCACGCTAGCATTACCACGACGGTAACACATTTAAGGCAACAAAGTGTTACTACAGGCTGCCAACGAAACGAGGAACAATCTCTAATATTAGACTTCAGATTTTGTCGACATTGTGCATGGATTTTCATAGTTGCACAAGTGAATCAACAGATTCTTGGAGCGGATTTTCTCATTGCTTATAATTTACTGGTAAAATGAATGGTAAGAAACTGGTGGACAGGAACACTCACATGCAGATGAATGGTACTGCTAATCGTGAAATTTACGATACTTACGTGATTAAACCGACAAATACAGTTATCACCGATGTTCTGTCAGAGTTCCAGTGCATATAAAAGTTGATTATCGAAATAGATGCTCTTCACACTATATTAGACACCACATAACTACCACGGGTTCACCAATCTGCGCCAAATAGCTTAACCTATTTTCGAACAAGCTGAAGATTGCAAAGAGGGGATCAGAACATATGATACAACTGGTCATCATTGTGCCATCATGCAGTCTATGGACTTCTTGATCGTTTAAAAGTAGATCATTACGAGATCTTTAGAGATGTTAGCATATTCCAAAACCAATCAAATTTATTACAGCTTGGTTGCACAAGTTTTGTACAAAGTGTTTGCTGTTTTTTGCTGGGTGACCGAACTGTTACATTGAGTGTAAAACTGTTGTTCAAAAACCATGACCTTTGATCCTTTGTTCCGTTTTTGTACACGACGCATTGATTGTTGCTCACATATACACTGCTGCACACATACTCTTCTTGTCCTCAATTATCTGCTGTTACGGAGGCAGGACTTAAATATATTTGCTATCTACGTTTACATGCTTTTGTGGATACACATCTCTAATTAGAGCCATTTTAGTTGCAACTGATAACTACTTATAATTATGCGTTACAAGAACAAGCTTTGTCTGTAGCTCGAGGAATTCGGTCACAAGCGTCCTTCCTATCGAGATCGCTGCAAAATTCAACGATTAAATCGATCAAGTGCCGGAACAAGACCCATATGATAAACTGAAGACATCAGTCATTCGACGCACATTAGGTTCTAATGAGAAAAGATCGCAACGACCATTAACGGAATGTGATCTGGGAGATAGAAAACCTTCATAACTTTTAAGGTACATGAAGTAATTATTCGGTTCACTGTAACAAATGTGGCTACAACGGTTAATCTATAATGTAAGACTTATTATCAGCGTGTTAATAAGATTATTTGCTCTGGAGGATCTGGCAGACTTTAGTAGATAAAATGATGAAACATTACAAGCAAGTAAATTCACTGTCCATGTTAAACGAGCCAGATCAAATTGGAGAAAATTTCGTTTCCGAGACAACACTCTAAATCCTCTAAACCAACTCTGGAAACCTATTGGTACCATCAGAGGTACTTCACACAAACACTGTGTTGCACAAGACTGCGAGTTTACATTATACAGCGTAGAGAAACGGGATAACATGCTGGTCAGACAAAAATGGAGGCGACTGATTCTGTATATCAGGTACCACATTTCTGGCTCGGACGATTTAACTGACACAGGAGCGGAGATCAGTATAGTCACGCTAGCATTACCACGACGGTAACACATTTAAGGCAACAAAGTGTTACTACAGGCTGCCAACGAAACGAGGAACAATCTCTAATATTAGACTTCAGATTTTGTCGACATTGTGCATGGATTTTCATAGTTGCACAAGTGAATCAACAGATTCTTGGAGCGGATTTTCTCATTGCTTATAATTTACTGGTAAAATGAATGGTAAGAAACTGGTGGACAGGAACACTCACATGCAGATGAGTGGTACTGCTAATCGTGAAATTTACGATACTTACGTGATTAAACCGACAAATACAGTTATCACCGATGTTCTGTCAGAGTTCCAGTGCATATAAAAGTTGATTATCGAAATAGACGCTCTTCACACTATATTAGACACCACATAACTACCACGGGTTCACCAATCTGCGCCAAATAGCTTAACCTATTTTCGAACAAGCTGAAGATTGCAAAGAGGGGATCAGAACATATGATACAACTGGTCATCATTGTGCCATCATGCAGTCTATGGACTTCTTGATCGTTTAAAAGTAGATCATTACGAGATCTTTAGAGATGTTAGCATATTCCAAAACCAATCAAATTTATTACAGCTTGGTTGCACAAGTTTTGTACAAAGTGTTTGCTGTTTTTTGCTGGGTGACCGAACTGTTACATTGAGTGTAAAACTGTTGTTCAAAAACCATGACCTTTGATCCTTTGTTCCGTTTTTGTACACGACGCATTGATTGTTGCTCACATATACACTGCTGCACACATACTCTTCTTGTCCTCAATTATCTGCTGTTACGGAGGCAGGACTTAAATATATTTGCTATCTACGTTTACATGCTTTTGTGGATACACATCTCTAATTAGAGCCATTTTAGTTGCAACTGATAACTACTTATAATTATGCGTTACAAGAACAAGCTTTGTCTGTAGCTCGAGGAATTCGGTCACAAGCGTCCTTCCTATCGAGATCGCTGCAAAATTCAACGATTAAATCGATCAAGTGCCGGAACAAGACCCATATGATAAACTGAAGACATCAGTCATTCGACGCACATTAGGTTCTAATGAGAAAAGATCGCAACGACCATTAACGGAATGTGATCTGGGAGATAGAAAACCTTCATAACTTTTAAGGTACATGAAGTAATTATTCGGTTCACTGTAACAAATGTGGCTACAACGGTTAATCTATAATGTAAGACTTATTATCAGCGTGTTAATAAGATTATTTGCTCTGGAGGATCTGGCAGACTTTAGTAGATAAAATGATGAAACATTACAAGCAAGTAAATTCACTGTCCATGTTAAACGAGCCAGATCAAATTGGAGAAAATTTCGTTTCCGAGACAACACTCTAAATCCTCTAAACCAACTCTGGAAACCTATTGGTACCATCAGAGGTACTTCACACAAACACTGTGTTGCACAAGACTGCGAGTTTACATTATACAGCGTAGAGAAACGGGATAACATGCTGGTCAGACAAAAATGGAGGCGACTGATTCTGTATATCAGGTACCACATTTCTGGCTCGGACGATTTAACTGACACAGGAGCGGAGATCAGTATAGTCACGCTAGCATTACCACGACGGTAACACATTTAAGGCAACAAAGTGTTACTACAGGCTGCCAACGAAACGAGGAACAATCTCTAATATTAGACTTCAGATTTTGTCGACATTGTGCATGGATTTTCATAGTTGCACAAGTGAATCAACAGATTCTTGGAGCGGATTTTCTCATTGCTTATAATTTACTGGTAAAATGAATGGTAAGAAACTGGTGGACAGGAACACTCACATGCAGATGAGTGGTACTGCTAATCGTGAAATTTACGATACTTACGTGATTAAACCGACAAATACAGTTATCACCGATGTTCTGTCAGAGTTCCAGTGCATATAAAAGTTGATTATCGAAATAGACGCTCTTCACACTATATTAGACACCACATAACTACCACGGGTTCACCAATCTGCGCCAAATAGCTTAACCTATTTTCGAACAAGCTGAAGATTGCAAAGAGGGGATCAGAACATATGATACAACTGGTCATCATTGTGCCATCATGCAGTCTATGGACTTCTTGATCGTTTAAAAGTAGATCATTACGAGATCTTTAGAGATGTTAGCATATTCCAAAACCAATCAAATTTATTACAGCTTGGTTGCACAAGTTTTGTACAAAGTGTTTGCTGTTTTTTGCTGGGTGACCGAACTGTTACATTGAGTGTAAAACTGTTGTTCAAAAACCATGACCTTTGATCCTTTGTTCCGTTTTTGTACACGACGCATTGATTGTTGCTCACATATACACTGCTGCACACATACTCTTCTTGTCCTCAATTATCTGCTGTTACGGAGGCAGGACTTAAATATATTTGCTATCTACGTTTACATGCTTTTGTGGATACACATCTCTAATTAGAGCCATTTTAGTTGCAACTGATAACTACTTATAATTATGCGTTACAAGAACAAGCTTTGTCTGTAGCTCGAGGAATTCGGTCACAAGCGTCCTTCCTATCGAGATCGCTGCAAAATTCAACGATTAAATCGATCAAGTGCCGGAACAAGACCCATATGATAAACTGAAGACATCAGTCATTCGACGCACATTAGGTTCTAATGAGAAAAGATCGCAACGACCATTAACGGAATGTGATCTGGGAGATAGAAAACCTTCATAACTTTTAAGGTACATGAAGTAATTATTCGGTTCACTGTAACAAATGTGGCTACAACGGTTAATCTATAATGTAAGACTTATTATCAGCGTGTTAATAAGATTATTTGCTCTGGAGGATCTGGCAGACTTTAGTAGATAAAATGATGAAACATTACAAGCAAGTAAATTCACTGTCCATGTTAAACGAGCCAGATCAAATTGGAGAAAATTTCGTTTCCGAGACAACACTCTAAATCCTCTAAACCAACTCTGGAAACCTATTGGTACCATCAGAGGTACTTCACACAAACACTGTGTTGCACAAGACTGCGAGTTTACATTATACAGCGTAGAGAAACGGGATAACATGCTGGTCAGACAAAAATGGAGGCGACTGATTCTGTATATCAGGTACCACATTTCTGGCTCGGACGATTTAACTGACACAGGAGCGGAGATCAGTATAGTCACGCTAGCATTACCACGACGGTAACACATTTAAGGCAACAAAGTGTTACTACAGGCTGCCAACGAAACGAGGAACAATCTCTAATATTAGACTTCAGATTTTGTCGACATTGTGCATGGATTTTCATAGTTGCACAAGTGAATCAACAGATTCTTGGAGCGGATTTTCTCATTGCTTATAATTTACTGGTAAAATGAATGGTAAGAAACTGGTGGACAGGAACACTCACATGCAGATGAGTGGTACTGCTAATCGTGAAATTTACGATACTTACGTGATTAAACCGACAAATACAGTTATCACCGATGTTCTGTCAGAGTTCCAGTGCATATAAAAGTTGATTATCGAAATAGATGCTCTTCACACTATATTAGACACCACATAACTACCACGGGTTCACCAATCTGCGCCAAATAGCTTAACCTATTTTCGAACAAGCTGAAGATTGCAAAGAGGGGATCAGAACATATGATACAACTGGTCATCATTGTGCCATCATGCAGTCTATGGACTTCTTGATCGTTTAAAAGTAGATCATTACGAGATCTTTAGAGATGTTAGCATATTCCAAAACCAATCAAATTTATTACAGCTTGGTTGCACAAGTTTTGTACAAAGTGTTTGCTGTTTTTTGCTGGGTGACCGAACTGTTACATTTTAATCCGACGGAAATACCGCCATAGTTCCTTATAACACGTTTGTTCCTTGAAAAATTAAATACTTCACGTCCTTCAGTAATTTGTTTGCTTTGCTTCAGATTTCAGTTCATAAACATGTCTTGTTAACGCCTATTGGATATACAGACTAGTGCTACTATTTTTTTAAGTATTCCGCATGATACTTATTGATAATCTTGATGATGAACTGTACATAACTCAATGGTTATGTTTTGAAAATATCCTGTCGGAAAGGTTGAGTATCTAATATTTCACGAAGTCTATACAGGATTCAGGTTGCATCAGTTTCGACTAAATGTGCCACAGATATTCGGAGTTTCATAGTGCTTCTACCCATAACGCCTATACTGATGTACATTATCTCACAGATATCACTGGGCACAATTTAACGACATTATCAATAATAACGATTGTATTCTGTTCGGCCTATTGTTATTTTTTGCTTAGTCGCAAAAGCAAACCTTCTGACTATCTTTAACATAAGTTTTAAACATATATGTACTTACATATTGGGCTAACAGCTACAGACGCTCAGACACCGCTGGACGAAATAATACCAAACTCTCTGTAAAAACCCATCAATACTCCAGCACCCTTAACCCAAAACATGCACCTTCTCATAGCAATAGAATGCCCTACAACAAACATAGTGAACTGGCAATACTTACTCATCCTAATGTGAAACGACACTCCACAAGAACCACACCTACACGTGATACCTATAAGTCATATTGTGTGAACCTTGTAAGCTCCATGAACCAGCATACAACTATACACAACAGAAACCTCTCTCTTGGCAACAATAACAGACATCCCTTCATTCCTTACCAGAAACATACAACTTCCCCAACTACCCACAATAGGACTAAAATTGCCCACTGGACACAAGGAAGCCATAACGTTGACCTACTTGGGAACCCACCTACTGATTCTAGGTACTATCTAAGTCAACACACCCGATGCAACGGTTTAGTCCCCCTTAATACGACATATACACCATCTCATCCTTTTTATCTCTTTCCCCCTCAACATTACTGCTATGGGGTTTCCAAATGTTGTGGGCGACAACCTCACTATTCTGAGACCGTCTAAGTACTCCGATTTAATGGGGAGCGGCACATCCTACTCAACTTCGATAACTGTCTCTAGTCTTAAAAACTCCTTAACTGAACCTCCTGATCACTCCCTGAATACACTACATAACCATTCAACTTTACCTTTCACTCTTAGACATACTTCTTTCACCGAAACAACACCCAACTACTCTTCTCGCATTAACCCCATTGGTAATAAACTAAACGCTCATCAATATGGAGTCAACGCTCTCAATTCTTCTTTTTCCCAAGGCAAAACAGACAATCCACTGGGTTTGCATCATACCCTTCTATTAGACAAACAGTCGCCGTACCTGACACTTTTGTTAATCAACGCTCGATCTGTACAAAGTAAGATGACTCACCTACGCACCCTTTTACTTTTAAACAACTCCTCATTTGTTTTGATGACAGAAAGTTGGCTGTCCTCCGATACCACAGACACATTTCTACAAATAGACACCTATGAGCTCTTCCGCTGTGATCGAGTCACCAAGAAGGGTGGTTGTTGTCTCGTTTATGTATCAAAACATTTGAGAGCGGAAATCTATAGCGACCACGTCCTCAGCAAACTTCCTGAAGCGATATGGCTTACTATGCACACTCATGAATATAAAGTACTAATCGGATGCATATATCGAGCACCTAACACTCCTAGTTTTATTGACACTATTATAAGTGAGTCATTTGCTCAGGCTGCCTCGCTTGACTTCACTTACAAAATTGTATGTGGTGATTTCAACCTTCCCACCATCAACTGGACGACACATTCTGGCCCATTGTGCTTTGAAAGCATACTTAGGTCCTTAGACATACACGATTGGCAACAAGATGTACACATGACTACACGAAATCACAACATTCTTGACTTGATATTCTGTCATAATGTCACACCAACATCAATGTTGGTTGGCAAAAAGTTTCACAACAGCGATCATAAAATAGTCCTCTGCACCCTTCCGATTCTTGCCATATGCAACAAATTAAAGACATTAAACACGCGATTCCAATATAGAGACTATGCAAGTGCTGACTGGGAAAACTTTCAATTTCTAATAAAGGATTCTGAATGGGGCAGTTCCTTTACCAGTGATAACCTCTCAGGAACATTAGAAATATTTAATACCACTACCAAATCTGCACTAGACATTATTATACCCTCTAAAATTGATTTTAAAACAATTACTCCCTATATAAACCAAAAGACTAGGTCTAAACTGCGGAAATTGAAAAGGACGTACTATATAGCAAAAGACCTCAGTGCCCTGAATCAGATATACTCTGTACTTGAAGGAGTACAAAGTCAACACAATAAGCATAAACAGGTAGAGGAACGTACTGCGCTCGCTGCTGCATCTAAAGCCCAAGCCCTATGTCGTCTTCTCACGAAAAGCATAAGGAAGAACGCAGACCACAACACTAACTCCTTACTGCACGATGGAGTGACATATAATGACCAAACCGTCATATGTGAACTATTAAGTGAATGGTTTTCTCGCAACGGGAATATACCTCATCCTCCAGATATCGACATTAAGTACATCGGCAAAAGCTATCTTAGTACCATAAACTTCGACATTAGGACTATACATACCGTCATTAAAACCCTTAAGCCAACTGCGAGTTCTGGTGCCGATGACATCCCTCCAAACCTTTATAAAATGTCAGAGCCTGACATACAGACGCTACTACTCAAAATATACACATTATCTTTAAAGACAGGTACATATCCGGAAATCTGGAAGGTAACGTATGTTCTTCCCAAACACAAATCCGGACCGAGAATCCTGGTCGAAAACTACAGACCTATAAATATCACTCCAGTCATATCACGCATAATGGAAAAAGTGATACAAAATCAACTATCTGATCACCTACTTAAGGAAGATCTAATAGACCCATCACAACACGGCTTCATTAGAACAAGGTCATGCAGTACATGTCTGATAGACTTTTTTAATGAGGTTACTCGTATACGCGACCAGAAGAAACTAGTGGTTATACTATACTTCGACATTAAGAAAGCCTTTGATAAGGTACCTCATAATCTTCTAATCAACAGATTTAAGTCAGTTGGAATTATAAATCCTTTTTTGCAATGGATCAAGTCTTTTCTTACAAACAAATATCAAATAACCTAGATTAGCTCTAAAACATCTAAACCTCGACCAATAACCTGTGGTGTTGTGCAGGATAATGTCTTGGATCCATTGCTCTTTATAATCTACATCAACAATATATGCAAGTGCTTTAGCACAGGTAAGACCTACCTCTATACCGATGACTTAAAAGTCATCTATAAAACTGACATTTGCGATTTAAGTAGTACCATGCAAGCAATCCAACATGAACTCAAGATGGTAAACGACTGATGCAAACGCTGGAGGTTAGAGCCTTCAAATTGGTATTATGTTGTTCTGGCGTGCTGCCATATACAATAATATCATCAAGGTAGATTAAACACTGGTGCGATACGAGATCTTGCATAACTGTCTGCATCAATCGTTGGAAGGTGGCTGGGGCATTAGTTAGCCCGAAAGGCGTTACTTGAAATTCATATAAGCCATTAGGCACTACAAATGCAGTTTTTTTCTATCTTGGGGTCGGACTTCCACTTGCCAATACCCTGATGCTAAGTCTGGAGTTGAGAACCAGCGAGCACCTTTCATGGCATCTAAGGTAGCGTCTATCCGTGGAAGTGGAAAAGAATCACGCTTAGTTATAGCATTAAGGCGTCGGTAATGTACACACAGTCGTAGGGAGGAATCCTTCTTTTTTAATAAGACAATTGGCGATGCCCAGGGTGACGAAGATGGAACAATAATCTTTTTTTCTAGCATACCTTTTATCATTGATTCTAAATGAGGATGATAATGCACCGGGACTCTGCGAGGTGGTTGGCGTAATGGCATTGGTCACCTGTAACAATGGAATGTTGCACAATGGTTGTCCGATTTCCATAGATATTCTCCGAGAAAACAGAGCTAAATCGTTGGAGTACGTCAGTGCTAGCTCGACGGTCCTTTTCACTAATTACTTGGTTATCTTGTACCTGACGTACAATCTCTGTAATTCCCACCTGGTCTACGGTTTCGGTTGGCATTTCCTGGCGTTGTAGTTGCACGACAACCCCGCCAATTTTAGCTTCCGACTTATTCATGTCTATAGAGGCCTGATATCTTAACATGAAGTCAACTCCGAGTATCATATTCCAGGTCAGTGTGGGGCAAACCAGGAATTCATGTCGAAAAGAGTTCTTGTTTATTGTTAGCTCTAACCCGATCTTAAAACACGCAATCAAGGGGTCTCCGCTCGCCGTGATTAATGTAGAGGAGCATTGTTTACGCTGAGTGCTGTGGTTAAGTCTCTGCAAGAAATCTTCCTTAATGAGGGATATTGAAGCTCCAGTGTCTAAAAGTATGTCTAACTTGATGTCTTGTACTCTACCTTTAAATGTAGTTGGATTGACATGATTAACATAGGAAGATAAGTAACCAAAACGCCGCTTACCTGGTTTACGGGGGCAGTTGTGACCGCATTTTCTGGCGTTCCTGCCAAATCTTTTGCAATATATACAGTCAGCCTGACGCCTATTGTGATTTCCCCATGCTGGTTCTTTATTCCACCTCGAATTTGACTGTCCGCGGATAGCACCTCGGCCGGGAAGGTCAGTCACAGCCATTGTAGTCTGGCAGGTGTCCGAGCCACTAGATTTTGTAGCTCGTTCCACAGTCGTTACTGATGATGAATGTGCACTGGATAAATTCACTAGTTTGCCAGCGGCCAGGAAGCGTAATGTTGTTCTTTTTACGTCAGACGTATCAGTTGGTGGATTTCGAAGAAAGTGTTCTTTGAGTGGTCCGGGCAACAGGCCCTCGAAAAACGTGAACGTATTAGTTCTTCTCGTCCCATCATATCTAAGCGAGGGAATGCTTGTACTGCGACTTGCTGCAGGGAATGAAGATAGTCTATTGGACTCTCACTCGCTTTCTGGTGGCGTGATAAAAACTGAATTGTCATCTGCTGGGTGTCTACGGGCATGGAAAAACAGTCGTCTAGAATTTTTCAGTTTTGTGAGAGCGTATTACTGGCCGAAAAACCATTCACTATAGCCCTGCGTACTGCTTCATCGCTCAGATAGGAAACGAGGTAGTTGAAATGCTCGGTCAATGGAACTCTCTGAAGGTACGCTGTGATTTTAACTTTCCAAACGGAGTAATCTGATGATGTTTCGAGCAGTGGTGGCTGGCGTGGGGTTGAACCGGGAGCAGCCCTGATTGGAATCAGAGGGATTCGTCTAGGTTCTCATCGCGTTTTTCCGTCTGCACCTCCATCACCAGTTGTAACACGTGTAATCAGCAGTCACTGGAAGGCGAAAAGACCTAAAGCCACAACAAACACAATGTTAACTGAACACTTCACACCACAGAGAGAACGCGGAACGGAGACCAAGGGTCATTTATTTTAAAATTAAAATTCGCGGGTTCTGTACAGAAAGAGAGCTAGTTTACAAAACGGTCTTATGAGTCGTCCTGTAAGTTTAGTACGTGCGGGGCTTGCTCTTCTTCTTTTGAAGCGTTTATTCTTGCTTGCCCTGCAATAGAAAGAAAACAAAATCTATTAACAGCATCATACATGATGATTTTAATCCCATTACAGTTGCAGGCTTTTATTAAACGCGCCTCCATAGGTTATGCGATTAATAGACATAAGGAGACATTAAAACAAAATGAAAACAGACAACGTGTTGAAATAATTAGATGGCAGGAATAGGTAACCCAGATACTCAAACAGGCCGCAGGCAGCAGATAGGAACAGGTAAGACTTGACCAACCGTGCCGAATCACTATCGACACAACTTCTCCAATGCTTCGCACAAACTTTATCATGCAGGTGTTCGTGCAAGCGTTAAGCTCATGACAGATCAATCTTGTTGGCCTGGTATGAATAAAGACGTGAGGGAGTGTGCGTCTTCCTATGTGAACTGCTACAAATCCAAGGTGATTAGTCAGAACAAGCGTTTCCTTGGCCCATTCAAAATTCCCGACGCTCGCTTCAATCACGTTCATATGGATTTGGTGGGACCTTTACCATATTTAAATGAATAATCTTATCTCTTCACATGTATGGATCGCTTGACACTATGGCCAGAGGCAGTAACCACGAAGGACAATACTGCTGAAACAATGGTCCACGTTAGATGCTACTAGCCGAATTAAGTTATCGGAAAAGCGTTTACCAACACCATGATCAATTTCCATCTTTACACTAAAACGAATTTTCCTATCTCCCTATGCATTGCGCTTGTGTCATCAAAGTCGAAAAACTTATATAGGCCAAAGGTAGGCGTTTAATGGTCGACTGCAGCAATCAATGAATCAGCAAAATGAATATTTTTTTGTGCTATCTACACTGATACTGACCTCATTAGTTTGACTGAACACATCATAACTAAAGGCGCTCAGTCACTTCTCCGCATCAGATCATGAGTGCGCACGTCATGCTAATCATCCTTCACAACAACTGAACAGCTCACACCAAACGTTTTTCGACACATCGAAAACTTTCTAAATATATCTCCGAACTCCTTCATTGTAAACTTATGATTTAACTGGCCGAGTACCTGTCAAGTGAAAGGTGTTACGGGTAAAGGCGTTGTCAAACTCTGAATATCTGTGGCATCTTTAGGACAGTATTAACCCATTAATATAAGGCACGTGCTAATTGCAACGCAACGGCTGCTAAATGTTTTAGAGTAATGTGATCAGTTAGTTGAGTTTTCACATTCTTTGACGTAAAAATTTTTTCGAAATTTACTCGACATGTGACACATTGGCTAGAATATTCCAACGAAGTAGATGGTTCATATCTTGAAAATCATGCAAAGGAACTCAACTGTTTTCAAAGTCTAGGGACTTTTTAAGCGGCGCCTTTTTTCCAGCTCAGCTACGACGAGCGGTTAAAATGATTGCATTTTTCGTTTATCTTTTCGTAGCAGGCTATATGAGCTCACGTTCGTCTCCAGTATCTTAAATAATAACCTATTATTTAACATCTCTTACACATTTTGCTATCTTTAGACTGATTGCTCATCCGAGATCATATCCCAAGGTCCGAAATCAGAGATCGAATAAAGTCAGTGTCAGAATTAATTTTCCTCACCAGACAGAGATAATGGAGAGCAAAAAATTGTGTCAGCATCTTAGTTGAAGTTTTCAGTTATAACCTGGATTTTTACTGAGAAAAAAGCCGTAAGGACATGACATTCTTATTATTGACGACGGAAAAACCGTTTAAACCAATATGTACCCGCGCTGCAATCAATTGCAACAAGGTAGGATGGGGGCACAGTATGCTTGTTAGTTTACGGGTTTTCGCGCACGTGTAACGTATTGTCGTGGATTTTATGTGTCGTTATTTATCAGCTATTAACTGCCTTTTTTCCGTCATACATGACTTTTCGTAATCTTTGTGATTGGAAGATAGCTTTTGTTTCAATTTATAAGCAGTTTGACGTATTTCGTGCTCACCACCTAAGTAAATATGTAGCTGGCGTAATATGGTTTTTTTTAACAATACTAAGTCAAAGAAGTCAAATCACCATTTTTCTAGTCAAAAATAGATTACAGATTGAGTTTTCATGAAAATAAGCCGTAAAAAGAATTATATATGGTTCACCTCCTTGATTATGGTGACGGCAAACACAGATGTTGGTAGTCGTTTATAAAATGTAATTAGAAAGAAGTAAGCGTTAAAGTAACTATGAATATTATATAAATTGTTTGTATTTAGCCATAAAAGGTTATTTGGACTATAGGTAGCATTGTTTTGTACTGAAGTGACATATTACTGTGTAAGGTATCAGAGAGAAATTATGTGAGTAACAATAGACGTTGATAGTCTTTTTTACCGGTTTTCTGAACTTATACAGAAATAGTGTGTAACACCACATTAAATATGCACGAAATCTTCATAAGTAAATCGATGGGTGTCTCTTCTGAGCATGGTGACGAAACCATGTCTTACTTAATACTGACTTATGATGTGTCTGTTAGAGGGTTGACGAATAATTCTCTGTAAAGGAAATGCACAATCGCAGAAGAAAATGTGAACAATGACCGCCTCTAATCAAGCCGTTCAAGGTCGCTGAAACGAAAGGGCGGGCACATTTCAAAAGGACCTAACGTTTAAACCGTGCCTAGGATGGGAGTGAGCCTATGTCTGGGGTTATTGACTAATTGTTTTTCTGGATCAATAAGTTTATTTACGACAGCTGCAGTTAGTTAAAAGCTAATAGAACTGGGAGTTTGTACGGATCTCGTTCGGGGATTTACTACAACGGCAATCCCGCCAACTGATCGAGTTGCCCATTACATTTCTTAGCCGGTTTAACTATCTGGTTTTAGTTCCAACTTTAAAATTGTATTAGTTTAAGGCCTGCGTTATTTTCGACTGTTAGTGATTGCTTTCGTTGATAAGTGTAAGTGTTGTGCGCGTTTAACATGTACGTCGTTGGCGAATCTTTACTTTTGTTCTCTAATCCAACTATCACACATTTAATTATTTTATTTTAAAGCATAGATATTGGTACAGAAAGTCACCAAGTACAAATGCACCACAAAGATCTCATTTGATATGTATGAGGGCTGTGATACTGCTCGTGTCCTCACACCGGAGCATGCGGTTTTTTAAAGGGGTCACACCCGGAGCCTTCGATCTAAAGGTCTGATCCACATGGCAGTGGAACATCATGAGGAGATGCAGTCCCATGGTAGTCGGTGACCAGCGATTGGTTCATACGACATTTGTTCCCTCAGTGTACTGGAGCCCCATGTCCACCATTGGTTTAGAATGGGGGTTTTCCAACTCCCCTAGGTAAACTCTCCATGTCCACCAACCCGGTATAAGCGCTGAACATTGGCTTTTCGTCCTCTCAATTTCGTAAACAACACCCCCGCTACGAGAAGGAAGTGAGTAAGACTTCCCTGGCAGAGGCTATATACGTGTGGTCATGTGAGAGCATCTCGAGAGGGAGAGTGGATTCTCCCCACTCTCGGTCGTACCAAGGTATTCTGTAACTGTTACTCATGCTCCACTAGTATACAAAGTACCTTCTAGCTGGGTGCAAACCAACGTACTTTTCTTAGACTTAGGATTGATGTATTTTGGAGATTTAGGTGTAATTTCATTTAGCTTTGCTGGAATTTGGATCAGGCTGTTTTGTTGATGAGACTGTAATTTATGTACGACCTTTTATCGACACTAAAGTCACCTTGAGAATATCTACTTACTAACTAGGACTAGGTAGGGGTTACAAATCAGCGCGAAGAATTAGAATTATGACTTAATGATGACGATTAGGGTTGGGAAATAGATTCACTGTTGTGGTGACGAACTGACATCAGCTAAAATACTAAAACGCTATTTTGCCAAATGAATGTTTGAATTTCGTGCCAAAATCTGCTATCTAGCGTTGAATTGTTTTACAGAACATAGCATTAAAACCACTTATGAGACTGTACTAAACCATATTCTGCGATCCACTCAGCTTTATTTGCGGCAACATAATAGGTATAGTTACTTACATCAAGGAAAGTTTTTTCGACGTTATATCTCTCGCGTTGAGTCTCACTCCAAGTCCACGCCTAGTATAATCTCACTATGCTTTAGCTAATGCTATTTTCACTGTTTCTTCATTTTGTCTTCACAAAATTATTTTTACTACTAACCAGATATCTGTCTAATGTATGAGCAGATTTCATCTACTGTGGAACACTTTAAGTTATAATAATTTTTATTTCCGCCTTTCAGTTTCTACCTACCACCAAATGCTATTGCTGGCCAATGTGAATGGAATCTGCACATGTATGTTGTAGTTTAACATATTATGCATCGGTGTGATTTTTCGAGGTACTGCTTGTAATTTCGGTTCCTCTCTGAAAAGCTTTGTGATCGAAAAAGATAAATAAAGAAGAAAGTTGAAGAAAATCAACTAGTAGAAAGTCAACATTCCTGTTTTCCGTAAAACTCGATTATCCAGCTGGGTAATTCGATAAACCAGTCCTAAGTCGTAAACCCATCTCTACTTATTATCAATGATGTTCAAGAGGCTACAGATTTTGCAAATTTTTCTACATTGATCCCTGAAATGTCAGGTAAAAAAAGTAGAGAGCCCTATCGATCGTCAATTAGGATGGCCAATTCATATGACAGGTTGCCATATGCTCTTGATCAGTAGAATTCAAAACGTTGATATACTTTTTACGCTTTTAAATGACAGCGACTACCATAAATTATGTTGACCAGAAAAGGCAAATGAAGTTTTAATGTTAAGAGCGTCAGTTTGCTTACACCCAGAAACTTGACTTGGAGTGAATATTTAGTCAGTTCACTCATGTCTAAAACCAGTTTAGCTTTACCGCGGTTCATTGTTCACAGCCTCCAGTTTAGCATTAGGCTGTTTTCGAAGCCAAGGTTTCGAATACAATATTAGTAAGATTGATTTCTCTGTAGCTTTCATAAGAGGACTTTTGTCGTTCCTGTAAACCATCAGTACTCTTGAAAAAGTTATTTCACGAGTCTAGGTCTTCTCGAGTCATATCTGTCTCTTCTAATAACATTGATACTGCTACTAGTACTACTCTGGCGCTTCGTCCTGACGTGTGGCAACTCAAAGCCATACACATGTGCCAAGTTGTGTTTGGTTGACTGAGTGTTCGCGACTAGCCTGATAGAATTACCTTCAGCTACCAGGTTACTGGTACAGCACCTCAACCAATGTGGTTGTTGGCACTAAGCGTCTATCCATAAAGGAGTTTGTAACTAATCCATCAAGATTAGGTCTCACTATTGAGAGTCTAATATCAACCTCGCCGCAGCCCTTGATGAAAATGGGTAGCTGGAAAGTACATGTCTCTCAAAATATCTTGTCTTTCCTGTAGTTTGGTCTGAAAACATGTTTTTCAAACATAGTTCTACTGATAAATAACTTTAATTAAAGTTTCTAATGCTTCTACTTGGGGTGTGACTCCCTAAGGAGATATCTGCTGTGGGCACACGGACAGTATCCCAGCTCTCAAATAAAACAAGATTTATGTAGAGTATATCTATTTAGTCCCTTCTTGTACCAATGTTTATGTGTTTAAATAAATAAAGCTTCTACATAGTTGTGTAGGGTCGTCTATTGTCATTACCTTTCTTTGTCACTTATTTTGGTTTCCTATCATTGCTCCATGTAGACTTCTTGTCAGTCCGCTTTTCAGTCAGTCAGTAACAACGTAGAACTTCGTACGTAC
The DNA here is from genome assembly GCA_944470205.2 of Schistosoma margrebowiei. NCBI lineage: Eukaryota > Metazoa > Platyhelminthes > Trematoda > Strigeidida > Schistosomatidae > Schistosoma > Schistosoma margrebowiei. Next base: position 38,570,445 of record OX104026.1, on the reverse strand, counting down.
GTACATCAGTTCGAGTTGCCACACCACATTAGCACAGAGATGCCGTGGTCGATTCAAATCCCGTAGTGGTAGAGGTAATAAAAGTATAAGCAGTAATCGGGAAGATTAGTGCTTGGAGATGTTACTTAAAGAGTATAATACAGTGAAATAAATTTGGGAAGAGAAAAAAAAGACAAGGAGGAATAAGTAGATCAAAATTTGGGAGAACACAAAGAGTGTATGCACCTGTGCCGTTGCCAACGATTTTGAGCCATGTTTGCTTTTAAGTTTCGTTTATGTGTGGAGGTCATTTGGATGAGTTACCAAGGCGTTATCAACTGGGTAGAAGCTTCTTAACCCCATTGGGTTGTACTAACCTTTTCGCTTAGTTTGATAACAAATGTTACTGCTATTTTTATAAAAATTGCTAATGTCCTTGTGTTAAGCATCCTATTTGTAGTCAACTTTAATGGTTTGATTACTCTGCCGTAAATACTTTCTTTACATTTATATCCTATACCTGCTTTCAATAAGATCGTTCGTTTCTGCGGAGACTTAAGGTTAACATCTTGCTATTGACCATCTAATGAAGTTGGTATGTTGCAATAGACATACACTCTTTGAAGGTTGTAACTAAATATTTCTCAAATTATTTGAGATGGGATTACTCCTGTAATATGAATTAATGTCAATTCTTGGTGTAATTGTCATAAAATCTATCAAATCTGTTGCTTAGTGAAAATTACAGGTATGTTTCTTTTTATACTATAGGTTATAATGTAAGTATTGGCAAAAGCACATGGACCGAAGTTTATTGCTTGCAGACTTACGAGCTAAAAGTTATCACTCATTTGACCTTCCATTATTCTAGTAAAGGCAGTTTTACGCTGAAACAGTCGACATCAAGTTAGGAGTTGTGAAAAATACCATATATCACAACCATAACTCCGTACATTTTTACACTGCAGTTATCACAAACTCAGTTCTTAACAAACCGAATGAATCTTATTCCTGAGTCCGGACTTCATTCTCGTTGTATCTGTGTGGACTTTTTACAATGAGCTGTATTCTCATTTGAGTACTTATAAAGCGTTTTGCATTTGACGCAAGATGGTTTGTATGTATTATAAATGATTATATTAGTTCAGTGGTTAGATTACCTTAAGGTTTGATAAACCCGAATGAAACCTGGGTTGATTTTTATAGAACTGATGAATTGGGCTAGATTTTTATTTAGTCTGTTTCAAAGTGAGAATTTGTACATTGATCTATCTGCCATTTCTTTTCACTTTTCAAGGTTCAAAATATATAATGTTTTGGGAATGGCTGAAAGTTTGAGAAACTTGCCTATTTACAAGAAGGATAGTTTTACTCAATTCGTCCCTCATTCTCGAAGTACTGAATCCCGAATTACTTACGTTTGTACCTCCATCCGTAATCGGTCGTGGGTCATTAATGGAGGTCGGCATATGTTTTATGATTTAAGTCTTGATAGCAAAAGAGAAGAGTACATTTCTTCTCAGACGGGGAAAGATGATGTTGAGTGTCCTCCAAATAAAGTCCCTCGTCTAAGTGCTTTGTAATTTATTTATGCCCTATTAAAACCTTTTATTTTGTAGATTATTTATTGTATTTTATCTACTTCAGATATCTGTAAATATTTTGAAATTCAAATATTACTTCTAAAGTTTTTTCTTTACTACTGTTCAAATGGGTAACTTGAAACACTCAATGTATTTACTCAAATAACTTACTAAAGCTATCCTCTATTCTGTAACGCAACCTGCGGTGAGCCTAATAAATTTATTTTAATTCGGATTTGTTTTTTATGAATTTGGCAGTAAACCTACCTATCTATCGTTAGCCAATTCTGCCATTATCATTAGATTATTCACATTTTTGCTCTCAACCCAGGTATAAGCGATTTATATATTAAATAAATATCGACGTACTCATGTGTTTAAATGTAAATCTCAGTTAACCGTCATAACTTGAGAAGTATGTACAGTTATATCTGTATCATGTGTAGTAGACCACTTCTGACAAACTCAATGCCAATATTAGGGGCTGGATTCTACCTAAAGCCGATAAAGCTCTAAGAAGTTTCTACTCATTCCAATAGGTTTCCTCCCTCGTAGTTATTTCTTTTTGATTGTTAACCAAGCTAGATATGTTGTATTGAAATTTTGATAAATAACTGACAGACTTATGTTCATGAAACCGTCAGCCGTGCAATCAACTGGCTGAGTTCATTGGTCTAACCGCAGTCGAAAGTTATAACGTGTTCTTTTAATGCTACTAACATTTCAGTTGAAATAAACATTCCATTTATAGCGTGTCTCTTTTTCGAAGTTATCTTAAAACTGTAACTTAAACTCATACCTAATTTCCTCAGTCATGTGATCTAACACTACTATTTAACCTAACAATTCATTTCTCCAAATTCCCATTTACTCAACTACAGTGATCATTTCGCTGACTCGATAAGTGTCAGTAGTGCACAGGAAACAGTGCAAGTGTAACAAATGTCTAATGAATATAAATATACGTAGTAGCTCTGTTGGTTTACGATTACTGAAATGAACACATCACTATTCTGCCTTGCGAACGCTGAAATGCTAGTGACTTCTGTCAGTACATACATTTTTCAGAAGATGTACGCTTTAATTCCGTACTATGTTATCGGACTATTTGAAATGACTTCAAGTAATAAAACCAAACTCATTAACAGAAGCCTCAATTTCTTATCATTAGGAGCTTCTTAAGTTATTGTGGTATTTACAACTCATTTACTTTATGATAAAAATTCGAAAACAAATTTGCATACTTTTAAAGGTAAATACAATTTTTTTTTGGCAGAATAGTAGTCGACCGGAAATGTGATTAAGGATGGTTAAAGTCTCGGGGACCAGTTGGACAAGATGGCCTGTAATTATTAAAGCGAAAAGTTGGTGATGGGATTACACAACCAAGAAGCGACTTAATTCTAACTACGTTTGTTAAAGTGTCACACTTAAACTAGAATGTAGGCATAATTCCCACTTACTGACAACAATAATTTGTGGAAGACAGTAGCAAAGTTACAAGAAGTTATATCCTTTACAGGACTAAACAGAATTGCCGTGGGACTTGTTAGTCAATTACAGTACAAAGTTAATACGTATTTGATGAAAACAACTCAATAAGGTTTGTTAAGAATACAGAAAAGCGTGATATTTTGCTTCATGAGATTGGTGTTTTAGCGAATAGTTGTTCGAATGCATTATGTATTTCTGGCAACATCTGCGTAGTTATCATGGAACGACCGTATTTAGCGTATGCCAATTGTGAACATCTTCGTGTAAGAGAACAAGCTGCGAATGCAGCTCCAATAGTAGCTGCAAACAGTAGATTCCTAGAAAATTTTAGTAATAGGAAAAGAAACAAAAGTTATGTGTATATAATTATAAACAATGTAGCATCTAGTACATATACCAATTTGCAACAACACACCAAGAAATGGTATTAACTAGACCTCGTTATTTATATACATAGCAAAGTGCGTTTACTGCTGTATTATTAATTTAGGTGATAAAATTATGTACAATCCATCATGTGTGTGCAAATCCGATTTATCGTGCTAAAAATTACCATACTAGGAAGAAAGAAGGGATGAAAAGTGAGAACAATCGTTCTGATAATATTGGAGAAATGGAGGGGAACAATTACATGAAATAAGAAGTAAAGATTAATACGATGTTTAAAATTTTAATGAACAGATTTGTATGTGAAACTTAGACTAGTCTCATGTTACCCCAGCTCAAGCTTTTAAACACTGATCACGGACGTCTCATATGCCACAATTTTGGCGTGCCCTGGATGTTTTTGTTTGACCATCCTAATAACTTATCCATTCAAATATTTTTTTGTAAAGAAGGTTGGAGCGACTAAAATCTGGAATATTCACATTTCGTAAATCGAGTGGCCATATCCTAACGACAAGAAAATAGCATCGGGTGAACTCCATCGGACTAGACTCAGCTTTCAATAAATATTCTAATGTTTAATTCATGCAAGAGACGAAGTAGGTATGCAAAAACCGAAGGAAGAATCCATGTTGGGACTATAATTACATCGTCTATCGACCTTTCTAGATAAGTGGATTTACTAGAATACTTAATATCATTGTTAGGACCTCTTACATTTAAACTTGCAATAGATAAGAAGTCATGAAGGAAAAACCAAGCCATCCTCTTTAAAATATTGAATTTGGTTCATAGTGTCATTCAGTTGGTTATAGAATTAGTATTCTGTGACTTCTGTTGCACTTATGTGGATGTACGTTTTTGGACAGACAATACATGACTAACTCTGGAGCGGTTAAACACTGGTCTTACAGGTTCCCAAGATAGAAACATATGAGACATCCTTGACATCGGTAGATGAACAGGAAATTTGAAGCATTTTACTATAATCTTAGAAATAAATAGCAACACTTCCGAATTTTCCCCCAAACTCCTTGTCGTCGGATTTGCAAGTGTTGTAAATAGGGTTTACGAAACGTTTATTACTTTGAATGAAATGCCTTAGCAACAGTCACAACAGTGAACATATATCATCCACTGAATCCTTAATAATTAAAGATTCCATGTTGATATACTTCTAGTCAACTTGATTCTTTATTTTTATTGAACTTATTCGACTAAATTAGGTTTTTATACTATTGAGAAATGCGTCAACTTGAATTGTCAAAACATTCGAATAAATTTCTAATTATTCTTTGCCTTTTTATACACACTGACATACCTCCCATATTAACATAGTTAAATGGATTAGCTATTTACCTTTAAATAGAGGCTTAAGGTCAGCTCCATATTCGATTTGTACAAATGGGTAGAAATATTAATCCATTACACCGTAAATATGTCCTACATTCTAGAATGTGAACAGGTAATTAGCTTGTGCACCCATGATAAACATAAAAACAACACAGAGACGTTTCCATTTTCATGTTTCACATCAGGAATGTAAATTGAGTACATTTATAACGAAGTACGCCATATGCTTGATATTTTATTGACTGCTAAAAAGCAATTGTAACTTACGGATTGTTATCATTAAATTGGTGAAACCAGTAGTTGAAGACTGACATTGTACCAGATAGAACATCGCCCTGTCCACCGCATCTGCGGGGTGATCCTTGATCCACACATTGTACAGCTTTTAATAAATAAAATCAAACGATAAGATGGAATGACGAATATAATTATAGTGATGAAACTAAATACGTTGGGAGCGAATTTCCAAGTGAGTTCAATATTAATAGGTATGTGTCCATGCAAGCATGTTCGGGATGCGATTCTCTCCCTCGAAATGCAAAATGTTGCTTCAGGATTGGGTTGCATCGACACTCGAACTAGTGATAGGGAGTGAAGTAGTTGAGTGTGTCGACCGCTTCACTTATCTTGGAAGTCTCATCAGCCCTTGTGGTCTGGTGTGTGACGAAATCTCAGCACGGATACAGAAGGCTCGACTAGCTTTTACCAGCTTGCGTCATTTATGGCATAGGCGAGATATCCGTCTATCAATCAAAGGACGTGTTTACTGCGCAGCAGTTCGTTCCGTCCTACTTTATGGCAGTGAAACATGGCCGGTAAGAGTAGAGGATATTCGTAGGTTACTAGTATTTGATCAAAGGTGACTTCGAAATATTGCCCGTATATCCTGGGACCATCGAGTAAGTAATGCAGTTGTTAGGAAACGAGTACTAGGTAAGGATGGCAAATCAATTGATGAAGTGGTGAAACTTCGTCAGTTGAGATGGCTGGGACACGTGTTACGTATGCCCAACGACGGACTGCCTCGACGTGCGATGTTCAGTGGTATAGGAGTAGGTTGGAAGAAAGCTAGGGGCGGCCAGACCAAAACATGGCACAAGTACATGAAGTCACTGACAAGTGGTCTGAGTCATGTTGGTAGGTGTAGACTACCTGGTTGGGGACCGCGAGATAATAGCAACCGATGGTTAGAGACCTTGAATGACATGGCTCAAAATCGTTTGCAATGGCGCAGGTGCATCCACTCTTTGTGTTCTCCCAAATTTTGATCTCCTGATCCTCCCTTGTCTCTTTTTTTTCTCTTCCCAAGTTTATTTCACTGTATTATACTCTTTAAGTAACATCTCCAAACACTAATCTTTCCGATTACTGCTTATACTCTTATTACCTCTACCACTACGGGATTTGAATTGACCACGGCATCTCTGTGCTAATGTGGTGTGGCAACTCGAACTGATGTACGTACGTACGAAGTTCTACGTTGTTACTGACTGACTGAGGTATGTGTCCATGGGCGAATTCAGTAGCAGGATAACTATTTACAAACACGTCATTTTTATTTAAACTTAGCAATTCTCGAACATTTACTACACATACTTCTGTTGCAACATAATAACCCAAAGGATAGAATAGTAACATTGAAAAAATAGCAATCCGACATCCCGACCGTTGTTGATATCTTGACGTGGTGGTCGGGCTTGCCTATCGTGAGCTATACTGGCTGGAACAACCGTTCCTCAAGGTCCTACCATGACAGACTAGTCAGTTGAAGAGCGGTAAGACTAAAAGCAACAAACTCAAGGTCCGAAGGCGAAATTGTACTGCTGACTATACAGAGGTGTGACAGCATTAAGCTGTTTCTTTCATACAAACAGCATGACAGTGATATTGCCTACCCACAATGAGGTGTGGTTAGAAAAGGTCAACCCTAAAAATGCACACCACGTCTTATCCTACGGATATCCGTCTCCGACGGTAAGGTCTCAACAAATACGGAACTAACACAAGAAGGTCGTATGTGATCGACCTCAAGCGGTTGTCCCTCGGGCACTGCGGTCACGCTTTCAGGTCACTAAGACTACCTCTTATTATTCCTCCTACATCGACTCTCAACTCTAAACTTTCTCATTCGGCTTCCTCCTCAAGTATCACCGTATCTAGTGAACAAAACACTGTCCCAGGTCTACCGAAACCTCGCTCCAAACTTTACATTGGAGCCTTCAACGTACGCACCCTATGTTAAATCGGTCAGCAGGCTCCCTTGGTTAAAACCCTAGAGTCTCTTTCCATTGATGTATGCTGTGTCTCCGAAACACGCATACAGGATTCCAGTGTGGTCATTCACTTGACCTCACCTCGGCAAAACGGAGAGCCAACGAGATACACTCTACGTGTATCTGGTGACCATATGGCCAGTTCTCGTGGACTGGCAGGTGTAGGCATAGCACTAAGGATGAGGGCGGAACTGTAGTGAACAAGAACACGGGTGGGGACTAACGGATGTATTTAGCACAACAATTACAGTCTATCTCAACAAAATATTCATGCATCAAACAAAACTGGACTATTTCCGTTGCAAACACCAATCCATTGTTCATGCATTTCCTTACAAATTCCAATGTGTTCTCGCTCCACCTTTCTTGATCTTCGCCATCTTCCTCTGCCAGACATTACGTTCCTTTAACGGACGTTATATACTACTTATATCAATATAAGTAGTTCACACCACAGGAACAAGCACTGCTAGAGTGGATCCCCGTCAACAGTCGTCTATGTGCTGTTCGGCTAAACGGCTCCGTAAGAACTCGGAAGGATAGGAACACACGTTGTTGCCTTTTCGTGGTTTCTGCCTACGCTCCCACTGACTGCAGCTCAGATGAATTTTACAGAAATCTAAACGTTCAGACATAGTACTGGTAGGGGGTGACTTTAATGCCCAGATAGGTAGTTTAAACCAAACAGAAAGGCATTTAGGTTGGTGTATTAATATTTCGGTACAGCGAACAGATAATGGTGATCGTCCGCTGCAACTGTGCTCAGACAATCGTTTACTTTTTGCAAACATAAACTTAAAGCAAAAGGAGAGACATCGTCTAACATGGCGACCCCCTACACCAAACCAACGATAGACTCAAATAGTGCATATTTCCATCAGTCATCGTTGGAGAGGGTCGATTGAAGATTGCCACTCATTCTGGAGTACCTGCTTGGACTCCGACCATGCCCTAATACGGGCATGGTGCCTCACTGGACGCAAAAAGGCAAAGTAAGAAGACTCATTAGAACTGAATTGAGTAACGAGAAAACCAAAAGTAGGTTCCAGGAACAACTGAGGTCACACTTAGGTAGTTCTGAAGACGAGGCTAACTCAGATGTTGCTTGGAAAAATATACAAGCAGCTGTGGAAACAGCAGTGACATCTATTAGTGATTTAAACAACAAGGTTATAAAGAAGTAATGGATTTCTTCAAGGTCTATTGCACTGATGGATTCTCGTAAACTCATCCCATCAGGTTCTGAACATGATGAAGAGCGTAAACAAATTCGATCTAGGTAAAGCAAAAATCTAAGGAACGACCGTGAGCAGTGGTGGACAACGAAAGCAAAAGAGATGGAAAAGGCGACGGCTATAGTGAACAAAAGACAGCTCTACAGACTAATAAAAGAAACTGGAATTACTAAGTGTAAGTAAGACTATTTCGGAAAAAGATGACGCCATCATCTGCTCCCAGTCCAGATGAATAGAACGATAGGTGGAATATTTTAGAGAACGGTTCAGCTGGCCTTCAGCTACTCTACAACTACCCTCCATTCACAGACAGTGTGAATGGAACATTGAAGTAGGTCCCCCAACTCTAGCTGAAGTTCAAAAGGTCATAGTTAATTTGATACGAGGAAGGGCAGCTGGTCCAGATGGATTGGCTTCAGAGGTCTTTAAGTATGGTGGTCCAATCTTAGTGATTAGGTTGACTAATATTTTAGCTAAAATCTGGGAGTTGGACGTTATCCCATGTGACTGGTCACAATCGCTTATCGTCCCAATATATAAGAGGGTCAAAATCATCCTGTGAAAACCATAGAGGGATTAATTTAACTAATATAGTATCTAAAATACTAGCCTCGATAATTATCGGACGCCTAACTGAGACTCGTGAACTGCAAACACGAGAGAACCAAGCTGGCTTCAGAACTGGTCTTGGCTGCATTGACCACATATTCACCATTCGCCAGGTTCTAGAACACATGCATACTTATCGGCGTCCGACGATGGTGATCTTTCTTGACTTAAAAGCAGCATTTGACTCCGTAGACCGCGAGATTTTGTGGCAGTATCTGTCATTGAAAGGCGTACATCAGAAGTACATAAACCTTGTGAAGGCTCTTTACTGGAACACTACTAGTCAAGTCAGAGCTTATGGCGAACTGTCATCTGCTTTTGCAACCTCAAGTGGTGTTCGCCAAGGCTGTCCACTTTCTCCATTTCTGTTTAACTTCATCATAGACCTACTGGTGGAAATAACATTCTCGTCGACTGAATTCTCGGGTATTGATCTCCTTCCAGGAGATCCACTTATCGACTTAGAACACGCAGATGACATAATCCTGTTTGGTGAAGACGCTGATAAAATGCAGAGTCTTCTGGTAGCACTAAGCAACAACCCCAGAATGCTTGGAATGCGCTTCTCTCCCTCTAAATGCAAGTTGTTGCTTCAGGACTGGTCTGCGTCAACACCTGAACTAAGGATAGGGAGTGAAGTAGTCGAACGCGTTGACAACTTCACTTATCTTGGAAGTCTGATCAGCCCTAATGCGTTGGTGTCTGACGAAATCTGAGCACGGATTCGAAAAGCTCGTTTGGCTTTTGCCAATTCATGTCACCTATGGCGAAGGCGAGATATCCGTCTATCAATAAAAGGACGAGTATACTGTGCAGCAGTTCGTTCTGTTCTACTTTACGACTGCGAAACGTGGTCATTAAAGAAAGACAATACTCGTAAGTTACTAGTATTTGATCACAGGTGTCTTATAAGTATTGCCAGCATCTGCGGGGATCACTGGGTATGGTATGTAATAGTGAGATTAGAGACAGGGTATTAGGGAATGACGATTAATCAGTTGATGAGATTGTGAATCTTCATCGACTGAGATGGTTGGACCACGTGTTACGTATGCCTGAACACCGATTACCACGACGTGCAATGCTAACCGGTGTTGGGGATGGTTGGAAGAAAGTTAGGGGCGGTCAAACCAAAACGTGGCATCAGTCATTGAAGTCACTAACTTTTAGTCTTAGCCAGGTTGGTAGATGCAGACTACTTGGTTGGGGTCCGCGTGACTATAGTAACCAATCGTTGGAGACTCTTGATGATATGGCTCAGAATTGATCACAATGGCGTAGGTGTATACACTGTCTGTCTTCCCTTAAACTAAGAGATTAAAATCACTTCATATCTTTCTTTCTACGAACTAATTCTTTCTTCCTGTAATATATCCTTATACACAATCTTTCTTTTATATATTACTACCATTGACTTAACCACTCCTATGAATCCAGTGTTCATATTGTTATGCTAATATGGTATGGTAACTTGGATCGATGCATATATGTGCCTGGTCCTACGTTGTAGCTGACTGAATCTGACATTGAACGATTCAGGTATTTCTGGATAGACAAATACGCTATATAATATAATTATAAATAAATTTTATAGCGGTTTTATTTCAAACTAATTGAAAGAGCAAAACATTCGTAACATATGAATAATTCCTTGATGTATATCCTAACAAAGCATATTATGAGATACTTATAGATATATTGAACATTTTGTGATTTCAGTGGATAAAAAGCTTATGGAAAAATGTAATTTTTAGGAATGAATGTTGCTACCCAACATTTTTCGTTTTAGGGTTATATTATATGGTTCTAAATAATAATACAGTTTTATCAATCGAAAAGTTACCAAAAATATGGACTTAAAAGTTAATCCATAAAAGTGATTTATGTAAGCAGTTGTCATTAAATATACTTTTCAGTATATGGTTATGAAGATTGTTGAGTTTTGATTAAGATAATGAACCGATCAGTGTTAGATCACCATTGAATAACTAAAATCACTGGACGGCCGATTCGTCCCAGTATGGGACTCTTCAGTAATGCACATCCACGATCCCCCCTTGCAAGATTTGAACCCCAGACCTATTAGTCTCGTGCGCGTACCCTTAATCTCTAGACCACTGAGCCGGCATCCAACGATGTTAATGTCTAACTACAACCAATCCACGATATTGCGCGAGTGTCCTCCATTGTCTTAAGTAAGTAACTGCCCCATAACAGACACGGTTGGACCATGCTGGTCACGGATTTTCACTAGAACTCCAGAGAATCCGTCTTGAAGCTAGCCACTAGTGAGTACATGATAATTATCAGGATAGGGTTGTGGAGATTGTTGAGTTTTGATTGAAACCATACTTTTGTCAGTACGAAGTTTTAAAGATTGTTGAATTTCATTGGAATCATAGACAGATCTAAGTTAGACCTCTGAAAACCTGGAAGCACTTGGTGGACGTTTCATCTTAGTGTGCGGCTCCTTAGCGATGGACACCCATGACTCCGCATGTGAGAATGATATTCAAAACCTCCGTTCATGCACAAGAACACTTGATCTTTAGACTGCTTTTTGGTCCCCAAACGCCCTAAATACTGCCTTCTCGTAACGAGGGTTTTGTTTACGGAATTGAGAGGACGAAAAGCGGGTGTCTAGCGCTTTAACCAGACTCATGGGCACAGAGGATTCACCTAGGGGAGTTGGAAAGTCCTGACTCCAAACCAATGATGCACATGAACTCCAAGATTCTGAAGGAACAAGTGCCGTATGAACCAATCGTCTATCAATGACTACCATGAGACTGGATCTCCTGACGTTGCTCCACTACCTTGTGCATCAGACCTTTAGGTCGAAGGCTCCGGGTGTGGCCTTTTAAGAGAACCACCTGCTTCTGACTGAGCAATATAATAGCCCACATATGGATCAAGTAACTTGTGTGGTGCATATGTATTTGGTGCCCCTTTGTACCAACATTTATGTCTTCAGGTTAATAAATAAGTAATATACCATTTAGCCGGCATCTAATGGTGTAAATGTCTAACTTAAATCGGCTTATGATTTCAATGTAATTCAACAACCTCCAGAACCTCATACTGACAATTATCATTTGCTCACTAGTGACTAGAGAACAAATTTCAGTAGGAAGTGGTTATTGGAGCTAAACCGTGTCAGGTGTGATGGAGTTACCCAACAAAGACAATAGATGGTCGCGCAATTTCGCGGGTTGATGGAAGTTAGACATAAACACACTGGATGCCGGCTCGGTAGTCTAAAAATCAAGTGTTCTTGTGCATGAACGAAGGTTTTGAATACCATTCCCATATGCGGGGTCGTGGGTGCCCATCGCTAAGGAGCCGCACACTAAGATGAAACGGCCACCCAGTGCTTCCAGGTTTTCAGTAGTTGTCTAACTTAGATCGGTTTATGATTCCAATGAGATCTTACTTGTCTTGAATTACTTGGAACTATGTTAACCAATAAAATAATTACAGTTCGACAACTCCTATTAACATAAGGACTACACGACTTATTGAGTAGTTAATAATCCCGTCTTGATATCTGAGTCTTTGTAGCTAGATCGAGATTTCACCTAAATAATTTTGTGGTTTAAGGTTGGTGGCAGAAGACCTACGTTGATTAAGACGGACTAAAAAGTGAGGATTTAGATTTTTATTACTCAGAAAAATTCGGAAGTATGAAGAGATGATATTAAGAGAATGGATAGTAGTTGCCATTAGACCACAATAAAATCAAAGGGATCTTTTAGAACAATACAACGCAAATGAAATGGTCGATTTGCTACATCTTTGCGCGTTGCAGAAATTATCATAATGAAACAAACACGTGCAAACAAACATGTGTAGTCTTTATTATGGTATGGTATATTTAGATGCTTTGAAGATGCATCTGGAACGCTGGACAAATGTATACACTATTTGTAATTGAGATTTCAATTGTCTAAAGACTCAACTAAATCAGTGTGGTGAATTCTCCGGTGACCGAACACTTTTTAGACAAAAACTAGTTACAATCAAAATTAAATGAAGTATTGGACCAGTTTTTCAGAAAACTTTCTGCTATTCTATAAAAAGCCGAACGCTTGGAAGTTATAATTGTAGCAGGAAATCTTAACGCCCAAGTAGGTAGTCTAAAATAAAGTGATAGGCACTTATGGGGGTCCCAGCTTAATGAACAGACAAGAGGAACCGTCTGCTACATTTTTTTAAAATATTGGTTGCGCATTGCTGAGGAGTCCCACAATGGAATGAGACGGCCGTCCAGTGCTTATAGGTTTTCCATGGTGGTCTAGCTTCACCTGATTCATGATTTAAACTATTGAAGTTACCACAATATCCGTAAAAACCCCTTCTGATAGTAATCAGCATGTGCTCACTAGTGACTAGCTTCAAGAGGTATATCCTAGAGTCCTAGTGAGAAACAGTGACCAGTGGAGTTTAACCGGGTCCGTTGTGAGATAATAACTCACTGATGGCAATGGTGGATGTGTCACTCAATTTCGCGCATTAGTTGAATTTAGACATTAGTACTATTGGATGCCGCCTCAATGATCTAGAGGTTAGGCGTTCGTGCGCGAGACTGATAGATCCTGGGATTGAATCTCGCGAAGAGGGATCGTAGATGCGCACTGCTGAGAAGTCCCACAGTAGGACGAAACGACCGTCCAGTGCTTCCGAGTTTTCCGTGGTGGTCAAGCTTCAATTGACTGATGATCTCAACTACTGAAATTTTTCTCTCGAATCGTATCTTTGATGCCTAGTCTTTTCTATTACCACTGGTACTGTTACTACCTCTACTTTTCTGGGATTTTGTCTGACAATTTCATCCCACTACTCTAATGAGGTCTGATAACTTGAACAGTTGTACATACGTACTAGGTTCTACATTGTGACTGAATGATTGTCTGCTTAACTGATAGATGCTCAACCCATTAGACCCCGAGCAAGATAATGAGTAAAAGCGTAGACTATCAAAAGTATATGCAATGATCGGGAACAAAGGTAGGCAGCTAATGCAAGAGCAATAGAAAATAAGTTAGAGTTAGGCAACAGTAATTAACTTTTCACACTTATAAAAAAAACAGGTATTTAAAATCAAAGAGTTAGTTGAATTAATTCTGAAAGAGATGAGAATTATCTGCTATTAATCGAAGAGACGGGAACGATAAAAGAAACACTTCGAAGAACTGATTGCCTGCTCTCCAAATTCCTTCCATTTCTTTACCTTCACTATGTAATCTGAATAGGATTTCAGCATAAGCCTCCTGATTCTTAATAAAGTAAGAAAATCCATAGCCTATTTAAAGTGATAAAGATAAGTATGCTTTGATGGATCAAACCCAGAGATCCTTAAGATTGTTGGTCTAGTTCTAGCTGTCAGATTGACTGGGATATTAACTAGTCTAGGAACTGGACGTAATCCTACTTGGCTAGTTGCGATCGTTGACCACTGCAGTGTATGAGTAGAGACATTTTTGATTAAAAAGAGGAGTCAGTTTGAATAATATATAATCTAAAGAACCAGCCCAAATAATTATCAGGACCCATTATAGGAACCATGGAGAAGAATATTGGGAAATTTAAATTTTATGATAATCATTCAATTTATTCTTGCATTATCTCCTTGCGTGCTTAAAGGTGATAGGAAAAATACGTCAATCCTTGAAAACTATTACGACTGCACGAAGCGTTTAGCTAATACTATACAGAGGCTTTCTTCTGAGCAGCATACATAAAGAGATGCATCAATATCAAGACATAAGTAAAAGAAATTAATACGCTTACAGAGGATTCACAGTAATACATTGAACGCAATTTAGCAAAAAAGTAATAAATTATCAGGAAAATTACTTGTTTGACCATTTGATATAATATCTGTAGGACCTTTATGGACAATGGTGACACCAAGTTTTTCAGCAAGAGATCTTGTCGCATCTTTGGTATCATATGGTTGAGACGAAAACTGAATAAATGCGTCGAGTACGTTATTGACATAATTACCACAGAATAATATAATCTTGAAAACTCAACAGTGTTTGGAGTAAGAATAGTTTTATCATAACCTTCTACGAGTGATGGATTTTGAGTAACGATATGTAAAGCATCAGCATCAATGACAATAGGCTTGTTAGAATGCTTGCAATAATCTATCAGCTACAAAGTACTATTATTTAAAAGTAAATGGTAATAAAAAGAACTTTTGTAGTATTTTCAACGTTTTCCGTTAGTCCCAGACCAGGTCCAAATGTAATTGCATGAACTCTGTCCATACATTTGGTCGCTTCTGCTAGAACTCCATCCCTAGAAATTAGGTAATGATATGGATTGTTTATACAGAAAATTACAGAACAGGATGAACAATCAATTCGGGACTATATGACTTGATAACAGGAGACGAAGAAGCAGAACATACTACATGAACTAAATCAGCCCCCTATAATTTATATTATTTGTGTATGTTAACTTACACAATGCAAAGCACTGATAGCTGAAAAGTATGGTGCTCCAGTATATCTGCTAACTATCAACAACACATGTATGAACTGACTCTTTTGATCCTCCAACTACGGCGATTCTTCCCATTTGACCTTTATGAAGACCATGTGTTAACTGAGGAATAATATTAGCTATGTCGTCAATCATAATACAGTAGTGTAGCCACAAACACCGATTACACCAATGAAAGTAGGAACATCTGTAAGGAAAATCAAATAGGGATTTTAAGCCAATTAATAAAGAGTGTTGGACTTAAGCGCTTAATAGTGACTTATTGTCTGAAGTGTTCTATATTCATAGTAAAACTTTAACAGGCGAACGATAAACATAAGTTGGTGAATCCAATAAAAGACTAGACAGTGAGACTATAATTTATGGAGGACCGTTGGGCAACGCCAGGATTAGTTTCGGATTGGAAAGGTCCGTCAGTCAGTTACAACGTAGGACCAGGCACATATGTGCATCGGTCCAAGTTGCCACACCTAATTAGCACAGCAAGATGAACACCAAATTCATAGAAGCAATTAATTCAATGGTGTAATATACAAAGGAAAGATTGTATATAAGGATATAGTACGACGCTCTTATCTGCTCCCGGTCCAGACGTTTAGAACGATGAGTGGAATATTTTAGAGAACGGTTCAGCTGGCCTTCAGCTACTCTACAACTACCCTCCATTCACAGACAGTGTGAATGGAACATTGAAGTAGGTCCCCCAACTCTAGCTGAAGTTCAAAAGGTCATAGTTAATTTGATACGAGGAAGGGCAGCTGGTCCAGATGGATTGGCTTCAGAGGTCTTTAAGTATGGTGGTCCAATCTTAGTGATTAGGTTGACTAATATTTTAGCTAAAATCTGGGAGTTGGACGTTATCCCATGTGACTGGTCACAATCGCTTATCGTCCCAATATATAAGAGGGTCAAAATCATCCTGTGAAAACCATAGAGGGATTAATTTAACTAATATAGTATCTAAAATACTAGCCTCGATAATTATCGGACGCCTAACTGAGACTCGTGAACTGCAAACACGAGAGAACCAAGCTGGCTTCAGAACTGGTCTTGGCTGCATTGACCACATATTCACCATTCGCCAGGTTCTAGAACACATGCATACTTATCGGCGTCCGACGATGGTGATCTTTCTTGACTTAAAAGCAGCATTTGACTCCGTAGACCGCGAGATTTTGTGGCAGTATCTGTCATTGAAAGGCGTACATCAGAAGTACATGAGGCTTGATGACCTGTTTTTTGTTCTGGCAATGGATGTCTCTCAGTCGACCCAAGTTCCTTTTGAAAGCATCGACAGATAGAGCTTCAATCACCTGTTTGAAGACGAATTCCATTCGTTGATGATTTAGTGGGGAAATTGATAATCAGCTGACAACTAATTTGTTCTGACCTTGTGAACTTTTTTAGTGTCCTCGTAAACCCACTGATTTGGAGGACAAGAAAAGTGAGCGCATATCAGATGC
Organism: Schistosoma margrebowiei; assembly: GCA_944470205.2. Classification (NCBI taxonomy): domain Eukaryota; kingdom Metazoa; phylum Platyhelminthes; class Trematoda; order Strigeidida; family Schistosomatidae; genus Schistosoma; species Schistosoma margrebowiei. The sequence goes on along the minus strand of OX104026.1, from coordinate 38,553,556 downwards.
GAATTTATCCATAAGTAATCTAAATATTGTGATCGAGTTACTCCTAGTTCTTCTATATGACGATGGAAATAGGCTTAGTTTAGCCAGTCGAGTATCAAATGGGAGCATTTCTATCCCAAAAATCAGCTTAATTGCGGTTACTCGAACCTTTTACAATAGCTCACTATCTCCTCTTAGGCAAGAATTATCCGCTTGTATGCAGTACTCGAGTTTAGGACGAACGAATAAAGTATAAAAAGTCAAAAAGTTTTTAGCATCGACATACCTAAAGGTTCTACACAATGATCATAGGATCCTAAAACCTTTGGAGGCTATTATACGGCAATCTGCAGTAGTTTTCAAACCTTGGTTAACGATGAATTTTAAGCCAAGGAGTGTCTGGGCAACAGGTAGTTCAATGTTATTCACTGTGTATGTATCTGTACATTGGGGACTAATATTTATCATCATGCACTTGTAAATATTTGTTGATAACCACCAAAATCTAGACCATTCAAATAATTTATTCAGGTCATTTCGAAGCTTTAAACTATCATCTTTACTTTTATCTAAAGCACACCCATGGGTGTACTAAATTCGGCGAGACTACTTTAGCGACGAGCCAATCAGAAGCGTTTGAGTAATTTCAAGGTCAAGAAGCCAAGTTCAACACGCGATGCTAACATACGATCGGTTCACAGCGGATTTTAGAGAGCAGGTGATTAGCGAGAAGTTACAACAGATGGGACGGCGAGATTATAATTTAGGGACGAGCTAATCAGGAACGCTTGAGCAATTTCAGTTGTTAGCCAATCAGAAGACAGTATGAAGTAAAATATATTACAAGAAAGTAATGAATTACGGTGGATATTCTTTTTTTACATGAATTTCATTTCATGAAATTCATTAGATAGATTTAGCAACCCATTTGTCCCTCAGGTTTGTGTCTGAATGACACTGAGGATCCTGAAGTCTCTCTAAGCCTGCTAAGTACTATACTGTTTATTTAATTTACAAAATATACGACAGAAGTACATCATATTTTCAACCTTCAGCCCATTAATCACACCGACAGCTGTTATTTAATTTTGGGCAGAATCTAGGACTTAGATTGTCAATCTGAATAAAACATCCAGCTTTACCCCCTTAAGTGAGTTGATTAAGGAATTCTGAATTTTCATTAGAGATATTAACAGAAGACAGCCAATTTGGCTGTGCTAGCAAAAAGAGAAATGCAACTCACGTAACGTAGCAATACAGTATAGCGCCAACAATTCAAGCGGTTTCAAGTGGTTAAAAATGGTTCTGGACGGAATAGATAAGCTTTCGCCTGACGAGCTTCCGTATCTAATAGGAGTGGATCACCTTTAGAATGCGAAGTTTGCAACATGACCTATATGGACTAGTCTACACTTTAAAGTGTTAAACATTTATTGTTGTCCTCCCAAGTTTGAAGTCGAGTCAGATCCTCCTAAAATGCCAGCTTATTATCTTGATTCGAAATTCTCGACAAAGTTCCGCATCATCAGCGAAAAGTAACGAACGACAGGATACTCTCTGAGATGAGAAGAGATTTTCTAGTGCTGAACATTGAGGAACCCTACTAGGACGTTCTGAAGCCTATGAAACAGTGAAGTTTACCCTGACCTTAAAAAGTTAATTATTTAGGTACGAAGTAAACCGACCAATCAACGGTGACTTGATACTCTACCTATCGAGCTTACTGATAAGGCGTATCTGACTGGCCCGATTAAAAGCTTTTGAGAGTTCAAAGTATATGTCACCAACCATTACCTTATAACCAAAGATAGGCAGTCTATCTGTCCACCGTGGTCATCAGATTGGCCAAACAAGAGTGACTCACTAAAACCGCGCTGTTGGAGTAAAAAGTCTATAGATAGTAATTAGTGACGTGGACCATCATATAGCGAAGACTCTATAAATTTTATGGGTATTGTGAGGAGTGCTACAAGATGACAGCTTGAAGGCTCTCTGTGTCGAGCTGCTTTGAAAATCGATGCAATGTGAGCTAACCTCCAATTCTCTGATATCGTGTCTCAGCTTGGTGAACGTGATAGCAGCACAACAAACGTTTTAGCAAAGATTGATGCCGCCCCTTTCATTATGGCAGAATGAACGGACCTGGAGAAATAACCACATTTTGGTGTTCTAGTATCTGATATTCCAAGTCTGAGCTCATGTTCACTTCTGAGAGTCCTACTAAATTACAGGCGATGCTTGTCGTTGTCGTTGTTTTCAAGGGGCGGTTACAAATTTTTTTCTGTCAGAAGGTCGATGGCGCACCGTCGTTTTGGTTGGAACTTCAGATTTGCGGAACTTCATTTTCAACTTGTTGAAGAGGGGCTTCATGATGAAATAAGCTTTTCGGATAAGATACAAATTAATCAATTCGCTTTATCCGATGCTAAAGCCTATTTTATTGTCCGCATGCATTGGTGTCGTTGCTTGTTTGAACTGCTTATATGTTCCATCGCCACCAGTTTGTTTGTAATCAATGACGAGCGTCTGAAGGCTTGCTAAACAACACATAAAAATTGGGCAGATTTATTCATAATTCTCTCGCCAGACTCAAATCAGACAAATACAACTATGGTAAAGAATAAAAAGCATTTGATCGATTATTTAAATAACGATGCGGAATATGTTGCTTTTTAGGGAAAATCAGCGAAAACCAATGTCTTTAAATATTTTTTGGTAGTCTGAAAGGGTGTGAGGTGGCGCTACACAAAACCGAATAACAACATAGATCTCTGATAATGCCACGCTCAAATTTCCGGAAGTTAATTTGTGAAATTTTCATTAGCCAACATCACAAGAACGATTTGTAGCTCTGCCGTTGCATTATAAATAATTTTGTCCAAATACGCTTGTGTTTATCGCACGACAAGGATACAAAATGCAGTGATTACGCACACCACAAGGGATTGAGGCTTATCAGCAACATATTTGAAATTTCTCAGATAATTAGCTTGTTCGCAGATTAGCCAAATTTAATCATATGTGCCTTCAAGAGACGAATATGATCGTACCATTTGCTTATACAACAAAATAGTGCCAATGGAAACAATCTTAGAAATTTAACATGACACTCAAAGACTCAATATCGAAGTACGGGGCATGAAATTGTATTTTATAGTGATGATAGGTTTAAAGATGTCACAAGTATTCCGATTTCGATAACGCCCTAACCAGTATCACCGTTATAATCAAAGTATGCCAACACAGCCAAATCAAAAGTCAGGAACCAAAGATTTCGAAGATATGCTTGGAAACCTACCGGTATGTAGAAGGAACGTTTGGCCTAAGCTGGTTTTAGTTGAAAGAGATATATAGCACGACGTAACGACTCGTGATTGGGTCCGGATGCATGGCCGACCACCTTCAGCCAAATTTATCCATTAAACCTGATAAGGCCAGCATCAAATGTCGAAGACTTACGGAGCTATTTATTTTCGGGGTTCACTTACCGCTACAATGGTGATAACATCTAACAATCATGAACAGCAGAACCTCCCCAATCTAACACGAATGCAAATAGCTCCAACCAAGGCTAAGAGCTTTACTACCTGAAGTATTATATCAAATGTCGAAGACTTGCGGAGCTGTTTATTTTTGGGATTTATTTACCGCTTCAGATCATTCAACCTAGTGAGGTAGTGATGACCCTAACACGTGGTTAGTCAGAAGTTTAAACCTAATGATCTTGTCGTTAGTAAATACTCTTGTGATTACTTGCCATGTTCAGCAGCGTGTGGTCCTCTTTCGTTACTATAATGGGCTATGTGATACAATGTAGCAATGAGGATAAAGTTCAATGAAAAATTCACTTCTTCATAACCTTCCTCGGTTTTTCATCTTTTCCAGGCGTCCTGAAAAAGAAGAAAATGATATGTAAGTGCATGTCGAAAAAGACTCGTATGTGAATAAACAAAACGGGAGAAAGAAATAAACTGGTGTACGTGCGTTTTGATAACGCGCAATAGAGTAGAAACAATTTTTGCACGGTGATGTTCCAAGAAAAAAAATATATACATATACACATGCATATGAGCACGTTAGCAAAAAGATTTGTTTTCGGTTTTTTTATACGATGAAACAATAAATAACAAAATGATGTTATGTTGTCGATGCTCTTCTTGTAGGATGTCCACAAAAGTTCATAAACTCAAAAGAAAATAGAATGTAACACCAAATAAATTGATGACAATTAGCTGTCAAAACATCAGACGTGCTAAAAGCACTCCAAATTAGTTTCGAGACCTTGTTCCGGGTTCATCAAACGCCGTTAGAGTTTCCTACGGTGGTCGAACCCCGCGAGGGGATCGTGGACGCGCGCCGCTGAAGAGCCTCATAATAGGACGAAACGGTCATCCAGTGCTGCTAGGTTTCCAACAGTGGTCTAACATCAGTCAGTTCATGATCTTAATCAGAAACATTTCAGTCTTATTCGAAGCGGAGTTAGAAATCAATGCTCTGCCGTTGCATTATAAATAATTTTGTCCAAATACGCGGAGTTAGAAATCAGTGCATAGTGGTTATGTTGTAGCAAAGCGAGCGGTTCAGCGTTATACGGTGACCTTTTTCGATAGTAGACCAACCCTGTACAAACATTCGTCCAATCACGCCATGGAAAACGGATAATAACGCTGAAAAACACTAGATTTACTTCATTTCGGCCTGATAACACAATAACAATAGGTGGTAAACCTGGGCTGGTCACTGATATAACGGGAAACGAATTAATTAAGTTTGGACGATTCATTGATAGGAGTGGTTTATTTAAATATGTTAGTATGTAGGATTATAGTCTACTTCGATATAAGTATAACTGTCTATGCTACTATAATAATATACCTAATCCCAAAATTGTGGATACGTCACGATGTGACTACCTAATCTATAAGAGCCTACGTGGAATTCACATCGCCGTCTACACTAACTCATCCAACCGCGACAATCAGCATTATGGCGCCTAGCACTTCTAAAGAACACATTTGAATTGAGAAGAGAGTAGTAGATTTTATACAATTAGCAGGAGGTTATACGACTGCCCCTGCTTGACTGAGCCATGCCATTTGAACCTAATGTTGCCGCGTTCACCACTCTTGACGTTCTCTTGGTGTTACATGTCGAATGTAAATGTTTATTCAAAAATGCAATAGTACACAAGTTTCAATAATGTGAGCATTATATTTGCCATATTAAAAAAGGGTAATAATAATAGAATAATAATAATAAACTGAGTCTGTGTAGTTGAGAAGAATATTGAGTTGAGTTAAAAGAAGGAATAGGGTAAAATAACGGAATAGAAATAAAGGAGACGTGAAATACGCAAATAGTTTAATAGGCGTGTTTATGAACACAGAACATGAATAAACGACCACGTATATATCGTCAAATTAGTAACAAAAAATAATTAAAAAAATAACTTATTCTCGCAGTAAGATATGACGCCAGAATAAATGTTTGTGCAGTTATAGTTTGGAGTGATGCTATGAAAGTCTCAATTAAATGAAAAGGATAACAAAATATCAATACGTATGAGTTACATATGCATAGTGAAGATAAAACGGGCGTGAGAAGTTAATTTAAATGTAACACAAGTAATCGTCTTAATTACAAACGTCGTAATTTTAAGAATATTCATTTAAAAGGAAAGAAGAGAGAGAAAAGAAGTGGACGCCTAGTGAAAAGGTCCATCCACTGTTATGAGATTTCTCGGTAGGATGTGAAATTAATTCAACGTTACAAACGTGAGCCAAGAGGTATTTGGCATAAGGAATTAGCATTATTGTCATCTTTAGTTACGTCTCGTTAGACCATAGGGAGCCGTAAACTAACAAAGCGTTCTACCCTGCAGATATGAGTGGACTGAGGTTATCTTTTCGTGCCTCTAGGTAACCGTCGTGCTATTGATAGAAGAAACCAGACAAGTAATGAGTAAGTCTTTATTTAGATTTTCGCGCAGTCACAGTGGAGTGTGGACTTATCTGTTTAGACAAACAAAACCTCTCAACACTCAGTGTAAGTGTTATGACCTTGAATCGCTTTTTACCCTGTTGATACTTGTTATGACTTGACCTTGATGCGATAGGGTGAGTGGCATAACCTTGAGTTTAGCAAGCGTGAGTTCGAGATGGGGTAGAGAGATAACTATTCTGAACCTGATTGGTTGGCAAGCACGCAAGTGAGAGAAGACAAGATAGTTGGAACACTGAACCCGGGATTCTCTGAATTCGGATTAGTACAAAAATGTACATGAATAAATAAGTGAAGATCTTGACCACAACGTACGATAATTTGGAAAAATACAGTTATGCCCAAAACTGGGAATTAGGGTAGAAAATATGGTGCAAAATATTATGTTTAAATTACAATATTTTCGGAACAAAAAAGGGTATGGTAGTGAATGATACATAGAACGAAAACTCATGTTATGTAGAATAAGATAGGGACAAAAAGTAATATAAGTGTTTTACAGGGTGTGAATGAAATAACGTCCCAAGAAAATAGCTTTCGTAGTTGTCTGGGCTTCTTAATTTCCCTTGATATTGTTTTATTTGAATCTTCCCATTGATGTTTTAGGACTGAAGTTGATCAGTCTCTTATTGGCATGCAAAATATGATGTTACGTTAAAGGTTAAAGGAACTCCGAATCTGAATGTGACGGTAAGAAACATAAATGCGTGACAAATAATGAGCAGTGAGAGAAGGGAAATCATGTGTCTCATCATTCGGTTGTACGTATATGAATGACGGTGGAGTCCGATATATTCATGATCTGTCTAGGTATTAGTTGTTTCATAAAAATGTGCCTGAGAGTTGAGTGGGACTTTTGGAAATAGTTGATGAACCTCTTTTGAGTCAAAAACAGGGTTATAAGTTCTTTGAACTTGTTGAGAGTGTTACACTTATGGAAGCGTATAGGCACCCTGTTCCAAAATAAACTATACCCACAACGGTTCGGTCATATGTGTTTTACTGTAAGTAGTGCCTATACGTCGTTTCTGAGTCTGTAGGGAGGATCGTGGGGCATAACTGGGTGGAAGGTTAGAATTAAGTGACTATATACCACTTTGTGCAAACTTTTAGATTGCTCCGTAGACGAGGTGCGAAGAAAAGGTGCTTACATCTAGCTGTTTAGCTGAGAGTGGAGTTAAATCCCAGAAGTCAACGTGTGAGACTTTTCTGAATATCTTCACTCGAATCTTGTCTGTGGTATTCATATTTGAGAGGATTTGAGCAGTATTCAAGGGAGGGTCGTATACATATTTTGTGAGCGTCTTTCACGTGCGACCGTATTTTGTAAACGTATTGCCTCTGACTCAACAAATATTTTAGTCATCGTAAGCACGGAGAGAAATTCATTAAAGTTGTGGAATCGAGTGTCATGTCTTCGATGTCGCCTTCGTGTATAAACTGATATATACAGGTCTTCAGAAAACCTAGGTCTTCACTATCTTAAAGATACGATTTTGCCAAGGGTATTACTGGTGTTGTGATAAAATATGTTAGATAGTTTGTTAGCAAAGTTTACGGTCGACTTTGAAAATTTTAAATCACGCTTGAGATAGTCTCCATGAAGTATGGTAGCGTCTACATAAAGGCTGTAGGTTGTAGTATCATGGTCACTATCTGAAAACCTTTGCCCAATAGACACAGTGTTGATGGTAAAGTTAATGGTAAAGACAAAATTCAAGATATTTCGATTATTGATAGGACTGCATGTATACTGAGTTCACTGTCCAAGTTATAAGAAATAAATACGCTTTGAATGGAAACCAGGAAATTTCATGCGTGTTTAATTACTTACAAATAAGCTTACCTGTAAATGGCAGCAATGTATCCGCGGTAAATTCCACTGATAACACTACTCTTCCCATTGTTAATGTGTTAGGTTGTCGGCAAACACGAACGAACAGTGGTGAAACTGAAATCGGTGGTTTCAGAATATTCTACACTGAATTCTGTAGTATTTTAAATTCTGGAATATCACAAAAGAGTGATTTTAACCTGGAGTGAGTAAATATAATGGTGCCTTTGCCTCGTCCTTGTAACCTATCAATGCAGTATCGGAAATATTTATCAAGAGATACACTTAGATCAAAAATATTACTAATAGTCCTTACTTCAGAAGACATTAAAAGTGATGGTTGATAAAGGGAGGAAATTAGAGCTGAATCTGTATTTTCATTACAGATCAACTGGGCGTTGATAAGACCCTTTAAACAAATGACGCACTACGTTCACGTGTGTGGAAGTATCTCAGTTGAATGAGTTATTATGACTCTCAAAGGTGTGTAATGAGTTTAAAGAGAGGAACTGAATCTCCTTTAATAAATCCTTTCCGATAAAGTGTCAGGGGGGATATATCAGATGAGCTAGTGAAGCTGCCTAAAGGGTCTAATCAAGGGGAGGGGGAGAATACTGTTTGATTAAAGTCTCACAGGCAAAGCGGGTTCATATTTTGCATGTAATTTTAAACGAATTCGGCTAGATGCCTCATCAGAGGTGACACTTCGAGCTGTATTTCGAAAATATTGTATAGGCTGGTTGTTCAGCGTACTATCCTTCGTATGATAGTTCAGGTAGTAAAGCTCTTAGCCTTGGTTGGAGCTATTTGCATTCGTGTTAGATTGGGGAGGTTCTGCTGTTCATGATTGTTAGATGTTATCACCATTGTAGCGGTAAGTGAACCCCGAAAATAAATAGCTCCGTAAGTCTTCGACATTTGATGCTGGCCTTATTAGGTTTAATGGATAAATTTGGCTGAAGGTGGTCGGCCATGCATCCGGACCCAATCACGAGTCGTTACGTCGTGCTATATATCTCTTTCAACTAAAACCAGCTTAGGCCAAACGTTCCTTCTACATACCGGTAGGTTTCCAAGCATATCTTCGAAATCTTTGGTTCCTGACTTTTGATTTGGCTGTGTTGGCATACTTTGATTATAACGGTGATACTGGTTAGGGCGTTATCGAAATCGGAATACTTGTGGTATCTTTGCCATTTTATATTTTGTATCCATTCGTATTTGGTGGGTTGTTACTAAAAAATGTGAAAAACGTTCGTACTGAAATTTTGGTTATGATCCCAGTGATTAGAGATTGTATGTGGGTTACATATTGAGAAGTAAGTCCGCAACGGAGGTGTTAACTTTCAGTAGTAGGACATACCCGATGTACGGTGTATTACGATAATCTCAATGTGAAACACCCTACGAATGAAGCAGTCGGAAAAACATCTAAACCATGTGAAAAGATTTTACCACTCTCAAATTTCGTGCTAATATTAACTCAGTTTGGAGTTCTAACGTTCGTTTACCTCTCCTAAGATTTCAGTGTACTGTTTCCACCAAGTGTTATCATCGTCTTCCCTACCTGTGTACGTGGCACCACTCCAAAGGAATTTAAAGATAATTATTGCCTGATAATGTCGTATTCAGACCATATTTACGCGCTTTAAATTCACTCTTTCTATAGCATATCACATTTCATGGCTATTTGAGTTTTCCTGCCGGTCTCTCACATTATGAGAACATTCGATTTATTTTGAACAACTGCTGTTCTGGCTGTTTGAAGGGGAATAGGCCTCATGATTCCCGAAGAATCTAGTACTTCACCACGGTGTGTCACAACTCCTACGGTAATGTTTATTTCATTTAAATGACTTCTCAGGTCGGCATTTTTTATCAATGTTGTTTTCAACGGGATAGTGTTTTTAACCTCAAATTTAACACTTGTCCTCCATCTGGGTTCAGGAATGGCAATAAATCTGGTGGCACGCCGAACAGAGAAAACTACAAGAGGAGGAAATGTTAGACCATTACATACTTCAAGGAAAAACATATCAAGGGAAGTAGGTAAACCAGAACCACCAGGGAAGAACAAAGAAGGCAAGCCGATCCCCGAGACTCAGGATCAGCAAGACTTGTGGGTAGAGTGCTCTGAAGAGCTCCTGAATAGACTAGCCACACCAAGCACACCGCAAATCGAAGTAGCACACGCAGACACTCTTATAGCTTTCACTCCACCGACGATCCAGGAAATTAGGATGGCGGTTCATCATACAAACCAAGAGTAGGAAGGCAGTAAGGCATGAAAACATACTAACTGAAGCACTGGAGCCAGACATAAAGGTAATTACAAAGATGCTTCACGTTCTTTCCAGGAAGATTTCAGAGGAAGAACATGTGCCACCGACAGAATGAAACGAAGGATACCACACCAATATAACAAAGAATTATCTCAGCAAATGCGAGAACTACAGAGGCGTCACACCTCTATTACTACCAGAAAAAGTGTTCAGCAGAGTGTTGTTGAATCGCATGAATGATTGATTATACTCCGAACTTAGATATTACCAGTTCGGACTCCACAAGGATCATGACATTTTGAAACACTGTTGATCGACAAGCCGAATGAATTTCACCAATATATGCTAACGTACTTGATTGAGAGATAACATTTGATCGGGTGTTGAAGAAAAGGTCAGCTTCCAACTGAAAAGGAAATTAGGAAAAGTCTCTAAAGGCGCATAGGACAGGTTATCAAAGTGAATCCAGAAGCACATCCAAACTTAGAATCCTCAAGTTAGGAGAAAAATAGACAGTCGAAAAACATGTTATGCCGGGGATTGAAGACAGACATCTAAAGAACAAATAGTGTCTGGCAACATTTGGAGAGGAAAGCCGAGGAGAGTCGGTTGGAGAAGTCTGATTTCAACCTTTGCTCCATGAGAAGTAACAAATGTCAGTAATGTCTTACCACAGCTACTGTTCTTTTCTTACGCTTATGTCAAGTGATTTTCCCTATTTCGATATATCTAGTAAATTTAGCCCTGCTGAACACTTTATCCACTTTCTTCAGTCTTATACTGGTCATACGACCTGAAACCTGTTTGTAATTAAGCTCTTGTTCAGTGAAGTGACAGCCAGCAGTTCCGGCATTCCCGTTTATTAAGATAAGCTTCAGATATCTTCAGAATAAACTAATATTCAAATACTCGGGCAATAGATATTGACACTTCGACCGAGTGATTGGACGCCATAGTAAGTCCTGCCTTCAAAATAGGTACGAAACATAAACCTGAGAATTACCGACCCGTTAGCCTAACTAGTGTGGTTGTTAAAGTCTTAGAAAAGATTATTTGGAAGGAGCTGTTTAAGTACCTCGATGAGGACCGGATCTTTTCGGAGAAGCAGCATGGTTTTAGAATAGGTCAATTTTGTCTCACTAACTTACTAGTAATTCGTGAAAGCTGGTGAGCTCTTAAGGACAAAAAGTTACCTGTAGACGTAGCTCACATTGACTTCAGCAAAGCTTTTGACCAAGTTCCGCACAACCAGCTGTTATATAAGTTAAGAAATGCCGGGGTTGGAGGCAATCTATTGATGTGGATAAAAAGACTTCCTAGTTGGGCACCAACAAAGAGTACAGGTGAATTCCAAGTTGTCTAACTGGGAAACTGTGTTTATTAGTGAAGTGCTCCAGGGTAAAGTTTTGAGGCCAGTGTTATTCTTCCTGTTTTTGAATGACCTTCCTCTTGTCGTCATTGGTCTTGTTATATGTTGACGATATCAAGACATGGAGAGCTATAAGAAGTAAAGGTGATAGCTTAGAACCTCAAAATGATCTGGAGAAATTATCTGAGTGGTCTCAAACCTAGCAGCTGCCGACAAATATTTCAAAGTGTATTGTGATGCATATTGGTCATCAAGGTACAGCTATATGGATGATGAGTTACCTATTGTCCAAATACACAATAACTAAGGGGTCATCGTTAGCCAATAATAAAGACTACTGCATACTACCGTACAATAGTCACTAAAGGTTTTAGAACTTTATAGTCAATACATAGGGTTCCAGTCATGTCGGCACCAAAGCCTTTTTTAACTTGCACACAGTGTTCGTGAGTCCTAAACTTGGGTACTGCATATAAGCGGCTAGCCCTTGCTTTAAAAAAATGTGCTTTTGGGAGAGGTTCAGAGAACAGCAAACAAGCTGATTACCGGAATAGCGAAGCTCCCGTATGATGCTCGACTGACCAAGCTAAATCTATTCCCGCTGTCATATCGAAGAACTAAAGGGGACCTGATTACAGTTTTCAAATTGCTTAGTGATAAATTTGCACCTGATATGCCCTCACTTATGTTTGATGTGAATATTTGCAAAATATGACACAAATATAGAAAGAAACGCAATTAGTGGACAGTTCACATACAATTTTTCAGTTTTTATTGAGAGTTTTAATTTTGTGTCTTTGTAGTAATTTCAAACTCATTGGAATTGGCTAAATAATCCACTTATCTACTAGTATTGCTAAGGGCTAATTGGATGATAATTTGGAACAGAAATAATAAATGACCAAACTTTTGAAATGATTAAGAAGTGCTTTTCAAGCCTGCAAGAACCATTCAGTCTAAGTCAGCTGCACGAGTGTTCAAAAATCAAAGGATGAGAGGTAAAAACTAAAAGGTGCGACAGTTCGAGTTTTAAAGCACTTAATAAAACATACAATAGATCTATTACAGCAAAACAAAATCCGGATTCGTAATACAACTTTCCTTTCTGCGTCAATGCTGTATTGTTTGAGATGAACCAAAACAAAAGTACTAGATAGAAATTTCTTCAACTGATTCGGACCGTAATAGCATTGGACATTGAGAGAATTAGCCAACCACTTTCGGTTTTTACGGTACATCCACGAGGTAGATTTCAGTCCTTACAAAAATGTATTAAATAATCAAACACCTGTGATAATTAGTTCGACGTAACATGATTTACTAGTTTTTACAGATCAATCAGTTGCCTATAGTGAATTACATTTGGAGAAGTATTGCTTCATATACTTATGTTCTTACATTATCTCATTTTGAAAGCTCATAGATTTCAATACAAATTCCGTGAGGATTTCATAGCCTAAAGAGCAAACCACCATAACACAATGATAAGAGCATATCAGATTGTCAAAGTGCTCATCTTCAGCCTGATAAAGTAACATCAGTACTCGGTTAGCTCTGGTCACATAGCTTGCCTGTATAAATATTTACCAGTGGAGCTTATATTTTTAGTTCTCCCAGGTAGCTTACTTCACGACCAGTTAATGGTAAACACTGTCCGTCTACGAGTAGTGTTTTAATAGCGTTGTGTGTAATTCTAATTACCTTATCCACAGAGGGAACCACATTGAGTGAACCTGGATGAATGAGGTTTCATAAAAATAAGTCCCCATAAAATAGTAACAAGAGAAATATCTTATTTTTTGATGTGTTTCTTAGGTTGCTTTTGCCTATTATCTTTTTTATTGTACTCATAACTCTTCCAAACTTAGTGTAGTTGTGTCTTATTGCCATCAAACAGAAAAAATCTGAGACTTCTAAACATAAGGTAATATTACTTCATGGAATCACTGGCTACCCAAACGTGTGAGAAGGGTTACGCTTCTTATATAGAGTTCGTAATGTCAAACAAAACTGAATCTTGATCATATGGTATATGCGTATTTACTTCGTCTTCTAAGTCTGAAACACGATCAATCTTTTGAGAATTTCCATTTTTTAAAAGTGCTGATTAGTAAAAGTAGGACGATTCCAATAATGTTTTATCAGATCTCCCTAGTACAAGCTAGAATTAGTCAAAACGTAGCTTGACAAATACCTTTCTACATATTTTTAAAGTTGGATTCACGAGTCAATCTAGGCTAGACTACCATTAAAAGAAATGTATAAAGTAATTTCAATCTCACGATTTTAGGGAAGTCGGTGCAAACACCAACGCCATTGTGATCATTCCTGAGGCATGTCATCCAAAGTCTCCAACCATTGGTTACGATAGTTGCGCGGACTCTAACCAATTAGTTTGCACGTACCAACATGGCTCAGACCAGAAGTTAGTGACTTCAGTGATTGATGCCACGTTTTGGTTTGACAGCCCCTAACTTCTACTAGATTACACCTTAAATAACATCTTCAAACCCTAATGTTTCCGATTACTGCTCATACTCTTACTGCGCCTACCACTATGGGATTTGAATCGGCAATTGTATCTGTGTGCTAATGTGGTATGGCAACTCGAGCTGATGTACATACGTACGAAGTTCTACGTTGTTGACTGACTGACTAAAGTTTTTTCCAACCGTCTTCAACACTAGCCAGCATTGCGCGCCGCGGTAGTTGGTGGTTGGGTATGCGTGGTCCAACCATTTCAGTCGTAGATTCACAACCTCACCAACTGGTTTACCATCATTCCCTCATACAGTGTCTAATCACACCACTACTTACCCGGTGATCCCAGCAGATGCTGGCAATATTTATAAGACATCTATGATCAAATACTAGTAACTTACGGGTATTGTCTGTCCTTATTGGCCACGTCTCGCAACCGTAAAGTAGAATAGAACGAACTGCTGCTCAGTATACTCGTCCTTTTATTGATAGTCGGATACTTCACCTTCTCCATAAATGACATGAGTTGGCAAAAACCAGATGGGCTTTTTGAATCCGTGGAGAGATTTCGTCAGAAATCAACCCATTGGGGCTGATCAAATGTTGACGCACTCGACTACTTCAGGTGTTGAGATAGGCAAGTCCTGAAACAACGATTTGCATTTAGAGGGAGAGAAACACACCCCAAACATCCTGGCATTATTGCTTAGTGCTACAAAAAGACGGCATTTTATCAGCGTCTTCATCAAACAAGACTATGTCATCTACGTATTCTAAGTCGATAAGTGGACCTCCTGGAAGATCAATTCCTGAAAATCCAATCGACGAGGACGTTATTTCCATCAGTAGGTTAAGGATGAAATTAAACGGAAATGGAGATAGTGGATAGCCTTGCCGGACAGCACTTAAGGTTGCGAAATCAGATGACAGTTCTCCATAAGCCCTTACTCGACTAGTGATGTTCGAGTGAAGAGCCTTCATAATGTTGATGTACTTCTGGTGTACACCTTTCAATGACAGACACTGCCACAAAACCTCTTTGTCTACAGAATCCAATACTGCTTTCAAGTCAAGAAAAAACTATCACTGTCTTTTGGCTTTCTCGTCACTATGATGGGTCTTAATGTAGTTTTTCTGCTTCCAGCAAGGTGCAAGCTAATTCGTGATCGTATTAGAGCATGATCGGAGTCTAAACATGTATTACAGAACTAACGGCAGTCTTCTAAATACATACACATTAATACAAGGAGGCACCAAACATATGCGTACACAAATGATTCGCTTTTTATGATAGCTAGAATATTGCCTGGGCACATAAACTGAAGCAGGTGGTTATCTTAGAAGGCAACTCCCCGATCCTTTGACGTAGAGGTCTAGTCCACAAGGCAGCGGAACAACGTTAGGAAATGCAGTCCCATGGTAGCGATGACTAACAGTAGATTCATACCCCATTTGTTCTCTCAGCATCCTGGAGCCTTTGCGCACCATTGGTTTGAAATCAGTTTTCTTCTTCCCTAGGAGGACTCTGTGTCCACCAAACCGGTTAAGTCTCCGGACAGTCGCTTTTCGTCCTCTCAATTTCGTTAAACAATACCCCCACCGCGAGAAAGAACAGCATAGGACTTCTCTAACAGTAGCTGTACACACGTGGCCGTGTGAGCATTTCGAGAGGGATACCATAAGCTTTCCATGTGAAATCATCTAATCCCAATAACAAGTAATCTCTAACGTAGAAAAGTTGATAAGTATTGAAATACTGTACTAAAAGCATGAGTGGTTAGACAACTATTATCCGACTTAGGTCGGTTCGTGGTCTCAATAAAATTGATTTGTTATTAAGTTACAGGAGTTCGGTCCCACTTTAATCAACTTCGTAGCTCGATGTCTTCTATAATCCCTTTTGAATAACGTCAATGGTCTAAGTAATTAAATTCCAGCTATCAGAATTCAACATTTTTCTGAATTCTTTATTCAATCAAAGGTAATATGTGGCCTGATACCAGCATATTAGTACAATCCGGCACACCATACCTCAGTGAGATAAAACTGACGAGATTAAAAAGGTGGTAGAAATGATATTAACGGCATTGAAAAACCAGGAAGTAATTGAGCTTATAGGAAATGTGGAGTGACAACTCAAGCATTAAAGGAAGACAAAAAGTAAACGTAACTGAATCGTTGCTACTGGTTTTGGTACCATTTCACTAAAGGTATTCAAACACCAATTATGATTAACATGCGAATCCTGATGAGGTATTTTAAACATATTGATGCTTCATATTGGCATCAGGTGACTTTGTAAAATAGTTTGAAGTAGTGATCTACCCATCCCTTTGTCAGCTAACTTTACGCGTATAATCAGACGGTCGCTAAACATGTAGCTCTTGTCTGCACAGCATTGGCTAATAACCACTTTATCGCCTCTGCCTAGTACCTTATATTAACTCCATAATTATTCTCTTAAAAGTTCCACCATTCGCGAGTGATACTTCGGAATTTTCTGCAATGAAGTACAGAAACTCACACATTTCCTATCTTGACTGCCCACATTTTACAGTTATAGACTACAAAACGAGTTGCTGCACACTGAAATCACCTTTTTATATCTGGTCGACATTCTTACCTACTCCAAAATTTGGATTCCAATGGTCAAATAAGATCAAAGGATAGACAGACATTATCCTCCATTGCGAAACATTTGATTGAGACTGATCATAATGTTGACATCAAGTCAGCACTCGTAGTGTTATACAAAAGCCTTCAAGGACGTATACTGAGGTTTATTGAAGCCTTGGCTATACGGAAATTGAAACCACCTTTATACGTTCAAAAACAATTTGCCCTTACACTTAATCCACCCTAGTAGTACTGATTTATTATCGCAAGTGGTAATCACATTTGTTTTTGTGTACTTTAATATTATATTTTTTTCTTTGTTATGACTTACCTTTAACCTGTATAGTTGAATTTTTAATTTTCATATATTTATTTTATTTCAACACATAAATATTGGTACAAGAGGACACCAAATATATATGCGCCACACCATATTTGTGTGTGTGGGCTGTGATACTGTCCGGGTGCCCAAACCGAAACAGGTGGTTTTCTTAGGGGACCACACCTCGAGCCTTCGACTTGACCCGACCGAAGCTGCTACCTTGACGCAGTGGTCGGGCTTACCTATCGTGATGACCCAACCGAGCTATATTGGCTGGAACATATGTTCCTATAGGTTCTACCATGCCAGGCAGGTCGATTGGTGAACGGTAAAACTAAAAGCAGCAACTCAAGGTCTGAGGGCGAAGTCGTATTGCTGACTGTAGAGAGGTGTGACAGCAGTAAGGTGTTTCCCTCAGACAACCATCATGACAGCAATGCTGCCTTCCCACAAGGAGGGGTGGGGTTAGGAAAGGTCGACCCTAAAAATGTCACACCTCACCTTACCTCACGGATTTCCGTCTCCGGCGGTAAGGCCCTTTGAAGAACGGAGCTAACACGTCAAAAACCTACCACAAAAAGGTCGTGTGCGACCGGCCTCAAGCAGTTGTCCCTTGGGCTCTGCGGTCACGCTCCCAGGTCGTCAAGACCAACACTAATCCAATTTCCTTTTCAGGTTCCTCAAGAAATACCCTTCCACGGTGTGGGCAGCCGGGAAGTGACATCAGCCCTCATACCCGTAACAGCACGCGAGACCAAGTTGGTCACATTCAAATCCTTCCTACACCTAATACCTCTCTTATCTCCATGACTAACCCTCCTCACGTCTCTTTATCACCTCGCACCGCTAGGGCAAACGATTCGAGTACGTGGAACGCTATTCCTGGTCTCCTGAAACCACGTTCTAATCTACACGTAGGAGCTTTTAACTTCCGAACACTGTGCCAAATAGGACAGCAGGCTTCCTTAGCTAGGACCTTAGAATCTCGCGCCATCGATGTGTGCTGCGTCTCCGAAACGCACATACAGGATCTGAGTAGCGTCATTCATCTGACCTCACCATGCCAAAATAAAGAACCGACTCGATTCACACTTCGTGTATCTGGAAGCCCTGATTCTGTTTCCCGTGGCCTCGCCGGGGTAGGTATAGCATTGAGTCCCAGAGCAGAACTAGCTCTCTTAGAGTGGATCCCAGTAGACAGCCGTTTGTGCGCTGTCCGACTGAACGGAACAGTAAGAATCCGGAAAGACAGGGACACCCGTCGTTGCCTCTTCGTCGTTTCTGCCTATTCTCCCACTGACTGCAGCTCAGATGATGTAAAAGATGAGTTTTACAGAAAGCTTTCCGACCTTCTCCGAAAAGCTAGGCGCTCTGATGTAGTAATAGTGGCCGGTGACTTTAATACTCAAGTAGGTAAACTAATCGATAGGGAAAGACACCTGGGTGGATCTTATAGTATCGTGGCTCAAAGAACAGATAATGGCGACCGTCTGTTGCAGCTATGCTCAGATAATCGCCTGTTCCTTGCAAATACTAACTTTAAGCATAGGGAAAAACATCTTTTAACATGGAGACCCCCTAATTCGTCCCAACGTTGGACCCAAATAGATCACATCGCTATCAGCCACCGATGGAGGGGCTCGATAGAAGACTGTCGCTCATTCTGGAGCACATGCTTAGATTCAGATCATGCTCTAGTACGAGCGCGTATTTGCTTGCGTCTTACTGGACGTAGGAAAGACGCTGCAAGGAAACCTCTTAGGGGCCTACTTAATGATAGTCAAGCTAAGAGTATATTTCAGGAACAACTAGGAAAACAGTTAGGCAGCCATGTATGTGATGCCCACCCCGAGGCAACATGGAATGATATCCGAAAAGCTGTGGAAACAGCAGAGATATCTGCTAGTAAGATAAACCAGAAGGTTAGGGAGAAACACTGGAACTCAGCAGCATCTATTGCACTGATAGATGCTCGGAAACTCATTCCACCTGGCTCTGAACATAGTGAAGAGCGGAATCAGCTTAAGCGCAAGCTGACAAGAAGTCTACGCAATGATCGCGAACAGTAGTGGATAGCGAAAGCAAGAGAGATGGAAAGGGCAGGAGCAATAGGTAATAGCAGACAATTGTTTAGACTCGTTAAGGAAACCGGAATTAGGAACCCGACCGTTAGCGAAACAATCTCAGAGAAAGATGGACATATTATTCATTCTCAATCCAGGAGATTGGATCGATGGGCAGAACACTTCAGTGATCAGTTCAACTGGCCTTCAGCCACACTTCGGTTTCCCACGATCTCTAGTCAACCTGAATGGCAAGTTAATGTAGGTCCTCCGTCTCTTTACGAAGTTGAAAAAGCCATAGGAAATCTGAAACGAGGGAGAGCAGCAGGCCCTGACAGGTTTACTCCTGAGATTTTTAAGGATGGTGGTCCAGTATTAGCAATGAGATTAACCGAGGTCTTAGGTAGAATTTGGGAACTGGACCTAATCCCATCTGACTGGTCTCAATCACTGATTGTGCCAGTCTATAAGAAAGGACAAAAGTCCTCTTGTGACAATCACAGAGGAATCAGTTTGACTAATATAGTGTCTAAAATATTAGCCTCAATAATACTTCGACGCCTAATCAAAGCTCGTGAAGAGCAGACTAGAGAAAACCAGGTCGGTTTTCGACCTGGACGTGGTTGTATAGATCAGATATTCACACTACGTCAGGTTCTAGAACACAGACACACATTCAGACGCCCCACAATGGTAGTATTTCTCGACCTTAAGGGGGCATTCGACTCTGTTGATCGTAAGGTTCTATGGCAGTGTTTGTCACTGAAAGGAGAGCTTATGGCGAACTGTCATCAGAATTGATTACATCAAGTGGTGTTCGTCAGGGCTGTCCCCCCTTCCCATTCTTGTTCAACTTTGTGGTCGACGTACTTTTAGAGATAACACTCTCCTCATCTAAATTTCCAGGGGTTGAACTTCTACCGGGAGGTTCACTTGTTGACTTAGAATATGCAGATGACATAGTTTTATTCGGTGAAGATGCTGACAAAATGCAGAGTCGTCTGACCACTCTAAGCAACAATGCAAGCATGTTCGGGATGCGATTCTCTCCCTCGAAATGCAAAATGTTGCTTCAGGATTGGGTTGCATCGACACTCGAACTAGTGATAGGGAGTGAAGTAGTTGAGTGTGTCGACCGCTTCACTTATCTTGGAAGTCTCATCAGCCCTTGTGGTCTGGTGTGTGACGAAATCTCAGCACGGATACAGAAGGCTCGACTAGCTTTTACCAGCTTGCGTCATTTATGGCATAGGCGAGATATCTGTCTATCAATCAAAGGACGTGTTTACTGCGCAGCAGTTCGTTCCGTCCTACTTTATGGCAGTGAAACATGGCCGGTAAGAGTAGAGGATATTCGTAGGTTACTAGTATTTGATCAAAGGTGACTTCGAAATATTGCCCGTATATCCTGGAACCATCGAGTAAGTAATGCAGTTGTTAGGAAACGAGTACTAGGTAAGGATGGCAAATCAATTGATGAAGTGGTGAAACTTCGTCAGTTGAGATGGCTGGGACACGTGTTACGTATGCCCAACGACGGACTGCCTCGACGTGCGATGTTCAGTGGTATAGGAGTAGGTTGGAAGAAAGCTAGGGGCGGCCAGACCAAAACATGGCACAAGTACATGAAGTCACTGACAAGTGGTCTGAGTCATGTTGGTAGGTGTAGACTACCTGGTTGGGGACCGCGAGATAATAGCAACCGATGGTTAGAGACCTTGAATGACATGGCTCAAAATCGTTTGCAATGGCGCAGGTGCATCCACTCTTTGTGTTCTCCCAAATTTTGATCTCCTGATCCTCCCTTGTCTCTTTTTTTCTCTTCCCAAGTTTATTTCACTGTATTATACTCTTTAAGTAACATCTCCAAACACTAATCTTTCCGATTACTGCTTATACTCTTATTACCTCTACCACTACGGGATTTAGATCGACAACTGCATCTCTGTGCTAATGTGGTGTGGCAACTCGAACTGATGTACGTACGTACGAAGTTCTATCTATGGTAACTATTAAATGAAAGAATAGATAATAAAAAAACCCGACGAACAATAGCCGACAAAACCAACTCAAATGTCAATTTACCATATGATCTGATACAACCAAAAGTGTTTTAATACAGAACCTCCAACAGGTTGATATAATCTTTGGTCCAGATGGTGAATCGAGTCAGTCGCAGAGTTGAGGTCAAGGTGCAACGACGGTTAATTCTTGACTATATTCATCAAGGGCTGGCAGCACTGTGGGTTATACCCCCCTTTATCTAAATGCTAGAGGTCCCCGGGTCAAATAATGGCTCTCTTTGTACCTGAAGTCGGTACTTATTAGAAACTAACGGTTGCCTGGACATAGTTTTAGACGTTAATCAGCGTGCTTGTTAGGCTTAAATGGTAAAAGCTCTAACCAAGTTCTTGTGTCTTTGCTAGCAAAATAGCTGTACTTTTAATTCGTTTACAATAAATTAGTATCGATCCCTAGTACTTTGTAGGATTTCGGATAGTATTTTAATAGGACTCACTTTATTTTGTGTTGGTTAGACTGCGAACAATTGACAATAGGTGTGACTTAACACTATACGTGATACTGAATTGCATTATTGGGTTTTAGTTTTATTCTCTTCGAATTCTACTCATTAACTTATTACTTAGTCAAATTATTTGCACTATTTCTTTACTCCTTATGTATGTAGTTTGAAGAATGTATGCAGATATATTCAGTTCTTCTGATAGTGATCGGGAAGAGGAGCCAGTTAGACGTATCGAGTCACGCCCTTTACACTTGTCTAGTGATGAAGAAGATATTAAACGTATTGTTAAAAGTGGTCGGAATAAACGGTATGTCAATACACTAGTTGTTTTTAATGTGAACCAATTCATAGATGTGAAGAAATGCAAAGTATAATAAAGAACCTGAACAATCATAAGAAAATTAAGGATATGTCAAATGTAATCATTGGTATATAAAAAGAATGATATATTTAAACGCTTTTTGATCTAAATGAATACAGATTTTCAAAACTTGGTAAAAGTGTACGAGAAATCCGTTCAAATGAATGATTTCGATGGAGTGCCACCGTTTTATGTTCGCTGTATAGCAGAGCTTGAAGATTTTGTTAACGATTCGTGGGAAAAGAAAAAAGAGATGAACAAGAGTGCAGTTAAATCACTTGCCACGTTAAAACAACGTGTGAAGAAATATACACGACTATTTGAAGCAAATATTCGCGACTTTCGTGAAGTAGGTTTATTTGTTATAAAACTCATGCTATATATGTTCAGAATTCAGAAAACTATGTAGATGAAGAACCTGGGATTTCTGGTATTTTCATCCATTTTTTGACGTAGTTCATTTATTTTTATGCTTCAGATACCGAAGCTGATGAACAGGAAACAGCTCCTTCACCGATAAAGGCAAGTATATTTTCAGTTTTTTTCAGACTATCATTGTAAATCAATGATTCAGTGCTCTAAGCACTCAGATCGTATCAGGTTGCCTATTTCCTTGTTTTATTTGCTGCTATCATTTTCTCTTTACTAGGTTCCTGGAACTTTACCTACTTCCACTGTCAAGAAATCAACACGAAAGTCGATTGCATCTGATACAGAGGATGATGACGATGATATGGATGATAGTGATAGTGATGATTTCTCTGATGATGATAGTTCAAGTACTAGCAGTATTGATATCAATTTGGATCGTTGTAAAGATCCTTCGGTATACTTTTTAAAAAGTACTTCGGATGATAAAAAGGTAAGATGAAGGTTTCAAGTAGATATTTTAAATACCCTTTCAATACATTTATCCTTTTTATTGTATTGGAGTTCTGGTTTTTAGTGTTGTAATTTATATGATTCATAAGTTGCTGGAATTACATGTCGTGGTCTTGCTTAGGCAAATTAATTTAATACCAAAGGATCATAGACGATGTGATCATAAAAAGTCATCAGAGCGCGCAATACATATATCAAGTGTTCATTTATTTTCAACTAATATGCATACATTGTGATTATTTGAAGTGTGAATCAGGCAAAATATGCATATGAACCAACCTGGTTATATTCTTTAGGTTACTACGTATACTATCAGATAATCAAATAGGCCATTGATCATAAACACTGGCGTAGCATTACGAACTCTAATAACTTAATTAAAGAACGTTTTTCTTATGAAGAACCTACTCTTTCCAATAGTACTGTTATTATGAATAACTCAGTGTTACTTAATATCATTAACTGAACCACTATATGTTTGATTAGTTACACCTGTGGTAAATGAACACAAATTGTGGGTATTTATTTAATTCGATTTGCTTTAAGTGAAATCAATTATATCAGTCAATTCGGTAATAAAGTGACTGGAATCACTGAACTCTTTGTTTCAAACCTAATTTTTTATTTTGATTATCGATAATCTTGTTGAATTGTATCACATCACTGATACTCTAAGAATTATTCTGCTTATTATTTATTAGGATAAAACGAAAATTAAGAAAATTGCAAAAGATCGATCAACTAAAAAACAATTAAGAGCTTCATCTGATATAGAAGATGGAACATGGACTACAATCGATTCTTACGGACGACCGGAAATTCAAGTTCAAGCCTTTGAAAAAGGACAAGAAATTAATTTTGATGTTGTAGTTAAGAAAATGACAGAAATTTTGGCAAGTCGTGGTAAAAAAGGTGCAAGTATCAATGATCAAATTGTGTTACTTATGCAAGTTGAAGAAAAAATTAGTAAGTCTTTAGACAGGTTGTTTCTTCACCGTATATTTCTCTTTAAAAACAACCGGTAGTGAGTTTCCCACTGACATACAGTAGTTAGTATGGTTAGAATAGATAGATTGTATTTATTGTTAGGATCTAGGATGCACGTTTCGTTCTAGCCAGTGATTGTTAGTTGGATATATTTAGACCCTAGTGCCAGTGTTCACATTGAAACTCAAACCTAGTACCTTCTAGTTCATATACTAACTTATCATCCACCGAGCTACTGAGTTCATATAGTCATTAAATAGCTTAACGGTTATTGATAAGTCTTGCTGATTGAACACTATTCGTTTTCTAAGCTCTTCTAGTAACCCCCAAACTAGAACTACACAGCGACTTGAACACGAGAGAAAAGGCTCAAAATATGTAAGGAGAACTTTACTCTGAAGGTTCATTTATTTGCACAAAATATAGGGTTTTTATAATATTTTAGATGTCCTTGGGTTTTCCCGAAAATTCTAGAATGCCACCAAACATAATAGCAGTATAGTAATCATCCAATCAGAAACTCGAAATGTGAATTTCCAGCTTCTAGATGTTTCTGGCAAAACTTCTAGTGAACGCTGATTGGATAAGATGTTTCTCCGTGTTTTCAGAGCCTTTCTTGACTTTTTTCGAGGAGTTTTCTGGATTTCCCCAACAGTTATGATGTTTATATTATTATTAGTCTAGGTTTCTCAACAATTTTCAGCCCGAAGTATCAAAAACACTATGGCTCTAACAATCATCAATAGTGTTGTAGTTGATTTGTGTTTTTCATGTAGTCAGTCTATTGTATAAAATGTGTAAGTCTATTTTTTCCTCCCGAAGATGTATTTAAAAAAGTTTTTTTCTTTTCAGTTTTATGAAATTCTATGCATAATACTACTGCATTGAAAACATTTGCTATGCATTCAAATTTATTAGTAATTAGCAAGTCTGTAATAATGTTTTACAGTCTTTTTATTGTAAAGTCATGCCAATAAACGTAAAAAAAGTTTTAAAAAAGATCTTTAAGTCCTTTTGTCCTTTAATTTTGGAGTTACTCGAAAATATCGGGATTGACGGTCACTAAACACATTGAAATAGACAATGTATAAACACATACAGAAGAGGTCAATCGATCATCAGTATGAAATCATACTCTTATCAAAATCGATCCAAATTGTATATCATTTCTGGATTAAAGTAATGATTGTGGTTCTTGGTAAACCAAAATATAGTTCTCTCTTTCGGCTTAACACTTACGAAATGATAATAAAAAGAAAGCTAATTTTATTCTCATCTGACTTTCCTCTAACATACAAATTGTTTCACACATAATATTGTACTTAATGCTTAATTTAGTTAGATTTAACACTTACATTGTCGTCTATGTATTTTTATTTTCGTGTTAAAACCACTGTTCTTCATATTTATTTTCATTTGTTTTCTTTGCAGAGGAGTGTAATCTATCTCATGGTTTACTCGCTAAAGTACTATTCGCTTTTATTAGCGTATTGTTCGATTATGACAAAAAGCATGATTGTATGAACTCCAGCTTATTCGACCGGTATGCTTTCAGCCTATTTTTTGTTAGCACAATAAGATAAAGACGCTATTTGAATAGTTTTTATGGGTTTATAATACAACTGTAGATTAATTACTAAGTACAAGCTAATTTATTCAGCTCTTTCATCCGCGCATTTTGTGAAAGTTCATAATTTGTCACTATTCAGCTGCTCACAGCAAAGTAGATGAATGATGTAAGGTCAAATCCAAAATTTGTTCGTTAGAAACCTTTTACTTCAACTTAAAAAGTATTGATACTAGAAATTTGTTACTAAAGAATATTTCGCCTAAAAATCTGTTGTGTAATACGGTAATACAATAACACTAGACTAGATAGTAAATTAATCACTCGATCGATACACCATGCGGGATACTATAACTTGGTGCACTAGACAATTAGACTACAATGAAGGCTACTTAGAAGATTGTTTATGCATAGTATGCAGCGGAAAGTCGCATGGAGGTCGCTACAGTTGACGGCCGAAGTGAAGAGTTCTAGGAGATCAAAAAGCACGGCGTATGCAAAATAATTAGTTCGGAAGCGAAAGGAAAAAAGACAGTCTAAAACCAACTTAGATTACAAAATACACAACATGATTCAAAGGGATGACTGATAACTAAGTGTACATACTGCACCAACATTTTGTAGATTCACTAAATAATCGTACTTTCTGTCCAATGGTTTGCTCTACAAGACTTCTACACCGGATTGTGTGATACACAGATACACAATTGCGATTAGCCACTGAAAACAAGATATCATGAGATGAAATAACTATATTAATACATTGTAAAATCCGGAGTAAAGTATAGCACCATACAGTGAAATCCGTCTTTTAACAATAGGCTGTATGCTTAGTTCTTGTTTGCCTGCCCAATAACCAATCACAAATCATTTCCACCTGATATATCCAAATCAACAAGCTAGATTATGGTGAATTTAACAGAATTTGTAACTTAAGAATTTTGAACAGAACTGATTAACCCGACTGGTAACTTGCTGTTTTCCGCAATAAGTTTAGTATCTTTTAAATACTGACTAACAATAGTTTGAGAGATATTCATAAAGACTCCTATCATTAATAGACTATCAATCAAATCCAAGTTATTTATGTGCCGATTCTTGAATGTCGTCATTATGTAAAGATAGATTCCCCTCCCTGTTTATAAAACTGTGTTGGTTAAATAAGCAACAATAATTTGAACAAACTAATTGTCTTCATTTCTTGTTTCTTCATATTCGCTTACTTTTCTTCTGATTTTTAGAACTCTTAATGCATTCGATCGTTTATTTGATCTGTTAAATGAAGTAAATATTCAATTGATTGCCTTAGATTCTAATGATGATGAATCATTTGAGGTACGTTTTGATGTATTTTGTTTAATTGTATTTGCAACATCTAAATTTTAAAGTTCTAATATGAAAGTCGGTTTTTTCTGAAATTTTTTAAATTTAATACACTAGAATCTAGTGTGTGCCAAACAAATAAGGATATGAAATTGTGAAGAAATACGGTGAAAACAGGAGGGAATTACAACCAAAAATAAAAGAATCAAATAAAGTTAACGATGATCATTATATAATAGAAAATATTGTCCAGTTTTGTAAGGGGTAATCGATAAACAAATCCACCAATAATGGCAGAGTTAAATGCCCACTTCCACCTTGACTCGGTTCGACCTTGTCTGACTTGCATTATTTATTTACCGACCACTCACTGCCTTCTCGTGACTGGGGGTGTTGTTTACGAAACTGAGAAGACGAAAAGCGAATGTCCAGCGCTTTAACCGAATTCCAAACCAATGGTGCACATGGGCTCCAGTATCCTGTGGGAACAAATGGCGTATGAACCAATTGTTGGTCACCGGCTTCTATGGGACTGCATCTCCTTACGATGCTCCACTGCCTTGTGGGTTAGGTTTTTAGGTCAAAGGCTCGGGTTGTGGCTCCCCAAGAAAACCACCTTCTTCGGTTTGGGCACCCGAGCAGTATCACAGCCCTCTCACAAATCAAATGGGATTTTGTGTGGCGCATATGTATTTGGTGCCTCCTTGTACCAATATTTATGTGTTAAAATAAATAAATAATCACCGACCACAATCTCCCATGTTTGTCATAAACGATATTAATTTTTGTTGAATCACTTTTTTTCTGAGCTGCAGTTATTGTTCTTAATGGATGAAGTTTATCAAACTTGTTCTGACTTTGGCTGAGCTAAGACTCTGTGTTCAATAATCTAGGTAATTACTTCCTACAAGTTTAAAACACAACCAAGAAAGGCTTTTCTTTTCGTTCAGGTAAATTCATATCGCTTTTATGAAGAAAGTACTAGAAAATCACAACAGGACTACCATTGGCTTCCATTCTGAGCCTTGTCTGGCAAAATCTCAAGCCACTAAGTTTCTCCATTTCTGGGACTTCAATCAAGGAGTCTTGATGGACTAATAGATAAAGTTCTATATAGCGTATTTTCACACTATTGTGTCATGTAATAAACTGACCCGTCTCTTCTGAATTGCTTTTTAGGAACATTGTCTGAATCAGTTAAAGTTATACCGACAATTTTTTGTTTATACTATGTAGCTCTGCTTTAGAGATTCTCTTATTGAACTTTAGGATGGGTAAATTTATGAGAAATTAGAATACAGTATTGCTAGGTATATTAATCAAAGTAAATGAGGGTGATTTAACTGCGTATTCGTTAGACCTTTTTAAATTAAAAAAAATTGTTACAGGGTACAGGTACAGATTCATATATTTGGCTTTGAGCTACGCTCTAAATGTGGGGTTAGCGATACTACCTGGTTGTTCTAACCAAGGTAGATAGAACTGTGTTCGAAATGGTATCCTATTGGCTAAAAACCAACATCCTAACCCCACTGCGCCACCATTATACACTGACACTAGCTGAGAAACGATGGAAAACAGCGAATTATATACTTCGTCATACTTTTGAACTTTTCAGTAACAAACATTTTTTCACACACAAGACTAAACGGAGGACCTTTCAGATTTACAACTTCTCGCAATTTAAAAGTCTATTGATTCACATTTTTAAGCTACAGTTACTTTTATGTACACTGCCATCATCCATTAATACTAATCAATATCTATCCAAGTCCCGACGGTGTCGATTTCACATAAGCTACAGCTGAAATTGGTTACATTTTGAAATAGTATGAATCATACAATTCTAACTCAAATCTAAATTCGTATAGTGCTTAAAACTATGAATGTTATGATTTCCGAATTTGTACCCCAGCCTAAGATGAAGTTTTTAATGGTACGGAATAAAATATTCATTCTGCGACGAAAACTCTGAAATGATTTTATTACATGTATTTGATTGTTATTATTTTTCTTAATCCCTCGAAAATAATAGCACGAACCTTACCGTATCAAAGCATCTATTTTGACTGTGGTGGGTCTTTTGGATGTTGAATGTTTCAAAGTTCTGCAAAATGCCAACGGCCATGAATCGGAATATGTTGAAAGGTAATCCAATTTTCTCTCTTTTCAACAGTTCGCGAAAGTTATAAATTCAAGTTAACTAAGAATTATCTTAGGAGATGTTTATCATACTGTATTCATTTACACCAGTCACAGCTTTTTAAAGTAATTTAATGACATCAAGTGATTGGTTTTTTCAGTGTATTTTTTATTTTTAGTCACTTTGATATTCACTCTGTCGATCTGATTTTCATACCTATGGGACAGACTATATAGTTTAGTAAATGAATGTATTTGTATTTATTCTCAGACCATTTCTTGGTGTCCCTATATATAAGATGTCAACAGAAACTGATCAGTTGTCACAAACGTGACCGGACAATATTATTTTTGTAGGTCACTCACTCTCTGATTAATTAAAATCTTCGTTATCATATGAAGCACAGGCTAGGACGATGACGATTTTCCCTTCTTATACCGATTAATGTCTATTTAGAATTAAAATGTACAAATTGGATGAAGAAATAGAATTTGATAAAATTTTTGAATGATAATTTTTAAATTCTTAAATAGTCTAGGAACAGTGTTTCACAGTATTTTAATATATTATTCTATTGGCAACGAATTACTTTATAAATGTTCAATTTTAAATATTATACATAATCTTATTGTCTATACTTTTAGTCTAGCGTAGTAAATTACTTGTTTTTGACGTCATTTTTTAAAAACTACAACAGTACCCAAGGTTCGAGGGTGAAGTCGTACTGCTGACAGTACAGAGGTGTGATGGCAATAAGGTTTTTCCCTCAGACAACCAGCATACCAGTGATGCTGCCTTCCCACAAGGAAGGGTGGGGTTAGGAAAGATCGACTCCGAAAAATGTATACCTCGCCTTATCCCACGGATTTCCGTCTCCGTCGGTAAGGTCCCGACAAGTACGGAGCTAACACAAAAATTACTTATAAAAAGGTCGTGTGTGGCAGACCTCAATCAGTTATCGTTTGGGCACTGTGGTTGCGCTCTCTGGTCGTCAAGACCACCTCTAACCCAAATTACTTTTCAGGTAACTCTAGAAGAACCCTTCCACGATGTGAGCAACCGGGACGTGAAAACCGCCCTCATACCTCTAACAGCACTCGAGACAACTGTATTCGGTTGATTTACACATTACGTAGTCTGTAATAAATTGGAATATTGTTACATTACAAACAAAGATACTAAAATCTAGTCGGGAAACGTTTGCGAAGGTTATGTAGTATTCAAGGGGTGACATAAATAAAGGTAGCGTATAAGGTGGAAATCAGCAGTCATGTACGAAATAGAATTCAACCCATGCGGATCGGTTCAAGTCCCCACCCTATATTAGCACAGCAAGAGATTATTATTAAAAGTAATCCCAAGGTAATCGAAGTAGAAACTGTATCAATGGTAGTGGAAAAGATGATAAAAATAGATTTAAGTGGATTTCGAGACTTAGTTCTTAGGGGGTAGATAAAGGGTGAATGTGTGGTGTGAGCTACTTATATTGATATAAGTAGTATATAACGTGCGTTAAAGGAACGTAATGTCTGGCAGCGGAAGATGGCGAAGATCAAGAAAGGTAGAGCGGGAACACATTGGAATTTGTAAGGAAATGCATGAACAATGGAATGGGAGACAATGGATTGGTGTTTGCAACAGAAACAGTCCAGTTTGGTTTGATGCATGAATATTTTGCAAATTGACGATTGACTATATGGTATTCAGATTTTGTTGAGATAGACTGTAATTGTTGTGCTAAATACATCCGTTTGTCCCCACCCGTGTTCTCGTTCACTATAAATGGACCTGCACCATTGTAAACGATTTCTAACCATATTATTCAAGGTGTCTGTTGTGACTTTAAACTTGGGTCGATTTTTACCCCGTGCCATTTGTTGCGTCCTTGACTGGAAAGATTAGAGAGCAGTGTAGAACGACCTAGAGTTCCGATTGGTCCCGCCTCCCTGTCTAGCCCAGCCAGTTGAGTCCAGAACACAAGTCACAACCTCTGAGATATGAATCGTTATATTTCAAACATAATCAGTTTATATACCAACCAAACAGACCAGATCGTACCATAAAAATAGAAAACAACATCTGTACAATTTTTAACAAGTGAAATAAATAATGGCCAATAGGAAATGTCCATTTAAAGTCCAAGGACATCATTAGACTTAATCATGATAATGATTGGTATATTCCTCTGCATCCATAACAGTGTCCAACCGTTGGCTACTATAAACAAGTGGACTCCGACCGGGTATTCTAGATCTATATATACATGGCTCAGTCCAACAGTCAATATCTTCATGAACTGATTCCATGTCGTGATTCCTCTAGCTTTCTTTGAGCTGTATTTTAAAGTGGAAATACAAAAGATTGTTCACTTGACAAATATCAGAGGATAAACATATGTCAAAGAACTTAAAAAGAGAATTTTGATGACCATTGTAAAATAATGAATTGAACCTACCGCTTCAGTGTAATAACAATATGATGCAATAATACGATTTGTCTGTTATTAATATTCCCAATTTCATTTATCAAATTTATTGTTCAAGTATTTGTGATATAATTTTATATAATTAAAATAACCCATAGTGTCATTGAATAAGAAAAAGAGAATTCAACGAAGAAAATTTTCTTTTCGACGAAATCATTTACTTTAGCTGTACATTCGTATATATAGTTATATGGAAAATGTATGTCTATAGAAGGATAGAATGGATTGTATCAAAAAATGGATTCGACAATAAATAACAAATGAGGTTAACGTACTAATCAAGGGGTAAGGAAGAACAAAATTTAAGGGTCAGATAATAGTCCAATTGCTCATGTGGGGCCGCACAAAGCGATCATTATCCAAACGCATCTCGGAACATTATCCGGCTTGGCTTTTGAAAGGGGAGCGAAAAACAATCACGAGTTCTATACAGGAGCAATTAATCAACTGTGGACATATCGCTCCAAAAGACTCTTCGTTTAAAATAGTTTACAGAGTCAAAGGAACTGGATCGAAGGGGGGTTCGAATCAATATTTTATGCACCGCAAAGGCATTGACAATCCACAAACTAAAGCCTGAACTTTGCGTGCACAAACGATTTGTCCAACCTCTTATCCTTCCCTGGCCTTAATGGGTATGTTTCTAGGTGTTTTTTTAATGCACTTTTATTATTATCCATATTTTTAAATCACTATTTTGCACTTTAAACTCTAATCATTTATTATTATTACCTTTTACAAGTTTTCTTGATTATCATTCAGTTTATTATTATGACCTTTGTTGTTTCGTCGTTCTTCTTCATATCTGTCAATTGGACTATTATCTGACCCTTAAATTTTGTTCTTCCTTACCCCTTGATTAGTACGTTAACCTCATTTGTTATTTATTGTCGAATCCATTTTTTGATACAATCCATTCTATCCTTCTATAGACATACATTTTCCATATAACTATATATACGAATGTACAGCTAAAGTAAATGATTTCGTCGAAAAGAAAATTTTCTTCGTTGAATTCTCTTTTTCTTATATAATTTTATCCTTTACTTTTGGATTTTTTCGCATTCGTAATAAAGTATTATCATTGTCCTTTCTTTGTATTTTAAATTGTATAGACTTCGAGATGAACGAAGAGTTTGTAATATTATTGATCGTTTATGTGCCTATCTGGAAAAGAAGGAATATCCTTCAGATGCACTCTGTGCTGCTTATCTTCATAAACTGGAACACATGTACTATAAAGTGAGGATCAGTATCTTTTTTTCACTACTAAAGATTAAATTTGAACTTTTGTAGATTCAAACTCTCTTTCTTTACTTTATTTACTACAAATAATCTTGATTGGGCGATCGTTGTTAACTAACATGATATGTAGTATGTAGATTAGCAACTCTTATATAGGGCTGTCATCTAATCTATGTTTATCTTCGTGTTCGATTCACTGGTAGAAAATTGGCGTGTTATAACTATACTACTTGCCAGTAATTAGAATTTATTCACTTTGTGTTTTATTGGTTAAACAAACTGTTGATAAACTGTTTTCTTATTGGCCGATTACATAGTCGGGCATGTTAAATCGGTAATTTTTGGGTTGATACGCGTTGGGACTTGAATGCTGCTGCTATCGTGTTCACTATCTGCAATGTGACTTCAAAATAGACGGATTATTTTTTTATTTTGATTGCATTGAATATTCCGCCTTTTTCGTTTGCACTATTTAAACTTGTATTAATTTAATTCGGTTATTTATTTACTCACCCTAAATAAGTGGGTTACATTAAGTTACGAGTTTTCAGAAATTCGAACTTCTACTCAATGTGATATCACAAATATATTGTTATTTTACCATTAACCCTCTATTTGATGCTTAATTCATTTGAATTCATCAACTCTCAAACCTTGATATTGATACCTAAAGACCAATCATTTGTTGTAGAGTCATTTGTTATTCATATATTCTCATCTGTAAATATTACGAGAGTCATGGATAGTTTTCTGACTTAATCGACTCTCGCATCCGATTGGCGGAATACTTCGAGGAAGTTTTGGATATACCTGCCCCTATTAAAGCAACCGGACATTGAAGCAGCACCTACAGACCTTCTTATAGATGTCACTCCACCAAAGACGGAAGAAATCGGGATGGCTATCAGACAGATCAAAAGCAGGAAAGCGACCAAATCTGACAACATACTAGCTGAAGCACTGAAGTCAAACATAGGAGCAACTGCATGTATGCTCCTCGTTCTATTCAGGAAGATTTGGGAGAAAGAGAAAGTGCCACAGACAGACTGGAATGAAGAACATCTCATCAAGATACCAAAGAAAGGAGATTTGAGTAAATGTGAGAACTACAGAGGCATCACCTTACTGTCAGTACCAGGAAACGTTTTCAACAGAGTGTTACTGAATCGGATGAAAGACTGAGTAGACGCCCAACTTCGAGATCAACAGGCTGGATTCCGTAATGACCGGTCGTGCACAGACCAAATTACGACGCTATGGACCATCGGTGAACAATCAGTCAAGTGGAACTGAACACTATACATCAACTTCATTGACTATTGGAAGGCATTTGACAGCGTGGACAGTAGGACCTCGTGGAACATTCTTAGATATTATCATGTACCTGAAAGCGTCAACATCTGGAATTCATACGACGTACTACACTACAAATTCATGCATGGAGAACAGTTGACAGATTCCTAGTTAAGACCGGAGTCAGACAAGTCTGTTTACTCTCCCGCTTCCTCTTCTGATGGTCGACTGGATTATGTAGACTTCGACATCTAACAGGAAGCACAGAATAAAATGGACATCTCAGAATCTATTAGAAGATTTGGACTTCGCAGCTGACCTGGCCCGTTCTATCACATACATACGAACAAATACTGCTGAAGACCACTAGTGTATCAGCAGCGTCTTCAGAAGTAGGCCTCAACATACACAAAGGAAAAGTCAAAATCCACAAATACAACATAGAGAACACCAACTCAACCACACTTGATAGAGAAACTCTGGAAGGGGTGGAATGTTCAACGTATCTGGGTAGTATCTTCGATGACCGTGGAGGATCTGATGGAGACGTATAGGTGATGATTGTAAGAGCAAGGACTACATTCCTGTAATTGAAGAACATATGGAAATCAAAACAACTGTCAGCCAACATAAAAGTCAGAATCTTCAATAAGAACATCAAAAAAGTTAGTTATATTGTATGCAGCAGAAAAGTGGAGAACCACTACAACCATTATCAAACATGTACAAATATTTATAAACAGTTGTTTACGCAAGATACTCAATATCTGTTGGCCGGATAACATCAACAACAGCCTAGTATCGGAGAGGACAAACTAGCTTCCAGATGAGGAGGAAACTCGGAAAAGACCTTCAATCAATCAGTCAGTTAGCTGCAGCGTATGACCAGGCACATACTTACAACATCGGTCCAAATTGCCATACCTCATTAACACAACAAGATGAACACCGAATTCATAGAAGTAGTTAATGCAGAGGTGGTAATATATAAAAGAAAGATTGTGTTTAAGGATATAGTACAGGAAGAAAGAATTAGTTCGTAGAAAGAAAGTTATGAAGCAATTTTAATCTCACAGTTTAAGGGAAGACAAAAAGCGTATACACCGACACCAGTGTGATTGATTCTGAGCCATGTCACCAAGAGTCTCCAACGATTGGTTACGATAGTCACGCGGACCCCAACCAAGTAGTCTGCATCTACCAACATGGCTCAGACTAGAAGTTAGTGACTTCAAGCACTGATGCCACGTTTTGGTTTGGCCGCCCCTAACTTTCTTCCAACCATCCCCAACACCGGTTAGCATTGCACGTCGTGGTAATCGGTGTCCGGGCATACGTAACACGTGGCCCAACCATCTCAGTCGATGAATATTAACAACCTCATCAACTGATTAATCGTCATTCCCTAATACCCTACCTCTAATCTCACTATTACATACCATACCCAGTGATCCCCGCAGATGCTGGCAATACTTATAAGACACCTGTGATCAAATACTAGTAACTTACGAGTATTGTCTTTCCTTAATGACCACGTTTCGCAGCCGTAAAGTAGAACAGAACGAACTGCTACGCAGTATACTCGTCCTTTTATTGATAGACGGATATCTCACTATTCTCCATAGATGATAATGGCCGCGTTTCGCAGCCGTTAAATACGTTGGAAGTGGATAGCCTATACATTGCATGAATCACCAAACTGCACCACAATGCAAGCGCTTATTTGGAATGCTGGAGGAAAACGGAAAAGAGGTAGGCCGAAAAACACTGCGGCGAGTATTGGAAACAGACATGAGAAGGAACGTCCAGGACATGGTTGGGTGGATAGTGCTGGTGGGCAACCTATGCTCCTCCACGAGTGTTAACAGGCGTAGTATATATATGGTTCCACGATCAGTAATAATTAGTTTAGGTTTAAAAGAGCCTGTCATTCAGGGTGATAAGCTCAATAGCAAAAAGGAAATCTCACCGTAAAAAAGCATAAAAATGACTATTTCAATGTAATGGGACAGGGAACAAGTTTATGAACCATTAGTAGAACATTTAATTAATAATTCGTCAGTGGAGTACAGGAAATAAACGAGATTATAGGAGCCAGTTTCTCATACAGTTGTAGTAGGTTAATTTCACTCTTTGTGTTAGTAGTGTATTTAGTTTCCTGTTCTGTATTTTTTCCTGCCTCGATAGTGTTTTTTTTGTTGTTGTTGTTACAGTTTGATTTTGAATGGGGTCGCAAAGTAGAAGCTTCCAGTATGGAAGAAGTTGGACTTCATCCTAACACTTTGGTTATTCAAAAACTATGCGAATTTATTTATTTAAATGATCGAACAGATAGACTACGTACTAGAGCTATTCTCTGTCATATTTATCATTTGGCTCTTTATAATCAGTGGTTCAAAGCTCGTGACTTGATGCTTATGTCTGATTTGCAAATGTCAATTGAACATGCTGATCAGTCAACCATGGTAAGTTCTTTTTAAAATGCTTAAAATTTACATTTACTATTGGTTTTGTAATGTCAGCGAAACATTTAATATAATTGACAAAACTGTTTAAGAATTTCAGTCACCATACTTGCTTAAAATACTCTGTAATTGAATTAGGCTTTAGTAAATATGTTATATTGCATATCTTTCATCTCGCAAGTGTACAACTTGTACCGAGACTATCTTTTGAAGTCTGTTGTTCGATATAACTACTATATAAAGGGTGGTTATTTTTGTGACACACGGTGTTCGGCAACTGATAATGATACACTTTCTATATATGAATCTGGCTATTCGAGAAAAAAGATGGAGAGTAAGAACTTGAGTTTATTTGACTGAATCAAATCGATTATATATACACTCACTTATCTGTGAACGTATCTGTCCCTTGGGAAAATAATCAAATAAGCGGTTTATTTTTTTACTCATTGGAAAAGAAAGCCGTTGCATGAAATTATTAATTGACGATTTTTGACTGGGGTTCACTGTTGCCAAGTTTGAAGCGGTTACGAGTTCTCTTAGACTGCGAACGGAACAAAGACTCGGTGACCAAAAACCAAAAAGTTAGCTATTCGATGCGTCCCAGCCCCGCTAACTAGAAGAAGAAGTTCAAGTTTAGAATGGGGAAGTATATTCCGCAAACAGCCAGAAACGAGCTATCACAACAAACAAATCAAAACGTATATATACAGCACAAAACTATCCTTGGAGAGAGTTACAAAATAGCATGTTAAAAGACACAACGAATCAATAGCATTTAAGATTCCCCCAAGTGGGAAATACGACATGAAGGCGAAAAGATCGTTTTTGGCGCGAAAACAAAGTAATTCAAATTTTCTAAATAAAATTATGAAATTAGGTCCCTTTCCAAGTGAGTTCTGGGGATCTAACTTCCCGAACAACTATATCAAGTATACTGGTCAACAGTTTAGTATATCGATATACGACTGTGAAAAATCCATCAATCCAGAAGTTATCTGTACAGTTGAAAATTATTTAATCGTCTAGGTCTACTGGTTAGAAAAACAATTCTTCAATTTGTTTTAAAACGTTGAATCATATGATGAATTCTAAACTATTCCATATGAAACCGTATTGGTTATTTGGCCTATCCTCAAGGTACATCGAATAATTCCATAAATACTGATTTATTTTCCACCATTTTATCATCCATATTAACAACAGCAGAATCTGATGAACTTATTCAATAATTACATTTCCGTTCGCTTATTGATAATTAGAATAAAAAATAACCATTGTCCTCATTAAGATTTCTAGTTGGTTCTTTCTACAGTAGTTCGGTACATAATAGTATATCCTATCTGTATGTATATTTTAACAAATCATTAATTTTTAATCAATACTGGTAGTGAAGTGTTTAATGCTCTGTTTTAGATTCTGTATAACCGTGCCATGGTTCAATTAGGCTTATGTGCTTTCCGTCAGTCCCATATTCGTGATGCACATAATGCTTTAGCCGATATGATAGGATCTAATCGTATTCGGGAACTACTTGCTCAAGGTCTTCATACTCAGTCTAGATATGAGAAAACTACTGAGGAAGAGAAGCGTGAACAAGCCTTACAGATGCCATATCATATGTATATAAATATTGATCTAATAGAATGTGTCTATCTGGTATCCGCAATGCTTTTGGAAATTCCAAATTTAGCAGGTAACTAACTGTACATAACACATGTTTTTAATATTTTTTCACTCAGCATATACGCTTAAAAATAAAATATGCATGCAAATTGTGTTGATATTTTTTGTTTGTTACTTTTTTGAGCTCATGAAACGGATTTACGTTGGCGTCCTATCAGCAAACCGTTTCATCTTGCCCTACGTGTTCATGATCGTGCTGCATTAGTTGGACCACCTGAAACACCAAGAGACCATGTTCTAGCTGCTGCTAAAGCTATGCGTTATGGAAATTGGAAAGCTTGTACTAATTTTATCATTAATCCCAAAATGGACGCTAAAGTAAGCGGATTTCGTGACTGATGCAATGTTTAATCCTCGGTATTTCGTAAGATTTTTTTTACATTTTTGATCTATCTGCCTAATAATATACTGGAGTGAATTCGTCTCGATCTAGTTTAAGACTGACACAATACACTATGCAGTTCAACCTTGAGGCTAGTGACGCATGAGTCCGAATTAAGACTAAATGGACTTGGGGCAGAGAGACGAGAACTGTCCTATCACCTGATTGGTCGACAAGTGCGCGAGAAGGGAGACAAGTCACCTGGAACACTTCGATTTATTCCTAAATCAAGTTAACACAAAGAAACATGAATAAATAAATGACTAACACAACCCCAACGCAAAAACAGTTGGAAAAAATACAATTATATCTAAACTAAGGACTAGGGTAGAAAAAACGGCTATGAACCATGCATCAAACAAAATCCTATGGTTTATGGTATAGGTCAGGGACAAAACTAAACGTTAGCGTTTTACAAACTTTGATATAACTGAAATAATGTTCCTGCGAGTAGCTTCCGTTGTTCGTATTAGCTTTTTTATTTCTGTATTCACGTCAGTTTTATTCAGCCGGACTTATTGTCTATCATCATCTAAGTTTTTAACCGAATAAAAATGACCGATCTCATATCAAACAAAATCCTTCAACTATTTACACAAGTTTCTTTGGAAATATAGATTTTGTAACAATATTAGAAATTCAGTATGATTTTTTGGGTGGATTAATCTTTTTATGAACGCTAGCTAATTTACGAAATATCCGTTAAGAGATCCACTGAAATACATGTAGAACTCAGTGTATATTTGGTTGCTCTTATCATTGACAGAGATTTTAAGTAAACAATCTTCTGGAAAGTACAGTGACTGCTTTTATTATTATTTATATGTTGAACTAGTATCATACTCGATTTAGACTATAACTTATAGAATTAGACATTTGTTATTTTACGTGGTCTTAACTCCTAAAAGTGCAAAATCGTTATAATTAATTTGATATGAGGAAAAAGATTTATGTGAATGTTGTCACTTTCTGAAATCTTATTAGAAACTCTTTGTCAGTAGAACCACTCAGGAAAAATAATACTTTGGAAACAAGTGACCACATCCCCAGGAATGAGATCCGATTAACTCACAACCTTCAGATCATTTCGTTAACATCATCTAGTTCACATTTCTGGCTTTAACCAATTCATATTGTTATGTGTACATCATCATCTGTTCTCGTCGGTGATATCTCTTCACGTTCAGCATTTCATCAGCTTCTACAAGTTTCACGAGACCTTCATGAGTTCATCCCAAACCCAGTTACTAGTCAACACATGATCAAAGTGTGTGATTCTCTTTCATATGAAATAGATGGATTGTGGCTTATAATGCAATCCAGGACATGAATTTTGTTCTATTTCAAACTCGTCAGGTGGAATGTACCTGTGTCTTGATGCTGATGTTCACACCGAATCTCCAACTCCATACATTTTGCTTCAAACGCCCAACTTGTTATCTTCTAAGCTTCTGAATCCATATAGTCACTAACTTAACTGATGAATTTGATGTTTATATTTGCCCCCAAATGCCCTGGTATGGCCGAGAGTGGGGTGGGCCTTCCCTCCCTCTCGAAATGCTCTCACATGACGACGCGTATATAGCCTCTGTCAGGGAAGTCATACTCACTGTCTTCTCGTGGCGGGGGTGTTGTTTACGACAATGAGAAGACGAAAAGCGAATATCCAGCGCTTTAACCGGATTTCAAACCGATGGTGCACATGTGCTCCAGTATCCTGCGGGAACAAATGACGTATGAACCAATCGTTGGTCACCGGCTTCTATGAGACTGCATCTCCTTACGATGCTCCACTGCATTGTGGGTTAGGTTTTTAGGTCGAAGGCTCGGGTTGTGGCTCCCTAAGAAAACCACCTGCTTCGGTTTGGGCACCCGAGCAGTATCACAGCCCTCACACATATCAAATGAGATCTGTGTGGCGCAAATATATTTAGTGCCTCCTTGTACCAATATCTATGTGTTAAAATAAATAAATAATAAATAATTTAAATTATTCCATTGTCGGTCTTCCTTACTAAATTTAAGTTAATCTTTGTTGGTATCAGCATTACTGGGACATATCGAGCTGCTGACTCCTAAATGAGATGAAATGCACATCCTGAATCCCATTGCTAGTCACAATCAATTTATTCTCTTAATCTTATAACAAAATGGCTAATATCAACGTGATTATTCTAATAAAACTTACATATGTCAACAAAGACTGTTATAAAATTCAGTTAAGAATGTTAACAACTGGATAATTTAAACCATTTCTAATTATAATACTTATATTAATTTATATAAAATAACCTTTAATTTTATATAAATAATTGTTTCTTTTAGATTTGGGATTTATTATTTGAATCGAATAAAGTAAAACAGAATTTAGAAATTAAAATTAAAGAAGAATCATTACGGAGTTTTTTATTCACATTTAGTGCAATACATGATTCAATGACATTAGATCGTTTATCTATTTGTTTTGAATTACCAAAATCTGTAATTTATTCAGTTATTTGTCGAATGATCATCAATCAAGAATTAGCTGTAAGTTACTAACTACTATTATTAGTACTATTAGTAGTATTACTATTATTATTATTATTATTATTTTGTTTATGAATAACTAAAATTCAAAGTTCAGTAACAAGAAAGAGTTGTTTGTCATTTGTGTCTTCAGAGAATGTTTTTGTTAACTTTTTTTCTTCCTTTAAGTCTATTCACATTTTAAGTAGTGATTAATGGTGATATATGGCCTTTCAATGTTTAAAAAAAGAGCGTTGATTTAATTAAATAAATGGTTCAACTGATTGTAATACAAATAAACTTTTATATTATTCAATTTTAATTCATTTGTATTGGCTGTTCGAAACTTCTCATTAATATTTAGGATTGGAATTATTCGGTCTTTTTTTGGCATATATGCATCCTATGCAGATTGCCTCGATATTTTCAGTAGGTCATAAGTATTTGAATCAGAAATGGATAGTGGCTAGCGGTGTAATGCAGTACGAGCATTTCGTTTTAATTGAAACTCATCAGCTGGATGTACGTAGATCCGGAGAGTTGATGTTCACTCGAACCTAGTACCCTTTGCTTCAAACATAATCGGGTTACTGAGTCCAGATAGCCACTGGCTTGTGTAACGTGATGAATTTTAATTAGTATATATTAATTGGTTGAACTTTCCTGTTGGTACAATAATTGGCATATCTAGCTGAGGAATCCCAGATAGGATGAAACACTGGTCCTGGATTTCACTACTAGCTACTATGCCATTTCTGTCTTATATCGTTTGATCACTCACTAATCAACAATATGATGTTTGTCGTCTAATCCTTAGTGTTAATTGAGTACTGTTGACTAAAATACATAGTGGTTACCAGTCTGGATGACACCACATACATCACGTTTTGGTGTTAAATAGTTGAAAAGTTCGTGTCACCCAGCTTCACAGTCTGAGTTTTTCCAAATACGACTCATCTGTAGTACTGAAACATTTACAATTGATTGATCATTCAGTATTTAATGGTCAACATCATGTCACTTTCTAGTCCTTTCGTTGTTGATCAAATTCTATCGAATAATTTGTCATTAATCTAAGTAATGTTTGTCAATAACTGAAGGTAATTGACCTGAAACTCGGGCTGCAGGTTTGGCGTTAACATAAAATATGTATGTAAAGTGGCAAGTAAATTGTTACTCAAATTTCAAATAATTTTACTTAACATAATAGTGAAATTCATTTCGTATCTTACACTCTGTTTGCAATTCAATAGCTGAACGTGCCTATATCTTAGTGTTTCCGCTTCCCCTGAAACTCGAAAGTAGTATACATATCTTCAAAATCTACAGTGTTATACACCAGAATATTGGGTCAGTATATACACTTGTTCAACGGGCATGATATTTAATATTAACTATGATGATATTTAACGTCCTATTGTCAATATTTTAACGAATGAACTAATCACTCTCTGTGAACATACGGGGTTTCGAGGACATCATCTAAAAATTCGTTCAAGAAGCCTATATTACAAAGAGTTCATAATAAAATTTGATATTCGCCGTATAAATTGATAGTTTTCATCACTCAAACTGGCCTAATAAATATGCCTATAGTAAATTATTCAAATCTCAGCCTTTGTATACATCGCATCAGCTCGAATAAAAAATTATTGCAATTAGTAATGAACACCTTTAAATTTATTTTTATGGAGTTGACAATTTATTTTTTGTAATTGATCTCATCAGTTAATTAAAGCTAGACTACTATAAAAAACCTAGAATCACTGGACGGCCGTTTCGTCGTAGTATAGGACTCCTCAACAATGCGTGTTCACAATCCTGGCCCGCGAGATTCGAACCCAAGACCTATCAGAAACTCTGAAGACAGTGGTAGACGGTGGCTCAATCTTGTGGATTGGTTGAAGTTAGACATTACCACTGTTGGATGCTAGCTCAGTGGTCTAGATGTTAAGCGTTCGCGCGCGAGACTGATAAGACCTGGGTTCGAATCTCGTGAGGCGGGATCGTGGATGCGCACTGCTGAGTAGTCCCACAATAGTTTTCCCTTGGTGGTCTAGCTCTAATCGACTCATGAATTCACCCATAAAATTACTGAAATCTCCACAAAACCCCTTCTGATAATTTAGTTTTTGTAAAATTTTCTACTTCACAGTTTATTGAATATAGAGAAAATTATATATGCTTTTTCTGTTTTGCATAATTAGTTGCTTCAATAAGGAAAATATAAATGATCTTCAACACGGTGTAAGATAATCAAAGGATTATATATATATATATTAGCGAAGTCTCATTTTTACATTACTACAATTAGTGAAGAGAATCCTTTATAGACTTGTACAATCTCGATTACTCTGAAA
Organism: Schistosoma margrebowiei; assembly: GCA_944470205.2. Lineage (NCBI taxonomy): Eukaryota > Metazoa > Platyhelminthes > Trematoda > Strigeidida > Schistosomatidae > Schistosoma > Schistosoma margrebowiei. The sequence continues at coordinate 38,510,396 of OX104026.1, read as the reverse complement.
ATAAGTAAATGATATATATAGTAGTTAATGCTTACTCCATATGATATTTTAATTGGTTGAGATTGCTGTCATCAGTTTTATTTGTAACATTTATATTTTGGATATGATGAAGAAAAAATTTAGTTTGACATATTCATCTATTGTAACATCATTAATAGATAAATGGGTGAGGGTAAATAACTTTTGCATTCAAAAAGAGACTTTAATAAACTTATCACTACCCTGGTAATCTTTTTGTTTCTGTTTGTTTTGGGTTTTGGTTATTTTATTCATTTACTTATTCTAAGATATTTTATACTCCCCCCTATTACCTAATTCTTAAAATAAATTTTATTCACACATTTCCACCACCTGATCCTCTTAAATTATCTTAACTTTCCAAATTCTATTTAATTATTATTACGTAATCTACCTTATCATTATTTAATTCCATTAATCTCTACAATTATCACACAATTTCTGAACTTCACTAAATTATTACACCACCCACCCTGGATTAACCCCCCTCTTTTGACCTCTGACCTGTTTCTAGCATATATATACATAGTTATTATTGTAACCCAGTTATTTACACTCATCTATGTCAATTGTTTTCACTCTATCTCAATGTAAAAATTCTATCACATTTTTGGTTTGTAAGCAGCTGACGAGAAACCTCGAAATAATATGAATTCATACTATTCTGCATCAATGTATGTTCTCGCTCTATGTAAATAACTTAAACAATTCATATTCAACAATTACTGATATCTTAAATTACATTTTATCATGTTTTCTGTAGTAATACTTATTTGATGATAACCAGAACAAAGAGTGCCTGTTTTTAGATTCTCTTGATTATTGAAAATGACATTTAAAATAAACTTTTGTTCATTAACTTTCAATAAATTTTCTTAACAACCGTTTTATTCAGTATGAAATTCATTATTTTAATTAGTGACAATGACTGCATTCATAAATTACAATCATTCTAATCGAAATATAACTGAATAACTAAATTGAATTATGTTAACGTTTCTTTTTAATTCGTGTTTTTGTTTTGAGACTGGTTAATTGAATTGAAGTATCCAAGATTATTATGTCGTAGAAGAATACTATAATATTATCGTTGGATAACTTCGATACATGTATTTTATTTAAAATAATTTCTTTGTTTTTGTTAATTTTGCGACAGTATTCTACTTTTTAAACTCTTGTTTATTATTATTATTCATAGGCCTCTTTGGAAGTTCCTAGTGATGCATTAATAATGCATAAGACAGAACGTTCACGTCTTCAGGCTCTTGCTTTACAACTAAGTGATAAAGTCAATAGTATAGTTGAAATGAATGATAAATTAATTGAATCACGTACTGGTGGTTTGTCCGGTTTGAAAGGTTAGTGTAAAAACTATTTCACTTATAACTTTATAGTCTGTAAACATATTGTTCAATTACTAGTCAGATTTTTTTGGTTTCCAATTCAGTAGGTTGATTTCAATTACCTCAGTATGAATGATAACACAGTTACGAGTAATTAGATGTATTCTAACGTATCTGTTATATCATTCCGGACTAAAAGTAACGAAAAAGTATCTTGTGTCACAAACTAGTTTACTGCAGCTTATTTTTTTAGGCAAAAGTATTGAGATCCATATATATTTTTAAACTAGATTTCAGTATGAATTTATTGACAAACGAATTCATTCAAATGATCTTTCATCTTGTATAGTGTATGTCTATCAGGTCTTTATCCTTTCACTCTAGATCGATCGGAGGATCTCTTAGAGATTTGATATGATGAAAGGGGATAAAAGCAATACTGTTAATCATTCTTAAAATTCTCCCACTTATTCTCGCTCATTTATATACTATTATTTGATAGATTGAAATCATGAGTCAGTTGAAGCTAGACCACCATTGAAAACCTGGAAGCACTGGACGGCCGTTTCGTCCTAGTATGGGACTCCTCAGCAGTGCGCATCCACGACTCCGCACCACCCGGGGCTCGAACCCAGGACCTACTGGCTTCGCGCGCGAGCACTTAACCATTAGACCACTGAGCTGGCATCCAACGGTGTTAATGTCTAACTTCAACCAATCCACGAAGTTGCGCTACCGTACACCATTGTCCTCAGTGAGTTCCTATCTCACAACAGACCTGGTTGAACTCCACTGGTAACGACTTCTCACTAGAACTCCAGAAGTGTCTCCTGAAGTCAGTCACTAGTGAGCAGGTGATTATTATTATCAGAATGGGTTTTTTTTTGTGGAGATTTTAGAAATTTCACAGATTGAAATCATGAGTCAGTTGATAATTTGATAATTAACACTCATTCAAACTGTCTCGGTTAAATACCTTGTATATTGTATTCGTGCTGTGATTATTATTTTTCTCTTGTATTCTTTATCTTTTAAGTTAGCATGTGATTAGACTAATTCTAATATCTCTTTTTGGTTTCTATTTAGGTTCTCAGTCGTATCAAGGAAGTAAGTGGTGTAACGTTTGTTCTAAATTATGTATTGTTGATTCAGTTCGTCACGTAGTATGTAATCTCTCTTTATTGGACTAGCTAGTTATCGTCTGTTAATATATTTTAACCATAGGTATAATTATTCATCTTCCTGGAAAAAGTTTTTCACATGCGGTTTACACTTTGCTTTGATATAATTTACCCATAAACAGGTTACATCTGATAGGTGGTTGAAGGTAGTCGACAGGAAACCATGGACATATGTTCGGTGCGATTTGGCACTCGTCAACAAGGTTTATCTATAATCTTGAGGGAACTGGTACTCTCTGATGGATTATTCCATCCTGAGTCAGTACATGTGTCGGATTAATAACACGGGATATGTATGAAAGCTGGTGACAACAGTGAGACTTATATATCGGGCTGGTGTGTTTTATTCATTTTGAGTGCGATTTAATTACTGCCATTAATATAACAATCGCTGTTCGTAGGTTGGTTAAAATGCATATATTCAGTTAATCTTTTGATCATAATTGCGACTAGAAAGTACTTTTAAGAAGTGCATGAACAAATAAAATATAGAACATAGTATAAGAGTTCGTTATAGGTTCTTTTGGTTAGACCGTTCTACTGCTGGAATACTGCCCGGGCGCAAAAATCGAAGCAGGAAAGCTTGAGCAAGACCATGAGTTGAACAACGCAAGTAAGAACTCAAAAGGCGATAGATAGGTTTTTATTTGATCCGCAATATAACTCAAAATTGTGTATGAATACACTTCTTTTTATATGGTTTATTTACAGTCAAATTTATATAAGTCAAACTAAGTCATATTTTTAACATCGATTAAATAACAACTTTGTGAACACATTTACATTATCATACACTTACGCGTTTATAACTAACAAATATAATTAATAGACTGAGTTACATGATGTAATTGTATGCCATAATGACTGTGAGAAATCAATGGTTTAGTTACTCACATTCTAGCCAATTAAATCCTTGATCATCATATCAGTATTCATTGCTCACATTTTTTCAATGGCTGTTGTCAAGATTTCCAAATGTTCTGACAGAACATTGTTCACATTTACTCGTTACTTATTTTGAATTGCTTAAGCTGTGTCTATGAACATAGTTTTTTCTCTGATTCAACTATGCCTGATTGTTTGCTAAATCTGAGACAATAGACTATATCCCAAATGACTGACTTATCAATTATGACCGAGTATTGGTTCAAAGTACAGCAGTTTATTAATGCCCATAGCGGTATATCTGTATAGTTCATATATGAGGTGTTTTTTTCTTATGGAATATATTATGAATAACATTGGTTATCAATTAACATTTCTTTTAAATTATTCTCATTAAGAGTACCTGGTTGTTATCATGATTTCAGTGAAATATTTTGTATAATTTTACCCATTTTAATAGATTTGATTAAAGCAAGAAAAATGCTTTGGTAGATAGAATGGCTTCATTTATTTCATAGTTTCTTTTAAGCTACTTACAATCTAGAAAAAGTAGTAATATACATTTACAATCAATTTACATACTTTATGTCATATTAGTGAATATTAGTAGATTGATGACAACAGTTATGAAAGAATTAAATATGAATAAAGTGGATGAGCATTTACATATTATTCAGTGGAAAAATCCTACAAGAAAAAATGTTTTTGAATAATATGGAGACATTTCTAGAGAATGAAAATCGATATCAAAGTTACGTAATAATTACCATAAAAATGAATAGACTAACATAGTAAAATGAGTAAAGCTAAAAAAACCCATAAATAAAGGATGGTAATCTGTTGTTGAGACTATGGAATAAAAAATTACGTGACTGAATAGAGGAAATTAAAAAGTTACTTGGACGGTTCGAACACTTGAAATATCAACATTAATTCATCGTGTTCTGCTAGGGTTTCTCTGTTTTTGTTTTTTTCTCCTTTGAGTAAAACTAAAAATTTGCCAAATCTATGCATATATATATATGTATTAAACAATATGTGTGTATGTATATGTAATATGATAATTCTAGCGAGGCGCCAGGCATTTGTTTAATTCAAAGGTAGGTGTGTTTAACACATACTGTATTCTAATCATAATAAATTCGGTTTGTAAGGGAAGTGATTTCAGTGAATCTAATAATGTTCGTAGATTTATGTTTACTTTTTATGAAGATTTTTCAGAATGTCTATTTTGTGTGAAGTGATTTCCGATGTTGTTTGATTTTAGTTACCATATTTATCCTATTTCGCTTAGCAAAAATAGATTTGATTTCCAAATACTAACTAACCTTTTAGACTGTGAAGCAACTAACCATCTTTGTAAAGCTAGTTATGTGCTTCCCTATCCTGATGTGGGTGTGGTAAAATTAAATGTGTTTAGTGTTTATGGATCAGTTGGCAGTGTGTATTGAATCCCGGGTTTTACGCTCGTTGTCACTCGTCGTCTTCTAGGCTGACTTGCAATCTTGGAGGAACTAACCCAGTCTGTGAGATTAGAACCCGCGTTACCTAATTTTTGTTATGCTCTTCTACTGTGTAGTATTCCTCAACTACGATGCTCCACTTGATTCTTCCAAAATCGAAACGAGAGTTGAAACAGGAAGATATTCTTAAAATCGGGACAACAAAACACTGGTGAAAACAGTGGAGTTAACAAGAGAATCTCCTAGCATCCTCCTGATTCGCCTAACAGCTCTGATTGGTTTAAAGTAGACCGACATGTCTATTCCCATTTAAGTCCTATAAAGGTATAAAATTTTCAGAATTCTATCCAGCTGATATTACTGAGCTATTCAGGTTGATATTGAATTTCTTTTACACTGACTAAACAGTGAATATTATTAACAAACATATGCAATGTTTGTTTAGTCCTTAGTTAATGTATTCCTTTCTTATGGTTTGTTAGATGCGCTTTGTAGCTTGTGATCTTGTATACAACTTTTTTGGGTCAATTTTTTGGCTTATAATGCATTATTTTTTTATCTGTTATCTAATTAGTTCGATTGTTACTGTTGGGAAGAGTATAGTCTTTGTTACCCTTAATCTTCTACTACATGACTCAGACTATCATTTATGTTGACTAAATTATAATTTATTAGGCAACGATTTAAAAGAGCTATTTAATAGTACTGTTTTTCATTAGATTAATTCATCAACTGAATTGAACTAATATAATTAATGGGCTGATTTCGATCACACTACTTGAATATCACTCTATTTTATATTCCTCTTAAGTACTATATCATTCTATTATTTTCACTATGGATTTTGTCTCAGTTCTCTCATTTCATTTCATTCTCTATTGCTATCTGTACCTTTGACTTTTACTATTAGTTCCACTATTTGTCTATTTTTGGTGTAGATTTTCTATTATTTTCTTCGTGTAATCTGTGATAATTTCAACCATTTCATATAAGTACCGATTTTTTTGGTGTATGTCTCTTATTTAGATTAATAAGTTCAGTACACTAACAAAGATATTTGTGTTAACATTAACCATGTGTTTTGTGGCACTATTTTACTGTTTTGCTTGTAAGATCACCTATTCCTGTTTAGTGCACTTATTCTTCAGTATATCTACCGGTATATCCTGTATATTTTTAAAAGCAGTCACAGGTTTACTGACATCAAGAATTTCTATTTGTTTTTGAATTGCTTATTTATTCATTCATATGCATATTAGCTCTTAATGTTTGTACAGAATCGAAATATATTTCGTAGGGTTTTGGAGTCCTGTTTATGTACTATCTTAACCTTTTTTAAAATATTTATTTACATTTGAAATGCTCACTTATTTAAGAACAAATTTATTCATGAAAAACTAGAGATTCTTTTAATTGAGTACTTCTTTTGGACCGGTGATTGTTTGTAAATCTCTCATTTACTACCTATCACATACATTTGTAACATCGGCAGTTGGCATTATTTCTTGTGGATTATACGATTGTGTATTTAAACCATATATGAATAACAATTTGCTTTCTTTGAAAATCAATATTGATTATGTCTTAATTTTCTTGTTATTTTTTTCACTCAGCACGTCGTGTGGGGACTCGTTACGCATTGAATAAATTTAACTGAAAACATGGCAAATTCATTTAAGATTTTCGTTGTAATTGACCGATAATTTGTTGACCTATCTACTAGTACACTTTGCAGATTTCACACGACTATCTGTGTTTTATTGTTACTGTAATCTTAACTTAATCTTTGTGAGCTGTATATTACGAATGTTATCTAGGAATGAGTGTCAGTGAATTCAATCTTGTTCTTCTAACTTTTACTTGTTCTGTATTATGAAAAACGTCGAACTACTATGTTTTAATCACTAGTCTGACAGAGACATGCTCGTCAGTATTATCACTTACCATAGTTTATTGAAGGTGAAAAGTGTGATTGTCTTTTTATAAATAAAAGTTTTAAAATGCGACTTTTTCATGTCTTTTTCGTTAGATGGATCTCAAAGTTAGTACTGATGTATTTGCGTAGAATGCTTTATTACATATCACAACTCCGTGTTCTTTAGCTCACTCCAATAGGATGGGAATGCTTTAAACCGTATCCAAAAAAGAGCCATCAAACCAGTCTAGTATGGTATAGATAAAAGTCAGCCAGTCATCTACAACGTAGGGCCAGCATCAGTCAATGCTTCGTTATTTATTACGTTTTCTAAACAAACTTCACAATAATTAAAGTAATGAGTATAGTGTGGTTAATAAAGTTTATTGGGGAACTTGAACATACTCCTAGCTCGGTGTAATTCATTAGGAAGTTACGTAGTCTGACGCACTCCTATATTTATAGCGTACCTCTGGATAAATTATTACCTATTGTCCTCTGCGTTGGTAGAGTTTTCCACATGATTATCTACCCCAGACGTTTTGGTCGTTTCGATATAATTTAACATTACACTCGTAGATCACTTAACCTCTTCCGTCTACAAAATAGATATTTCGCTCTGTCGACAAAATAATATTTGTTCTCTAGATGTGCTCATTATATAAGAAATATTCATTCACTGATTCTTGATCTCACTCTTACTGTGGTGCGTGTATCAGCTAACGATTCTTTTTTAATTGGTGGTCGCCAGATTTCGAATACAAAGCACTACGTTTGTTTGTGCTCACTTAGTTCTACCTAAATTAAATTGAATTTTTTGGAAGATTCCCATTTCGTAAAACCATTCAAATACTTCTGCTCATTACATGAGTGTCGTGCTGGAGCCTGTGATGAAATGGCTGGGCATGCATTCAAATTCTGGAGCTTTTGAAGATTATATCGGAACGTTCAAAATCTGGACTATGACCAAGGAAGATCGAGGATGTTAATAATAGGGCTTATTTCCTTACATTAATCCGACAATGAGCTTGCAGCTTATTAAAGATTTGGTCGCTTCCAGAAAAGCCTATTTCACTTAGGCAACTCTCAATGAGTTACTACTAGACCATGTAAAGTGTACAAATTACGAATCCGGAAAAGGAAACAAATTCATGAAATGATTTGTCAGGTCATCAAATAATTCAATACATTGAGAACACGTTCGGTAGAGATTTGTCCCGTGCCAAATTTACTCGTGTATATTTCGTAATGCCAGGTGTTTTGAATGTTGTAAAATGGGAAACATGCAGTTAGTCTTTAATACCACTGTTCGTTTCGCTGCAAATGATGCTAAACTTTGTAATCCGGACCCTATTAGGTTGAGTGTTTCTAGTAATCATTTATCTTTACACATGATTTCGAAAAGCAGTGTAGAGTCATACGGCAGTCCAGAATCAAATGGAAGTCAGGATCCCTGTTAGAGAGAAGCTTCTAGTGAATCAACTTCTTATTGGATTTCTCATGTTATCGTTCCAAATATGGTTTGTCCTAATAATTCACATATTTCTGATGAAAGTTTTCATAAGTATAATGAAAATGTGTTGAGTGAATCAAGTCTTGATCTAAGATCATATACAGTTTTGGAAGATGATGATTTTTCCAATGATTCATAATTTTCCAATGATAGTTGTAATAAATTTGAGGAAAATATGGCAAAATGATCGAATTCTGATGTAATATCAGGTGTTTTTTGTCCTATTAATGCACTTTTTTCTTGTGGAAAACTTGTTCAATTTGAGGTACGAGTACTTAATGAGCTCGATTCGGACTACAATTCGGATGATTTAAGATCAACTGTTATCTATCTTTATCATGGTGACACTACTGATGGATTGTGTAATAAATGTGAGAAATATGTTTTAAATGACGCCACATTATTTCTGACCTGGGAATATGAAGGTTCAATATTACTACTTGGTAGAAGATAGTGTTGGAATGTCTGTACACAATTGAAATTGTGATCATATACAGTTCCAGGATACAGGTGAGTGGGATCCAATTTTATTACTAGAGATCATACGGAGTACTATCCAATACATAGTCTGACAGACATACAATGAACCTAGGGAGGTGAGTTGTAGTAACCCTATTCAATTATTATATTATTTGTCTACCTGCTGTAGTTTAGACATGCTGATTTTTGAACTTCTTTCATTATCTCTCTTACAAGAATTTCGGGAGATATATCGGTAATTAAGTATTCGGACTCAATGAAAGGCTGAACCAACGATGCGACGGAAAAGCTACAGTAGTTATTCCTATCTTGTCAGTATTAGAAAGCACTAGAAATTATAACTAAAGGATTTTGCGAGAAACGGAAACTGGCTCAGACATTTATTGACAAACCGCTACGTTACCTTAATGTTAAAGTAACCAATTCAGGCACATTGTAGTATGCAGCGAGAATGTGTGAAAATAGCTTATGGAATTAATAGAAGTAATAAAAAGCTTATGTTTAGGGACCCTAGACTGTTTGTGATGGAATATTTTTACATGGTTGACACTAAGCATTGGCCAGTCCTCAGTAACCATTTGATCAGTCGTGTTAATATGGATTATGCTTTCATGAAAAAGAGTTTCATGCGTAATATATCATGGTTAGAGTAACACGTGATAGTATTTCTCCTGATGAAAACACTTAATATAGGCAACCTGGCTACTTCAGACCATCGTTTTTCATATAAAATTTACTTCTAACCTAGATGACATCTTATTAAAGACTTGACTTCACAGATGCATAAACCCTTAAGTAACCAACGAACTTAGATTAGTGAAGTCGAATGACTGAAGTAGTACATTTTGGGTGCTAAAGTAGAAGTAGAACGTTATCAAAATATTGATCGGAGCTAGGTAGGAATCTATTTTTGTTACACTGGCTCATTCGAAGGCTACTTAAAAGTATCTATTGGAACCACTTAATCAGTTTTGAAAGTACTTTTAAAAATGAGCGGTACATCAGCTGGAGTTAAGACCAAAGTAACTATGTTCAGATATGTATAAATTCAATACTTATAGTCTTATCTACCAAACTCTCTCAATTTTCAAGATCGTGAGATATACAAGATCGGTTTCACAGCTTTAGATTGTATGCGAAGAGATGGAAAACTGTGCGACATCACTTTGATTGTGAGTTGTAACAGTTATTTGCTTGATTATTAGGCGGATAATAATCGCTTCACTGCACACAAGATTGTATTGGCCGCCACTATACCATTCTTTAACGGAATGTTTCTAAGTAACATGGCAGAATCTACTAAAAGCGAGGTTACCATTCATGGAGTTGACGCTTGGTAAATTATTTATCTCTTATTAGTATCCAGTGCTTTAGAAGCGTTCATTGGTTATGCTTATACTGGCTTAGTTCAAATCAATCCTCGTAACGTTCAATCAATTTTAATCGGTGCCAATTTTTTACAGCTTAATAATGTTCGTAACATCTGTTGCAGATATATCAGTGAAAGGTGAGTTTAGTAGGGTATAATCAATAAATATGAGCAAAAATAGAGTCTGAAACGTTGTCCATCGATAGATAAGTATTTTATACTTTGGGCTTAGCTTTTTAGACTGCTCGACCAAACTACTAACTAGTGAATTTTCTCACATTAATTTTTTCTCATGAGAGGAAATATTGCATGGCATTTCGATGACCTTCTAGAATTAATGTTGATTCTTGAAGGTCAATTCTGAGAGTCGTAGAATTGATCTTATTTCTTAATATGTTTTAATGTGTTAATCTCAAACATTTCTGCTGCAACCACTTTTCTTGCAATGTAGTCAGGCTTTATGGTGAAAAATGTAGTTTATTTATGTAAAGGAAAACCAGTAGGACCACTTATTTTCGTCTCATTTTAAAGTTCCTAAATGGGCAAAACAGTATAAGCATTATGATATGAAGATTTATGAAAGAATAATATGGTTGTTCATTGGATGTATCACCTCGGTGAAGTATAGTTAAACGTAACAATTGTGAAGGTTCGGTGACAGTTGGGGCAGAAACTTTTGATAAATGTACTGAACTAAACACGGTTGTCATAAAATTAATAGCAGTAAAAATTGCTTACATTTATTGTTGAATGATTTGCTAGTCCTAGTTTGTCCTCCAACTGAATGTTGTAAGTCCCCTAATTTGTTATTCAATCTTCCGCTTGTCTTTTTTGACCTGTTTTTTTACTCTGCTATTATTCTTCGCTGTTAGTTTGTTTACATTTTTCTGATGTCTTGTCTCTGTGCCAATGTGGGGTTTGGTAGCTTCGATCGATACATATTTATACCAGGTCATAAGTTATCTTTGTTTGATTAACCAGTATATAATATCAATGTAGATGTTTTAAAATGTACATCTTTCTTGGTAAAAGAGATTAAATGTCTGTTATATTAATTATTATGACGGTGTTTTTTGTCGATGCTTTTTATAGTAATCGTTCCCTAAGATTTCATAATTAAGATATTTCCGAATTAAATGTGATTCACATCTTGAGACCACTAATTCACAGTAGTTTTTGTATGCTTGTGCGTCGTATATTATTAGAAGAAAGGGTTACTAACCTCAATCCTGATGTAATTTTCTACTGCACTGACCTCTTGTGCTCTCTTTTTATAGAGTTCAGTGATGTTGTTTGGATGTTTTTTTCCACAGATTGACTGTTGACATAGTCTTACCGATAAGAAATCTCGCCCAAAGCTATCTATGTACGGACTTGGTATCTGCTTGTGAGGCATATATCTACAAAAATTTCGAAGATATCGCACGCACAACTTCATTTTTTAATCTTGAAGGATGTGAATTGATGGAATTACTGGAGTCAGATGAATTGAATGTCAGCAGTGAAGAACGCTTGTTTCATATAATTATGTCTTGGGTTGAATTTGAAACAAAATCCAATTCTGATACTGAGACGAACTCTGTTATATCAGAGTCTGTTAACGTAATTGAGCCACCTGAATATTATGATAGTAATGTGCATTCGATAAAGCCATCTGTTTCAAGTGAGATTGGTCATCAAAATTCGTGTTGTAATGGCTCTTTACATTCTACACATCCTTTTCATGGTTGTCATTATTCTACACAAATATTCAATAGCAAACGCCGCACTGACTTTCTTCCATGCCTTCTTAGGCGAATCAGACTACCTCTAATTCCAGTTAGCTACATTTTCTCAGTTATTTCGCGGCATGATCTTATTCGAAAGGACATTCGTTGTAGGTAAGTTATTTTATAGACAAAAAAGTCTCAAATAATAATAGTTAGATCAAGTAGTTACGTTGATAGTCGTGTATTTACGAATTGATTCTTAATTCCTTTCTAAAAACTAAAAATACTAAACTGCTTAAATTGTATCATCTGGAATCGCATTTAAGCATATGAAACTTGGTAAATGAATATTGGGTGATTAATCCATTACTTCACTTCAGCTTGAATACATCGTATATTTGCTGGGAAATTTCTTCGATCCGTATATTCATGTGTTTATTCCCAATGGATTGTAAACTAGCTACTTAAAAATCTTAAAAGCCTAACGGCTTTAAGCTCCGGATAAGAAACCGGTGCGTAATCGTGATAGTGTCGATACTTTGAATCTCAAACATTTGAAGTTAATTGAGGTTCCATATTCCTAAAATCATAAAGTTTTGAGTCTTCATAGACCTTGATATTTAGGACATACGTTGTACATGCCCAGCCACTACTTACTACTACATCGTGTCCTAAGTAATCGAAAAATGCGATTAGTGGCCAGACCGAGATATTTCATCCGCTTTTAAAGTTCCTGACTTTTAAACCAATCCATTTTTAGAGGTGCAAGCTTCTTACTTGATGATTGCATGCGTTTTGGGGGCTTTTAATGTATGATAAGACTAAATTTTCTATTATTAAAGTAAGTGTATTGAGTACTAATCTATAGATAAATTACAATGATATGGTATGGTTGAGTGGTGGCTGCTCACGATTCTGTATTATTGATCCAAGCCTCCCGAATGATTACAAATCAAAAACAGAATCACTGGCTGGAAGATTGGGTTTTCAAAGAGATGAAGTAACATGTTTATGTACAGAGTACGAACACAAAATAAACATAATAAAATGTTATAGGTGATCGGATGAAGTCAACTTGTAGGTCATTAATTCTCCAATCAAGTAAGACCTGACTGTTAGAATAGATCTGTGGCCATTATATAACATGACAGTTACAACTAATGGTCGGAGACATTAGATGACCTAGGTCGAAACCAGTCGTAGAGTCACCGATACTCATTTTTATTAGACATTGTTGGTTTTGAATTATATATTGATTTGTTTTTCTCGATATTTTAATTGCTCGTATCTCTCCAACTACACTGTTTATCTTTTTAACTTGTTACCGTTTCAACGTTAAATATACCAACTTGTGCCTGTGTACATCTGTTTCCAGATATAGCGTTTAAGACTGACCATCAATATCTTATGAAACTATATTTAAACAGTAAAAATAATTTATTCATTTGAGAAATTTCTGAGCACTAGTTTCAATCAGGTTTTGTCTTTGCTACACTAATGCCAACTTTTCGTATTTCGACTTTTTTAAACTTTACTTTTGCAGAGATATTCTAGATGAAGTACGTGATGTACTTCTTATGTCATGGAAGACGTCGGAATTCTTTAATTGTCGACCTCGAAAATGTCAAGATATTTTCGGTGTTATTTATGCTGTTGGGGGTTGGAATACAGATCTAGAATGTCATGGGATTGTGGAAACTTATCATCCGTCACTTGGTCGTTGGGAATTATCAGAAAGTATGATATCTAAGCGTAGTCGTATTGGTGTGGTTGCTTTGAATGGTAAGCTTAAATACCGAGTTTTTTATGCTGAATAGTTAGATAATAAAAAGAAGTCTTTGAACCTAAATTTTTACGTTGTTATCACTGCAAATTATGTATCCATACTCTTGAAACTTCAACCTTAGGTGTTCAACTTCAAATGTAGCATATAAGCGTAACTTAATAGCTTATTAGTTTATATGGTGGACTACAAGCCACATCTTTTATGTGAAAATTTTCAGTCAAAACATTTGTAATCGGAACACTGTGCGAAACTTTAGAATACCCATTGAAATTCAAGTCTTTCAACAGATAAGCCACAACCATATAATATCAACCTATCCATTTACATTTAGTAAAAGAGATGTCATTTTGTTTTATTTTTATTTAATTACCAAGACACTTAACAAATATTTGTGTAGTTGAAATCTGACTGCCAGTATTCTTTCACCCCTTCTGTAGAAATTAAAACTGCGATCTCTTCATATCTGTAATCTGAGGCATTTTAGGCTAAAAGTCCTGGAAACATTTTAATTGGACAAATAATTATAGCTATCAAATCTACATATATAAAAGTGGGATATCTTCAAAATTAAATTGTTTTTCATTCATGTTTAAGTCATTCGGTTCGTAATATCGTCAGTCCCACCTACACTAGTATGTGTTCTCTGTTTTATGTATCTATTAAAATTCATTGTCTCTTCCTTAGCGATTTAACTGATCTTCTGTTAGTTTGAATACTTAAGAAATTAGTCGAAAGATTAAGTTTTTGAATGGTTTGATTTCAAATGTTAGTGAGATATGATAATCATATGAGTGTACAAATGTAGGAAGCCATACCATTCGGGTTTATGTGTTGCAGTGGTTTCAGGAAATAATGAATAAATCTTGTAATTACTCACAATAGAATTTAATGTATTAGTACCTCTTTTCAGTTAGACATGGTCCAGATGAAAAAAGAATTAAGAACAGATGTCGTTTCCCGGTTGCCTGCACCTCGAAAGGAAATTTCTGCTTGAGGATCTGTGTTGGAGTCTGTAGGAGGGAACAGCGGTTAGTGTAACAGCTGTTGAATCCATATGGGTAAACTATGCATTTCTCCAAATTTCTAAGTAAATAGTAATTCAGATCTGCCACTAATGCTTGAGTTCTTGAAGTGTCTAAATCAGTGATCTGCTGCTCTTCCATAAAGCAGTATATAAAATGTTTTTTTAGGATTATAATTGATCGATCACTTTTCAAGAGCAATAATCGTCTTTTACTTATTTGTAGGACTGTTATACGCTATTGGAGGTTTTGATGGAAATTCTCGCTTACGTACAACTGAAGTATATAATCCAAAAACTGGAAAATGGGCAACCGTTGCTTCAATGATTTGTCGACGTAGTGCTGCAGGAGCTGCTGCTTATGATGGATGTTTGTATGTTTGCGGTGGTTTTGATGGTCAAACATCTTTACGTACATGTGAGATGTATATTCCAGAACAAGATACGTAAGCAATTTAAAAAAAAGAAATTATATCTCAGGATTTAGACTTAAAAGTTATAAGTATATTTGATCGAGTTCGAGTAATTACATTATTCATGGTGTTCAAACTTGTTATCTATATTGAAGAGCTGTGAGGAGGTGGCTAAATAGTTATGGTGTTCAACGTTCGGCCACTAAATCACAGGTTTGAATCCCAGCTTCATTTATTTTAGTTTAGGCAACCGAATAGTATCACTAACCTTTAAACTTTGTTTAACTCGAACTCAAGTACATAAATCTATACCTGATAAATGAGTTGTTAAAAAATGCACAATTATCACTATGATGCAACAAACAACTTGGTTTTCCGTAGTTAATTTCCAGTGCACAGGAAGGTATGGATCCTTATTTCTCGCTTATTATCCATTATCGATAAATCGCGTCTATAACTTCTAAATATTATATGATTCCCCTGAGACTGACATTTGTGTCATTTTGCTTTGTGACTTCAAAAAACTATTAGTAGACTGGTTTTTACTGTAAACGACTTAGCCTAAAACAGGACCATGGATATTAACTGTTTAACATGCAAACTAATAATATAATAATCAATGATAATGGATATTGTTCGGTAGTACATTGAATCTGTTCGATTTCGATTAATAGGAGTCCTTACGAACCGAAACTTAGTATCTATCAGTAATTGTTATGCTAGACATTCAGTTCTTAAGGAATTCAACCTTAGTAGCATTAAGTACTTTAAAAGCTGTAATTTATTTACTATCCAGTGAATGCTTTTCATAAAATAGTCTCATTTATATTATGACGTTAATTCTTTAAGTTTTTTATTTGATTGGTTTATTTTCTTTAGATGGAAGTTAATATCAAGCTTGAATGAACCCAGATCCGCTGGTGGTCTTGTTGCTCTCAATGGTCGTCTTTATGCTATTGGTGGACACAATGGTTTAGCTGTTTTTTCAACAGTAGAATGCTATGAAAAAGGTGGATATTTACCTAAAACACTTTCACCATCCTCTCGTTTTGAAACTGATCATCAGAATAATGGTATTCTTCAAAGTCCTACTAATGTATGGTATTCAGTAGCTAACATGTTACATCGACGATGTCGACATGGCGCAACTGCGTTTCGTGATCGTATAATTGTTGCCGGTGGTTATGATGGTGCTTCATTTCTACAAAGTGTTGAAATGTTCGATCCTACAACTGGTCCAGATCGTAATGGTTTACATGGACAATGGACTGAAATTTCATCTTTGTCAGTCCCTCGTTCTCGAGTCGGATTGGCTGTAACTGCAGGTTGTTTGTATGCAATAGGTGAGTCATGTTTTTTCGATGGCTTGAGTATAATATCATAGCTGGTGATACGTTGTTGCTGTTAATGACAACATATATAAGTGTAAGCGACTTTTAGTTCATATGTGCTCCGATCTATGATTCAGTGGTTAGGCAGTTGACTTTCAGTCATTTACATCATCATTCAAGTAGCAGTACCACGCACTAAGTTATACTCAAAGGTGAGTGCGTATACCTGTTCATGGTTATCAAGTTATTGGCTAATATCAATGATGAAACACCATTGAAATAGTTTCTTTTTTTGTGGCCAACGTATTACTGTTCGTTATTTTAATGTGTTGGATGTGTTTAAAGTTGTAGAAAATTGTCTTCATATGGTAGAAAGTTACTTACTTCATGGGATGTCACCCAGTCAGTCATGAGTCATGAACATAGAAGTAGGATTCAGGGCGAATAGGGATGGGTACGGGTTATTTAATTTCATATTAGAATATCGAGAAGAGAAATTAATGCAATGAAAAAGGGAAGATCAAAGTAAAATATCGATTGTGGTGAAATAAGTAAATGTTAAAATGTATATTTCAAAATAAGCAAATAAAATCAAGGAATAAAACAGTGTATGGTATACTCAAAAGCTAGCAGAAGTAAACATTTTTTTAACTTAATACTTTTTCTTTTCCAGTAAACGGGGAAATTCAATAGCTTACATCGTAAACTGACATTAATTAGACAATTTTTGAGAACGAATAAATAATGGACGACTGTCTCATCCTCGTATGAGACATTTCAGTAGTAAACACACATCACCCCATCAAAGATATAACCTAGGTCCTTCAGGTCTTGCTGTTGGATCTTAACATTTAGATTAGTGCGTCAGCATCTGATGGTTTGCATGCCTTTGAATTCAATCCCTGGTGGGCACATAGATGTTTACTGTTGTCGAATGCCATACTAGCCTAAAACAACTGTCCAGCTTTTATCGGTTTTCAATCATTACGTAAATAATACCGATCCTTGATGTAAACTATAAAATCCAATAATCTCCACAAACTCTGGTAAAATGAAAGAAGTTTGTTGTTTATTTCCAAGTCTCCATTATCAATTTTTATAACTGTCGGAATAAACAAATATTCATACTGTGGGAGAGAACAAACCAGATCTCAGCGGAGGAAGAAATCAGGAAGAGGCGCTGGAAGTGGATAGGACACACATTGAGGAAAGCACCCACCTGCGTCACAAGACAAGCTCTCACATGGAATCCTCAAGACCAAAGGAAAAGGGGAAGACCAAAGAACACATTACGCCGGGAAATGAAAATAGACATGAGAAAAATGAACAAGAATTGGATGGAACTAGAAAAGAAGGCCGAGGACAGAGTGGGTTGGAGAATGCTAGTCGTCTGCCTATACTCCATTGGGAGTAACAGGCGTAAGTAAGTGAGTAAAGTAAGTAAGCGTTTTAATCATCTGTGGTAAAATTGCATTATATATTGTGTGCTTTACCTATTCAACTTTTAACTAATTGAATCATGACGATGAGTCTATTCATCAATTTGTTATTTATCTTATGAGCCACTATTTTATCTAGAATATTTTAATAAAAGTCAATAAAATAGTTTCATTTTAATCAAAATAATTTTTTCTACTTAGGTGGTTATGATGGTAATACTCATCTACGAACAGTTGAATGTTTCAAATCTCGTATTAAACAAAATCCCTATGAATTATCAAGTAATGTTTTACAATCAAAATTTAATACATTATCTAATTTATTGAACAAACCTAAGATTTCTGATAATTGTAGCAATCATGTTGATGGTGATGATGACGATAATAATGATGATGATGTTTCTTGTAATCATCATCCATGTTCTGTTCAATCTGATTTTGAGTCTATTTCTTCATGCAACTCAAATGAAGCGGTTACATTTGTCAGAACAACACAAAATAGGGTAAAAGTTGCTTAAATTTTTTGTAAATACAATTTAATTATTTGTTTTGTTGGAACTGTTGAAATCAGTGCTTCCACGTTTTCAATGGTGGTCTAACATTGGTCGGTTGATGATTCAAATGAAACTCAACCATCTCCACAAACCCATACAACTAAGCTATTGAGCTTTTTTGTTGAAAATTTGGGTGAATTCAGAAATTGTATAACATGTCAAAGGATGTTCATCGAGATAACGCTTTAAAAAATTCTCTTTACAAACAGGATAAGAGTTTTAGTAAGGGACCTAAAAAATGCAAATATAATGCGACTCTAGAACGAATTGTTGATAAAAAAAACACTGATTGTTTATGGCTTTCTGTGTTTTTGATCGCTGGATAGTTCGTTAACTAACGGATTTCTGAAAAATTGCATGTTCGCGCAAACCTAGTAAGAAGGTCAGTCAGTCAGTAACAAGGTAGACCTTCGTACATACTTACATCAGTTCGAGTTACCATACCACACTAGCACACAGATACAATTGTCGATTCAAATCCCATAGTGGTAGACGTAGTAAGAGTATAAGCAGTAATCGGAAACATTAGGGTTTGAAGATATTATTCAAGGAGTATAGTACAGTGAAATAAATTTGGAAAGAGAAAAAAAGGGACATGAAGGATTCAAAGGATTAGAATTCGGGAGGACACAAAGAGTGGATGCACCTGCGCCATTGCAAACGATTTTGAGCCATGTCATTTAAGGCCTCTAGCCATCGGTTGCTATCATCTCGCGACCATAAACAGGTAGTCTACACTTACTAATATGGCTCAGTCCACTTGTGAGTGACTTCATGGATTTGTGCCATGTCTTGGTCTGGCCTAGCAAGAGGGTAGAATGATGAAGCTTATGATTATGAGAACTTCAATTGCTGTTTTGTGAAGCAGAAACCGAGATGAAGGGGAAACTTTAATTATGAAAATGACAAGGATTTCGAAGGGTATAAGATTGATGTGCCTTTGATCTTGTAAAATGAAAACTTTTTGACTTCAATTAGTATGCTAATTTGTTTGCGTTTCCAGGCTTGAAAAAGGCCATGCCACATATAAGATCTCCAACTATTGGTTTGATTACCTGGTGGAACATAACCAGAAACGTCTCAGAAAGACTCAATTCATTACTCACTAACTTTATAAACTATAACCATATTATTCTATTTTTATTGCTGACAAACATTACTTGACGCTTGTATACCACATATTTCAGCCATCATAGTCCATGAAAATTCATAGCCCTATCAAAAATTTCCCCACTTATATTTATTTTGCGATTCTCTTCATACACACAGATAAACATAAAAGAAGTGCTTGATTTTATTGATTTAGAGGTTTCACGATAGTGTTTTTCATTGAAAGTCGTACCAAACAAGTACATCAACCTTGCTCTCAAATGCCCTGGTACGGTCGAGAATGGGGAGAGCCCGCTCTCCCTCTCGAAATGCTTTCACATTTCCACGCGTATATATCCTCTGCCAGGGAAGTTCTACTCAATGCCTTCTCGTGGCGGGGGTGTTGTTTTACGGAATTGAGAGGACGAAAAGCAAATGTCTGGCGCTCTAACCGGGTTGGTGGATACGGAGAATTTACCTAGGGGAGTTGGAAAACCCTGATTCCAAACCAATGGTGCACATGGGCTCTAGTGCACTGAGGAAACAAATGGCGTATGAACCTATCGTTGGTCACCGGCTACCATGGGACTGCATCTCCTTACAGTGCCCCACTGTGTTGTGGATCAGACCTTCAGGTTGAAGACTCGGGGTGTGGCTCCCTAAGAAAACCATCTGTTTCGGTTTAGGCACACGGGCAGTATCACAATCTTCACACAAACCGAATGAGATTTATGTGGCGCATATGTATCTGGTGCCCCCTTGTATCAGTATCTATGTTTTCAAATAAATAAATAATACTACTACCTGAACATTACTGATCAAGTTGGAGTTTATAGGGTATTGTCAACATCAAGTGGTGTTCATCAGAGCTGTCCACGTTCTCCACTTTTATTTACGTTCGTCATCGACACTCTTTTAAAGATCACGCTCTCGTCGTCTGACTTTCCAATGGTTCATCTACTCGGAAATTCATTTGTTAACGTAAAATTCGCTGGTGATATAGTCCTATTTGATGGAGATGCTTACAAAATGTGGTCTTTTGACCACCTTAAGGGACAATACAATCGCATTTGAGATGCGATCCTCTCCTTTCAGGACTAGTTTGCATCAACGTCTGAATCGATAATAGAGTGAAGTAGTGGAGCATGTCGACTAATTCACCTACCTTAGGAGTTGTAGTGGCTAGTCCTATGTCGATCATACATAGCTTATTTTAGCTTCTGGACAAACCAACGTATCTATCCTCATCAAGCTACCTTTTGACCTTGTTAATTATTCGCCTGTTAACCTTGACTGTTTTCATATAAGCGTATGCGTGTGCATTTTCTATCTTACTCATCACATGTATGTAGCTTACTTTTTTCTGGCTATAAATATTGATAAACGCTTGATTAAATCGAGTTGGCTCACTTGCCTTCTCCAATCTGCTCCGCTCGTTTTGATTGTTTGTTCAGATCAATGAGTGTGGAAAATATACGCATTCAAAAATCCATTTCCGTATTTGGTTTATTTAATCCCTTTATTTACTAACGCGGATTGAGTCGATAATTATAAACAAGAATCGACGATATGTATATTTCGATAGCAATCATTCATACGAACTAGAGTCAGATTAAGGGCCACCAAAAAGTTTCACCAGCCCTGATAGTCTTCAACTTTGAAGAAATCTCAGCACGGATTCAGAAGGCTCGATCGGCGCTTGCCAACTTGAATCAATTGTGGCGTATGCAGGATATTTATCAAATCAAGAGTGAGTATACTAAGCTTCAATTCGCTCCGCTCTACTTTATGGCCGTGAAATGTGGCTTTTAAAATACAGGAAATTCACAGGTTGCTAGTATTCGATCATATATGCCTTGTTTGTGTATTTTGGTACAATCGAGTTAGCAATTGTGAGGTTAGATGCAGAGTAATAGATAAGAGTAACAAATCGATTGATAAGTTAACGAAAACTCATTAGCCAAGGTAGTTCGGAAATGTGTCATGTATGTTCAAACATCGGTCAACCCAATAACGATGATTTCTAGTAAAAATGATGTTCAAATGTTAACAATGCTTGGGTAACCTTTGGCTTTATATCATGGCTAATATGTATATTAAAGCCACCGTATGATCACTGTTAGCCCTGTATCTGACTCCAGTTGGATCATATAGTGATCGTTATCGGAATATACATGCCAGCTATATAATTCTCGACTCACTTTGCGTTAGAAAATAGCGGAACAAAATAAGCCAAATACGAGAATGGGGTTTGAATACGAATGTTCCGTACACTTATTGATCATCTGCATAGGCAATCAGGTAAACGAAGTGAAGAGAATAAAGCGAAGCAAGACAAAATGACACGCAGTGGAGAAAGCGAGTCAACTCGATATAACCAAGCCTGACTCAATATTTAGACCAAAAATAAGTTACAGGCATGTAATTAATAGCGTAAGCAATAAACACACATACGATCACATAAAAAGTAGTCATGATTAATAAGCGTATCGGTGAAAAGGTCAAGATGTGACTTGAGAACAATAAATAGATTGGTCTGTCCAGAAGCTAGAATAACCTGTTTGGGCTTAACATAGTACCAGCCACTACAAGTATTCGCCAGGTTTGAACACTTCGCTCCACCTACTTTTTTCAGCAACCGAATATCATCATTAACTCTAAAACCCAGAGTTTAGCTCATCATAACTAAGTACACCTGGGGAATGAATTTTTAAAAATGTCATTTTCATCTAACTGAGAGTGCTTTGTGTATTATAGTTGTTATTTTTTTAAATTGTTTAACGTACCTATTTGTTTCCCATATGTTGTATCGCTTGCAGATTTTCTTTAACTCTTTCCTCCCTCCTCCAGAAAACTATGATGTTAGAAAAGTTAAGACCTAAGCCAATTAGTCATAAACCATCTATTCCATCCGCCTCGGTTAATGTCAATTGTAATGGTGGTACTTCCACATTATCTTCTGTCATCCCATCTTCTTCTAATCCTTTCGCTGATTGGCAGTGGTCATCTGGACCTTCATTAATTGCACATGAGGGATGGGTTGGTATATGTGTCCTTCCTTTTGACCAGTCGTCTTCAGTCCATTAATTTCACATATTCGTAACATTATCATCATCAGTGTAAAAAATATAACTCTGTTTACAAATATGTAAACTCGTCGTTTGTTTTTCATTTTGGTACAAAAAAGATGTTTCACGCTCCATAACTGTTCTGTTGAAGTTAATATTTCAATTGTATACTGTATATACCTTATATGTTAATCTATTTATTATGCAGAGACACATCTGTACTAATAATCTGTCGTTACATGTGATTATGTAACTAATTTATATATTTCTGTTTAGTTTGTATAGATTGTTTTCTGACATTAATTTATACTCATTTATACTCATTCTCTAGCTTTCTTTCATGTGTATATGATTTCAGTTAAATATTTTATTATCTCTATGTAAATATCCTTATTGTATCTTTTTTTTTTTGGATTTTGCGTTTCCCACTTTCTTTTTTTGTTCTCTTACACGATGGTTCAATTATGTGCATTTATTTCTTACTACGATAATTGGATCTCTTTTTAAAAATAAAAACACCTTTATTATGACAATTGTTTCTTAAGCAGAAATGTCTGCAATTGGTTGAATATTAAAAGAAAAAAAACTTGATAAAATTATATTGATTTCGCACAATCAAATTGATTTACGTTCCCCCTATCTCCCTGATCATTGTTATTTTATATTGAAACCTGTTATTATCCTGTTTTTTTTTAAACTAGTTTAGCAACTAAAATATATATATTTCCAAAAATATGTAGCGATTTTTGGTTTACGGTCAATATTTGTTGCCCATTAGTTTTAATGAACTAAACTAGTTAGGTTAGAATGATTACTTATGTTATATGAGATTTGTCTGTGCTAGACTGTATTATTCGTACATCATTATTTGTTTATTTGAACACAAATATTGGTACAAAAGGAAACCAAATATATATATGCGCCACACAAAACAATGAGAATGAGAAGAGAAAAAAGAAGGTAAGGTGCGTATAAGAAAAAAAGAACAATAACGACTACAGATTAGTGTAAGGTAGTGTAATAATGATAATAATAATAATGGGGGAAACAGTAAGGTACAACCAGAAGAATTCTTTCAGTTAAGGAAGACACTGGCTTCAATTCTGAGCCATATCTGGTAACGTCTCCAGCCACTGTGTTGCACCATCTCTAGGACCCCAGCCAAAGAGTCGTGAAGGACCAACACAAGCCAGTCCTGTACACCGTTCTTTTATATCACCACACCATGTCATACACTGACCACCTCTCTGCTTTTTCCAACCACTCCCAGCGTCGGCAAATAATGCACGACGTGGAATTCTGTGAGACGGCATTCGTAGAACATGTCCGAGCCACTGAAGTCGATGTTTCACGATAGTGACACCTATTGCATCATCATCTCTGTGCCCTTCTACAATAGACAATCCCAGAGAACAGTTCTGTTCAGCGAATCGAAGGCGACCTGAACGTCAAGATACACTACGATTTTTGACCTGTAATAAGTAAAGTGGTGTTCTAAAATTTGATGGAGGGTGAAGATATGATCAATACATCTTCAACCAGATTAAAAATCAGCCTGCTACTCGCGTGTCAATCTTTCTCAGGTCTTGAACAACCTACGAAGTTTGACAGAAGCTAACAGTTTGGACGCCATCGGAAATAGACTTATCCCCCGATAGTTGTTACAGCAACGACGTGAACCCTTTTTAAAGATTGGGACAACTATCGACGAATTCCATGGCGTTGGTATACTCTCTAGTTCTCAGACCTTTAAAAACAACGTTGTCAGTTCCTTAGCAAGAAAGTCGCCACCATCTTTAAAAAGAGCCGGAGGTAAGTCATCTGGGCCAGGTGATTTGTAGCGCCTCAAGAGTCAGAGTTTCTTGCGGACTTCCGCCTCATTCGGTGGATCAGTCGTCACCAGCCATGGAGGGCAGGACAGTCTGACCGATGTTGCCGGAGCAGCAGGCCAGTTGAACTGCCCTTTGAATAATTCTTCCCATCGTCCAAGACGTCGATGGATGTTAGTGATTGGTTTTCCGTCATCCTCACAGATTGTTTCACTCACACCAGACTTCTTGATGCCAGTAGCTCGGATGAGTTGGAAGAGCTTCTGGTAGTTACCAGATGCAGCTGCTGCTTCCAGCTTATTAGCACGCTCCGACCACCAGGCTTCTCGGTCCTTACGCAAGCTTTGCTGGATTTCATTACGTAACAGCCTTCGTTTGTGTTCAAACTCACGGTCACTCGGAGTAGACCGACGGGGTTCGATGAGTTGTAAAATTTCTTTGCTAGCAAGCCGTTTCTATCTTCAATTTTCAAGACCAATTTTGAATTCAAAGAATAATTCAATCCATCGTATGCAAAAACTAAATCTCCTGACATTTACCAAAAGAAATCATGCTAAGCAATGATAAATAACATGAGTGTATAGTATATTTGTAATATTTTAGTTGTTACTAATCGTGAATTATGTCACGTGGTGTTTGAACAGTTAAATTACTAGACTTTCAACCAGTATATGTCACGTCCTAATCTCTTTTAGCCTTCTATAACATAAATATCTGTATAGCATATTCAGCTAATACACACCGAGATTACAACTTATGGTTGAGGATATGGATATACATATGGTTTCTGAGTTTCCAAACAACAAATCATTGTCTGTTAGTTATTATCAGGTGTTCAATTTACTTTCTTTGTAAATTTATGTGTATTCAAGAAAATGGTTCAAGGCTGTACAATATTCCCACACAAACGCATGCATAAAGCTACATGGGTTTCACCGGATCACACTACAGAAAACCGGATTGATCATATTTGCATCAGTTAAAAATTCCCAAGGTCAATGGAAGACGTGAGAACCAGGAGAAGAGCTGAAATAGCTTCAGACTACCATCTACCTGGTGGTTGCCAAGATGAAACTGGGGGCACAGCAGACGTAAAGGCGGGGATTGGTAAAGCAAGGAAAACATTCCTACAGATGAAGTACACATGAAATTAAAACAACTGTTGACCAATATAAAAGTGGGAATCCTTAATGAGAACGTCAAGACAGTCCCACTGTACGGAGCTGAAACGTGAAGAACTGCTATAACCATCTTCATAAAAGCACAAGTATTCCTAAACATCAGTATTTTGTTGTGGATATTAAGTTTATTTATTGAGATCATGAAGCGATTGATTTTAGCCCACCATTAAAAGCCTGGAAGCAATGGACGGCCGTTTCGTCTTATAGTGGGACTCATCAGCAGTGCGCATCCCCGATCCCGCACTTGGGAGTCGAACCCGGGAAATTAGCCGTTAGCAATTTTTTAGTGTATGAGACTAAAAATTGTGTCTGATCATTCCTTGATGCTTCCAACTACTAATGGACCAAAAATATGACCAAAGGAAACATCAAGTCAGGCTTAAGACGTAATCCCGACTTGTATTTAATATTGTTAGTATCATTGACTAAATAGTTCAATGCATGATGACTTAACGTTTGAACCACTCAACATCAAATTTCATTTCCTTTAGAAACGTCGAAATTCTTCGATGTGGTGTGTGTGAGTACCACATAGAACGTTTTACACATCAAAGATTTCACAAATATCAACAAATTATTGTTTGACAATAAGTAATCTTTTTCTACGCTTTATTGTGAAACATATTTAGTTGTAGTTGGCTTTTAAATTGGAAATGAAAATGGCATCAATTATAATTATGATAAATCTTCTAACTGAACCATTGTATAAGTTTCCTAAGCCCTAGTCTAAATCTTCACAACAACTTGAATGCGAGAGCAAAAGTGCAAAATGTGGAAGGAACGCTTTACTCGAAGGTTAGTTTATGTACAGAAAATCGAAGGTATTTATAGTATTTCAGATGGTCATAGGCTTCTGAAACCCTACTAAACATAATGACAGGATAGGTAATTATCCTATCAGAATTATGACAATAAACTCTTCACTTTCTAGATGGTTCTGCTGATTGGATAAAATGTTTCCTAGCGTTTTCAAGGCATCTTTAAGAATATTCTGGTTCGTTCCAACAATAATAACAAAAGTTTTTTTTAATGTAGTGGATCACATACAAAGTATATCATTGATTTCCTTAGAGATTATGTTTGCGTTTATTATGAAACTAACTAGCGAACAATACGGAAAATCATTTTTGTTTATACTGCATACCACATTGAGTTCCATTTAATTTATAACCGATATTTATGTTTGAAGAATAAACGGTATAAGATTGAACGATCTGCATCAAGAGGTGAAGAAGTTATTGAGAACCATCATTTACTTTAATAATCTGTTCTTAAATATTCAGTGGTAATTTCTAAATTTATATGTTGAGTATGATTGAATTTTGAAAACTCTGTATATTATTCATTTGCTATTATACACAACATAGATTTCAGTAGAAGTATCGAAAATAGTAGGCCTAATCATACGGTTGTAATAATTATGTATACTGTATGTATCAGATAAGAATTTGTTAAAAATCATAGTCTTCAAGAACAAATATACTAGTACTAAATCCTGAATTTGTAAAGGTAACTAACTGTCTATTCTTTTAAATAATTAATAAAATACTACACGGTATGATTAATCTTTACCGAATGTTCATTACCCATTAATAAATCACTTAGATCCAAATATCATACCTGTATTTATACATACATATTAGAAGAGGTTTTGTGAAGATTGTAGTAATTTAAATAATTGAAATCATGAGTCAATTGAAGCTAGACCACCATGGAAAACCTGGAAGCACTGGACGGCCGTTTCGTCCTAGTATGGGACACCTCAGCAGTGCGCATCTACGATCCCACACCCCGCGAGACTCGAACCCAGGACTAGTGTTTCCAGGTTTTCCATGGTGGTTTAGCTTCAAATGACTCGTGATCTCAATCTGTGAAATTTCAACTATTGTCAAAATACCCTAACTTCAATTCTTAGAAATAGAGTATTGCTCCTATATAGAATAAAATCTAAAATAAACTACAATTTGACTTAGATTTTCAGTTTATTAAATAATTGGATCAAGTCAATGATAAAATTAATGACCATTAATTATAGTTTATTTTAATTTAACAAAGAAAGATCAAAAGAACACTTCATTCAAATTGTTTAATGATATGAAAAGAAAAAAAACACAACGATTATCATCATAATAAATATTCATCATTCCTATACTTCTGATTCATCAAAGTATCTAAAAAATAATAAGAATGGAATGATATTATTGTACAGTTGTCAAATCAATTTTAAAATTATGTATATTATCAAATGTTTTGTTAATAAAATATATGAGGTACTAATGGGATGTGTGCTACTGATCTCGACAGATATAAGTAGTATGTATTATCAATCGAAAGTGGAAGGCCTGGTGACTAAAGGTTGAGAATATTGAAGAGAAGAGAATGAGAGCAGAGAGGGAGAGAGATTGGTATGGAAATGAAGGGACAATAAAGTTTGAGATAATTGATGGAAATTTTTTTGCAAATGAGTCAGTCAGTCAGCTACAACGCAGGATCAGGCAGATGGGTTTTGTGGATATTATAGTACTTTCAATGGTTAAGATCATGAGTCATTTGAAGCTAGAACACCATGGAAAACCTGGAAGCACTGGACGGCCGTCTCATTCTATTGTGGGACTCCTCAGCAGTGCGCATCCACGATCTCGCCCCCCCTGCGAGATTCGAACTTAGGACTTATCAGTCTCGTGCGCATGCACTTGACCACTAGACCACTGACCTGACTGTCATCCGATAGTGTTAGTGTCTAACTTCAACCAATTCACGAAACTGAGAGACACATCCACCACTGTCATCAGTGAGTTATTATCTCACAACAAACCTGGTTGAACTCCACTGATCACTACTTCTTACTAGAACTCCAGGATATACCCCTTGAAGCCAGTCACTAGTGAGTATATGTTGATTAATATCAGATAGGTTTTGTGGATATTATAGTAATTTCAATGATTAAGATAATGAGTCGTGGATGCGCACTGCTGAGGAGTCTCACAATAAAACGAGACGGCCGTTCAGTGCTGCCCGGTTTTTCATGGTGGTCTAGCTTCAATTGACTCATGATGTTAACCACTGAAATGTATATAATACAATGATAATTAAATCTTCATACTTACTCAGTTAATCGACGTGTACCTTTCTTATTTTTCAATTCTTCTGGTGTTGGTGATCCAAAGTCTATTTCAGTTTTACTTTCACCATCGTTAAATTTTAAAACTTGTTTAGAATTCAACGAAAATTTCACTCCACCAACTTCAATAATCATATCACCTGGATAATGGAAAAAATTCATTAAATAAGGGTACAAATAAAATATATTGATGGCTTTGAGTTAACCAATCAGAAGTAAGATAACTCTTTAGTTATTTTGAGCAAAGTTAAATCAACGGTGATAGACAATGTACATGTCAATATTACCCAGATTGAACTCAGGATTCAGTTGAGGCTAGATCACCATTGAAAACCTGGAAGCACTGGACGGCCGTTTCGTCCCACCGTGGGACTCCTCAGCAGTGCGCATCCACAATCCCGCACCACGCGGGGCTCGAACCCAGGACCTACTGGCTCCGCGCGCGAGCACTTAACCACTAGATCACTGAGCCGGCACTCAACGGTGTTAATGCCTAACTTCAACCAATCCACGAAGTTGCGCCACCGTACACCATTGTCTTCAGTAAGTTCCTATCACACAACAGACCTGTGAAATTTCTAAAATCTCCACAAAACTTATTCTGATGTTAATATTAACCAAATGAAACTTGGGAATATTTGGTTTTTAAAATGTTTGAACTCAATGAAAATATCTATTATACAACAATAAATTAAATTATAGGTTATGCTCAAGCTAAATCACGTGATATACCTGCTTCTAAAGTAGATTGTATGTCTAAGTACTTAATGCTATTCATTGGGTAGTCATGATATTGTTTTTACTGTCTTACTCTCATTTTAAGTCTCGACCCTAAGTTTCTCAAGTTTGTAAACACGAAGGTGACAAGGCATTGAACTGTAGCTGAGGTCAATTTATGTTGAAAACCCTGACTCTAATTTATAAACTCAACTCAACACTTCAGTTTAACTCTCAATACTAAATCCTAACTAATTTGTATTGTGACTGATCTCATTTGGTGATGAGAACTCTATAGGATGATAAGTCTTATATTAACTCAACTAGTGCGCATGTATGTATGTATGTAAACATGCTCTTTATTCTTTACTAGAAAGGATAATTTGACTTGTGACGGTTAATTTTTATGATCGAAGCTGTTATTCCTCTGTTATTTCATTAGTTTGTATCGTTAACTGTTTTATAACTAGGCAGCGTTTCGTGATTGGCTGATAAGTCGCTCAAGGTAGTCAGTATATTATCCTGTTACTTAAATATCTTTTAGATAAACAAATAATTTTATTTTATTTTTTAATGCTTATGCCTATGTATAACTCAAATTTACCTATTTTTTTTCGTTATTAAAGAATAGTAATTCATATTAAACATTCCTATAAATTTTAGTGATTAACGTAATAAACGGCCGTCCACTGCTTTCATGTTTTCCATAGTGGTTTAGTTTCAATTGACTCATGATCTCAACCATTGAAATTTATAACTAATTACCGATTGTTCTATTTAAGGTAACTGGTCGAAAGTGTTTTATCGAAATTTGTATCACTCAAACGTAAACATTGATCTCAAATATCTAAGTGAAATTTATTACACGAAATCAAAGTTAAAATGTAGGTAGGTACAAATAAATTACTGGTTGCCGAACAACAGCTAATGTATAGTTAATCAAATAAGGTGTGTATTTGAAGTAAATTTAAATATATGATGTTATTATTACTATTAGTATTAGTGGTAATAGTAGCAAGAATAATCGCAATACGAATGATATTTAGTTTCATTTATATATCTTACAGTAAGATAAATTAAAACCTGTAAATGACTTTAGTTAAGCGAAAGATCAATGTTTATAAGAAATATCCTTTTTCAGAAAAATACAACCTACCTTTTCCGTTTATAACAAATGGAACATCTATGGTTTCTTTTTGCTTTTTAGCAAATATATTTGGGAATAGTAGACAAATGGTAACGAAGCCAATCACTAGAAGATGATGCATTTGTATATATTTACAGCTGAAACAAAAGAAATTAATATGCATTGAATTCTTTGATTCTAGTGAAATATAATTCTTTTTGTAGTTAACATCACTGACTAACTTTAGTTGGACAGTCACTGAATACTAGGAAACACTGGGTATCTGTTTCGTACTAGTACGGGACTTGTTATCTCTAGGCGCCCATGATACCACCAAAGGTCGAACAAGGGCATTACGTGTGTTTCGGCGAGCCCTTAATCTTAAGATAATTAAGTTACTATCTTATGGTTTACATTTTCAACTTCAGTTGGTTTGAGGTATAAGGCATCCCTTTTTTAAATATGATTAATGGGTAACATCATCACATCCGATATTGTAGGACTCTGCTCGGTTAATTATCTCCCGAAATTAGTCACTAGTAAGATGTTCAAGTTGTCTAATGTAATGTAAACTATGAAATCCAAAAGTCAGTCAGTCAGTAACAACGTAGGACCAGGCACACACATACATCAGTCCTAGATGCTACACCTCATTAGCACAGTAAGACGAACACCAAATTCATTGAAGCAGTTAACTCAATGGTGTAATATATAAAGAAAAGATTTTATGTAAGGATATGGTACAGTAAGTAATAATTAATTCGTACAAAGATATGAAATGGCTTTAATCTCATAGTTTAAGGGAAGACAAAGAGTGTATACACCTACGCCATTGTGATCTATTCTGAGACATATCATCCATAGTTTTCAACCATTGGTTACGGTAGTCCTACAGACCCCAACCAAGTATTCTGCATCTACCAACATGGCTAAGACTAGAAGTAATGATATGATTAAAAATATTAATAAGAACTTTAGATTATTATAAATGAACCTAGCAATTATAAGCAAAGACGGATAGTGGCTAGCAGAGGAATCCAGGACGCGCGTTTCGTCCTGTCTGGGACTCGTCAGCTGGATGTACCTGCATCTCAGAGTTGATGTTCACTATGGGACTCGAACTCAGTACCGTTCGCTTCAAACGCCATCGCGTTATCCACTAAGCCAATTATTATATGTTCAGTATATAAGTTAATTAGTCAGAATATTATAATCTAATTCGATTTCTCTCATGTACTAATTATGAAATAGAGAATATAAAGTTTTGGAATATACAAAAATTTTATTACTTACATAATCTTTGATGAGTCGAGGATAAATAGACCTTCATTTATATACATATATATATTTCGAATATTTCACAATCAATTTACATATGACACATAGAATTTTCCAACAATTCATACCAACTCCTTTATATGTCTATAGATTATAAGGTTAGTTCAATAAATCATAACAAATCGGCTTAATATATATTGAATTAATTTAATTGTTTCTATAGGTAAATAATTGAGGTGTAATGATTAAAAGTTTTTGCCTTTGTTGATATTTATAATTGAATTTTGACTAGTCGTAGTTGGCATACGTATATCCTGTGTGGACTTTCTCAATAATAATAATAATAATAATAATAATAATAATAATAATAATAATAATAATTCAATCCAGTACAAATCGAATAAATATTCATACTCGTTACATGGGCTAATGATTGCCTCAAATGAATGTCTCCATGAATAACACAATGGCTATTTGAAGCAAAAGGTATTGTGTTTGAGTTCAAATGTAAACATAAACATTGAGATGCACGTAAATCCAGGCTGTTAAATCCCATACTAGATGAAATCTATGTCGTCGATTCCATTGCTAACTATATTCTAATTTATTTTATAAGAAATTGATAATTTTTGTTTATTATAAAAAGTAAATTGTATTTCATACAGTTTTTTTTACATCTCAATTTCGTTAGTAACAACCAGTGTATCAATAGTGGGTATTTAGATAATTCAATAGACATAAATCACCCTCATCATGTAACCATGAAAGCTGATTTCTATTGGTGCAACGTCGGAATCATTTTCTAAAACAAACAAAAAATTAGCTCCAGTGAATAAAACATGTTCTATGTATGACTTGGTAAATATATTAAAACGTTTTCATTCGTTTTACAATTAGCTGAAATTGAACTAAGAATTGTTCCGAAACAGGCCTATTCTATCTATCAATTAGGAAATAAAGATGAAATATTAAGTAGCGTAAGATGAAGTTGAAGGAGAATGAAATATTCAATGGTTGAGTTAATGAATCAGTTGAAGCTAGACCACCATGAAAAACCTGGAAGCACTGGACGGCCGTTTCGTCCTACCGTGGGACTTCTGAGCAGTGCGCATCCACGATCCCGCCTCGCGAGATTAGATCCCAGGACCTATCGGTCTCGCGCACGAACGCTTAACCTCTAAACGATTGAGGCGGCATTCAATAGTGTTAATGTCTAACTTCAACTTATCCACCAAATTGAACGACACATCCACCATTGTCTTCAGTGAGTTAATATCTCACAACAGATCTGGTTGAACTCCACTGGTCACTACTTCTCACTAGAACTCAAGGATATACCTTTTGAAGGGGTTTATGTGGATATCATAGTAACTTTAATAGTTGAGATCATGAGTCAGGCGAAGCCGGCTCATTGATCTAGTGGTTGAGCTCTTGCTCGCGAAACCGATAGGTCCTTTGATCGGGCCTCGCGGGGTGCGCACTGCTGAGGAGTTCCACGATAGGACGAGACGGCCGTACAGTGCTTCCAGGTTTTCCATGGTGGTTTAGTTTCAACTGATTCATGATCTCAACCATTGAAATTACTATAGTATCCACAAAATCTCTTCTGATTTTAATGAAATATTCACCAAACAAATGATTGATAGTCAAGTGAAGTATTTAATCTTCTTAAAGTTTGAAGTTGTCTGCTATTGGGAAATTCACTTCCATATGATGGGTAATTTGATAGTCTTCAGATTGAAAGTAAAGCATTTGAATTCAAGGTTTCAATCCAACTGGACAATGAAATCGTTAGTTAAAGTTACATGTGTTTATTAATATTACATCTAAAATCACGTATATATAAAAGAATAAGTGAAATAAAACTGTGGAAATATCTAATAAAACTTAACCATCTATTAGTCAGTTTACATACATTAACCATCTTTTCTTACATTCAAATACCATTGGTATAAATTTGGGGATATTTAAGTACATGGTTTGGTTTCAACGATTTAAAATCTTCCTATGGACTGCCTAATATTCAATGAAATCATCCAAAGTAATTGAAGGGAAAATAATTGTGAATCACATAAAGTGAAATGTTATTAGTCAATCGTTTCCACCATACGATTCAGGTGCTCCGTTTTTATTCTCAAGCATAATAATTCACAATTCTTAAAATGTGTTATAACTTTAACTCATTTACGAAGTACATGTTCGTGTGCTGAGCTTTTAGTCGAACAGTTTTTATGAGGATACTATTGTTAATCAGATACTCGACTGAAAATCATTCACACCGTTACAGACAGAATAATATCCAAAGTGAGTCATTTAGGCAATTCAATATGAATTTAATTGAAGTATAGTATAGAAATCTAAGATCAGAATATGGATGTCAAGTGCAAAACATGTATTAAGAAAATGTAGGTTAAGCTCTGTATTTCAAAAATACCGATAAAAATAAAAATGGTCTCAAAGAATAGTACATGCAAGGGAGAAAAGGTGATTAAAGTATTAGAGCAATCTAAAATACCAAAATAAGTGTATTGATGGACGCGATAATTGTCTAGTTGTGACAAAGAAAGATCATATGGTGAAACTTACAGCCAATAAAAATGTTTCACATGAACACAAACTACTGAATATTAATAAACAGCATAACGTAACACACAAAAAGAAGCAGATAAGTTGGAAAACATTTATCATGTAAAGGAAACTTTATCACCAGAATATTAGGACGATTCTTTGAGAATTATAATCACCAAAATAGTTTATGAGTATGATCCTGAACTACCATATTCTTTAAAATTTGGGCAGTAAGTTCATGATAGTGTTTAAAGTAGTTGTCCGTCAATGGTTATAGTATTGAGCACGAATTGAATATGTTTACAGGATGGTTGTGATCTACCAGAATAAAATCAAGTAATATTAGAGAAAATGATTCCAAATATTTCAAAATTTGTTGTGAAACTAGGCCAGATGAGTATGATGTATCCTATTTATGATATAAAAGGATTCACATAAATACCGTATTCTTAGAAAAGTTCACTAATGAGTCTGGAATATTGGGGTTGAAATTGTGATACTCCTTGAAATGATAAGTATTTCATGAAAGTTGTCCAATATATGAAAAATATATGAATGGTTTTCTGTTTCGGTATTTCTTCCTCATACTGCATACAAACTAAATGAACCCGATAAGTGGTTAAATTCTAAAGATTATTTTACGCATGAACCATATGTCGACTTTGAACAGTTTCAAAGTGCATTAAATCGGCTTAGTAATTTAAAAAGTAATTAACCACACACATTTTCTAGCATAACTTCACCTGTAGGTTTTCTAGAGTTACTGCTTGCCCCTAGTTCGGATAGAGTAGGAGGGTTAGACATGGGGTTTGTAACCCTTTCATGTAGAGAAAAAACTTACTAAAAATATGCTAACCAAAAAATTTATTTAAACTATTTAAACTGTACCCTGAGAGTTGAAGGCTCTTTGTTTAGAAGAATTATGACGTCTCGCACTAAAATCCAAGATTCTTCGAAGACAAAAGGCCGATTTTCCCTTTTTACAACCAGAGTAACAATTTTTCTAAATACATGGAATGTTCAGACATTGTGGCAGACCGGGAGGACCAGCGAAATAGCAACGCAATCGAGTCGGTACAAATTGGTGGTTCTCAAAATCAGCGGAACCCATTAGATGCAAGCTGTACAACAAGGGTTAGGTACAGGAGAGGTGCTGCTTTACTCTGGTCACGAAAAGGAAAATGTGTCACACACTCAGGGAGCTGCTCCGATGCTGCCCAAACAAGCACGAAATGCACTTATATTATGGGAATACCATGGATCCAGGATTATCAAAGCATCATTCAGAACAAAGAAGGAGAGAATCACAATGAATATTATCCAATGTTATGCACCCACTAATGATAGCAGCGCCGACATTAAAGATAAATTCTACGAGCGGCAGCAGTCAATCATAGAGAAGTGCCCAAGAAACGACCTCTCCATTCTGATGGAAGATCTAAACTCCAAAGTCGGAATAGACAACACCGGATATGAAGATATCATTGGACGACATGGAAAGACTGGGAGAGAGAGAAACGAAAATGGTGAGAGATTTGCAAACCTATGTGCATTCAACAAGTTGGTTATAGGTGGCACAATATTTCCACACGAACACATACGGAAAGCTACATGGATCTCACCGGACCACACAAGAGAAAACCAGATAGATCATATTTACATCAGTAAAAAATTCTCAGGGTCAATGGAAGACGTGAGAACGAGGAGAGGAGCTGATATCGATTCAGATCATCACCCAGCTGTGGCCAAGATGAAACATTGGACAACTGGAAAAACAGTAATAAAAAGGCTCAATACAACCTCTGCACGAGATACTAACAAACTCAACGGATTCAAGATATCTATTGGCAACAAGTTTCAACCCTTACAGGATCCACTGAAAGAAGAAGAACATGTGAACAAATGGGTGAAATACTTCGAAGAAATTTTTAGTGAACCAGCTCCACTGAATTAACTGGACAACGAAGCAGCACTACAGACCTTCCTATACATGTCAGTCCACTAATGGTCAAAGAAATCAAGGTGGGCAGTCATCAGAAAACTCAAGAGTGGGAAAGTGACAGAACCTGACGATATACCAGCTGAAACTTTGAGGTCGAACATAGGAGTAACTGCTAACAAGCTCCACGTTATATTCGAAAAGATTTGGGAGGAAGAACAAGTGCCACAGACAGACTGGAAAGAAGAACACCTCATCAAGATGCCAAAGAAAGATCTGAGCAAATGTGAGAACTAGCATCACGTTGATAAGCCGCCTAATTATTATATACCAGTAGAATAGCAGTTACATTGTGAATAGTTCATTGTTAGCATGTCACTTCAGAGCCAAGTGACCCATTTTTGAGTGCGGGTTGAAGTATGAATGTTTGCAATTCTGAAAATACTCCATGCTAATCTAGGATAATAAGCATATTAAATTTTGATATAGTAAATATGACGTCGATGAACTTAATTTTATTTCAGTAGTGCGATAGTTTTTGTTAAACCTTTGTCAAGAAACAACTGACGAAAAATGATATAGATCTGGACAATACAATACGTTAGTTTCTGTTGACAGTTTACTAAAAAATGAATATGCCATTTCATGCAAAGTAATCAGTATATATGAAAGACATGTCATGCTCAATTTAGTGTTTAGTCTTCTGATGAAAACGCAGAGAAATGGGATCAATGCTTATTATTTTACTTAATGCATTTTATTGGCAGTTTAGCAAATTAATAAAAAGGACTAAATGAATGGGATACACATAGTCAGTTAAAATATTTTGTTGGTCAGACCTATGTCATCTCTGTTTTTGACAATGAATTACGACGCTTCAAATCTACCATCTTCGATTGGTCCGATCGATATTTTAATATAGAATGAAAAGTTTACAATAATTTAACAAAAGAGCAAAGAAAACAATTCAACTACGTAGAACTAAAAGATGATCGACTAATGACACATTATCGAAGATTTACAAGTGTGTTTATGAATGATCGAAAAGTCGACACAATTAATTCAGTTCTTCAAACCTAATGATTAGCAAAACAAGATTGAAGTGTTTACATTGCATTTAATTGAAACCCCTGAAGAATGGGGACTATTTGTGATGAAAACTTTAAACCACAACTATATTATTGTCCTCCAAGCCAACCAAAGACTAAATGCTCTAACCACCCAGTTCTCTAAATATTTGGATTATGGGTGACCAAACTCTTACATTTCGTCAGGTGACAAACCTTCATTCATTGCCTGTAAAACACTCTGGTCTACTACATGTAAGATGGGAATATACATGAGATATTTTTTATACTGTTTGACTTTGAGTCCCCTTGTGTGAGTGTTTTACCTAATAGAAACCACGTATTCTATCAGGAGGAGCATGGAGTACAACATATTGAAGAGCTGATCAACTTGGAGAATTTAATAAACCGAATAAACAACGTTCTTGATTTTCATCCATCACAAGAATAAAAAGTTAATGATCCATCTTCCCATACACAAATCTGATGGATTCTTATTTCGAACATTATCAACAGAAGAGATGACACTGTAACAAAAAATACTTATTGAAAATGAATATCAATGAATATTTCATAAAATTAAATTATAAAACCAAACTTTCGTATTTATGATTGTTTATCAATGTTACTAAAATGAATTAAATTCTATAGTCTTCCTTAAAAATTTCACATAAAATTAGAAAGAAAAAAATACCCCCCACAGAAATCAGTAATAATAATAATAATTAAGTAGCATAAAAACATCAATGAAAATTAAGAAGCAGCCCATGAAGGAATAAAAGGTTCAAAAATTCTTAGAATATTAAAAGCTATGGATCCAGATTTCATAAATATAACTAAACTTGTAACTAATGTAACATGTTTGAAAATATTTTAATACATGACATTGTTTAAAGTGTTTACAAATTCACAGTAACTGATAACTAAATTAAAATGTTTTACAGAATGACAAGTATCATATACAATATACTAGATTTACTATTTTAAAAAAAATAGAAATTAGATTACATAATTATATGTGGTTCAGAAACAGATTGTGATATTGAATTATGAGGAAGAACAAGTGCTCCATTAAGGAAGAGTTCATCTTTCACAGTTACATCTTCTCCTAGAACTGTAACATTTTCCATTCTTACCTACGAAAAAAAAAATACAATTAAAATTTCATAGGCTATAAAAATATTCATTTATAACGTTATTCATCTATTCTTATATTCAGTATATACTACTTAATTTGAATGTTTATTCATTTGAACACACAAACATTAGTAAAAGAGCACACCAATTACATTTGTGCCACATAACAATGAAGTTGTGAAGAGACAGAGAATGTAAAAAGAGTATAATGAAGAATAAGAGCAACGAACAGAAATTAGTGTATGAGGGTGAAATAATAATAATAATAATAATAATAATAATAATAAATAAATAAATAAACAGTTCAGTTAGAAAAGATACAACCAGAAAGAATTCTTGCACTTAAAGAAAGTAAAAGAAAGTTACAAACGGATCAACACTGGCCTCTATTCTAAGCCATATCTGATAACTTCTCTAGCCACTGTGTTGCACCATCTCTAGGACCCCAGCCAGAGAGTCGTGAAGGTTCAACACAAGCCAGTCCTGTACACCGTTCTTTTATATCACGACACCATTTCATACACTGACCACCTCTCCCCGTTTTCCAACCACTCCCAGCATCGGCAAATAATGCACGACGTGGAATTCTCTGGGACGACATTCGTAGAACATGTCCAAGCCACCGAATTCGATGTTTCACGATAGTGACACCGATTGAATTGTCGTCTCTGTGCTCGAACACACGATGCTGAACCTCTGCATTACTAACATGGTGTTGCCACTGGATGTCAACACTCCTTCGGAGACAACGATGGTCGAACATAGAGAGTCGTCTAACATCCTCAACTCTGAAAGGACAGGTCTCACAAGCATAGAAAAAAACTGCTGTCGCCGACGCGTTGTAGATCCGACATTTTACAGCTAGACCAACATCACGAAGGCGCCAAAGATGGCCCAGATTGGCATAAGCCGCTCTGGCTTTCACTATACGTGAATCGATCTTATCTCTCACATCATCACTAGCACTTACACAACTACCTCGATGCACGAACTTCTCGACCACTTTTATCTGCTCACTACCCAGGGTGAGTGCAGGTTCAGGGTCCTGACAGTCTTGTAGAAGTAGGTGCAGACTCTATACCATACCTACGGACGTTGATTGTCAACTGATTAAATGTGGATTGAATAGCTTGGGTATTGTCGCACAGTAAGACAATATCATCCGCATACTCAAGGTCGAGAAGTCTCTCTTCAGGCAACAGATCCACATCACCATTACCTACATCCATCAGAGCTGTTTCCAGAACGTCGTTGATGGCAAAGTTGACGAGGATTGGTGAGATTGAGCAACCCTGCCTAACCCCACTGCTTGAATGGAACAGTGGAGAGAGGTGGTTGTATGCCCTCACCCTGCCTGAGGTGTTTGTATATAGGGCCTTTGGGATGTTAATAAACTTCTCAGGCACATCCTTCTTCAATAGACAATTCCAGAGAACAGTTCTGTTCAGCGAATCGAAGGCGGCCCTAACGTCAAGATACACCACGATGGTTGATCTGTGGTAAGTAAAGTGGTGTTCTAAAATTTGATGGAGGGTGAAGATATGATTAATACATCCGCGACAAGAGTTAAAACCAGCCTACTCCTCGTCGGTTAATCTTTCTCGGGTTTTGAACAATCAACGAAGTATGACTTAAGCCAAAATTTTGAATGCAATCAGAAGTAGACTAATCTCCCAATAGTTGTTGAAGAAAAAAGACGTGAACCTTGTTTAAAGACAAGAATTACATGTGAATATTTCAATTTTCAATAACAAAAGTGATAATTACTAATCTCATTTGACGAATTCACTTATATACACGAATGATATATCTTATTTCAAGCCGAAAATACATTAAATATATTAGTAGAATAAATTACCTCTAGAACGTTAATGAATAAAATATTTTGAGTATTAGTATCATATTAGTTTTGGCAAACTTGTGTAAAGAAATTTGTACAAAACAGTATTATGGTGAAAAACTATATGATATTTAATGTTTTATTTTTAGAAGGATTTTAAGTTTTTCACTGCTTATATTTGAAAATTATGTTTAATTAGTCCCAAATAGGATGACAAGCATGTCTTTGATTGAACTGCTAGCTGATATTCGAAGTATAATTTTTTACTGATATTTTAATCATATAAACAGAGAGATAAGATACAAACAATACTGTGAACAATAATTTATCTATAATTACTGCCTATGTACAGTGGGGATATTAGATGAGCACTTTGAGAGTTAAGTGAAGAACATGCTGGGTATACATAGTCAATTGATTGATAAGGTTGTGAACATTTACAGACTGAAATGGTTGATACTTGAATTACACAATATTCAACCACCCAAAAAAAAAACTCCGTATACAATATCGTTCAGTAGTAACAAGTAGACTGGAAAACGGTTAGGGTGACTTAAATAACATATGGGATTAATCAATCGGGTATCTAATGGTCAGTCTGATCTGTATATTGAAAGATGTAAACTCTCTGATTTGGAATAATTCAAGAAGTTTAATCAGTGGTTGGAAACTGGACAATATGGGCCAAAACAGAAGAAGTCATTCATTGTTTTCCTGTTCAAATTGTTTCTTTGATATTACTTTATACCTTTCCCCCTCAAATTTGGTACTTTTTTTCCAACATATCTTTGGTAAGAGTAGCTTCTCCGCT
The DNA here is from genome assembly GCA_944470205.2 of Schistosoma margrebowiei. NCBI lineage: Eukaryota > Metazoa > Platyhelminthes > Trematoda > Strigeidida > Schistosomatidae > Schistosoma > Schistosoma margrebowiei. The sequence goes on along the minus strand of OX104026.1, from coordinate 38,469,205 downwards.
ATCTTTGGAATTACTTTTCTAACTTTTTCTTCATTTAAATTGTTGATTCCCAGAAGATATTCTAATAGGAATTGTAGTAAATTGTGCTAGTCCATATCTGTTTGAGGTCCTATGTTGTTTGTGGCTAACTGATCTATTAGCTTTGTTTAAAAAATAATAATTCGTTTCAGCTGGAAAAAAATAGAGTCCTACAGTTTGAGAAATTTGACTAGTAATATTATGCAATGAACCCCAATGATCAAGCAAAGACTTCATTCCATAATTAGATAATCATCGAGAGAGTAACGTAATATGAAAATCCAATAAAGTTTAATCATTTGGTTTAAAAAATGTGAGTATAGGTCATAAGTTGTAACCAAAATACTGAATACGAACTACTGAAGTATCACTGATATTTAGTCTGAAGTTAAACAATCTTTCTTATTAAAAGTACATTAAAAAGTTCGATATAGTCATAGTGATTAGTCACATGTTGACCTTTTACATGATTTATTTTGAAAGTTAGTATAATAAAATTACTGTGTCTGGTAACATTTATGTTGTTTCTTTTTAGAGTAGTTATCTTGATATAACGATTCTGAAATGATTAAGCCAATTACATTTATTCATTATCCAGTAAATGATAGATCCTGTAAGTTTAATTTGAAAAGCTAAACATGCCAACAAACTCTACATGAGGGCAAATCATGATGTGGGATCATTTCGTGAAGTGACGAACTGTTAATCCGAGCCATGTTGATGGGTTGAGACCATTTGATTGGGGTCTGTGTAATTATCATGACGGATAGTTGGAGACTTTGACTGACACAGCTCAGAATAAGATTTAGTGGTGCTGATCCATTCATTCTATATCTTAATCTAGATCTTGAGCTCTAATGTCCATTCATATTTACTTTTTCACTCTTTCTTCTCGAACGGTATTATAAATATTTAATATTTTCTACTATTATCAGTTACTTCGATTCCTTTACTATTTCATTATGTTAATTCCGTTCAGATGTGATATTATGGTATACAGACTTGCGACAATACACACATATACTGTCTTCGATATTGCTTATAACTGACTGATTGCAAACTGAAAATTTGAAGACTATCATCAATATATCACAGAAAAGTGTACATAATTTTCATGTGATTAGTATGATAATCTCCTCGAATTTCGAAATATCCCTGTTCCATATAGATAGATAATTTTAAATATCACATGGAGTGCTTCAAACAAAAGTTTTCACAACGTAATGATACTGAGCACAAATATACACGTTAACATTAATCAGTGGCAAGAAAATTTCATAGTTATGTTACGTGGATGGAGATAGTCGTCAGGAAACCCTAGACTTAGGTTTTGTGATCGTCGGTCACTAGTCGGAAACCCCCACCTGGAGTATTGATGGAACTTACGTTTCCTATGAGATTCAAACATTCATCACCCAGTTTTGCAGATTGAGACGTTATTACTGAGCCATTCGGGTCGCGATTGACCTTCTGTAAGACTAAGATATTTGCAACTGATTATTAATTTAACTGGTTTGTAGATTAACGAGGACATTTCTCAATTAAGCTAATGTGGAAAGAATACTTCTGCAATCAAATTAACCTACCCATTTTCCAACAACTGATCTCCAGCCAACAATACAATTATTTAACCAAGAGTGAGATTTGATGATTGATTTTGAAAAGATAGCTGAGTTAGATATACGTACGCCATCTTCAATTATGACACCTGCACCAATGGTCACATTAGGGCCTATTCGACAACCGTGACCTATTTTTGCAGTTTCGTGCTAAATAAAAGTTTGATTTTCAAAAAAAGAAGTGAGAAAAGGGAAGCATATAAACCGAATTTTATCTAATCAACAAGACAAAAAACATTCATTGGTGTTCTACTCTTTTGGAAAACATCAGATATTGATGACGAACAGTTACCTCACTCTTCATGATATATAGCCCAGCTTGATAAACTGATCAAGAATTACCATGTGGAAATAATCACAGCAAAATATACCATAAAAATTTTCGATAAAAATCAAAGTTACTTTTTTATGATACCTAAGTACATACTGTAAACTTTCAACATGTTTTAGTATTTAGATTATCTACGAAGATATTACGAATGACTAGATAGAAATTATATCTCTGAATAACTGTCCTCAAAAGTTTTAACACTTAAAAAATGTTAGTCAAACTTATGTTTCAGGTGACCTGGTGTTTTATTATTCGCATAGTTTGTCATTTGACATTTCACCTTCGACTGGGAAAACATCATCAAAACTAGATATACATGAATGTGAAGCTGAGTAATCCTTTGAAACGGGTATGATTCAGCATCAGAATTACATTAGTGATCCATAGTAAAGATTTCACTTACGGACAAACCATTGAAAAAGAATAGGTCTTTAATTTTTAACTTATTATCCATGATGTTTTTTCTAATTTATACAGACTGTATCTATTTCTATGCTTTTTAGTTTGAAAACCCGAATGGTCATATGTGCAAATACAAATGATAATATATTATAGCATTTTACGACTAAACAATGGTCATAAAAGCTTAGCTAAGAAAGATAATTGTATTGAACACGTAAAATTCTTCAGTTTCTATGGGTAATTTCGTTTCCTTTCACCGTAGAATCTTGAATGAATATTAGAGAAAGAGAATGTGAGTAATAAACTCGATTTATGGCAACACACTGACTCCACTATGAACGATTATGAATGAACCGTGAAATATAAATTCTCCGTTAGGCTAACTCTCTTGGTCAACAGCGGTAATAAAAACCACGTATAAATTGAGTTGGAAGAATTTATTTCGGGTATTCATTTATTCAGACAGGTTGTAAAAAATGAATCCAGAAGGAAGGCTTCCCAGCCTACTTCATTTTATTAAATGTGACTAAACAGGGAACGAATATATTGAGCGATAACCAAACACATGCATGCATATGTCCATATAAAAACAATGACAGTTGCAATCGAATAATTGACAAATGCACATACATGTGTACACACAGTGATTGGAAAAACTAGGATTAATTTAGAAAAGATGGAATTTGGCTAGCATTGGAGTTCAGGGCGTATGCTTTGTCCTGTTTAAGGACCGTCAGATGGATATACCTAGATCCCAGAGTTGATATTTACTCTGAAAATCGAAACCAGTGCCGTTCTCTTGAAATCCCATAATGTGATTTATGAAGCTACTGGGTTAATCACTTGTACAATGGATATGTGTTTTAGTTCAATATGAGACGGTTTGGACTATCTAGTTGTTGACCTTTTAACTGGAATTTGGTCATTCTTGGTTGGAACGGTCGTTACTGGGTTCAAGTCTGGGAGTGAACATTAACTCTGGGATCCAGGTACGTCCAGATGACGAGTTCCATATTGGATGGAACGCGCGTTCTGAATTCTACTCCTAGCCACATTCCATTTATTATATATTAACTTGTGTCATGATGACTTTTTCGAGGCAATCTACAGAGGATGCACATATCTTAGCCAAAACTGATCGAATTCCAGTCGAGATATTAACAAGGGAATAATCCTAACCACTTCAAATTGGATTGGGTCGATTCTTTTATCAAAGAGATAACATAAATCTCTTGATTTTTATAAGGAATCGATACGGGCACCGAAGATTTTATTCAGTCATACGGTATATAATACTACAAAATTATCGCATAAATTAATTCCAAAAACAGGACGAATAGCAGTTACTCAGTGTTTGATGAATCAAAGGTAAAGGGATTTGACGTACAACCAATGAAAGCGTAGAGCATTTGTTTATACTGAACGTTCGCTGTATATAACTCCAGTTAATTAACATGTTATGACACATTTTTGAAAAAAATTAAGACTAGCTCTATCTAGTTTTTATTCCTCTGTTCAAGTAAGCGCTGATATTAAAGATGAATCCCAGGTATAAAGAAAGAATGTCGACTATATGTGTTCGAATAAATCTCCAAGTCAGTCAGTTAGTCAGTCAGTAACAACGTAGAACTTCGTACGTACGTACATCAGTTCGAGTTGCCACACCACATTAGCACAGAGATGCAGTTGTCGATTCAAATCCCGTAGTGGTAGAGGTAATAAGAGTATAAGCAGTAGTCGGAAAGATTAGTGCTTGGAGATGTTACTTAAAGAGTATAATACAGTGAAATAAACTTGGGAAGAGAAAAAAAGTAGACAAGGGAGGATCAGGAGATCAAAATTTGGGAGAACACAAAGAGTGTATGCACCTGCACCATTGCAAACGATTTTGAGCCATGTCATTCAAGGTCTCTAACCATCGGTTGCTATCATCTCGCAGTCCCCAACCAGGTAGTGTACACCTACCAACACGACTAAGTTCACTTGTCAGTGACTTCATGGACTTGTGCCATGTTTTGGTCTGGCCGCCCCTAGCTTTCTTCCAACCTACTCCTATACCACTGAACATCGCATGTCGAGGCAGTCGGTCGTTGGGCATACGTAACACATGTCCCAGCCATCTCAACTGATGAAGTTTCACTACTTCATCAATTGATTTGCCATCCTTACCTAGTACCCGTTTCCTAACAACTGTGTTACTTACTCGATGGACCCAGGATATACGAGCAATATTTCGAAGACACCTATGATCAAATACTAGTAGTCTACGAATATCCTCTACTCCTACCGGCCATGTTCCACTGCCATAAAGCAAGACGGAACGAACTGCTGCGCAGTAAGCCCGTCCTTTGGTTGATAGACAGATATCTCACCTACTGCATAAATGACGCAAGTTAGCAAAAGCTAGTCGAGCCTTCTGTATCCGTGCTGAGATTTCGTCACACACCAGACCACAAGGGCTGATGAGACTCCCAAGATAAGTGAAGCGGTCGACACACTCAACTACTTCACTCCATATCACTAGTTCGGGTGTCGATGTAACCCAATCCTGAAGCAACATTTTGCATTTCGAGGGGGAGAATCGCATCCCGAACATGCTTGCATTGTTGCTTAGAGAAGACTCTGCATTTTGTCAGCGTCTTCACCAAATAAAACTATGTCATCAGCATATTCTAAGTCAAAATTTCCAAGTAAAAAAAAATTCATTTTGAGATGTAAAGTGGTAAACTGACTGGAAACCCTGGATCTAGGTTTCGTACTATTTAGCACTCATTAGCAAAGTATGCTAGTAATTGATATGGCTGGATAGAAAGAGTAAAACCAATTCGGTGGGAAATTCGATCAGTATAATACTGCACATATCAGCAGCGGCCTCACAGTTTGAAACTCCCCATCCGTTAACCTGCACACCCATAAATTACCTTGGTACCTCAGGGAATTGCACTCGTGATTGTGATGCACATTCCAACGTACAACAGTCCAGTAGCCGTCTATAATCTTACAATACATGAAGGCCGGACATTGAGTGTTCATGGAAGCCCTTCATGACCAAAAATTTTAATAACATTAATAAAATTACCTCCTCCGTCTGACCCGATGTGACGAACCGCTAGATGTTATACGGCCATGTCTCCAGCATTCAAATTTAATATACGCGTTTTCATCTCTGCACAAATGCGAATCTCGAACTACATAATGACAGTAAGTCGATCTTTCATAATTTGTGGTAGCGGACTTCAACGCTTTAAGCAATGGGAACGCAACGAGAAACAATGTTGTCAAAAAGACTTCCTCCATTTTCGTTACGTGAGAAACAGCCGCGCTCGTACTCAGCACGTTACTCTCCTCCATAATGATGATTAAAATGTACTTCGTCGACAAGTACTGATGTTTTATAACAATTTGACAAGACATAACTAACCAATTAAAACGAATTTTAAAACTAGCCATTTCATTGAACGAAACGGGATAAAAAATATTGTAATTTTGGGGTTGAAAAATTTTTTAAAAAATGGTTTAAAAAAATTGCCGTGGGGATGATGAAAACCGTCAAACTATAAACATGTGACTGTTAATCTGACTAGACAAAAATCATAAAAAAGTTTTGTATATATATATCATTTTAGCTCATATTGAGGGTCAAGTAAATCCATATTAGGAGTCTTTTTATTTTCAGTATGTGTTGACAAATTGGGGTTCTTATTATCTAGTATTAGTCACTTCAGGATATCTGCAGACACAACAAATATCAGGCATAACAGTAGTATTGTTGGGAACTGGTGATCCCTGACGGGTTTGATTCTATGTCACCTAGCTTTACAATCAAACACGTCGGTACTGAGCTATTCGAATCTAACATAACTGCGAATGGATTTTAAGAATCAAAGGAATAAGTTGTATTTGAACTTCATTTTAAGTTGTGTTCTAGCTAAATATTAAATATATTAATTGTGATAAATAAATAATTCGGTTCAGTAACCTCTTAGTGTTTTTTGGAGGTAGAATTGTCACCCATACACTGTAAAAACAAAAGATACTACTGGGTTCCCTCACACACGTCTAGGTTTAATAAAACACCAATGATTGATCAGTGATCTAAACGTGTTCATGTTATTTCTTCTAATAAAAAAGCTACCCAAAAAAGTTCTCAAAATCTATACACATCTCAATCAAGAAAAATAGGAACGCTTTTTTATATGATTTGCATATGATAGTGTTTTGAGTGAAAAAAACCAATTACATCTACATGTAAATGAAATGTTTATTAAACGTAAATAAAAACTCACGACAAGAACATTTCCTATCAAATTTGGATCAACTGTTAACAAAGGTGATTTACATTCATATAAATGGCCCAAATATAGTCGCATGCCCGTTAGATAATCTGCAGGTTGACCAATATCCATCCAAAACCCTTATGTGTAAGCAAATAGTCGAGTGAATCCAGTAGAAAATTATTGATATCAAAGCATTAAAGTAAACATTTTAAAAAATGATTAGGCAAAGGATAATTAATATTTATACATGGTGATGGTATGTCCTATTAAAATGATTTAATCCAAATTGAATAACGATCTGTGTTATATTCAAACACACCGAACTAACGATTTGACAAAATGGTTGGTATAATATCACTTGATGATCGAAATTAGCTTTACGAATGATGATTTTCAACCACCTGCCAATTTCATGTAAGATGCATACGACTGACAAAGTATTATATATAAATACATTACTCATGAAGTACCAAAACATATATTTTGTGCGAACAAACATTATAAACAACACAACGGGCAGTATAAAAATAATTACCGTCATATCAGACATTGATATTTGGATTTTATATTCACGGAAATGAAGACTATTCAGATGGACTATCTGTACAAGGCATCATGTATCTAATAAAACTCAAACCATCTGGCTTAGTTACTGAAACAGAACACCATAAAAACACGGTACACATGTTCCAAAAGTAACATGTCCTGATACTAAATGCATATCTTACATAGTATTCACTTCAATCCGAATAATGCTTAAGTGTTGAAAAATAAACAATATTAGAAAGCATTTTATCACTATTATTTGAAAAGTAGGTAACTTGGAATGCAAGACATATACTATATCTTAATCACTAGCTTTTCTACATAAGTAGCTACTGAATACTTACTTTGTTTGTTAAGACCTACATCTGCTGAAAAGCAGATATATCCTCTAGAAATCACAAATGGTAAGACAAAAAAGGTAAAAGTGATTACAAGATAACGATATTGGAAAACTTTATATAGTATCTGTGCTTCATTATTTAATACTGTTTTATGACTCTACTGTGGTGTATGAATTCAAGTGGTTTACTAACAGCATTCTAAGTGTCTGGAAGTATTCGTATAACATTGGAGTAATAGCTCAGTGACTAAAGAGTTCGACTCTTAGCCAGTACATCCCAGGTCCAAACTCCAATCTACCTAACGCTGTTATTGCTCGTATCAACCGCCCAAAGTTAGTTAAACTAATCTGAACCTGGAAAATTAGCTGATAGTAAAAACATTCATATAAAAAATTAATGCGTTTAAAATCACTACGTTATTAAACCTCTGCTCTACATGCTCCTTAATCTAATTTTAAGTCCTCGTTGCTGTCATAAAATTTTACCAACTAACTTGAAAAATGTCGTGAACTTTAATTCATTTAAGTGAAGTGGCAAAAGTACAATAAACGGTTACAGGTTCTCATATTCCGTTATGATCCTCACTTTGTGTGCCGGCTAATGATATTATTCGGTATCGCCAACCGACGTATTAACACGAATTCTAGAAGCACTAATTCGGTGATTTGACATTGAGCAGAGTTGGTGTTTTTTTGGGTCTACCACGGTTGTGACTCTGAAAAGCGGCTTTCCAGATAAGCTTATTTGAGACTGTTACATAACTAGAGCATCCGATATTACCTTCAGTTACCTTTCCGTTAAACTTGAAGACAAAGACGTTGCAACTTATAAATCAAGAATTATAAAACTCATTCACAATGTTTGATCATTACCAGCTGACAGTTTTGAGTACAATGCTACTAAATGCAAACCAGATGGATCATTTGTTTCTCTCAGGATGATTTTAAAGTTTGGAAGTTCTAGCCAATATATGTTGCAGTACTTAATGTTTCAACCTGAAAGTTGCTAATCACCAGTGGTACCATGGCTTTGTGTCTTTGACACTTAATACACTTCATAAAAAGTTATTTATTTATTTATTTGAACACATAAATATTGGTACAAGAGAGCGCCAATATATATGCGCCACAAAACAAGTGAAAACACTATCTTCCGAAAATGTATGTGTTACACTTACACCTACGATAGTTCAGAGAAACGCATAAAGCTTGTAACATTATTCTCAAAATGCGTACAATTATAACAACCGAACATTGAAAATATGTGTTAAATATTATCTGGAAGTTTTTACATGGTGCTAACTAAAATCGAGGTATAAGTGACTGATATAACACTGTAAAAGCAGAATATTAATGAATTTCTCAAAAAAGGTGTTTAAGAACCTTCACTCATATTTGAACAAATAAGGTTGACAGTTATGAGACATTTGTCTAATCAAGTGCTGGTAGTTATATAAACTTTTCATCAAAACGTTTGAACAAAAGAGTGTTCTAAGAACAGTAGTCAAAGTGAAAGTTGTACTATGGTCTGAGATTTAGTCTAAGGTCTACCTTGACAATATTTTCTTGCTGTGATAATGTAGTGAGACAACTTGAACTAATGCACATATGTACCAGGTCCTACGTTGAGAGTGATGGAGTGAACAACAAATAAATTTGTGGTGTGAAATGATATCATACTGGTAAAGTCTTCAGGAAACCACTACTTACCTGAGAACTCAATGCAGTACAGTTCAGAATCCCTCACCATTGCTGGAAAAACAGCTGTTTCAATGGACATCGGCTTGGCCTGTAAATAACAGATTTGCAAATAATGTCACCTCGATACGCTTGAGAATGGTAGGCTCAAAAATGTAGAGTCCAGCGTTAATTCTGTTAGCGACATATTCCGATGGTTTTTCAACAAAACGTTTTACAAGACCTGTTTGATCATTGTGCACCACAGCACCATACTTTGATGGCTCTTCAACTTTTGTGACCTAGGTATTTGAAACTAATAGAAACACATTTACTGCCATTGTACCCTCTTTTCCATGAGATATGTGGAATTCTAGCATTCTTTTGAAAGGATAATTACAAATGATATCGCTGTTTAGAACAAAAAACCTTTCCCCTGCTAAAAATGGCGCTGCCTGTGCAAGTGGACCTCCTATAGTAATCAGAATATAAGGAATGAAAGAAACATTGCCTGTGTCCAGTGCTTCTTTTTCGTAAGAGAAAACAATTTTTACACTGGTGTTTTGGATTACCTTACAAATACAAGTACACAATGATTGACGCTTACTTTATCACAACTTTCTCTTATACTCGATTCCAAAACTTCAGCTTCACGGTTGATTGCAAGGATAATTTCAGTAATGTCAACCTAGAATTAAAACAGAATATAGTCTATTTTACTAATACTTCAAGTAAAGCTTTGATTTGATGTAGTAACATTGGTTTGTTTGCGAATTCGACTAGGGGTTTGGGAATACTAAGTGTTAAGGGACGTAATCTAGTGCCATAACCGCCGATTAGTATCAACGCCTTCATTAGTGCGCGGATAACAGACGACAGGAAAATGGATGGCCTTGAAAAGTTCCCTTTCTGTGAGAAGATTAAACACATTTTTTTAAAAAAGTAATAAGTGCATATATAGCTTATAAATGTCTGAAAAAACACTAGTATGTTCGCTATTACTGTACATCTTGATCACGCTAGCTCGAATTTAACACACGTTCTTTTGGTTGATTTCCATTCGATTATAGCTAAGACATTCCAACAATAATAGTGTTTGCATTTCATAATGATCACCACCCATTTAATACCTCACTCTGTAGTGATGAGCCGCAAGGCTGGACCTTCCCATTTACTGCTTTGAAAGCTATTATATGTATAAATGTTAATGCCATATTACTGAAAAATGCATTCACCTTCATGTTAATCGGAAGCAGAATCAAGGCTCTGACACGACTGGTAACTTCAAAACGTAAAACACCTACACTTTATCCAAAAAATGGTTGAATTTTCTTGTAAGTAATTATGAATTTGTCATATTTTTACTAAGATAATTATAGATTTTTCTAGGTTATTCTAATTATAATAACTCCTAAAACCATACATCATTGGGTATTCTCTTTCATACTTTTTCTGTTTATTAGTTCAACTCAACTTTATTTACTTTCCTATACTATCGATTAGATATACTATTAGTCCTCTACAGGACTATCTACAACAGGTGGTTTGGGATGTTCCGCCTCAACTCAATGTGGATGCTCATTGGGACTTCTTACTGCACACGCTCATATGTGCTACAAATCATTCAGTTCCTCAAACAGTCCCCCCATAGCTGTCAGCGACCCTTAATCATCAAGAACCCCACTCTTCGTCTGCTAAGCCGTAAAAGGCACTGTTGGGCAGAGTATAAACGAACTGAAAACAACGGAGCGTACAGGCAATATAAACATATCAGGGATATATGCACGAAGGCTATAGGAGAAGATAGGCTTCAGTATCAGACAAAGCTTATAGACAACTTTGCCTCTAGTCCGAAAAACTTATTCCGTTATGCAGTCTCTCTTCACCAAGCCAAAACTGGAGTTTACCAAATGGTATGTCTTAACGGCCCGTTCAACAACGATGGAGACGCCGCTAAACTTTTGGCTGAACAATACTCTTGGACATTTCAACCGACCCACATCAACTATACTGATGAAAGCTTCATTTGCAACTCCAAAGGACTTTTCGAAGTGAAGCTGAGCACTGACTTGGTATCCCGATAACTGCAGCGCTTAAGAATAGACACTTCTCCTGACCCGGATATGGTCCATTTTGCCATACTGAGGGAAGCAGCCTCAATCCTGGCAATGCCGCTTAGCGTGATGTTCTCACACTCGCTAAGCCGAGGAAAACTACCGGAAAATTGGAAGTTGGTTCACATCACACCAATTTTCAAAGGAGGTCAACGCAAAGAACCTTCAAGTTACCGACCGCTGGCTCTTCTCTCAATATCTTCAAAAATCATGGAGTCCCTGATATGCGAAACTCCGCCTGTAGCTCTTATAGGGTTACTGCCGGTCCCAAGCCCGGGTAAAGGAGGAGGGTTGGGCATGGGGTTAGCGCCCCCATCCCGTAGAAAACTAACTCGCTAAAAAAACGCTAACCAGAAAAAACAATCCAAACCATTTAAACTCTGCCCTGGGAGTTAGAAGGTCTTCATTTAGAAGAATTATGACGCTTCATGGTGAAAGCCGAGTTCCTTCGGAAGCCACGAGGCCGATGCCCCTTCTAACAACCAGAGCAAAAATTTTTATAGGTACATGGAACGTTCGAACAATGTGGGAAACCGGGAAGACCAGTCAAATAGCATTGGAAATGAGGAGATACAACTTAGCCGTACTGGGAATCAGCGAAACCCACTAGACCCAAGCTGGACAGAAAAGGCTAGCTACGGGAGAGATGCTGCTATACTCCGGTCACGAAGAGGACAATGCTCCACACACTCAGGGAGTCGCTCTTATGCTGTCCAAATTAGCACGAAATGCACTTGTAGGATGGGAATCCCACGGATCCAGAATCATCAAAGCATCATTCAAAACAAAGAAGGAGGGGATCTTAATGAATATTATCCAATGTTATGCACCCACAAATGATAGCAACGACGACATTAAAGATCAGTTCTACGAGCGGCTGCAGTCAGTTATTGAGAAATGCCCAAGGAAGGACCTAACTATTCTGATGGGAGATCTAAATGCCAAAGTCGGAATAGACAACACTGGATATGAAGATATTATGGGACGACATGGACTGGGAGAAAGAAACGAAAATGGAGAAAGATTTGCAAATCTATGTGCATTCAACAAATTGATCATAGGAGGCACAATATTTCCACACAAGCGTATACACAAGGCTACATGGATCTCACCGGACCACACTACAGAGAACCAAATAGATCATATTTGCATCAACAAAAAATTCCGAAGGACAATGGAAGATGTGAGAACCAGGAGAGGTGCTGACGCAGCTTCAGATCACCACCTAGTTGTGGCCAATTTAAAACTGAAGCTAAAAAAGAACTGGACAAGTGGACAAACAGCAATACAAAGGTTCAATACAGCCTTCCTTCGAGATACTGACAAACTCAATGAATTCAAGATAGCTCTCAACAACAGGTTCCAAGCCTTACAAGATATACTGAAAGAAGAAGAAACTAGTATGGAGGACAACTGGAAAGGCATCAAGGAAGCATTGACTTCAACGTGTCAAGAGGTTCTGGGTCCAAAGAAATACCATCATAAGGAATGGATCTCTACAGAAACACTGGACAAGATCAAAGAAAGGAAGAACAAGAAGGCAGCAATAAACAACAGCCGAACACGAGCAGAGAAAGTCCAAGCACAAGCTGAATACATAGAAGAAAACAAACAAGTGAAGAGGAGCATTAGAGCCGACAAGAAGAAATATGTGGAAGAACTAGCAACGACGGCAGAAAAAGCTGCTAGAGAAGGAAATATGAAACAGCTTTACGATACAACGAAGAAACTAGCAGGAAAATACAGTAAACCAGAGAGACCGGTCAAAGACAAAGAAGGCAAGCCAATCACCGAAATTCAACAACAGCGGAACAGATGGGTAGAATACTTCGAGGAACTCCTGAATAGGCCGGCTCCAATGAATCCACCGGACATCGAAGCGGCACACACAGATCTTCCCATAGACGTCAACCCACCAACGAAGGAAGAAATCAGAATGGCCGTCAGACAAATCAAGAACGGGAAAGCAGCGGGTCCGGACAACATACCAGCTGAAGCACTGAAGTCAGACATCGAAGCAACTACAAACATGCTTTATCTTCTATTCAAAAAGATTTGGGGGAGGAACAAGTGCCGATGGACTGGAAAGAAGGACACCTCGTCAAGATTCCAAAGAAAGGAGATCTGAGCAAATGTGAAAACTATAGAGGCATTACACTGCTGTCAATACCAGGGAAGGTCTTCAACAGAGTGTTGCTGAACCGAATGAAAGATGCAGTAGACGCCCAACTTCGAGATCAACAAGCTGGATTCCGTAAGGATCGATCATGCACAGACCAAATTGCAACACTACGGATCATCGTCGAACAATCAGTTGAGTGGAACTCATCACTATACATCAACTTCATTGATTATGAAAGGGCATTTGACAGTGTGGATAGGAGGACGTTATGGAAACTTCTTCGACACTACGGAGTTCCTGAGAAGATTGTCAACATTATCCGGAACTCATACGACGGACTACAGTGCAAAGTCGTGCATGGAGGACAGCTGACAGATGCATTCCAAGTAAGGACCGGAGTCAGACAAGGCTGTTTACTCTCTCCCTTCCTCTTTCTTCTGGTGGTCGACTGGATTATGAAGACCTCGACATCTGAAGGAAAACACGGAATTCAATGGACAGCTCAGAATCAATTAGACGATTTGGACTTCGCAGATGACCTAGCACTCCTATCACGTACACACGAACAGATGCAGATGAAGACAGCCAGTGTAGCAGCAGTCTCTGCATCAGTAGGCCTCAGCATACACAAAGGGAAAACCAAAGTCCTCAAATTCAAAGCGGAAAACAACAACCCAATCACTCTTGATGGCGAAACTCTGGAAAATGTAGAGTCCTTCACATACCTAGGAAGCATCATCGATGAACACGGAGGTTCAGATGCAGACGTAAAGGCAAGGATTGGCAAAGCAAGGACAGCATTCCTACAGTTAAAGAACATATGGAACTCAAAACAACTTTCAACCAATATCAAAGTGAGAATCTTCAATACCAACGTCAAGGCAGTTCTACTGTATGGAGCTGAAACTTGGAGAACTACAACAACAACCATCAAGAAAGTACAAGTATTTATAAATAGTTGTCTACGCAAGATACTCAACATCCATTGGCCGGATACCATCAGCAATAGCCTTCTGTGGGAGAGAACAAACCAACTTCCAGCTGAAGAAGAAATTAGGAAAAGACGATGGAAATGGATAGGACATACATTACGCAAATCGTCAAACTGCATCACGAGACAAGCCCTAACTTGGAATCCTGAAGGGAAGCGAACAAGAGGAAGGCCAAAGAACACATTGTGTCTGATAATAGAAGCAGATATGAAAACGATGAATTACAACTGGACGGAGCTAGAAAGGATTGCCCAGGACAGGGTTGGATGGAGAATGCTGGTGAACGGCCTATGCTCCTTCACGAGGAGTAACAGGCGTAACTAACTAACTAACTAACTACCCTGATATGCGATGGTATAAACGACTATTTACCGTCCTTAAATTTCTTCTCACCCAAATAGCATGGTTTTGGGAAGGGTTATTCTTGTATAACCAAACTGCTGGCTGCAACGGACAGATGGACAAGCGTCCTCGATCACTAGGGAAAAGTTGATATCATCTACCTAGATTTCTCAAAAGCTTTTGATAAGGGTAACCACACATGGCTTATCAATAAGCTCAAACGATTGAGTATCAGACCACCTCTAATCGATTGGCTCACCTCATGACTGAAAAATCGATGTTTTAAGGTCAGGGTTAATTTCACTTTATCTCAGGCTATAGAATGTCCTAGTGGGGTCCCCCAGGGCTCAGTACTAGAACCTCTTCACTTCTTCATCTACATAAATGATCGTCCCCAACAGGTAACGTCAGACTTATTACTTTTTGCCGACGACGTGAGACTCTGGAGAGAGATACGCAAACAAGATGATATACAGGCACTTAAGGAGGATTTGACTCGACTTCAAAGTTGGGCAGAAGATAACGGACTTACCTTTAGCACTTCAAAGTGTAAAGTAGTCCATCTGCGACATGTCGCAGACTACAGTTAGAACTTGGGAAACTCCTCTCTAGTAGTTTTTCAAGTCGAAAAATATTTAGGAGTCCTGGTACGCTAACTGACAAAAATGCCTCCCGAGCAAACTTTGCACTGGTAACATTGAAGCGCATTTTTGGCCAATTTGACGCAAGAACGTTCCATATAATCTTCAACAGTTTTACCCGTCCCCATTTAGAGTACGGAAACATAGTATTTCCTCCCTTACTCCAAAAGGATAAGGACACTCTGGAGCGTATCCAACGGCCAGCCACGAAATCATTTCGAGGACTCAAATTTAAACCTTATGAAGAGTGCCTCCACTCACTTAAACTTTACCCATTAGAGTATAGGCGTCTTAGAGGTGACCTTTTAATGACTTACAGTGTCCTTAACACTTCTGGACATCCTCTTAAAAACCTACTTAAGCTTAGTTTGAACATTAACATAAGATGTAACACCCAGAAACTGGAGATACAAAATAGCAGAACGGATTGTAGATACAACTTCTACCCCTTAATAGTTGTCAAATGCGGTCGGCCGACCTAGTCCAAACGACTTCTCAGGAGTCTTCTAAGAGGCAACTTGATCTATTCTTAATGTCTGAAGATAGTATCATACTATGATTTACCAACTTCTTTTTCCCCTTTTATTGTTAACATACCTAGGTTTTTGCCTAGAGGTTTTTGTGATCTACTACTACCAGACACGGATGCCTGTTAAGCGAAAGCTTCTTCTATTCCGTCCACAACCATTTGAAAATATTCATTCGGCTACCTTAACTAGTTTTACAGACGCCTGAATTATTTTTTACTTCTTAAATTGTTTTATTCACGAGTCAAACACTATTTCGAACTATAAACTTTTGTTACGCCAGTTCAGTTTTGCTAAACAAAATGAGAGACAAAGTTTAGGATTGGTCATTGAATTCGGCCATTGTGATGTAGTGAAGGACGACGTTAGGAAAGCATTTCTGTTCAATTATTTGCAAGCTACAGACTAAGCGCTGATCGATGTACAACCAGACAACACAAGCCTTTACAGTGGCAGACAGTTTGTCAGCCTTATGATCTATATACAGATAACAATCTGCCTATAAACTGTTGATTTTATTCTGAACGTTAGTGAAACAATAATGTGATCACCGTTAGCTGTTAGAGCCAAGAAATCAAAACAGAGATGGCTTTCTTATTTCGTCAATAAATAGGCATGAAATATAGCGTACTGTCTGATTCTACAACCAACGTTCCCTTAAAACGGAATTTATATAGTTAAAAACAATCAGTTCACATGGCAACAACCGAATTTGTAGGCATTATATATATATATATATATATATATATATATATATATATATATATATATATATATATATTGGAACCAGCGTCCGCAGCTTGTAGTGAAGATGAACAAAACTTTACTGCTCAACATTCGAGGAAGACGCGTGCCACTGTATCAGCGGTAACTTCCTTTGGTGGATACTGCTTCTGAACATCTGTGAAACGGTCTGTACACGTTAAAGCGTAAATGTTCATTTAAATCTAGTAAGTCAAAACGTGCGTCGGAAGTTTTAGAAGAGCGAAAAGGACATTCTTTGTGTCTAACAACCATTTATTTTTGACAGTTTACACGGGAGTGTACCTACTTCTTTACGTCTTTACCCCTACCAGGGTAATAAAATCGTTCTGTAATGTAATTAATGGTTGTTTGGACATCAGGATGCAAACGTTTGTTCAACTGTTTGATGACATTGTGCTGATGGTTTTTCGAAACTTTAGACGATCCCTATTTGTAGATCTGTCAGATAGTTGACTTCAAACAACTAAGTTTCTACATATTCTACCATAAAGTTCAGAATTTGTTTATTTTCTTACCTTACTTGAGTAATATCTTATCTGTAAACCCATGTTGTAAATTGTTGATAATGCCCGTAAAAACGGTATGTGCCTGCTATATTTTATTACTAATTGTAAGATCCAAACTAAGGTTTGGACTGATGGACAGCTGACTAGGTGGGTTAGATACGCTCCCTTGCCCGTTTGAAACCAAAACAAAGTAATTGGGTAAAATGGCGGTTCTATAATTCATCATAAATTTAAATGTACATTAGTACCTAAACAAATATGACCATTCAGTTATCCAACCAATAATTGTTCAACTGATCAAATCTAAATTACAATAAATAAGGAAGTTGATAAAGGATGCAAGAAAATTATCAATCACAACAAATAAATGTTATTCTATCCTGTTTGGATAGACCACGCACAGATTCGTTCAAAGATAATATTTAGTAGCTTTACAACACAGAGTGTTTCCAATTCTGGAAGAGTGCCTCAATTCACAACCGAAAATGCACAATGCCAGTCAACACAGGTAACGCAATCAAAAGGAGGAACAAACCAATATGGCTGACGCCAGGTCTAAGTATAAAGTAAAACAACATAAGTGCAGTTCAGGAAGAAACACGGAGACTTAGTGAAGGCGTAATAAAAATAAAAACTATGGTAAAATACAAATAATAACAATTCAAATGTAATCAAAAATTAACGATGTACAACTAAAGGGATCAATAGGAACAAAGTGCAAGTATATTCATGAAGAGATTTTCACACACACACAAAACTTTAAAAACGGATCTTACACTGATGATAACATCAATCATATTCATATGTAACTTATATTATCCCATGTTTCTATAATCAGCATGTCCTATTACATCTCAACCTACTTGAGTAAATTATTACAGCAAATGCTGTAAAATTCCTAATAGAGCATGATACACGCCATTTCCACGAGCATGAATGATAATTTTCAACATTGATTTGCAGTTAGGATGTTTCTCAAGTAAGGTTGTTAAAAAGATAAAGTCAATAAAAATGAATAGCAGTATATTCGTGCAAATATACTGACGAGTAATTAATTGGGCTTATGCGTTAGTATGGTTTTTATATTCTGTTTCTATAAAGGCACCGCATCCACATTGTGACCTGGAGAAGCACACAACAGATCTGAACTCGATACCTGTGTGTAAAAATTGTGATGTTACTAAGTATTTACGATATAAAACTGTCCAAGAAGTCCATAGACTAAGTATTGAGTCTTTCCAGTCTCTTGGCAGTCTGGACTGCCACAGAGACATATAAAACAGTATGGTTATAGGTTTAGCAATTACGTCCGATAGGGCTTCCATAATCCTAGGATGAATATCATCAGAACCACTGGACCTATCAGGTTAGAGTTGTCGAATTAGTCTTAAGACAGTACCTTGCTCAACATTTACAGGGTACATCAACAAGCCGCTACAAACACAGTTAACTGTTGGTCGTTCCTTATTTCTGATAGAAAGCACTACTGAAACATTCCGATAAAGCTTCAGCTTTTTCGGTATCAACTCTTCCCAATATTAGAGGATTTTCTTGTACTAAAAGTGATGGAATTCCATCACTACTCTGAGTTCGCCTTTTTATATACGAGAATAATCGTTTTGAACTATTCTTACAATCCTTAACCAAATGTTTTTCATATGATCGTCTAGTCTTACTTATTAACGTTATACGGGCATTCCTGTATTGTTCTAAATCAGTAGAGACGAACATATTCCAGTGCTCTTTCTTTTTTCTAAGAAGTTTTTGACTGTTTTAGTTATCCTTGGTGGATTTTTATTCGGTCTACGCGGTACCAGGTAAGGCTACGAGTTAAAGTAGACCAGGAATACGTTTTAGTGCGATGTTGACACAAAAGCAAAGATAATCGCAACAAGCAATGAATCACTACCCTTTTTGAAACGTACGGTTGTAACGACAAATACTTACTACAGTTAGTTTTAGTGTTGATTGGTTTTAATGCAACGTAAATATTGGATAGAACTCAAAATTTTCTCAAACCTTTTCGGGATTTCTCCGAAATAACTTGAAATTCCTGTAAGAAAATTCAGGCCAGAGGAAATTGTGGTGTTTTTGTCGCATTTCCCTAGAATTTCTCTAAGTGACAAAAGTTTCCTCAGAATCGGAAGATCAAGCTGATGCGCACAGGTTCATTAATCAGTGCAAAGTGCTGCATTAAATTATTGCTGTATTGTTCTCCTGCAAATGCCTTCTAGGTGTTTTGCTCATTAAAACGGTCTCATGTAGTTTGAAAACGGACATACGGCTTTTGATAACCAACTATTTTGTCCCAACTTTATATTTAATTAGTATCCATTTGTTAGTCATAAATTATGTTTCAACAATTGCGCAATATGAATTATTTGTTATATCATTTCGTCTAAGCAGCACCCTCATTAATTTGAAGGTTTTGAGTTGTTGAAAATAGTGAGTTTAATTGGTCATGTGGACCAAATGACTAAACACTGCTAACCTTTTTATGCACCATATGAAACGGAGTTGATTATGGGTTATCAGGTGGACGGATTTTTTTAGTCACTTTTAGAAGCAGCAACAACAAATACGTAGTGCACGAGTCTGTTTAAACTAAAGTCATGGTAAGCCTACATTTTGCCGTATAAGACGAACAGTTTTCTATCTTCCGTCTGCAGATTGAGGATAGAGTCTCGTGAACGACTGTTAGAACTTGCAGAAATAATACCAGTGACAACAACATAACATACTCACACCATTACATCTGTGATGCACAAAACATGACTAAACCCACTGACTACAATTACTGTTACGGGTGCTGGGGGAGTTTCCCAAAATTTGCTGTAGATGTCTTGGGATCGGAGGAAATTTAGGGATTTCCACAATCTTTGGACGACTTGTCATAGATAAAATGGTAGGGATGCCAACCTGGGTTATCTGTTTTTCGCAGTACAGAATCACATCTTTTACATATTGCTTTCTTACACAGAGTAAATAAGTCATGTCTCATAATTTGCGATCATTTATAGGTTAGGAGTGAAGCTACATCTAGGATTTCACGTGGACCGCCCTACAAGAGTGACTCAAGTTATGGAAGTAGCAAGATCTGGATTGTTTGGAAAGGCAATGCTCATAAACTATCCTTATCCTAAAATTTTGCATGTATTAAAACTTAACTGTACATTTGTGGACTTAATAAAATGTAACACTTTCACAGGAGTTAGAATAAGTTTATTTTTAGGCTCTTACTGACAACTCTTTTCCGTGTTATCACAAAGTATGATAATGCGAACCACAATGGCGCTAAGTCCCTTCAATAAATTGTCAAACACAAAGGAGTACAACTGATTGTCAATATGCATATTTGCTGGCTGAAAATTAAGTTATTTCACCACTCATAAAGATACATACTCAGTGGTTCAATGAATCTAAATTTACTTATTTCGAAACTACGAGAATCGAAAAATCTAAAGATTAGGCCAAATGTCCCATAAACAAATTCATGACTAATATACATTTCACAATTGATTGATCACTGGGTGATGATCAATGTCATGTGTGTCAAGTCCTTATTTAGTGCAGATCGAATGCTATCGACCATGTTGCAATGTGGCCGTCAGTCTAGGTGACTCGACATTGCGACAACTATATATTGAGATTAGATGGTGGTTGGAGGTAGTCGATTGTGATTACATCCCAGTCATACAGAATATCAGTCGCGGCCCGGATAGCTCAGTGGTAACGTCTCTGACTGTGAAGCTGAGTGACACTGGATCGAATCCGCCAGGGAGCACCAGTTCCCTCAAGATTACAGGTACACCTTGCTGACGAGTGCCAAGTAGCACCATCTAACATACATTTATATCTGTCGAATAAAAACTAACCGACTTTGACAGAAACACTGAGTTGGCATAATTAAGGTAAGATCAATCAGTGGATAGCGAGCCAAATAAATTGGAGTGTGTTACAAGTACCACTTAATGTCATAAGCTAACTGGTTTATACAGAAATAAGTTGGAGACGTTTAAGATAAACATACTAAAACAAAACTATTCCATAAAATCAATAGTGATAATAATCATAAACCTGATCATTTTTACTGATTAGAGCACGAGATAATCATAATCAGATGTTTAGTTTTTGATGAAATGATTAAAATTCTCCTATTAAAATGATAATAATAAATTTTCATAATCTTGACTACTTGATTTCTACTTTTTACTTTACCTTCTCTTTTTTTGTTAGTTCTCTACCCTTCCCCGTTATGAAAATAACAAATTACCAAGGTTATGAGAATAATAAAGACCTAGTAATAAGCAGAACGTCAAACATTTATTCATAAATCATACTACATAAAGCTGACTGCATTAATCAATTATGATTTATTAACTGTTGAGTAGAAATTATATATATATAAATAACAGTGAATGAAACACGTAAGTTTGCTCGAAAATAACAGTTAGTTATGTAATACTTAGGTTTTTCTCTCGTTAGCAACGAGTTAATTTAACCAGTCACTGATACGATACGAAAGAAACCAAAATCTTTGATGACTAAAATCTAAGACTTTAATGAAGGAAATTGTTTGTCATAAAAAAGGAGATTGGGAAAACTGTTTGCTATTGTGAAAAAAAGTTGATTATCTATTCGTTGTTTAATGAGAAAATTATTTATAATGATAGCAAAAGTTTACGACGAAAAACAAAAATACGTTTAACATCCCGGTGATTGTATTAGCATACAATTTCTCTGTGATGACCGATTAACTATTGCAGATACATTCCCATTTAAATGATCATGAAAGCCAAGTGGATTCTGACCATTACAACCACTAATATGGTTAGATGCATTAGAAATGGAAATATCACTATTTTCCAGTTTGTTTGGATTATCTTTAATATTCCCTGTAACAGAAGAGGAAGGTAAACAAGAGAGACTATAATTTTGTAAGAGAGCAAATCGTGCACGAGTCGGACATGCTCCAGTTAGCAAACGATGAACAGCTTCCGCATTTCGTAACTAAAAAGAAGCAAATATTGAAAGAAAGAGAATAAATGTGGGGATAATAAGTATGATCTTAATTTTACAGAGAACCAATGTTATCATGTATGACTTGGATTAGCCTCAATAAAAGATTGTTGGTTCGTTTAGTCCAGCGAAATTACGTCCTCTTTTTAAATGTTGAGATGATTTCTTCATCCTCGTAGTATATCACTAAAGTCAAGGCAGATAATACTTTGCTCCCAGGTCAAAAGAATCACAAGTATATATATATATATATATATATATATATATATATATATATATATATATATATATATATATATATATATATATATATATATATATATATATATATATATATATATATATGGTTACTGTACAGATTAATTTGTTTTACCAACGCAGCTCCTAAAACCAACTAAAGTTTTCTGTTCCTCATACGGCGAACCAGTTGGGTAATTAAGACGAGTGAATAATTTGTTGAATAAGTGGCAGATCACAACATTTTGCATGATATGCGGCTACCAACAGCCATATTTGTCAGAGGACAGGTCAGACCATACTTGTAACTAGCTTTCGTAATAAACGATGTGTGACGTATCCATCGTTTTATATCCGATTTCTGCATACTACTAATGAATCACATATTTTAAGTCACAAACAGGTTTCAGTTAGAAAACCATGCGAAAGTAGGGAAAATTCGACAGCTGTTTCGTCCCAGTAAGGGACTTCAGAACAGTGTATAACCACAATCTTGACGAGGATTAAACCAAAAACCACCAGACCTAGAGATGAGTGCTTAACCTACCAACAACTAAGCCAAGATCTAATGGTTTACATAGTTTAACTCCAACCAATTCTCTCTACTACGCAACCACTTTCCATTGTTTTTGTAGGTATTCAAAATGGTTTCTCATGAGACATGTGGTCTGGTATTGTACTGGCTGAAAACAGAAACTGACAAGTCGATCAATCAGTCCCATTAAGTTACAAAGCGTTGTTTCAAAAAATCATGTGGATTAGAGGGACTCAATACACAATATGTAACCCAATAGTGTTCCCTATAGAATAAAACCAAATAGAGTAATAGTTTAACAGATGATTAACTAGTAATCATTTGTAGCCCGCAATTCAGCTTATGGAGCGATCGTCAAAAGGCCTGAAAACACTGAGAAACATTTTATCTAATCAACGTTGAATAGAAGTTTCTCAGAAACATCTATAAAGTGCAGAGTCGTGTGTCACATTTTTAACTGGATGATTACCTATCTTGCTACTATGCTTAGTATAGTTTCAGAAACTTTCAGAAGCTCAAGTCTGAATAGATAGTTTATGGCTGACAGTGAAGTACAACACACATAATTTGTTTTACTTGAGACTGATCAGCTAGATATACCAACAAAATGTCTACGTTGAGACGACCAATATAAGAATGAACATTTAACAAAGAACACTAATTAAAAGTCAGTTTTGAATATCAATGATAAAGTAATTGAAACTTTTACGAATAATGATCTAAAAATTAAGTTTAATTCATATTGTAATTATGTAAAAGTAAATTAAATTATTAACTTTAACCAACCTTTACTCTAATCCAATTCGATGCAGGCATATTAAAATAATCAACTAATTGATGCAATAAATACAAAGCATCATTAAAACCTTGAAATACTTCTGTAGATCGATCTTTCATCGTTTTAGTTGTTATAGTCTTCATTATTTTATCATCACCATTATCATTATGATTGAGATTTTTTAATTTTATAATTAAAACGTCAATAAACCAACTAGTGGCGACCATAGACCAAGCCTTGAAAAATAAAATATGTTTGAAAAATTTATCTAATCAATTTAGTGTAATTATAATAATAATTATTATTATTATACTTGTGAAAACTTCAAAGTATTAGGCCCTACTTTGTGTATGTGTGAGTGAATGAGTGATTAGCGGATATTTTAATTTTATATAAAACAATTAAGAGACCGAAATAAAAACGATGATTGATATCGTCATTGAATTATAATTTAGGGGGGGGGGAGAGAGAAAGATGTCAAATTATGATATTAATTAAACAATTATCTACATCTAATAATAAACAATAAGTAAGTAAAATAGGCAATAATGAAATTTCAACATCAAAGCTTATATATACAATTCAACAATGTTAAGTATGTAAAACATATAATAATAACAATACTACACGTAAGCACTTCGAGTAGAAAAAAAATGTACCGTTCACTAGAGTTCTATGAAAAACATGCTATTACATTAAATATTACATCAGCGAAGGAATTAGAAAAAGTAGGTTGGATTGTATTTGTATTTTTCTACTATAAACTTGAGATTTTTCAATATACTATAAAAGTCTTAATGATACTATTTAGTTGAATGAGCAATATATATATATATATATATATATATATATATATATATATATATATATATATATATATATATATAGTACACAATATGTGTACTATATATGTGAAAATCGGACGTCTTAATCACTAATACATACAAAACAAAAATAATTTTTGCAGTTCAGAAACTAAGATCTTAAGTATGATAATTAATTACAAAACAGTAGTAAGTGGGAGATTGCCTAGAAGTTAAGGCATTTGATTTTTAATTATCCAGATTTGAGAAACCAAGCAGATATAACACGTTATCACCACATAATAAATTATTGACTAAAAGCCAAATACATAAATCTGTACTTGTTAAACAAGTTATTAAGATACATAAATAGAGGTTTTATTCAGTCAGTAATACGAAAATTGGCTAAGCCATATCCAGACAGCGAGATGAAATTGTCATGACAAATCCTAGGGTTTATATCTTTCAGTCGTTGGTGTAAGGAATGCAATTCATCAGTTCATTTTTGTTATATGTGCATCCTCAGAGGAGTGCCTTGGTATTAACATTAGTTACAAACACTTTAAAGTGTTTGAGGTACATATGACAAAAGAGGTTGGTTAATTGTAGTCTTCAACAACGCGAAGATCCAAAATCTTACAGCTGAATTATGGTAGACTCTCGTTGCACGAGCTTATAACTGTCTGGACTCAGTATTTAAACGGATATTGCAATAGTGTCTGAGGCTAAAATAATTAAGCTCCACTTCCAGAGTGAACACTAATTCTGAGATGCAGACATAATCAAGTGACCAGTCTCAAACAGAGTAAGATGCCAATCCTGGATTCCACTGCGAGCCACTATCCGACCTTGTTTAGGATTCCCAGAGTAGAAAACGTACTGACAGTATCAGTGGTGGTAGGAAAAATTAGGTAGCAACAATCCGACTCGAGAAGAATGGATTTGCAAAACCAAAAGTATAAGTATCTTACGACGAAGAGTGAATGCAACTGGATTATTGAGATCAATCCTGATCCACATGAACTAGGTAATCTAAACTTAGCAACACAGTTCAGTCCAACAATCAGCGATATCATAGGTTGATATCACGCCTTAAACTGGTTGTGCTTCGTTTTTTTCTAACCTACTCTTACACTAGCAATTATAGTGCGTCGTGGTAGTAGTGTAAAACACGACGATAAGCAGGAGGTATGTATTTTTATTGCGAGAAGCTACAAAGTATTTACATTATACATATACATAGCCTTCAATGGTCCATTTGTATCTTCCGGTGTGTTCTGCAATCTGAACTTTCTTCTCGACTGGCCTCCAAGTGTTCGATCGACGCCGTGCTGTCGATACACTGAAACTCTTCACTGTGTCTGACAATTGTTGCAACTTCGACGCTATGCTCCGCCACATACTACTTACAAACAACTTTGTGAGTAGCGTCCACTACATTGGTAACTGAGTGTCTAGAAGTCTACGAAAAATGGACACTAGACGGCAATCAGTTATGTATGGGAGGACGAGAAGCGATTTGTCATAGTTACTGAATGATTACCAATGACCAACAAATGTATCGAGTTTGAGATTCATTTGAAACAAAGAAATCATAACATATAATACTGCTTCCTTTTCAATGATACACCAATAACTCGATAATAGCTAAAATTATATTCATAGTAGAAAGAATTAAAAACGCAATTTGATACATGTTAGCGGCCAAACCAAAACGTGGCATCAGTGCTTGAAGTCACTAACTTCTAGTCTGAGCCATGTTGGTAGATGCAGACTACATGGTTGGGGTCCATATGACTATCGTAACCAATGGTTGGAGACTCTTGGTGACATGGCTCAGAATCGATCACAATAGCGTCGGTGTATACATTCTCTGTCTTCCCTTAAACTAAGAGATTAAAATCGCTTCATATCTTTCTTTCTATCAACTAATTCTTTCTTCCTGTACTATATCATTATTGTAATCTTTCTTTTATATATTATTACCTCTGAATTAACTACTTTTATGAATCCAGTGTCTATCTTGTTGTGTTAATGAGGTATGGCAACTTGGACCGATGCATATATGTGCCTGGTCCTACGTTGTAGCTGACTGACTGACGTGTTAGCGAATTTTGGCTAAATGGAATAATTGTTAACAGTAGATTATAACACCTAGTCAGTAAATTGTGTATTCGTACTCCTTCTATCATAAGCTTCATTTGACCTATTGGCCACTGCTATACGATTTACCATTCTCAATTTATTTCCGATTCATCAGTTACAGTATCCCACACTCACAGCCACTTTTGGTTTGATGTTGTATAATTATTATTTTCTATTTTATGGTGTGATACAGTCTGGTCTACTTGGTTATATCTGAAATATACGATCCATACAGCAGAGGCTGATATTTGTATTCTGTACTTAACGGGGTAGGCTAGGTAAGAGGTTTCTATACAGAAGACCAATAAGGACTCAGAGTTGACTCAAGGCTGCTGGAGCCGGTTAACGCATCATTGGTTCAGCACAAGGACAAGCTCATATTAGTCGGTGTTCTGATAGGCAATTTTGTCATGTGATAATTGATAGGGCCATAAGTCATAACAAGTTGAGGTAAATTGATCAATGACTAAGCGATATTTTATGATCATTCATGTATACAAATGAAAAATCTCAACAACAGAAATACAAATAATAAATTTTACAACAACAATAAGAACATACCAGAAAGTTGAATCGCATATAATCTAACTGAAGATCGGATTCAGAAGGTTGTTTATTAATCGTATTGATATTAGTCAAATTTCGACAAGATTTCCTAAGATTTTTTAATGAAGAACATACACTGTGCAGCATACAAGAAGATGATTTCCATTCCAAAGAATCAAATCTATGAAATATATAAAAATAAATCAATGATAGATTTAACTTAATTTGATCAATTTATAGACATATATAACGTGATAAAGAAAACTAAAAAGTGTTTAGGTTTGTCATTATCACTTATGAACCCTATTAAGGATAAAATCTGATCAGAAATACATCATAAAAACAACGAACAGAATATATGAAAAATAAAGCGAATCGTAATATTGATATAATGATTATCATGAACATATATTCTTTGAAGCACTGTTTACATGTCATAGAATCAACAAAACAGTTGTATTTACATTAGAAATAGAGTTTTTATCCATGAGAATAACTTAAAATAGTTGTAAACCTTTAGAAATCTATGTAGTTGAAATATATATACACCATACACTTCCACACAATATTAGTTCCTTAGAAAATGGATGTGAAAAAATAGTACGGAGTAGTTTGTACACACAACATAACGTCAGTTTTGGTGCAAATCCAATGAATTTTTGGTTTAAGACGTGTGTAATAGCATATACAGTTCTTCAAAATGATTTTTAGTTAATGCTGATAATAAATGGTTTTGAAAGTTCATGAAAAGGCTAAAATTAAAAAAAAAACAATTATTTACTTTTATCTTTAAATTTGTCCCCAAGTCTTTGTTCAGATCTGTTACTACCGAAAATCCATTATATAACTTATGCAACTCGCTATACAAATGTGGCTTACTGACCTTGATACATTTAATTTCCAACTCAGAGGTTAGTAGTACTAGATTTATGATACTTACAACAGAATCACAGAAAATGAGTATAAAATATTCTGAAAAAAAGAAGTGTGAAAACTAGTTATTGGAGGTTTGCGTGATGATCGCGAACAGTGGCTAGAAATGTTAGGTGATATGATTGAGAATTGGTCTCGATGTCAGAGATGAATTCACATTTTGACTTCCGCCATATATTGAGTCCCAATATTCATTCATGCAAAATGTTTTTACCCTATTTTCTTCACACCATGTTCTTAATACTTAATCTTTCTTGTTATCATTGTTGCAACATAATTTCAATCCTTTGGCTATTTATCTTGTTACTTTCATCCTGTCGAGGTAATGTGACATAGTTAATCGGGTCAACCCATACATATGCACTAGACTTTATGTTGATTATAACTAATGATTGGCTGACTACCACAAATACATTTTTAAACTACGTGTGATATAAACAATGCTGATAACTTACTTATTAATGATCGATAAAACTTTAACTAGATCACCCAAACAAAGACAGTTGAAAAGTGATTGAGGTGTAACAACATGATATGCTTGATTTGACTGATTTCTTGTTACTAACAATTTTGATGACGATGATGATTGTACAGGTAATGTCAATTGATCACACCTATATTCCCAAAGAATATTTAACATTTGAGCCCACCAGTGAGCACATGAAACTTGATCACTAGTTTCTTCTATAAAGAGAGAAAACATATGTGTAGAAAAAATGCTAACAAGAAGTATGTATTAAAAACTTTCAGTGTACATTTGAACTGTTAGTGAATAAAAAGAGGAGATTAATTACACCTACAAATATGGGAAAGATTTAAAGCTCAAGTGGATGATTTTGGTGGGTCGTTCTCTAATCATCCAACTAAGAGAAAAAACAACTAAATATTTGGCTGGTTCATATCAACACTAATGCTTTTGTATAAGAGGTTAATATAACAGTAAAAACTAATCAATTTTTTAGTGTTTGTATTTCATATTTACACATAGCTAAACTGCTTTTGTGGATTAATGCAATAATTTGAGAATGGTTTTCACTATGAAAACTATCAAGGGCCAATAGAATATTGTTTTAGCCTGGATCAAGATTATTAAAAAAAATAGTAATAACAATGAACCTTATAGTGATTACTTTAAAGAATTTTACAAGGTTGCAGTAAAAAGCAGCATCATGAGATGTGAACTATACTGAAGGAAAGAAACATGGAAATGAAGTTGGATGAAAATAACAAAATATCACAAACTGACTGAATTTGAAAACATGCTGGGTCCCGGACATGGTAGTTTTAGGAAGTGTTATAGGCACAAACACATGAGTTCTCTGTTTACATACATTTGGTGTTGTGAAGTAGGTTAATTAATAAAATTTCTCTTCTAACTCGCATAACTCCGCCTGTACATCTTCTAAGGCTACTACCGGTACCGGAGAGATACTGCTGTACTCCGGTCACGAAGAGGAAAATGTGCCACATACTCAGGGAGTTGCTCTGATGCTGTCCAAACAAGCACGAAATGCACTTATATTATGAGAATCCCATGGATCCAGGATTATCAAAGCATCATTCAAAACAGAGAAGGAGAGAATCATGATTAATGTTATCCAATGTTATGCACCCACCAATGATAGCAACGACGACAATAAAGATCAGTTCTATGAGAGGATGCAATCAATCATAGCGAAATGTCCAGGAAAAGACCTGACCATCCTGATGGCAGACCTAAACGCCAAAGTCGGAATGAATAACACTGGATATGAAGATATTATGGGACGACATGGAAAGACTGGGAGAGAGAGAAACGAAAATGGTGAGAGATTTGCAAACCTATGTGCATTCAACGAGTTGGTAGGCGGCACAATATTTCCACACGAACGCATGCAGAAAGCTACATGGATCTCACCGGACGACACCACGGAGAACCAGCTAGATCATATTTGCATTAGTAAAAAATTCAGGAGGTCAATGGAAGACGTGAGAACGAGGAGAGGAGCTGACATAGCTTCAGATCACCACCTAGTTGTAGCCAAGATGGAACCGAAGCTAAGAAAACACTGGACAAACAGCAATAAAAAGGCTCAATACAACCTTTCCACGAGATACTAACAAACTCAACGAATTCAAGATAACTTTCAAAACCAGACACTGAATGACAGAACAAATTGTTCTTGATTCAGAGTATTATCTTGTGAACATTGAAGTACATGTTCGATGTTAGTGCTTCTATTTAGTTGACGTCAGTTCATAATGAAAACTGCCTATGAGTTTGTTCAATCTGTTTATGTATCCATGTGCAGCATTGTTAACACTCGCTTAGTTTTTATCAAACCAGTCCACATCAGCTAATATATTAATAAATCTACAAATCATAAATGTAATTCATTTATCACATCTTATTACTATTCTTATCATTAATTCTGTATTCATATTTAGCTTATAAACTATTAAATCTAAGTTAAATTTTACATTACAATGTGACATTATGTAGAATTCCGTTGTTGAAATTCAGAATTGACTTTTATAATACTCTACAAGCATATGTACTTCTAACAAGTCTCATAAAGGATAAAATACGCGTTTTGGATTCATCTGTTAGTCATGATATAAAAACGCGGTTAATGAGTTATTGTAGCATCCCTCAAGAATAAAGGCGGAAACGTGGTTTCCGAGTTAAGGCTTTTGATCTGTAATCCCAAATAATCAGATTCAAGCCCCGCTCCACTCACTTCACTTTGCGAAATCGGGTAATATCATTGGCTCTTACGCTTGAAATGTGACCCAAAAGTAATACCACAAATCTGTATTTCATAACGAGTTAATAATAATATATCACAAAATACTACTAATAATAACTAGTGGCAAGATAAATAAAAATAGTGTGATTCTAACGTTCATAGTTGATCATAACCATTTTGTTTCTTTGTTGGCTAAAATAACAAACTATAAATGGAAGATGTATCATAATAAAGAATGCATAAATTACTGAATATAATAACTGTGATAATGATGTATTAAAATAATAATAATAATAATAATAATAATAATAATAATAATAATAATAATAATAATATGAAAGATTATAGTGTTATAAGAAGTGAGTAGATAATAAAATGTAAACGTTGCATATATAAATATGCGAATGAACTAACCATACTCAATTTCACTAGTTCTGTAGTTATTCATATTGTATACATTTAATGAGGGTGATAATTGCGACAGTAGATGAATATATGACTGTAAACTTTTCACCTGATCAACTTTACCATACAATATAACCTACAAGTAGAAAATAAACGATGATAACATAAACCATAGAGCTACCAACTTTAAGTATGTCTTATTATGTGATGATACCTAAGCCATGCAACCAGAACTTACTTAGTTGGCAATTAACATTTTATACTTTCTAGGTCCAAAGTACTTTTGCGAAACTGTCCCTGTACTTATTTTTGGTAGTGAGCAGATAGAAGTAATCGAGAAACTTGAGTATCTGGGTAGCTATGTAAGTGCTGGTGGTAACGTGAACGATGAGATAGATTCACGAATAGTGAAAGCCAGAGCGACTTATGCTATTCCGGGCCATCTCTAGCGCCTTTCATGATGTTAGTCTGGCTGTAAAAGGTCAGATCTACAACGCACCGGTGGCAGAAGTCTTGCATTGTGATTGAGAAACCTGGCCTCCTTTAGTCGGTGATTTTAAGCAACTCAGTTTCCGAAGGACTGAAAACATTCAATGCTAATGTGGTGGGTGCTACCAACAAGATTGCCTGGAAGTAGTATGTTGCGGAACGTGGCCTCGAAGTTGTCACAGTAGTCAGACGGAGTGAAGAGTTTCAGTACATCGGAAGCACGGCGTAACATTTAGATCTAAATCACCCAGCATCTTCAAACATAGGTAGTCTACACCTCTAAAAAAAGTTTATTTCAACAATCATTGCTTTTGCTCGACCACCTTTTGGATTTCTTCTAAACTTCTCCTTCTCCAGTAAATACAAAGCGTCGAGGTAAGTAGTTATCGGACATTAGTGATATATCACGCAACCAACTTATTGGATGAGGATACAATAACCTAGTGAAGTCAGTGTGTAATACAAACTAATCAATTATAACATCAGATTATCATTAAATTTCAAACACAAGTCAAATTCCACCACCTAAAAGTGTGTATATGATAATATAGAGTTCAGTGTGAATTTCTGGAACGCACCAATTGTTTTATGAAGTCACGAATTCGAAAGCGAGAAAATCAAAGTTTAGAGATAATCGATGTTGACGAAGACAGATTCATATTTATTATTACAGTTGGAATTCAGTTAGATGAACTGATTGTTGTGAAATAACAAAGATAGAAAACTCTTTCATTTTGAATGTTTACTTAATTTGAGATTAAAAATTATAGTAAATCTTAAATATGTGAGAAATATAAAGACAAAGTCACAACGTAATGTCTTATATTTGATATTGTTTGAGTAATTAAGCATTAGGAGTCAGAATACACAATGTAGATGAACAGGTTGCACAAGTGTTTAAAAATAGTGGAGAGTATGTCGTTAATCTACCAAATACTTGACAGACGAGAGTTACCAAATCCAGATGAGGGGGGGGTCAAGTGAGTCAGTTAACCACAACGTTATGTGATACCAAAAAACAATTAATTAATTGCTTAAATTTTAGTCAGTCTAACTCAGGGTTGAAGATTCAGTCATTCGCAACGTAGAACGTGGTATGTATGTTCATCGGTTGTCGTATCTCATTGGGACGGAGAAATGAAACTGTCAGGCCAAATACCAGAATGTAGAGGCAGTAACAGTTTAACCTTAGCGATTACATGCACAGTGACAAACAATCCACAAGTACATACAGTATGAGTGATATCAAACGTTTATCCAGCAGAAGTTAATGATACTTTATGATGTGCTATTGCATTTATAACCAGAGCAGTATATTAGTATTTAAAGCACTCGACCTTTAATTAACAGGTTGTATGTTTAAAATCTCCCACATTTGTTAGATGATAAATGACAATAATGTTTAAAACGATGACCTGAAACTCTAAAAAAACTTAAAATATACAACTTTATAAGTAAATAAGATTCACTCTCAAAGGAATTCCTCCACTTAAGCCTTTATGATACACAGTGACAATTTGAATATAACAATTCAGTGTTTAAGTATAAAATATTCATTTGATTTCAATAACTATGTGATAGCATAGCTAGATACGACACTAAGTGATCTAGATTTAGGTTTTGTGAAAAAGAATGCTTTTTTAAAGTCAAAGATATATTAATGGTGATGAAGGATAGTAACTAAAAGAAGAACTCGACCACGATATAACCTGGTGAATTCTTTCCGATCTTTCAAGCGATTAAACGTTAGGTGGTAACAACACAAATGAACTGAATAATAATAATAAAATGAATACCTTTAAACAATGACAAGTAATATGCTCGCGTAATTCAATCAATATTTGATTAATAATGTTCTTTTCTGTATAATCCGCTAGTGACAGATTTTTGTTGGATGAATGGTCATGTAAACCAACTGCCTTTGTAGAAGATCTGGTCAATGATGATGATGAATAAGTTGTATTGATACCTATAGCGCATGAATTCAACTTTTTATTTGAAATAATTAATTCGATAAATGTTGAATTATTGAACCAATTTATCCATAAATTCGACAAACGAAATCGGAGAGTCACATGAACGGTCATACGAATGATCAGAGACTATTTAGTGCACGATTAAGAAGATATTGGCGCCATATTTACAACAAGAGAGTAGGGATGAGAGATTAAATACATTATATTAAGTAATTGAAAAAATTTTCTAAAAATATTAAGTCAATATCACGTGTGAAGTTATAAATGTATCATTCACATTCTTTGTGTAACCATCGTCTTCTTAAAGGCTCCAGGAGATGTGCTAACTATTTTGCTCTGGAGTGGTGATATGTCACCGAGACAAAACAGACTGAAATAATTAGAATAAAATAACTGATTGAATTCCTCACACGAATGAAGAAGAGCCATGAATTTAAAATACCAGGAAAACATGAATTGCCTGAAGTACGAAAATCAAGATTACTTCTTTGCCCAAATTTAGACGTCTCTAGATCCTTTTATTACTCCAATAGCAACATAGTTAGCAGATCTTCTGAAGCCAGTGAGAAAATTATTAACAAATAAGTGGTTCATTTAGCAAATTAATGTGGATATTTACTAGATAAACTGTAGTACACAGTTAACTAAAATTTATTACACACTATGGACTCATATAAAACGTCATAGATGGTATATTTTTTTTTTAAATTTCCTTATCGCTTGTCAGTACTAATGTCTCATATACTGTTTGTATCCAGATGAATGGGCTAAGTTCACTTAAACTGGTCTTCTGTCATTGCTGATAATTTGAAACGCTCACACTCGCGATTTACTGTGCCAGCATGTTGCATCCAGTCATCGTCTCCAGTTTTAGCCAACTTCAGACATTGGTAACGAATATTGAACAAAGATGACTGTTTACCGAAATTTACGACAAAGTTACAACCGTTGCATCAAATGAGAGGTCTCTGAGATTCTTGGGGAGAATAAACGCTGGTGTAGTGTTCATGTTCAGCTGTGGCAAGTTTGCGTAGCAATAATCTGACCTTTGCGATATCAAATTTTTCTAGGTCGACGTTGAATATATCTTCGCATTTCTTGAACCACGATTCAAATGTAACACCGGCCAAACCATAAAAATGAAATTCATGGATAGAATTAATAAAGTGGTCGACATGGGATTTGAACGGATCATCTGTAAGCCCTTTTTGATTTAGGTCCATTTGCTGAGTTAAAGCTTCTAAAGTACGAATCTGGAACTGTTCGTAACCTTTTTCTTGACGCTCCAGCAAGGCCTCAAATTGGTCAAAGGTAAAGGACATCTTGATAAGTTAACCCCGTCGCCAGTTGTTATATCTAGAGCTTAGTTTCTTATTATACGGCGTACAACTAGAGCACTCGAACGCTAGAACCCTCCAAGTTGCAAATGAGAAGACAAGTGAAAGAAATGCTATTTCAGTGTCATTTATGGTCAGTCAGTTAGTAACAACGTAGAACTTCGTGCGTACGTACATCAGTTCGAGTTGCTACACCACATTAGCACAGAGATGTAGTTGTCTATTCGAATCCCGTAGTAGTAGAGGTAGTAAAAGTATAAGTAGTAATCGGAAACATTATGGTTTGAAGATATTATTCAAGGAGTATAATACAGTGAAATAAATTTGGAAAGAGAAAAAAAATGGGGACATGAAGAATTCATAAGATTTGAATTTGGGAGAAAACAAAGAGTGAAGCCATGTCATTCAGGGTCTCTAACCATCGGTTGTTATCATCTCGCGATCTCAACCAGGTAGTCTACACCTACCAACATGACTCAGTTCACTTGTCAGTGACTTCATGGACTAGTGCCATGTTTCGGTCTGGTCGCCCCTAGCTTTCTTCCAACCTATGGTATGGTATGGTACAAAACTGTCAGGTATTTATAGTTTTTAATAAAAACGAAATCACCAATATAGTTTTCCAGTCCGCATAATGGGGGTTGTTAACGTTTGTTTAATAGGGAAACTACACGTAGGGATTCTGGAATATTCTTCCAAAAGATGATTGGATGGAATATTTACGGTTCTTTCTGAGCTTGCTCGAGTTCACCCGTGAACCGTCCTCATGGAATCAAATTAAGAAAAATTACGGAACGAATACAGATTAGAGCAGATATAACTAAAATGACTAAATAGAAAATATATTTAAACAATAATACACAAGTTAGAGATAAGAACGTCGACAGAGAAAAGAAGGGTGATTTGTAAAGTAATCATTGATTTTATAAATCATCTTGCCTCCTTTCAATTAATTCCTAATGCAAACCGACTTACTCCAGTTTTCATGTCATTACGTTCTCACGTCATCACGTTCGAGAATGCTTATATTACGATACTATCAGCTAGTCTGATCATTCAAAGTTAACATTCACCACTCCAGTGAATAATATGTAAGAATCCGCTATCATCTAATAACTGTATGTGATAAATTTAACAGGAAAAAAAAGAACTGATTACATATTAAACGATCAAAAAATTAATAAAATGTAATATTTCATTTACACCAAGATAATACATTCCAAGTTTTCGTTTTAGAAAGAGTCCAAGTGTTACACCTTGTCTAGGTAAAAGATTGATAGGTAATTTGTTATCAATAGCTGATGATATTCCTATATTTTGATTACTTTCATGTAACTTGTCGTTGGTACAATATATTTGTTGAGTAGTTAGAGAATGAAGAAAATCGTGAATACACATTACAGCTAGAGAGATACTATCCAGTAAACGGTTGAACTTAAAAAGTATAGAATTGTTTGTATTTGCTTTTTTCGGCACATAGTCTATGATAGAAAGAAACAAGAAAAGACAAAATAAGAACCAAAAAAAAACTTTTATTAAGAATACGAATTATATTATTATTATTCTCGTTTTTCTCTTTGTCCTTGACAAAAACTAAACAGTATCAGACAATGTAATTTAAAGAATGGAAAAAGAAACTTACGACTTTATTTAATCAACTGTATATGTAATTAATTAAACAAAATTAAGCCCTACAGAACAATTAATTATCAAAATATTAGCCGATTATTAAAAATATTATAATAGAAAAGAAACATTTGTGTAAAGAGACTAAAAAGAAAAAATATGGATGGCAAAATCGTTAGTATATAAAAGTGACTCTTTTGATGTCTTTTATTTCTATGAATTTTTATTCATATCTTTAACTTTGTAGGACTACCTATACTATAATTTGTCAGGATAAACAAACAGCTAATTAGTGAAGGCGTTTGAACTTTTTTTTGAGCAAGAACTCCATAATAATGAGTGACTTATCTTTGAACTACGCACTACTAGTATAAAAGGTGGTTTTATGAAGAAATGAAGAAGAAACAACATACTTACATATAACAAGATGATAAACGGAATATCACAAAAACTGATTACGTTTAATTTGTCCACCTAAAGGTTTTTTCAGCATTATAAAATCAGTTAGGATTAGACGAAAAGAGATCAATATACTACTTTGAACAAAAATTTGTCAGTAAAAATTTTAACTTTACAATCCTACATATTTCGACAAACTTGTGGAACTCCATCTAGAAACATTCGCTTTACTGAAAGATGGGCTTTAAAGGTAGAGGACATTTGCAATTAATCAGTATTTGATCGTAGGTATCTTCAAAGTACTGCTGGCATATATTGGGACCGCCAAGGAAGCAGTGTTGAGGATAGATGCAGAGTACTAGGCAAAGATGGTAAATCGGTTGATAAAGTAGTGAATCTATATTGACTGATGTGATTAGAACATGTTTTATGTACGCGCGACAACCGCCTACCACGATATACATTTCTCACTGACGTAATAGTCAGTTGAGAGAAAGCTGGAGGTAACTAAACCAAAAGATAACACCAATTCATAAAGTCATTGTACGTCAGTCTGAGATGTGTAGGTACGTGTAAATAACCTGGTTGAGATCCGAGCGATTATCGTAACAAATAGTTAGAAATCATGTGATACTACTCAAAGTTAGTGTCTGGCTTTAGATGCCAATTACTAAAATTATTTTTTATACCTTTAATTCTATGAATTAATTTATTCTTCTTGAATCATATTTTCCGTATTTAATATATTTCTGTATTATAACTGATACTACCACTTCTATGGTCTCTGTATTAATTTAGTTGTGCTGATGAGATGTGGTAACTTGGACCGACACACACGTGACAGATTCTGTGTCACTTTTAATTGACTTATTAGCTCATTAAAGACAGTTAATATTAATTCAACGCTGAACTAGTTTGGGAATAATTTTTATATATATGCTCCATTATTAGAAGGCAAAGCTAATCTTCCAGTAGATGAACTCGGAAGTACTCAATGATTAAGAAGAATGATGCAAACCAACACAAGACGTAATTCATACAATTGCACTTGATATTTTTTCCTGTTAGAAGTTAAGATACAAAGTTGTTAAAAAAATCCAATAATGCAAAGAGTTCAGTTTTTCTGAAAAACAGGTAAATTCGCGTTATAACTATGGACGACTGTATTTTGCTAATTCTCAACACGCTAATTAAAGATGAAACCAATAAACCCTAACAATTCAGAAAGAAAATCAATCGTAAAAAATCAACTAACTAACCAAATAAATATAATTCCATTAAGCGTAGACGAACTTCAGCTGCAGAGATGATACTCTTTTCATTAGAGTATGAATGACCACTGTTTATTATCGGATTAGGTTGATCCACCTTCTTTTTAAAAGAACACATCCAAAGCCAACAAGGCAATTCGATTAAAATTATACTAAGCAAGTTAATTCCGAGTTTAATTAGAAACCATATACATAAATAAATATATCGAGGAAAAGAAATTGTTGATCCAGATTGAGTCAATTCGCAATGTGTACTGTCAAGTAAATGTAAGCATTGCCTCAAGTGATAATCAGCAACAGACCAAGTCAGCTATAATTAATGATAAAAATAGGTTAGTAAGGATAATAATAATAATATGCTACATACTTTCTAAATCGTTACCCATCAACAAATCTAAACTGAGTTTGAAGTTAATGGACATAAACGAAAATGAATTACTGTACATAAAGTAGGCGAGGGTAAAAGGGAGTCGTCAGGTTATCTTGTTTTTTAGTCAACATCTGTTAGTGTTTTAGAGTGGCGAAAACCGTGATAACTGTTTATCGGTTCATTTGATTATTTAATTTCTTTACTAATATTACTAATAATGCTAATATTACTGTGTCCCAAGGTTATATTTTGTTACATAGTTTTTTTCTTCAAATTTCAAGCTTTCATTATCTTCTGACTTCTGCCTTCCTTCTATCGTGTTTAAGATTAATTTTGAAGTGTTGGGCGTCAGTCACGGTCTATCGACTTTATGCATATTTAGTTTTGCATTGAAAGGATGCTCTAATTGTTTTTAAAAAAGAATTACCCCAGACCAACTGTAGAAACTTAGCAAGGGCACCTTGACACAAGTCGCAGTGACCGAGTGGTCTAAGGAGAGTTCTTCTGGGTGTTATGGTCCACTAGGTGGGCGTGGGTTCGAATCCCACCTCCGATACATACTTAAGCCCCCAAATGCCCTGGTACGACCGAGGGTGAAGATAGTCAGCTCTTCCTCCCGAAATGCTCTCACATGGCCACAGTCACTGTCAGGGAAGTCCTATTCACTGCCTTATCGCGGCATCGCTGTTATTTACGAAGTTGAGAGGATGAGAAGCGAATATTCGGCGCTTTAACCGAGTTGGGAGACACGGAGAGTCCACCTAGGGGAGTTGGGAAACTCTGAATACAAACTAATGGTGCACATGGGCTCCAAGATCCTGAACGAACAAATGGTGTTCGAACTAATCGTTGGTTAGTGGCTACCATGGGACTGAATCTCCTAATGTTGCTCCACTGCTTTGTGGATCAGACCTTCAAGACCAAGGCTCCGGGTGTGGCCCCCTAAGAAAATTATCTGTTTCGGTCTGGGCATCCGGACAATATCACAGCTCACACAAAAATCAAGTGACTTGTGTGGCGCATGTGTTTGGTGCCCCTTTTTACTAATATTTATATGTTCAAATAAATAATAAATAAACAAATTTTAAGACCAATAAATTTTGAGAGCAGTTTATGGATTTGTAACAAATAAAGGAGGAATTTGAAATATTAAGAGAAAAATCCTGAAGCACTTTACAAAGAAATTTGCGCTTTTGATCACTTAACTATTTTTCTGGATTAATGATATCCGTTTTAGCCAGCAGATGAGTGGCTAGAATATTCGGTTTTCGAAGAGTAAGTCACATCTTTCGACCACATTTAATCAATTTCAGTATAGGTTACCTCTCACACATAAATGGACAAAGAGCATTACGAAGGTTCAATACAACCTTCCTTCGATATACTGACAAACTCAACGAATTCAAGAGAACTCTGAACAGGTTCCGAGCCTTACAGGATCTACTGAAAGAAGAAACCACTATGGAGGACAACTGGAAAGGGATCAAAGAAGCAATAACTTCAACATGTCAGATGTTGGGCTGCAAGTAGCATCATCATAAAGAATGGGTTTCTAAGGAAACCCTAGACAAGATTCAAGAAAGGAAGACAGCATATAACAACAGCCTAACAAGAGCAAAGCCAAGGCATAAGCTAAACACACAGAAGCAAACAAGTGAAGAAGAACATTAGAGTTGACAAGTATGAATACGTGGAAGATAAACGACACCAACCCTATCACAATTGATGGGGAAACTCTGGAAGAGGTGGAAAGTTTCATGTATCTGGGTATCATCTCCAATGAACGTAGAGGGTCTGAATAGGACGTAGAGGCGAGGAATGGCAAAGCAAGGACAGCATTCCTACAGTCGAACAACATATGGAACTTAAAACAACTGTCAGTCAAAATAAAAGTCAGAATCTTCAATAAGAATGTCAAGACAGACCTACTGTACGGAGCTGAAACGTGGGGAACTGCTACAACTATCATCATAAAAGTATAAGTATTCCTAAACAATTGTCTACACAAGACACTCAATGTACATTGACTGGGTACCATAAGCAATAACCTGCTATGGGAGAGAACAAACTAGCTTTCAATTGAAGAGGAAATTAGGAAAAGACGTTGGAATTGGATAGGATATACATTGAGGAAATACTCAGATTCTATCACGAGACATGCGCTAACCTGGAATCCTGGAGGGAAACGAAAAAGAGGAAGAACAAAGAACATACTACGTCGAAGATTGGAAGCAGACATGAAAAAGATGAATAGCAACTGGAAAGAACTGTCCAGGATACGACTGAATGGAGAATGCTGGTGAGCGGCCTATGCTCCTCCATGAGGGGTAACAGGAGTAAGTAGGTACATAAACCAGTATTTAGTAAATGGGATGCAACGACATTGAGCAACAGGAATAATCTTTAGAAATACTCAAAAGTTGAATACTATTATTGGCGACGACGGTAGAAATAGGTTTTAGAACACAACATTTCCAGATACACTATCAGTTTGATACTTTGACCAGTAGATCTAGATATAATATACATGAATATTCATTTACAAAACTAGTTTTATGTGTCTTAATAAAGTTATTTATTGGTGGATTTTTCATAATATATCTTAAAAATAAGTTTAAACACCGCGCAACTTTGAGACAGAAAAAACAACTTCAGTTTTGAGTTATATAAAAGCAATCCATAAGTAAAGTTTACTTATGACTGAGTAGTAAGACTAGCAGAATATAAAAATACGGTTGGGATATATGAGAGTTATTCGACGCAGCATCAGTCCATGAAGTCATTGATTATGGATCCTAGCCATGTTAGCAGTAGGTACACACTAATTCACAAAAGTCCTCTCGACAACGATGATCAGTATTTGGAGATGTTGGATGGTATTGACTGAAAATCGGTCGTAATTGTGCAAATGCATTTACTTATTAACTTCTTCAAGATAATGAATTCCAGTATTCTTTCATACATAACAGACAATCTTATCGTTTTGAACCATATTCTAAATGTTTAGGCTTCCTCATTATTTTGATTCTTTTTCTATCTATCCTGCTAACTTCATCTTTTTGTGCTGATGTGATTTGGGAACTTGAATTAATCCACATATGTGCTAAGCTCCACGTAGATTACGACTAACAGAGTCAAAGGATAGCTAATTCTGCAGAAATGATGAACAGAAATTGAAGTCTGAGGTGTAGACTGTTGGATTTTAACTCAGTAGTTTAAAGTTAACGTAGTCATTGTAAAACATGAAAAAACTGATTTTGATCAGTGATGAGTCCCAAAACCAAAATAAAACAACTATCAAATGTTCGTTTATTTGCAATGGTCTAACAAGAAACCCTATTGTAAAATCCATTTCCCATGTCATGTGATAAACATTTTACTTAACGAATGAACAGATGAGACTTAATGTAATAGATAAAAGATGATAGTACAACATCCGCCACACAAATACAGAAATAAAAAGTATAATTCCCAAACACTAAACCTTAATATTCGGTCTGTCTGAAGTTTGTGCTGATGATGTCGTTCAGAAGAACGATGAAAGCTCCACGACCAAACCATCCAGCTCAGAGAACAAAACTCCACCAAAATCATCCACCTGAGCTACAAATCTTCTCCACCATTCGGTCTGTCTGTTATGGAAAATAACTGAAGTTGAAAATCCAGAAATCATTGAATCTCAACTCAGTGATTTGAAGGTTAAGTGACCATTCCAAGACCTGTACGTCCCAAGTTTGACCCTCGGTAGGGTTTTGGATGGGTACTACTGAGGACTTCCATACTGGTCAGTTCATGACATAAACCATTAGAACTTCATTGTATAAAATTGTGCTTGAGTAGGGTTGGTATACTGAACTGAATTATTTTCATTATATTATACGTCAAACGACATAAATTCAACAACATGAAACAAGATACAGATAGATTTACTCTCAAATAAATAAAAACATTAATTCTCATGATAACTACTAGGTTATGTCAATTAATCCATGTGTATGTAACCAATGTGCTCAAATAGATAATTGAATCAATAGGAAAAGTATTTTACCTGACTAATAGCTAAATTAGCTTGTCTAAAATGTGATTTAACCTCGTACGATGAAATTGCAGTATTTCTTGACTTTGACCAATAATAACTATAATTAAAAAGATGGACATGTATGTGCTTTTTATAACAAGCCCATGAACATAATAATAAAGCAATACACCATTGTAAAATATACATTATTGATATAAGCCATGAACTAGGGATAATTGTTGCGATTATGTTGCCGCTTTTAGAAGTTGTGCTGGTAGACGTATCGAAATACGAGAGCAAAGTTCTAGCATTTGATATTTTATTGTCTAGAAAGGAAATAACAATCAAATAACAATA
Organism: Schistosoma margrebowiei; assembly: GCA_944470205.2. Classification (NCBI taxonomy): domain Eukaryota; kingdom Metazoa; phylum Platyhelminthes; class Trematoda; order Strigeidida; family Schistosomatidae; genus Schistosoma; species Schistosoma margrebowiei. Next base: position 38,426,013 of record OX104026.1, on the reverse strand, counting down.
AATATATATATATAGTAATGCTTAGATTGTTTAACAATATACGAATGAATTAAAAGTGTAAATATTTTCAAAAGTTATTTTGTCTGATGAATCTTCCTAATGTGCATTGATTAGACGATTGGTTTACCGATACCTAACTTTTTAGTGTCTTAATTCTAATAATCTGACTGACCAAATGTTGTACATATCGTCTGTCATTTATTACCTGTAACAAATTAATCATAAACCAGTTAATTAAATTCGTACCATAAATATATTTATACAAATTTATTATTTATGGTGTACCATGGTCATGTATACTAAGTACAACCACGTGAGCTTTGATATTTAAATATTATAAAATAATAAAAGGCGTTAGGCTATTCTTCTAATTTATAGTTTGGGTACGCGTGATAGAGCTCACTTGGCTTCTGCCAACTTTAGTCACCTGTAGCGTAGGCAGGTCTATCTGCCAATCAAAAGGCGAGTGAACGGATTAGTACTTTGCTCCATGTTATTTTATGATTATGAAGAAAAGGTCTTTAAAAATAGGGGATATTCTTACACTACTAGTATTTAATATCTTGGGAGCAATACTTGCATATATTGGGCTCAATAAGTGAGCACAACGTTGAAGTCAGATGCAAGGTACTCAACAAAAATAAAAAATCTGAAACGATATGAGAGGTTTTTGGTTTGTCCTATCAAGTCGTATCATCAAATGTTACAACTTAAATGTGGCTTCGATCAAAATTTACAAGTTCGTGTACTTTGATTATTGAGTTGCATTATCATCTGAGATAAATACTATTTGATGCAGTATCTCAAAACGTCATCTCATTTGAATCATACAGTATTACCGAAACCATTTGTATATCAAAGTATTTTACAAAACAAAAGTTATAGTAAGTTATAAATTAATCCAAGATATTCTGAAGAAAGCCAGAAATGAAAACAGAACTGAATAATAAAACAACATTCGAGTTTCGGTGTGAACATCAACTCTAGGATGGAGGTACATCCATCTGACGAGTCCAAGGTAAGACGAAACGGAAGTCCTGAATTCCACTCCTAACCACCATCCATCTATATTCATAAAATAACATTAGTTAAGAAAAGTTTTATTAATATTCAATGAATTTACCTCTTGAGGTAGTACCACCATTATTCGTATATACTTGATTAGTTATTTGTGCTGGATTGAAAGCAATAAGGCATAAAGCAGCAACGCATAGAGTAGTTCGGGCTATCACTTCATTATAACCACCACCAATCGGATGATTTTGTTGATTTACAATAACATTTGGCATATTAGCTTTTGTTAACATAGGTGTATGTGAACATGAATTTGTTTCACATAATAACTGACATACAGTAGGGAACTGTGCCTGTATAGTATTATTTCTATTAGCATTACCATTATTATTATTGTTATTATTATTATTATAAATGTTGTTTGTTGAAATTAAGTTGAATTTCTCTTTTACATGTGGGACAGTTAGTTTTTTTACTTCCAAGTCATGATTAACTAGTAGATGGCCACATCTTGCCTTGGTCGGAGTAAACGATGCTCCTCGTCCTCCACCACCATTAGAATCATCGGCTGAAAGTAGAAGATAAAAGCAGTATAAATATATATATGACAGAGAGCAATGGGTGAATACCACCACGTGACATTTGGTTACCAAGTTGTAATGAGTTTATTTACACTTAACAGATAAACTATTTCAATAAACATATACAAATATGATTTTATATTAAAATCACGCCAGACAGTGACCAAATTTAATATGTACATGTATATAATATAAACAAAACAACATAGAAAGTTAAGAAGATATTTTGGTTAGTCAATAAATGACCTAATTTCTAACTTAAGGTCGAAAGAATATGAATCGTTAAGAAAGAAAAATAAATATTTAACATTTATGCATAAATTCAGTGTTAACAAAATAAAATGATCTGAAGTAAACAACATTTTTTTCAACATCAATATGATATTAATACTTGTCTAAATGTTTAGAGTGGAAATGAGTGAGATAAATAACAATCTGGTTTTTTGCAATCGACTGATATTCTATTCCATTTAGATGTTACGATTTATACAAATTGATATTCGGCACATTTGCATTAACTTAGAAGACATTTTATTTACTGTACTCACTTTTCAAATTTGTAGTATTTAAAAGGATCTAAAAGCAATTATTGAACAGTGTGAGTATAGGGTTCAACTTTACAGAAACTTAACAATCGATATTTAAAGACATGAAGTTCTTAAAGTTTCCGAGTGATCAAATTTAGATAAATAAAATGTCTACGGATTATAAGAACAATATTATCAAATCTAGCCGAATATACGCACAATAAACTGGGCAAATCAAATCAGTCTTATTATGTCTCAAGATTGGATGGTAAGTGGAAGGCAACCATGAAATTGTCGTAATTGAATTAGCTAACTGGTCAAGTCCCTATCCGTTTACCTTTGATAACATATAAGCTATAAGCTTTCTCATTCGGTATCCTAATACGGCGTTCTACACAATCTTATTTCTTTCCTCTATCCATCCGAATTAATAAAGAGTTTGGACAATGTGCAGTATTTGATAAGGACTTTAGATCACAACAATTTAATGCCAAATATTGTCAAAAATGTTTAACGAACTTCTGTATAACCCCATGTCAGTACTACTGGGTAGGGTCTATTAAAAAAATCAAATCAAACAGATAATTATATTATTCAAACTGTTTTAAAGAACTCAATCAAACCACTAAACTATCCGTACAAATGAAGGGCATTGATGAATATTATATATATACTTAACTAATGTGTCTTGATGTTGAGCGAATACAGAAGTGCACATTAACAGTGCTCTGTATAAAAACGATCATCAAGTATATATTATACAAATTAATGGCCACCTTCAGGTATGGAGCTACGCTTTGTACACTCATCTTGTAATTCTAAACAGCAATTTCTAGCTTACTGAACTCCATTAAATTTTATCACATGAAACGTGAAATAGTTGCTGGGTTGGTTAAATGTTAATGTTTTTAGGTATTGTTTACAGACTATATATATTCCCTTCAAACAGCAGTTAATTTGTATTTACTAAGATTTAAGCTAGTTGATATGAATCAGTTTCGTGATGAGCACAAAAGACTGATGATAAATAATCAGTCTTTGTTTTATGCTTGATTAATGTTTAATAAGAATACTACAAAAACACCCCACACTAATAATATGGTATACGACTGAAAAATATTAGTTAAATATTGAAATAAATTTGTTTGTGTAGGTGCATGGCCTAATTAACTGGATAGTTCAAGTTAGTGTAATTTATAAAAATACCAAAGAGGAACAATATGTGAAGAGAACATAAAAACAAGGCGAAGGATATAAGTGGATAGAGAAGAAACATATAGAGGAAGAAGGATATATAAATTTAAGTTGGTTGCGGGGAATAAATAACCAAGATTTGGTTAGTTATTCTCTGAGGAAGTGGCTTATACTGAGTCACAAAACGTCAGAAAATTTAACTTTTCTACTCATTGGGATATTACAAAGATATTATTTTTAATTATAACAATCTACCCAATGCTCGATCTATTTGAAATTATCAAGTCAAACCATGGTGATGATACCTATGGCACAGAATTGTTCGCAATGGCATCGGTACACTCACCCTTTAGCTTATTTTAAAACCTCAGTACTGAGTTCTCTTCATACCCTTTATTTCTTTTTCTGTACTTAAATTTTTCGACTACTACTCTGGAATTTATCTTAAAATAATTTTATTTCCTTGTGCTAGTGTGGCAATGGCAACTTAAACAGGTTATAAGTGAATGATCGATGTCTTATTCTGACCATATCTACAGGACTATTTCCCAACTTATTTCAGATGAAATTAGAAACTAACAATGGTGATGATAGATATACATAAACGTAATACATAGATTAGCCACGTCAATCATTGAAAACTGAAAAATTTATTGATCTAATTATTTCTTCATTTAAGAAGTATACGTTTTATCCCACAGCTGAACATGTGCATCCATATTTATTCAATTTATTTTCACACTTTGACCACAAAACAAGATACAAATGATGATGGCCACGCAATATCGTAAATTGACTGGAGTTACAAATGTACAGTGATGGAAACCAACTCAATGATTTGAAGGTTAATCACCCACTGCTAAGCCTGAGTTTTGTCTTCGGTTCTTGGTTGCGGATAATTAATTACTTGCTAACTCCTGTTACCCCTCGTGTAGGAGCATAAGCCGATCACCAGCATTCTCCATCCAGTTTTGTCCTGCGCAATCCTCTTCAGTTGCAGCTATAATTCAATGACCTAGTTGATAAGACTTTGACCTCCTACATGATAGGTGTCAGACACAAGTCTCAGTGTAACTATAATCTCTGTGATGCAGGTAAATCGATCTGATTTTTATTGGAAAGAAATACAAGTATTGGACTTCACTGGTAAACATTGTTTAAAATATTGAATCCTAGATAGCTTGTTTTCAAAATTTCATACTATTTAGAGGGACGCTTAATTTAGTTACGTACAGTGCTAAAATAACATGGACTAACCCACATTTGATTATATGTTGTAAATACAAATAATATTCTATCTAACAATTCTCATCACTTATCAGAAATTAAGATCTTTTTCTCACTTAGTACATTATTTACATAACTCATTAAAAAAAATGATTAAAGTTTCTATTTATTGAATGTCAAATTGATGCAACAATAGGCCCCTTATTATGTGAATGGGTTCAACATTGTATTCAGGGTATAAAGTCGATCGAAGAAATTAACTTTGCAGTAAATCATAATTGAAATGATAGCTAAGATCAATAAACAAAGATTCTACACAAATTAAAACCTTTTTGAAACGTTAAAATAGATTGCTTTAATTGCTTTCTCATTGGAAAACATAGAATAAGAAAGTATTTCTTGATTAATCGGATTTCCATTTATTTATTTCAAATATGTCTGTTGATTTATTTGTTTACTTGTTGCGATTTTTAGATAATTCAAGAACTGGACAAAACTCCGATCTTGTTCAATTTAAATAATAAATAAATAGGGCTTAGACACTATAACATGAATTAGATTTTAATAGCCAGTAAGTTACCAGAGTACATCATAGTGTATATTTTATAAATCGGGAAGTCTTTTTGTTATAATCTCTTCTTACGGTTATGACGCAGCTATTCCTATTGCTTAGTATTCTCGGACACCGATTCACTAGACAAGTCCCCAAATCAGAACACGGTTGAACAGGAAAGAGATTATATTCCAAGTAACAAGGTTAGATGGAAGTAAGATGCCAGTAAGAAGCACAATAGGGAAAAACGTCAGTATATTTATAGTTTTTTACATGAGAAGATTCTAGAGTATTCTCCAACTATCGACTAGTGCTGATTGGATAAGAATTAGCCAATCGGCGTGCACCAAAGCAATCGCGCATTGAGCTTGCTTTAATCCAGTCTATGTTCCGCTAACACTTTTACTATACAGTATTTTATTACTTATAGTAAGCCAGTTAAAGTATTATGTATTTGTAATAAGTTGACAAAATACTGGTACTGTTACTGGTATGGTTATTCATTATGAGTGCGAAAAAACTGCTATTTGTTATTTATCATAACGGAATAAGACGACTCGATGTAAGACAGATGATAATACTGTAGAGATAAGGACTTATTTATGTACCAACAAATAATTGACAAATGAGTAAACAATTATATGGAAAATACACAAAATTATAAACGATTTACTTAACTGGTATAAGGTCAAATTAGACTAGAATGAACTGGCGATAACTGACATTGAGTCAATAATTTAAATTATGTATTCAATTTACAATACCAATAGAATAATTGTTCTAACCAATAAATATAACTGAATTAACGAGTTGTATTTTTGTTTCTTCCTGATATCTAACGCTCCAATAACAATTCTTAGGATTTTAACGAAGAAAAATGGATTACATTCACTTGGTATTGCTTACTTGAATCTTCTTATTGATGTTAAGGACTGCAATTGATCAGCCTCTCATTGGCGTATGTGCATACTGTGCATATTGTCTTAATTCACAAGCATTATAAGCAAAGATAGATAGTGGCGAACATCGAATAACTCTCATATATCCCAACCGTATTTTTATATTCTGCTAGTCTTATTACTCAGTCATAAGTAAACTTTACTTATGGATTGCTTTTATATAACTCAAAACTGAAGTTGTTTTTTTCTGTCTCAAAGTTGCGCGGTGTTTAAACTTATTTTTAAGATATATTATGAAAAATCCACCAATAAATAACTTTATTAAGACACGTAAAACTAGTTTTGTAAGTGAATATTCATGCATATTACATCTTAGATCTACTGGTCAGAGTATCAAACTGATAGTGTATCTGGAAATGTTCTGTTCTAAAAACTATTTCTACTGTCGTCGCCAATAATAGTATTCAACTTTGTGTGGAAATATTGTGCCGCCTATAACCAACTTGTTGAATCCACATAGGTTTGCAAATCTCTCACCATTTTCGTTTCTCTCTCTCCCAGTCTTTCCATGTCGTCCCATGATATCTTCATATCCAGTGTTATTCATTCCGACTTTGGCGTTTAGGTCGGCCATCAGGATGGTTAGGTCTTTTCCTGGACATTTCGCTATGATTGATTGCATCCTCTCATAGAACTGATCTTTATCGTCGTCGTTGCTATCATTGGTGGGTGCATAACATTGGATAACATTCATCATTATGCTTTGATAATCCTGGATCCATGAGATTCCCATACTATAAATGCATTTCATACTTGTTTGGGCAGCATCAGAACAGCTCCCTGAGTATGTGGCACATTTTCCTCTTCGTGACCGGAGTACAGCAGCATCTCTCCTGTACCTAACCCTTGTTGCAAAGCTTGGGTCTAATGGGTTTCGCTGATTCCGAAACCACCAAATTGTACCGTCTCAATTCCGTTGCTATTTCACTGGTCCTCCCAGTCTGCCACAGTGTCCGGACATTCCATGTATCTACAGAAATTGTTACTCTGATTGTTAGAAAGGGCATCGGTCTCGTGGCTTCCGAAGGATCTCGGTTTTCATCATGAGGCGTCATAATTCTTTCTTCAACTCTGAAAGCAGAGTTTAAATGATTTAATTTGTTTATTCTGGTTAGCGTTTTTTTAAAAAGGTTGTTTTCTACGGGATGGGGTTGCTGACACCACGTCCAACCCTACTCCATTGCCCGAGATTGGGACCGGCAGTAGCCCTAGAAGAGTTACAGAAGGAGTTGGTTGTGGATACGCATTGCTATAAACTCCCATACTGGAATAAAACAGCTATCCATTACTTTCTGATTTTCAATAATTATCTAATTAAATTCAGTCTGTGATGTCCAACTTCATAAGAGATACAACTAAATACATTTAGTAATGAACAATAAAAGATTTAAAAACTCTTTGAATTTTAAACAAACCTAAACGTTTACGATGAACTTTACGAGTACAATCATCTTTCATCATCACTGATTGTTCAGGTAAAATAACAGTTGAATGTGGTGTACAGAATAATTGTTGCGATCCATAAGAATTTTGAGTGGTTGACGATTGTAGTAAAGAGGTCGATGATAATGGATGATAATATTGATATTGTTGATGGGTTGGTAAATTCTCATTATTAATACAATTATTATCATATAAATCATGATGTTGTAAAATAAATGATGGAATGACAATGCCGTTAGATATTCCTAGTGGTGGTGATGATGACAATGATGATGGTGGTGAAACAGAATATTGTGAATTAGTAATAAACTTGATATCATTATTTAATTGGAAATTAGGCGGCGAATTAAGTGATGGCGGTGATGATAATGAAGATGATGATGCAGAAGATAACGAAGATGAATGAAATGAATTAGAATATTCTTTCATTTTTTTTACTGATACTTCTTTTCCATTTGAATTATACGGTGATAAATTTGTTGGTTGATTAGATTTACCTGTAAAATGAAATACCTGATTAATTGATGATGGTATACATTCACTGGAAAAACTTTGTGGAGAAGTTTTACATTGATGATAATAATCATTCATTTTTTGATTGTCTAGAGATGGTGATGTTTCAAATGATAGTAACTCGTTTTCGGATGTACTTTCTGCAAGGAAAATACAAAATATGTGGTTGAACACAAATAACACTGATTAAGTAATGTAAATTTCTATCAAAACTTTTATGTATTAATCATTCTTTTAGTGCATTCTTTAAAAAAAACTTAACACAGTGTGTGTAGAGAAGTGTATATGATAAACTGACAAACTGCTTACATTTTAGGTTATCACTTCAAATATTTTTTCTGGTTAGCTTCGGGAATCGGAGGCAGAGGTTAAAAGGGTGAATAGCAATTGGAAAGTACTGGGAAGGAGAGCCCAAGACAGAGTTGGTTAAAGAATCCCGGTCGACGGCCTGTGCTTCCACGAGAGTCAACAGGAGTAAGTCACTTCAAATATACATTTGAAGAGACAGCGAATCAATTAATTCGATTTCGCTTTAGAAATAACGGTTACAAACGCAGCCAGGTATAACATTGAAACATTCTATTAATCATCGTTTGATTTTACGGAAATGATGGTATCCGAACAGAGACAGATATTGATTGATTAATTCAAAGTGATTTTAATTTTATGAGGTGTAGAGCAGAAACAGTTACTAGTGTTACAGACTCAATTGTGTACGTGAACTCATGCTATGATGCATTCAAAAGGAAATTATTGTTTCATTTTCAAGCAAACAGTTCAAAGAATAACATCGAAATAAAAGGTAATTTTTATGTGTAATTTTTCGAAAAATAAGACTCGAACTAGCTTGTGGATTTTTAAATTAATATTTTGAAGTTTTTGGACGGCTCATATGTAGATGAACTCGGTGCTTCAAAATTCAAATTTTCAACGACTAACTCTCGTTGTACTGACGTAGCATAACAACTAATAAATATTTGTGCCAGATTATTGCGTTGCTTATGAACAACCAACTGCATACAATATCAATTTGATTATTTATCTACTATTTATAAACTCTATGTAACACATGGCTCAGTCTCCTTAATGATCAATATTTATGTTGGCGTAAGAAAATAAGCTGGTTAATATTATGTGTACTTCGATTAGTAAAGAATAAGCCGATTACTGATGACTTTCATGCAGCTTCAGTGTTATCAATAATGAATAAGTTTTTGTATGCACAGTTGTTTACAAGCAACTACGAGAAATAATAATATTAAGAATTCTCATCTATAAAGTACCATATTTAGTAGGAAGGAACTATACTTTTATTTGAAGAGTTGTGTCTTAAATGAGAATATCTTAAAACTAGGATGAACTAAATATCTTCTAGAAACCATAGACAATGCATTCGAGTTCAAAGTGAACTATACGATCTATTTTACACAACCGATCCTGCCTATCAGTGCATAATATGATTATAACATGCTTAGACATTATTAGGGTCACTGCTGCTTACTATTAGAATCAACGTAGGATACGTTTGAGGCATTAGATGAACGGAAAGCCATTAACTCAGTATTCAATTGTGCGTTTCTTTCTTCAAGTTCACGAATACGATCGATCGCACGACGAAGAACAGCAGATTTATTCATCTACAGTAAATACAAAATAAAATAACATATTATATATCCAATTACTTTAAGCAAAGAAAATTTATTTAATTGACTCTGCGATGCGCTATATGTGTGACGGTTAGTGATACCACTACTCGGCTGCCCAAACTATATTAGGTGGGTTTGAAACTGATATCTAATGGTTGAAAAGTGAGTGTTGCAACCTTTGGCCCACCACTAATGTATATATTTAACTTCAGAAGTAATGTTTACACAAAAATAATGACCTGCTTGTAAGAAATATACTCAAAAGTGTAAGATAGCGGGCAAACAATGTTTATTCAAAGAAACACGGTAGAAAAATAATATAACTGAATGTAACAGTTAGTATAAACAATAAAAATGCGGTTGAAAAGTGTTACCATCCAATCCACAAAAATAGATGACACATTCGGATGAGCGGTGCAATTGCAGATTACTACTGGTCTAGACATTCAACCCATAATCATCGAGTGAAAATGTTCAAGTACTGACATTATTAGTTCCAGCATAAAATGTATTCAGCTTTATGCACAATTAATGGCCATTAATTAAGTTCTATGGTACACAATCATATTTTATCTGATTAACAATCCAACAGCCGGCTAGCATTTAGATAGATTCTTAACAACGAAAAATTCATAACTTACTTTAACATCAGTAGATGATGTAGGCGTTAGAAGCCTACGGAGTTCATCAATTTTCCCATTTATACTGGCACGATAACGTTTCTCAATAGCATTATGAGGTGCTCGTTTAATGGTTTCATGTTTTTGTTCACATTGCTCTACATTTACTTTGTTGTCTTAAAATAAACATGTAAAGAATACCGACTGGTCAATAAATACAGAAGCCAGAAGAGATTTTTAATACAATGTAGTGAGAAAACAAGTTACATGATTAAAAGTTATCAACCGCAGGCAATATTGAAGTTCGACGTATATACCATTAGGTCCCAGCTCAGTGTTCTAGCGGTTAAGTGTTTAGGCGTGAAGCCGGAGATAATGGCTTCGATCCACAGTGGGGTTGTGGATGAACACTGATAAGGACCCCCATACTAAGATGACACAAACATCTAGTGAGTCTTGGTTTTCAACGATGGTTTAGCTAATATCAGTTTGATTTGAATTACGAAAATTCTACAAACTCCATGACCCCATTATGTTAAAACATCATTAACGAGAAATGTTTTGAAGGCCAAAACATGTGCTTCGGATCGGATCGGTCTAATGGGTAATCAAAAAACAAGAGTAGTATTACTAGGAGTTAATTTACGTACAGTGGAAGTCAGAGCAGCTTAAGTCAACCTGGATCATTTCTAGAGTTATCGTGATGTTTGTCTGGTTGTAAAAGCCTGGTGATACAACACATCGGTAATAATTCAGCTCAATACTATCGAAACTAAACTTCTCCGAGTTCAGGATACTTGGAGACTTTTTGTAGTCAATCACCATCGTTTGAAGAGGACTGTTAACATCTAGTGGTAGAAACATGTTAGTAATGCCAAGGTTTAACAGTGTGCGTTTGGACGCAGTGACGAAAATTCAACTGATTTCATTATCTTGAAACAGTGGCTTACATAACGTATTACTTGCCAGTGATAGAACTAGGTACAAAAATGGTGGTGGTAAGTTTGTGTTATAATTCTATGATATGAAAGGTCACTGTATAGACTGTCTATTGATTTATCATGATTTCCTGGTTAAGGTCACACAGCTCAGTGGGTTGAAACGTTGTCTTGCATGGATCAAGATATGAGTCCATGGCAATTTCGGCGTGCTTTGTTTTACCATATTCTTCATCAAATCAAGTAATTTTAGGTGAACGAGATTTATCTTACCTGCATTTTAAATTGAACAATATCTTTTACGGAACAATATTTTACACGTATCTTGTATACTTTTTTACACTATCTCATTTATTTATTGATTATTTAGTATGACTTTTACTGCTTCATAATATTATCAATGCATTCTATGTGGCACTTATTTTTAGTGCTCTTCTTACCAAAAACCACATATTACAAATAAATACCAATGGCAATACACATTCGACTTAATGTTTTATATCCAGTAGTCAGGAATTTCAAATGACATGACTCAAAATCCAAATCCTATGTATATGCATTAGTAGTTTAATTTTAATGAGTAGCTAGAAAATTAAGCCATGGAACGAAAATGCGTTGACTGCAAAAACTTAACCGAACAAAGTAACAGGAAGTTCCAAAGGGACTTGCTATGAAATTATTAAAATAACCAATGGCTAAACAGCGGGTGAGTACACTGAAAAAGATTTGAGTAGTCCTAGATGAGTTAGCCCTGTACTTTTAGGGCCTTACCATCGGCAACGAAAATAGGTGGGGTGTGCTATTTCTAGGGTCGACATTCTCAAACCTTCATTCCTTTATGAGAAGGCAGCATTGCTGCAGAAGCTGGTTGTCCGAGGAAAACGCCTTACTACCGTCACAATCTACAGTGGGCACCACGACTTCGCCTTCAAACCACAAGTCCGTATAATCGAAATTTCATCGATCATATCTCAAAAACGTCACATGGATGTTATGGTGAAAACATTGTAAAGCACAGCACTTTTAAAATGGAAAATATTAAGAAAGAGTGCCTGGAAAGAAAGTATTCATATATAAAGTTTATTCACTGTCTTTTGGGTCAGACCTTTAGGTTGAAGGCTCCGGGTGTGCCCCCCTAAGAAAACCACCTGCTTCGGTCTGAGCACTCGAGCAGTACCACAGCTCCACTTCGAGTTGAGGATGTTAGACGACTCTCTTTGTTTGATCATCGTTGTCTCCGAAGGATTGCTGACATCCAGTGGCAACACTATGTTAGTAATGCAAACGTTCGGCATCGTGTGTTCGGTCACAGAGATGATAATCCAATTGGTGTCACCATCTTAAAACATCGACTTCGGTGGCTCGGACATGTTCTATGAATGTCGTCCCAGAGAATTCCACGTCGTGCATTATTTGCCGACTCTGGGACTGGTTGGAAGAAGCGAAGAGGTGGTCAGTGTATGACCTGGTGTCGTGGTATAAAAGAAAACTGCAAAGGGCTGGCTTGTGTTGGTCCTTCACGACTCTCTGGCTGGGGTCCGAGTGATGATGCGACACAGTGGCTAGAGACGGTATCAGATATGGCTCAGAAAAGAAGCCAGTGGCGATCCTGCTGTAACCTTCTTTTACTTTCTTCATAAAAAATGGTTGTATCTTCCTTAACTGAAAGATTTCTTCTGATTGTACCTTTTCGGTTCCCCATTATTACTATTACACTATCTTACACTAATCTGTTCGTTATTGTTCTTTTTTTCTCTTCGAATTTTTACTGTTTTGTGTGGTGCATATATATTTGGTGCCCTCTTGTACCAATATTTGTGTTCAAATAAATAAATCACACACAAATCAAATGACTTCTGTAGCGCATATGTATTCGGTGCCCCTATATATCAATATTTATGCGTTCAAATAAATAAATCAAAAAAACAGAACCTGGTAAATACGTGGGTCGGTTCAAGGTACGGCACCACATCAGGGCAGAACAAAATTGTAAAAATGAACAATAATCTAAAGACATTTACCTTCTTCATTCTTGTTGCTCACAAAGTGTGTCTTTTCAGCACCTGAGCTGCTCGAAGAGTATTGAATGGCACATGACCTACTTGAGTCTACCCCGTTTTTATTAAGATTTTGGATTTCAGAATCGCATAATAGCCTGGATATTAGTGGTACTTCATATGTACGTTGAATGGGTGCACAAACATGACCATCTGCCTTTACTTGAGGGAATGTAGAACGATGGACAGGTGGAATTTCCCAAGAGAAATTTTGTTTGTTATGTTCATTTTCCCATAATTGCAGCCCTAAAAGAATCATGTCATGAAGTTAATTGGTTTAACCTGTATTTGTTGTAGAAACGTCTGAAGTTGGTTCAGACTTCAGAAGTGATTCTAAAGTCGTCTTTTCAGACCGACTAGAGATAACTTCATCATCCATATTTTTCGCATCAGGGCTATCCAAAAATGTAGACACATCGAAAGAGAAATCGTTTACATCGATTCCATCCAAAAAACTTTCGGAAATGTCATTAAACAACGGATCGTTAAAGATCTGCGACAAAGTCACTGAATGCAAACAGATTATCTATTTGTATGTAGTTACCTGGCTCCATGGTTGACACCGAAGAACAGCTCCCATCCAAATTGCCACGCACTTAATCTACCCAGTTATAGGTTTGATGACCACAGAAACTGAAGAACTGGTGCTTGGGAGAGATTAATGGATAAGCTAGGGTGCTGAAAAAGTATTGATAACACAAGTTTAGTTGATATGTATTTAAGTGGGGAGAACATGCAAGGAAACAGATGATCAATAATCAGGGGATCACTTGCACAGTAGTTAGTAAATTTGCAGGTGATAAGTAATGGTCCAGGTTTACAGGTGATCATGTAGGTTGCAAAAATTCAACCATGTTCAATCTTGATTCCCGTAAACGAGTCAACCCGTATGTGAAAGCTGAATTGTTTTGTGATGCTTTTAGACCTATTAGCTACCGCTAACATGTTCATCTGTACAGCATTAATAGGAAAACAGTTTATCATTGGGACCAACCACTTTTCACTTGATGGGACATATTTACAGGCGGCAGTTAACGGCGAAACTATGATTTAAGAACGAACCAAATAGATTTAGGATAACAGGTTTTGGAATTCGACAAGAAATTCACTTATCCATCTGCCTAAATGGTGTTTTTGCTGACCATAGCAAGTAGGTGAACATTGCTAAGGTCACTTCAGCGTCGCTCAAAGGTCGTCCATAAATTAGTTTCACCTAGCGAACTCCTAAAGTTTATAAAAAGATTTATTTAACGTCGGTTCTCTACAAATTACTGGATAAAACTAATGTTCTAAGGCAAGAAAACTATAAGCTTATCGACTTAACATCTGAGATGTCTTAGACAAGGTATGACAGCTACACATAAATGGTTTTCTGGTCCTCGAGATCTTTAGGTCATGTTTAATCTAATTTCATGATGAAGGCTGAGAGCAGCCAAATACTGAGCTTTTCTATGGGCCGGACGGTAGTTTGGCCAAAATTATGAGGCAAACTTGAAGCTTTCACGGTCGTTCATTCATAGCTAACGTAGAGTCCGACACAAATATGAGTCAACCCAAGCCCCTATACCACATTGGGATAACTAAGTAAAAATAACAAGGTGAATAGTAAAGAAGAAAAAAATGAGGCAGTAATGATAGTACGAAAGTCCTTATGCTGTCATAACTGTGCAATCCTTAAATTCTACTAAATTATTACACTTTAGCCAGCAATCCTGGTGACTAAACTTGACACCAGTGACCGTCATCTCTCACTGGACAATACATTGATATACTAAGTAGATCTAGCCAGTCAACTTGAAAAGATAGGTGAATAACGGATCTGTTTTGTCATATGATGTAGAATAAGGCTGAGTAAGTTGGACCATTATTATTGGTGTTATTATTGTTGGACTCTTCTCCCCAATATAGTTGACATGGAAGCATATATTTATTTGAGATTTACCAACCATCAACTGGAGGCAAAACTTTGACTTCATATCCCTTGCAGTACACACTGGATATCTTAACATTAGAAAGACGGGGCCACTGTCTTGCAACTTTATCAATAATTGAAAAAGAAATGTTGATTCGACTCAACATATGTCTGTAGAACAATGTAACAGTGAATTAATGAATGTATAATGAGGTGTTCTAAGTCAAAATAACTTATGAAAAACTAAACAATGTTCTATGATATTAAACCAGCCCTGGATGTTATGCTTTGGTCGCTTATTACGCAATATGAACTAACCTAACTTGTTAGTGATTCTATGATTTTGAACTTTTCTAAGTGTCTATATATAAGTATGGCCACTACGCATTATCTTAGTTTGATGATCCAGGTGATGCAGAAGGCCCATAAGATGTTGATCGAAAAGGAACGAAATAATATTAAATAAATATCACGGTAATAATTATTGTTTGAAAGTCTGACAATGATTGGACAATGCATAGACATACCCTCAGTTATTTGGTTTATCGAGTGACTTTCCAAACTCCCGCGGATATTCAGTTCCCAATACCAGTTTTAATTGTGATGAGCGGAAAATTAAAACGGTGTTTCTGTAACAGTATTAGAAATCATTACATATGACGTTACTAATGTGAGTTTGTTTTCCTTATTGCGGGGAAACAAAGAGTGAATGTACTAGAAGAAGAGGAATAAGGTTTACGCAAGCTGAACCTGCAGAACAATGAATAAACCCATTTTGTAATAAGCTTCCCTTTTTGTACTCGAACCGCGTCTTTCGACTTTTAAATATCTCTCTGTTGTGCCAGTACGCCGGGTTCTCACTTCAGAGGCAGTTACCAGTTCTGACTGTTGTATTGTTGTTTTAGATCGTTCCTGCTTTCGAATAAACACTAATTCAACGTGCTACATTTCGATTTTCGGTAGCGAATGTTTTGCAGGATTTATTAAGGATACATAGTATTGAGGCAAAGTACAGTTTTCAATCTGCTTAAACCCTATTCATTATGAATGCTATCCAATTTGCCATTATCGACAGTATATCCCATGAGAGTGGAACGTGTAAATTAGTTAGTTGCCTCTCGAAATGCAAGGGACAAGATCTGCTGCTTGGTTTGATCTGTCACAGTCAAAGCTGTGGTATAAATGAGGTCCTGCTAAGTAGTCTCAATACTTGGTCACAAAGTTGTAGATGCCTAATCCTAGGGGACTTTAATGCACCAATGGTAGACTGGAGATATCTACGAACCGGATTGTCAGGTAATTCCTTCGAGCAGGAACTACCTGATGTGGTTATCACATGTGCCCTAGTGCAACATGTGAAAGAAGCGACTAGATACGAACTAGACTCCGAATCATCCTTAGTAGATCTTATGTTGACTCACTATGAGGATGACGTTACGAACCTCGACTGTATGCTACCCCTAGGTAAAAGTGATCATGTAGTTCTAACCTTCGACTAGTATATAATTGTCGAACACGAGCATGTGTTAGCTCAATCCAGATCTAACGTCTGGAAAGCAAACATACGATATATCATGCACTCAGCATCGTCGGTAGATTGGACAACAGACTCAGAGTCCTCAATTGAAACGGTATAGGACGTATTTCGAAATTTATACCTCCATATTCCTTGAACTACACCAAGAGGGCCGTGAAACTCTCCACTATGGTTCAGTAGGGAGGTTCGCATCCTTCGTAAGAGAAGAAACATTTGGGGTAGATTTAGGTATATGGGGAATGATGAGACGAAATCTCAGTATGGAAAAACTCGGAATACCTGTACCTCGACCCTACGTAAGTCTAGAAAGTTGTACGAAGAAAAAATTGTTAAGGAATCCATAGAATTTCCTAAACGCTTGTATTCTTATAAAAACTAAAGGACAAACACAAGTGGAAATATTCCTACAATATGGAGAGACAGTACTGCCACATCATTACTGGAGGACAACTTTGGTGAGGCTAAAGTATTCTCAAATTACTTTGGAAATGTATATACCATAAAAAATCCTTTCCGTCAGTCTACATAAATCCCCCTACACAAACGCTGGACAGCGTGACCATTAAAGAACTCAATGTCTTTGTCCTGCTAAATAAGCTTGACATAGGCAAATCCACGGAGCCCAACGAATCGCATCCCATGCTACTTAAAGAATTATCTATCTTTGTTGCGAAGCCTTTAAGTATATGTTTTAATTTATCCCTAACCCAGGGTTGTTTACCCAAAGTCTGGAAGAACTCCATAGTAAGTCCTGTCTTCAAAACAGGTACGAAACATAAACCTGAGAATTACCGATTCGTTAGCCTGACTAATGTGGTTGTTAAAATCTTAGAAATGATTATTCGGAATGAGCTGTTTAAGTGCCTCGATAACAACCGTATCCTTTCAGAGAAACAGCATGGGTTTAAATTAGGTAAGTTTTGTCTCACTAACTTACTAGTGGCTCGTGAAAGCTGGTGCGCTCCTAAGGACCAAAAGTTACCTGTGGACGCAGCCTACATTGACTTCAGCAAAATTTTGACCAAGTCCCTCACACAATCTGTTATATAAGTTAAGAAATGCCAGGGTTGGAGGCAATATATTAATGTGGATAAAGGACTTCCCAGTTGAGTGCTAAAAAAGAGTAAGGGTTAGCTGTAAGTTGTCTAGCTGGAAAACTGTGTTTAGTGAAGTGCCTCAGGGTACAGTTTTGGGCCACTGTTATTCCTCTTGTATGTAAATGACATTCCTCGTCTCCTATCATCATCGGTTTTGCTATATGCTGACGATGTCAAGATATGAAGAATGATACGATGTAAGGATGAAAACTTAGAACTTCAAAATGATCTAGAGAAATTATTTGAATGGTCTCAAACCTGGCACTTGCTGATAAATACTTCAAAGTGTTTTATAGTGCATATTGATCATCAAGGTACAGATGCATGCATGATGAATAACACTGAGCTATCTATTGTCCAGACACACAATCACTAAGGGGTCATCGTTAGCCAAGAATAAGGACTACTGCACACTGCCGTGCAATAGACGCCAAAGGTTTTAGAACTTTATGGTCAATACGTAGGGTTTCAGTCATGCCGACGCCAAAGCCTTTTTGGCTTTGTGTACAGTGATCGGACGTCCTAAATTTGAGTACTACATACAAGCGGCTAGCCCCTGCTTTAAAAAAGACAGTGAACTTTTGGAAAAGGTTCAGAGAACAGCAACCAGGCTCACTCCCGGAATAGCGAAGCTCCTGCATGATGCTCGACTGGCCAAGCTAAAACTTTTCCCGTTGTTATATCGTAGAACTAGAGGCGACTTGATCACAGTTTTCAAATTGCTTGGTGATAAATTTGTACCTGATATGCCCTCATTTTTCTTGTCTTCCAAAACAGAAAATTTGCGAGGACACTTCAAAATAGTTCACAAGCCCAGAACAAATTACTTGTCAGCTGACTATCAACTTTCCCATCAAATCATCAACGAGTGGAATTCATTACTTCAGCAAGTGGTTGAGGCTCCATATGTCGACTCCCACAAAAGAAACTTTGATCAACTGAGGGACCACCATTGTATGGACTAACACGGGTCATCAAGCCTCCTGTCCTTTCCAAACTGAAACTGAAACTTCCGAACACCACAAAGTGCTTCTAATGGTTGTGTGCAGCATAAAAGAAGCCTTTGACTAACAGGCTCCCTTATCTGGTAGTAATGGATCGTCGATAACTAGTATGAACAAGTATGAACTTAGGTATTTTTGATAAGCAAAACAAGTAATAAATCATAATGAAATACTGCTCCAAATCTCTAAGATGGTATCAGATTTCTTCTTGAAAGACTCTTGGATATCGCTTGGACCACCTTAGCCAGCAGAATACTTTAGAATGTGACAACTTGCAAAAAGTATAAGGTGTGCCTACACTGCAGTTTGCTGTACTGTATCTACAGTTTTCAGAAGTCAGTATAGGAGGTCACTCGACCTATATTAATCTTGGCAATTTATACTACTATAAAGATCCCGTCTCGTTTTGAGCATATCAACAGAAAGTGATAATATTAAGTTTTCCAACAGAGAATTTGAGTAATTTACTACTCAGAGCGTGAAACAGAACTCCACACGTGAACGATTTGGTCTTAGTCTTTGAACTTTCTTAAAATGTCTCCTGGGAATATCCGTTCTATATGGAATGGAAAGTGGGATATTTCATTCCAATTCGCTTTTAATTTTAATCCTCAAATAGTGTGACCTGTCCGAATGCTTATGAATTCCTGTCTGTAAACGGGAATCATTGGCTCCAAACTACTCAATGGTTGAAGCCGATATCTGGAGAGAAGGAAAGGCATAGAAACTCTGTTCTTCTTAGATAGTGGTACCTTTTGTTGGGATAAAATATTCATAAGTTTGAGGGAGTGTTTTGGGAACCTCAACTTTTCAGCATAATAGATAAAGTTGTCAAGGTTAGTGTTTTCTGTGATACTTTGCATAATAACGTTTCTTCTTCAAGGGAAAGTCTCGTGAGAGTCTTTGGGGATTTTCCCGATGAAATCAGAGTATGCTGTGTCAGGCGGTATCCTTCTGGTTTCAGCAAAACATCTTCCACGTCAGCAGCACTAGTGAATGTTATGAGAAGGAATCTTTGGATGATTAGTGTGTCTGATACCCTTTCCTAGATAAGTCGTGTGATCTTTAGTAGTTAAATTCAGGACGTTTGAGCGCCTTGTTTAGGTTCTGCCAGAGAATTCTATTATTTTAGTCCTGGAAATTGAGACGAAGGTCATAGACGTCGGTTTTGAGGTTTGTAACTACTGTTTCTTCCTCCAGGGCACGTTTCGCGAAATCCTTTGTGGATGTTCCCTAAAAAGTCGGAATAATATAAGCATTAGTTACTAATGCAAGGAATAAATGAAAGTTAACGCACTGAGTACTGAGTATTTGCTGCGTCTTCATGTCAGAGATGTAGTAAAGTTCAGCTTATTATCACACCACACAAGTAGAGAGGATTATGAGTGTTAGGTTACACGATGACGACATTCCTTGCGGTCCTATTTTAGGGAAAAAAACATTATGTCAAAAGTTCAAAATACAACAAACGGTACAACCTATTCTTTACAGTCAACGGCTTCTCTGGCAAAAACGTACGTGCTAAATAGTAGTCAATAAACAAGTGCTCTATACCTGGAAATCAATAAAATATTCCCACCAGGATGGGACCAGATGTCTTTTTTCAAGGATTCCAGTAATTTTTCCAAGGAAACTGGCAAGGGATGACAATAATTTACCGAAACACACTGTGACCTTGAGTTTATTCAAACACGGCGTTATTGCCAATGGTACCGTGCAACAGTAAAATTAAGTAACAAATTAAGTAAAAAAGTCTAATAATTAAAGTTCAGACGGCTAAAACTGAAGAACATAAAATGCTGTTATGAGAGACTTGAATAAGTGTTAAAATACAAGACAAGGGAATAAACAAGTAAATGACAGTGCTGTCCGACAAAATGCTGTGGGTAGATTTCCAATATGTTATTTCTGCTAAAACTTTATCTTTCATTGTCGAGCGTGCCAGGAGTTCATTGATGCTAGGTGAGTCAAAATGGGTCTGTATTGTAGTCAAAGTGTTGTAACGGGTGAGTGACTGCAGGTTATTGATACGCAGCGTTTATATCGATCGATCGGTTACAGTGACACGCAAAATACGTACGAACGACCTAGTGTCCTGATTGGCCCTGCTTCCCTGTCTACCCCAGCCAGTTGAGTCCAGAACGAAAGTCACAGCCTCTGAGATATGAATCATTATATTTCAAATACACTCTGTTTATATACTAACCAAGCATACCACATCGTACCATAAAAATAGGAAACAACATTTACACAATACTAAACAACTGAAGCAAATATCGACCAATAGGAAATGTACATTTAATGTCCAAGGACACCATTCGACTTGACACGATAATTATTGGCGTATTCCTCTGCATACCTAACACAAAGTAACGTTTTAGTTAGTGTGAGAACATAGATATTGTTCTTGAGGTAGTGCACACGATGAAAGATTACTCGGTTTACTAGCCGAAATGTTTCAAAACCGAGCGGTAAAGAATTATGCTAAATACATTGAGGAAACCTAGGAAGCTTATATCCGCAAGGCGGTTATACTCCTAAGCCACTATTAACCCATTTCAGGTTCACGATTTAGTATTACGTGATCTTCATGAGGTTCGCATCAGTACTCTATCTGGAAATGAGGCTGAACTTCACAATGCGTCTTTATGTTTAGTCTGACAAAACATCATTTCATGGTATTTGCAAGAGGACAATATGTAACAGCATAGATAGATAATTTTCCCTTGGGATGAGAAATAGAACTAAGGTGTTTTTGATAGATAGGTTAATCGAACCGACGTTCCTGCGGAAGTCGATTCTAGGGGGAAGCTAATGTAACAGCATAGGCTGGTTGGTTAAGAGTTGACCCCAAACAACCAAGCATATGCCAAAACAGTATTCTTCAAGTATTCATTCACTTCCTTAATTTGTATAAGCGTTATATTCCTTATTATCTTATATTGAATGTTGAAAGCCTTTGTTTGTCTGAACAGATAATCCCACACTCCACTGTGACTGCGCTGAGATCGAAATAAAGACCTATTCACTACTTGTCTGGTTTCTTCTATCAATAGCACGAGGGTTACCTATAGGCACGAGAAATACACAAAGTACATTCCTGCCACATACAGTAGCATATCTATGACTGCATACTATCAGAAAATCGCTGTGATAAGCCTTTGTTGGGCTAGATTTTATACGTCTCTGAATCTTTAGATGTTAGTCTTGTTAATTTAATTAGCGTTTACTTTCTATTGTTAGGTTAATTTCATTATGTAATTCGTTATTGAATGAATAATGATCTCACTACAAATAGTAATTAATAATTTTGTTATGCGGATATTGGAGAGGCCTTTATTTTATTCTGGCCGAGATTTTTATGATTAGGATCATTTGAATTATTATAAGAATTAATATTACCAGAAATAAAGCAATTTAGACCAATATGAGCTAGGTAAGCACGAACGAACGTATTGTATTTGGTATTAGAAGTCAGGCAGTCATCAAATACAACAGAATCATTGGTTCATAAAAACACCACATCCGCCGCAGTTGCGTATCTGTTTGACTATGTACTGGATGTAGACTTTGTGATGGATCCCAGCAAAAGAGTTTATTCAAGATATAACAATACGTAAAGTCATCGACGACATACTAAAAGAATTCACATTACAAACCTAATCATCTGTTTATGAGTTAGGCAAAACGTAACTAACTATAGTTACAATATAAATGGTTTATTAAATAACAAAATGGTAACACCTGTTATGAAGTGAATATTACTTTCGTGCTGCTCTCTAAGATAACCACAAATGAGGTTCCTCTGCACATGGTGACACCAACGGCGTAGTGAGAAAGATTAAATCCGATAGTATTATTTAATTATAATCCGGGCCAAATCTCCAGCGAAGTGTGGGAAGGCTCAAAAGTATGTTGTAACACTATTATAACCTTCAGTCAACAGGCCGCGGTCAACAAAGCAGGACAGACGGCGTAGATAGCTCATATTTCTCAACGATTGCGGTAATGTGTGGATACAATCAGACAAATATATCTGTTTATTTTACCATTGTTACAGAGAAACAATAGATATTGAATATAAATGTGGTTACATATAAAGTGTGACAACGACGGAAAAATGTGGTCTTTATTTCATTGTTACGAAAATCATTGAATATACATGTGACAATAACTCTGTATTATCTAGAATGTATCCATTACTGATAGCATTAACAACCGAAATAGGAACAGACTCACCCAGTTCCTGGAATTGTATTTGATCAATATGTCGGTTGTGTGAACTGAAATCCAATACTATCTAACAAAACTGTATACGATCTTAGATCATAATTTCATTCATTCAAGACATTTCATTGGAGATATGAGAATTAGAAGAAGAAACCATATTTAGTACTATGACAAGAAAAATCCGACAAAACGTTGATTGGCCAGAAACTTTTATCCCACAATGATTCTGACTTCCATTTGATTCTGAACTGCCATGTGACTCTATACAGCTTTTCGAAATCATGGGTAAGGATAAATGATCACTAGAAACACTCAACCTAATAGGATTAGAATTACAATGTTTTGCTTTACTTGCAGCGGAACGTACAGTGGTATTGCAAACTTACTGAATGTATCCAATTTTACCATATTTAAAACATTTGGCATTAAGAAATACACACGAATTACATGAGCGAACTTGACAAAAGACAAACATTTACCGAACTTGTTCTCATCTTTGTGACCTGTATCTCAACTTCTCAATGGATTGTTATCTGCATAACCTTGAGCATGCATTGGATTGAGATGGCGTCGTAATTTAGTGGGATTCTTGATGTCCTGAAAAAATCTTTTACTGCATTCAAAATTTGTACACTTTAAATGGTTTAGTAGTAACTCATTGAGAGTTGCCTAAGGAACTGAAATAGGGTTTTCTGGAAGTGAGAAAATTTTTACTAAGCTGCAAGCTTCTTTTCCGATGAATGTGTAGCGTGGCGTCGAGTCCCATTTGACTACGAACACCTCTACCAAGAAACGCGTGCAAAATGACTCCATAAAATCCCCCGGAAGCCGAATATCAGAAGGCAGTTAATAAACCAAGTCGAAATATATTTTCTGGCGATCTCATGGTATCGAAAGGATACCGAGATCGTGCCAGTATACAAGCTTGATTACAGAACGTAACCGAATTCGCGCGAGGTCACAATCGAAGTGTAAGAATAATGGATGTTTTCGCACAGTTAAACAAAAGCACATTATAACAGTCACTGGTACAATTGGTTATAATAATAATTGTTTTCAATTAACCAATCGTGTTCTCGTGATAAAAGTGAGTCACTACAAATGTAAGGAAATGATCCTTTTTATTAACGAACATACCATTTGGAATTCGAAATCTGGCAGTCATCAAGTACAAAATGATCATTAGTTCATCCAAACACCAAAATTTCATTTGAGAGTTCCCAACTAGCAAATATGTGTTTGGAATGGCTATTCATTTTGTATGGCTTTTGATCTTCGCCTTCACTGTGCTTGCTTGGGAAAAGAGAGTGGGTAAGAAATTCGGTTTGTCATGAGAATGGCAGTTAAAATCATTGTAAGTTGGTGTGTGTGTATATTACCAAATTGAAGTAGTGAGCATCGGAATTACCTGGTACTTAGTGTGTTCATTGGTAAAACTTATTGTGAGAAAGATTATTACTTAAATTTTTATCATAGAAATAGCAAGCTCTCAGGCTGTTGTATTTTTATAACGTACTATTTCAAATCTTTTGTTTAATCTGTAAATCGTAATCACACGTCTTATCACTTTAGACTTACCATTTATTAATTACTCACCTATTACTATTGTTTCATATCACTAAGTCATACATGTATTATAATTTTATAGTTTTGTTGCTGTGTGGTCAGACACTTCAGGTATATTAGCATATGAGTTCGGAGTTATAAGTGGACTAAGGACAACACAAAATTGGACTACTTTTCATCATCGTCTTCCGATTGCCTTCTGGGTCAGAAGGAGTTCAAGGACCAATATCCGTTAAGGTCTTGGTTAACGTCCATTTATTGATATGTCAGTTGGTACTTAGGTCCTGCTTGTACCTGTCGAACTGATATCAGAGGTGAACTGATCGATAAAGGATTAGAGGACGAGAATTGTAGTATCAAACAAATTCTTCAAATAAATGGATCTGTAAGTCTTACAGGTGGATACTGACCTAATTAGTTATACTGAACACAACCTATCTGGAGACGCTAGGCCAAGCATCTGCAAAAGATCAAGAGTGAGTGCGCCGTGTAACACATGCCTCTCAACAACTAGGTAGTTTAAATCACACACTTCTCTATGTACGGACTATGTTCCAAATATATTTTCAAACTCCCACATTCCCTGTTTATGGTTTAATTGGCTTTGAGATTTTCGATTACAAAGGTGTTACAGACAACAGCGTTATCAAGCTTTGAATAGCTGTGACATCCTTAGATCACACAATTATAATCTTGTCATGACGGCCTGACCACACAGAACCCAGTACAACCTAATTGAGCAATCTGATTTGTTAAGACATTATATCTCCAAATTCTGAAAAACACTTTGAGCTATTTAAATAATTACTGTTAATGATCATCCATTGGCGCACTTGCAGTTATTAAGTTAAAGCCTTCAGCTTTCTCCTCATTTAATTTTGCTGCATCCATCCCAATGAGTCATAACTAGAATATTAGTCTACGACCAAGCCTATTATTAGATAATTATCAATAAAATAGTAGATATTAGTCGGCTGATTTATTTCTAAAATCTCTTTACTACTATTGTAATCCCTTTTATGAGTGATTATTAGTTTTTTCTCTTTTTTTGGGAGGTATTTTTGAATTTGATATTTTCAAACGCGAAATGTTTAGACAAATATATGTAATCTACCGTTATTCTTTATATCCAATATATTTCTCAGTTGCGATTCTTATTTATCCACTTAAACTAACGCCCACCATACCCACAGTTTGAGATTAGAGATAATTCTTTTTATAAAACACTGCTCTAAAGAAATAGCAGTATACACTTACTCTACAAATAAATAACATCATATATCTTGATTCGCCAAGGCTTATACAGTGACACTCAGTTGGACATTTGTTGAAGACAATCGTATAGAAAAACAAATTTGCTTCTAAAATCAATCCTATACTTTTACTTGAAAAAACCAAGTTGTTTTAAAGAATCTTCAGGGATATTAAAAATTATTTATGTGTATTTATTTCATGAGACAAGTAAGGTCGAGTTTTTCGTTTAAAACCTCTAAAAGTAACATATTCTCCAACGGAATAGAACTTAATTATTCTGTTTAATTTCATAGTTGAATGTTTGAAAACTTTGTATACAATTTGAAGTCTAGTACTTTTATATGAAAAGTGAATTGTTCAATCTATAAATGAGTAATTAACTACCTAAAAATATAGAAATAGCTATCTATTCATTATTTTACATTTTCTAATAAAATAATATTTAGATATTGTTTGAATAACAAATAAAACAAGATAAAATAGACACAGTAGAAAAAGAAAAAACACACATAACTTATTATTGAATATGTACTCATTTATACAAGATATTAACAACAGACGTTATTCAACTTTAAAATGTCAATTAACAATGTCCGTCATGTAAATAAATATTAGTAGTACAAAAAAAAGAAAGAAAGAAAGAAGAACAAGAATCTAATGTTAACCTAGTAACCTTTAATGGTTCATTTAAAACATAATGTGTATCCTTTTTTTAAATTGGATACAACATATATATATATATATATAAATTAGAAAGAAAATAGTCAAAGTTATCAGAAAGAAAACTGGAACTTTTATTATTGAAATCTGAATTTTCATTCAATGTTTAAATCTTATAACTAACTGGTTCAATTATCAAAACAGAATATTCAAATATTCAAATAAAATAACAACAGTTTTACATAATAATTCATTTTTATATAATGAAAATTAAATAAAAATTAATTATATTTTATTTGTATATTAATGTGTAGTATCCATGGGGTTAATAAAACATGAAACCAGATTGTGAATATTCAATTCTAAGATAATAGAATAAAACTATATGGAACATTGATCAATATTCTTAAAACTGTTGTTATTCATGGGTTTGAATGTATGAAAGTTTTTTTTTAAAAAAATCTCAATTTCTTTTTAGTCAATGTATGTTTGTTAAAAAGGGATAGGAATATTTATTTTTTTGTTTGTTTGTTTTATTTTAGAAAGAAAACATAAATATGAAATTTGGAAAAGAAATTTATAATTACAGATGATTTGAATGACAAAAAGAAAACAAATTCTGGTTTTAATTCAGCATAGCAACTATTATTTCTTGGTTATTATTATTTGTTTGTTTGTTTGTTCGTTCG
The DNA here is from genome assembly GCA_944470205.2 of Schistosoma margrebowiei. Taxonomy (NCBI): domain Eukaryota; kingdom Metazoa; phylum Platyhelminthes; class Trematoda; order Strigeidida; family Schistosomatidae; genus Schistosoma; species Schistosoma margrebowiei. Next base: position 38,398,792 of record OX104026.1, on the reverse strand, counting down.
TTTGAACTTTAGTCTTCCTGTGTTATTTTCAATGTAAACTATTGAATAGATGATTAAATTAAATTGATGAATGAATAATTGAATTAAATAACCAATTATGATAAGATAATTAAAAAAATGTATATTTTGATAGTTTTTCATTTGAAAAAGAATAAAGAAAAGAAAAAAGAAAAATTCATGAAGATTTTGAAATGAAAATAATGAAGACTCAAAAGTCAATATATTTCTATGACCGGATATACAAGTAAGTGGAAAAGGGAGTAAAATAAACAAGAACATCATCAACAACAACAACAGAATAAACGATGCATTAAATAAATACATATACCTTTTGTTCTCTCATCAATTATTTATCGGCTAATAATAAAGTATCTATGAATGATAAAAACAAGTAATAAATAATGCTTAGAAATTAAAAACAAAAAAAAATTTGAGAAAAAAAAAGTGGCGCTCTTATTTCCTTTAACGAATAATACAATTAGTATGAATGAAGGTGTAGAAATGACACCGGCTTCAATTTTTTAATAATATACAATTATTAAAGAGAGTATAGTTTTTAATTTTATTCTGATACTATTAAACAATATGAAATAATAACAAACCAACAACACCAACACCACCACCAACAACAACAACAGCAACAACAACAAAAAATGCTACAAACTATACTGACTAGTTTGCAAAAACACAAAACTTTATCATTGATAAGTCACAGAAACAACAAAAAAATGTGAAATTGAAAGAAAGTAAATAAGAATTAAAAGGATGATTTAATTTTTCACCAGTTTTCATCAATATATCAACAACAACAACACCAATAACAAAATGATTGTGATCATAATTGATATACTGTATTATCACACTTTTATTGAAATAACTATACAATAGATTATTAATTAGATGAATCAAATGGTGTACAATCTGTATCCATAGTTGACATATTACAGACAACTAGATTATTACTTATAGGATCAGCATTTACAAATAATTGATTAAAATGACCAAGATGAGTTGATGATGACGATGATAATAATAAGGATGGAGATGGTGATGATGATGTCGATGATGATGATGATGACGATGATGATGATGATGATGTGTATGTTGGTTCTTCAAAAACTGATTGTAAGAAAGAACTGTACAATGAATTAGATGTATGAAATGGATTAATATATGTATGAAGAGAATTTGGTACGGGGAAATTGTATACTTCTCTTTCTTTTAAATTTTGATAATTACTGACTGTAGACGTTGTTGTTGTTGTTGTTGTTACAGAAGCTGTCACTGAAGCTATTGTGGATGAATGTAAATTGTTCATTTTATTTATTTGTTCAACACCTCTTTGATTTATTTGATGAACTCTATTTGAAGTTGAGGTTAAATGATAAGATGAATAAGGAGTTTGTTCAGATGTTGTTGTTGTTGTTATTGATGTTGTATTGAATGAATTCATCAAAAATGGTTGAGATGATGTTAACGAAATGAATAATGGATTAGTATTTATATGATTCATATTTTCCAATTGTGTAGTATTATTCTGAAAAGTTGTATAACAACAGTTTAATTCAGAATTACAATTCCCTTGAATATTTGTTCGATTATTATGATCTATTTCAATTAAATTGTCATTATTAGTAGGATCATTAATGTTAACTAAACGATTAGATTGAATATATGAATTTTGTGAATGATTTAAATTAAGATATTCTGAATAATTATCATCAGTTGTCCAAGATAATTTAGAGTGTTGTTTTGCAGAGGGTCTTGTAGACATAGTTGAGGATAATGAAGATTGATTTATTTGAAATGAATTTATTGTTGATTGACAACAATTAGGATATTCTTGATAATAATTTATTGAATCATTAAATCTTGATGTTACACATAAACTATGTGATGAATTATGTGTTCTTATAGCTTCTGTTATTGATGTCGATGTCAATCTTGACGATGCTGATGATGATGATGTTAATACAGATTTACTTAACCAATTAGGAATTTGATTATCTATAGTCGGTTGATTAGTATAATATGGATGTGACCAATAATGATGATTATCATTACCATTATTTGCATTAGTAAACCATGTCCCATTTACATGACATCGATCATCAGTAATAGAATGTCTCTTCAAAATCATATTACTATTCATATCACACTGATTATTATTATTTATAGAAGAAAGACATATATTGTATGGATGCTTTGGATTAGTTTGATTTATAGTATTACTCATTTCATTAACATGATTGTTATTTCTAGTAGATAATGAAGTATGTGTATATCGTCTATGGTCAAATAAACGATTGTTCGTTATATTATTATGCGAAAATGTTTCAACAGAATGTGGACGATTTGAATTGAATGGTGATGAATTAGATGAACTTGAATGAACATAACTGTGAGGAGAAAAGTGCATTTCATCATTACTATGATTTGAACTTGACATACTTAAGTCAAGGTTATTTTGTGAATGACGTTGCTGCTGCTGATGATGATAATGATGATTATGATGAAGATGAGGATTATGGTGGTACTGATATGTTGAAATGGAAGGTGGAACAGGGAAAACAGTAGAAGAGAAACCATTTAATACAGTTGCTGGTGTATTTGAATAACACTCCGTCTCAGAATTGAATGTTTCACGATAGAACGTTTCACTTTGGTTGTTACACGGTGAACAATAACCATATGATTTATAATACTTTCTCCACATTTTTGATATGTTATTATCATCTTCATTGAATACTTGTGAATCATTTGGATAATCATTAGTTAATTTAGATGAATTGTCACCTTGAGCAAATCTAGGTAATGTATTAACACAGATATTGCTACTAACATTACCATTGGCATTCTCTAAAACATTTATATTTGTATTGTTTAATCCTGTACCGGTACAATTGCAACCACTACCAGCGTTTGATGAAGTCATTGAACCAACTCCACTGCTTACTTGAGAATTTGTTGCACTAAGTTGTTCTGAATCTAATTGAGAGGATATATTCCCATCTACCAATTGATCATGATAATTTCGATGATAACAACAAGTAGATTGTGAATTGTCTCTTTTTTGTTGCTTTTGTATACAAGTACATGAAGAATGTAATAAATTATCATTCTTATGGGTTATCTGTGGATTAAATGTTCTTTCATATGAACAACCAGTAGAATTTGAATCTGTTCTTGGTGTTCCAAATAAAGAGGATCGATCAATAGAGCCAAGGTCACTTTTAATATTTTCATTATTACCAAATGCTTCATCATTATCCATTGTACTAGCATTATCTTGATTTGAATAGTTATTGTCTGAATTTATGGACTTTGTTCGGTTTTGATGTTGATGAGAGTGTTTCGGTTGCTGTTGTTGGTGATGATGATTCTGGGCGGTGGGATTACTGTTATCTGACGCTGTGGTAGTTGTTACACCTGACCCAATACCAGATGATGCAGCCGCACTCTCTGAATCCCAAATATCTTCAATAAATGTAGAAAATCATAATTAAGTAACATATAATTATTGAAAGGATTTCCATCAACAGTAGGATTCAAGACAATAGCTAATTTAAGTGATTAACTTAATAAGTTAGATGTGATTAATAATTAGATTTCATTTCAAATAGCTTTACATGATCTGTGTATGCAACTAGTATAATCACATCATGTGTCTTTCATTTTCACAGTTATTCATCAGCGGTACAACATTAATACAAGGTTGTCAGTAAAAATTATTAACTTAGTCAGTGACAATTGTTTGACAGATAGCGACTAAATGACACTATTACGTAATAGCAATTATTAACATAATAAAAAAGTTATGTCGTTTACTTCACACAGTCTGTTCAAACATTTGGGCAACCTATTTTCTTAGTGTACAAATATTTCGATAAACTTTCCCGCTTCGGATCCGTTTGAACAGACTTATTATAAATTCTAACTTTTTGTACCAACAGGGGTATTATGAAAGGCTTGCAACCTGTTGCGATATTAATGTATTGTAAATCTCAAATAAAAACATTGAGTTTGTTGGGATATTCTCTTCTTTGTGTGCCCTTTGAAAAAAAAACGACAGGCGATTACACTGGATTTCATGCATTCAATTACTGATGAGTGAAAAAAAATGTTTGTAGCATTTAAACTGATAAAAAATCTCAGCTAGCAACAAGTAGCAGTAAATACTGACCATTGAAAAATCATTCTGTAGGAATTCTTGCAATTTGAATGTATATTGAAGAGAAATTTATTACAGTACTGCACAAATGACCCTAACAATTCCTTATTGTAATTAAACTTATAATAATGAATAGTAGCGTGAGTTATTATTACTATTATTATGATTTCGTTCTATTTATATAGTCTGTCTAATATGTATTCAAATTGAACTCATAGAAACTTTGTAAAATGTAGATTGTATCAATCTTAACCCCCTCAAAATACTTCCCATTTGTAGTATACTTATACAATATCCATTTCCATTATTCGGGATACCATTGGATATACTTAAAAGTCAGGCCCTTCAATTCCCTCGTCATTTAGAAATTTTCGCACAGAAATTTATTGACTTGTACTATCTTGCTAAAATATTAAGATCAGATAATTGTCCTGGATTAGATTCTTTAGCAGTTATTTGGACACTAAATTAGCGATTAAAAAACATAGGAGACCTCATTTGTGGATTATTTTCATTCAAGCAGAAGCTCAGTGGTTGTATTTCATTATACTCTTAGTCCTTATGGGCATCACTGAAACGTGTGATTTACTGGGAGAAGCTGCTTTATCCAACGTGTTATTTACATAAACAGATCTCAACGTTTTATGAGTTTCCAGGATATTTCCCAGTTTGCTCAACAAAAAACACCAAACCTAGTAGTTAAGTTCGCATATGAATTGAACATATCATATATGTTTTCTAGCTGTATGTCGCCAAACACTATTCCTGTAACGCTATCCAGTAGGCTGTTCTCTTTTAAAATTTTGTATTAGAATAAAAGAATTCTAAGTAATTAAGCTCAGAAACCCTAATAATTTTAAAGTCATACGTTTCATAATTGGCATACAAATACACTGTATATCAGTCAACATGTATCTGGTAAGTTTACTGTAATTATCCACCTCGTGCATTTAAAATCTTGATGAGACTATAATTTATGGACGACCTTTGAGTGACGCTTGATTGACCTTGACAATGTCCACTTAATAACTAAGACCAAATGAGGGTCAAAAACCAGTGTGGGGAATTAAAATTATGATTTACAGTTGATGTTTGAGGTTAGGAAATAGATTTACAGTTTTTCATCACGAACTAACATCCGCTAAAATGCTAAGATGCTATTTGGACGAACAGGTGAGTGAATTTCGCGCCAAAATCCAAGACCTATTCTCCTAAATCTATATGGTTCGTCCATAAATTACAGTTTCGCTAAAGTCTTTGTTATCAAGAGATGTGTACAAATATAAACCTGCTAATAATAATAATAGAAAATAAATCAATTCACTTGAAAAGTACATTAATTAAAGGTTCATTCAATCAAAAAAAATCAGAAGGGTTTTGTGGAGATTTAAGAAATTTCACTGATTGAAATCATGAGTCAGTTGAAGCTATACCACCATGGAAAACCTGGAAGCACCAAACCTCGTTCCGTCCTAGTATAGGGTTCCTCAGCGGTGTGCATCCACGATCCCGCACCCAGCGAGGTTCCAACCCAGGACCTATCAGTCTCGCGCCAGGCGCTTAACCAACTAGACCACTGAGTTGGCATCCATCGGTGCTAATGTCTAACTTCAACCAATCCACAAAGTTGTGCCACCGTACTAGGACAAAACAGACGTTCAATGCTTCCAGGTTTCCTAAGGTGGTCTAGATTCAATAAACTCATGATTTCAATCAGCAAAAAAAATATATCAAAAATAATTAAAATGAAAGATAATTACCATTCGGTGAACAAATATCTTGTATTGATCTTAATCGAGTTGAACATTCGATTAAACATAATTGAGATTTTTGCTCTGTCACATCTTCCATATAAGGATTATTTAATGGTATATTTGAAATACATTCATTTTGATTTGATTGTGGAGATGTTTCTTCATTTAATTCATTATTATTATTATTATTGTTTATCTGACTACTATTATCCGCATTTTTTGAGTAAGTTAATGTATCTTCAATTTTCCATTTTAAAGGGAAATTAAATTGTAAATTATTTTCACGATATGTTTCATTAAAATTAGTTGACATCTCATTGAAATGATCATTATGAATTGATCTATTTAATTGATTCATTGTTTGATCATTTAAATTTAATGGGAATTGTGTATTTGATTGAGATTCTAATGATGTTGATAAATATTCAGGTAATGGCTTAAATAGAAATAAAATGTATAATTAATGTATAATGTTTATAATAAATTAATTCTCAATGAGATTTCATTCATATAATATAGTTTTAAAGATGTAGATGTATATATAATTTACATAGTTATGTAGGAAAATTACTATTGTAGAGAAGTGTATTGTAATCTTATATGTAATTGGTTAGAATTACATAACAAGATAAAAGTCTAATTCAATGATTCTCTATGGATCTTAACCATATACCCAACCCTCCTCCTTTATCTGAGCTTGAGACCGGAAGTAACCACAGGAGGGTTTTAGGCGGAGTTGAGAAAAGCACCCGACTGTATCGCAAGGCAAGCTCTTACTTGGATGCCTCAAGACTAAAGGAGGAGAGGAAGACCGAAGAACACATTACACTGAGAAATGGAGACAGATATGAAAAGAATAAATAAAAATTGGATAGAACTAGAAAGGAAGGTCAAGGAGAGAGTGGGTTGGAGAATGGTGATCGGCAGCCTATGCTCCATTGGGAGTAACGGGTGTAAGTAAGTAAGTAAGATATTCATGTTGATCATTATCTATAAATTAACTCTTCCTGTTTACTAATTACTTTATGAATTCACTTTTATCGAAACATGAATTCATGAGTTCAGATTCCTATGCAAATATCAATTTAGTTGAGATTAAGCAAAACCTCTTCCTGTTAATTATAACCAAATGTAGAAGCTTTAGGAACTGTTAACATAATGTAAGTTTATTTAATAGACAAGTCTAAGAAAAATCATAATACCATCATAATTTCTTTATTTACATACATATATATGCCTGAAAATGTATCCAACAATTATCGTATACTTGAAATCGTACAACTCATAACGAAACTTCTAGTTTATCCTATCTATTCTATCTGTTTATTTCAATGTCCACTTCATCAAACATATATTTTCTTTCTGCAGTCTTAAAAAATCACAATGAACCAAATCGATAGATTTACTTAGCGACACTTTAAATGATGCGTCTCTCAGTTAGGTAATTCGATATTGAAATGCATCAGTTACTCTTTAAAATTGAATAATTAAAGTGTGACATGCTACCAAGATGTATAATATCAGGAGAGGTTTCGTAAAGGTTGTAGTAATTTCAATAGTTGAGATCATGAGTCAATTGAAGTTAGATCACTATGGAAAACCTGGAATCACTGGACGGACGTTTCGTCCTTCTTTGAGAACCAGTGACCAGTGGAGTTCAATCGGGTCTATTGTGAGATAGTAACTCACTGAAGACAATAGTGGATGTATCACTCAATTTCGTGGATTGCTTGATGTTAGACATTAACACCGTTGGATATCGGCTCAGTGGTCTGATGGTTAAGCGCTCACGCGCGAGACTGATAGATCCTGGGATTGGATCTCGTGAGGCGGGATCGTGGATGAGCACTGCCTAGGAGTCCCACAATGAGACCAGACGGCCGTTCAGTGATTCCAGGTTTTTCTTGGTGATCTAGCTTCAATTGACTCATGATTTCAACTATTGAGATGTATAATAATTTACTAATTGAATTCACGAGTTAGTTGGAGCTCGACCATCATAGAAAACCTGGAAGCACTAAACGACGGTTTTGTCCTATTATAGGACTTCTCAGAAGTGCACATCCACGATCCCACCTCACGAGATTCAAACCCATGACTTATCGATCTCGTGGACGAAACAACCGTCCAGTGTTCCCATAATTGTCTAGCTCCGATTAACTCATAAATTCAATTATTAAATTACCATAATATTCACAAAAATCCTTCTCAGATGTATAATAATCTCTTAAACTAATTACTGAAAAGTATAATTATCACAATTTTTTTTTTTGATCACATACTGAATCTATTCAATTTGCCTTTTGTACATTTATGATAGGAAATACTCATTTAAGTAGAAAATAAATATACCTTTTTTATATCTTGATTATCAAATTGTAAAATGGAATACTTTTTATTATTATAATAATCTTTATTTATTTCATTAGTTAATGGTTGTGAATATTTCCAATTCCATATTAAATTATTATTATCTTCAGTTTTTAATGATTTTTTAAAATCTTTAATTAAATCATTTGATGTTCCATAAGTACATATTGGTATAGATTGATGAAAATGTTCATTACTTATCATAGTTACTGATTCATTAATAGTTGTGATAAGATTTTTCTGTTTTATATTTGTTAAATTATTTGAATTATCTATGGATAATGATGATTGAATAGGATTTGATATGGTCGATAAAGATTGTGATGTAATAGATGAACTAACTTTTTGATTTAAATATAAGTTATCACATGGTGATGGTGTTGTTGGTGATGTCCAAGATAAAGCTAAATTATTATTATTATTATTATCATTATGATTTATATCTTCAGTATGAAATATATTTCGTGTAAAATTAAAATAATTTGGATAAATGGAATGTTCACATTTTAAACTAGGGAAATAATCATTTCTTGTATTGTATAATGCCGGTGATGATGTCATCATTAAAACACTAGAGTGTATATTTTGATTATCAGTTTCAGGTAAATACCAATTCATATTATGTGAAGTATTTCTACTAGATTCTTCTATACTGGATCTTTTCAACTTTGATAAATCTTGATTAGGATATTCTGTGATAATGCTTTCGCTATTAATATCTACAGGATGTATTGTAGTTGTATGAACTGGATTATTAAGACAAGCTAAACAACCATCTCTTGGATTTGATGATGAAGATGGGCGTTGTTCTCGATCTACAAACGCTCCACGATGAAATATGCTGCCGTTATCATTCATTCCACGAGGACCAAACCTTCCACGTGTACCAGGCATTGAACCATTGGATCGTTTATCTTGAGAAGGATAACTATTGTTATTATTACCTGGATTACTATTGCCAAATAGATGCCCACCACCAAATCCAGATCCACCACAAGGTCGATCACTCCAACTTTCACCTTTATGCTTTTTATTTGCATAAACCTACCAAAAGAAAACAAAAATCAAAATTTCCATTTGTAAATACTATTCCTAATCCTATGATGAATAGTTGAAACAATTTACTGTTTCAATTGGATTTAGTTTTAAAGAATTTACTTCACAATTCATTCTTAGCATTATTCTATTTATTTTACTTAAGCACAATAAGCACTAGAATCTCTAACCAAAATTGAATATTTGTTAGTTTATATCGCTCGTTTGATTATCCATATTTGATTACATTGTCTTTCATTAACATATTAATACCAAGACTATAATTGTTCTAGAGGATCAAGTGTATTACAGTGAATAATTATACTGGATAAGGTTTTCATCACGCTTTACAGTTATAAATACAAAATTATTATTTTTCTTTAATAGATACGCGTTTATGTTTATAACTTTCCACATAATAGACTTTCTCTCTTTGTATACAGATCTGTCATACACATAGTTCCTTTTATCATTTTGAAAAGAGCAAAAATGAAGATTCCAACAGAATAGTATGAAGTCATTTTATTTCATTGGTTCTCGTCAGATGCTTACAATCTGTGATATTTAAATATCATAATTACATAATGACTTTAAATTACTTACATGACAGAGTTTGGTTGGAAGTTATATTGAAGATATATTCGTATAGTATAGCAAGGGTGTAAATAAAATTAATAAACTGAATATTGTAAATATATACATTATGTGAAAGAACATTTTACAACATTGATTGTGACAACAGTTCAAAGGGACAGAACCATACATAATCAAAATAATACTTTTTAATGCTTAGTTTAATTGTTATCATTTTTATCACATATAACCTACTTCAGCACCATGAACAGTTTTCACATGTTTTCGTAGAGAACTTGGATCTGTGTATCGTTTTGAACAACCATCAACTTTACATGTATAAGGTTTTTCATTACTATGCGTTCTATTCTGATGTTTAGCTCTGTCTGATGCATTACTAAATGCTTTATTACAACCGGGAATTTCACATTGATAAGGTTTTTCTCCAGTATGTGATCGAAGATGAGTTTTTAAATTTTCCAAACGAGAATAACGCTTTGTACAACCTTCAAACTAAAAATGAAATAGAGTTGATCAATATTATTGAGAAATAATTAACTGAAATATTGATAAAGATGACGTTGATTATATACTGGCATCATAAACCACACGACTGAAAGACAATGCTATCTATGATTGCCCAAAATGTAATTAATGTGAAGGTTTGTGGAGATTGTTGAGTTCCATAGTTTACATCACTAGTCTGTACCTCCTGGTTTTAAATGGTTATCTATCTTTGATCAGTTCACTATATAAGCTATGAAGAGAAAAAATGTTGTTGGTAACAATTGGAAAGGGGAGCTCAAGTGAGAGTAGGTCAGAGATTCCTGGTCGACAGCCCATGGTTTACGAGAGGTAAAAAGTTCAAGCAAGTAAGTAAATAGTGTTCATAACAATATCTAGTTGAGAATGCGGAAAGGTGGGCAGTTCTAATGAAAAATGGAAATACCTTAGAATTTTCTAAGTTTTCTCACTCAATAGTTACTCCTAATAAGAGTAGCTTAAGAATAATATTAGTAAGTGAATAAATAGAACAAATTTATGAAATTCCAAATTTTCAGCATCCTGCCTTATGTGTTTTGTTTTCGCTTTCATATAAAGTTTTTGGAATTTCACATAATTACTCTACTTAAAGTAGTTCTTATCATACCCTTACGAAGTCTATTTTTGTCTGACTATTAATTATGTCATCCCAACTTGGTCATTTTTATAATGACTGTCCAATGTACTTTGTCATCTAAAACCTTGTCAACTATATCATGTGCACTTTTACGCGCGGTCGCATTAGATGTGTCTACTATTCCTAGTCTTATTGAATATCAGCAAACTATATATTATTCACCCAATGTAAAGAATAACTGACTAACTGCTGATTGAATAAGGGCGTTTGCCTTTTCTGGTTCGTATCTCTCATCATCTGTCTCTATTAATAGATGTCGGAAATATTTATGCCTAAAATCATTTTCGTATTCGACTTCTGATATTCTAATTTTCAAAACGTGTTAAGTCGGCAAAATATATACGAAGTTAGGTGGAATATATATCTTACTAACATTGTTAGGATCTATATCGACCATTTACTAGAAAGTGAACAACGAACACCTGATACTGGTGAAACAATTTAAACTTGAGATTAACCTCGAAACCAGTAAATAATTTTAAAAGATTCCAGATATGTATTCCTGATGTCAGTTAACAAACAAGTAGCCTAGCTCTGATCCCACCATTTACATATGCTTTTGTTCAGTAAGCATAGATTCCACTGCAATTCGAGACGGAGTCATTTAATTTGGTCAATCACAAACATTGAATACGAAAAGAGGGGATACTTTACAGTGATTTATATGAACAGTTGCAAGGGTATTTAAAAAGTTTGTGATACTTTTAATCACATATAAACCAGCGAAACAGTTCAATACTATACGTACAGAAATAGACTAGAACAAAAATGTTTTGATACTTACTATACATTTATGTGGTTTTTCGCCTGTATGTCTACGCATATGTACAACAAGCATATATTGAGCCTTAAATGGTCTAGTTCCACGAACACATTCTCGCCATAGACAAACGAAACTTTTTTTATTTCCTGCAATATGCTCAGTACTAAGATGCTAAAATAGAACAGAAATGTTTTTAATAATAAATTTCAAGTATATACTTTATCTACTAAAAAGTAGTATAACTTTTTATAGAAAATTATAAAGGAAATCGGTTGTTTTAGTTAAATGATCAACATGAAAACTATCAGACTAAAAATTATATTTTACATGTACATTATTTGAATTCATATATATTACTTCATTAATCACTCCATATCGAACCTGATAAGTTTTGCAACTTTCAGGAAGTTTCATGATGATCTAATTGAAAAGAATATTCATATCATGAGATTTCATGGTTTGCTAAGTTGGACAGGAATGCTTATCTATACCGATACTTTGTGGGGGGGGGAATCAGATACTTCTGAAATCTGTTTGGTTTATTGAAAAATTTGTACATTAAGAATATAGATTGAAATAAAATTGTTTTGTGATCAAGTTAACTGATTAAATCACAATGTGACCATCAAAGTGTTTGTATAATAACAATGACGTAACATTAAAACAAATAATTAGACTACACGATACGATCAAAAAAAATTAATACCGGCTAGAATATAGTGAGAAGTACAAACTTTCGATGATTAGCTGTCCCATACTAGGCATGGACTACATTTCACTGGTCACAGTTTCTCAGTAGAACTCCAGAAGTTACATTTTGAAGACAGTTACTAGAGAGCATATGTTGATTATTATCAGAAGACGTTATTTATGTATATTATGGTAATTTTAATAGTTAAGAGCATGAGTTAGTTGAAGTTAGATCACAATGGAAAACCTGGAATCACTGGACGGACGTTTCGTCCTTCTTTGAGAACCAGTGACCAGTGGAGTTCAATCGGGTCTATTGTGAGATAGTAACTCACTGAAGACAATAGTGGATGTGTCATTCAATTTCGTGGATTGCTTGATGTTAGACATTAACACCGTTGGATATCGGCTCAGTGGTCTGATGGTTAAGCGCTCACGCACGAGACTGATAGATCCTGGGATTGAATCTCGTGAGGCGGGATCGTGGATGCGCACTGCCTAGGAGTCTCACAATGAGACGAGACGGCCGTTCAGTGATTCCAGGTTTTTCTTGGTGATCTAGCTTCAACTGACTCATGATCTCAACTATTGCGATTTTTATATATCAAACAATTATGTTAACTGATCAACCGATATAACCTTCATGTAATGATTCAAATTAACTGTTTTAAAATTTTATGAAGACTAGAATGATTATCATAATTCTAGAAAAAATGGTTTTTGATTATCTACGCCCAAATTTATTATGGGCTTATGAATTACAAAAAAAAATCCATTCTCCTCTTTCAAACGCTTTAAAAATGTACCATAATATGAAAGATATTGAATGAAAGTGTTCCTTAAATATGATACTCTTTCTAACATCATTTTACATCTTAGAATAACTATTTCAATTAATTAGAATGAACAGTTGTTCAGAAAAAAAATTATACAAAATGACGAAGCTTGGATCAATGTTTTAACATAAGATGTTGGTTAAAACTTAAAAAGATAGACATTATGATAATAATGATTAAAATTACAAATAAGAAGTACTGAAATAATTAGATACTGTACAACCCATACGAAGGTGAGTGAGGTATAAAAAACGGTAGGACTATAATTTATGGACGACCTATGAGCGACGCCAGACTGTCCTTGAGAGTGTTCACCTAATAACTAGAACCAAATGAGGGTTATAAACCAGTGTGGGGAATTATAATTATGATTTAAAGTTGATGTTTGAGGTTAGGAATTAGATTTAGGGTTTTGATAACGAACTGATATCAGTTATAATGCCAAAACTCTATTTAGCCAAATGGATGAATGAATTTCGCGTCAAAATCCGAAACCTATTATCTTATACCTCATTGGGTCGTTCATAAATTATAGTCTCACCAAATCTCTTTTTATATTTTACCAATCTAAAGAACTGCTAAGGAGGCTACAAATTTCTTTTAAACACATAGTCTAAGGTTTTTCATCCAAGTTTGTAGCTTCTGCTATATGTAGGAGACAAAAGTGAACTTCGTTCGGAAACGATGTTTATATATTCAAGTTTTAATCTACGTTCTGTGTTTAAATATTAAAACAAACTTCTATTAATCTGATCATCAATAATTCATCTATCATTTTACTGCAAACTTGTACATTTCACTGATTATGTTTGGTTATGTTGTCTATTTCAATGTCATAACTGACTCGTATACTGCTTTGATGTTTCTTATATTTCTCTTCTACCGCATATATATTACTACTGTGCATCAAAGTTTGATGAAGATTCGACTAAAAAACAATACTGTTAGCTTATATATATCTACAACTTACTTTTACTAATTCATCTTGATCATCAAACTGTAATGTACAATCACCCCATCGACATGTTGTTTCAACAAAATCTGGATCACCTTCTTGTGGTACACGTCCATCATCATCTAGTTCTTCATCTTCATCTACATCTGGTTCATCAACTGAACAATGTCCAACTCCACTATTAATATTATTATTACTAGAATCACGTATTGAATTCTTACGACTATTAAATACATTTTGATTTTGCCATTTATGTGAATGTTCAATTGTTTTTTGTTTAAATACTCCTGTAGTAGTTGATGTTGCAGCTGTTGTTGTTGATGATGATGCAACTACTGATGTCTCTGTTATTGATGTGTTTATTCCTGGTGTTATTGTCTCTAATACTGGTGTTGTACGACAAGTACGACTAAAATTTTTAATACTACGCATTTGATTCAATGTACCATCAATTTGTTTTCTTTGAGATGATTGTTGATTTGATAAACTATTGTTATTAGAGTTATTTAATGCACAATGTTGTTTTAATAAGTCTTTTGTTAATGTTGGACATAAAAGATTATTACCTTTACCAAATAAATGATGATGATTATTAGTAGTATTTTCATTCATTAATAATTTGGACATTTCACTTTTGGATAATACCGTTGAATTTAAATCGATTTGTCCAATTTTCACTCGTCCATTTCTTCGAATTGTTTCATTTGAATTGATTTGACATCTTATAGTATTATTGTTATTATTATTATTAAGCCATGTATGTGACCAGTCAGGTGTAGGTATTGATTCAAATGGCCAATTTAAAGGATTTGTAAATGATGAAGGTATATTACTACAATTATTGACGTCGTTATCATTAGTCAAAGCAGTAGTAGATTTATTACTTAAATTGTTATGAGTTAATTGATTATAAATTGTAGAAGAATAATTAGAAGATAATTGAAAATGTGAAGGAGTAGAAGGTATGGTTTTTCTCAATACTCCTTGTTGGATATTTTCATTATTAATTGCATCCATGCAAGTATCATTAGCATTGGCATCGTTATTATAACACTGTAACTTATTTAAAGATATATTTCGATTGTCTGTTGAAAGATTATTAGTACTACTGTTATCATTGTCAGTAGTAGTAGCAGAACTTTTATTAGTAACAGAGGAAGTTGGTTTCATGAAGCATGAAGGAACTAGATTATTATACATAGAATTGATTGATTCATTTACTTTATTATTGTTATTGCCAATGGTAAGTGTCGATGAACAGGACTCACATTCACTCGATGGATGCTGATGCAAGCTATGATTTCTACATTCACGATGAAAAGTATTCTCCAATACATGTTTATTCAATAAAGATGAATTTTCTCTCTCTGTTATGCTAGAGGTTGTGGAAGAGGCTGCCGCAGCTGCCACTGCAACTGCAGCGAAGGCCATTGCTGACTGTAATACATTATTAGTACAATTTTTTGTTATTTCTGATGAAGATGCTGTAACACTGTTGGTAGATAATCCTAATGTTCTACATGATGGTAATATCATATTAGGAGAATTAGTTGTCAGTTTCTTCGGAACATCTATTGAACAATTGAACAGAGAAGTAGGATCCGATTGTTGTTGTAATTGTTTATTTAATGAATTTGATGAAGATAAGACCGCAAGATGTCCAAAAGGTGCACGATTTAAGCAACCAGTTGAACGATTACCACTACTACCACTTGTAGATGTATATCCGGAATGTTGTTGATATGTTTGTGAAGTTGACGGTAACGGTAAAGATTTATGTGAAGACGTTTGATAATTATCAAACCCACTACCTGTTGAATGTGGCGAATTAGGTGACCAAAATGGTGATCTCTCACTAAATGGAGCCGGTGGAGCAGTATGTGAAGAGTTGCCATTACTGCTTAGTGTACGACGAATATCACATGAAGCGCCAGGACTTGCACCAAGTGAAGCTTTAATGATAGAAATGAAATAAAGAAAATAATTTTTCCCTAAGACCAGTTCTAATCATTATATTAAAAATCTAGGAAGAAATTAAAGCGATTTTAGAGGAAAACAGTATATCAAATTAACTAAATAAAGCAAAGAAGTACGGGTCAAACGTTTAGATATATGAATAACAGTAACAATCCTAAGTTATTATCGACTATTATCCTTCTTCAAATCTACATACTTTAAGTAACAATGAGCTAATAATCTTGTAGTGTCAGTTATTATGGCAAGCCCGTCTACCTTATTCTAACTTGTGGACATCCTATTTAATTCATTTTACTTGAGTCATAATGTGTGTACACTTTATGTCCCGTGACTCATCACATGTCTGTCGTTTATTTTGTCTGCCTATAAATATTAAGTAATGCCTAGCTTGAAATGGAGTTGGCTTCCCAGCTATCTTCCCTGCTCGTCATTTTGCTCTGTTCTACTGCATTCACTTTACATACAAAATATATGTATTCAAAGGCTATTCTCGTTAACTGACTTATCTAAATTCCGTTATCGACTAACGTGATTTAAGTCGACGATGATATACGAGAATAGGTGATAGCAAACATTCATACACTCTGAATGGAGTCAGATCACGAGCCGCTTCAATCTTCGTGCAACTTGAAAAGATCCAAGGGATGATTTTAAAAGACATAACCAACTATGTTCAGTTTTCGTACATTGAGTCTAATTTTCCCAACTTTAAATTATCATAAAGAATATAAACAACATTCACTAGCATGAAATCATGTTTAGCTAAGCAGTCAAAAACGATTTTAAACAAATATACAAGTTTCACTATCAAATACTTTCAAAACATTATCGAAGGTGATTTCTTGAACTTGTAGTGGTTTGGTTTCAGGATAATTCCTTAGGCTTCGTTTATCAATCACCCGTTATTAAATAAACTCCAACAGTGTATGAATTCAAAAGGCAATACGAAGTGGTAACTACAGTTTATTAGTGGATAGTACAGATAACCAAGTTAAAAGGACACTGGGCGAATTGGAGCAGAGAGGCTGATGTGTACGCGCAAGCAAATACGGAGGTGGATTTATGGTCAAATAGAGGTGAAGTGAAGTAAGACATAGTTAGGCAAGGCGAAAATGAAGGCAATTAATACGATTCAAACATATGTATATGCTCTAATAGCCATAGTGTCTTATGAATCCTATTGGAGTATCATATGACGCAACAATTCCCTTCATATTTGAATATTTACATACTGATAACTGCCTAAGATTGGATACAGCCGGTTGAGTATCCTAGATATACGTTTTATGCTAGTTAGCCCTCATCAAAAAAGCATACCTGCAATCTTAAAAGGATTAGTGCCTCTAATTTGTGTTGGACATGCATCATCCAGTTTCACAGTGTGAGATGTTAGCACTGAAGTATTCAGGCCACGAATAATCTCCAGTTAAACTGAGACGATTGCCTATTCAGCAGTGACTGATGTCATAATTTTATATTCTTTCCAACTACCTTCAACAATCTAATATCATAACTTTGTCCATGCAATATCGTGTCATTTTGAATAGTTATTACACCGAAAATTAATAGATAATAATTTGTTTGTACTCAAAAAGGTTAGATAAACATGATATTGGTCACCATCCTGGTTTATTTATCATTCTTTTGATCCCTACTAAACACTATAGGATGTTGTTTAACTAGGTCTTTATGAATGCCCGTGTCTTATGAACTGCTGATATAGATTTTTTACCGTTGTCTATTTAATTGTCAACTTATTATGTATACTACATTTTATACATATTCTTAAACATTATGTCAAATTCTGCTATTCAGTGTTCCAATGTTATATAATAGTACTATTATAGCAACTTACCAGCAGATAAATGACCATATGAACCTTCAGCACTTGGTCCCATACTATGTGAACCACGTATAGATTGCATGATATTTAACGAACCTTGAGAACTTCTTGTTAAACTTGATATATCAAATAATTCATTTACAGATGATTGGGAATGAGACCGTTTCTTACCCCCACGTAACATTGGAGCTGTATGATTTGGGACGTATCCACTACTATGATGTCCACGGTGCATAAACATTCCATAATTATTATATGTTGAATTTTGTGTGGTTGTATTACCGACGTTTGAGTTCAAAACTAATGGTGGGGGTGGCAATGGATGCTGTAAACGAGAATTTAATGATGCATAAGGTAATATATTCGATTGATGCATGAAACCAGTTGAATTTGTACCAGAATTTCCTGTTCTCATGTTTTCGTTCCATACTGATTTCATTGTATTATCTGAATTAGTTAATGTTGATGAGTTAGTAAACCATCTACGGACAGCATTGAATGCAACGGCTGCAACCATATTAGCATCTGGAGAAGAACATTCCACTTTGTTACTACTATTAGTGTTGTTAACATTTTTAGATCGTACAGAATCCAACAATTTTTCATTTGCATATGGTGGCCTACAGTATGAACATGCAATTAAAAAAATTGTTTTGAATCAGATATTATTTCAAATTTATAGCTGATAAGCAAAAGTTCAGTTGGTTGAATACTGACTATCTATTCAAAATAAATCTCAAGCATAAATTCACTTGCTGTTGTTTTTACTTGTAACTTCTCATTGTTATTTAGGACTACAAGTGATCAGTCTCATGTTAGCATATGTACATCCTGTGCGGATTGCCTCGAAATAGCCTTAAGTCACAAGCTTTTTAAGAAAAGACAGGTAAGTTGATAACGCGATGGCGTTTGAATCGAACGGTACTGGGTTTGAGTCCCTGAGTGAACATTAACCATGGTATGCGGGTACATCCAACTGACGAGTCCCAAATACGACGAAACGCACGTCCTGGATTCCACTGCTAGCCACCACCTATCCTTAAATCTCAAGTATTCAAAATAAACCAGGAGATTTGTAGATTAAATACACACCATTGATTTTGTTATGTTCGCTAATATAAAATGATTTAATTTTCAAAAATAAAAAAATTCACTTTCATTTCAAACATCATCATTACTTGTATCCGGGACTACAAATTCAACAAAATATCAAACATAAAATTTATTTAATTTTCCAACAAAACTATTCCATTCTTAATAGTTGAGATCATGAGTCAATCAATGCAAGATCAACATGGAAAATCTAGAAGCACTGGACAGACGTTTCATCCTATTATGGAACTCCTAAGCAGTGCGCATCCACAATCCCGCCTGGTGAGATTTGAACCCAGAATCTATTGGTCTCGTGGACGAAATGACCGTCCAGTGCTCTCAGGTTTTCCATGATAGTCTAGTTTCAATTGACTCATGATCTCAACTATTAAAATTACTATAATATCTACAAAACACCCCTTCTGATATTCCGCTATTATCAATTTAACTTTAAAATGTGGCATAGAACTTAAGAAAACACCTTCCAAGTGAAAGTTTTATAAAATAACTTAAAATAAAAATACAATGAAAATTTCTTTCATTTTTTTGTAAATCCATATTCTTATAATATTTCTCAAAAGTGTATACTGAGGTGATTAAAAAGCATCATCTTGTAAATTCAATATTAGAATTTGAAAGGAATCACTATAAGACTTTAGATCTATGTTTTAGATTAACCAATATTTTCAGAAGGGGTTTGTGGAGATGTTAGAAATCTCACAGATTGAAATCATGAGTCAATTTAAGCTAGACCACCATGGAAAACCTGGAAGCACTGGACGGCCGTTTCGTCCTAGTATGGGACTCCTCAGAAATGACTAGTGGACCAGTGGAGTTCAACTAGGTCTGTTGTGAGACATCAGCTCGCTGAAGGCAATGCTATACGGTGGCGCAACTTCGTAGATTGGTTGAATTTAGACATTAACACCATTGAATGCTGGCTCAGTGGTCTAGTTGGCTTAGCGCCTGGTGCGAGACTGATAGGTCCTAGGTTCGAGTCTCGCGGGGTGCGAGATTGTGGATGTGCACTGCTGAGGAGTCCCGCGTTAGGACGAAACGGCCATTCAGTGCCTCCGGGTTTTTCATGGTGGTCTAGCTTCAAGTGACTCATGATTTTAACCAATGTTTCTCAACAAAGGGTGTTTTTAATGTCTAGAATGATGATACTCTCTTGAAGTTTCATGTATATTTTAGTTAAATAGATTAAAACGGATCTGTTTATCATGTAAATCATCTTTTGTGCAAATTATAATTCATTTAAATAACTCAACTGCCTAAAACAACTAATAGAGAGTTGATTAGTTCAATTTTATAAACTACTCACTAGTGCAAAATAAGAGTGAAGAAAAAACAGTAGTGTAGAAAGATGAAAGCTGAATAATCGACAGTGACATGAATTGAGGTTGATCTAACTTGTCAGTATGATTCATACAAATGATGTTATGTTTTCATAGTTAAATGCTCTGAAAATTCTACTACTATACCTTATTTCAGTAAAGGCAAGGATTGGCAAATCAGGGACAGTATTCCTACATTTGAACAACAAGATAGTGAATGTCCGTCAGCAACAGACAACTATGGGAGAGAACAAACTAGCTTCCAGATGAAGAGGAAATTATGGAAAGACGCTGGAGATGGATATGAGATAGATTGAGGAAATCACCAAACTGGATCACAAGGCAAGCGCTAACTTGGAATTTTGAAGGGAAACGGAAAAGTGGAAGACCAAAGAAAACATTTCATCGAGAATTAGAAGCAGACATGAAAAGAATGAATGATAACTGGAAACAACCAGAAAGAACTGTCCAGTATAGAGTTGGATGGAGAATGCTAATGAGCAGCCTATATTCTTCCACGAGAGGTGACAGGCGCAAGTAAGTATACCTTCTTTCAAATCCTTCTAATTAATAACCATTTATAATCTATTCTAATTAACCTGAAATAAATTGCTCAGCTGTCTGTTGACTTAATGAATATTATTCAAATAATTTAACCTTTTTTATTATCAAATGAGTTTTGTGGATATCATAGTAATTTCACTGGTCAAGATCATGAGTCAATTGAAGCTAGACCACCATGAAAAACCTATAAGCACTAGACGGCCAATTTGTCCTGTTGTGGGATTCCTCAACAGTGCGCATCCACGACCTCGCCCCCTAGGTTCGAATCTCACGGGGGGGGGCGAGTTTGTGGATGCTTTTTTTATTGTTACATAAAACAAGAATCCTTAACATCGATCAAAGAATTTATTCAGGAATTTTTCACATTAACTTTTCATAGAATGACTGATAACATTACTTTTGACATAAAATAATATTTTTAAAATAATAACCAATGTTATATAATCTACCCTCTGAATACTGACAGAAGTTCTCATGGTAACTAAATGTTGTTACTATGATAATGTATAAAGTATTATAGCAACTCACGTGCAATTGAGTTTGTTCTCATATAACTCGGTTAAGCCCTTTTGTTCACTTTTTTTAGAGGACAAAGTCATCCGTACTATAACAACTTATTATACCTTTATTATTGTTGTGCTTGAATGAAATATGTATGCTTGAACATTACTTACCGCCTACGCATATATTCAGTCTGCTAGCTTTATTATTAGCTGTTCGATTGATTCGATGATCCATTCATTTCCCTATATATGTATACATCTACACTCTCGGTTCGCTGACTCACACATCCGCCTCTCTGCTTTGTGGTCTGAGTTATCTGCTAATAAAACTGTAGTCGATGTTTCTCTTTGCCTTCTGATTTCAAACACCGTTGAGGATCATATGGCAACGGTTACGAGGGTGATTGGTCAACGAAGCACAACCGCTACAGTATGTTTAACATGTACATATATAAATATTTCAAAAACCCAATATATGAGACAGTGATAAGGTATATGATGGGTTAACTCTTTAATATAACTAAAACTGTAGCATAAAGTGATAAATCTTAAATTATATTAGTTGTTAACATTATCTAATTCTATAGTGTCAGCAACATTATATTCGTATATTTTGCCGATAACATAATGTGTTATTTAGAATAAAGATAGAAACAGAGATATCTTTGTAGAAAGAAAAAAAAATACACTTTGGTAGCATAAAACCAAATTTAGATTTCCTATAAAATAAAAATTTAGAAAAAAATGTCTTCCTGACCACCTAAACATACGAAAAACCATAACTAGTAGAAATGATTATAATAGTAACATTGCCATCACTATTATTACTCTGAATTCTACACTATACAATTAATACAATGGTTTTGAGATTATCTATCAAAGTATCTCTAGGTGTTTAAATTCAACAATATCATGAATTAATTGAAGTTAGAAAATAACACTGTTGAGATGATGGAGAAGATTTGTAGCTCAGGTGGATGATTTTGATGAATTTTTGTTCTCTGAAGTTTGTGCTGATGATGTCGTTCAGAAGAATGATGAAAGCTCCACGACCAAACCATCCAGCTCAGAGAACAAAAATTCATCAAAATCATCCACCTGAACTACAAATCTTCTCCATCATCTCAAAATCATCTGAGCGTAATACGCTTCTCGTTGTTCGAAAATGAGAGAATTTCGCCAAATGGCAGGCTTCTACTCGAGAACAACTATATTTTCTCCACACAACCAAAACCATCCAGTTCAGAGAACAAAAATCCATCAATAACACTGTTGGAATGCCGACTCAATCATCTGAAGGTTGATTATTCACGCGTGAAACTGAAGGTCCTCGGTTGGAATCCCGTATGTGGGATCGTAAATGCACACTGTTAAAGAGTCCTATACTAAGATGAAACAACCCTCCAATACTTTCAGGTTTCCGATAGTGGTCTAGCTAAGATCAACTCATGATTTTAACTGTAAAAAAATCATCAATATCTTTTAGAAATTAGAAAATGTATTTCACTATGTCACTTAAACAAGTGCAATGACGCAATCATCAATAAAGACTATTTTCATAATGTTTTTCTGGTTTCTTACTTCTTCAGATTTCAGATCTTTTACTTTCCTTATTTTTGTCTAAAAACCAAATTACAGTATTTAAATAAAGAATATAATCAGAGAGGCGTTTTGTAGAGATTTTAGTAATTTCAGTTTTTGAGATCATGAGTCGATTGAAGCTAGATCACCATAGAAAACCTGGAAGCACTGGACAGTCATATCGTCCCAGTATGGGACTCCTCAGTAGTGTGTATCAACGATCCCACCTCGCGAGATTCGAACCTAGGACCTATCAGTCTTGCGCGCGGGAGCTTAATCACTAAACCACTGAACTGGCCGGCATCCAACGGTGTTAATGTCTAACTTCAAACGATCCATGATGTTGCGTCACTGGATGCGTACTGCTGAGGAGCCCCATACTAGCACGAAACGGCCGTCCTGCTCTTCCAGGTTTTCTATATTCGTCTAGCTTGAATTGACTCGTGAATTCAACAATTAAATTACTATAATATCCACAAAACCCCTTTCTGATTACTAGAAATTGCTTGAGAAGTTTTATTAGTGCACTCGTTATTAATTTTTCAGTGGTGATCAGTGTTATGTTAGTCTTGTCTGTAATGATGGTTAAATTCTATCGATTATGTTGCACTATGATCTCAAATCTAAATGACTCAATATTGTATATGGTACATGTAAGTGTTTAAGTAGTGGTCAAGTAAAATCAATATTAAAGGCTATGAATAAATACAATATTCATTACTAGTCGATGAATCATCAATTTGAGCACCTCAGTTCTATCGAAGTTTAGTTACACCTAGACTAACTCATTGGTAACGCCTCTTGATTATGATTATGAATGATAGAGGTTTGAGTCTTAAGCTTTTTATTAAACTATACAATTAAATCACAACTGTCATGTAACGCAAATTCAGAGGTTCTTACTGATTACCTCAAACTACCCAACAACAAGTATTTTCCTACAAACATGTTTCGGCTTTCAACATAACATATTCAATAGACAGTTCTATCAGGGTATTTTTTTTTACCAACATCACTATTTTTAAAAATAAACTGGGAACAAGAATGTGATAAATTACCGACAAATTTATTCACCTGATAAAATTTCAAGTTAAGACCTCCGTAAAGATAGTTTACTCAAAGTTGTGATGCTGGTACTACAATTTATTAATACTATCTATTTCTCTCTTTCTCTCTTTCGTTCTCTTCTTACATTTCAATCTAACTCACATATTTCAATCAGAGTCTGTCTACAATGTGTATATTATTATATTCATCAATAGTCATTAGAAGAAACAACAAATTGAAATCCACATCATTCAATCAAATAATATTGACAGTGTCTACTTATTATAAACTAGTAGTTACAATATTTATTCATCATATGGATAACAAGTACCATCTATCTATCTATCTATATATCTATCTATCTATATATCTGTTCTAACGTGTTAATATATTAAAACAAAAGAAGTATCATCTCTTTTCTCGTATTTTTCCTTCTCTAAACAATTTTGTTTAGACTTGATAAAAGTGTTAAGAAAAAAAAACCTCAATTGTCAATATTCAAAAGAACTAACACAATTTATTAAATAAAGTAAATTGACTACTAAATATCATAGTATACTTTGAACTTTTGAAAAGAATACACACACGCACACATTCAAAGTTCAATTATTCCAAACATCATCTTAAGAAAATATCATTTTTTTAACATGATAATGAAGTAATTACATTTTGATATAGAATTTCTATTGTGTATCGATAGGTCTGTGATGCTCTTAGATGCCCGGAGTTACATGTGCGTTACAATAATGGTGCTAGAGAGTTTGGAAACCTGATCTGAAAGGGTTGGACAAACTGTTTCATCACCATTGTGACTGGGATCGAGGCTTGTAATTATTCCTCGTGAAAGAAAAATTTCTTGGTAAATGGAAATCATAAGCTTACACTGATTACGTCCTTTCCTTCTGTGCATACCGCCCATCTCTACTATTGATTGGATGGTTCGGTGAGGTTGTTGGAGGGACTTTGCCACTCAACTGATATTGAGAAGATGACCTAATTTGATCATTTAGATGAAGTAAAAGTCGTAACAAGGTTTCCGTATGTGAACCTGTGAATGGATTATTATAATGACCCAAAAATATATAATGAAGCATGTACCTGGCTTCATGATGGATTGCATGTACGTTGGTTAAGTGGTATTTACCTTAGGCTTCAACGGTTATTATTTCGATGTATGTTTCTTATAAAATACAACTATATCCAATATGTGAAGATAACCATCCTTTATCAATGTTAGGTAAAAGTTATATATTTGGCATTTTAGGAGATCTTTCTCCCGCTCATTTAATATATCAATGGTGCATAGAAGAGTGTAATTTATCCCTGGAACTTTCGTTCTGATCATCTAAAGCTATCTACATGTTTCGTCTGTGAACAATCTTTGGCAGAGCTTCTGAACTTATTTGATGAAAAAGAAATCAGATAAACTGAAAGTTACAGCTTTTCTACTGTCCACAAATCCTAAAGAGAACTCCCTCAACCATGATAAAAAATGTACAAGTATTTTATGAATAATTTTCTATGGTTGAATACCATCAGCAATAGCCTACCGTGGGATGGGACAAACCAGCTTCGAGCTGATAATAAAACTATTAAAAAAAACATTGGAAGTGGATTGGCCACATATTGAGGAAATCACCAAACTGCATCTTGAGGCAAGTCCTAATTTGGACTTCTGAAGGAAAATAGAAAAGAAGAAGGTCCAAGAACACACTACTTCACAAATTCGAAGCGAACATGAAAATAATGAATAGCAACTGGAAACAACTGGAAAGAATTGTCTAGGACAGATTTGGATAAAGTATGGTGATAGGCGGTCTATCCTCCTTCACAATGAGTAACAGGCTTAATTAAATAAGTAAATATACATCTTAAAGATCACATAACCATTTCAAACATTAATTTAAAGAAAGATAACATTTACAATCTTTCAACTTAATCAATAACAAAAAAAGGTTCTTTTAATAATTCAATTCCTTTAAAATTTATATAACTAAACAAATCAGATTGAATTGAACAATCTTAAATGAATAAAATTAGTTTGTTATTTTACATCTATAAAAAAATAAACGGGGTTAACATCTGTATCATCAATGTATGTCTGTATACAAACTAAATGATTAAATGCACTACACTACACTACACTACATTACACTACACTATACTACGGTACATTACACTACACTACACTGTACTACACTACACTACATTTTATTCATTAGTTAATTTTCATTTTTATAAAAGAGTAGAAATTCACACTTGAATATTGTTTTTTGTTGTTGTTGTTGTTGTTTAAATAATTCAAAAATTCATTAAAATTCAACATATGTTCTATTCAATGGACTTAAATAACACATGTCTCATTTTGTAATTATAAATAACATTAAAAGCATCTGATATTCATTCTTCTTTTCCTTTTTCTTCTTCCTCTTTTCTTTTATCTTTATAAAACGTAATTTATAGACAATATAACTATTTTCGGTATTATTCTTTTTATTCTCAATTAATTAATGAGTGGAAGGATTCATTGAATACTTGATAGTAATCTCTATGTTAATAAATAGAAGAAAACAATGATAATGACTGTGAGTCAGTTGAAGTTAGATCACTATGGAAAACCTGGAAGCACTGGATGGCCGTTTCATCCAGTAGGTCCTGGGTTCGAATCTCGCAGAGGGCGAGGTCGTGAATGCGCACTGCTGAGAAGTCCCAAAATAGGACGAAACAGTTGTCCAGTGCTTCCAGGTTTTCTATGGTGGTCTAGCTTCAACTGACTCATGATCTTAACGATTGAAATTACTACAATCTCCACAAAACCCATTTGATAATGATTGTGTTTTTTTAATAATAATAATAACTTATTAGATGATTTAAAGGAATAGGAAAGAGTTCATGAATTTAGGTGTTGTAACAGTCAACACTTGGTAACAGAATATGTTTATAATTTTAAGATAGTTAATACTATCTATGAGAGTTGTTTCTACATCACTTAGTGAACTGTTACAGTTTCAGGTGATTTCTTGCAGAACCAAACGCTGAGTTATGATGTTTGCCAAGAATTTAATATTAATGTGATTCTGTTTAACAACTGCAAAGTAGCCACCTGTATCAGTGACATGATATCATAATAATACTCTTAACTTTCAGTGAGTGATAGTAACCTATAAAACGTTTTTTAAAATACGACATATAAAACTTCTTAAACTTTCGGTTTAACGATCTTTATACCATACAAAGTATTAAGACATTTTTTTGTCTTCAGTTCAAAGATGAACAACCAATGGTTGTTAAAAAATACGTTTGAAAGTAGTCAGATTCTTTGATAAACTTAAACAGATTAAGAATATAACACAGTTCACAGAATAAAATGAATTCATTCTGTTTCATTGTTTCTGATCAACTATATATAACGAAAAATTACAATTATTAATATCATTAATAACAAAAGTTTAGTTTACTTTGTGAAGTTTCAATAAATACTCTAAACGCAACGAAGAAATAGGGAATTGAGATAGTTAGAAATTATTTCACAAAAACATGGTACTTAAAGTCAGAGTAAGTTGGCGGATGATGGTCGGCGGCCTATGCTCCATTGGGAGTAGCAGTCATGTGGTGCGTGCTACTTATATTGATATAAGTAGTATATGACGCGAGTCAGGAATGTAATGTCTGGTAGAAGATGGGAAACATTGGGAAAGGAAGAGCGTGGATAGAAAGCAATTAGTATGGAAACGCAAAAACAACGAAGTTCAAGACAACTATTGAACGTTTTGCAAATTAAGTATTATAGTATGGTTTTTCTATTTTACCAAGTAACTCTGTAATTTTGTGTAAGTCAGTAACGTCAAATTATTACATTTTATACCATATGATCATGAAGAAGTTAAATTTTGATGTATTAAATTAAAAAGCTTTAACTAAAATAGATCTAAATATGAGCAATAAAATGAACCAAAAAAATTATATTAAGCCTGATAAGTAAAGATGGATGGTGACTAGTAGTGGAATCCAAAAGTCATGTTTTATCTTATTTCGGAGTTGCCAACTGGATATACCTGCATCCTAGAGTTGATGTTCACTCCAGGACTCGAACCTAATATCGTTCTCTTTAAACGCCAATCGCGTTATCCACTTAACCAAAAAGATACTGATCAATTGTGGTTCTAAACATCAATGGGAAGATTGTAACAAAAATAATACAAAATAAACTTATATTAGGTCTGGTTTAGAAACTTCGACTAAAAGGATAAGCTTCAATATTTTTTATTTGGTTTAACTCTAAAAGTGTTAATTTCGTACTTTAGCTAAAATTGTACCAACAAATAACATTCATTCAATCATGAAAACAAGAATATGGTTAAAAAAGATCATAGAAACAAAAACAATTATGTTTGAATCGATAGTTTAACAATTTAGTGTTATACAACAGAGTGAGTATGATAATTGTATCTTTATTAACTGTAAAAAAAAGTTTATAAATCACTTAAAAAATCTATTCAATAAACGGTTTTCTAGGCTTCATGAAATTCTATCAGTTAAATTTTCTAGCAATTGTTCATACCTATATATATCTGAAGGGGTTTTGTAGATATCATAGTAATTTTAGTAGTTGAGATCATGAGTCAATTGAAACTAGACTATCATAGAAAACCTGGAAGCATTGGACGGTCATTTCGTCCACGAGACTAATAGATTCTGCGTTCGAATCTCACGAGGCGGGATTGTGGATGCACACTGCTCAGGAGTCCCATAATAGGATGAAACGTCTGTCCAGTGCTTCCAGATTTTCCATGTTGATTTTGCTTTGATTGACTCATGATGTCAACTATTAAGAATGGAATAGTTTTGTTGGAAAATTAAATAAATTTTATCTTTGATATTTTATTGAAATTGTAGTCCCGGATACAAGTAATGATGATGTTGTTTGAAATGAAAGTGAATTTTTTTATTTTTGAAAATTAAATCATTCTATATTAATGAGCATAACAAAATCAATGGTGTGTATTTAATCTACAAATCTTCTGATTTATTTTGAATACTTGAGATTTAAGGATAGGTGGTGGCTATCAGTGGAATCCAGGACGTGCGTTTCGTCATATTTGGGACTCGTCAGCAGTGCTTATATATATATACTTGATAGTTCAGTCTTTTGAATTACTTATGCGTAAAACGTTCTGAAACCTGGCTGTACTTAACTATTTTTTTGGTTCATATTTTTATTTTACTAATACTTGCACTCAAAATGAATCATAATAATTGCTACAATTTACTATGATGAATTGTATTTAAATCATATGAGGAATTTACCGAATTGAATACAATTAGATATATGAACAAACTGTCTTTACATAAATAGAAATAATGGTCTAAAGATCCATCCTTATATATTAATTTAAACTTATTATTAAAACGTTTAAATATATGTAATCCAATATCTGTGATAAATGTTTTGTATGTGTAGGAAGAAGATTAAAATTAGAAAAAAGAAAACAGAATTCATCAAACATTTTTAGCATGGGGTTATGAAGACTGTTGAATTCATGAACCAATCTATGTTTAATTGTTATTGAAAACTTGAAATCATTTGAAGGCTATTTCTTCATAGTATTGGACTCTTTGGCAGAGTGCATCAACGATCCTGTATGCGGGACACGAACCTAGGTCCCTTGATCGGTAGCTATCTTACTTATTAACTGAATAAGCGCCCCCAAATGCCCTGGTACGGCCGAGAGTGGGGAGAGTCCGCTCTCCCTCTCGAAATGTTCTCACACAGCCACGCGTATACAGCCTCTGTAAGGAAAGTCCTACCCACTTCCTTCTCGTGGCGGGGGTGTTGTTTACGAAAATGAGAGGACGAAAAGCGAATGTCCGGCGCTTTAACCGGATTCCAAACCAATGATGCACATAGGTTCCAGTATCCTGTGGGAACAAATGGCATATGAACCAATCGTTGGTCACCGGCCACCATGGGACTACATCTCCTTACGATGCTCCACTGCCTTGTGGATCAAACCTTCAGGTCGAAGGCTCGGGGTGTGGCCCCCTAAGAAAACCACCTGCTTCGGTTTGGGTACCCGGGCAGTATCACAGCCCCCACACATATCGAATAAGATTTGTGTGGTACATATGTATTTAGTGCCTCCTTGTACCAATATCTATGTGTTAAAATATATAAATAAACAAAAAAACTGAATAAGAAATTCTATGACAGCATTGGGACTTGAATATTTCAGGGAATAGAAATAAGTTACTATGGAGTTTTATACAAATTATATCATAAAAAACTTCTAATTAACTGAATTCAAAATATGTTATAGATAAAAAATTCACGTTCATAGACCTTTATGATAGGTTAATGGATTGATTTGTTTTACTTTTAATTATTTACAACATATTAAGTATTAAATTTATCAACATGGACTGTTATAAATAATCTAACCATTAAATAATATTCGTAATTGAGATCATGAGACAGTTGAAGCTAGACAAGCATGGAAAGCCTGGGTTCAAATCTCGCGAGGTGGGAGCGTGGTTGCGCACTACTGAGGAGTCCCAAAACAAAACGTTCGTCCAGTACTTTTAGGCTTTCCATGATGAATTAGCTTCAATTGACTCATGATATCAACTATTGAAATTGCTATAATATCCACAATAACCCCTTCTGATATTATATAACTAATTACTCCTCTTTGTTAAAAATCAACAGAATAAAGATATTTATATCTTTCAATTATACGATACCCATTTCTGTAAATATTTAGATGTGTATACATGAACTCTGATATGGAAAATATCTTTACAGACACTTCAAAATAAGTAAATGGCATTTAGATACTGTCTAACTAAATATTTCTTTAAAAAAAACATGTAATTTATAATTAGTATCACAATGGGGGGAGTTGTGGATTATACAGTAATGGTGGAGAAGATTTGTAGCTCAGGTGGATGATTTTGATGGAGTTTTTTTCTCTGAGCTGAATGGTTTGATCGTGGAGCTTTCATCGTTCTTCTGAACGGCATCATCAGCACAAACTTCAATTAGAAGTGAAGTGTTCGAATTCCTCCATATGTGTTTCACAGCTTGTTCTGTGCACCTCGATATTGATTGGTCAACAAGAAGGTCAACAAGAACCAATCAACATCGAGGTGCACAGAACTAGCTGTGGAACACATATGGAGAAATTCTAACACTTCACTTCTATCTGAAGTTTGTGCTGATGATGTCGTTTCAGAAAAACGATGAAAGCTCCACGACCAAACCATTCAGCTCATAGAACAAAACTCCACCAAAATATTACAGTAATTTTAATAGTTGAGATCATCATTCAGTTGAAG
The DNA here is from genome assembly GCA_944470205.2 of Schistosoma margrebowiei. Lineage (NCBI taxonomy): Eukaryota > Metazoa > Platyhelminthes > Trematoda > Strigeidida > Schistosomatidae > Schistosoma > Schistosoma margrebowiei. The sequence goes on along the minus strand of OX104026.1, from coordinate 38,367,186 downwards.
TTAGACCACCATAGAAAATCTAGAAGCACTGGATGGCCGTTTCCTCCTATTATGGAACTCCTCAACAGTAAGCATCCGCGATCAATGATCCACGATGTGTAATTGTTTCTTTTCATAATCAGTGTCCAAATTTTAGTTTGTGAATATCTGTGTTACATTTGTATATATATCTATACATGGAAGATGGACAAACATAAACACCTGTTGCACATATATTTTTATTATCTTAAAACATGGAAAAAAACAAACATAAATTTCTATGTTTATTGATTATTCCATTTGAAAAAGGTAGTCAGGTAAGCGTTTCAAAATTTTAACCAAAACAAACAAACAAACAAGATCAGAACACAGATAAACTAGATTCTGCATTTTTTTCTTTTTTTTAGAAATTGATAAGCCTTGGTAACATAGAAAAGTGAAAATGAATTTTTCTTTGTTTATTATTGAATTAGCTAATTATATAAACAATATTCTAGCAACAATCATAACAAAACTACTATTAAAGTCTGCATTAGGGAAATGATGATATGAGAAGAGTAATGGTTTCGTTTTAAATTAGTTGTTATCTATGAAGATATCGAAGGTAATGAATAGTGTCAGGACAGAGGTGAGTTGGAGAATGCTGATCGGTGGCCTATGCTTTATTGAGAGTAACAAGAGTAAGTAGGTAAGTAAGTAATGAATAGTGATTTCTTGATGTTCATTGATATGTTTAATCGAGAATAACTGTTCATATTGTACATATTTTAATTTAAAATCCTTAAAGTTCATGAGAAATGCAAGATCTTATAATGAAGACTTAAATGTTTTGTAGAAATACATTCAGTACATGAATATTTGTTTCTTGTTGTTCAATGTTGATGATACAAGGTAGATTGATAGAATGGTGTTGTCCAAGAGAACCATAAACAAATTATATCTAATGATCTATTATTGTACTTGACATGATTTTATAAAACATAAGTAGTGACTTGGAGTTCTGATTGACAAAGGTCCTGAGATTGGTTTGAACATTCATGAAAGTATCAACATTCATAAAGTTTCAGGGATACTTTTGCATAATTCAGAACAGTCAGTTAAATGTGAATTTGTCAGGTTAGATTTTAATTAAATTGTTAAATAGTCTTATAGAGCCAAACAATGAGTTTGTACGTTTATCTAAATGCGTTTGTCTGCTCAAACAAATGTCCGGATGACTTTACTAGCCACCCAGTACATTCACTTACCGTATAGATTATCCCGTTTAATTCTATAACACATTGAAGAGTTCATAAAAATTGGAAATCATTATATTTGTTAAGTTATTATCACCTCGATAAACACATTTACGTAGCAAAACAGTAGTAATACCGTTACTAATTCATGGGGTATCGATTCACTTAAATTAGTGATTGATGGAATTTAATCAACACTAAAGACAATACAAACACGAACAGTTCGTTCCTAAAAGAGGTCAGTTTCAAACTGAACAGCTTAGTGATAACATCTCTGACTTAGAAACTGCGTGACTGATGCTTAATTCTCAGAACGAACATTAATTACTTTGTAGATATGAGATTAAACCTAGTTCCAGGACTTTCTGTCGATCGCTTACAACCATTAAATATTCCCTATTCTTTACATAAATGAAGTTAAAGTAATCATTAGGAAGTTTTGTTATATCGCAAAAGCTGTCAGAGTTTCACGTCCTAAGGTTTAATATAAAAATTGGATTCTTGTCCCAGAGAGCTGTTTGTAATCATTATTTTCCAAACAAAAATGTTCCTAAAAACTTGTATAAAATCTTAGATTCATATTTTATTGTTTTTATTAGATTTTTTAATGGAACTATGATTTCTGGACGACCTTTAAGCGACGCTAATGTGACCTTGACAATGTCCACCAACTAGCCAGGACTAAATGAGGGTTATAACCAGTGTAAGAAATTAAATTTAGGATTTTTATCACAAACTAATATCATCTATAATGCCTAAAAACGCTACTCTGCCAAATGTATGAATGAATCTCATGCCAAAATCTTATATTTGTTTGATACGTCCATAAATTATAGTCTCGCCGGTTTTTTGGCAAATACTTTTTAAAAATTCATCGTGGAACAGTGTTTCTGTAAATTACACATAAACAAATGTCGTCAAATAACTGTTCAATAAATTGTTAGAATCAGTGATCACTCCATTCCTAATGAAAACGACATAAGTCGATTTTAAATAGTACTGTTTGAAATACTGAAAGATTATTAAATCGATTATTCATAGTGTGACGTATACTACTTATGTCTGTCGACATAAGTAGTATGTAACACCAACTGGAAGTGGAAACGCTGACAGCAGAAAGCTAAGAAAATCTAATTGTAGAAAATAGAAAAGGAAATATAAAAAAATTTCGAGTCGGAAAAATAAAAAATGAGATTACATAAGATCATATTAATGTCTTAATCTCTTCATTCACCACAAGAATCATTGAATAATCCAGTCAACTATGATAAAACAGAAAGAGTTTTGAAATTCAAAGCGCTGGATCAACAAAACAGATAGAAATACTTTTCATTATTGATTGACAGATATTGTTATGTGAGAAGTTTGCAGTTTTTAATCAGCTATCAAAAAGAATAAATTTGTAAGGTGTAATATAATCATAAACAGAGACTTAACACACATTAATCAATGAATTTCAGATGAATGTTTTCGAAATGGACCCAAAAGTCATGAGAATAGGGGACAAAATATATGATTAAACATAATTATGATTGATGAGTAATCATATACTTAAAAGTATCAGAATAGTAAAAATAATAGCACTGCAGAATGAAAGGAGTACTATTATGGTTGCTAATAATCAGATTTTTGAAGAAAAGGATTGTGCGTTTGTTATAAAAATAGTAACTGGGTGTATATTTTCATTAAAAACATAAACTGATCTAGTTTAGACTACCATTAGGAAGCTGGAGGCATTGTACGACCATTTCTCCTTATTATGGGACTCCCATTTACGATCCCGCAAGTAGAAATCAAATCTATGCTATCTTTCTATACATGTAGGTTAGGTGAAGAACGTTTGATAGTGATTGCTTCTGCATAACGAGGTGAAATCAATATTGGTTGTTGATTAACTATTTCGAACGCATTGCATTTATATACACTATTCAACATGAACCAGAAGACTGAATATATGAATACTTTACCGCCTTTCAGGCATAGGTTCCTATAAACGTGTTCAGATAACCTGGCAGAAACGTTTCTCTTTGTCATTTCTGAATATTTACTGCGTCAGGTATATATAAATTCAGGCATGTAACTGAAGGTGACTTCAAAGGGCATTGGAATATCTTTGACTATTTTAAAGGACATTTGGTCTTATATAATGAAACTAACAATGCGCACTTGAATCTTCCATCATCTGTTCTTTCTGAAATCTCGTCTCCTTTTAAACAGAAGGCAGTTGAAGACAAGGATATATTTCTTAATTAATTTATTTGGGTACCGATTCGTTATTAAGTTTTCTTCTTTAACGTCTAATTTATCACTTATTTTGTTGTTTTTAATATAATATTTTAGCTAATAAAGAGATCGTTTTGACCAAACATAATTTGTAACTTGCGGAATGAAAGCTATTACAGTTTAACCAATTTCCTTTCCTAGAAATACTCTTTTTAGCAGTCGCATAATTCCTTTATCTTCAACCATACTTCTTGATCATTTATATGTTTACAGTGAAAACGCAAACACATTAAAATTGAAGTCGATGTTTGATATAAAAGAAATATACGATCCATATATAAATAAGTGTAATATTAGTGAAATCCCTGAATGTTTTGATGGTGAACTATGACTACGGACCACTTCAATACGCACATACTAATTAATTGCTCTTGTCGACCCGATTACATAACTTTTTCCAAACGTGACAAAAATCATCAACTCAATTCTATCTGAAGTTTTTATTTGTTATGTTATCTAGAGAGTTAATAATGGCTTTATCACTAAACCAATCAGTTTGAAAAAATTAACACCAAATGTATCATGTTACTATGGTAATGGATTGTTTTAGTGACTTCATTATACACGACACTGTTTTCAATTTTCCCGTAAAAACAGCGCATAAAAGTTAACCCAGAAACAATTTGAAAAAACGAGATTAATAACTTACAAATTATGATGGTTCGTTTGATTAATTTCCTCACCTGCCATATTGTTGGTAGGAAGTGCGGATTTGAAGTCATAATTATTACTGTTATTATTTATTAGTTGATTTCTGAAATCTTCTTGCCTGGTATCAGTGTTTGTGTTAATTCCTTGAATGAATCGATCAGTATTAGATGATGAATGCCTCATTGAAGGTGGCCATTCATAATGGCCATCATGTGTAGCGGAAATTGGTAGAAATGGAATTGTATTTCCAGACATTGTTTGAAAGTTACTATTACCACCTTCTAAACTTGATGCATTCGTCAAAGGTATTGATCTTCTAGGATCTTTAAAACAGAAAAGAGGTTGACGTTTAGCATACAAAAAAAAACATTGTAAACCGTAGAATAGAACTTCTAAACCTAATGTCCTATTATTAAGCGAAAAAATTTTAGGTAATGGAATAATTGACTAGCTAAATGAATATATTACCATTCAGGTAGATTAAAATCGAGGTTTTCAGTCTTTGTGGACTAACTATAGCCAGATAATCACCAAAAGATCAAAAGCACTTGACAGTTGTTTAATCCCAGGACAGGGCTCTTCATTAGTACATATCTACGACTCCACAGAAGATGGGACCCAGGACGTTTCATTTCTTTATAATCAATATCATTTCTAGATTACATAGCCAGCGTTCAGTATTTTGCACGTTACACTTCAATCAATCTGTAAAATTACAGAACCATCTTTCAATTTCATTGTTGAATAAGTCTTCCACACCCTACAACGTTGAACTTGCCTGGTCGCAAAAATTACATGAATTGTCTTTCTTTATTGATCCCCTACAACCATATAACTTCAAACATTATATGCCGTGGTCTTAAGTCATTCAACATAATAGAGAAATTGTGAAGCTGATCTAAAAGATTCGATAAAAACCAAGGCTTCACGAATATCACATAATAAAACTGGTGCGTCGCTTCGATCATCTAGCTTTTCTCAGTTCATTCTATTTGGCTTCTGAGGAGACCTCTACATTATCATTAATCCTTAACTGAATGGTTTCTTAAAGTAACACAATTTAAAGTGTGGTTATTTATGATACTCAGTTTTTCAGATTGAAAATGAAGAACAACCCTAAACCTATAACTTTAGTTGAATGATAAATAAACCAATAGAAACGTATTCAAAAGTTTTAACAACTTACTACCTTCGATACAGTTTACTCCACAACTATACAACTTATACTGAGGTATTTAATAGAAAAAAAATTTATATTACCACTCATCCAATTTTACCTACTAAAAGTAGTTTAAAATTTTTAGTGCTTATAAGTAGAAATGTTAAGGAGTAAAATTTACTTCAGCCTACTGAATAAATATATTTATTGTTACACTTAATCTTATTCTTAAGAAAACATCTATCCTTGACTAACAAATGCATGATTCGATTGTAAAAATCAACCATACTTTTTATAAAACATTCGAACTACTTATAAGTAGTTGAAGTCTATATAAATAAATTACGGGCCAAATTTCATGTACCATCTATTGTACGCTTATTTTCGATTAAAGTCTGTCAGATCGTATACTAAAAATCACAATACTGTACTACAAGTTTCTAGAAATTCAAGATATATTTCTTTTTTTCAAAGAAAACCGTCAACGGTCGTAAAATTTGAATAACTTGTTTACCGAATCTAAACTTCTCATCTTCTAAAATTAATCATTGTAATATCTAACTTAATAATGAAATCTTATTCAGGTGAAAACTTTAATTTTATTAAATCTACACTTAAATTTCGGTTAAATTTTCATAATGATTATAAAGTTAACACTTAAAGTGAAATAAGAAACATGAAATGTCGATTGTTTATTTAACTATTTCATTGAATAAATAAAATGTTGACTGGAAAGTCAATATACAATGAATAATCAATAAGATATTATTGAAATTACTCAATAATTATTAATCATTAATAGTTTTATTATTATTATTTTGTAAAGAAGTCCATTGTCTACCTGATGGACTTTATAAATTATAGAATGGTGTAATTTATTTCGTTTCTTCTATCACTATTATTATTATTATTATTTGTTACACTAATGATTACATTAATTAACATGAATGTAGAATGATTAATTTTCATTCAAACATAACTAAGATATATTTGTCTTGTTATCTATCATCTCCACTATTATCTATCATTATATAGCTAACTGGTTACTATCCCCCTGCCAACTTTCAATTTTCACCCACCTGTTTATCCTTTTTCACTAATCATTATTATTATTATGGATTATATTTTCTAGCTAAAAAGAGTTGGAATATGATCACGGTTATTCAATCGTTTATTATCATCATTATTAACTACTAATAATACTACTGACTAGTTTTTAGAAGATAAAGTCATGGTGGGTGGTTGATCTAACTAATAAAAATGTTTCCCTGTATTTCCTAGTTAATTATCTTATTTCAAAAAAAAAATTAATGAACAGTTTAATGTGAAAAAAAGCATTATAACTGATAGTATGTAGTCTGTCCAATAGATATATGAATTGAGGTCATAAAGTGTTTATTTTTTCGTACAAAATGTAGGGTACATTATACTCGTCCTCTCTACTATGTTGTTCATTTTTAGTAGTGCACATATCAGTATCCTTACTTACTTACTTAGTTAAATCTGTTGCGCCTCATGAAAGAGCATAGGCCACTCAACATATCAGTATCCAGTCATTAAATTATACATGAAAATCTTGAAAAATAGGGCTTTTTGTGTGTTTCTTCTTTTCATAGTTTATCAATATTTACCTTCTTTTAATTAGCAGTCATTCTGACAGTGAATAAATAAATGATTTACAAACACAAGGGAATGTTTGTGATGGAGTTTTGTTCTCTGAGCTGGATGGTTTGGTCCAAACCATCCAGCTCAGAGAACAAAACTCCATCAAATTCATCCACCTAAGCAATATAGAATTTCAGTGATCGTCCTATGATTTAATCAATTTTTTTAAATCTCCATAATTCTCACTGATAACTATAATTTACTTAGAAATGATTTTCTTTTTTATATTAATCTTTATAAATTATATTCATAATTTCACAAGGATTATAAACTAGAAATGGATGATGATTTGGAATGGAATCCAGGACAGGGTTGGATGGAGAGTGCTGGTGCGCGGCCTATGCTCCTCCACGACAAGTGACAGGCTTAAGTAAGTCAATAAGTAATGATAACCTTGAAACAATGAATTCAATACTATATTGGTGTGAATGAGAATTCATAGTTTACAATATAGATTAATCTATTGAAAACAAGAATTAATTTGATAACTATTTCGTCCTAATATAAGATTTCTTATCAATACATATCTATAACCTCATCAGAAATCTGACATAGGAATTACCGGTCTCGTTGAGAGCGTTTGACTTAACCAACAATCTAAATAATTTGTATTTCTAATTTCAATCAGTTTTAGGTATCATCAGTGAATTCTAATCAAATCATCACATTTCTCAATATAAATGAGAATGTTAGTTTGTTCAATAGTGCTTAAAATGTTAGTTAGATATTACGTATGAATGAGAAAAATCCACTTATCAACTATTTGTTAATGGGGAATGATCATTGGATAATTGGAAACTATGCATAAATTATGGAAACTTTAAAAATAATTTGTGTATACAATGCAGTCTCTGAATAATCTTGTGATTTATTACAATTTACAGAGATTAATCAAATGAGTTGAATGTAGATTCGTATGACGATTGATTCATTATCTCAGTGAGAAACTTCTGTGATAGAGGTCATCAGTGATCTTTCAACCAGTTACTAGTTGTAGTCATTTGCTTATATGATCGAAATTTTCTATTTAATTCTCATGTAAACTTTTATGTTTTCACTTTTACACACTTTTCTTTCTAGTTGTTGTCTTGTAATATACTTTGAGTCTATATTAATACTTCTCTATTTTATTCATTCATTCGTTCCTTGAAGAGTTTGTAAACAGAGAAGAGAGTATTTGTCTTTTATTTTAGAAACTATTTATGTATAATTTCATAATCAGAAGAGATTAATTCATGATGAATAGACTTACATTATAAAGGGTTTTCAATCAAAAACGCATTGAAAATCAAGAAGTGTCGAGTAACTGTTTTACCTTATTTCTGAATATATCAGTAGTAATTATTCATGACTTCACCAAATTTTGAACCCAGAATTAAGAATAAGATAGTCATTACTGATGAAAATATGTAACTGTTACATTATATATCATGAACTTAATAATGGTCTAGCCTTTGTACCAGAAGGTTTTAACAGCTTTAGACCCTAGCGAAAATACATGACTCGATGTATTTCAACTTAGTTCCTACCTTTGGAACTTGTCCGTTTTTTTTTGGTGAGATGTCATGTGGCGTATGATTTTTGACATCGAAAAAATATCATTGGAAGAAAAAGAATAAATAAAATTAATCATACACCAACTTACTTTCATTCTCCTCGTGTACAACAGTGGTAGAATGTGTATCATTTATTTTATTGTCATTCATACGATCATTCATAGATGACTTGATTTTCACATCATTACTATTATTATTGTCATACATAGTGTCATTTTGTTGTTGATAATTATTAATAGGAGTTGTGTTAATATGATTATTAATGGTAGTAGTAACATTAGTAGTAATAGTAGTAGTATTAATGTGAAATAATGGATTTCGTTGATATTCATGTAAGTGACTTGTCAATGATAATGACGATTTAACTTCAAGATCACACATTGATGAGTCACTTCCAGTCATTAGTTTCAATCTATTATTATATACAAGAATAGAAATCAATCTACATCAATGATATTCTTTTATAAATAATCCGTTGTATTATTGTTAATCATCGAATAAAATTGAATTGTTTCATGTAGATCTAGATGTAAACTATTCAATGCATAACAAATATTCCAATTGATCATTGATAACCAACTATCATTGCAATTTTAATATACTTCGAAATAATAAGGAAACCTACACACACACACACACACAGGGAGATTTAAGGAAAACAAAAACAATGTAAAGTATATTTAGTCGATAATAGTTGAGAAAAACATACATAGTTAAAACAAAATATATAACATTTCTATTCCATATTACTTTTATTCTTTGGGGTCAAATATCTTCTAGAGAATGTCAAATAGTATAGTTTGAGAAAGAAATCAAAATAATTTTGATTTTATTTAAATAGATAGATAGATAGATAGGTAGATAGATAGATAGATAGATAGATAGATAGATAGATAGATAGATAGGTAGATAGATAGATAGATAGATAGATAAATAAATAGATAGATATATAGATAGATAGATAGATTGATTGATTGATTGAACTATTGAACCCATTTTTAATTAAATTTACAAATGAAAGTATATCCGAATGATTTATCCTAGTTGGTTAAGTGCATAAATGAACTATCTAATAGGACTATTCAGATTATCATTAAATATGGGTTAAACTAGTGTATAAGTGTATGTATTGATGTATCAATCCGATTTCTTTACGGGACCAATTAAATCCATATCATCAGTCCTTGTATTCCCGTCAAGTGTCATCGAATTCGAAGTTTCACTGCGAAACAAGTCGGTTAAACATTTACGAGACTCTACATCAGTATAAACTATTGGCAGTAACATAAAACGGATACATGTCAAGCTTTGATTAAGTTAGTGGACTTGTATTTTTACCGTGGGTTATGATGGACTCTAGTTGATGTGTTATTGAAGAATTTTGTTTTATTTCCATTGAAAAACTATCAACCGATGGGTGTTTTGTAAACGGTTTCTTCCCTGTCTTGAGTCCTTCTGGGGCTCTTCAAGAGTTACTGACCATCTCAAGCTCAAGTGATCGTAAAAAATGACCTTGCTAACAAAACACTAACCAAATTAAACCAATTAATCCATGTTAACTCTGCCTTGAGTTAAAGAATCTTCATATAGAAAAGTTATGGTACTTCATGATGAAAGCTAGGATTATTCAAAAACCAAAAAGCTGATACCCCTTCCAAAATCCAGGGTAACAAAGAAGTTAAGTATATGGAATGTATGGACAATGTGAGACGGTCTCTTTTCTATTAAGTTCATCAATGAGCTTTAATAGATACTAGTTGATTCTTAGAAAGGTTCAATGTTGATCAATTCAACTAATTTGTTGATAGTAGATCACATTTACAAACAAATTATATTATGTTAGTGGTTAAACAAAAAAAGCTATTCAAGTGCTGATACGAAACATTCTATCTACTTATTGGATAAATTAAAATCTGAACTGTACCATCTACTTTAAGAATGTGGAACATATCATTCCTATTGGATTAATATAGTAAATCAAATCTTATACTGAACATTGAATAGAATTTGAAAATTCAAATGAAATCAGATTGTAAACTTAATATATAATTTCTAAGTGTGAAGTATTAAAATAACACAAACTATATCCATCTGAATTCTGTCTAAATTATTTAACTTCATCCTAAATGTTCACTGATTTCTTAATGCAAATGTATTATTCTACAGATTGATATAATTTATATATACCATATTACCACACAAAACATTATTTCCTGTTCAAACAAGCAAAAATCAGTATATATATATATATATATATATATATATATATATATATATATATATATATATATATATATATATATATATATATATATATATATATATATACTCATTCAATGCTCAGGATTGTCGGAGATTCTAACTTTAACTGACGAGAATATCAAAGAAGAAACTTCAGCAGAGGGTGGTGAAAGTTAGATGGTAGAAAGAAAGATAGATAGATAGATGCATAGGTTCTTTTGAAAAGGAACCTGTTATTCCACAACAAAAATAGAAGAATTTACCTTCCTAGAAAATTGCCGACAATCACCAAACAACCATTACTTGTATAAAACCCTTTTAAAAAATCTATTAATAGAAAGTAGAATATGATGAATTCTTTTTTTTTGTTTAGTTTTTTCTGTTCATTTTCTCAGCTGTGCTCTTATATTAATGTCAGTGTTCTTTGTTTGTTGTATATATGCTAAAAATTCTTATTTTCTGACAGTCAAAAATGTATTGATACCGAAGAACTGTCAAATGCCTACATATTCCTTTAATACTACTATTATCACTTATATCAGTAGTAGTAGTAGTAGTGGTTGATGATGTTGCTGTTGGAATGCTAGGAAAAACCGATATATAATACCTTCAAGAAATAGTCAAATTAAACATGGTTTTCTTTATTATAGACACTCAAATATTACTCTGTTTTATCTTTTTTTTTCTTTTCAAAAATATTCAATAGATAACAGAGAAAACTAACCAATTTCCTGACAGTCAACCAATCCCAATATATTCGCATAGAAAATCATTAAACTTCTACACGTCTACATTTAACTGTTACATTCCTATGTTCATTTTTATTTCACATTCAGTGTCTACGCACTAAAAAATAACTGTATTCATTATCTATTTAACAAATTTTATTGACCAACAATCCCCTATTCATTTTTTACACTGAAGACAAACTGCACACAAGAAGGTGCTTTTTTTTACTCTTCTGTTTTGTAGAGCTATTTTTAAGAAGGTTTGTTATGACTACTAATCTTGTTGCTACTTGTAAGCAAAATGAAAATGAGATAGTATTCAAATATAGATTAGAAGATTGGAATAATGACAATTAGTTGACAGTTGGAACACTTATCCTTTAACTGTTATTGTTAGTGTCATCATTGTATTTTGTAGGTCAAGTACATACATACATACATACATACATACACATACAAAATGTGATAAACAGATAAGTAACAAAATGTTTCAAGTAATGCAGACGATGAGACAAATCAATTGATTGTCCGTTAAATAACTTCACGTGACCGATAAAGTAATTATTAGTCCGACAGAAAAAGAGTAAGTATTACTAAGCCTATGTAAATTAATGAAGCGAACCATGTTTAACATTAAAGAAAAAATGTATACGACGGTATGCAGCCTTGAAAAAGTGTGAAATTTCAGATATTAATTAAACTGAGTAATTTTGTAACAATTTCCATCATAAGCTAACATCATTTGAGAGAAACCACTGAAAACCACTAACGAATTAACAACAATTTCTTCGTAGATTCAGTTGATGTTGTTTTACTTGTATCTTCCTATTGTTATTTAGGACTACAGTTGATCAGTCTCATGTTAGCATATGTGCATCCTGTGCAGATTGCCTCGATATAACCTTAAGTCACAAGCTTTTTAAGCAAAGATGAATAGTGGCTATCAGTGGAGTCCAGGACGCGCGTTTCGTCCTACCTCGGACTCGTCAGCTGGATGTGCCTGCATCCTAAAGTTGATGTTCACTCCGGGACTCGAACCCAGTACCGTTCGATTCATACGTCATCGCGTTACCCACTTAGCTACTTCTTAGTTTTGAGTTGCTCAGTAATGAACACCTACAATATTTCATCAAGGAAAGCTTCAGGACTCCTGATGAGTTCAATGACTAATCATCTCTTATTTCTATAGTAATTAACTCCAGAGATCAAGCTTACACTCCGGTAGTTAAAGTTAACTAATTATGAAAGCTAATCACTAATGAAATTAATTAATCTAGTTATATGGAAGACTGTTTACGATTTGAAGGTAACACTCATCATCGAATAGTGTCAGTGGGAGAATATAGGAAAAACTCCCTACAAAACTAACCCACTCAACATAGCAATACAATGGGAATACAATGAGCTCAGTTTTGTACAGTACTATATACAACCACTGATATATAAAACTTTCAATTATATTAATAAATTTTATGAACATTCGTTTGTTTCTAACTTTTAATTTGAAATTACATATCCTCTTTAAATTTCTTTCTTTCGGCTCGTAATATGAATAAGAATATGCATCAATACCCCTATATCTATATATGGGATTACACTAAACACTGAAACATTTAATTCAATTATCGCCTAACAGAAAAAAACCCAAATAAACAGGTAGCACATATAAACATTAACAGATCTGAGACAAAACTTTATCATTTCTAATATGTCATAGTTCACTTAGTAACAACAATGAGAAGGAATAAACAAATGGAGAGAGAAAAACATGTACTAACATTAATAATCTAAATAACAACTATAAGTAAATAGATATAAATGATAAAATTCAACATCTCGAATATACGTATACAAAGTTATGTGTTTGTTATTTGTTTGTTTTAAAGTATAGGATACCTTACATTGTATATGAATCATCGGAATTTTGTACTCGTTAAAGCGAAACATTCAAGTTATTCTATTCTCTATGATTATTTAGTATTACTGAATAGGATAACTATTTAAGAAGAACACAACTAGATTTGAAATAATAATTGAGGTTAGTGTCTCTATAGTTAACTTAATTTATAACATGATTACACAATTTACATAATGTACATAGAAAATAACTTTAATTCGAATTATTCTTTAAACAAATAGAAGAGTATCAGAAGGGGTTTTGTGGAGATTTTAGTAATTTCAATTTTTGGGATCATGAGTTAATTAAAGCTAAACCACCATGGAAAACCTGGAAGCACTGGACGGCCATTTCGTTCCAATATGGGACTCGTTACTGGTGCACACCCACGATACCGCACACACTATTCAAATCTAGGACCTTTGATCTCGCGTGTAAACGCTCAACTTCCACACTACCAAACTGGCATCCAAAGGTCGATTTAAATAACACAAGTCCTGTTGAATTATGAATAGCAGTAGAATTTATCTGATATTTATTTTATCTTGATGAGACGTAATTCAAACAGAGTAACGTTATTGTGTTCTACTTTACATTACTGGTCAAGTTAATGAATCATTAGAAGTTACAAAGCACTCAAATACTATTCGGTCATAGTTTAGGACTCTTCAAAAGTGCACATCCATATCCTACACTGGAGGTCGAACTTAGATCCTTCAATAGTTTATATTTATAATTTAAATTACATCTCAAGAATCCGAGATAATCCAACACCATATTTAGTTTACTACTTCATATCTGACATGATTGAAGTTCACTGACAATTGCATTTCAGTTTTATCAAAATATTGAATTTGCCCTAATGACAAGTGACAATGAGCATGAAAATTAAATTTACACATTCTTACTGTTAACCTTTTGATGAACTCATAATAGTTATGGAACAAGAGAAAATATCAACAACTGCAATACATCTAAATAATAACTAAAAAATATTTACAAAATATTTTTGATTTTGCCGCCAATTTCTTTTCCGCTCTTTATTTGGTAAAAAGGATTGATGGGAAAACAAATAAATAAAATGAGCATTTCCCATTATTTTATTATGAAAGTATATATGTATGATGATGTATTTGCGTGTCAATAGATATTTATCACTGTAATAACAGTACTATTTCTATTACTATTACCAATACTACCATTATTGAGTTATCTTCCTGTTTATTGACATAAATCTCAATAATTTTAAACCATAATCTAGATTGGTTGGTCAATGATAAAATGTAAAGTTTCTCAAGAATATATTACTGAATTTATATATTAGTTTCAACAATGAGTATTATAATAATAATAATAGTAATATTAATAATCACATCTGTATTCATAACCGTTATATTCAACCAACGTTGAGTTCAGTAGAAAAGGAAATATTTATCATTGACTAACTACAATAATGTTTTTTCTCTTTTCGTTATGTATTTCTACGGTTGCAATATGTATTTATTTATTTATTTATTTGTGTACTTAAATACACTTGTATACAAAATAAAAGTGAGAGAGGGGGGAGGGGGAAGAGACAAAGAGAGTAAGTAAGAGATGGCGTGTTAGTTGGTTAGTTAGTAAAAAACAAAAAAACAAAAAAATAAATCCATGAAATATAAGTATGTGTAGTATACTTCAAGAAACGTGGGATAAACAAATAAGCATTACATTTTCACTATGAAATGAGGTTTTCTTTCCACCGATTTATCTTTTGTTTAAATCTCGTGTAAAATAAATATTAACATTTATTAACCATAACAATACTAAGGAGAGAAAAAAACCCGAGGGAAAGCAAGAGTTTTTATTAGTCATTAGGTCTTGTTCAAAACTTATCTACATGGCTGATATATGTGATATTTTGGATGATGAACATCAAAATGATGTATTCATGGTAGGTATTACTAGATATATTAGCCAATAAAAATTTAGTGGTTCAATGGTGAAGATTTAAAAACTAATATGCATTAGATAAATTCAAATGGAGAATAATCGTAATAATATTGAAATGTGTAAAACTTATACTCAATTATTGTTTCTATGTTGATGACCTATAGAGGTTAGAACACTTGATCTTTGACATATCATTATGAATGCCCAATTTGTTTATACAACAACAACAACAACAACAACAACAACAAAAACAAGCTTCTCTGACAATTTTACGTATCCATAAATAGAGCGGATCAGTATCAGCCATTTATATAAGTTGAATGATGGTGCAAAACGTTACTGACTTAAAGCATGAGAAACAAATATTTTTAAAAATCTGACAACGCCCTCCCTCTCGAAATGTTTTCACACGTCTACGCATATACAGCCTCTGTCAGGGAAGTCCTACGCACTGCCTTCTCGTGGCGGGGGTGTTGTTTACGAAAATGAGAGGACGGAAAGCGAATGCCCGGCGCTTTGACCGGATCACAAACCAATGGTGCACATGGGCTCCAGTATCCTGTGGGAACAAATCGTGTATCAACCAATCGTTGGTCACCGGCCACCATGAGACTGCATCTCCTTACGATGCTCCACTGCCTTGTGGATCAAACCTTCAGGTCGAAGGCCCGGGGTGTGCCGCCTAAGAAAACCACCTGTTTCGGTTTGAGCACACGGGTAGTATCCCAGCCCTCACACATATCGAGTGAGATTTGTGTGGCGCATATGTATTTGGTGCCTCCTTGTACCACTATTTATGTGTTTAAATAGATAATGATAATAACGGTAGAATGCAATAAACAACTAACGGCACTCGAATGTGTAGAACATAACAGTCCCAAATCAGAATAAGGAAAAACATGGGTATTTATAGTTATTAGCATTGGTTATAGCATCATTATAATTTAACCAATCCACAAGGAGGCGAGTTATGTAATGGTCCACGTTGATTTTCTACAAAGCTCAATCAAGTGCTGATTGACTGGAATCCCTTCGTCTTCTTTAGAGCTTATAAGAGCTCCATCGTGCTTCTCAAAGCCATCTTAACACTAATATCTTTTTATTATCATTGACTGATATCAGCTGAAAAACGATTTAAATCAAGACAATAGAATCAAATTGATTTTATTCTATATGTGCATAATGCAATTTTTTGATCTTAAGTGATTTATTAGATGTAGCTAATGGGAAGTAATACTAAATTAATTATGAAAATTGAAAGTTCTATATTTAGGTCTTTATTTTATTACGGTTAATTAATATTGTAGGAATAGCTGACAACGTCAATGAAAACTATCATTCCAATATTAGTTATTTCGACTATAGTTAATATTATCTCACTATTTTATAAAACGATCGTATTTGGTGGTTAACAATTTGATAAATGAAAATTCCACATGAATAGACATTAGTTTCTGTTATCAACCCAAATAGGCAAAATATTCAATGTTCATAATTTATTAAACTTTTTTATGATCACGTATAAATGATATTCTACTGATGTAGGTAAATTTCACTCCTATCCATATAGTCTAGTGGCAATATTTTAGCGGAGTTTCGTTCTCTGAGATAGATGGTTTGGTCGTGGAGCTTTTATCGTTTTTCTGAACGACATCATCAGCACAAACTTCAAGTAAAAGTGAAGTGTTTGAATTTCTTCACATATGACTCCTCAGCTTGTTCTGTAGACTTCGATCTTCATTGGTCATTGCTGATTTTTAACTTGTCATTATCTAATTCTTTATTTCAATTGTATCTCCCATTGATTTGATTATTATGGACAGTTATAATAGACAAATATAGAACCAATAATCAAATCAATGGGAGATACAATCAAAATAAAGAATTAAATAACGACACGTTAAAGACCAATGAAGATTAAAATCTATAGAACAGGATGAAAGTCATTTGTGAAGAAATTTGAACACTTTACTTCTAATTGAAGTTTGTACTGATGATGTCGTTCAGAAAAACGATGAAAGCTCCATCTCAGAGAACGAAATTCCTCCGAAATCATTCATATGAGCTACAAATCTTCTCCATCATCAGTGGCAATATCTCATATAGTAGAGCTGTGTGATGTGGGTTTGGTTGTTATAAAGAATATCAGGTAAATCAAGATTACAAGTATGTGTTGAAGAGGCCCAGACTCTAATAAAACTTAGGTTCATAGTTTCTTGTCAAATATCTTCAACTACCTATAACAATCTTGATCATAAATTAATATCATATCAAGAATTATCAGTAACGAATCTACTGACTAAAACAAACATATCTATTCTTCAACGGAAGTTCATTCTATGATACTAAATTATTTTTACTTGTTATGATCTGTATATGCACTGATCATATAAAAGCAAAAAATTATTTCTACAGTTTCTAACGAAAAATTCAGATTATCCACCATAACTATTTTTTTTTAAGAAAAATGTTAGTCATTTTAACTTAATTGTTATTCTCATAACTCTCGGTTCCTCTATCTCGTAACCATATTTTATACATGATACCTTCAAATTTTTTCTTCAAAGTGATTATTAAACATACAAATACAACATACAAAATGAAAGAACAAATTTACTTGTATTTCATCTTAAAAGAAGAGAACTTTTTTTCATATTCTGTTTTAAAAGAAAAATAAAAGAGAACTAACTCGACAACCCCCCCCCCAAAAAAAAAGAAAATTAGTCAAATGACAAATTTATAAATCAACTTTTGTCAATGATATTTCTCTTTTTGTATATTTGTTTCACTTTCGCACTATATTCACCCACTCACTCTCTCTCTCTCTTTTCTGTTTATCATCATACTTACCTACATATTTATATATCTTAACAAAAAACTCTAATGAATTTAATACAAGATTAGACAAATGTAATGATTATTCATGGTGAAAATGAGAAGGGGACAACATTCTAATTTACAGATTACAATGAAATAAAAGATAAATAAAAGAATTTTAAACAACAACAAAATGGATATATACAAATATACAATATGTGTTCATTATATGCCATGGCAACTAAACTGGGATGACTTTTACTTCAGAAATTTATATTGTTTAAGAATATATCTATATATATATATATATAAAAATTCAGTGGTCAGTCTGACTAATCTCTACATTGTTTAGTTTATCAATAAATTTAATTTTGAAGATTATAAAAGGCACATTTTTTTTCTAAAAATGAAACTAGGTAGTTGATAAGAAAAGAATCCTAACAGGAAAATCTTTTTAAAAGAATGTAAAGGACTTTTTCATGGTTCTTCTTTAAAAATACAACAATGGTACATGTTAAGTTATTTCATTTAATTACTGAACAATAATTCTTTCACATCATAATGTGTATTTGTATGTGATTACATAATAAGTCATTTGTGTTCTTTGATTTATAATGATATAATTGACTAAGTTTTATTATTGACCTAAACGATATCACCAGAGCTTACTTCATGATGAAGCTTAAAGAACTTAAACCCCCTCTCTAAAAAAAAGTGTATCCATTTGAGCTGAAATTCTTCTTCATCATTTCAAAATGATGAATAATAATGGATATTATTATCTGTTGATGACTTGACATAAAAGAGTTTAAAACTTTAGTTGAGTAATTCATATTAATTTCATATTATGAATCAACTGTCAATATTATATATCGTATATTGAAGAATTGTGACAATTTATTCTTAATCAGTTTTCAAGTTCATGGAATGTGAATGCCACAAAGAGTTTAGTTTTAGAGTTGATTAACTGATATGAATCATTGAGTGACTAGTTGGTCACTAATGATTTCGAAGTTCCAGGAAGTACTAGAAAATATGTTTATCTTAGTAATAATTTAAGTATCAAGAAGGTACACGACTCATTAGGTAAATTAACTGTCATTACTTTGTAATAATATTCAATAATACTAAATCTATTCAGTCAGTTACAACAATTGGGTAATCGCAACAACTAATTATTTATATTCATCATAGAACCTGACACACGTTTTCATCGAATTATTGAACAATATCAGCACAGCAATGGAAAGATACAAAGACAAATATTAGTGTATTAAATGCTGTCAGATTAGTGGAAAACATTAGACACAAATAACATCATTTCAGATGAAAGAGTGAATTAGCGGAATAAAAAGTAAGACGATTAATATTTAAACCCACGATCTCGCGGAAGACAAAGTTAAAATACATCCGGTTTACCATAAATAATTCTGAACCATATCGTGCAATGTCTTCGGATACTGATTACAATTATCACTCTTACTCCAACCTGACAGTCTTCAATTAGCCTTACTAAAACACGTGAAACTCTCAAGAACAAACACAGTCCTACCAAACCATAACCTGACATCAATCTATGAAGTCACTGACTGTTACATTGAACCAAGTATCTAGGTGCAGACTACCTAGTTAGGGACTTCAACATTATTGTTATGACTGGTTGGAGTCATTAGATGATACGGCTCGGAATCAATCAATTATTCCTAAACTAATTATACCTTTAATTCTACTAATCCATTCTTTCTTCTTGACTCCTATTATTCATATCCAATGTTTTCCATGACAACTTATCTATCTACTATACTGAGTTTTGTCTTGGTATTTTCAACATACTGTACGAATGAAATGTGGAAAATTCAGCGGATACTTACATATACGTCAGCTTCTACGTTACTTATGACTAACTAATATCAATTTTTGGTAGGGAATTCCCTTTTAAATTCAATAATTTGTTAATCTGTCGAATATCATTTATAAATGAAACTAATTCTATACATGGGTGAGTTATGCAATTCTGTAATTGATCAATACATTGTAATGTTCATATTTCTATCTGCATTTTACTTTAAATTTATCTAAATAAACATATGATTACTGATAAAGAAAACATTCACTATGTATTTAATATGTATATACATAAAGATAATACTTTATGAAATTGCCTACATTCTATTCTTGTTTCTTTCTTTCTCTCTCTATCTCTCTCTCCCTCTTCTATTCTACATTTTATATAATGCTTAGTTAGAACAAAGAATTCAGAAAAAAAGAACATATCCAATGTAAATATACTTTCGTAACATTTGTATTTTTGTAAATTCTTAAATTAAATTTTAAAGCTTAGTATGTTCCAGTTTAAATTGCTTATCACAATACTTGTATGTAATTAGTATAGGGTTGTGGAGATTGTTAAGTTTAGATTTATACCATGAATGGATCAATATCAGACCACCAATGAAAACCTGGAAGCACTAGAAAGCTAGTCGGTTCCAGTATGGAACTTGTTAGAAGTCCGCATACGGGACTCAAATCAAAGACCTTCGATCTCGCGAAGGAACACTTAACCTCTAGACCACTGAACCGGCATCCAACAGTGTTAATGTCTAACTTCAACTAATTAATGACATTGCGTGACTGTCCACCATTATCTTCAGTGAATAATTGCCTCATCGATATGAAATTGCTCACATGTACTTTCATCTTAAAGTTTTTTCTAGAAATTTCGTTTCACCTGGATTTGGATCATTTTAGGTATGATAATCGATACAAACGATTGTAACAGAATAGCTCTAAATGATTTCGAATGGTAGAATGATTTACGTATACATCTTTAATAATTATAGTTTTAAGGACCTAGGATCAAATTCAAATTAGATTGGACGAATGATTGTTATTAGAATATACATGTCGCTAATTCTTGCATATAATCATCCACTTAAATCACGTTGGTGAATAACGGAATGAAAATAAATCAAATACAAGAATGGATTTTGAATACGAATATTTTGTACAAACATTGATCCAGACAGACGATCAAAGTAACGATGTGAAACAAAATGATGGGCGGTGGAGAAGGCAAACCAAACCAATTTAATCAAGAGTGGATCGATATTTGTAGCCGAACGAAGATAAGTTACAGACACGTGATGACGAGGAGAAGAAGTGCCCACACATATGCTCACATAAAAACAGTCAAGGTTGATAAGCGAATAATTAACAAGATCAAAATGTGACTCAAAGAGAATGAATAAACTGGTTTGTCCGAAAGCTTGGATAAGTTATGAAGGCTTGCATAACACTACAATAGTTGACAAAAAACATAATTGACGATTAGGTTCGAGCTAGAAATCAAAACTTATTATCAATAACGTCAACGCCTGTGGCTAATTTAGGTCTAATACCGACCCCCATTCCACAAAAAGGAGGAGGGTCGGAGGTGAGGTCGGCAACCCCATCCACTTTCAGCGCTTCTTCCTGATTTCTTCCTCCACTGAAATCTAGTTTGTTCTCTCCCACAGTAGGTTGTTGCTAATAGTGTCTGGCCAACGGATCTGAAGTATTTTGCTCAGACAGCGGTTAATACAGATTTGTATCTTCAGGCTGATGGCTTTCGTAGTTCTGTAGATTTCCTCTCCATACAGTAGGACTGTTTTGAGGTTTGTATTGAAAATTTTGACTTTGGTGTTGGTTGATAGTTGTTTCGAGTTCCAGATGTTCTTCAGTTGTAGATATGCTGCTCTCGCTTTACCGATCCGCGCCTTCACGTCTGCATCAGATCCTTCTGACAACCAGAGCAACAATTTTTATAGGTACATGGAACGTCCGGACAATGTGGAAGACCGGGGGAACCAGTGAAACAGCGACGCAAATGAGAAGAAACAACTTGGCGTTCTCCGAATCAGCGAAACCAATTGGAACCAAGCTGGAGAGAAAATGTTAGATATAGGAGAGCTGCTGCTATACTCCGGTCACGAAAAGGAAAATGCTCCACACACTCAGGGAGTTGCTCTGATGCTGTCCAAAGTAACACGAAATGCACTTATATTATGGGAATCCCATGGATCCAGGATAATCAAAGCATCATTCAAAACAAAGAAGGAGAGAATCATGATTAATGTTATCCAATATTATGCACCCACCAATGATAGCAACGACGACAATAAAAATCAGTTCTATGGGACGATGTAATCAATCATACCGAAATGCCCAGGAAAAGACCTGACCATCCTGATGGCAGACCTAAACGCCAAAGTCGGAATGAATAACACTGGATATGAAGATATCATGGGATGACATGGAATGACTTGAAGACATAAACTTAAACGTTAAAAGATTTACAAATCCATGTGCATTCAACAAGTTGGTTATAGGTGGCACAATAGTTTCACACGAACGCATACACAAAGCTACATGGATCTCACCGGACGACACCACGGAGAACCAGATTGATCATATTTGCATCAGTGAAAAGCTCACAAGGTCAATTGGAAGACGTGAGAACGAGGAGAGGAGCTGACACAGCTTCAGATCACCACCTAGTCGTAGCCAAGATGGAACTGAAGCTAAGGAAACACTGGACAACTGAACAAACAGCATTGCGAAGGTTTAATACACTAACTTCAACGTGTCATGAGATGCTGGGCCGCAATAAACATCATCATAATGAATGGATCTCTATGGAAACCCTGGAAAATATTCAAGAAAGGAGGAACAAGAAAACAGCAATCAACAACAGTTCAACAAGAACAGAGGAATTCAAGGCACAAACTGAATTCACAGAAGCAAACAAGTAAGTGAAGATGAGCACTAGAGCTGACAAACATAAATGCGTAGAAAAGCTAACAACGACAGTGGAAAAAGCTGCAACACAAGGAGATATGAAACAAGGACAGCATTCATACAGTTGAAAAACATATGAAACTCAAAATAAATGTCTGTTAACCAGTATCAAAATCAGAATCATCAGTATGAACGTCAGGATAGTTCTACTGTACGAAATTGCAACGTGGAGAACTACTACAACCATAATCGAAAACATACAAGTATTTATAAACAATTGTCTACACAAGATACTGAATGTCCGTCGACCAGATACCATCAGCAACAGACTAATATGGGAAAGAAAAAACTAGCTTCCAGCTGAAGAGGAATTTGGAAAAGATGATGAAGATGGACAGGACACACATTTCGGAAATCATGTCCTAACTTTGAATCCTGAAATGAAACGAAAAAGTGGAAGGCCAAAGAACACACTGCTTCGAGAATTGAAAGTAGACCTGAAAAGGGTGAACAACAACCGGAAAGAACCGGAAAGGATTACTCAGGTCAGAGTTGCGTGTAGAACTCTGGTGGTCGACCTATGCTCTCTCATGAGTGGTAACAGGCGTAAGTAAGTAAGTAAGTAAGTAAGTAAGTAAGTAAGTAAGTAAGTAAGTAAGTAAGTAAGTAAGTAAGAAAGCAAGTAATAATGTCCTAAACTTCTCGTAACATTGTGCTACTTTTCACTTATCATTTATATACTATCGGAAAGATAATTAAACACAGTATAATATCAAGTACAAACTACAGGTCATTGTAAATTAGTAAGTTCGACTTTTAGTATAGACATCAAAACCAAAAGATACAATTATATCGATTTGACAAGTCCTAAACTAAATAAAACGCATGTTTAAAATTTCAATTCTATTCAACATTTGAAATATCACATAAAAATTCTTAAATAAATAATAGATTAACATTTTTTTTAAAAATATTCAAATAAATGTTTCGATGGTTTTAACGGGAAAATATAAAGAAAGAGAGAAAATAATAATAATAAGAGAACATGCATGACAACTAATTTTGCCTTTCTAGCAAAAAAAAATCATGTTAAATTTGTGTTTGTTTCCCCCCCCCCAAAAAAAATAATTATCAATTGAAATGTAACCATAAAATGTAGAGGAATTCCAAGACAAAAAAATATTACATAATTATGTTTCATGTAAAATTATTGTAATAAATCAAATGATTAACGTATATGTTTCTATGCTAGAAATTTCCACCAATCATATTTGTACCTTGAATACATTAATCATTTGATTGGTCAATAATATGAAGCTACATTTAAAATAGATATTGTACATTTATTAGTTACCAATACTTGTTTACATGTATAGATTTCTCGATAAGTAAAGTTTAGAAATTTCACTTTCTCTCTTCTTCTTCTCGTTTTTTTGTTGTTGTTGAGAAACTACAAAGTGTTGATTATGACCTTTCCATAAACAGTATACAATTGATAATTTACATGGAACGAAATATTCTTAAGAGATCTAAGGAATATTTACGAAATATATTTCATAATGTAAATGAAAACTGTATAACATTAAAATGTCTGTGTATTTTTTTTGTTTAAATTTTCAAAAAAACTTGATGTAAAATCATTTAGTATTATTAGTAGTAAGAATAACCGGTTTGTAAAATCCGAACTTGTTATTAACTAATATAAGAGTTACAATGATAAGGAAAAAAAAAGTGCTGAATAGAAGTTATGTTTGAGTACAAAATGACGACTTCAGGAGACACTCCTGGAGTTCTAGTGAGCAGTCGTTACTAGTGGGGTTCAACCAGGTCTGTTCTGAAATATCAGCTCACTGAAGACAATGGTGTACGGTGGCGCAACTTCGTGGGTTGGTTGAAGTTAGACATTAACACCGTTGGATGTCGGCTCAGTGGTCTAATGGATAAGTGCTCGCGCGTGAAACTGATAGGTCCTGGTTTCGAATCCCGCGAGGTACGGGATCGTGGATGCGCACTGCTGAGGAGTCCAAAACTAGGACAACACGGCCGTCCAGTGCTTCCAGGTTTTCCATGGTGGTCTAGCTTCAATTGACTCATGATTTCAACCAGTGGAATTAGTAAACATCTAGGTAATGTATAAACATATGATTTAATGCATAATTCAATAATGGTTCAGTGATAGTCAAACTATTCATTTATTTATATGATTTGAAGGTGTATACTTCATGTTCAAAGTATACCCGTTGATGGAGCACTTTATTGATAATCTAAAACACAGATTATTCCAGCTTAATACAGGTCCAGTTATCCTTTCCACCTGAAAATTCTGAATTTTATGCTGATTAGATTTATGTGTATATTATCAAGGAGTTCTGAATAGAAACCAATGTGATCTATGATTTATAAGTGGTGCTCCAGTGGTTGTCAGTTGGTGATGAAGATTAACTTTAATTTGATCTAACACTTTCATGCTCAAAAATGAGTTTTTTTAAAAATATAATTGTATACTTATCGACTAATCATACGTGACACATGAAATGAGATCTATAAAACTCAAGCGAGTCGATGTATTCATTCAACAGACCGATAATATCTAGTTTTGATAAAAACTTGAAACTAAATGTCAATATTTCGTCAATCATCTCGGAATAAACATAAGCCAATAAAGAGTACTCAACTATAATTCTTAACATCAACAACTGGAAAATACGAACTTATATGTAGAATCTAAACGTATTGCACAAGATAATGGTTATCTGAATTATGTAACCCAGTAAATAGAGCAATGACTTACGAAACGAAACTTGATATTCTTAGGATCAATGTGAATACCAATACATGGATGACAGTTTATCCCGCTAACGTGTCTCAAATAGGGTGAAATGCGATGTTTATATTCCATTGTTAGCTTTAGTCCAACATTTTTTTATGTAAACCGTTATAAAATCTTATGTTTACACCACAAAAATAAAGATTCATAAAGTATCACTCCAAGTCTACTCCACTTCTCAATTCAACAATAATACCCCTCAAGTCAAATAATCCATTAAACAACTTCAGTAACCCATTTATAACCAAATGATATTTCTGTAAAAGCATAGTCATACTGAGTACATTAAATTAAGCCAGATTATACTATCTAGTGAACAAGAATTTACAAAAACACGCTTGTGAATAAATCCACTACTTCGCAGGTCATTGTGTGTGAATGTTCATGTGCATGTTCACTAGGTGTACAAAAACTCCTTGGTTAGATTAATAAAGAAGAATGGAGGATGAGGTGGTAGATACATACTGCTGAGAAGTCCCATACTAGGATAAAACACTAGTTCAGTGCTTCCTGATTACTAACTGTTGTTTCACAAAGATCATTTCGCGATGTGAATAATAAAAAAATGTGATACATAGTAGCTTATACTTTTTTTTACTTTTAATGACATGTGACAAATGAAAATATGACAAAAGATAAATTTGTCAATTAAAATTATCATTTACTTTTATGCATTCACCTTGTATACTTTTCAGTGGTTTTATAAACTCCATATCTATCAACAGCTTTTTTCATTTTATCTATATTCATTACTTTCGCATGTTAATACTGATGAAATGATACAGCCGATGAATGAATTTTAATGATGATTTACTAACCTATTCATATATGAGTGACAGTTTCATCAACAGTACTATAAATGAATGAATACCAATAGACCTGTTTTTTTAATCATAAATAGAGATAACACATCCATATATATATATACGTAAAAATATGCAAATTATGGTATCATTCAATTGAAGGAACCCAGAAAAATGACAGTAACGACAACATCTCACATCAGTTAATACATAGAATCGAAGCCGCTAACATTATCAATAATTTTAATAATATAAACAAGAATAAGTAGGTAAATATGTTCAATATGAAAACTCTGACGGAAAACACAGATTAAAAATAAATATAAATATCTGCGATTTTGTTTAAAGTAACCATAGAACAAAGTAGGATAATGAATTGAAGTTGATGTTCCATTAGATATATATAGGAGTTTGACATGAGGTTTGTCTCTTATGTTCAATCATAACCATTATCATTCATCAGAATTTTACAAGCATAAGAAAATAGAAAAGAAAAGGATCATTTGTGAAAGTGTTCTTCTGTTCTTTATCAAATAATTTGATGCATATCGTCAACTAAGTTATTTTTGACTTGAAAGTTTGAAGAATAAACAACTTTTGTGCAGACAAATGTATATAAGAACAAGTATACAATACACTGATTCGTCTTTCAATTTACTTATCAAATGAAGTGAACACAAACATTACGCTTAATAAGTATATATATATATACAGATAGATAAGCCAGATGCAAGCAAACAGTCAACTTACTCATCACAAATACATTGATATACTCTTATTTTCATAAGAGAATAAACTTCAAATGTATTTGGAAAATAACCCTAGAAAGAAAGCTTCATGTCAATCTCTTTTCCTCTTTACTGTACAGATTGAATAGATGACGAACAAAATGATAGTGAGGCTAAGGTTATCAGCATGGTTTCAATGTTTAATAAATGTACAGTATAAAGTACTCTCATTTAGCTTTCCGTCTATTTAGTGGGTGATTACATCATGCTGAAACATTGTCTGAAGTTATCTTCACATATTTATTATGAACATGTCAGTGGAACCTTTCCACAGCATGTCGAATGAAAAACATAAATAAAGTGGAAGAATTAGAAATAAAATCTTGAATAAGAATTACACCATAGCATACAATATAAGCTCACTAGATGAGCTAAAAATAACAGAGAGCAATTGGTATAACATCTCAAATGCTGCAGATAATTTAGGCATTTATGTCTATATCTTATGATATGAATGAAAATGTTCATAATAAAGTTATATCAATTAGGAGAAGAAATTTTGGAAACTCAGTAGGCACTGGGACTACTTTTTTTGTTTCGTCTTAGACTACCTCACTGTATGAATCTGGTATCATCACGTTTGACAATGAGTATGATAACACTGGACTAACAAATCAACATTAACGATTTAAACACCTCACTCTTAATGTGTTCGACAGAACAGGTGACAGTTTTCTATTAGATCTTAGGTGAATTCATCTCACAGCTAACGAATAGGGGTCGTAAGATTATTCAACTGGTCCTTCTCTATTATCAAAGATTAGGTACTAATTGTTGATGGTATCAAGTAGCAGAAATTAAAGTACACATTTCTATGTATTCCAGATTTTATCAACTAATGTTCCTACTTGAATTTAGACGCTTATCAATTTGCCGTTGAACTACAACAATCTACAACCAAATGTCATCTGGAAGTGTCTAGTTAATAATTTGCACACTGTGATTATAATACATATACTAAATTGGTATACAAAAATGATCATTTCAGTTGGCATTAAGATTGGCGTTGGGGAAGTGGAGACTATATTTTATTTGTAAACTGTTTCCACCATAACTGACATGCATTAAAGTACAGGACACTTGCTTGAATCTCTTTGGCTATGCGGGTAGATTATGTTTAGAGTAAGAGAGCAGCTTGTCAGAAACAGCGAATGGGTGTTACATAACATTCCAGACTGAAAACTTTGGCCAGGGGATCATACTGGATTGAGTCACAGATAATGTTTTTATAACTGAACCTGAAACTTATGGCTTCGAGTTCGTGTGTAACTGTGTAGACTTACACTGGGGTTGTGTCTCAATCTTTGATAAGAAAAGATTATCCAGTAATTCTTTAATTACTCAACTGTAAACAACTTAAAACCTGACATAAATGTCCATCGCTCCCAGCCCTCACAGAACATCAAGACTGAGAGATGAAATTATCAAGATGGGTACTAAAGTAGTAGAAGTAGTATTAACAATCGTAACAAAAATAGTTAATCATAAAATAGATTATTCGACAAGAGTCAATCTATGGAACACAAGTTCTGAAGTAATTTTCCAATTTAAAATCTAAGAGTATATACAGAATGAATTTACTCAGCATAATACGACCGATTGTGAGTCATATCATCCAACATCTTCAACAATTGATCACAATAATTTCTCTGGTCTCAATCAAATAATCTACACCTATTAACATAACTCAGTCAAAAGTCAATTTTGTTCTCTGAGCTGGATGGTTTGATCGTAGAGCTTTCCGATAGACTTCCCGAAGAAGTCACTTCTACCTGAAGTTTGTGCTGATGATGTCGTCCAGAAGAACAATGAAAGCTCCATGATAAAACCATCTAGCTCAAAGAACAAAACTCCATGAAAATCATCCACCTAAGCTATAAGTCTTCTCCATCATCTCAAAGTCAATAACTTCATGAATACATACAATGTTTTTTGGTTTAGCCAGCCCCTAGCTTTCTTCGAATCTATTCCTAACCTAATCAACATATAATACATCTCCCAATCCATTCAACTGATAAAGATTTCCCAACAACAAAATATCTTTATTAATAATTATCAGAATGGGTTTTGTGGAGATTTTAGAAATTTCACAGATTGAAATCATGAGTCCATTGAAGCTAGACCATCATGGAAAACCTGGAAGCACTGGATGACCGTGTTGTCCTAGTATGGGACTCCTCAGCAGTGTGCATCCACAATCTCGCACCCCACGAGACTTGAACCCAGGACCTATCAGTCTCTCGCCAGGCGCTTAACCAACCAGACCACTGAGCCGGCATCCAATGGTTTTAATGTCTAACTTCAACCAACCCACGAAGTTGCGCCACCGTACACCATTGTCTTCAGTGAGCTGATATTTCAGAACAGACCTGGTTGAACTCCACTAGTAACGGTTTCTCCCTAGAATGTTAAATACATTTTCTTACCTATACTAAAATAATACTTTGATAAAGTGTAGTAATTTTTTTTATTTTCATGACATATATACATATATTTATGATTATTATTTCGAACTATGTGAAACGAAACATTACAGTTATGTAATTTGTTGTTTCATTTTGTTTTCTTTTTTTCTTTTTACATCTCTGTAACTAAGATTGATGATCTTTGAAATAGTGATAACTGGTCGACAACAACAACAACGACAACAACAAAAAATAAAATAAAATCACAAATAATCAATAAACATAGAAATTAACATTTTAATGAAAAATTTCACTGTACTATTATCCATCATTAATGTGAATAAGTTTTAAGATGGGTCGAGAAAGCAACAAAAAAAAATAGAAAAAAAAGGAAAAGAAAAGAAAGAAATTATCAGACTAGAGTCCTATATTCATGTTAGAATTTAAAAGAAAAAAAAAGAGAAAAAGATTATTTGTATCCTTATTTTAGGACAATTTTAACTAAATAATTCACAACTACATTGTAATGACTATTAATCTTTTGAATGAAATTCAAGAGATACGCTTAACACTTTGTAAAAATACCGTAGTATTGAAAAGTAGGTTAGTCAATTCAATGGGTAATACATTATTTAGGTTTCAGTAATGATTATTGTCATTATGTTTATTACTGTGATTATGAACCAACCCAAATTAGGTAACCATTGAATACTATGAAGCATTAGACTTGTGCTTACAAATATTTGACATCGAGAGGTAATTCGATAAGTTTACGTAGGGTGCTATAACTAGAAGCGTTAAAGCAGATTGAGTATGGGATAGTAATTCATCAACAGCATTGAAAGATGGTTATTTAGTTTCACGAATTAACTGACGAGTGATAGGAAAATCTTTGGATACCGACTTAATGTTCTATAGATTGAGTACTCTTCATTATAGGTTCG
The DNA here is from genome assembly GCA_944470205.2 of Schistosoma margrebowiei. Taxonomy (NCBI): domain Eukaryota; kingdom Metazoa; phylum Platyhelminthes; class Trematoda; order Strigeidida; family Schistosomatidae; genus Schistosoma; species Schistosoma margrebowiei. The sequence continues at coordinate 38,336,500 of OX104026.1, read as the reverse complement.
ATCCTATGTATAGGAATTGTATGCTCACATTTTGGGGTAAAACAGATGTTTATTGTTTTTTGGTTTTATTCAACAACCTTCACAAACCTTTTGATTGATAACGATTATTATTATTATTATTATTATTATTATTATTATTATATCAATCGGTTATAAGAAAAATCTCGATTTTAATTGTTTCAAGCTAACCTGACAAAAAGAAGGTGCTCACAAATGGTCAAGTAGGAATTTTTGGATGATATTTTAAACCAGCCAGTAATTATACCATTAAACCAATGTCTATTACATTATGTTTAATAAATATGTAAGCTTATTGTTGATATGGAACGTCTGATAACATTAGTAATGTATGTATAAATTCTCCTACCAGAACTCACATTCATCTTACTGATGAAAACCAAGAGTTCTAAACTTTCTAAAATAACTCAAGCAAAGTCACTAACTTTATCTATTGATGAAATTTTTAGGTTTAATCGTCTCTAGTCTTCTTCCAACCTACTCATATCACCGCTACGATAAATAACACATATCTCACCCAAATCAGCTGATAAAAGTTTACGAAGTCATCAATTGCTTCATCATGTTTACCCACAGCTTTACGACTAACCCCATCATTACACACACTGTGATTTCAGTCTACACAAGTACTGCTTCGAATATTGACAACCTATTTACAATGTTTGTGTTTCACGACCATAAATTAATACTGAGATGACTAATACACAGTTCATTCTACCTATAGTAGCTAATAGTAGTGTAAAATGATAGAACTAAATGATCTGTTCATATGAGTACAGAGATCTTATTATTCACCCACCAACAAGGAATTGATGAAGCATCTATAACCAGTGAAATGATGAACAAAATTAATTGAGTTCATTTCCACACAAACTAATCTAGTTTAACCACTTCATAACTATGATTTGCCAAATAAAGTGAATGTACTTCAGTGAATAAATGAAAATAGTTTCAAATGTATTCCATTACAGTATTCTGATGACAGACGTATAATAATGAGTCATAATAGTACTATTTAACAATATGATGATCAATGGGTCCTATTTACTAACTGATTTTGTTTTGAATTCCCACGATCAAGTAATAATATATACATGCATCTATATATGGGCAAACATGAATGACTCAGCAGCTAATTACACTTCTAACTGTAATGTGTTTGTGTATAGATGTTTTTTCCGTCATTGTTATACATAGATATTATATGAAGCCTAAAATTTGGAAATGTTCGCACCAATTGTTTATCATTGTTATTCTTATCGTTATGATAGTTTTAATAGAGGAAGGTTAAAAAAAAAAGCAACAAATGCAAATTAACGTTAGAATTGTTTTCTTTTGTTGTCACACTATTCCAAACTCACCCTCCTTTACAAGCCAAGTTTACATAGTAATATGCATATATCTGTTGTTTGTACATTTTTAGAAGAAAAAAAATGAAAGAAATGATTCTACCCTTTGGTACATCCGTCGTAACGCACATGTACATGCTGACAAACAATAAGCAACTAACTGAAGAGTTAACTAAACAGCTGACTTACTGATTGACTGACTAACTAGTCTGAGTGTGATGAAGCATATTGTGAAAGTTAGATTTTTGTTCGGACAAATGATTGAGATTAACAATGAATCGGAAAAGAAGAATTTATTGAAGTAGCTAGCGAAAAAGCAAACAAGGAAAGTTAATCTAAAAATAACTTTGTTTGTTTCAGTTGAATTAGTACTTTAAATGATTGAGTTATATGTAGTTTAGATTAAATTTAAGGGGAAAAATGTAGTAATGCCATTTAAAAATAAAATGATACACTATTCTTTAATAATTCATTTAACATACATTTATACAATCTCGATTAGTATTTGAAAACGTCTCACGTAGATACAAAGCTTTAATAATTGGAACATGTAAGATGTAGAATCATTTAAGCTCGTCGCCAAACTCAAACATAATTTAATTATTTCACTAGCGTAGATAGGTTTAGGTTAGTGTTGGAATCCATGAAGTATATTCTATTTCATTCTGGATTCATCAGATGGATGTACCTTCATACAAGTACTGATGAAAATGTTGAGATATCTGTCGTAAGTAGTTTATTGATAGAAAACACTTACAGTAATATCAGGAGCTAAGTGGTGGAGTTTAAAGCGGACAGTACTAGGTTCAAGTTCAGGAGTGAACATCAACTCTGGTTTGCAGGTACGTCCAGTTGACGAGTCATCAATAGGACAAAACACACGCTTTGGATTACATTGGTTACCACTATCAATCTCTGCCTATTCGGACTTAGTAATCTAAACTTTTCGTACTCATATTATAACTTTATATTCTGGTTTCAATCCCATTTTTTTAAAGTTGAATACTTCAGAGTAGTTTTAAGGTAGGATGATATAAGTGATCAGCAGTTTTAAACTAACAGTAATTTTCCAGATGATAATAATTGGTAATAAAACTGGAGTTAGTGAATATTTGTTAATGAGAAGATGATCATTTGTTCTGAATATCATCAACAGGCTAGTACAAAACTTTACGAGTAATAATGTGCCCGTTGAACAAATCAATGAGTGTCTAGATTCAACAGATTAGTCTTGTGACAGTTGAAATTTCAGTATGGACATTGAGATTGGGATACAGGTACTTTTAGCAAAGAAATCACAAACGAAACGTACTGTATTCCATTGTTAACGACTATTCAAAAATTTGCTATAGGCAACTGAGATCTATTAACTGGTCTTTTCTTAATTAATAGCAACATTGAGATGTTAATGTGAAGGTTAAGTAAGGATACTAGTTAGTTAACATGTTGTTAACATGTTTCATTCCCAATTCATCTTCCTCAAAGATCACTCTGATATAGCCATCATTTCATTTACAAAAAATCAACATCTTCAAACATGGGAAAAAGATTCATTTCTAATTCAACCTCAGAGATCTTAACATTTTCTTCCCCAGTGTTTCTGGGTTTTTTTCCTAACCAAAAATGTAAATATAATGAGAAAGATATTTTCTCTCCCCAAATCACATAAAATTACTGATCATATAAGCTAATAGAGACATAAACAGAGTAACAGAGAGGAAGGAATTTATCAATTTGAATTGATAATTATAAGTTGTCAACTAAAAAAAGGTAAACTCAATTCCAACTGGTCTACTTCTAACTAACTTGCTAACTCGATTTCATTAAACATACACTTTTGAATTTTAATTTTATTCAGACAGAGAAAGAGAGAGAGAGAGAGAGGGACAGAGTAGGAGAGATACACTTAGCGATGAACGTTCATACCTACTGGAAATGTCGAACTGACAGTAAAGAAGAGGAAACAAATTTTCAAAATTATTCGATTATTATAACTATAATATACATATTATTAACGATGTGATACATATTGAGTCAACGGAAAGTTTTATTTAACCACTCTCTAGAACAGTAGGGAAATAAAAAGGGGTAAGATGATATACCTGTTGTTTGTTTGAAAAATTTTTCTAATATAATTCAGCACTAATAAATCTATGTTCATATTCATTAAAGTTTGAAGAGCACACATTACATGAGAAGTAGATAGAATATTCAAATACTTAATTAAAATTGATTCTAAAAAGGATTCAAACCCATGACTGATAGATGATATTAAGATGCCTGAATCATATTCTTTCTTGTATACTAAGTGTAGAGATGACTAATGGGAATAGTAAAAATTGAATGAAATCACAATGTAGAATGGTTCTACCAAGAACAAAGAATGAGGCTACAAACAAAGTTGTCAACGTGGATTGCTTAAAAACAGATGAGGATTCACTGACAGGTGTATTACCTCAAAGAGAATTTATTTCAGTAATTCAGTTCTGATGTATGGGACATATTTAGGAAATTCAAAATAGATGTAAGAGTATTTTAAAGCGGAAAACCATCAATAAATTTATATGATTGGTAGAGACTTAATGTCTCTGAATACAGAAAATCAATCATGATAGCTGAAACTGGTTAACATTAAGTATTCAAAACTAACGAAATAGATATTCTCCATGAGATTCAAACGAGTCACACTCTGTGCTAAAGCTTAATAATGTTACCACTGGAACAATTAATGTCACGACTAATAACATATGGGACTAAAATGCACAAAGTAAATAGGCATTGAATAGTATGTAATGTATTAGACCTGCCGGGCTACATGATAAGGTATAATGGTGAACTTTGTTGAGAACTACATTTATATGTATAAAATGACAGTATCTAAATCCTGAAAAAATTACATTTTATATTGCCAAATACAAAGTCAGGGACGTACTTAATAAATTATTTGTGTTGGATAGACTGTCACAATCTCAGTTATAAGTACCGAATGAAAATACTAAAGTGTATATTTCTACGTAATACCTTCTTATGTGTAAAATATAAGAAATCAGACGTCTTAGATGTTATTCACCACAATTTTTAAACAAACATAATGGGAAAAAAGGTTCGTGACAATTCTTAAAGAAGTACAAGGGAATAATAATTTGAATATGTTCACTACATAATCTATGACATAAAGTAAAATCTAGAAAACAACTTAAGTGTTCATGTAAAGATGTTGTACAATATACAAGTGATTCCTATCAAGGATTCAGAATACTTAGGAAATATTTAAGATCTAACAAATACTAAACGTTAATTTCATTCTAGTTTGCAATGTATTAGCAGTATAACATTGAAATTTATCATGTACCGAAAGGTATAAACTAATATACTCTAATCACCTAATGTTTATTACTTTAAACAACACATCATTATACAGAAGCCACTATTCATACACACAAAAAGTACAGAATTCAAGGAATCATTAAGTACAAACAGTTGTTAGTACAAGCATATGAATAGTGTATATAATTGATCTATTAAACACGGAATCCATATTCCCTGTTAAACATCTTCAAAATTTAAAACGATAGCAACAATTAAGAACTTTATTGACACAATAACTACTTGACAATAATGGTGGTCATATAACATAATAGCAATGACAGTAAATGAATTCATAGTTTTCTAGAAAAATGGAATTCAATGAGGCTTTATTACAGAGAAATTTAATGGTATTACTAATATAATGTAACTGATATGGCAAGCAGACCCTGAGTCTTATCTTTGAAAGAAAAAAGATGTAGAGGAGATCTAAAGTATTACTCGACAAAATCTGAAGAAGTCCTATAAAAGCTGGGAAGTATTTCATCCAATGGTTGTGGAATATAAGTCTTTTAGAAATATCTAGAAAGTTAGAAGTAATGTGTCACATTTCTGATAGGATAATTGACAACCCTGATGTTATATGTCGTACAGTTCCAGAGCTTTTCAGATGCCAAAGGTCAACTGAAATACTATAAATACACTTGATTTTCAGTAGATAAACGAAACTTGAAGTAGAGCATTCTTTTCACATTTCTCACATTTTATTTAATGTTCAAGTTGTTGTGCACCTTTAGCCTGACGTTATCAGTACAGCTTAAGAAATTGATTCAAGCAGTCACTTAGAAGAGTTATGAATAGCTCAGATTGATAAAAACGGCACATAACTCACGCGAAGAATAAACAAAAACAAATGACTCAAGTTGGTAATCCAAATGCTTCAGCTTTGATTATCGAAAAGTACATCAAATATAACTCAAAAAAACCTTTTAAAAAAACTACGCAAACGCGAACGTCATAAATCTCGAAATTACTTTCAGAATCAGAAAATATACTGTGATAAATAAAACAGACCTACCAGATTTTCAATTATACACCAAAATACACTGTTTACATTTCTATGTTTCAAAACAAATATGTTCATACACATAACCATCTACATTCATCAAATGGAATTTGTCAACACAACAAAATATTATTCTTCATCCGAATCAAAAATCCTCAACTGTTTCACCACATTCATCTAATGATTGTTCATATGCACTGAACTGTTTCTGTATGTCTGTCGATTTGCAATGTGCGAATGTTCAGTTCACAGAGCACAGAGCTAAATAGATAGAGAGTAAGTAAGTAAGTGAGCGAGTGAGGGAGTGTGTAGCGAGCGAACAACAGAGAGAGAGAGAGAGAGAGTTGAGAAAATCTATTTCTGAATTATCTCACATGATGGAAGTAGATTAATTGCAAGAATGTCAGTGATTATGTAAAAATCGAGAGATTGTGTAATTGTTTGTGAATGAATGACGAGAGAATTCAGTTAATTCTCTATGTGGAGTATGATCTGGAAATAAGACATTTTGGTGTTGACATTTTCATTATAATAATAATAATAGTCATGATTGGGATGATAATAATGACTGGACAATTAGACACAAACTATTTTTTTGTAAGTCCCTATTAAGTGAAGTCAATGTCACTTTCCTACGTATAGTCTAGTTTAGGAAATTCTGATATTTTAATACTGAATCGATGCTCCATTGGTCATTGTACTAGAAGAAATTGTTATAATGTCTTGAAGTTTATATTGAATGGTGAGGAAAAATATATTTCATCATTGAAAAATTACTCATCGTTTGATATCAAATCTACTGAAGTTACCGCAACTCGTTAAAAGAGTCGAGCATTCATATAGTATGAATAAATTTTCATTGTACATACTACACTACAATGAATCTTATCAATAACTTAAACAAAAAGTGTGAATGCGATGAGCGAGATTGTAAACATGTAGCCTAATTTACGAAAGTCCGATAATTAAATTACATACGAAACTGTTTGCAATCCAACCATATATATATATATATTAGAATTACTTCTTACTAGTCGATATGAATATCCGGTGATTTTAACCAGAGCTAATCCGTGATGAAAACTACAATTTGAACGACCTACATAAACCTTATTTATATCTATTATTGTTATTTCTCTATGATTGACTAGGATTATTCATATTGTATTACGAAATATAATAAAAACAGTAAATTCATTTAATGAAATAACTGATACCAATTTTCAGTTATTCACTCCATATAAAACTAACGTTACTATTATTATTAATGACTGTTTGCTATTACTCTTATTCACTGGATTAATTGTATATGTATATACTCTATCAATTTTATAAACATGAAAATGTAATAAACCTTGTACTTGGAATAATCAATTCGTAAATGATAAACATTTAATTATTATTCTACTGTTTGTGATGAACATAATTAGTTTTAATCATCTATCAGATATGCAAAGTATACAGTATTGAAGATACTTCCATTTCAATGAGATAATCACAAAATATACATATTGATTTATCTTCTTAATCTTCGTCCGATGACAACCATACACAGTGTTAACCATCAATTGTTCATAAATTGTTGTTGTATATACAATTTCCTATTAACACTTTTTGTTTAAGTTATTGATAAGATTCATTGTAGTGTAGTATGTACGATGAAAATTTATTCATACTATATGAATGCTCGACTCTTTTAACGAGTTGCGGTAACTTCAGTAGATTTGATATCAAACGATAAGTAATTTTTCAATGATGAAATATATTTTTCTTCACCATTCAATATGAACCTCAAGACATTATGATAATTTCTTCTAGTACAATGACTAATGGAGCATCGATTTAGTATTAAAATATCAGAATTTCCTAAACTAGGTTATATTTAGGAAAGTGACATTGACTTCACTTAACAGGGAATTACAAAAAAATAGCTTGTGTCTAATTGTCCAGTCATTATTATCATCCCAATCATGACTATTATTATTATTATATTGAAATTGTCAACACCAAAATGTCTTATTTCCAGATCATACTCCACATAGAGAATTAACTGAATTCTCTCGCCATTCATTCACAAACAAATACACAATCTCTCGATTTTTACATAATCACTGACATTCTTGCAATTAATCTACTTCTATCATGTGAGATATTTCAGAAATAGATTTTCTCAACTCTCTCTCTCTCTGTTGATCGCTCGCTACACTCTCACTCACTCACTCACTCACTTTCTATTTATTTAGCTCTGTGCTCTGTGAACTGAACATTCGCACATTGCAAATCGACAGACATACAGAAACAGTTCAGTGCATATGAACAATGATTAGATGAATGTGGTGAAACAGTTGAGGATTTTTGAGTCGGATGAAGAATAATATTTTGTTGTGTTGACAAATTCCATTTGATGAATGTAGATGGTTATGTGTATGAACATATTTGTTTTGAAATATAGAAATGTAAACAGTATATTTTGGTGTATAATTGAAAATCTGGTAGGTCTGTTTTATTTATCATAATGTATATTCGAATATTTTGAATGCGCATTGGTATTCAGGAATTCGAACTGTATTTTTACTGTAAATATTTAATTCTTATAATCAAAACGCTCAGTCACTTGTTTTTTCACAAATTCTGTCATTCCATTAGTTATATGTTTCTGGGTTTTTTTTAATCTGTAATGATTCCTTATGTGGTCTTCTGATTTCGTTAGTGAAAATATTTAAGTTTAATTTTTTTTCGATTATGTAATAAGTTTTCACACAGTTAATTTACTATAAGCGAATCATGCTAATCATCCATTAATCAGATCATTTTATACAAACTTGATATATGGATAGATTATTTTTATAAAATAGAAAATATTAACTGATATAGGAAGAAAGCTTAAGTTAATGATAATCCGGTGAGATTATAATTTATGGATAATCTTTGAGTAATGCCTAAATGATCTTGAAAGCGTCTACCTACTTACTAGGGCTAACTGAAGGTTATAAAGCAGTTTGAAGAATAAGGATTATGATTCACAGTTGATGGTTAGGGTTAGGAATTAGATTTATGGTGAATAGTGGAATCCTATTTGTGACTCGTCAGCTGGATATACCTGCATCCCAAAGTGAACATCAACTCTTGGATGCAGTTTCATCCCGCAAATAAGACGAAACTCACGTCCTGGATTACACTGCTAGCCACTAACCGTATTTGCTTATTAACGATTAAATTTTATATGACAAACAAAAACCCTTGATTAATATGTTACAATTTTAAATGACGTACTCTGTCTTAAACCTGATCAATTTTATGGATCATTATTAAATTGAATATGAGATAATTGTTGAACCAGATAAGAATTATTGAAAAGAATATTCCTTGTTCATATTAATTGTGTTTTAAATATTAATCAGCTGAGAGTTACAAAGTTTTAATACTTAAGATCATGAGTCAATTGAAGCTAGAATACCATTGAAAAACCTGGAAACATTGGACGGCCATTTCGTCTTATTTTGGGATTCCTTAACAGTGCTCATCCACAATCCCACTTTGCGAGATTCGAACCCATCACCCGATCAATCTTACGCGTGATCGCTTAACCTCTAAATTACTGAACCGGCAAAATTTCCATGAGTTCAACCATGAATTCAATGTAGTTAAATTCTGTAATATTCTGACTTAGTCATTTCATTATTAAATAGTACAACTGTTCAGCTCAATTCATTTTCTTTTTGTTTCCAGTCACTAAGCCAATTTTGTTTTTTAAATGTCTAAATGAGATTTCTCTATTTTGTTCTTTAGTACAAACCTATATTTCAATGAGTAAAGCTAATGGACATAATCATCTTCTTTCAAAATAAAAAGATATAAACCACTTTTATTTAATGAATAAAATAAGATTTAAACAAAATCAAATGGACATTATTTAAACAAGTATACACATATATAATCAAACGTATATATATATATATATATATATATATATATATATATATATATATATATATATATATATATATATATATGCCAAATATATATAAACTGGTTTATAATATAATGAGGTAATGTTTTACGTCTTTTATACAATCAAATTCTAATCTCATTTATTATGGTAGATTTATGTGGAGGTACGAACCTGACAAACTACCAGTCAACTACATATATATGTTTACAAGACACTATATTATTTGTATCAATAAGATAGTTTATATAAAAGGAAATGTCTTCTCTACTTTTTCAATAACTTTCTTGTCTTGTATTTTAAGTATATTTTTGTTTGACGTATAGTTCACTTCATTATAATAATAATAATAATTATTATTATTATTATTACTATTGTTGAATGTAGTAATACAATTATTGGGATATATAGGGACATTTATTCTTTTATAAACACAAAATCTGTTGTAGAATCATACAAATACACAGGAATACACATTAATATACATATTTATTTATTTATATGTATATATATATATATATATATATATATATATATATATATATATATATATGTACGTAAGTGATATATCAGTTAGTGAAATTAGTTTGTACTGTAACTAGAGTATTCAGTGAATGTGTATAAATAATTAAAAGTACCTCGACTGAAAAGGGAGATAGAGAAAGAGGTTGTGTGTTTTTTCAGTTTTATGATTATGGTGGATTATTCTAAGGAATGTATATATAAGTAATTATGATCATGTTTTAATTTATCATGTATATAAATGAAGTTTTAGTTATGCACTGTACAGAGTTTATTTGAAAAAGAGGAAACATCTTTTTTTTTTAAAAAAAAGATGTTTACTTTTGATTATTACTAACCAATTGATTAAACTATTAGAAAATCATTGATCATAAATACGCTGCATCAACATGCAATGAAACTGTACTCTGGAATTCATACTGGTTCATACAAGTGTGTAGTTATTTGAAATCTGTAACTAAGTGGATAACATATTGACGTTAAAGGCAACAGTTAATGGGTTCGAAACTCAGAGGGTACATTAATCCGTTGATTCAAGTACACTAAGCTGATGAGTTTAAAACATGACGAAACGTGTGCTATAGTTTGCACGATTACCCATAATTCATCTATTATTTATGTACTCTATAATGTTACAAAACATTTCAGTGGGATGATGTTAATACCGAATGGTAGTAGTAATTTATACTAAGGAATGTAAACTGAATCATTACTTACTAGTTTCAATTTTAAAGATGTGAATAACAATAGTGATATGTTTGATTGTAATTTCAAATCTTTATAGTAGTACTAAAGTTTTAGATAAGTTGTGCTCATGAATGAAAATCGATAAGAAAGTCAGATTGAGGGGCGTCTATTGATTATATTCAGATACGTAAGACATATTATTGAAATAAATAATTTAGTAAAGGAATCCTCTACAAGGGGTTGACTTTCAAAGCTTTACATTTCGTTAAAAAGGGTTCTTTTGTTGAATTAATTGTTTTATGATGCAGTGGGTGTATTTAAATTAAGAAACAATGAAACTCTCCTTTTAAGTGATCATTTCAGGTAAATGTATAGAGCAGTTGTTTAAGACCTAAAACATTCAGTACTCATCCATTGTGTCTCATTCCTTGCTAAAGCGAATTAGATTGAGAATATCAGTTGGTATTATTAATTTTCATACAAAGTGTAATCCAAGCTTAATACACGAAACTGTACTCAGTAAATGAGTCAAAATTAGCTAGTTTTTTGTTGATATAAAAGTTTGAACCAGTATATAGTTCAAGGTATTCATTGTCGAATACTTCAAATGAGAATTACAAAAAAAATGTAAATTTCTTCTCATTAACTATTAATCCACAATCTAAACTACCATCTAAACTTGAAGTATTCAAGAATTCAGTTACAAATAACATTCCAATGAATCTCACTAGATTATAACATACGTTGAAACAAGTAACTGTTTATTTATATCATAAGATTTTTAATAAGCATTTCTCTTTGTTTTATGTCTTAATGTTTAAAAAAAATGGTGAAGATAACAGTAGAAGGAGTAATAATGATAATAATGAGGGAGGTCATAAAAATATACTATTTCTTTTTCCTTCCCAATTCTCTTCCTTCGTTTTATGATTCTAACTGACTAGTGGTGTAATCTGTAAAGTTTTTAAAGGAAATTTAAATCTCTTTGTTGCTACCACTATTTCTAGTATTATTTGTTACTATTATTGTTTATTACCTAAAAGTATGACAGAGAGACAAAGATACAGGAAGAAGTAAGGTATTACTAGCCATAACTGTTACTGGATAATAAGTGATAACAATGGACGTCCACACACACATCTACAAATATATACCTACACAGACCTATTTGAATACTATCGTTCTCCTGCATAATTAGGCAATGTACATATTTTTCTTATTGCAGTTATTACTTGTTATTAACTTGGATACGAGATGAACTCGACCTCCTCTTGGAAAAAGATAATTACTGTATTATTATTACTATTTGAACTAATTAGTTTATCAAAGCGTACACGCGCATGCATAAATAAACGAACAAATTCATACAGTATCGTATATTGTAAACTATCCCAAGTAATCAAGTCATAAGCAATCACGTGTACATAGTAAACTGTTTGCTGACTTATATAGCATGGTTATATGGTTTTCTTATACAATATGTACTCATTATAAAGGAGATCAACTTAAAATACTACTAATGCCTAATGGTAGCAAAACTTTTACATATACAGAAAGCGTCATTACGACTCAAGAAATATATATTAAACTGTCTCAATCAGTTTATTCTGAAAGTGTATACAAAAATAAAAAAGTCTCTGATGGTATTAATTTTTTATGATTTAACTAAATCGTTAGTGAAAACGTCGCAGTCCGAAAACAATATAGGTTTAGGAGTAGGTTGGAAGAAAGCTAGGGGCGGCCAGACCAAAACATGGCACAAGTTCATGAAGTCACTGACAAGTGGACTGAGTCATGTTGGTAGGTGTAGACTTACTGGTTGGGATCCGCGAGATGATAGAAATCGAGGGTTAGAGACCCTGAATGACATGGCTCAAAATCGTTTGCAATGGCACAGGTGCATCCACTTTGTGTGTTCTCCCAAATTCTAATCTCCTGAATTCTCCTTGTCTCTTTTTTTCTCTTCCCAAATTTATTTCACTGGATTACACTCTTTAAATAACATCTCCAAACACTGTTTATACTCTTACTACCTCTGCCACTACAGGATTTGAATCGACAACTGCATCTCTGTGCTAATGTGGTATGGCAACTCGAACTGATGTACGTACATACGAAGTTCTACGTTGTTACTGACTGACTGACCGCATTTTAAATGAATCTCAGTTTTAAATTCAGTTAATAATTTACCAGTTATTGAAAAACTAAAACACATATTCAAGCTCTAACTGTAAGGGTTGTATTACACCGGCCACTGTATGAAAATTATCGTCTTTAATTTGACAGTCGGTTTTCTTAATGACGGCGATTTCCAGTCAAGACATCAATCAAACTATACCTTTTTTTTTAGGAAAATCCAGGAATAAGATAATGGATTATATCAGCATAACGTTTGTTTAGTATAACTATTTAACTTTACATAACAATCAATGTATAGTAAATTTCTATATTTAAAAGTGCGTTAAGGTATCATTTTTAGTCGATTTTCAAACTCTGTAATAAATCTTCATTTGTTGTGGTTATCTTCTTTCGCTTTAGCTGTTTTTTAAGTTAAGTCCCATTCCGATTTTGTATATTTCCCCAAACAGGGAAAGTGAGTTGTTGCTATTACCAGTGGATAATCAATAGGTTTCATTTGTTGCACTTAATAATAGTACCGCAAAACAAATGATTCAGTTTACTTCAATTAATAATTGAATTGTATCAGTCTAATAGTCTGAACATCTACTTACTGATTATAACCATCAGATGATAAATGTGACTGGAATGATTCAAAGGATAGTGGCTAGCGATGAAATCCAGGACGTGCGTTTTGTCCTATTTGGGACTTATCAGCTGGATGTACCTGCATCCCAGAGTTGATGTTCCCTCTGGGACTCGAACCCAGTACCGTTCGCTTCAAACGCCATCACGTTATCCACTTAGCTACTGAATCCTGACAGCCACTTAGTTTTGGAATGGGATGAAATTTCAATCCACTTGGTGTTGTTTTACTTGTGTCTTCGCATTGTTATTTAGGACTGCAACTGATCCACCTGACGAGTTCCAAATAGGACGAAACACGCGTTCTGGATTCCACTGCTAGCCACTATCCATCTTCGCTTAAAAAGCTTGTGACCAAAGACTTAATCAAGGCGATCCACACAGGATGTACATATCCCAACAAGAGACTGATCAATTGTAGTCCTAAATAACAATGGGAAGACACACGTAAAACAACACCAAATGAGTCGTAAGTTTTATACTAGTTGAAATTTTTCATTAAAATGAATGTACACTTCATACACTCTGTAGAATTCAAAGTCATAACTGTATCATACATCAATAGCAATTAGCAGATCGACATATCGCATATTTAAAGTTAGATATGCAAACCAATGGCTACTGAATCAGTAGCCTAAAAACTAGACATTCACTGATAAACTTTAAGATCCTGAATTCAAGCTTCATTGAGATCGTGAATGAATACCGCTGAGAAGTTCAATTCTAGAACGAAACAATTATTGAATGCTCCTTAGTTTTCAAAGGTTGTTTAATGAAGATCAGTTTGTTATTTAAACAGTAAGATTCCATTAAAACAAATAACATATCTGGGAAATTCAGAATGGTTTATATATTACAAATGACTTTCAGTAAATTAAATAGAATAAAGAAACCAGATCATGTTTTAAACCGTTTATATTTTAACCATAAAGAAATGAATTTTAGTGGACTAATTTAAGCGTAAAAACAATTCATCAACAAAATGAGGAAATAGTATGAATTAAATACCCGCACCAACATTAGACACTCTATTCAAATTACCCTACTTACTAAAAAAACTAAGAAGAATCCTCTAGTGAATTAAACATGAATAAAGATGTGGGTTTTTGTATTTGGTTAGCCCATTGTGATCAATAGGGTATTATTTGTTAATAGCGATCTCAATTATGAATTTTTTTTAGTTTCTTGTATACTGTATGAAGCATAATATCGGCACAGAAAAAATCCGATGAGAAAAAAACTTTCTAAATGCTTTGAAGTATCAATTACTTTCTGATTTAATATAATAATAATTATTATAATGAAGTAACCCCCTATTAAAATTTATTATGTTTTAATATGGAATTCATAAAGTAACCGACTATACAATTCCCTCTCTGAAGGTTGACAACTAAATACAAACACATTCACATACATACATGTGAACAGAATTAAGTCACATAAATGAACATATAATAAATGAAAAATGAATCATTAATTATCTCTTCTGATTGTCATGGTAAAATGTTTAGAATTAAGTTCACTCATTCACTCTCTCTCTCTCTCACTTTCTATATTTTTGTTCAAACTATCGGAATTAGTCTCAAATAACAGTAACAACAGCAACCACAATAGCAACACTAGTTACAATAAACGATTGAAAAGGTGGGAAAAATCTCTAACATATCATGGTCATAGTCTTTTTTTGATTTAATTGTTTGAAAAATAATTTACTGTTGCCTAACTATTCAACTACCCCTCCAACCCTCTTGTTCTGTATTTATATATATATATATATACGAGAGAGAGTGAGAGAGAGAGAGGGAAGTAATACATATACCAACTAAAAATATATTTGTCACTTTTTAATACACTAGAGAATAAAAATTCTGCCAAGTTATTATGCCGCTAAAGTTTTATTTTTTTTTACACTTTAAAGTGTTACAAAATAATTTAACAAAATGTCAAATTGGTTAAAGAATGATTATTTTCTATTGTTTTAGAAGTACAAGATGACATTGCGGTTTCAATTCTTGGCTTTGGTTGAATGACTCAATAGTGTATGCTTTTATAATATATGGAATTACTGTTTACTTTCAATGAGTACTATATATATATATATATATATATATATATATATATATATATATATATATATATATATATATATATATATATATATATATATATATATTACAGATTAAAACACTGGAAACGTTTCACAATAGTCAGTGAAGAAATCTGTATCAGAAAAGTTTACAATAGTATTGTATTATTTTAGTCAATTTGGTAAACTGTTTATTGATTTTTAATAATTAAGAATATTACCATTCTAGATCATCAATAAATATTTCCTCTCAGATTAGTGAAACCATACTGTATTTTAATACCTGTTTACTGTTTACTTACACCTGTTACTCCTCGTGAAGGAGCTTAGGACGCTCACAAGCATTCTCAATCCAACCCTGTCCTGGGCAATCCTTTCCAGCTCCTTCCAGTTGTTATTCATCCTTTTCATATCTGATTCTATTTCCCAACGAAATGTGTTCTTTGGCCTTGCTCTTTTCTACTTCCTTTCAGGATTCCAAGTTAGGGCTTGCCTCGTGATACAGTTTTGTGATTTGCATAATGTATGTCCTATACATTTCCATCGCCTTTTGCTAATTTATTGTTCAGCTGGAAGCTGGTCTGTTCTCTCCCACAGAACGCTGTTGCTGATGTTATCTGGCCAATGGATGTTTAGTATTTTGCGTAGACAGCTATCCAAATATACTTGTACCTTCTTGATGATGGTTGTAGTAGTTCTGGAAGTTTCAGCTCCGTACAGTAGAACTGACTGTCTTCACGTTCCTATTGAAGATTCTGACTTTGATATTGGTCGGAAGTTGTTTTGAGTTCCATATGTTCTTCAGTTGTAGGAATTCGACCGTTGCTTTGCCAACCCTCGCTTTTACTTCTGCATCTGAACCTCCTTGTTCATCAATGATGCTTCCCAGGTATGTGAAGGTTTCTACATCTTCCAGTGTTTCTCCACCAAGAGTGATTGGATTGCTGTTCTCCGTTTCGAATTTGAGGACCTTGGTTTTCCCCTTGTGTATGTTGAGGCCTATTGATACAGAGACTGCTACTACATTGGCTGTCTTTATCTGCATTTGTTCATGTGTATGCGATATGAGGGCCAGGTTATCTGCGAAGTCCAAATCGTCTAATTGATTCTGAGCTGTCCATTGTATTCCGTGTTTTCCTTCAGATGTCGAGGTTTTCATAATCCAGTCGACCATCAGAAGAAAGATGAAGGGAGAGAGTAAACAGCCTTGTCTGACTCCGGTCCTTACTTGGAATGCATCTGTCAGCTGTCCTCCATGCACGACCTTGCACTGTAGTTCATCGTATGAGTATCGCCTAAATATTTATTATAATTATGAATTTTCAATTTGGTGACAATATCAAAATGAAACATTAATTATAACAATTAGTCACAAGGATGAATCTTCAGTATTCATACATGAATTTTAGTTTATGTCAGAGAGGATTAAAAGATAGTCTTTATGTTCTAATCTACTTTATTCAACTTACTTATCATCATTAATGTTATTATTAAATATTTCAGATCATGAATGACTCTATTCAGGATTTGAATAGCGACAAAATATAGTCATTAGAAAAGTATACATTGATCATACTGTTTTACTTGTCAATGAAATCATTTCTATTCATCAAATCCTCCAACAAGGTTACTGGAAAGAAAAACTGACTGATTATCATAAGTTGGATAAAATACTTATGTTTTACAGGAAACTGTACTTGAAAGGTATTTAATAGTACTGAAATCTAACTAAATTAATAGGTGTTAGTACTTGTTAACAAGTTAAGATAATAACATTTGATATGGAAGTTATTCAAAGTCATAAATAACTTCAAAGTTACATCACTTTTTGTATAATGATTCGCTGAGATACGGTTTATTATTTTATGCTTCATTAACTAAATTACCAAGGATATTTATGGTTATATATTGAAATTATTACTAATGAGTAACGTTAAATAGTGCACAACACTAAAAGAGTCTTCTGATTCTTCCAGGTTCCTAAAGGTTCTTTATTTGATGTCAATTCACTCTGATTATTGTTTTGGTGCTGATTCCAAACTACTATAATACTGATTTACAGATCAGTGAAAAGATTCTAATCACTGTGAAACTGATAGTAAAAATGAATCTTCACTTGAAAGCTAGATCATGTGCTAGTAGTGAATTAGTTAGACTTCTGCGGTGCATATTTTCAATACCGGTTCTTGATTTAGTGTGATTATCATCGGGTATTGTTGATAATGACTGTCATATTATCAGCATTTTTGTATTCGAACAGCTACAAGCTCATATACAATATATTCAGCTGACAATGTTATTTGAAAAAAATCCATTAGAATAAAGTTAGAATGAAATCAAATAAAGTTCATCGAATCTTAACATGTTTTTGTAAAGGCCGTCTACCTATGATTTCATGTTAGACGCCACTAAAGTTTGTTTATATCAGTAACTAATAAAACATGATGATAATTTTATCATTATTATTACTAGGCATTTTTCGATAATAGATACATTACAATTTCATACATTAACTATAATAATCCTTGTCCTCCGTAATGATTAAAAGTTATGATAATTGATTGTTGATTATTAGTTAAGATGTTTGAATTGACGCCAAACGATAGAATATAACCTTATTATATAGATTTTTATAAGTATCTATTTATGTTAGTTTATTTTTTAAGAATAGTTTTATTACCATTATGAAACGAATCAAACAATTTGCTCCATCATTGAAAACATGGTTACATAGTCTAATCACATACTACCAAGCGAATCATCGTTCAACGTCATTCATCAAGCTAAAAGAAGTTAGTGGCTCATAGAAGATTAGTATACAACTGAAACTATAGTAATTCACCAATTCAAACCTGATATCTATGTACAAAAAAATAATGTTCGACACCATATCCTTTCATATCCTTAGGAGCAATTCTAACTATTATTTTATTCATCACCTTATTCTTAAAGTGGACAGTCGTAATTAGAAAATAATCAGCAAATTATTATTTTTTATACTTCTAAGACTAATGCATAAACTCAACCGTTTGATAATTTTTCCATTACTCACTGTCTTCTCGTGGCGGGGTTGTTGTTTACGAAAATGAAAGGACGGAAAGCGAATGTCCGGCGCTTTGACCGGATTCCAAACCAATGGTGCACATGGATTCCAGTATCCTGCAGGAACAAATGGTGTATGAACCAGATGTTGGTCACCGGCTACCATGGGACTGCATCTCCCTACGATGCTCCACTGCCTTGTGGATCAAACCTTCAGGTCGAAGGCTCCGGGTGTGGCCCTCTAAGAAAACCACTTGCTTCGGTTTAGGCACACGGGTAGTATCCCAGCCCTCACACATATCGAGTGAGATTTGTGTGGCGCATATGTATTTGGTGCCTCCTTGTACCACTATTTATGTGTTTAAATAAATAAATTACATTTTTTAGAGAATTTTATAGTGGATACTTAAGAAAGTTTGGCTATCTGTGACAATTTCTCTGAATGATGTAATATTCCTCAGTTTATCATAGTTTGTCACATGTAAAATTGCTTTTCAATACTTATCAGTATAGACTGAGAAGATGAGATTATCAAAAAGAAAATTTTATTCGTTGAAAAGTATTCATCCATTTTTGTGAAGTGAAGATTGAATAAACAGTTTATATCTTTTCAGTACTCATAAATGACACTAAATAGTTCAGAGAATGAGCATCTCACTTGAAGCCGAATGGTTGCATGCCTTCAAATATATGTTTTCTTTTTATTCAACAGGATAGTGAATAAAAAGAGAGAGAGAGCGTAAAAACTGAATCGAATAAATCTATGCTTCTGAATAATGAATGAAATGGATGAACTGATTAGCTTTCAGTGAAACTGTTATTTATGAACAACCTTTGAGCGACGCCAAAGTGAACACGAGAAAGTTCACCTACTTACTAGAGGCTAAATAGGATTACAAATCAGATTCTGGATTTGGGACTAGAAGTTAGGGTCAGAAATTAGAGTCAAGGCATTTACAACGAACTGATATCATCTACAGTACTAGAATATTAGTTAGCCATATAGATGAATGAAGATTTTACTAAAATCCAAAACTCTCTATCTTAAACCTAATCAGCTCATTCATAAATTATAGTGTTGCCTCATCTTCTAAATCAACTAACCATAAATCAAGAATTAGAAAGCACAAACAATTACGTGTATATGATTAATTGAAAATAATATTGAATGAAATATAATAACGTCATATATAAATAACTCTCATTATCCTAATTGATTTCCATCCGTCTATGGAATTTCAACAATATTATCACTTAGTATTATAAACATCATTGATTGATTCTTGTTATGACCAATGTTTTGCAAAAATAAATAAAATGTATTTACGCAAGCAGATCCCATAAAATGAGTCACTAAAGTGTAACCAATTAATATGAATACAATGGTCTTGAGTGCTGCTAGAGGTATGAGTGCGGCTATTACTTCCTGGTTGCCCACACCGTGGAAGGGTTCTTCTGAAGGTACTTGAGAAGAAAATAAAACCAGAGATTGTCTTAGTGACCTGAGAGCGTGACCGCGGTGCACAAAGAACAACTGCTTGAGGTCGGTCACACACAACCTTATTGTGAGTAGTTTCCGTGTTAGCTTCGTACTCGTTGAGACTTTACCTCTGGAGACGGATGTCTGTGGGATAAGGTGAGGTGTGCATTTTTAGGGTCGACGTTTCCTAACCTCACCCCTTCTTGTGGGAAGGCGGCATAGCTATTATGCTGGTTATCTGAAGGAAACATCTTACTGCCGTCATACCTCTGTACAGTCAGCAGTATGACTTCACCCTCAGACCTTGGGCTTACTGCTCTTAATTTTATCGCTCTTCAACACACCTGTCTGGCATGGTAGAACATTGAGGAACGATTCTTCCGGCCAGTATAGTTCGATTGGTTTGTCACAATAGGCAAGCCCGACCATCACGTCAAAGTAGTAACATTTGTAACCATTGTATCAAGTCTATTGTGTAAATGATAAATTCTCCAACGATAAAATGTCATCATGACTTGTTTTCAGTGAAAATACATTTTGCGTCAATATAAAATGAAATAAAAACAAATACCACTTGAATATAGAAACAAAATATACACGTAAAATTTGTTGATCATTTAGGAAAAGAATGAAATTTGAAGCATAAACAAAACAAAGAAAGCAAAATGAATAGAAGTGTTTGGTCTGTTCGTTTTTTTTTAATATAAAACATAAGCTTAGCACAGAATAATACAACCCAATTGACTTCCTCATGGAATATACATATATAGAAATTAAAATTTTAATATATTAAATGTTTAGCATATCATCTCGTATTTGTCAATGTCTACTTTATTATTTGATGCAGAAGAAAATTTGGACGATAGTATGATGTCGAAGTGGGAAAGCAAAGGAACAACAACAAAACAATGGGAGAGAGAGAGTGTGTCTATATATGTGGGTGTAGTTAATTTTAAACATTCATGTTACTACTTATTAAATAACCAAAAACTAATACACACATATACACATAGAATACCGACATGATTTCATTTTTAACCTATTCAATTAGTATATAGTGAATATATACATACTTGTCGGATTGTATCATAGGTTAAATTAGACTTTCTCTTATTTAGATACTATCTAACGGATATCTTAGTTCATTGTAATGTGTACACAACACAGTGATGGATTTAAAGTAACCATAGAAAAAGAGAGAAAAAACTTAACACACACCCAGACAATACACGTCAGACGCAAGACTGAGAAATTTCTTCTTTTTTTTTTCGGAAAAATCTGTATATTTATCAATTTATATGAAATGTTATGAATAGAAAGAGGCATTGTATACACTTATTCGAATAATTAAACAACGGCGATGATGATATTGATGACGTTAAATGATGAAATAAAAACGGTGAATCAAAGAAACCTAAGAATAAATAACCTTTTTATCAGAAAAGAAAGTAGAACATCTGTAAATTTATTTACTGTATTGCAGAAAAGATTATTCAAAACGGCTTCTTTGAGTAACATAGCATTAGTAGTAATAAAGACGAGGTAAAAAATGTATCGACGATATAGTTGTTTGTATTTACTTTATCTGAATGGAATGACAATCTACCGGAAACAAAAACAATTTGGTTAGCTAACTCAGAATCCTGAAAGGAAGATCAAGGGACATATTGCTTTGGGAATTGGAAGCAGATATCAAAAAGACGAATAGCAACTGGAAATAACTGGAAAGGATTGTCCAGGACAGAGTTCAATAGAGAATTTTTGTGAGTGGACAATGCTCCTCCACGAGGGATAAAAGGTATAATTAAAAATAAGGAAAGCAATCAAATATCGGCCAACCATTTTCTCATTAGAAGCCCCGTCTGCAATCCGTAAACTGATTTGGTTTTGAATAACCGGACAATACCATCAGACATAACACAGATATTGTATCTCAAAAACGAGTACGTAAGCGTGTACTTAGTAAATAAGGTACATTACTTAGAGTACATAATTGCCAGTCTGATAAAAGCATATTATACTAGTGAATTAATCAGAATTAAGGTATAAGCTATTGGGATTTATCTCGAAATTCAGAAAGCACCAACTAATTGTTTGTATCTTTCTAAGAGTTAAGTAAGAAGTAGAATCTACCAATATTTAGTGAAAAAAACATCTCAAATTGATAAATATGTCAAAACTACGTATTGTTGATGCATTTGAGCGATTCTTAATAGGGTTATGAAGAAATGACTAGATTTTAATAAGAAAACTAATATAAAACAAATTGAATTAGAATATATGTAACATTTTAACATGATTTATAACCTTTGAAAAACAACTTAAAAGTTCTTTTAATTTGAAATTACTGAGATAACTGTATAAGCATTCATTAATATGATTACGAAGCATTCTATCTCTTTGTTGCTAACCATTACTACAGTCTCTTAACACTATAACTAATCCAAAGTCCTAATCATAACTCTATCTTAAAACCTTTAATTTAATACAAACTCATTAACTTGACCCTAGTTCATTTCGAATTTTGATACTATAAACTATTGATTCATATTACCAGTATTCTAATTGGCTATAAAAAATTTTCTTTATTTCTTTAAGCTTAAGTTAGTCAAAATGTGTACTTTCACCTCTAATCTTATTTAATAGTATCCGTATAATATTTACTGGACGTATTCAGATTCGTAAAGGTTTTGTTCATAATTAACAAATAATTGTCATCACGAATGAACACTAGTTAAAGTAACACTGAGAATCAGTATTGAAGTTGTCCGTCTACCATGCATTACATAATTACTATAACATAGGTTGAAACCTAGAACCATCAAGTCTTGAAGTGATCATTATACTTTTAGACTACTCAATAAAGATCTGTTTATGTGACAAATACACACACGTACACAAATATTCTCATCTTTTACAATCCTCACTAAATATTGAGTAAGTTCCAAAAAAACAAACATGATTAGATCTGAGTAACTTTGAAGATAAAAGTGAACTAATCATTTATTGTATCCATTCGAATAATCTTTGTATATTACCTTTATATAATGACAAATTTATTGTGATTGTAAAATATCCACCTGTGAACTATTTATTATTTACTTTTAAAAAAAAGTATTCAAAAGGTGACTCAACTTCTTATGAAACTTTGTTTACTTATTATTTTTTATTATTATTAAAAATTGCAAAGGAATTTGAATGTGGCATATTTGTTGTTCCCTTTCGTACTTTACACCCCCCTTTTCCCTCGTTCTCCCTCTCCCTCCCTCCCTCTCTCTCTCTCTCTCTCAGTTTCTCCTATTTTCCTAATCATATAAAAAAAATTCACTAAAATGTATAGACAGTGTCATCTTTGGCTTAATCTTTTGGAATCTATTGCTTTCATTTATTAGATTTGTGTTGTTTGTTCGATGAAACAAACAAATAAAAAATAAGTAACTCTATTGTAATGAAAATGGACACATACACATAAAAAAATGTCAATCAAGTATTGTTTTTTTTCTTTTCTTGTCTAATTCATCATTTTTTAGTTGATTCACTATGAAGTTGCGTTTTTTTTTAACAAAAAAAGAGGAATATTTTGATACTTACACCCCTTCCTTTATCGTTCCACACTATAATGTATATTTTTTTAAAAAACAAAGAATACTACTAATATTTAGTTTAGTTCAATGTAATGTAAGTGAATATTAGACAAGTATATTACTAGTGAATTAGACAAAGAAGAGTAGATTGTATAAAAAGTAATGAGAAGAGGTATATATATATAATAAGTAATTGTGGTCAATCACTAATTCTATATTGTTATGCCTAAATAAAGAGACCACGTACATCAACACAAATCAATTGTACTAGATACAATAAAGTCTCTTCTTTCTTTTTTTCTCAATTATTAAACATATGAAAAGTTACTTATATGACTCACTTTATTAGAAAACAAAAAGAACTAAAGGAATTTATCATAATGGATAAGATCAGTAATGAATCCCTTCATGAATATAATATTGAACTATTTCAACAATAAAAGGAAAACAAATAATAACATTATGATCATGTCAAATAGTTTTATTATGGTCAATTGATAAATCAATAAATGATTCAATGATTGTTTCATCTTTGCTTGGAACTTTTCCATAAGTTCATACCCCTTGCTACTACTACTACTACTACTACTACTACTACTACTACTACTACTAATAATAATAATAATAATAATAATAATAATAATAATAATAATAATAATACTTCTACTACCACAAATAATAAACTATGGAATTTAATTCATTGAAGTTTAAGACCACTATAAAATAGCCATTTAATACATATATAAAGTATTTGAACTATCATGTGATTGATAATCTTTATTGAATCTTCATCAATCTTGGTTGGCATATTTATCCTGTGCAGATTGTTTTGATATTAGACATTTTATTATATGTTTTCTTAGAAGATATAGATTATAGCATGCAGTGTTTTGTCTTATTTGGGACTTGCCATTTGGATACACCTGAATGTTAGTATTGATTGTACCAAATACACAAGTGAGTGGCTGTATGAACTAAATAGCTTGGTAGGCAATGTGTTCAACGTTTAAAGAGAAAAATATTGAATTTGAGTTTTAGTGTGAATATCGTTACTAAGGGGTAGATACATCCAGTTGACCCGACTGAAATAGTATGAAACCTGGATCTTAGATTCCACTGTTACCCCTAATTAATATTGTTCATAAAAACTATACAATACTTTCTAATATTCAATAGGTTTTTAACAACTATTCAAGAAGTATATTTAGTTTGGCATTATTGCTAAATTGGAAATTCATTGCCAGATTTATGACAATAGCAATTATACATATTCATGGGATAAATAACTGAATTAGGCAGTTAATATTGAATCAATTAGTGTTGACATAATAATTTTTTACGACATTATAAAAACTAATAAAGAATCAATTCTCCCAGAGAGCTGGTTAGTTCTGAACTATGTGACCAGTAGTCAGAGGTTTATAGGTTTTTACAATATTCAATGCATCACTATCAAATATAATAATATCGTTAAATATCAAACATCACTAACCGTAGCTTGTTGAATTCCGTAGGTCAGGAGTTCTAATCAGATTTTTTTAAAAGAGAAACCGATTTGGAGTTATTTTGAATACGTTTCGTAATTTGACCTGGATAGTTTAGTAGTATGAATGATAATGGATCAAAGTCTTCGGAGGACACAGTGTTTTTAATATCCTTTTCCACAACTATAAATATTCCTCATCTTTTTTATGTTATGTACAATGTTCACAAGTCCGAAATACTGTGGAAAAAAAAACAGTAAAATGAGAAAACTTGAATAGGATACATTTATTTATTTGGGTAATTCAAGGGAGAGTTTTAAAAAATGTCACAAAATTTTTACAAACTGCAACTTCAAATAACTAAAGATCATCTTCGCGTTGAGAACCTTTTGATTTGTTCCATAAACCGTTGAATTAACTATATTTATGAGTGAAACAGTCACACACATCACCCATTGATGTTTGCATTGGACCATGATTTGACTGAAGTTGAAAGACAAGAATCGTGTTATACCTACTCAGCACTATAAATGTACCAAGGGAATCTAATGATCCTTATTTAGACTACACGTGGAGTTCTAAATAAGCGATTCTGTTATTTAAAATAAACAGTTGAAAAATTAATTAAAACCGGTAAGCAATAAATGTCTGTTTTGTCTCAATCCATGGTTCATCTGTAGTGTATAGGGTTCATACATTGATACATATAAAGTTTAGATGATTCCATAAATTCAATCATTTCTGATCTCTTGTAAAAATCTTCAATGTAATTATCTTATGTACATATCATCTTTTTCTTTTCTTATTCTGTCCAATTACATTTACTTAAATAAATAAATAAAACTAGATCCTTAAAGTTTAGATCCATTTTACTTTGAACTAACCACAGTTATCAATCTATATGATTTACATTCATCTATTCAACCTTTTTTTTCCTACAAAAAAGAAACAAAATCTTTGTATTTCAATTCAAAGATTTTAGTACTATTCAATCATTTAATCTTTTTATAGGATCAAGAAATCCTAATAATAAATCTGAGTCATAAGAAGTGGAGAAATCACTTCTTTCTATTAACAAAAGAGTTAAGACATAACAATCAAAGATTTTTGATAATGAATAATAATAAATATATATTTTTTGATATCCCAATCAATAGAAAAATTGTATTTCTGACGTTTCGTGACTTAATTTAAGCCATTTCTTCACAATCAATAAATAATCGAAATTAAATTAACACAAGTTCTAGTGAGAAGCTGTGACCAGCGGAATTAATCTATGTCGGGTAGAGACAGGTATCTACCTCAGTACAATGGAGGATGGTCGCGCAATTTCATGGATGGAGTGATGTTAGACACTATCACCATTGGATGTCGGCTCAGTGGTCTAGTAAGTTAAGTGTCCGCACGCGAGACCGAAGTTCCTAGGTTCGAATCCGGCGAGCGGGATCGTGAATGCGCACTGCTGAGGAGTCCCACAATAGGACGAAACTGAAGTTTTGTACTTCCAGGTTTCCAAAGGTGGTCTAACATCAATTGGTTCATGATCTCAATCAAAAACTTAATAATCTCCACAACCCCTATACAAGTTTAATTATTACTCTCTACCTAATGCTCAATTTATTTGAAACTATCAATTTAAACCTTGGTATTAATATCTATTTTTTCGATAACTGTTGTATTCAAATCATCAAAGATAGATTAGATTCTAGGATATTTAGCTAATAGCATAGAATATTCAAAGATGGATTGTACAATTAATTATAATTGCAAGTCTAATTTAAATCTACCATAGAAGGAATGATGAATAGTTGTTTTAAATGTCTATCAAAAATTACATGTATTATTATATCAGTCAGTTATTCAGATACAAGGTAGGACCAGGCAGATATACGCATCGGTTCAAGTTGCCATACCTCATTAACACAACAAGATGAACGAACACCGGATTCATAAAAGTAGTTAATTCGAAGGTGTAATATATAAAAGAAAGATTGCATGTAAGGATATAGTACAGGAAGAAAGAATTAGATCGTAGAAAGAAAGATATGAAGCGATTTTAATCTCTTAGTTTAAGGGAAGACAGGGAGTGTATACACCGACGCCATTGTGATCGATTCTGAGCCATGTCACCAAGAGTCTCCAACCATTGATTACGATAGTCACGCGGACCCCAACCAAGTAGTCTGCATCTACCAACATGGCTCAGACTAGAAGTTAGTGACTTCAAGCACTGATGCCACGTTTTGATTTGGCCGCCCCTAACTTTCTTCCAACCATTTCCAATACCGGATAGCATTGCACTTCGTGGTAATCGGTGTTCGGGCATACGTAACACGTGGCCCAATCATCTCAATCGATGAAGATTCACAACCTCATCAACTGATTTACCATCGTTCCCTAATATCCTGCGTTTAACCTCACTATTACTTACCCAGTGATCCCAGCAGACGCCAGCAATATTTCGTATCATTATCTTATTAATAGAAATAGTATCTAAATGAATAGTTTACCTTAAGTGATATAAAAACAATATTTATAATAAATAAAATACCTGAAAAACCTAATCTATTTTCTGTAAACTATATTACCTAATAGTGTATATTACAAATGTTGGTATGTATCCATATATAGGTGTGTGCACAACAAGAGTGTATATTATTCAAGTGTAAACACATTCAATGGGGAAAAAAAGGGGAAAAAATATTCATGATCAGTTTAATACTAATAAAAGTCTAATTTCCCATGTCAATGAATTACTCGTATTTTTCTTTAGTCAGCCTAAACACAGAAATGATAATTCTTGTCTAACCTTACTGAATACTACTTAACAACACTGATAATAATGATGATACTGATAGTAATAATAATAATAATAATAGTAATAATAATAATGAAGAATTATTATTGTAGTTACCAGTATGGATGGTGATTTATTAGTATATTTGGTTAAAACAAGTACTTTTTTTAGAAGAAAAGAATACAAGAATTATTCATAAATACACGTTCAAGGAAAGAAAACAGATTTGTATATGAAAGAAAACACCGACACTGGGTTTTTTCTGTTGTTGTTGGGTAAAACACAAGAAGTGAAAATGATTGGTTTTATGATCTATAAAATAAATTATATTCTGGTAATATGTTTTATTATTATTTTCATCTGTAAGGATTCGTAATATTCTGTTGTTGAAGACCAGGTTTAATTAATGTCAGGTGACATTAGGTAAATTCTTTGATATATTACCTGTAGTAATAGGTTAATGGTATCTTTACTAAATGGTGAATAGTATAATTTAAGATGTACTTAGTAGTTTTAATGATTTAATAGCTCAGTGGCTGATGATATAACAACCGCCAGGTAATTTTTCAGTAATCTCGTTTACTTCTAGCAATAAAATGTTTCTTCGAAAGTGTGCGAAGTTTTACTTTTGGTTTTCTTTCACAAGATCTGGATAGGTCTACAGATTTTATTACCAAATAAGTAGAATTCACAAGTTAGAGTCTCGTTTTCTGTTCCGCACACTTCAGATGAAAATTCACCAATACGAGGATGCAGATGTCCATATATAGTTTTTCTAGTACGTAGTGAATAGCAAAGCATTAA
This sequence comes from Schistosoma margrebowiei, assembly GCA_944470205.2. Taxonomy (NCBI): domain Eukaryota; kingdom Metazoa; phylum Platyhelminthes; class Trematoda; order Strigeidida; family Schistosomatidae; genus Schistosoma; species Schistosoma margrebowiei. The sequence continues at coordinate 38,307,563 of OX104026.1, read as the reverse complement.
CCTTAGAAACTGGATTTTATAATCAAACCATCCATGAAATCGCTTTCTTTGGTTTTTTATTTTGATGGACTTTATAGAATACCTGTGGCATATCCTATCATCAAGGTTAATTGCCGAACTCTTTTTATAAGCTGATACGTGAGTGAATATATGTACTATGTATACATGATCGAATATACGTAAGTGATTAATAAAAACACACTCATATATACAAAAAACGTTCACGAGCTTCTGGACATTCTTTACATTCCACTTTCGATACTATCTTTCAGTATGTGAAAGAGAAGTTCCTTAGTGATCTTTAACCTCAGAGAAAATACCCAAAAGAGGTCAGTTTTCTTAAAAAAGGAAACAACATAAAATTTTCATTGTCATATGTCCTTTTACTGGTATGATGTATGAAGATTCCTGAGATTAATGCTGATAAATAACTTGGTAATAACTATTATCTTTTCATCTAATCGTTGGTACTGATAAAATTAAATCAAAATCTTCTTGTACTTTAAGTAATAAAATCCAAGTGACAATAATTACTGGATTTAATGTTGCTATATGGGTACATAAACCCCCGTCGGTTCCAATCCATGACTGATTCGTTGTGTCTAGAGTCAATAAATGAGTATACTAACAGAAAAAAGGTCAAATACCTATAAAATTCCGAATAAAAGTTACCTTTTTAACAACATAATATAACACTGTATTCTCATATTTATACCAAAAACTGCATTCTATGCAGATACATATAAAATGTATTCATGAAATGTTCTCCATGAATAACATCTTCAAACCCTAATCTTTCCGATTACTGCTTATACTCTTACTACCTCTACCACTACAGGATTTGAATCGACAACTGCATCTCTGTGTTAATGTGGTATGGCAACTCGAACTGATGTACGTACGTACGAAGTTCTATGTTGTTACTGACTGACTGACTAAGATTTCCATGCCTAACAGTAATTATCTGTAACATTGACGTTACATAGTTGATAAGTTCTTATTCATACGGTTGATTCTAACAAGAATAACTTAATAGATGAATCAAATTTAAATGAACTATAATACATAATTAAATGGAGAGTAAAACAATATTAAATGTCTTTTCCTGTTGTTTTTTTATGAAAATAATACAACAATAAACATGAACTTAGTGAATAATTGTCTTTATTACTAAGTACATTTGTGTATTTCCATGTATGTAAGTAGTATATGTAAGTACACATATTTAAGTATAGATATTTATAAAATAGAAGCAAAGAAAAGAAAAAACGATTGACGAACACCAATATTGTTACTGACAAATAATGTATAGAACGGTAAGTACTCATTTCCTGTCTCTAAGACAATAATTTAGTAAATTATAGCCAATGTTTTGGAAAAAAAAAGAAGCAAATTTACATTTTAACAAATGATGATGTTGAGAACAAGATGAGTGGAACAAAAAAAGCAAATGAAGATGAGTAAACAGTGCCTGCTTTTTTTTTTAATAGTTTGATTGAAAATTGACTGATTGATTGAATTACAAATGTGTTTATGTGTAGAAAATAAAAATGTAGTTAATAAAGAATAAATTAACTTGTGATAATGTTTCAAGGTAGATAACTTCTCAACATACATATATCTAACTAGGGAGATAGAGTGTTTGTGTGTGCAAGAGAGTGAATGAGTGAGTGAGTGAGTGAGTGGAGAGTACACGTAAGTGTATAATCCATGAATACATATAGTTCAATAATTCAGTAATCTCAACTTGTGAAATATTTGTGTTCATTTTATTTTTAATGACGCCGTTGACATCATTTTAAATCATTTCCTCTGGTCTAATACTATGATGATGATTACTGTTATTATATACATTACTAGTGACACTATTTATAACTATTCATTCTCAAATGTACGTCATTATATCCGGTTATTAACCAAAAAACATATGAATGAATTCGAAAAATCTGTAAGAAAATAAACTATGAAAGCTTTTTTCCTCGATTCATTCATGTTCGTTTTGTTTCGAAATTGTCTATTTCGAAATGAAAACAATTTGAGTTGAAATGATGTTCATTAATAAATTACTATCTCGCTCCCCCCCTCTAATAATTCTCATCTCAATCACCTTCAGCATCAATTACGTCAACCGGACATCATGATCATCTTCTTGCTATTAATAAAGATAATAATAATCACCGTGAATACATTAATAAGTTACTTAGTTTCCGCTCATTAAAATTCAATTTGAATCACGATTTTTCTTTAAATTCCTCTTTTTAAATACCACCAGACAGTAGAAATGATACTGCTTACTTTGGTATTATTCTGGTGTGTGCTAATGGTATTAAAAGATATAAGTAATATGTATCATCTGGTTGAAAAGGGAATACCTGGAGGAAGAAGATTAAGAAGATTGAAGAGAAGAGAACAAGAACAAAAACAGATTGGTGTGGAAACGAAAGAACAGTTAAGTCTGATACAGTTGATTGACATTTTGCAAATGAAATATTTACTGTACGGTTCTCAAAATTTACCAAAATATTCTATAATATTGTATTAAGATACATTTGTTTGTCCCCACCCGTGTTCTCGTTCACTGCACTACTACTACTATTACTACTAATATTATCAGAAATACTATTCATAACATTGAAGCTATCAATGATTTAGGAAAACAAATAGACATATGGAAACATGAATACCATTGATACAGATGGTTAATCAACATATTATCATTAGTTTGAACGATTAGATGAATAGTTAAGAGGTTAAAATTCCGAAAGATACCATTGTATATAATTTAATTAATCATATCTAAAAGAAAAACACTACGGATATACACAACAATGCACAATATATATATCACATATTTTCCCAAAATGAGTACAATTCGTAGTTGTTTTATGTCTTAATATTCAGTTGAGAAAAGCCTGATTATTATTGTTAAATATTATATAGACAAATTTAACTAGTGGAATGTTCTTATTACAATAATGACTAATTGATGATAATTAAATTGGAATGTTATGTAAAAACTGAACGAAGAAACGAGAGATAGACTGATAATGATTAAATGTATAATAATAAGAGATAAGTAAAATATAAATTATGCTCTATATTTTGCTACTGATATTTTCCTAAAAAGGAAAAATAAAACCATTCCTAGACCACTAGGAATGTTTGCCTTTGAACACTTCTGAAGAGTTACAAATCTAAGTGTAAAACACTTATTTCATTGTCAAAATTTTATTAGTTAAATCCATGAGTCGATCTAAGCTAGATCGTGGATGTACACTGGTGAGGAGTTCCATATTAGGTCGAAACAGCCACTCAGTACTTCTAGGTTTACAATCGTGGGCAAGATCGCACTGCTGAAGAGTCCCACAGTTCAATGAAATGACCGTCCAGTGCTTCCAGGTTTTCCATGGTGGTCTAGCTTTAATTGACTCATGAAATCAACTATTAAAAAGAAGGTCTGTATGTCAAACCATCATAATATCGTAGGTATGATATACACTATTTCTTTTTACAAAAAAAACTTGAAGATTGAACAAAAACTTAGTGTTCTACATTAATTTCTGCGTTAATATTTTAGTTAAATATAACAGAAAACAAGAAAATTGGTCACTAACTTACAAATAACTATGGGTACTTCCTGAAAAATAAATAGCTAAAATTTTTTATGTCTAATACACTATAAAATAATTTTTAAAAAAACGCCTATTTACAAGGTGTTTGTATGTATCACTGTTTGTTTGTTTGTTTAAATGCATAAACATCAAGAATTACACCATTTTAAATATTACGCTGCATAAAAACAAGTTACATTTTAAGGAAATGGGAGATAATGTACCTAAACCTATTTATGCATAGTAACGCTGTACGATATTTCTCGACTTTTTTAAAAATATTTTATCTCCTACACTTGTCTTTTTTATTTATAGAACAGGATTTTAAGTATTTAAAGTAGAATTGGATAGTAACTTGTAATGCAATCGAGGATAAGGTTTTTTTTCTACTGAAGATTCGCCAAATGAAGTTGGCGAACGCGTTATCCACTGTGATAGTGAGTCCACCTAGCTACTCAGATGAATTAAAGCTCATTTATAAAAAAAATTTGAATTTTTCTGTTGTCGATATTCAGGATTGTGATTAATAGGTTCCTTTTGGCGTATTTCACTATTGGCTAGTGTTCAACTCTGCTCATGAATTCACAAGAATATCAACGTTATTCACTTATGGTACACATATTTCAAAAGAAACTGACCAGTTGTAGTCCTTGACATCAACAACAGCAAGATTTAAACAATCATGGTGAATGAATTCATACTTTTAAGTGTATCAAAAACTTGTGTTTATTTTTACTGCTTATGGTGACTAGAAGGATAATGACACTGTTCTATTATTTTCCATTTTGATATTTTTCAGTTTAGCACAGTAATATAAATATCAGATAAGTAAAATAAAATGGTTTGACCCATTTACAGTATCCTTATTTATACCTACTAAGTAATATATGACAACGATACTCAGCTAATCAAATTATGATAGATAAATAGTATATGAGAACTAATCTTTAATCTAGTGATTTACAACCCTAGTCTGTAAAAAATGAAAGGTATCATATACTAACTCAATGGTTCAGATATCTATAGATAATACAACTGACTAGTTAAAAACTTCAATTCACTGACCAACTGATAATATACTCTACACAAGAATTAAAAAGCCCAAGGTTGTTTGAAATTAAGATTTTGTAATAGGGAGAAGAAGAATAACTATTGATTCTCGTGATAATGACCATCCTCAGCAAAACTTATTAACATGCCTATTCATCATAATATCCATACTTATCGATTAGTTAATAACACACTAACTATATAATAAACTTGACACTGATTATATACATATATATACGAAAAGTTGTGAAGTTACACTATTAAACTAATGACAAAGGCAATTCATAAAGAATAAGCTAAAAATCAGTTTTAAATTCACTTGGTATTGTTTACTTCGATTGTTTACCTGAATCTTTCCTTTGTTATTTAGGACTGCCATTGATCAGTCTCTTATAGTCATATGCACATACTGTGCGTATTACTTTGATATTGCCATAATTCACAAGCATTATAAGCAAATATGAATAGTGGCTAACAGTGGAATAGGACGAAATTAGCGTCCTAGATTTCATTACTAGCCATTAGCCATCTTTGCTACCAATCATTTTAATTAAACATTTCTAACGATAAACAATCATATAACAAAGATCAATCGTAATAAACTGACAAATTCTTTTTCTCTATTTACAAATATTTTATTAGAATAATACTAAAAAGAGTTGAAAGCTTGTGACTTAAGGTTATATCTAGGCGATCCGCACAGGATTCACATATACCAACATGAGACTGATCAATTGCAGTCCTAAATAACAATGGGAAGATACAAGTAAAACAACACCAAGTGAATTGAAAAAGAGTTGTGTTGATAAACAGTAACTGAGAAACTTGTATAGGTTGTTATTCAAGTTTTATTATTTAAAGTTATGAAATGAAAAATAACAATACAAATAGAAAAACAGAAGAGATTAAAAGAAAGTATGAGTAAACATAAAATGTCTATCAAAATAGTTGTATGATTTATGGAATAACAATGTTTTAATTAATTGAACTTTTATTATTATTATTATTATTATTGAGCTGAAGGAAACTAAATTTTGGAACTCAAAACAATTGTCAACCAACACCAAAGTCACAATTTTCAATACAAACGTCAAAAAAGTTCTACTGTATGGCGCGGAAATCTGGAGAATTATGAAAGCCATCATCCAGAGGATACAAGTGTTTATTAACAGTTCTCTACGCAAAATACTTCGGATCCGTTTGCCAGTCACTATTAGCAATAACCTACTATGAAAGAGAACAAACTAAATTCCAGTAGAAGAGAAAATCAGCAAGAAGCGATTGAAATGGATAGAACACACATTGAGGAAAGCACCCAACTGAGTCACAACACAAGTTCTCACATGGAATCTTCAATGTCAAAGGAAAGTAGGAAGACGAAAGAATACATTAAACCGAGAGATGGAGATAGACATGAGAAGAATGAAGAACAAATGGATAGAACTAGAAAGGGAGGCACAGAACAGTGTGGGTTGGAGAATGCTGGTTGGCAGCCCATACTCCATTAGGAGTAACAGGAGTAAGTTAGTAAGTAAGTAAATAAAGGAAACTAAATAAAAGGAAATTAAATTTCTATTACGTGAATGAACATTGTCAATAACATGATGTCTTGAAGATAGATTACAATCAATTCATAAATAATATTATAATACTGATATAAACAGTAATATTCTGGTAAAAGGAACATATTTTGTAATAGAAGAAATTAATTGAGTGGTAAAGATTAAGAATAAGGTCGAATGTAAGTGATTGCACGCGAGATCGAATAACATAGATTCGAATCCTATGTGCAAGTTCGTGGGTTTGCACTGCTAGGAAGCATCGGCCCTCCAGTGTTTCCAAGTTTTCAATGGTGGTCTAGCATTGATCTATTCATGATTTCAATCAAGAATGTTTAAATTTTATTGAAAATGTTTTGTTCATAATTAGCCAATTAGAAAATAGTCAAGAACGAATGAGCGATAACTAATAGTTAAATTAGGATTTAGACTTAGGAATTATGTATCATGACATAGGATTTAGTGTTAAGATGCTCAGTCTAAGGGGTTTGGATTTGGATTAAGATTTAGGATAAAAGGTAGTAAGTTAGGTCGAAATGTAACGTAATCCCAACTCTAAATTCTAATCTGTACCACGTAGTTTTAAACACAGCCTCTAGTATTTTATGGTGTTTTCGTCGTTAAGTCTAATCAACCTTATTAAGTGGATAGCATTCTAAATCTCAATATATGCTACTTAATCATGAAGAATTTTGCTCGTTTCTGATTGAATTTCTCTTGTCCTCAACGTTTACTGACAAAAATAACATTAGAGCAGTTGAAGTACAATATGAAAATGATGAGGGTAGGCTAAATTTAAAACATTCTGAAGGAATAAGCAATAAAGTACCGTTCTCTTCAAAGTGAATAACGCGATGGTGTTTGAAGCGAACAATACTAGGTTCGAGCCCTAGAGTGAACATCAACACAGATGTGGGTACATCCGGCTGACGAGTTCCAAATAGGACGAAAAGCGCGTCCTGGATTCTACTGCTATCCATCTTTGCTTAAAATGCTTGTGACTTAAGCCTAGATCGAGGCAATCCCCGCAGAATTCACATATGTCAACATGAGACTGATCAATCGCAGTCCTAAATAAAAATGGGACGATACAAGTAAAACACCATCAAGTGAATTTAAGAATATTCTTCGTTCATATATTAGTGTTTTAAAATAATCCCCTTTATTACATCATAAATAAATATACAATCATTTCTAATATCTTATAAATCCAATAACCTAAAAGTTTATATTCATTTAAAATGTTGTTCAATTCCTATGAATGAAGAGAAGTGGTATTATATACTTATTCATAGTGTGTCTATTATAAGTTTTTTGCTTATAGCTTACTAATGAACTATGTTTTTATCTAGCAATTTTTAGGGTAAAAGACTTAAACAATTCAACTGATGCAATTATTAAGCTTAATGCTTAAACAAATAGATTGTATAAATAGAAAGACTTGGTTATTTATCTGATTAAGATACTACTATACCATACAGACCAACTGAGCATATATCTCTTTGAAATTCATAATATAATACTATTCTGTTATGGTATATCCTCCTTGATTTATTCACTAATCATCACTGAAAGTACTTGGAATGATCAAGTTTATATTTTTATTTGTTCATTTACAATACATTGATTCATATATTTTGCATCTATCTACACTCTAAGTAGGAAGGATAGCGATACTACTCGGTTCCTCAAATTGATGTTGACAGATATAAATAGTATGTATCACCAATCGAAAGTGGAATGCCCGATGGAAGAAAGTTAAGAAAATTGAAGAGAGAAGAACGAGAACAGAAAATGATTAGTATGAAAACGAATGAACAGTCAAGTCTGAGAAATTTGATGTATATTTTGCAAATGAAGTATTACTTTTTATATGGTTCCCAGATTTTACCAAGACATTCTGTAATTTTGTACCAAAATAGATTTGGTTGTCCCCACCTATCATATTCTTGTTCCCCACAGAGTGAACGGGGCTTAAACCTGTAACTTGGCGGATGAAAACCAAACCTTATAACCATTAGGTTACTACTCTATCAACTAACTAACTAACTAACCCTCATAATGAAAATTATTAAACTAAAGTTTGCAACTAGCTAACGTCTATATAGTCTTCTTTTCTTTATAATTTGTTCCCTTTAATTTCTCGCTTTTGTAAGTTATTAACAATTAATAGAAATATCATTATACTTCCTACAAAGTAAATGTCTTGAAATTCGTATCATTATTACTATTCAATTTTTAAAAAAAAAGAATAAATTTAAATAAGACTATAAGTAAAATTTAGAAAAAAAAGAAGCCCATCAAGAATTCATATAAAGATTTTATCAACTTTTAAATCATGACAAATGAAAAGAAAATCTTGAATAGTATAAAGAGAAATTGTCTAATTCCATTGAAAGCCCGGAAATGCGAACTAACCTACTTTAAAAGACTAATTATATATTTTTTTTCTTTACCAACAAACCAACCAACCACCCAGTTAATCAACAAACCAACTAACTAACTAACTAACTAATCAACCTCTACTATCATTATCCTCATCGTCAACATCATCGTCATCAATTGTATACTATATATACTTTTACTATCTGTCTAAATGTATGATCTCAATAAGCATGTATTCTTATTTCATCTCTACTTGGTCTCGTCAATAATTATCTATTAATATATACTTTTTTTAATCATTTCATGTCTTAGCTTATTCCACTCCTCTTATCCACCTTAATAATAATAATAATGAAAGTAACATTAATATGCAAAAATAAATCTATGTAAATTATTTGGCATATCCCATCTGTACTGATCATTTTTAGTCTAAACACTATTTCATATGTCGGTGTCTAACAGTACACTAAGAACAATAATGGTAATAATAATAATAATGATAATAATAATAATAGTACATTATATTACTTTGAAAAGGTAAAACGGAAGGAATTATTAATTAGAATATGGATACACACTTTGGTATGCAGATATATATATACATATGTTTGTCTATATAATTGAAAAAGCTGAGCGGCGTATTTATCATATTGCTTGTCATTTTTGTCAGCAAACGGATGTGTGAAAAATTAAGCATATATATATATATATATATATATATATATATATATATATATATATATATATATATATAGAGAGAGAGAGAGAGAGAGAGAGAGTTATTATTACAAGACCTCAGAAGAATTTTTAAAGTTGTACACTGATTAGATGCAAACCTAGCTAAGAATTTACATGCCAGTATATATACACATATATATACAACATGAACAGAGATTGAAATTCAAAGATCAGTTAACTGTTTTATCGGCATTGATAATAAATTGTATTTCTTCTTCTTTTTCTTCTCTACACCCTATATATCCTTCTTGTTCATTTCACCTATCCCTATTGCTCTTATCACTAAGATACAACAGAACACATGTTTATGAGTACAATACTAACTAACTAAATAAGTGATCAACTAAACTAGTGGTTAACATTATACAATGATACTTTCTATTTGATTATTCAAAATTTAAACAAATGGATGACATAAATTGTAGACAATATTTAAATTAAGCTTATAATAATATACGAAATTTCAATGTTAGTTTAATCCACTGAAGATTAGACATCAGTTTGTTTAATGTAGTGAATGATATCTTTGTATTAAAGATCCATGGGAACCCCAATGATTAAGATTGAATATTTTGGTAGTTTTGATAAATGTTTCAGATAACTGAAGGACAAAACTGAAATGATGTAAGCTGAAAATCGAATCTAATTGGTAGTAGCCTAATAAAGTCGTCTGTTTGATTAATAAAATAATCAATCTAGTAAGTGGGAGATTGATGGTTCTATGATCTTAGGACAACGCAGACTTTCTTTTAGATCTACCTAAATTAACCGTTTAGTTGTGGTAAGTAATAATGACCGGATTCTATCGATCAAGTTACAGTCTGGTCACTGATTTAAAGGAAATTCACATTGTGTTTGTTATATTTCAAAGTTAGTTGTTTAAATGCAATATAGAGGGATCGATGAATCTAAAATTTATGTTAGATGACTCTAGTCATCAAGATATATCTGCCATCATGAAGAAACCAATTTTCAGCTTCGGATCCGGTTGTGTTTGACCCACACTGGTACAATTAAATATGTTTAGTGAATGCTGTTTATCCAGCACTAAGTTCTAAGTAAACATGGAACTAGATACTACTGAGTAATCACTTCTTAAACAGTATCAACTAGTACTAAACATTTATTCAGAATGTCCACAAGTTGTTTCCATCCACGTAGCATAATTCAATTTGATATATCTGGATATTTTATTAAAAATCATCATTGAACTGTACGTTCTTGGTAAAGCATCCCCTAAGGCCTTGAACTGATAATATTACTAATGCTAGTGAAATAAAAGACAAACTTGATTTGCATATACAACTGAATAAGTGAAACTTATACCTCACAACAACTCAGAAAAGGATAATAAGTAGGACGAGAAAGATATTAAAATCAACACGATGATAAACACGTAAGTAGATAAGGTAGGAATCAGCAGTGAAAAAATGTAATTTTTACAGGCTAATGAAAGACAATGAATTTATTTATTTATTGCATAAGAAGTACTAACCACTGATTTTTTTCAAATTCAAAGGACATCAATCATAAAGCCTATATACTTTATCAGTATAGGGTTGTGATTGTTGAATTTTTGATTGAGATTCGTGTCAAGTAGAGACAGGTGATCTACCTCAGACAATGGAAGATGGTCGCACAATTTCGTGTGTTGATTAAGGTTAGACATTAACACTATTGAATGCCGGCTCAGTGGTCTAGAGGTTAAGCGATCGCGCGCGAGACCCAAGGTCTTGCGTTCATGTAGTGCATGTGGGATCGTGGATTCGCACTGTTAAGGATTCCCATACTAGGATGAAACTTTTGTTCAGTGCTTCCAGGTTTTCTACTTACTTTAGTCAATGTAAACGGACATATATGTCCTTAAAATAATGATTGAACATATGGTAGCATAAGTTGATATATTTAGTCACATCTTATTCAAATGTGAATAAGGAATCATTACTTTGCCTGGGAGTACGAACAGCTTAAACTGTAAAATGTTACAGGATTTTTTTAATTAGATGGATATTTTTTGATTATCATAATTTCTAATGAATATTTTAATACCTTAAATTTGTTACACAGCATCCCTAAGACAGTTCTAGTTTTCATGTAGACAACAACCTTAGAAGCATGATTATGAAGGGATTTCACAATTAGATGATTTGCTTAATTGTTATTTATAATGATATCATGATTGAAATTAGTTGATTTGAAATACACAACTAAATCTTAACTCGTTAGTTTGCGTTTATATATAGTCATAAATTATCAGCATTTTAAAGTAACTAGAATTTAGGCTTCTACCTTAATTCCTTACTTCTTGAAAGCCTTCTGAAGAAATTTTTATCATGTCATTCATTATAACGTGTTTTATATACCTTTATAGTTTGAAATAGTCCCAATGAACCATTCAGACTACAACAAGCCTAAAGTGTAAATTTTTTCACTAAGTAATGACTAATGTCATGTTACCTAAATTTCTGATGTTCATGAAATTTGTGTTATGTACCAACAGAGGTTAAATGATACTAAATGATACTTAGAGTTACTTAATTAGAGACTATCGACAAAAAACCCAGTTTAATCCAGCACTAATATCTGGTAAAATACACCAGTTAAGGTTATGTATTGAAATTTAGAGAAAGATACCATTTGTCAATCATTTGAACACATTGAAATTATTAGTGTATAGACAATAATTTTACCATTCAAACTACTCAGACAAAAATATACATAATCAACACGTATTTAAGGGTGTATTTATCACTATTCTTCATTACATGAGAATTAATGTTATTCATTGTTTACTAAAGCATAATATAAGTGAAATGAGATTTCAACTGTTTAACTGACTAGTTGAAAATTAATTATTTCAATCAAACTAATTTGAGTATGAACACGGTGGACCTGATGCAGATACGAAGGCGCAAATTGGCAAAGCAAGAGCAGTATATCTACAACTGAAGAACATCCGGGTCTCAAAACAATGGTTAACTAACACCAAAGTCAAAATTTTCAATACAAATATCAAAACAGTTCTACTGTATGGGACGGAAATATGGAGAACTACGAAAGCCATCATCCTGAAGATACAAGTGTTTATTAACAGTTCTCTACGCAAAATACTTCGGATCCGTTAACCAGTCGCTATTAGCAATAACCTACTATGGGAGAGAACAAACTAGATTCCAGTGGAGAAAGAAATCAGGAAGAGTCGTTGCAAGTGAATAGGACACACATTGAGGAAAGCACTCAACTGAGTCACAACACAAGCCCTCACATGGAATCCTCAATGTCAAAGGGAAGTAGGAAGACGAAAGAATACATTAAACCGAGAGATGGAGATAGACATGAGAATGATGAACAACAAATGGATAGAACTAGAAAGGAAGGCCCAGAACAGAGTTGGTTGAAGAATGCTGGTCAGCGGCCTATACTCCATTAAGAGTAACAAGCGTTAGTAAGAAAGTAAGTAAGTACGTAATTTGACTATACAAATATATAATAATAATTAACTTATATATATCATAATTATAAATAGTGTGATTTATCAAAACACCTACTTTCACTTACTTATTTAAATAAAGTGATTAAATTCAAATTAATAAATGTCCTGATTGTTATCATGTTATTGTTGCTTTTGTGTTGTTCAACCATTTTATGTGTTATATTTATAATGATACCTATTTATTTACTTATTCATGCATTCATTTATTTATTCCATTGTTTCATTTTGATGTAATACAAATCTAGATGTAGTCTGTTTGTGACTGATGCATATGTATTTGTAGACAGAAAAAATATTATGATGATTATTAGGTTCCTTTTTATTATTTCGAGTATAGTCTAAAGTGATAGAATTCATGATATCTGATATAGATATACATGTATATCCTGGTCGAGTGTATTTGTTTCTCTTTTTTTTTTTTGTTTTTTTTTTGTTCCAGTGTGCAATCCAATTAAATACTATTCAGTCTAAAATTATGAATGGCATATCACACTGAGTCATTTTTATTCTTTATCAATACACTATTAACTGTAAATGAATCACGTTTTTTTGTCTACAGTTTGAGTTCAATATGTATTTATATATATATTATATACATATTTATCAAAGGGATTATTTATTAATAGAAGGGGTTTTGTAGAGATTATAGTAATTTCAATGGTTGAGAACTTCAACTGACTTATGATCTCAACTATTAAGATTAGTTATTTGTTATAATACTCATATTTATCTTCTCAAAATGACTTAGTAAACAAGTATATATATTCATGAGATGAGTGTTTCGTCATTTTATAAATTTTTTAGTTCCATATACTTATATACCCCAATAAAAGATCTTGAAGGATTGTAATGAAGCTATAAACTGGAACTCATAACTTTAGACATTTAATTGATATCTATTGTACTACATAATTAATAGAAGTGATTTGTTAACGAGATGTGACTATTATTATTACTGTTATTAAAACAGTTGAATTCATGAGTCAATTTAGGTTAGACCACCATTAAGAAACCTGAAAGCATCGGATGACCGTTTCGTCGTAGTATGGAACTTTTCAACAGTGCGCATACACAATCCCACACGCATAACTCGGATCCGGGATCTTAGATCTCGCTTAACCTACAGACCACTGAACCGGCATTCAACAATCTGTATGTTTAACTTCAGTCGATTCATGATCTTTTATTATAATTAAGATTTAAACTTTTTGGTAATGGTTTCATGAAATTTGAAGTTCTTTTCGATAAAAATATGAATGATAACAATTCATTTGACAACTAGCATATTACTGCCTTTTCAAGTAATTGTCAAAATTGGTGACTTCAAACTAATTTAGAATAACATTATTTGAATTGTAGATCAGTTTCAAGCAAAGGTTATTAATACACTCGTTTAGATTGTGTTATAAGTAACGAAATGGGAATTTTCGATAACTTAACTAAGATTTCGATCTAACTGTCAAACCCCTTCTGATAATAACCATCTGCTCACTAGTGACTGACTTCAAGAGATACTCCTGGAGTTCTAGTGGAAAGCCGTTACCAGTGGAGTCCAACCAGGTCTGTTGTGAAATATCAGCTCACTGAAGACAATTGTATATGGTGGCGCAACTTTGTGGATTGGTTGGAGTTAGACATTAACACCATTGGATGCCGGCTCAGTGGTCTAGTTGGTTAAGCGCCTGGCGCGAGGCTGATAGGTCCTGGATTCGAGTCTCGTGGGGTGCGAGATTGTGGATGTGCACTGCTGAGTTGTTCCATACTGGAACAACACGGCCGTCCAGTGCTTCCAGGTTTTCAATGGTAGTCTAGCTTCAACCGACTCATGATCTCAATCTGTGAAATTTCTAAAATCTCCACAAACCCGTTCTGATAAACTTATATTGACCGGCAAATTACAATGTTATCTGTATAATATATGAGCCTCAAACATTATTAATTCTACGTCAGTCACTAAGAATAACTATATAGTATAATGAGCACAAATACTTATTATACATATAAAGAACGAACGATAGTAAAATATCCAAACTTTCGTTATTTTCAGATTGGAGTAATTAGATTAAGTTAACTTGTAATGGTATTTGATTATTTACGAATTTAGTTAAAACATCTTGTTCCTATTTTGACAGAATTCAAATACGAAACCAAAGAACATATTACGTCGAGAAATGGAGACAGACATGAAGAAAATGAATAAAAATTAGACAGAACTGGAAAGAAAGGCCCTGAACAGACTTAGTTCCAGAATGCTGGTCGGCGGCCTATGCTCCATAGAGAGTAACAGGTGTAAGTAAGTAAGTATAAGACATTACAATACAAGAGAAGTATTGATATTGTAGAGTTTCCTGATTTTTCTTATTATCATTCACTGTATTTTTGTCATAATCTTAATCGAAATCTTCTAAAACTTTGACACTCATAACGTAATAAAATCATGAACTAGAAAGTCAATCTCATGAATATATTGTTCATAGACACAATGATATCTGTAAATAACAAAAACAAATTTATGACATAACTTCTGACTTAAAACTTATGATTAACATTATTAAAATGTTACTTTTTTGTCACTTCATTCAAATATAACTACACCTACTATTGGAAAATCTTTGAGCTAAATGTATAAAGTCACGGGCGCGTACTACTGAATGGTTCAATACTAAGATGAAAGGGCTATTCAGTGCTTCCAGATTTTCAATGGTGGCCTACCACCGATTGCTTCATAATTTCAATGAATAATAATTGTTACTCAGAATTTATTCCATAATATCACAAAGAACATGTTATCTACTATTCACTTAAAGTTATACTTATTCCATTAGCACCTTATGACTTATAACTTATAATTAAGATTATTATAAATTTGTCACTTCTTTATTATAAACAATTTCATCTTATATCTACTATTGAAGAATCTTTGAGCATTAAACAGTAAAAAAATTTTTCTACTATCTCTCTATCTATCTATTTAAAGATTTCAATATACAAATTATACTATCTTATTAAGGTAATTGTTCTCTTTCAAATAATAACCGACTAGTTTCTCATAAATCATATGATTTATGTTGCTATCCGTCATACAAATAAAATAAATTATTCTTCATTGAATATTGTGCATCTTTGTTGGTGTTGGTCTTGTTGTTGTTGAATGTTTCAAATGTGACATTTTTAAAAGTTAAAGTTGAAATGTTTTACAAGTTTTTGTACTTAAAATGAAGTATTCAGTGGAATTCCATCAGAAAAAAAAATAATTTATATATTCTTTAAAGTAATAATATTTGTGTTAATACTGAAGTATATTACAATTACAATTTGTTGGTATGTAAACAAGTTACTTGCTTTGTTTTCTATTAATAAAAAAAATAACGAAGTTATGCAATAACTTGATGATGTTATCAAAGTATGAAGTTACTAATTAATTAAACTTAAGAATGACATATTATTATTATTATTATTCATAAAGGTTTATACTTTCCTCTTGGTATTATTAATGTATTGACTCATTGTTGATGGATACACCTTTTGTATGAATGTACTAAAATATTGCTAATAAAATCAAATCTTATAAGATTTTTTTTTGTATATTAGTTTTCAGTAGATTTTATTGCTCAGCGGCTTATGCTCCTCTACGAGGAATAACAGGTGTAATTAAATAAGTAAGTTTCAGTGGATTTCGGGATATATATTGAGTTGTATTTAAGACCATTCAGTTGGATACATATGCATTACTAATGTTGATGTTAACACTAAAACTTTAATTTAGTTAAGAGAATATATTGAAAGGTGGCATGTTTAAATTTCTGGGCTACCTGTTTCTGCCATTTAGATATATGTTTTCTTGTTTGTTTTAACATATAATTATGCCAATTAATCGCATAACCTATTCAGGTGCGTTTCTGAAAAGTTCACGACATTTCGCTGTACAAATTACAAAAGAACCCAATCAGAGACATCGTGGTTACTGGTAATATGTATCGGGAAGAATATCGACTAATCATATGTCGATTCCTGAACTGCTAACATCTAACTGGAGACCACTCAATATTTATCGCAAGGGTTGATCAGGAAATAAGGAAACTTGTTGGAATACTTTGTGCTGAGAATTCTATATTGTATCAAACATATAATATTGAATAAAGCCAATAATAATAATAATCAAACATCTAAGAAGCCTAAACGTCAGTTGAATTAGATCAAATCCAATTCTAGATATAAATAAAGAATGAATTACTAAATCTTGTTACTACTACTAATAATAATATAATGCTTATTAAACAATGCTAGGTAACTTAAGTGTGATTTGATATATACTGTGTTCGAATTTCAATTTGAACAAATACACTGGAATGACGGTATCTACATCCAGCTAATAAGTATCAAGTATAACAAAGCGGTCGTTATGGATTCCAATGCTAGTAACTAGCTAGAATTATGATTAATGAATAATTATTAAACTTTAGACTGTAATATTACTGGTAAATGTCCAAAGTAGTAATAATCAACTAGATAGTTTTACAAATGAAGTATACACATGTGGACATTAAGTAAATAGGTGAATCATTTTTATTTTGCAAAGTTTTATAAAAACATTATGGAAGTCATTTTCATAATAAACTCATACTAACTAGATAACAAACGAAAAACTGGTCAATACTAAATGACTGTTTAATTCCAGTTTCAAATTGCCTAACAATTGTGAACCCATGATTTTCATGTCTAATTCCGGGTACAGAATCATTCGTCCATCATATATATTTCCAGATGAACATTGTAATATCATAGCAAAATCATACGTTGCTATCCATTATGAATGATTTACCATCCCAGCACGGATTAATAAAGAGTCTTTATATTGTCCGCAACGAGTAATTAAACTCAAGTCATTTACAATATGATTTGATATTCCATTGATAATTTATTACGATAACAAATAATACACTATCTATTATAAAGCAAATAAAGACAGTTCATTAAATAGAAGTTTCTTTCAGGCAGTGTCATTCACTCAGGCTTTACCATTTCTTTACTAAATCGTTTTAATTCTGTTTGATCATCAAGCAAATCTCTTTGGTTTTCTTAGGCTGTACAATCTTAAGAGTATAATTTTCGACAATCGGAATATAATCATTGATTGAGATTAACCAAGCAATGCAATACAAACAACATTGACTATAAGTTAATTACTATTATTAGCAAATCTGATACAAGGTGCTCAGCAGGAGATTTAATATTTAATCTAATTAGTTGCTAATTACTATTTACATGATCGATGTTTACCTGAGATCAAGAAAGAAAAAAACTCATGAAAAGCAACTTTATTCGTCTTCGATCTATTTTATACTGAAAATTCAAATATTCATTATAAATATTATATTCACAGATTGAAATCATGAGTCAATTGAAGCTAGACCATCATGGAAAACCTGGAAGCACTGGACGGCCGTTTCGTCCTAGTATATAACTCCTCAGCAGTGGTCTAACTCCAATTGACTTATGATTTCAATCTGTGAAATTTCTAAAATCTCCACAAACCCCTTCTGAAAATATTATATTCATCTAATGATTATTTTCCTTGATAGAACAGTTATTGCATAACTATTGTATGACTTACATAAGCGCATATATATATATATATATATATATATATATATATATATATATATATATATAAGTAAATTCTGTTAAGTAACTTAATAAGATAAATGAATATTTCCAAAAAAATATTATAGCCAGTTATTTGAAAATATTACGCGTCTATTCAGTTGATTGAGTGTCCCGGCTGACGACTTCCCTATCCCTTATTTGTAAATAATTTAAAGTGTACTTCACCTAAGACAAGTGTCGGCAATAAAAAAAAAGAATAATGTATAGTGTAAGCCGATAAAAACTGACAATAGTTTGTATATATATATATAACGAAATGAATATGAAAATGAATGACACGACTTGAAAAGACAAAAGATTATTATAAGTAAGCATTTTTATGAAATGTTAATCTGTTTACTTTTTTGTTAAGGGGAATAATTGAAATCTTTTGTAACTTAAATGTTTGACTGGTGTTTGATAATGATTATGAAAGTATCAATTCGTTATTATAAGTAATGAGTCATGTAACTTACAGAAATTGCGGTATTAACAATAATAATAGTGATAATACTACTCATTAGAAGAAGAATTAAATAATGATGGTTCAAACAAAACTGAAATACATTTGAATTGACACTTTTCTTCATTAGAAGACTATTTTATACACACAAGTGTTATTAGTGTTTCTGTGGTTGTTATTCTGTTCAATTCATTTTCAATGATAAATACTTCTAACTCTTCTAAGAAATAAATTAATATGTAATAAAACACATTCAGTAGACAAAGGTCTAGGAATAAACATCCCTAATAATCATGACATCATTATGACAACTGAAATAAGAAAATTTTCCACTCCAAAAACTAGACTTGTACAATAGTAATGATTATTTATTTATTTAAACACATAAACATTGGTACAAAGAGGCAACAAATAGATATGCGCCACATAAATCATTCAATTTATGTGAGGGCTAAGATAATGTCTGGGTGCCCAAACCGAAGCAGGTGGTTTTCTTAGGTGGCCACACTTCGATTTTTTGACCTAAACGTCTAATCCACAAGGCATCGGAGCAACGTAAAGAGATGCAGTCTCACGGTAACCGGTGATCAGCAATTGGTTCCTACCCTGTTTGTTCCTTCAGAATCCTAGAGCCCATGTACATCAACCCGGTTAAAGCTCCGGACATTCGCTTTTCGTTCTATCGATTTCGTAAACAACAGTAATGACACGAGAAGGTAGTGATTAGGACTTCACTGGAAGTATTTGCATGAATGCGGCCACTTAACAGTATTTCGAGAGGGAGAGTTTACTCTCCTCACTCTCGGCCGTACCAGAGCATTAAGGGATTTAAGAAAAATATATTAGTCTACTGAAAAGTAGAGAGTGCATTATAAAGGGTTTGGAGATTTTCAGTATCCCCGAATGATTGTATAATGATGTCGTAGAAACAATCATAAATCAAGAAAAAAAAAACTAAAGATCTGAAGTATAAAAACAATCGTCCACCTGGCAGATGAAATGAAAATAGACAGAAGTGATAACAACCAATAAAATAGTAATTACGGGTAATTTAATGAAGGCATTAAAAACTGATTGTCAATTAAAAAGTCTTCTCTTGAAGCCATATGGCAGGTTACTTTGGCCCAACATAATCAATGATTTCTAAATCCATCTCAGAACATTATCTGTTTTGATTTTTAAAAAGTCACTACAAAACAATCAACACAGCAATACAACAAAATCTCATCGATTCATATCACTTTTCTTTATCAGAATTATCTTTCAAAATAACCTATAATAGTCGAATAAATTAGTTCAAGTGAAGCACGAATCAATAACTTGGGTTCTATAGGAGCCTTGATGATTGAATTATTCAAGCTTGGAATCTATCAAAAAGAAATTTTTCCACGCTGATTTATCTATATTTCTTCTTTAATTATAATTTTATCGGTAACATTAATTATGCATCTATGCCCTAATAAACATAGTATTATACTAATCATAACAATAATGATAAGCAAATCTAATATTCATGTTGTTGAATTTTTTTTAAAAATTTCGTTTACTTTAAAGATAAAATCAATCAAACTAAGATAAAACGGCGGTCTAAGTTTTCAATGGTTGTCTTACTTTGATCAGTTCGTGATTTTTAATGGAAGAAACTGAAGTCAACTGAAATACAGTTGAAAATCTAAGACAAATTTGTCGTTGTTTGATGTCAGTTCGACAATTCTTACGAATGAAAGCAGACCACCTCATACAAGGTAATTGATCTGTAGTTTGTCTAGTATAGTATATTATGAAGACAATTTTTTAAATACAAATTGATATCAAGCGTAAGTTGTGAAATTAGTTAGAATTAAACAGTCAACCACTTATGATACCAAATATAGGTTAAATTCTATTCCAGATCGAACAATCCTGAAAAATATGTGTTATCGACTTACTGGTATGATGTACTCTGTTAAACTTCAAATTTTCGGGTTCAGTTTCATGTGATACTTTGTAGTGGTGTATATCTGAAGAAGCTCAACTTAGAGTGTAACACGTGTCTAACATTTCCTAGTTTTCATCAGTTCCCAAGATGATATCTGTTCATGATGATGATTAAAAATATCAATAAATTATTCAAAAGACCACCTCATATTTACTTGAAAATAGTTTGTTATCGTTTTTCCATCTTTTCTATTTTCTGTTTTCTTTTCTCTTGTTGTAGATAATTATAGTTACTCAGTAACGGCACAAGAATCGATTTTTGATACAATATACAATGTGAATTCCTAGTTCTCCCCCTCTTGGAAGACAATTGTTACCAATTGATTCTTTACATTATTAGAATCCTTAAGATAAATATTCTTTAAAAAAACAGTTTATGAACCATGTCTTTTTAAATAATTTACCTTAATACTATTGTCCTTAACAATATTATCCTTCTTAATATATCAACCTGATTGTAACCTAGAAAGTCTTCTTTAACTGTTTACAGAATAGAATTTATTTTTATTTATTAACTTAGACATTTAAAAATAAAAGTTAATTATGAAACCAACAATAATATTCATCTCATAATGAATCAAAATGAATTTCTCTAACCAATAACCACCACAGTTAACCTTATAACTAATTCACTGAGAGATTTTGTTGTTGTTGTTGTTGCTGTTGTTGCCAATAATAATCCACACATTGAATATACTTGTACATTCTACTCGGCTAGAAATGCAACAACAATAATAATAATAATAATATGAAGTTGGTTATCAGTCATATACACAAAGTTCTGGGCGTGTATTGTTTGTTAAATTTATTTTAGACGATATCTAGCGCCATCTTCCAGTCACCTAATATGTTAATCTATTTCCAATTTTATTTAACTATACCTATCCTTAGCTATGAATATATATATATATATATATATATATATATATATATATATATATATATATATATAATCCTCTTGTTTTGTCTATTTTACACACCTACATTTTCTAGGTATACCATCCTATTCATTCATTCATTCATTTTACAATAAGCTATGGTAGTCTCGAATAAATTAACAGACCATTATTTTAATATTGTATTGTGTGCCGTTTTAAATATTTAGTTTTTGTAATGTCTAATTATCATGTATAATAAGTATACATAAGTTTCAATCTTCTTATTTATTTTTGTTCATAACGAGCTGATGAAGTTACTATTGACAGTAATAGAAACTTGAATCATTCTTTTTTTGGATTTTTGATTATTAAAACGAATCAAATCACTCAATAAGGGTAATTATGAAACAGTGGTTAAAATATAACTATCTCAACTAGTCATTATATTATTTTAATATTATTATATCATTACAATTATAAAAGAAAAACTGTACTATTTTGTTTGATCCATAATGGTACTAAACTAATCTATTTACAGAAATGTCAGTCAGTCAGTAATAACGTAGAACTTCGTAGTACGTACATCAGTTCGAGTTGCCATACCACATTAGCACACAGATACAATTGTCGACTCAAATCCCGTAGTGGTAGAGGTAGTAAGAGTATAAGCAGTAATCGGAAAGATTAGTGTTTGGAGATGTTATTTAAGGAGTATAAACCAGTGAAATGAATTTGGAAAGAAAATAAAGGACATGAAGAATTCAGATTAGAATTTGGAAGAACACAAAGAGTAGATGCATCTGTGCCATTGCAAACGATTTTGAGCCATGTCATTCAGGGTCTCTAACTATCAGTTGCTATCATCTCGCCGTCCCCAGATGTACAGATTAGTGTCAAAAATAGATTGATAAGCTATGATTACTACAATACATATTTATTAGAAGAAAAAATGATTCAATTGGATTAGATGATGAGCTGGATACTCATAAACTGTTAATGAAAAGGATGGTTTAATGTTTGAATCTCAACACGAAAATCTATCACAAAAATAGTACTTATTTCTCAGCTCAAAACGTTGTTATGAAACCCCAAACTATAATGTTCTTTTAAATATTATATATATGTGGATAGGACACACATTGAGGAAAGCACTCAACTGAGTCACAAGGCAAGCCTTCAGTTGGATTCCTCAAGACCAAAGGAGAAAAGGAAGACCAAAGAACACATTAGGCTGGGAAATGGAGACAGACATGAGAAGAATGAACAAAAATAAGATAGAACTAGAAAGTAAGGGCCAGAACAGAGTTGGTTGGAGAATGCTAGTCAGCAACCTATACTCCATTGAGAGTAACAGACGTAAGTAAGTAAGTAATAATGTTGGTTGGAAATAATACTAAGCCTATGAAATTGATACTTACCCTAAAAAAAATTGAATAAAAAATGTCAGAAGTATTATGAGAAGAGTAAATTTAAAACTAAATATTTAATGAATTTACTTCAGTTTGTCTTGTCCACTAAAAACCAATACAATACGAAGACAATAATCACAGTAATAAATAATCATCAAAAAAAAATAAGCAAAAGCGGGAATTATTTCAGTTGCCTAGACTAGAATAAAGAAGATCTTTAAAGAAAGAAAAAAAAAACAATGAAAAGAAGAAAAACAAAGCGGTTAGAGAAACGCTTAAACACAAACTACTAAATAATATGTCTATTCGTCATGTTTCCTTTTTTGGTTATTTTTGTTTGTTTGTTTGTTTGTCTGTTTAACTTGAATTGTGGTTATAGATCACAGTAATTATGTTCAGATGACGATTAATGTCACTTATAATTTTCATTGTAGTACATCTAAGTAAATACATAGATGCATAGAGATACAATATGTATATATATGAGAAAATGTACTTAAATGTATATGAATAACCTGAGAAAAATGAAAACAATCTTCTTCTATTACTTACCAATCTAATAATTGTACAATGAAACTTAAAGAACTAGAAGAGATTTGTTAATATTGTTTGCAAAGTTTAAATAAGTGGCAATGAGAAATGTCTACACTCTGTTCAAACAAAGATACAATGCTAAATAGATAAATCATGTTATTGTACAAAATAAAATTATTGTATTCATCAACAATGCTACTTCTATTACTGCTAATACTACCATTACTAATGTTATTAATGATAGTAATATTAAAACAGGAAATATTTCATATATAAACATGTTTCATAATAATGTTTATGAACTTGCTAACTACATTGCATACTTTAACCTGACTTATAGAATATCGTTACTAAAATAATATATAAACAAGGGATAATTGCCAAAAATGTTAGTACAGGGGAAATGATGAGTCAGATGTAATGTGTATGTATTGGATATTCCTCATCTTATTCATAGGTAGCAAAAGTTCACGTTACATATGAACACACACACATACGTTATCACCATTGTCATTATCAAAAGATTTATCTTTTTCATCATGATGATTCGATTCATGATGGATCGACTGAAGAGGACAGCACACCACGAAAACAGGGATGAAATTTCACAACTAATATACTGAGACGAATAGACTAGGTAATAATGGTTTACTGTGTTCCTCATCTCTTCCCTCTTCACTGTGAAATACTAAATAGATTCAGTTTGTACAGTACAATTTTGCCTTAAAATAAACAGTCATTTGTTCATTAGACATGTGTATACAAATACAATAAGTAAGTGACCTGTACAGAAGCAATGAAGATAATGCTGATACTACTGATGAGAATGATAGATGAGAAAGCAAAACATGGAAAATCACATTGTATGCCTATTTGAAGACTCGGTTGTTATTGTTGTTTTCATTAGAATACTTATTGTCAATACTGTAATAATACAGATTATCACAAGAGATAACCAAAAAATAAACACAAGAGATAGCATAGAGAGGGAGAAAAATAAATGACTGGTAATACCAACACTAATAACAACAATAACAATACAAACCAACTGTACGAAGAGGCAAGAGCAAACGAGATATGTATAGGGAGAGAGAGAGAGAAGGGGAAATAGTAAAATCACAGAAGATCATCGACTATATTGAAAAACGCAATAATAACAGTAAATATAAGCATAAATATGGATATTCTTCAATTAAGAATCAAGCATTCACAATCATAGAGAGACAAAGATAAGTAGAGGGAAAGATGTATCAATACGTTAATTTGTTGACAGTGTGTTGACTTTGATTATTATCTTGACGATAATGGCAATACTACTAACAATACTACTGTAAATCATAAGCCAGCATACCTTGTAAATAACACTGAAATACACATTGTTATTGTGAATACCCATGCAGTAAAATGGATTTCAAGCACATATTATAGTCATATTCGATAATATCAGTGTCCTCATTAATGTTATCGATTAAGGATGGAGATAATTGGAATTCTAACTTGATTCATAAATGATATGAATATATATTTAACGAGGTTGAATGAAATACAATACATAACAATAAAAGTAATCTAACTAGTTATTGGAATTCAAATAAACAAACATAAGTGATTTACTCAGTAAAACTGCGTACTACTACTGATGGATGATATCAATAATTTCAAAGATGGATAGGCTGATTTAACATTCTGATTTTATCTAAACTGTGATTACATCCCTCTCTTGTAACTTGGTCAATCTAACTTTATCCTACTTCATATAACATAGAGTTTGTAATGATCATTCAGTATGAAGTGACTTTTCCCTCAAAGAATAGTATCAACTGGAAAAAAAATAGGAAAGAAGAAAGATTTGTACAGCTGTTTTGATTCACATGTGATTGAACACATCAGCTGATAATAACCTGTGATTAAAACCAATAATCCGGGCAAAAGATACTTCTAATGAGCTCCGTTATTATTCATTATCACAGTTCCAAGTAACTAAATAGTTGTTTATCGACAAAGAAAACGGGATATTAATAATCTGATTAGTCATCGACCTATAGTAACCTATCAGCTACACGTGGTACATAAAGTCTGATGGTAGTTTGAAGTTAATTTAATCAGAGCTGGTGAAGGAGGATTCCAATCTGTGAACTAAAGATCAATAGCTTCATCAGCTAGACAAAAATTGTGAACTCAGAATTTTAAATACATAGTTTATCGAACTGTACCACGTTTGGATTTTGAACAATAAACCTACATGGAATGTGATATTTTGAGTTTATATGTCGAATTCTAAAAGTCGGATAAAAGTCAAGCAATGACTGATTCATTACCATTCACTTTTATTATTACAGTTTTCGCCAATTATGCTATTCTTTCTTAGTTAAGACTCGAATGTATCCGTTATAGATAAGAATTATTCAAGATTTTCCTCAAAACGTTTTCCTCATCTATCATTTTAAAATGAGTTAATTCGTTGTATTTTGAAAAAACAAATACATTCTTATATTTCAGTGATTGAGATCATGAGTCAATTGAAGCTAGACCACTAAGGGAAACCTGGAAACTCTGGACGGCCCATTCGATCTATTATGGGACTCCTTGGCAGTGCACATACACGATCCCGCTCTCGGGATTCGAACCCAAGACCCATCAGTCTCGCACGTGATCTCTTAACCACTAAACCACTGAGCCAGTATCAAACATGTTAATGTCTAACTTCAAGTAATCCATGAAATTGAACGATACATCTACCATTGTTATCAGTGAGTTACTATGTCACAATAGGCCCGGTTGAACACCACTGGTCACTGCTTCCCACTAGAACTCCAGGATATACCTCTTGAAGCCAGTCACTAGTGAGTATATGTTGATTAATATCAGATATTAATCAGCATTCTTATATCTTACTGAAAAACTCTATGATTAAGTAATTTCTCACATTCATAGTTTTTC
Organism: Schistosoma margrebowiei; assembly: GCA_944470205.2. Lineage (NCBI taxonomy): Eukaryota > Metazoa > Platyhelminthes > Trematoda > Strigeidida > Schistosomatidae > Schistosoma > Schistosoma margrebowiei. Next base: position 38,280,880 of record OX104026.1, on the reverse strand, counting down.
ATCTATTTTATGGTTCATAATTGAATACATTAACGAAGAAATATTATTATGAAAGGTATAAAAGGTCTACTTTATTTTAAAAAAAAATCTGTTCAAATTTCAATTCATCCTATTAACTAGTTCAATGTACAAGTGAATTTTTCACTATGATATACATTATTGGTGAAGTATGTGAACGACTAACTTAAAAATATTGATATCTCATTGATATAAAAGAAGAAAATAAATACGTAGCGAAACTATAGTTTATGGATGAATCAATCACGTATAAGATAACAGGTCTCAGATTTTACCGTGAAGTTCAATCATCCATTTAGATAAATTGAGTTTTGGCATTACAGCTGATGTCAGTTTGTGATGAAAACCCAAAATCTAATTCCTAACCTTAATCATCAGTTGTAAATTCTTCACACAGTTTTATAATTCTCATTTGGTCCTGGTTATTAGGTGGACATTCTCAAGGTCTCTTTAGCGTCGCTCAAGGGTCGTCCATAAATTATAGTCTCACAGAATAGGTTAGCATAAAATAATTTGTCTGTCAATTCAAGTACAATCATATGATAATCATAATTGTGTGTTTTTTATTGAAGGATTTTAAAAGGAAAAAAAGTTTAACCGTTAAAACTTCCTATGTTTCAAGAATAATAATAATAATCCTAATGATGAATTACAAGTGGTTTATGATTTAATGTAGTAGTAACCATGTGAAATGTAAGAAAAATAATATTTATAGAAGATATACTACTGAATGACATAAGTAGTTCAACGTTGCTAACAAGAACCACTGAATTATAACAGTGAAATCATTTCACTATAAAGACTGTATAAACATTTAACTATTTTGCAACTATGATCATTCATGGAATTCGTTAAATAAAATTCAACTTTGGAAAGTGAATTCTTTAGACAATCTATATTTTTGATTACGTCACTAATGGAAAATATATATGTATTTAGAAATGTCATCTAGTACTTTCAAACCACATTCCTTCATACATATAGATTTATTAAAGTATAATTTGATTATACCAATGTATTCTATTCACTTCAGCATAAATAAACAGTAAATGATCAATATTGAAAATTACTAATGACATTACCGTTAGATTACACAAAATCTTAATATGCTTTTCATCGATTCCCCATAAAGTCAATAGGGTACATCATTATATATCTATAAATATATATATATATATACAGCAATTGAATTCGGAACCATATCGTCACATACACATGAAATTTAAAACAGTTTCCAACCAAATTTAAATGAATCATAGAAGTTACTATGGTTTCATATTAAGTTATCTTGAACAAAATTTCATGACTAAAAAATAATTTTTTTGTTGTTGAGAAAATTACACAAAATATGTCGTTATCTTATTATTAGGTTTAATCAATACAGGAGAGGTAATATCAGTAACTAATAAACTATATCAGAAGGGTTTTGTGGAGATTTTAGAAATTTTCACAGATTGAAATCATGAGTCAGTTGAAGCTAGACCACCATTGAGAACCTGGAAGCACTGGACGGCCGTTTCGCCCCAGTGTGGTACTCCTCAACAGTGCGCATCCACAATCTCGCACCCCACGAGACTCGAACCCAGGACCTACTGGCTTCGCGAGCGAGCACTTAAACATTAGACCACTGAGCCGGCATCCAACGGTGTTAATGTCTAACTCCAACCAATCCACGAAGTTGCGCCACCATATACAATTGTCTTCAGTGAGCTGATATCTCACAACAGACCTGGTTGGACTCTACTGGTAACGGCTTCCCACTAGAACTCCAGGAGTATCTCTTGAAGTCAGTCACTAGTGAGCAGATGGTTATTATCAGAAGGAGTTTGTGGAGATGCTGCTGGGTGTGCACTGCTGAGGAGTCCCATACTAGAACGAAACGGCCGTCCAGTGCTTCCAAGTTTTCAATGGTGGTCTAGCCTCAACTGACTCATGATTTCAATCTGTGATAATAAACTATATGACAAGAATATTAATGTAAGAAAACGATTACTTAATAACATTGTAGAGTGTAATATATGCATGATATAGATGTATATTTTATGCATACAAACACTGACGTTTACAATAATTGTATACTCAGCTGTGGCTAATATTAAAATGAGAAAAGTGATGATTGGTAAAGACAGAGGCTATTATTCGTTGGAGATTTGAAATGAGGATTATATTACATATTAATCATTTATTGAAATTATACATGTATATTAAGGGATTTTGGTTCATTAGTTCAATATTGTTTTGTGTTCACAGATAGACACTAATTGTTGGATTGAGCTATGTAGAAAGGTATAGGCTAACTGTTTATTGTTCGTGTGATTAACATAACTGTTGGGCACAGACTTTAAATATGAGTGAAGAACATCATTTACAATGGTGCAGATTCATTCACTCTTCGTTTTCCTTTGAAACCTAATTTTCTAAATTCTTCATAAATATTTTTTTTATTTTTCAAACTGTGTCTGAGATAAGTAATCTTTTCAGTAACCATTTATCATGTTAATACCCTTACTTCTCTGTGATTTAGGTTGAAAATTTAAACTCACTGAAATAATAGGATATGGGAACTTGAACTGATCTACCCATGTGCCTGTTTTTATGTAACATTTGAGTGACTGACAGCTAGACCTGATACTTTCAGATTCAAAACTATTTGAGGAAATGAATCATGAAACTCTTGGAAATTCCAAACTATGATAGAATAACTATACTTTCTATGGTTTTTTTCAAGTTATATCACTTCATGATTAAGATTGCACATGACGTTCTCAATGTTCAGTCAGTGTGTCTTATCAATCCTTTCCAGTTAATTTTCCTCTTATTTCACATGTGAGTGTTCTGTATTAGACTGAAGTTTTCATCAGACATTTCTTTTTAAGAATTCAAAGTTATCTAGATATGAAACCCGAACACAATCAAAGTTAATACTTGAAATGATATCCATAATGAATAATATACTTCATTATCCAGATCTCATTTAGTAAATGGCCAAGAAAGTAACAAACAGAACACATTTGATCAGTATTGAAAATTTTTGCAAATTGAATTTTCCTGATAAATGCAATCTTATAATCAATAACTTTTTATGTGTTTCATTATGAATAATACCAAGTTTTTACAGTTAAGCTGATAATAAAACTACTCAAACTTCACATTTGTCAAGAAAATCTGTAATAATGATTATTATTATTCACTTGGTATTGTTTGCTTGAATCTTCCCATTAATGTTTAGGACTGCAATTGATCAGTCTCTTATTGGCATCTGTGCATACTGTGCGTATTGCCTTCATTTACAAGCATTATAAGCAAAGATGGATAGTGGCTAGCAGTGGAATCCAAGACGTGCGTTTCGTCCCATTTGGGACTCATCAGCCGGACGTACCTGCATCTCATAGTTGATGTTCACTCTTGGATTTGAACCCAGCTTCAAAGGCCATCACATTATCCACTTAGCTACTGAGATAAAGTAAAACAATACCAAATGAATTAAACTTTACCCCATAGCACAAGCAAATGGCTATAAGGACTCAGTAGATAAGTGGATGACGCGATGGCGTTTGAAGCGAACAGTACTGAGTTCGAATTCCAGAGTGAACATCAACTCTGGGATGCAGGTACATCCATTTGACAATTCCCAAATAGGACGAAACACGCGTCCTGGATTCCACTGCTAACCACTATCCATCTTTGCTTATAATAATTGTTACAATTAGTATTATTATTATTTTAGGTAAAACATGTTTAATATTAAATGGTAAGTGAAATATATGATCATTTGACAATTTACATATAGTAGCATAAAAAATATACATAAACATATATATTTACACATTTTTTTTTAGGGTAAACGGTACCAATCTGTTTACTTTTCTAAATAAACATGCAACAAATTGGGGGTTTCTTTTTATAAACAAACAAAATAAAGGTGGTATAAAACCCTTGGGTTTGTTTTCCAAATTATTTTCAATGTTATGACCTTAATATTTTTTTAAAATATCATGTTGATGTTTGAACTATATATATAAATCAAAGGTGATATTAATGATATGGTAATAATGAAGCAATTCATAAACATGTTTTTGTTTTAGATGTAAAACTAAGATATCAATGAGAATAGACAGATAGAAGTTAAGATATGTAGATTAAATTGTTGTCTTATTTATTTGGATACAGAATTTTACACAAAAAATATATGTATCAATGACATTGAATAAAGTTGAATAGAGATTTAAGTTGATTTGTAAAAGTGATCATTAAATCCCCATAGAAAACAAGGGAGAGAGAGAGGGGGAGGGAGGCTAGTGAACTAATAAATTAAATGTACTTGTAATTATGTTAGTCGATAGATAAAAAACAATGGAGAAATTATCAATAAATACCTCCAATAAAAACATAATTCCCTTCGTAAACGACTACGAAAATATATAATTTACACATATCCATTTGAAGTTAAGAGGAGTATTATATACTGTTTCTTTCTAATTTGATCAAGTTCAATAGTACTAGTGATCAAGATCTCACAATATTAGGTGGTTGGAGGTAATCGTCTGGAAACCCTGGATCTAGGTATTGTGTTACTTGTTACTCATCAATAAGAATTACTTACAAACAAAGCATACTGTACATGATGTTGAGTCATTCAGATTGATGAACCGTATTGTGACTTGATCGATAGAAAGTCGATCAATGCTTAAAGATAAAATAAACATAACGTAAGTCAGTGCTTAGTGATCAACTAACTGTTCGCTTCTATCATGTGTTAAAGTCGGTGATTCCTCTCAGTCTCTTAAATGTTCTTTTTTTTAATATTTTACTAACTACTAGTGCTAATTACTTCTAAAGTTGGAAGTAATCATTTTGATAAAAAGAAGAAAAACAATACTATTTGTAAAACGTCCTAGAATTCTTTGAATATGATGATTAACTTGAACAATATTTGAGAATATAAAACATGTAATAAATAGGGAAACAAAAACAAAGATTTTACAATTTTCTTGCATTACCTCTAAACAGTCGTTATGATCAAACATTTTAAGTGCTGATTTTACAACTGTATAATTACTATAATAAATTTCCCCGTTCTAGTTTCGTTTAATGAACTAATTATGATTGCCTATCACATGTAATCAAACCCTTAATTACAAAACTTACTATCTAATACAAGACTAATTAATGGAAATTTTTAACTAAAACTATTAACAAGGCATAAGTTAATTATTTAATAGGATAGAAGAATAAGTACGATCAACTAAATTGACAGAAATAATTCTACAAGTTGAAATCATGAGTCAGTTGAAGCTAGACCACCATTGAAAACCTGGAAGCACTGGACGGCCGTTTCGTCCTAGTATGGGACCCCTCAGCAGTTCTATTCAAATCCTTCCTTTAGAATATTCTTCTTGTTGTACGAGTTCGCCATTGATAAGTCACAAATAAAGTAGAATTATCAACGTTCCTGTCACGTATGTTCTGCGTAAAAGGAACCAATTGAATGTAATTTTGCATAAATTACCAATATTTTCTTTATAAATTTGATGCCAATATGTTTTATTATAACACACCCTTTTTACATGTTGACAACAACATTAAGGAGACGGCGTTTGGTCTAATTAACTTGATATGCAAGTTAATATATTTTAGCAACTGTTATCATATGATTTTAATTTATTGGTTGGAAATTACTAACCATCGTGAACTAACATCAGTAAAGGAATTATTGAAAACCAGAAGGCATGAAGCAGTTGTTTCAGCTTAGTCTAAGTCTCTTCGAAACTACACACCGATGATATCGCTCATGATCAAATAAAAAATCTTCAACCCTGCAGTAAACATTCTAATGTAGTCGCAAACCTGAATAAACATAGCTTTTCATTGATTTTTTTACGACCAAGCATTGGAGATATAAGTGTGCGTACTCTACTAAATTTAGCTTGATCATTAAAAAAAATACCGAAAGACGAATCTGATGTTTTATGTTTAGAGCCTACTGTAATATGTCATAATCATTAAAGAACATGGTACAAATACGTGTTAGATCACTTTACCGTGTCATGTCAGAGCAAAAAGATGAAATTAACAAGAAGAATGGTAAATTAATCCAAATAATGTGGTAATAATCATAATCAGGAAGATTAAATATTAAAAATATGGTTCAAGTAGAAAGAACACAACAATAGGTGTTGAGGAATACTGAAACTCAACACTCAGAGAAACACAAAGAGTGGAAAATTAATTATGGTCATTGTCACTGGTTTCGAACCATATCACTCGACATATTCAACTACTAATTCAGGCTATCGATCGATTGGATATAGAAAATGTTGATGATTTTATAGTTTTACATTATTCTTTACTAAACAGTTTTTATAAATGGTAATACATTTTACAATAAAAGACCAACGTATTTGACTTTTCATACTAAATTGAAGTAAGTTTAGTTTATATCAATAAAACGTATAAAGTAGAATGTGAACTAGAATCATCTTCGGATTCAAACAGTCTTTTTTAAATATCGTGCCCATAATCTGTTGACCAAGCTCCAACATCTACCCACTATTCACCTAGCAACTTGAATCGCAACCTGCTTTGTACACTAATTGAATGTTCTGTCAAGTCGCTAATATGATAGCTCCAGTGGTTCAGTAGCATCTCCTCTTGCTACGTGTTTGAGCTTTACATGGGGTAAAAATCCCTTCAACAGTGTGAACACGCTTTACTGATGATTATCAAATATTATGACAAATGAAAATTCTAATCAAATGCTTCCAAGCACATGAGAAGAATTTCCAGGAACTGGTAATAATACTCGTTTCATTTAAATGTAAATGAGTTTATCAATCGATCAAGTTTATACGAAACAAGCAACAAAAATATTCTAATAAAACTCACGTGAAAATAATTAAAATGAAATTATTAAGGTTGTTGTACACGGTATATTCAACGAGACCAACGAAAATAAAGCACGAAAAGATAAGGAAAGCTTCTTTTCAAAATGTATCATTACTCCTTTACAAATCTATGTACATAAATCTCTTCTCTCTTTCACTATGTATATTTTTAAAAGAGCCTAATTTCTTTTTTGTTCTCTTTCAATTCAAAAAAAGAGATAAATAATTGTTTTTCCGATGCGTATTTCGTTTTATTTTTGGCGAAAAAAAATATTCCAGTTGGCTTTAGTCACTGTTCACTGTGTTCTTTTTGTTTTGTCCTCACGATGTTCACTTTTATTTTTATTTGTTGACGAAAATAAAGATTATAAAATGAGTATATTAATGTTAATTGTTATCAACGAAATAGCTGAAATACAATTCCTTGTATTACATGTGTATATATGTGCGTTTATCTATTGTGAAGTTGTGTGAAAGTAGTAACATACAACTATGCAATATGAAGGCGAGAGAGATATGTTATCACGAGATCGGTATTTTACACAACTATACCATTTATTTGTATTTTCATTAATGTGATAAATGTTAATTTCTTTTGTGTTGTGTTATGTTTTGTTGAGTTCTACTCGTTAGGTTGGTGGTAGTGAAAATTGTGGCGGAGGAAAATAACAGGTGAGGGGTGATAGGCATAAAAGTACACATGTATGAACTAAAAGCATTAGTAAGAACATTTGATAACCAATATTGTTTATTGAAGTTAACTTTAAAAGCAGAAGTCTAATTCTCATGACCAGTTCCGTCTGATTTAAAATTGTGGATAGACATAAACAGGCACAATAAAGATAGTGGATAAACATATTCATATTGTACACTTAGCGTGTAAGGTATCTGTAGCTAAATTTGGTATTTTTATATTGATTTAAATTGTTTATATATCTTAAAGATATTGTTTCCCTTCCGTTGTAACAAATAGTACAGTCATAATTAAGTAGGATGTTTGTGTATGTATTAGACACCGAGTGCATATGCACACCACAAATGTATTATTGTTTATGTGTATTTTTTTGATGCTGGCCTTGGACGCCCGAATTTAAGCTGTCTCCCGTTACTATGGTACTAGCGGTCATCCCAATGTTTTAGGTCGGGTGCAGATATGTTAATAGACTGAAATTGTCTAATTAAAATTTGATTGGTAAGTAGTATATGTCTATTGTTGTGATTGTCTGTCCGCGATCGAGTACTTGCAGCGGCTTTTTGTATTATTTTGTGAGAAATGTAATAACGAAAGTCTCTGATCATTCTTGTTTCGTGTTGATTTTCTTGTTCACTTTTCAAAACATGAACAGACTGGTCACTTAGTTACAGTAAAGACTCTAAGTTCAGTGGATTTACTTATTGTTTTCTTGGACTAAATACACATCTAGATACAGCAGGCTTAATTTAGTAACACAACATCTTAGTTAATTAGTTCGGGAATTGTTATATATATATATATAATCCTTGCAAAATCTTCAGACAACCACTTTCATCAATATAATCATATCTTCATCAGAGCCATAGAATTGAATTAGCACTAAATACTAGACAAACATGACATTGGCTACTACTTAATGAACAGTTGTTGAAAATAAATCATTCTTACAGATCAGTCACTGTCCGAATTGTTCGTTGAAAACATTTCAAACTATTCTGGTAGATGACGCAATTTCTAATTTAAACAGACATCAATTTCCTTAAGATTATAGGTACAGCTAACTAACAAGTACTAGTTAAAATAAAACATAAGTGTAGAAATTTCTGTTAACTACGTTCAACTACCTTACATCAAACTATTGGATCTATAGATTCTTAATTCAACTTCATAAATGAAAACAGGTCCACTCTGTTAGAAAATCTCAAACTATAAAGAAATATCAACTATCCAGAGCTATTTGATTACCATGGACTCTCTAATTGTTATTAACTCTTGATATGAATTACTTACAGATTATGTGATGTATATTCATGCTAAAAATCTTGTTGTCTATTTTTTTTACGTTACACTTTGATTCAATTTCTTCTAACTTTCTAATTCTATATTGTTATCTTATTATATTATATTTTTTCCAAATAATTTTTTCTTGAATGAGATCATGAACCGATTGATGTTAGATCACTATTGAAAACCCGGAAGCACTGGACGGCCGTTTCGTTCCATTGTAAGATTCCTAAGTAGTGTGCATCCATGATCTTTCTCGTGGGATTCGAACGCAGGGTCTTTAGTCTCGCGAGCGAGCGCTTAACCTAGTAGACCACCGAGTCGGCATTCAATGGTGTTAATGTCTAACCTCAACCAATCGACGATGTTCTGCGACCCACCTGATATTCATCAACATATGTTCACTAGTGTCTGGCTTCAAGAGGTATATCCTGGAGTTCTAGTGAGAAGTAGTGACTAGTGGAGTTTCAACTAGTTCTGTTGTAAGATAGTGACTCACTGATAACAGTGGTGGATGTGTCACTCAATTTCGTGGATTAGTTGAAGTTAGACATTGACACTATTGGATGCCGGTCATCTCAGTGGTTTAGTGGTTAAGTGGTTATAGCAACTCACGTGCAGTTGAGTTTGTTCTCACTTAACTCGGTTAAGCCCTTTTGTTCACTTATTTACCGGATAGAGTCATCCGTACTATAACAATTTATTGTACCTTTATTATTGTTGTACTGGGATGAAATATGTATGCTTGAACATTGCTTACCACCTACTCATATATTCATTTTACTAGCTTTATTTTTAGCTGTTTAATTGATTCGATGATCCATTCATTTCCTTATATATATATATACATATACATTTGCACTCTACACAATCTACACTCTCGGTTCGCCGACTCATTCATTTGCCTCTCTGCTTTGTGGTCTGAGTTATCTGCTAATAAAACTGTAGTCGATGCTTCTCTTTGCCTTCTGGTTTCAAACACCGTTGAGGATTATATGATAATGGTTACGAGGTGATTGGTCAACGAAACACAGCCACTATGTGCTCGCGCATGATACCAGTAGGTCCTGGGTTCGAATCTCATAGGGGGCGAGGTCATGGATGCGTACTGCTGAGGAGTCCCACAATAGAACGAGACAGCCATCCAGTGCTTCCAGGTTTTCCACGGTTTTCTCGCTTCAACTGACTCATGATCTTAACCATTGAAAAATAGATAACTTGTTGAAATATCTAGATGTCAGGAACAGGTAGCCCAGATGTACAAGCAGGCTACCAAGTGGAACTCTGTGATATTTTTGTTTAAGAATCTATTATATATTCTATTAAGATTCTAATGACTTTAAAGTATTAGGAAACTACTCGAAACAATCTGAGATTATTTTTCTGAATGTTGTCTTTTAACTTATACTTTGAGACATTAACAGTCATCAATATTTTTGATAAGAAAAATGTAAGTATAGTTTTCAGACTAAAATCTGTACTATTCATTGAAAAAATTAGGATAAAGAATACTGAATGCGATACAAGCTGTAGATTACCCACAACTCTTCATCTATTCAACCAGACAGATGATCAGCTTATCAAATCTGAAGTCATATTGAATCATATAATCAAGAAGTTTTAATCAATAATAATAAACAAAAAAAGTAAACAAAAAATGGTCTTGATTAAACTTCAGCATCTAGATTAGTTTTTATTCCAAGGTTAGAAAAAAACATCCGTATTACATCGTTCAATCATTAGTTGTTAGTTAAAGTGTATAGTTTGGAATTTCCGTTTGTTGCTATGTCCAAGATTCAAATAATCATTTTCTGTTGGTACGGTTTCAATCAAACTATTACCATCTAAGTGTTTTTATGGGTTTTTTATTCGAACACATAGATATTGGTACAAGGAGGCACTAAATGCATATGCGCCACACATATCTCATTTGATATGTGTGACGGCTGTGATACTATCCGGGTGCCCAAACCGAAGAGGGTGGTTTTCTTAGGGGGCCACAACCGGAGCCTTCGACCTGAAGGTCTGATGAACAAGGCAGTGGAGCATCGTGGGGAGATGCAGTCCCATGGTGGCCAGTGACCAACAATTGGTTCATACGCCACTTGTTCCTTCCGGATCCCATATGCACCATTGGTTTGGAATCAGGGTTTTCCAACTCCCCTAGATGGATTCTCCATGTATACGAACCCATTTAAAATGCCGGACATTCGCTTTTCGTCCTCTCAATTTCGTAAACAACACTCGTGGTGCTAGAAGGCAGTGAGTATGACTTCCCTGGCAGAGGCTATATACGCGTGATCATGTGAGAGCATTTCAAGATGGAGAGCAGATGCTCCCCACTCTAGGCCGTACCAGGGCATTTGAGGGCGGTACGGATGGTGTTTTGTAATATTGTAAAGAAAATATGATGTTATTTAATTATTTATTTTATATAATAAATGTAAATTAATATAATTAGTAAATGAATAGTTATTGTGTTATTGAAAAGTCAATAAGTTTCTCATCTATAGGTTAGTTTTTATTTTTATCATTAGATTGGATAAATCTTAGTTTGATCTTCTGTTTTTAAGAATTAGTTGATCACAGCTATATATATATATATATATATATATATATATATATATATATATATATATATATATATATATATATATATATATATATATATATGTCAATTGCAGTCCTAAATATCAATGGGAAGATACAAATAAAACAACATCAAGTGAATATAACAGTAAATATTTAGAAAATTATGAAACTCATGCAAGATGTTTTTCCTTTGAGAAATTTCATATACACAGTTCCCTTCTAGCAGAATATTTGTTCTTATTCTTTTCAAGATGTATTCTATAAGATTTGAAAGTTATCTAGTTAACTTTCCATAAAAAAGATCATTCATTAAAACAATTATTAGATACTATTCAAAAACAACAACAACAACAACAAAAACCAACAAACAAACAAACTGATATGAACTTTGTACTGGATGAATACATATTCATTGATAATAGATATGAATACGTGTAGGTATGATGAAAATCATTATGTGATTCATTAGGAGAACAATCTATATAATATATACACATAAACATACATCAAGGTTTAACATTTAAAAAAAAATAGATGGTTATTAGATGGTTAGATGGTTAGATGGTTATTAGACTAAGTTACTTAAAGTGAATTACATACACGTTTATCACTATAGTTATTATTATGGCTTACATTACTATAATGATAATGTTCATCAATATAATCTTTGTACATTAAAACTGATTATCAAATCATTAGATGCTGCACACAAAATGATGAGTATAGAGAAAGATTTCAACAAGGAAGTAATTTATTATACATGTGAAGTAAAAAAAAAAGAAGAAGGAAATAATTATGAATTGTGTTTATTAGCCAAATATATTGATTTGTTGTTCTGAATAATTGATTTATACAAGTTTCTTTTTTTTGTGGTAAACTTAAAGAGAGGGAATCAGAACTTGAAATCTTGATCGTTACTTCCGGGTTTATTTTTTTCAAAAAAAAAAAAAAAAGAAGATCGATATCTTTTGGTTAACTTTATGTGATTTTACATTACAGAATGATCTTAGTTAAACAACCATTAATGATCACGAATGATAGATAGGTGTTTCTTCCATGTCTGTAACATATCGACAATGTAGGTCTTTTGACTTATGTTTGTAATTTCAGTCACTTTGTGGTACTTTTCAATAATCAACCACTTGATTTTTGTCTTACACCAGACATAATTGAACTCCACTAGTCACGGACTTTCGTGAGAACTTCAGAAATCATCTCATGACGTTCTTCTCTAGTAAACACGGTGATTTATCTTAAGGGCGGGGTTTATTTTTTTCTAACTACTATTAATTCGTGATATAAGACTACTCAGCTCAACAAGCTGCACAACTCCTTTATTCTAAAAAAACATCAGCCAATAATTGGTTCATATTAGTCAGTCACTGATCAATGATCAGTGTCACATTGTACAGTTCTAAGTGATGACTGGATTTCGTCGACTAGAAAAATACACTGGTACCCACTGAGCTTAACAATTTAAAAATTTGTATTTAAGGAAGAATAAGAAGATAGTAATTAACAACAGCCTAACAAGAACAGAAAAATTCAAGAAGCAGGCCGAATACACAGAAGCAAACAAACAAGTGAAGAGGTGCATTAGAGCCGACAAGCAGCAATATGTCGAAGAATTAACAACAACAGTGGAAAAAGCTGTAAGAGAAGAGAATATGAAACAACGTTAAGACTTGACGAAGGATCTAGAAGGGAAATATAGTAAATCAGAGAGACCTGTCAAGGACAAAGAAGGCAAGACAATCACCGAGATTGAAGAACAGAGGGACAGATGGGTGAAATATTTTGGGAAATTCTTGAATAGACCAGTTCCACTGAATCAACCGGACATCGAGAGAGCACCTACAGACCTTCCTATAAATGTCACTCCACCAACGACGGAAGAAATCAGGATGGCCGGTCATCAGACAAATCAAGAGTGGGAAAGCAGAAGAACGTGACAATAGATCAGCTGAAGCTCTGAATTCGCACATAGATAAATTTGAAAACATGCTCCACATTCAATTCAGGAAGATTTGGAAGAAAGAAAAAATGCCGACAGACTGGAATGATGGATATCTCATCAAGATACCGAAGAAAGGAGTTCTGAGCAAATGCAAGAACTACAGAGGGATCACACCACTGTCAGTGCCAGGAAAGGTTTTCAACAGAATGTTGCTGAACTGGTTGGAAGATTCAGTAGAATTTAGACTTCAAGATCAACAGGCTGGATCCCGTAAGGATCAGTCATGCACAGACCGAATTGCGGCACTGCGGATCATTGTCTAAAAATCGGTTGGATGGGACTCGTCACTATACATCAACTTCATTGGTTATGAAAAGGAGTTTGACAGTGTGGATAGGGGGACATTATGGAAATTTCTTTGACACTATGGAGTTCCTGAGAAGATTGTCAATATTATCCGGAACTCGTACGACAGACCACAGTGCAACGTCGTGCATTTAAGACAACTGACAGGCACATTCCAAGTGAGGACCTGCGTCGTACGAGGCTGTCTACTCTCCTCCTTCCTCTTTCTTCTGGTGGTCGACTTGACTATGAAGACCTGGACATCTGAGGGAAAGCACAGAATACAATGGATAGCTCAGAATCAGTTAGACGATTTGGACTTCGCAGATGACCTAGCTCTGCTATCCCATAAACATGGACAAATGCAGATGAAGACAACTAGTGAAGCAGCAGCCTCTGCATCAGTAGACCTCAGCATACACAAGTGGAAAACCAAGGTTCTTAAATACAACACGGAGAACACCGACCCAATCACACTTGATGGCGAAACTCTGGGAGATATGGATATCGATGAACAAGGAGGATCGGATGCAGAAGTCAAGGAGAGGATTGACAAAGCAAGGACATCATTCCTACAATTGATGAACATATGGAACTCAAAATAACTATCAACTGATATCAAAGTCACAATCTTCAATACGAACGTCGAAACAGTCCTACTGTACGAAGTTGAAACTTGAAGAACTACTACAACCGTCATCAAAAAGGTGCAAGTATTTATAAATAGTTGTCTACAGAAAATACTCAACATCTGTTGGCCGGATACCATCAGCAACAGCCTTCTGTGGGAGATAACAAACCAGCTGTTGTCTGAAGAGGAAATTAGAAAAATACTTTAGAAATGGATAGAACATACATTGCAGAAATCACCAAACTGGATCATGAGGTGAGCGCTAACTTGGAATCCTAGAGAGAAACGAAAAAGAGCAAGGCCGAAGAACACGGTGTGTCGAGAACTAGAAGCAAACATGAAGAGGAGGAATAACAGCTAAAAACAAGTGGAAAGGATTGCCCAGAACAGGGTTGAATGGAAAGTTCTGGTGGGTGGCCTTTACTTCTAGATGACGGATAACAGGCGTAAGTAAGTAATTTATGTTGAACTGGAAAATTTAGATTTCTTATTTACCCATTTTCATCATCAAAACTAAAATGTTGTTAAGATGTCCAAACCCGGTGTGTCTAGTACAGAAGTCGAATACATTATTAATGAGCTAACTGGTTAACGACTCGAATGCTAAAATACTGGAGTTATTATATTGCACAGTAGATTTTCAATCAATCCATCGGTTATGAATTAACTGAACAAATTTTGAATTTAGTTATACTTAGGGTATTTAACTACCAATATTTTGTGTTAAATATGTAAGTGATTGTCATGAAAATCAACTTGCTTTAGTTTGATAATTATGAAAAATAATCTGATTACATCAGATACAAATTGTGAGACATAAACAGATTTAAAAGGCTGATTTTATTATTTCACTTGTCAGAAAGTAGACATAGTGTATGTTACTTACAGGATTGTTTGTAAGTAGTATGTGGTGGAACGTGCCATTAAAGTTTCAATAACTGTCAAACTGAGTCAAGAGTTTCAATATATCCAAAGCGCAGTGTTGGCTTAGCACTTAGTGACCAGACGAAAAAACGATTCAAATGACCAAACACACCGAACGTTGTGATTGAACGATTAAGAGTTATGTACATGTAAATACTTTATAATGTAGTTCTTCGCCTTTAAACAAATGTTATCAATCTACTCAGTTATTCTAGTCAATGTCAGAGTTATATCTTACGTAAAAATGAACTGTCGAGTGTAATAGTCGACATAAACTACAATCATTGTTAACTGCTAGACACTGAAAAATCTAGTTCCAGGACATTTCGTAGAAAACTGACCATCATTTCCATTGCGATATAAATGTTATGTAATTAGATCACAAAATAACATTAGGAAATATTGAATGGGATTACTTGAGAAATTTCAGTTGTTACGGCAATTTTATAGACTGAATATTCATATGAATCCTGAATGACTTCAACAATTATACAGTACAGCTATTACTATTACCATAAATAACTTTAAAATATGATTATCCACACTATCAACTATTGTATTATGAATGCTTCTAAATAGTGATTTAAATGATCGTTTCTTTCCAAACGTCGTGCAGTTTTATTATTTTCTTGATTCACAGTCGTGAATTCTTTAAACTAAGTAGATCAACATATGTCTCAACTAAAAGGAATTGGCCCTTCAAATTTGAAAATAAATGCATACAAAAATAGAAAAACTAAAACCTCTTGATGTAACTAAGTGTTGTATTGGGAAGTGAGTCAGAATTGTACTCGACCAATACTGAGAAAATCTGAATCACTAAACTATAACCACTACTACTATAGTGATCAAGAATTCAGGTAGGAAAAGCGACTAATTTTTTAATGCAAAACCACATACTGGATTGCTAAAATATGAAAATCATACATCAAGTACACCATTTGCATATCTTCTTTGCGTTGTCCTTCATATACTGCATTATTCTTCTAGTTTTGATGTTACTTAGGTCGCTCTCCGAGTTTTTTCCTGTTCTCCATATTGCAATCTTTGCTGCCATGTATCCCACTTCCGACTGGCGCCACATACTACTTATATCTGCATGCATAAGTAGCATACACCACACTGCTAACACTATCATTACTACTACTACTACTGCTGAAGTGAAATAGCTGAATGTTTGGTGAGCTTATTAAATGTATCATATGGGTATTTGATTTAGGTGTTATTTACAGATAATACATATGAGTTTGTATGTAGTT
Organism: Schistosoma margrebowiei; assembly: GCA_944470205.2. Lineage (NCBI taxonomy): Eukaryota > Metazoa > Platyhelminthes > Trematoda > Strigeidida > Schistosomatidae > Schistosoma > Schistosoma margrebowiei. Next base: position 38,264,292 of record OX104026.1, on the reverse strand, counting down.
CTCACATACCTTTTAGAAAATGTTCAATGATTGTCATTTCCTTATCTTTTTCTAGAAAAGTACTTCTACCGTAATAGTTTAGTAACCAGTTAAATATTAGTAGACTATGAACGCATACCTTCCAAAAAAATGGGGTTATTAAATGGTTGTCTATTATATATTTTTCTAGGAGCATTTAGAATGAAGCAACAGTTATTATATCTTTTATTTCTACGATAAGTCACTCGTCTGAACCATTAATTAACAGTATTTCAAGTTATACATTTAATTCCAGACAGGAAAAATAAGTTAATCAATTGATTTTGTTAGTCATATCGAATGATACACTTAGGTTGTGTAATGCGTGCTCAACAGCTTCTCATTGGAACTTACCTTATAAATTGGCCTGAGAATAGGTTGAATAAAGTTAGGTGAAACTATCTTACCTGTTCTAGAAGCCAATAATTAATATTATGAACTGTACAAAGAGTAGTCAAATTACTTGTATTTGTTACTCAAGTATCAGATAGACCATGATATATCGCACAACAAAACGAAATGACATAAATTGCGTTAATTGATCTCCTTTTTGCATCAAGTACATAATAAATTAAAGATAATCTTTCAATGCACACATTGATCGGTCATTATTACAGGGCTTGTGTGTATGTGTGCTAGATGAGAACAGTCTTAAAACAGGTACCAACTTAATATAGCACCTTAGACAGTTCTGGTTTAGTATATTCTTTGTTATTGATTTTTTTTCTTCAGTTAATTCTATATCATTCGTAGTTAATCACACGAATTATGTATTTGGTAGAACAGAATAGCTTCAATATATGGAATGCTATTTGCAATCATTCTATGTAATTAATTGATGGGTTTATTATCAATATTTGGTTAGTTACTAATAATAGTAATAGTGGTAGTTTACAGTGATCGATTACCGGATGGTATGTGATATCATGTATGTATTTTAATTCATTCTGATCAGATTGTATAGATTAAGTTTTAGTGAGGTCGGTTGCAATTCGAATGTCTTGGTTGTGACATGCTTTTTGTAATACTGAATAACACAGAAAAAAATGTAATTTTCCCCAGGATTGTAGATGCTTTACTTTGACAAGTGTCAATTAGCTCGAAGCCAATGTCCAAAGATTTCTGTTGGTTGCTTCCAGTAACCTAATATTTTACAGTTTAATTGTGATGAATTTTTCGTGCATACGTTTTCCTCAGATTTGATATAAATCAATCAATCAAAAATTTGCAAGCTATTACAAAGTTATATCACTATGCAAACATTGGTTGGTTTTGCTTACAAGAAAACTATTTCGATCGGGTTACGGGATTTTGATAACTTAATGTATTGACATGTCATTTGTTCATTGCTGTTACTTTTAGCCAATATCTCAAAATAACATTCGGGTTACAACAACATACCGTCTGATATAAATAAGAGTTAACAGGTACCCACACAATATCATCTTCGATTATATATATTGATTTATATCCATGACATTTATATTTGCAGAAAAATGAAACTCATCTACCTTGTAATTCTTAAACAATTTATGAAAATCTTGTGTCTAACAGAAACAAATATTTTAATAAAATTTTATTTCCTGATATCTGAGTGAACTAACAAGTACATATCTAATGCTCCAGTCCAATGATTAGTAACCAGGTATTTTTAAAGTACTGAAACTGCATTTATAATGCCATTGTAACCAAGTTAATGTATCTAAATAAATCGTAGTTCTGGTTGCCTAACTCAAATTTTTTTTTAATTTGCTAGTTGACATTGTTCGTTCACATCATTTTATGGTTTGTACGAAGTTGTAATTTTGTTCAACTCTGTTTCAGTCATAATAGTTTACAGTTACATCTTTAATTATCATCGCCTTTATGGTATGAACTGATAACATTTGGAAAAACCACTGGAGATTAGGGTTTAGACGATAGATTTTTGTTTACTAGTTTGGAATTCATAAATAAAACGTAATCACAACTTGACTCATGATCTAAGCCAGAACACTTACGTTTTAATTTAAAATTTTCAAAGTCAGCCAGGATGGCAAATGGCGTGGTTTTCACTTAATGTTATTATTAATGAGAGTATAGCTTCTCATAAGAAATCTTAAAAATCTATTTTGTAGCTGTCTACTAATAACATCAAGGTTATTTAATAGTTTATCTGTCCAATGACTCAATGACTTAAATCTTGTTTCTAAACTAATAATATTTTACTATTGTGATTTATGCAGTTCTTTTCAAATCTTCACCAGGTTAAAATACTTAATGATGAACATTAAAAAAATCAATCTAACTTAAATAAATAAGATTTTTGTAATATCCTAATGAGTAGAAAAATTCGATTTTCAGACGTTTCGTGACTTAGTTTAAGCCACTTCTTCGGAGGATAAACAACTAAATCAAAATTAATCCAAGTTTAAATAGTCAGTCAGTCCGTAACAACGTAGAACTTCGAAAGTACGTACATCAATTCGGGTTGACATATCACATTAGCACAGAGATACAGTTGTAGTAAAAGTATGAACAGAAATCGGAAAGATTATGGTTTGAAAATGTTAGTCAAGGAGTATAATCCATTGAAATAAATTTGGAAAGGGTAAAAAGGGACATGAAGAATTCAGAAGATTAGAATATGAGAGAACTCAACGAGCGAATACACCTGCGCATTTGCAAACGATTTTGAGCCATGACATTCAAGGTCTTTAACCATCGATTGCTATCATCTCGCGTATCCCAACCAGGTAGTGTACACCTATCAACATGGTTCAGTCCACCTGTCTTGTGACTTCATGGGTTTGTGTCATGTTTTGGTCTGGCCGCCCCTAGCTTTCTTCCAACCTATTCCTACACCATAAAACATCGCACGTAGGTGGTGGTTGGGCATACGCAACACGTGTCCTAGCCATCTCAAATGATGAAGTTTAACTACTTCATCAATTGATTTGCTATCCTTACCTAGTACCCGTTTCCTAACAACTGCGTTACTTACTCGGTGGCCCCAGGATATACGAGCAATGTTTCGAAGGCATCTATGATCAAATACTAGTAACCTACGAATATTCTCTGCTCTTACCGGCATCGCGCACATGCTTGCATTGTTGCTTATAATGATCAGAAGACTCTGCATTTTATCAGCATCTTCACCAAATAGAACTATGTCATCATCAGTAGTACAACGGAACAACAATCAATCTAACGCTCTACTTTAAGTTTCTACAAATCTTAATAAACTATACCTAATGACTGATGCTGTGACACACTTGTTCTTTAATGAATGTAGTGTATTAATTACAGTTATGTAATGCATAATTTCTAGTTGTTTTTTATGAGTTTTAAAAAAACACTGAAACACAAAAGATAATCAAAATTAAATCATTCGCCTCAATTCAAATACAACTGAATAAATTGATTTATAACACATATTTAGTTTAATAGGTATATATATATTTCTTAAGTGTGCATGTGTGTTTGTTGCTGTGTAATTAATAAACGATTACGAAACATTCCTTTTGTAATCTCAGGAACGAAATTATTATCAAATGTCGCTCCTAAATCAATTTAAGTGAGCATATATATATGGTATACTACCTAACACAGACAAACAACAATGTACATATCTTACAATACGAGTTATTAACATGTGTGGCTAGCTACAAAACTGAGTTGAATGACATAACCAGTAATACAAGTAAAATGACAATGATTATTTTGATTGGTAGCATGTAATCTGTAAAATGTTAATGAATATATTTGTTGCGTAAAAATAGACAATTACTTATGAGTAGTAACAATTATTACGAATAATTAAAATGTATATATGACATGGATGTCATGGGAAAAGTTCAAACTAATCACATCAATCTATCTACGCCTATTATGATTATTGGGTAAATACAAAAGAATCTAATTATTGAATTACCTCTATTAATAAATTTCTTAGAAGTTTGAAAGAATACTTATTGAATTCATCAGTAAAGCACAATTGTATGAACGAAGAATATTCTTTTCAATAATTTCTCATCAGGTTCAATACAGCTCACCCGTCCATAAAATTCACATGTGAGAAAGAAAATGGGGGTAAAATAGCCTTCCTAGATGTTCTGCTTACAAGGAGAAAAGATGGGACGCTAAAAAGAAACATAAACAGGAAAATGACCTGGACGGGTCAATATACTAACTTTTTCAGTTTCGTTCCTCTACAACAAAAAAGGAAACTTATCAAGGCACTACATCATAGAATCAAGACTATATGCACTATGGATACGATTGAAGATGAAACAAAGACATTGTTTACAACCCTGAAAGAAAATGGATATCCAGAGAAATTTATAAATAAAAACTTATCCAATAAAAGACAGTGTAGAGAATGCCTAACGGTAAATAGAAAGCCCTTATATATACGCTTACAATTCAGAGGTGACGCGCCGAGTGAAATGTTAAGACTTAAGTTAAGTAGATCAATTCAAAGGACTTTTAATGCGGCTAAACTACAACTAATATCCTCCACACGACCAATAATCACTCCGAGGTTGAAAGACAAATTACCTAGACTAGCCACCTCCTTCTGTATCTATCAATTCAACTGTTTCTGTGGAGCAAGTTATATTGGCAGATGTTCTAGGAATTTGTACATTCGGGCTCGTGAGCACCTACCCGTGTGGTTAAGCAAAGGTGTTGTCAAAACTGTTAACAGCTCAATCTTAGACCATTTAGTCCAAACAGGACATACAGCCAACATCGAGCAATCTTTTGCAATAGTTTACCGTGTCAACAGCAGTCTACCTAATTCCGTCAGACTGCGAATCCTACAGACGGCTGAAGCAATTGCTATTCGGATCAAAAAGCCAGAGCTTTGTATCCAAAAGAAGTATGTTCAGCCACTCCTTTTACCCTGGCCAACTAGCTAATAATCAATCTTATAATGTGGTGACGTTATCTGATTAATGTTCATGTCCCAAACTTATTATTATTATTATTATTATTATTATTATTATTATTATTATTATTGTCTTTACACTTGATAAACCCCTTTTTGAGGAATTTATTCAATATCCCCCCTTGAATCTACTATATGTGACCTAATTATTTTACATATTACACAATTTCGGATTTTTAATCACAATATTCTCTCGCTCTCTCTGTTACCCCATGTTGACCGTATTTATTCTGATCATGATTTATCTCACAATTTCATTTCGCTTATAAACTGATTCAAGTTAACACTTCATATTAGTCAGCCCCAACATTAACAATTTTATTTTATATAACAAACAATTCCTGATTCATATATTACAATTTCCAAATGATGTACTCTGCCTTAAATCTGGCCAATTTTATGGATTATTAATCTGGATTTATAATTGTAGAACCTGATGAGAAATTCATTGAAAAGAATATTCTTCGTTCATACAATTGTGTTTTAATATAATGGGAATTTTTCAGCGATTAAAATAATCAGTAAATATATTCAAACTAATAACTTACTTCCTTACGCCTGTTACTCCTAATGGAGCATAGACCGCCGACTAGCATTCTCCAACCAACTCTGTCCTGGGCCTTCCTTTCTAATTGCATCCGATTCTTGTTCATTTTTCTCATGTCTATTTCCATTTCCCAGCGTAATGTGTTCTTTGGTTTTCCTCTTTTCCTTTGGCCTTGAGGATTCCATATGAGGGCTTGTCTTGTGACACAGTTGGATAATTTTTTCTGGTTAGCGTTTTTTAGCGAGTTAGTTTTCTACGGGATGGGGTCGTTAACCTCATTCCCAACCCTCCTCCTTTATTCGGGCTTGGGACCAGCGTTAGCCCCCGGAAGGGACTCCAAGCGGAGTTATTCAAACCAATCAAGTGTTGTTAATTAAAATTTACAAGTAGTGTAGTCACAAATAATACTAGAATCCTTTCATTTATAAAGAACCAAATCTTAATAAATCTTCGATATAAGCTCACTTCATACTGTATATACTGAGAAACAACTTTTATTATAATTTCCTATTAGCATAAAGAAATTTCATAAATCTATTCAGGTCTATAGGAATAGACGAATAAATGCTGATTGACACTTTCAACTCGTTGAATAGAATCCTTTTTTTAATGTCTTAATACATCTTATTACCACCGACATTTTCAAAATTAGTTTCTATCATCTTTAAATGAATAACGAATTCTGGATACAGAAGAACACTTTAAAAATTGTATTCATATCTATAGGATTAGAACAGAGTTTACCCAATTATGTAATCATTTGTTTCTGTCCGTTTGAACTATTGTCACAATCAATGTTGTGGAATGTTCTTCTAAATAAGGTTTATATCTACAAAATTGAATCTATTCAATGTATTTACACCCTTGCTATACTATATTAATGTAATATGACTTTCAACTAAACACTTTCATATAAACCGTTTCAACCCATTATGTAATTATTTATTTATTTAAACACAAACATTGGTACAAAGAGGCATCAAATAGATATGCGCCATATAAATCATTCGATTTGTATTAGAGCCCAAACCGAAACAAGCGGTTTTCTTAGGGGGCCACACCCACTTACATATCACAACTTGTAAGAGACTGATGAGTTCCAGACGAAATAAATCGGATTCGTACTATTCTACTAGAATCTTTATTCTTGATCTTTTTCAAAATTATATATTGTAAATATAAATCTATTTTATTCAATATGACAATTTAAGGTGTTAAATTCAACTGATGATATGGAAAACAATAGGTGGTATACTTGTTAATTTACAATGAAATTAATGTTGACAAATAATATATTATAATTTAGAAAGAACATCATTCTAAATTAATTAATTTTACTCCATTTATCCATATATATATATATATAGGTGGTCTTAAACAATATACATATATATAATTCATGTATTGTATATACAGTCAAGTTATAATAACAAATAAACCTAGTCACAAACTATCTCATTTAATGGGTAGTAACAATTTCTTATCATTTTTAGAGTTTCGTTAATACCACTTACGGATTCAGTATTATTTTTCTATGAAAGTATATGTTAAAACTTGTAATTGGTAAACTATTTGAATTCATTTTCTTAACTAAAAGACTAATGTCCACTCTCCCCATTCTTGTTCAACTTTGTGGTCGACGTACTTTTAGAGATAACACTCTCCTCATCTAAATTTCCGGGGGTTGAACTTCTACCGGGAGGTTCACTTGTTGACTTAGAATATGCAGATGACATAGTTTTATTTGGTGAAGACGCTGACAAAATGCAGAGTCTTCTGACCACTCTAAGCAACAATGCAAGCATGTTCGGGATGCGATTCTCTCCCTCGAAATGCAAAATGTTGCTTCAGGATTGGGTTACATCGACACCCGAACTAGTGATAGGGAGTGAAGTAGTTGAGTGTGTCGACCGCTTCACTTATCTTGGAAGTCTCATCAGCCCTTGTGGTCTGGTATGTGACGAAATCTCAGCACGGATACAGATGGCTCGACTAGCTTTTGCCAACTTGCGTCATTTATGGCATAGGCGAGATATCCGTCTATCAACCAAAGGACGGGTTTACTGCGCAGCAGTTCGTTCCGTCCTACTTTATGGCTGTGAAACATGGTCGGTAAGAGTAGAGGATATTCGTAGGTTACTAGTATTTGATCATAGGTGTCTTCGAAGTATTGCTCGTATATCCTGGGACCACCGAGTAAGTAACGCAACTGTTAGGAAACGGGTACTAGGTAAGGATGGCAAATCAATTGGTGAAGTAGTGAAACTTCATCAGTTGAGATGGCTGGGACACGTGTTACGTATGCCCAACCACCGACTACCTCGACGTGCTATATTCAGTGGTATAGGAGTAGGTTGGAAGAAAACTAGGGGCGGCCGGACCAAAACATGGCACAAATCCATGAAGTCACTGACAAGTGGACTGAGTCATGTTGGTAGGTGTAGACTACCTGGTTGGGGACCGCGAGATGATAGCAACCGATGGTTAGAGACCCTGAATGACATGGCTCAAAATCGTTTGCAATGGCGCAGGTGCATCCACTCTCTATGTTCTCCCAAATTCTAATTATCTGAATCCTTCATGCCCCTTTTTTTCCTCTTTCCAAATTTATTTCACTGGATTATACTCGTTAAATAACATCTCCAAACCCTAATCTTCCCGATTACTGCTTATACTCTTGCTACCTCTACCACTACGGGATTTGAATCGACCACTGCATCTCTGTGCTAATGTGGTATGGCAACTCGAACTGATGTACGTACGTACTAAGTTATACGTTGTTACTGACTGACTGACTGAATGTGATTCATTGACATTGATGATTAAATCTTTCAATAATTGAGATCATCAGGTAATTGAAGCAAAACTATCATGGAAAACCTGGAAGCATTAGATGGTCGTTTTGGCCTGTTGTAAGACTCCTCAGCAATGCGCATCCACGACCCCGCCTCACGAGATTCGAACACAGCACCTATCAGTCCCGCGAACGAGTGCTTAACCTTCAGACCATTGAGCCGGTTGGCATCCAGCTATGTTAATGTCTAACTTCAACCAATCCATGAAATTGAGAGACACATCCACTAGAGTCTTCAGTGAGTTACTGTCTCACAAAAGACACGGTTGAATTCCATTGGTCACTGCTTCGAATCTCGCGGGGGGCGGGATCGTGGATACGTACTGCTGAGGAGTCCCATACTAGGATGAAACGGCCGTCCAGTGCTTCCAGGTTTTCTATGGTGGTCTAGCTTCAATTGACTCATGATTTCAACTAGTAAAATTTTTAAAATCTCCACAAAACCTCTTCTCGTAACAAAATATTTATCAGATCATGGCTAACTACTACAATGATCAATCAAAGACCAATTGACAGATCCACTTCCAGGATATTTACAAAGTTTTTAACCTTCTAACTTTTCCAATTACTTTTATGTCAATATATCTATCTCAGTTTGACAGTAACATATGACAAGCGTACATTTCAAGTTTATGATTTACCAATTAAAAATTGCTTGATTTAAAAGTTTATTAAAAATTATCCCAATAAAATAATTATAACATTATTAATTCAGGTATTAATTAGTATTCAAATCACCGTTTGATTGATCTCTTTTGATATACATGAAATCTTATTGAATTGTCCTGATACAATCATTATGTCATAAGTTTTACTGTATTCGAATTATTCTTAACAGTGAAATTCAATAAATGTATTTTCTTCTTTAGAACTCCACCCACTGAACAAGTTTACATTCTATAATTAATTACTCACAATAGGATTCGAACTCATGTACTTATCATTTCAAACTAAAACTATATATCTATTCGACTACTATACTCAGATAGTCATTAACTTATTCAATATGTACAAAATTATTTGTTATAGTTTGTAATCTTTCGTTGGTAGCTAGTAATTAAGATTTATTGTCATGTCAACCAAGAGTTTACTAATAATCTATTACTTTACTTCTAAATAGTAAACATTACAATAATGTAATACATTTAAAAACAATCTATTTAATATTTATGGCGTTTTTTTCAAATTATTTTCCACTAAAAAAAACGATATATACTTGTACACATTAGTAGAAGTTGATTAGTTTAAAAAGGTGAGAAATGTATATCATATAATAAAATGTAGGCTACATAAGTAATAATGATAAAAATAATAAATATAATAATAGTAGTGGTAATAATACTTGTCATTATATCTTGACAATATGACAATATACCTCTCTTTCTATTGTAGTTCTCATCATTCAATTAGTTCTTTCCTTCTTTTTTTTTCTTCTTATTTGTCACTATCATCATTCTTTCTTTTTAGAACAAATGAATGGAACAATTATTGAATAATTTATAAAAATAATAAATCATTATGTTATATCACCTCCTACTCACTATGTTTCTACATCACTCACTCACTCACTCTCTCTCTCCTACACACACACACACACTTTCTCTGCTTTGTTACTTTCTACCCTATTTTCTTGAGAATTTTGAGAATTTTATACTCTGACAAATATGCACACACATAAACATATTCACGAATGTTTAGATATGTACATATACATTATTTAATTCCAATTAAGTTTTTTAGTCCTTTGTAGAACTATATTGTATCTATCTATCTATCTATCTACCTATATTATATACAACGGTACAGGTATTTCAAGAATTTTTGAATTCCCATATGACCATCATGAAATAGATTATTGTCATTTAAAATATTCATCAGTTTCATTATTTCCTTTAAAAAAGTGTTTGTTTTTTTAATTAGTTGATAATTAGTGTCAAAAACTAGTTAATCATGAAATGAAATTAGGCATCTCTACTATATGCATCTACTATCTAAAAGTTGGTAAAAATTAACCGTTTTATACTGACCAAGTTAACTTGTAAATTGTAAAAAGTTGAAGGAATTGAGTTGAATCTTTGATAGGGTCATAAATGTTGATTGTTGATCAATTTCATACGAGATAAAAACCATTTTTCAATGATGATTTATTAAATACACATAGTTCCCTCTAACATTTTGAAAAGAGCAAGAACAAAGATTCTAGCAGAATAACATGAATTCATTTTATTTCGTAGGTTCTCGTCAGCTGATTACAATCTGTGATATTTAAAAATCCTAATTACATAATGGGTTTAAATTGCTTACTGAATATTGTAAATATTTACCTAACGTGAAAGAATATTCTACAAGATTAATTGTGACAACAATTCAAAAGTGGGTTAGAAACAATGGATTACATAATGAATAAACATTCATAGGAATAAAGTGAGTAGAGTTCAGTTGAAAGATTACTCATTTGAAAGATAGTTGAAAAAATAAATTGAAATCAATGATGTAATAAATGCAAAAGAAAAAAAGGAAAAAAAGTTTAAGGTGCAGCGAAAAAATATTTGTCACCAAGGCAAGGAAAGATTAACCGTCTCCTTTTGAATACACAGGTCAGGTTTTTGAATCATGATGGCAACGGCTTCAGCAAACTTCAGAAGACTGGAGTTTGGCTGCTTACTAATCACCCTAAACGATTGTAAGGCATCTACCTGATGTCCTGTATCAAGGAGATGTTTGGTGATTGCACTATTCAGAGTTTTTCTTTCTATTGTTCTAAGACTTTTTGGAACATTTTCAAAAAATCTAAGATATGCTCTCCTTTCAGTTCGGCCATATCTTTTTTATTTATTACATCATTGATTTTAATTTATTGTTTCAACTATCTTTCAAATGAATAATCTTTCAACTGAACTCTACTCACTATATTCCTATCAACGTTTATTCATTATGTAATCAACTGTTTCTAACCCACTTTTGAACTGTTGCCACAATTAATGTTGTAGAATATTCTTTCACATTAGGTAAATATTTACAATATTCAGTAAGCAATTTAAATCCATCATGTAATTATGATTCTTAAATATTGCAGGCTGTAGTCAGCTGACGAGAACCTACGAAATAAAATGAATTCATGTTATTCTGCTAGAATCTTTGTTCTTGCTCTTTTCAAGATGATTTATTATTAATTCACCAGCTGAAATAGGTTGATGATGGAAATTATCTTAAACCTATTAATAATATTATGTATTAACTATTGTTTTATATTAGATGGTTAGAGATAATCGGTTAACAACAAAGCAATGAATCTTGATTGCATGTCAGTAGAAACCTCTCAACAAGATGTACTTTTATTCTTGAGAGAACTGGAACGTACTGTCGAATTTTATTCCGTGTCACCCAGCTTCATTGCCAGAGATGTTATCCCTTTCATGAGATTGTGGAGAAGATATATAATGAACACTTACCCTTTACTTACAAGGTATATTTTCTGTTTCCTACATTTAACTAATATTACTAATTCATTGAAAAACAAATTTTCCTTAAGTGATTGATTCCCTACATTTAGTTTTCATTAATAGTTTAAGATGACATGGTGCCATTGTCTATTTAAAGTTTAATTTGTTATCATCATTTACTATGTTACTGAATATTAGTCGTCAATTGAAAATTCAATCATGCAGAATAAAGTATATTAATAATCAAACTATTTACTTTTTTCACTAATTGTCTTTTCTTTTTTTTTCTTCGTTGTTATATTAGTCAAAATATAAGTTAGATACTACTGATATTTCTGTTTTTATCATTCCGACAATAGAACACTTTATTTTACCTTATTTTGCCCACCTGTAAATGAGATGAATTAGAATTGACTTTTACCTCGTTTCATATGTATAATATAAGTTTGTGTGTTAATGTTTGTATTTTTGTACATGTATACAAATGAACACATTTGTATGCACTGTAACTAACACTCAAATAACTTAGTAATAACATTTGTTACTAATTATGCTGACGTTATTATTATGATGATGATTATCACAACTATGTCATTGTCTCAGTAATTACCAATGTTAATATTAGAAATCAGACAAGTCAAATTACTTACTTTTACATTTTGAATATTTATGATTATGAATATTTCAGAGTTCAGTGACTTAAGATGGACAAAAGTATTCAATAAGCATATATATGTATGTATTAATTACGTCATAAAATACATAAACTTAGAACATCGTCGATTACCATATCAACGAATAGGTATGTACTATCAACTGTAATGTCATTAATTGTAATAATAGTATGAATATTGGTAGTGATAATAAAATTACTAGTAGATTAACTAAGCAACTAAATCTAGTGTAAACGTGTTCAATGTTTATTCTATTGAGTTAAGTGGATTTTTACTCATAATTTAAATTATAAATTAGATCTATTTTGGTGGAGTTTTGTTCTCTGAGCTGGATGGTTTGATCATGGAGCTTTCATCGTTCTTCTGAACGACATCATCAGCACAAACTTCAGATAGAATTGAAGTGTTCAAATTTCTCCATATGTGTTTCACAGCTTGTTCTGTGCACCTGAATATTGATTGGTTTTTATTCAATAAGACCAAACCATACAGCTCAGTGAACAAAACTCCACCAAAATCATCCAGCTGAGCTACAAATCTTTTCCACCATCTCAAAATTAGATCTAGCCAACTAACTCTTTTCATTTCTTATTCACTAAAATGTTTAAGTGATAGGTTATATTCGTTACGGATTCACCTCCGTTTTTAAATATAATAAAAATTTAAAGCTCATTGTTTATTGATTGACAGTTGTTTCTTTCTAGTATAAGACTTCTCATTAATGAGCAATCAAGATTCCATCAGGCATCAAACCTGAAACTTTTTAGCCATGTAACCCTTACAGCAATTGAGACGCTATCCAAAGATACCTTAACCAACATTAATTTCTGGCAGATTCAGTCTATAAATGTAATCTTCACAAAACCCCATCAATTGATCTTTTAAATGACCAAAACTAGAACTTCCAGGCATGCCAATAAGTTATTAGTTCTTAAAGTTAAAGCCAAACAACATAAATATGCTCAATTATTATGGTGATAAAAACTATATACATACAACCATAATTTTAAACGAATTTTGTGTATAATTTGAAAAAGCACTTAAGTTAAAATGTTAATGCAATTATATTGGTGTCATGTTCCTTGTCGAGGCTGGATGCTTTATTCTCCATAGTGTTGCTATCAGTATACAATCTGAAAGAGAAGCACTGTACGAAAATGTTTTTATTCGTGCGCTTCATACATCTAACTGTTACTAATGACCTATGAAGTGATTAATTATGTTAAATTATATGCTGATTGTTGTACGTACATTTAAGATTGATCACTTAAACTTTCTTAATATTCTTTCTGTCTCAGTACAAAGCTTCTTATACTAACTTTGATTGGATACATTATAAAACAAGACAAGGACGTATAAAGCTAGTATCAATAAGTCGCCACTCTGGTTCTATTCATAGCAGATATTTAGTACATTATATCCTAATTTCTCATATAATTCCCAATCAGAAAACCTAAAAATGAAAGTACTGTCAATCTAGATGAAGTACTTATTTTGTTCAAGCATAAAGGTTGATTTCAACGAGATGATTTTGTGACAAGTGCATCAGACCAATATTACCTGCTTAGTTGCCACCAAGTGCCCTGGTAGGGCCGAGGTTGGAAAAAGTCCCATCTTGCTCTCGAAATGCTTTCATATAGCCACGCGTTTATATAGCCACTGCCAGAGAAGTCCTACTCATCACTTTTTAGCGGCGGAGGAATTGTTTACGAAAGTGAGGGGACCAAAAGCGAATATTCGACGCTTAAACCGAGTTGGTAGGTAAGTAGAACCCATGTAGGGGAATTGAGAAGCACTGATTCCAAACCAGAGGTGCACATGAACTCCAGAATCCTGAGGGAAAAACGGCATACATACTCATTCTTAGTCACCGCCTACCACGGGATAGCACTTCTTAATATTGCTCCACTCCCTCGCAGATTACACCTCTGAACCAGGTGCTCGAAGAGTGGCTTCGTAAGAGAACTATCTGTTGCAATTTGGGGACCCGGACAGTATCCCAACACACATACGATTTGAATAATGAATACTTCATTTGATGCCTCTTTGTGCGAATGTTTAAGTATTTAAATAAAATATGCTTAGTTGAGTACTAATAACAGTTAACTTATTTCATTAAAACTGACGATGTCAGGACCTACCGAATTATTTATCTTGATAAATCATCTTCCACTAAAAATTCACTCATTATCAGTTTAGATATTTATAGTCACTCTAAAGCTTTTTCCTCAAACTTCTCAATAAGAAGCCTCAGTTTATTATTCTTTGGTTGAAGACGATGAATTTCATCCTAGTTAAATTCAATCATTATTTTTAATCACTTTTTGTGTTCTCGAAGATACCCTTATTCTAGTGTGAAAAAATCGTAATGAACATCTTAATGTTCTAGTCGTCATTTAATACCTTGATTCAAAAAGATTAATAACCTTAAAAGACTTTAAAGTGATTCGTCGTCTCTGTTTGATAGCAACTGGTAAACAATTATGACTCCGAAATTTTTTTTTGAACGAAGACTTACTGAGCTAATATTTCATATTTGGTGTGACACTGACTACTTCTACAATCAGTATGTATAACTAGTTTTAAGTTGAAACCTAGTTATTTCACTGTTAATTATCCATCAAACACTTATATCACCCAAAACTAATTATTCTGATTACATAAGCATTTATAACAACTAAATAACATAGGTTCAAGACATATATGATTATATATCATATCTAAATGATATAATGGTCATTAAAACTAGTAAGCTATCTTGTTTGATCTACATGGAACCTTATATGAATATAAATATACAAATATTGTTTCAATAGATGATTCTTTACATCAATCCTCTCTCTATTCATCTATCACAATCATGAATTTGTTTGATAATGACAATAAAACACTTACACGTAGTCAATTGAAACAACTCATAATTCAATATATACAATAAAAAATTAAATTATATAAAGTAAATTTCAATAGTTGGGATCATGAGTCAGTCGAAGCTTGACTACCATGGAAAACCTGGAAGCACTGGACGGCCGTTTCATCCTCTTGTGGGACTCCTCAGATTTATAGGTCCTAAGTTCAAATCCCGAGAGCATCATCATGGATGCGCACAACTGAGAAGTTCCACAATAGGACAAAATGGTCATCCAGTGCTTCCAGATTTTCCATGGTGGTCTAGCTTCAACTGACTCATGATCTCAACTACTACTACGATCTCCACAAAACCCCTTCTGGTACTAATCAATATATTCTCAATAATGACTGGCTTCAAGATGTATTTTCTGGAGTTCTAGTGAGAAGCAGTGACCATTGGAGTTCAACCTGGTCAATTATGAGATAGTAACTCACTGATGACAATAGTGGGTGTGTCGCTTAATTTCGTGCGTTAGTTGAAGCAAGACATTAACACCGTTGGATGCTGACCGGCTCAGTGGCTCAGTGGTTAAGAACAAGACTGAGAGGTCCTGAGTCCGAATCCCGCAAGCGGGATCGTGGATGCGCACTGCCGAGAAGTCCCACAATAGGACGAAACGGCTGTCCAGTGCTTCCAGTTTTCCTATGGTGGTCTAGCTTCAATTGACTCATGATTTCAACTATTGAAATTATTACAATCTCCACAAAACTCCTTCTGATAATAAAGTAAATTTCTTAAGATATTCCACAAAAATCATATATCTAGAATTTGTAAAGAAAAAAACAAAGTCTTACTACATCTTATCATTCCTAATGTCATTTCTTTTTTTTTCTTTCGATCTAAATCATAGATATTTTGTTATTTGTTTGTTCAAAATCAAATCAATATGCATGCTAGTTAAACATTGATCTTTAAATTAACTCGATCACTTGGAATCAACCTTGCTTACCAATAAATTGTAATATTCATCCAAATATTCAGGATTAAATTGATTTGTAATAATCTCGCTTCATGTTCTTTTTTTGTTGTTGTTGTTGTTGTTTTTAATCAGAATAAAGATCACAATCAAACTGAATACTTTCGTTGTTTGATTGTATTGAATTGTCTAAGAAAAATGTGATCGTTTTCCTTTGTTTTGTTACTTGATCAGAAAGTAATCAATGTGATGTACAAATTTAAGATTTTATTGGGTTTTTTTTTGGGGGGGGGGGAAAATAAGACAGCAACAGTAAAATGTTTATCGTTGTTAAGTGATATATGATCATGTTTATTATTATACTATAGATATGTTGTTTGATTATGTAATAGATTACAGGAGTTTTTTTTAGATTATTTTGACAATAAAAATGCAATGAAAAATTGTAACTAAAGTTTTATTAGTTGAATATAAACTAATTATTTAAACAAGAGAAATCAGTGACATAGTTTTAAAGGTCTTTGATCGATACATGTCAAAGAGATTGTATACCGATTACCCGGCGCATTTTAGTTTGCAATCAACTGATTCATGAATATCAAACATTTCAGGAAAGAAGAAAATATGGTATCATGTTTATTGTAGAGATTTAGAAAAGGCTCTGAAAACTCTGAAAAGCATCATATCCAGTCAGTATTCACTCAATGTTTTGCCAGAAACATTTAAAAAATGAAAAGTCATATATCAAGTTTCGGATTGGATGATTATCCATACTGCTACTATGTTTAGAAGCGTTCCAGAACTTTCCGGAAACCCAAGGTCATCTGAAATTCTATAGAAACCCTAGATTTTCTGTACATAAATGAACCTTCGGAGTAAAGCTTTTCGTCCATATTTCGCTCTTTTTCTCTCGTGTTCAAGCCACTGTAGATTTAGCCTGGGGTTTACTAGAAGAGCTTGGGAACCGAATCTGATGTTCATTTAGAAGACTTATCAATGTTGAATTCAGCATGATTTTTGTTCAGTGTTACATTCATTGTAAATTATATTCAATAATTAATTGTTCAACATAATATTCACTTTATTTAAGTGTTTAATTCTATTCGATATAATATTTTATGAATAAGTTTAGTAGGAATTTTGCAGAGTATAACAGCATGCACGATCTATTCTGTATTGCTTCTATGTTAAATATACTTTATGTATTTCGACTATATCGATTATATATGACTTTCGTTGACTCATTATGTGAGTGTATTTACCTGAAGTGATCAAAGTGTTTCTGAAGAGTGAATTAAATCTTGACCTTCAATTAGTTTTTGTCCTCTAGTTTGTTGTATATGTATTTCAGTGTGATTCCGTGTTTCAATCATCAGCTCTCCATAGCTATAATAAGTATCCTAATCGCTGCTAAAAAGGAACTTGTGGAGATTGTAGAATTTTTACAACTGAAATCAAGAATTGATCATTAGTAAAAAACCCCGAAGCACTGAGCAGGGGTTTCACCTTGTATGGGACTCCTCAACAGTGAGTATATATGACCACATAACCGAAAGTCAAATCCAGCTCTTAAGGTCATGCACAAACACTTAACTTCTATACTATATTAACTGCATTATTGTCTAACTTCAATCAATTTACGATGGCGCTTAATCCCTATTCACTGTTGGCGATGGATAGCTGTCTCGCACTAGACATCGATTGAACTTAACTGGTCACAATTTCTTAATAGAACTCCAGAAGTTACATTTTGACGCAAGTTACTAGGGAGCACATGATTATTACTAGTATATATATATATATATATATATATATATATATATATATATATATATATATATATATATATATATATATATATATATATATATAAGCTAGTTGTACTACCCGGCTAATCGAACAAAAGTAATTGCTAAAGTAGTTCGGAACAGTGATTTATTAGTTGGCCTCTGTGTGTATTAATCACTAGATCACGGATTTAATGAAACATGAAGATAGTTATAAACCTTTAACTCATTTTCTTACTGTTTAAAAACTTTCATCTTATTCGAAACATAAATTTCCCTATGTTCTCAACATTTACACCTGTATCAACTTCATTCTTGTTTCACCAGACATAATGAAGTTGTTAAGTATGCAATATTATCAACTATTGATTATTATCCGCTATGTTTGAAGAGGTTACGAGATCATCTAAATCTGCGAACGGAAAGAAGACTCAGCGACACAATGAAAGGATAAACTAACTATTTCTACACGTCCAAGCCCCATTAACTAAAAGAAGAAGTCCAGGTCTGAAGAGGGAAAATATATATTTGACAAGCAGCCAGAACATATAATAACAACAAGCACAACTCAGGCGTATATATACAGCATAAAAATGTCCTTGGGAAACGTCACAAAATAGCATAATAAAACAGACAACGAGCCAATGAAATTTAAGGTCCTGTCAGGTTGGAAATGCGGGTGAAAAATGAGCTCCGTTGGCGAAAAAACGAGAAATTCAAATTTCTAAAATAAAATTACAAAACAGACATTTACAAAGTGAGTTCTCGGAATCTGGCATCTTCGAAATTCTCTTTTCTATGACTTAATGATTATGAACTTATTATTACAACAAGCGTGAGAACTCCAGACAATATAAATCTTATTGTACACTTTTGTTTTCAGTTCAACTATCATTTGTTTACATTTATATCAAAGTTATTTTCTTATTTTGTGCTAAATTATGATTTCCCTATAAACTGTCATATATATATTAATACTGAAATATATCTCAGTGAAATAGCATACGCCGTATTACTGAGCATTAAGCTTGAATTTATCTATATTCAAAGCTATTTTTCATCACCTACTGAAATTAGATAGACAACTACTGAAAATAGGTGAATGTTGGACAATATAGTACATATTTGTATGCTTTTTTTAAAATCAATAATACATAATTTTCACCTCTATTATATTGTAAATTAACTCAATACTTACGATGAACTCAATATTTAAGACGAACGAGGTGTATTTTAAACCATTCAGTCGTAAATCAATGTCTCAAACTTTCGCCTTCTCAATACATTTGTACTATAAAGTGGTATCGACTATATCATAAGAATTAAGGCAGTCATATTTCAACTAGTTAATTAAGAACCAGGTAACAATATTATCAACTTATATTGACAAATAATGAGGGCAGAAACTGGTGAAAAAGTTATTAATGATATGAAATGATCTGTTATATATGAAGCATAAGGATGTATCTATTTACATTTGCTAGCTGGTTACGGATTACTTTGACCGAGTATATCAGCTTGCTGTATCATACAAGTATTATTCAGCACGATTGTTTTTTGTTTTCAAGTAGTCAACACATATGCTTCACATGCCTTTTTGTAGTCACTTTTAATACATTCTCCCTGTACCTAGCTGATTAAAAAAAAGTTAAAATGAGAGAAAAATAATAACTAAGTGACTAAAACTTTGTATGAAATAATTTTACTACTTAAGTAGTCAAATGCTGTAATTAACATTTCTGAGCGCACTTTTTTAAACATTTTTCAAATAATGGAATCTTTAGTCATTAAAATTATTTTTAAAATCTGATCTCTGCATTGAATAGAGAAAAAGCATGTTAGTTTCTTACACTGAATCAAATTACAACCAACGAGTGGCATAGTATATTTGATTTTCACTAATCTATTCCCTTAAATATATAAAATTGCAACTCAAATTTGTATTTAATTTGTGAATGAAATATACTTCCGTTGATCATTTTAGTATCATGTCTCTTACCTTATGTTACCTAAATCCATTTCGGTTATTGACCTTACGATCGTATTTGACCTTTAAATCATATATAAAGTATACGTTACCTATTGGTCATCTCAATTTTATACAATGGAAGAAAGTCTGTTATACTTACACTGCTACACACATACTATATTTGTGGATGGTTTTTATCACAAACTGAGATGATATAGTGAACCGTTAAAAAAAATGAGAAATCCTTATAGCAATTGTTTCACTCAACCATGCGAATCAATAAGAGAGCACCTTCGGCTATGGTAGGTATATATCCCAGCATACTCAGGCTTGTAGTTTGCACGTTATTACGAGTTGATACTTGCTCCCTACTTACGCCTGTTACTCCTCGTGGAGCAGTATAGGTAACCCACCATGAATTCACCAGTCAAACCCGTCCTGGATTCTCCTTTTTAGTTGATTCCAATTGCTATTCATTCTTTTGATATCTGCCTCTGATTCCCTGCGCAATGTGTTCTTTGGTCTTTCCCTTTTTCGTTCCCCTTCAAGATTCCAAGTTAGTACTTGCCTCGTGACCCAGTTAAGTGATTTCCTCAATCTATGTCATATCCATACCCAATGTCTTTTCCTAATTTCCTCATCAGCTGAAAGCTAGTTTGTTCTCTCCCACAGTAGTCTGTTGCTGATAGTATTCGGTCGATGGACATTCAGTATCTTATGCAGATAACTGTTAATAAATACTTGCACCTTTATAATGATGGTTGTAGTAGTTCTCCAAGTTTCAACTCCGTACGATAGAACTGTCTCGACGTTCGTATTGAAGATTGTGACTTTGATATTAGTTGACAGTTATTTTGAGTTCCATATGTTGTTCAACTGCATGAATGCTGTCCTTTCCTCCACAATCCTCCCCCTTACGTCTCAATCGGATACTCGGCGTTAATCGATGATGTTGCTGACCAGCTACGTGGAAGATCCAACCCCTTCAAGAGTATCCCCATCAAGTGTGATTGTGTTGGTGTTCTCTGTGGCGTATTTAAGAATCTTGCCTTCCCTCTTGTGCATGTTGAGGCCTACTGCTTCAGAGACTTCCACTGCACTGGTTGTCTTGACCTACATTTGTTGATGTGTGTAAGATAGAAGAACTAGGTCATCTGTAAAGTCCGAATCGTCTAGTTGAGTCCAAGCTGTCCATTTTATTCTGTGCTTCCCGTCAGGTGTCGAAGTCTTCATAATTCAGCCAACCACTAGAAGAAAGAGAAAGTGGGAGAGTAAGCAGCCTTGTCTGACTCCGGTCCAATTTATTGCTCAACAATAATCTGTACTGTCGCGATTTGGTGCGTGCACAACCGATCCTTATAGAATCCGGCCTATTGATCTTGAAGTTGAATTTCTACTGAATCTTCGAACCAGTTCAGCAACATTCTGTTGAAAACCTTTCCTGGTACTGACAGTAGTGTGATCCCTCTGTAGTTCTTGCATTTGCTCAGAACTCCTTTCTTCGGTATCTTGATGAGATATCCATCATTCCAGTCTTTCGGCACTTGTTCTTTCTCCCAAATCTTCCTGAGTAGAATGTGAAGCATGTTTTAAAATTTATCTATGTCCGAATTCAGAGCTTCAGCTGGTATATTGTCACGTTCTTCTGCTTTCCCACTCTTGGTTTGTCTGATGACTGGCCATCCTGATTTCTTCCATCGTTGATGGAGTGACATGTGTGGGAAAGTCTGTAGGTGATTCAGTGGAACTGGTCTATTCAAGAATTCCCCAAAATATTCCACCCATCTGTTCCTCTGTTCTTCAATCTCGGTGATTGTCTTGCCTTCTTTATCCTTGACAGGTCTCTCTGATTTACTATATTTCCCTCCTAGTTTCTTCATCGTGTCTTATAGTTGTTTCATATTCTCTTCTTTTGCAGCTTTTTCCACTGTTGTTGCTAATTCTTGTGAAGAATCTCGGCTTTCACCACGAGGGGTCACAATTCTTTTGAACAAAGATATCTCAACTCCAAGAGCAGGATTTAAATTATTTAAACGATATTTTTCTGGTTAGTGGTTTTATAAAGGTTGTTGATCCCATGCTTAACCCGTCTGCTTTATCCAGACTTGCGACCGGCGGTAAACCTAGAAGGTCTACAGATGGAGTTAACATGGTGGATTCGTGGTTAATGGCGTAGGCAAGACGATGACTCAAAATGTATGACTGATAAAGCTCAGTGCAGGGCATAAAAAATCTCCCGGCTAACTAAATGATAATCAAAATCAATATATTAACCGACTCGATAAAACTGACTGTGTAATTAATATGCCGGGACAGTTATAGTAAACCCACGGAATTTTTATTACCTGTTTGCTGTAATTTAGCCCGATCGGGTTAATCGCCCACTCGACCGTTACCCTCAAAACGATTACGAACTCCACAAAGAAACGCAGCACAATTACTCTTGGGTGGAAAAACGACAAAAAATTGACAAAAGTGGTGCATGTAATGTACGAGGTTGCTCCTCACGGGGAAAACCTCAACTGGTTGCTAAAACATCTATTCTAGCCCCGGTAGTTGTGTTGTGCTTCGATGTGGCCTGTTTTTCTCCAGAAGGGGCTTCTAGGCTTTACCAACTTGTTTGGCTGGAAGTGGGGTTTGCTGTAATTTAGACAAACAATTCACTATATAAAAGTATGTGTGGGTCTGATTGAAAGTATGTTTATACTTTAATCTTTATCCTTTCATCGGTTTTAAACACAAACATTCAACAATAATTGATCAACACTAGTAAAATGCCTATAGATATCTCGACTATTTATTGAAATACGCACATTCACTTATCAGTGTGTTTGCCCCTCTCGTGCTTGTGGATTTTACTAACTATTAACAACACACTATCTCAACAACTGATGTTCTGGCTTTTTGTTATTCTCAATTAAATTCTTAGTATATATATATGGATTTGTGCGGACATTTCTATTCTAGTTAGGTATTAAGAGCTTCATAATAACTCTTGGTTTCTTGCTCAGATACCATGTGTTGCCTCGCATTTAGGAGTTGAATATATTAATATCAAACTAGAATGACCGCCAGGCACATTGATGATATTGTTTAACAAAGTAGAGTGAACTGATAAGGTGAAAATAAAATAAATAAGCGATAAAGTCTGGTTGATAGAACTGTAGAGATTAGTTTAATTCATGGACAACATTCGTCACAGATTTCTATCAGTTAGAATACCACCAAAATCCAGGAAGCAGTGGACATCTGTTTTGTATTAGTATATGACTATTTGACGGCTTATTAACAACGTAGTAAAGAGTCAAAAAAGTTAGACAATTAAAGTTTCACAAGAAATAGCTAGTTGTATAAAGTCAGTATAATAAAATCAACAATCACGTTATCTCCGGCCAAATCTGGTGAAATACACAGAGACTGATACTACTAGAGCCTACAAACCTTTTAAACATCCTGACTTTACAAAATCAATAAATGATGACTTGAATAAGTTAGAATGAATATTGACCAACCAAAGATAGGTAACGATCAATAAATTGAAGTACAGTCCATTATGTTACATGTTACCACACACATAACTGTCAGTCCTACAATTTGACCAAGGAAATTAAGATTAAAAAAGGTATGGCTGAAATAAATATAGTCTCATCGGAAATAGTCTATTGGTCCATTAAATATCACCTTACAAAGCCTGTTGAACAACTAGATAACACGTGCTTAATTCACCCTAAAATACATCGACCCAGCAAATTTCTCAATAATTTAATCACAAGAACAGTTGCTTACAGATACCATTCAAGAGTTAAAAAGACAAAACACATCACACCACTCTTGTAGCGTGGCAACCGAAGAAAGATATGTTGTAGTGTTGGTCACTATGTTAAGCCCAAAAAACTTATTCTAGTTTCTGGACAGACCAATTTATCCATTCTTCTTGAGTAACGTTTAGACCTTGTTAATTATTCACTTATTAACCTTGACCGTTTTTATATGAGCGCATATGTGTGTACACTTCTTGTCCTAATCATCATATGTCTGTAACCTATTTTTACCTTGCTATAAATATTGATAAAATGGGAGTTGGCTCACACATCTTCACCACTGCGTGTCGTGTCGTTTCGCTTCGCTCCGCTCTCTCTTCTTCCCTCCCTTCGGTACATCTCTCTGATTGTCTGTTCCGATCAACGATTGTACGAAATATACGCATTCGAGATCCATTCTCGTATTTGACTTGTTTAATTCCCTTATTCACTAACGCCATTTAAGTCGATGATTATATACGAAAATTGACGATATGTATATTTCAATAGCAATCAGAAACGATCAAACTGGAGTCAGACATAGAGCCACTAAAATGTTTTATCTGTTTTCTGTAGAAACAAATACTCCAACAGCTTCATCAAAATGTTTCTAATGAACCGACTGACCATCGTAAAATCAACCTTAGGAGCTAGGAAACAGATAGTCTTACCATATGTGAGAAAAATTTCATGAATTACAATGAAGAGTTTAAAACTTCAAAATCAATATGGTTTATAAAAAAGCCTAACCTACTTTCTCTACAGACCAGAAAACACATAAGTAAAAGAAGACTATAAAGTAAATTGTACCAAATGAGATAAACACTAAATTGAACAAGGTGGACATCTTCGCATACGCACATAAGAAGACAAACCATCAGTGAAATGATACGATAGGCTATCATTGATATTAATGAATGTGGACAACTGTGAACATAAATTCAATTGAGAAAACAAAAGAATTCTAGATCGATAGAATTTTAAGTATGCCAAATAATTCCTGATAGCATTCTATTTAGATCAATCAGTAATCAATAGGTACATTGAATTGTGTCCAATATGCCAAACTTTTGTAAGGAATTATTCCATAGTATAGTCAGAGGTCAATGCAACAAGACAATCTATTTGAATACAATGACGAACGATAATACAAAAAACTACAAATACAAACAATCACAATGAAAGACTAGTTGTAAAGTGAACTATCATTCTTGTATGTTTTAATCTCTAGAAGCGATGGAGGAAAACTGAAGCTCCAAGTATACCGGAAGCCAAACCACACAGGTCAGATTCTCCACAACAGTTGCAACAACTCATAAAATCAAGTGCTTACGAAGTTAATTCAAAAGAGAGTAGACACTGTGACACATAAATTGAGAAAAACTTGGTGACACTTTTTTTCAAAAGAATGATTATTCACACAACTTTATCCAAGAATAACAATCCAACTCATTATTAAAATCAAATCGAATATGGAAGCCAACTGACAGATTATCCTACTATACAAATGAGAAATTATTAGTACAAGAGGTTTGTAAAGTGTTGAATTTTAAGTTTAAATCATAAACTGATCTTGCCTCTAGGTTTGTATCAGAAATTACAAGATTATTGAGATCGTTTATAATAGGTATAGTGCATATGCCAGTAAAATCACTTTAATAAATTTTACCCAAGCCGAAAGATCAAGTAACAAAAGAAGAAAGCCCAAACATCATCTACAAAATATTCCGACTGAGACAAACACCGGATCGAACAAAGTGGGAACCTTTTTCATATTATCCTACATGAAGACAAATTCGCTTCTAAATACCATGATGTACCTTTGCTCATGCACGTGGACAATTATGTACGCCGGTTCGATTGAGGGAAAGTCGAGTTCTTAAGCGGAGATAATATAAAGATGGTCACAGAATTGTTAGAAGATTGTCATCAAGGTCAATCAACTATCAATAAAAATAACGAAACCGATCTCGTTTACCAACCGATTCGACAAATCATGGACAAGTTTAGAAATACGACTTAGTTTAAAGAGAGAAATAGTCAAAATAAATTCCCAGACAATGGCAGGTTGAAGAACAGCAATAACAAATCACGATCAAAGTCGATAGGGTAAGAAGTCAGTCATATGTGGGGAAATTTAAACACTTCACTTCTACTTGAAGTTTGTGCTGATGATGTCGCTCAGTAGACATAGCCAAATCATACAGCTCAGAGGACAAAACCACCAAAAGCCTTGTACCTTATTAAGCCATAAGAAAGTGTGGAGACAGCACAAGATGTGTGACTGGTAAAAAATTATATATGAGACAAATACATCTTGAATAAGTATTTAACTAATTCAAATTACAATAGAAAAATAACTGGATTATTTGTACTGACTGATTCAACGAGAATAAGATTTTACAGATTACGTAGCAGATATGAATCACAATCTGAAGAAGTGTTGTACTTTTGTCGTATTTACTTTCAAAATCATCTTTGGAATTTCTAAAAGTTTTGCATTTTAGTTTATTTATGTGAGTCATGTATGATTGGAAATATGCTGTATGCTTGTTGAATTACCAAGTAGCTGATTCAAATATAACTGTTTAATATGTTAATTTGAAATATACTTTTCCATATTTGATCTCTTATATTCGGAACCATAATTGTTATTGGGGTCTTCCAACTAAGCCTAAGGAATACTTTTTGAGAAGTGAACTATAAAGTCCATTTTAATGAGTTAGAATTAGCTAACAACCGATTTCCAACAGGAATAATAAAATATTGGCATAAATTGACTGGTGATTCTTATTACTTTAATAGATAACCATTAGTATGTTGTTTCATCAAGTCAACGGTAAAATATAATTAATTTCTTTAAAAATAGACAGACTATCCATAATATAAATTGAAAATACTTTAGAATTATCCATAATATAATATTTATCAAAATATGAATCTGATAGGGTACAACTCATTTTGTAGATTTGGAATACTCAGTTTCAGTTTTCGTTCCATTTAGTTAATATTAGACATAAGAGATACAGAAGCGCAATGTTTAGAGATATTGATCACAGTTCATAACATTATTTTTCGAATGAGATTCAAACACATCTCTTTTATACAAAAGATCAAGACTTTCAAGATTACAAATGTGATCATTGTGTTGAAGAGTAGTTTCTGATACTTTATTTGTTTTATCTCTTGGAGAAGACTTAGTAAATGGATTGTTACGAATCATCATCTATCCGGATTTTTATTGCTCATTTCATATCTCTTATTTATTATCGGTGTACTTAGAATGTGATTATTTATATTGTTTTTACTGTAACCCCATACTTCCCTAAACATTTTCGTTACCTGGCAGTTATTATGTAATGATCTTATAGTTATAGTACGAAGTCACTGATTTCGATCTCAATTATCTGATAATCACCAGTAATGGACACCCTGTAACTAGAATTTGTTTCATGCGAACATTAAAAAAAGTGGATTAAAAATAAAAACGACCGTAAATTTTTAAACTTTTAAAGATATATGTAAAGAGAATATTCAGAAACTAGTCATTATCAATTACCCATTGTTAATTCTATTTACCTTTGAAATATGTATAATGTTGTTATAAATATTCCCGTGTCCGAACTCGCCGTCAACAGATCAAATTTGACTGAAAAAGCAGTCAAATTTTGGTAAAATCCTAATAAATCGATCCTTTTAAAGTTTGTGCGATGCTGTACAGGCAGACCGTTAAATCTTTGCGATTATATGATTCGGGAAAAAGAACGAAATGCCACTGACATATACTTTTGTACCATTAAGCTAAAATATTTGTTGGCTGAATTCAAAGGCTATTCATTTCTATCAAGGGGAAAATATATCTATCTTGTAATAAAAAAACTGTTTAAATACATTTAGCAGGTATAGATTAGTGTATTGGGTTTCGATCTTCACTGTATGAAAGCTAAGTCTCCCGAGCCGAAGTAGATGAAGAGAAGTTCAAACCTACAACTTGGTAGTTGAAAGTTTAACGCTCTAATCACTGAGACACCTCTATACAATTTAACAGCTAATCGAAGAATACCTAGAACTTCAGCTAACACTGTCAATCTTCAATGACAATTTAGTTTTTACCATGTTTAAAAGAGGTAGCAATCAATTAGACTATTTAAACCAATTACCTTGTAATTATAACACGAGTTGATTTACCAGCCTCGGATGATCTGTTAATCCGATCAGGTCATTATATAAATATTCTACATTATTTTACGAACATATCTTTCTACCTTAGTAAGAACAAAAATCGTTTTTTGTTCAATAAGTTATCAGTGATATTCATGAATTCGAACGGATTAGCTGTTAGACTATGAAATTAAGTATTCTTTATTTATTAAATCAGTCATTTAACACACAATTTGATTGATCACTCACACAAATATTTCCACTAAACTACTTTTGGTATTGCACCAAGTAGTCTTAGGCTTCCGATGATACATTTTTATGTTATTAAACAAGTAGGCTGAAAGATAAGGCCTACTACTCTATTACATCAACATTATTCAAGTTATACAAGAGTTATATGTATTTTTATATTCTGAATATGAACGTTAGTAACTTAAGTTTCCCAATATAAAATTCACCCCTTATGGACTTCTCAGGACTATCCTAGCGATTATGCATTTAGATGTACCAGAAATGAGAAATACGGTTTTCCACTAGGTTCTATGAGACCCACTACATAATGTAGAAATATGTGCAAAGACAGCCAGAATGAAAATGATTTAAAATTGGTTTATGGGAATATAAAACGTTATATGAAAATCATAATCTATGAAATCAATCTTCACTACGCAAAGCAACTACACTTATTTACTAACAGCAGCCACAAACAGTTTCGTCAGGATCTGAGCGCCATTACGCTTATCAAAACGCCGTACTCATGAATGAATTCTCACATTTTGGGACCAAAGCTTTTTTACTGCTTCACTTTTCAAACACTGAAGGGACTAATAGCGATCTTTATTTAGAACTAAGAGACTTAAAAGTTGATAGTAACGTCAATGAATGAACCACTCAATGATGTTTGTTCCCCCATGGGAAAGGATATCTTACAAAATGAAACGTTCTGTTAAGCAAAATGTTCGTTACTTTATGGTGAACCCACTTTATTCTAGAATGATAAAGGAAAAATAATATCTTGAGTAACATACGCAAAAATTGCACCCAAATGCCCTGGTATTACGGAGAGTGGGAAGGGCCCACCCTCCCTATCGAAATGCTCTCACATGGTCACGTGTATATAGCCTCTTCCAGGGAAGTCCTAGTCACTGTCTTCTCGCACCACGAGTGTTGTTTACGAAATTGAGAGGACCAAAAGCGAATGTCCGGCGCTTTAACCGGATTCCAAACCAATGGTGCACATGGGCTCCAGTATCCTGCGGGAACAAATGGTGTATGAACCAATCGTTGGTCATCCGCTACCATGGGACTGCATCTCCTTACGATGCTCCACTGCCTTGTGGATCAGACCTTCAGGTCGAAGGCTCGTGGAGTGGCCCCCTAAGAAAACCACTTGCTTCAGTTTGGGAACCCGGATAGTATCACAGCCCACACACCAATAGAATGAAATGACGATACTTACGGAAAATACTATTCTCGCTTCGATTAACAGTCAAATAATTCACATTATTATCTACTTTGTGTATCCTTACTTTTCGACTTATACAGCAGCTCGCTTATGGTGGAAACTCGGTCCTATCTAAACGTTCTCGAACCACTGCCTGGTTGAAAATTGCATGCTACCACCAAATACGAATACTGAAGCAGTTTTTCTGAAACCACGTGCACCATTCAAACTGGCTGCCTTCAACGTTCGAACACTTATGCAGGTCGGACAACAGATAAGGCTGGCTATGTCTTTGCAAAGTCGTAATATCGACGTTTGTTGTCTATCCGAGACCCGTATTCAAGACTCTGGTGAAGTACTACAAATTCGCTCTCCATCTGTCACTTCAATAAGCTTGTTTCACGTGCGCTTATCCGGGGACCCTGTGGCATCTTCGTCTGGTCTTGCTGGCGTTGGTGTCACACTAAGCTCTAGAGCTGAGGCAGCACTAGTCGATTGGATCCCCATTAACAGTCGGTTATGTGCTGTTAGATTAGAGAGTTCCATCAAAGTGAGAAGAAATCGACGTGAGAAACGATGTCTTTTCGTCATCTCCGCCTATGCCCCGACGGATTGCAGCCCGGATGCAATCAAGGATGAGTTTTACCACCAACTGTCTGTTCTTCTCCAGAAAGTGCGTTCGACAGATATTGTAGTACTAGCCGGAGACTTGAATGCTCAGGTCGGGTGTCTAGGCACAGAAGAGAGTCGTTTAGGTGGCCAATGGGGACTTGTTGGTCGCAGGACAGATAACGGGGACCGTCTACTGCAACTGTGCACAGACCACAACCTGTTTCTGGCTAGCACTAACTTTCGGCACAGTCATCGCCGATGTGCCACCTGGCGTCCTCCGTCTGCATCTCAAGCCTGGACTCAGATTGATCACATCGCGATCAGCTACCACTGGCGTGGTTGTGTAAAAGACTGCCGCTCCTTTTGGAGTACCTATCTGGACTATGATCATGCTCTGGTCTGCTCCAATCTTGCCTTACTTTTCAGTGGCCAACGAAGTGACCGCCACCAACGGATTGATGTTAGCAAGCTGGTTGCCACTTCATGACGCCATGAAAATGGAGAGTAAAGCCAATTGCGGTCCCGCTTATAAGCACTTGATTTCTTCAGGCTCCTTGCAACTCATTGAAGCCCGTCGGTCTACTCCGGGTGACCGTGAGTTTGACCATAAACGGAGGATGTTACGTAAGGAAATTGGGCAAAGCTTGCGTAAGGACCGAGAAGCCTGGTGGTTGGAGCGTGCTAATGAGCTGGAAGCAACAGCTGCATCTGGTAACTACCGGAAGCTCTTCCAACTCATCCGAGCCACTGGCAACAAGAAGTCTGGTGTGAGCGAAGCAATCTGCGAGAATGACGGGATGCCAATCACCAACATTCATCGACGTCTTGGACGATGGGCAGAATTCTTCAAAGGGCAGTTTGACTGGCCTGCTGCTCCGGCAAAACCGGTCGGACTGTTCTGCCTCCCCATTGCCAGTGACGACTGATCCACCAGATGAGGCGGAAGTCCGGGCCCAGATAACTTACCTTCGGCTCATTTTAAAGATGGTGGTGACCTTCTTGTTAAGGAACTTACAACATTGTTTACAAGACTGGGAACTAGAGAGTGTACCAACGTCATGGAACGACTCGATAGTTGTCCCTATTTTTAAAAAGAGTTCACGTCGTCCCTGTAACAACTATCGGCGGATAAGTCTACCTCCGATTGCGTCCAAGCTATTGGCTCCCGTCATACTTCGTAGATTGTTCAAAACACGAGAAAGATTGACTCACGAGCAGTGGGCTGGTTTTCGTTCTGGTCGAGGATGTATTGATCATATCTTCACCCTCCACCAAATGTTAGAACACCGTCATACTTATCACATGCCAACGATCGCAGTGTTTCTTGACATCAGGGCTGCCTTCGATTCGTTGGATAGGACTGTTCTCTGGGATTGTCTATTGAAGAAGGGTGTGTCTGAGAAGTTTATTAACATCCTAAAAGCCCTATATAAAAACACCTCAGGCAGAGTGAGGGCATACAACCACCTTTCTCCATTGTTCCATTCAAGCAGTGGGGTTAAACAGGGTTGTCCAATCTCACCATTCCTCTCCAACTTTGCCATCGACAACATTCTGGAAACAGCTCTGATGGATGTAAATAATGGTGGTGTGGATCTATTACCTCGAGAAAGACTTCTCGACCTTGAGTATGCGGATAATATTGTGTTACTGTGCGATAATGCTCAAGGCATGCAATCCGCACTTAATCAGTAGGCAATCAATGTCCGTAGGTATGGTATGTGCTTTGCACCTTCAAAGTGCAAAGTACTTCTACAGGACTGGCAGGATCGTAATCCTGTACTCACCCTGGATGGTGAGTAGATAGAAGTAGTCGAGATGCTCGTGTATCTGGGTAGCTGCATAAGTGCTGATGGGGGTGTGAGTGATGAGATCAATGCACGTATAGTGAAAGCCAGAGCGGCTTATGCCAATCCAGGCCATCTTTGGCGCCTTCGTGACGCCAGTCTAGCTGTAAAAGGTCGGATCTACAACGCGTCGATGAGAGCAGTTTTGCTCTATGCTTGTGAAACCTGGCCTCTTCGAGTTGAAGACGTCAGACGACTTTCTGTGTTCGATCATCGTTGTCTCCGAAGGATTGTTGGCATCGAGCGGCAACATCATGTTAGTAATGCAGAGGTTCGGCATCGTGCATTCGGGTGCAGAGACGACAATTCAATTGGTGTCACCATCTTGAAGCATCGACTTCGGTGGCTCGGACATGTTCTACGAAGGTCGTCTCAGAAAATTCCACGTCGTGCATTATTTGCCGACTCTGGGACTGGTTAGAAAAAACGAAGAGGTGGTCAGTGTATGACATGGTATGAAAGAAAGCTGCAAAGGGCTGGCTTTTGTTGACTCCCTGGTCGATCTCATAGAGGTAGCGCAACGCAGTGGCTAGAGACGTTATCAGATATGTCTCAGAATAGAAGCCAGTGGCGATCCTACTGTAACCTTCTTTTACTTTCTTCATAAAAAAAGTGGTTATAACTTCCTTAACTGAAAGAATTCTTCTGATTGTACCTTTCCGTTTCCTCCATTATTATCATTACTACACTACCTTACACTAATCTGTGGTCGTCATTATTCTTTTTTTCTTATACCTTCTTTCTTCTCTCCCTATTTTCATTGTTTTGTGTTGTGTATATATATCTGGTTCCCGCTTGTACCATTATTTGTGTTCAAATAAATAAATAATATGCGCAAATCTAAAGTCAGTTCAATACATTACAAGTAAAATGAATTCTATCTAATATACGCTCATGAAATCTGTTAACATTCATCTTGCTGATAGTAACATTGTAAAAGCTGGTGACTGAGTAAACAACAGTTATTTAATGTACACTGATCCTGATTTTCTTCTTGCTCACAGCATATTCATCAATGTTTTCATTAATATTCATGCTTCAATACACGACATAAAGCTGATCATACGTAGTGCAGTACTTTGATCTAATAGTTATCAATATTCTAGGCCTAATTCATTTAAATCCGTTAGTTTTTTTCCAGATATTTCCATTGCACTATTAATTTCTTGCTTAAAATGATTTATTGCAATAAGACATAAATGCTAAAAAATAACAATGATATGTGTATATACCATCTTTTAATTAATTCACAACCGATAATAATAGGAATACTTTGTTTATTAAAAATCGAGCTAATTTTTTTTTAAGAGGATAATTCAATAAATGTGTGTTACATTACCAATACGTCATGACAATATTGTAGACAAATTATTACTGTGACACAGATATACATAAAAAGGGACAAATAAAATATACCTTTACAATAAGGCTGTACAAACCTGCATACATATCATGAAGAATGTGACACAAGAAAAGGGAGAACTAGAGAGAGACAGGGGGGAAGAGAAATAAAAGTCACTGAACAATTATCAATCATATACATAAAGGAAGCACACATTGACAATTTTGAGCACAAGTGATTCGATGATTTTTAAAGAAAAAAGAAAAAAAGTCGAGAAAATAAATTAGAGGAAAAACAAAATAGAGAAAAGAAAATATATTCAAAACTGTTTCACTGAATATTGGTTAATTCGAATACAACGTTACTTAAATAAATAGTTTTTTTTTATTTAAAAAAAAAGTTTGAAACAAAAACACACTAGAAAATAGATAGATATAGATATAATTCTCTCTTTCTAAATTGTAAATGCATACACTTATAATATCCACTGACAAAATAAAAATAAGACAAATAGAGAATAAGCTGATAGTCAAAATAATAATAATAATAATAAAAATGAATAAGAAGATTATGTGTATTGTTTAAATCGAGTCATTATAAGTTTGTTTTTAACAACAGGAGACAGTATAAACACACACATATCAAAACTTGACTTAGATTATTGCTTTTATGCGTACACAAATGATTCAAAAACAGATATTTCCACACACATAGAAAAATATCTATCATAATTTTACCAAAATACGATTATTCATATTCATATTCATGCATCACCAAGTGCTGGTCTAGAGTAGACAACATCTAAACGAAAAATATGAAAAAAAAACACAAGAACAATAGTTGAGATACATATACGCCACACAAATCTCATTTGATATATGTGAGGGTTGTGATACTGCTCAGGTGCCCAAATCGAAGCAGGTGGTTTTCTTGGGAGGCCACACCCAGAGCCTTCGACCTGAAGGTCTCATCCACAAGGCAGTGGAACATCGTAGGGAGATGCAGTCCCATGGTAGCGGATGACCAACGATTGGTTCATACACCATTTGTTCCCGCAGGATACTGGAACCCATGTGCACCATTGGTTTGGAATCCGGTTAAAGCGCCGTACATTCACTTTTCGTCCTCTCAATTTCGTAAATAACACTCGTGGTGCGAGAAGGCAATGAGTAGGACTTCCCTGGCAGAGGCTATATACACGTGACCATGTTAGAGCATTTCGAGAGAGAGAGCGAACTCTCCCCACTCTCGGCCGTACCAAGGCATTTGGGGTGAGATGAGACAAGTAAAAAAAAACAAAGACAAACTTTCAAAGTTATTTTCAAGATATCATTACACCTATTTCATAATGTAGCATTTAATTCATTTAAATTTCTACATTTCCCAAATTAAAGGGTGTCATTTCAATCATTAATTGGTGTCCTATCGTACTCTGTTCCCAAAGTACATCAGATTAAGCATACGAATATTATTACTGCTTTCCAAATTTATGTTCTATGTTACATACTATTTCTTATTTGTGGTGTGTTTTGATTTTATAATTCATGCATTAAATTAAATGAATTTTCAAGCCAGAGATATAGGGATAAGATCAAGTGTTGGACTCCCGTATGTTCATTGGACCTTGGAGAACAGAAAATTTATTCTGACAGTGATTGTTCACTTAGCGAATTCATTTAGTCAAGATATTAGTAAACGGTTAACAAAATTGAATCTAAATGTATTTCATCACCAAGTAATAACATATGGTGAGCCATATTATATCATATTTAGGACATTACAAGTGATCACTATCGTTAAAACAGTTGGGAGCACATAGATTCAACGACAGTAGTTGATAAAAAATTATAATAAACTAACATTTTATTTACTTGAAAAGTTTATATTCATGGGTATGAAAATCACACCACTACTGTCAAGTAAATATGAAGTCATAATCGCCTCCCTACTTCTTTAAATTACTAAGATAAATTCTAATGAAATGATTTCCTTTTTTGTTGGTTCAAGCTTACTGATTTTAAATATTTCTGATATTTTATGAAGTGCATATGCCATCAAAAAATGTTTATAAATATTGTAATAACAAGGTAAAAACTTGAGCGTTTTTTTTTTCAAAAAAGAAAGCAAGCATTCAAATGAATAGACTAAAGAGATTCCGAGAAAAAAATCCACTTTATAAAGTAACTAATATACCGACAGCCTAAGATAGGCTCACTTGAATAACAAACAGTATACTAACACAGTTGAGATCAGTCAGTTTAGAATGAGTACTTAGAAGACTCAATAACTGGAAAAATGTGATAACAATATGAATGCAGTCAAACGAAAGGAGTTGACTGTAAAAAAAATGAACTCAAGTACTTTCTACAGGTGAACAGGCGATTACCACCTTTAACCTAACCACTCCTATGAATCCGGTGCATATATGTGCCTGGTCCTACGTTGTAGCTGACTGACTGACTGAATTCAATACACCGTAAAACGACGCCTCTTCTTGAGATACCTAAAAATGAAAACTGAACTACTAGTTATCTTCACGCTTTGAGGCATGATCAAAGAGCACAAAGAACAATTGTTTGAGGCCTACAATATACATTCTTTTCGCGTGTACTTCTTGATAGGTTAGCTCTGTACTTTAAATGCGTTACCACAGAAGACGGGAACCCATAAGACAAGTGTTATTTGTAGGACTGACATTTTCTAACTCACCGCTGCAGACCACGATTACTTGAAGAAAACATCTCACTACCAACACACCCCTTAATACAGTCAGCAGTACGAAATTCGCCGTCGGAACCTGAAGTTCTGCTTTCTTCAATGAACCAGTCTGATATTGTAGTATCTAAAGGAATAAGTTTTGCAACCAATAAAGCTCGATGAATCATCAAGATAAGCCAACCCAACCACGTTAAGTTAGCAACTATAATCAGGAATATCGATCCACTTTTTAACTCAGTGACTAATGGGGCTCATTAGTGGGGCAATTATTTTAGAAAACGTTTTTTTTAGAAAGAAATCGGAGTGATGCACGAAATCAAAAGATGACTGTTGATGATAACAACAAAGATTACAGGATTTATTAGCATAAATACAAAATGATTGGAAAGACAACATATGAGCTTCATATAAAAGGATAGACAATAGTAATGTAACAACTATCAACTTATATATCAGGCTTTAAATTTTACGTTGTACGAACACCTTAGTGGTTGAAGCAATTGACGGTTATCCACTGGCCTGAAGGTTTGAATTCTGCCCCGCTTGTATCTCATGGATAGCTAGGGTAGCATAAACTAACCTTCACATAAAGTAATTAAAAAGCTAGGTACTTGGTTACTTTAATCTTTATATGAGGAGTAAATAATGTTGTTTGACTGGAGAAAATGTAGTGGTAGAAAGTCAAGTAACTAGACTACTGAGTAACAACTCAAGTGCAAAACGCAAATGTACTTGTGAATTCGTTTTTCACCTATTCTAAGTAACAGTGACCAAAAGTAGAGTCACACAACAGTAAAAACGAGGTATAATAAAAAAAAATAAAATCATATTCTCGGGAATTTGAAACCAAGCAAACAGAATACAAAAACGCACCTGTGTTAATATGAGCGAATTGATTCTTCACGAATTTTTCTAACTGCTCTCCAGCTAACCAAACGTCTGAGTCAGCAGCATTATACAATTCGGCGTTATAAAACATAGTACCTAAATCATGTACTAGTTTCTTCAGTCCTGCGTTGGTAGATTCCGTGTTATACCGTCCTTCAGAAAGCCAATCACGCATCATGGACAAATCGATAGGATCTGTGATAATTTCGTAATAATCGGGAACCTAATGGGAATAATGAATCCAGTTGATAATAAATTGAAACGACATGAATGATAGAAAACTCCGCCCGGAGTTCCTCCGGGGGCTACTGCCGGTCCCAAGCCCGGATAAAGGAGGAGGGTCAAGCATGGGGTTAGCGTCCCCATCCCGTAGAAAACTAACTCGCTAAAAAAACGCTAACCAGAAAAAATTATTCAAACCTTTTAAACTCTGCCCCGGGAGTCAGGTCTTCATCTAGAAGAACTATGACGCCTCATGATGAAAGTCGAATTCCTTCGGAAGTTACGAGGCCGATGCCCCTTCTGACAACCAGAGCAACTACTTATTTAGGTACATGGAATGTTCGTACAATGTGGGACACCGGGAGAGCCTTCCTAATTGCTGCAGAAACGAGGAGATACAACCTGGAGGTGCTTGGGATCAGTGAAACACATTGAACGCAAGTTTGACAACAACGACTAACTTCAGGAGAGCTTCTGTTATACTCCGGCCATGAAGAAGAAAATGTTTCACATACACAAGGAGTTGCATTGATGCTGTCCAAACAACTACGAAATACACTTATAGGATGGGAATCTCATGGACCAAGGATCATCAAAGCCTCATTCAAAACAAAGAAAGAGGGCATTTCAATGAACATCATCAAATGCTATGCACCTACCAACGATTACAATGAAGACGCTAAAGATCAATTCTACAGTAGGCTGCAGTCAATCATCGAGAAGTGCCCAACAAAGGACCTGACCATTCTGATGGGAGATTTCAATGCCAAGGTTGGAACGGACAACACTGAATATGAACGGACAGAGAGAAAGGAACGAAAAATGGTGAGAGATTTGCAAACCTATGTGCCTTCAATAAACTGGTCATAAGGCGGCACCATATTCCCACATAAACGCATTCACAAAACCCCATAGACTTCACCGGATCACACCACGCAAAACCAAATCGACCATATTTGTATAAACAAAAAGTTCAGGAAGACGATGGAGGACGTGCAAACCAAGAGAGGAGCTGATATAGCATCAGATCATCACTTGCTGGTCGCAAAGATGAAATTGAAACTTAAGAAGCACTGGACAACGGAGCGGACAACGTCACAAAATTCAATACGGCCTTTCTTCAGGATACCAACAAATTCAATATAGACCTCAGCAACAAGTTCCAGGCCTTTCATGATCTACTCAATGGAGAAGGAACTACTATGGAGAGCAACTGGAAGGGGATCAGAGAAGCAATCACTTCAACATGTCATGAGGTTCTGGGTCACAAGAAGCACCATCACAAGGAATGGATCACTGTTGATACACTGGATAAGATTCAAGAAAGGAGGAACAAGAAAGCAGCAATCAATACCAGTCGAACAAGAGCAGAAAAAGCCAAGGCATAAGCTGAATACACAGAAGTAAACAAACAAGTGAAGAGGAGCATAAGAACCGACAAACGTAAATATGTAGAAGATTTAGCAACGACGGCGGAAAAGGCTGCAAAAGAAAAAAACATGAGACAACTGTATGACATGACAAACTCTCTGGAAATCGCCGCAAACCGGAACGACCAGTGAAAAGCAAGGAAGGCGAGGTAATCACTAACATTGAAGAGCAA
Organism: Schistosoma margrebowiei; assembly: GCA_944470205.2. Taxonomy (NCBI): domain Eukaryota; kingdom Metazoa; phylum Platyhelminthes; class Trematoda; order Strigeidida; family Schistosomatidae; genus Schistosoma; species Schistosoma margrebowiei. The sequence continues at coordinate 38,225,606 of OX104026.1, read as the reverse complement.
CGAAACAGGTGGGTAGAACACTTCAAAGAACTCTTGAATCGACCAGCCCCACGGAACCCACACAACATCGAAGCAGCACCTACGGACCTCCCAACCAATGTTGGCCCACCAACAATTGAAGAAATCAGCATGGCCATCAGACAAATCAAGAGTGGCAAAGCAGCAGGACCAGACAACATTCCAGCAGAGGCACTGAAAGCAGACGTAGCGGCAACTGCAAGGATACTCCACATTCTCTTCAATAAGATATGGGATGAGGAACAAGTACCAAAAGACTGGAAAGAAGGATTTCTGATCAAAATACCGAAGAAAGGTGATCTCATCAACTGTGATAACTACAAGGGCATCACTCTTCTCTCAATACCGGGAAAAGTCTTCAACAGAGTATTGTTAAACAGGATGAAGGACTGCATAGACGCCCAACTTCGTGACCAACAGGCAGGATTCCGTAAGGATAGATCGTGTACAGACCAAATCGCAACTCTACGGATCATTTTGGAGCAATCAATTGAATGGAATTCATCACTCTACATCAACTTCATTGACTGCGAGAAAGCATTTGACAGCGTGGGCAGAACAACACTATGGAAACTTTTCCGCAACTACGGCGTGCCTCAGAAGATAGTCAATATCATACAGAACTCATATGATGGATTACACTGCAAAATTGTTCATGGAGGGCAGTTGACAAAGTCGGTCGAAGTGAAGAACAGTGTTAGGCAAGGTTGCTTACTCTCACCCTTTCTCTTTCTTCCGGTGATCGACTGGATCATGAAGACGTCAACATCTGAAGGGAAGCACGGGATACAATGGACATCTAGACTTCGCAGATGATCTGGCCCTTCTATCCCAAACACAACAACAAATGCAGGAGAAAACGATCAGTGTGGCAGCAGCAGTAGGTCTCAATATACACAAAGGAAAAAGCAAGGTTCTCCGATACAACACAGCATGAACCAATCCAATCACAATTGACGGAGAAGATTTGGAAGATGTTAAAACCTTTACATATCTGGGCAGCATCATTGATGAACAGGGTGGATCTGATGCAGATGTGAAGGCGCGAATCGACAAAGCAAGAGCAGCATATTTACAACTGAAGAACATCTGGAACTCAAAGCAACTATCAACCAACACCAAAGTCAAAATTTTCAATACAAATGTCAAGACAGTTCTACTGTATGGGGCAGAAACCTGGAAAACTACGAAAGCCATCATCCAGAAAATACAGGTGTTTATTAACAGTTGTCTACGCAAAATACTTCAGATCCGTTGGCCGGACACTATTAGGAACAACCTCCTATGGGAGAGAACAAACTAGATTCCAGTGGATGAAGAAATCAGGAAGAAGCACTGGAAGTGGATAGGACACACGTTGAGGAAAACACCCAACTGCGTCACAAGACAAGCCCTCACATGGAATCTTCAAGTCCAAAGGAAAAGAAGAAGACCAAAGAACACATTACGCCGAGAAATGGAATTAGACATGAAAAAGATGAACAAGAATTGGATGGAATTAGAAAAGGAGTTCCAGGACAAAGTGGGTTTGACAATGCTGGTCTGCGGCCTATGCTCCATTAGGAGTAACAGGCGTTAAATAAGAATGATAGAAACTAACAAAAATCACCGAAGATACAAACGAACTTTGTAGGACGAAAGCTGTGAGTACTGTCATATACAGGATAAACTCAGTTATCACAAAGGTACACGGTAAAAGATACATGTGAGGAAGCTCTAATAAGTGAATTATTAAACCAGTCCTTTTCATATCATCGACTAGTTTATTACGAGATCTCACAAATAGACACGAGTTCAGCATATAATTCGGCTTTGACAGTAAAGCATCGAACCTAATCTATATCTTCTATCTTCCCATACCTGGTTCGTCAAGAATCAAGTACATCAGAGTGAAAGAATCAAACCATAAAAAACAACAATGTTGTTTCTTTAATCAAAAAACAATCTCTTTAAGGAGTAATATGAAAACTAACTTTTTTAGAAGACCTTTGAAAAAAATTAATGGAATGAAAAGGTAATACTTATACTTCATTCCACAACAAGCTTTCCCATAACATATTTAGAATAGTAATATTGAAATGAAATATGATTGTGGCTTTAACTGGTACACAAACCACTTGGAAACGCACAAGACAACAGGAGCTCGTGAACTTGTATAATGTAAATGCATTTTATACTAAGTAAATTAAAAACCACTGATGACGAAAAGATGCATGGAATTGGAAGCCAAAAAGAATGCCTATAATCAAAGGGAAACATTCAAAACGTTACCTGGCTTCTATCAACAGGTTTTCTGAATGGCCATGAGTGTTTGTGTTTATACACAGCATCAAGAATGTGTGAACATAAAGATTGAGACTTTTCGTCCATTTGTTCTGTTTCTGAAGTATCCTCCTGATCAGATAAGTGTCGTCGTCTACGTTTTGGATATTTATTTAGTTGTGAACTAAGAGCAGACGCTGATCGTGAAGCACTACGTCGACGGGAAATTGGGCGTTGATTATTAGAGCGGATATCTACATCTGAAGATGCTTCACTCGATTGTTGTTCATCATCAGTGTCAGACATTGCGATATTCCTTCGAGATCTATTGTTACTTCGTGTTGAACGAGTAAAAGATGTACTATTTAAAAATTCATCTTCGCTACGTTCATCTGGACTGACAGCTCGTTTCTTGAAAATTGCTTGATAACTATAGATAAATAAATGAAAAAACACGGAATATGGAACGGAAATATAAGCAGAAAAAAGTGAGTGAAATAAAAATTAGTGGACTGATTTTTAGTTCACACCAATGAATTACAGAAATGAAAAAGAATAATTAGTTTACATTTAATTGATTGGTTGGACCTTTTATCTTACAAAAAAACTGTATTCGTAAATTTGGTTTTAGCTAGTGAAACAAGGTGATATTCTGGTTACGAAACGATAAGTCATATAATCGATAGTTATAATTCCATACATTAGTGAATTTTAGATTAATAAGGTGATTAATGTAATGATGATATACAATAGTACTCACGTTTTCCGACGATAATCTCTGCTTTGAAAATAAGAAGTAATAGTAGAACGTTTTTTATTCGACCGGCAAACTGAACACTGCCAACCATCTCCACGTGGAATATGGTGCAATGGGGGATCATGACAGTCCAGATGGAATACATTGGGACAGTTGGAACATAGAACCAAATCACCAATTGAATCTGAACAAACAAGACAGGATGTATCATGTCTGATATTTCTAGATGAAACTGAAGAAAATAAATACAGAATTAATATCAATCAAAAACACAGAATATAGACAGTTTAAAAAGGAAATTTTACCTGAATTGCGATTGGCTGGACTAACTGAACGTTTTATATTGAACGCACTTGAGTCATTACCGCCTTTGCATCGAAATGAACGGGGATTTCGACGTTTGATTTTTTGAGTAGCTTCACTTTCGCCACTACTTTCTTCATTATTATCAGAATTTAATTGTTCTTCATCATCAGATGACAAAGCACGTTTTCGTCGTCTTGCAGACCGAGCTAAACGTTCTTCACGCTTACGCTTTTCGAGGGCACGAGAGGCTGGTCCACAAGTCGGGCAGAACCAATCACCTGTTGGTACACGTTTTAATGGTGGACGTAAACAGTAGAGATGAAAAGCAAGATTACAACCGTCACAAAGTAGTAAATTATCATCATCTGTTTTCCGACGACAAATACGGCAGCGCGCATCTTCCACTGACTTTTCCCAGCGAACACATGCATCCAGACAAGCCTAGTTATAAAGAAGCGAATGCGAATCACATTAAAAGGGACAAGAATTTTTTCATCATGCAAAATATTAACCGCCCGAGAAACGGAGTTTAAAATTCCCGGTTAGTAGACAGAATGTTTGTTGAATAATTGGAATTTTTGAAAATATACTGCTTAGGTATTGAAGATAACTTATTATTGTTTGGTAAAACTATAAAATATTTTGTCATGAATGCTTGATATATTACAGATAGAATTTATCTGAGTGTGAACAATCGGAATATATGATTGACACTGCACAAAGCAGGTTAATCAGGACTCAGTGAACACTAAGTACCTAATCATCCACGAGTGATTTGGAGATACGCATCAGTACTTAAAACAAAGCAAAGAATGGACTGTGTATGTTCATAAAAAGGATAGTATCTGTTTGTTAGTATAGTATAACAATGGACATAGCCTTAGTTATTTGCAAAATACGCATTTTGATGTATTGATAATAATCAGACGGAAAAATAATTTTACTAAAGAAAAAACACATCAGATTTAAGAATAAACAAATCCCAAACGCAGATGTACACTTCAAACATCCCTTGTGCAAAACTATTTACAAGGTTGTATGAACAAAACCACTAAGTGACCGGTTGGTTGAAATGTGTGAACTAGTGTGTTAACGCTACAAAACCTTTTTATATATCGAAAGAAGATAGTAACACAAGTTAATATTAGGATGAAAACATTTTAAAAATGTTCAATAATAATAATCACTTTATTATCAAGTACATAGCCCCCAAATGTCCTGGTACGGCCGATAGTAGGGAGAGTCCGCCCTCCCTCTCGAAATGCTCTCACATGGTCACGCGTATATAGCCTCTGCCAGGGAAGTCCCACTCACTGCCTTCTCGCACCACGAGTGTTGTTTACGAAATTGAGATAACGAAAAGCGAGTGTCCGGCGCTTTAACTGGGTTGGTAGATACGGAGAGTCCATCTAGGGGAGTTGGAAAACCCTGACTCCAAACTAATGGTACACATGGGCTCCAGGATCCTGCGGGAACAAATGGCGTAGGAACCAATCGCTGGTCACCGGCTACCATGAGACTGCATCTCCTGATGATGCTCCACTGCCTTTTGGATCAGACCTTCAGGTCGAAGGCTAAGGTTGTGGCCCCCTAAGAAAACCACTTGCTTCAGTTCGGGCACCCGGACAGTGTCACAGCCCTCATACAAACCAAATGAGGTTTGTGGCGCATATGCATCTGGTGCCTCCTTGTACCAATATCAATGTGTTCAAATAAATATATAAATAATAAATAACCAAGTACATAACCCCTGTGATAAACTACTGTTGTCTTTTACTAGGTAATAGGGAAAACCAATTTATTGTTCTATGCAAAATTACACAGTGACTTAGTAAAATATGAAAATCATACATAAAATACATCATCTGCACATCTATCTTGAGTTGTCCTTTACATCATCAATCATACTCCTAATCCTGTAGTTATTCCATTTGCTCTCTGTTTCTTTCCTCTCCTCTTCTGCTGATAAGTATTTTACTTCTAATCCCTGCTACATACTACATATGTCTGTCCGCATAAGTAGCACACACTTCAACTATTCATTAGTCTCTTAATTAGCTCAACTGAACTGTGTAGAATTGATATGAACTTATAACTCAATAAGTTTAACTTTGATTATCCACAACAATAAAATTAAAGCAAGATATAATTAAACTAAATCGAGCTTTCCACAGAATTACATGTAAGAGATTTAATCGGGTCAGTGTACGAGCATTTTGAACTTCAGTGCGCCAAGCTGTCATCCAAGCACGGGTTCGTAGTTCATGAGCTTCAGGGTCTAAAACAGCTTTCTCCAGTTCCTGTGAACGATCATTATTTTCAGATGCGTCTGAATCTTCTCCAGATGAAAATCTACAAAATGGTACATGATCTGGAAAAGAAGTTTTTAGATCATGACAATCATTTGTTCCATTTTGATTAGAGTCGAATTTTGAGTTGGTGCAAAGATCAGGAACGTTTAAAAAGCGAGGTATTATATTTTCAGCTACTTCAATAAGAGCCATAGCAAGTCCTGCTTTATTTGGTAATTCACATAGACTGGATAAAGCTGACAGATTTGGTTTTGAAGACAAATTTACATTAAGAGTTTCTTGTTGGATTCCATAGGATTCTTGTATTTGTGCTAAACGCTCTTGCCATTTTGTAAAATCTGGTACACCACCGAGACCACCAGATCTTAGACGAACCTCAGTATCTAAAATATTCTGAAAATAAATAAGAACTTCTGATAGAGACTATTTACATAATGTCAATATATTGCAGACAAAATACAAATGTTAGAGACAATCCACTTATCAACCGATAACTTGATTAGCAAAGTACAGACAGTATTACGTACAAAATGCTAGCAATCTGAATTCATAGTCACGTGTCTAAGACCTTGAATAGAATTGGTTTCTTTACTTCTTTTTCAAATGACGTAATGACTCAATAGGTAGAATTTATTTACTTGACCTATTGTGGACTATTCGTGCCGTACATCAAGCGCATTCGTTAACACATAGCTCCGCGGTACAATATTTCATTTTTTCAAATGGATTAGCATTGATAATACAGTATTTCTAGTGACCTTTTCGGAGATTTTTGTCGATTGTATCTCAGCAGAAATAAATATTACATAAGAGTTCTGACGCTTCTCCACATTAATCCCAGTTAAACTTAACTTTAAATATATGACAAACGAAAAATCTATGTTTTTCGGCCGTGTATATATAATTATTGCACTGAACACTTTGGTGATGAAGCCCTTTAATAGACTTGGTCCACAATGTAAGCACGTTCGGACTTAAATTTTCTCTTTTTAAACTCAAATTGCTTTAGGACTGGTTTGAGTTAACATCTGAACTAATGATGGGAAGTGAAGTAGTTGAGTGCGTCGATGTTCGCCTTTCAGCCAGGTTCAGGTTCCGATTCCACTCTACATATCTTGTTATAGGGAACCAGATGGTATCATTAGCACTGTTATCCAGATAACCTGTGTAGAAGCTAATAATAAAGTTGGTACCTGAAGAATTGTCGACAAAGATTCCGAAAGATCGGTTGGACTGTTCCAACTTGCGGAGTAGGCAAAATGTCCTTTCGCTAACGTAAGGGCGAGTTAACTGGGTTCTAGTCTATGGCTATGAAACAGTACATAAATACAGAAGACATGCGCCGGCTGCAGGTTTTTGACTGCAAGTGTCTTCGAGATATTTCTTTCACGCCGTGGAGCGAACGAGTAGGCAATATTGAGGTAACTGAGATGTGTTACGTATGCTGAATCAACCACGACCTCGACACTTAATGTTGGCGAATGTTGTAGTATGCTGAAAGAAAGCTAACGACAGACAAACCAAGAAATTTATCCGTTTACGAAGTCATTGGCTGCTGGACTGAGTCATGTAGATAGATGGAGATTGCCAGGTTGGGGACCACGCGCTTGTCATAACCAGTGGATAGAAATAGGGTGGCGCAGATGCATTCATCCCTTCCACTAGAACCTGAGACCCGAAACCTCGTACTTTTTTGGCCCACACCTAATTTTTTTTCATTACTACTGATACTAGTACTACTCCTTTTATCACTCTAACATTTATCTTGGTAATTTTATCTCAACGTCCTTATGTAGTATGGTAGCTTGAGCTGATGTAAGTGTATCGCGTTCTACGGTGCATATGAGACTAACAATGAAAACCTATCACATATAAATTATGACAAAATTATTTGAAAAATACACCATTTTATGAATTTGTATCCACTAATGAATAAAAAACAAACATAAGTAACATCTTCCATTAATATAATCACATATTAAAAGTAATCAAACTTACTTTCAACAATGCACCTGCCAAAGCGGCTCCAGCAGGAAGATCGCTATAATAGAAAAATATTTTACATTTCTGTTAATCAAAGAAAACTTAACCATTACAAATTAAATTGAAATTGTGTAAAATTAGTTTCCTCGATCGTCATTGCTACCTTGACGTGGTGGTCGAACTTGCCTATCGTGATATAACAATAGGACTATACTGGCTGGAACAATCGCTCCTCAAGGTCCTACCATGCCAGGCAAGTCAGTTGATGAACGGTAAGATTGAAAGCAGCAAACCCGAGGTCTGAAGGCGAAGTCATACTGCTGACTGTACAGAGGCATGACGGCAGTAAGGTGTTTCTTTCAGAAAACCAGTATGACAGCAGTGCTGTCTTCCCACAAAGGAAGGGTGGAGTTAGAATAGATCGACCCTAAAAATGCATACCCCTCCTTATTCCACGGATATCAGTCTCCGAAGGTAAGGTCTCAACAAGAACGGAGCTAATACGGAGACTGCCCACGAAAAGATAGTATGTGACCGACCTCAAGCAGTTGTCCGTTTGGCACTGCGATCACGCTCTCAGGTCACTAAAACCAACTCTAACCCAATTTCCCTCGTCAAGGCTGTCCACTTTCCCAATTTTTGTTTAACTTTATCATGCACATGCTGATGGAAATAACGCTCTCATCGACTGAATTTTCGGGCATTGGTCTCCTACCAGGATGTCCACTTATCGACTTAGGATATGCAGATGATACAGTCCTGTTTGGTGAAGACGCTGATAAAATGTAGTCTTTTGATAGCACTGAGCGACAATGCCAGGATTTTTGGGATGCGCTTCTTCCCCTCTAAACGCAAGTTGTTGCTTCAGAACTGGTCTATGTCAACACCTGAACTGATGATAGGAAGTGAAGTAGTCTAATGCGTTAATAACTTCACTTATCTTGGAATTCTGCTCAGCCCTAATGGGCTGGTGTCCGACGGAATCTCTACACGGATTCGGAAAGCTCGTTTGGATTTTGCCAACTTACGTCACCTATGGCGAAGGCGAGATATGCGTCTTTCAATAAAAGGTCGAGTATACTGCGCTACAGTCCGTTCTGTTTTAACTTACGGCAGCGAAACATGGCCATTAGGAGTAGAAGATAGTCGTAAGCTACTAGTATTTGACCACAGATGTCTTAGAAATCTTGCCAGCATCTGCTAGGATCACCGGGTAAGTAATAGTGAGGTTAGACACAGAGTATTAGACATTGATGCAGTTGTCCGTTTGGCACTGCAATCACGCTCTCGGGTCACTAAGATCAACTCTAACTTAATTTCATTTTCAGATACCTCCAGATGAACCTATCCACGGTGTGAGCAACCGGGAAGTGATAACCGTCCTTATACCTCTGACAGCACTCATGACCACTGTATTCATGATCAACCTCCCTCTTCAACTCCTATTATTCCTCCTACATCGACTTTCAACTCTGAACTTCTTTCGGCTTCCTCTTCAAGTGTCACCATGTCCAACGATTCTAGTGCGCAAAACACTGTCCCAGGTCTACTGAAACTTCGCTCCAAACTACACATTGGGGCCTTCAACGTACGCACCCTATGTCGAATCGGTCAGCTGGCCTTCTTGGCTAAAACACTAGAATCTCGTATCATTGATGTATGCTTTGTCTCCGAAACACATATACAGGACAACCGGGAAGTGATAACCGCCCTTATACCTCTAATAGCACTCACGAACACTGTACTCATAGACTGACTGAAAATTAGGGTATACCACAGCAATCAATCAGGTGAACTCGAAGCTTTCAAACAAATCCTCATCAACGGGCATTGACTACGAAGGATAAACACCAAGCTACTCAAGAACGAAGAAAAAAGACAGAATTACTCCTTAGTTTTAGCATGTCATAGCTAGACTGTTTTCCCTTTTCATATTAGACTTTTGGGACGTGAAATCAAATAGAACAAATTGTACTGATAAATTGTTGTTTTAACTCGAGACTGCATAGACTGTTGTTTCGCCAATTAAGCAACTGATAAACGACTACAAGTAATACAATTTGCCAGAACCCGTATACACATGCACAGACTTAGTTACTAGTGCCCTATAAAATGAATATTAGATTAGAAAATAGTTTTAAAATAGAAAAATGACAGGAAAACTCTTTTTGTAGAAAATGCAAAACGTTTCGGATAACTAAACTTAAATTTTATGCTTCATATAATTAGTCCCTGTACAGAAATTTGAATAAAGCCAGAATAATACGAGTTCTTTTTACTTCATGGTTTATCATCAGCTATTTACAACTATATCCGTATTGAAGTAAAATATTGAAACGTGTTGATATTTAAAATAATTATTATAATATTTAACGTTAATGCTGAAAAAAAATGAAAAAAATAGATAACTAGCCATGGGACCATAAAAGATCCAAAACTTACCGTTTATGATGAGATGGATGTTTTTCTACATTTATAGGAGTACCATTCGTTGTGTCAGCTTTAATTACCAATTCATTTGAGAGACCACTTCTCCATCTTTTTTTAAGTGATTCCAAAAATCCATCTGCCAATAACTGACTTTTTAAATGACTTTCTCGAACACCGTGAGTTAGCAATGAATTTAACAATTCATCTAACTGTTCAGGACGGTCATAAAAATACCAATTACTCCAGGAACTTGAAATGGTTCCACTGTTCAATGTGTCATTTTTTACAAAATCATGAGCAGGTTGTGGTATTGTTTCATCATTCAAAGTGGTAATTGGGACAGATTCATTTTCTACAAACAAAAAGCGTGCCAAATCCAAGATTGTAAGGAGAAACTATAAATAGGTAAATTGCAGTAAACCACTTAAATGTATCATATCAATACGTAAATTGCCCCTAAAGGCCCTGGTACGGCCGAGAGTGGGAAGAGTCAGCTCTCCCTCTCAAAATACTTCCACACGACCTCGACTATACATCCACTGTCAGGATCCTAAGGAAACAAATGGTGCATGAACCTATTGTTGGTCATCGGCTACCATGAGACTATATCTCCTAGCGTTGCTCCACTGCCTTGTGGGTTAGACCTTTGGGGCAAAGGCTCGGGGAGTGGCCACCTAAGAAAATCACCCGGGCAGTATCCTAGCCCTCACACAAATCATTCGATTTGTGTGACACATATATATTTGGTGCCCCTTTGTACCAATAAATAAATAATTATGTAGATTAATATATTAAGGAAATATTAATTACTTCTAAAGGAATCAACCGAATACATGATACTTGAGGAAGCCCAATTAGCCTCCAAAAACAAACGATCCGGAGAACAACGGAAATACCAAACACGACGATAATATCTATCATAACCAATAGGGTTGTTTCGTAGAACACATTTTGCTTCTGTAGACCGAATATCATGAAGTCGACTAACTGTATTAATTGCACGTTCTTCAGCATGTTCTTGAGCCATTTCCAGACGGCGTTGACGTTCCAGATTTTCTTTTTCTTCCTTTTCTATTGCTGCTCGTGCAGCTAGAATTCGTCTGCGTTTTACAATTGATGCTAAGTCATCTGAAATAGTCAACAGTTACAGTTTAAAGTGTTTGCTTCACATTTATTTTAATAAGATATGTAAGTCATATGTTCTATTACGCTGTGATTAATCCTTATTTTTTCATTTAAACAAGCGAGTAAATCATTTTTAGAAACAACTTACTTTCAGAATCTGTGATATCATCAGCAGTAGCGGTAGGAGTGTCTGCTTTAGACTTCGACTCATCAAGTTGATTGGTAGATAAATTATTGCTATTATTATTATTACTGGTTTTGTTAGCTTCATTTGCATTATCTTTTTTGTCTTTTTTTCGTAAGTTTTTATCACGTAATACCTGAATTTTCCTTTGCCAAGCATCAGCTGCACGACGTTGACATGCCATAATATGATCATCTATAAGATCAAGATCGAAAATTTTATCCACTGCCCATTCCAATGCTATTACACGTATTTCTGGAAATAGTTCATGTAGATCAGAGTTGGATAAGTGGTGTATAAGTTGTGTCACAGGAGAATTCTGGTCAAATGGCTAAAAATTTGAATACAAAATGAGTAGTATTCTAGATATACACTCAATCGAAAGTGATTATATAAAAAAATATATACAAAGAAGGCAGTATTTAAAATGAAAACCGTGTTTCCTTCCAGAGCAGAGTAATGTGATTGTGAGAGGAAGGTAGGGAATATTATTCGTTGTAGTTGAAATTCGTCAGCTGGATTTGTCTGCATCTCAGTGTCCATGTTTAAACCGTACTTCCCTTTGCAAATAAATAATTTGTGAAAAATATTAGTCTAAATCCCTAAATAAAAATTCTTGCACTTTACTTTGAGGTCAGTCAGTCAGTTACAACGTAGGACCAGGCACATCCATACATCAGTCTGGCAAGATTTCTAAGACATCTGTGGTCAAATACTAGTAGCTTACGACTATCTTCTACTCCTAATGGCCATGTTTCGCTGCCGTAAGTTAAAACAGAACGGACTGTAGCGCAGTATACTCGACCTTTTATTGAAAGACGCATATCTCGCCTTCGCCATAGGTGACGTAAGTTGGCAAAATCCAAACGAGCTTTCCGAATCCGTGTAGAGATTCCGTCGGACACCAGCCCATTAGGGCTGAGCAGAATTCCAAGATAAGTGAAGTTATTAACGCATTAGACTACTTCACTTCCTATCATCAGTTCAGGTGTTGACATAGACCAGTTCTGAAGCAACAACTTGCGTTTAGAGGGGAAGAAGCGCATCCCAAAAATCCTGGCATTGTCGCTCAGTGCTATCAAAAGACTACATTTTATCAGCGTCTTCACCAAACAGGACTGTATCATCTGCATATCCTAAGTCGATAAGTGGACATCCTGGTAGGAGACCAATGCCCGAAAATTCAGTCGATGAGAGCGTTATTTCCATCAGCATGTGCATGATAAAGTTAAACAAAAATTGGGAAAGTGGACAGCCTTGACGAGGGAAATTGGGTTAGAGTTGGTTTTAGTGACCTGAGAGCGTGATCGCAGTGCCAAACGGACAACTGCTTGAGGTCGGTCACATACTATCTTTTCGTGGGCAGTCTCCGTATTAGCTCCGTTCTTGTTGAGACCTTACCTTCGGAGACTGATATCCGTGGAATAAGGAGGGGTATGCATTTTTAGGGTCGATCTATTCTAACTCCACCCTTCCTTTGTGGGAAGACAGCACTGCTGTCATACTGGTTTTCTGAAAGAAACACCTTACTGCCGTCATGCCTCTGTACAGTCAGCAGTATGACTTCGCCTTCAGACCTCGGGTTTGCTGCTTTCAATCTTACCGTTCATCAACTGACTTGCCTGGCATGGTAGGACCTTGAGGAGCGATTGTTCCAGCCAGTATAGTCCTATTGTTATATCACGATAGGCAAGTTCGACCACTACGTCAAGGTAGCAATGACGGTGGGGTAGAAAACTAATTATAAGAGCAATTATTTGAAGTTTTTCTATAAAACCCTGTACGGTCCAACAACTATAATTTATCAAGTATAAAACTGAATTTATTAGAAACCGAAGTTATTATGCCTGAATAGCTACTGAGAAAAGTAATTATGTTAAACTGAAAAATTCATTCAACTAGTTGATAGATTAACATTGAATGAGAACAAAGGGTGATTCAAATATAAATGAGTTAACCCTTCAATTTTCTTTTTAAATGATTAGTAGTTTTAAACTCTTTCCTAGTTCACACTAAGTAGTTACTTTATTCAGTTAAGCTTATACCAATAAATACTTTATTCACAAATAAATGAACAACGGCTTACTTCAAACCTAAAGGGTTTTTGTAAGCGTTCTAATGTATCTTCCAGTGGCATTCCTCAGAAATGATAATTAACAGTAATTTTTTTTATTCGATATAGATTCTTAAGATTCTTGCTTCAGTATGTTAATGTACATAGTCGTCCCTCCGGTGTACATACACCAAGATTCGGAAAAGACAGGGATGATTATGACCCTTGGGAAAGGACGACACGAAAATCACGAAAGGTGCTCATCCGCAGCCTCACTTGAAGTGGTGATCAGACTTATCTATCTTGATGGTCAAACCGAGTTATGGTGACTGGAAAACTTGTTTCTTTAGATCGTACCATATAAAACAATCCGTTGGTGAATTATATGATTAGAAGCAGAAACTTAAGGTCCCGTGGCAAAATGTTACTCCCGATCATTCTATGGTGTGACCATAACAAAGCGTTTGCCTGAAACAATGAAGATCTGCAGTGGTTCTTTATCCATGTCCGAAGGGGCGATTTACAAAAGGTCGGCGCTAAACACAACACCCTTCTAATTTTTGTCACCGGAGGTAGAGCTTTTAGAGTATAGAGCTAACATAACAAGGACTACACTCAATAAGACTGTTTGACCGGTCTAGGGAAGTTGTTCCTTGGATTCTTCGATCACTAATCAAGTTTTTATTTTTAGACACTTTAAGAAAGTGTTCTTTCCTGATGTAAGAAACTGGCAACTGCGTACACACCTATAATACCACTCAAGTTCACTTAGAATGACATGTTAACATCAACTCTTGTTCAGCTTTAATTCCACAAAAGGCTATAAGTAACTGATAACTTAACGAGATCAAATAAGAATACATGTTACTCAGTGTAAATGTGCGTTTTTGTTTCTTACATTGTCCTAGATCCATTGATTCAGAAACAAGACTAAATTCTTATATCTTGATGATGAACCCCAAGATTGTGGAAACCAAAACATAATACAAACCCAATTTGCATGGAAATTTCAGTATGATGGAAGCTCATATTTGCATACATTATAATTGTATTCAGAACGATAAAAACTTCAAACTACTGGGAAGAATTAGTACGTTTATTGTTTGAAAAATGAACGATTCGTCCAATCAACAGTATAACCTGGCTTGACCTTAAACTTTAGTCTTTGTTTTGTTATTTAACCGTTACCCTACAGTGAATGAGTCATCCAATACTATTCGATTTATCGGTAGACGATTTCTACAAGGGACCATATTCGTTTTTGATTGCTGTATTATTTGTACTTATTTAATGTTTATAGAACATAAGGATTAGTACTAAAGTTATTCATGTTTTTACCATAGTTTTAAAATAGATTAAGACTCAAATCAATAATCTGAAAATAACATCATATCCTGCACTTGCTCAAGCAAGCCAAATAACGTACAAGAAACATTTTGACACTTACATTAGGATCGGTGACTGGAGCGTCATGATTTCGTAATTGTTCCAATATGGTTGTTCTAGCATGATTTGATGGAATTTCGTTTAAAAGAGTCAATCTAAGGAGCTCAGGAGCTGTATACGGTGTAACTGGGAATTTAGCCAGTTTCAAACCCAACTCACGTTTTTTCTGAGAAAAAAAATCATAGGACTAAAATAAATGATCATGTTTCACTTGGAAAAAAATTTATGATTACCTTTCTAATGCTAATTTTAGGATTATGTATGTACCAATTGATTAGTAAGCACAACGCAATAGTATGCTTACAAAGTTCTGTTATCTTACAGTTGAAACTAAACTACAATTAATACTCGATGTTGAGCTTTCCAATAATTTCATTTTGTGACCAAAAAATTCTTATGTTAGTACGTATAGGCAAGTAAGTAACGTTCTAGCATGGTTCAGTAAAAAACAATGAAGTGTGGAATCTTATATCCCACAAAATGTAATTATTTATAACGACACAATACCGGATATATCACTTGAGATTACTAATAAGTTCTAACCAAATCTACCAAAAAATGAATGTCTAGACATCATATGTTTGATTGCAGAAACTTGAGGGATACGTAGTGTAGTCAAATTTATGTGTACTGCAACGGTTGGTGTGGTCGCTTTCCTTACATTTCTGTATTTTGTTCTGGGTTTAATTCATATTCTATTGTTTTTTCACCGTCCAATTAAATGCATTATTTGATCCTTCCTCAACTTTCTACTTCAATTAACTAATTTCATTCACTCACGCATTATTTTATTACCTTTATTCAAAACCTATACATATTAGGTGAATGACCTTCACCAACCTCCTTAAAATATCAAACCATAATCTTTCAATTTGCAGCTATTCATCTTTGATATTTAGTTTCTTATGTTTTACAACACTGACGAGCCAGTCAGATGATTCGTTCACTGAGAGAACACGGCCAAGCTAATATGCAAGGATTGATACTACCACTAATCAGTTAATACAGGCACAATTGCTTTATAGCTTTTAGGGAAATGAAATTAACGATAAATGTTTTCTTTGCTGTAAATTTTTTCGCATTTCGTAATGGTAGTTATTGGGAATCTCAGAGGATCGTTCGTGTCATTCGCTTTTTTATTAAATCACGATGTTATGGTGAAAAATTATGGTGCAGTGTACAGTGTACACACAGTATCATTTTTGAACCAAGACTAAATCTACTAACAAGATCAAACCATAAAAGATGAACTGGTGTTTTGAACCAAAATAAAAAGGCTACATAATTACACGAATTGAAGTATTACTAGGGGCCAATGAAATACTGATTCTTCGAATACAGTTCAATCAGTCGTGTACTTCACAGGCACGAATGTGAAGGCGATAAACAGGTTGTAACTCCTTTATTATAAGAATGGAAAACTGATGAGCTCTACGATTATTCGTGAGAAAAATGAATAGTATGTGAATAAATGCTGTTATGGAAATACGTTAAGTTCCTAGTTTAAAACAATATTAATATATTTTAGTTTTGTTAACACAATATATAATACTTACACCTATTTGTTCATCTCTTAAGACTAAGCGTAATAGGACACTTAAAGGACGTGCTAGTGATCGATAGGCACCGGCTGATGGATTATTTGTGGTGACAGCGTTAAGTAATCGTTTCAATCCTAGACGACGCAATGACTTTATACATATTTTCGGAAGTGGAGCATTTGATTCAGTCAATCCAGCTTCTTCCTCTTCTTCATCAGTATTACCATCGTCATCATCATCAGAATAACCCGGTTCACCAACACCAGCTACAAGAGATTCGACTGGAAAGCGACAAAAGCCAGATAGAACATTATTTTCAGATGGATTCTCTACCTCGGTATCATCAACAGATCCTTCAACAAGTAAGCTATGGAAGACATGGAAAAATTCTGTTAATCCTAGCAGGCGTCCAAACAAAGATTCATTGAAACTAGGAGGAAGTTCAAGTTTGGAAGGTTCAGGTAAGCGAGGGCACTGAGGCAAAGCAGTCATAAGATGTTGATCATCAAGCAATTTATTAGCGTGAATACGTTCAATCTTCTGTTTTTCTTTCATTTCTTGGAGTGCTTGCTTTCGTTGAGTCGGTGACATAGTCAGTCTAGAGATTCAAAATCATAAGAATGAGGATATTAAATATAAGTATTAGGAATCAGCACACATTTTATTAGAGATGAAAAACATGTCACCAAGATTTTTTCTAGAGTTATTTCAGTGGTTGAGTCACAGCCCAGAATTAGTGTAATCAGAAACACAAGGGTGATGCGGGGGGTTAGATACTTCATTATAGTTCATTTACCATGAATAAATGGCTTACAACTAGAAACATTATTTCAAAACCAGTATTAATGTTTCCAACGCGAAGTTCTTCACTAAAAATTGCTCCAAGACAACTTATTCTGACAGATTTGTGTAGCACAGATTGAACCATCCCGATACTATGTCCATAAATTGTAGATAATTAAAAGACTAATTAATTATTGAGTACCAGCATTACAAGTAGTACACTACTTATGGTACGCAATAAATAATTCATCTAAAAGACAGGAGAGGTATCATAGTGAAAAAATGCTTACGTTCTTAACATTTAGAAAAGCGTTGAATAGGCAATATAAAAAGCAGAAACAACGAAGTTACTCTCCGTAGAAATATCCAAAAAGAGGATCTAATTGCTGAAATCAATAAGAAATGAGTGATTTAACAACACAGCAAATCATCAGTCGGTCGTAAAGTACATTAAAATTGCCAAAAATGTAGATCGATTCAAGTTGCCACATCAGGTCAGTAAAGTCAGTCAGCTACAACGTATGACCAGGCATATATATGGATCGGTCCAAGTTGCCACACCTCATTAGCACAAGATGAACACCAGGTCGGCAAAGAGGGAATGAAATTATAAAACAAACCAAGAGTACCAAAAGTATTAGCAAAATTAGTTGCAGCATGTGAGATTGGGGAAAGACAAGATGATTTTTGAAGGATAATCCTCAGACAAAAAAACCAACGGAAGAAACGAATGACGATGAAAAACTTCATAGTTTTAAATTTACAACACTTATTGAAACACATCAAATACATTTTATTTTTACTTTTTTATTTATTTCAACACATAAATATTGGTACAAGAGGGCACAAAATATATATGCGTCACACCATATTTGTGTGTGTGGGCTGTGATACTACTGCCCGGATGCCCAGACCGAAGCAGGATCAAATACACTTTGATCTGATCATACTCACTGCCTTCTCGCATCACGAGTGTTGTTTACGAAATTGAGAAGACGAAAAGTGTATGCCCGGCGCTTTAACTGAGTTGGTGGATATAGAGAATCCATCTAAGGGAGTTGGTAAAACCCTGACTCCAAACCAATGGTGCACATGGGCTCCAGGATCTTGAAGGAACAAATGGCGTATGAACCAATTGTTGGTCACTGGCCACCATGGGACTGCATCTCACGATGCTCCACTGCCTTGTGGATCAGACTTTCAGGTCGAAGGCTCCGGGTGTGGCCCACTAAGAAAATCGCCTGTTACGGTTTGGGCACCCGTGCAGTATTCCAGCCATCACACATATCAAGTGAGATCTGTGTGGCGCATATGTATTTGGTGCCTCGTTGTACTAATATCTGTGTTAAAATAAATAAATAAACAAAACACAGCGAACTACTGATGGTTAATTGATACTTTCAGAGATATATGTTCTTGGAAAACGATGAGAACAGTGGTCTTGAGTAAGCGGAACGCTTACGGCGAATCGTATGAGCAAAATTTTCCATAAAGGAGAAGAATTTCCACGTACAAAACTTAACTCCAATGCGATTATTAAAACCATCCAAAATATATTGACACTATATTATAGCAATTATCTCTTGGCTACATACTATTCTGCTGCCTTATTTTCAATAATTATCAGAGATTTTATTAGGATATGTCAAACGAATCAGTACATGTTCGTAACACAATAATACAAAAATTCGAAAAATGGAATTAAACTTACAACTTTTTTTTGAACGCAAACGCTTCTTTCTTTGATCGCACAGGATCACGTAATTCAACAGGCAACTTAAGAATATCTACGTCACTTATGAATTTTGCACAAAGTCTTATTTGAGTTTCTATGGCTGGATTATTACGATCTTCTCCAAACATTTTGATGAGATGTTGAGCAACTCGAGGCAATGCACATCTTTCATTAGTATTCTTTTTAGGACGATTGATTGTTGGCTTGTCTGGTATTTCATCTTTCGTAGGAGTTTTCTTACCAAATTGAAATAAGGTGGACTGTGTTGATTAAGTAAATATGAAAAGTAAAAAATAATTTACCATGATTATTATAGAAAATCTGCCGTAAAACTAATACTTAGGTAGCTTTTACAATAAAGCGAAATCGGAATGCCCTTGGCCTACAGGAGGTGATAAAGGTATTTTACCCATGCTACCAGTGTATACGTATTTATAGTCAAACTTATAAAACTTCTAAGGAATATTTAAAAACCTATTTCGTGGTTTCTTCACGTGAGTGATGCTTTAGAAATATTGAGTAGATGTTTTCTTACTAAAACGGGTATGTTTTGGGAACCCCGAGTTCGAAAGAACGAATTATTTAAGATATTTAGCCCACGTCAGAGGCTATTGATGAGACCTCTATATGGATGCCGATATTAAGTAATTGCAAATCAAATAGGGATGGTACGACTTTCCAAGTAGCTTGATTATTAACATACTTAACAGAGTACCTTATATTACGTATTTTAAAACGGTTGCTTGTTTTGACAGTGTCATTAACCAAGGGCCTATTGGGTGACTCAATTAATTATTTACATGTTACTTCTCGTTGATGAACATAGACCACCTACCAGGAATTCGCCAATCAAATACGTCCTGGATTCTCCTTTCCAGTTGATTTTAATTGCTATTCATTCTTTCGATATCTGCCTCCGAGTCCCTACGCAACGTGCTCTTTGGTCTTTATCTTTTCCGTCTCCCTTCAGGATTCCAAGTTAGTACTTGCCTCGTGATCCAGTTTAGTGATTTCCTCAATCTGTGTCATATCCATACCCAATATCTTTTCGTAATTTCCTCCTCAGCTGGAAGCTAGCTTGTTCTCTCTTACAGTAGTCTGTTGCTGATGGTATCCGGCCGACGGACATTCAGTATCCTGTGTAGAAAACTGTTGACGATGGTTGTAGTAGTTCTCCAAGTTTCAACTCCTTACAGTAGATCTTGACTTTCGTATTGATGATTCTGACTTTGATATTAGTTGACAGTTTTTTGAGTTCCATATGTTGTTCAACTCTACGGATGCTATTCTCGTTTCCACAATCCTCGCCTTAACGTCTACATCAGATACTCCACGTTCATCAGTGATGCTGCTGACCAGCTACGTGAAAGATCCCACCCACAAGAGTATCCCCATCAAGTGTGATTGGGTTGGTGCTCACTGAGTTGTATTCAGGGATCTTGCTTTTTCCATTATGCATATTGAGGCCTATTGCTCTGTCTGTAGACCTTCTAGGGTTACTCTCGTTCCCAATCCGGGAAAAAGGAGGGATGGGGTTGCCAACCCTGTCCCGTAGAAAACGTTTTTTTTTAAAAATCATGACCAGAAAAGTCATTCGAACCACTGTGGGCTGACTGAAAGCCCGAAAATATACAACTGACAGTATTGATGAGTGTTGAACATTTCTTTAGCTTCATTGAAGTCATGAACCAATCAACCAATGATACGCAGAACTTTTGCGGGTCTTAACAGTAATTCAAATATCACACCACAAGAGTAGTAGTGCGAATAAATGAGGACAAGTCAAACCTGTAGTTTATAGATAACGTTGGCAACTACTTAATGATCAATCAATATAAATACCTTAGTTCTACAGATCAATAGTCGTCCCAGTAGCTGATTGATAACGTCTTAGACTTTGAAGTTGGGTGACACGAGCTTGAATCCGATGGAGGACGTCAGTTTCCACAAGACTCCGGGTACGTCTTGTTGACTAGTCTCGACCAACTAGCACAAAACCTAGGTTCAGGGTCTCCTCCGAATACCCGTAACCATCTAACAAAGATAGACGGAAGCGTCTCGGAAAAAAATTCACTTCCTAAAGCGACTAGAAAGATTTCTCAGATGCAACTTTTAATAAAGAAAATAAACATAAATTAAAAACTAAGTATCACAGAAACAAACCTGTTTCATTTTCTTCTTTCTACTATCCTCCAATGATTGTTTAAGTTGAGAACGATCTTTTAACTGAGCTAGCGGTAAGTTATCTTCATTTTCTTCAAGCATCTTGGAAGTGTTATCTTCACGTAGAACAGAGAAGCGCTTGATACGTTTAAAATTAAGTGGTGTGCTTGAGGTAATATCATCTGATGTACCTTCTCCGTTGGACTGACGTCGGGAGTTCATAACGCGTACAAAGTATTCCTCCTCCAGGGCTTTGGACATTTGTTTTAACTATAACAATCATTGACGGTGATAAAAACATGATAATCTGCATATACTATAAAAATCGATATTAAACCAAAGTTGTCAAGATCATAGATCGTTATTGTTAATCAACAGTTTTATAGAAATACTTTAAACGTGTCTACTTTTTTTTAAATAAACACCCAAACGAGTCCACAGTACTGCAACAGCGTACATTCTAGATATCAGTACTAGTAACCAACTGCCAGTAGACTGATTCATTTCTATGAATCAATAACGAGGAAATATAAGTCCTGATATCAATGAAATGAGGTTTTCTAAACTATAAAGTTATTTGAAAGCAAAATTTACATGAGTAAATTAAATATTAACAGTAGACTATACATACCTTAACTTTATCAACTTGACATCCGGGGCTTTTTAAAGGTATTTTATGACGTCGTAAAAGCTCCTCGTTTACAATCCATGGACCTGTAAAGTTTGGTCCATAACGCATAGCATGACTTCGAATAAACATTTTGATATGGTCTTTGGAAGGTGCTCGGTTGATACGGCTAGAAAAATGAGAACTAGTCATCAGAAAATCTTACTCAATGGAACAGGCTGGAACATCATGTACAACAACAGGGATATCTGAAAGAACTTTAACACTGTAAGCGTAGTTTTTCTAGAAAAAATACTTTACAAAGGTTTGAAAATTACCTTGATGGGAGAATTCTTTTTAGTCACATTTTCTTTGTCACTATTATTCGGTGAAGTGTTATCCGGAACAGATGTCTAAAATTAAATGAATTAGGACAGATTCACATCGTACCGGTACAGTTTGAGATTTTATTATATCATCAATTATTCCACGTATTCTAAGTCGATGTTTTTATTTTCAAGTGAACTTACGGTGTATTCGAAACAGAGTCAACTTTAAGTTTCACAGGTTCTGCAATATGAAATTGTTCATGTATGGTGGTCCAGCAGCTGTGTACCAAGGATTCTAGGGGTAGAGTACCTTTTGTATTGTTAAATTTATGAGCAGATAAGCTTACTGAGATGAACGCGCTCAAGGATAGTTTTTTCAAAAAACTTGGGGAAACACTTTTTTAGTGTTCGAATAGCAGTTGCTTCAGTTTTCAATGCTTCCCGGTAAGTCAAATTAGGTTTCCCAGTTACACGACAAGTCCATATATTTTCATTATATATAGTAATTTTGCGCTGCAATTCCTCGGCAGATGTACAAATTTCTTGAGTCTCTGGGACGATAAATGCTGGTTTTGGTTCGTGTTCTTCGTGTTGCTCAGTGTCACGAGGTTTCTTTTTTCTCCATATCGGGTTCAATACATGTAGCTTCGTACTGATAAGAGGCATCTTAAAACCCAAAGCATTAGTATAAAATATAATAACCAAAATGATAATACTGATAGTTAAATATGCTAACCTCGTGTCATATAAACTGTTGATAGCACAAATCCTAAAAAACCATACTTTATCTTATTCCATAGCGACCATTAAAAGGCGGAGCCCACTGAGGCATTACCAATGCTCTGGTTAGTCCTTACATAGTATGGCTCATGCCCATATACCTAGTAAATGTTGATTTTGTTACTTTTTGTTACGGAGGTAGCGTAGCGACAGTGTCGAATGTCTTAGAATACAATGATAGCATCTCTATCGATTAATTTATCCTTAAGCAAGGCTTTCGACAGTGAGCCGAGAAATGGCATGTCATATCCAACGACTTACCGTATTTTAAAAGCTAAAAGGAAGCCAATTTAGGCTGTGTTCGTACAACACTGTCTGTGACACAAGGACGATTAACTAAGAGTAAAGTTTTGGCATTGGCTATTAAACCTTAGCAGTGTAGTACATGTGTGGCAATTAAACTTATATTTTCATAAAACTATTCTAACCGATACGTGCTATTGCATTCCCCGAAAGTTTTGCTGCATAAATTAGTGGTTTAAACAAAAGAACAGACATTTTCAATATCATATTAAGCATTCTTTTTGGGTGGATTGAACCCTAAACGATTATATTTCGTTTAAAAGTAGACAACTGACATAACTGTTCAAAGGAGTTACTATGACTACATGTAAATGCTATCTTAGAAACATGCATGAAGAGCTCAAGTAAGGTAGAGTAGTTGGCCCCAAACTATCAGGCAATTGGGGTTTATACGAATACTTAATGTAGGGATTTTGCCGAATTTTATTTATTTATTTCAACACAGATATTGGTACAAAGAGGCACCAAATACATATGCGCCATACAAATCTCATTCGATATGTGTGAGGGCTGTGATACTGCCCGGGTGCTCAAACCAAATATAAGATTGGAAACCATATTCCAAGACTGCATATCGGTCAGTTGTTTGTATACAATTGACCACAGTCGATTTGTAAGATCTAAGAAAGACTACTACATCAATTGAAGCTTAACTAGGAATTTACCTACGGTTTTATAAAAAAGCCTGATACTAACAATCGTCAAAACTAGAGGTATAGGATTGAAAGTAATCACTTTAATATTTGCCGTAGTCGCTTAAGGAAATAATATGCTGTCCAAACGATTGTGATAAGTCAGAATTAGAACAGAGGAACACTGGCTGAGACATTACATAATAACGATGTTACTTATAACACCAATATGTAGACAAAGAATATACTTTCAAATAAACTACCTCAATCTAGCCAATCTATATTTATTAAAATTATTAATCTCACAATTACATCTAACGCATAAGCTTATTCCAGTTAACGTTCCGAACTAGTCATCTCAACAGAGATTTCGTTACATAATCCTAAATTAACATTCTGTAATTTTAAACGATGTACTTCGCCTCAAACCTGGACACTTTCTGGATTATTTGTTTGGAGAAGAGAATCTATTGAAAGGAATGTTCAGCAAGACCAATTTATGGACGAACCAAATAGATTTAGGATGACAGGTCAAGAGTTTTGGCGCGAATTTCACTCATCCACATTTGCTACATAGCTTTTTAGCACTTTAGCTGTCAGTTCGTGGCAAAAAATTTATATTTAATCACTAATTCTAACCATTCTTTAGAACAGAAATGTAATATTTGACTGATCTTTACCGTCTTGTGATATTCCATGGTTAGATGAAAGTCATGGCACGTACTATGTAAGCCAATGTAAATACTAAGTTACTTTCACGTTGACCTAGTTCAACAGAAATTTTGTGCACCCGATTATTGGTTAGTACCTTATTTTGATTCTTACTTTTTTTATATTTTCACATGTACGGTCCTTCATTCCCACACTAAAAGTACTTAAAAGGAAAACGACAAAGAACTAGAGCAAAGGACTCTAAAACGACGGACTATTAAAGAGTAATTTCAACTGAATGGAGAGTCGTTAGGATACAGGAAACAAGTATAGGGACTAAGGTAACGTAACGATTCCAAACAATTATTGTGTCATAGAAAATTAAGTTTATCTCGGTTTATCTCTTATTACACTATACTAGTGACGCATTTTTCACACGACTACATAACTTTTAAATTTGTGTTTTGTTTATGTCAACAGTAGTGAAAACGAAAATTCAAAAACACTTGATTTAACAATTTAATTCGAAAGTCATTTACAAACGGAAGAGAACTTGAAATATTTGGAGAAACTATTTGCCGTTTAACAGCACTACCACACTGATTGATCACAACAGTCGGTAACTAGGGTTTCTTAAAAAAGCATCATATGCCGGAATAAAAGAAGTGATAATATGGTAGAAACCAATGTTACGACAACACTCGCTGCTGACATACACGCTTATTAAATTATGACAGACTGGTACTTTTATCACAAATCGGATCTCGATCAGAGTAATATTTCAATTTCACATTTAATTTGGAAGATTCTATATCATATAACGAAACCTAATCCTAATCACTAATTCCAAACTGCAAGAAGATAGGTTGTAAATCAGAGGTAGGAAAAGTAACTCGCAGTTAAAAATACCAGTGTAAGAATGAAAAATTTCAAAATCTTGAGAACAAAAGGACACCTTATTGTACAGCAAGTGGATTCAACTGGCAGAGCGCAACATGAAAACTCTACACCGTTAGCGCCGGAGGCAAAAACTTGGAACAACCCGCCTACCTCAAGCTGTACACATTAGACACATACTTGTTTAAACTGTCAGATGTACTAAAACAAACTGGACATCGAACAATCCTCACTGTCAGATTTCCTGCATTTTTTGAAAATTTTTCATGTTCTTCAGTTCTAAAACATTGAGTTAACGTTAATTGTTTCTATGGTGTAAATAAAGAAGACCTAATGTACTCAGAGTCCAAAATATTCGAGGAAATATGTCAGGAATATAAGCAGCTTTAAAATAACAATTTCCTGTTTCTGGTAACCGAGACATACCATCACTTCTGTGTGGATCAAATATAAATAAAACAAGCATCACTATGTTAGAATACCATGCCGCTATCAGTACTTGTTAAGTTTCCTCCATTAAAACTGTCGCCAAAAATGAATCCCCAAAACAACAAGTATATTAGGTCTCTGATATAACTGATGATCTCATTAATTTCACTGGACACAACGAAGCTGAAATTCCAGTCACGCATGCGCACCTAGTCACGATTGAATAGGCAGTGCGGCGCATCTCCCTTAGTTACTAGACATCTTCAGATGAAGCACATCTCAACACGTATACAGCCTTTGAATATATATTTGAACTAATACACCACGGAATTTTTGTTTGAATTGGTTGGTACACTTTGTTTATAGAGGCGATACAGAAAATAACGTTATCAAACCCTGAAGACAAATGGCATATTTAGTGTTGAATAAAAAATGATCCGATACGCCAAACGGTAGATATTCGGTCTGCCCCCTGCTAAAATACAATACACTCCTTTAATTTTAAATGTCGTGAAATTTTTGTTCTCTCAGACTATGGGGGAATGGCATAACGCTACGACATATAGCATATATCCTCACCACGGCCACTTAGTAGCATGATGTTAGTTGACCTCATAAAGCCTGACCTCTTTCAACAAATCTTACTAATTTTGCATCAAATCTGCTAAAGTTCATATATCTGCCGAAAATACTAGAACTGTAGTTGATAATGGGCTGTCCAAAATTTTCAATAGATATACGTTATATAGGGAGTTTCAGGGTTGTCAATATTAGTTAACAAAGTACAAGAGTTTTGAAGCAATCTCATCAGATTGGTATTGAATTTTGATCGACCTACATAATTGTCATAGTTACGTGTCGGACATTTTTCAATTCCCTTACCTGTTGCTATTACTTCTTGTATATGTTCGTTCCCTACAGAATTCGAATTACTGACACTTATGGCTTTTATATCTGAGAGTTTCATATTTTTTTATGGACTTATAAAATTCATATTGTATAACGGAAGCGCATCGTACTTACCTAATTTGAAATTATTTTCCTATGAAATAAAGTTTAGTTGCACAAATTTTTCGAAGAATACTGAAGTTCTGCCACTCTTTTAAATCTAATTTATCATTTAAAACTCGTATCGATGCTCTAAAGACCGAAAACCTTAGCTCTGTATTGATTATCCAGCAAGGCCGTAGTCCTTCTGTCTTTACTACACAAATATGAGTCTGAATCTGAAATCTGCATGCTTTCGTATAGGGTTAGTGACCCACTAAAGAATTCAACCGAAATAATTGGCAATACTGAGTAAACCTTGATTATTTAACCCATTAATCTCTGGAACTCACCTTGATCTTTTCAATGGATCATTTATGAAGCTACTTATTTTGATATGTTACGATTATCTCTTCAGTGGAAAAAATAAGATGTCAATGGACTTATGTTAATTTTTACAATTTGTGGTATTTTGTATACTCAACCACGCTCTGAATGTGACAACATAAGGGTTGATATCGCGTGTTCTAGTGGACAATTCACTCTTCTGTGCGAGAATAAAAAATCTGGACGTGAATGTTTCGATATTGGTTTTTAAACTTCCTTATAATGTCTTCGCAGATGATTAGTTCTAAGTTGGAGGAAAATTTAGGACATATTCATACTCAAATCATCGTTCACTATACGGTGAGCAAGTATTATACTATTTCGTAACGTGCGGCAAGATAACAGTAATACGTTGAGACGCACTTGTTTTCTTTTATCGTTAGAAAGTTACTTATCCTGTCTACGGTTTTATAATGGATTCCACAACGTTCCAGTTTTGATTTAAGACACGGATGTGAGTCCATGTTGTAAGGTTTACTTAGATCTGTGAAAAATACATCTACAGAATTACTTTCAATCAACTCTTGCAATGAGCAGGTTTTTCAAGCACGAAAAGTTTATCACAACTCTTAACTACATGATTCGTGATCTTCAAAACTATTTCAATCAAATTCAGTCGCCATGGGCACGAGGACTTGTGTACATTTTTAGTTTGTGCCTTACTTGCCTGTAGTGAATGTTGAACTTACTCTTGCCTCCCCCTACACAACGTTATAAAACATTTGGCTGCGGCAAAATGGCAATGAGTCGTAGTCATAGCTGACCATTTGTCTAAGCCACTGTAAGAACGGATTAATAGCAGAAACTACTCACTAATTTTGTGGTTAATTCGTTATTAACTTTCCCTAGCCTAAAGAAATCGATACTTTTAGTTCAGCGTCTAAATTGACATCTACAATGAGTAGCATATTTTTAGCATTGCTTGTAGATTCGATTCTGTGATGAAAGGAAACTTGTGAATGAGGACATTTCTTACTTAATTATTTATGGCAGTTTTCTTGTCCTATTTTTTTCATTATTTAAGATGCAATTGACTTGCTACTGATGAAGCGATTGCAGCTCATATCGTTTAAAAACACCTAATCATAATGGAATTCTAGGGAACTACATACATTAACCCATGTTTCATGATGATTCTCAAAGTATCATAAGTAAAGACTCAGTTTGGAGACTTTCAGTTGAATTGTAAGTAATACAACCATGTCGATCTATGTGAATGAAGTCACAGTTAAGTTAAGAAGCATTATTTATATATCAGACTAGTTAGAAAAAGCGTTGAGATCAGATTAAAGGTCATCTAACCCGTTATTTTTTTATTTTCTCGCATCAGCACAATTTATCATAAAAGATTTGATGATAATAATAGATGATGTTCTTTTCATAAAAAGTACACCAAACGAAATTTTGCATCATTACTTAAAGAACATTAGCTTACAGTAATTTTAAGTACTGAAGTCTTTGTTGCACTTCCAGTCAACAAGAGACTTTTTATTTATGTGAATAGATTTCATGAGACTTGTGTTTCTTAGTCTTAATAAAAGTCAAATATATGGAATCCTGATAAACATTTAACAGATGTTAGCGCAAAGGAAATTCACTGAATTCCTATTATTCATAGAATTTGTTCAGCGAAAAATGAGAAGTTATAAGAAAACTAATATTAAACAGTTATAATCGGCAGACTAGCAAGAACTTTGTTCTTAAAACAGATTAAAATTAAACATATTTTTATGTGAACCATTTCTAATCTAAAATTAGTCTGACAAAAAGTAATTACGATACATTATCACTTTTCTTTGATTAATTTTTCCCTAAATCTCCAAGCAAATTATAAGAATGCTAATAAACAAATGATTACCAACCTATGACACTCATTTTTAAGGTTTAAAATCAATAACCTGATCGTTGCTGTTACCTTGGCGCGGTGGTCAAACTTGCCTATCGTAATGAAGCATTCGAACTGTACTGGCTGAAACAATCGTTCTTCAAGGTCGTATCATGACAAACGGGTCGGTCGAGGAACATTAAAACTAAAAGCAGCAAACCCAAGGTCCTAGGGTAAAATTGTACTGCTGACTATACAGAGATGTGAAGGCAGTAGGGTGTTTCCTCCAGATAACCAACATAACAGCTAGGCTGCCTTAGAAAAGGTCCACCCCAAAAATGCACATCTCGCCTTATCTCACGGATATCCGTCTCCGTCGTTAAGGTTCCTACAAGCAAGGATCTAATACGAAAATTACACTCAGGAAGCTCGTGTGTGACCGGTCTCAATTAGTCGTCCCCTGGGTATTGTGGTCACCCTTTCATGTCACTAAGACCAATTCTAATCCAATTTCCTTTCTACGTAAATCTAGAAGAACCTCTACACGGTGTAGGAAACCGGGGAGTGATAACCGCCCTCATACCTCTAACAGCACTCAAGACCACTGTATTCATGGTCGATTTCCCTCTTTAATTCCTATTCACCATGCTTTGCAACTCATCTAGTACTATGTGCCAACAGTCATATGCTTCATTGTGATATTGCTAGTTTTCAGATTACACATTTATATGTGGTATCTCTTAGCATAATTCAGACTGGTTCAAAAAATTGAGAAGTATATCATTCCTAAATTTCCGTTATAAAATACCATTTGCATATTGATTGTCATTCTGTTTATGAAAGTAAAGTGATAAGAAGTTTGAATTATGAGATAATATTCGTAAATCAAAAGTGATAGAGCTATATCAAAATTTTATTGCTTCTTAGTCGAACTTTTGATGCACCACATATTCCTTCATTATAGTCGGTACTATGGCAAGGAATAAGGCAAGATCTATACTACTAATTCAGTAGTGAGAATCGAACAGGAAAAATGTTCAACTAGGAAACTATGAACCAATTTACACACTGTTCTTTGGTGTCGGTTACAGTAGAATAAATTACCAATATCCCAGTATATGTAGCTGCAATATGAAATCTTAAAAATTTAATGAAAATTGTAAGACCATAAAACACAGAATTTCACCATGTCTTTGGTCAATTTCGACAGCTTGACTCTAACCGCCTTGGAAAATAAGTAGTTGTATTATTATCGACCATTTTTTTATTGTTCAATATGATAAACTAATTATAAGCTTCAACCATCTTCATTTTAGATCTAGTTCAACATTATTTGTCCAGAAAAATGCCAAGACCAGCTTCAGCTCAATCTGAACAAGAAGACAATACTGATTTACTATTAATTGAAGAATATGAACGATTACATAATCAGTTAAGAATATTACAAAATGAACGTCAAAAACAAACTGAAGAATTTACTGTTAAACTAGGAAAATATAAGTAATGTTATGATAACATACATAATTATTTTACCAAAATCAAAAAAACAATGTAGAAAAGCTACAGAAATATTAGAAAAAGAAAATGAAGAAATTAAATGTCTCCTAACATTAGTAGATAGTGAACAAAATAGAAAACAAGATATGAAATGTATTGAACAATTAAAACAAATTTTAAAAGAACAAGATAATATACAACTACAAATTGATGAATTAAAAACTTATGGAAAACGTTTAGATAATGAGGTAAGCAAAATAAATAAATAAATTTCAATGGTTAAGATCGTGAGTCAGTTGAAGCTAGACCACCATGGAAAACCTGAAAAGACTGAACGGCCGTTTCACCCTATTATGGGACTCCTCAGCAGTGCGTATCCACGACCTCGCCCCCTGCAAGATTCGAACCAAGGACCTAATGGTTTTGCGCGCGAGCACTTAACTACTAGATTACTGAGCCGGCGTCTAACGGTGTTAATGTCTAACTTCAACTAATCCATGAAATTGACCACCGTCCACCACTGTCTTCAGAGAGTTACTGACAGGTCCTGAGAACCAAATCTCGCGGGGCGAGGTCGTGGATGAGCACTGCTGAGGAGTCCCACAATAGGATGAAACGGCCCTTCCAGTGTTTCCAGATTTCTCATGGTGGTCTAGCTTCAACTGATTCATGATCTTAACCATTGAAATTACTATAATGTCCACAAAACCCATTTGAAATAAATAAATATTTACTTTTTTTTCAAAAATAGACACGTAAAATAGAAAATCTTATCCAAGAAAAACAACAAATTCGTATGATACAAACTAAAAAAGAAACTGAAACCAATGAATTAAAATTACAAATTGAAAAAAAATTAGTTACCATGGAAAATAATTTACATGAAGTAATTTTATATACACACAAAAGAAGTCTTTTTTTGTTTCTAGAAAAATATGAAATTTTGTAATACTTTAGCATATAATAATAAAATACGCCATGAAATAGAATGTGCTAGAAATGAACGAAATATTTATTATGCAATACATCAAAAATTAAAAGATAAATTAATACATTTAAATAAATTAAAACTTAAATTAATTCAACAAGCAAGTCTTACATATGATCAAAGGTAAGATTATTATTATTATGATTACCATTACCATTATTATTATTATTATTATTAATTTAAGAGCGGATGCCAAAAATAAAAGTAATGCATTAAAAGAAAAAAATGATAAAGATAATATTGGATTTGAAACTGAAATGAAAGATTTACAAAGAATTATTGATCATAATGATCAATTAAAAAAATTTATGACAATTAAATCAGATGAACGTTTAGATTGGAAACAGAAAGCAGAAAATCGTCGACGTAAATATGGTAAGTATTAATCATTTAGTATATATAGTGAATGTATTATTATTATTTTTTATTGAGATGGTGAACCGACTGATCTTAGACTGCCTTTGGAAACCTGGAAACACTGGATGGCTTTTCCTTCTTTTTGTGGGACTCCTCAGTAATGCGCATTCACGATCTCGCTGGCAGGATTCGAACCCGATTTTTTCGGTTCTCAATCCTCGGAGTTCTAGTGAGAAGCTTTGATCAGTGGAGCTAATCTGTGTCGGGTATAAACAGGTGTCTATCTCAGTACAATGGAAGATGGTCATGCAACTTCGTGTATTGGTTGAGGTTAGACATTAACACCATTGGATGCCGGCTCAGTGGCCCAGTAGATTAGGCGTTTGCGCGCGAGACTGAAGGCCCTGGGTTCGAATCCTGCTAGCGGAACCTTGGATGCGCACTGCTAAGGAGTCACACAATAGTACGAAAGGGCCGTTCAGTGCTTCCAGGTTTTCAATAGTGGCTTAACATCAATCGGTTCATGACCTCAATCAAATCTTAACAATCTCCACAATCCCTAAACTGTTATTGTATTATATTATGTAATTAAAAGAAAGTTGTTATTCTTTATTTCGGTTAGATATAAGCAACATAAAACCTGGTACAAATGTACATGGGTTCAGCACAACGAGATGAAATTATTATAAAATAAAAAATAGACTCATCAACAGAGTGTCAAAAACAATGGTGATAGGAAAGATTAGGAAAAGGAAATATGATTCACGAAATAATTATGAATTTACAATATCAGATTATATTGAAACCCAGTATCAAAGTGAGGAAAAAAAGTGAATGCGTGTGTCCCATTTTAATCGATTGCAAACTACATCATTCAAATTCCCTAGCTATCGATTGCAATAATTGCGCCAAATCTGTTCATTTGAGAATAGGGGGTTATTAAACTTTACAACATACTTTTATGGAATTTTACTCCGTACATACTACATTGATAAGTAATGTACTGGCTTATTCACAGACGTTTATTTGACCAAGATATATATTGAATATAATTATTCACTTTAAAATATATGCAGATAAATTAATTGCGTTAAATATTAGGTACATAATTTGAGATTTTGATTAAACAAATAAATTGGAAAAAATATAACATTCGGTATGACAGCATATAGAATAAAGATCCAGTTTTTATGAGCCAAATGAAAAGCGAATGTATAATTTTTATTATTTGAACACATATATATTGGTACAGGAGTGCGCCGAATGTATATGCGCCACACAAAACAATGAGAATCTAAGAAAAAAAAGAAATAATAATAATTAAAAAAAACAATAAGGAAGAGATCGGTGTAAGGTAGTGTAATAATAATAATAGCAATAGTAGGAGAACAGAAGGGTACAATCAGAAGAAATCTTTCAGTTAAGGAAGATACAACCATTTTTTTTATGAAGAAAGTAAAAGAAGGTTACAACAGGATCGCCACTGGCTTCTATTCTGAGCCATATCTGATAACGTCTCTAGCCACTGTGTAGCACCATCTCTCGAACCCCAACCAGGGAGTTGTGAAGGACCAACACAAGCCAGTCCTTTGCAGTTTTCTTCCATACCACGACACCATGTCATGCACTGACCACCTCTCCGCTTCTTCCAACCAGTCCCAGAGTCGGCAAATAATGCACGACGTGGAATTCTCTGGGACGACATTCGTAGAACATGTCCAAGCCACCGAAGTCGGTGTTTCAAGATGGTGACATCGGTTGCATTATCGTCTCTTTGCCCGAACACATGATGCTGAACCTCTGCATTACTAACATGGTGTTGCCACTGGATGTCAACAATCCTTCGGAGACAACGATGATCGAACACAGAAAGTCGTCTGACGTCCTTAACTCGGAGAGACCAGGTTTCACAGGCATAGAGCAAAACTGCTCTCACCGACGCGCTGTAGATCCAACGTTTTACAGCCAAACTGACATCACAAAGGCGCCAAAGATGGTCTAGATTGACATAAGCCGCTCTGGCTTTCACTATACGTGCATTGATCTCATCACTCACGCCCCCACCAGCACTTATGCTGCTACCCAGATACACAAACTTCTCGACTACTTCTATCCGCTCATCATCCAGGGTGAGTACAGGATTAGAATCCTGCCAGTCCTGTAGAAGTACTTTGCACTTTGAAGGTGCGAAGCACATACCATAACTACGGACACTAATTGCCAACTGATTAAGTGCGGATTGCATGCCTTGGGCATTATCGCACAGTAAGACAATATCGTCCGCATACTCAAGGTCGAGAAGTCTTTCTCCAGGCAACAGATCCACACCACCATTACATCCATCAGAGCTGTTTCCAGAATGTCATCGAGAGCAAAGTTGAAGAGGAATGGTGAGGTTGGACAACCCTGTCTAACTCCACTGCTTGAATGGAACAATGGAGAAAGGTGGTTGTATGCCCTCACTCTGCCTGAGGTGTTTGTATACAGGGCCTTTTAGATGTGAATAAACTTCTCAGGCACACCCTTCTTCAATAGACAATCCCAGAGAACAGTCTTATCCAACGAATCGAAGGCAGCCCTGATGTCAAGAAACACTACGATTGTTGGCCTTTGAAAATTATGTCCGTGAAGATATAATCAATACATCCTCGACCAGAACGAAACCCAGCCTGCTCTTTGCGAGTCAATCTTTCTCGGGTTTTGAACAACCTACGAAGTATGACGGGAGCCAATAGCTTGGACGCAATCGGAAATAGACTTATCCGCCGATGGTTGTTAAAGGAACGACGTTAACCGTTTTTAAAGATAGGGACAAGTATCGACTCATTCCATGACGTTGGTACACTCTCTAATTCCCACACCTTTGTAAACAACGTCGTCAATTCCTTAGTCAGAAAGTCGCCACCATCTTTAAAATTGAAAAGCGAATGTATAAACTGAATATTTAACTATAAATTAACTACCACATTAAACTCTGTATTATGTTACTTAATATTTCCAGTCGCTTGTAGTTGATATTACTAAGACGGGAGTTGACAATACCTTGGCCTTCTTCTATAAGTTTGTAAATTGCTGTCGATGGTGTTGCCAACTTTTGCATCTAATGATTAATTAGTTACGTTGCAAAATTGATTGATCGCCGAATAGTAACTAATCTCATATTTATGTAATGCTTTAATATGGATAAAAATTTACCAAACAATTCTCAGTTTAAATAATTTAATTTTTTGCTCTGTTTTGGGATGTCAGATGGTCGATAACATCTTAAACTGTGAACCTGTGCAACCTGAATTAATCCCTCTAAGGTTCTAGGTATGCCTTGTTGACTAATGCCTACTAGTTTCAGAGTTTCTTACTGACTACCTCAAATCATCTAACATCTTGAATTACATTTTATTTAAAATTGCTGTGGAACCAAAATTCATTCAATTTAAAATTTATGAACTGAACAAAATCACTTCCATATTCACTACTACTGTGAAGGAGAACACAGGTGAGGACAACCGAATCAGAATTAGCATAACATTACGGAGTTACTTGGTAAAACAGAAAAACCATACTACTAAAACCATAATACCCAATTTGCAAAATGTTCAATAATTGTCTCTGACTTCATTGTTCTTGCATTTCTATACTAATTGCTTACTATTCCCGTTCTTCCTTTCTTGATCTTCCCAATCTTCTGCTGCCAGACATTACATTCCTGACTAATGTTATATAGTACTTATGTCAATATAAGTAGAACGCACCACACTACTACTGTTTTAAATAATAATAATAATAAAGGAATTCGCCCATATTTATGTATATTTTTTCATCTAGTTAGTTGTCTTATTGTATTATTAAGGTAGAAGGAAGTGAAATACAATTTTGTAAAGTTCTACTTTTTCATGAAATGGTAAACATTATACTCAATGGTTGAATATCATAGATGAATTACTTGAATGAAGTATTTGTCTTTAGTGATACGCTAACACATATCATAGTTATATTCACCATAGTTCACTAAATATCTAAATAAAATTATTCATATTATCGTTACTAAATGCACTTTTTTTACAAAAATTTATTTAGGTGCTACTGGTGAAATAGCACAACATCAAAGAAGTTTAAAAATTCAAGAATATGAATCAGCAATGAATCGTTTACAATTAATCACTGGAAAATCTGATGTTGAACAAATGACTAGATATTATAAACGTAATGAAGATGATAACTTTACAATGTTTAAATATGTGACTGAATTAAATAATCAGGTAAAACAAAATAACTAATTAATAATACACTTAAACAAAATATATATATGATTAGATTGAATGCTTAAATGATAATATCACAAATATAGAGAAAACAATTAATGAATACGATGAAGAACAAAAAGTAATTGAAAGACAAAGAGTTAATAAAATGACTGAATTACAGGTACGTTTTTGTTTGTATTATTACTTATTTTGCATATTAAAATGATTGATCTATCAATTATGACAATCCATAAGTTAAGAATACATTTGTGTGGCCAACAATGAGACACACATTCTATGTAAAGACTAATGGTACTATCCTGGTTTCTCAAGCTGAAGTAGATAGATCAGAGTTAAAAGCAGAAACTTAATTGTTGGAAATCAATAGATATGATCTCTTATCCGCAAGTTTTACAAAACAAAGCCTGGTATATTCGACTTGGAACTTCATTGGTCTAATACTAATCTGGTTATTTTAAAAAAGTGAATTCGAACATCGCGATACAATCAAAAACTTTACAAACATTGTACCATTACCAAGTTATCCAATCATAACCACCTTGAATAGTTTAACTAAGTAATATAAGTGAAAAATGGAAAAATGAACATACAATGAAGTTAATAAAATTACATTTTCTTGTAGATATGTAAGTCATCAGTATGGGGGTTGTGGAGATTGTTAAGTTTTTTTTGGTTGAGATCATGAATCAGTTGATGTTAGACTACCGTTGGAAACCTGGAAGCACTGGACGGCCGTTTCGTCCTAGTATGGGACTCCTCAGCAGTGCGCATCCACGATCCCGCGAGCCGGATTCAAAGCCAGTAGGTCCTGGGTTCGAATCCCGCTCGCGGGATCGTGGATTCGCACTGCTGAGGAGTCCCATACTAGGACGAAACGGCCGTCCAGTGCTTCCAGGTTTCCAACGGTGGTCTAACATCAATTGATTCATGATCTCAACCAAAAAAAAAAGATATGTAAGTTGTTGACGCTTCTCGGTTTCTCTCAGTATGAATGAAGATTTCATCTTGATAAACTTGTAAACAAAATCCAGATGGTACTGATGAAACTATCGGGAACAATGCGGTAGCTCAAGAAGGACAAGCTACAGATGACGTTTTCATGGGCAATTGACTTTGTAATATTGAATCCGTACTGTTCAGAATCTATCATCAAAAGTTATTTAGCCAGAAACTCAGCATTTTTTTAAGGACTGATTTTTTTTACTCATGTTTACGGTAGGAGAGCATGCAGGGGATTGCTTATCTTCAGTAAGAGACATCCCATTGGGATTAAACACCGAATAAATTTCCAATTGAACTTTGGTAATTTATTCTTATAGGACTGATACAGCTATGGTTCCTGTATCGATCTAACGTTTGGTACGTACTATGATTTCATTTAACCTTGGTCTCATTTAAATATAATTCAATCCTGAATTCACGACTGCACTAGGTATTGGTCATACTTTCAAAAAAGAAGCAACAAGGATTTATAACGTTAAGCTATATCATAAAATTGTACGTCGTTCCGTTCAGTAACATCAGTAGTGAAGACGCACTACTGCATGATATGCAATAATGGTCGATTAAAGTATGAGAAGTATGCGATCACATAATAAAGTGATTATTCAGGCTAAGGACGTTTTACTCTTGTAAATTTAAGGTCGACAATGACCTATTTAGATCTATCCAACTTAAAACGTTCAAATGTAAAATGTCTAACTGAGCGTTTACAAGAATCAGTGATAAATACGTCCAATAGTAAACATTTATACGACTCACCTCTTAAAAACATTTAGTAGTTAGCAAATTACAAAATTCAATCTTTAAACTAACATACAGAGCTATTAATATCATTAAACATGATATATTGTTAACCCGAAGTTAAATACTCCACCATTCACAGGCGGCTCAGTTAGTCTTATGTCGAAACGAAGAATCAGATTTGCTATGAGTAAGACATTTTACGCAGCTCAACTGATCATTATTAAAGGGGTCTATGTTTATGCAAAATCACAAAGATCGAGTAAATAATTATGTCATATTGCATTATATCTATCAGTTTTACATGTATGTGCGGAAACACAGACATCGGGAGGAACAACGATGATATAAAAGTAAGGGTGGCTGATCATACACTTAAATGAATGTCAAAACAGTTAACCTCCAATTATCGAATAAGAACATGGAGTAGATAACTACCTTCCTCCATTGAGAATCATTTGGTTGAAGCTGATCGCACGATTGACATCAAGTCAAAAGTTGTGGTGTTAAATAAATGGCGTATAATAAGGTTTCTTGAAGAACTGGTTAAACGAAAACTGGAACCCTTTTTATGTATCCTAAAACAGTTTGTTCTCACATCCTAACCTACCCTGGTAATGCTGATTTATTATCCAGCGTGGTTTTCACACTATGTACTTTATTACTATTATTGTCTTTGTTTCGTCTTACGTTCCGGTTTGTTTAGTTGATCTTTTGTTTTATCGTGTGTAATGTCTTAATGTGTACATTTGTGATCAGATTGTCCGAAACGTTTCGAGCATATATGTCACATAGATGGGATAACCTTTATCTTTTCAGTGCATTATCCAAACCTGTCAAGGAATTGATTTTTTAAGCATACATTTTTACCTGATCCTGTTATGTCTTTAATTGACTGTATAATGTAAAATGTCATATTCTTTATAGTTTCTCCATTTATATTTTCGCATTCATAAGGCACAAATCAAGTCTGATAAAGAAGCCGCTAATACAGCTGAAAATCGTACAATACATATACATAAATTACTAGATCAAATTAAAACAGAAATAAAACAGTTAACTATAAAACTTGGTTGTGATTTATCTAGAATAACCGAAATGCTTGGCGGTGATGGTGATCAAATAACTGAAAGAAATTTAATGCTTTATCTTAGCGTATTAGAACAAAGAGTAGATGAATTACTATCAGTTAAATGTTATTCACAAACTAAAGTAAGAAATAGTAATAATATTTTATTCGAAACCTTTGATATTTAGCGATTATTCACATTTGTAGAATTCCCTGAAACATACGGGAAGTTAGAAGTGGTCCGAATACTTCAACAATGACTGTGGATCCAAGTGATAGGAGATCGAGTCCACCAGGGAACACCAATTCCCTCATTACTACACGTACACATTGCTGACAGGTGCTGTGCAGCACTAAATTTTGGCCCAGAATTTCCTGTCGACTTCCGATCTGAACACTCTATGCTAGAACACTCACTTGTTTTGTTATGACACCTTTGATATCGCTCGTGATTTAATTTTGTTCATAGATGGTTACAGTTATCAGTGTTGTTTGGGATACAAGTTTCATTATGTTCCGATAAGTTAATGCCAATTTTTCATTTTACGTCAGATACGGTACACAACTAACGGCACTTCAATATGTAGAACCCTACAGTCGCAAATCAAAAGATGGTAAAAGTAGGGGAGGTGGTTGTTGGGTAAGAATCAAAAATGGACAAAATACATGCGGTATTTATAGCTATTAGTATTGGGTATCAAATCACTATGGGTCAGCCAATCCGCAAGTATGCCAGTTATGCTATTGTCCAATCGTAACATGCCACGTTGATATTCTAGAAGGCTCTATCAGGTTCTGATTAGACGGAATCTCTTCGGATACTTGAGAGCCTCTGACAGCTTTGTCACGCTTTTCTTGGCTGTCCCAGAGATCGAGTACTTAATGCCAGATTCATCTGTTTGGTGAGGCCCAGAGATTACCTAAACGAGTTATTATCATTTCATTATAACCTTCATTAAATACAAATACATTTACATTCGAAATGTTATCACATAGTGATAACGGGAGGATCGAA
The DNA here is from genome assembly GCA_944470205.2 of Schistosoma margrebowiei. Taxonomy (NCBI): domain Eukaryota; kingdom Metazoa; phylum Platyhelminthes; class Trematoda; order Strigeidida; family Schistosomatidae; genus Schistosoma; species Schistosoma margrebowiei. Next base: position 38,185,750 of record OX104026.1, on the reverse strand, counting down.
TAACGTTAGTTAATAATAACTTATCGATCCATGAAACAGTTTGCAATGACTGATATTGTGAAATATAATTTCTAACACTGCAACATCTTAAACGACTAAAACAAATGGAAACAAAGTGAAAGAAGATCAAAGATGCTTGACAAATATATCACCTAATTTATTTGTGTATATTTTTGTGACTATTCGTTGAAACTGATTCTAGACCACCTTAATAAAATATTAGGCCTATTTTCAAAGGTTTTTCGATTACTTCAAACTAATAAACAATTTACATACGTTTTTGTAATGAACTGTATCACTCCAGTTGTTGTTAAAGGCAGAAATTGTTCAGCTTCTATTAGGATATGTAAGTTCTGAGAGGACCGCACTGATATTCCTACTTGGTCACAAGTTTTTATTAGAGCCAGATAGTTGGTGTTTGGAGCATAAGATACTGCATTCGGATCTCAATATAAACATCAATACTTGTCCTGGATTCCGCCGGCAGTCATAATCTAACTTAAATAAGTTCTGTATAATAATAACGCCGTCGGATAATTTTTGTGTGGTGATGTTTTCATGTTTGTGTTCTATAGGCTTATAGAGTGAAATAGTTTGATAATCAATGATGTACAGCCCAATAATATTTGCTCTGAAAAAGTTGCTTACATTAAGTCGGGATATAACATAAATATACTTATTATTAACTCTCTACTCAATGCTCAATTTATTTGAAACTGTCAAGTCCAACCTTGGCATTTATACCTATGAAAGAATTTGGTAGGATTTGTTAGTTTCAACAGTTTCCACCCCGTATTCCCATAAAATGATTCCAGTTAATATGTAATCGACATACTATAACATAAATTAATAATTTCAAGCATAATGACTATGCAGTTTAAACAAATAAATGTATTTGTTTATATTGTGTCATTTACTGAATTGACAAAATAGATTCTATAACAACATTTTAGGGACATAGTGATGAGATGAGTCAAGAAAATCCGAAGATAACTTTGGCAACAAATTTCATGGAAACCGTAAGAACAAACAGAGATACATCACTTGTGTTACCATCTTTACAGTAAGTGGATATTTTCTTTGAAATTTAAAACTAAATGTCTGAAAACTTTTTATTGGAGTAAAATACATTTCACTGGTTGAAATCATGAGTCGATTGAAGCTAGACTACTTCGTGGATTGGTTGAAGTTAGACATTAACACTGTTGGATGCCGGCTCAGTGGTCTAGTTGGTTAAACGCCTGGCGCGAGACTGATAGGTCCTGGGTTCGAATCTCACAAGGGGGGCGGGATCGTGGATGCACACTGCTGAGGAGTCCCATACTAGGACGAAACGGACGTCCAGTGCTTCCAGGTCTCCCATAGAGTTCTAGCTTCAATTGACTCATGATTTCAACCAGTGAAATTTCTAAAAATCTCCACAAGAACTCATTCTGATAAAATACATTTATGTGGATATTTTTAAGCTTGTTATTTATTTCAGTCTTACACATTTGCATGCTCCAACTCGTATGATGTAATCATCCAAGAATAATAAATCATATGAATACCTTCTAATAATATGTAAATTACTCCAGAATATGAATATATTTTTATCATTCCTAGCATTTTCACTATATTTTCATGTTAGTAAGATTATTACTTTAACAAATATCTCAACAACTCACTCCGTAACCTTAATTAATATCTGAAACATGCTCAATGATAATTTTGTATTTTTATCATGAAGCAATGCATATTGCTACATGTGTAAGTGATTTATTCTAACTTCTGGGAAAACAAATTACACTAATCATCCCAGTTATCCTATTACACACTTATTTGACATTGTCAATTACTCAAGTGTAGTACTGATCATGTGTTTACGATAATACGTATGCCTTTAATACACTTATTTGTATCTCGCGCTTATTAAAGCTTGATCACCTAGTTGTTCTCTGAATCAGTGAACAGCCAAACTCTAATGCTCTATACTTTTGCCGAATGTTTTATTGTCTATCTGTCGTTTAATATTAGCACGTCAGAAATATACTTATTCTAGATACGATTGATATTCGACTTTCCTTATCTGTGTTGTATCAATGTGATTTATAAACAGAATGTACGCAACGTAAATAAAATATGCATCACATTAGCATCTATATGGCTCCACCAAAATAGCGCCAACAATGTGCACTAAAAGCATCATATTCTCGACTGTATATAATGTGATTGACTAAATCTAACGTGTATACGAGTGGATCCCGGGACAGTGGTCTAGAGGTCAGAATTTCACATGTGAGACGGAAGGTTCTGAGTTTGACTTTTCGTTCCATCTCAAACGTCCAGCTCAACTTCACTAAATAAAATATATCAAGCTTTTGTTAGTAATTATATTACTGTTTGTGACTATAAGCAATTTGAAGCTGATAAGAAGCTTCGAAATGACATTAAGCCATTTTATTCTTCAAATCTTGTCACCGTTGCTATGTTTGAAGATATTTTATTTGTAGACATGTTCTATTCTTTATTGACGAAGTTTAGTTTAGTCTTCAAAGCTTTAATTCTGGCCAAAAATGTTGATTCTTGTGTGCTAGAGTTAAAAAATTATTCATTTACACAAACAAAGATTAGTTTGGATAACGAAAGCATAAATTTTTGAATAAAGAAAATATTAAATTTAACCATAGATAAGAAAAATATTGATCAATAGTGGAATTCTGTGAATTGATACTCATCTAATAACACTATCTATTAAATAAGCCAATTAACGGGCTCGGCCAAATTGAATGTAAACAAACTTAAGTATAGGAAAAGTGATATAAGTATACATTGTAAGTGGAAAAATCAATTTTTGAACCGTAAAGATCACAGACTCCCGCTTAAAAAAACTATCCAGAATAAAAATAATTAGTCGATGATTTTCAACTTCTCAATGCATAATCCACTTGTTGAATCAAAAATATAAGTAGCACACATCAAACTATAACATACTAATCATATAAAATTTCAACTTATACTTTCTTTTTATATTCTAAGAGATGAAGATGATACCAATGATGATGAAAATACACCAACATCAATTCGTCCATTATCACAAGCTGAAATAATTAGTCGAGTTACACGTCAATTACAAAAATTGGAAGCGAAACACCATCCATCTATGAATACAAATAAAACTTACAGTCGTGTGTCATCACCTAATAGGCGACTAAAAATTCGTATGTAAATGAAAACGAATTCTTTTTTAAATAATAATAATCATAATCATAGAGTATCGACTAAGACATTACTTTTTGAAAAAATGTAATGATACCATCCCATTTTAAAGTAGGGAAAAAGTATGTATTGACATACATATTTGAAATACACACTGCATGATTGATCTTATAATCATGATTAATTTAATTGTTATAGATAAAAATATTAATATTATTGGATTAATTTCCTTTTTCTGTGATATAGATTTCGACGCATATTAACTTCACTTGGAGAACTGATGGAAACCAAGAAACATTAGGTAGTTATTTCACCATAGTTTAGCACTCCTTATCATTGTGTCACTTATGACCTCACCAAAGACTAAGTCCTTAGTTTCAAAAGTTGTCGTCTAACTACCAATTCGAAATTAATCAATAGTAGACACTTATTAAATTCGGTCAGTTCTAGATATAGTGTGTCACATTTACTGTCATTAATAATATCTGTCTCAAGTTCAACATAGTTGAAGTGCACTAGTCATTAATTAGCAGTGAAACGTCGGAAATCTACCTTAAAGTTAGCCCTTCAGTCAGTAACAACTTGGTAGAGGTAGTAAAAGTATAAGCAGTAATCGGAAAGATTAGGGTTCGAAGATGTTATTCAAGGAGTATAATACAGTGAAATAAATTTGGGAAGAGAAAAAAAAGACAAGGAGGATTCAGCAGGTTAGAATTTGGGAGAACACAAAGAGTGGATGCACCTGCGCCGTTGCAAACGATTTTGAGCAATGTCATTCAGGGTCTCTAACCATCGGTTGCTAACATCTCGCGGTCCCCAACCAGGTAGTCTACACCTACCAACATGACTCAGTCCACTTGTCAGTGACTTCATGGGTTTGTGCCACGTTTTGGTCTGGCCGCCCCTAGCTTTCTTCCAACCTACTCCTACACCAGAAAGCATCGCACGTCGGGGCAGTAGGTGGTTGGGCATACGTAACACGTGTCCCAGCCATCTCAACTGATGAAGTTTCACTACCTCATCAATTGATTTGCCATCCTTACCTAGTACCCGTTTCCTAACAACTGAGTTACTTACTCGGTGGTCCCATGATGTACGAGCAATACTTCGAAGACATCTATGATCGAACACTAGTAACCTACAAATATCCTCTGCTCTTACTGGCCATGTTTTTTACTGACGTAAAGTAGGACGGAACGAACTACTGCTCAGTAAACCTGTTCCTTGGTTGATAGACGGATATCTCGCCTACTCCATAAATGACGCAAGTTGGCAAAAGCTAGTCGAGCCTTCTGTATCCGTGCTGAGATTTCGTCACACACCAGACCACAAGGGCTGATGAGACTTCCAAGATAAGTGAAGCGATCGATACGCTCAATTACTTCACTCCCTATCATTAGTCCGGGCGTCAATGCAACCCAATCCTGAAGTAACATTTTACATTTCGAGAGGGAGAATCGCATCCCGAACATGCCTGCATTGTTGCTTATAGTGGTCAGAAGACTCTGCATTTTGTCAGCGTCTTCACTAAATAGAACTATGTCATCAGTATATTCTAAGTCAACAAGTGAATCTCCTGGTAGAAGTTCAACCCCTGAACATTTAGATGAGGAAAGTGTTATCTCTAAATGCACGTCAACGACAAATTTAAACAAGAATGGATAGACTGGACAGCTCTGACGAACACCACTTGAGGTAATCAATTCTGATGACAGTTCGCCATAAGCTCTCACTCGACCAATTGTGTTCGAGTAGAGAACCTTTACAAGGTTAATGTACTTCTTTGGTACTCCTTTCAGTGAAAAAACAGGTGGAATGAGTTTTCGAGCATCTATCAGTGCGGTAGATGCTGCTGAGATCGTGTCATTCCCTAACCTTACGGTTTACCGTACTAGCAGATATCACTGCTGTCTCCACAGTTTTTCGGATGTCATTTCACAATGCCTCGGGGTGGGCATCACATACATTGCTGCCTAACTGTTTTCCTAGTTGTTCCTGAAATATACTCTTAGCTTGACTATCACTGAGTAGGCTCGTAAGAGGTTTCCTGGTAGCGTCTTTCCTGCGTCCAGTAAGACGCAGGCAAATACGCGCTCGTACTAGAGCATGATCTGAATCTAAGCATGTGCTCCAGAATGAGTGACAGTCTTCTATCGAGTCCCTCCATCGGTGGCTGATAGCGATGTGATCTATTTGGGTCCAACGTTGGGACGAATTAGGGGGTCACCATGTTAAAAGATGTTTTTCCTTATGCTTAAAGTTAGTATTTGCAAGGAACAGGCGGTTATCTGGACATAGCTGCAACAGACGGTCGCCATTATCTGTCCTTTGAGCCACGATGCTATAAGATACACCCAGGTGTCTTTCCCTATCGCTTAGTTTACCTACTTGAGCACTAGAGTCATCTGCCAATATTACTACATCCGAGCGCCTAGCTTTTCGGAGAAGGTCGGAGAGCTTTCTGTAAAACTCATCTTTTACATCATCTGCGCTGCAGTCAGTGGGAAAATAGGCAAAGACGACGAAGAGGCAACGACGAGTGTCCCTATCTTTTCGGATCCTTACTGTTCCGTTCAGTCGGACAGTGCACAAACGACTGTCTACTGGGATCCACTCAAAGAGAGCTAGTTTTGCCCTAGGACTCAATGCTATACCTACGCCTGCGAGGCCATGGGGACCAGAATCAGGGCTTCCAGATACACGAAGTGTGTGTCGAGTCGGTCCTTTATTTTGGCATGGTGAGGTCAAATAAATGACGCTACTCGGATCCTGTATGCGCGTTTCGGAGACGCAGCACACATCGATGGCGCGGGATTCCGAAGTTCTAGCTTAGGAAGTCTGCTGTCCTATTTGGCACAGTGTTCGGACGTTAAAAGCTCCTACATGTGGTTTAGAGCGTGGTTTCAGGAGACCAGTAATAGCGTTCCGCGTACTCGAATCGTTTGCCCTAGCGGTGCGAGGTGAAAAAAGGACGTGAAAAGGGTTAGTCGGGGAGATAAGTGGTATTAAGAGGTGTAGGAAGGATTTGAATGTGACCAACTTGATCTCGTGTGCTGTTACGGGTATGAGGGCTAGTGTCACTTCCCGGCCGCCCACACCGTGGAATGGTATTTCTTGAGGGACCTGAAAAGAATTCGGATTAGTGTTGGTCTTGACGACCTGGGAGCGTGACCGCAGAGCCCAAAGGACAACTGCTTGAGGCCGGTCGCGCCACCCAGTGATCAATCAATTGTGATTACATCTCAGTCCTACGGGAGATTAGTCACAGCTCGGATAGCTCAGTGGTAACGTCTCTGACTGTGAAGCTGGGTGACACGAAATCGAGTCGGCCAGGGAGCACCAATCCCCTCAAGATTACAGGTACACCTTGCTGACATGTGCCAAGTAGCACGAAACCCGGGTCCAGGGTTTCTTGTTGACTACCTCCAACCAACATCTAAAGGTCAATAGAATTCATGGATTTCTTCGGAAACCCGGCGGAGCATTAATATGTGATCAACCAAAACACAAAGGTTCGGAACTAGGGTTTTGCTGTTTAAAAGCCTTAGTTGCGTATTGGATGAATATCAAGACCAATATTTTAGAGACTATTAAGTAAACTAGTTCTACTGTAGCCATCACAACCAGCGATCGAGACTAGTTAGTTAGGATAACATCTATATCCTAGACTCTAGCTAATATATCAACCAAACTTACTATTAAGACCGGGAGACCATCCTTAAAGATTTCCGGAAATGAACCACCAAGTTCAACTGGTCTGCCAAACTTTAAACTATCCATAGCTCGTACAACTTTAACAAAACAATGTCATTCTACATGAGTATCAATAACCGGTGATTGGTTTAACTCAGGTTCGTAGTTTTTGACAATATAAATTAAAGGTTTCCTGAAACTTCCAACATTTCAAAGTGTGAATATATAAGCAACTACTCCATATATCCTCTAACTACAATAGATCAGTTTAATAATTTAATCCATTTACAAATGTAGTAAAAAAACACGGGTTATGTTGTGGCCCTGTATCTGACTTCAGTTAGATCGATCCGCTGATTGCTATCGAAATATACATCCTGGCTACCCTCGTACATAACCAACGACTTAACTCGCGTTAGTGAACAACGAAACTAAAATAAACCAAACAAGAATGGATTTTAAATACGTATATTTCATACAATCGTTGATCTGAACGGACAATTAGGGAAACGAAGCGAAACGGATCGGAGAAAGCATGTGAGACAATTCGATTTAACCAAACGTGACTCAATATTTGTAGTCAGACAAAAATAAGTTATGGACATGTGATGAATAGAGTAGGCAATATACTCACACAGTCATAGAAAAAGTCAGGGTTAATAAGCGAATAAGTGACAAGGTCAAAATGTAGCTGGAGAAGAATGAATGAAATGGTCTGTCCATAAGCTAGAATAGTCTGGCTTGATACAGAACCAGTCACTACAGCGTATGACTTAGGGAGTAGTGATTTAGTGACTATAGTAATCGGCTTTTAATTAGTGGGTTGTGGGTTAGATACTTCCTCCATCTAATTTAACTTAGGCACCTAGGTAGACAAGAAAAGTTGCTAAAAACCGTGTATGACGAACCTGTGTTGAATGGATTTTTTGCAAAGTTAATTGTACTGAACTATAAGCCACATATTGAGTGAGGAATGATATTATTCAGCCTCAAAAACTTCTGTAGATAAATTGAATTTTAAAACTCAGCTCCATTAGTTGAATGTTGGCTAATATGATATTCAACCGAAACATTGCCACAAGCGTGTTTTGAAAATGAACAAGAAACAACTGTTAGGTTAACCGCATTAGTAGTAACTGTCGATATTTAAAGGGATTCCGGATAGAAACATAGAGGGACATGGGATTCACCTAGTTAGTTTAATATAACATAAACAAGAGCATCATATATTCTGAACAGTTTTACCCTCAAAATAACGTACAGATGAATAGATGATTAAATTTTAAAGTGAACATATAATATGAAATAAATGGGTGTATTTTTTTATGTACAAAGTATATATAATACTAATTATCAAATAAACTCATGCACAAAAACGGCCGAGAACGTGAGAAAAAATTTCTACAAGGATTCATGATGTAGCAGACAAAGGTTCTTCTTGTATATTTTCTTCCATATCAATTTTATGAGGTTCGTTTTTTATTGGTTTTGTTCCTCGAACAATACTACCACTATGGTCAACCACGAAGTTATAATCAACAACATCATAATTCATGATTTCGTCAATTTTGTCATCTAAATTTGTTTCCGTAATCATCTGTCCAGTTAACATCTGTAAAAAAAATAAGTGTGTGGTAGTCAATTATAATTCCAAAGGACTAATGCAAAATGTCATTTTATCTCTGGTATCCCAACAAGAAAGGTTCGTCGAAAATTTGTATGATTATTGAGATAATTTTCAGAAAGACTAAATACTTTAATGGGGCATTTAGAGTAATGAATTAGCTTTTAAAACTCAACTTTTCATTTAAGTTTAGTGAGCTCAGACCATGCTTTAACTACTTACGGTTGGGCAACTATTTATCATAACTAACCTTCATATAAACGTACTGCTTATACTTGATTACTTGGACTCGATTGCTGAGTTGCATCAGCTATTTTGTGAAAAATGACAGACAACGTTAACGAGAAATATTTACATATTTATTTAAACACAAAGATTCAGCACAAATGGACACGAAAATAAATATGCCACACACAAATGTGGAAATGAGGTAGTGAAGAGACAGAGGAAGGATAGTGAGTATAATATTTAAAAAAAAACAAGTGAACAGCAATAAATGAACGAAAATAGTCAATAATGGGAGAAACAGTGCAGTTGAGGAAAACAACCAAAAAGAATCATTTCAGCTAAAGAAATCGCTTTCGAATTTGTGAATATGGAAGGAAAATGTAGCACGATAGACATTTATTTCTATTTTGCGCCATGTCTGATAACATCTCTAGCTCTGAGAAACCAGGTTTCCCAAGTACATATCAGAAATGCTTTCACCGAAGCATTGTGAATCGGACCTTTTACAGCCAGACTTACACCACGATGCTGCTAAGATAGCCCGGACCACAATAGACCACTCTGATTTTTACTATACGTAGATTGATCTCAGCTGACACACCACCATGACACACACAGCTACCCAGATACAGAAACTTATCGGCTACATTTAACGGCTTTCAACTGAGGGTGAGTGCAGGAACAGGTTCCTACCAGTCTTGTAAAAGTACTTTACGTGTGGATAACCAAAAATAAACATAGCTTATTTACACCGTACCTAATGTCGGGATACATGTTCTACTAAAGAATGCTTAATATACACACCTATATTTAACAATAAACAATCAAACTTACAGCTACTGTGTCAAGGTCAGCTTTTAATTTGTCTGATAACTCTGCTTGTTTATTTTCAAAATCAATTAGTCTATCAGTTTGCTTATCAATCAATGCTTTTAAGAGCCTTTCAAATTTATCTGTGGCTAGTAGGAAGGTCTCTTTGTTCCAGGTTTCTGTTAGCTCATGACGTCTATTACGCTCATGTTCATGATCTATTCGTGAGGCAGAAATAGCTTCCATTTGATGACGATTGATTTCATATCGAAAAAGATTCCTAAAAGCAAATGGGTGGTAAATACTAGACTAACCTGACGGCTTCATATTGCAATCGGTAATCAACCCACCATTTTTTGGAAAGTGCATCTTCCACTGGATCAATTGGGGTAGGTTGTCGTACTTTTAGAAATTTTCCTGTACAGAATAATGCATTCAATATAACACAAACCTTTCGCTTTTGGATAAACGCGAGGGTTTTTTCTAACTCGCTTGTGTCCCATATCAACTAAAGTTTTAGCAAGAACTGGTAGCTTTGACATTATATAGGACCAAGAGCAAATGAAACCTGAAACAAATTCAAATATAAATACTACGCAACCTTTATCTAAATATGCAAAACTCTCTAGTCTATAGTCATTTACTGAAAACAAAATTGCCATTATTAGTACTGAAGATTAGACCTTTTTCTCCAACACGATTATTTTCATTTCACTATTGTGCAACGCCGAAGAAATGTTAAGTAATCCAGTTTTGTTAACACATAGTTCATAAACTGGAACTACTAGGCATTGAGACTAATTTCACTCATTGTTTAGTCATTTAAGCTAAGTGTGAATCCTAAATTTCTAGTCATAGCAACTCCAGAGTTAGCCTAACACAAACTCAACCATAATTTTATTACAAGTCTAAAGTTTGATTAAATTTACATTATTATAGTTAATTTCATTACATATTGATTGTAAGACAAAACAATAGCTTTTTATAGTCCGCTAACTTTTGAAATCGAGTAGAACAAGCGTTGGAAAGCTCCTGGCTTTGAAGGACGGTCTTTTTACTCGGAGTGATGGAAGTGCATGAAACCTTTCAAAAGTTCGGGTTAGAAAATTTCGACATAATGTACAAATGATGTTGACAGTTGCAGTTCTGATTCGAGCTTTGAAAATTTTTACTAACTGATTAGTTTTACGTAAGCAGACTCAAGAAATTCGGGTCAAACACTTGATAGGATAACATGTAAATTAATATATCGGTTTACTTGAGTTCATACGACTGTACGAGATTTTGAAATCATATGAGGAAACTCCAATCATGCTTACAAGTATGTATACACATATAAACTTGCGAAATAACCTTCACGTAGAAAGCTCCTCAGCTAATTCCGTGAAGTTCATTCAATACACAACATTAAGATAGAAATTAAAATCCCCCAGGTACGAAATGTTAACTTAAGGATGCTGACTACGAAATATTCAATCATGAGCTGTGAAATTCAGCCTTAATACTTGGTGCTACCTCTGCCTAGGTAAGTTCGGTTAAGTCTTCAGCTTGTCTTTGTTGAGAAACAGAGGTACGTTACAAGCACTCAAACAGTTAAGTTTCAGCATTAAGGTTATCGTAATAAATACCACATAGAGTCATGAAAATCAAAAAACCCAAAAGAAACGATTCAACTCTTAAAAATGGTCCACTGATATACATTCGTAAGCTGTATTCAACAGGTAGTTGGTCAATTGATTAGATGATAAAATACATTAACGCCTTAAAAATAAAGTTATTTCGCAAGTTAAAGAGCAGTTTTCTAATGATCATACTTAATGATAGATATAAATGAAAGGGTGAGAATGAAAAAGTAGAGAGTAAACTGAACTACCTTAAGGACACCGAGACTTTCGACAAAAAGTGCGAAAGTACCGTATCATTGAGTTCTTCCGCGTCCCATTCAAAGCGTATCAGGAGGTACAAACTGTAGTAGATTCAAATAGGTCAAATGATTCTAGACGGAATAGAAGGAGCTTTCACTTAACGAACTTTAATATCTTGTAGCAGCGGATCACTGATGTCTCCAGGTAGGAAAACTGGAGAATTAGCTGAAGGGCGTTAGTTCAAATGGTTCAAATGGTTGTGGACGGAATAGAAGAAGCTTTCGCTTAACACGCTTCCGTGTCTAGTAGCAGGGGATCACCAAATCCTTTAGGCAAGAACCTAGATATGTTAAAAATAAAAGAGGAAAGGAAACTAGTAAATCATAGTTTGATACTATCATTAGTCCTTAAGAATAGATCAAGTTGCCTCTTAAAGGACTCCTGGAAAGTCGCTTGGACTAGCTCGGCCGGCAGCGAATTCCAGCATTTGACAACTCTCAAGAAGTAGAAGTTCTGTCTACAGTCCGTTCTGCTATGTTGTGCCTCCAGTTTTTGGGTTTTACCTCTTAGGTTAGTGTTCGAACTAAGCTTAAGTAGGTGTTTGAGAGGATGTCCAGAAGTGTTAAGGATACTATAAGCCATCAGAAGTTCACATCTAAGACGTCTATACTCTAATGGGTAATGGTTAAGTGAATGTAGGCACCCTTCGTAAGGTTTAAATTTGAGTCCTCGAACTGATTTCGTGGCTCACCGTTGGATACGCTCCAGGGTGTCCTTATCCTGTTGGAGTGAGGGGGTAAATACTATGTTTCCGTACTCTAAGTGGAGACGAACAAAGCTATTGAAGATTATATGGAAAGTTCTTCCGTCAAATTGGCCGAAAATGCGCTTCAATGTCACCAGTGCAAGGTTTGCTCGGAAGGCATTTTTGTCACAGTTAGCGTAAGACTTTAAATCATAGGGTATCAGGACTCCTAAGTCTTTTTCAACTTGGGATACTACTAGATAGGAGTTACCTAACTTATAACTGTAGTCTGCGACATGTCGCAGATGGACTACTTTACACTTTGAAGTGTTAAAGGTAAGTCCGTTATCGTCTGCCCAACTTTGAAGTAGAGTCAGATCCTCCTGAAGTGCCTGTATATCGTCTTGTTTGCGTATCTCTCTCCAGAGTTTCACGTCATCGACAAAAAGTAATAGGTCTGACGTTACCTGTTGGGGAAGATCATTTATGTAGATCAAGAAGAGAAGAGGTCCTGATACTGAGCCCTGGGGGACCCCGCTAGGATATTCCATAGCCTGAGATAAAGTGAAATTAACCCTGACCTTAAAATGTCGATTGTTTTGCTATGAAGTGAGCCAATCCATTAGAGGTGGTCTGATACCCAATCGTTTGAGCTTAATGATAAGACATATATGGTTAACCTTATCAAAAGCTTTTTAGAAATCTAGGTAGATGATATCAACCTTTCCCTTGTGATCAAGGATGCTTGTCCATCTGTCCACCACAGTCAGCAGGTTGGTAATGCAAGTGTAACCCTTCCTGAAACCATGCTGTTGGGGTGAGAAGAAATTTAAGGACAGTAATTAGTCATTTATATCATCGCATATCAGGGACTCCATGATTTTTGAAGTTATTGAGAGAAGAGCCACCGGTCGGTAACTTGAAGGTTTGCTGCGTCGACCTCCTTTGAAAATTGTTGTGATGTGAGCCAGCCTCCAATTTTCCGGGAGTTCTCCTCGACTAAGCGAGTGTGAGAACATCACGCTAAGTAGCGTTGCCAGGATTGAGGCTGCTTCCCTCAGTATGGCGGAATAGACCATATCCGGGCCAGGAGAAGTGTCTAATCTTAAGTGCTGCAGTTTCCGGAACACCAAGTTAGCGCTTAGGTTCACTTCGGAAAGTCCTGTGGAATTGCAAATGATGACGGCATGATCGCTTTTTCCCAGGGGAGCCAGGATTGAGAGTTTGTCAACTAGGAATTCTTCGTTTGTGAATACACAGTCTAAGCCCGATGGTGTCTGACTGTTTGTCCAACGAGTTGCCGACCTCAAATTTTCGTACAATCCCAAGTCATCGAAGAGGTTGAAGAACCGAGCTTCAGTTGAGTTGTCACCTCCAGTATACGTGTGTTCTGCAAAGTTGACTCTAGGGAGATTTAACTCCCCTAGAATCAGAATGTGTGTGAAACCGAGACGAGTAGATTCGGATAGTCTTTCCAGCATACGACTACCGTACTCGATGTCGGCAGTATGTTTTTGAGCCTCAAGGACTGTTTGATGAATTTCAACTCCCTGATGTCGGTTTTTGATTGAGTAGGGTCCGTATTTTCCGGTATACCTTGCACGATTATATTCCTCTCGCGGAAAAAACTTATCGCGAGATTTTCGGGGATGTTCCGGATGAAATTGCGCTCAGAATACCGTATGTCAGGCAGTATTCTTACATTCCCATCTGATTTCAATAAATGACTCGCTAGTACGACATGCCTCTACGTCGGTAGCATTCTTAAGTGTTACACGAAGTAGTCTCGGGTGATTTTGATGCTTAGATTCCTTTCCCCGAGTGAGCTGTGTGACTGTCAAAGGCTCTATTCTTGGAAGGCCAAGTTTTTTGTTCAGTTCTCCCCAGAGCATCCCATCATTTTTGTCGTGCAAACTGAGAGGAAGGTCAGGGTTGTCTTTGAAGTTCATGACTATGAGAGAGTCGTCATGATCCGTTATTGTCGTCCCAGGTTTTCTGGTGCGTTCAGGTTTAGCACCTTGTTGTTTAGGAGTCGAAGCACGTTTATGAATCCTTGGCTCTTTGATGACCGGATGGACAATCTTGGGGGTAGACTGTGCGACCAGATCAACAGTTGACTTCCGTTCAACAACGGGGATGTTCAACTTAGACTGTGACGCCTGGTCCTTTTTAGCTCTTTTGACATGGGTCCAATCACCTACAAAGTTTTTGGGAACTACTGTCGGGTTCAAGGACCTTGAGCCGCGAGACCCGAGTTTACTGAGGGAGTCCAGTACCGTCGTCGTAGTCATAGTGCTGAGTTTCAGCGTGTCATCATTAATGCTGTTGCATGCTCCGTCGTTGTTAGACCTGTCGAAATCCCTGTTATCGTTTTCAATGCTCTCTCAGTACAAGAGGTAGGGACTCATTTCATGCAGTTATATGGTCGGGTAACTCAACTATATGTACCATAGACAGCCCCAAAGAAAAAAAGCACGGCCATCCCTGCATAGGTCGGAACATTCAGCATTTACTAAGAAAAAAAATGTTGGAAAGTTGCCATCAGCCTTGGCACAAAAAGTACGATGGAACGCTACAGGTCAGTAAGAAACACGTGTGTAATTGAAATCCGGGAAGCTCGGAGAAAATATGAAGTGCAGTTGGCACAATCTGCACTCAGGCAGCCTAAAAGATTATTCTCGCACATGAATTACAGACCAAGGATGCAGTATTGGATTGCCAACATAATTAAAGAAGGGATTGGATCTGAAATGATAGAGGAAGATCAGGTAAAAGCAAGGGTTATGACAAACTATTTTGAGGCAGTATCACTAAGGAACCTCTTCTAGATGAATAACTAGACACAAACACAAAGTCAGCAAACCACCTGCTCACCGTGGACTTTGGTCGAGACGATGTACCTAAGGCTCCTAGCACCTTAGACATGGAAAATTCAACAAGACCGGATAAACTACAACCCGAAATCCTGATACATATTGCACAATACGTTTCAGCCCCACTGACTGTCCTATTCAATATGTCACTTGATTAAGGTGTGTCACTTATGGACTGGAAGGATGAAAGAAATTTACATCCGAAGAGGTGAAGTAAATTATTAATTCAAAATCGTAGCTATGTATCATTGCTGCCATCTGACTCTTCGACCATATCTTGTCGTTACTTGATTCTCTTCGTTTGTCTTCGTCTATGTCGTTGATGGTTGGAACTCACGTTTCGATGATTCGACGGTTTTCAAAGTATCTGTATGTACTGGCTGATCTTCGGTTTCGATGAAAGCTAGTTTGACTAGGTCGATGCTAATTACACCCGTTTTTCCAGCTTTGTCTACCGTAATCGTCTTGTCGTCTCTTCTAATCACTTTGAGTGGGCCATCGTAGGCCGGTTGTAAGGGACGTTGCACATTATCCCGTCTGATAAACACGTGGGTACTGTCGCTCAGTTGTTTTGGTATGTACATCCAGTGTTGATATTGCCTCGGAAGCATTACCCTTAGATTACTGATATGCTGCTTTAGACGTTTTATATAGTTGGCTATATCAGTTGAAAAACTCTCCTGGTAGATGTAGAGTAGTTCCACAAACCACTTATGCTAGGCAACATCCTATATCTTGTTTGACTGTTGATCTTAAACTCAACATGGCTAATGTGAGCTTGTTGGTCCAATCATTACTGATAATAACAGCTGTAAGAGAGGCTTTGAGTTGGCAATGTAATCTCTCTACCATAAAATTCAAATCGGATGGTAGGATGTTGTGCGAATTCGTTTGATAACGAGGAGCTATGTGAGTTGTTGGAAGAGGCGGCACTCAAATTGAACTCCTATATCGGTTGTAATATTAGTAGGCACGCCATAATAAGAATCCCAGTGCTCCATTGGGGTTTTGGTTATAGTTTCGGCTGCAATGTCTTTTATGGGCACTGCTACAGGCCATCGCGTGAATCTATCGACGCAAGTGAAAATGTAACTAAAGCCATTTAAAATCGGCAGTGGTCCCACAATAACGGCATGTATATGCTCGAATCTGCTATCGGGGATGACGGAAAGGACCTACTGAGGAACTGGTGTGACGATGTATTTTAACTTTCTGGCATTTCACACAAGCTTACGTCCAGTTACGAATATCCCGGTTCACACTTGGCCATACGAAACGCCCAATGATTGGTTTGATTGTGGCTTTTATTCCAGGTTGCGAAATATTATGCATAGCTTCGAAAATGTTTCATGGTTGGCCAGTAGAAATATTACACATGATGCTTGCTTTTTCAAATGGAGTTTCTTCGAGTACCAATGAGGTTGTGTTGGCAGGCCTTAGTCTGTTTAACTCAACATCCGTATTTTGCAATGCTGCTAATTTGCGATAATCGATTTCGGATTGGATGAGAGCGTTTACCATCGTTCTGGATAACGCGCCTGCTACTTCGTTATTATCGTCTTTGATATACTGTATGTTAGACGTGAATTGAGAAATTTATCCTGTTTGACGTTCAGTGCTTTTTTGAGGGGTTTATTATCTGTATATACTGTGAAAATGGTACCCTCGATCATATGTCGGTAATGTTTTATTGCTAAGTAAATCGCTAACAGTTCTCTTCCAAACGTCCTATATCTCGTTTGAGTAGGAATTAATATCTGTGTACTGTACTCACTCAGTTTCTAATGGCCAATAACTTCAGTAAAAGTGAAATTTCACCAACTTCTAGGCCAAATAAAAGGTCCTAATCTGCAACCCCTATGAATCACGACTCAGTACCTTACAATGTCGAACCTTTATCTACTGAAAAAGATGTGTATTGTCCAGAAATGTCACTATCATTACCTGATTCTTCATGTTACAACCCCTCTACCTCTGCGAGCAGTATGCCTACGGTAAGAGTGTTTGACATACAAGACACTATACCCACGTGCATCAAAATGTCAGCACAGTCTGCCAAACAGTATGTTCTAAAATTTCGAAAACTAAAGTCTGACAGTTCATCTCATACGCGCGAAAATACTGATAGATACAGTTCTGACATCCGTCAGCTACGAAACTCTATAGCCGAAATTAACGGCAGACTTGAGCCACTAGCACCCCTCACACATATATGTGCCCTTGACACTGATAGAAATCTTGATCAACTCAATAAAGCTGAGTGCATTTTAGAGTTTGTGGCTGAAGAAGTAATGAAAAGAGTGATGTCCTCC
The DNA here is from genome assembly GCA_944470205.2 of Schistosoma margrebowiei. NCBI lineage: Eukaryota > Metazoa > Platyhelminthes > Trematoda > Strigeidida > Schistosomatidae > Schistosoma > Schistosoma margrebowiei. The sequence goes on along the minus strand of OX104026.1, from coordinate 38,168,402 downwards.
TTCAATGCAGTTGCATATACCCCCTCCCCCGATCTCACACACACAACTAAGTTAAGGGATATTTGCCTTAGAGCAGGCGGTATGCTGGACGTTAACTGAAAAGTCATCCGTCATAGAAAAAAGTCAGACAGATCAACGTGCCCCCACCTGTTTATGTTTTGCTGTTGTAACGATGCTTTACAGTTTATTGGTTGGAGCAAAAATATTAGCTCTCTAATTCCATATAAAAACATGAAGATCACTCCTGACCTTACGCGATAGGATTGCATGGGACTGTAACAGTAAATAACCAGCCAGAGACAGTTTGCGACACGGTAAAAATAGATTCAAGCACATGAACAATGAGCATGACATCACTCCACAAACGGTTGATCACTTTTGATCTAGATGAGTCTGATGATCAGAAACCTTTGGATAAGATACGGACCCCAAATGTCACCAAAAAGCATAACAACATGTCTAATCCCGCCTGTTCGCTCAGTAATGTACTGAGATGAGAATCGCTTGACAACACGTATCTAAATAAACCTTTACACTTGAAAATTAGTCTTTCGTGCCTCTAGATAACCCTCGTGTTATTGATAGAAGAAGCCCGACATAAAGTGAATATTTCTTTATTTCGATCTTAGCGCAGCCACAGTGGAGCGTGGGATTATCTGTTCAGACAAACAAAGGCTTTCAGCATTCAATATAAGATAATAAGGAATATAACGCTTATACAAAATAAGGAAGTGAATGAATACTTGAACAATACTGTTTTGGCATATGCTTGGTTGTTTGGGGTCAACTCTTAACCAACCAACCTATGCTGTTACATTAGCTTCCCCCTAGAATCGACTTCCGTAGGAACGTCGGTTCGATTAACCTATCTATCAAAAACACCTTAGTTCTATTTCTCATTCCAAGGGAAAGTTATCAACTCAATCAATGTTTGACTTACAATAAGTGGCAACTAACGCTGTCAACGGTAGTCCATGGATGTCTCTTCATTTACTAGCTTGTCATCTTATTTAGTAGCATGTGATTTCTTCTACAACTATAGCTGACGGTTTACTGAGTGCTTTCATGAGAAAGAGTGTTAAACTGTGGAATAAGAATATCTGAGGAAGTGCCGCGAGCGGGCTACCCAACACCATGTTGGTGAGGTACGATTTTTCCATGCTCAGACCGGCTATCAGGTGTTTACTCACCTGCCTCTTGAGTCGCCCTCAAGTAAAAAGTAAAGAAGAATCTACTTCAAAGGTAATGGTGAAAACCAATCAAACCTACAGAACCGCTCCACTGCCTGCATCAAAATAATAAGATACAAAATGGAAATACATAAACATAATTGATAATTGTTCGGTTCCACGTAAGTGATTGGCCTCCAGAACGGATTGGTATTCTGGAAGAAAATAGACATAGTGTAGCCATCTTGTGTACGAAAAGGTATGAAAATAAATAAAATCCTTTTTTATAATGTATAAATGTAAAAGTGTAAACTTGCTAGAAGTTGGACTCATTGTCAAACCCGTTCAAATGTGTGACCTTGGGAATGTGACAACCGCCTTTTCTAACCAGGTACGTAACCAAGGGTGCATAATTTTACTCCATAAAACGGAAGAGAATATACGGTTAAAGAGGGGAGAAAATTGTGTAGAGTATGAGGATCAAGTACAGTTGTGTCAAATACTCTTTTCTGGTTTGATTTAAATATGTATGATATACTGAGGCAATATTTCGTCAATTAATCAAAGTAACGAATTTGTCTGCACCTTAGAAGTGTTGAAGTCCTATTACTCATTAGTATTATGAATGAATAATTGGTAAAAGGAAAGATTGCAGTCACCCCTCGTGGTCTGATGTGGCCTAATGGCTAGGTACGCGGTCTAGCATTCAGAAGGGCTGAGGTTCGAGTGCGTGTGGGTCATGCGTTTTTGTTCATCGAAACCCCCTTCAATACGATGTTTGTTGGCCATAAGTTGCTCAGATATGAGAGAAAAATAACAGGAGGACTGGTTGATATATCAGAATGCCATATTGGAACAGTACACGTTCTTTGTTTGGATTACTAATAATACTATAGAGAAAAAAAATCTACAAGTTTTGTAATATTAATATTACTTTAAACTAATACCGAGAGAAAAAGTATATATATATATAAACGTTACTGACATAACATGTCTTTTTTATAACGCTAGTGTTAAGTTCCAGGGTTTTGTCAGGACCACTAATAATAATTGGTTTAACGTTAACATAGCTATGATAGTCATATCGTTAGTTCAATGTTATGATTACTTAAGAGTTCCTTTATAAGTTGTGTTTAAAATTAGGTATGCGGAATCAATGCGGCTAACATAGTAACCTTACAGTAACGCACTGTACTATATTTCCACGGTTATTGATTCTTAAATGTCAGAATTTTAAAAAAAAATCTGAATATTGCCAATAAAGATGGGTTATATGATCACACTAAAAAGCATGCTGCAGGAAAACTGGTTAAGTCATTACATAAGTTTCCTAAACATGAAAAAAAATGATGAGAACCTTAATAAGTACTTGGCCATGGTTTAATCCAAAATGTTTTGTCTAGAAAACCACTTATTAATAGTAGTATTAATCGTATCAAGCTACTAAACATATCTTCGACCGAAAACTTTTAGAAGTAGTTCATATGGTATATATGTATAGCCAGTCTGCGTGAAAAATGTATATAGATATATAATAAGTACAGCCAACATAGTTAATTAACCAGAAAAGAAATTATAAAACTCGCCTGGGTTGCTTTTTGATATCGTTGTATTTGCCAGTGTTAGTTGTATGAGTTTGATTAAAATCCTCAGCCATCGTTTCGGAATACCTAGCTTATGTGTTCAGTATTACAAAAAATATTTAACATAATACTTATATATTAAAGGTAAAAGGTCTGGGGAGTTGTAGGTGAGGCGGAATGAGGAAAAATAATTATTTCTAAGTAGATGCAGGGTCTGATTAGCTACGTGGTTAGATTTTATCCTGCAGCCGAAACTGTCAACATCCTTGACTGACTAATTGGATGTGCCCAGCGGACCGTTTTAGTCATTTGTAAAGATTTATCATCTTTACATTTCGATTCCGTAATGGATTTGTCAGTTATACGATCTAACAATACGTATGGTGGTTCATGATCTAGATAAGCCGGTTTTAGCCTATCAATACTTATTGTGTCGATGTTTCCATGTTTTTCTATCACGAAATATTTAGATTTTCTTGAGACGACTTTGAAAGGACCTTCAAATGGAGGACTGAGTGGTGATTTTATTTTATCACATCTTATCCAGACGTGCGTGCAATTGCTTAGGTCTTTAGGTACATATACGGCGCGCGATTGTTCGCGAGTATTAATTGGTTTAAGTTTGGACATATGGTCCCGTAGTTGATCTACGTAATTTTCTAAATTAAGTTTTTGACTGTTAGTATTAGGGTTAATAAATTCACCTGGTAGTCTCAGAGTTGTTCCGAAAACCAGTTCCGCAGCTGAACATTGTGCGTCAGTTTTGACAGATGTTCGTATTCCCAACATAACTAATGGTAGGAATTCTGTCCACTGATTGGGGTTTGAGTGAGATATAAGGGCGGTTTTTAGCTGACGGTGAAAACGTTCAACCATCCCATTAGCCTGAGGATGATATGCAGTGCAGCGTATCCTATTAGAGCCTAGAAGTTTAGCCAAGTTATTAAATAGTTCGGATTCGAATTGCGCTCCTCTATCCGTCGTTATTGTTATGGGTGTACCAAAAATGGTTACCCAGTTCTGCATGAAAGCTTTGGCTACTGTTTCCGCTGTGATGTCCGCTATCGGGATGGCTATAGGGAATCTGGTAAATCGATCTATGCATGTAAAAAGATAATTAAAACCATTTGAACGGGGTAAAGGACCTACCAAGTCGATATGCACATGTGCAAAACGTGCATCTGGTTGCGAGAAAACACCTATGGGTGAATTTGTGTGACGATTAATCTTTGATTGTTGGCATGCTGAACACTCTCTAACCCATTTGTGTACATCCTTCTGTAAATTCGGCCATATATATCTGGCATTGATTAGTTTAGTTGAAGCTTTTGCTCCAGGATGAGACAAAGAATGAAAGTTATTATATATCAACTTTCGCATATTTTTGGGAACGAAAGGTCGCGGCATTGCCTTGGTCGTGTCACAGTAAATTAGAATACCATCGATAGGTGATGGGAACTGTTTTAAATTAAGACTTGAATTGTTTGTTTTGAGTAGGTTTTGTAATTCTAGGTCCTGCTCTTGTTCGTGTCTCAACGTCTCGAAGTTTACTGTAGACTGCTGTACCACGTTCATTTCTAGTCTGGATAAAGCATCTGCCGCCTGATTGTCCTGACCTTTGACATGTCGGATATCGCTTGTGAACTGTGATATATAGTCAAGGTGTCGGACTTCTCGAGGTGAGTACTTATCGGCTCTCGCTTTTAATGCATTCGTCAGTGGTTTGTGATCCGTAAAGACTATAAATTCCCTACCTTCTAACATGTGTCGGAAGTGTTTAATAGTCAGGTAGATTGCAAGAAGTTCTCGCCCGAAGGTAGAATACCTTGTCTCAGCTGGAGCGAGTCTTTTCGAGAAGAAAGCAATTGGTTTCCAGGAGTTTTTAACCCGTTGGTTAAGGGTACCGCCTACTGCTTTATCTGAAGCATCCACCATCAAAGCAAGTGGGGAAAGAGAATTCGGATATATCAACGTAGTTGCTTGAGCCAGTTTATCTTTAAGCTGTTTAATAGCTTCGACGGCGTCAGAAGACAGTTTGAATTCTTTTGGTTTTCCTTTAAGTAAATCTGTTAAAGGTTGCATTAATTGTGCACAACCTGGTATGAATCTGCGATAAAAGTTAATTAGACCTAGAAAACTTCTCATTTGTGTTAGAGAGCTAGGTATCGGGTATTGTTTGATGGTATCCACTTCTTTTTTTATAGGTTTAATCCCTTCTGGGCTTATTGTGTGACCAAGAAATTCTAAAGTTTGAACACCGAAAACACACTTACTTTGATGTATGTTTATTCCATGTTCATTCAATCTTGTCAACACTGCTCGTACATGCTCTTCGTGTGATTGCAAATCGGGGCTGGCAATTAACAAGTCGTCTATATACCCCTGCGCAAATGGCATATCTCGAAGTAGGTTATCTATGAATCTTTGAAATGTCTGTGCCGCATTTCTCAGGCCGAATGGCATGCGTACAAACTCGAATAAGCCAAAGGGTGTTGTAATAGCTGTCTTAGGGATATCTTCATCAGCCACCGGGATATTGTGATATGCCCTGACTAAGTCAATTTTAGTGAATATGTTCATACCCTGTAAACCGTTTGTGAAATCTTGGATATGCGGTATTGGGTACCTATCTGGTACGGTTTGACGGTTGAGGGCTCTGTAATCCCCACACGGTCGCCAGTCACCTTCATTCTTCTTTGGGACCATATGCAAAGGGGATGCCCATTGACTATCAGAGGGACGGATAATACCCAGTTGTAGCATATAATCAAACTCGGCTCTAGCGATTTTGAGCTTATCTGGTGCTAGTCTCCTGGGTTTTGCAAACACCGGTGCACCTTCGGTTTTGATAGTGTGACTTACTTTTAGTCTGTCTTTGGAAGGCTGTGGGTTTGGTTTAGTTAAGTTTGGAAATTCCGCGAGTATATCTTGAAATTTTGCTGTTGTTACTGGAGGGGTTTGAATCAAGTTAAGAGAGCTGATGTGACTTTCTTTGCCTTTTGTGTAAAACGAAGTTTCTTTTAGTGTTAATCGCCGTTTCTTGGTGTCAACTAGAAATTCGTATCTCTCTAGAAAGTCCATCCCCAGTATTGCCAGATCTAAATCGGCTACCGTGAAAACCCAAGGGAATTGCCTTCTGAACCCCAAATCTAGGGTTAACGTTTTCTGCCCAAATGTCGCGATTGTAGTTTTATTTGCAGCTTGAAGTGTAATCGGGGATGTTTCTCGACTAATCTCAGTTTTATTTCGAGGGATGATGCTAAGAGCAGCGCCAGTGTCCACCAAGAAATTCAAGCCCGAGTTTCTGTCTCTGACATAAAACAAGCGACTGTTTAGGCGCCCCTCCTCAGTTGTCGCGACCTGGGGAGGGGTTACTCGTTTCCCGCTGTCTTGGAATTATGATTAGGCCAGGCGCATGGTTGCCTGCACTTGGTTGAGTTGACACCAAACTTCCAGTGGTACCAACAAAACTGCCCAGATTGTCTGGACATTTGTGACTTATTTTGTGACTTGGATCGTGATCGTTGTGGTGACCTGCTCCTGTTTGTATGACCCATTTGCATTCTGGTGACAGCCTCAGTGAGACTCTTAACACTCGCAATGAGTCCTTCTATGACGGGGTCTTTTGCTGATTCTACTTTTTGTGTGTGATTTATTGTGCCTGATCCAGTTGGAGGACCTCTTTCCATTATTCTATCAGCTATACGCGCTAAATGAGATAATGAGGTTTCAGGATCTTGTGCATCCAAACAGTGTTGGACGTAGCATGGGAGAGCTTGTATCCATCCTTGTTTTAGGACTGCTTCACCCACTGTGTTATCACCCACTAAGACTTGGAGGTGACGTAGAAACTGTGACGGCAACCGATCACCTAGTGTTTCACCTTGAAAAAGTCTTTGGATTCTTTGACTATCTGATAATGATAAACGGTTCATTATCTCTCGTCTTAAGACGGTGTACGGTTGTGGTGATGGTGGATCTAAAATCAAGTCACGGACTTCTTTGGCGACTGAAGGAGGAAGGATAGAACACAAATCCCTATAGCGAATCCCTTCAGATTTGATATTGTGTCTCGTGAAATAATGCTCGAGTTGAGCAAACCACAACTCAGGATCACTACGATCAAATTCTGGAAGTCGAGATTTCGTAGTCATAACAGTGTCTATCTCCACTGGTGACAAATCCTCCAGATTATGGGTTTCTTTTAAGTCTGACATGAGGTATGTGACAAATATAGCAATAAAATTAGCACGAAAAAAAAATGGTTTCTATGACACGAATAACCTAAGATAATAAAAAGAATAAACTATTTATATACCCAACTTAGTTTACGGATTATCAGGTCTACTTTTACGATTGAGTAAAAAAAAAATAATATTAATAACAAAAATGAGGTTAATTTGTGTTCAAAAAGGGCTCACCAATTTCGTGCCTCTAGATAACCCTCGTGTTATTGATAGAAGAAGCCCGACATAAAGTGAATATTTCTTTATTTCGATCTTAGCGCAGCCACAGTGGAGCGTGGGATTATCTGTTCAGACAAACAAAGGCTTTCAGCATTCAATATAAGATAATAAGGAATATAACGCTTATACAAAATAAGGAAGTGAATGAATACTTGAACAATACTGTTTTGGCATATGCTTGGTTGTTTGGGGTCAACTCTTAACCAACCAACCTATGCTGTTACAAGTCCTCCAAAGATACTTCATAAGTTAACTCAAATGAACCTAATTTCATTTCACTCTGTTAAATGCTCTGACAAAAAAGGGTGGGAAGACAAGACTCATGATACCGAATAGGGAAACACATAACATTAAACCCGACTGCTCTATAGGTATCCCAACGACAGTGAACAGGTTCTCCCCGCTGATATTGTATAACTCGCCCAAGTCATTACAAACAACATGCAAAACATAAACTTGTTCTCCCGTACGGTTTCCATCAGAGAGTACTCCCGCCCTTTGCTCCTAGGTTAACTCCCCAATCAACTTTACTAGCTCATTTGATACATCTCCCACTAAGTCCAGCTATCAAAACACCGAGCTATTGAAGAACATTCAATCCCTCACTTCAAACTCATCTCACATCCGCGGGGGTTACGACGACTTTATCCGAGATACTCTCACCCATTTTAACTTAGTAGGCAATTTGTTTAATATATGTCTTATCAACGCTAGATCGATCTGCAATAAAAAGACAGATTTAGCCCTGTTTGTATCCATATATCAACCATCATTTATAATGATATCTGAAGTATAGACTAACAGTAATATTTCCGACCCAAGTATATCTCTTGATAACTATTTCCTATATGGAAGTAATAGATTGAAAGGACGATGCGGAGGATGCCTTAATTACGCTCGCTCTAACCTAAACTTACTACTTTCTAATAAGTCTGAACTAAAAAACTGAAGGGTTTGGTGTGGATTGTGTTAAAGTCGTCGAATTCCGTTACCTTACTGTTCAGCTGTGTTTACCATCAACCTAGCGCATCAATAGATGAAATAGCAGTATTATCGGTGGCATTCGCACTAGCATCATCCCTTTCATTAACATGCAAGCTTATTTATTGTGATTTTAACATACCCAAAATTTCTTGATTACACGTTATAAATCATTCATCGAGTGTCTAGAGCTGTAACAGCGAACTCAGTATGTCAATAGCCATACCCGACATCAAAATATCTTGGGCTTAGTCTTTATGAGTGGCCTAACCCTCAATACTGTGTGTATTAGAAAAAGGTTTACAGGTAGTGATCATAAAATTATCATGTGCAGCCTTAGTATAAAAACCACAACTGGTAGACGTAAAACCGTAACACTTCGTAGAAACTATCCCAAGGTTGATTGGAATAACTTCTACAATTACCTAAGAAGCATTGATTGGGGAACTTTCTTTACTGCAAACAATACCGACACACTAACCATTATATCATCAACAAAATTGCACCTTTACAGTACTGTAGACCAACGTTCTCTAAAGATCTCTATATACCGGTCTGTACACGAAGACGTCTTCAAAGACATTGTACCCGATTCCACAACTTTAATGACTCGTCCTCTTTAGTAACGATAACAGAAATATTTGTCCGAACAGAGGCAATAAGTAAACAAAAAGAAGTTGCACAGGAAAAACGCATTCGAACTTAATAATAACTCCTATGCACTCACCATGCTCCTTCAAAATAAACTTAAGCGTTCTAAAACGAGATGGATCATATTTATTAAAGAAAAACAAGTATACGAAGGTCCTAAACTTGTTACGGAACTATTTAGTGAACACTTTTGTTTCTCACTAACGAAAAACCACTAAATGATTCAGAACCAATTCCAGTACCTCCCTGTGAAATTGATAATGTAGACTTCAATGTACAAAATATCTCGAAGGCAATTAGTACATTGAAACACTCCTATACTGACGGACCAGATGGTATTCCAGCTAGCATGCTAAAACGTGGTGATGATATATGTGTTTTGCTTCCATACTGCCTGGAAAACTACACATATCATTCCCAAAATTAAAACAGGACCTGAGGCAAATGTTGAAAATTACCCGCTCACAAGCACAACTTCAGTGGCATCTAGAGTGATGGAAAACGCAGTTAAGGCGGCTGTAGTCCAATATTTACTTACTAATAATCTCACCTCGACCTCCTAACATGGATTTCCTAGGTCCAGACCATGAGATACATGCCTAGTAGACTATTCGAATGATATAACTCTTAAACGAGAGAACGGATTCCTTGTACCAGTCCTATTCTTAGACTTTAAGAAAGCCTTTGATAAGGTCCCACATAATAGGCTTCTCGTCAAACTATAGTCTTTCGCAATAAACAACCCACTTTACTCATGGTTTGCTTCGTTCTTAACAGATGGTAAAGTACAACGACTGTCTCTCATCACCTAGACCAATAACTAATGGAGTCATTCAGGGAAATGTATTAGGTCCACTCTTGTTTCTTACGTATATAAACGATATATGTAACATCATAACATCTGGGAAACCATACTTATATGCTGATGATCTCAAAATAGTTTATAGTTATAAGCCTGAGGCTCTAAGTGAAAGTGTATCCCTGATTCAAAATGACCTCAATAACCTAACTATCTGGAACGAAAAATGGAAATTACTACTAAGCCTTAACAAGTGCCGGATCATGCACTTTGGGAAGCATCCCCATAAACTGCAACTTCACTTAAATAAAAGTACAGTACAAACACTCAAATCAGTACACGATTTAGAAATTAATTACACAGGAAGCCTGAAATTCGAAGAACATGCCTGCTCTATTATTTCTAAATCTAGACGGCTAATTGGTTTCATAATAAGAAATTTCCTCACAACAGAGGCTGAGCTTACTCCCTACAAAATATGTGTACAACCTTCCCTTGAGTACTGCTCTTTTATTTTTTCCAGATATGAAAACCACAGACAAGATAAGAGTAGTAGACGTTCAAAGACGCTTCACACATCAACTGTTAGGAAGTAACTGCAATCTCGAATACATAGACAGATGTAAGCACCTCTCTTTAGAACCTTTATGGCACGTTAGGCTAAAGAATAATTTAATATTTCTCTACAAAGCTATATATGCACTCCCCTTTCTAACCTCCTGCCAGAATATGATACGCGACACAGCCTACAGACTAAGAAGCAACGCATACACACTACTTACCATAAAACACTAAAAACAAATGCGTTGTAAGTTTTTCGCAGTGCGGTATAGTTTATTGTTGAACAGGTTGCCAACAACTATCCGTAACTGTGACACTTTTATCAAATTCAAAAGGGTAATAAACCTGTCACCAGAATCTAAGGAACTTTAACTATTCCTTGAACTCCCGCCCACCAGTGAGGCATTTTATTATGGACCGCCTAATATCCAGACGGAACAAGAATATAACGAGCTCCATTGTTATTAATATGAATATAACTAAGTTACTAAACATATGGCTTATCCTTTCTTATTATTCATTGTTTATTAATCATGGCTTTATACTTCTAACCCTGATCTTCAGTCCCCAAATCTCTCTTATGGTTAAAGATATATTATTCTTACTAAGTGTCATGTCCTTTTTTGCAAGAAGACAGATACCTAACTAATATTATGGATGCTGAACAACTAAGGCCGATCATACGAAGCTCAAAATTCGTCATAAAGTCTTGTGAGTTGCTCAGTGTTTTATTTTTCTTACCCCGAAAATTTTACAATTTTATACTCTTTCATACCCTTTGATTTGCTATTAGTCTTTACTATCTATAACTCCGCCTGGAGTCCCTCTGGGGGCTACTGCCGGTCCCAAGCCCGGATAAAGGAGGAGGGTTGGGCATGGGGTTAGCGTCCCCATCCCGTAGAAAACTAACTCGCTAAAAAAACGCTAACCAGAAAGAATTATTCAAACCTTTACTATCTATAAACCACATATAATCTAACGTTTTTTTAACTTTAACCATTAGTTATCTTCATAGCAGTGTGATATACTAAATGGATATCTAACCCGTAATACAAATGCTTTGAGTACCTGATTTGCTTGTAACATGGAACTAGTAGAGACAGTGTATTCCAACTATGGGCTTTGATTAAACCAGTATTCATACTCACCACAAACTCAGGAGAGCCTAACATCACAAAAGGAGTTACCGACCAGCAAGCATGTTCGTGGGGAGATAACTTCAACCCACCCATGCCTGTGGGGCAGAACATTTGGTTTAATTACGGCTCCTTATGGTCTAGTGGAATGTCATGAACTAATGATAATGATGCTGATTTATCATGCAAAATACCTCATTAAATCATGTTTAGAACGTTGAATTGATTTCAATTCCTACCCAGCAATCCTATTACGAGCAAACTAATCAATTTGCTGAAAACGAAGCCTACTCAAGGCCCTATAAAATCTAAAAGTTGGCTCCAATAGCTTCGACAAAAAAAGAGAAAGCCATTTGTGTATCATAATACTGTTTATAGCATGATATTTTATAAGTATACACAATCCCATAGTCTCAGCTCCTTTTTGAACCATCTCCTTTTTTCAGTTGTTTATCCACTCATATCTTGTTTGCACTTCTTTTCTTTAACCTACTAGAATGCTCTTGCTTAATAAATACTTTAATAAAGGAGAGTTAGACTGAGTGGTTATACCTTCGCTATTCCTTCATGAACATTGTCTGCTTTACTTCTCTTCGTTCCTTTTTCTTTCACCCTTTTTCAGCCCCCTAGAGATATGCCACTGAAAACATATGGAATGGGTGACTTCGTCCTGCACCATCATTAAAGCCTCAGATATTCTGAAGTGATATAAAGTTGCGATTACTAGAAGCTCCTACCTTCAATGGGTCTATCCTCGACCATCAGATGCACGTCGCAAGTTTCACGTCATCAGCGAAAACCAATGAATCGGACGATACCTGCTGTGAAAGGTCACTTATATAAATCAAGAAAAGATGTTCTAAAACTGAACCCCTGAAGACCCCACTAGGACATTCCCTAGCCTGAGGGAAAGTGAAGTTAACCCTGACCTTGAAATGTCGATTTTTTAGGTATGAAGTGAGCCTATCAATTAAAGTTGACTTGATACCTAATCATTTGAGCTTGTTGATAAAACATATATGACTGACTCTTTCAAAATCTTTTGGGAAGTCAAGAAGTATGACATCAACCTTCCTTCTCAATCAAGGATGGATATCCATTCGTCTATCGTGGTCAGGTTGGTTATACAGGAATGACATTTTCTGAAACCGTGCTGTTAGGGTGAAAAAAAGTTTATGAATAATGAGTACTCGTGTATACCGTCGCACATCAGACTCGATAATTTTTGAGAGTGTTAAGAAAAGTGCAACCGGACAATAACTTGAAGGTTTGGTGTCTCGACCTCCTCTGAAAATTGGTGTGGTGTGAGACAGCTTCCAATCTTCTGATAATATGTCACGGCCTAACGAATGTGAGAACACAACGCTAAGCGATGTTGCCAAAATTGAAGCTGCTTCCCTCAGTATAGCAGAATAAACCACATCCGAACCAGGCGAAGTGTATTTTTTAGATACTGCAGTTTTTGGTACACCAAGTCAGCGCTCATGTCCACTTCAGAAAGTACTATGAAGTTATAGGTGAAGTTTTCATCAGTATGGTTAATGTGGGTCAGTTGAAATGTCCGAGAGTACTGTTCTGTCGGAAGGTCAGCGTCGTCACCGTCGTTGGTTGGGCCAGTATGATCTAGCAGTTAGGAAACTCCGGTTTTGGCTTGTCGAAGAGAGACTGCATAACGGAATAAGCTTTATTAATTGGGGACAAGTTTATTGATAGGCTTTACCTGGTACTGTAGTCCGTCTTCTCTTGTCACCTTTTTGCGTATGTTTACTGTTATTTAGGGAATTAAGACCGAACAGCAACAGAGTTTATGTATCGGACGTAGTTTGTCAAGACTATCCGTAAATACTGTCGATAGTGTTGGGCTTGAACTCTGCCCAGTATAACCCTTTCAATTTTAGAATTAAAAGTGTTGCTTGCAACACTGTTTGCAACATTCGAGGATTATTCATGTAACGAGCCGATGTGTAGCACATAAGATTGTATCGCGAGAAACCTCTATGATCATCCACACTGAAGTGAGAGTAGACGTTTTATTCCACTCAGTATACATTATCGTGTAAGACTAGAACATCCAACCATGTGAAATCCAAACACGTATTATTCACAGTATGATGAAGTTTGGTTTTAAAGTAAAAATCGAACCGAGGAGCAGAATTGTCACTTCTTCGTAAGAACACCAGGATCGAGAGGCTATCACCTGGGAACTCTCCGTTTGTAAAAATGCAATGTGAGCGTGACAGCATTCGGATGTGTAATGATTGAGATTCTGACATCAAATTTTCGAATATCTCGAGTTTCCAGTGAGGTTTAAGGACCACGCTTCGGTCTCGAGCCTGATTGTAGGAGGAGGTCAGGCGTAAGATCGGCAACTTCACTACGTAAATAACGACCTTGCCAAAAATGCCAGCCAGATTGAGCAAATTAAACCATTTAAACTCTATCCTGGGTGTTTAAGGAAGAATTACGACGTCTCATGACGAAAGCCAAGATTAATCGGAATCACGAGACCGATGTCCCTTCTCACAACCAGAGCATCAATTTTTATAAGTAAATGGAACAGTTAGACAATGTGGGAGATCGGTAAGTCCAAGAAAATCGCTACGAAAATAAGGAGGTACAACTTGGTCGAGCTCGGAAAAAATGAAACAATTTGAACCCACTCTGGACAGCAAAGACTAGTTTCGGGAAAGATGATATTGTACTATGGTCGCGAGGAGGAAAATACCTCCTACACACAATTCGTTGCATTGATGCTGCCCAGAGAAGCAAGTAAAGTACTTTTAGGATTGGAATCTCACGCATCCAGGATCACCGAAACATAATTTAAAACGAAGAAGGAAGGAATCACGGTGAATCTTACCCAGTGTTACGCACCGACCAATGATAGCAGTGATGACAATAGAGATCTGATTTACGAGAGGATCGTATCGGAGTGCCTAAGGAAGGATCTTACCTGAATAACGGGAGACCCGAACGCCAAAGTCGGAATGAACAAGACCGGATATTAAGATATCATGGGACGTAATGGAATGACTGGGAGAGAGAAACATAAATGGTTGGGGATTTGCGAACCCATGTGCATTCAACAAGTTGGTTATAGGTGGCACAATATTTCCACACAAACGCACACACACAGCTACCCGGATCTCACTGGACTACACCACGGAGAACCAGATCGATCATATCTGCCACTGCAGAAATATATTGTCATTATTAGTAAAAAATCAGAAGGTTAATGGAAGATGTGAAAACCATGAGAGGATCTGACATCACTTCAGATCACCACCTGGTTGTGGCCAAGATGAAACTGAAGCTAAACAAACACTGGATAACTGGGGAGACAGGTTTACAGAAGTTCAATAGAGCTTTCGTTCGACATACTGACAGACTCAACGAATTCAGGATAACTCTCAACAGCAGCTCACAAGCCCTACAAAACTAACTCAACGAAGAAGAGGTTACTATGGAGGACAAATGGAAAGGGATCAAAGAAGCACCAACTCCAACGTGTCACAAGATGATGGGCCGCAATAAGCATCATCACAAGGAATGGATCCCTATCAAACCCAAGGTAAGATTTAAGAAATGAATAACAAAAAGACAGCAATTAACAACAGCCGAACAGGAATAGAGGCAGTCACTTAACGAATTAAATGCGCAGAAGCAAACAATCAAGTTAAGGGGAGCACTGGGGCCGAAAAGCGGAAGGGCTAGCAAAAGCAGCAGAAAAAGCTTCAGGCGAAAGAAATATGAAGCAACTATATGATACGACTGGCGAGAAAATACAGTAAACCATAGAGATTGGTCGTGGATAAAGAATGCAAAACAATCACCAAGACTGACAAACAGAGGAATAGATGGGTAGAATACTTCGAGGAACTCTTGAATAGACCAGCTCCAATGAATACATTGGACATCGAAACATCGCCTACATACCTTCCCATACATGTCACTCCACCATCAGTCCAAGAAATCTGGATGGCAGGCCATCAGACAAATCAAGAGTGGGAAAGCATCAGGACCTGACAATCTGAAGTCAGACATAGATTTATCTGAAAACATGCTCCAAATTTTATTCAGGAAGATTTGAGAAGGGACAAGTACCGACAGACTGGAATGATGGATACCTCATCTAGATACCAAAGGAAGGAGATCTGAGCAAATGTGAGAACTATAGAGGAATCATACTACTATCGGTACCGGAAAGGGCTTTCAACAAAGTTCTGCTGAACTGGATGAAAGACTCAGTAGACTCCCAACTACAAGATCATCAGGTTGGATCCCGTAAGGATCGGTCATGCACAGATCAAATTGCGACACAACGAACCATCGTCTAAAAATCAATTGAATGGGACTTGTCACTATACATCAACTTCATTGGTTATGAAAAGGCGTTTGACATTGTGGACAGCGGAATATTATGGAAACTTCTTCGACACTAAAGAGTTCCTGAGGAGATTTTCAACATTATCCGGAACTAATATAGAGGACTGCAGTGCAAGGTCGTGCATGGATGAAAGCTAATAGATGCATTTTAAGTAAGGACCTGAGTCAGACGAGGTTGTATACTCTTCCCCTTCCTCTTTCTTCTAGTGGTTGACTGGAATATGAAGACCTCGACTTCTGAGGGAAAACACTGAATACAATGGACAACTCAGGATCAATTAGACGATTCGGATTTCGAAGATGACCTATCCCCCCTATCGCATACACACCAACAAATGCAAATGAAGACAATATTGTAGCAGCATCCTCTGCATTAGTGGGGCTCAGTATACACAATGAAAAAAACATGATCCTTAAATGCGACACAGTGAACACCAACCCATTCAAACTTGAAGAAGAAACTCGGAAAGTGGTGGAAACTTTCGCGTAGCTGATCAGCATCATCATCGATGAAAATGGAGTACCTGATGTAGGTAGAAAAGCAAGGATTGGAAAAGCAAGGACAGCATTCATACAGTTGAAGAACATATGGAAATCAAAATAACTGTCAACTAATATCAAAGTCAGAATCATCATTACAAAAGTCATAGTTCTACTGCACGGAGTTGAAACTTGGAGAATTTTTACAACCATCATCCAAAAGGTACAAGTATTTGTAAACAATTGTCTACACAAAATACTCAATGTCTGTTGACCGAATATCACCAGCAACAGCCTACTGTTGAAGAAAACAAAACAGATTTCGGCTGAGGAGGAATATAGGAAAATATGTTGGAAGTAGATAGAATACAGACTGAGGAAATCACCAATCTGGATCACGAGGCAAGCGTCAACTTGGAATCCTGAAGGGAAACAAAAAAATGAAGGCCGAAGGACACATTACGTCGGGAAATAGAAGCGGATATAAAAAGGATGAATAGAAACGAAAAGAACCGGAAAGGATTGCCCAGGACAAAGATGGATGGAGGGAGCTGGTGTGTGGCCTATTCTCCTCTACAAGGGGTAACGGGTGTAAGTATATAATACCAAGGTCATCATTCACTTTACCGTAAGCCAGTATTAGATAGCGGATATAGGTTGAGGCGTCTGAGTCTGTCTTAGTATGACAGGCCACAGATTCATCATGCTAGATTGGTCCCTCGCAGTTGAAATCGTACAAGTACGTCCTCGTTATCACAATTGATTGATCACTGGGTGGTGATCAATGTCATGCTTGTCTAGTCCTTATTAGTGAAGATCGAATGCTATCGATCATGTTGCAATGTGGCCACCAGTCTAGGTGACTCGACACTGTGAGCACTACGTAGTGAGATTTAGATGGTGGTTAGAGGTAGTCAACAAGAAACAGAAAAGCATGACATTGATCATCACCCAGTGATCAATCAATTGTGATTACATCTCAGTCCTACAGGTTAGTCAGAGCTCGGATAACTCAGTGATAACGTCTCTGACTGTGAAGCTGGGTGACACGAAATCGAGTCGGCCAGGGAGCACCGGTTCCCTCAAGATTACAGGTACACCTTGCTGACGTGTGCCAAGTAGCCCGAAACCCGGGTCCAGGGTATCTTGTTGGCTACCTCCAACCACCATCTACGTCCTCGTTATGCTTGTAACAAAAGCTCGCTGCTTGAATCTCATATTAGGGATGCGGTGATATCTGTTTGATTGAAAAACATGATCCATATCACGGAGGCTGAGATTGATGTTTTGGACTCAACAGGCAGGGCTGGGAAGGGAGAAGGACCGATAAGAACACTAGACTGCTCGTACGGGTTTATGCGCCATTGATTCGGTCGATAAGTTGCTGTTCACTAATTGGCGGTATCATTACTTTATGTATTGATGGTGCACAAGATCACAAATTATAACACGCAGTTCGGCAACGAATTTACCAGTAACACCATTCTAATCGAAGTATGCCAACCCAGTCAAGTCAGAAGTCAGAAATTAAGAGGTTCGAAGATATATTTAAAAGGCTATGAGTATGGTCTGTGTTGGCTAATAGTTGAAAGGGATGTGTAGCACGGTGTACCTAATCAGGCTCTGGTGCGGATTTAGGGGACTCACACAGCTGATTATTTTGGAGATTTACTCACCGCTACAGCGGCTTCTTTCTCAGCAACTACACGATCCGTAGACAAGCCGCCATTATCAGAATTAATTGTAGGTATTTCTCCGACACATCAATAAGTCATGGAATCCTCCACCGAGAGTCATAATGGCGGGTGCTTTCACTTCATCTATAAGAAGGAGGTTAGAAGATTCATTTGATGCTGTGGGACTAAGGAGGAATACCCGATATTTTACTCCTCTATCATTAATGACACCAACTAAATTGTTCGGCTATCTTTCTTGAAAGAACCAAGAACGAAATCATGTATTTTTGTAAACAAGGACGCTCTTCGACTAGTCAAAAATAGATCATAGGCGATAAACAGTTCTTAAAGCAATGTAGAAGCATTTGTTGTAAGACTTCTTGGAGGGCGGACAGCTTGTAAGGGTGCGTTACTTTCTCTCGTGGACCCAAGGTTAATGAGGTAGTTCTATGTACTCCTTATTTTTCTATCGTCACTTGTTCATATTTAATTACCATTAAGTACGATAATTCGAGAAATCATTTGTCACTGGCGTAGTATGGTGACTTTATTTATTAAGCGTTAATTGATCAAGAACTTGCTCGTGGTGAAACGTGCGATAGCTTATTTGAGGACATCATTAGTTAGTTTTAAGTAAAACAATGAACAAAACTTTTCATCAGCTTTGCGTTATTAAGTTTATTAAGTTATGCGACTTTGTATTGTAAATAACTGGCGTAGTTGGAGGTTTTTCGATACAAAATATATATTGTTCTCTCTATCTCTGTAAAAAGGGGTATTAAAGCAAAACAGTTGTGAAAAGCTTCCCAAAATTAATGGGGGTGCTAAGGAGTTTCGCCTGATTAGAAGATTAACTTAAGTGGTTGCTTTTATTTTCGGGATATTTCCTAATGTATGTTTCACTGCCATCCTTTCTATTTTGACTTTACATAATTACCCAGATAATAAACTAGGTATCTTCAGTCAGAAAGGATTTGTGGCTATGCCTATACTCATCCTCCGTTTCAATTTGTTCTGATGCGTATGATGATGTTAAACCGTATGATTTAGTTTAAAGCATTTCACTTGAGCGTTCAATCATTTAAACAGTGCAGCAACGTCAGAGGATGCATCCCCATACTAACCAGTCCCTGAGCATTTTTACACACTATTTGGTACTTGAACATTTTATGATCCGTGTGTTACACTGGTTTTTAATCAAAATCTTACTATTAATTGCACCTTTTGTGTTCACTAACCTGGCCTACACATTATTAGTTTTGCAACGTAACACTTCTGCAAGCACTTATTGGCTCGTGGCTTTGCGAGGAGTTTTTCAAAAGCAAGATCTTTTCCACTTTTTAGGACTAAAAGGTTATTGGTATGAGTTGTAAATAATAAGAACGATTAAACTCATTGGCCAAGTATGTGTTTATAAAATCTAATCTCAGCCACTCTGTTTAAAGTAATAATGATATCACCCAACTGCTTAAAAAACAGTAAGCTAAGCAAGGTTCTAATCTATGTATACAGATAAATGTCTGTCACTCACTACCATATCACTGCTTCATAAGTTTTAGAGATATGTAAAGCATTAAGTCGGTTTCCTAAGTAGCCGGAAATGATCTGAACTCTAGGTATTGTATATTGTACTTCAGTGGTATCTAATATAATTTCATTTGATTTTACCTACCTAAAACTTCAGTGTTGAGTGAAGCATCATAAAGTTTGTTTTCCGAGTGTTGTAATGTATTGATGTTTTATTATTGGTAAACATTGCACATAAAAGCATTGCAAATGAAAAATTTTCAGTTTTAAATAACCGTTTCTTTCTATAAATCTACATTAGCTATACTAGCATTCAATTACCACTTACTGGAGTGGAAAATGCTCTCAACCACTTGATGCCTATCGATTCTACTGTTAACGCCATCGAAACTAGTGACCAGTTAAACGAATCTTCGTTTATACAACTAACAGATAGTGATGGCAACGAAGTTGGGACACCAATATGGATTCCTTTAGACGTAGACAGAGGCAAACTCACAGATTTACTAAGTAGTCTCCTTCAAAGAGTGAGCAAACTATTCTTATTATCTTCACTATTATTTGTTTACAAAAGCTTGTTTACACAGACAGACGCTTCAGCACAATCCGAAAGATTCATGCCTGTTTGTCAAGATCGAGAGAGTAAACGACATCAATAGAGGGATTTAATTACTCACCAGTTGATTTATATATTGTTGGTAGTATTTCATATCTAAGTCACAACAATTAGTTTGTTAGGTTAAGTGATTATATTGTTGCTGATGACATGAGCAATCAAACTGACTGGTTTTAGATTTCACACAGTATTGGATTCGACTGAAATTCGACCAGTCTTGATTGGCACATGTGCATGTTTTGCGATTGGCCTAGATATAAGTATTATGATACAAGTTAGTGTAGGATATGTGGAATTTGGCTAGCAGTGGAATATAGGACGTGTGTTTCGTCCTATTCGGTACACCCAAATAGCGATTGTCATAATGATTATATCGCACTAATCCGCAGAGGATGCATATGTCGACCAGTACTAATCGAATTTGAGTAAAATCATTAACAGGATAATCCAATTCATTTAAAACTCATACCCATTACACTAGTGACTGACTATCTGAACTTAGTAGCTAATTGGATAACGCTATGTTTAAAGCGAACGATACTAGATTTGAGTCCCGGAGTAAACATCGACTATGGGATATAGGTAAATACAGCGGATGAGTCCTAAATAATACAGAACACACCTGAATTCCACTGCTAGCCACATTTTATTTGTTTTATACTTTTTCACTAACCATGGATTTGTGCCTCTTTTATTCCACTCTGACTATGGTCAATATTACAACCTATGTCTAATGCCTATCTAAATTTGTAGCACTTGTTGCAAGCATCACAGTTAGTACGAATCTTCAGAAGGTCTTGCTCAGAAGTCAATACTGAATTTCGAAATTGCTCTGTTAGAGCGGATACAGAAGGCTCGACTAGCTTTTGCCAACTTGCGTCATTTATGGCGTAGGCGAGATATCCGTCTATCAACCAAAGGACGTGTTTACTGCGCAGCAGTACGTCCCGTCCTACTTTATGGCAGTGAAACATGGCCGGTAAGGGTAGAGGATTTTCGTAGGTTACTAGTATTCGATCATAGGTGTCTTCGAAACATTGCTCGTATATCATGGGACCATCGAGTAAGTAACACAGTTGTTAGGAAACGGGTACTAGGTAAGGATGGCAAATCAATTGATGAAGTGGTGAAACTTCATCAGTTGAGATGGCTGGGACACGTGTTACGTATGCCCAACGACCGACTACCTCGACGTGCGATGTTCAGTGGTATAGGAGTAGGTTGGAAGAAAGCTAGGGGCGGCCAGACTAAAACATGGCACAAATCCATGAAGTCATTGACAAGTGGACTGAGTCATGTTTGTAGGTGTAGACTACCTGGTTGGGGACCGCGAGATGTTAGCAACCGATGGTTAGAGACCCTGAATGACATTGCTCAAAATCGTTTGCAATGGCGCAGGTGCATCCACTCTTTGTGTTCTCCCAAATTCTAATCTTCTGAATTCTTCATGTCCCTTTTTTTCCTCTTTCCAAATTTATTTCACTGAATTATACTCTTTAAATAACATCTCCAAACCCTAATCTTCACGATCACTACTTACACTCTTGCTACCTCTACCACTACGGGATTTGGATCGACAACTGCATCTCTGTGTTAAGGTGGTGTGACAACTCGAACTGATGTACGTACGTACGAAGTTCTACGTTGTTACTGACTGACTGACTGACTGACTGTTAGCGTTTCTACAACATTCTATATCTCCAAGAATAACAAAATGATATAATAGAGAAACTTGTTATCCGGTTTGAGTTCTGTGGAATTCTGAGGGACTTAATACTGTGTGACTATTGGTTTGCTACATAGGCTCCCGAGCTTCTGCAGGTATAGCTAAATTCGAGTCCCTGACCGAGGGAATAAAGTTAAATTGTCCAAACAAATTCCAAAAATACTTAAAATCGGATGACGACAGTTGTATGTTGTCTACCTTGGCCCGGTGTGTCTCACTGGTCACTGTCTCCTGTTTAGTAAACCGTGCGGAGCGAAGTGGCTTTGTTGCGTGCATTAAATTTATAAAATAGAAGTGGAACAGATTCATTCACTACTTATCTTCCTTTCGAAAGTATCTTATAGATTTTTTTATTCAACGGATTTTCCTTGTTGAATCGGATCTCCGATGCCTAATTTATCCTGTTACAACTAGTACTGTTACTATCCCTATTGATTTGAAATTCACTTTTGAAATGGCTAGGTCCCTACATTCTCAAAAACTATTTCTTGAGATAAAAGTAACTGTTAAATTTCACGTTTTGTTGCTTAATAACATTTCATCAGTATACTTGTATATCTAACTATGCACAAGTCATGTTACTTAGAAGAGAATTTTTTCTAATTCAAAGGAAGATGTACATTCTTTGACGTATGACTTTTTTGTGGGCGATGTTCAAATTTTGGATGATTTAAAAACAGCTTTAATTCAAGCGCGGGCCAAAGGCACTGACCCTTCTTTACCGAAATTTGGATCAAATGGTCTTGAAGCTGTAGTCAAAGTCACGTATCAGGCTAATGCTGTTTTTCGAGTTCGCCCAGTTACTCGTTGTTCAAGTAGTATACCAGGTCATAAGGGTGCAGTCCTGGTTGCACAATTTTCACCAGATGGAAGGTAATTGCAAATTTTATCAATATTATTGACGTGTTTAACGATCATTTTCTTGCTTGTCCTAAGATAAACCTTTCTGTCTATAATCCCTGTAATTAACTTTGCGCTCGATGTCTTAACTTGTGATATATAAGTGAAATATTCCTTTTATTTGTTTAACTGTTAAGAAGTAAGATAGAAAACGATACATCTGAAAGATTGGGGTAGTAACTCCCAGAGCCAATATACGGATTATTATTATGTATATTATTATTGTACAACTGTTGAGCAACCAGATTACTGTGTCTGTATTCAGTTTATCCCAAAGTTTCAGTTAACCCATTAACTTATGTCACTATTCCCAGTTTGTTGCCCCGAAGTGCCATGATGCGGCCGAAGGTGGTGAAAGTCCGCTCTCTCGAAATAATTTCATATGGCCACTGGCATGGAGGTCCTGCTCATCGCCTTATTGTGGCGGTGTTGTTTACGAAATTGAGAGGATGAAGAGCGAATGTTCAGCACTTAAACCGATTTAGTGGGTACGAAGGATCCACGTAAAGGAGTTGGGGAACCTTGGTTCCAAACCGACGGTGCACAAGGGCCCCAGGATCCTAAGGGAACAAATGGCGTATAAACCTATTGTTGGTCACTGGCTACCATGGGATTACATCTCCACTACCTTTTGAATTAGACCTGTAGGTCAAAGCCTTGGGGATTGATCGATTGGATCCCCATTAACAGTCGGCTATGTGCTGTTAGATTAGAAATTTCCATCGAAGTGAGAAGAAATCGGTATGAGAAACAATGTATTTTCGCCATCTGCGCCTAAGCCCTGACAGATTGCAGTCTGGATGCGACCAAGGATGAATTCTACCACCAGCTAACAGTTCTATAGGAAGTGCGTTCGACAAATATTGTGGCACTAGCCGGAGACTTGAATGCTCAGGTCGGGCGTCTAGGCACAGCAGAGAACCGTTTAGGTGGCCGATGGGGACTTGTTGGTCGCAGAACAGAAAACGGGGACCGTCTCCTGAAATTGTGCGCAGACCACAACCTACTTCTGGCTAGCGCTAACCACTAGCACAGTCATCGTCTATGTGCTGCCTGGCGTCCTACCTCCATATCTCAAGCCTGGACTCAGATTGATCACATCGCGACCAGCTACCGCTGGCGTGGTTGTGTACAAGACTGTCTCTACTTTTAGAGTAGAAATTTGGAATCTGACCATCCTCTTGTTTGCTCTAATCTTACCTTAAGTTTTAATGGCCAACAAATTCGTCATAAAGGGATCGATGTCAGCAAACTGGTTGCAGCTTCTGTTGCAACTAAGTATCAAACCGAGCTAGGCTAAAGGTTCACTACCAGCCCACCGAAAAGTATAAATGAGCATTGGTCGCAATTGCATGACGCCATGAAAATGGAGAGTAAAGTCGCTTACGGTTTCGCGAACCGTCCCGCTTATAAGCACTGCGTTTCTTCAGGCTTCTTACAACTCATCGAGACCCATCGGTCCACTTCGGGTGACCACAAACGAAGACTGTTGCACGATGAAACTGCAAAGCTTGTGTTAGGACCAAGAAGCCTGGTGGTCTGAGTGTGCCGATAATTTGGAAGTAGCGGTCGCATCTGGTAACTACCAGGAGCTCTTCCAGCTCATCCGAATCACTGTCAGCAAGAAGTCTGGTGTGAGTGAAACAATCTGTGAAGCTGACGAGATGCCAATCACTAACATATACCAACGTCTTGGACAATGGAAAGAGTTTTTTGAGGAACGGGGTAACCGGTCTGCTGCTCCGATAATATCGATCAGACTGTCCTGCAATCCATGGCGCGTGACGGCATCCAAATAATTCCAACTTCTGAAGCACCACAAATCGCCGGGCCCAGATGACTTACCTCAGGCTCCTTTTAAAAATGGTGGCGACTTTCTGGTTATGGAACTGAATGAGTCATTTACAGAGGTCTGGCAATTATAGTGTTCCAACATCATGGAATGAGTCGATAATTGTTCCTATCTTTAAAAAGGGTTCGCTTCGTTTCCGCAACAAATATCGGGGGATGTCTACTTCCTATTGCATCCAAACTACTGGCTTCCGTCATACTTCGTAGATTGTTCAAAACCCGAGAAAGATGGGCTCTCAAGGAGCAGGCTGGTTTTCGTCCTGGTCGAGGATGTAATAATCATATCTTCACCCTCCGCCAAATGTTAGAACACCGTCATACTTATCATATGCCAACGATCGCAGTGTTTCTTGACATTAGGGCCGTCTTCAATTCGTTGAACAATATTGTTATTTGGGAATTTCTATTGAAGAAGTGTATACCTGAAAAGTTTATTCACATCTAAAAGGCTCTATATACAAACACCTCAGGTAGAGTGAGGGTTTACAACCACCTTTCTCCATTGTTCCATTCAAGCAGTGGGGTTAGACAGGGTTGTCCAATCTCACCATACCTCTTCAACTTTGCTCTCGATGACATCCTGGAATCAGCTCTGATGGATGTAAGTAATGGCGGTATGGATCTGTTGCCTGAAGAGAGACTTTTCGACCTGGAGTATGCGGATGATATTGTCTTACTGTGCGATAATACCCAAGTCGTGCGATCCGCACTTAATCCGTTGTAGGATTTAATTTGTCCAACAGATATTCTACTGGAACTGTAAATGCGATACTGACGACCCAGAGTCTATGTGAAAGCTATAGTCAGAACAAGGACAACTCCGCTTTAAACTTTATCTGTTTCTAAACGTGAAAACAACTCGATTAAAACAATAATTAAAGGAATTATGATCATCTAGTGAAATGCACAAACATACCAACCAGTACTGAGTGTCTTGTCGGAATGAATAAAAATTATAAGTCACACTAATGTAATAGAATAATAATAATATCCTTCAATTGGTAGGTCACATGCAATAGGTGTAGTCTACAGACACATCAGATCAGTTGTAACCCAGGTTAGCAATCCAGAGGTTTGACATCGTGTGTTCGGGCACAGCCATGATAATTCAGTTGGTTTCACTATCTTCAAACATCAACATTGGTCTCTTGGTCTACTATGAATGTCGTCCCAGAGAATTTCACATTGTGAATTATTTTCCGACACTGAGACCGGTTTGAAAAAGCGAAATGGTCAGTGTATAACATGGTTTCGTGGTATGAAAGAAAGCTGCAAAGGGCTGGCTTGTGTTGGTCTTTCACGGCTCCGTGGTTGGTGTCATAGAGGTGGTCCAACACAGCGACTAGAGACGTTATCAAATATATCTCAGAATAGAAACCAGTGGCTATCCTGATGTAACTTTCTTTTACTTTCTTCATAAAAGTGAACGTAAATTCTTTAACTGAAGGAATTCTTTCTGGCTATATCCTTGCTAACTGAACTGTCTCTTTATTATTATTATTATTATTATTATTATTATTATTATTATTATTATTATTATTATTATTATTATTATTATTATTATTGCAGTCTCACACACTAATTCTCGTTCGTCGTTTTTCATTTTTATTATACACACTTTACATTCTCTACCTCTTCAGAGGTTGATGTAGGAGGAATAATCGGAATTGAAAAGGGAGGTTCATTATGAGTCCAGTGGTCTTGAGTGCTGTCAGAGGTATGAGGGCGGTTATCACTTCCCGGTTTCCCACACCGTGGAAGGGTTCTTCTGTAGGTACCTGAAAAGGAAATCGGATTAGAAGTGGTCTTAGTGATCTGGGAGCGTGACCACAGTGCCCAAGGGACAACTGCTTGAGGCCGGTCACACACGACTTTTTTGTGAGTAATTTTTGTGTTAGCTCCATACTTGTTGAGACCTTACCGCCGGAAACGGATATCAGTGAGATAAGGAGAGGCGTGTATTTTTAGGACCGACCTCTTCTAACCACACCCCTCCTTGTAAGAAGGCAGCATCGCTCTCATGCTGGTTGTCTGAAGGAAACGCCTTACTGATGTCACACCTCTGTACAGTCAGTAGTACGACTTCGCCTTCGGACCTTGAGTTTGTTGCTTTGAGTCTTAAGGCTCTTCAACCGACCTATCTGACATGGTAGGACCTTGAGGAACGGTTGTTCCAGACAGTATAGCTCGGTTGCTTCATCACGATAGGCAAGCCCGACCACCACGTCAGGGTAGCAACAACGGTCGGGTATCGGACGAAATCTCAGCACGGATTCGAAAAGCTCGTTTGGCTTTTGCCAACTTACGTCACCTTTGGCGAAGGCGAGATATCCGTCTATCAATAAAAGGACGAGTATACTGCGCGGCAGTCCGTTCTGTCTTACTTTACGGCACCGAAACATGGCCTTTAAGAGTAGAAGACACCCGTAAGCTACTAGTATTTGATCACAGATACCTTTGAAATACTGCTGGCGTCTGTTGGGATCACCGGGTAAGTAATAGTGAGGTTAGACTCAGGGTATTAGGTAATGATGGTGAATCAGTTGATGAGGTTGTTAATCTTCATCGACTGAGATGGTTGGGCCACGTGTTACGTATGCCTGAACACCGATTACCACGACGTGCAATGCTAACTGGTGTTGGAGATGGTTGGAAGAAAGTAAGGGGCGGCCAAACCAAAACGTGGTATCAGTGCTTGAAGACACTAACCTCTTGTCTGAGCCATGTTGGTAGATGCAGACTACTTGGTTGGGGTCCGCGTGACTTTCGTAACCGATGGTTGGAGACTCTTGGTGACATGGCTCAGAATCGATCACAATGGCGTAGGTGTATGCACTGTCTGTCTTCCCCTAAATTAAGAGATTAAAATCGCTTCATATCTTTCTTTTTACGAACTAATTCTATATTCCGGTGCTGTATCCTTATATGCAATCTTTCTTCCATATATTACCACCTTTAACCTAACCACTCCTATGAATCCGGTGTTCATCTTGTTGTGCTAATGAGGTATGGCAACCTGGACCGATGCATATATGTGCCTGGTCCTACGTTGTAACTGAGTGACTGACCTCTTCAGAACTTCATTGTTATTGTGTGGTGCATACATATTTGGTACCCCCTTGTACCACTGTTTATGTGTTTAAATAAATAAATCAAGATTATTGACACTGGTCTTCCTTTTTGTACACCATCTTTTGTTCCCTAAACAAAGCCTATTTATTTTATTTATCTATTTTAACACATAGATATTAATACAAGGAGGCACTAAATGCATATGCTCCATACAGATCTCATTTGATATGTGTGAGGAGTGATGCTGCTCGGGTGCCCAAATCGAAGCGGGTGGTTTTCTTAGGGGGGCACACCCGGAATCTTAGACCTAAAGGTCTGATCCACAAGGCAGTGGAGCATCGTGAGGAGGTGCAGTCCCATGGTAACCGGTGATCAACCATTTGTTCATACGCCATTTGTCCCCTTCGGATACTGGAGCCCATGTGCATCATTGGTTTGGAATCAGGGTTTTCCAATTCCCCTAGACAGACTCTCTGTATCCATCAACCCGGTTAAAGCGCCGGACATTTGCTTTTCGTCCTCTCATTTTCGTAAACAACGCTCGTGGTGCGAGAAGGCAGTGAGTAGAAATTCCCTGGCAGAGGCTATATACGCGTCGTTATGTGAGAGCATTTCAATAAGGAGAGCGAACTCTCCCCACTCTCAGCCGTACCAGGTTAGAGAGAGATTTTATTAAAAGGTAGTTTTCGAAACTACAAATTAATTTGGAGAAAATTTTGAATTACAAACACCAAGTCTAGTATTTCGCTCTCACTCATGTACTGACTATCATCAATGTGGAAGTTACTTAATAGCTGAAGCACTTTATCTTATTTTAAGTTCCATCGCATTTCCATATAAAACTGGTGGGAGTACCAGGCATTATAAATAACTCTTACTCGAAGGCGAGACTGAGAATCGAGTGCATCGGTATGTAATTTTTTAATAAGTCACACTTACTAGTTATTGCGGAATAGTAGGGTTATTGCGTTAGTTTCTTTGTTAGAAAGCCATTACATATGTCCTTGGCTGTGTGTTTAACCGTTCTTACTTTTACCATTATATTTGAGACAAAGCATCCGTATTGAGACCTGTTTCCACCCTTCATTTAGGTCTTATATTTGATAACTATGTAAGACAATCCTTAGGGACTGTTATTCTTGCTAATTGGATTATTTTTTCGTGTATGTCTTAATTGATAATTCACAACACTGTTAAAAGTATACAAATGTACGCCTCATTTTAATCTCATTTTAGAAGTTTAGCTAGTGGCTCTGGAGATCAAACTGTTCGTTTCTGGGATCTCAACACTGAGTTACCTCTTAGTACAGGATCTGAAGTACATAAAGCTCCTGTTCTCTGTTTGGCTTGGTCTCCAGATGCAGTACGGTTGGCATCTGGCTGTCAAGGTGGTATGATTTGTTTGTGGCAACAAAAAGAAGCCGGAAATGATTGGGGTCTATGCTCAACCCATCCTTTAATTAAACCTCAATTAGCAGCCACTCCGGCTTGTTCTAAAGGTCGGTGGATACGATCTTTATCGTGGAGACCATTACATCTGTAAGTCACTACCTGTTACGTGTTATTTAAATCTTTTTTTACACTGATTAAACACATGGTTATTTATGATCACAGGTCAAGTACACCGCTCAGCACCTCAATTTATATTACTTTGTGATTGTGAAAATGTTTTTTTACGGTAGAAGACTGGTGACGGTTGCTACTGTTATGTCAGCGGGGTTAAGATATCACTTAGAACTGGCGAAAAGAACGCAAGTCAGCAACACAACAAACGCGGACAAATACTACATGCTGTAGGAGTCTTCTGTATTGTCTGATCAATGCGTGGGCTGTCCAGTTCGATCTGAAATTTCCGAGAGATAATGGTAATACCTGATGCCATATCTATCTGTAATCTAAATGAATGCCCATTAGTATTAAGTGTAATGAATTCTCTCTCCTGGGGTTCTCTGACAGGAGGCTAATAGGCTCAACGAATTTGTGCAGGATTTGGAAGCAGGCTTTCTGATAGTTCTGAATCGACGTGATGGTCTATTTGGTTTCCACCTTTGACAGAATCCATCGTTGTAAACAATAGATTTACATTTCCTTCAGCGATGTTGTTTGGACGTATACGTTCGTGCAAAATGTCACGCACCACAATTCCAGCAAGGAGTCGAAGGACTAGTCTTCATCCCTTGAACTGAGATTGGATAATATGGGCTAGGTATAACAGGCTCGTATTTGGCAGGTTTGGATAGTTTTTGGAGTACATGTACTTCGGTGCAATCAGAACCACTAAATTGAACCACTGTAGTGTGTTGCTGAATATTAATTAGACGTTGATATTCACCTTAGATATCACAAAGAGTAATTTTCGTATCTGCCAACATTTGGATAAGTTTTAACTGCTGCTTCAATAATAGTTCCACTTTTACAGGATCCGTTTTTCCACCAGCTTCGTCGCCATAACTATGTTTGAGGTATTAAGATATCACCCATGACCGGAGAATGGAAAGAAAGCCAGCAACACAACAGCCAGTATTTAATCATAGATTTTCTTAGAGCATTGTTGCCGTATGATTATGGTGAAATGCTTAGACATGATATGTAGTTGGTGAAATTAGAGCAAACGCAATCGTGTTTTTAGTTTCAACCGAATAGTTCAGTCCTCAATTTTTCGAACTACATAGCCGAAGGTATATATTAATATTTATAAATAATAATCTCTTCATAGAGCCATCCTGCCAGTTTATTTCACATTAATATTTTTTTCGTCTAGAGATGGAGAATGCAGACAACTTGCAGTTGCTTATCAAGATTGTTCAATAGTTATTTGGGATACGTATACTGGTCAGCCAATTCATACAATTACTGGTCATGATAAACCCGTTGTGTCTGTACGTTGGGGTGGAACAGATTTAATTTATTCTGCTAGTCAAGACCGTACAATTCGTGTATGGAGATCTAAAGATGGTGTGTTATGTCGTACACTAAATTTGCATGGACATTGGGTAAATTGTTTGGCATTGAGTACTGATTATGTACTACGTACTGGTGCATTTGATCCTGCCTGTGCTCAGTTGGTCAAAACAGTTCCTGTATTATCAAAAGATCCAGAGGCGAGTAAGTATGTTATGACTTCCAACAATCTTCGGAGTATTTTTCACTGTTATGTAAATTGAGATTTGTAATTTTTAGTGTAATTTAAATGATACTTTCTGAGAATTATACATTGGAACACACCTGAAGATAAAATACTACATGTGAACCAAGGCGATGAACGACGACTACAAATTTTCTCCATCACTTTAGAAGCAATGTTATATGCATCTAATCAACCATGTTACTGAAAACCAAGGAACAGTGGTACGTTAATGGAGTCAACAAAGAAAGAGGACAGCAAAACTCGCGAACAAAAACGTATGGAGAAATAAGTACTTAGGTGTAAAATACTTTTGTAGTTAAAAACTAGTGTTATAAGTCTAATCATTGACCCACTAGTTTAGTCTTGTGTAAAGTAACTTTAATAAGTTGCTGGTTACTGCTATAACTGTGACGACAGATTTGAGGGTAGCGAATTACTGATCGGACCAAAGACGCGCAAACATGTAGAACGACCTAGGGTTCTGATCGGCCCCGCTTCCCAGCAGTTGAGTCCAGAACGCAAGTCACAGCCTCGGATATATGAATCATTATATTTCAAACATACTTTGTTTATATACCAGTCAAGCAGACCACAACGTACCATAAAATAGAAGATAACATTGTACAATATTGACCAGTAGGAAAATAACACGTGAAACAAGTACTGACCAATAAGAAAACCATACCATGTCCAAGTCCAAGAATAGCATTAGACTTAATAGAAAAATTTCTGGGATATTTTCCTGAATATCCCAACAGTTACTAACCCAAGGTTCTGACTTATACTTCTGGTACTTAGATGCTTAACACTGTCTGTTAGTCACTTCCTAGTCCCTCAGAAATTTACTTCCTAGTCCTGAACAAAAGACAAAAGGTGGAAGTATGCAGGTGAAATCTAATTAGAAAAGTAGTTTAGATACACAAAACAAGGACATTTTTGTGTTTATGCTTGACGTTCATATCCCAGTAGCTTTTGAAAACATGCTAGACTTGGTAACAAAATTGGCGATTATCCAGTCAGGATATGACACAGTTATTATTTTCCATAACTCTAATTGTATGAAGTATTTTCAGTCTTTTCCAAGTTTTTAAAAACTTTTCTGAAGAATTCTCGAGGCTCCGTAGCACTGGCTTTATAGGTTTTACAAATATATGATATACTCTATTAAGAATCAGAAAGTGAACATTTTATGTGAATTGGCCAGAAGTAGAGTAAATTTATCTGTTCCTTATCCATCTCTATATTGTTGAGAACTTTGAAAATTTGAAGACGATGTACTTCTACATACGATTATGTCTTATTCGATCCGCATTTCGTCCATCCTGACTGTTGTTGCTACCCTGACGTGGTGGTCGGGCTTGCCTATCGTGATGAAGCAACCGAGCTATACTGTCTGGAACAACCGTTCCTCAAGGTCCTACCATGTCAGACAGGTCGGTTGAAGAGCCTTAAGACTCAAAGCAACAAACTCAAGGTCCAAAGGCGAAGTCGTACTACTGACTGTACAGAGGTGTGACATCAGTAAGGTGTTTCCTTCAGACAACCAGCATGAGAGCGATGCTGCCTTCTTACAAGGAGGGGTGTAGTTAGAAGAGGTCGGTCCTAAAAATACACGCCTCTCCTTATCTCACTGATATCCGTTTCCGGCGGTAAGGTCTCAACAAGTATGGAGCTAACACAAAAATTACTCACAAAAAAGTCGTGTGTGACCGGCCTCAAGCAGTTGTCCCTTGGGCACTGTGGTCACGCTCCCAGATCACTAAGACCACTTCTAATCCGATTTCCTTTTCAGGTACCTACAGAAGAACCCTTCCACGGTGTGGGAAACCGGGAAGTGATAACCGCCCTCATACCTCTAACAGCACTCAAGACCACTGGACTCATAATGAACCTCCCTTTTCAATTCCTATTATTCCTCCTACATCGACTTTCAACTCTGAACTTCTTTCGGCTTCCTCCTCAAGTGTCACCATGTCCAACGATTCTTGTGCGCAAAAGACTGTCCCAGGTCTACTAAAACTTCGCTCCAAATTACACATTGGAGCCTTCAGCGTACGCACCCTATGTCGAATCGGTCAGCAGGCCTCCTTGACTAAAACACTAGAATCTCGTACCATTGATGTATGCTTTGTCTCCGAAACACGCATACAGGATCATAGTGTGGTCATTCACTTGACCTCACCTCGGCAGAACAGAGAGCCGACAAGATACACCCTCCGTGTATCTGGTGACCCGATGGCCAGTTAATGGAGGAACTGGCAGGTGTAGGCGTAGCACTAAGCATGAGGGCGGAACAAGCACTGTTAGAGTGAATCCTCGTTAACAGTCGTTTATGTGCTTTTCGGATAAACGGCTCCGTAAGAACTCGGAAGGATAGGGACACACGTCGTTGCCTTTTTGTCGTTTTTGCTTACGTTCCCACTGACTGCAGCTCGGATGAAGTGAAAGATGAATTTTACAGAAAGTTAAACGTTCAGACATAGTACTGGTAGGGGGTGACTCTAATACCCAGATGGGTAGTTTAAACCAAACAGAAAGGCATTTAGGTGGGTGTATTAGCAAACAGATAATGGTGATCGTCTGCTGCAACTGTGCTCAGACAATTGTTTGTTTTTAACAAACAAATTTTAAGCATAAGGAGAGAAATCGTCTAACATGGGGACCCCCTACACCAAACCAACGAGGGACTCAAATAGATCATCTTTGGAGAGGGTCGGTAGAAGATTGTCGCTCATTCTGGAGTACTTGCTTGGACTCCGACCATGCCCTAATACGGGCACGCATCTGCTTGCGCCTCACTGGACGCAAAAAGCCACAGTAAAAAACTCATTAAAACTGAATTGAGTAACGAGAAAATCAAAAGTAGGTTCCAGGAACAACTGAGGTCACACTTAGGTAGTTATGAAAACGAGGCTGACCCAGTTGTCGCTTGGAAAGACATACAAGCAGCTGTGGAAACAGCAGTATCATCTATCAGTGATTTAAACCACAGGGTTACAAAAAACCAATGGATTTCCTCAAGGTCTATTGCACTGATGGATTCTCGTAAACTCATCCCATCAGGTTCTGAACACGATGAAGAGCATAAAGAAATCAGTTCTAGGTTAAGCAAAAGTCTAAGGAACGACCGTGAGCAGTGGTGGGCAACGAAAGCAAGAGATGGAAAATGCGACGGCTATAGTGAACAAAAGACAGCTCTACAGACTAATAAAAGAAACTGACATTACTAAGTGTAAGTAAGACTATTTCGGAAAAAGATGACGCTATCATCTGCTCCCAGTTCAGATGATTAGAACGATGGGTGGAACATTTTAGAGAACGGTTCAGCTGGCCTTCAGCTACTCTACAACTACCCTCCATTCACAGACAGTGTGAATGAAACATTGAAGTAGGTCCCCCAACTCTAGCTGAAGTTCAAAAGGCCATAGTTAATTTGATACAAGGAAGGGCGGCTGGTCCAAATGGTTTGGCTCCAGAGGTCTTTAAGGATGGTAGTCCAATTTTAGTGATTAGCTCGACTAATATTTTAGCTAAAATCTGGGACATGGATGTGATCTCATCTGACTGGTCACAATCACTTATCGTCCTAATATATAAGAGAGGGTCAAAATCATCCTATG
Source organism: Schistosoma margrebowiei (assembly GCA_944470205.2). Lineage (NCBI taxonomy): Eukaryota > Metazoa > Platyhelminthes > Trematoda > Strigeidida > Schistosomatidae > Schistosoma > Schistosoma margrebowiei. The sequence continues at coordinate 38,134,075 of OX104026.1, read as the reverse complement.
AAAACCATAGAGGGATTAGTTTAACAAATATAGTATCTAAAATACTAGCCTCGATAATTATCGGACGCCTAACTGAGACTCGTGAACTGCAAACACGAGAGAATCGAGCTGGCTTCAGACCTGGCCGTGGCTGCATCGACCACATATTCACCATTCGCCAGGTTCTAGAACATAGGCATACTTATCGGCATCCGACAATAGTGCTCTTTCTTGACCTAAAGGTAGCATTTGAATCTGTAGACCGCGAGATTCTGTGGCAGTGTCTGTCATTGAAAAGCGTACATTAGACGTACATAAACCTTGTGAAGGCTATTTACTCGAACACTACTAGTCGAGTCAGAGCTTATGGCGAACTGTCATCTGATTTTGCCGCCTCAAGTGGTGTCCGTCAAGGCTGTTCACTTTCTCCATTTTTGTTTAACTTCATCATAGAGCTACTGATGGAAATAACATTCCCGTCGACTTAATTCTCGGACATTGATCTCCTTCCAGGAGATCCACTTATCGACTTAGAACACGCAGATGACATAGTCCTGTTTGGTGAAGACGCTGACAAAATGCAGTCTTTTGGTAGCACTAAGCAACAATGCCATAATGTTTGGAATGCGCTTCTCTCCCTCTAAATGCAAGTTGTAGCTTCAGAACTGGTCTGCGTCAACACCTGAACTAAGGATAGGGAGTGAAGTAGTCGAACGCGTTGACAACTTCACTTATCTTGGAAGTCTGATCAGCCCTAATGGGTTGGTGTCTGACGAAATCTCAGCACGGATTCGAAAAGCTCGTTTGGATTTTGCCAACTTACGTCACCTTTGGCGAAGGCGAGATATCCGTCTATCAATAAAAGGATGAGTATACGGCGCAGAGGTTTGTTCTGTTCTTCACGGCAGCGAAACGTGGCCATTAGGAGTAGGAGATACTCGTAAGCTACTAGTATTTGACCACAGATTTCTTAGAAATATTGCCAGCATCTGCTGGGATCACCGGGTAAGTAATAATGAGGTTAGACGCAGGGTATTAGGTAATGATGGTAAATGAGTTGATGAGGTTGTGAATCTTCATAGACTGAGATGATTGGGCCACGTGTTACGTATGCCTGAACACCGATTACCACGACGTGCAATGCTAACCGGTGTTGGGGATGGTTCTAAGAAAGTTAGGGGAGGTCAAAACAAAACGTGACATCAGTGCTTGAAGATATTAACTTCTAGTCTGAGCCATGTTGGTAGATGCAAACTACTTGGTTGGGGTCCGCGTGACTTTCGTAACCAATGGTTGGAGACACTTGGTGACATGGTTCAGAATCGATCACAATGGCGTAGGTGTATGCACTGTCTGTCTTCCCCTAAATTAAGAGATTAAAATCGCTTCATATCTTTCTTTCTACGAACTAATTCTTTCTTCCTGTACTATATCCGTATATGCAATCTTTCTTTTATATATAACCACCTCTGGATTAACTCCTTTTTGTGAACCCGGTGTCCATCTTTTGTGTTAATAAGGTATGGCAACTTGGACCGATGCATATATGTGCCTGGTCATATGTTGTAGCTGACTGACTGACTGACTGTATTTCGTCGATTTAGCATGGTTCACACGGACTCCAGTATCCTGAGGGGACAAATGGCGTATGAACCAATCGTTAGTCATCGACCACCATGAGACTGCATCTCCTCACGATGCTCCACTGTCTTGTGGGTCAGACCTTCAGGTCAAAGGCTCGTGGTGTGACCTCCTAAGGAAACCACCCGCTTCGGTTTGGGCACCCGAGCAGTATCAAAACCCATACACAAATTAAATGAAAATGACGATATTTACTGAAAATTCTATTCACGCTTCGATTAACAGTTAAACAATTCACATTATTATTACTATTATTATTATTATTCAGAACGTCGCTTATTCACTCTATTTTATTCCCACTTTGTGTATGCATACTTTTTGACCTATACTGCAGCTCGCTTATGGCTGAAATTTCGTTCTATCTAAACGTTCTCGAGCCACTGCCTGGTTGAAAATTGTATGCTACCACCAAATTCGAATACTGAAGCAGTTTTTCTGAAACCACGTGCACCATTCAAACTGGCTGCCTTCAACGTTCGAACACTTATGCAGGTCGTACAACACATAGGGCTGGCTATGTCTTTAGAAAGTTTTAATATAGACATCTGTTGTCTACCCGAGACCCGTATTCAAGACTCCGGTGAAGTACTACGAATTCGCTCTCCATCTGTCACTTCAAAAAGCTTGTTTTATGTGCGTTTATCCGGGGACCCAGTGGCATCTTCTTGTCTTCCTGGCGTTGGTGTCGCACTAAGCGCTAGAGCTGAGGCAGAACTAATCGATTGGATCCCCATTAACAGTCGGCTATGTGCTGTTAGATTAGAAATTTCCATCGAAGTGAGAAGAAATCGGTGTGATAAACAATGTGTTTTCGCCATCTGACATTTAGTGGTAACACCATGTTATTAATGCAGAGGTTCGGCATCGTGTGTTCGGGAGCAGAGACGATAATCCAGTTGGTGTCACCATCTTGAAACATCGACTTTCGTGGCTTGGACATGTTCTCTGATTAACACCTAATAACCTAAAGTTATTCACAGTCTCATTCTAATATCACTAATCAATACTTATACATGTTCCTAAGTGTAATCAATAAGCTTCTGTGTTTGATAAGTATTCGCATTATTATATGACATATGTTTTGCTTATTCGGATTATAACAATCAAAATTTCCACTTGTTAATTTTGATCTTTCCTAGAGTTGAAGTTGGCTGAAACAGCAAAATCACTGTATGAAAAAGTTAAGGTAAATTCCTTTGAAAATAGAAATATTTTGTGTACTCTAAGCAATATTTTGGATACGCGGAGTAATTGTTGATATTTGTGTTTTTATGCATATAATTTTCTATTTCCCGTATTTACTGTAAGGAGTTTTGAAAATTTCATTTACATTTGGTCACTCTTGATTTGTTTATTTTTCTGTAGGTTGATAAATTTACTACAGATATTTACAAGCCTAGCTAAATGGGTTATATGTGTAGAACAGCTACTTGAATTTGTTTCAGTTTGAGAATTGAAATGGTCTAGTGGTTAAGTGCTCGCGCGCGAAGCCAGTAGGTCCTGGGTTCGAGCCCCGCGTGGTGCGGGATCGTGGATGCGCACTGCTGAGGAGTCCCGTACTAGGATGAAACGGCCGTCCAGTGCTTCCAGGTTTTCAATGGTGGTTTAGCTTCAACTGACTCATGATTTCAATCTGTGAAATTGAAGTAATGCTATAATCGTTATCTCGATTCATGAAAGGCATTGTGGTTTTCTTAGTTATGGTTTGTAAAACAATAAAAAACAAATAGATAAAAAGGTATTAGAACTCAAAATGAGTTGTCATTGTATCACAAATGTATTTTTAATCTTTCGCCTTTAAATTGTAACTATCATTGTCACAACTCTTTATATTGACCTGCTTTCTGTATTTTTAATTCTCGATTCATTTGTTCATTTGAAATTGGGCGATCTAAACTGTTACGTTAAACCATCGACTACAGTCACAATTTATATGTTTATAGTTATTAAAAATAATGTTCAAACGATGAAAATAGACAGGCGTGGATTTTCAACGCGTTACATACGGTAAGAGCTACTTTAATTCTATCTATCAAATCAGCTCAGGAAAAATAAGTTCACTAATTTCGTTCCCCCACCAGAGTATTAATTAAGTAAGGTTTCTTATTGTTTACTTTAATATTTATCTATACTGCTACATACTGAGTGACTTGATGTGAGATTATACATTGTTATCCCTATCTGTGGGAAAGGTAGATTTTTACTAATATATTAATCTTCCTGCTTAATTTAGGGTTCTAATCCGGAGAGATTGGTTGCAGGATCCGACGACAATACACTTTCTTTATGGCAACCCGAAATTGATAAAAAACCACTTGCTCCCCGTATGACTGGTCACCAAGGAGTTGTGAACGATGTGAAGTTCTCTCCAAATGGTCGTCTTCTTGCTAGTGCCAGTTTTGATCATTCTGTCAAAATTTGGGATGGTTTTACAGGACAGTAAGTATTTTTTTTGATACAATCATTGTTAAATAAAATCTTGAAATGTGTGTAGTTGAGAAATGGTAACCACAATCCAAGTGTCTCATTTATTTGAATGTAGGTAAGGAATACTCAACTTTTTTTGGTTAGAATGGGGCTTAAACTCATAAGTACCTGGTCAGACCTCCAATTCTACAACAAATGTACTACAGTTAGAATTTTAATCTAGAAACGACTACTGATCTTGTTGTGCTTATGTGGTGTGATAATTTGAACCTTTAGACAAACATTCTTTGTTCTAAGCTAGTTTTGACTGGCTTACACCGCTTATAAGTAGGAAATCCACAGACTTATTCAGTTTATAACATTGTAATATCGAGTGAAGAATGGTTTGTTTAAGTTTGCATAATTTGATTCATCAAGATTCATCGATCAGTATCCTGGAAATCATGAAACTGAATAGTTTATGGTGTTATTTGATACCGTTGAAAACAAAATCCACTGACGGTCCTACTCTGTTGTGTTTTCAATAAATACTCGGATGATCAAAATACATCCAGATTGTATTTTTATCAATATTGTACCGTTCAATATTGAATCATATGTTTCTTTCTACCGTATTTTCTCCTGTCAAGTTAGTTTTTATCATAGGCTAAGCATATGATCTAATTTAATCTATTATTACCTTCAATATATGATTATCGTATTATCATACCATATTTTAGATTTTTAGCTACTATGTTTGGTCATGTTCAAGATGTGTATCTAGTCTCTTGGTCAAGTGACAGTCGTCTAGTTGTATCTTGTTCTAAAGATTCAACAGTGAAAGTATGGTCTATTAATGAAGTTCGTCGCTGGAATCAAGAATCTGTCACAGTATCTAAAGAAGAAAAGAAAAAACAAATATTTGCTAGTGATATAACCGGTAAAAAACGACCCAGTTCATCATCGTCATCAGTACATCAACGTAAACGTCATTTGTTACATGATTTACCTGGGCATGCAGATGCAGTTTATGCATTAGACTGGAGTCCTGATGGACAATATGTTGTTTCAGGCGGTAAAGACCGAATATTGAAATTGTGAGTTTTAATTACCAATACGTTTTTGAAATAAGATAGTTTTCGTCACTAACAACAGTAAGCAGATATATATTTTTTATTTACACACAAAAATATTAAAAGTGGTTGAATTTCCCTTATGTAAATTGATATCTATCTTTATCTCCTAATGTTTGGAAGTTTTAATTTCAGCTTTATCATGTATTTCATCAGTTAAGTTAACTAGCCTATGTCTCATCTTATCTCATTCTTAGTGAATAAGAATGTACTTACTTACATCTGTTACCCCTCGTGGAGGAGCATAGGCCACCCACCAGTATTCTCCATCCAATCCTGTCCTAGGCAATCCTTTCCAGCTCCTTCTAGTTGTTATTCATCCTTTTCATATCTGTTTCTATTTCCGACGTAATGTGTTCTTAGGCCTTCCTCTTTTCCGCTCCCCTTCAGGATTCCAAGTTAGGGCTTGCCTCGTGATGCAGTTTGATGATTTGCGTAATGTATGTCCTATCCATTTCCATCGTCTTTTCCTAATTTCCTCCTCAGCTGGAATCTGGTTTGTTCTCTCCCAGAGAAGGCTAGTGCTGATGGTATCCGGCCAATGGATGTTTAGTATCTTGCGTAGGCAGCCATTTATAAATACTTGTACCTTCTTGATAATGGTTGTGGTAGTTCTCCAAGTTTTAGCTTCCTACAGTAAAACTGTCTTGGCGTTCGTATTGAAGATAGTGACTTTCAGTTAGTCAGCTACAACGTAGGATCAGGCATATATATGCATCGGTCCAAGTTGCCATACCTGAGAAGTCAAGGTCTTCATAATCCGGTCGACTACCAGATGAAAGAGGAAAGGAGAGAGTAGACAGCCTTGTCTGACTCCGGTCCTTACTTGGAATGTGCCTATCAGCTGTCCTCCATGCACGACCTTGCACTGTAGTCCATCGTATGAGTTCCGGATAATGTTGACAATCTTCTCAGGAACTCCGTAGTGTAGAGGTTTCCATAACGTCCTCCTATCTACACTGTCAAATGCCTTTTCATAATCAATGAAGTTGATGTACAGTGACGAGTTCCACTCAACAGATATTTAGACAATGATCCGTAGTGTTGCAATTTGGTCTGTGCACGACCGACCTTTACGGAATCCAGCCTGTTGATCTCGAAGTTGGACGTCTACTGCGTCTTTCATTCGGTTCAGCAACACTTTGTTAAAGACTTTCCCTGGTACTGACAGTAGTGTAATGCCTCTGTAATTTTCACATTTGTACAGATCTCCTTTCTTTGGAATCTTGATGAAGTGTCCTTTCCAGTTCATCGGCACTTGTTCCTCCTCCCAAATCTTTTTGAATAGAAGGTGAAGCATGTTTTTAGTTACTTCGATGTCTGACTTCAGTGCTTCAGTTGGTATATTTTCAGGTTCTGCTGCTTCCCCGCTCTTGATTTGTCTGACGGCCATTCTGATTTCTTCCTTCGTTGGTGGATTGACATCTATAAGAAGATTTATGTGTGCTGCTTCGATGTTCGGTGGATTCATTGGAGCCGGCCTATTTAGGAGTTCCTCGAAGTACTCTACCCATTTGTTTCGCTGTTGTTGAATTTCAGTGATTGGCCTGCCTTCTTTATCCTTGACTGGTCTCTCTGGTTTACTGTATTTCCCTGCTAGTTTCTTCGTTGTATCATATAGTTGTTTCGCGTTTCCTTCTCTTGCAGCTTTTTCCGCCGTCGTTGCTAGTTCTTCCACGTATTTCTGCTTGTCGGTTTTAATGCTCTTCTTCACTTTCTTGTTTGCTTCTATGTTCTCAGCTTGTGCTTGAACTTTCTCTGCTCATGTTCGCCTGTTGTTGATTGCTGTCTTCTTGTTCTCCCTTTCTTTGATCCTGTCCAGTGTTTCTATAGTGATCCACTCCTTATGATGATGCTTATCGAGGCCCAGAACCTCTTGACACGTTGAAGTTAATGCTTCCTTGATACCAATAGAGATGTCCTCCATAGTAGTTTCTTCTTCCTTCAGTAGATCCTGTAAGGCTTGGAACCTGTTGTTGAGAGCTATCTTGAATTCGTTGAGTTTGTTAGTATCTCAAAGGAAGGCTGTATTGAACCTTCGTAGTGCTGTTTGTCCAGTTGTCCAGTGCTTCTTTAGCTTCAGTTTTAAATTGACCACAACTAGACGGTGATCTCAAGCTATGTCAGCTCCTCTCCTGGTTCTCACATTGTCCATTGTCCTTTTGAGTTGTTTATTGATGCAGATATGATCTATCTGGTTCGCTGTAGTGTGGTTCGGTGAGATCCATGTAGCTTTGTGTATACGTTTGTGTGGAAATATTGTGCCTCCTATGACCAATTTATTGAATGCACACAGAAGTGCAAATCTTTCCCCATTTTCGTTTCTCTCTCCCAGTCAATCCATGTCGTCCCATGATATCTTCATATCTGGTGTTGTCTATTCCGACTTCGGCGTTTAGATCTCCCATCAGAATGGTGAGGTATTTTCTTGGGCATTTCTCTATGATTTGTTGGTGGGTGCATAACATTGGATAATATTCATTGTAACCCGCTCCTTTCTTTGGATTATGCTTTGATTCTGGATCCGTGAGATTCTCATCCTACAAATGCATTTCGGGCTGCTGTGGACAGCATTAGAGCAACTCCCTGAGTGTATGGAGCATTTTCTTCTTCGTGACCGGAGTATAGCAGCATCTCTCCCGTATTTAGCCTTTGTTGTCCAGCTTGGGTCCAATGTGTTTCGCTGATTCCTAGTACTGCCAAGTTGTATCTCCTCATTTCCGTTGCAATTTGACTGGTCTTCCCGGTCTCCCATATTGTCCGGACGTTTCATGTACCTATAAAAATTGTTGCTCTGGTTGTTAGAATGTGCATCGGCCTCGTGGCTTCCGAAGGAACTCGGCTTATACCATGAGACGTCATAATTCCTTTAAATGAAGACCTAACTTTCAGGGCAGAGTTTAAATGGTCTGAATTATTTTTTCTGGTTTGCGTTTTTTAACGAGTTAGTTTCCTACGGGATGGGGTTGCTAACCCCATGCCCAACTTTCCTCATTTGCCCGAGCTTGGGACCGGCAGTAACTCTCGAAGAGCTACAGGCGGAGTTAGGAATGTTGTCCTTGCCTTAATATATGCATCTGATCCTCCTTGTTAATCGATTATGCTGTCCAGCTACATGGAAGTTTCCACTTCTTCCAGAGCTTCTCCATCAAGTGTGATTGGGTTGATGCTCACTGTGTTGTATTCAAGGATCTTGCTTTTTCCGTTGTGTATGTTGAAGCCTGCTTATGCAGAGGCTGTAATAAGAATGTGTGGGATAACAATTCTTCACAGTTTTATGCTATGTGTTGTTTACTGATATTTGTACAGCTTGGTGAAATCTAAGTTACTGCGATGGGGGAAGAAATTATGTTCAATCATCTGTTCATATTGCTGAATGTAGTTTATTTATTTATTATCGTGTTAAACCATCCACGAAATCGTACTAATCTGGTATAAAGCTATATACTTTACAAGCACATTTTATCTACTAAGGTTGTGATAATCGTTTTCATTCGATTCTAAATAAACGCACCCAAAGAGTCATTCTGGTTGTGAATACTTACACTTCATTAGATTTTTTTAAAATATTTCGTTCAATCACATAGAAATAGTAAACAGTGGTATTTTTCATAAACGCAGTTTTATGTAAATGTTAATACCTCCCATTTCAGAATGATCATTATCAATAGCCGTCGTTTGTATAAAACTGAAGTATCTCATTACTGAGATCAGTTAGTGGTTATACTTTTCAAAAAGTTCCATTTAATTGCGGTAGACATCTATAATTTTGTAGTCTAAATCACTAACTGAAGAGTGGATAGCACTGAACAGCTTTTCGTCCTAGTATGAAACTCCTCAGCATTGCATATCCATTATCACACTAAAGGTCAAATCCATGACCTACGGGTGTGTCAACAAGCGCTTAACTCTGAAGCCAGTGTTCTTAGATTCAATGACTCACATCTAATGGATGCGCACTGCTGATGATAAGATGAAACAGTTGTTGAATGATTTGTGACTTTTCAATAGTTTCTTTTTAACTATTGTTGGTCTGTGATGTGAACTATCAAATCAAATTAATCTCCCTAAATATCATACAGTTGGTCACCTTAATTAATGGGGAATATTTTCGTTTTTGTTTTCCCCTACCTTCAATAACTCACCTTTTTTTTTCTTTCTGTTTCAGATGGCGAGCGTAAAAAGTATCAAAACATTATTTTCTATTCCTTACAAATATCATTGAGAATTTAATTTTTGCCACCATATTGATGGAAATTTTCTAAAATAATTTTTTCCTATTTGTAGATATAAACATGTATATGGAAAAAATTAATAATTAAAATATATTACAGTGGGTAACAGTTATGCGTTTTTTCTCTCTTCATTAATATTTTTCAAAAACAAATTTCTATATTATTTCCATTAGAGGATTGTTTCTGTACACTTAATTTTCAATAATTCACTCATAAATTACATGATCAGAAGATTCGAAACCAGGACCTATCAGTCTCGCGCGCGAGAGCTTAACCACTAGGCCACTGAGTCGTTATCTAACGGTGTTAATGTCTAACTTCAACCAGTCCACAAAATCGCGCCATACTAGGACGAAACGGCCGTCCAGTGCTTCCAGGTTTTCCATAATGGTCTAGCTTCAATTGACTCATGATCTCAACTATAAATTACATGCTCAGCTTATTTGACCATGATTTAGGTGTGGCCCCCAAATGCCCTAGAAAGGCCGAGAGTGAAGAGAGTCAGATTTCTCTCTCGAAATGCTTTCATATGGCCACGTGCATACAACGACTGCCAGGAAAATCATACTCACTGCCTTTTCGCGGTGAGGGTATTGTTTACGAAGTTGAGAGGACGATAGGCGAATGTCCGGCGCTTTAACAGGTTTGATGGACATGGAGGGTTAGCCTAAGCGAGTTGGAAAACCTTGATTCTAAACCAGTGGTACACATCGGCTTCAGTATCCTGAGGGAACAAATGGCGCATGAACCAACTATTGGTCATGGGATACCATGGAACTGCATCTCCCGACGTTGCTCCACTGCCCTGCGGATTAGACCTTTAGGTCGAAGGCTCTGGGTGTAGCCCCCTAAGAAAACCATCTGTTTAGGTTTGGGCACCCGGATAGTATAGCAGCCCTCACATAAATCGAATGATTTATGTGGCGCATATGTATTTGGTGCCTCGTTGTACCAATGTTTATGTGTTTATATAAACAAATGATTTAGATTCAAGTGTATGTTTGTGCGTATGTGAGGCTACTTACATTATTTACCATACAAGAACATTACTATCTTAAAGTTTTAATGGGAAAATAATCCACTTTTAATTAAAATGAATAAGAATCAACATTGAGTTGAATGTATACTAAAGTTTAACAGTTATTTTTCTTAAGGTTGTTGTAATGTTAAAAGAATGTCTCAAAAATCCAATGGCATATTTATGATTTTATGTTCAATGAAATGAGTTATAATCAATCTAAAACTTGGCATAATTGTTTGTTAATCAAAATTACCATATCACATTAACACAAATAGATGAAACTAACAAGAAGAATAGTGAAACTGATCGTGATAATGTATTGGAAGTCATAATAAGATAGAATAAACATTAAAAGATGGTTTGAAAAGATGAAATAAAAAGCGTGTGCAAAAGAATGTTTTACCTTAATATCTAAATTAAGATAACAAGTGAGTACTTTTGTTAAAAATATGCTTTAGTTAATCCCATATATAATGGATATCATGAAACATGTTAAATGCTTCTCGTTTCAGTGCTGAATTCACGAGACTTGAGTAAATTAACTAGTTAACTATCTAGCTGTATAATTACTTCTTTTTCAAAAACTTAGAAATAAGATGGCTTTGTACAGATCTTCATTGATCTACCAAATAATGGTATTGTATTCAGTACAATATCAAGGCATCTTAGATTTAACGCCTTGGGGACTTGTAGGTGTTGTTTACTGTTGAGGATTCGTCAAAAAGTGTGAAATAACTACTTACTGTTGTCTGGGTACCAGTGCTTTGAAATTGAACTTATTTTCAAAATATGTTGTCACTAAATAACTATTTTACTCTGACTTATGCTCCGTTCTTATTGATTGTTAACCGTCGTCTTTTTATCGGATTGTTCAAACTTTATCAAAGGGACTAATTGTTTTTTAATGTGAGATAAATCTTTTTGTTGGCACGGCTTTCAAGAAGCACGACGAAGCCTCCAAAGGCCCTGAAGGAGCGGAATATATTCCACTCAATCAGCACCTCGTAGAACTTTCTAGAATGTCAACGTTGCATGCTACGACCGAACGATAGTATAACTCGCCTCCTTCGGATCGGCTGAATTTTAATGATGTTATAACCAACGCTAATAACTATAAATACCCATGTTTTTTGTACATTTTTGGTTCTTACTCAATGATCACTTCCCTTGCTTCTTCCATCTTCTGATTTGCGACTTTGGGGTTCTACACTTTCAAGTGTTGTTAGTTATATATCGTATTCGGTCGCAATCAAGTAGAGTACGTAACACCTTTTTAGTTCGTTCACTGGTCAGTTAAATTAAGACCTGAATATCGGGCATATTTTTTGTCTACTGGTTTTATTTGGTATCGCAGAATAAGTTGCTAAGCTTTTATATTGTCGAAGAATCGCGCGAAGGAATTTCAGTTTTTATATTCAATACGAAAGAACACTAATCCGCAATCTTATATGTTAATATCCTTTTCTTCTCAAAGTTGCTTTGAAGATAATCATTTTGAAAGTTTCGCTTCGTAAGCATTATCTCACGTATTAGTTCACATTATTTTTTTTTCTTATTGAACTTGTTGGGGAGATCCAGAAAACTCGAAAAAAGCTAGAAAAGGCTGTGAAAACCCTAGGATTTCTTCACGTAAACGAACCTTTGGAGTAAGGCGTTTCTTCCATAATTCGCGCCTTTTCTCTCGTGTTTAAATCACTGTGTAGATTTAGCATTAGGTTTACTAGAAATGCTTAGGAACCGAATCTAGCATTCAATTAGAAGAATTATCAGGAATTCTCACAGTCGGGGGGGGTCTGTTCTCGAAGTTTTTCTTTATAGCTAATGCCAAGGATGTTTCACTCACTTCATTATCAGCGTAAAGGTGTTGTTCACCGGTGTGAAGACGCAATGCAAACATCTAATGTTTTGACAGTTTTGGTGGGTACGGTAGGAAGTTAGAAAGCCCTGATTCCAAACCAATGGTCCACATGGCCTCTAGGATCCTAAGAAAATGATAGGCGTATAAGAGTATTTCGTTCACTAGTTATCATGATACAACATCTGACGTTGCCTTATAGATTAGGCCTTTTGGTCAAGACTTGGGAACTGTCCCTTGACGGAAATATCTACTTCTCTTTAGGAGTTCAAGTAGTATCCATACTCTTACTCATAAATATGACAGTTATGAAGAGAATACTATACACCTATCGATTATAAGCTAAGTTTTATGTTCGACATAATGAATTCTTTGTTTTTTCTTTCCCAAACACCTTCAAAATAATAATAAGTAGTGAATGAAATAATTTTTACTTACAAATGTATCTTAATTCATTATCTTTTCTTTATAAGAAAAAATAGTCATAGACAAATGAATTATTCTATTTATAAATAAATTAAAGATATGAACTAAGTTGATCATTGAAATAACAAAAAACACATCTAACTTGATGAGTAAATAAAAGGAAGATAATTTAATCAGAAAATAAATGACATTAGTAGAGAAGAAAACTTTTGTGATTAAGGCGAACGACAACTAATAAATAGATAGATAGATATGAAATATATTCAGTTCATTTGAGGGTATTTTTTATGTAATAATGACTATGTATGTTTGTGTGTGTGTGTGTACTTGTTCATATTCATGATTGTTGTTATCACTAAAATATAGACAATTGTTTATTCACTAATAACAATTATCATTATTCCTATCAATTTATTATTCATATAGTGGAAAATTAATTATTGGAAAAAGCGGTAAAATAATTGTTCATTGAATGGAAATGTCTGTATTGTGATTATAAGGATGATAAGCTAATTTTTTTGCCTATCTTTTTGAGTTTGTGCGCTTGTATTTTTATTTCATTTTAACCCCTTTTCTACTTCTGTTGTTCTTGAAGTGTTCAAATGGTGACAGAAATGATGAAGTAGTGGATAATTGTAATAATTATTTATCATTCTTTTTTTTTGAGGGGGGGGGCGATGAATTTTCAAGACGATTAACTTGATAAAGAGATTATATATATGTATATTGCTTATTAGAGATTAGTTTTATTTTAAACCTCTCATTGAATATCCTTTACATTTTGTGTATATAAGAAACTGGTTAATAAGAATGATGCACAAAAAGGAGATTAATCATTTACTTTTGTTATATCTATTCACAATTCGCAGAATAGATTATCATTGTGAATTTGTATTCAATAGAAAGTTATAAATTATTGAATGTTTAGGGAAAATGTATTCGTTTGACTAAAATGATAGGCGTGTGTGTATATGAATTTTGAAAGATAATTAATAATTTATTTAATGAACTGTATGCTCTAGAGTAGATCAAGCACTTTCACAAAAATGTGTCCATCTGGTAGGATCTAGGATTGAAATGAAGATATTCAAATATCAGAATCAACTTTGGTATTTCGGAACTTCATGTATTCATTATGAAGTATTCTAGTTCTGGATATTTAATATTGTAAAGATTTGCGATCCTAAGGCATATTAGCAAAATTAAATGTTTTATGATAATAACGATATCAATCTCCACAAAAACTCTCTTGATACTAATCAACATATGCTCACTAGTGACTGGCTTAAAGATGCATATCCTGGAGTTCTAGTGAGAAGCAGTGACCAGTGGAGTTCAACTGGGTCAGTTGTGAGATAGTAACTTACTGATGACAATGGTCGATGTGTCGCTCAATCTCGTGGATTAGTTGAAGTTAGACATTAACACCCTTGAATGCTGGCTCGGTGGTCTAATGGTTAAGCGCTCGCGCGCGAGACCGAAGTTCCTAGGTTCGAATATGGAGGGGGGAGGGTCGTGAGTGCGCACTGCTGAGGAGTCCTACAATAGGACGAAACGGCCGTCCAGTGCTTCCAGGTTTTCCATGGTTGTCTAGCTTGAATTGACTCATGATCTCAACTATCGAAATAACAGTATCATTAATTAGTTGTCCTTACTTTATTAATTCATAAATAATTGTTGCTTTGGATAATTCAAATTAACATCCTGTATTATTTTTTGATTAGTAAAGGCTTTTACTCTCGAATTGTTAATACTTAGAACTGAATTGTGATCAATCTTTGTTGGCATATGTGCATCCTGTGTCCATTACTACGATACAGCCATTTTGTTACAAAATCATTTAGAATGGATTGTGGCTAGCAATGAAGTTCAAGATCTACATTCCATCCTATTAGGGACTCATAAGGCATAATTCACGTGGTAGAATTCTGTACATATAATAAAGCCAGTGATTTAAGCTGTGTAGTGGCTTACCTTCGATATTGAAATGTTTAGAAGATAAGAAATAATAACTGGTGAATTTATTAAAGTCAATACTATTAAATAAATGATTGATAGATACAAATAAGAGATCAAGGTAACTTATATCAACTTGATATTAGTTAAAGAGTGATTGATCTAAATACAGAAGAGTAATTTATCTAAATTCATCAATGGGTGGATGATTTATAAACTTGAAATTGACTTATGGTAGTTAAATTATTATATACTCGAACAAATCGATGATATTTTGTATCGAAGAGAGTTTTTTTAAGACTACCAACATTAGATTTAAATAATACAGTTAGAAATTAATAATATAGAAACATAAACAACTTAGTGGTTGTTTCACACTGACTTTTTATCTTCACACTAATGAAGTAAAGAAGTATCAACATAAATTACGGTGCTCGAAGTATCTGGTCAGAACCGTGGTAATTATTTAGAGATATTTCCTTTGGTTTAGTTCACAGGATACATTAATATCATTGAACGTCAACTAGCTGATTGAAATGTATATAACCTCTGTCGAACTGAAAAGAACAGCTGTTGATTGATTTCAACTATATAGAACTCTTTATGCTTTCAAGTGACGTACACTTTAAGAACAACATTCATATAGTCAGAAACGGTTCATTTTTTCTATTATAATACTACGATTCGTATTCGATTACTTTGAGATCGTACATCAGAATTTCAGCTCTATTATTGTTCACTAACATATTCGACATCATCGATGGATCTTATATATATATATATATATATATATATATATATATATATATATATATATATATATATATATATATATTCGTCCTTTTATTATCCATGTATGAAGACTACTATGAACTGATAGATTCAGTTGGATATTTCATGTCAGTTAGTAATCAATTAACTTTAAACTATTACACATAATTTTTTATTTAAAAAGGAATCTATTAGTCAAGTAGAGAGAAGATAATGATTTTCTAATTCTTACTCATCTACAAATAATAAATATAATACTGATTTAGTCTCAGTAGATTAAACCAACTGTTTATCAACCGATTTAAGTATTAAAACAGTTAAGCAGTAAGCACGTCTTATAGAATTGCTTTCACTAATTTAGTAAAATGTTGGAATATATTGTCGAATTAGATGTCTGTAAAATAAGTTATCTGTTTGCGTGAAAACAAGAACATATATAGCAAGGAAGTAAATAATACGAGAATGTTAAGACTTTCAATATCTAAAAACTAATAACTTGCGAAGGTGACTTTTTCTCTGTTTAAAGTACATGAAATTTGGTGCAAATAAACACTGAAAATAGTATGTTCCGCACAAGTAATATTTCTGTATGCGATAGGAATCTACTCTGGCGCTCGAACCTAGGGAAATGCTTTTTATAGGTGACCGTTCTTTAAGTTTTCAATTAAAGTGCTGATTCCCAAAATAGTGGAGTACTATCAGAAAATCCAGTCTCGTGGTGATCGATGACTAAAACTGTTTCATTCGCCGCTTATGACTTTTAGTATCCTGTAGTTCATGCTTACCACTTTTTTGAAGTTAAGTTTTCCCAACCCCATTGGTTGGATTCGCCATATCTATCAACAATTTTTCAGAGCTAAGATTTTTTTGATGTATTATTCATTCTAAACAGAACCTCCATTAGCATAGATGCAATGAGTGGAAGAACGTATCCTTACTAATATGATCACTTTAATGGTTTTCACTCGGGGATCTCTTGTCATTGAATATTTCTGTCTCATAAAAATATACATGTTCTAGTTGATTCTATAGAATATTATTTTTTGTGTGTTTATGCCTAAACTTACTTCGAACTTGATTCCCTTCTAGATATTATGATTGTTAAATGGATATGCTAAACTCAAACTGTAGTTTATTAATACAGATTTACGAAACCACCAACTAACCTACTTTATTACCCAACTATCTATGGCTACTTCACCAATGTTCAACATTATCAGAGATATCACTAATAAATACTACAGATAATCACAAATAAATGACTTCATTTTATTGAACAGAGGAAAATCAATTGCAAGTTCTATTTAAATAAAAAGTCGTATTTCATTTTCATTTACCCTGTGTAAATTATATTCATTTAATAGTATACTCAAAGCAATTTCCAGTATATATATATATATATATATATATATATATATATATATATATATATATATATATATATATATATATATATATATATATATTTAAAACGAAAGACATCTGCTGACATGAGAAAATATTTCCAGAATGTGTATATGATTCGATTATAACTGATTACTAATATATGTAAACGGCTCCCATTAGAGCCATGTTACAAAGGAATGTAAACCAGTCATGATAATGACAAGATTCTAAATTGATCAGAAGGAAAACTAACTGATAAAACATCTAAAAACGTTTCAAATTATTGTTCAACGTTAAACAGTTAGCGTATATCAGTTGAAATAAACGTCTAACAATACCCTAATAAACACTTTTACAAATGGTATAAGAAAATCCATTCAAATTGTTGAGTGAAATCATTAGTTAAGCTGATCAACCATATTGCACTTTAACTCTGAAGATCTTTAAGTTATTATTATCATTATTGGAAAAATGTAGTAGTTTATTAATAGATGCTTTGTTTTACTTATTGTTTTCTGATGAACTTGACATTGAACATGGAGGTAGGTGAGATGGGAAAGATATCGGGTGGACAGGAGATGTATATATAACATTATTTGAAATATTACAGTTGCTATCAAGGTGAGTAGTTTCCAATAGTTTCGATTTGATAGGTTCAAATGTGATGCTTTTATGATCATCATTTAATAATAAAGAGTCTGACTGTTGAATTTGTGAATTAAGACGTATGATTAATTTGTATAATTCATCAATTGCATTTGCCTGCATTAGGATATAATTTTTCGCTAATAACAATGTAGCGATTTTTGACAATTTTCTTACAGATGGACTGTGTGCATACGGGATAACACTGCGTAAATCATCTAATGCATCATTTAAATCATGCATTCGTCGTCTTTCTCTAGCATTTATACTTAAACGAGCATTTCGTTGATGATGATGATGCTGAACGTGATGTTTAGTTACATTTCTTGAATGAGCATTTGAAAAATGATGACGGTTTAAGCATGTTAATGAATGAGATGTTGTTGTTATTAATGATGAGGGAGATGAAGATGATAACGGCGTTGTTAATTTCCATAGTAGATCATTTTTCTTTCTATCATAAGAGGTTTCGCATTTAATACTTGGGAATAAGATAAGGTCATCATTATTTTTTTGTGATTGACTAGGATCATGTGAAGTAGTAGTAATAGTGGTGAATAAACAACTATCATCAATATCGTATATTTCATCCATTTATGATAATTATAAATGGAATTAATCTGTAACAGTTTGAAAAGTCCTCACATCATTCTCATCGTATATTGGTCAGGTCTGTTGACCAATCAGAAAAGGGCTATGACAAGATGTCAACCAATCACATCTATTCGATAGTTTAGACGAGGTTAACTATTCGTTACAAGGCTGGTTAATTATATTTCTATTAAATTACTGTTTTCTCCACAAAACCCCTTTCTAATAATATTTCTATTATACAGAAATAAAATTATTTAGGGAGTAGACTAGAATATTCAGAAGTTCAATGAAATCTCTTGCAGTGGAAACTCAAGTATCAGTGTCTCTAAAAGATTATGAAAAAAAACATTCACATTTTCAGTACTGTTAATGTTTATATTACCAGTAAATCCTCGTCGTTATAAACTAGCTTTGATTTAAATAGAATGTTGACCGATTAATAAATTAATGACTATGTAAGAAAATTCTTCCAGTTTTAAACAAACAATTTTGAAATAGTTTGGTACTGTGTATGATGAATGGTAAAAATAAAACTCTTTACGAAAACCATAACTGAAATCAAATAATCCAGATGTTTCTTTACACAGTTTGGTCCGATCTTCTTGAGGAAGATAATCCAAAATATAAAATATAAGTAAGGTCAAAAAACAACTATGAGTTAAACGACAGTCATGTTAGAATTTTGAATATGGTTCGATGTTGCAATGAATTAGTGTAAATAACTGACATTCGTTTGTAAAAGTGGAAATATTGATTCGTTACGCTGCAGTGAGTGTTAAACTAGAAACAAGGGAAATTCGACCATAATAAGGAAGGTTATCCTGGGATTTGAGTTGCATTACAATATCTGCCGAAAGAATAATCTCTAAGAGTCATATATTTGGCACCTTGATAAACACTGTGAA
This sequence comes from Schistosoma margrebowiei, assembly GCA_944470205.2. Taxonomy (NCBI): domain Eukaryota; kingdom Metazoa; phylum Platyhelminthes; class Trematoda; order Strigeidida; family Schistosomatidae; genus Schistosoma; species Schistosoma margrebowiei. Next base: position 38,115,122 of record OX104026.1, on the reverse strand, counting down.
CAAACCACACATATACAAATGGTTTGAAATAACTCATTTCATCCCACATCTGTCGCATAGTGACTGAAGCTTCAGATGATGGAGATGTGAAGCTCTCTTCTGATATTGTTTAAACAGGCAATGACAATTTTGTGATTAAAACATTTAGCTCAGTTACATCAACACCACCACGAGCATTCAATAACACATATAATACAAGCAACTGAAGCTATCCAGTGAATCCGATTGACTCTGAACTCAAAACCCCTTTAGAGAAATTTTCAATGCCCGAAGATTAATTTGACCCAACATTCAACTGAACTTCTTTATTTTCTGAATGGAAACAGGTGATTAGAAAATCATTGTTTCCGCTTGAACTCAAGGTACACAATTTTGTTTATGATCCATCAACAAACCAGTCAGAAAAATAACTTAAACGTCTACCAACCAGATTTAATCTGACCGTGACGTAGTACGTTATTATCTAAAACGAAATGGTGCTCCATTTATGGGCAAAACTGTTTTGTATTGTTTATTAATGTTCGGTATGTACATATTTCATTGTTAGTTTTTCCAACTTGGCTTTAGTATTACTGTGGTGTGAGCTACTTATATTGATATAAGTAGTATATATCGTGCGTTAGAAGAACGTAATGTCTGGCAGCAGAAGATGGCGAACATCAAGAAAGGTAGAGCGAGAACACAATGGAATTTGTAAGAAAACACATGAACAATGGATTGGTGTTTGCAACAGAAACAGTCCAGTTTGATTTGATGCATGAATATTTTGCAAATTGACGATTGACTATATGGTATTAAGATTTTGTTGAGATAGTCTGTAATACATCCGGTTGTCCCCACACGTGTTCTTATTCACTATATTACCAGTTCTTGAACAAATTGCGTTAATTAATATTCTGGGAAAACATAGTTTGAACAACCGAGTATCATGTGTTTTAAAATATAACAATGTTAAGACAGTGGTTCTAGAGTTTTATAGGCCTTGCTCGAAAATCATACGTATATATATGATGAGTATTAACATTCATTATTAATGTGGTAATTTTTCAATGAATACATTTGAAACTTCCTAATTATGTCAAAAAGGAACGAGTACTATCAACAATTTAGAGATCTAAAGTTCACATATTTCTCGGCATGTTACGCTTAATAAAATAAATCAACTATACATTTTGGTTCAAGGTGATTTTCGTTCAAATGACTTCCATTATATTATATAATTCAATGTGATTCTTTTATTCAAGCAATATTTGTTAGGTTTTTACAAAATTTTTAACTAATAATCGGTATACAATTAAATGAATTCGAATAGGAATTATTCTAATTCTTCTTGGATTTTCATCAGTAAAGTTTTTAGATTTATAGCATTTTTGTTTCAAATAAGCAAATAGAAAAGAAAGAGGATAGAAATAAGTCTTGTTCACTGCCATTTGAAGTTAGAATAACGAACTATTGGCTCAATGTATGAATGTATTACATACAGAAATATTTGATTATAAATGAAGAACTGATGTTACCGTCTCAGTTTTACGAAATTTTTATTTCACATTTATTGATTTTTGTAGTTTCTTTGATATAACAACACCGTAAAATAATCATATTCAAAAGTGTAATTAAGATTTAGTATAATAAGAAAAAGAGAATTCAGGGAAGAAACTTTTTTTTTCGACGAAATTATTTACTTAAGCTGTACAATGGTATATATAGTTATATGGAAAAATATATCAGAAGGGGTTTTGTGGAGATTTTAGTAATTTCAACAACTGAAATCATGAGTCAATTGAAGCTAGCCTGGAAGCACTGAATGGCCGAAAGTCATAGTATGGTACTCCTCAGCAGTGTGCATCCATGATCCCGCTCCCCGCGAGACTCGAACCCAGGACCTATCAGTCTCGCGCGCGAGCACTTAACCATTAGACCACTGAGTTGTTATCCAACGATGTTAATGTCAAACTTCAACCAATCCACGAAGTTGCGCCACCGTACACTATTGTCTTGATGTTAGTCTAGCTTCAATTGACTCATGAATCCAACTATTGAAATGACTGAAATCTCTACAAAACCCCTTCTGATATATTTTTCCATATAACTATACATACGAATGTACGGCTTAAGTAAATGTTTTCGTCAAAAAAAGCTTCTCCCCTGAATTCTCTTTTATTTAATAACAAGAATATTATAGAAATGGTTTTTTAGAGAAACTGAAACTAGGAGAACTACAACAACCACCATCAAGGAGGTACAAGTATTTATAAATAGCTGTCTACGCAAGATACTCAACATTCATTGACCGGATACCATCAGCAACAGCTTTCTGTGGGAGAGAACAAACCAACTTCCAACTGAACGAGAAATTAGGAATAGACGATGGAAATGGATAGGACATACATTACTCAAATCACCAAACTGCATCACGAGGCAAACCCTAACTTGGAATCCTGAAGGGAAACGGAAAAGAGGAATGGCGAAGAACACATTACTTCGGAAATAGAAGCAGATATGAAAAGGATGAATAACAACTGGAAGGAGCTGGAAAGGATTGCCCAGGACAGGGTTGGATGGAGAAAGCTGACGAGCGGTCTATGCTCCTTCAAAAGGAATAACAGGCGTAAGTATGTAAGTAAGATTTTTTAGAGAAATTTTTATTTTGCTTCATTAAGGTATAAAAACTATTTCTCTCTCGTTAAATTAAGTTATACTCATTATTCATTCTAATTGAAGTTTTATAAATTCGTCTGTATATTTAGTGATAAAGAAATATGATTTACTGATTTATATTGACAAATAAGAAGACCAGTTTGCAGATTAAACTCTGGTTACATTTGAAATAGACAAGGCAAAATAAATAGCTTGATTTATTTTTGGTAAAAAATACTACTAACTAGCAAAATTAAAATTTTATTCAGTAGTTTAATTATAGATCCGAGTATACAATAAGAAAATTATTAAAATTAAACTTTGTTTTAACAAAGATCATTAAGATTTATAAGAAAAAATATAGAATAAAATTGTATAAAGATGTATAAAAAACAGATAAAGTTTAAGTAGTCAACTAATTTTTGGTGTATTGAATCCAGTTAATAAACCACTATCCGGACTAGGCTTTAAAATAATCTTTTGAACATCACGAAATTGAGGATGATCAGAACCACAGAGTATAGTTAATAAAGCTGATTCACATGTGGTCAAATAGACACCTGATTGACTCATTCGTTGAAATCCAAACATTCTACAATACATGTATGCAAAGTATGAGAAACTAAAATAGATTTTCAATGAATTTCATTTTGTCGTATCATAATATTTAAGAAACAAGACAGAATATAGTTGAAATATTAGGCTAGATATTGGAATACAGTAGTGCAACATTTTGCGGTTCGTCGAGACTACTAATGACATGTACGCTTCCTAAATGAGTTCTCAAATCAGCTACTTGAGTAAGTAGAAAGATTTCTATTGACCAACTGAATCAAAAGTACATGCACGAACTAAGTCATAACACAAATACATATCCCTCAGAAAACTAAGCCATAATTTTCATACACATAGTTCCCTTTATCATCTTAAAGAGAGCAAGAACAAAGATTGGTGCAGAATAATATGGATTCATTTTATTTCGTTACGTTCTCATCAGCTGCTTGCAACCTAAAATATTTAAAATTCAACATTATTATAGATATTGACATACTTATACATAAGAGGGTGATTAAAGATGAATAAATGTATCATGGTGTAGCGAAGATTCCGATAGAGTTAATGAGATCATAAAAAACCTTTTTGCCTCGAATAAATAAAGTTTGAGAGGGAAAGTTCCAGAACATTGAAATAGTGATTAGAACTCATGAAACTAGATTAATGGTAATAAAGAAAATATGAATTGAAATCAGTCAGTTATGTATGATGTAATTTAAACTTCAGAAAGAGTTAGAATAATGACGCAATAAATAGAAATAAATGAATAAAAAGGGGGGTTATTGTTACCAGGGTAAAGAAAGATTTGTCACTGTTTCTTTTTGTATACATAGGTCTGGTTTTAGACGTTTGATTGCCAATGCTTCAGCGAATTTCAGAAGGTTGGAGTTTGATTGTTTATTCATCACCTTGAAGAACTTCAGTGTATCGACATCGTGTCCTGTGTCAAGGAGACATTTTTTTTCTTTATTACCATTAATCTAGTTTCATGAGTTCTAATCACTATTTCAATGTTCTGGAACTTTCCCTCTCAAACTTCATTTATTCGAGGCAAAAAGTTTTTTATGATCTCATTAACTCTATCGGAATCTTAACTACACCATGATACATTTATTCATCTTTAATCACCCTCTTATGTATAAGTATGTCAATATCTATAATAATGTTGAATTTTAAATATTTTAGGTTGCAAGCAGCTGATGAGAACGTAACGAAATAAAATGAATCCATATTATTCTGCACCAATCTTTGTTCTTGCTCTCTTTAACATAATTTTTCAACTATTAGCGTATTTCTACTTCATTAGAAAGTCAACACTAATCTTGACTATTAGTGTCGTTGACTATTTTGCTTATATCTGACTGGCCCAGTGTACTAATCAGGCAATATAATCTCATGAGTTTTTATTCAAAAATTTAGGCTGGTATGATAGAATGAGAAGTATATTGAGCACGGTGTGAGACGATTTAGTGGTTGGAGAACCCAATTTCTAGCCACGTAAATGTAGGATAAGAGTACATGAAGATTAAACGATGCTACAAAAATAAAAGTAGCTGACTAAGTCTTTAAATTATGATTTAAATTAATCCTATGACATTCTGATGATTTAGTAACATTTTAGATTTTAATAGTCATCAAAAACACTACCAGTGATTTGGCTCAAAATAATTCAAAGTTCTTGTTAAGAGATTCTTGCCTTAACTATACTAATAAAGGAGATGAATTTGTGAATAAATAAGACGACTGTTACCAATATAAATCAAAATAAAAAATCAACCAAATCATCAGTGAAACGATAGTAACTCATTAATGACTGAATGAGGATATCCTCCCTTAATTATCCACTGAACTCTGGATTATTGCCTAAAGCTAGAGTAGTCAAATCAAGAAATCAAAATATTGATTTTCACCCTGACTGAAGAGGAGGGTCTATATTGCTGAATAGTTTCAGAATAGAACGAGAAAACCGTCTCATACTTCCTGATTTTTAATAATTATCCAGCTGATATCAAACTGAGATAGTATAACGACTAAAGCACGGAGTTTTCAACGAATCAATGGTTTCAGCTATCATAGAAATTGATTTCAGGTGATATTTTAAGACTCCTAGGCTCTATAATTAACAAGAGGCTTCATTAGTGGTCTTTTTTTAAATTGTTGGCTCTTATAAAATTGTGGCATCTATTCAGCTTTAGATCGTTTATTACATAAACTTAATTACGATCGAATGTATTAGATAATTATGTTACATAAGTGTAAAACATCTTGTACATTAATTTGATATAAATAGATTAGTTACCTGTCAACCATATTTCTTGAAGATACAGCATCTACAATACAATGAACTTGTATTCCCCGTTCAATTAAATCTAATGCAGTTGACTGAACACAAACATGTGTCTCAATACCACATAATAAAACAGAATTGATTTGTTTTCCCAGCTCCAAAACATTGGCTACTTCATCTGTTAGCATAGAAAATGATCTCTTTGAAATAATGGGAATACCACTTAAATCTCCTAACTCTTTGACAGTAGGACCTAAGCCTAAATAATGAAAGGGTTTCCAAAGTATTTTAATAGTAAACTTCATGTGAAACTTCGTAGAGGATGTACTGAACAGCGCTATCGTTGGAAAAAGTTATTACAGTTTAGCTATTACTTTCAATATAATATTTTACTACCTACTTTCCAAGATCATGTAAACAGTTATTATTACCTATATGTAGACTTCTATAGAACAATAAAAGTTCTGTTGTAAAAACCAGTCTTATTTTTTCACTCAAAAGTTCAATGATTTGTCGTTGTATAAGTTTACGCGGTCAATAATAATCGCATTATATACGTCTACTGATTAGTGTTATTACTAGACCTTTATGTCCCAGTGAGAAGCATAACAAGTATATTGCCCAAAGTGATTGTAACCTTAGAAAATCCAAACAGGTTAGATTAATAAGACAATATATTGTGTCCAACTCTTTGTCCAAAACATGTGACGAATGTATAGGATTTCAGACTGAACAAGAGAAAGAACTAATTTAAACAGCACAATTACTAAACATCTGGACTTTTACTATTATCAACGTTGTGAAATTTTCTTTCACACGATATATATATTTACAATATTTTGTTTAGTCTATAAAATTTGTTTACACCCTTGGTATAGAATACTGATGGGTGATCTAAATCAACAAAATAATGTGAACCCATTCTACAAGTAGTTGTAAATATCACAGGTTGTAATCAGCTGACGAGAACCAAACGACATGAATTCGTGTTATTAAGCTCAAATTTTTGTTCTCGCCCTCTTTAATATGATAAAGGGAAGTACATTTATAAAAGAACCCCCATTTTTATCTGAACTATATACTATAAGTGGTATTTTTGTCATCAGTTTTTGTTTAGTTTATTCTTCCTTATCTCGCTTGTAGAATTTGAGAACTTGAAATTATACACTAATATTGATTTTGTCTGTTGGTTGACATTTTCTATTTAGATTTTTAAATGGTTTATTTATGTAAAACTTCCTCACATGTTTGGTTTCAATTTGTTTGTGAACGTTTGAAACAATCATCGTCGCTGAACTACCTAGTAATTCTGAATGTTCCTACCATGTCAAATAAAAAGGCATAAGCTTTATCAGTGATTGAGGCGACTTAGTTTAGATGTAGCGATAATATAATCATTGTACTTCCATTTTAATATGCTTCTTATCAACAAATGTAATACATTTTTAATAGAGTTCAGATTATGCAAATTCCAAAGAGAAATGATAAGTGACAATTAATTTTACCAGATGCAATCGTTATCTTGAACTATAACACCAATGAGACAGATTTTCAATTTACCACTTCGCTGAAACACCCACAACAATGTCACCAGGTTTATTATTTATATATCTATTTATTTGAACACAAATATTAGTACAAAGGGGCACCAAATATATATATGCCACACAAGTCTCTTGATTGGTGTGTGGGCTATGAAACTGCCCAGGTGCCCAAACCGAAGCAGGTGATTTCCTTAGGGAGCCACACAGGAGCCTTTGACTTAGAGGTCTGATTCATAGGGCAGTGGAGCAATGTCAGGAGGTACTGTCCCATGGTAGCCGGTGACCAACGATTGATTCATACGCCATTTATTCCTTCAGGATACTGGAGCCCATGTGCCCCATTGGTTTGGAATCAGGGTTTTTCAATTCCCCTAGGTGGATTCTCCGTGTTTACCACACCAGTTAAAGCACAGGACATTGGCTCTTCGTTCTCTCAATTTCGTAAACAACATCCGCTTTTCGAGCAGGACTTCCCTGATAGTGGCTGTATACGCGTGGCCATGTAAGAGCATTTAGAGAGGCAGAGCTGACTCTCCCCACCCTCGACCGTACCAGAGCATTTGGGGGCAGCAGGATTACACAAGAAGACTATTTTGTAAATATACGAAGATTATGTCGATCATTGTTCTAACAGAGGATAATTCCCAGAATATGGCCAAAAACACAAATCTATATGGTTTCGTGCAAGCTTAAACCAATAGACTTTCCCATACAGAACAAAGAAATACCTCAAATACGAATAAATCGAGGTGTTACAGTTAACTCTTTTTATACAAAATATCTTACAAGAATATAAACCACACTTTAAAAACATGCTAGAATACTATTCTTCCCAAAACACACCTTTAGGGTACATTTCAGTGACTATAATGCGCATTCCTAGCATTCGAGCAGCTGTTAACATCCGACTAGACGTTTCGACAATTGCATCAAAATGACTAATAGTTGGGCGAAATTTTTCTTGTATATCACATAACAATAAAGCAGTACGTGGTAGTAATAGTTTGCCGACTCGTGAAATGCCAGACATAATACTGCAACAGAAATAGTACATAACACAATTTTTATGTTATATCGACAGAAAGTAATCGAACAAACACGTCTAACAATCAACAAAGAGTATATACGTTTATTGAAATTAGTAATGAACACGTCATTTGGAGCGGTGGAAGTAAGAAAATCGCTGCTAATGTCATAGGTGTGGACTATTTAGAAGTCAAACGCAACGTAGATCCTAGCAAATGAGATTAAGTTGACATACCACATTAGTACAGCGAAATGAAATTGTTAGGGCGAATCACGTGTTACAGAATGTGCAATCAGGAAAGAGGTTCAAAAATTTATAAATATGACTATCATTTATCACCTGATAAATAAACGTAAGAGGAGCTTCTCAAGTTTTATATAGTGTCTTAAGTACGTTTCTAAAAGGAACAGAACTACGCTCATCTACATAGTTAAAACCACTAAATTGAAGAAAGCTGGTAAACAAAGCACATTAGGCTTCTTGATCTACACTGCGTTACAATAGGCTAATCTCATTTTTTATCCGAATGGTTAATTTTAGTAAGTCAGATAAATGCAACGTAGATTGGTTAATTTAACTACATATTATAAGCTCCAAACTAAAAGTTCACTATTTTCCGTTTTTAAAATTGCAGATCTTCTTAACTTTAGGAATTCGCAACAACATTTATGTATGTCATATCGATTACAATACTAAATTGATGAATTTATACCAGTAGTGTTCGGTGGTAAAGTTGGAGAAAATGAGAATTTACTTAAGGATTCATTTTTTAATATTTTACCAAGATCTGTAAATTATTTAAATCTAAACAGTCTAGCTTCTCTGAATTTACTAACTAGTAGCTAGCTATACAAAAAGTAATAATGACTAGCTATTTTAGTCATGACGCTTTGACTAACTTTAGTGAATATGTTTTGCTATAACTGTGTGCTACGAATGTGTTGCATGAATCAAGCCTATAAGTTTGTTTGATAGTGGGAAATACTTCTGACCAGAACTAGCAACTGAAATGTCCATCCCTTAATCTGATGCGTCATTATTCATGAACAATACTTGTGGAGGCATTGCCAGTTTTCATTCGTATTTGACAGAAGTGACTCATGAATTTACAAAATTTCACGTTAAAGGTAGGAAGATTTGCTGTATGACAGGTATTCGACACACACATACATACACCAAAAATCATTAGCTAGTTAGCGAAACAGATCAGCTATAAAAATGAGGTCACACGAATTCACTCTACTAACTGAAGTTTGGACAGCCAGGCTGTCATTATTACTCTTTATGAGAGGTGTACAAGGTTGATGGGCTAAAGCTAACAATACAATTAGAGCGTTCACAAGAAGGCTTAGGAATGACCGAATGAGTTTAGTTACAGCTTCTAGGAGTAAACAGTATCCAAGATCTCAATGCGCTCTATTGGCTTTGTACACCAATTGGTCGTAAGAGTACCATTTGAGTTGAATGGCTTAGTTGTTAGTGTCAAGCGAAATGTTCTAGTTCTTAGCGCAGACAGATATACTGAATAACGAAAAACAAAGAATACGACTACAAAACTTTCGGAACATATGTTTCATAAGCGTTTCTTGGGCAGCAACAATACCCAAAGGTTGAGAAGACCAAAAACGACTTAATATAATTTGAAAACAACCGTGCATGTCAAGGAGATATGCATTTGTTGATTCAAAATATGTGAAGAACACAATATTGACATGACAAATTCATGATATTGAATCACTAAATAAACAAATTTAAGTAACTGGTATCCTTTATCATATGTGGAATGGATCGAAATCGATTACAATGGAGAAGACGTACTCTTTATTATCCTGTCTTACAACTCTTTAATCGTTTGTTAATCTTCGATTCGTACTTTACTTATTTGCTTTTTTCTCCGTCTATATATATTTCTCCTCCCCTCGGCCACTTTGTAATACTGAAACCCAAAGCAATATACATGTCTTAGAGATTTTACATAGCTGTACATTATTTTAAGAGGGAAAATACGCACTTTACCTATGGGTTTTTACCACAGATTATTAACTTCGCTTATGGCTAGATGAACGATTTCGCTAACAGTGGTATACTTATTAGATCTTGCACACTTTAGGAAACAGTAACCAAATAGAGGTTAGATTTCCTTTGTATCTTCAATCATTAATTTGTGTGGTCTCGCAAACCTTAGTAAGATATCGCCAAATTCAATACAACTTAAATCCAAAACAACTCCGTAAATCATTGTAGTATCATAATACATGTTCAGGGACTTAAACAATTTAGTACTTGAAATCTGTTGTATTTCAAGTCAAGCTAAGACAAATAGGAATGAAAACTTGTCTTGACACTAGGGCCAATAAGAATATGTTTTGTATTCATGCACTGACCTTCCTGTAAATATACTCATATAAAAATATTTGTCTAACATTTCAAACAGTCTATGGTTACAAAAGCAAACAAACATATATGCACAGGATTAAGTACGACTGAAAAATAGAGAAGTTTCAGAAAAGTATAATTTGACATTATGAAATCAAATCACAACCTCATCAATGAATAATAGTCAAAATATGATTGTTATTTATTAATTACATTCAATCTTAAGGAAATTAATTGGTACTAAGCCGCCAACTTGATCACGTTCTCGCCATACCTCACAGAATCCATCAGGAAGTAGTTTCCTGATTTGAACTTCATCATCGCACTGCAAGGTATAATGTGAATAGTGATTGCAAATAAACTTTATCATTAAATATACTGACATGTACGAAATAGTTTTAACTTTAAAATGTAGGTAACTACCTGGAAAAACGTATAAACTAGGGGGTACAAGCCCACATTCTTCAAGAAAGATTCAAAGGTTAGCATAACATTTGTAACTGCAACTGAGGAATGTAACAAAAAAGTACGCGGTATAAGTTAAATATAGTTTGCCGATTGCAGCGCACAGAAAAGCTAATGAGGTTATGGATCAGGAATTTACAGGTTGGTGAACCTGGTCTGTAGTTGCTAAAACAAATAAACAGAGTATTGCCAATACATGAAATGTATTGGTACAATGTGGACGAGTGATGACTGCCCATGAGATCGAATTACTGACATACGACTGTGAATAATTACAAATTAAAAGACCATTATCTAGAGGAATAGGGCTTTTTACCAAATAAAACTACAGGCTTGTATACAAAAGCATTCACGAAAATAACGTAATTTGATGTCACGAACGATCAGACGAAACTAATTTTGCAGGTTTCTAATTCTCCAATGAAGTAGAGCCAAACTGGTAGGCTTCACCATTATATCGGATTTAACAAGAATAGTCTAAAAGTAAGTTACTTGTAATTTCTGCTAGTACAAGAGAAAGGGACTTTTTAATGAGAAATCACCTAAACTAACACCAGGCAAATCCTGATCAATCTGATTACAGTTTTGTAACATACATATTAAGGACCTACAGTACATATATATGTTAAAACGTCATGTTTCTCAGGCTTTCTATAGATGTTAGCTACGTAGGGTCTGATTCAAATGTACACAGATATAAAGTGTTACGCTTTACATAAGTACATAAGGAGAAAACAAGATGAAGTGGATGAGTTGGGTGGGATTAATAATGAAATAAATGGCATACAAGCCGAGAACGAAAGTTAAATTTCCTAAAAGAACAACACCAGAGATGTCATGGAAAGGAAATGAACTATGGTTGTGAGGAATATAAACTGGGATTTAAACCAAATTTGACCGACATCACTCAAATTCTATAACTATAGATTAAGATTACCTTGAGAACTTTAACTTGCAAGTCTGGAACTGCTTGCATGACTTAGTATAATGGCCAATGGTTTCATGAACTGATGCTACGTTTTGGTCAAGTTACATACATTCATTTCCAACTTATTTCTACTTCATAGTAGGTGATGCCTGAGATATATTACATACCCCTAGACACCTTGGTCAATAAAGACTGAAGACTGTATTGGCTATTGCATTTTGCTACACGTAAAAATTAATTTGAAGAATCATACAAAGGAATACCAGCAACCTGAATTTATTCCCAACCACAAACTGAAAAACAGCACTTTGGATTACCGTATTATTTAATCTACAACAAGTAATATCGTGAAGTGATTTAAATATAACGTTTGGAACATCTAAAAGACGAACTAACCTCCACTTTCAAGTGATTTGTTGCGAAGATACTGGGATTTCTAGCCCTTACAACCTTTCCAGTAGCTGGTAACTGAACAGATTTCAGCATATGACAATAGGTTAAACCAAGTTGGTCACCAAGACCCTTTAATCTAGCAACGATTTCAGGCGTAAACTAGGTAAAAAGGGATGTCATGGAAACGACAGTAAATAATATGAAGGATATTGTGATGGTAATAAAATTTATGGGTGAATTTTGAACGATGCTACTGATTTTAAGACAACTCATCTATTTACCAAGGTCAAAAGAGGACTACAAATTAATATGAGCAATAGGGACTTACGGTTAGAAATCAAAGTAAGGGTTTTCATCACGAACTGACATCAGCTATAATCAATAATGCCATTTAATTATATGGGTGAGTAAATGTTGAGCTAAACTCAAAACTTCATATCCTTATTTTCACTGGTTTGTCCATAAACTATTGAATCGCCGATATTGTTGAGTCTTAGTCCAGCTTATTTTTTAAAACAAACCGAGTCTGTATGTTAACGTAACCGAGACGTTACAACAGATGTAACATCTAGTTTCAACACAGTGGACCAAAAACGATTTAGGGTTGAGCGATAAGACTGGTTCTCACAAGCGGAAAGCTGGCTTAGTGATCAAAGTACCTGAATCCCAACAACTTGATTGTTATCCCCTATTTACCTCAGGTACGACAGTCGAGCATTCATACAACCATTTAGATGAAGAATTAAATCAAAACTAAATACATGAACATCTATTTAGTTTCTAGGACTTGCTAAATTAAGTTGTAACGAGATAGGAAATTGTAAAACTGATCAGTAAAACACTGAGATCTGAGGTAAGATATATTCATGACATTCAAGCTATTTTTGAATTACAGATTGCGTGCAGTAAAAACACAAGATACATTTTTGCCATTAATCCAAAGAAACTACATTACTCACCGGAGTTAAATAATTTGAAGGGACCCAACCGATACGGTTGTCGCCTGATTTACATAGAATCCACTCCCGCTTTTGTCTTATGAACGTCAACAAATCTCCCCTCTGAAAAGACAAATCTCCCTCTTCCTAAAAATAACGAGGAGAGAGAAGTTATAACCTGTGCTTGGAATGAATATAAAGCAGCATAAGTAGCCTTCTGGGCTGGCTGTCTCATACGAGTACTCGAAGAGTGTGAAGTATGAAGTCTAACTAACTCATCGAGCGAAGAATAGAGAGTGTCGCCAAACTTGAACTTCTTCAGTTGAGGTGCCCATGTAAGTAAGTAACGCTTGACTTCGTTCGCCTCTCTGATTATTAGCACGTAAAAATAAACATACTTTATCGCAAGCACGTAACCAGACTTCGTAGTGCTGTCACGTATCAAGAATGTTCCAACAGGCTGATCAATCAGAATCTCATTAGCTTTTTCTCTGCTTATTTCTCCAAAATACCACCTACAACATCGGAACAAATCATATAAACTAACGGAGCATCTGGAACTAGTTCGACCGCCATTTACTTCAAGGTCAGTGAATCAGATATGTTCAGTAAGACCAGAAGGCCTGCGGTATATGTTATTCCTTTTTTATTATACTTCTGTGAGAGTATAGCCTTATTCTGAATGAGTTATTTGAAGACGCTGACACCAATGCCACGAGTAACAGGTTCCAAGAATTGATGACTCGGTGTGAAAACGTGTATGCCACGGATATTTTGTTCATTCTTGGCTTCTCTACTTACCCTCTATGTCCTCTGAGTCGTCCTGATCCGGTAGGAAGAAAAAGAGGGGATGTATCAGGTCCAAAACATTTCTTAGCATTCTATACATCAAAATCAGACCGCCTATTAAAGTGTGGTTAGGGACGTCGTCCCAGTACGTCCATATCATCAGTTTCAGTTTACTTAAATGTTGAGATAAAGAAAATTATCACCAAATTTCGAACAAACTTCACCAAGCCTCAGAATTATAAACATATTTTTGTCACTGAGTGTAGGAGGTCCTTCGGACACGACGGTGATTGTACATAAACAGTCTACCAACATTCTTAGCTCAGTGAAATGAGGTTTTGAAAGCATAGATCAGGAATGCTCTCACCGATATATCTTAAATAAGACGATTGACAGTCATGATAATGCCACAAAAAGATGGATCAGACCGTAATGAGCCCCTCTTGCTTATGCTATGCCAAGGTTGATATCACCTTGTGGCGTTAAATAGATCCCCCCAAAAATGGCTCTGTAAATCTTCAACATTGGATGCTGACCACATTAGTTTTATTGGCTCACCTAGCTGAAGTTGCTCGGTCATGCATCCGCACCAGATCACGAATCAGAACGCCGTGCTCAACATTTCTTGCAATCGCTAGCCAGATTAGATCAGTCGATTCACGATATATTGATAGACTATCAAATATATCTTCGAACCTCCCTGCTTCTGTCTTTCGATTTCCCTTGGTGGTTCAATTCATATTAGTAGTTACTGGTTAAAGCGTTGTCAAACACCAAATACCTGCGGCATCTTCAATCTGATACGCCGTCATCATTACTCACGCAGCGATCCTGATACATTAAATTTTCTACTGCATCTAACAACTCACCATTAAGAGTGAGAGCATGCATATGTTATTACGAGTCTTTTGTAATTGCTTATAGAACGTTCCATGCCTGAAGACATTGACTGTTAACAGAATAAGTGTTAGTTGTAAGTATATTATTTCCTTGACAATTATTTTTTACCATGTTCATGAAGCTTCTGGGATGCTCCCAGTGTACACAATCCAAAAACAGGTAATTTATTTACCTTAACATCTTCCTAATCTTTGCACCAGAAGTTAAATCTGTAAGCGACGAAGGGACGTTTTAAAATCCTGTTTCACGGTAACTGGTGGCCGAAAGCAAGTCACCATATGACACTTGATCTCATTTTTACTACGGATTTGGAATTAGGGCTTTCTAATTCCTTGAAGTGGGTTCTCTACATCAAATAAACTGGTTTAAGCTATAGGTACCCGCATTTTGTCGTTTCATTTTATTGGCACATTTTGTGGCAAATGATAGCAGTCAGTGGGACTTCCCTCACATTTGCCATAGTACAGTTTCAACTGTTTTGAGAGGGAAAGCAGAGTTCCGATACCGTTTGTTGTACCAAGGCATTTGGGGCATAGAATGTACTCGTTTTCATCCGACCTTTGGCCAGAGGATAGTTAAATGAGGTATAAAGTTTAACAAAGTACAGTTTAACAAGAATTTAATTATAGGAGTATTCAATGATTAAGTGTCACGGACACATACACAAATGAAAGAAACTTGAATTGTGATAATAATTTATGATCGACCGAAGAAATGCCAGAAACGCCGTGTAAAACTCGTCCTATGAATCCTTACATGGATTTCATATTTACAACTGACTGAAAATGTCGCAGATCGTTTTGCTTATTAAGAATATGAAAAACCAAAACGAAAGTTGATCAAATCACTATCTGACAGAAAAAGAAATATAACGAAACATAATGTCTTCAAAACTGATTCTTCACTTGCAAAGCATACATCCGAATTTTGGAATAAATCAATGTTATGTTAAGAAAGGAGTGTTATCTAATTGGCAAGAATAAATGATGCAATACTGTGATAATTAGGAGTGTTTGAATTATAGTACAAACTGAGAATCCCAGAAATAATGCAATTTAACCAAGAAGTATTAGACTAGCACGAACAAACCTATTGTATTTGGAATTCGAAATCAAGCAGTCATCAACACACAAAGGAATCACTAGTTCATAGAAACACTACAGAAATGCTTATGTAAATTTGACGATATTAATTACAGTTATAAAAGATAAGGAATAAACAATAAATGAAAATAACTTCGGCATGATATAGCTGAATTTATATTACTTCTATCTGACTTTAATAAGGTGTCTCAATATTTTTTTTTAAATAGCCATTAACCTCAAACTAAACGTAACTACGTCTGTGAATCCTGCATGTTGGTAATTCCAAATAAATATCCGTCAAACAATTTCCTTACAAATAAGAGCAACTTAAGTGATTAGAGATAAATTATTATATATATATATATATTATATAAATTATTCCTAGTAGATACAATCAAGACTAATTTTACAATTTAATAAATACCTAAAAGTAGGAAGATACCTTCATAAATCTCACTTAATGAGGTAGTTGTTACCTATTTGTAGACTCCGTTTATTCATAAACTACCAATTAATGAAGTTAATTAACTGTCACTGGTTTTATAAATAGTAAGAATATTTATGATCAAATCATTAATAAAACAGGACTACTTATTTTTCAGTATCATCCAGCTTGATCTAGATTTTTACACTTATCAACAATGTATACAACTTTAATATTTTAAAATCTATTTATAGTAGATTTGATAAAATTTAAACCTGTAATACAATGGTTAAAAACTAAACACTAACTAACATACCACTGTTCACTTAATCATCATAGAATGATGAATCTTTCATAATTTCTGTCTCGTTTTAAACAAGTACTGTCTCAAATAACATAGAGCTATTTACCTGAATTATGAGTTTCTAAAAAAACAACAATATGCTTATTCTATTTGTGCTAGCTGATTTGAAGAATGAAAAATTCTTCATTTAATGTTATTATCATGATTTATTTTTAGATGCCTTTCACTATATACTTCATAATTCAATTTTCCTAAATAGTGAATAAATATATCACAAACAGATAGATAAGTACATTGTATTACTATTTATCAAAGTACGTAATCCAAAAAGTAATATAAACATAAATATTTTATATTAGAAATTATTATTCATTGCTTTTTCAGCATTCTATTGCTGTGTGGCGTCAAGTCACGATTGACTATGATCACCATTACAGGAAGACTGCGTGCCAGTTAACCGATAAGATCGCCTGTAAGTCAAATATCAGAAGGCAGTTGATGGCTGTAGTTGAAATGTATTTGTTGGAGATCTGGTGGTATCGAAAGAATACCGAGATCGTGCCAGTTTACAAGTATGGTTACTGAGCGTAGCCGAATTCGTGCAAGGTCACAAGCAACGGAAGAATTTATGTGTTTTGGTACAGTTAAACAATCAACTACGGTAAAACGATCCTTGGTACAGTTGGTTATAATAATAATAGTTTCCATTACACCAATCGCGTTATCTTGATAAAAGTAGGTCACTACACTATAATCGTAAGTGTTTAAGGAAAAAAAATAAAGATAAAAAGCCAAACAAAGATGTAAATAGAAAAAAATGTTATCATATTAACGAAACAGTGAATTGAAATAAGTTTGGTAAAAGAATATTCATATTCATTAAGAAATGATGATGTGAAGTTTAACTTTTATATTTTGAACATTACATTATTTCTGTCTGAAGCATGCTGAAATATCTTTTTAAATACACTTGGTATGCATTTGAAAATCATTAGCAAAAATTGTGTCTGTTTAGCATATATATATTATAGACTTATGAAAAATATTTCTGGAACGACATTACGGAATGGTGAAGTTCAAAACACAGTTCTCTATACTTGTGTGTGATATCACGGAAACTCTAGTTATCAATTGACCCTGGATTTCATGAAAAAAGACTGAGATTAGGGTATTTTTTTTTATCTCTAACGATAAACTTCATGTTTGTGTTAAGTTTGATGCCAAAGGTAACAAATGAATTTTATTTAGTAGGTGGATTATTAATTAGGATAAGCAATTAATCTCTTAACATTACATTGTTGATGTTAATAAACCGCTGAGTTTCTGATTTGATTAACTGGTTAAAAATGTTGGTTGGTCTTTTTGGTTTGGGATAAGTTGCAAGTAGTCAGAAAGAAGATATTAACCTGCATTTTGCATTTTGACACTAATAAGTAAGATATATATCTTAAAATACTAGTTAATTTACATCTAAACAGATTATTGAGCAGTGATCAAGCAGTTGTGGACATAAAATCCTATCGATAAGCATCAAGTGACTAGACAGACATAACATTGGACACTACTCAATGTTGAACAATTAATTTCAAATGTCTCAGTCTTACAGGACATCAGTCGAAAATAGTGACGTTTCATGCTGTTGAACTGGGAGACAATAGTTATAATCCAATAGGAAGCACCAACTTTTATGAAACTATAGAAGAATCTCGCTTACTTAGATGTCATATATAATGACAAATAATCACTAAAACCACGAAGTCCTGGAGAGCTGTTTTGTAATTAAGGATATCTCCAATGAATTCTAAAAATATCGCCATAAAGAATTTGAAGTAAATACTTATTATGTGGTTCCTAGTGGCTTAGTTCAAAATAAATTTTCTAAAGTCCTAGTGAAAAACTGTATACAAAGATCCCAAGCTATGCAGTTTTGTAAATGAGCGTTAATTCTTTCTTGTAACTAGAACCACGAGTAAAATTTCCCAAAATTTTGTTGCCGCATAATCTTAGTTATTGTCTGATTGATCATTAGCACCTTTAGTTTGCTAAATTTTCTCGAGGTCATGTTTAATTCCTGTATACTTAATGTTGTTTTGTTTCAATTTATCTTCAACTTCGTAAAATATTAAGTTTTCTACTGAATTTTTTTGCATTCTTACTGGGTTTTTTCGTTGTGGATTATTGCTAAAGTGTTTGTTTCAGTTGTTTCCATATTGCGTTTGTGATAGGTTTCTTCCATAGTCAGGAATCAGCATAGAGTAAGATCACTCTAAAGATATAACAAAGTGAAGATGGTTGAATGGACTAAATCAAAAGTGAGATAACAACTCATTGATAACGCCAGAAAAAATTCTCTTTCTCTCCCAAAAATTAAACGGATTTAAAAATACAAACCATTGGATTCCACTTAAATTACAGTTGCCATTCCAAATTTAATTGAGTCTGACCCCATACGAAATCATCTGAGGGGTTTCAAGCTATGGTGAATCAATTGTACATCATTTTAAGTGATATTAATTATTCAGGAAATCTGTTTTCTCGGTTCCCTAGGCAGAAAGAGATGGTAGCTAGTAGTCGAATCAAGGACACGAGTTTCGTCTTATTTGGGTTTCGACAGCTGGATGTTAAAAATGTTTGAGAATTAATGGAGATATAGATGCGATCTGCATAGGATGTCACACATGCTGAAAGAGCTCGACTAATTGCAGTACTAAATATCGGTAGCAAGATCAGAACAAGTAAAATTTATGAATGTTCACACAATTTCTTAAATTTCCAAATATTTAAATACATTATCCTTACTTAAACAATTCATGTCGTGTTCTCTGCCGATCTACACAAAAGAACTCCAAATAATAATGTAGATCTAGAAAATCTAAAAATAAAACCAACAATAGCTGTACTGGTGAATTAAATCCTTCTATAAATGAATGACCACCAATGTCATATATTTCACATTCTTCGTAGTGTAGACTGAGTTCTGTCGATCAAGTTGTAATGTGGGCACTAGCCTATATGACTCGATGTCGCGCACACTATGTTAAGATGTAAAGTGGCAGTTGGAGGTAGTTTAAAGAAAACCCTAGACGTAGGTTTTGTGTCATTTGACATTCGTCAGCATGGTGTACCTGTAAACCTGAAGGAATTGATGCTCTATGGAGGATTCGATCCCATGCCAACCAGCTCCACAATTAGAGACGTTATCTCTGAGCTATTCTAATCCTCCAGGGAGCATCACTTCCCATAAGATTACAGGTATACCTCGCTGACATGCACCAAATAACACGAAATCTAGGTCTGGGGTTTCTTGTAGACTATCTCTAACAACCACTTGTTTTGATAACAATTGATGGTAAAAAAACAAGAATACCACTAGTTTCCTTTAAAAGTAAGCTTTCAAATAACGATTATTATTATTATTATTATTATTATTATTATTATTATTATTATTATTATTATTATTATTATTATTACTATTAATCTCGTGTTTTGCAAACTTTCTGTTTCTCTAAACATAACATAAACACAAGTATGAGGTCAAGTTCATCTATTCGTTTTTTTTCTTAACTAACTACAATCTCTAGTTAATATTTATTCATTTAAAATAAAACTGTCCTCTCAGTAATTTAGTGTGCTTCATACACTAATTGGTTTATTTTAAATTTCATTGCTGAGTCCGACAAATTCAAATCACATTAAAAACCACACATGAGATATGATAATTTCCTTAAAAATACCTTCTAACTACTTCAGATGTGACACTTTCATCTATAGTGGTTTCAACTAAGTGGTCAATTGACTGGCAGTCATCAAAAGGATCCGCATCACATGTTTTCAATATCACTCTCAAAGTTATAAATCAACCTAGTAAATATTCAAATTCATATACATACATTTACAAAGTCAAATCACTTAGTTTAACAACCAAACAACCTTCTCACTTGTTGAAATTCAATAAACAATAGGAAGTAAGGATTATGAATAGTAGTTTTTAACTACATACTGACTTCATTAACAATAATTAATTGTATATAACAATTCCAATTTCGCTGATGACCTAACCCTCCTATCACATACACACGAACAAATGAAGATAAAGACAACTCGTATAGCAGCAGCCTCTGCATCAGTAGGCCTCAACATACACACGGGGAAAACCAAGGTTCTCAAATACAACACGGAGAACACCGATCAAATCAGTCTTGATGACGAAACTCTGAAAGATGTAGAATCCTTCACATACCTGGGATGCATCATCGACGAACAAGGAGGTTCAGATGCAGACGTAAAGGCAAGGATTGGAAAAGCAAGGGTCGCATTCTTACAATTAAAGAACATATAGAACTCAAAACAACTGTCTGCCAATCAATATCAAAGTGAGAATCTTCAATACGAACGTCAAGGCAGTTCTACTGTATGGACCCGAAACTTGGAGAACTACAACAACCACCATCAAGAAGGTACAAGTATTTACAAATAGCTGCCTACGCAAGATACTAAACATCCATTGGCCGGATACCATCAGCAACAGCTTTCTGTGGGAGAGAACAAACCAACTTCCAACTGAACAAGAAATTAGGAATAGATGATGGAAATGGATAGGACATACATTACTCAAATCACCAAACTGCATCACGAGGCAAGCCTTAACTTGGTATCTTGAAGGGAAACCGAAAAGAGGAATGCCGAAGAACACATTGCGTCGAGAAATAGAAACAGATATGAAAAGGATGAATAAAAACTGGAAGAAGCTGAAAAGGATTGCCCAGGACAGGGTTGGATGGAGAATGCTTGTGAGTGGCCTATGCTCTTTCACGAGGATTAACAGGCGAAAGTAAGTAAGTCACAATTCCAACCTAATAAATACATGTTAAAATATGAACAGTAATCGGTAACATTAATATGTAGTAAATGAAAAGATTACGTGATAACCAGTTCCTGAAATTATGTAATTATTTATATTTATTTCCACGATATAAAAAACATTTGGAAACGTTTTACTTTATTCATTTATCTTAAAGTACATTAATTACTTCATCAATATTGTTTTTCCCTCCTTAAAATTCCTGGGAAATATAATTTACTAAAACAATCAAATCCCATTCACTTTCTTATAGACATAAATCAATTTTAAAAAAGAAATGGTAAACATGGTTAACTATAAATGATTAATATTTCGTTAGTCTCTAACATTTATCATTAAACGTTAGAATAGCTCATATTTCTTAGTTAATCTATTTACCTTCTTAGAATAATCAATTTGGAAATGTCGAAGTTATGCCAATGGTTTTAGGCAATCATATTACATTATTTAATGAAACTAAAGCATATGTCATATATGATATGTGAGATTTATATTGAAAGATGAGTTACATGATAGAGTAGGAGCTACATGAAAGAATATATTGAATGATCAAACGACAAAAATAAGTACTGTCTTATTTGATAATGATGTAAATCAACTAATCTTTTCCATGATGGTTTTTGAAGAAGTATAATTGTAATAAACAGGAGTATTTGAATTATAGTATGACCTAAGAATCCCAGCAACAACGTAATCATATCAAGAAGTACTAGATAACCACAAACGAATGGACTGTATTTAGAATTCGAAATCAATTGTTCAACAAGTACAAAGGTATCATTAGTTTATTCAAACACCACAGTAATTTCATCCTCTTAGATAAACTACATATTCCAAATGGAAATTTACAACAATAATGGTGATTTATTGGGTTTTTTTATCGTTGGAAGTTGCAAAACATTTATACATATTCTACAAACCAATCAGCCAACTTTCTTTTTAACATTTCAACACATTTTTCTCTTTTGTCGGTTTTCTCTTATTACATGAACCACTGAATCGAGACGATTATAATGCACAAATTGCAATGACACTAGCTAACAATATGGCTCCTCTCTGGACCCCATGATTCATTCAGTAACAGGAATGTTTGAAGATAATTATCATCTTGTAACTGCAAAGATTTATTATCTAATTTGTGGGAAATAAATATTTCTAGTTACAAAAATTCGATTAAACGACTTAACAATGTGTACTAGACCATATGAAAAAGATAACTTTCTCATGATCAATTTATTCACTCCATGAAATGGTTAACTAATAGTAATATATTTAAATCTATCAGTTAATTGTAAGAAATAAAAAGTTTGCAGAATTATGATTTTGTTTATGAGATTACCATTTAGATCTAACTGATAACCATTCACAGAATCCTTTAGCTGAAGCTAACTATCTGTTCATATTAAATTCACCTGGTGGTGTTTACTTGAATCTTCCTATTGGTGTTTAAGACTGCAATTGATCAGTCTCTTATTAGCATATATGCATCCTGTGCATATTTCCATGATATTGCTGTAATTCAAAAGTATTATGAGCAAAGATGAACTCAGTAGCTAAGTGGATAACGTGATGGTGTTTAAAGCAAAAGGTATTAGGTTCGAGTCTTAGAGTGGATATCAACTCTGTGATACAGGTACATCCAGTTGATAAAACGTGCATTCTGGATTCTACTGATGTCCACTAACCATCTTTCTTTATATCTACTTATATTGTTATTAATTTCAAGACATACAGGTGTGAAATCATGAGTCGATTGAAGCTAGACCACCATGGAAAACCTGGAAGCACTGGACAGCCGTTTCGTGCTACCAGGTTTTCCATGGTGGTCTAGCTTCAATCGACTCATGATTTCAACCTGTGAAATTTCTAAAACTCTCCACAAAACACATTCTGATATACAGGTGTATTTTCCTATCATTAAATAATTGCATGTATTATCATGACTTATACTAAATAAAAGTATAAAAATATGCTCTTGTTTTGTTGTGTTCAAGTTTTTGTTTATATACTTCCACAAAGGTGACTTTTTAATAGTTCCATTTTCTTTTGTTACTGATAAAAATAACATTGTACCTAGAATAATAATTGATTTCCTAACATTACTATCTAGGGGTACTAACATAAACAAAATATTGCTAAAATATTGATTTAATCACCATGAAAATGAAACAAAATTGATTATTTATAAAGTGTTTATTAGTATCTTTGTTTAAATGATTGTTAAGATGAATTCTTAAGTATCTAAGAGGTTTTTTTTCCTTTAAAATTATTCATTTTTTTATTTGTTTATCATATAGTCTTCTTTTATTTTGTCAAAGATTACTACAATCAATGTCTTCTAGATACTGGGCGCCTAATTTCTGTCAAACTATTCGTTCTAATATTGATGAATATTCGTATATATCCCTCTACAAAGGAAAAACTTAAGCAATTTGTATAAGATTTAAGAAATAACCTGAATTTTTTTATTACGAAAACAAATGAAAATGGCTATTAATTTGATGTATTTGTATCCAGTAGGAAAATAATTATCATCATTATCCCTTAAATACCTATGTAGTAGCATTGGCACCTAACCACACAATTCTCAAAGATGAACACGAGATAACTGGGAAAATAGATATTCAATATTTAACGCGAAGAAAAACTCAATGATGGAGAAAGCAGGAACAATGCATTGGATTAATTTGAAATTGATCGGATGGCATGGCTCGGCCTTGCAGGCGTTCCATTGTTCTATCTCTAGCCTAAGTTTGTTCTCTATCATATATTGATGATTATTACGATGCGATGAGTTGGCGTAGAATATGATGTGACTTCCACGTTAGATCCTATAGATTAGGGAGTTATATCATGACAAATCTACAATTTTAGGAATAGGTCTATTATTAAAGCAGTACTAATATCAAAGTAGACCATAATTCTACACCTACGAAGTGTATTCGAATAACGAATGAACAATATTTCTAATATATTTTGAAGAGGAATTAATTCACATTTGATTGTTTTCTGATATAAGAAAGAAATTCAAGTATACCAAAATAAATATCAGAGAATAATGGATATTTGTGGTGTTGGTATGAACTAATGATTTCTTTGTACTTGATGATTGTCTGAGTTCCATTTCTGAATGCAATAGGTTTGTTCGTGCTTATCTCATACTTTTTGGTTAAGTTGCATTATTTCTGGGATTCCTAGTTTCTACAATAATTCAAATACTCTCAATCATCATAATATTTTTTTTCAAAATAACTCAAGGTTTAATAGTTAATTAATAATGACCAATCGAATTCCTCACTTAAAATCATTAAGCTCAAAGAAGAAGAGGAAGACCAACGAACACATTACGCTGAGAAATGGAGACAGATTAGAGAAGAATGAACAACAATTGTATAGAACGGTAGAGGAAGGCCCATGACAGAGTAGATTGGAGAATGTTGATCGGTGGCCTATGCTCCGATGGGAGTAACAGGCGGAAGTAAGTAAATAAGTAAATGATCGAATTCTATTTTAACAGAATAGACTGTTATTTAACGGTGGAGAAAATCATTTTGAGATTGATTCTCACGATAATGTTATTTAGTAACACATTAAAAGCTTGATGATTGACTCGCCTATGATTTAAAATGCTTAATAATGACTTAGCATTAATAGTAAATATCATATTATATAGTAGTACCTAATGTTTTTAAAACTTTCTAAACCGTTTATGCATGATCAGTTACATAGGTGACTGAATGTCACATTAAACTGTTTTTGATGCTTATTTACCATTGAAGGTTGTGTTTTTTTTTCCAAATTTGTTTGATGACAACCACTGTATGTGTCATCATTTGCATCTATCCACTTGCTTTGTTTAAATTTTCCTTCTTTTAAGTTATATAATGTTATTGATATTAATATTTTTATTCATTTACTTTTCGATTCATTGTGAATAATAAAGAGATGTTTATTATAAGCGAAGATGGATAGTGGATAGCAGTGGAATCCAGGGTAATTCAAACATATATATATATATATATATATATATATATATATATATATATATATATATATATATATATATATATATATATATATTTGAATTACCCTGTACACTATTTTTTGCAGAATACATTGATTATCATTCTTTAAATACATTTAGTACCTATCATTCATCATCTTCTTCTTGTCAAATATTCCTTCCATATATTTCTAGATTTCTAATAATATTTTATGCATATCTTCACAGTTGATATTTCTGAACGTTATCTTGAATCATAATCTGTCATAATATTGAAGTATATCTAGTTTCTAGAAATAAATAAATAAATATATATTGAATCTATTGAACAGGTAACTGATAACCTTTGTGAATTATACTCTGTATAGATTATATATACCTAGAGTGCATAGAACTAAGTCAGTTATGTACAATTGTTTTTTTTTTAAAGTAACATTATTATGATTTACATAGTTATATATATATATATATATATCACAGGTTTAAATCATGAGTCAGTTGAAGCTAGACCACCATTGAAAACCTGGAAGCACTGGACGGCCGTTTCGTCCTGGTATGAGACTCCTCAGCAGTGCGCATCCACGATCCCGCACCAAGCGGGGCTCGAACCCAGGACCTACTGGCTTCGCGCGCGAGCACTTAACCATTAGACCACTGAGCCGGCATCCAATGGCGGTAATGTCTAACTTCAACCAATCCACGAAGTTGCGCCACCGTACACCATTGTCTTCAGTGAGTTGTTATCTCACAACAGACCAGTTGAACTCCACTGGTAAACGGCTGTCCAGTGCTTCCAGGTTCTCAATGGTGGTCTAGCTTCAACTGACTCATGATTTAAACCTGTGAAATTTCTAAAATTCTCCACAAAAACCCATTCTGATATATATATATATATATATATATATATATATATATATATATATATATATATATATATATATATATATATTAGTCCACCACAGTAAAAATCTTGAGATCCAGATGTATACACCTGAGAAGTTTTAAAGTGAACAAAACGCACATCCTGGATTCCAATATTAAACACAGTTCATTTGTTCTATACTTTTCAAGTTTAGCTTTCAATTATAGTTGGTATCATTTGTTTTCTCTACCTTTAATCATAATAATTCCTCCTAGGAATAAACTGAAATTTAGTATTTTTACTTAGATCGGTATATATCTATGTCCTGACTATGACTAACTGAATATGCTGATATGAATGACGGAAACATTTTAGCTATTACATATTTGTATCAAGTTCTAGTTTATTGATGTATATTTTGTCCTTTCCTTTAATTTGTTTAACATAATTTATGACAGCACTTAAACAGCTTCAATATTTGATTGTAAATGGTTCAACAGCACGTTTTTTTAAATTTTAACACTCATAATTATAGGTACAGGGAATAAGAACAAGTAACTACTGATTTAATTTATTTGATAAAGTGAAACTGTAGAAAATAGCTTCTAATGTAGAAATCAGCATAATCAATCATACTTTTTATCAATCAGGTAAAAAGTATAGTTGATTAGTAGAAACTAAAGTGGTTTTTTATTCGAAACTAATTACATACCACTGTAGTGAACAGAACACGGGTGGGGACTTCATTGTTCTTGCATTTTCATACAAACTGCATTCTGTTTCCATTTCTTACTGTTCGATTCTGTTGTCTCTCTGCTGCCAGACCTTCTGTTCACGACTTACATCATATACTACTTATGTCAATATAAGTAGCACACACCACACCACTACTAATTATAAAGAAAATCAAATATCTAATCATCATACTACTGTTCATAAATATGATTACTTTTTTCATACTAAAAAAGTCAGTACACATTAATTATTTTTTTCCAGTATGATCATTTTAATGGAGACAAGATTTTCCGACAATATTTTATGAATAATAAAATTAAACAATCTATGATGTTAAGAAACGTAATCTTCGCATTCACTTCCGCAAGTTTGACAGAAAAACGCAGAAACTCATTAAGTTCCTTTACTGTCGAAGGGATCTATGATGTAACAGTTAAGGCATACATAAATAATTGCCTGCCAGTGATATTGATTTGAACTTGGTTAACATATAACATCATGACTACTAATCAAATATTGAAATAGTATCATAACCGAAATTTCCTGTCAAATTAATACAATTATCATTGTCAGATATACATATAAGTCAATCAATACACTTTAATGACTTGAATAGTGACAGTAGTTATTATTGTTTATTTAATCATCTGTTTAAAGTATAGTTAAGAATTACGTTTTTCAATGGTTAAGATCATGAGTCAGTTGAAGCTAGATCACCATGAAAAACTTGGAAGCACTGGACGGCCGTTTCGTTCTATCGTGGGACTCCTCAGCGGTGCGCATCCACGACCTCACCCCCTACAAGATTTAAACCCAGGTCCTACTGGTTTCGCGCGCAAGCACTTAACCACTAGATCGCCAAGCCGTTATCCAACGGTGTTAATGTCTAACTTCAACTGATTCACGAAACTAAGCCACCGTCCACCACTTTCTTCAGAGAATTACTGATAGGTCCTGGGTTCGAATCTCGTAGGAGGCGAGGTCATGGATGAGCACTGCTGAGGAGTCCCACAATGGGACGAAACGGCCGTCCAGTGCTTCCAAGTTTTCCATGGTGGTCTAGCTTCAACTGACTCATGATTTAAACCTGTGAAATTTCTAAAATTCTCCACAAAAACCCATTCTGATATATATATATATATATATATATATATATATATATTAGTCCACCACAGTAAAAATCTTGAGATCCAGATGTATACACCTGAGAAGTTTTAAAGTGAACAAAACGCACATCCTGGATTCCAATATTAAACACAGTTCATTTGTTCTATACTTTTCAAGTTTAGCTTTCAATTATAGTTGGTATCATTTGTTTTCTCTACCTTTAATCATAATAATTCCTCCTAGGAATAAACTGAAATTTAGTATTTTTACTTAGATCGGTATATATCTATGTCCTGACTATGACTAACTGAATATGCTGATATGAATGACGGAAACATTTTAGCTATTACATATTTGTATCAAGTTCTAGTTTATTGATGTATATTTTGTCCTTTCCTTTAATTTGTTTAACATAATTTATGACAGCACTTAAACAGCTTCAATATTTGATTGTAAATGGTTCAACAGCACGTTTTTTTAAATTTTAACACTCATAATTATAGGTACAGGGAATAAGAACAAGTAACTACTGATTTAATTTATTTGATAAAGTGAAACTGTAGAAAATAGCTTCTAATGTAGAAATCAGCATAATCAATCATACTTTTTATCAATCAGGTAAAAAGTATAGTTGATTAGTAGAAACTAAAGTGGTTTTTTATTCGAAACTAATTACATACCACTGTAGTGAACAGAACACGGGTGGGGACTTCATTGTTCTTGCATTTTCATACAAACTGCATTCTGTTTCCATTTCTTACTGTTCGATTCTGTTGTCTCTCTGCTGCCAGACCTTCTGTTCACGACTTACATCATATACTACTTATGTCAATATAAGTAGCACACACCACACCACTACTAATTATAAAGAAAATCAAATATCTAATCATCATACTACTGTTCATAAATATGATTACTTTTTTCATACTAAAAAAGTCAGTACACATTAATTATTTTTTTCCAGTATGATCATTTTAATGGAGACAAGATTTTCCGACAATATTTTATGAATAATAAAATTAAACAATCTATGATGTTAAGAAACGTAATCTTCGCATTCACTTCCGCAAGTTTGACAGAAAAACGCAGAAACTCATTAAGTTCCTTTACTGTCGAAGGGATCTAT
Source organism: Schistosoma margrebowiei (assembly GCA_944470205.2). Classification (NCBI taxonomy): domain Eukaryota; kingdom Metazoa; phylum Platyhelminthes; class Trematoda; order Strigeidida; family Schistosomatidae; genus Schistosoma; species Schistosoma margrebowiei. The sequence goes on along the minus strand of OX104026.1, from coordinate 38,085,776 downwards.
GATGTAACAGTTAAGGCATACATAAATAATTGCCTGCCAGTGATATTGATTTGAACTTGGTTAACATATAACATCATGACTACTAATCAAATATTGAAATAGTATCATAACCGAAATTTCCTGTCAAATTAATACAATTATCATTGTCAGATATACATATAAGTCAATCAATACACTTTAATGACTTGAATAGTGACAGTAGTTATTATTGTTTATTTAATCATCTGTTTAAAGTATAGTTAAGAATTACGTTTTTCAATGGTTAAGATCATGAGTCAGTTGAAGCTAGATCACCATGAAAAACTTGGAAGCACTGGACGGCCGTTTCGTTCTATCGTGGGACTCCTCAGCGGTGCGCATCCACGACCTCACCCCCTACAAGATTTAAACCCAGGTCCTACTGGTTTCGCGCGCAAGCACTTAACCACTAGATCGCCAAGCCGTTATCCAACGGTGTTAATGTCTAACTTCAACTGATTCACGAAACTAAGCCACCGTCCACCACTTTCTTCAGAGAATTACTGATAGGTCCTGGGTTCGAATCTCGTAGGAGGCGAGGTCATGGATGAGCACTGCTGAGGAGTCCCACAATGGGACGAAACGGCCGTCCAGTGCTTCCAAGTTTTCCATGGTGGTCTAGCTTCAACTGACTCATGATCTTAACCATTGAAATTACTATAATATCCACAGAACCCATCTGATATTAATTACGTTTTTGTTAGACAACGATTAGACCACAGTCTTAGTTGGCAGGAATGATTTAACTCAGTTATATAAATGTTTCTGCATTATGTTTAATGAAAGATTTTATTATAATGTTAAAAAAAATTTGGAGAGGTAGTGTCAGGGGTAAACAGTTATTTCCAGGTCTTTCTACTAATATATATTTATGGTATTATACATATATGGGGAAAATATTGATTGTTTTAAATGATGAAATAACATACATAGAAAGGATTATAGAATATAAATGAATTGTACAGAGTATACCGAACTCATAGAATTGACTAAGATTTTGTTAAACACCCTAAGTAATCGAGAAATTTATGGAAACATTGATATTTATTTTGAGAAACTAATTTAACTAAATTAAGTTTTATCACAAATGTTAAGAATGTCAATAATGTACAATGATGTTCCATGAATCTATGTTCTTTCTAAAGAAAGTGAGAAACCTATCAGTGAAATAATTAAAGAATTAAACTGAGTTCGGTACTAATTCATAATGTGTTTAAGTGTCAGTGATGACTTAAAACAAATTAACTGAAAGTCCTTTCATTTATACAACAAACAGATTTATTTCAATCAATTAATGTTATTAATTAAAAAATAGCTTCACTTGCATGGATATTCAATCTTCAAGAGTCGTGATTTATAAAAAAAGAAATTCTCCATATGATGTTATTAAGTGAAACGTTTCACAATTAACGGATTGATATTATTACAGGTTGAAATTGAATTCAGAAACCATAAGTCTCATGTATTAACCACTAAGCTTGAAACTGAGAATGTGGTGATCTGAATATGGTGATAAAATGTCTCAAGCTATTTTCTGTTTTATTATTATCACGAATAGGTCTAAGTTAGAAAACCCTTAAAAAGCTGGAACAGTGCATCAGTCCTCACTCCACGCTCATGGATAGATTGAATTTAAATTTGTACACTATTGTATTCCAGCGTATTGGTCTAAAGGTTAAAGATATGCGCACGAGACCTACGGATTTGGGTTTAACTCCTATTTACAGGGTACTTGGGCATACTTCTGAGGAGTCCCATGATGAGACGAAATGTCTGTTTAGTACTTCCAAGTTTGCAATGGTTAATGAAATTCAGTAATCTCCATAATCTGCATTGATTATTGTGATCTTCAGTGATTGCAATACGAATTCCTACTTTTTATGAGAAAGATAATTTAAATTTCTTTCTGGAAAATTTCGTTTAACCAATGTATATATTGTAACGAAATTCCAAACAGGGTGGTGCATCACACAGTTGCGTATATCCCATTTAGATCACCTTGACAATGCACATCCGCTACGTGCGCAACGAGATTTCATATTAAAAACTCTCCTATCCTTCGATGAACACGTTCACATTCAGCCAATACTTTGTAAATGATTAAAACAGTTGAAATTTTATCAATTTTATTAAATTTCAACTGTCGAAAAACCAGAATCTCCACAAATCCTCACACTGATAACAATTGCATGCTCCCGAGTGGCCAACTTCAAGATGCAACTCCTGGAGTTCTAGTGGGAAGCCGTGACCAGTGGAGTCCGATTCATGTTAGGTGTGAGACAGTTATTCACATCAATCATAGAATCAAGGGTTGTGAAAGGTCATAAATTGACTGGAGTTGAAAATTAATATTGTTGAATACCGACTAAGCGATCTAGAGGTTAAACGTTTGCGTACGAGATCCAAGGTCCTGAGTTAGGAGTCCGCGTGCAAGGTTGTGGATGCTCACTTCTGATAAGTTTCATACTAGAATGAAACGGTCATTCATTGCTTTCAGGTTTCCAATGATGGTCTAGCTTAAATCGACCCACGACTTCGACTGTGAAAATTCATATTTGTTTTGTTTTTAAAAATAAAATAATATCCTGTACTTATGTATTCTAATTGTTTATATTACATTTTGTGTCACCTTTCTTGCAAAAATGCTAAAAATTTTAAAAACAAAACATTTGTTATTACCATTACTACTTACTATGAGATTATGTTTAGCTAGATTTATATACGACATATGGGAAATAGCTTGTTTATTGAATTAAACATAAAAGAAGTCTATGTTATGAATACAAGTTCAAAACAAGTTTCATTCATGTGATTCCAATGTGCATTTTTCACAGGAAGAAAACGTTACCCACCAAAAACAAAATTGTACTAAAGATATGAATGTGTGTATATGTAAGCACAGCATATTCATCCAATTGTTCCTATACAGAACAACATTTAAATGAATGTTGTATTATGTTTGCAAATGATTCGTGTCTGTCATTACATTTTGTTTCTAAAAAAAAGAAGAACACACATCGGTCAACTTCTCTAGTTAATAATGTAAGAAAAAAATATACATATTATGAATTGAAAGAGAGAAAGAAAGAGTAAACGACATACACATACAATAAGAGACAAAGAGTTGATGTAATCACATTGAAGTTACCCTTTTTAGAAAAAAAAATTATGGGAAGAACAAATAAATGTGATAATTACCAAGTTGAAAAAGAAATCAGTAGAAAAATGTTATTTCGTTTTCTTCCCAAGTAACAATATATGTATCATACCATTTATTTTTTATATATGTCATTATGTGAATTTGAACTTGGTTACAAAAAAACATTGATAATTGACAAGGCTGTCTTTAAATCTACCCGTTAACATTTAATTCAAATGAGAGGGATACTAGTGTTAGTAACAATTTGTAATTTATGTTGTCAATAGTAGTTGAAAAATAAAATTCCTAGCACATATCACATGGTAGGTGAAGGTCAGTAGGTAAAAAAAAGAAAATAATAATTATAATTATCGATAGTTTTAAACAGAGATGATGGTGGGTAACAGTGGAATCTAGCATGAGCGTTTCGTCTTAATTGGGACTCGTCAATCGGAGATATCAGTACGAAAGTGAATTCATATATAGTTGCATAACTTTTAAATTCATAACTTTATTTTCTGACTAACTAATCTCAGCTCATGTTAATTTTTAATTGCTATTAATCTATGACTGAGGTCATGAATCGAATAATTTTAGACCATCTGAAAGTACTAGATGACTGTTTCGTCCTAATATGGGACTTCTCAACAATGCGCATCCACGATTCCACATGTAGGACTCGAATTCAAGACCTTGGGTTTCGCTCGTGAATACTTAACCTCTAGACAAATGAGCCAGCACCCAATTTATGTTCAGCTACTACATTATATAATGAGTTAGTTTTTTTGTCTCGAAAATTTTTTGTTACTATATCTGATTATCCCGATTCTTCTCTTAATTATCATATTTTATTTACACCATTCTTTATTTGTCTTCAATCTGTTTACTCTATAATGATAGCATATACTCATTGTTACTGTTTTAAGTATCTAAAATATTATAGTTTGTAAACTGCCGATGAGAACCTTACGAAATAAGATGAATTTATGTTATTGTGTTCAGTGATTTGTTCAAATGTCGAATGAATGATTATTTTTTCGAATCATTTATTAACGCTTTCATAACAAGTCTATTGAGTAAAAAGTCACTGAAAGAATCTGATATTCATATTACGTTTCAATTGCATTGAATCTCAATAAAACAATCGTAAAATCACTAAAATCAGTAGTAATTTTTAATAAGTTTAGGTCTAATAGTAATTATTCAATTTCAAGTTCATTTCTCTCAAAGATTCACATCATCTGAAGAACTATTAATAATTTAGAAGCATTAGGCAGTAGTTTTATCCTATTTTAGGACTCCTTCAAAGTATCCATTGACTTTGTTATGGAGTAATTTTCACACAAAAAAAAGTATTAGCTATGTGAAGAGAAAAGTACGCAGTTTGGGTCTCAGTGTAGAATGGGATGAAGGTACAACTAGCTGCTAAGCCCAAAATAAGACAGAATGCACATCCTGGTTTCCACTATTAGCAACATACTAAATATAATACAATTTATAGCAATAACATAATAGCAAAGCAATCCACTTGGGATGTACCCATGGTAACAAAGACTGATCAGTTATAGTTCTGTAAATCAAAAGTGCAGAATTACTAACTGAGTTTCATCTCGTAGTTTCTATATTTTAACATGATTGTTTGTTTATCTATTTCTAAATTCCTAATGGTTTTAAAACATCACAAGTTAATAACTATGTACTTAAAAAAGTGACAAATATCTTCTTATGTATTTTTCAGCTTTAGTCATCTTTTAATATTTATTAACAAACACATACATACACACGCTCTATTTCGATGCATTTAGTATTGAAAATTGAAATCCCCATGAACAGTTCCAATGACAAAAATTGATAATATAATAATATACTTTCAAATAACATGTTTTTCTGTCCAAAATATTTTGACATTTATGTATTTTATTTAAAAATTGGTAGATTTGATTTTATAGTTGAATTCATGAGTTAGTTGAAACTAGACCACCATGGAAAACCTGGATGTCCTGGACAGTCGTTTCATCCTAGTGTGAGACTCCTCAGCAGTGTACATTAACGATCCCGCCCCGCGAGATTCGAACCCAGTACCTATCGGTCTCGTACGCGAATGCTTAACCAATCCATGAATTTGAGCCACCATCCATCATTGCACACCATTGAGGAGTTCCACACTGGGACAAAACCGTCATCCAGTGCTTCCAGATTTTCCATGATGGTCTAGCTTCAATTGACTCATGAATTCAACTATAAAATTATTAATATTTCCACAAACCCCCTCCAGATTTGATTTTATTCACTTAGTTGAAATCAAGAGATAAAATTAACGAGAGTACTTGAATCTTGTAGCAGATGTCATTGTCCAGTATAATATGATTGTATTACTGATAAGTATTTAAAAGTTTTAAATTATATGAAAATGAGTTCTTTTTAATAATATGAACACGCTGTGAATAAGATCATTATAACACTTTCTAGTCAGTTTAATTAAACAAGTAAGATGAATTTATTTTACAGTTGATCTGTGAATAACTAGATAATGTAAGGTCAAACAGTTCTTTCAGTGTTAAGGAACATCGCACAATCATTTAAATGGAGATTACGTAACATTTATCCTATTCAATGTAATGTAGTTTACGCAAAACCAAGAATTCGAATGTAACGTTACTTAGAAGTAATGTATAAATGAATAATAGGATAGAGACACATCTAGTTAACGAACTTTGAAAAGTATGGAACAAGCATCCAATATTCCTCTGTAAGTCACTATCTAAATACACTATGTACTTGTCCTATCATTATTTCTACCTTAACAACAACCAGTTATTATTTCCATTTCTTTATACATTTCTTTGTAAAATCAATCCCTTTCCTAATATTATAATTTTAATCCCTTTAATGTTGCTTAAACTTTAATTTTAAATTATCAGAATTGATTTTACCACTTTCATTACAGTTCATCATTGGTAGTAAAGTTGAAACTGAACATTAACTCTTCCAAATATACCTGGCTAACCAAAGAAACCCGGCAGAAATCCCCTGAAACAGTCTTTCATTTTACTTATTGTAATATCAGTTAAATCTACTGTTCAACCTCATAAGCATATAAATGCTAATCAGTAAACAAGTTAACTGAACAACTGCAGATAAATACCACTTCAAATAAACACTCAGTACTGCCCAATGTTTTTCTGTTCTATTAATTAACTTCTGTACCTAGTGAAAAGATAGGTTTGTAGCTGAACATAAAGATGACATCTGGTTTTTAAATTCTGTAGACCACAATATTTCATTCTAACTTTGCTATTATCAGAAGCCATACAATTATCACCATTTAAGGCCAGAAAGAAAAATCATTGTATCATATGTTCTCCATAAAAATAAGCCCTTCAGTAGGTAGCAAACAATATTATACAATCTTACCTTAGACACTGACATGATCATATCAAACAAGCATAGTATATCAGTTTTAAGCTAATCCTGTACAACAGTTCACTATCTAATGATGAAAATTCCATTCATCCAGAGCAAACTGATTTCCTTAAAGGCTTCAAAGTAAAATTGCTCTTAATTACGAAATTTGTCAAATATAATTTATCAGAATGGGAGTTTGTAGAGATTGTATTACAGCCTCTTCTTTTACCATGGTCTTAATGTATTAAAGATTTTTTTCTCTTTCTTCATACTCTTGTTCTTTTACAGCCACCTGCTTCACTTTCCATCTTCCCTTCAAGTCTTCTACCCCCCCCCAACCGGTTTGTTTTTATCTCCTTGATCATTCCGATTACATTTCATCTCTGTATTAATTTTAACAGTTGAATTCATGAGTCTATCTAAGCTAGACCACCATTGAAAATTTGGAAGCAATGGATGACCATTTCATTCTAGTATGAGACTTTTCAGAAATGCTCATCCACGACCTCGCATACGGAATCCTAACTCAGGAGGTTGGATCTCGTACGCAAACGCTTAACTTCTAGATCACTTCCTAAATTTCAAAATCAATATTCCATACAAATACATTTGATTTCCTCTGCGTTATTTTTCTATTAATTGTTGACACAAGTTATGCTTTGATATAAGCTGATATGTGTATAAATATACTTTGCATTTAATGTTCCTGTATTATTTGTAAGCTAATATGTGTCATAATTTCTTCCTTAGTATACTTCTTAATTCTATCTCATTTTTATCACTAAATATCCTCTTTTAATTTTGGAAATAATTATTTGTGAGTACCGAATACTCTATACGAGTGTAAATTGAGAATTAATGACATCATATGATGATCATATAATATTAGGAAGTGATGGAAGTTGAAAGAATGTCAGGAACTCTATTCCTACTCTCTATTTTGAATGTGTTGAAGCGACTAAAGGAAACTGGATTTAATTCTACACAGTAGTTAGACACTTTGGGAAGTTCTATTTCATGATTAAATAGCTATTAAAAATTCTATAGTTTCCATCAGTCCTATTTTTGGTGTCATATCATGACGAAGAGTAATTTACGATTTATTAGTCTTAATCAGTCTATCATCTGAATGAGTGATTTTACTAAACAGTCATAGTCATTTCTTAAACTAATTCAACTGATTCAATTAATCCATTTTTCTCTTGTGATCATTTTGATAGGTTTTAATCATTCCTCGATGAAATTCAAATAATTCCTCGTTATTTTATTACGTTATCATTACTATCATTATTATATTATCATTATTAATCTCCCCCTATACATGGTTCATTCACTTTGCTCCTTATTCGGTTTTGCTAAATTTTTTCACAATATTAAACATTCGATTGAATTATAATTGAACTATTATTTCTCTCACCCTATTTGACCCATATTTATTCGGATCATGGATCTTAACATTCCACTTAACATATATGCTGATTCAAGTTAACATTCCATATGAGTCGCATCAACATTAACAATTTTATCCTATTTTACTAGTATAAGGGTTGTGGAGATTATTAAGTTTTCTGATTGAGATCATGAACCGATTGATGTTAGACCACCTTTGGAAACCTGGAAACACTGGACGTCTGTTTCGTCCTATCGTGGGACTCCTCAGCAGTGCGCATCCAATCCAATTGAGCAGAGACAAGTATATACCTCAGTACAATGGAAGTTGGTCGCACAATTTCGTGGATTGGTTGATGTTAGAAACTATCACCATTGGATGCCGGCTCAAAGGTCCAGTAGGTTAAGCATTCGCACGCGAGACCGAAGGTCCTGGGTTCGAATCCCACGAGCGGGATCGCGGATGCGCACTGGTGAAGTATCTCACAATAGGATGAAACGGCCGTCCATTGCTTCCAAGTTTCCAAAGGTGGTCAAATATCCTATATTTTTTGACAATCTTAAATTCACATACATTAAACAAAGTACTTTACCCTTAACCTGGTCATTTTTTAGATTAATAATTTGGATATATATGGATTGTAGAATCTGAAGAGAATTGATCGAAAAGAATATTCTTCATTCAGAATATTAGTACAGCATGTATGATGGATAAGTTATCTGAAAATTGGTGATTAACCAAAAAACAAACCAATGGATACTTTATTGAAGATGAAAATACATGTATTTGTTAAGTTTCTTATTAATATCACCGAAAAGTGATCTTTTACAATGTAGAATTCTTTCTCCTTATAAATAGATATGAATAAAGAAAGTCTATCCATTTTTTTAAAAAATGTTGAATTGTACAAATGAAACAAAGACTTTTATTTATATCATTGCTTGACTGTTTTATATTATGTACCATATGTTACTGATTAACTTATCAACATAGTTGAAACAATATCTATGCAAAATACAACTAAGTAGATGATACAAATGAAACATGGCTAACAATTATATATGGTTTCTTTCTTTTATATATTTGAAGAGTCTAAAAGATAAAAGCCGACTATCTTATGGTGAAACACTTAAAATCTGTAATCTGAGTGATTTGGAAAAAAAATGTAATATGCAGATGGGTTTTGTTTATAGTATTTTAGAAAATATGAACTTGTCTATTTAATCTGTTTGTTAACAGCTACATACATTCACATCAGTGGAAATCTATCGATTCATTTGTAGTTATAGTAAAAAGGATTAGCTTTTTTTAAACCGTCGATTGAGATAAGAAAATTGTTTGTTTAGAATCTATAAGCAATTTTTTACTCGTAATTGCAATTCATTCACTGTTTGGATTGCTAAGAAGAAAGCACTAAGCTTAGATTCAGAGATATGTTCATACTCAACTCAGATATATGATGGTAAATCTTCATTTTATTACTATACTCGGAAGAATGTTGTCAAATAATTTTTGTCAGAATAGGGATTTGTGGGTGGGGGGATTGTAATAGTTTTAATAATTTCATTCATGAGTTTATCTAAACAAGACTAACATTGATGAATTGGAATCACTGAACGGCCGTTTCGTTCAATCGATGAGGGGTTGCGCAGGATCATGAGTTAGTTGAAGTTAGACATTAACACCACTGCATCCCGGCCCAGTGGTTTTGAAGTTGAGCGGTCGCGCGTGAGACCGAAGGTCTATATATATGTAATTAGTTGTATTTAAAAAGTAGAAATTTCTGATAACTTATCCGTTGGTGTCATGTTATTCATCGAATTCAGTTCATGCCTAGTTAATATTCATAAACTCAGGTTTTCATTCCTAGTATGAATGTTCAGAAAATGATACTGCACTTAAGCTTCATCATTTCCACTAGTGTTCTCCAATTTTTGTATCAATTCGAACTAGCATAACAAAACAGATGATGATTTGTCAGGAAAATTCGCAAAGCTATAATAAGTGTTAAAATTTCATAACTTGATGGATTCGGAAAACCAACTGATACGACTGATGCTAACAAAACAAAATAGAACCAGGTTAGTTTTTAAGGTTTCTTTATTTTAAGAATAGATAGACCTATATATATACCATTAAGAGTTAACACAGTGTGGTGTTTGTGTAAAAAGTAACTGTTTTGCTCATGTGTAACTTCCCAATCCAAGTTCTAATGCAAAACATCTAAGCAAGTACATTGTGAACCGTCAGAGAATGCACTAGATAACTCTGGGAATTCCTAGTTCTGATAGTGAGTTTCGTACAAGCGATACTTAGATACATTTTGAGCACCCAGAAAAATGGTAATACTAAATTTATGTTGAGAAATTTTTCAAAATCTCGATACAAGAAAACTCCAATTAATTTTTTCTGCGCGTCGGATGGGGATTTCGAGACTGGGAAAAAATACCTTGACTACCCACCTCTTTATTCATTTATTGATTTTAATGCTTTAGTGAAGAAAGTTACACCGACAAGTGTTCTAAGAATCTTCACTTTCATACCGACGAACACCGACTGTGATCAAGTTAAAATTTAGTTCAAACTGTTAACAGTCCTGTTCAAGCCCATTTCGTGTAAATAGGTCATAAAGCCAATATGAATCAGTCATTTACACTGATTATTCGGCTTAAATCTGTCAGACCCAAAGTCCTTCAAACGGCAGAAGAAATATCTGTTTGGATTAAAAGGTGTGAGTTTTATATTCAGAAGAAAGATGGTCAACCTCTTCTTTTTATCTTGGGGAACTTCAGGCCTAATAAGTTATTAGTAAGTTAAATTATAGATCACATAATTTTTCAATTACATATACAACATATCCACTTGTGTTTTCATAGTATTTACATATCTTTGTATCATTGTTTTTATTACCATTATTATTAATGGGATAATGGTAAACATTTCATGAATTTAATTAACACCCGTTTTAGTTGACTATTTTTTTTACTTTAATTTATATCATTATATACATTATGTAATCTTCCTTCAAACGTTTATTTAGATTTGTAATTAAATTATTATTTCTCTAACCTAATGTTATTTATGTCTTGGCCCTTATATCCCATATACACCAAGAAATGCACATAAAGACAACTAGTGTAGCAGAAGCCTCTGTCTGCATCAGTAGGCCTCAAAATTACACAATAAAAAAACCAAGATCCTGACATACAATACAGAGAATACCAACGCGATGACAATTGATGATGGAAACTTTCACGTTCCTGAACAGCATCATAAAAGAAGATCTAATGTAAAAGTAAAGGCGAACATTGGCAAAGCAAGGACAGCATTCCTATAGTTAAACAACATGTAGAACTCAAAACAACTTTCAAGCAATATCAAAGTGAGCATCTTCAATACGAACTTCAATGCATTAGATGGTGGTTGGAGGTAGTCGACAGGAAGCCCTGAACCCGGGTTTCGTGCAACTTGGCACTCGTCAGCATACTGGTCTAGAGAATTTATGGATAAATGTGAATGATAGCTAATTACTGTTAAAAACAAGTTCCTGTATACACTTTTTTATGAATATTCAAAAGTTACACACATGTAATTTGAATCTTTTACAGTAATTGGTATTTTGTGTTGAGAATTATTTACTGTAATTAAATTTACTTCCCTGAATGAAGCGATCATTATTACCGTTATTGCTATTATAGTGAACAGAACATGAACGGGGACAACCCAATGCATTTGAGCAAAAAAATTTCAGAGCATCTCAATAAAATCTGAGGACCATTTAGTAAATCATTAATTTGCAAAATATCAATCAATTGTCTTAAACTTGACTGCTCCTGTTGCAAACGCCAATCCATTGTCTCAGATTTCATTGTTCATGTGTTTTCATACCAATTGCGTTCCGTTCCCGTTCTTTCCTAATCGACCTTCTACTGATATACATTATACGCCTGACCACCGTCATATACTACTTGTGTGGACATAAATAACCCACAGCACACTATTACTATGAATATTCATTAACATTAGTTTGATTAGGTATGAAGTTTTGATCATTGAAGTCCTATGAACTTCTAAGACATTGAATAATGATAATCATTGGCTTCGTTTAGTTAAATAAGCATAGGATATAATAAACAGTTTGCATTACAATCATTAAATTTTACGAATGTCTGTACCATTCACGTTGAATTATCATCCATATATACTTAAGAGATAAAATTTATAAAAATGGAAGTATATTCCTAAACCAACTTGGAGTATTCAACATATAATGTAATTTTATATTTATGTTATTGTATTTATTCATTAAATAAGCATATTGATAAGTTTTCGATGGAGATTTGTTCTCTGAGCTGGATAGGTTGGTTGGGGAGCTTTTCATCGTTCTTCTAAATAACATTATCAGCATAAAACCTCCAATATCCTCATTGTGAACTACGAATATTCCCCAACTTCTTAAAAAAACTTGTTTCTTCTTTTTGAAGTCATATAAAAGTTGATTGATGTTACTTTAAATTTATTATCAATAACAGTACTATCTTTGTACGTTTGTCATACTTATTAAATTTTTGTACATTTACAAATATCGTAAAGTGGTTTTAAAACTCATATTTTTGTTAATAGCATTGGGAATTTACGGAAGGTGATCATCATTATACGTTCTCTCCTAAGTGTAGCACTCATTGAACACATGATTTGTGATGGTTTTCTAGCCTACGAAGACACTGATTGCTAGATTAAACAGTGTTGATCCATTCAGACTATCTGATTAGGGTTGACTCGATTGCTGTAACCATCGTTCAGAGACTTGGGGTGAGATTATTAAGAATCAGTCCCGATAGCTGAAGTATGTCTACTCTTTGTCTTCTTGTAGATCGCAAGTTTTAAAATTAGCTTGTACATTTAATTCGATGAATGGATGACATTCAAATCCTATTATCTGTGCCTGAACATTTTTACTACCACTCTTACTACTTTTACTAACTTTATATTTATCGTGATAATCTCACCTCTCTATTCGTTGAGGACTTACGTTCTCTTAGCTCAATGATTTATTCTCTAAACTTTCATTGTTTTGCCATATATTTGATAAAATTCAAATACCCCATTTCTACGTGGAGTTTGTACTAATGACTTTTTGAGAAGAGTTCCATGATTTAACCAAAATCGAGCACAGTCATCTTAAATTTGTAGATATGCTTTACTAGAGAACGCCATCTGAAAAAATCTAAATCTTAGACTCCATGTTAATTATCCCCAACAAACAAACATGAATTAATGTGGACCGTCATTTTGAGTCAGTTATTGACAGTATGAATTGATTGTTGGAGTCCATCCATCACTAATATTCTCTTAAAACTATGTGTCGCTTAACTTCTCCCAAACCAAAATAAAAATTGAAACGGGTATTGTATATTCTAATAAACCCGAACAACAAAGACATTCTAATAAAAAACATTAAGCTTTTGTGATGATTAGAAGTATTTGAATTATTGTACGAACTATGAATTCTCAAAATAGCATAATTTAAACCAAGCAGAACTAGGTGAGCACAAATGAACCTATTGAATTTGGAATTCGAAATCAGGCAGTCATCAAGTATAAAGGAATCACTAGTTCATACAAACACCACAGGTTTATATGGAATCTGCATAATAAACTTCTAGCTTCTTGATTCCTCAACCAATGTTGATGAGTTAAAAATGAAACAATCAATGTCTTCTAATTTGAGCCTGATCAGACCATGTAATAGTCAGAATTGCATTTGGCTAATAAATAAATATTAGTTACTAAGAACCGACCAAATAAACCGATAATAACTTTCGCATGCTAAATTAAACATACGGTAGCAACCAGTTTTGGCTAAATAAATATTAAACTCTACCAAAAATAACACTGTTTAGTAAAGAATGTTTGTTTTCCGAAGGAAATTACAATAATACTTGTTTATGGTAATAACAGTGAAACTGTAGTCTCATATTTGTCTGGCTATGGGATAAAATACACAATCCGTATCCAAAGAAAATTCCCGTTCATTCTTTCTGAATATATATATATATATATATATATATATATATATATATATATATATATATATATATATATATGTAAAAATATATCCATGTATAGTATCCAAGTGTACAACATGTTTTTGAATGAAACAGACCCTTTTAGTTGGCCGGTATCCTCTTTCTTTTGTCAGTAACTCGATTTTTTTTAAGTATTCGTCTTCTGTCATACAATTTACATTAGTTCAAGCAATATACCACTTAATTGACACAACTCATACGATGTTTCTGTGGTATAATAAATACTATACTTGATACATTGTTTGCTAAACAAATTGTGTCAACTTTACATAAAAGAACGTTGTTAGTTAAGATCTAAAAGCTTAGATTAGGAATTTAATATTGTGCATAAAACAAAAATATGTTTGAACGATTTATAAACTTCCACAGCATTTATGTATTTTCTTTCAAATAATAAAAGAATAATACAACGTTAATGAAATGATGTATTACTTACTGTAACAGAGTAGTATGATAAATTACAGTCCATGTTGAAAAAATAAAATTCAAAATAATCAAACACTTTCCCACTGTTACTATTTATAAAATGAGGTTCTGTATAAGAGGACTTTTCATATTATCTGAGATTGTTGTGACGTTTTGGTTATGTTTAAATTAACAATAAGACGATTATTATCAACATAAAAATTAATTGATTCAGGATCAGGAATACAATCAGAAGCCTCATATTCTTTATAATATGTTCTTTGGACAAGATGTTTGGAATCAGATTTATTAGAGTTATGTTTCACTATTGAATAATCAAGGTTAGTAATTGTTATGCATACTGAACGTTGTACAACAGTGACCTTTATATTCTCTTCCTTGAAATTTTTATCTAAGGGGATCACTAAAATGAGTTTATTCCCTTCGCGTATAGTTTTATGTCGATCAAGATGTTGTGTTGGTAATTTTTCACCATTATCCAGTTCCATATCAGGCTCGTTCGGAATAGAACTTTTGCATTCCTGTAATGTTATACCATCACATTCTTTACTTTGTTTTGGTTTACTTGAATCAAAAGACATATATGGAATATCAATTAAAAGGAGACCATTTCGTAATAACATGATTTTAGAGTTTTCAGCCATCACATTCTGAGGCACAGTAAGCTTATTTTGAACTTCACGACAAATGATTTCATCTGTTTTGCTTGTTTCGGTTTTTGCATTTATTATTATTTCCCTTTTAGAAGTCAAATATGCACTAAGTGAGTCGCGCTTAATTCCTTTCGCATTCAAAAAAATTTTAAGGAAGCAATGACAACCAGGAGTATTTACAGTGAAAATAGTACATACGTGTTCCAAAATATTAGATATTTGTTCCATTTGTGATTAAGAGATTTTATAGAAGAGGGTGGGATGCATTTGATCATGATCATAGGAACTAATGTTTATAATGATTATTATATTCGTGTGCAGTTTTAGGTTTGGGGCTTTGAACATGGATGAAAATAGAAGTTATTTGTTTGGCAAATGATTTGGGGTTACTAACGTAAATAAAACTAGGATGATTATAATTGGTTATTTGTAATCTACCAATAGGCAGTTGAAACTCTTGGAATCAAAATTCATCATTTAGGCTATTATCCATCTCTAAAAGCTTTGATATCATACTCAAAGAAGCAGATTCATATAATTTAACTTGTATAAATACTCTTTACATCCCAAGAGATTTTTTAATTTTCAAAATTCCAATATATTCAGGCTTCAGAAACACTAAAATGGAATATTTAATAAAACCAAACCAAATATTTCTCAAATAACAATTATTTGCACATACTACTGAAGTAACAACACAATATTTCGTCACAGTTGTCGATTTGTTTAAATCTGTGAACGCGAATCGCTCATAAAACGCGGTACTTGTGGTTTTTGTTCCTTGTTTTATGAACAGTTCAATTACGGAGGTAAATATGAGCGTTCCGAGCCGTGCGACTAACTCAAACAATACGATTTTATCTGAGGAACGGACATGTCACAGAAGTCAAATGGCATCATCAGATACTGTTGGACGTTCAATGGCACTTTTGCCCATAAATCATAATCATGCTCTACATCATGGAATAAAATTAATGCCTCACATAAACTTGCCTCACAGAGAAGTAGGAGCAACAACACCTTTGGTTAATAGCTCCGGCACAGCTAGTACGTGCTCGATGTCCCTACCAGGTTCGATGTCATCGGCATCTGACACTGTTTGTAATATTCTTCCACATAACACTTCAGATAGCAGCTCAATAGACCTCGCTAGTCTTTTCGAATGCCCAGTTTGCATGGATTATGCTCTACCACCCATTATGCAATGTCAAAGTGGACATATCGTTTGCGCATCGTGCCGGTCAAAACTCTCATCATGCCCAACTTGTAGAGGCAACTTAGGTAAGCTTGATACATCATTTCTGTATATGACTTTCAAATGTTCCCAGTAGTAAGAGTGCTAATAATACAGTTCACGATTTTTCCACACGTTTAGGTTGTGTTACGCACAGACGATAATGTTTTTGACATGAAACTTCTCGTCTTGCACTCATCGACCACCCAAATGTTAATATCTCCCATTAGTTATTCACTTTTTTGGCTTTTATCACACCTGAAAATTTGTGGCACAGAAAGCCTATGGTATATGCTGTTTTAAGCCTTTTAATATTCTTTTAACTATACATTGTATAAATTTCCCCATGCGTAGTAACATCCAGGTCATCATTAATTTAGTCTTAAGTTGACCCATTACCGTCAGTATAGTGACTTCTCTATCACTCTGCCAAGAAAACGATGTTATTGTACTTAGCGTCATTTATTACTTCAGTAATTAACACTTGATATCAAATTTATGTAGTTACCTTACTCATTCTCGGTCTCAATGACACCTTGTAAAAGTGTTTATTTTGCCAAAATAGTGCGTTAAACTATCATAACTTGTTTTCTTATTTCCTGTCACACCAGTCAATCGCATGTCGCAGGTAATAACTAGGATCATTCTGGAGGCTCTGGTGTCTTTATCAGTGCTTCAGTGCACCTTATTTAGTTATTTTATCATGAATATTCCTCCACAGGTGATTAGAAGCTTCCAAGTGTACATGGCTCTCTACTTGTTACTATCTATTACGCATGCAGCATTATGAAGTAGGACGATGGAGTTAATTCTGTTCTACACAGGTCTATTTTATCGACGGTATTAACCCCCCCCTGTATCGATAAATCCTTTAGAGAGACCTTGTTAAAGACGTTACTTAGGAAACAGATATTCTTATTGTCGGACCTCTTTCAATCTCTGCGGAAGAACAGCGTATAATATATTATTTTCGAAAGAAAGGCTTTGGTTAAAGGTTTCCATAAGTAGTACTGTCCAACTTTTTTCGTAGGTTTGGATAGGATATTGATTCCTTACCTCAACCTTTCTGAGTTCTGTCTTGTTCGGGAATCATATGATTGGCTCCTAGTACTTGAATATATTAGCCCTGTCTCATGACAACAAATATAAAACAAAATCACATAATTTCATCAAGGAGAGGCTTGGTAATGTTCAATATTCTCTACACACCCAACGTCAATCAGGTATCATTGAAGGAAAAGTCTGTACTGATGTTTATTTTAAAAAGGATAATTAAGTGATTAAGGTTGTTTTCTTATATATATGGTTGTATTAGCTCTCTTGAATCGGTTGTTTACGTTATTACGACAAAAACACAGTGTTTGTATAAGGTGTGTCAACGTTTGATGCTGACTAGATGCGTTACCAATTTTTACAGAGTGTACCTACTTTACACTGTAATAGGCCGCCTAGTGGGTGCAAAACAAGACTAAAGTGTACATTCTTAAATGTGATTTAAAACTTGTTAGATCTAGGTAGGTTCCAGTTGACATTTCGCATTTGTTTCAACAGTGGCAGTCAATTGAACGAAAAACAATGAGATTAAGCCAAAAATGTGATTGATGGTAATCGGCAACAGTGTATCAGAAAACGAATATATAATCAATAACTCGTTTGTATACCAGGAGAAGACTAAGAGTACCGATGCGAATCATTTTGGTCTGTTACCACCCATCATGTGGTCAGACTATTTGTTACATTCATTTTGTGACTTTTCAAAGACTACCTAAAGCTGTCTATACTGCTTAAACCATTACTTAATAATTTCATGAACTGAAACCGTTTTTCTGTCTGTTCACTTTTTCTATCGAATATTATTGAACAGTCACGGCCTATTTAGTATACCAGCCACTTTATTCAGTAGAGATTCATACGCTTGTCTGCTGATCCACGTATATTCTGGACTGTGTCTAACATCGGTGCCTGTAACATCACCTTTACTTTTGTTGGCTGTTTGATGTACGTAACGTAGTGCAGAACTAACTGGTGCACAACATAATTTTCCTTTTATATTCATTCGCATTTCTTCTGTATCTTAAGGAGGACATAGGACAATGACTTGATAGTTGTATTTATTTATTTATTCATTTAAACACATAAACATTGTTACATGGAGGTATCAAACAGATATGCGTGCCACGAATGATTGGATTGGTGTGATGGATGGAATATTTCCCGGGCGCCCAAACTAAAGCATGTGGTTTTCTTAAGACGCAATCCCCCCGAGCCTTTGACCTAGAGGTCTAGTCCATAAGGCAATGGAACAACGTTAGGAGATGCAGTCCCATGGCAGCCGATGACCAACAATAGGTTCGTACGCCACTTGTTCCTTTAAAATAAAGGAACCCTTGTTCATGAGCGGTATGGAACCAGGGTTTCTCAACTCCCCTAGGTGGATTCTCCGTGTACACCAACAAGGTTAAAGCGCCGGACTTCGCTTTTCATCCTCTCAATTTCGTAAACAACATCTACTCTCCGAAAAAGCAGTCAGCAAGACTTCCCCGACTGTGGCTATACACTTGAGACTATACGAGAGCATTTCGAGAGATTGGACCCTCCCCACTCTCGACCATACCAAGGCATTTGGGGGCTAATAGTTGTAACATTTAGATCTCAGCCACTACTTTACAGGTTCAAGTCCACTTTGGCTTAATTTTATTTGGACAACCAGATAGTATTGCTAATCACAAATATTCCGAGTCAAATTCGAGTACGTTACCCTGCAGTTAGTAAGTAAGTTTGCATAATTTGCAAAATGAAAGTATGACCTTATCCCCAGCTATATTTTGTCAAACTCAATAAGACTTACGATGTGCGAAATGGTTTATCGGCATAACTTAACCACTCATAGTCAACATTAGCAATTACTAAAGCTGCTCCTAAAGTAACTATGTAATGAGAAATTCATATATGGTGTTTTTTGTCTAAAATTTTGTTATAATCTGTCTCTTGATCGATTTTCAACAATTGTGCTTTCTTTGCTAGTATACAACAGTGATATTGTTTTGTACTAATCATTTTGAGTCCCTCCTAAGGATTCGATGTCCTAATTCTTTCCTAGTTAATGTGCATATTGTCTCGATTCAACTTCCAAAGTCACTCACATAACACCTCGTCTCACTTTTCTTTCTAAGATAATATCCGGAACCTCGCAATGGAAAAACTTGCTTCCAGTGTATTATTTCCTTGCAAGTACTCCACTAGTGGTTGCCCAGAAACTTTTCATTACACATCCAAATCAGAACATGAAGCAGCTTGCGAGTATAGGTAAGTTTTTTATTTTTTGACCGCTTTTAAAGATCTATCCTTAGTTTCAAATCTCCCGTCAATAGTCTTAATTTCTATCGTATTCACTAACTCATTTTCGTTTTGCAGTCTCTTCGATATTTCATGAAAATATATAACTATGAGCCCATTATGATATCTAAACACTGAACTTTAAACATGTGTCATATGTATTACGTATGCCTAACCACCACCTACCCCAAGTCGTGCTTGGTAGTGCACAATTAGGTTGGAAGAAAGCTAGGTTCGGTCGAACTAATAGTGCTAGTCAATGAAGTCATCGATTGTTGGCCTGAGCCATGCATATAGACGCAGGCTAACTAGTTGAGTTTGGCGTGATAACTGTAATCGGTGGTTGAAGACGTTCACAGTGGCGGAGATGCATCCACTCTTCATCTTAAATTCCAGTATTCCTTCATAGTTAACCTTCCATCATCTTTCGAAACCATGTTCCCAAAGTTTATTTTTCCCTCTTACAATTGATACTGCGTTGTTCCGGTCCCTTTTTTTATTCATATCTTGTGTTAGTGTGATATAGCCATACGCTGATGATGTTTGTTTTTATCTAAAGAATTAATAGAATGATGGGGACTTTTTTTCAGTTTAATCTGAGGACAGGCAAAAGTCTTGTTTGTAATAACTCATTGTAATGCTCTGTACTGCAAGCAGATGGATTAAAAAAGCCATCAACAATAGCGAATACTAATCTGAATTTAAAATCATTTGTTTGGCCCATTTAGGAGAATTTTGGTATCATCAAGTTATATTTGTCTGAAGTAGTTATTGTATTCAGTTTTATTTGATTTTGACTCTCCATCGGTTTGTCTAGTATCCGAAAGTCATGTAAGCAACTTTAAGTATATAAACGACTTGATTCCTATAGGTAAAAAGGTTTTCATAATACTATTTTAAACTGTTGACCAGATATTTAAGGTTCAAGTCAAGTTTTGAACTCGTCGGATTCCGTAAAAGTGTTCTGTACCGTTAATAGCAGTGGTAGTTAAGGTGTTTTTGCCGTGACTTCGTAATCAAACTATCCATTAAATAGTGAAAACTCCATCCTATTCACTGAGATTGATTTGGTTACCTAGTATCATTAACCTGTATTTTAAGAGCAGTTCATAAATGGTACATATGTCTGTTGTTGCGGTTTTGTAGTATATCATCCCACTATGTATCTACTTCCATATTTTCTGCTTAGATTATTTTCGATAAAATTTCACTTGAATTCAGGAATTCTGATTACCATTTACTAACACCACTACGGAGGCAGTATTGATACATTTACCGCGAAACAAATATGCGGCATAGTAGTCTGCTCCATTCTGTCATACCGCTAAAATCTATTGTAGATTGGAGGGTATATACCAAAATTAGACTCGTTGATATCACAGGAATATTTATTGTTAATAGTGGAAGCATTAAAAGAATAATTTGTTTAATGGCAAGCTATGAGCGTTTTTGCCCATTGAAGTTGTTGGTGTATATTTTATCCACGTAGAAATGACTGATGCTGCTTAGCACAGATCATTTTCGTTTGTTTCTCTCATTTCCCAATGTGTTTTTAGAATCTACTGTACTTCTTTCTATATTGGTGAAATGTGTATCGACCTATACCATTTTACATTTCTCTGTCCATTTGTGCCTTATTAAATAGTTTCTGAGCAGTTTTTGAATTGAATTGTAAATCACTCTGTGGGTTAAACTCAATATTCATGAATTCTTGATCATACGAAACTATGCTACTTTCACAGTATTCAACTTTTCTTTATGTGATATGGTATTTTTAAGGTTCGCGATTCGTATTTTCCTCATGGTGTTGTACTAAGCTAACTTATCGTTATCTGTTCTTTTCAAGTAGAGCATTGAAGTTGTCTAGACACTACAGTGATTCAATTCCACTATCTAGTTACATTCATGAAATTTTCATTATATGGCTTTGTGTTTCTTTCACCTAATTCTCAACGTTAAGATCAATAATTCAAATCCATTTAATCTCTTTCCTCCCTGAAAACCGATTGTGATACTTTTAGTCCATTTTTCAACGTGGTAATAATTGTTCACTGATTAGTGATTAGTAAACAAGCATGTGCTGATATATATATTTAAACGTGTCTGATTGTAACATGTAAATAAAATTTGTCGCCTTTTTTGTAGTTTTTTTTTCATAATTATATCAAATATTGATTACAAGCGTTTATTTGGTAAATAATCATTTTAGGCCCTATGATTGTCCATGTCCTGGTGCTTCATGTAAGTGGCTTGGTGAATTGGAACAAGTTATGCCCCATCTCGTGCATCATCATAAAAGCATTACAACTTTACAAGGTAAGAATAATCTGGGAATTTTTCCTTTGACCAGATTATTTATTAGTATTATTTACAGATATATAGGTTTCATTTCTACTTTAGGTTTATCAGTTATCGGTATTTTTGGAATAATTGTACCCATTAATCTCGTGTATATTTAGGTGGAATATTAGGAAACGATTATCTTTCAGTCAGTCAGTCAGCTACAACGTAGGACCAGGCACATATATGCATCGGTCCAGGTTGCCATACCTCATTAGCACGGCAAGATGAACACCGGATTCATAGGAGTGGTTAGGTTAAAGGTGGTAATATATAGGAGAAAGATTGCATATAAGGATACAGTACCGGAATATAGAATTAGTTCGTAGAAAGAAAGATATGAAGCGATTTTAATCTACTAATTTAAGGGAAGACAGACAGTGCATACACCCACGCCATTGTGATCGATTCTGAGCCATATCACCAAAAGTCTCCAACCATCGGTTACGAAAGTCACGCGGACCCCAAACAAGTAGTCTGCATCTACCAACATGGCTCAGACTAGAGCTTAGTGTCTTCAAGCACTGATGCCACGTTTTGGTTTGGCCGCCCCTAATTCTCTTCCAACCATCTCCAACACCGGTTAGCATTGCACGACGTGGTAATCGGTGTTCAGGCATACGTAACACGTGGCCCAACCATCTCAGTCTATGAAGATTAACAACCTCATCAACTGATTCATCATCACTACTTAATACCCTGAGTCTAACCTCACTATTACTTACCCGGTGATCCCAGCAGACGCCAGCAATATTTCTAAGGCATCTGTGGTCAAATACTAGTAGCTTAGGGGTGTCTTCTACTCTTAAAGGCCATGTTTCGCTGCCGTAAAGTAAGACAGAACGGACTGTCGCGCAGTATACTCGTCCTTTTATTGATAGACGGATATCTAGGAATGTTAAAGGTTGCTTATAAATTTCAAGTTATTCGTCTGATAAATTGATTATATTTGCATTCATTTTATCATAAAATGTAATCAGAACCGTTAACTAACCATGTACTTCAAGGTCTTGCCTAATATATGAGCACTAACCAAAAATTAATTGTCGGTCTGTCTGTACCATCTCTGATATCTACACTTGAATGTGGTTTTTTCTTGATCTCATTATGACAGTAAGTCCTTATTGCTGATGAGTTAGAGACGAACATGATATATATATCCGATATTATTATAGTCGTGATGGTGATCAAGCTTTCCTAATTTTACACGAATCGGTCTGTATTAACCGAAACAATTTTCCCCATACTAGGATTGACCGAAAAAGCAGATGCAAGCACTATCTTACTGTTATGAAATGTTAGTAAGTTGTTTCCTTTAAATAAGTAGCATTTCCAACAATGCTACCTCCGAACTTCGAGACTTCTAAATTTTTTGCAGTCAACAAACAGTGGGTGGTTATCAGTGTCGCGATGTCGAGTTTTTAAGACTAATTGTCATATTGCGACCCGATCAATAAAGTTTAGTCAGCACTAAGCATTTAGCATACACAATACTAGTATCCACTCGGTGATAGTCTATATGAATGGGTTTCCTTATTGTCTTCCTTTCAATAATTCAATAATGAATGTCGTATTTTTAAAACCAGAAGTAAAATCGAACTTTTTTCTTGAATTATTATTGTAATGTCATTTGTTTTTGTGTCTCAGGCGAAGATATTGTATTTTTGGCTACTGACATAAGTCTTCCAGGTGCTGTAGACTGGGTTATGATGCAATCTTGTTTTGGACATAGTTTTATGCTGGTTCTAGAAAAGCAGGAACGTGTACCAGATCAGATATTTTTCGCTCTTGTCCAACTCATCGGAACTCGGAAACAGGCAGATCAATTTGTGTACAGGTAGGAACATTTTGGATTGTTGAATGTGATTTTAAAAATTCAGCCTAATTCTTCTGTTTCTAATAATTTTTATGCACAATAGGGCCATACTGTGTAAATATAATTTGGACATACTTTTAGTTTATAGCTGAAATATTAGTTTATTTAATGAGTAATAAACACACACTATCTTTAAGTACTCGTTCTCATAAAAATTAATCACTTAGAGAAACATGAGCATATAACTAAGCATATCTCTTTTCTCCGAAAGATGATATCCATTATTTCATGGACTTCACATTTAATGGATGTGTCTCCTTAACAGGATTAAAACGATAGGCAGTAACCACTGAAAGCAGTTATATATCGTATATCAGCGTAAATACATCTAGTCTTTTTCCGATTTGAACTTCATGTGTCACCGTACATAGAAATAGGTAGTTACTTGTGCGTAACGTATGTCTTAACCATGTCGGCGCAAGTTCTTAATATCATCATCTGACTTCATCTCCTTATCTACAATTTTATTGCTTGATTTCAACATTCCTCACTTAGTAATTTCATCGTACGTCCATACTTCAAAGACACGTTTGGTTGATTAGCTGCAACTTATTTAACATCATGTATCAACCAAAGGACGGGTTTACTGCGCAGCAGTTCGTTCCGTCCTACTTCATGGCAGTGAAACATAGCCGGTGAGAATAGAGGATATTCGTACGTTACTAGTATTTGATCATAGGTGTCTTCAAAACATTGCTCGTATATCCTGGGACCATCGAGTAAGTAACTCAGTTGCTAGGAAACGGGTACTAGGTAAGGATGGCAAATCAATTGATGAAGTGGTGAAACTTCATCAGTAGGTTGGAAGAAAGTTAGAGGCCGCCAGACCAAAACATAGCACAAGTCCATGAAATCACTGACAAGTGGACTGAACCATGTTGATAGGTTTAGACTATCTGGTTGTGGACCGCGAGATGACAGCAACCGATGGTTAGAGACCTTGAATGACATGGCTCAAAATCGTTTGCAATGCTCAAGTGCATCCACTCTTTGTGCTCTCCCAAATTCTACTCTTCTGAATGTCCCTTATTTTCTTTCAAACTTTATTTCACTGTATTTTACTCCTTGAATAACATCTTCAAACCCTAATCTTTCCGATTATTGCTTATACTCTTACTACCTCTACCACTACGGAATTTGATTCGACAACTCCATCGCTGTGCTAATGGGGTGCGGCAACTCGAACTGATGTACGTACGTACGAAGTTCTACGTTGTTACTGACTGACTGACCATAAAATAGAAGACAGCTCTTCAGTATGCTAGTCTTGCAAAGTGGACAATCATGCACCTCACCGGTTCCGTTGGCAATGTAGGTTGGTGAGTTTTGGTCGAATGATCTTTATGTATATAATAATTCAATAGTGGACCAGTCATCGGCTTTGATGCATCTGAAATAAGTAAAGATATCTTCTCTGTCAAATTTCATTCTTTATTCTTAAACTGACTTACTCCCAGGATAAACTTCTTAAATTCTCGACAGCATCTGTAAGGTATTAATAGTTCACATCCTTCCTAGCTTTGCCAAGAGTTAAGTGGCTGATTTCATCTAGTTTACAGTCAAATCATAGGAACTAGAGTGTAGCTACAGGCCAGTTAAACTGTTCTTCAGTGTTCCACTCATCCAATAATCTCTCCTTTATGAGAGGTTATCAGCTTTCAGTACATTTTCTCAAATCATCCTTAATAACTATGGAATACTAGCACCTATTGGCATTCTTTATGCTTTTGGTTCAATTCAGTCCATAATGCAAAAACCTGTACATGGTTTTTCAGTTGCAAAAACGGTTAAAAGGGATTTATTATCTATGATCCTTAGTTCTATCACTAACGTGTTGTTTGTCCATTTTTCGTGAACTTAACCAAATGGCTTTTGTATAGTTTTATTGAGGTGTATGAGATTAAAACCTACACAAAGTACCCGTGCCATGGACTACGCTTAAACTATGTTTAATTTTCCATTATTCACATCTACTTCACTTGTGTATTAAATAATTGGCTATTCTGTTAGACTTTGTGAATTATACTTGGAATCCTGTATCTTGAAACCAAACGATTGAAATACTTGACTTTAAGTTGCATTTTCACAACGAAGGTCCTTGGGACTATCATTATTATTTAAAAATAATTTCTATGAATGTTATAACTTTTCTTATTACTATTGCTTAGTATCCTTGGACACCAATTCACTCGATAAATCCCCAACTCAGAACACGGTTGAACAGGAACAAAAATATGTATCAAATAACAAGGGTAGATGGAAATATGAATTACAACAAGAAAAACGTTTGTATATTTATAGTTTTTACTCGAGAAAGTTCTAGAAACTTCTTTAAGTATCCACTAGTGCTGATTAGTTAGGAAATAGCCAACCAGTGTGCACCGACACAATCCTACACGGAACGTGTCCCGCTAACAACAGATGATTCAATCTTTTGTATACTTTTGTTCATTCCTGTATATATGAATGATTTCCTATATCTCATGTAATTTTACATGAAATTCATCTTATTCTTTAAGGAAATCATTCCTTTTTATTTTATTTGTACTATTTTGTAGGTATCATTACCAAGGTTTGATTTGATAATTTAGAATAAATTGAGCATTGGGTTTATTGTTATAAATAAAATATATATTATTTTTATTTATATTTGTACTATTGTTTCTGATTTCCATCTAATAGACTTGAGTTAAACGGGCATCGTCGACGATTAACTTGGGAAGCTTGTCCACGTAGTATTCATGATGGTGTTCAATCTGCAATCGCTGTGTCTGACTGTTTAGTATTCGATTCTAACACTGCTCATTCATTTGCTGAAAATGGTAATCTAGGAATTAATGTGACTATTTCTCAAGTTTCTCCGTCTATTTCATAACTTTAAACATTCATTACATTTTCTCCGTACTTTTTCTTTTCTTCCCTTTTTGTTGAGAAAATCCAGTCCACATTATTATCCGCTTTTGCTACATCGAGCATATTATCTTAGTTCTCTTTGTTTTTACACACGTCTTATTAAGGTTTGTAATTATTGAATATCAGTGGATCACTCTACGTTTGTAACGTTTTTCTTCGATAGAAAGATGGGAATGTATACATGCATGCATTTGATTTAACTTTCTTTTTCATTCTCTCATTCATGAAATCAGTATCTTCATTCTCTTTTCCTCTCAACTTATTCACATCTTCATGTTTCTTAGTTTTTTCAAGCGCCTTAAAAATTACATTATCATCTCGTATATGCACATTAATGTTTCCTTTCTAAATAATTTAGTTTACTGGTTCCTTGTGTGTCTACGTTTGTATATTATCTGTCCATTGGATCCAGTCTATGTAAATAATTGTGTTTACCATCCACCACTACTGTCACATTTCCCACTGACAGTTCATTCACATTCATACATTTAGTGATTAATAATTATTATTCAAAATATAGACCCTAAAAAACAAGACAAGTCAAGTACGTACATTTCATTTTCTTTCATATTTTGTTAATCCTATTTTCTCCTGTATTTTTTTGTGACATCCTTTCCTTTTTTTTCTCTCCAGAGCTGTTTATGTTTTTCTTTTCTATAGAAAGAAGACGTTAGTATTTCTTTATGTATAATTGCGATTTTAAGTGAAAACAAAATTCATGATCCTTTAATATTATTTGAGGTATGTCTACAAAGAGTTTGCCATTGTTGTAGTAAGAAAACGAAAAAAGTGACCACCTCTCTGTATATGTTTTTGGGGAAGTTGCTCGTTTGTTTGTTTTTTTTCATTGATTTTCTTGTTTATATCAAGTTAGTTCGTTTTTCTTATTTTATCCTGTTTTCAAAAATCGTTGCTGTCTACACTCGTATTGTGAAGCGGTCAAAAAGAAATGTTTTCGGTTTCATAAAATAACCTGTAAGCAAATATGAACATACTATTTCGTATCAATACATGGGATTTTTCAAGTTTTGTATGTGAACAAGTTCTAAGGTGATTGGTTTTGCATGATGATTATCACTCTTTGAATTATAGGCCTTTATTCGAGCGTGCGTTGGTTAATCTTTAAAGCATAGACTAGGTATTTTGTGTGTTTGAACAGAAAGCCGTAAAATTGCAATCGACATGAAATGACTTACTACTTAGGACTTTGATACGCCTGTCAGAAAAAAACATGGTTGCCTGATAAGCAACTGAAGAGGCACATATCGAGCTGAACTGGATATAGATTATTTTGTATGGGCCTGATTTCAGTTTTATATCTACCTATTCACTGGTTGATATTATGCGTCAGTAGACCCTCATCTTGTCTTTTAATTGGTTCTTGTTTTTCGGATGATTGAATATGTCACTTAACGAAGTATCGTAATCTACTAGTACGCAAAATGGGATTGACAAAATTCTTACTTTACGTCATAACATACTTATCCGGTGCGGAAACATTGATGCAATTTGAGAGAACGCTTATTTGTTGACGGAAGTACCATTATGGACTGGATAAAAAGAGGAAGTAATCGGACTACTTCACAGATAGGCGGTTTGGGATTGAAAATGCAGGCGAAATCTATTACTTGTTATAGGTAATCTTCCTCGAAACTTTGTATTAATATCTCTAAAAGTAATCGGTATTCCAGGTCAGAATTTAGTTTCTTTAGGCATTTCGAGATTATTTTCAAGTCACAATGCAATATTAATCCACAAAGCTTCTATTAATAAACTAGTATCGTTCCTTGCCAAATAACCACTAAGATCATGAGACATTGATATTTTAACTCAACTATCACTTTGGCACAATGTCATTGCCCTTGCCTACCCCTCGTAGTAGAAAGTTATGGTTCTCAAATGACTTGTTTTAATTAGCTTCAGTTTGATACGATATTTTTCAAAATTAGGACATCGATACAAGAATAAGTAACAAAGTCTCGTTTACTTTGCCTTCCTGAAAGGGTTTGTTATTGGACAGTTTTTAGTAAGGCGGTATAACTGATATCTAGAATTGTTAATTTAATGTATTGAAAGCTACTGAACCTTCATATGAGCAACAGTTTCTCAAATTCTGCTTTTTGTATTGAGGACAGAAGGCCGACGGAATGTGACAGTCCTTTACAAGTAAGCTTCTGAGTGCTTAGCTTCTCATGCGTGAGTCAACTGATGTTCCGAAAATTGATGGTTTGATGTAAAAGCCAGTATACTCTGGGTATTGTTTTCCTTTCCTATTGTTGTGTCTGGTCTGTCAGCCCAATAAAATGCATGCCTTAACACTAGGCTAACGGGTTAGACATTGACGCTATAAATGCCTGTATCTGAATTGAAACTAACAATCTTATGGAGAAATCCAAAAGCTGTTCTGTCATCTGAATGGTTGGCAAGAGAGAGAAAAGATGAGTCAACTAGACTTGTTGCCGATTCAGATAAGCGTGGAAACATATGTGGATAAACAGGTGACTAGCGTGACCACAAACAACTATAAAATTACAATCATGTCCTGAATAAGCATTAGGGTAAGAAAGCCTAGTGTCGTGATTTCAGGGATTCAAAGTCCAATACTGATACGCGTTATGCTACGCCGTAACCCACCAACTGATTACTTAGGCGAGAACACAAGAGTGAGAAAGTATCTTGGGCTACTAAATAAAATGCACAAATATTGGTTTATGTATATACCACCTTAATCCTTGGGAAGTTGATCAATTTCTTAACCATTGTAACGCATTTTTCTTCAGGTCACTTTTGATTATCAGCGACTGGCTTCTGATTGGCTCTTATTATCCTGGACTATAGAATGTTGCATTTAAATTGAAATGGCTTCGCTATAGAAAAGGTTTAGCCAATGAATCATGCATCAAACGAAAGCTTGCGTTATATTGGGCCATCAGGGACGAATCTTAATATTACTAGTTTCCAGACTTTAAATTAAAAAAATAATGTCCCTAGAAATAGCTTCTGTTGTTCGACATCCCTTATTTATTTCTCTGTTTACGTTGTGACCATGGTGCTCTCCTATGTCCTCTGAACTGTCTTGATCTGGTAAGAAAAAAAGGGAGAATATATAGGGTTCAAACCAATTTAACTTTACCTGTGTTAGAGCTGAGTAAAGTGTTCTAGCTTTTCAGGCCGCTTCGTGTGTGGTAAACTCCCGAGGTAGCACGTAACTCTTGATTTCATTGTTCATGGATCGACAAGGAGAATTGAATGCTGCTAAGGCACAGGAAACACTTCTGGGATTTATCTTTGCCAACGAGCAACGAATCATTTAAGTGAAACTGGTGGAATATCGGGAATATATGTTTGCATACCATAGCTAGAACCCACGCCACTTACGAAAGGCATACATATAAGCTCAAAACGATTATTTTTGAGCAATCAACCACAAACAAAGCGAAGTGATGGAATCCCACAATTTGTTGCACAACATCTTAGATATACTTTCTGAGTCAGGTTGACAAGAACAAGAATTTATCAAACTGCTCCAGCGAAGTCTCTTTTACGAGTATTGTTGACAGGACTCCTCGTTAACACACACGGAAATACCAGTCACAGGAAATTTACATGTGATCAAGAAGACATCTCTTCAAATGTTCATTAACCTCGGAATTAATGATTCACCGAATACCGATGAGTTACATCCCAGATTGCGGTCTTCGTTTGATGAACATCATCTCGTGGGCTACTCATTATGCTGTTTAACATGTCTCTTTCCCGAAAGTAACTCCATAGGGACTGAAAAGGCAAGCGAAAACGATAACTTTAGCCTCAACCAAACTACTTTTTGACTCTCACTAAATTTGTAGTGTGATGAAACAATAAAATGAGAGGAACAGAAGACAAACTCCTTCATGGAACGACAAAGTTGAATCTTACGAGCAGAACCATGAGGCTTCAAAGACGCATATAAGACTACTTCATGTGAACAATGTGAATCCTTAGACTCCATTCTTATCTAGTTTTAGTGGTTCACGACATCGTGGTCCCATTTTATTTTTATTAGGTAGAAAATGTAACAAAAGATCATATTTTTAGAGGTTTCTGTTAAGTCCGAAGGCATGAAGCTTTATTGTTTTGAGGATAAACCTCGGTGATTAGGTGTGGCTAGATTTGTACATCATTTGAAAACATTGATCATGACAGTAAAATCACAAACTTGGTTGGTACACAATAAGTAACCACCCCAATGTTTCCTGTTGAGCTATTTGTTCATGAGAGTCATATGTATCTTTCCTGGCATTCGTTACCGCCACCATTTTCACTGTATTTGATAAGGTTATTTCATATAATAGCCGCATCATTCTGTCATATTCTATCCATATTAACATATGACATCTGACAGCGATTCATTCCACTCACACTGCAGCTGAAACAACGATTTTTTTCTAATTAGATATCGAATGGAACTTGCCGTTAAGATCTATTGGAGGTGGGCCTGTAGTGGCATTGGACTATAACCACACAATCCTCAAAGCTGAATACGAGATTACTCGGAAAATAGATATTCAATATTTAACGCGAAGAAATACCTAACGATGGAGAAGGCGCGAACAATGAATTGAATAAATTAGAGTTGATCGAACGGCATAGCTCGGCCATGCAGGCGTGGTCTCTGCTGAATGTTGCCTTATATCTTCTATTCATATTAAATATATTGTTCTTTCTCTAGCCTAACCTTGTTCTACATCATGTATTGGTAATTGATAAGATACAGTGAGTTGGTGTAGTCGATGGTGTGACTTCCACGTAACATCTTATAGATTAGGCAGTTATATCATGACAAATCTACAAATTTAAGATTAGGTCTATTATTAGAGCAGTACTAATATCATAGTAGATCATAATTCTACATGCCTTCAAATTTCCCGGTACGACCAGGGGTGGTGTGAGTATTCCTTCCCTCTTGAAACGCTCTAATCTGGTCAGGCGTATACAGATTCTGACAGAGAATTCCTACTCACTGCCTTCTCACAGATAGAGTAATGTTTACGAAATTTCGAGGCATAAAAGCGAATGTCAGGCGCTATACTTGGTGTAGGAATAGATGGCTTTTCTCCATTGCCCACATTCCGACCGATAGCAGCTTGGATGCGACCAAGGATGAGTTTCACTACCAGTTAACTGTTCTTCTACAGAAATTTCGTTCGACAGATATCGCAGTACTAACCTGAGACTTGAATGCTCAGGCCTGGCGTCCAGGCACAGAGGAGAATCGTCTGGGTGACTGATGGTACTGGTTGGATGCAAGTCACATGACGGTTACCGTTTAATGCAACTGTGCGTAGACCACAACCTGTTTCTGGCTAGCACTAACTAGTGGCACAGCCATCGTCTGTGTGTTACCTGGCTTCCAATTCCGCATTTCAGATTGGTCGCATCTCAATCAGTTATCGCTGGCGTAGCTGTTTACAAAACTCTCTCCTTCTAAAATACAAATCTGGACTCTAATCATGCCCTTGTTTGCACTAATCTCACCTTGCGTTTCAATGGCCAACAGATTCATCGTCATAAATGTCGGTAAATTGTTTGCACATTCTCAGTCAGTCAGCTACAACGTGGGACCAGGCATATAAATGCATTCGTCCAAGTTACCATACCTTGTTAGCAGAGCAAGATAAACACCGGATTCATAGAAGTAGTTAATTCAACGGTGGTAATATACAAAAGAATGATTTCATATAAGGACATAGTACAGGAAGGAAGAATTAGTTATTAAAAAGAAAGGGAGACAAAGAGTATGTAGACCTACGCCAAAGTGATCGGTTCTGAGCCAATATCACCCAGAGTCTTCAATACTTGGTTATGACAGTCACGCGGACCCCAACCAAGTAGTCTGCATCTACCAGTAATACTAAGACTAGAATTTAGTGACTTCAAGCTTTGATGGCACGTTTCCGTTTGACTGCTCCCAACTCTTTTCCAGTCAACCCCAACACTAGTCAAACCAAACTACGTCAAAGTTTCACTACCAGCTCACCAAAATGTATGGATGAGCATTGATTGCAATTGCATAACACCGTGAAAATGGGGAGTAAAGTCTCATACGGCTACGCAAAATGTCCCGCTTATAGACACTAGGTTTCTTTGAGCTCCTTACAACTTGTTGAAGTACATCGGTCTACCAAACGTTTGACTTTAAACAAAGACTGTTGCGTAATCAAACTGTGAAAAGTTTGCGTAAGGACCAAGAAGCCTGGTGGTTTGAGTGTGCTGATGAACTGGAAGCACCAGCCACATCTAATAACAATCAAAAGCTCTTTCAGCTCGTCCGAATCATTGTCAGCAAGTAGCATATTGTGGGTGAAACAATCCGTGAAGCTGACGAGATGTTAATGCTAACATGATCTACCATCTTGGACGATGGGCGGAGTTTTTCGAGGGGAAGTTCAACTGGTTTGCTGCTCCGATGACATCGGTCGGAATGTCTTGCCCTCCCAGGCCTATGACGAATTATCTAAATAATGACGACTCTCCGTGATTGACCATACCTGTCTCTGAAGGGTCGCTGACATCCTGTGGCAACACTACGGTAGTAATCCATGGGTTCGGCAATATATGTTCTGACACAGTGACGATAATTTAGTCGGTTTCACTATCTTTAAACATCAACTTTCGTCTCTTGGTCTACTATGAATATCAACCAGAGAATTTCACATTGTGAATTATTTTCCGACACTGAGATTGGTCTGAAAAGCGGAGAAATGGTCAATGTATGACATGGTGTCGTGATATGAAAGATGGCTATACAGGACTGGCTTATGTTGGTCCTTTCATGACTCCCTAGTCGGTGTCATCGAGGTGGCGCAACACAGCGACAAGAGACGTTTTCAGATATGTCTCTGAATAGAAGCCAGTGGCCATCCTGTTGTAACTTTTCTTTACTTTCTTCATAAAAGTAAACGTAAATTCTTCAACTGAAGGAATTCTTTTTGGTTATATATTTGCTAACTGAACTGTTTTCTTATTACTATTATTATTATTATTTCACTCTCATACAATGATTTTTGTTCGTCGTTGTCCATTTTTATTATACACACTTTCTATTCTCTTCCTCTTAAGAACTTCATTGTTATTGAGTGTCGAATATAAATTTGTCAGCGACTTGTACCTATGTTTGTCTTCAAATAATTAATATAGAAAATAAATACCTGAACGCCTTGCCTGGCGAAATGAATGACTGTTTTTGACAACGGTCGTACAAACTCTTTGTTCTTAATTTAAGAATTGTTGACACTTATCATTAATCTATTGTCTTTTTTGATAACTGTCTCCCTTTTCTCTTTTACATATTGAGTGTGACAATTTAGATAGCTAAGTATTTCGTGAATGCGTTCGAGGATTTCGACCTAATAACTGAGTTCTGCGTCCCAACTCAAGTCAGGAACAAGTGTTTATCTACCAAATGATACTAATAATTATCAAAACATAAGTTCTACAGTTTACAAACCTCAATACATGTCCTATCCAAGGCACATGGTTCTTCGGATCACAGTGAAAAAGAAAGCGTTTTGGCTAATTAAATATACCAGGCCTAGCTGTATCGAAATGGATAACGGCAGACAGCAGGTTTAATTGATAAATAATTAAAACCAATTATAAAAGTTGTTTACAACGAACAAGAGTTCTGTAAACATATAAAATAAAGATAGGATGTACGGAACATTAAACATATATGACTGCTTTTATAAAATGGCACAAATATTACAAATACTTGTAACTACTTAGAAGTATCTCGTACTCGAACAAAGGATCGTCATGAGCTAATATTTAAAAAAGCGATTGAGAATAACAGAAATTAGAGTGCATCAGTCAACAAAGCAGAAACAAAAGTGGGGAGAAGACAAGCAGGATTCACAGACCCACCATCGTCAGATACCTTATCGATAAAACATCTTCAGAGATGTTGCATAGTTTGAGCTAGATTCAGACAACACCTCAAATATTTTTACTTTACAACTGACCAGCTATTAAATGTTTAATGCATTCATCTATCAAGATGTTAAGGTGTTTAAAACACTGTCATTGTACTTACATATTGTTTTCA
Source organism: Schistosoma margrebowiei (assembly GCA_944470205.2). Lineage (NCBI taxonomy): Eukaryota > Metazoa > Platyhelminthes > Trematoda > Strigeidida > Schistosomatidae > Schistosoma > Schistosoma margrebowiei. Next base: position 38,050,871 of record OX104026.1, on the reverse strand, counting down.
ACATCTCATAAAGACAAGAATATTTAGTAAAGTTGTCTCTGAAATTCTATGAACTAGGTAGTAAGGTGGATTGAATACACTTCTTTCCGAAAAATTCCAGATAGCTGAAAGTTACCTCATTAGGATATCCAGATTGTCTTATCATGAGTTCGCATATAATGTGAAAGACATTTCTGACCTCACAGAAAATCGGACGTTTAACGATAAATATTTCTGAACGCCCATTAAATGCGTCTACTAACTGACCACCACTATCATTCATACTCTTTGTTTCCCGATCATAATGATTCTTAGATTAGAATGCAAAGTTTAAAAAAAATCTACTATGCTTTTGAATACATTGTTAATAAACTAAACTAAATAAGCTGACATATATTAAGCCAAAGATTTGAGGAACCAAATTCAACATCAATATGTCAACTGTATAAGAATACCCCATTCTTATTCATTAGTTATTTATGAAGTAGTGGCCAAAATTCACGTCAGAGATCCCTGAAATCTGAGGGTTACTGCAAGAATAACAATGAAGTACAAGAACTTTCCATAACGTCCTGCCGAATGATCATATATTTGAGACAGTGCTTTGATGGAACTTCGGATTCAATCATTTATGAACCAATTAGACTACGTGATAACCCCTGTTAATATCTTTATAGCAGGGCGTCTCGCCGAGTTATAGACTCTGCAACGGTATAAGAATGGATCAATAATAACATGTCGCGGGTTAATTAACGTGATGTAATTGACATGCACCAATCAACCTAATGCTTCCCTCCAAAACATTAAATCTCCTGACCACTAACTTATTCAAAACTGACCGCATACCTAACAATCAATCACAACAAAAGTCTAAAATATCTGCTGAAGTCACACCCATTCTGCTCTGTTGATAACTGTCGTGCGAAGAGTACCGATGGCCAGCCTAAATAGAGGATAAATTCTTCACAGTTTTTCCAGGGGCAATGAGACTGAAATTAATGGATAAAGAGGCTAATTAAACCGGCAATCCATGGATAGACTGGAAAAAAAGAAGAAATGCCATTAGCCTTGACACAGCAACTACGATGAAAGGCTACAGGTCGGTAAGAAACGAGTGTATAATTACATCCGTGAAGCTCAGAGAAAATTTTAAATGCTGTTGACACAATTAGTAGTCAAGCAGCCCAAGAGATTATTCTCGTATATAAATTTCAGAACATGGATGCATCACTGGATTTCAAAACTAGTTAAAGAAGTGAGTGATAGAAGATCACCATACTACTATGTTCACAACAGTATACACAAACTTAGTGAGAATTAAGCTCAAAAACTGTGTTCAGATTTCTGTTTGAAATGTGAGTCGGAAGGATGCTATTCGTGCATATCCGGAACTCCTTGGTTTACCATTAAAGAAGCTTGAAATGCTAGATCTCTTTACTCGGTCCTATAGCAGATTAAGAGGTGATCTGACGTCTATGCATAGAACACCAGTAAGTGATTTTTGGCTTATTACATCCTCTTTTTTCCGCTCACTATCGGGACAACTCAGATAACATAGCAAGCGCGTAGAAACTCAAAGAAGGAATAAAACAACCGTGGCATACAGATTTTCAAACCAAATCATGAATTCTTGGAACCTGCTACCCGAAACAGTTGTGTCAGCATCTTCAATTGACTTATTCAAGCAAAGACTATACAGTATCTTCGAGGTTGACACTAAGTTCTATGACATCAAGGGAGACTAAAGGATTTTTCTAACAGCGAAACTCTGAGGAACACGTCGATATAAGCATTTCCATTTTAGTACCAACCAATATGAGAGATGAAATTTCTTTCGCAAAATTCATTTCCTGTCATTCAGACCATGACACAGAAAAATTACTTGCTTCACTTCGTTTCTATATATCAATGTTTGTTTTATCTTATCAAACAAAAGCAAGAGTACAACTAAAATCACCGCACAGATTGTTCAAGATGTTCGCTTTACGTTTGTACGCTCGGAAAACTCTGACTAGGTAATTCATGCATCAGAACATCGTGTTCACTGTATAACAAATTACTAGGAGCATATCAGGTTGGACAGACAATTTGCGTAAACAAACTAAGCTATCTGATACTATCTATTCCCGAGAGGACAAATATGGGGCGCATAATTATCATCCTCTACCAGTAGCTTTGAGCAGAGGCAAAGGTATTTTGAAAATTTTTATCTCATCGTTAGGAATTTATGTTTGGGATGTTGAGGGAAACTGTTATATGGATTTCTTGAGTGCTTATAGTGCAGTAAACCAAGGACACTGTCATCCACGTATTATTGAGGCACTCAAAACTCAATCAGAAACACTCACTCTTACCTCACGTGCATTTTATAACGTTTGTTTGGGAGAATTCGAGGAGATGGCAGCGAAAATGTTTGGGTACGATAAGGTTTTGCCTATGAATTCAGGTATGAGTGTTGTATTATTCAACGTTTAATTATATATTAAAAGCATGTCACATATCCGATCTACAGCTCTATGGAGTTATATCATGACCTTAGTAGCTTACATTTGCGAGGTCTTTTTATTTTATGCAAAGTTTTAGCAGATAAGGAACTGATATATATTGTTTTCAGGCGTTATAGATTTAAGCAACCATGTAATGGATCAAAAATACCAATTAGCTACGGAAAGTCTTATCAGTAACTGAGTTTTTTATAAGAAATATGGATAAAAACACTAGGTTTTTGAACTTGTTGGAGTGTTGGATTATTCTTATACGTGATATATCTACTAAAGTCCGAACTTATAGTGTTTTTTATAACTGTTTGTAGTAGCAATGTAACATCATAATTATTTTTATGGTGTGTATAAACCAGCCATATACTATTATAGAGCGTTTAGGTTGTTTCATGCAGCAATATTATTTGTGGTGATTGAAAGTTGAAATTGATTTCAAAGTAAACAAATCAGTTTTTTCATATGCTTACTTATACCAAATGAATATACCTAAAACTTACGAATATAAAATAAACTCAATGAAAATAACCAGCATCCATCTATGTGTATCAGTAGGTTTTGCAACGTTAGCTAAAAACCGCCATTTTTTCACCACAAGAAAATAAGACTTACAGCAATAGAACTTGATATTCTGTTTTCTTATTTCGAGGTTATACGGATATTTTGACTATTAATTTAAATATTTTGAATTAAAGTAAAGCTGTTTCGTGATTAATAACAGCTCTTTAGTTTTTATTTACGTTTTCGGAGAAAATATTGTTTTTAGATTCATTAAGCCGTAAGAATTTTGAAATTGAAGGACATATTGTTCACCCGCATTTCACTAAAGATATATAATCTAAATCCTAAGATGATGGTTTTTTCCGGCCATTCAATTCTTGCAGATTCAAATATATCCCAATTGAACCGCCGTAATTCGGGCAAAATTGTCCGAATTCCATATATTGGAAAGGTTAACACTGTGGACATTATGGTGATCTTGTTTGCAAACAGTAAATATCAGCCCTATTAGCAAACGTATGCACTAGTTGTATCCTTCTATGCGGAACAGTATTAATGATGAAATACTTTTTTCTTCATTTGATCAGTAAAATGAGTCTCACAAATGAGGAATCATAAGTGTCTTTGAGTGCATACTTTGAAACTCGTAAGCTCATTACTCAGTGACCCAAATATAATGTTCAAGGACTAATTGAAGCTTTAACTTTCATTTGTAGTACATAAGTAATGGTGATTTTTCGGCGATTTTTATAGATTACTAATGATTCTTTCTGTTTTGATCTTCAATAACTTCCAGTGTTTCAAGAAATTTATTCTTAGATCCACAAATACATCATTTTACAAGTTATTTTGAAGCTTCAATCCATTCTACTTGACATTTATTCATACAGATCACTTAAAATGTACATAACGTTTTAAGCGATCTCTGGGTTGAGCACATTTGCAGACCAAATTTTTAAATTAAACTAAGTGATTATCCATGCTTTTGGCGGTTCTTGGTTGACTTGTTTTCTTACTGACTTTATTTGATCACTTTACCTTCGACTTCATGATCAAAATCGTAGGTTATATCTTATATAGCTGAGATCAATGCAGACACTAAAACTGTCAACACACATTGTATTTTTTGCAACGTCGAATTAAATTCTCTCCTTAGTCGTTGCATATACGATTCCTTAAAGTATTACATTGTTTCTGCTGAATTTGAATGTGAACGAAAGTTGTAAACATAGCTTGAATCATACGACCAACTCAATTTTACTGGTTCGTTATAAAACACCATATACTTTCTTACTTAAGCCTGTTACTCCCGTAGAAAACTAACTCGCTAAAAAAACACTAACCAGAAAAAAACCATATAAATCCCTGTTTATTTTTACAAACGTGTCTCACATATTTTTTTTTATTTTGTCATCTGATTGTGGTGTCAGTGAAAATTTATCATGCAAATTTAAATACTAAGGGACCAAAGGTTATGCGATTTACCAACTTTTTCTTTGTTAACCTTACTTAGTAATTCTCAGGCTTTTGAAGAAAAAATACTTTGTGTTGCATTTAAACTTTAAGCCTATTATCAGGATTAACGGTAAAAGTTATTTTATATATATATATATATATATATATATATATATATATATATATATATATATATATATATATATATAGTTTCTACTACAAAATTCCGGAAAACAAAGGCCATCCGCTTCTAATTATTTTTCCGCTTTTTTAACGTTTTGCAAAATAAGACGCACACATAAAGTAATTCAGCCTCCGTAAGTCGCTGTGAAGAAGCTAGACTACGCTTCCGTTATTCATCTTGTTAATTTCATCTCTTATTTTTAAAATTGCATAATAACTGCAGCCAAAGCTAAAAATTTCCCTCAGGTTCTATGTCACTTATAACTAAATGACTAATTTTGTTGTGCATAAATTATGTAAGAAGATAGTTATGAAGACAAAAGTGATGTGTATGTAAATAATGTTTAAAATTTAAATTAAAAAACCAAAATGTGCGACTAAAACTTACTTGAAGTGACATTGAGCCTTACAATCGTCATATAACTATTACAACATAATACACAGGCAATAATTATAGATACAAGTTATTTCACTAACAGTAGTAGTAACGTTTCGACTGTTTTAGATGTCAACCAGTAGTTAAGTTTAGGTTTTACCGGGATAATTGTTTTCTGAAAATAATCTACTTTCTTAACAGATGAAAGTAAATATTTTTAACAAAAATGTTTGAAGGAAAATGGGAAGATAATTTGTTCATATTTATACTAGCGGTTAATTTACATAACTGATATTTATTATTTAAACAGTGAAATTTTTGTACTTATAAGAATGAAGTGTTTTACAAATATATAGGAGTCGAAGCTGGTGAAACTTCAATAAAACTTGCACGAAAATGGGGTTATAAAGTAAAGAATATTCCGGATGGACAAGCCAGAGTAATATTTGCTGAAGGAAACTTTTGGGGTCGCACTTTAGCTGCATGCTCTTCATCTACTGATCCTACTTGCTATTCAGGATTTGGACCATTCATGCCCGGATTTGTCACTGTTCCTTATGATGACTTGAATGCTCTTGAAGTAAGATTGTTTTCTAGTTAGACTGATGATCCAGTCAAAACCGTTAGCTTTAAGTCTTCGTTACTTTATTACCTTTTGGAATATATATATGCCAGATTTTAATTGCTTGATACGTAAATAGCGTTTTTGTGGCTGTGTTTTTAAGTCTTATGTATTAAATGATTCTGTTTTCCTTGTATTTATGCATTTATGTATTGGTATTTCAATTTCTATTCAGTAATTAATCAGTCCCGCTTGTCCTAGCATTTAATTTTTATGTAAATAACCAGATGGCCGATAACTGATATTTCAGTTGATTTGTTGACTGGGTTTATGTGTTACTTTTTATGATGCAGTCAGTATCATCTTTCAAGAAATTACCTTTGCTTCACTAAACTTTTTATTAACCTCAAGATTTTAAAATCATATCATTTGAATTATCATCAAAAATCATTCAGCACTGAAAATCTGTTCCCTTTTGGGTTGAGATTTCTGACATAAATTTTAGAATAGTATGATAATATTTGGCAACGTGTAGTTCTCTTTAAATTTAAGTTGTGGTTTTGGTCACGTTGAGCTTAAGAAACAATCAGCCCCACATTATTTGTAACTGATGTAAAACTACCTAAATAAATCTATATATGTTGACAGTGTTAGATCAGCTATATAAACATTCTCTTTAATGTACTTACATTGTGGGGTTGTCTGGAAAAGTAGCAAAAGGATGAAAGGTATTTCAGATGATCAGTAAAAATTTGAGAGTTAAACAATTAGTCAAATCTCAGTAATAAAAGTATATACGTAGAAAAAATGTAAAATCAATGTTTGATGGACATCACATGGAGTGGCTGAAAAGTCATTATAATACATTGAAAATGTAAACCGTATTTCTTTGTTTTAACTCAGAGATATTTAAAAAACTTCTCTAATATATAAACTCTAACATTTCAATAAAATCAGCTTCATTTTATTACTACGCTTACTTACACTTACTACACTTCCTAAGATCTAAACTGGTTAATATTTTTACTCTTTCCTGAATCGTATACTTAAAACGTTTCTGCTTTAGGTCAGCGTTTTGTTTCTTTTGTAAACTAGACATTGTAATATTTTGAAGTCGTCGAAGCTCAACCGTCAGTTAATTTGAGAGTCAATAAACTCAGCTATACAAGCCAATGTATTAGAAAGAACTCAAATAAGTAATTTGTCTATATGGTTTACGAAGAGCTTTTTTAGTTTAAAGACAAAACATAGTTATTGATAAAAATAAGGAGTAGGGTCAGTTTTGTAATAGCACAACATCGGAGAATGTTATATTGAAGTAATTTGATCGATGACTACCCTTTTAAAGGTCATAATCGTGAGTTTTTCCTGAAATTATCGATGTATGAAATGTGTGTCATCAATCAAAAAACCTGATTTCAAACCATTCAAACTGCTTTCGGATACAATTTGAAAGTATTTTAAATCCAACCACTTCTGAATCACGAATATAAAATCATACGTAATTTGATCAGTTCAGAAAGTCATTTGCTTGAAAAGCATATAAATTTTAATGAACTAAATAATTCCACAATGAACGCATACGAGCTTGACATCAACTTACTTTATTAGTTGTCAACTTTAAGTCATCATCAAAGTAGACGTCACTGGATTGTCTAGTGTATTGATTATTTATTTGAAGTTCGAAAAGATAAAATAATGAAGTTAATTTGAACAACTGGCACATTGAGCAACTTAATAATCTCTTGTTTCTACTTTTTGTGTCAAGCAACAATTATTTGTAACAATCTAATTGAAATTAGAGGAGCTTGAAGCTCTCATACTTCCGTAAAAGTATAATTAGCGTTAGACAAAATTTATGGGGATAAAACAAAGTATTTGCTTGCAGGCGATATTATCACGGAATGAACTTAGTGTAACACTTAAAACTAGGAAGAGCTGGTTAGTTGTTTTGTGGTACCATGGAACTCTTCACCAGTGAACACATGTCTTTTGCAGATGTCAAACTCCAAGCCATCAAGTATTGTGGTGACTACTTATTCATCAAATTTCATGTTTATTTTAAATAAGGTAGCACGAAAATCAACAATTTGACATCCACTGAAAGTGGTTTTGATATCTCTTATTTAAGGTAATTTCTTCTGAATGAGAACCACTTTTTATTGTGATTTACGCAAGTTAGATATATCTTTTCAAAATATATTAGTCGTGTTAACATTAAACGGCGATTTGCGAATGGACAGATAACCCTGTCAACTTATCAAGCAGATTATACGTATTCGGTATAAACAATCGGTTTCTCAAAATTTTCACACTAAAATGCTGTTTTTGTGTCTGATCTAGTAAGCTATCTATGGAATCAATGTCTACTGGATTTTACTTTGCTAAATGAGATTCATTTACACACCTTTCAAAAACAGACCATAAATGTATTTAGAGGACATATTCGTGTCCCACTTTCTAATCAGTGACTGATTACCTCAAAATTGATTTTTGCATAGTCTTAGATAATTGAAGCGATACTTTTCCGTGTACCATTTATTATTTTCTGCAAAATATACTATATACAACTCCAATCCTTGAACATCAGACTGACTTATCAGCATGATCGGATTTTTCAAAATTCTCATCACATCTTAAATAGTTGTATGATGTCGTCTGCTAGGTGAAACGGATGTAAATTTTTCATGAGTTATAAAGGTTTTCCAGTTTACTGCTTGTTTAATTAAATATTACAAACATTTTCTCATCAAAAAAGATTTAACCGACGATTTCCTTCAAATATCTAAGACTGGTAGCCTCATCAATGTAAACAACATAAATCTCACTCAAAGATGTTTATTTGGTTTGTTATTTTGTATTTTCATTGTTTTTCTAGACTGAATTGAAAAATCATAATACTTGTGCATTTATGGTGGAACCGATTCAAGGTGAAGCTGGTGTTCGTACACCTTCAGATGGTTACCTAAAAGGTGTACGAAAATTGTGTACTAAATATAATGTGCTGTTTATAGCTGATGAAATACAAACTGGTTTAGGTCGAACAGGAAAGTAAGCTATAACTATGATTTGTTTTACATCTTATTAACTAGTTTAAACTGATGCTGTCATAATGATCTGTAGCTGATATTAAGTAGTTATACTTAGAATAAATTTTTACTCTTCGTTTAAGTAATTTTATGAGTTGAATCAATTAACATCTAGCTGTACATCTAAATTTTATGTAAATGTCTGAATATACCCCAATTAAGACGAGTAATAGAAAGATACACGTTCAGATATACATATGGCCTTTGAGATAAATAAATTAGAATCCAGACTGACGTTTTCTGTTTCCTGTAACGATATTAAGATACTAAAATGAGTAAAGTAGTTGCTTAGCTTTTTTAATACGTTCTGTTATCTATTGATAAATCAAAGATTTGAACGTGACTCCATTTACTTCGCTTCAGACAACTGGGTAGTATACATAGTCTTCATATTAACATTGTGGATAAAATTTCAGTACACTGATCTCTAATCAATAAGTGAGTATATTATTTCAATTACTAATAGATGAACTAAGGAATTAAAAATCTGGTGAATTATAACTTTTACTCAAAATGGTCTCTTTTTGTTACCATGTGAAAAAAATGAATAAAGAATGAGCGAAAAAATAATGTAATAAATTGAACACTGAAGAAAAAGGTATGACAAAATAATTAAATATTAATAAACTAAACCTATCAAAACAGAACCATTTCTTCAGAATGAATAATTGTACATTGGGAAAAAATGTTTCGAGACCATTCTAACTATATTAGAGTAAACATTACTGTTCTTATAATTAACAAAGCGAACCTAATAAAAAATCGATACAATCGCGAAATCTTTGATTAAAAAAATATGTATCTATGGCAGTACAGAATTCGGTTGAATCTATTGATTGCTGTATCTCATATAAGATATATTATAGTATCAAGGATTTGATGTTTTTATGAGATATTTAAAACACATCATCTTCTTTTACCCAAATTCATTTCACGAGAAAGCACCTGGATTCACAAGAATATATTAAATTTTGTTGTCTATACGAATCGAATCGATAAACCCATTTACCATCTTCTTACTACAGATAAATGACTCTGGATAAAAGTATTTTTGGGTGTATAATCGACTTAGAAATTGTCTATGAAAAACTTCAAGGTTCCTTTGATAAAACTATAATTGCTATACTCATTTTTAAATTTATTAGCTAAGATAAAATCATTAACAATACTATTATCACTTGATTATTAAAATCAAATTTAATGAATTTGAGTTAAATTTCAAACCTAAAAACTTGAAGATTATTAAATTTGGCGATAGAGGAAATCTCATGACTTGTATAGCCGAATAAATCTCAGTTACATTTAGTATAATCCCAAGTAATATATACCAAACGCCAATGCAGATAACTTATCTTTATTTTTTTAACTTATTCGTTTGTTATTATTCAGACGGTTGTGTGTAAATCATGAAGATGTTCGACCAGATATCGTTCTACTTGGGAAAGCTTTATCAGGAGGAGTACTTCCAGTAAGTTATTAAAGTTAACGTCATCATATGTTTACACTGTCTGTTGAGTTTTAGATATTTAAACTATCGTCAATTAGTACTTATTTGAATATCTAGGGATGGACAAACTAAAACGTAACATCAGTTCGTGAATTCAATGGGAGTTGATCTGAGCTGTGTAGATAGGTTCAGACTACAGGGTTAGGGTCTGTGTGATTATTGTAATCACTGATTGGAAATGTTCAACGACATGACATGCATTTATTCCTTGTCTTCCCTTTTCTCCTAAATCTCAAAGTTATGCTTGATTTGAATTCTATAAATTCATTTTTGATTCTCGAATCATATTGCATATTGTCAAATATTTTCTGCTCCACTGCTACTGTTGATACTCCAACTACTACGATATTTACCTTGATAAATTTATCTCGCTGTGCTGACACGGTGTAGCTATTTAAACCGATATACATACGTTCTAAGTACTACTTTATTTTTGACTAAATGACCAAGCTTAATAAGAGACTGTGATAAAAGATAAGTCGGGGGCAACTTTATAAAATATTAACATAATAAGCTGTTGACCGGTATAATAAACGTTCCTCTGCTTCCGATTTTATTCCATACTACTAGACGGCTTCGGTAGTTGTATCGTATAGCTTATCCTCTTTGCCAATTCAATCAGTGTGAATCATTCATCCATTTTCTAACCACGGTTTTAGTTTGTTTAAAACTGTATACAAAAGAGTTGGATCTTAACTAGATGATAATTCCTTACGATTAAAGAACAATTATTATATAAGTATATAAATATTTAGAGAGGAGACTAGATTATTAAAATTGTTATGAATGGGTGGATAGTTTTGCTTCGATCAATATGTGCATAATACTTTTATAGAATCCTAGTTTGTTGCGAAAATCAAACCCAGAACTTTTCGGACGCTATTCCGCGTAAGTTAATGAGTTTTCAGTAAAAGATCAAGTCCGTGGAGTTCGAAAATGTTTATTATGTTTTTTAATTATGTTGGGATGGCTTTAGAACAGGCAGCTTGTTCACTCATTTTTTTATGGACGTAAATATGCTAAAATCTTTGGTTTCTTTTAGGATTACCCAAACAATGAGTTTATATTAAAACAATTTCCATTTTGTATTTAGAGTGATTTAATCACAAAATTAAATCATTTTAGTACAAAACACACACCCTGTCAAAATACTGATTAGTTTCTAGGATTCTTCTTAGACAGAAAATTAAATGTAACGGTCGGGAGTTAACAAAAATTGTTAGTGATTTCTGTTCATTGATAGTAAGCGGATACAATTCTAACTTGTGTTCTGAACTGTCGAGTGTTCTAATATCCTTTCTTGTTTTATGTTAAACATGAACCAAAAATAAATCTGTTGACATTGAAGTTAATTATTATATCCAAGACAGTGGTTAGCAGTTAAACCTAAAAGTCACTTTCATCTTCTGTGCAACTCGTTATTTGATTTTACTGACAAACACTAATGAACCTAGTTATAAATATTAACAGGCCCATACAAATTATAATATGAATTTTGCTTTTTAATAGCATACAGAAGAAGAAATGCATGTATTTTCAACATTTTAATTATCGGGGACACACGTTAAATTATAATTTCAGTTAACCTAATAAATTCATATAAATGAGTAGAGATTTGTAGAGATTATTGAGTGCTATTGATATTATGAACCAACTTTAGTTAAGTATCTATCGAAAATCAGCAAGTACTAGGTAACTGTTTTGCCCAAACATGAGACTTCTCGGTAATGCACATCTATGACTCCACAAAGGATTAGTTCAAAGCCTTCCATCTAATCCTATAGACCAGTAAATCAGTGTACTTATATGATCACAAATATGTCAAAAAACTTTTTAAAAGTTTCATAGTATCTAAATGTATCAATGAGTGACTTGTCAATATTCTTACTTTAATAATGAAAATAATATCCTTCTAACCAGAATGAATGTTTTGATTTTACAACAACCAAAGTTAATCATATGTTTTATATGGAAGATGACCTTTTTCGTCATTAAACTCTTAACAACTTATTAAAGTACACTTCAATCAATTTATATATAAATAATATCTATGATGTATTATATGAATTTAAAATGGATTAATTTTTTTCGAATATATTTCATTTCATTTATTTATTTACATGCTTCAAAACAAAAATCTATTTAAGTTTTATATTATATCTATCTAATCTGTTTGTTTACATATTAATTATGAGAAGGGGTTTGTGGAGATTTTAGAAATTTCACAGAGGGAGTTTTAGTGAGAAGCCATCACCAGTGGAGTTCAACCAGGTCTGTTGTGAGATATCAGCTCACTGAAGACAATGGTATATGGTGGCGCAACTTCGTGGATTGGTTGAAGTTAGACATTAACACCGTTGGATGCCGGCTCAGTGGTCTAGTTGGTTAAGTGCTTTGCGAGAGCTGATAGGTCCTGGGTTCGAGTCCCGCGGGGTGCGGGGTCTTGGATGCACACTGCTGAGGAGTCCCATACTATGACGGAACGGCCGTCCAGTACATATTAATTATTAATAATATTGACGAAAAATAATATCCATCAATTTCGACTACTTACATTAAGATTATAAAATAGTGTTGGCATAAAATATGAATTTTTTTAAATTTTATTCTAACAAAATTATCAGAATTTATGAAATTATTTTAACTCAATACTTAATAACTCTATCATTAAAATGAACGAACGAATTAAAATGTATTAAAGTAATCTTTAATATAAAATAAGAATGGTCAAGGATTCACTAAAATTCCGGAAGCATCGGCTTGACAGTTCGTCTTAATTGGATAGATCTTAAAAATGAGTATGTATGAATCACACGATTTCCACTTGTCAACTTTGAGAAGACTAATTTCCGTGTGTGAGTTCATAATGGTCTGTTTGTACTGATATTAGTAATAACATGCTATATCGTTTTACCGCTAGTTAACGCTTTTATCTGTTTAGATAAATGAGGCATCTATTTAGTCGAATGTAGTATTGTTAAGAGTTGGTGCAGTTTATCTTATAGGTGAAAATGGACCAGTATTTTACTGTTTTGTCTTTTGGTCTGTATATGGTTGAATAAAGTGATTGTGTTGGTTCCTAATCAATATTAATTTGTCTAGGGTTTTTAAAATTCCTTGTGATTACTTCTGATATGTTTACCATGTACGGTAATACAATCTATCTCACGAGTTTCTGTAGGGAGATTTTGTGATGGTATGTCAAAATGTTAGACAATAATTATTTCCTTGTATCTAGTTATCTTGGATAGAAACGTGAGTAATAAATCAGGCAATCTGTTCTAGCATTCATTGTGTCATTCGACTCAATTTTATTTCATATGATCAACCTAAAAACTGCTGTCTGAAAAATCGTTTTCCTCCCACCTTTTACAAAAAATAATTCAGTTAATCTCAGTCAGAAATACCATCTCGATCCACAGATAAAAATCAACTTATTTATCCCAGAACGTTGGCAAGAAGTATTTTATAGTTGGTAGAATGTATCGCAACTGTGAAATGAAAGCAGTTTCTCATCACCCATACAAATTTTATTTAATATCAACATATTCCTTTATGTATGCCAAAAACGTTTTATTGTAGTTGTTGCGGAAAATAGTTTCACTGATGTGCATGAAAATATGTAACTAGAACACTTAAACCAAATTAAGAGATTATATTCGCTAACTTATACAAATATATCTGGAATACACGAATTTTATTGTAACATGAAGACATCGTGATGTAATATCGAAAACCTGAATAATGTGTCAAAATGTATTACCATTGATAAAGTTGACCTCAATAGTTTTTTTAGCAACCATATTATGATAATGCTTTCTATGAACCTAGTCAGTTTCACTTGTATTTCCATTTATTTATCTATCTACTTATCCATTTTAATTCAGGTATCCGCTGTTTTAGCTGATGATTCAGTTATGTTGACTATTCAACCTGGTGAACATGGATCAACTTATGGTGGTAACCCATTAGCTTGTAAAGTTGCTATGGCTGCTTTAAGAGTAAGTCTTTCCTTACTACTATCATTACTGTTCGTAAGGGTCTGTTATTTTAAAACTGTCAATAATGAGGAATGAATTCGATCAGTCTACTTCATTATGTTGATCTCTTTGAAAAAAATATTTTGGTGTAGCCTGTAGTCACGGGTCGATATTGGCATACTCAACTGACAAGCCTCAAAATGAACCAGACATACCTGCCAGATTATACTCCCATTCATTATAGAAATGTATCAGCATATTGTTAATAACTTCTAGCCTCAGTATTTGCCGAGTCACTACTAATTTTGCACATTTTGCTCACCAGCTTTAGATAGCTGAAACAATTTAAAAGTTCAGTAAACTCAGCCGAACAAAATCTTTCAAATTAGTGGTTTCAACAGAATGTTGTAAACAAAGTTTGCCTGACATTTAGCCTTCATTGTTCAAGGTTTTTACGCAATAAATTTTGATTCATTTTGCAAAGTTATGATGTTATGTAAATTTTTTCAACTCATTCCATTGATCACCTTCCTTAAAAATATTTCTATGTTAATCTACTGACCAAGAGAATTTCTAGCTTAATTACTACGTTATTCTTAGAATGATGAGTTTGTGTCATTATAAAATTGGTGACAAGTTATATGTTGTCAGTTGACTCACTGTATTTAAAACTATTAGTAACCGCAGTTTTCGAAGATTGCTTTAGTTACAAACTGTCATCAAATAGTAAGAATTAAAAATCGACAAACCAAAGTTTCTTCTTAATTTAGTCCTCCTTGATAACTTTAAACCTTGATGCTACATATAGTCTAATAGGAAATCATTAGATTTCATGAAGAAACCAATATTACTCGAGCCCTGATTAGGAATCCATTGTGCGTTATTCGGTGACATAGTCAGTTTGGGCTATTAAGTAAAAATCACTCATTTTCAACGTTTTACTACTTCATTGCTTCCTGATTAGTTGGTTGAGTTTTCCGGTTAGAATTCGATTAATTCTATCTGGATGCAAAATACTAGTTAATACACGTTTATTATTTATTTAAATGGTTTTTGGAGAAATTTCATTAAAATATTCATCACGAACTGAAGGTTTTATTCTAAGAAAATTTAAAGAGTTTCCTTTCATTTACTTTTTACTTTTCGGTAATGTATTATTTTATTTCAAGGTATTGGAAGAGGAAGGTTTAGCAGAACATGCACAGAAATTAGGTGAAATCTTTCGTCAGGAACTGAGTAAACTACCAAAATCTGTCGTTGAATTATATCGTGGTAAAGGTCTTTTAAACGCGATTGTAATTCGTCAAGGTAAATAGTAATTAGAAATATTTATGTTTAGATCACTTGAATTGTTAAGATTAATAGAACTGGAGTGTAGATAAATAAAATTATTTGTTGTTTATAAATTTATAATATTATGTCAGGACTTATAATTGTATGTATGTAGGTATGGAAATGAAGGAAGTTATATGTTATTGATAATAAAAATAAATGAACCGTTATTAAACAATGCGAATAAATGTGAAAAGTATCATTTGGAATCTAAACTAATAATAATAATAACAATAACAATGAATACATATGTTAAAAGTACACGTATATAAAAATGACCGGAACACAAAATGGTGATTATTGTAATCCAGTGGTGGACGTAGGGAATGCAAGGGAAGAAGAACGCAGAATAGATATTTCGCTTGTATAAGTTTAGATGGAACATTCATCTTTGCGATACTAAGTAAATGTTTATGTAGGTAGCTTGAAAGCATTACTGATTTCTTTTATAGAACTGTAACTGGTGACATTTTGTGGCATTATGCTTTGTGTTCTCTAAATGCAATAGTATTGAACTTTTGTGAGATTTAATTGACTTTTTTATTCAATCACAATGGACACTGCTTGAGGAAGTGACGATGGCGATGTCGCGTCGTTCAACCTATAAATTTGTTTCTACAAGAAGAATTAGATTTATAGATATGCAGAAATAACTGGACCCAGAAGTGAATCTGTTGCTCATACAGGTTGAACATAATAGATAGTAAAAATGATACTTGTGTCATTCAAGTGTAATTCCTCCGCAATCGAACTAGTAAATAAAATAAAGCTGAAAAAATTCCCTTTGGCTTCATAATCTTGAATTAATGTTCAATGTAACCTAGAAGCGAACAAAATGATCACTTCATCTCTACCCTAGTATGTAAAGTTGTTAAATTTTCGTTTTAAAGTGAATGGATTTGTCCTACACGGATACTCTTTTTCAATGTTCTAGCATGGTTCCTTTCTGTACATGAGGGTGATATATATAAGTTAATTTTGCGAAATTCGTTTCTCCTGAACGCGTTTTTTCAAACAATATATACACAGTAGCAGAAACATTAAAAAAGTGGTTTATTAAGATATTCTTCCATAAATGTGAGAAGTCAAAAATATTAATAATGAAGATCATTTTTGAAAATGTATCCACTTTAAAAAAAACATTTTTATGATACCTCTGAAAACTGTGATACATTAGGGGTATGCTTTTTCCTGGTTTATCATACGTTAAATGGGATTGTAAGCATATTTGTTGCTCAGTTTCTGTTTAGTTAAATTAGTTTTCCTTAATCTACCAGTAAATCTCTTGACCAATACTTATCTCTTCGATTAGCTGAAAGTATTTCAATATCTGTGTTTAGTGTTTTAGCAATCGAATCAAGGTGTAAATAATCACAGTCAAAATATAACGCTCTGTCGCCTTAAATATTCAGTGAAGAAGCCTTCAGTCATAGATTATTTCCACTGTATCTTTATGTTCTTCGTAACTGTTTAAGCAGGATATTAGTACCATGGCAATCCCTGATGGGTTTATAGATGAAACCTTGATACTGGTTATCAAAGTAATACACTTTACTCAGGATATACTTTCCAGAATCAGCAGAAGTATCAATATTAACACATTACAGTATTCTTTAAGCAGAATAATTCAGTAATTTATTTCATATTTAATTCTACATTGTGTTTTTCTTCTGTGTCCAGGATTTAATGCGTGGGATGTTTGTTTAAAATTACGCGATCATGGTTTATTGGCTAAGCCAACACATGACACAATCATTCGATTAGCACCACCTTTAGTTATTAAAGAAGATGAACTGCACAAAGCAACAGAAATTATACACAAAGTGATTAGTTCATTGAGTAGATCGTAAAGGAACACAGGAAAAACAAACAGTTATGTTATTTCGGTGAGTTATTCTGAATTTATTACTATTTTTGGTTGTCTTATCACTGCTATCACTGTTATTCAGTCGGCTGGATTCAATTTAGAACATAACGGAAAATTATGTCAGCCCTAGTTTTTATTATCACATACGCACGACGTGATGAAATTAAAAAGACGATCAATGAAGAAGCCAAAATAATGTAGTAACAGTTATGATGAAAAAAGTTAGTTATTGAGAGTATGGTTCAGAAAGACAGGAGGAAATGATATGTGTAAAAGATTATTCTAACAAGAGATCTAAAGACTGATAAAGAGTGAACCCATTTATGCCACTGTGACTTGTTTCGATCCCTATCATCCGACATATTCGTGCACTGTTTAAGGTTACTGAATGAATCTCAACCCAGTAGTCTGCCTCCACCAGCATGCCTCAGACCAACAGTAAGTGATCCTATGAACTAATTTTACTTTTTGATTTGGCCATCTCTACCTTTCTTACAATATATTCTTACACCAGATAACATCGCTCGTCGAAATAGATAATAGTTAGACTTATATAACATATTATCAGCAAGTATGATAGACCGGATATCATTTGATTGACCTAAGACCTTAGTTAATCCAAATAAAAGTAGCATGAACATTTTGGATAATTTTTCTTAGTTCAAACTGTTCATCATTATTTTATACATTAATTTAGACACCGTTCAAATATTTAAAATTTAAAGGATTGGAAACAGCTGAAAATAATGTTCATAAGTTCTTTTTAAATTACTTTAAGGATACATATATTAAAGTTAGTCGTAGAGTTTAAATATGGGATTGTTCGTCTGAGCAACAAGATATTGTAACTTAAGAACTTAAATAATACTAAACGCTTTTAAAAGAATCCCCAAAAGTTTCAGTAAAAAACTGTGACCTAATAAGTCACCTACTTCTAGACAATAATAGAAACTCATTACTGGCATTTAGTGATGATTGTCCTATGTTGTAAAATTAATAAAGCAGAAGTTGGTAACCAATGAAATCCAACTCATTATTTGATTGATACATGCTCTCTATAAAATGGTATGGTTTTGGGTCGACTGTTTATTGGATCATGAATGTAAACAAATGAAAAGGCAGAAAATATTATCAACCAGTAGTCCGTAGTTGTACCGTTTTTAGTGATCGAACGACTGATGTTATTCCTCATCAAAATCATTCTTGATTTATTCATAAAATCACTTATATAACATACCAAATGATATCACATATTTACCGAGTAACAAAAGGAATAATCTACAAATAAAATTTGTATAATTCCGTTTAAGTATAACTCAAGTATAATGATTGGTAGGCATTATACACTAAACTTTCATCTCAAACGCTAAAGCGTTATCCACTGACTTACTGAATTCAGTTAGTCTTTAAGTCGTGCAAAAGGTCTAAAATTCATTTTTATTGTGCTTATATTATTAATATTGTTGATGTTAAGGCCTAAAATTGTTATTAGAGACTGATTAATTTCAGATGTGAACATCAACAACGAAAAAGTACAAATCTTTATAACAGAGATGGTCTTATTTCACAAAGGCATAATAATAAAATGAGCGTAAAAGTAGAAAGACATTGAAAATGAACAAAATACCAAAAGTTGAGAGAAATTAATTAAACAACAAGTCATAAGATCTCGAAACATAGAGGGAATCTTGGTGTATCATAATAACTAGTTTTAAAGAATACCAGATGCTTATTTTCATAACCCTGAAAATTTGAACCATGTAACCTGAATGTTGCTACTCAATTCATGTCAACGGCTATTTATTAGTTTGATCACTTAATTTTTCTATGGAATTATTGAACTCTAGTGCTTTGTAATAGATGTCATTTTAGTGTATCTAATATAAATACCCAAAACACTATACTTTCTATGTTGTAAATCAAAATACCATTAACATATTTAACAACCTTGATTAAAACTCTACATATCACATCGAGAATTACTCATTCATTAGTTCGAGATCACATGAATAAGGACTAAAAAGACTTTATTTTGAAATATCTACATCATTCTTGTGCTTTTCATATCTAATGATCATGTCTAAAAACTATAAAGTACAAAAAAAGCGAACTTTTGATTTACATTTTCTCCGTTCGATGAAAAGTTAGATATTTCAACATTATTGTATATGACTTTGATGAATAAAAACATTGAGTGATCATAAAAGACATATTTCTTGTCTAGCCCACTACTTACTTACGCCAGTTACTCCCAATGGAGCATAGGCCGCCGACCAGCATTCTCCAACCCACTCTGTCCTGGGCCTTCTTTTCTAATTCCATCCAATTCTTGTTCATTTTTCTCATGTCTATTTCCATTTCCCGGCGTAATGTGTTCTTTGGTATTCCTATTCTCCCCCTTTGGCCTTGAGGATTCCATGTGAGGTCTTGACTTGTGACACAGTTGGCTGCTTTCCTCAATGTATGTCCTAACCAATTCTAGCGCTTCTTCTTGATTTCTTCCTCCACTGGAATCTGGTTTGTTCTCTCCCACAGTACGTTGTTTCTAACAGTGTCTGGCCAACGGATCTGAAGTATTTTGCGTAGACAACTGTTAATAAACACCTGTATTTTCTGGATGATGGCTTTCGTAGTTCTCCAGGTTTCCACCCCATACAGTAGAACTGTTTTGACGTTAGTATTGAAAATTCTGACTCTGGTGTTGTTTGACAGTTGTTTTGAGCTCCAGATTTTCTTCAGTTGTAACTATGCTGTTCTTGCTTTGCCGATCCGCGCCTTCACATCTGCATTAGATCCACCGCGATGCTGCCCAGATATGTAAAGGTTTTTACATCTTCAAAAGCTTCCCCGTCAAGTGTGAATCGATTGACGTATGTTGTGTTGTATCGGCGAGTCTTGCTTTTCCCTTGAGTACGTTGAGACCTACTGCTTCTGAGACTTGTGCTGCACTGTTCGTCTTCTGTATTTGTTTTTGCGTGTGCGATAGAAGAGCCAGATCATCTGCGAAGTCTAGATCGTCCAGCTGCATCCCAGTTCTCCGCTGTATCCCATGCTTCCCCTCAGATGTTGACGTCTTCATGACCCAGTCGGTCACCAGGAGAAAGAGAAAGGGTGAGAGTTAGCAACCTTGCCCTACACCGGTCTATACCTCAAACGACTTTGTCAACTGTCCTCCATGAACAATTTTGCAGTGTAATCCATCATATGAATTCTGTATGATATTGACTATCTTCTGAGGCACGCTGTAGTGTCGAAAAAGCTTCCATAGTGTTGTCCTGTCCACGCTGTCAAATGCTTTCTCGCAGTCAATGAAGTTGATGTAGAGTGATGAATTCCATTCAATTGATTGCTCCAAAATGATCCGTAGAGTTGCGATTTTGTCTGTACATGATCTATCCTTACGGAATCCTGCCTGTTGGTCACGAAGTTGGGTATCTACGGAGTCCTTCATTCTGTTTAACAATACTCTGTTGAAGACTTTTCCTGGTATTGAGAGAAGATTGATGCCTCTGTAGTTATCACACTTGCTGAGATCGCCTTTCTTCGGTATTTTGATCAGAAGTTCTTCTTTCCAGTCTGTTGGTACTTGTTCCTCATCCCAAATCTTATTGAAGAGAATGTAGAGTATCCTTACAGTTGCCGCCACGTCTGCTTTCAGTGCCTCTGCTGGAATGTTGTCTGGTCCTGTTGCTTTGCCACTCTTGATTTGTCTGATGGCCATGCTGATTTCTTCAATTGTTGGTGGGCCAACATTGGTTGGGAGGTTCGTAGGTGCTGCTTCGATGTTGTGTGGGTTCCGTGGGGCTGGTCGATTCAAGAGTTCTTTGAAGTGTTCTACCCACCTGTTTCGTTGCTCTTCAATGTTAGTGATTACCTCGCCTTCCTTGCTTTTCACTGGTCGTTCCGGTTTGCGGCGATTTCCAGAGAGTTTGTCATGTCATACAGTTGTCTCATGTTTTTTTCTTTTGCAGCCTTTTCCGCCGTCGTTGCTAAATCTTCCACATATTTACGTTTGTCGGTTCTGACGCTCCTTTTCACTTGTTTGTTTACTTTTGTGTATTCAGCTTGTGCCTTGGCTTTTTCTGTCCTTGTTCGGCTGGTATTGATTGCTGCCTTCTTGTTCCTCGTTTCTTGAATCTTATCCAGTGTATCAACAGTGATCCATTCCTTGTAATGGTGCTTCTTGTGACCCAGGACCTCATGACATGTTGAAGTGATTGCCTCTCTGATCCCCTTCCAGATGCTCTCCATAGTAGTTCCTTCTCCATTGAGTAGATCGTGAAAGGCCTGGAACTTATTGCTGAGGGCTAACTTGAATTAGTTGAGTTTGTTAGTATCCTGAAGAAAGGCCGTATTGAACTTTTGTGATATTGTCCGCCCCGTTGTCCAGTGCTTCTTGAGTTTCAATTTCTTCTTGGCGACCAGCAAGTGATGATCTGAGGCTATATCAGCTCCTCTCTTGGTTCTCACGTCCTCTATAGTTTATCTGAACGTTTTGTTGATACAAATATGGTCGATTTGGTTTTGCGTGGTGTGATCCGGTGAAGTCCATGTGGTTTTGTGAATGCGTTTGAGTGGGAATATGGTGCCGCCTATGACCAGTTTATTGAAGGCACATAGGTTTGCAAATCTCTCACCATTTTCGTTCCTTTCTCCCAGTTTGTGTCGTCCCATGATGTCTTCATATCCAGTGTTGTCCATCTCAACCTGGTCATTTAGGTCTCCTATCAGAATAGTCAAGTCCTTTGTTGGGCACTTCTCAACGATTGACTGCAGCCTATCGTAGAATCGATCTTCAGCGTATTCATTGTAGTCGTTGGTAGGCGCACAGCATTGGATGACGTTGATTGAAAAGCTCTCATTCTTTGTTTTGAAGGAGGCTTTGGTGATCCTTGGTCCATGAGATTCCCATCCTATAAACGCATTTTGCGCTTGTTTGGACAGCATCAATGCAACCCCTTGTGTATGTGGGGCATTTTCTTCTTCATGACCGGAGTGTAAGAGAAGCTCTCCTGAAGTTAGTCGTTGTTGTCCAACTTGCGTCCAATATGTTTCACTGATTCCAAGCACCTCCTGATTGTATCTCTTCATTTCTGCAGCAATTTAGAAGACTCTCCCGATCTCTCACATTGTACGAGCATCCCATGTACCTAAATTGATGGTTTTTTTGGTTGTCAGAAGGGGTATCAGCCTCGTGACATCCGAAGAAACTCGGCTTTCACCATGAAGCGTCATAACTCTTCCAAATGAAGACTTTCTAACTCCCAAGACAGAGTTCAAATGGTTTGAGTTGTTTTTCTGGTTAGCTTTTTATCTGGGCTTGGGACTGGCATTAGCCTCAGCGGGACTCCAGGCGAAGTTTTAGCCCACTAGTTTCAAACAATTAAACTAATCGTCTGATTTTATATTGTCTGGCTAAAAAATATGTGTATCTCATATGTTTAATATCGCCAAATCGTCATTAACATAAAAATATCTAGGTTATTACGTGTCATGTTATGTATTAGATTGTTTATATTAGATTGCATAAACAAATATTTAATCTAAGCTCTTAATTGGCAATTTTGTTTATTAGAACTTTCAGTTATGATTCGGATACAATATATAATTCATAATCATAACAAATTAAAGCTTTAATGTTTAATTTTGATCTTTTGAGCGGTAATAATAATACGACTATTAACAGTAAATTATGTTAAAGACACTATAGAATAAAGCCTAATATTCATCTATATCATTCAATAAATGCATTCACAAGGAATTTCACTTTACCATAGAGTCGAATTCTTCATTGTTAATTTGTTAAATTCATTTCTAATTATTTAATTGCTTTTATCTCTTTTATCTATTACATGTATATGTTGAACAGTTCAACATGTGATCTAAGTAACAAAATATAATTCTTTAAATTTAATCAATATTGGGAAATTATTGTGTTCTACTTAATTGACTAATTTCTAAACTATATTCATTCAAAATCGGTTCCATATAAAATACTATGCACTATTACATAACTACCCTTGTTTAATATACATCATGTTTTAATAGTTCTCAAGTATTTAAAACTTATATTTAGGGAATAGGATAATCAAATGATATTCATTTACCCTGATTATAGTGTATTGTTTTAATTCTATTTCGTTAATTAACTTGATTAATATTACTAAAATTTCCTTTTCTTTTCATCCAACCATTTGTAGGACATATTTCATTGTAATGCTGCGAAATTTTATTTCACTGAATTAACAGATTTATTGTCGTAATTCAACTTAAAAGTGGAATTAAAGAAACCTACTACTTATTTCCATAAATTATTAAGTATCTACCAATGTGATTACATTTTTATACTTTGATGCATCAAATTATCTATTTATAGTTCTATCTGGCTTGTTTGTTTTGAACTACTACTCAAATAATGTTGCGTTAGTAGTATGTCTATATGTAATGTGATTATTTTCAGATAACTTATTTCATTTTTATTATTGTTCAGAGTACCAATATGTCGTGATACGTGATTTTGAGTTATTTAATGTATTTTGTAACGCTTTTTTTTACTTAAAAGTGTCTTGGTGTATATGCTTAGAAGTGAATTGTATCCAGGCAATCGAAAATAATATAGCAAATAAACTGTTGTTTACATATGTTTCAGTGGAAAAATATTTTTTTATATGGATTGTTGATTAACTCGAAAATAGAATTAGTTCATGTTTGAAAGCTCAAATATAAGAAAACCTTTTACGAAAATAAATAATAAATAGGTAATTAAAATATACTCTATTCGTAATCGTAATCGAATTATTCTAACATTCCAGTGAGATTACTAATTCAGATAGCTCTGTAAATGAAATAATTTTATAACTTTGATTCAGTTATTATTGCATCAGCGAAAGAGAATGGTGACAGGTTGAAAATTGGAGATATATATATCTGAATTGTAATGCATATTTTTTGTAGCACTCTGTATTTATCAGACCTGTATCATGTACTTGATCTGAGATGGTCTGTTGTGTGAGAGACTAGTCACTTCTCTAGATATCTGGTATTAGAATGCGACGGTCATGCATATCCAAGAACCGTTACCATCCCTGTCTTAGGAAAACAAGTATCTGATCAGCATTCAGACATTCTAACCACCCATCACCCAACACTGGTGATGAATTTCACCAAAACCAAATATTGTTTTGAAACTTCTATCTGAGTATCTCGAACCATACAAAACTAAAGGTATTTTTTAATCAAAGACAACTTCGGTGAGTGCTTATCAATTCCAGGATGCAACTACATTCAGTTGACATCCGTTCTGGATTCCACTAATACCCATATCCCATCTATTATGTGTAAACTTGTATGTCTTATGCGGATCGTCATGACATATCCATTGTGACACATGTGTCAACCAAGACTGATCAAAATTCAGTTGAATTAATAACTGAATATTTCAAATCACTCCAAATCAAATTATATTTACAGGAATTTGTTTTATTGTTTTTATGTACTTATCCAGTGTTATTTTTAGATATCAGTCATTTTTGTAACTTTCATAAACATCTCGTTTTCGGCATCCCATATCGTCTATCTGTGTCGAATCTTCCGTCTTTCAGAAACCGATACGCATACCTAAAATATGCAACGTTTTCATCCAGATTAGGGGTGACATCTGGACCACAGATACTATATTGATGTGGTGTTAGAGCTTACATATAATATTGATCCAAAAGTGCCATAATGGCTGGAACACTTGTCTAGAAACAGAAAACGCATTTCCGAACAGTGACGAATATATGGAGGTTTGAAGTCAGTAAGTTGTTTGCACCAGATAACCAGCATCAGCAATTATGCTCATTTCCCGCAAGGGGAAGTGAGGGTTAAACAGGGTTAGCCCAAAAAATACCATACTTCAGCTTACCCCACAGGATTCAGTCTCTGGAGGTAAGGGCTTTAAAGTATAGACTGGTCTACTTAGAAGTACTCGAAAAAGAGTAGTCATCCGAACCCTAATCGTTGTCACTTAAGCCCTGTCGTCATTAAATCTAACTCAGTTTTGTTTACTAGTCACTCCAAAATAAGTATCTTTCCATGGTGAGACAGGTTGAGAAGTGAAAATCCCTATCAGACCTCTGATCGTACTCAACATCATTCAGAAAACAATTTGACATCCTAGCGCACTACTTTCAATCGTCTATTAGTAAAGCCTTACGTTAAATGACTTTGATTATTCGGTTAGATATTTAGAACCACCATAGTTCGATGCCTACTTGAATAACATTAGATTAAAATTCAAGGACTATTTTATTTCAGAAACGAAACACAGTTATTAGCTTTTTTCCAATACTAAGTAAAATCTTTTATTAAATACAAAAAATATTCTAGTTACATTTTAACTACTCTCTAGTAAACTGTGTAACACCCAGCTGTGAATAGGTGAATAAGTAGGAGCAACCACAACCTTCTAGGTTGTGGTAGTACACTTGATCAGAACAAAAATAATGAAGGAAGGAAAGCTAGAGCAGAAGGCTTAGTCGACGTATTTATTTAGTGATCTATGGAGTACCCCGTAGAATGAATAGACAGTAAATTACCCTAAGTAAATATCTAGATCTCATCAAACGTATTCAATCTGTATGTAATTTCATCAGTTCGGCTTTATGATAACTTCTTACTGATATTAAAGCCGAACAGCCCTGATTAGGTAACCATCTGATCCTTCTGCATGTCACACTGAACCTTGTATTTGAATAGATAATGTAGGCCAATTCAATCTGGTTGAATGTTCATTTCTTATCATTATTTATTATATCAAGCTTTAGAGTTTATTCGATGAACGTTTAATTTTCATAAGTTCCGGTGGCTACAATACGATCCTTTTAATTTGACCATTCAGCATAAGATTCCTGAATAAATTATTTATAATCTGATTCTTTTTCTATCATTCAACTTAAAAATCTCTTATTATTTCACATTTTTGTGATTGAAATTTATTTTTATATGAAGAACAACATAAGTAAATTTGAATTTCAATGGGATTATATCAGTTCACGTCTAACAATTCCAACTACTTACATCATTATAAGTAGTAAAATGCTTTTCTTGAAAATATCTTAAGCATTTCGAAGTGAAGCTAAATTCCTAAAAACGAACTATTGAATCTTGGATAAAATGAAACAACTGTCACACTTATACAAATGATAAACGCCAATGTACTGAATCATATTATAATTATTCGTATGAAAATGTCATTTAGTTTAAACAAAACTTTTACGACAGTGCACTGATCAATTTATTTATATTTATATTTATAAATATTCATGTTAAAAATGTACTGACAAACAATTTCAAATGTTCAATATGATCATTCACATATCAGTTCTAAAATAAATCTAAACATCATAATTTATCAATTATTTTAATTATGTATGTATTAATGATAACTAAACTTTATTAAATGTTTGTTCATTCATGACTAAATGGGTGTAGTGAATCGATTCAAAGTGATTAACAAACAATCCAACTTTATCAAGAATGCAAGTTTGTGGAGATTGTAGGAGTTTTATTAGTTGAATCTATGAGTCAACTTAAGCTAGATCATCATTAAAAACCTGGTAACAAGGGACGGCCATTTCGTCCTAATATGGAACTCCTCAGAAGTGTACATCCACAATGTCACACGCAGAATCTTAACCCAGAACCTTGAGTCTCAAGCGCGAACGATTAGACCACAGGGGCCGGCATCCAACAGTGTTAATGTCTAACTTCAATTAATTAGATGTTCACCTCTGAGGAGTTCCATACCAGGATGAAGTGGACATCCAGTGCTTCCAGGTTTTCAATGGTGGTCTCGTTTAGATCGATTCGTGAATTCATTTATTAAAATCCAACTATACTTTATTAAAATTTAAGGAAGCCATAGCAATCATAAAGCTTAAACTGTACCTTTGTATTGAAAAAGATTTTCAGATGATCTTCAGCTACCTTGGTAACGGGTACAAGCTAAACATATTGGTCATCAACTGATTTTAATCACAAATTAATGGGTTTAATTTACGTATCTATCTCTTTTCCTAAAATTGCTAGATTTTCTATTAAATTACTCAATAGAACTACCCTCATTATCTTAGACACCAGCTAAGGAATCACCAAGTCATAAGAATATTGATTCTCAAAGAAAATCATCTTTCAAAGTAACTTACATTTAGTTAATGGCAAAAACTTGTAGAACCGGTAATTTGCGAGTCCCCTAGATAATCCTACCTTATTTAGATTACAAAGATAATTTTGATAAGTCTTGCGGATTGAACGCTTTATTCTTTTCGTAAGCTATTCTGTAATTCCCAAGTTAGAACTATACAGCGACCTGAGCAACGAAAGAGAAGACACAAAGTATGCGAGAAGTACTTTACTCCAAGGTTCATTTCAATACAGAAAATATAGGGTTTTTATAATATTTTAAAATTCTTGGGTTGCTAGAAAATTCTTGAATGATACTAAACATAGTTGCAGTATAGCAATCAGCCAATCAGAACCTCTGCATGTGACGTTTCGCCCGCTCGATATTTTTGGCTAAAACTTCAAGTGAACGCTGATTGAAGGAAACGCTTCTTAGTGTTTCCTGATTCTTGCTTGTCTTTTGCGAGAAATTTGCAGGATCACCCAACAAATTTCTTGTCAAAGACTAATACCAACAATCAGTGATGGCTAAAAACAATCCGCTATTGGGGTCTAATAATGCTGTAACAATAAATTACATTTTGATTCAATTCAAATTAAACGTTCACACCATATAAAGTTCAGGGATAATTCTTAGTTTCATCAGTATGTTAAGTGGTGCTTTGAATAAATGTTTACTTTCGCCAAGATGTTTTAAACAAACAAAAATTAAACAACGATAAGAAGATTAAACGTATTCAATCATTTATACATAAACTGAATAAATGATTATAATAAATACAAAAAAACTTGAAACATGAAAACATAATTCCTGGTAATTTTAAGATGTTTTCATTCAAACTCGTCAACAAATCAAGGAATTTGTCTAGTTTGTGGTAAAAAATTTTAGTAGTTGAATTCATGACGGCCTTTTCATCCTAGTGTGGGACTCCTCGGCAGTATGCATCAACGATCCCGCATCACGAGATTTCAACCCAAGACCTATTAGTCTCTCGCGTGAGAGCTTAACTTCTAGACCGCTGAGCCGATATCCAACGGTGTTAATATCTAACTTTAACCAATCCATGAAGTTTCGCCGCCATCCACCATTGTCATCAGTGAGTTACTATCTCATAATAGACCCTATTGAAGTCCACTGATCACGGCCGTCCAGTGCTTCCAGGTTATCCATGGTGGTCTAGTTTCAAGTGATTCATGAATTCAACTACTGAATTACTAAAATATTCACCAATCCCTCTCTGATTACAAAAATGTTTTTGCTTAATGTTTAAAAAATCCAATTAGGAAAAAATATGGACGATTATTACTGATATCAATCAACATAAACTGGTAATTTGTATGTTATAAAACAAACTAGTCAAAATCATTTTATTTATATCTATGACTGAAGGGAATTCTATATAAAATTGACAATTTTGTTCTATTGTTCAGTTCAATGACGTTGACATCTTTGGTTTGAATCTTTCCCTAAACCAAAATTTTGTCTAACTCAACACACTGTTCTTGTATAGAAGAATTGCTATCTACCCCAAGCTTTTCTAGATATTATTTTCTGTCAAATAGTGAATAAACGTATTATTGAATGTGAATATTTTGTTGACTTGGAAAAAAAAACTCCAACGTTATATAGTTATGTTATTGCTAGTATTTGTTCAATATGAATTAGAGGTATCATTCTTTGGGGATGAATCTCTTCACTTAATAAACTATAGAATTTGTTCATTGTCATGACCATTTGTTCAGTGAATATTCTATCAATCTAGGATACACAACAACTTATTGCCTGTATTGTTGATCTAAGCCTATTCGCTTTGATGACTTTTGATGACGTTTTTCCTAATTTCCAGATTGGATCTCATATCATTAACTGGATATATTCAAATAAAAGTTTTACTGAATGAGTATTAGTTTTATTCATGGGATTTACTTAGAGAAAAACAGCTTTAATTAATTCCATTTAGTGTATGGCTGCAAAGAATCTAAGAGTGATGGAGTTATCTACAACTCATTCCTAATATGCACAATAATCCTAGTAACTAGTCGGAATAATGTGAGGATGGTAGAATTTGTCATTCTCATCATTTTCATCCGAT
Organism: Schistosoma margrebowiei; assembly: GCA_944470205.2. Lineage (NCBI taxonomy): Eukaryota > Metazoa > Platyhelminthes > Trematoda > Strigeidida > Schistosomatidae > Schistosoma > Schistosoma margrebowiei. The sequence continues at coordinate 38,021,285 of OX104026.1, read as the reverse complement.
TTACTGAAAGTTGTATTTTGTTTAACGTTCTTTTTCGTTGTTGTAAAGATCTCAGTGAGGTTGATCGTACTTTGTTTTGCATAAAATTGTAGTGACTTTGCTTCATTAATTAATCACCCTTGTAACCGTTATTATATAAATTTCAACGGTGTTTGAAACTACAGTTTATTAGCGGATAGTGCAGATCACAAAGTTATGAGCACATCAAGCAAATTTGAAGCAGAGAGGCGAATATTTGTGTGAGAGCAAATACAGAGACAAATTTATTGTCAAATCGGCTTGGTTCTATAAGGAGGAAAGGAAAGCAGTTAGGAGTTCTATACTTGAACACCTAATCTACTGTAACCATTCCACTGATCCAAGAAATGAATTTAAGGTTGTTTATATGATTCGTTCAAATCTACCCAGATTTCTTTGCATCCAACTTTTAAAAATAGCCGAAGCTCTTACCATCCAGGAGCTTAAACCAGAACTATGCGTACAAAAGAAGTACGTCTTATCGAAATCGAATAAGGCCACAGCAAAACAAAGCAAAAACTAATAATAGAATTTGAGTACATATATACATGGGGGAAGAGAATGATTCATCGAGTGATATTTAAGCGATCAACATATTAACTAGAGTCTGTCATGTGATCTAATGATCATAATAGTACAAAGAAATATGCGAATTGTCACTGTTCAAATAGCATTGTCTGTTAAGTAAGTTAATAAAAGAGTTGAAACAAAATGAATGATGATCGAAATTGGTTGTAGGATAGTTGCTATAACTTTTCGCATTTCTTCTATTTTTATTGTGTTCATATTCGGATCTGTGAGATAGGCCGTACTTTTTTCATTTTCTCATCATGACGGCATGGCTATCAGTTCTATGTTTTGTAAGCATTGAAGTTTTAATGATTATAATGGAAGTTAATCCATCATATCCCAGTAACAGGTCAATTTCCTGTCATTTATCGTTAAGTTACTCTGTTGCTAAACATTGGTTATAGACAAATGACTCGCTGATGGCTGTAGATAGGGTACTTTAGTTCACAATTATTATTTTCGATGTATCATTAAGATAAGGAATTTAATAAGTTAAAATGAAACTCACATTGATAATGCTTCAACGTGTAGAACAACAGGTTTACCCCTTAATTTATAAATGCAAGTGATATGTATATCCAAGCTGAGAAATTATATTTTCTCACATCTATATGAAACCAAGCATACTTGACTAAAAAAGGTATTCACTCGTAGTGAACTTAGGTAAATACTTTTCATTGAAAAACGAACTACACATAATAAAGGCTCGAACTTTAGAAATAAAATTTAACGAAGACCTACCTATCTTTCAAGACTGAATACTTCAATAACTTAAGTACGAATATGTGCTTCATATAACAACTAAATCAACAAATAAAGTTCAAAACCTTCTTCAAATGACAAAAAAGTCATACTTATAAATAATTATGACTAATCACAAGCTTACAATGAATCCAATACCTCTGAAGCCTACCGAGTTTATATTCAGTCAAATATACTGGAACATAGACATTGATACTGCGACAGAGCTTCTAATTCATTCTTTACTCAAACTGTATACAAAACTTACCAACTAAATGAACGAAAAAACGACCATAAATGTTGGGTACGACACACTAGATTTACAATGAAAAGATGAGTAGTACATATACCCTAAAATAGTCAAATCGATGTTTTAAAATACAAGAACTCATTAAAAAAAGTTTGCCAATCATAAACAAACTTTTATCATTCCCTGACAATTTAATTTTTCTTACTTTTATGATAATGATTAGGCTAATGTTCTCATTTCGATTTTTATTTTATAGGATTTCTGGAATTATCACGACGAGTCGTTATTATACAAGTAAAAGGAAACAAAAACTTTATATCTGATAACCAATTTGACTTAACTTTATTTATCTACAAATCTGTTTTGTATAGTGTTTTCTAAATTGAAATGAGAATTCGGTCAACCGTACCTAATATGATCTATTCAAATTAAAAGCTTGATTATCAGTATGGGGTTATAGAGATTACTAAGCTTTGATTGAGATCATGGACCGATTGATGTTAGACCACCATTAAAAAACCTGAAAGCACTGGACGGACGTTTCGTTCTACTGTGGAACTTCTCAGCAGTGCGCATCCACGATCCCGCCCGTGGGACCCGAACCCAGGGCCTTCAGTCTCGCACACGAATTCTTAACCTCTAGTCCACTGATCTGGGCAGCATCGAACAGTGTTAATGTCTAACCTCAACCAATCCACGAGACTGCGCGACCATTTTCTATTGTACTACTGAGGCTTCTCACTAGAACTCTGAGGATTGAAAACCTGGAAGCAGTGACCAGTGGAGCTAATCCGTGTCCGGTAGAGACTGGTATCTACTACAATAGAAGATGGTCGCGCAGTCTCGTGGATTGGTTGAGGTTAGACATTAACACCGTTCGATGCTGCCCAGATCAGTGGTCTAGAGGTTAAGAATTTGTGCGCGAGACTGAAGGCCCTGGGTTCGGGTCCCACGGGCAGGATCGTGGATGTGCACTGCTGAGGAGTCCCACAGTAGAACGAAACATCCGTCCAGTGCTTTCAGGTTTCTTAATGGTGGTCTAACATCAATCGGTTCATGATCTCAATTAAAAGCTTCATTGACTTCTTTTTTTAACCCTTCATACTACTAGACATTAATATCAAATAATTTGCAAATAATTTTTATTGATGAAATATAATAATCTCACATGACAGAAACTAAATTTTCATATTACTTGTCAATACTGTTGACAGAGTATGATAAAGATAATGAAAAAAAAACTTTAGTATGAATTGATCAACATTGCAAAGCAAAATATATTTGGCATATGTTAGATATGTATATATCAGTTGGCAAACTATTTCAGCTACATCCAAGAGGTAAAATCTTATTGAGAAGAAGTAGATCATATTGAAAAGAGAAAGGACCTAAGCTGTACATGACCAACGGTTTTCAGTATAGGTCAGGTTTTTTTTAGAAAAAAATAGAATATTTTCGCCGGACAGAAATCAAAGTGAAGTTTAGTAATGTAGATGGAAAATTTAATGATATTAGTTAAATGTACAAACAGTTTCCCTCACAGGATGATAACAGTTGTAAATCCACTAACAACCACGAAGGGTTGTATAGCTATTTCAGAGTAGTTGGGAATTCTCCAGATGTGCATACGTATTATTCTGCATGAAATCCTGAAGAGAAAAAATTCATATAAATCACTAATTCAAAACCAAGTGGTCACTAGACTGCAAGAAATGTCGTCGTTGAAACACATCAGGAACCACACTTTTCTGGCTTTCAGTTTCAATTAATCTAATTTAAGGCTTGCATCTTTACTGATTTCTTTTCTTCCAAATTCACTCACTCAGAGTGCTGTGCACACAACTCTAGCGTACAAAGTACATCTAGGCTAACCTCGATCCTAATGAACGTTGAACGTTACATAGTACTGATATAACCTCACTGGTTAAGTTTACAATATGATTACTGAATCAAATAGCTCAGACTTTCAATGAACTTTGTTTGATGTTAGCTCGTTAAAGTCAATCAAAAGATAGTCCAGATGTACTGTCACATTGGAAACTAGACAGATGATGATGAGAACAGACAATCATGATCAAGTTTTTTTAAGTAACGGGTTCTACTACGGAAATCGATTATAATATATGAATATGATTTTCAAATATATGATCAAAATATAATTGATCATTATCAGTGTTGTATATGGAAATGATTTTCATAAAGCTATATTGTATTAAAGAAGTGATCAGCAGAAGTGATTAATTAATTTAATGTTATTTGATTTAAAAGACTATACCAAAGCTCATTATGCCACATTATGGACTCTCAATTAAAATTCTTTTATTTTTCTCTTCAACAAAAGGATTGAATATAGACCTTTGTTAAACACATTTTTCTTTTATTTGAACCTGAATAGTTAGTTACATTGATCATCTAATATGTAGATTACAATCCCATTCTTCTACAACATACTACTGATGAATCCCAAACTAAGATGAAACAAACCTTGGACCTAAATTTCGTGCTCGTGGCCTGGACAACCTAGCGGTAACATCACCGACTGTAAAACTGGGTGATATGGGACCAGGGAGCATCAGTTCCCTCAAGATTACAGGTACACCTTGCTGACGAGTGCCAAATAGCGAGAAACCCGGTTTCAGGATTTCTTGTTGACTACCTACAACTACCATCTTATCTCAACACAGTGCACGCGATTTCCAGTCACCTAGACTAATGGCGCAAATTGAAACTTGATCGATAGCGTTCAATCTGCACTAAGAATGACTTGAAGCACATGACATTGATCACCATCCAGTGATCAATCAATTGTGAACGAAAAGGATAAAATCCAGCCAAAAACTTAATTTCATCATCAGTGTATACATAGTCAGATTATAACATAGGTTCATTAAATAATCTACCTAGAACATAGAATTCACACAGACTAAAGGAATGTTATAATAAATTATTGATTCTACTCTTAATATTCACTAATCAACTAGGTTCATTCGACATTTGGATAAACATTTATGAACTATTAGTTTTAACTAAACAATCAGTGATAAAAAAAAGAAAGAAAGAACGACTAAACAGTATGTATATGGAGAGTATTCGTAACCTACGTTGTAACTTCATATGACGTACTTCTATCAAAAATCAACTCTCCTAACAATTTTTTTTTATAACATTTTATTCAGTTAGTATTATATATTAATTAATTTCCATTGATCAATATTTTTGTGTAAGTGTGATAACACAATTATGTACATAACTTATTTCTTTCTAATTATTCATTATGTTGTAAAGAGTTGAAAAGAATTTTTAGATCAAATGAATCTATATTCATTTGTTATAATGGTTGTTTGATATTAATCGTTTAAAAAGTTCCTTTCTAGTATAAAGAAAGAAGTTAGAATATATCTGATTAATGTTCATTATAATGCTGGTTACATATATCGAGATGTTAATTGAAATCCACTTGACAACTGATTCAATTTGTATATGTACTTGTGCATGTATATTTACTTTCCAAAATCTAAGGAAGAATGTAAAAGTAGAGTAGATATACATTATCCTGTATTTGGAAACTATTTGCCTTTCATGAGTTTCTTGTTCTTGATTACCAATGTAAAAACAGTTAATGACAATAGTCATTTTAATATCTAAGTTAGTTCAACTTTCTATCGTTAACCTATCTTTATTAACTAGAATAATCAACAATTAATACTAGTTTACAAGGACAAAATCTGAATTCCATACATCAGTTAGTTACTCCTTACCATAGTCTACTCTGAAATCGAATTGTCAAGTCCTACTACTTTACTTCTATAATTTTCATTGAAGACTCTCAGGTTAGACACAACATCAAATTTAGAATATTTTTTTAAAACTATCTCCAATTTAAATATTTATCAAAAGCGCCAGTAAACTATAGTATTGGGTCGGTGAAATCTTATTGGTTATCAATAGAAGATGGACAATCAGACAAAGGCAGTTGTTCTGTAATTTATCCCTCTATATTTTGTTAATAATATGTAATGTTCAAGTTCTCAATCGATCTTTGACTGAAGTATGAGAGAATAGTCTCATGATTGAATTTATTATTATTATTATTATTATTTAAACAGATAAATATTGGTACAAAGCAGCACTAAATACATATGCGTCACACTTCATCATTCCATTTGTATGACGGCTGGGATACTTACTCCCCGGGTGCCAAAACCGAAGTAGATGGTTTTCTTAAGGGGCTACATCCCCTAAGTGAATAAAATACAACTAATATTTAGTACATGATTTTCAAGAACAAAGAAAACTACTAGTAGTAGTATTTCAGCTAACATCACAAAACAATAAAATCAACATTACGTAATGTATTATAGAAGAACATATGGAACTCAAAACAACTTTCAACCAATATCAAAGTGAGAATCTTCAATACCAACGTCAAGGCAGTTCTACTGTACGGAGCTGAAACCTGGAGAACTACAACAACCACCATCAAGAAGGTGCAAGTATTTATAAATAGCTGTCTAAGCATTGGCCAGATACCATCAGCAACAGCTTTTTGTGGGAGAGAACAAACCAGCTTCCAGCTGAACAGAAAATTAGGAAAAAACTATGGAAATGGATAAGACATAGATTACGCAAATCATCAAACTGCATCACGAGGCAAGCCCTAACTTGGAATCCTAAAGGGAAGCATAAAGGAGGAAGGCCAAAGAACACATTACGTCGGGAAATAGAAGCAGATATGAAAAGCATGAATAACAACTGGAAAGGATTGCCCAGGACAGGGTTGGATAGAGAATGTTAGTGAGCGGCCTATGCTACTTCACGAGGAGTAACAGGCATAAGTAAGTAAGTAAGTAAGTAAGTAAGGAATGTATTATAGAGGTATATGTTACCCCCAAAATATGAAATGAAAAGTTTTATTGTCATATACAAAACAAAATAATAATTAAAATTGAAATTAATACAAGAAAATAAGATGATAGAGATGAAGAAAATTTAAAACAAATAACAAACAAATTATAAGGAAATAAATGAAATTTTTCTATAATGATAATAATAGTATAAATGAATGTACCGGTTATACATATATGTTCATCAAGTTGAAAGGAATAAGACAATAATATAACAAATGGCATCTTACGATGAAGCTATAATTCACTAATTTCGATTCATTTCTATGAAATTTTGAATAATAATAATAATAATAATAATAATAATAATAATAATAATAATAATGGAATATTGTTTACAGATACTTTTAAGCATATCACTAACACTAAGTTTATGGAATGAATCTATTAGAAAACATTCTTTGAAGACAAATGATCCGATTGAAACCAAAAATTGAAGTCATTTATTATCTGTAATCTATTTAAAATAAATAACATGTTCACATATTAAACGAGATATAAAGTACAAGATTAATAATAATAAGTAATAACAAGAGATCAGATCAGCAAGTAATTTTGATTGAATATAAAGAAGCATCTTTCCATAATCCAGGAATTGGAAAATAATTGGGAAATAATTATCGAATAAAAAATATGATAATTTAATTATTTACTACATTTTATCAGATAAGTCAGAACGTTTTTTAATTTTATCACGTCGCCGCCGAATATCAACAGCACCACTAGATAAACCAGTTGGACTAGTAACATCACGATTGGTAGGCGAAGTGACAATAAGAATTTCACGATTAGTGGTAGTAGTTGATGTGATGGTAATATTAGTAGAAGTAGTGTTGGTAGTATTAGTACTGCTACTAATAGTACTACTATTACTACTGGGAATCGATGAACTCACTTCATAATTTGGTCGGATTTTAATAACTCTATTCGTAGTATATATTATTTCTGGTTTTGGTAGACAATGTAATGGAGAGAGGTTATATGACTCAATATTTTGATTTGCTATTTCGTGATTGTGATCATCAACTTCATCATCATCGAAATTATCATCACAATTCAAATAGTAAGTACGAGAGGTGAAGTCGCGAAATACATCATCGACTGTTTCATCGTTCAATGTGAAGTCAGATTTCTGTTAAGGAAATGAATAGAGAAGAAAGGGAAAATAATATAATAACAACAAATAGACCGCGAAATCAATTGGATTGAGTAAATTTAAAAGACTGGCTTTCAATGACAAAATGTGCAGTTATCCTTGGGCCTTCAAAATACTGAAAACATATATTTCATCTCAGAACGCTCGAATACGGTCGTGAGTTTAGACCCCGAGACGTTCCACTGATTTCCTTTACGTGGTAGGGTTAGTGACTACGAAAATGAGAAAAAAAGCGAACGTCTGGCACTTTAATCAGGTCGGTGCGTACAGAGAGTCTACTTCACTCAGTATACAACAACCCTCTTAGACTCCTCTCACATCATTGTGTGTTTCCAACTCGAAAAGTGGAACACATTTATCAAGTACAGGTCATTAAAATTAGCCTTAAGCCACATTGTTTGAGTATGGGTTGGTTATCCTATCAGGCTGTTCAAATTGAAGTAGCAGGTGAATTGGAGTTCGAACTCGTAACCCAGTGGTTAAAGTTTATACGTTTCAACCGACAATTCACCGACAGACTAATAAATAGTTTCACTAATTAGAACTATAAACTGCATTGTTTAATAAGCGAAGAATGAAGACGAATGTCACATAGTCGGTAGCCGCAACCCAATCATTATTACCATTGTTAATAATACCAATAATGATGATTATTTTACAAATACAGAAAATAATTTATGATCTATGGTCTACTTTACATCTCTATAACCATAAGGTCTCTGTGTGTGTATACAACACTTTAAAATGACTTATTCTTAACGAAAATTTCACATTGAAATAAATGTCTGGTATTTTTGTTTAAATAATCATGAACTAAAATGTAAACCTGAAACCTGGCAAAAAAAAAGTGATTGAACGCAGAATAAACAAGTGAATTATCAATTTTCTCTGGAATATAATAAGCTTAAAATTCCACAAGTAACTAAAAATCACTAATCCTTAGAAATTTTCAAATGTTATCATTATCCATATAAGATTTAAACAAACATTGTTCAGTACAGTAGTCATTGATGTCTTCATTACGAAGGGTTTAAGTCCTGTACAGAACTGAATCAAGAATATGAAATGATAATCAATAATAAGCTGGTATTTAGATCCAAGTATTTGTTAAAACTGAGACCGACCGGTGAACAGTCTGTAATTACTGTATTGTTGGATGATGTTATTTTTAACTACACAAGATGAATTACCTGAAGGTCCATAACATATCATTAATAAAAGTACTCAGAGGTTCAAAGAATGCAATCTAGGATCTGCACTTTCGTTATCTCCGACCGAAAAACACTAAACACACAGTGACCTAATACATCACAATTATTTTCATGGACTGTTGTAAGAATCCCGTAATCAGAAATGCAATGATTTTATCATATTAAACGAATGTTATCCATATAAGTTTGATATATCTACAGATATAATATGAAAATTATTTCTTGTTTTACAAGGATAGAGCGTATGTAACACAGTTGTTAGGAAACGGGTACTAGGTAAGGATGGCAAATCAATTGATGAAGTAGTGAAACTTCATCAGTTGAGATGGCTGGGACACATGTTACGTATGCCCAACGACCGACTGCCTCGACGTGCGATGTTCAGTGGTATAGGAGTAGATTGGAAGAAAGCTAGGGGCGGCCAGACCAAAACATGACACAAGTTCATGAAGTCATTGACAAGTGGTCTGAGTCATGTTGATAGGTGTAGACTGCGTGGTTGGGGAACGCGAGATGAGTACTACCAGGTAGTCTACACCTATCAACATGACTCAGACCACTTGTCAATGACTTCATGAACTTGTGCCATGTTTTGGTCTGGCCGCCCCTAGCTTTCTTCCAATCTACTCCTATACCACTGAACATCGCACGTCGAGGCAGTCGGTCGTTGGGCATACGTAACACGTGTCCCAGCCATCTCAACTGATGAAGTTTCACTACGTCATCAATTGATTTGCCATCCTTACCTAGTACCCGTTTCCTAACAACTGTGTTACTTACTCAATGGTCCCAGGATATACGATCAATGTTTCGAAGACACCTATGATCGAATACTAGTAACCTACGAATATCCTCTACTCTTACCGGCCATGTTTCACGTCCATAAAGTAGGACGGGACGTACTGCTGCACAGTAAACCCGTCCTTTGGTTGATAGACGGATATCTCGCCTACGCCATAAATGACGCAAGTTGGCAAAAGCTAGTCGAGCCTTCTGGATCCTTGCTGAGATTTCGTCACACACCAGACCACAAGGGCTGATGAGACTTCCAAGATAAGTGAAGCGGTCGACACACTCAACTACTTCACTCCCTATCACTAGTTCGGGTGTCGATGTAACCCAATCCTGAATCAACATTTTGCATTTCGAGGGAGAGAATCGCATCCCGAACATGCTTGCATTGTTGCTTAGAGTGGTCAGAAGACTCTGCATTTTGTCAGCATCTTCACCGAATAAAACTATGTCATCAGCATATTCTAAGTCAACAAGTGAACCTCCCGGTAGAAGTTCAACCCCTGGAAATTTAGATGAGGAGAGTGTTATCTCTAAAAGTACGTCGACCACAAAGTTGAACAAGAATGGAGAGAGTGGACAGCCCTGACGAACATCACTTGATGTAATCAATTCTGATGACAGTTCGCCATAAGCTCTCACTCTACCAGTTGTGTTCGAGTAGAGAGCCTGAATAAGATTAATGTACTTCTTTGGTACTCCTTTCAGTGACAAACACTGTCATAGAACCTCACGATCAACAGAGTCGAATGCCGCCTTAAGGTCGAGAAATACTACCATTGTGGGGCGTCTGAATGTGTGTCTGTGTTCTAGAACCTGACGTAGTGTGAATATCTGATCTATACAACCACGCCCAGGTCGAAAACCGGCCTGGTTTTCTCTAATCTGCTCTTCACGAGCTTTGATTAGGCGTCGAAGTATTATTGAGGCTAATATTTTAGACACTATATTAGTCAAACTGATTCCTCTGTGATTATCACAAGAGGACTTTTGTCCTTTCTTATAGACTGGCACAATCAGTGATTGAGACCAGTCAGATGGAATTACGTCCAGTTCCCAAATTCTACCTAAGACCTCGGTTAATCTCATTGCTAATACTGAACCACCATCCTTAAAAATCTCAGGAGTAAACTGTCAGGGCCTGCTGCTCTCCCTCGTTTCAGATTTCCTATGGCTTTTTCAACTTCGTAAAGAGACGGAGGAATTACATTAACTTGCCATTCAGGTTGACTGGAGATCGTGGGAAACCGAAGTGTGGCTGAAGGCCAGTTGAACTGATCCCTGAAGTGTTCTGCCCATCGATCCAATCTCCTGGATTGAGAATGAATAATATGTCCATCTTTCTCTGAGATTGTTTCGCTAACGGTCGGGTTCCTAATTCCGGTTTCCTTAACGAGTCTGAACAAATGTCTGCTATTACCTATTGCCGCTGCCTTTTCCATCTCTCTTGCTTTCGCTACCCACCACTGTTCACGACCATTGCGTAGACTTCTTTTCAGCTTGCGTTTAAGCTGACTCCGCTCTTCCCTATGTTCAGAGCCAGGTGGAATGAGTTTCCGAGCATCTATCAGTGCGATAGATGCTGCTGAGATCCAGTGTTGCTTCCTAACCTTCTAGTTTACCTTACTAGCAGATATCACTGCTGTTTCCACAGCTTTTCGGATATCATTCCATGCTGCATCGGGGTGGGGATCACATACATGGCTGCCTAACTGTTTTCCTAGTCGTTCCTGAAATATACTCTTAGCTTGACTATCATTAAGTAGGGCCCTAAGAGGTTTCCTTGCAGCGTCTTTCCTACGTCCAGTAAGACGCAAGCAAATACGCGCTCGCACTAGAGCATGATCTGAATCTAAGCATGTGCTCCAGAATGAGCGACAGTCTTCTATCGAACCCCTCCATCGGTGGCTGATAGCGATGTGATCTATTTGGGTCCAACGTTGGGACGAATTAGGGGGTCTCCATGTTAAAAGATGTTTTTCCTGATGCTTAAAGTTAGTATTTGCAAGTAACAAGCGATTATCTGAGCATAGCTGCAACAGACGGTCGCCAATATCTGTTCTTTGAGCCACGACACCATAAGATCCACCCAGGTGTCTTTCCCTATCGCTTAGTTTACCTACTTGAGCATTAAAGTCACCGGCCACTATTACTACATCAGAGCGCCTAGCTTTTCGGAGGTCGGAAAGCTTTCTGTAAAACTCATCTTTTACATCATCTGCGCTGCAGTCAGTGGGAGAATAGGCAGAAACGACGATGAGGCAACGACGGGAGTCCCTATCTTTCCGGATTCTTACTGTTCCGTTCAGTCGGACAGCGCACAAACGGCTGTCTACTGGGATCCACTCTAAGAGAGCTAGTTCTGCTCTGGGACTCAATGCTATGCCTACGCCGGCGAGGCCACGGGAAGCAGAATCAGGGCTTTCAGATACACGAAGTGTGAATCGAGTCGGTTCTTTATTTTGGCATGGTGAAGTCAAATGAATGACGCTACTCGGATCTTGTATGCGCGTTTCGGAGACGCAGCACACATCGATGGCACGAGATTCTAAGGTCCTAGCTAAGGAAGCCCGCTGTCCTATTTGGCACAGTGTTCGGACGTTAAAAGCTCCTACGTGTAGTTTAGAGCGTGGTTTCAGGAGACCAGGAATAGTGTTCCACGTACTCGAATCGTTTGCCCTAGCGGTGCGAGGTTATAAAGAGACGTGAGAAGGGTTAGTCATGGAGATAAGAGAGGTATTAGGAGGTGTAGGAAGGATTTGAATGTGACCAACTTGGTCTCGTGTGCTGTTACGGGTATGAAGGCTGATGTCACTTCCCGGCTGCCCACACCGTGGAAGGGTATTTCTTGAGGAACCTGAAAGGGAAATTGGATTAGTGTTGGTCTTGACGACCTGGGGGCGTGACCGCAGAGCCCAAGGGACAACTGCTTGAGGCCGGTCGCGCATGGCCTTTTTGTGGGAGGTTTTTGACGTGTTAGCTCCGTTCTTCAAAGAGCCTTACCGCCGGAGACGGAAATCCGTGAGGTAAGGTGAGGTGTGACATTTTTAGGGTCGACCTTTTCTAACCCCACCCCTCCTTGTGGGAAGGTAGCATCGCTGTCATGCTGGTTGTCTGAGGGAAACACCTTACTGCTGTCACACCTCTCTACAGTCAGCAGTACGACTTCGCCCTCAGACCTTGAATTGCTGCTTTTAGTCTTACCGTTCACCAATCGACCTGCCTGGCATGGTAGAACCTACAGGAACATATGTTCCAGCCAATATAGCTCGGTTGGGTTATCACGATAGGCAAGCCCGACCACCGCGTCAAGCTAGCAGCTTCGGTCGGGAAACATCAAGCAAACTGAGTCATAAGCCCGAATCATATTTAAATACCACCATGTTCTGCCTGGAATCCTGATCATAGTGACATCTCTCTATATTGCGATAAACGATGATCCAACATTTGCAATACATACTATGTGCTACTAATATTCGATAAAGGTTTACAATTTCCTTTAATAAACAGATAACAGTCAAAGAATCAATAGAAACTAAAGAGCACTACACCTGGTTATTTAGCCATAAGTTGAAATATATCGCAATAATGTAAACAATGACTCGTCAATACATCCGATTTGACAATAATCACTCTACTTATGTGAATTCATAAATCAAAAACTGTAACTGAAAGTATTGATAGATTAAATCTGACCATTAAACAATAAATCATAAAACAAACCATATCAGTAAAGTACCACAAATTCGACCAACTATTACATGTGTTGTTATTATTGACAGGCATAATATATTATCGAACTTAAGAACTGATCTAAGTTAGACAACCAATGAAACCCTGGAGGCACTGGACCGGTAATTCGTCCTAGTATGAAACTCCTCAACAGTGGGTATCCTTGGCCACAGAACGTTCGGTCGTTTGCTCGCGTAAACACTAAACTCTACACCAGTGAACAGGGATCCTAGCATGTACAAGTGTAACTTCAATCAGTCCATAGTATTATGCGACTAACTTTCATTGTCTTCTGTGGGTAACTTCCTAACGCTCGACTCAGTTGAACTCCTCTACACACAGCTTTTTAATAAAACTCTAGGAACTTTAATGATAATTAATACTAGTAAATATCTATCAGAACAACATATATAAGCGAACAATATTGTTTTCGATTATATCATCAGGCTCTACTCTAATATACATTAATATCTACATGCATATACGAAATTATTAAACCAATCAAGGTAGTATATGAGTCAATGATAACAATGGAATAGATTACATAAATAAACGTAATCAGTGAAAATTACATATTGATAATGTGATGACAGGTGTACTAAATTTCAAGAACTCAACGGTGTGAAGGACGTAAATATGAAAGCAAAGGAATTACTGACTAACTCACTTAAGGAATTAAAAAATAAAGGAATACTCACTCCAAACATACACGACTCAATTAAACCCACTGGGTCGAACACACCGCGACAATATGGTCTGCCCAAAGTTCACAAGACAGGTCTTCCTGTTCGTCCAAGTTTTAGATATGTATAATTCACCTTATCATAAAACTGCAAAGTGGCTAGTTCGAATCCTAGGTCTCTTACACAAACTAGTCGTCAACGGAAGTGTGAAAGACGTTTTCGATTTCATTTCCGAAGTTGAACATATGAACTTAAATGGGAAACGGATGATATCTTTAGATGTTGCTTCCCTGTACCTTTAACTGAAACTATTGACTTTGTGTGCCAACAACTACTTGAAAAACAGATCAATATTGGAATTCCTGAAGTTAGTCTCAAAGAATTACTTTTGAAACATACAATGAATGTCCATTTTGTCTTTAATAACACATTATAGACAAATTGATGGTATAGCGATGGGTTTACCTCTAGGTCCTATCCTAGTGGATTTTTTCTCGCGAAACTAGAAAACGGACCTCTCAAAGATGTTATTGATAAGCTTGACTTCAACTATCGTTACGGTGATGACACTTCCTTTATTGTCAATCAGAATATTAGAAAAGAAGAACTATTAGAACTATTTACCAACAAACATCCAGCGATTAAATTTACATGTGAAGTGGAACTAGATAATATACTGCATTTCCTTGACGTTATGTTAAACAGGAAAGAGAATGGTTCTATCAGTAGAAAAGTGTATAGAAGCTCTTCATCAGGCCAATACACACATTTCTTAAGCTTTGTACCCCTTCATTATAACAGAAACTTAGTCAAATGTCTGGCGAATAGAGCTATTAAGATATGTTCAGTCGATACAATTAATAAGGAATTAGAACTCATACATAATATGTTGATTGAAATCGGTTATCCACAGAATTTCCTGAAGAAACACTTGCGTGTAACAAAGAAGAAAATAGCGACATCAACGGGTAGTAAGAGACCTCTCTTCTTGAATTTGCAATTCAATGGAAATGTAGCTGGTGATGTATTACGTGATAGACTGACCAGAGCAGCGAAGAGAACGTTTAATGCAGCCAACCTTTGTTTATCGTATTCGACCCGACCTATGGTGATTCCCCAACTAAAGGATAAGTTACCTGGTTATGCCACTTCTATGTATATCTACGAATTCAACTGCTCCAGTGGAGAAAGCTATATTGGGCGCACCGCCGGACAAATGAACCAAGGAGTTAGTGAAAAAGTACTATCTAATCGAAAACAATATTGTTCGCTTATATACGTTGTTCTAAATTACAAAATGGGAATTTTTTAGATATTGATTATGACTAAAATGGAGTTTTAAAGACAATGATAATAATAATAATAATAATAATAATAATAATAATAAAGATTAACCTTAGCAGTCTCATTTAACCGTTGCAATCGTAGCAATGTTACAATATCAGCATTGGCTAACTGTAATGCCACATCCAATGGTGATTTGCCATCATTATCCGAGATCAGCTGATTAGCTCGTCGACGTAATAACAAACAGACCAGATGAACACGACCAAATTGGCAAGCATGGTGCAGTGCCGTTCGACCTCGGTCATCTTTTATATCAATCTAAGAGATGAAAAATAGAGGAAAACATTGAAAATCAACCCTGTAGAACGAATTCAAACTTTTCAGCAAGACTTGGATAGTTCTTTTTTGAAATCAATAAACGAACAAACTGTTTAATTCTTAATAAAACATTAGATAAAAGAGAAAACTCAAAGCGAACTTTTCTCTTATTTTAAACAAAATATTCCCCAATGACTTTTATATGAGTAATTTTAATAGTTGAGATCATGAGTCAACTAAGGCTAGACCACCATGGAAAACCTAGAAGCACTGGACGGCCGTTTCGTTCCATTATGGGACACTTCAGCAGTGTGCATCAACGATCCCGCCTCGTGATTCCAATCCAGAACGTATCGGTCTCGCGCGCGAACACCTAGCCTCTAAACCACGGAGCCGGCATCCGACGGTGTTAACGTCTCGCGAGGCGGGATCGTGGATGCGCACTGCTGAGGAATCCCACAGTGGGACGAAACGGTCGTTCAGTGCTTCCAGGTTGTCCATGGTGGTCTAGCTTTAATTGATTCATGATCTCAACTATCAAAGTTACTATAATATCCACAAACCCCCTTCCGATACTTTTATATAGGTATTCACAGCATATTTGAAAATCAATCGATGAAGCTAGATAGATTATGCACAGAGTAAAACGAGTCTTGTAATAGAAAAAAAAATAGAACATCAGCACATGTGGATTACCTGAATGTTAATATGAAATATTTGAAGGGAGCTGAATTTCTTTAATATAGACAACCGGAAATGACATGAGATTCAGAAGCTTGATAGAAATATTTAACTTTTGCTATTGTTGTAATTAGCATTTTCAACAATCTAGTTATTTTCTGTTAAACTCATAACAATTAACATCATTTACAGGTTTTCTCCGCATGCCGATTTCGCGGTTATTGTAATTTATAGACTTTATTGGTTCTTTTTGAACTATATCTTTTATTCTCACTAGAACAAATGATACTACAATTATTCCTATTTTTAACTTGTTACTTTTATATGAAAGTAATAAAAAAAATTCGACTGATGAGCAACTGTATAGGCTAAATTATTTCAAAATTACGGTGATAACATTTCAACTTACATCTGCACCATTTAACAGTAAAAACTCGCATGCTGCTATAGAACCAATACGTGCAGCCAGTATTAAGGGAGGGTAACTACTGGTAGATATTTCATCAGTTTTTAATTTTCCGTCTGGACTACCACCTCCAGTAAGACCGGATAAAATAAGAAGTGGGCAACCGAGTCGAGCACCAAAACTAACTAAATAATTTGCAGCGATTTTCTGTTCAGTTAATCTCGAATGTGCCCTTGATCCATTTTTTATGCTTGACTTGTTTTTTTCATATAAGGTTTTGATAGTATTTAACAGTTCGTCTAAAATAACAAAAAAAATAGCTAAACTATTTAAAGAATAATTAAGGAAATGAAGTTCACTGGATTGTTAAGTTTGGCTCGAAGATAGAAGCTTTGATGGGTAATCAGCCAGTTTAGCAAGCACTAAACATTAGAGAGTATAACTAGATTATTATTACATTTTACTTTGAAATTTTGCGAGTGTTAAAATCCCTCCGCTAACCAAGGGATGAAAAAAGTATATTTAAGTCCCCTGCCAGAGACGCTACACAGTTACTACTATAAGCTCATCTAAAGTTTAGTATTCTATAACCCGAACCAACTTATACTATTATCCTGTTGACTGCACTAATCCTTAAAAAGTTATTAGTTGAATAATTACGCTTACTTAGAAGAGTATATCGACGAATATTATGTCGAGTTAATTTCCTGTCAGGACTATTTGATATACAAATTGATGGTAATGAGGATGACGATTTAGGACGATAGATAAGTTCCGGAAAATCCTGACGTATTTGAGCACATGTTTTTTGCCAATTATCATATAGCTGTTTAATCCACTGAACAGCTTCCGTTGAATCAGAGACTTTTTCTTCAAGTGGTAGAGAAAGACGAGCAAATTTAAAACGAACCCATTTAGCCTCAATCCAAGCTTTACGTTGCTCAAATGGTGTGTCAGATGATAAACGAGGAAATTCTGATGCATAACGTTGCCAATTTGATTCGAGAATTTCATTTACAGGTTTGTTACCTAAATTCAACATGACATGTAATAATTCTGGTTGCCAGTTGTCTAGGGTCAATGATCTGACCTGTGTAAAATATAGAAAAAAGGAGATAAATACAATCAGAACTGAAACTAACTTATGTGTCAGATGTGACCAATAACCAAATTCGGGATACAAATTTCATGCATATTAGGACCCACCATCAAGCTGGGTTATAACTATATATTTATATTTTATTTGGATACAAACCGTTCATAAGAGTACCAAATGATCATAAAATTCAGTAGACGGGAAGGGGTTTGTGCATAAAACTTTATATTATTTATGTGAAGACCAAGAACAGCATTTGGCTTAAAGAACCATAACAAGTAAAAATGGAACTCAAACGTACAACGCTGTTTCTAACAGCTTGTACTCTTCCGTTGTTTGAGTTGAAGACTACAATTGATGTCTCATTTTTGGCATATGGATGAATTGACTCAATAATGCAATATACTTACAAGTTTTTATGAAAATTGGATACTCACTAGCGGTAGGATTCACAAAGGACGAAAAAAGACTGATTTTAGTCTCTTATGTCAACAAATGGAAAATACAAACTTTCTCAAGTAAAATTTATACTCACTGCACAAGCTAGTGGCTATCGGAACTCAGTAGCTTATTGGATAAAACGTTGGCGATTTAAGAAAAAGGTAGTGTTTGAGTCCGTGGGATCCAGGTAAAATCAAATGACAGGACTCGAATAAGATAAAGTACATGTCCTGGATATCACTGCTAGCCAGTTTTACTAAAAACCTATTTATAGCTAGTTTCATTATTTATACTAGTAACTCACAAATTTACAGAAGTTGAACTAATCACGAAAAAGCCTTGAACAAATATATTAGTAGTTATCAAATCTCAATAATCTTATTGATATATATGTGGGATCAAACCTTGTTGACATATACACTCTCAATGCAGATGTTTCTGAATTATTGTTACTTGGTTTTATCTTAATTAGGAAGAATTGTGTCTTCTGGTTAAAACTCTGATGCTATAATGACTAATCATAGGAATTAAATGCCAACAATCAGTCAGCTACAAGATAAAACCAAGCACATACCACATTAGCACAACAAGATGAACGCCGAATTCATATAAGTAGTTAACTCAATGATGGTAATATATAAAAGAAAGATTGCATATAAGGATGTAGTACAGGAAAAAATACCAACAAAGACCAGTTAATTTGGTTTTATAAATTAACGAGGAAAGATTACTTATATTTCATTTATTAAATGACTGTTATGAAGCAGAAAACTTTTATTAAAGTACGATAGTCCCAATTAATTCAATTCTTAAGACGGTATATACTATTTAAAAAAGCAGTTAGACCTGAAAGATCCATAACGAATTCAGAAAGCATGATAGTATAGTGAACGTATTTCCGCCATTCGTATAGACTTTAAAACATAACAGTTAACTTCTTCAGTCACTGAAATGCTTAACAGGTGATTGAACACTCGTTATTTTCTTATCAATCTTTTTATCCACTTGGTAACATGAGAGGTGGCTAGATTTTCTAAAGAATGTATATATTATTCCAAATACATAAACACTAGTGGAACACAGGCAGGAAACGAAAATAAAGAGGATGATATTTTTTGTTTTTCTACATGACTAACGATAAATTCACTTAATACGTTACTCTGTAGTCTCACATGATCAATAGGTCACAGAAATTCCCACTTCCAAGAGCCTCCAACTAAAATTATTAGGTCACAGAAGTAATTATAAGTACTTTTAACTATTTAGGTTCATAGATCACATGATTATACAAGAAAAATATTGGAGTAAAACGTAACACAACTTTCACATTTGAGAAATACATTCAACCAAGACAATTTAGCTACAATACTGTCCAAACAACTCACTTTTTTATTGGTACAAGATAAAATAGTTATTAATGAATCAAAAGGCTATGTGAAAACTACCATAAGACCCCTTATTTATTTATTTAAACACAAACATAGGTAGAAGAAGGTACCAAATAGATATGAGCCACATGAATCATTCGATTTGTGTGAAAGCCTGGATACTGCACGGGTGCCCGAACCGAAGCAGCAATAAGACCCCTGTATCAGTTTAGGGATCTTGAGAATATCACAGACCACACACAAATCACAAAAAGTAAAGTGAATAGATCTAATATATACGTGATAACGGATTGTAACTATTGTCATAAGCAAGATTATTTTATATCACCTGGATTTCTATAGCATAGTCCAGGTCCGTACTAAAGTCCCAGAAAATTGTCTTTGCTATGCTGCATAAACATTTTTTGTCTATCAAAATTGATTATGGACAGATCATATCGGAGTCAGCTATGAAATACAGGGGTGCAAGACTATAGTTCCTCTTGGAGTAACTGATCAAATTATAAAAATACTGGAGTTAGATGGCAAAAAAGAAAATTGATATGCCAATCAACTGTATTTACTACAGAACAGTTAAATATTCACTGAGAAGTATAGATTACCAGTAAGTGTAGTTATAAAGTCCCATTAAAATGGTAACTAAATTTCCACGGGAATTTTTTAACCACTCCACTTATAAAAACTGTACTACAGTAGGTTCCTAATCGCTTTAAGATGCCTATAAGCTTATTGTAGTAGATTCTAAACATCTAAAATGTGTGTAAAACGGTTTAATGAGCCTAAACAATAACTAAAACCTATAGGGGTTGGAACATCTAACCCATTAAATGGGAGCAGATGTATCTGGTAACTATCAAAAATAGTCTCCATTCATTTAATCCACCAAATGCAAGTTTGACGCCAGTGGGATCATTTGTGGAAAATATTTCACATCAGTTAACAACCTTTAAATACAACTAGGACTCTAAGTCAAGTATTTTGAAAAGTAGTATATCCGTCGAATTATTCTATCTGAATCATATTGCATTGCATCTCGCAGTCAGTAGACGCATATTAACCTGACGAAATGCAAGTACGGAAAGAATTCTAGCTCTTTATAGATGTAAGGATTTATAAAATTACTTTAAAAGACAGACTATCTGATCACTCTGAAACAGATCCACTATTGTATTCACTTTTTGAAAATGTATGTATAATTTGCTAACCAAAAGAGAAAATGCCAAAAAATCGGTTGCATCCATTATCTTTATCTAAAGCTAAAGTTTGAACATTATTTCATGATTTTTATTCCTCTATCTCACTACTTCTTTTCGAACCATAATATATTGTTTAGTTTGCTACGATCGTTGATAACATTGTTATTTCAACTCTTTTATGGTGAATCTTGTTAAACTGATTCTCTCCATGATATGGGATGGGGTCATTCTTTGATATATTTATGCCATATTCTATATTGTTTACACGACTGACTAACTGATTTAAGATAATTATGAAATTAGAATTATTTCGGAATTGCGCTTTGAGAAGTAGAATGAGGACAAAAGTAACAACTAAAATTAGCGTCAACTTACCTTAGAAATATGAACACCTAAACTGCGATGAACTGCAGCGCACAACGTACATAATGTCACACCCAGATTAATGCTTGCCCATCTTGCATCTCCTACAGAACAATCAGCACAATAACGATTACCAGACAAATCAGGCTCACGCCATAGCAAAATTCCACTTTTGTTATTCAATACATCATGGCCTGAAATAGAGGAATGGGACACTTGAGCTAAATGGTCATTCGTACGACCATCTGGGAATCCTGACACAGAACTAGTTGTTGGGCTGTTAGAAAAGTCCAAACTATTTTGAGTTGGACTGCGAGAAGTTAACAGATCCAGCGAATTGCTGACAAAATTTTCTTTCGCCGTTCCATTCTTTAAATAATGTGGTTCACTAGTTTGGCATAAATCATGAAAACCAGATCGTAAAGTATTAACCCAAATATCCAATTCATTTACATTTATAGCTTGTAAATAATATGTTCGATGGCCTGAGGATATTACTTCAAAAACAAATCGACGATCTGTAGAATTATTCAATAAGTTTATAGGTTTCTCTGCAGCTGTCAATCGTTTATTTGGTTGGGTAATTCGGGCCGTACAAAATCTAAGGTCAGTTACCATAACAGTCCATTGTGGGTTGGCTTGACAAAGCAACTGTGTCAGAAAACCACTTTCAGGCTGTTTATTTACAATTCCGTTCGTATTCGATACAGATGTACAAACCCTTCGGTTTAATTCCATGGACACTGTATCAGTCGCAGACTGGAGGTCTGTAGATGTCAATCCATGGAAACGTTTACAATAAACTAACTGGTTTTCATGTACACGGAACCATCGCCGAGACCATGTACGCCAACCTTTCTTTCCACTTCTCTTGAATAAGTAACCTTCCAGTCGAGGGTTTGGTGGGTTGTTCAGATTTTTAATAGCTTTTATTTCAACAGCTGCAGTTTCTGATGGTTTAATTTTACTGGGAACTTCAGTATTTGTTTTCTGCTCAAAGCTAGTGATTAACTGTTTACACTGCTGAACTAATATTGAAGAAGTTAGACTGTTTGTTTTACTGGAACTATTAAATAATAAACCCAATTGTTCCGAATAAGATTGTTGAACAGAAAGTGCCAATATTATCAATCGCATATATGAAATAATATAGTTTGGTCCAATTACTTGACGAAGATGGGATAAATAGCCTATTGCTGTCCTTTGGTAAATTTCTTGAGCCTCTTTAACTTGATTATCAAATAATTGTAAATCCATAGGAGATCGTGTTGAGTTCACTGAAGCAGCGCGATTGATTACATTATCAAGATGATCATAAGCACGTTGAAAATTTGTTCGCAGATCATGCAACTTATTTAGGCTATCGTTATTTTTTGATAAAATATGTTCTATATCCGATATTTTAGTGGCTAACCTTCTTGTTTGTTCTGCAAATAAACTTGTTAGATGAGTAGCATGATTAAGTATCTTCTGTGTGCCACAATTATTCCATTCCCTCGATAAATTTGAATTAAAGGACCATGACTGTTTTTGATCTAAACCCAAACCAATGCATTTGGCCAATTTAAACAGAGAAGAGGAAAATGCTTCACCAGTCTGAGGAGAAACAAATGACACAAATTCTAGTGAATACACAAGAATAAAATATTTAGACGTAGTGTTTTCTAATATGATCATTTAGTTAAATGGAAAATTGTGCACCTGATAAATCTTTTATTTAATTTAATCCAATTATCAAAACAAAAAAGATTTCTTGTAATTGGTTTTGACCCATACGATTATGTGACCATCCGAAACGCTTTACAGCTGCCCAACAAAGCGTAGCGGGATTTAAGTATTTTGGTCACCGAACCGGAATTGATAAATGGGTATATGATTAAACTCGTATCTTTCTCCCTTTATTTATTTATTTAATATAGATAAAATCTGACACAACTAGACACCAAAAACGTACAACACAAATAAAGAAATATAAAAAATAGAAGAGGGAAGAACATAATTTTAAAAAAGAAGTGAACATTAGTAATAAATTAAAGGTAAGATTATTCCATTAAAAATATAATAAAGGACTGATCTATTATTTATTTATTTATTTATTTATTTATTTTAACACATAAATATTGGTACAAGAGAGCGCCAATATATATGCGCCACACAAAACAATGTAACTTCGAAGAGATAGAAAAAAAAAAAACTAAGGAGCACAAAAGAAAAAGAGAACGATAACGAAGAGATTGGTGTAATTTAGTGTGGTCGTAACAGTGGAACGGAAAAGTACAATCAGAAGAAATCTTTCAAGCGAGGGAGACACAACCACTTTTTATGAAGAAAGTAAAAGAAGGTTACAGCAGGATCGCCACTGGCTTCTATTCTGAGCCATATCTGATAACGTCTCTAGCCACTGTGTAGCACTATCTCTCAGACCCCAACCAGGGAGTCGTGAAGGACCAACACAAGCCAGTCCTCTGCAGCTTTCTTTCATACCACGACACCATGTCATGCACTGACCACCTCTCCGCTTTTTCCAACCAGTCCCAGAGTCGGCAAATAATGCACGACGTGGAATTCTCTGGGACGACATTCGTAGAACATGTCCAAGCCACCGAAGTCGGTGTTTCAAGATGGTGACACCAATTGAATTATCATCTCTGTGCCCAAACACATGATGCCGAACCTCTGCATTACTGACATGGTGTTGCCACTGAATATCAGCAATCCTTCGGAGACAGCGATGATCGAACACAGAGAGTCGTCTAACGTCCTCAACTCGGAGAGGCCAGGTTTCACAACCATAGAGCAAAACTGCTCTCACCGACGCGTTGTAGATCCGACCTTTTACAGCCAGACTAACATCACGAAGGCGCCAAAGATGGCCCAGATTGGCATAAGCCACTCTGGCTTTCACTATACGTGCATTGATCTCATCACTCACACCCCCACCAGCACTTATGCAACTACCCAGATACACGAACTTCTCGACTACTTCTATCTGCTCACCATCCAGGGTGAGTACAGGATTGGAATCCTGCCAGTCTTGTAGAAGTACTTTGCACTTCGAAGGTGCAAAACACATACCATACCTACGGACACTGATTGCCAACTGATTAAGTGCGGATTGCATGCCTTGGGCATTATCGCACAGTAAGACAATATCGTCCGCATACTCAAGGTCGAGAAGTCTTTCTCCAGGTAACAGATCCACACCACCATTACTTACATTCATCAGAGCTGTTTCCAGAATGTCATCGATGGCAAAGTTGAAGAGGAATGGTGAGATTGGGCAACCCTGCCTAACCCCACTACTCGAATGGAACAATGGAGAGAGGTGGTTGTATGCCCTCACTCTGCCTGAGGTGTTTTTATATAGGGCTTTTAGGATGTTAATAAACTTCTCAGGCACACCCTTCTTCAATAGACAATCCCAGAGAACAGTTCTGTCCAACGAATCGAAGGCAGCCCTGATGTCAAGAAACACTACGATTGTTGGCCTTTGATAAGTATGGCGATGTTCTAACATTTGGCGGAGGGTGAAGATATGATCAATACATCCTCGACCAGAACGAAACCCAGCCTGCTCCTCGCGAGTCAATCTTTCCCGAGTTTTGAACAACCTACGAAGTATGACGGAAGCCAATAGCTTGGACGCAATCGGAAGTAGACTTATCCCCCGATAGTTGTTACAGGAACGACGTGAACCCTTTTTAAAGATAGGGACAACTATCGACTCATTCCATGACGTTGGTACACACTCTAGTTCCCAAACCTTTGTAAACAACGTCGTCAATTCCTTAGTCAAAAAGTCACCACCATCTTTAAAAAGAGCCGGAGGTAAGTCATCTGGGCCAGGTGATTTGTAACGCTTTAAGAGTTGGAGTTCCTTGCGGACTTCCTCCTCGTTTGGTGGATCAGTCGTCACCGGCCATGGAGGGCAGGACAGCCTGACCGATGTTGCCGGAGCAGCAGGCCAGTTGAACTGCCCTTCGAAAAATTCTGCCCATCGTCCAAGACGTCGATGGATGTTAGTGATTGGCATCCCATCATCCTCGCAGATTGTTTCACTCACACCAGACTTCTTGCTGCCAGTGGCTCGGATGAGCTGGAAGAGCTTCCGGTAGTTACCAGATGCAGCTGCTGCTTCCAGCTCATTAGCACGCTCCGACCACCAGGCTTCTCGGTCCTTACGCAAGCTTTGCCCAATTTCCCTACGTAACATCCTTCGTTTATGGTCAAACTCACGGTCACCCGGAGTAGACCGACGGGCTTCAATGAGTTGTAAGGAACCAGAAGAAACCCAGTGCTTAAAAGCGGGACGTTTCGCAAACCCACAACTGACTGTTCCCGCCATTTTCATGGCGTCAAGCAATTGCAACCAATGCTCATCTATACTTTTCGGTGGAGTGGTAGCTAGCCTAGAGGCTAACTCGGTTCGATAGTTGTTTGCAACAGAAGTTGCAACCAGCTTGCTAACATCAATCCGTTGGTGGCGGTCACTTCGTTGTCCACTGAAAAGTAAGGCAAGATTGGCGCAGACCAAGGCATGGTCAGAGTCCAGATAGGTACTCCAAAAGGAGCGGCAGTCTTTTACACAACCACGCCAGCGGAAGCTGATCGCGATGTGATCAATCTGAGTCCAGGCTTGGGATGCAGAGGGAGGACGCCAGGTGGCACATCGGCGATGACTGTGCCGAAAGTTAGTGCTAGCCAGAAACAGGTTGTGGTCTGTGCACAGTTGCAGTAGACGGTCCCCGTTATCTGACCTGCGACCAACGAGTCCCCATCGGCCACCTAAACGACTCTCTTCTGTGCCTAGACGCCCGACCTGAGCATTCAAGTCTCCAGCTAGTACTACAATATCTGTCGAACGCACTTTCTGGAGAAGAACGGATAACTGGTGGTAAAACTCATCCTTGATTGCATCCGGGCTGCAATCTGTCGGGGCATAGGCGGATATGACGAAAAGACATCGTTTCTCACGCCGATTTCTTCTCACTTTGATGGAACTTTCTAATCTAACAGCACATAGCCGACTGTTAATGGGGATCCAATCAACTAGTGCTGCCTCAGCTCTAGCGCTTAGTGCGACACCAACGCCAGCAAGACCAGACGAAGATGCCACAGGGTCCCCGGATAAGCGCACGTGAAACAAGCTTTTCGAAGCGACAGATGGAGATCGAATTTGTAGTACTTCACCAGAGTCTTGAATACGGGTCTCGGATAGACAACAAACATCAATATTGAGACTTTCCAAAGACATAGCCAGCCCTATCTGTTGTCCGACCTGCACTAGCGTGCGAACGTTGAAGGCAGCCAGTTTGAATGGTGCACGTGGTTTCAGAAAAACTGCTTCAGTTCTCGTAGTCGGTGGTAACATACAATATTCAACCGGACAGTGACTCGAGAACGTTTAGATACAGTCGAATTTCCACCAAAGACGAGCCGCTGTATAAGTATAAAAGAGGGAGAACAATGTGGAAAATAATAATAATAATAATAATAATAATAATAGTGACAATAATGGTACTAATAATAATAATAATAATAATAATAATAATAATAATAATAATAATAATAATGACAATAATGGTAATAATTATTGGAATCGATTGATTATATATCGGAGCGAGAAAATTCGTTGCCATAGTCATAGGGTTCATCGTTTGTGTGTGGGCTGTGATACTGCCCGGGTGCCCAAACCGAAGCAGGTGGTTGTCTTAGGGGGCCACACCCCGAGCCTTTGACCAAATGGTCTAACCCACAAGGCAGTGGAGCATCGTAAGGAGATGCAATCCCATGGTAGCCGGTGACCAACGATTGGTTCATACGCCATTTGTTCCCGCAGGATACTGGAGCCCATGTGCACCATTGGTTTGTGATCCGGTTAAAGCGCCGGACGTTCGCTTTTCGTCCTCTCATTTTCGTAAACAACACCCCCGCCGCGAGAAGGCAATGAGTAGGACTTCCCTGGCAGAGGCTGTATACGCGCGGCCGTGTGAGAGTATTTCGAGAGGGAGAGCGGACTCTCCCCACTCTCGGCCGTACCAGGGCGTTCGGGGGCAAGAATACTCTTGAGTCTGGCGCCTTGGACCGCTCGGCCACTCCGACGTGCGATCTAGTTAAGAGAGTTTCTCACAATTTTATGACGAATGTAAAGCAAAATTATAATATTGCCATTGAGTTCTGTTATAAAACGTATGTGATAAAGAATTGGGTGTAAGATGCCCCTAAATACCCTGATACGGCCGAGAGTGGGGAGAGTCAGCTCTCCCTATCGAAATGTTCTCACATGGCCACGTGCATACAACCGCTGCCAAGGAAGTCCTACTAACTGAATTCTCGCGGTGGGAGTGTTGTTTACGAAATTGAGAGGATCGAAAGCGAATGTCCGGCGCTTTGACCTAATTGATGGATACTGAAGATCCACCTAGGAGTTGAGAAATTCTGATTCCGAACCAATGATGCATATGGGTTCCAGGATCCTAAGGAAACAAATGGCATATGAACCTATTGTTGGCTACCCTGAGACTGTGTCACCTTATGTTGTTCCACTGCCTTTTGGATTAGACCTCTAGGTCGAAGGCTCGGGGCGTGGCTCCCAAAGAAAACTACCTGATTCGATTTGGGCAACCGGACAGTATTCCAGCCCTTACACAAACCAAATGATTTACGTGGTGCATATCTGTTTGGTGCCTCCTTGTATCAACGTTTATGCGTTTAAATAAATAAATAATAAGATGCAACTACTGTGAATTTAGAGTGTCCACACCAGTGAATGGAACATTTCTTGAAATAACTTCAGAAATAAAAGACCATTTTAAGACAAAAGCATTCCCAATAAGAGAATAAAACACTGATGAAGGAAAATTATGAACAAACTGATTTTCTAGCATTAATATAGACAACAAACCTATTTAGGAACATTGTGACATTTCAACAGTGGTCAATTTTATGAAATTCATTTGCTTTTGAGAAACATCAATATAAACATTACTCATAACAAACGTTACAATAGGTTTACCGATTACTCAGACTCACGAAAATCTGTGTATATTCTAGATAACCTGACATGTGATACCAGATGTTTCTATCAAAGTGTGTACCAGTGTGCTGCACTCAACAACAAGGTATGTAGTTTTTAAGAGTCTTTATTTAAAGAAATACATACCTATCACGTTCAAAATAAACATGCAACAAAAAAACATAAGTAAATAGAATGCTTACAATAACAGATTGTTGACAAATTTCTTGAATGAGATTATAGTAAGCCCGGATTCGACATATCGTCAACTCAGCATGTGCAAGAGTTTGGTGTAGTTCAGGTGAATCAGCAAACGCTCCAAATCTGTTCAAAGGAGAAGCAAACTTGGAAACAAAGTCATCAAGTACAGCCGATGTGTCATCGAAACACTGAGCGAATTCTAAACCAGCAGACATCTGTGATATTTAAAAACGATTCACATAGATGTTTGGAAATGAATACGTACGATGTCTCTAGTAGAAATGAAAATAAAAAATGAAAAAATTTGGATATATAAAGTTGCAAACTGATATGTAGTTTTTAAAATTAAACATCAAATTGAAACACAGGGAAAGCAATTCGTAAACTACAAGCTTGTCGACTAGTCAAAGTATAATCAGATACAAATAATCCAATGATCCACAATGCTACGCTTTGGAGAGATAAAACTGAAAACAGAGATAGCATGTGAATGAAAGTGAAATATAAAAACTAAAGTGGCAGACAGGTCCTTTGCAGTATGATAAAGACAGTATCTATTTGCACCACTATGATCGGTTTCCAGATAGTTCATACAAGATTTTGCAGTATCAGCAAGTAAGTTAATATATTTAAACACGATTCAGAACATCAGGCAACCACTTTTCGAACAAATATCGCTCGATTACAGCATTATGATTCATAGTACTATTATCACATTCGTATGATGAATTTATGGTCTCCCATTATGAGTTAAATAAATGATATATGTCAACCTACATTGTGTTTTAACGTGGGTAACGTATGATCCAGCTACGAAGGATGGTGAAAGTTTTTAAGTTCATTGACTGATTTATTTTCACTGCCAATAGCATTACCCTCAGTCACAACAGTGCTTACTCGGTGGTCTAGCCATGTACAAACAATAGTTCTAAGGCACTTGTAATCGAGTATCCATAGTTTACAACTACTAACTTCCACATTCATGCCTCAGCTGTAGAACATCATACTAAAAACTGTTGAACAATGAAAAATACTTATTCAACTGCCCCCCCCCAGAGACTTGCCATATCTGAATATAACTGCCAAAAGCTTTCACCATCTGAGGAACTATCAGAAAAAGCCACTAGAAAGATCTTAACTATAAAGAAACAAGTTACGAAACTAATGAATGTTGGAGTGACCTGACTGTAAAGATACAATCTACCAAGATAGTGTCTGCAAGCCGTAATTTAAATATGAAGACCTTAGATGACAGCTTTATGGATCGGTCGTGGTAATAAATATGTACTCTTAAGATCATTATTTTTACTTACGCATTTCATTAGTTTCATGTGGATTATGTAGGTAGTTCTTGACTATCAATGGTGGTATCACTTCGGCCCTTTATATGCATCTTGCCAACTTTCCCCAATATCGTGATATTAAGTGAGACAGCTTGAACTGAACCATATTTTCGTTCGGTTTTACTTTATTTTTGACTGGCTAAGGCTACCAAATTATTACTGGAGTTACTTTTGAGGTCCGAAACCCGTTTTTTATAAAGTGTTTCTCTTACACTAATCACACACTATCTTTTTAAATGCATACATGTTCACTGACTTCAAAGCAACATATAATATTAGTCTGCCATCTTTCTAGTCACAGTTAAGTGTAAAGTACATGATTAAACCAGCTGTGTTATGAAATATTACACGCTAAGTGAAGACAACTATAAACATCGTTCGCCAAAAATTTCCTCATACAAGTAGAACGGGTTGACTTTTAAAATTTCATGACTACTATTTTGTTTCTTCATGGGTGAACCAGCTTATTCAATTTTTAACAGAAATAGTTGTTTCTTAGTGAGTTTTTGGATTCACGTTTGGATTTTTCGATTTCCCACAAAAGCCGATCACATCATTCGAGGGCTAGTAGGGCATTATTTTTATTAGTAATGTACTGATTAGAACGAACTTTTGTGAAGACCGTATGTATTGACCATTTATAAACGGTCCATCATAACTGACAATTGTATTCATCAAGCAATTTTCCATTAGCACCATCCTGACGGCTTTTCCATGAATTGATGCAAATAAATCTAGACGGTTGTGAGTAATCGGTTATCGAACGACTGATAGATCTACAGAGAATGTGCTGCACTAAGATGCACATCCCTTGGATTTACACCCTTTAAACTCAAAGGATAAGAAAACCCCGGGTGAATATCTATCTGTACTTAATTTCTTATACGACAAAACTCAGTTTATATAAACTATATATCTTTTCTAAGTGCATGTGGCGTCATGGTTCTAAGGTCGTTCCAAGTTCTTTCACACTGTCAAGACCCGCCACAAAAATGTATCTGTCAGAGTGATAAAATAAACATTGTTTCTACAAACGTCAAAACGTTACACAACTCTAAAGATCCTTAAAATGATCAGATAAACTAATAGATATCCCACCAAGCAACTACATACCCAAAGACCTTGTCGCATCGTACTAATTCGTATATGCGCCTTTTTAATTAACCAATATTATTCAACTAGTTCAAATGGTTGTAGACGGAATAGAAGAAGCTTTCGCTTAACAGGCTTCCGTGTCCAGTAGCAGGGGATCACCAAATCTTCTAGGCAGGAATCTAGGTAAGTTAACAAGAAAACAGGAAAAGAAATTAGTAAACCATAGGGCGATACTATCCTTAGTCCTTAAGAATAGATCAAGTTACCTCTTAAAGGACTCCTGAGAAGTCGCTTGGACTAGCTCGCTAGGCAGCGAATTCCAGCATTTGACAACTGTTAAGGGGTAGAAGTTGTGTCTGCAGTCCGTTCTGCTATGTTGTGTCTCCAGTTTTTGGGTGTTACCTCTTAGGTTAGTGTTCATAAGTCTTGAATTTGTGTCCTCGATATGATTTTATGATTACCCGTCGGACACGTTCCAGAGTGTCCTTATCTTTTTAGAGTGAGGGAGGGAATACTATGTTTCCACTCTCGAAATAAATGCTAATAGAACTGTAGGAGATTATGTGGAAACTTCTTCCGTCAAACTGGCCAAAAATGTGTTTCAACTTCATTAGTTCAAGGTCTTCTCGGAAAGCAGTTTTGTCGCAGTTAGCGCAAAACTTCAGATCGTAGGGCACTAACACTTCTAGATCTTTCCCAACTTGGAATAATTCTAAAGGGGTTACCTAAGTTGTAGTTGTAATCTGAAACGTGTCTCAGATGGAATAATTTACACGTTAAAGTATTGAACGTAAGTCCGTTGTCATCTGCCCAACTTTGAGGTTGAGTCAGGTCCTCCTGAGGTGCCAGTTTATCCTCCTGGTTACGTACTTCTCTTCAGGGTTTCACATCGTCAGTGAAAAGTAATAAATCAGACGATACTTGTTGTGGACGATCGTCTATATAAATCAAGAAAAGATGTCGGTGGGACCCCAATAGGACATTCCTTAGCCTGATAAAAAGTTAAGTTAACCCTGATCTTAGAAAGCCGATTATTCAGATATGAAGCAAGCCAGTGAAACAATGGCGATTTGATACCTAATCGTTTGAGCTTATTGACAAGGCATATCTGATTGATCATATCAATAGCTTTTAAGAAGTCAAGGTATATGCCTTCCCCGTTCAATCGAGAATGGTTATCCATATGTCCACCGCAGTCAGCAGGCTGATTATACAAGAGTGACATTTTCTGAAACCGTTCTGTCTGAGTGAAAAGAAATTTATGATCAGTAAGTAGTAGTGTATGCCATCGCATATCGGACTCCAAATTTTTGAGGGTATTAAGAGAAGTACTATCGTTCTTTAGCTTGGATGTTTGATAGCTTAACCTCCTTTGAAAGTTGATGTGATGTGGGCCAGCTTCCAAGTTTCTGGTGATATGCCTCGCCCTGGAAAATATGAGGATATCATACTATGAGGTGTTGCCAAGATTGAAGCTGCTTCCCTCTGTATAGCGAAGTGAACCATATCCAAGTCAGGCGATGTCTTTTTAGATACTGCAGTTTCCGGTGCACTCAAGTTCATTTCTGAAAGTCGTATGGAGTTGAAGATAAAGCTTTCATCAATATAGTTAGTGTGTATCAGTTGAAATATCCGAGAGTACTGTTCTTCCGGAAGTTCAGTGGCGTCACTATCGTTGTTGGTTGGTCCATTAGAACCTAGCATTTGATAAACTCTAGTTTTGATATTTTGAAGGGAGGCTGCCCGACGGAATAAGTTTTCCAGATTGTAGACGATTTCATCGATAAGTTTTATCCGGTACTGCAGCTTTACTTCTCTTATTACCTTTGTGGATGTGTTTCGCTAACTTGTTTGAATTGCCTGTACGCACTGTTGTTATCAGTTCTTTTGTATTTCACCCAGTAGTGCCTTTTGCGACTTAGCAATCGAAGAGTGCGGTTCTTGGTGACTGTAGGTTACTTGTAGGTTTTGGGGACCGCTGGAGGAACGAACAACTTTGTAGCGCATAAGATCGTGCACAGTAAGAAATCCCAATATGTGTCAATCTCAAGTTGAGGGTGAACTGCCTAATCCATCTGCTGTAGATTGTCCCGTAAAACTGTTGGTAGGGTATCTTAGCTTAGTTTGGTAGATGAAACTGGAAGCTATGACAGCATGACCGCTTTTACCAAAGGGAGCCAGTGTTGAGAGGTTGTTAGTTAGGAATTCTTTATTTGTAAATACGCAATATAAGCGCAACGGTGTTAAAGTGTCCCTTCAACGAGTTGCCGACTTGAAGTTTTCGGATAATTCCAGATCTTCGGTGGGGTTGGAGAACCGAGCTTTAGTAGAGTTGTCACCTCCAATGTACGTATGTTCAGCGAAGTTGGCTTAAGGAAGGTTGAAGTTTCCTAAAATCAGGATATGAGTATATCCGAGATGACTAGGGCACGATGAACCTTTCAGCATGCGATTGTTAAACTCGATGCCAGCAGTGAGATTCCTTTAGATGACTCCAACTAGACACTTCGGGGTGTTGGAAAAATTCATTGAGCGTCATATAGATGCTTCAAGGTTAATAAAATCTTGAGTGTACACTTGTGGTGCTATCAAGCATGAGAGCACGTACGGGTCTACTCCGCCACTCTGCATAGTGAGCTTATTGGTTGATAATAATCTTTCATGAGGTTTGTTAACAAGAAACTCGGATTTACTTAGATATCTCTGTTTACTAATCAATATTAATTATCTCTGCCAAGGTGTTTTGTCTTCAATATATTTAACCTGGAGATGCTACGGACATTCAGGGCATAACAAATTATTTGCCTGTAACACCTCTATGATGAAAGAATACCAGCTCAGTCAAATCAGAAGTCAAGGATGAACGAGTCCCAAGGGCATATATAGAAGGTTGACTATGTGTTGGAACGCGTTTAATCTAAGCCAGTTTGTAACCGAAAGAGAACGATGAAAATCACTCCGCAGCATTTTTGTTGAACGTTACTGTCATTTATTTGTTTCTTCTCCCTGTCATCTATTTTAATCTTTGTTCAGATCTCGTTTAACCACACCTTTTCTTCTTCCTCGTGTGAGCTTTTATTGTGTGATGTTGATTAAAGGCTTATCTTTTGTTACATAATTTTCCATTGCTTGTTGCCGCACTATTGACAGTAAGGTCGTGTTTGACCAAGCTCAAAGTCACGGCGTGATTCAGTATGTGGCTGTTGACTATTTGACTGTAGGCTTGGAGGGTTCCTGGAATCCCTGCAGATGGATATTTGATCTCATCTTGTTGGGAATATTTTTATTGATTCTCAGGTAACGAAACTTTTGGTATTTACTGCTTCATTTATTCTTTAGCGCTCTACTTTGCGCTAGAGAAACTTCTAACTTCATAGCACAGGCTGTACCGTTTAAGGAATTTTGTATTTTTTATATAATTTGTTCTATTTCTTGAATTCGAACAGTTTAAATCGAGCAAAGAGTTTGTGTATTGATATAATTTAATATGAGTATCTCAAAAACGCTTCGTACGTTATACAAAAGACCGTAGCCTGGCCTATTCAAATAAATTTTGGTTCTTCAGTCCTTCGTTCAAACCGGATACTGGCAGTTTGATCGTTACATGGTTAGTAGTTGGAAGGTATTTGCAAGAAGACCTACCCACTTATGGTCTGGGACGGAAGTGTAACTGAGCACTTGCAGATAAGGTGTGTCCAGTAAAACTGGTGAGGTCAAAATCAACGTCGAAGACTTACAAAATTTATTATTTTCGGGGTCTGTTTACCGCTACAACCTACAACAAACCTCCATGTAGTAGGTGAACTCAACTTTGACAATAAGAAATAGAAATCTATTTATTACTTTGTTATAGACAAATTAATATATTTGCGATATCTCAGTGAGTAGAAAAATTAAATTTTCTGACGTTTCGTGACTCAGAGTAAGCCACTTTTCCAGAGATTAAACAATCAAAGGGTTTGGTTACCTACTTAATGCTCAATTTATTCGAAATTATCAAGCCAAACCCTGATAATGATAACTACAAACTCGTTATTTATTACTTTGGTTTGTTTCATATACCGAGTTCCTTACCTGAGGAAGTCGGTGATCCGTGACTTTCATACGTTTCAGTTAGTAAAGAGAAATCTACACTTATCCCGTTCACAGCAGTACCAACCACTTGAAATTTTCTTCTCTTAGATGAAATTTAACTTTAAACAATGTACGTGGTTTATTTGAGTGAAAAGAACTGTGATATATATCAAATATGATAATCATTTTCCTTCTAATCTTTTTGTACTGTATGGATTTAGATTTTATGCCTTCGGTCAAGCTGAAGAGAATTTGTTTTCCATTTCGAGCACTCTTTAGACACCTCTGTTTTAAAACCATTTCAAGGTCTTAAACAAATACTGAAAACGGTTCAGATAGATCAGGAAGCAGGTTATCGAACGTTCTTCAAAAGACCCAAGATAAAGTAAGCTTTGTCAACCACACAATGCTGATGATGCAGTTTACCAGATCGTTACATGAAATGAACCCCAGGTTCTAACACTGTAGGGAAGAGTGTGATACAGCGATCACTCTGTTAATGTGAGGGTGGTCTGTCACTGTTATTCATCACTTACACCCCATAATCAGTCACTTTGATGGGGACATAGTTTCTGATAGTTCTATTTTAGGGTCAGTGCTGTGTCACTGATCCCTAGATAAATCATGAGGCAGTTAGTTTACTGAATGTCGAACGGTTCATAGACCTCCGTCAAGGTCAAGAACAAACGTGCATCAATTATTTCCACTCAATGGTCTGGTCAATGTGGCGGTGGTCGCAACTTCTGCATTGTGATCACACTTACTAATACACTTCTGTATTACCGTTCTTTGTATTATATGTTCTTCAAAGCAGCCATAGTACCTTGATGCGATGATTCACGTTAGGTTTGAAATCGAAGTTAGCTGTTGGTCAAACCATTTTCGACTAACTCAAGTAGATCCCCAATTATTGGACGCAGATCATATACGTTGGTGATATACATATCTAAATATTTCACTCAAGTCTTCTTCAAAGGTAGGGATAGTCGACAGACTTTAGTCTCTCTCCAAATCCTAAGACCATCTATACATAGCCGAGTTTTATAATCTATAACACTAGGTGGATCGTTAAGAAAAATGTGAAGAAAAATTGTTCAGTGATGGAAATTTTTAGTACTCCTGCATGCGTTTTAAAGTAGGTAAATCAGAATAAATTCCATAGTAGGCTAGCCCCACAAAATAATACCTTAGCCAATTCATTAGTATCCCATTATGTTGAGGTTAAGACAAAACAAGGTTATTGAATATGTTTCCTGCTTGTATGTGTGGGGGCATTACTTAAATTTTTAAGTCAGAGGATGATCTGCCTACATTAAAAAGCACTGGGAGATTGTGGTGAGAGAGGCGTTATGTACATCTGAACAGTTCTTTAGTGGGAAGTATTGTGGTGGTATTGGTTCTAACCACACGATCCTCAAAGCTGAACATGGCATCACTGTATGTTACGTAGGACGAGTCAGCGTAGACAATGGTGTGACTTTCACGTAAGATCATACAGATTAATTAATCACACCATGACGTGTCCTCAACTTTGAGATTGGCTTTATTATTATGGTATCAAAAAAGAAAGTGGTATTATTATACTACAACATGATTGTATACACAAATTCCAGTGTTTCAGCAAACGTTCGGCCTAAAGAAGCATGATGTCCGTCGATACCCTTGGCGGATTCAAAAAAGTGTGGAAAATAAAACAGTTCCGGAGAAAGCCAAAGAGGCCGAATATACAGAAACACCAAGATTGTGAAGAGGTGCACTAGAGACGACAAACAGAAATACGTGGAAGGAAAAGCAATGAGAGCGAAGCTGTAGGGTAATAAATAATATGTAACGTAACGGAAAAGAACGCCGAAAATCATTCTAAAACATTTCATTGAACAGTGCCGTTATTCATCCGTCGTGTACTTTAACCTTTATTCGGATCTCTTTTTAACCACACATTCTGTTCTTCAGTCTTCCCTGTCAGGACTTTCGTTATTTGGTCTTGGTTGTTACCTAATTTTGCTGTTACATGTTGCCTGACTACTGGCAATAAACTTTTGTTTGATTGAATTCAAGGTCAATGCGTGGCTCAATGTATGTCTGTTAACCTATAGCTGTCAGTTTGGACAAGTTACCGGAATCTTTGACCCCAACCTGTTGGGAACAGTTTCATTGATTCTCAGGCATCTTACTCTTGTTTGTTACCTATCCCTTTTGTTGTTTAGCACATTATTTTATGTTATAGAAACCCCTGACGGTATAGCTTAGGCTGTACCGCTTGATCTATTTTGTATTTTTGATATAAATGATTCTCTCTGTTAAATTTAATCCGTTTGCACTGAGCACAGAGTATGTGTTTTGATATAACTTAGCATGAGTCACTCAGTAAAAGCATTCAGTTGCAAATCATGTTACAAAAAAGGTACTACTATCGTTGATGACATTACTATCTTTATCTTTATAATCTATAGGTCTATCTTCATCTTCGTCATCATCATCATCATCATATACAACAATATTCCACTACTCTATTGGAACATCTTTATCTACAGATGATGAATCTTCTAATTCTATACCTGGTGTGAGTTGAGCTTGTACTTCTTCCCTGTCCATTACACCTTCTTCATGCATAGCAAAATCAGTATCGTAATCTTTATACCAAGCCGGAAGACGACGTGCTCTAGACATACGACAATTAATTGTATTGCTTTCGTTTAAAACACCAACACCACCTGTACTACCTAGAACTTTTATTAGTGAATCGAATCAAAATATCAACACTTACCTGAAGTGTATTCTTCATTGCCTTGTACTTTACGAGCGCTGGATTTTATAAGAGTAATAGTACGTCTAGTAACGTCTAAAAAGATCATATGACAATTGAATAAATGCGTAATATGCAAGATACAGTAAACTGAATATTTCATGCAATTGCTTCCCTTTTTGAATTTAAATAAAGCAAGAACAAATATTGGTGCAGAATAGTATGAATTCATATTATTTCGAGGTTTCCCGTCAGCTGCTTACAAACCAAAAGCGTGATAGAATATTTACATTGAGATAGAGTGAAAACAATTGACATAGACGAGTGTAAATAACTGGGTTACAATAATAATTATAAATAAATATATATGCAAGAACAGGTCAGAGGTCAAAAGAAATTAATTCAGGTTGGGTGGTGTAATAATGGAATTGAATAATCATAAGATAGATTACGTAATAATAATTAAATAAAATTTGAAAAGTTAAGATAATTTAGGAGAATCAGGTGGTGGAAATGTATGAATAATAATGTGGTTGAAGAATTATGTTATAGGGGAGGGGTATAGATATTTTAAAACAAATAAAAAGAATAAAATTTTGTAGGTAAGGATTCAGTAAAATATGCTGTCAAAATTTTTATTTCTTATATTCAGTAGGGGTTCTTATGTGTCTGGATGATAAATAAAAATCTAACGGGATTTAATGTAAATTATTCACCAAGTAAAAGTTTATCTCCTCGGTTTTGATGTACATTATTTGAGGGCTATTCATGTTACCGGACTGAGACTAAACTAACATAGGTTTTACAGAAAAAAATTTTGGATACACAGATATTGTAAGCTGTGGAGTTAGTCTTTCGAACTTACATTTGAACAGGATTTTTATATTGTAACATTCCTAGATTGATGGATTGTAAAGGAATACCAGTGAAAGTCAATATATAAAGCATATGAACAGACCTAGTGCAAAACCATATATAAGTTGAAGTGTTTAAATCTCATTTGAAAGAAAGGATAGGATATTAACAGAAATAAAAGTAGGATTAACAATAGTGCTATTAAAAAATACAGAACTAATTTGTAAAAGCAAAATAAGCGAGTGAATGGAAGAAAAAGACACCGACCCAAGAGAACGTATTAAATTTTTGATCGACTTCAAGTTATATTCCTTTAGTGTCTAACTACTGTTTCAATTGTTTGATAGGGAAGTGGTCAGAACATTTGCACCCTGAACGGCCCCATGCTGATAGCCAGTGATTGATACCATAAATCCGTCTAGCCACGTTTGACATTCTCTAATATACTTCTGTGCTAGTAAGTCAGAAGGACCAAATCATGTGATGACTGATATTATCTGTGTACCCCAGTACCCAAGTTTAGCTTAGTTTAGCTCTAGATTACACTTAAACACAAAGCCTGTGATACTACCTAGCTTTCAAAATCGAAGTATGTAGGTAATGTTTGAGCCTGATGCCCACTAGTTGAGATTTGAGTGATTCAAAAGCCCAACTACCATTCCGGTGGAATAAGAAATTTGTAACGCTTGACTAAGTCGATTAAGACTTACCACTTCATTAACCAATTTACCACTTTTACTTTGAACTGTTAGTCTAAACATGAGTCTAAACCTGATGTTTTGTCACAATGTCACACTTACACATGTAATGGTTTCACAACAGCTGTCATAAAATACTCCTATGGACTCTAACGCTCCTTGAAATATGCAACAAGTCCAAGACGATAACTAATCGTTGTCCATATAGAGGCTATTCACAAACTGACCGAGATAAACCTCGATTTCCTATACTGCACTCTGACCGTTGTAATTTCTCCATTAAGTTTCTTTTTGACC
Source organism: Schistosoma margrebowiei (assembly GCA_944470205.2). Classification (NCBI taxonomy): domain Eukaryota; kingdom Metazoa; phylum Platyhelminthes; class Trematoda; order Strigeidida; family Schistosomatidae; genus Schistosoma; species Schistosoma margrebowiei. Next base: position 37,981,728 of record OX104026.1, on the reverse strand, counting down.
TTGTAACCCACAATTATAGCATTTAGCAATGCCAACAATGGTTGTTATTATCCGAGTTATGTAACCAGAGTAAACACGTGATGTCCGTGTGATCTGCAGACACAGACGGCATATATATCGGAGTGTTGTCATCGTGACATTGGATAAGTAAAAAAATAATAAGTATACGTGTGCAGCGGCGTATCTCTTCATTATATTTATATAATTTTGTTATCACTTATTTAGTAAACAACAAGTTCACAGCCGATAATGGCAGTTGTATAAATTATGAGAGGTAATGAAAAAAAATGCAAATAACCACAAAAACTAACTACGTAATAGACCTATGTTAACTTCCTCCACAAGGACTATTGGAGTTCAGTGGCTCACACAAGACACAAGAGCTAAGAACTCAAGTGATTTGTACTAGCTTACAATAAACACGTGATGTACTTGTAAAATCTTAAAATTCCCTTCAACAACTAAGACACAGATTACATATAACCCTCATTCATTGTTCCCGCCTTGGAAATCTAATGGTTTAAAGATAAAACACGAATAACTTGAGTAACTTTGAGAAACCAGATAGCGTGATAGTTTACGTTATTTAATATGTTATCACGGAAACCGGTATTTAGTTATGCACATCTTTCTTTGTAACCTTATGAATTTCAGCGCTACCCGTATAAATTGGATTCAATCATTCTGATCTTGACATTAGTTATCGTTGTCACTATATTGGCATGGAGCAAGTGAAGAATAGCCTAATTGGTTTGGTTGCTGGCATTAACGGTAGTTTGCCTAACTTCATTGATTTTTGTCGTAGGTGGATTTGCTTCAGTATATGTTGGACAACCATTAGATACTATTAAAGTCAAGATGCAAACGTTCCCGGAAGTTCACCCGTCAACATGGAAGTGTCTCCGAGTTACACTTGCGAAGGATGGAATCGCTCGCGGACTCTATGCAGGAACTGTCCCGTCACTTGTTGCAAATATTGCTGAAAATGCGGTGTTATTCTGTGCTCTTCCACCTTCTGAGCATCTAATAGCCGGTCTTTGTGGAGTGGATAATAGTCATCTCTCAGTACTACAGCATGCACTTGCCGGTAGTTTAGCTGCTTTTTGGTCGAGTTTAACTCTTTGCCCAACCGAATTAGTCAAGTGCAAAGTTCAGTCAATGAGAGAAATGACTGAGTTAGGACATATAAAGGTTGATGTCAAAAACTTGTGAGTGTATTCATGCGTCTCTGCCTGTTACAGTTTTTGTGTCACATAATTCTTCAAATAAGTAATGATAACTAGATAATAGACCGAATTCCACTAGAAAAAAGTTATAAAATTCCATCTTAAGTAAAATGGTAAATAAATTATATTAAGTTTATCGTATGAACACAACTTCTTATTTATTGTTTTACAAAAGGTTGTGTTAAGTTGCTAAATAAATCTAGTGGTTGGAGTTCTCCTTTTAGGTGATAAGAAATTTTTCGATTGCGGCCCATGTATTTTGTACATGACGTAATATCCTTTTATATAGCAAGCTGCAAAACTCAGTATTAAAGTATGTGTTTGTGTATGCAGCTTCGGATATCACTTCATATGGATAAATGGTACTGTCCGACCACTCATACCTAAGTAAGATTTGATTCTGCAACTGTTTGGTAATGCACTACCAACAAGTGAATAACCACCTTAGTCTATTAGAGGTAATCAATAATCTCATCTAAACTAACCTGACCGTGGTGAAAAGTAAATTATTGAGAATCAGACAATTATTTAAACTCAGAATTGCCGGTTTAAATTGTCACTTTTCAGTCGCACAGACAGAATAAAGTAATGGAAACAGTAAGACGCTGGAATAAATAAGAAGAGTAGGGCTTGGAAAAGAGATGCCTGGATGTAAAAAAAGGTCGAAATTTCAACTCATTTCTAATATTGTAATAGACTTCAAACCATGTAATCTGGATTTTAGCTATTAATACCTAAAGGACCATATCCAGCGAGTCTATACCTACCTATATTTCTTACGCCATATACATTAATTTAAGACTTAGTGACTTTTTTGGTGTATGTTTATAACCTTCACTCTAATACTATTTGATTCAGCATCACGTGTTGTGGTAGACTGTATTTTGAGTTGACCGTCTTAGTAGATGTTCCCATTATGCATGAACTATCCTTTCAGGAAGTTTGACAACTTCAGCTGCTAAACCTCGTCTGATTCACAGTGAAGTGGACTGACCAGAATTTCAGAAAATTATTTACATTTATGAAATCAAGACAGTCATCATAGAACTTAGCTTTCGGTCATTTTTCTGAAGATTTAAAGTCACTTTATTTACTTTGATTTAGTTATCTCTGTTGATCGTCGACAGGGACGATTTCGAATGCTGATAGAGACGTGAAGGTGGTTCCCACTCCCCGGTTGTCTACACCGTAGAAGAATATTTCTTCTTGAGAGACCCGAAAAGGAACCTGAATTAGTGGCGGCATCAGCGAATCGGGGGCGTGACGACACAACTCAAGAGACGACTGCTTGAGGTCAGTCACGCACGGCCTTTTTGTGCGAAGTTCCCGATGTGTTAGCTATTCACTTCAAAAGACCCTACCCCCCGGAGAAGAAAATCCGTGGGGTATGGTGAGGTGTGATAGCTATGTGGTTGATCTTTTCCGACACCTTCCTTTCGTTGTGAGAATGCAGCACTGTTGATGCTGCTGGTTGTCCGGGGGAAATTACTGCTGTTGCATCCCTCCACAATCAGCGGTACGACTTTGTCCTCGTGCCTTAAGTTACTGTTTTTAGTCTTACCGTTCAGCAATCAACCTACGTGGTAAGGTAAAGCCTAAAGAAATATGTATTCCAGCCAATATAGCTGGTTCGAGTCCTCACAATAGGCGATCCTAAAAAGCAGCTACAGTCGGGCTATGTATCTTTTGGATTGACTCTTCTAAATTTCAAGCAATGTATTTTGCTTCACTACTTACTTAATCGATACCTCGTACTGTTATATTTTGAAATTCTTATTAATCTATTTTACCTTTCCAGTAATCATGAACGTAGGTTCTCACACAACTGTTCATTGGTCTCATGTTAAATAAACCGTGGTAAACTTCTTAGTCATTTTTATTTTCGTGAACCAGATTTAATTTATCATTTTTATGTAATTAACTGATAAGGATATTTAGTGCCTTAACCAAATGCTAGTTTCCAGATCAGGTGGTTCTTCCTACTTAGAATGATAGCTATGGCATCATCCAACTATTTAGCGGATACAACTAGCTATTGGAAAACAAATATTCGTACTATTTCTCTCTAATCATGGGCATACTTAATATAGTAAAAGCGTTGATAACTGTTTTCGTTATCCTATCATAGGTCAGATCTATTTATTTGACTCAATATATGACAAACACTAGGTAATAACAATCCACACTATTTTTTCCATACTTTTTCCTCTACCAGAGTTTGTACAACTGCAAGAGTAAGTAATTAAGTTGATTGATTCTGTTGGTTCTCGTCACTAAATTAACGCGTTGTGCCCATTTATCATCATTTATACTACCATAATTTCGTTGTAGAGGTCCATGGGCAGTAACAAAGTCAATATACAAAGAAAAAGGTTTCAAAGGATTTACTTGTGGTTTAGGTGCTACATTTGCCAGGGAAATGCCTGGTTATTTCTTCTTTTTTGGTGGGTACGAAGCATGTAGAACATTGATGACTCCTACTAATGGACGTAAAGAAGATTTGGGTCCTATTAAGACTGTTATCGCTGGCGGAATAGGTGGAGTTTCACTGTGGGTGGCGATATTTCCATTCGATGTTGTTAAGTCTCGCATGCAAATCGGACATCATACTGTCACGTCATCCTCAATCGCTCATGGAAACAAAGTCAGTAAACAAAAAAGCATGTTTTCTGTCCTGTTAGACATCAAGAGAAACGAAGGTAACTGCCTATTGTTTTATTATCCCATATTTTTTGCATAGAGCAACTATGTAGATAGAGGCTATTTTCTACAACTAGATGCCTGCTCACATCACATTAATAACTTGGCAAAACAAGGTGTCGCATATATTTATAATTACTCATTTTATTCACTTATTCTAAAAACGAAAGTACACACCTTTAAAATGAGAAATAGCTTGTTCTGGGCAGTAGTCCAAGCAATTAAAAGTCTTGGGTGTTATTTCACCCCTTTCACACTTTCAGTCAAGGTATACATAGTTCTTTCCAATATTTTACTTCTGTGAATGATTTGCATTAATTACTTCAGGCTGTTTATCTAAAAATACTAAATTATCATTTTCCGGTGTAATAAAATTAGTCCTAATGCATACCAATTCGTTCTTATCTTACAGGAATTCGTTCACTTTATCGTGGTCTTGGCCCAACATTATTGAGAACATTTCCAGCAACAGGAGCTTTATTTCTAGCCGTAGAATGGACTCGTAAATGCGGCCATTGGTTACTAGACTGAGAGAATAAACGAGATGAGTGACCTCATTACCTGTCTTTCAACTATTGTCATGCGTTTCGTTGTTTCCTGTTTTCGTCAGTTTCTGATAATTTCTATCTGTAAACTCTAATGCTTGTCCAATTAGCTTCTCTAGCCTTTCGCGGATTGAACCACTACAGATAATTCTATTTTTTTATGCCAACACATTTAGCATATTTTTGAAAATTTGATTTACCTATTTTTTACCCAATAAACGAAGTTACATCAGCAAATTATTTTTTAAAATACAAAATATACATGTATTATGACATACATTATGATGCTTTACTACTGACTTACTGATATAAGTTGTGCTTTAGGAGTACGTCTCAAATTTACAGCTTTGATTACAGTAATTATAACTATTATTGAATGAGTTTTGCTAATGAACCTATTTACAGTAGAATAAACTAGGAAATCTGTCGTTCCACAGTAATAGCGTGGAATGAAGTTGTTGAGTTCGTTGACCACTCCACTTGTCGTGGAAGCTTTGACAGTCCCTCTGAGTTAATGTATAATGAAATCTCAACAGGAATTTCGGAAATTTTTTTCGTTTTTGACGAATTAAGCCATCAGTGACGTGGGCGAAATGTTTGTTTATCAATCAAAGGACGAGTATACGCCATAGCATTGTATTGTGGAACGTAGCTTTAAAAAGTAGAGGACATTCGTAGGTTACTAGCATTTGATCACGGGTGTATTGAAAGCACTTCTTCCTTGTATTAGGACTACTGAGTGAGCTATGTTAAAGTCAGTTGCAGGGTACTAGAGGAAAAATGGTTAGCCACTTGACATGTTTATGGGACTTCAACGACCAAGAAGGTTAGAATGCTATATATATATATATATATATATATATATATATATATATATATATATATATATATATATATGCGTGATATGACTCAGAATTGGTCACAATAGTGAAGGTGAATTCACTTTCCTCCCTTTTGTTTTGAGTTTCAAAATTCATAACCTCTGTGAATCATCTCTTTCTTTAGTCATGTTGTGTATGTCTAATCTTTACAACTACTGGTTCTACTATGGTTTCCATCTAGGTAATTTAATCCTACCGTACTATTGTGGTTTGACAACTTGGACTGATTCCAGTTCCTGGGTTGCTCATGTCTAACTGACTGACTTATTTTCCCAGGTGTGTTTCTGTTCTGGTTTCTTATATGTAGACTGTCAAGTCAAGCCTTCTGACCTCCTTCCAAGTACATGTACCTACTTAGCGTTATGGCTAAGTTATCTCGCTACGCATCTGGTATATATGTCCACGTGTATATTATATTTTGATGAATCACGCACTTTTAATCAACATGATGGATGAATAAACACACTATGTGAGTGAGCGATTTATTTCACACAGCTATAGACTGACCAAATAAGAGGGTAAGGAAGCATTAATAAAAAATTATCATTATTATTTAAACACATAAACATTGGTACAAGGAGGCACCAAGTAGATATGCGCCACATAAATCATTCGATTGGTGTGAGGGCTGTGATACTGCCCGGGTGCCCAGACTGAAGCAGGTGGTTTTCTTAGGGGGCCACAACCCAAGCCTTTGACCTAAAGGTCTGACCCACAAGGCAATGGAGCACCGTGAGGAGATGCAGTCCCATGGTAGCCGGTGACCAACGATTGGTTCATATGCCATTTGTTCCCGCAGGATACTGGAGCCCATGCGCATCATTAGTTTGGAATCCGGTTAAAGCGCCGGACATTCGCTTTTTGTCTTCTCAATTTCGTAAACAACACCCCCGCCACGAGAAGGCAGTGAGTAGGACTTCCTTGGCAGAGGCTGTATACGTGTGGCCGTGTGAGAGCATTTCGAGAGGGAGGGCGGGCCCACCCCACTCTCGGCCATACCAGGTCATTTCGGGGCGTTAATAAAAAAACTTACAAGTTTACTTGCTGTATATATGGTCAAGTGGATTGATGTAGGTGGGATTTATTTTTAGATATGCTGACAAAGACTAATCTAAATAATATAAATCTTGCAAGTCCTAAAAGGCTTATGAGTTTTAATTATTATTGTTTTTCAACGGCTCAAAAATGTGTTGAAGAGATTGGAACATAAGTACATTTGTACGGTGATTCGAAGAACAAAGTGGTCCACATAACTCAAATCCGGAATGACGCAGAGTTGTTGAATCTTGCTTCGCGCATTAAAATTTTTCCGTTAAGGTCTATGTTGAAACAACTCTGAAGAAAGTTTATCATATAGTTATCTGTTACCCAAAGATGAACTTCTTACCTTAAGTATAGGAACGCTAATCCTCTACTGTATGATCACAAACAGGTTATTCAAATGTCATCGACCATTTGTGATAAGTATACGTAAGTATGTCATTCATTTCTCATCACTAAAATCTATTACGATTTGGAGGGGCTTCATCAGCAGAGTCTTGTCTAGATATGTATGACTGCTGGCGGTATTCTTAGAAAATAAAATCCTGCTTTGTCTGACGAAGATTAGAACTTTATCTATCGATCTGTCCTATCTTAGATGCCATTGGGATTTTAATTCGACAAAATAGTTTGAATTTATAACTTTTCAGTGAAGAACTGTTTGGGATAAATCTTAAAGGAATACTATCACTGAGAAATCAGTTATATGAATTTCTAGGTCTACTTATTATAGTGTTCCTATAACTTCACGGTGTCTGATTCATACATCGTCTGTAGGTTCATTAATCTTGAATTGTATTATGATAAAAGCGAATGATACTCCCCTGTTTTACTGTATTCTCAAACAGCTCAACAGTCTTTGTGATACAATAAATTCACATTTTTAGTTGCTGTTTCTTGATAGTCATTTTTATACGTGTTTGTACGTTATCTGGTGCTTGAGTCAGACATCGTGTTTTGACTAATATCTTTTACATACACTAAGGTTTTTCTCACTGAAATGTACTCAAAATTTGATCACTGTTTCATGATTAATATTAATTATAGATGAATTATGAAGCTCAGTTTCATTTAAAAACATGCAATAAGCCACCGTAACTGAGACATTATCCACTGTTTGATCAACGTATTTAACTACTTATTTTGTTTATAAGATTGGGCTTCGAAGCTCTTCTATCAAAGTGAATAGCAGCAATTAGGGTCACTAATAATAATAATAATCGAATCTCCACAAACTACTTTATTAAACTGATATTTCTTCCAAGGTGAAGAAAAAATTCAATAATTAGGCGTTACAAATAAATTGTAAACAGAAACTAAGAAAATAGCTGTTGGAAACCTTAGAGTATAAATCAAAGTGTTTCGTTCTTTTTTGAAAAGGTTTCTTCATTAGGAACATGTTCATAAAACACTCTTAACTATCAATCACAATTTGTGATGGACAAAATATTATTTGCATTTCTTTTACCTTTAATTACTGTATAATATTGAAATAAAATATTAAAAGACTTTAATGTTATTCTTTCATCTTCCATAATATTTAATATGAACCATTAATCAGTATATTATGATGTACCTTCCTATCACCTTGTATTATATATGAATGTATTTATGACTTTCTTGTTTAGATGCCTTTAAAATGTTCAGGTCATGCTTGTTGTTGTTGTTTTTCTTTCTTCATTTCCTTTGTTCTTATTCCTTTTTAAGTAAAAAAAAAATAAAATAATTTTAAATCAAGCCGTTTTAAGGTATCATGAAATATTTCATCGGGCTATTTCAGTGTTGTTGCTGAAACATTCCCATCATATTAAGACACAATAAATTCTCTTCAGGTTTCACAATTATCTCATATCAAATTTGAATAATCTAAATAGTGTCCAGGTTTAATGTAAAATACATCATTTAAAACTATAGTATACGAATCAAAGATTGTTGTTTGTCCTATAAACAAAAACCTTTAATGTTTGGATTATTGATATGATGTGTTGATTTGAATAAGTTCATAAATTAAATTGTGAGATAAATGATTAGAATAAATATGGTTAACATGAGGTGATATTCAAAATCATCATATGAATTTAGGTATGAATTAATAAATACGGTTAGATGTTGGAATTAATTTGTTAAAGCATTTTCATGTGTTATAATAACATTGATAACAGTGGTGATAATGATAATAAAATGTGCGATTAAGATAAGTTTATTTCGATGGTTAAGATCATAAGGCCGTTGAAGCTAGACCACCATGGAAAACCTGGAAGCACTGGACGGCCGTTTCGTCCTATTGTGGGATTCCGTTGGATGCCGACTCAGTGGTCTAGTGGTTAAGTGCTCGCGGGCGAAACCAGTAAGTCCTGGGTTTGAATCTCGCAGGGGGCGAGGTAGTGGATGAACACTGCTGAGGAGTCCCACAATAGGACGAAACGGTCGTCCAGTTCTTCCAGGTTTTCCATTGTGGTCTAGCTGCAACTGATTCATGATCTTAACCATTGAAGTTACTAAAATCTCCACAAAACCCATCTGATAAGATAAGTTTAAGCTATGAAAATGCATAGATGAAGGTTGTATAAGCATTAATCGGATTATGTTACTATATCATCAAGATGATTATTAAATAATTAGACTAGAAGTTGACTAGGGTGAAAGGAGCGGTTGAGCATATTTCTTCAGAACGCATGACTCCAGTTTTTTTATCCGAATAGTTATTTCTTCAGCCGTTCGAGGGGTTTTTAGTCTGACGTATTTAGACAAATTGTTGTCAGCACGTTATATTGTTGTAAATGATTGCCCGTTCACACTAAATGAGTTGTTAACAGTTTTAACTGTATACCTTTGCTCAACCAAATTAGGAGGTCCTCGCGAGCACGAAAATAGAAATTTCTAGAACACCTGCGAATATAACTTACTCCACAAGATCAGTTGAATTGATCGATAAAGTAGGAGTTGGATAGTCTAGGTAATTTATCTTTCAATCTCTGAGTGACCATTGGACATGCGAAAAAAATCAATTGCAGTTTGCCAGCATTAAAGGCTCTTTGAATTGCTCTATGCAACATTTGTACCATCATTTCTCTGGGTTCATCGCCTCTCAATTGTAAAAGTATATACAAGGGCTTTTTGCTCCCAGTTAGGCCTTCCTCAATGTCTTTTCTCATGACTAAATGTTTACCTTTAAATTTCTCCGGATATCCATTTTCTTGTAGAGAAACACGTAATGTCTTTGTCTCTTTTTCAGACTCATCTAGGGAGCATATGGTCTTAATTCTATCATGAAGTGTTTTAATCAGGTTCCTTTTATTATTATTATAGAGGGACAAAACTAAGAAAATTTTTATATCGTCCAGTCCAAGTAGTTTCCTTTCTTAGATTTCTTTTTTGTGACTCATCTATTCTCCTTCCAAGTAGAACATTTAGAAAGGCTATTCTACCTCTATTTTTCTCATATGTGGATTTAATAGACGGATCAGTTTCATTAACTCTCTTGAATATCTCTATCCGATCAGTATATTCGTCAAAAAAGATGAACATATCGTCTATATATCGGCAGTAAAATGAAAACTTGTTAGTATGCTGTGCTAGTGGACCATTTTCCAGTTTAATGAGAAAAATGTCAACTAATATGGGATCTAGTGGTGGAGCCATCGCGAAACCATCTATTTGTCAATATATATTTCACTACTGAGTTTCAGTTTTGCAATCATAGTACACTATAGTAACTATTCCTTAATGATGTCTATTAGGATTATAGTCTCTATCTCTTGTTCTCTAAGTTGTTCATAGATATATTTGACAGTGTGCTTGAATGGGACATTTGTCAACAATGATTTTATTTTATCTTCAGTTCACATGCTATAGTTTCAAATGATATATTCTACCTTAAACCTGGACACTATTTAGATTATTCATTTGGATATGAGATAATTGTAAAACCTGAAGAGAATTTATAGATTCAAATTTGTGTGGTAAGGACAGAAGGCCTACGGCCTATGTTATTCGTTTTCTAGTATGCTTCTGTGAGTGTTCAGTCTTCTCGTGAAAGAGTCAATTCAAGGTGCGGACATCACTGCTTCAGGCAGTAGATTCCAAGTATTGATGACTCGGTGTGAAAACCTGTATGCCACGGGTATTTTATTCGTTCTTGGCTTTTCTACTCGCCTGCTATGTCCTCTGAGATATCCCGATCCTTAACCTGTCTAGTTGATCTTTTAATTTTCATATATAAATGTTCTTAACAAGTATATTATGTGTGATCAGATTGTTCGAAATATATTGCGCATATATATCACATCATTCTGATAAACTTCGTTTTCTCATTGCATTATCGAATTTATTGAAAAGAATATTATTCATTCATATTAATTGTGTTTTAAAATAAAATTGGTTTACTTATATCGTTGATTAACTGTGATATTTTCCAGCTTAATAGATATTTTTATCTTCAGAGTTTAAATAAGAACATTTGACACGGATCATAACGATAAGATTTAAAATCGTCAATCGTTAGTTTTTCGAAAGCTCCTATTAAAGTTGATAATTTCACAGTTGTTGATATTTTTAAAATAGGATGGTTGCAAGAGTCTGTTATGTTTGAAGAGATTACGAGTTCACCTAAATTTGTGAATGGAATGAAGACTGAGAGACATAGCCCAGTTAACTAGAGAGAGAAGTCCAGGTTTAGAAGAGGGAAAATGTATTCCACAAGCAATCAAAAAGCACGAACAACATCAACCACAACTCAAGTGTATATATACAAGATAAAAATGTTCTTGAGAAACATTATAAAATTGCGTATTAAAAGAGAAAACAAACCAATGACATTTAAAGTCCTCCCAATTGGAAATACGATATGAAGGTGAAAATGGGCGCTTTTGGTGCGAAAACAAGAAATTCAAATCTCCAAAATTATAAAAAATAAGACATTTATCAAGTGAGTGCTGGGGATTTAGCATCCCCAACAGAGTCATTTTTTAAGTCGTTTAACACTCAATATACTCTAATTCAGCTGTGTTGCCAACTAGATTTCATGTCTCATTACTGTTTTTATTAAAGAATTCACAAACAATGTTGGTGTTTACTATGTAATCTATCTATAGGCTAAGCGAGTAGTTTTCAACTGTAATTTCAACGACCACAAACGAGACTGATTCTTATACTCTTCGTTCATGTCCTGTGACTAGAGACAAAAGTTCAAGCTTGTTCAGAAGCTTTATTATTAGATACCTAAGAAGATTAATTTACCTACAAATCCACTCCATTTTGTACAGACTATATTCAGTAATTACTAATTTGAACAGAGGTAAAACTGAACTATTGTCGCGAAAAGTTAATACGACTGAATATTATAACTAATTCAAAAATCAATTACACAGAAATTAAACTAAGTGAGTGCTATAACTTGTGGGTTTGTACCCCTATCAATGTATAACGTAATGATACCGCCAATGAGAGAGTAGTGAATTATCGACCGGACCAATCACTCATAGAATTCAAACGAGCAGTCTAGAGTCCTTATCGGTCCAGCTTCCCGCCTATCCCTTCATGTTAAGTTCAAAACACCAATCTCAACCTCTGTGGTATGAATCGTTTAGTTGAAACATAGCGGGTTTATATACCAACCAAACAGACCATACTGTATCATAAAATAGGAAACAACATTTATACAAGATTTAACCAAAAATAGCTGTGAATGTGAGATGTAGTAATTGATAGACCAGACAGAACTCAAAATGGTAAGTCTTATAATTATAGTTCATAAGTCAAAATAAAGTTCATAATAAGATGGATACGAATATGAATAGTTTAGTTATTTAACAATTATAAGATAAAAATATAGGTATAGTAACAGTCCAGAAATAACTCTGCCTGGATACCCTCTAGGGTTACTGCAGGTCCCAAGCCCGGATAAAGGAGGAGAGTTGGGCATGGGGTTAGCAACCCCATCCCATAGAAAACTAATTCGCTAGAAAAAAACTAACCAGAAAAATACTCCAGACATAGATCCCAACAGTCAACATTCATTATTCTCATAGGAATATAACAATGATTACAAAAATAAACTGAATAAAAAACTGCATCTAAAACTGTTACATAATCATTCACTTAATTTCTTTATATTAATTTGTATGTTCCAGATTTAACATCCTCAATACAGTTCGATATATTCCGATATGAACATATAACAATTAGTATCTATTACTTTTTTAATTTATTTTTTACAATTTTCAACTAGGATCCTTCTCTTAGAATCTACCTTCGTAATACAATCTTCATATTTTTTCGTTGTTAACTATACTCGTTTACGAGGATAGTTTACATCCATCGAAACATAAAAGCAAGAAAGATTGATTCAGCTAAGAGTTCAACTTTCAGTGGATTCGTACTCAAAGCTGTACAATCGCAGAATTTATGATTATTATTATCACTATGAAGACAATCAATAATATGTTTGTTAAGAATAGTGAATTACTGAACATGGTAATAAAATCATGAAAAATTTATACCTTTTCAGAAGCTTAAAAATTGTTTACAAAGAATGTTATAGATAGGAGTTTAATAATTGTGAAAAAGGATCGCGGAACTGGATAAAATAAAATGTTGAAATCAAGTGGAATTGTAGTCAAAGTGGGTATGAAAACAAAATAAGTTGGTTAGAAGTAATTAGTTTATATAGAAATGGAAGGAGGGGATACTGGATTCGGAAACCTAGAGGTTAAGTCTGTGGTGAAAGAAATTAGATAAGTTTCTTTTGTGTATGTAGTTCTGATTATTATAATACTACAAAGATAGAAACTCACTGTCTTTTGCAGATGTCTGTTCATTTTGTAGATGGATTGAAACGCTGAGCCTGTTTTAATCAAGTAATCTACCTTTACAAGGTACTCAGCTATATAGCTTTCAATCGATTTATTTCAACTGTGATGGATAATGTTCTTGAATCCATCTGGATCAAGTGAAATATATGCCCAGCTCCACAGAAGCAAGTGAATTGACAAATGCGCAAAGAAGTGATCAGATGCGAAGGCTTGTCCTTTGTGTTGTTGTAAAACATTGTCTACTATACAATACTAACTTAAAGGTTATCATGAAGAACTCTGTATTGAAGGATTTAGAAATTCTGTTCTTAAAAATGTCTGTAGCTTTGTAACATTTGAAAGCAATATTCATGCAATGTTTTTTTGATACAGAGATTACTAATACTTTTTGAGGTTTAAGCTTCATATTGTTGTTGATAAGTCACAGTGGATACTTGTATTTGCACGTAATTTTTCTAGAAACTTCAATTCTTTTTCTATGACATCGAGACTGCAGATTTTTCAGAATTGTGTAGGAAAAGTCACGACTGAATTTCTCTTTCTATTAATAGTAACGCAGTTGCAGAAGCATGATAACAGTACATTTTATTACCATTTTCTATAAATAGACATACTGAGTTTGCTAGTTTATTATTTTGGTGACTTTTATTAGTTAGACGGAAATTGGTAATCTTTTACGATTACTAAATATTGTAGTACTTACAAAACCTTTGTGAGATATTATTTATATCAGAATGGGTTTTGTGGAGAGTTTAAGAAATTTCACAGGTTGAAATCATGAGTCAGTTGAAGCTAGACCACCATTGAAAACCTGGAAGAACTGGACGGCCGTTTCGTCCTAGTACGGGACTCCTCAGCAATGCGCATCCACGATCCCTCACCCCGCGAGATTCGAACCCAGGACCTATCAGTCTCATACTAGGACGAAACGGTCATCCAGTGCTTCCAGGTTTTCCAGGGTGGTCTAGCTTCAAATAACTCATGATTTCAACCTGTTATATCATTTATAAATGATAGGCTTTCCTTATATGTATTTTGGACGATAAGATGTTGTTAATTGAGGAAATGTGATGATATCACACTACTCATTTTTGTAAGATTTTCTTTAACTTATTACACTCATAATTTTCTAGTAATTCTGATCAATGTGAGTCGTCACTTTGTAATGGATTAGTTATTTAACATCTAGTCATATCGCATCATCCAAATTATTTGAGCTATCTTTTATCAGCTTAGGATAATTAGTTCTAGTGGATATAAGCTGTAGGATGCAATTTCCTACAGATGTAAATTTAAGCTATTCTCCAGACTGTCGAGCACAGAGTTTTGGTTTAACCAAAGTCAGAACAAGTAAGCTATTTGGCTCGATAAAGTGTTCCGAACAGTAGCTAGAGGATAGGAAAAATGAGTCAACAAGGCAAATACTGTTTTATCGTGAACATAAAATTGTGATTGGTAAATAAACAAAACAGCACTCACGGACCTCCCGATCAATGTAGGCCCACCAACAATTGAAGAAATCAGCATGGCCATCAGACAAATCAAGAGTGGCAAAGCAGCAGGACCAGACAACATTCCAGCAGAGACACTGAAAGCAGACGTGGCGGCAACTGCAAGGATACTCCACATTCTCTTCAATAAGATTTGGGATGAGGAACAAGTACCAACAGACTGGAAAGAAGGACTTCTGATCAAAATACCGAAGAAAGGCGATTTCAGCAAGTATGAGAACTACAGGGGCATCACTCTTCTCTCAATACCAGGAAAAGTCTTCAACAGGGTATTGTTAAACAGGACGAAGGACTGCGTAGACACCCAACTTCGTGACCAACAGGCAGGACTCCGTAAGGATAGATCGTGTACAGACAAAATCGCAACTCTACGGTAAATTGTGGAACAATCAATTGAATGGAATTCATCACTCTACATCAACTTCATTGACTACGAAAAGGCATTTGATAGCGTGGGCAGAACAACACTATGGAAACTTCTTCGACACTACGGCATGCCTCAGAAGATAGTCAATATCATACAGAGTTCATATGATGGATTACACTGCAAAATTATGCATGGAGAACAGTTGACAAAGTCGTTCGAAGTGAAGACCGGTGTAAGGCAAGGTTGCTTACTCTCACCCTTTCTCTTTCTCCTGGTGATCGACTGTATCATGAAGACGTCAACATCTGAAGGGAAGCACGGGATACTATGAACATCTAGACTTCGCAGATGATCTGGCCCTTCTATTCCAAACGCAACAACAAATGCAGGAGAAAACGGCCAGTGTGGCAGTAGCCTCAGCAGCAGTAGGTCTCAATATACACAAAGGGAAGAGCAAGGTTCTCCGATACAACACAGCATGCACCGATCCAATCACAATTGACGGAGAAGATTTGGAAGATGTTAAAACCTTTACATATCTGGGCAGCATCATTGATGAACAGGGTGGATCTGATGCAGATGTGAAGGCGCGGATCGGCGAAGCAAGAGCAGCATATTTACAACTGAGGAACATCTGGAACTGAAAGCAACTGTCAACCAATAGTAAGGTCAGGATTTTCAATACAAATGTCAAGACAGTTCTACTGTATGGGGCGGAAACCTGGAAAACTACGAAAGCCATCATCCAGAAGATACAGGTGCTTATTAACAGTTGTCTACGCAAAATACTTCAGATCCGTTGGCCGGACACTATTAGCAACAACGTACTGTGGGAGAGAACAAACCAGATCCCAGCCGAGGAAGAAATCAGGAAGAAGCACTGGAAGTGGATAGGACACACATTGAGGAAAGCAGCCAACTGTGTCACAAGACAAGCCCTCACATGGAATCCTCAAGGCCAAAGGAGGAGAGGAAGACTAAAGAACAAATTACGCCGGGAAATGGAAATACACATGAGGAAAATGAACAAGAATATGATGGAACTAGAAAAGAAGTCACAGGACAGAGTGGGTTGGAGAATGCTGGTCGGTGGCCTATGCTCCATTGGGAGTAACAGGCGTAAGTAAGTAAGTCATCATACAAGGTCAAGGAAAGTTAATGTGGTGGTGGGCGTTTCATTTTATCATTGGTGAGTTTGTTTATCGGTCGCTCCTTACACAAGCTTTACTTTAGCTTGTTAAACTGGAATAGGTAATTTTCAAGAGAAAATTTATCCATCATATATGTTCTACTATTTCATAGGTCGATTATACAATGTACTAATATAATTTTACAAAAAATTGTTCAAAATATAATCATTTTTATGATAAGTATCTTTGTTTTTCGTTATGAATATTAAATGGGTTAACAATATAGTCGTTAAACGGTGTGTAAATGATAATCTTATTTATTGACATTATGTAGTGAACAAGAACACCATTGTTTCTATGCCGATATATACATATATATCCATGTTCACTCGTATTTGAAAGTATAGGGTTATTAATCAGTTGATAACAACCTTTATTACTATTGTTATCATTATTTATTTGTCAAAATTAAAATGTTATTTTCAAATCGTCCAATTTGTTTATGATGATTATTTGGCATTGGAAAAAATTGAACACAATATACAAGAAAGTATGATGATTCGGAGTATTTTAATTATAGTGTAGCGTGGTGTCGAGCTGCGGTTGACTATGAACACCACTACAAAGGTACGCGTGCCAGGATATCCATAAGATCCCCCGGAAGCCAAATATCAGAAGGCAGTTAATGGACCAAATCGAGATATACTTGCTGGAGATATCGTGGTATCGAAAGAAAACCGAGATCATACCAGGATACAAGCTTGGTTGCTGAGCGTAACCTGATTCACGCGAGGTCACAATCCGCGGAAAAGTAATGGAGAGTAATGGTGTAGTAATATGGCTGTCATTAGCACAGTCAAACAAAAGTACATTAAAACAAGCACAGGTACAATTGGTTATAATAATAATAATAATAATAATAATAATAATAATAATAATAATAATAATAATAATAATAATAATAATAATTGTTTTCATTAAATCAATCGTGTTCTGGTGATAAAAGTAAGTCACTACAATAGTATGTACTAAGAATCCCAGAAATAACGTAATCGGATCAAGAGGTACTAGATAAGCACAAACGAATGTACTGTATTTTGAATTCGAAATCAAGCATTCAACAAGTACAAAGGAATCATTAGCTCATTCAAACACCACAGAAAGTCATTTGATTATCACAGTTATTCAATATGTTTAGTAATGTTAAGATCAACTGGAAGTAAGGTGTTCATAATTTAGAGTATAAATGAAATAGATTAATATCTTTTGCATTTAGAATTTAAAAGAATCAGATGATTATGCTCTGTAGATTATCAGAAAGTTCAATACTACTGTTGTGAACTTCAGTCTTTTTAAATATCTGTTAATTGAATCCCTTGATCATATCCATGAATGAGAATGTACTTCATGCCTATTGCATCATCTACATTAACTTTATTAAATGACAAGCTCTAACCAGTTATACAAAGATAAGAAATTATACCTTACACATAACTAAGATAAAGGTTACATAAAACTGAGGAACGGACCCTTGGAAGTATGGGAAAAAGTACTAGTATGGGACTTCTCATCAGTGCGCATCTATACTAGGACGAAAAGGTGCTTCCAGGTTTTCCATGGTGGTCTAGCTTCAAATGACTTATGATTTCAACTATTGAAGTTACTAAAATCTCCACAAAACCCCTTTTGATAATATCACTTATAAATTATGAATAGGGATAATTTGCTTTTAGGAAGAGCAGTATTTCGAATTCAATTTTTTATTGAATTAAGCAACAGTTATTGTCCAAAGGTTTTGCCTCATAAATAACCTGAAACAATTTTTAATCAAATAACATCATGACCAGCTCTATCAATAACATCACAATGCAAGCCCTCACATGGAATCCTGAAGGTCGAAGGCGAAGAGGAATACCAAAGAACACATTACTCCGAGAAATGGAGACAGATATGAAACGAATAAAAAACAATTGGATAGAACTAGAAAGGAAGGCTCAGAACAGAGTAGGTTGGAAAATGCTGGTCAGCGGCCTATACTCCACTCGAGGTAACAGGTATAAATAAGTTAGTAAGTAAGTAAGTAAGTAAGTAAGTAAAATATTGTAGAATCAATCCAATAATGGAACTGATTAATTTTATTGTCAGTAGTATAGAAAGCTTCACAGAAGTTAAATATAATTTCTTTAGAAAAAGAATTCATTCATAATTTGCTCAATGCTGAGTACTGTTCTATATTTTGGTAATATCCAGTAACATAGATATGAATTAGTGAATTTATATTGACTTTCTACGATAGACAAAGGAACATCATCAGTTGTGTTATAAAAATGAATAATCTTTTACACAAGAATAAAGTTTATCTCTATGCATATCATTATTTTTTGGTTAGCGTTTTTTTAAGCGAGTTAGTTTTCTAGGGGATGCAGTCACTAACCCCATGCCCAACCCTCCTCAATTACCCAGGCTTGGGATCAGCATTAACTATAGAAAAGCTTCAGGCGGATTTTTTTCGTAAATTATGTTATCAAATTGATAGTTTGATTAAATTATTTCATTGAAAGGAACAGTTCTTACCATGAATCAATATTATTTTCAAATTAAGGGAAATGAAATATCTATTTTTTTCTTAATATTAACTCATGCAATCACTATTTCGCATTGATAACATGATTAACTCTTTTTAAAAAACGCTTAACTAACAACACCTAAACCTTGTGGTAAGTATTTTAAAATATTTAAATACTGGAGAAGATTCGCAGCTCAAATGGATGCTCTTGACGAAGTTTCGTTTTTCGAACTAGATGCTTTAAATGTAGATCTTTCATTGTTAATCTAAACATTAAATCTATAGTGAAAATTATTATCGTTTATTGTATAATCATTATTCCATAACGTGCCTCTTATGGAAATAGTTAATTTCCTAAACATTTAGCTACAAAGTCAATAAATGGAAAATAGTATACTTATTTTCTTCTTAAACGAATTGATCCACAGATGTAGGATAAATGTACATTTTCTGTTTAGTAAAGAAATAATTAGACAGTTCGGTAGTCTCACTATGGTGTCATTGGTAGTTCCATTATTGATGGATTGTTTTATTTTAAAGAATTTAAATCGGCTATTTGTTAGGTATGATAAACAAATTGAAATCTTACTGTCACTGCATAGATGATAATTTCTTATTCCTGAAAAGAAAACATGAAGGAAGTTTAGAACTTATTATAAACATTTAACAGAGTTCACCAACCAGCTCCTTTAACAAAGTTAAAAGTAAACTGTAATGCTATCCTCTTTCTGAATATCCTATTGACGAATAGACATAATACGGCAATAAAAAGAAATGTTTATAGTGAATTGACTATGCTAAAACAAGGAACATGTTTTTGAGCTTTGTTGAATTGCAATATTTCGAAATTTTATTTAAATATCTGGTCCGCAGAGTTATCGTTTTTTTTGTTCTGATGATACTTGTGAGAAGGAACTTTAATTCATCCATAATCTACCATACAAAAACGGACAATCATTAAAGTTTCTAATGAAACATTCGTTATTAAGTAAATTTAATAGTTCACCAATATATCAAAAAGTTATTTTTGATTAAAATACAGTTCACTGGAGATATGGCAAGTGAAATAAAGATCGGATATTCAGAACTGTAAAATTACATCCTTCTTTCCTTAGCCAACTAACAGTGAATTCAAGAAATAACGATTAACTACTTAGTTCCTATGCTCTTACGGAGCCAGATACATTGGACAATTACTTCATCAAACTTTTGAACATCAACACGTATGGAACAGAATAAAACAATACGAAGCTGTAATGTGAGACATTTAGTCAGTATCACTCATCCTATCGACATATATTCAACTTTCAAGGTTACCGTTAGTATTTCGTCTAATCTACCTCATGATCTTGGAATTCGTCCCTTATCTACTACAGAAGCCATAGGAATATATATATAACAATATACGTAATCTTTTTCTATTAAAAACGTTTGTACAGAATCTTCAATTACCCTAGTCTTTTAATTTGTTATCCTTACATGTCTAAAATTACTTTTTTTATATTCAGTTTTCATTCCTAATTTCTTTCTTACGTAATCTGTCTTAGTCACTAAAATAGCTAACTTTCTTTACACTCCTTTTATAACGTACTTACTATTAATTTTACAAGTAATACTAAATATTTACATTAAATTTCAAAATTACTCGATTCTTATTAGTGTAACTAATCAATTGTATAATTTTGCTTTATTTTTTCTCTTAATTTTAACTTTTTATTCATTATGTTACTAACAACGGGTTACTACCATCCTAGAAAAACTCCATCAAAATCATCCACCTCAGATACAAATCTTCCCCATCATCTCAAAATCTTGAGTCTTATTATTCAATTGATGTAGTATCGTTTAACTGGTATTGAGTTTATACATAATTCATAAAGTATCTATTAGTGTAAAACCTTGAAGAGTAATTAATTAAAAAGAAATATTCCTTCCCTCAATTTATATTTGATAAAGTTTATAATGCTACAGTACTGCTTAGTGTATGGTGCTTTAAATGTAATTTATGCACTTTGACACAGCTGATGTGACTTTATGTAATATTGACCATTCTGTTTAATGTTTACTTAACATTTATCATTCCTGCAGATTTCGATACGATGAGTTACTTATATTATAACACGAAACAATAGGTGATGTAGTAATAGCTTATGTAATACAACATACCATATATCTTGTAATGGTTATAAGGTCATGAAAATCGATTAAAGTAGCTGCCAAGGCACAAAAACGTAAATAAGAATAGAATTATAGGTCTTAATAAAATGAGTAACCTATAGTAATGGTGTCGCAATGTATGCGTTGATACATAATAATAAAGCAAAGTTGAACATACACATTATAAACAGGCAGAAGTGGACAGATATACAGAGTCGTTGATTATTAATTAGACATACGATAAAAGTTAACTGTTTAATAGATATCAAAAAGTTTACTACCAAAAAATGTGGAAACATTATAATCACAGAGAATTTATAAAAGTTCCAGGTACATCTAAAAATAATCAAGAATGAACAGTACTGTTCCAGATATTATCCAAGTATGTTAAAATCTAATCTCTGTCAATTGTTTGAAATCAGTTGATAAAAAGCTATGGTCCTACGTTATGTGGTTGCGGACATTTTTAAGTAAGGAGTATCAGAAGTCTTAAGAGAACTGATACCACTACTAACCCAGCTATCCTAATCCACTATATTAATACTTATCATTTAAGCCGCTACTATCAAGCTATTTAGGCTTACTTATTATCTTGTTAATTATCTTTAATTGACTAATCATTTTTGAGGGTATTTATATAGTGGAAAAAGATTATATATATAAATAATCTTATAACGTTAAGAGCACCTCACTTCTGTTGATTAAAAATGATGACGTGAAAGGAAACTGACTTAACCATCAAGGAAAAATCTAACTCGTTGCCATAAAATAAGCTATTTGCAATCTAACACCTGGGAGAGTACCAAATGGGGAACGTTGATCATAGAATGAATTTTTGATTAATTTTCTGGTAAATTATCATAAACAAGTAAAAAAAATGACATTTGGAGTAGATATTTATTACCTTACTCCCTGCAAATAACAATTGTGACTGAAAAATCTTGATAGCTAAATGCTATACTTAACAGTTATCACGTTTCCATGTGAAAAAAACGTTATTTGAAGTAGTTAGAATTATGATTATTATTAAATATCCAAAAGGAGTTTATGTGATAGGTCTAAACTACTTATAAGTAGCTAACATTTTGTAGACGAAAAAATATAAACGTTTTTGCTAAATAATGTATATGGAAAACTGCTGAACACTGATAACCATTTATGATGGTGAAAACTATTTCCCTTCAGGTAAAGAATTTGGTAATAATTTGGAAAGACGCCTATGTTTTTGGCGTTGGTTGCAAAACCATACACGTATTACGCTTTTTGGCATATTTAATCGCAAAGCTAATTGGTTCATTTGATCCGAGGTTGGTCTACAGTTTGTTGCGTTAAAAAACGATTCAAGAATATATTTTTCTTTACCCATGATACATGTACGTTTACGACGTTGATTCTCTACAGAATCTTTTAATGGAGTAAACGGCGGGAAAACTGTGGAGTTAGTTGAAGAGTCTGATAAATTCCTGAATGAGTCCGTGGAATCAGTAGGTGTACGATTAAAACAATTATGTGATTCTTGTAGGTGATGTTCTTGATTTACCCATAAACCACCCTCCATTTGTTGTAACCAAATTTCTAAAACAGGTTTTAATGCAAGCATGTTTTTATGTGATAATGATAATGATTCAAACCGACATATTGTCGACTGTGATAAACAACCGAAACCACTTAAATTTAGTGCGCCCAATGCACGTCCTACTTCAGCTTGTGTTATGCCAAGTTGTATTCTTTTTTCTTTAAACATATCTACAAATTCAGCTAAAGCGTCTGACTTTCCTACTGGCTGGATAGTTTCTGTTGTTGTTATGGTACAATCTGAATTGGCATGATCACTATTGATTGAGGATAAAAATGACCATTTATCCCATACAGAAGATGATATATCAGACTGGCACTGATTTTGATGGTCACTCATAAACAAATTTGAGTCTGATGATTTACCGGGTTGATTGTTATCATTATTGTTGCATTTTAAATTGGATGATATAAATGGATCAGGTATCCCACAACTATTAATCCCGATTTCGAAAACTGGTGAACGGAAATGAGAAATCTCATTATTTTGACAAATATTTCTTGATGGCTGTTTTATACTATTCAAAGGATGTTCATAAGAAGAGCAATATTTAGTTTCTGGCTTAGAATCATCTACATTATTATCGTCATCACTTTCTGGGCGAATAATTATCGTTTCAGTGTCATTAAATTTCAATGTACTAAGTTGAAACATTGAATTTTGTTCATTTTTCCAATCGGTTGAACAATTCAGGTTGTTTATATTTAATAACGATGAATGGTGATTCATTTTATGCATACTATATAAAGTTTTCTGATCAGTATTTTTTTGGATCCATAGGTTGGTTGATCATATATTTGACGAAAAATCAATAATGAACTTATCACATTATTTAGGTTTCACTTGTTGTTTAGGGTAAATTACATTCAGATTTACTAATCATATGTATGAAAATCCGGAAAGAAATCCCCAAACATTGAAATAGACGTTTATTATCGACACATTTATGAACTATTATTATCATCCATTTTGAAGGTCAGTTCATTGAATAGCTTTCTCAGTTGGGATTCTGAAGTATAATGACAATAATAAAATCAGTAGTTGTAAATTATTCACTTCGAAGTAATTACGTTAACTAAAGTACCATTAAATGTTGGGACATAATTTTTTGAATAGATGTAGAGATAATAATGTACAAAGTAGACAAAGTTTAATGTTCTTCTACTTTTTAATTGGAATATGCTAGTTTTTCATGTTTCATTTCATCCTATAAAAAATACAGGAAACAAATGGACATTTTCATCATATTAATTATATGATGTATAATTCTCATAAATGATAAAGATTCTTACTATCGAAGTAGATATTTTATAATATTGGACCAGTTTATTCATTAACAAAGAAGAAAAACCAGAGGAGTTTTTGTGGATATTATAGTAATTCCGATGGTTAAGATCATCGGTCAATTGAAGTTAGACCACCATGGAAAACTTGGAAGCACTGGACCACTGAGCCGGTATCCAACGGTGGTTCGAATCTCGCGAGCTGGGGTCGTAAATGAACACTGCCTAGGAGTCCCACAATAGAACGAAATGGCCTTCCAGTGCTTCCAAGTTTTCCATGGTGGTTTAGCTTCAAATGACTCATGATCTTAACTATTGAAAGAAGAAAAACCTATTTCTGTGTAATAGTGAAAATATTTACGAATTTTCAAAATCATTAGTATAGTTTTTAAACATTGTTGGATTAAAACAAACTGTCCCTATCTAATAGAAATTAGAGAAGTTTAAACAATAATTTCATCCTATCGTAGAATTGCTTAGGTGTGTAGACACAGGATTCCACCAGGGATGAAAACTAGAACATTCGAGTCTCAATATTTATTTAGCGAATATCAGTCCATGAACAATCGTTTCAAATTTCCAATTATGATAAACGGTTAATCAAAGATGAAGATGGAAGACACAACAGTCTATGATCTATTACTTTTACCTGTCATAATAGAAATCAGCTTGTAATGATTTTTTTCTTTTACACTTTCATAGTCAGTAAATTTAAAAATGCCTGAGTAATGTGATATATACATTTATTCATCGGAAGTTAGAGAACACTTTAAAAATGACCTTTAAACTGATCAGAAATCCTTTCTATTTAGTAACATTATGTAGCGTTAAACGCTTCTTGTAAGTCATCTTACTGGGTATCACTTTGAGTATCCCTTAAAAAACTGAATAGTAACAAAGGAAAGCGTAGGAAATAGACACCATCATAATTCGTTTTTTTATGGTTAGTTTAATCAACACACCATATGGACAGACAGACACTGGATTCGCTTTTTTCAGTTCATAATATAAAAACCAACGTTTCCATAGATGAAAGAAATTTATCTTAACCTTTTGTAGCCAGTTACATAATTCTGTTCACTATTTTTTTCACATTTCAGGGCTTTTCAATAGGTTTTTGTATTTGTATCAGAACGGGTTTTGTGGAGATTGTAGTAATTTCAACAGTTGAAATCATGAGTCAGTTGAAGCTAGACCACCATGGAAAACCTGGAAACACTGGACGGCCGGTTCGTCCTATTTATTTTGGTTCAATAAAACAATTTTTCTTAATTTTAACAATCTCATTTTATCCACTATCAATTATGAAGTTATATAATTTAAATCACGGATTGATACTGATTAAACAACTTTTTAAAAAAATCAAGGATTATTAAATGGTTGTTCCATTCTGTTGTGAGATTCTTTAGCGGAGCGTACGTACAACTCAAGACTGTCAGGTCTAGCAATGAATACTCAGCATTTAAACTAGTGAGGTCAATGGTTTACACTTCTAAAATTAAACAATTCACAATTTTGTGCAAATATTATTTATCAATGACATTTGATGATGACAACAGAATAAGAAGAATTGATATTCTATGATGTGTATACAGATACACAATACTTATAAGTTCACATTTTTATATTTATAGTATTGATTAACATTTACTCAGATTTTATTACAAGGAAGGTTTAACAAATTAGATTGGGAGTTGGTCATGTAGACATTAAAAAATATACTATATTTCAGATCTTTGGAATCATTAGTAAAGATCTTGAATCTAAATTCATTTCACTGCACAGTCATTCAAACCGCCTGGTGAAAATACGCTGCAGAATATTGAGAGAAATGACTCAACTTAAGTTGTTTTTTAAAAAAAATGGAATTTAAATGAACAAAGCTTGTTATACTAAACTCAAAATATTCAACAATTAAACAGTAATAATTCACATATACAAAATCGTTTATCTTTTTCATTTGATGATCCCATAAACTATAATTTATCGGTCATTATTTGCATATCAAAACCCTGGAAAGATTGACTCCGTACTGCTTTCAGTAAATAAGTTAAGAAACAAAAACTAGAATATGGCTATCTAGATTTAATAGATTAGTGAAAAACACAAAAATAGTACTGAGTTCAAATCATAGAGTCAATATTATACACCAAGACCGATGTACAACTAAACAGAACGAAACATATGTGATGAATTAAATAACTAGTCACAATTCAACTTCATTCATTATCATTTAAGAACACATTACGTCGGCAAATAAAAACAGATATGGAAAGGATGAATAACAACTGGAAGGAGCTGGAAAGGATTGCCCAGGACAGGGTTGGATGACGAATGCTGGTGAACGGTTTATGTTCCTTCACGAGGAGTAACAGGCGTAAATAGTAGTAAGTAGTCATTATCATTTATGTTTTATTTTATAAAATATAAAATCACCTACCGTTAAACTAAATCTATAATAATTTCTCTCAAATATTTTAAAGGAATACAAATTCATCTAAAGATGTTACTACGCATATTTATTCATTTAATTGTTATGAACAATGAAAGGATTAATGATAAACCAATCAAAAATAATAATAACGACAATCAGAATTTATTAACAATATAAGGAAATAAAATTATTAACCAATTAATTTGTTTGCTTTTTTGTAGAAGAACATATACATGACTTTAATTACATTAACTTCGATAGCTTCCAAGTAAGATATTATTATTATTATTATTATTATTATTATTATTTCACTGAAATCATGAGTCAATTGAAGCTAGACCACCATGGAAAACCTGAAAGCACTGAACTTCCGTTTCGTCCTATTTATTTGGGTTCCACCTGCTCACTATTGACTGAATTCAAGAGATACTCCTGGATTTTCAGTGACAAGCCGTTACCCGTGGAGTTTAACCAGGTCTGTTGTGAGATATCAGCTCACTGAAGACAATGGTGTACGGTGGAGCAGCTTCGTGGATTGGTTGAAGTGAGACATTAACACCGTTGGATGCCGGCTCAGAAGTTTAGTTCGTTAACCGCCTGGCGCGATACCGATAGGTCCTGGGTTCTTGGATGTGCACTGCTGAGGAGTCCCATACTAGGACAACACGGCCGTCCAGTGCTTTCAGGTTTTCCATGGTAGTCTAGCTTCAATTGACTCATGATTTCAACCAGTGAAATTTCTAAAAATCTCCACAAAACCTATTCTGATACTATTATTATTATTATTATTATTATTATTATTATTATTATTATTATTATTATTATTATTATTATTATTATTACTATTGAAGTGAACAGAACACGAGTGTGGACAATCGAATGTATCTGACACAACATAACAGGACTTGTTAATAAAATCTAACAATCAATTAGTAAGTATGTAATTTGCAAAATGTCCATCAGTTGTCTCGAAATGACTCAGACTTCATTGTTCTTGCATTTTCAATCAAATCGCATCCTGTTTCCATGATTTACTGTTCGATCCTCGTGTTTCTCTGCTGCCAGACCTTCTGTTCACGACTAACATCACATATTACTTATGTCAATATAAGTAACACACACCACAATACTACTATTACTATAGCAATAATTATCATATTCGTGGAATTCAGGTTTTCTTAAAATTTATTTCTTACAATGTTTCTAAAACCTTAGCTATACAATTGGATTTTTTCTCCATGTATATATATGTATCTTAAAGCATAAATTAATGAATTAAGGGTTTCTAATAAGTGTTTGCATTCTCCCATGATATATTTATATATTCTTTATTGGCCCGGGATCTGACTCAAATTATGTCGTATGAATTTTTGCTGTCGAAATATATATACTAATTATTCTCGTATATAATTATCGACTTGGATCGCGTAAGTGAATAATGGGGCGAGACTATAATTTATGGACGAATCAATCAGAAATAACATAACGAGCCATGAATTTTTAGTGCGAAATTCATCCATACATTTGGCTAAATAGGGTTTTTGCATTATAGTTGATGTCAGTTCGTGATGAAAAGCCTAAATCTATTTTTAAGCCTAACCATCAACTGTGAATGAGAATTAAAACTGTTTTATAACTCTCATCATTTAGTCCTAATCATTAGGTGACCACCCTCAGGGTCACTTCAGCATAGCTCAAAGATCGTCGATAAATTATAGTTTCACAAATAACGGAATTAAATAAGTCAAATACGAGAATGGATTCCTGAATGCGTATATCTTGTACACTCACTGATATGGACAGAAAATCAGAGAGATGAGGCGAATAGAAGAGAGCGAAGGGAAATGGCGCGCATTGGAGAACTCATGTGAGTCAACTCCATTTAACCGAGCGTCAATTAATATTTATAGTCACACAAAATAGACACATACATGGTGAGTATGATACGATTTACACATACATATGCCCATATAAAAACAGTCAAGATTGGTAAGCGAATAATTAACGTGTTCAAAATATGACTCAAGAAAAATGAATAGATTAGCCTGTCCAGAAGCTTAACATAATAACCGACACTACAATTCAACAATAAATTTTGATAATCGTATACGAATCCTGTGAGAATTTACTTGATACAACTATGTTGTAAATTCAATTGACAATTCTCGAATAGAACGGAATGTCCTTTCTGGATTTCATCGATAGCTACAAATCAAGAAATCGTAAAAATGATTACATTTAGATAGCTCAGTCAGGTAGCGCATCTTCCAATAAAGACTGCTCAGAGTTCAGTACAAAGTCTCAACAATGAGATAATACGAAACCATTTCTAATATTACAAAATATCATACATGTTGAAGTTAGTGGTTATTTAGAATCGGTAGATCAGTGAATAACGAATCGGGATTTGAAGCGAAAGTTACTGTGTTCAAGTATCAGTGTGAAATTCTTATTTACAAAATACAGAAAGGATAGTATCATGAACTGATTTTATTAACCTAAAGCTTTTCATTTTAATGTGTAGTATCATTTTCCATTATAAGTAATAGTGCATAAACATGATCTTGAAATTAATATGCATATTGCCAAGACTAATTAATACTACCCTGTACCATTTAAGGAATGATTGTGTTTAAAGTATGATTTTTTATTTGGTATGCCATGTGGTCAGTCATCTCAAGTATATTATTGTATGCCTCTTGAGTCACAATGAGAAATATATCTTCTCACTATCTGTGTCTTCTGATTGCTCAATGGGTTAGAAGAACCTCGAGGACTAATAAGTGATACGCGTTGGATATGGTTCATTGGTGGATTTGTTAATTTGTTAAATGGAAGGCTACTACTCCTACTGACCATATAGTGAATTAATCGATAGTCAGGATCTTAATTGGTCAATCAGTATCTCAAGTAACAACAAATTAGTAATAACAAGAGAACAATTAAAGAGATATTATGAAAGCGTTATGGTTTACAAACCTCGGGAGCTAACCGTTTTTGTAACTTTACTCTCTCCGATCATAACCTATTCAGTTTCTCCGTAAATTAGAGGGGTGGTGTTAGTCATTCATTCAGGGATGTTGGTGATTAGTAGGCAAAGAGTTACTGAAGGAGGCCAGTTTATACGTCACTCAAAATATTCATGATTTTAGTATCCCAATTTGATGATGGATTGTTATGACGGTTTCAATAACAACTAACATTTTAACCTGTTTCATTGATGAAGTCAAATGACTGTCGATTGTTATGTATAGCCTCTACCATTTTACTTATTTAACTTTCGTTATCCATTGTATTTACAAGCATTCCGTAGACGTTTTGCCAGTTTCTTTTTATTTTAGCTTTATTAACATATTCAAAACCGTTTTAGGATGAGCTGCTGATAGTCCACTGTAATGAATATAACTTAGTTTTATTATTTGTAACAAATAACTTGCTTTGTACAATATTTTCATGTTAAAGTAAGACACTGAACATAATCAACATAAAGTTTTACTTGAAACAAACAGATTAAACATGTGTAAACAGTATTGTGACTTTTTTTATTAAACATTCGAATATCGAATCTTACATGCACAGGTATAATCAAGTTGTGATCATTGATTTATTTAGTTGTTCAAATAAATCTATAATTTATTACATAGAGATTAAATGTGGACAATTGGTAAGGTTACAAATTGGTTGCCAGTTATTGTTGACGTAAGATAGAAATCATAGTTTGTTATTGATAATCACCGGTGTTAGAGATAAGTTGTATGTGTCTAACTCTATTATGATACAACACATACTTCTTATTGACGTACGAATTGGTTTAAAGAACGCCAGAGGTAGTAAAACCAATAATTGGGGTTAATTCATGAAACTTACTGACTGCTGGTCTAAATCTTGTCAGTACGTAGGGACAACCTAGTTGGGGTCAACATGACAGTTGAAAAAAATGAAACGATATAATTTCAAATAGGTTGGATTTGAATAAATGTATTTATTCATTTTCTACCACTGAATCTTAATTTTCGATTTTATTTCATACTTATATTTCGTTAATTCATCTCTTCTTTTAAAACACAATACTCCACGTCTAACCTCCCTAACTATTATCTTGCAGCTCTCCGCTATTCACCTTGTTAATCTAATTTCATTATGCTGATATTGTATGGCATATGCATTCTAGCTTATACATTGTTTATGACAGGCTGACTAATAGTGAGAGAGTTTTGACTAGCTTTTCAGGGGATTGTCATATTCTGCAACCATTGATGGATTAATTCAAGCTCTATAAGTTAACTAGGTTCTGTCTGAGCTGGTTAATAAGCCTATATAATCACCTAAAATGCTTTTTTTCCCTTTTGGTTTACGATTTCTGAAACTTTTCAACCAATTATCTATCCACAGGCACTGAAATAAACCCATATATGCTACAGTAATATAGCGATTTTCCGATATTGACGAGGTAAGATGACCGATGAATTTAACCATGAAGGGGAATGTTGTAGTGTTTTAGTACTTCTAATAAAGATAACAAATAATCAAGTTTGAGGGTTAAGATCACAATAAAGTAAATAAGCGTCTAATTAGTTTAGACTGAACTCCTACACATATCATAAATCATACAGTAGTATTCTTTTAATAAAATTTAAGAGTAGGAAATTATTCCTCAATACTTATTCTATTATGGACTTTATATGATATCGACTAGTATATATAATCAACAAACCGTCTCATCTAACGATCACTAGACGTTTGGTGTATATGATCGATTCAACTTTAGTTTGACACTGACATGTATCACTGTGTTCAGTAAATGTTCTGGAAATAGACGAGCCTGATGGGAAGTAATGGCCAAGGTGTACAGTTTATTATCAAATAAAGAAAACTATAACAAATGTGTCTATGAGCTCGGTCACTTTTTAAAGCTTAATACGAATGAATACAGCTGTGATGCTACGAGATATCATTGTTTTATCATTATCCATCTGGGTATGCAATTGATCGTCAGAATAATGGTATCAGGGACTTGATAGAGCGTTTACGCTCCTAATAATTACCAATTAGTACAAAAAACTATTCTATAGCATAAAAAAGAAGCAAATTAATTAAAATAAACGTCTCAGAGGATTATTGAGAACACGTAAAGTTCGACTTCATGTTGCAAACAGTACATGAAGTTACTTTCTAGGATAAAATAAGTATGACACAGATAGAGAATGAAGTTACTACTAGCTAGAAATAACGGAAGAAGTATCCCAGTATCTCTCTGATGTCTTTTTGATAGGAATTATTGAATTCCTCTCAGTTAAAAAGTAGTATCATAAAATAATGAAAATATAAACTGTTTGGTTTTTTTTAATCACTGAGCGTCACATACCGCGTTACACAAAAGTTTATTTACTGGATTCGATAACTTCGAACGAGTCATAGAAATTTTAGTCCATTAATATAAAATGTCTTGAAACTGCGAAAATGGTTTCTTGTCACACACACAGTTAATGAACCTGGTGGATCCTGGTCTAAATTCACATCGGTTAACAGTTAGACAATTTATTCTTAATGTTCATAGTTTGATTGGTAGATAAACATATATATGAAGCATAAAACCTACTTTGTTAACTCAGTATTAGATTACAACTGTATTATATCTTTATCTTCTATCACCTGTTAGCTTGTGTTTGTGTCAAATAAATATGCGTCACTTTCACCGTATTCATCATGCATTCGGTCAGCCCAAATGCTAATAATAGCCACGTGACTAGTATGTTCAGTTTTGCGAGAAACGTTCTGTGTTGAGAAGTGTTGGAGGCACTTAGCAGGATGTGATGAATATTTTGAAGTTATTATGAATATGGTTTTGGATAGATACTTAAAATCTTGAAAACTCCTGGCAAGTGTTGTGTTATCAGATATTAACCATCCACTTCATTCATATCTTTCTCATTATATATCTTCTGCTATCACGAGACCCCAATACATTGGAATCTATTCTATTTAAAAGCTCTACAATACATCATCTTGTAAAACTACTGTGCGACAAACAGGTTGTACGAGCTGACCTAGTCGTGTTCCTAATTAACATTTGTACAAATTACTTTGGTTTATTTAAAAAAACTTATCATTTAATTTCAAATAGTTTACTTATTTAACGTATATATGTATGCAGTCATCGACTGTTTTTCTCGTTTTGTAAAAAGAAACCTGTTGAAATACTTAGTGCTGAGAATTTCATATTGTACTTAACAATATGATATTGAATGAAACCATTACTACTAATAATACTAATGAAGGACTAGATAGGTAGCTTTCAATTATCCCCTTCAATTGATGCTACTTAAAATGGAAAGGTCCTGTTCAAATCAAACCTTTTCTTTACAAGATTCTATTAATTAAACTTCATATAATTAGTTGCAAAGTATCTAAGATATTAAACTACACTTCAAGATCGTACAACAACTTGTAGAAAACTGGAAACAAGATAAAAATTAATAGAGAAAAAGACAGATCACAATGGTGTAGCAAATAATAAGATTATGTAAGATAAAAAAAAAGTACTAAATGTTTTTAGGTATCATGAAAGCATCCATTTATTTTCAAATATTCTTTGGAAGACTTATTTGGACGATATAGAAAAAAAAAGCATATTAATATTACGTTAGTAACTTCCTTCAGAAAAATTTCATGAATAAATGGAAGAAAGAAGTCACGAATGAAATTAACCGGTGATACGATCTTAGCCAAAATCAAAGAGATAACGAGATAGTGATTAAAATGACTATATCATGTAACAAAACAGTTTGTCATAAGGTAAATTTTGAAAAACTTTCAGTGTAGCAAATTATAGAAAATAAAAACAGAAAAAAGTATCAGAAGTTCGTTCATAAATAAATGTTTTCCTACTGACCAACTTCAATAAGGTGAGTCAAGGTCACAAAATTATCCACAAATAAATAGAACAAAACAACATGAAACATAACGTAGTTCTGACTAGGAATAGTAAAACAAAAACATTAGAATAAAGAAGACGGGAATGAATAAGTATCAATTAGTATCCAGTTTCTAAATGGATGATCTAAAATTTATTCGTTTTAAAGAAAATTTCCATTACAGACTCAAACTAACGAGAGTCAATGAAAAGCAAGGAGGGATTGTTGGGTGTTATACTGTTTATTGTTCAAGGGTTTCAGTCGATGTCCATTTGTGAAATTTATAGTGAAATGGAATCATTTTATTTAGAAGATAAAAGTGCGGATGATGCGCCCATGTCATTGTAATCCATTAAATAAGAGGATAATATTAGAATTCGATTCATCCAATAGGGAAAAGTACAGAATGACGCAACAAATATATATATTAGAACATCCTTTAAAATGCTGATCGAATTATTTTACTTTCATATGACCAACCAGAGTGTTGAAGACCAAGCAATTGTTTAAGCATTTCTTGTAACCAATCTAAAGTAGTACAAGGTCGTTGAAGTATACTATATAAATGTTCTGTATCTAACATTTGTTTAGTATAAACAATAAATTTATTTAAAAATTTATTTGTCATTTTCGTTGGTGAAGTTTTTTGAAATGTTAATGGTATAGTATTAAATTTAGTGTATAAATCATTGTAAACAAGTTTTTGAAATTTACTCAATGATTTCAATTGGATCGGTTGACTACATTGACAATAATGGATATTTTTTAATGATGACTTATTATCACTATCCAATAATGTTGTTACTGTACTAAAATTAATTAGACCAGAACATGTAAGACATTTTAATTGGAAATCTTTATTATTATTAGTAGTTGTAATGAGAGGTGACCAATTCTCTATACATGCTTGACATACACAATGAAAATGATATTGCGATTGTAATGAGCTTTGACGTTCATTAAGAGAATGTACTGCATAATGTAAACCATAATTTCCATAAATAATTTCATTTTGTTTAATAGGTCGAATTGAATAAATCGCACATTGAAATTTATCAATTGTTACATTGGTAATATTTGGATCACATGAATGATTGATTAATGACAAAACTGGATATAAACAAGTAGATATTTCAGTTGATGTCAATTTGTTTAAATCTATACCGGGTATTTTGTGTTGTTTATCACTAGTATTATTATTATTATTATTATTATTATTATTATTATTATTATTATTATGAATAGTTGTAGTATTTTCTGTAAAAATATATTCAGGTAATGATAACGAATGACCATTAGATGAGATACATTGAAGATGATGTAATATACATGTAGATGCCCAATCAAATGGCAGTAGTGTATAATTCAATTGATTATTATCATCAACGTCTCTGGTAATTGGATAACCACCGGCCTAAACAAATATAACGCGAAAAATGCTATTAGAATGAATATTAGTTAGGAAGATCGGAAAATTCTGTTCAACTTCGAAGGTAAACTACATCATCGAAGAACTTTCGAAGGTGCTGTGTTCTCTTAGTTATATTGTTTATTTTGGAACTGTTGTTGTTATTCTAGATATCATCAGCTTATATTTCGATTTCCACAAAACGTCTTTTCTAACGATCACACACTCATTAGTGACTAATTTCGAGTAAAATTCAAGAAAGTTTAGTCAGGAGAGTCCCTTATTAGTGGAGGCTAATCATGTTAAGCATGATACACAAATCACCACAGATGAAAATACTGCGTAGACATCGCGCTATATCACAAATGGGTTAGGGATGTTAATCTAAGCACAATGGTGGTAGTGTAAAAGCAACTAATTTGTGTTTGTGTTAACAAAATCTAGTTCAGTTGGTGGGAGGACACAATGCAGTCACGTAATATTTATTAAGATGTAACAGTATTGAAAAGTTTACTAAAATATTGGGTGTAAGAAAACCACCTTATGCAAACACAGTTGACAGTTATCTACATAATTTAGAAAAAGATTTTTGATAAATCGAACTTCATCATAGTTTAAGAATTATTAACATAGATTTTTTTAAGGGCCTATACAGGCTTCTGAGTCGTCATTCTCCCAAATGTGCATTTATTGCTATAAATTTTCCTGTTTTACATTTGTTTCAATTTACTAATTATTTCTGTCAACCATTTGTATTTAAGAAATTCCATTAAAATATTTACAACCCTGTAGCAAATATGACTACTAAGAAACCTAAAAAGCATCAATATAGTGGTTCGTACATTTTCATCGACTTATATCCTTTGGAAAAACGAGAGAAAATCAATACAGAATACGCACATCAAATATATTGGGCGATGAAAAGTAATGTCATGAGACCATGAATGTTTGTAAAAATCTAAAAATGAATGGTAGCTAATCAGACATCAAAACTTCATATACGTGTATTTCTGAATAATAACAAGGTAAATCCTTGCAAAACGAGAAGCTTGTTGGAATTTCGCAAATTTCGTATCCAGATTTCTTTACTATAAAAACATATATGGTATTCAACAAAGCGAGCTGATATGGCGAGCAATAGCTTAATCAATTAGAGTGCGAAGGATATACGAAACTGATTTTTTTCAATCAAAAGTGACACGCATCCATATCTTAAGGATTACAAGTGTTTACTTGCATAATACGGTATTTACACAGTATGTCATCAAATCATTACCGGTGAATACGACTTGATTCAGTACAAATTAATCACCATTCTCTATAATTTACAACTACTATTTCAATTTCTAATTTAAGCTTCTTTGGATAATAGAATATAACATATCAGTAAAATCTACAAGGACAAATAAACAGAACAACTCAGAAACCAGGTACAGTTCTAAAAGTTTTTGGATTTAATGTCTATTATTCTATTGATAATAACTTCTGATAGTATATAGTGGAAGTATACAACTTACTTCAAGACAAAAAGTTAAATAAACAGCTACAACAGTCCGTTGCCATAAATCACTAGTTTTACGTTTAATTGAATTTGTTATCAACCAATCAACAGTTGTATAATCATCCCAATTTTGTTGTGGAATAACACGATTACCAGTAAATGATGATAATTCTTCTTTGTTTATTGGGTTTTCATCAATCTGATAAATTAATTTATCTAAGGAAACCTGAAATGGATATTTAAAATTTCCAAATTTATTCACTTCAATGATTTACTATATATATATATATATATATATATATATATATATATATATATATATATATATATATATATATATATATATATATAATACCATTTAATGGGATCACAAACCGATCTTAGATAGACCAGCATTGAATTTATATATTTATTTGAACACATGGATACTGGTAAAAGGGGGCATCAAATACATATGCGCCACACAAATCTCATTTGATTTGTGTGAGGGATGTGATACTTCCCGAACGCTGAAACCAAAGTAGGTGCTTTTCTTAGGTGCCCATACCCGGAGCCTTCGACCTAAAGGTCTGATCCTTAAGACAGTGGAGCATCGTAAGGAGATGCAGTCCCATGGCAGCCGGTGACCAACAATTGGTTCATACGCCACTTGTTCCCTCAGGGTACTGGAGCCCATGTGCACCATTGGTTTGGAATCAGGGTTTTCTAACTCCCCTAGGTGGACTCTCTGTGTCTATCAACCCGGTTAAAGTGCCGGCATTGAAACCCGAGAATCATTATACGGCCGTATCGTTTATGTCGGGTGTGAGGGAGTTATTTAGGATAGATAATGGAAGGTGATTCAGCAATATATTGAACTGACTGAAACTAGACATTAACATCGTTGGATCTCGGTTTAGTAGTCTAGAGGTTAGGCGTTTGCGCGCGAGACCGAAGGTCCTAGGCTCGAGTCCTGGACGTTGAGTTGTGGATGAGCATTGCTGAGAAGTCCTATACTATTGCTTAAAGATTTTCAATGATGGTGTAGCTATGATTGTTTCGTCATCTAAACTATGAAAAATTATAATGGTAATTGTTTTTGTATACTCAAACACGTACAAATATATTTACTCCCCTAAATGACGTACGATGTTTGTGTACAATGCAACCCACTATAAGATATACGTATCTGGTACTCCGTTTAATAACGAGCAATCCTGAATATTAACGTATGATAGTTAAAAAATATGACTGATGTGAATGTCTCATAAAACTGATACAATTAGTGGTAAAGAATATTTAAATAAAATTAAGTCTGATATTAATCAGTTCAAGGTCAGTCCTGAGTATCAAAAATGGAATAATACAAATCTATATTATACTCGTTAAACAAGCTATCGGTTGTCTGGACTCAATAGATCAGTAGATAACATGCCAGTGTTCGAGGCGATATGTGCTGGGTTTGAATTTCAATGTGAACATTAACACTGAGTAGGTAATCTATCTGATTACTCACAAATAGGACAAAACCCGAGTCCGGATTATTAACATAATAAAATG
Source organism: Schistosoma margrebowiei (assembly GCA_944470205.2). Taxonomy (NCBI): domain Eukaryota; kingdom Metazoa; phylum Platyhelminthes; class Trematoda; order Strigeidida; family Schistosomatidae; genus Schistosoma; species Schistosoma margrebowiei. Next base: position 37,944,137 of record OX104026.1, on the reverse strand, counting down.
TACGTGACAGATCATTGATTAGTATACAGTTTTTTTAACAATCTCAGCTGGAACAATAAATAAATATATTCTGGTAAAAAAACTATTCGAAACAGTGAATGAGAAGGCATGGTTTGTAACGAATTGATATTTGTTTGTGACAGAGAAACACAATACATCAATTTACCTTGATTAATCTATTCAAAATATTTGGAGCAGTTTTAGTTAAAAGAGAAAATGCAAGCCATGAAATATTCGGTCCGCCAATTACATCATCATCAGATAATTTATCAATGAATGACTTCAGTTTCTTTATGGATGCTGTCAAGTCATTTGACGATTTACTGCGTAATCGTTTCCAACCAGCATAATCTTCTATAATCAGTCGATCAACAAGTCCACATTCGAAACGATGGCACGGTAAAGATAAATCAGTTGTCGACTCTAAAGGCAATGATGTATTGATATCAATCCATACTGGATTCCAAGCTTCTTGTTCACACAATTCACTACAAAAACCAACCTTTAAAAAAAGTACATTAAAACAGATAAAATTCTTAATCAAGTATAAATTATTAGTAAATGTTATTACAAGGTAACACTGGTTATTGATTAACTACCTAGATTAAGAAACGGGTTTTATCACATCATTTTGAAGCATCTCAGATATACGAAGTTCGGATTTTCTGAACTGATACAGTAAGGTTATTATCAAATTCCAGTTGTGGACATATCACAATATATATCACTAAGTACGAATACACAGAGAACTGGATTTAGATGGAACGAAAGAACAGTAATATATAATCCACTGAGAGTTTGAGATTCATTATTATATGAAAAAGAGTTCGTACTTACGATGATTAAAACAAAAAACAAACAAATTTTCTATGTTTGTTTGCTCCACTACGGTCTTATGGATGAAGTTATGTATGTATAAAAAAACTGAACGAACTCAATAAAAATATAACAAAACAAGCACTTTAAGTAGATGTACAAAAATAACTAAATAACTATCAAACCCCATTGATATGGGAATGTCCTACTTCGGTTTGGACACCTGGGCAGTATTCCAACCCTCACACAAATGGAATGACTTGTGTAACGCATATATATATTTGGCGCCTCCTTGTACCCATGTTTATGTGTTTAAATAAATAAATATAGGAATCTAGTATCACGAAAACATAGTGTACCTATTTACATACACATTTAGAGAATGTCTAACCCAAAAAAGAACCATACGGAATTATATTAAGACATTCGTATTAGCAGTGTAGTAAGAGATTTGATATCTAACACTCAACATATTTTGCCGGTTCGGTCACAGATTAGAAAATTGAAAATATATTTGATGATGTAACACTAATTGATGATTTATTGAAAACTATAAAGCTCGAGAAAAAGTTGTTAAAAAATTATTACTACAGGGAGCTCGTGGAGATTGTTGAATTTCATAGTTTATATTAAGTACTGATCTTAATTGAACAACCAATTAAGAGGAGGAAGCATTAGGGAGCTGGTTCATTCTAGTGTAATGAATGAATACTTGGTTAGAATAAACCAATCTATACTTTCAAGCAAAATCATACACTGCATTTGTAAAATATGAAAACAATACATTGAATAGACCATTTGCACATCTTCCTTGAATTGTCTCTTACAAACTCCGTCGTTCTTTCATTCCTGTTGTTACAAGAACTGCTTTCGCTTTTCTTTCTCTTCTCCTCATGTTCCTCTTTAGTCAGCAAGAATTCTATTTCCGATTCTTGGCACATACCACTTATGTCTGTCTGTATAAGTAGCACACACCACATTAGTATGGGGCCCTTAAATAATGTCCATTGTTGGAAAGTATCATACTAGAACATAACAGCTATTCCGTCTTAGTTCGAGATACACTAAAAGTATAAACTTTTGGATTCTTCCCTAAAAACGTTAATGACGTTGATGGAAAAATCGACAGGCAAATAATACGTCAACATAAAAAAACAGTAAAACAATTGATCACCTGAGTACAATTACGGCAGGGTATAGGATTGATACATCGTTTAGAGCAACGATAACAATTGAGTAATAATCTATTGTAATGAAGTCTACAAGAATACGGTTTATCTAGTATGAGAAGTTCACCTAAAAGAAAAGAATTGTTAGCAAGCTGTCAAGTTGAACATGAAACAATCTGTTAACAGACTCAATTGAATAATAATAATAATAGACCTGAACTTTCACTTTTTACGAGCATTAAAATAATGGAATGATAATAATTGACTAGGTTGTTGATATGAACAAAAATCGAGTTTGATGTCTTAAATTCTTTGGGACATCCTCCAATCACATAGTTTGTAAACGATTCCTGATCATATTGATTTCCATGTTCAAAATGTTGTACGTTATTTAGCCAGAAATAATTAATGCTACTGACCAATTGCTTTCTCTCTAGGTATTCGTTTTACGGGAGCTTTATATCAGGAATTCGACATCCTTGAAAGTTATCCGTCGACCAGACCGTATTACTGCTTATTATCCGTAAATAAGCATTCTATTCACTATTTGACCAACCTAGTACATGTGCATTGTCATAAAACTTCAAAGCTAAACTCGATAACAGCTCTGGATCTCAGGAGAATGAAGTTCAGCATGATTATAGGTATGATTTGTGGAGGCTTGGTCTAATGGTTATTATAATCGACTATCAGCTAGGAGAATGCGTGCTTGAACCTTGCCCCACTGCAGTTTAAGTGGCTAAAAAATATTATTAGCCCTCTTACAGAAAACGTGCTGTTTAAAGCTGAATAAATAAACTTATGCTCATTACTTAAATACCCGAACGTATAAATTACTAGCAAATGTGAAGAATTCAAAAATCTAAGTCTCCTAGAAATCGATCCTCCACTCATAACAACTACAGTTCTGTTAGTGAAAAAATCACTGGTGAAAATAGTATCATGTATCAATATTGGTTGCTACACAGTGAAATAATAGCGATGATTCAGGTAAACTACAGCAAATTATTTCTAGCTATAGTGATGGCTATTTCAAACTCATAGATTTGTTTCAATGATCTAAATTGATATAAACAACGATGAAATGTAAGTTTTTGCAAATATTAATCGGGCTCAAATAAATACTATTTGAACACATAGGAAGAGAAAAATCGAAAACTTAATAATTTGATCATAGAAAACGCTGTTTAAAACTTTTGGATTCTTGTTATTAGAATGGCATAGCTCAAAAACCTTCACAATGGAATAGATGTATTCACTCATTACCTACTCTTTAACCCTGAGTTCAGAAATCTTTTTACACTAACTTCTATTTTTCCTATGCTTAATCTTTTCTACTACTACTGTTGATACTGTTAATATTTAATGATTTTACCTAGCTATGTTAATACGATGTGACAAGTGGGACAGATGAATTATGTGCCAGGTTTAAAAATAATACAGTATACGAACCTGGCTGAATATTTTTTGACGCTACGATATGCCAACCAAATTCATCATTATAATTTAATTTCACAGCTGGTGGATCTTGTAAATGAAGAGAGCGAAGAATGCTTGGATGCAAATTATGATCTATGATATTACTGCCATTATTAGGATTATTATAATTCTTTTTAATGATCGTTTGAGTGTTTTCATGCTTTACTATTAATGATTTCGCCTCATGTACAAAGTACGGTATAACTGAATTATCAATCAATACTTCATCTTTTTTTATAGTTGAACAGTCTTTTATTCCCTTTTGCATCATTTCATTTAAATTATTTGGAATAGTTAATTTTTCAGATTTCATATATTCTACACAGTTATTGAATTCAGTTAATGCATCTTTAAAGAGTTTCAGCGAAATAAGACTTTGTGCACGACGTATAAATAGACGTGGACGACGATCTTTAGGGAAATTATACTTTTACAAAGAAAACACAGTAAAAAAAAAATAATAAACAGCGATTGAAATATATATGACAAGTCATAAAAAGTACAATCATTGATTGATGATGAAACTAAAAGAATGACTAAAATAGGATGAAAAAAAGTTTAGGGTAAAGAGAGATATTACTAACAAATCAATTACAACAGTTATGATACTTATGAAAAATTATTATTTATTTATTTATTTCAACACATAGATAATGGTACGAAGAGGCACCAAATACATATGCGCCACACAAATCTCATTCGATATGTGTGAGGGCTGTGATACTGCCCGGGTGCCCAAACCGAAGCAGGTGGTTTTCTTAGGGGGCCACACCCCGAGCCTTCGACCTGAAGGTCTGATCCACAAGGCAGTGGAGCATCGTAAGGAGATGCAGTCCCATGGAAGCCGGTGACCAACAATTGGTTCATAAGCCATTTGTTCCCGCAGGATACTTGAGCCCATGTGCACCATTGGTTTGGAATCCGGTTGAAGCGCCGGACATTCGCTTTTCGTCCTCTCATTTTCGTAAACAACACCCCCACCACGAGAAGGCAGTGAGTAGGACTTCCCTGGCAGAGGCTATATACGCGTGGCCGTGTGAGAGTATTTCGAGAGGGAGAGCGAACTCTCCCCACTCTCGGCCGTACCAGGGCATTTGGGGGCCTATGAAAATTTATAGCCTAATTTAAACAGTATCAACCTTTTAGTTGAATGAGAGTGATGAAATAATCTTTTAACTGAATTTTAATGAATACTCAAAGTGCAAAAACATTATCTTTTTTTAAAAACAATGAATCATAACAAATATTAACAGTGTAATTATATCAAAACATACATGTAATTCACAACACAAATAACAAGTTAATTACAAAGTTTAACAAGATCACTCTGTATTTTTCTACCGTGACAACACATAAAAGTTCTGTAAATCTAATCATTAAAATAAATATGTATTTCACTAAAATATGTGAACAGAAATGAATAGATAAACTGTAAAAGAAGAAATAGCAAAAGTTATTACTGAATCCAAGATTTTTCAACAAATAAGTCTCATTATTTAAATGATTAAACCAATCAATGCTGTGGTGATGTTTATCGATTGATTTGATCACATTGTATAAACATTTTTCTTATCTCAGATTATTAGTTCTATCTACCAGTAGAACTGATATCAATCAGTCAGTCAATAACAACGTAGAACTTCGTACGTACGTACATCAGTTCGAGTTGCCACACCACCTTAACACAGAGATGCAGTTGTCGATCCAAATCCCATTGTGGTAGAGGTAGCAAGAGTGTAAGCAGTGATCGGGAAGATTAGGGTTTGGAGATGTTATTTAAAGAGTATAATTCAGTGAAATAAATTTGGAAAGAGGAAAAAAGGGGCATGAAGAATTCAGAAGATTAGAATTTGGGAGAACACAAAGAGTGGATGCACCTGCGCTATTGCAAACGATTTTGAGCCATGTCATTCAAGGTCTCTAACCATCGGTTGCTATCATCTCGCGTTCCCCAACCACGCAGTCTACACCTACCAACATGACTCAGTTCACTTGTCAGTGACTTCATGGACTTGTGCCATGTTTTGGTCTGGGCGCCCCTAGCTTTCTTCCAACCTACTCCTATACCACTGAACATCGCACGTCGAGGCAGTCGGTCGTTGGGCATACGTAACACATGTCCCAGCCATCTCAACTGATGAAGTTTCACTACTTCATCAATTGATTTGCCATCCTTACCTGGTACCCGTTTCATAGCAACTGCATTACTTACTCGGTGGTCCCAGGATATACGAACAATGCTTCGAAGACACTTATGATCGAATACTAGTAACCTACGAATATCCTCTACTCTTACCGGCCATGTTTCACTGCCATAAAGTAGGACGGGACGTACTGCTGCGCAGTAAACCCGTCCTTTGGTTGATAGACGGATATCTCGCCTACGCCATAAATGACGCAAGTTGGCAAAAGCTAGTCGAGCCTTCTGTATCCGTGCTGAGATTTCGTCACAAATCAGACCACAAGGGCTGATGAGACTTCCAAGAGAAGTGAAGCGGTCGACACACTCAACTACTTCACTCCCTATCACTAGTTCGGGTGTCGATGTAACCCAATCCTGAAGCAACATTTTGCATTTCGAGGGAGAGAATCGCATCCCGAACATGCTTGCATTGTTGCTTAGAGTGGTCAGAAGACTCTGCATTTTGTCAGCGTCTTCACCAAATAAAACTATGTCATCAGCATATTCTAAGTCAACAAGTGAACCTCCCGGTAGAAGTTCAACCCCTGGAAATTTAGATGAGGAGAGTGTTATCTCTAAAAGTACGTCAACCACAAAGTTGAAGAAGAATGGAAAGAGTGGACAGCCCTGACGAACACCACTTGATGTAATCAATTCTGATGACAGTTCGCCATAAGCTCTCACTCTACCAGTTGTGTTCGAGTAGAAAGCCTGAATAAGGTTAATGTACTTCTTCGGTACTCCTTTCAGTGACAAACACTGCCATAGAACCTTACGATCAACAGAGTCGAATGCCGCCTTAAGGTCGAGAAATACTACCATTGTGGGGCGTCTATACGTGTGTCTGTGTTCTAGAACTTGACGTAGTGTGAATATCTGATCTATACAACCACGTCCAGGTCGAAAACCGGCCTGGTTTTCTCTAGTCTGCTCTTCACGAGCTTTGATTAGGCGTCGAAGTATTATTGAGGCTAATATTTTAGACACTATATTAGTCAAACTGATTCCTCTGTGATTATCACAAGAGGACTTTTGTCCTTTCTTATAGACTGGCACAATCAGTGATTGAGACCAGTCAGATGGGATTACGTCCAGTTCCCAAATTCTACCTAAGACCTCGGTTAATCTCATTGCTAATACTGGACCACCATCCTTAAAAATCTCAGGAGTAAACCCGTCAGGGCCTGCTGCTCTCCCTCGTTTCAGATTTCCTATGGCTTTTTCAACTTCGTAAAGAGACGGAGGACCTACATTAACTTGCCATTCAGGTTGACTGGAGATCGTGGGAAACCGAAGTGTGGCTGAAGGCCAGTTGAACTGATCCCTGAAGTGTTCTGCCCATTGATCCAATCTCCTCGATTGGGAATGAATAATACGTCCATCTTTCTCTGAGAGTGTTTCGCTAACAGTCGGTTTCCTTAACAAGTCTGAACAATTGACTGCTATTACCTATTGCCGCTGCCTTTTCCATCTCTCTTGCTTTCGCTACCCACCACTGTTCGCGATCGTTGCGTAGACTTCTTGTCAGCTTGCGCTTAAGCTGACTCCGCTCTCCACTATGTTCAGAGCCAGGTGGAATGAGTTTCCGAGCATCTATCAGTGCGATAGATGCTGCTGAGATCCAGTGTTGCTCCCTAACCTTCAGGTTTACCTTACTAGCAGATATCACTGCTGTTTCCACAGCTTTCCGGATATCATCCCATGCTGCATCGTGGTGGGCAGCACATACATGGCTGCCTAACTGTTTTCCTAGTCGTTCCTGAAATATACTCTTAGCTTGACTATCATTAAGTAGGCCCCTAAGAGGTTTCCTTGCAGCGTCTTTCCTACGTCCAGTAAGATGCAGGCAAATACGCGCTCGCACTAGAGCATGATCTGAATCTAAGCATGTGCTCCAGAATGAGCGACAGTCTTCTATGGAGACCCTCCATCGGTGGCTGATGGCGATGTGATCTATTTGGGTCCAACGTTGGGACGAATTAGGGGGTCGCCATGTTAAAAGATGTTTTTCCTTATGCTTAAAGTTAGTATTTGCAAGGAACAGGCGATTATCTGAGCATAGCTGCAACAGACAGTCGCCATTATCTGTTCTTTGAGCCACGACACCATAAGATCCACCCAGGTGTCTTTCCCTATCGCTTAGTTTACCTACTTGAGCATTAAAGTCACCGGCCACTATTACTACATCATAGCGCCTAGCTTTTCGGAGAAGGTCGGAAAGCTTTCTGTAAAACTCGTCTTTTACATCATCTGAGCTGCAGTCAGTGGGAGAATAGGCAGAAACGACGAAGAGGCAACGACGGGTGTCCCTATCTTTCCGGATTCTTACTGTTCCGTTCAGTCGGACAGCGCACAAACGGCTGTCTACTGGGATCCACTCTAAGAGAGCTAGTTCTGCTCTGGGACTCAATGCTATGCCTACGCCGGCGAGGCCACGGGAAGCAGAATCAGGGCTTTCAGATTCACGAAGTGTGAATCGAGTCGGTTCTTTATTTTGGCATAGTGAGGTCAAATGAATGACGCTACTCGGATCTTGTATGCGCGTTTCGGAGACGCAGCACACATCGATGGCGCGAGATTCTAAAGTCCTAGCTAAGGAAGCCTGCTGTCCTATTTGGCACAGTGTTCGGACGTTAAAAGCTCCTACGTGTAGTTTAGAGCGTGGTTTCAGGAGACCAGGAATAGTGTTCCACGTACTCGAATCGTTTGCCCTAGCGGTGCGAGGTTATAAAGAGACGTGAGAAGGGTTAGTCATGGAGATAAGAGAGGTATTAGGAGGTGTAGGAAGGATTTGAATGTGACCAACTTGGTCTCGTGTGCTGTTACGGGTATGAGGGCTGATGTCACTTCCCTGCTGCCCACACCGTGGAAGGGTATTTCTTGAGGAACCTGAAAAGGAAATTGCATTAATGTTGGTCTTGACGACCTGGGAGCGTGACCGCAGAGCCCAAGGGACAACTGCTTGAGGCCGGTCGCGCACGGCCTTTTTGTGGAAGGATTTTGACGTGTTAGCTCCGTTCTTCAAAGGGCCTTACCGCCGGAGACGGAAATCCGTGAGGTAAGGTGAGGTGTGACATTTTTAGGGTCGACCTTTTCTAACCCCACCCCTCCTTGTGGGAAGGCAGCATCGCTGTCATGCTGGTTGTCTGAGGGAAACACCTCACTGCTGTCACACCTCTCTACAGTCAGCAGTACGACTTCGCCCTCAGACCTTGAACTGATATGTTCCATATGAAACTTTTTTTAAATTGTTCAAGTTTAACAGCGACCTGTTTGTATTTCCAATAAACTTGTTAACCAGCTCCTAATATGACTTAATAAATTACTAATATGATTCTTTTCCAACTAAACTGTAGGGAGCGAATTAACTGAGAAAGTTAACCATTTCACTTATCTTAGAAGTCTTATCAACTTGAACGGGTAGGTAAAGGGGAAATCTCAATATGGATACAAAAAGCTCGCGCAGTTCTTGTCAACATTCACCACCTACAGCCTATTGAAAATTGTATGGAGTAGCATATTGTCTAATATTCATGAAGCCACTAACTTTTGGTTTGAATCGCATCATTAAATGCAGACTTTTCAATAAGGCTATACACAAATGTGCCATAGGTCTAAAATGGTCGTAGGAATAAAAATGAACTAACAATATTGAGAGTAAGTAAAAGTGTGGAACCATATCAACTCATCAGATTTAAAATCTAAATGTTTAGGATAGTTAAGACACACATCACCTACCTTCGTACACTACAACCTTTAGTTTCTTATAGTAAAAGGAAGAGAATTTGAGTAGAAGAGCTTAAATTGTAATAAAGCCAGAACAAAGAAGGAATGAAAGAAATTAAACTCGACAGAAATGAAGAACCAACTATAGAATTTTAACAACTTACGAATTTTAATCTTCTGAAAGTTAGAAGTATAGAAACGCAATGTACATTTATATTACAACAAGATAGAATAACTAGCCTAAATCAAAATTAGAATGATTTATTCATCGAAAATTTAGTGCTTAAGTCACTAGACTGCAACTACATGAACATATATGCTGACATATACCATAGTATATAAAAATCGATCGTGAATAGGCTAATATTAAGCTGAAATGTTTCGCACACAATGCCTTGTTTGCTAAAGACTGTATCCTTAAGGAAGTAGTTACGTTTAGTTGCATATTCGTTAACTTTAAAATTTAATATCACGAACATTTTATTTTGTGATTGCAATTTACAATACACCAGTACTAGAAAAGTTAGTCAGCAAAGAGAAGTGTAAACACTAAATGTATGTTTTTTTCTATAACTTGGAAACTATGAAAATACATTTCAACGTTATCAGTTAATCTACGTTGGTTGAACATAATAAGATAGTGAAAGATGCTTGGAGTCAATTTACTGAAATGTGTCTATAAGGTTTCGCAAATTTGCATCATTGGAGAAACTAGTGTTCCACCAGTTATCGGAACCCACTTCACGTATATTTCTGCAAATGGGAACATAGCTAGCAATTGCGGTATAACATAGGTCTAATGTTTCCTGAAAACTGACTTTATGTATCTGAATTACAAACCGTAACACAACCATACTGAATTATTTTATAAACGGAACATCAGATTATTAAAATCTAACTCGAATGAACTATTTGCAAAACACAGTAACTCGCCATTCTGATTTAATATAAAATGATGTCATCTTTGGTCAGGAGCGTTTAAGGACAAATCAGGAAAGAGAAAATAATGAAAGAATTTATTAGCTACTATTACCGGTGTTGATTACAGTGAAAGTTGCAAGGTTATTTGTAAACATTATTTCAGTTTTTCTAAAGGTTAAGCGCTTGCCACGAAATATGAAAGTCCGGAGTTCGATCTCCGGTGTTGTTGTGGATGCTTACCGCTGAGTAGTCTCATAGTTAGAAGAAGCAACTATCCAATAAGTCTCGGTTTTCAAAGGTTATCTGGTAGATCAGTCTGTGATGCAAACTGGGAAAACTGTGTTAAACTGAATAAGAAGATTCGTATTATGAAACTTAGGTCTAAATCTTCCTAACTATTCCTTTCAATCACTTAACTTTGGAAATAATGCATCACAAAATCGGGTTCTTAGAATAGTGAACACGCAACAAACTGATTGATAAAACTCAACAAAAGCACAAGGGATAACTTGGACATGAAATTAGTTGCCACTACGCGACCAAATATTATAAGCAGCATTCAGAAACAACTAACCTCAACCGCCAAGAGAGTGGTACTACAGCTAGACGTGTAGCGTCGGACAGATATGGCGAGTCGACTAAGGAAGCTAAAAGCCTTCATTGACTGAGATAGTTAGGATATCTGTTACACATATCTTCTGTTTTCATTGATCTCTCTTATCTGATGGGGTTGAAATGAGGTGTGACAACTTGAATAGATACACATCTGAGCGAGATTCTATGGTGGCTACGATTAACAATATTATTTGACTGTCAAATATAATAACTTCCAGGATTAAAATCCCAATTTTGAGATCTGAAAAGCTAGGTAGTATATATATATATATGGTAAAGTAAATCCCCATAGTAAACTGTTAGGTAGGTATATAGTTACAGAATATAAGAATGCTTTTTTCTACAGAAATAAGTACAATACATATTTTCGGTTAGCTTAAAAGTCTACTAAAGTGTTCACTTATATACCACTCGGTAATAGTGCACCATTTTTAGTTAACAGTGCACAAACTAGTCACAATCTGAATACGAAAAATGTTGAGTGCAAAAAACCGTACAATCTCAATTTCACAGTAATTAGAAAACATGAGTCTATACAAATATGCAGTAGGTTCTTTTTATATTTGAGTAGGAATCTACATCAGTTACACAAAAAACCCTACTTTTTAATTGGGTTCATGAGTTTAATTGAATTTCATAAACTTACTTTAATAGCCAGACCAATATCTTGTAATACTGCTTCATGAACACCGATACGACTTAAAACACATGACCGATTACCATAGCCTAAAGCTTTTTCTTCAGAACTGCTGGCAAAGAAAATCGCTTCAGTGTAGTAACGAAGAGCTAAAGATAAATTATTAGTACGCCATGCTTCATTTCCCTGTTCACGTTTTTGTTTAGCAATGGAATTATTTTTCACAGCTGATGATTGGTCAGAGACTAACAGAAAAAATAAGTAATTATACAATAAAGCAATATTATTTTAAGGCTGATAAATGATTTTAAAATATAGAATAGATTAATTTTGGCTAGTAGTGAAAATTAGAACGCCCGTTTCTTCTTATTTTGGACCCGGATAGGACGAAATATGTGGCAAAACCTTTATATTTAGGCAAACGGTACAGGATACACATACGCTAACGAAGACTGATCAAACTGAAGTTCTAAATGACAACAACAGGATCATTTAAACTCTTGTTAACAATAATATAGCTTAAAAATACTTCTTATCATGGACTGATACTAACCAAAAGATCCCAATAGAAAAGGAAACACAGAATAGTTATTTTGTTCAGTATTGGATTTTTCAGTCATACTGAAATGTATCAGACGAATAACGAAAATTGCAAGTAGCCAACAGAATTCTTTAAAAAAAACTAAATAAATCTAAGCTATTCTGTTCACTTTGTTGCTTTTACTTTGTTCAAACTAATGAAGAGAAGAGATTTTATAAAATGAAAATAGTATTGAATAACGCACTACAATATGAGCAGCTGATAATAAGGGTGTACATCCTACTTGTCATTCACTAAACTTTAAGTGTAGTTTTGGATTTGGTCAGTCAGTATCAACGTAGAACTTCGTACGTATGTACATCAATTCGAGTTGCCATACCACGTTAGCACGGAGATACAATTGTCGATTCAAATCCCATAGTGGTAGAGGTGTGGTGCGTGCTACTTATATTGATATAAGTAGTATATTACGTGAGTTAAAAGAACGAAATGTCTGGCAGCAGAACATGGGGAAGATCAAGAAAAGAAGAGCGAGAACACAATGGAATTTGTAAGAAATTGCATGAACAATGAAATGTGAGACAATGGATTGGTGTTTGCAATAGCAACAGCCCGGTTTGATATGATGGAATGATATTTTGCAAATAAACGATTTACGATATGGTTTTTCTATTTTACCAAGTAACTCTGTAATTTGTAATAAATACAATTTGGTTGTCCTCACCTGTGTTCTCCTTCACTACAGAGGTAGTAAGAGTATAAGCAGTAATCGGAAAGATTAGGGCTTGAAGATATTATTCAAGGAGTACAATCCAGCAAAATAAATTTGGAAAGAGTGAAAAAAGAGACATTAATAATTCAGAAGATTAGAATTTGGGAGAACACAAAGAGTGGATGCACCTGCGCTATTGCAAACGATTTTGAGCCATGTCATTCAAGGTCTCTAACCATCGGTTGCTATCATCTCGCGTTCCCCAACCACGCAGTCTACACCTACCAACATGACTCAGTTCACTTGTCAGTGACTTCATGGACTTGTGCCATGTTTTGGTCTGGGCGCCCCTAGCTTTCTTCCAACCTACTCCTATACCACTGAACATCGCACGTCGAGGCAGTCGGTCGTTGGGCATACGTAACACATGTCCCAGCCATCTCAACTGATGAAGTTTCACTACTTCATCAATTGATTTGCCATCCTTACCTGGTACCCGTTTCATAGCAACTGCATTACTTACTCGGTGGTCCCAGGATATACGAACAATGCTTCGAAGACACTTATGATCGAATACTAGTAACCTACGAATATCCTCTACTCTTAACGGCCATTTCTTGGTAGAAAATCACTCTTTGTTTCATCGTATATATCAAAGGTGTACGTTGCAAATAAGCTTTGGATGGGCTTAAAAACAAACACAGGATTAAGTCTAACTATTCCTGAATTTAATTCCAAAAATGTTCATGAATGTTAAGAGTTGTGTAAAAGGCAACGTTGGTGTTTTGAATCATCGACATCCATCATCTTGCCGAACGACAGAAATGTATTTTGTAGTTACAAACATACAAAATTCTTACATAACCACTTGCAAAATAAAGATCATTTACTTGAGATTTTAAATTGTCTAAGAAATGGCATTGACATAAACTTCTTGACACGTTCATAGTCTGTTTTACATTCCTCAAACCCAGGAAGCCAAGGTAGATCATACGAGGGTGGACTCATCTCTACAACTGACTCCATTACAAGATCACAAAAGCGATATAAGTCTGTTGGATTCGGTGTAACCATTTTGTCTACAAAACAAAGTATATTATTATTTGGTGACATTGAAAAACAAGTAAAATAGTATCGTAGAAAAATTTTGCTTATACTAGTTATTTACGAACATACTAATGCATACATATTTATTTATTTAAGCACATATACACTGGTACAAGAAGGCATCCAGAAGATATGCGCCACAAAAATCATTCAATTTGTGTGAGGGCTGGAACACTGCCCGAACGCCAAAACCGAAGCAGGTAGTTTTCTTAGGCAAATACTCTACGAGCATTTGATCTAATCCACAAGATAGTGGAGTAGCGTAAGGAGATGCAGTCCCATGGTAGCCCGTGACCAACAACTGGTTCATACGCCATTTGTCCCCTCAGTATATATATATATATATATATATATATATATATATATATATATATATATATATATATATATATATATAAAGTATAATTAAGGAAAGTTAATACTTGATCAAATACATTTAAACAGATTAACCGGTCAAAAGGCTTACAGTAAGACGTTGATTACATGTAACATAAAATGCCAAAAGGCAACATCGTTATTTTAGAGTAGGTAAGTAGTCATTGAAGAAACATATTTATACTGTTTCAAACAATAGCAAAATGTCATCATTTCAGGGACACTGACAGTCACCAGTGAGGTGTGATTACAATCTCAAAAGTTTCGCTTTGTGTTTCAAGAGTCTCAAGGAATGCATGATAACTTTAGACTAATCAGCTTGTAATCTCAGAGTATTCATTGGAAATATTAGGAAACAAAGATTTTTGATATGACGTCAACCGAGATGGGTTCGAATTTGTTAATATCTTGTGAGATCAAAGGCAAAACGTACTGGTGCCTCATGGTTGAGGATCATATGCCAGTTATAGGGGCTCCTTAACAACCACCTCCCAAAATCCAAAACAATAGTTTTGAGATAACTAGTAGAAAATGTAGATCGTACGTTTCTAATTTGGATAACAAGGTGCCAGTGAGTTTAATATTTGTCACTAGCATTTGTCCATATTCGGAACTTGAACTATCAAAAACAAGTTTTGTAAAAAATGCGAAATATTGATTTAATATTTATTATGCTTACATTTGTAAAGGTCTGCGTCTGTTTTATATGACTTAACGTTTTCTGTTTAATCTATTTAGAGTTGCAAAGATAAATCAGTTCAGATATAAATTGTAAGTATGAGAAATAGTGAATGCTAAGTCAACCAAATGATACGACTATGTAAACATTGATTTCAACTCAATCGAGTAAAACAAATATATGCTAGTATCAATCATATTAGATTGACAATCGTGTACCGCTATTTGGAAATTCAACCGTTTTTTAACCAGATAGTTCACTTACGAGCAGAAGCGGGCAAAACTGTCGTCTTTACAGACGTTTCAGTATGGTTGCTGTGGAGATAAAGCAGGATAAGCTAGAAATCTCTCAGATGGATGTTCAATATCAAGACACGGTTACTGGAGAACTAGACAAATTTGAAGTGTGCAACAAGTAACTCAATTAAGATAGTATCCAACTTTTAAAAAGTAACTTACATAATGTAATTAACATTCATTAGGAAATAATTCTACGATCAGTTGCTTCTAAAAAACTGGTTACCATCATAATGCACGGACTATGGAAAATATGTGAATGGTGGAGTTGGATGTAGTTACCTGGGTTTTGTTCAGACTAGTAATATATTGGTGCCAAGTTGAGAAAAATGTTCGGGCACCACCACATGTATTGCATGAGAACAATGATTAGTATTATACATGAATGTAATCCTTAACTTGAAACCTTTATAAGGGAACAAGTTAGACAAAATAAAGTGATACAACCAATTCTTCTACCCTATACTGTTCTAAACCAAGAGTATATTGATTACAAGGTTACTAACTCTTTCGGTCTCTATTTAACTTTACCAACAGTAACACTCTACAAGCATAACATTAGAAAGTTGTGTAACAGTAATAAAAACTATGATGAAACTTAGTGGAAACTACTTAATATAATAACCTGGAATATTTATTGTCCACACAACGTGTGAATAAAAACAGATAGACACAAAATAAACATGTAAAATTTCCTACAAGAAAGGTTCATGGAAGATACAATGATTCCTTTGGAATAGCACTTTATTCACATTTATTCCTAAGTACACAAACATATATACACACTCAAAAATAAATTTACGAAATATCTGATTCCACATTTAATTTACATACATATATGAAAGGCTCACAAACACAGAGAGAAACAAAATTTCAAATTTAATTGAGCATAAAGCTGGAAATGCAAAATATTAAGTGAAAAACTACAAAAAATTTGATGGTAGAGTAAAAGACAGAAATAAAAGAAAATATAATAGAATCTAGTTAGGTGATACATCCAGATGACATTGAACTGGTAGGGCTACCATTATTGCCACCAACGCCTATGGTACTATTATTAACTATTGTAGAAGTATTATCAGTAGTTGTTGATGTACTTGAAGCAACTTTAGCGTCTAAATAGAAAAGAATGTAAGCTGTATAAGAAGATTTCGAGGTTTCCGTAGACGAACCAAAAAAGTCTTCAATATTGGTGCGGTGGATTTTCTAGACGGAAAAGGAGTACCACATTATTATACAGAATTTAAATTTAAATTATATGCGTACATTTATGGCTTTAAAAGAAATATAAAAAGTAATTACACTTGTATACAGTATGAGTTGTGCTAATCTATGAGGGGCTAAGAAACTACAACAATTCATTACATTTTATCACATGGAATGAAATTTAAAAGTGTAACCCGGTGAGTGGCATATGAATAACTGGGCTAAAGAATAACAGATCCCGTTAAGAAAGAAAACGCAAGCCAATTACCATATGAAGTCTGATCACTAGACCAAGAATGATATTTACGATGGACAGGAAATATCATCTGGCTTATAAAACTAAAATAGATGGAATGGATGTGAAGCCTTTACTTAAACAAGAACTAAGAATTTGCGGGTGTTGGATGAAAAGAAAGCATTTATGTGTGGATGAGTCACCAGGCAGTAAATATTCAGGTTAACTGCGGAGTTTAAAGTGGAAAAGGTAGGTAATCCGGGTGCAGAGAATATAATATCAAATTCAACCCCATAAGATACAAATTTTCATTAACACGAAATCTGATAAGGTAATTAAGCTGAATCTATTTTTTCCATAGAATATTAGGATACCTGGCAAAATTATTGGTTAACAAGCGATGATATCGAACGGTAAAAAGATATGAAATTAAACCATGAAATTAGAGTTCCGCTTAAAAGAATTTGTATGTTGGAATTAGGTATTAGAGGTATTGGCTTTGTATTTAGAAACACTAGAATTCCAAACATTGAGTCACTGTTTTCAGCTGTGATTCACCTTTTTTGATGAGGCATCTGAATATCACAGGTACTCGAATAGTTAGTGAGGTAATTAGGAAATAGTAAATGATGTAACCCAAATAGCGACCTAACGGTACAGATCTTTTTTCCTAGGTGGTTGGAACTTTTGGCTCATAACATCATGGGCTACTTTCCTTTTAGGGATGGTATCGATCACTCTATAAACCAGAAAGCCTAGTTGGACAAATAAAAATGTCGCTTGAAGCTAGTTATAGCATTAAAGAATTGGAACATGAAACTTACTTCAACTAGTTCGTCATCAAACAAAAACCATAATCCATGAGACTTCACAAGTGTTACATAATGTCCACGATTTGGTCCAGAGCCTGAGTGAACGACAACAGCCATAAGATTATATAGACGGTCATCATTAGATGAGTCACTAGACTGTGAGTGAAAATAAGTGAGCGTGAGAAAATCAACTAAATCGTCAATAGATGTGAGGAATAAAAAACGATTTATAGATTATGAAGCCTAATAACAGTTTATGGATTCTAAAGTTTACACTTCATCGTGCTGGTGTGATATGGAAGCTTGGATCGACTCATTTGTGTTATTTCCTACGTCGACTATGACTGACCAACGTGTCCAAACTGCTCCTAAATAAAGCAGTTATAAATCATTAAGTTAATGATCCCATGTTGTTTCGATCAAGGATAATGAAGTGTGAAACTGGTATTCTCAAACACTAGGTTACATTAATGTAGAATAATCTTCGTTCACCAGCGGAAATTTGTGAAAGCAACTACATGAAAATCACAACAAACACAAATCTTAAGTGAAACTAACCGTATTGAATAGTCTTAATTCCATAGGGAAGGCGACTCTGTAGGACAACTTGATAAACCGATTGAGATTTTCTGAATACTTGAATCGCTTCAAATGCAGGGCCAGAAGTAAAGGTGGCTTTTTAATGCGCATCCTATGAAAGATAACAAGAAACCTGGTTGATAGTGGTGAAAATCACAAAGGTAAATTAGCCTAGGAGCGGTTACTTTTAACGACACTATTTAGGTAAGAAGAAACCCAAAAATTACTAGAGATGACAAGCTGAAAGGTCTCAATTTCACCAGGTCTCCAAAACTTTAATCTACGAAGAGTCCGAACGGTATCCAGAGGTATGGTTTCTGACTGCTGAGGAATCTCTGTACTAATAACATTTCAGAGGTGGTTGCGATTTCGTTTAGATTATGCCCTAGTTGAACACGTGACGGCTGCGAATAAATTAACTTGTAGGTAGTTGGTTATAGTTCATGCAATAAGAGTATTTAAAAGCTTTTGTATCCCACTTGAAATGAAAACACCTTAATTTTGAGTACTAAGTTTTCTGGAGAAGTTTAAGTTTAGCAAAACCCTTATTCTCTTTCAATACCAAACGATGCAATGTACGGATCCAATGTGTAACGTGCATATCGAAACCAAAGGCGTTCGTAAGACAACATGGATTACGTAATGTTACGTAGTTATCAAGCTCTGGTACTAACAACATACACTAATCTTTGACAATAGAAACACCGACTAAATTTGGACGAACTATCGAACGGCCCGTATCCAAATAAGAACAACTTTACTAATTAGACGTATGGAGTGAGCAGGTATGTCGACTTAGTTAAAGTTATGTAAACCAATGTTGGTAAACCAATCACACATGAACTCACCGTCTCTGAGCTTCTTGCTTGCAACGACAAAATTCACAGTAATACTTATTGTCTGAACGCATTGTTTCAGTATCGGAAAAGCAACGGAGACAATAAGATATATCAACATTTTCTCCGACATCAACTGATAGATCGAGAAAATTTTCCTCTTTCGTGCGAACATTATCACAGTTAAGGCACCTAGTTTCATTTGTCAAGCTTCCTTGAAAGATCTCATGAATCCAATTACGACCACCATGCTTTCGATTACTTTCTGAAACATCAGTTATTTCACAATCACTAGGATCTTCAGCATCTTCGACTCCGGTTGGTTGTTGTTCGGCTAAAAAGCTGGTTTGTGATAGGTTGATTACCTCTTATTATGTCAGCTATTTTGTTGAGAAGATAATTAAGAAACTCATGAGCATCCTGTTGTAAATAGTTATCAAATAATCCTAAAGTAGGGGTGGAGCGTAAGAATAGATCATACATACCATTCTCCCGCTTTAACTTTTGTATGAATTTTTTAGGGCGCATCTGACCCACTCTTCTTTGCTGAGATACGACTGAATAAAAGAGATCCGAAAGACATGTCAGTAGAGTTTCTTTTTGGGGATTTTTCGCTCGATCATTGTATTGTAAGACCTTGTCTCGAAATGGCTTACAGAAGAACAAGGCCTGTATGACTGAATTGCAGTAGCACGTATTTCCGAACTAAGAAATTTAAGTCAAGATGGATATGCTTACGTTCACCAGCCCAAAATATCGTTCTCCACTGAGAAGTTGATCACTGGCAATCTCTTTCTCTAACTGAGAGCTGCTGAGGCCCTGACAACATGAATATGAGGTCAAAGTAAACTTACCATTTTTAAGCAATTAATACGAAGGAAAGACTCCAGAAACCTCATAATGAAATATCATCATGATTTTAAAATAAAATAGTTGTAGCGCTTGAATCTCTCTTCTTCTAGTGCGCCGTAGGTTGACCAATTTCCAATACTGATACGATGAGCTAACTTTCTATTCTCTGAGAAGATTTAGAACGATACTCTGACTTTTATTGTTAAAATCCTTTATCACTAACCCTATGAACTGTTTATAAATGAAATCGAATCCAGATTCAGATTTGTGTAGTAAGGACAGAATGTCCACAGTCTATTTTATTTCTTTTCAGTGTGCTTTTATGAGTGTCCAGTTTTCTCTTGAATGGATCAGTTGAAAGTGCTGACACCACTGCTTTGGGTTTACAGGTTCCAAAAATTGGTGACTCGGTGCGAAAACATGTATGCCACGAGTACTTTTTTCGTTCTTGACTTTTCTACTCGCCTGCTATGTCCTTTGAAATGTCCCGATCTAGTGGGGAGATAAAGAGAAGATATATCATATCCAAAAGCGTTTCTCTGTATTTTGTACATCAAAATCAGATCACCTCTTAATTTCCGATAGGACAGAGTAAAGAGACCTAGCTTTCCAAGCCGCTTTTTGTATGGTAAACCCCGCAGTTCTGGAATTGCACGGGTAGATGCCCTCTGTATTTTTTTCCGGGATATCTGAGTCCAAGCGCAGATCTCAAGCTCAGTTCTCATTAAGGTCGTGTATACTGTAATGAACATCGTAGTATTTTGGCGGTAAATAAATCCCCAAAATAAATAGCTCTGTAAGTCATCGACATTGGATGCTGACCTCATCAGTTTTAATGGACTCACCTGGCTGAGAGCACTCGGTCATTCTTCCGCACTAGATTACGAGTGGGAACGTCGTGCTCAACAACCCCTGCAGTCGCTAACCAGATTAGATCAAACAATCCACGATATATTGACAGCCTACCAAATATAACTTCGAACCTCCTCGCTTCTGTCTTTTGATTTCACTGGGTGGGTACGATTCATATTAGGTGTTACTGGTTAAAGCGTTGTCAAACTTTGAATACCTGGGGCATCTTCATTGGTGAACCCGACGTAACCTGGTACACCAAATTGTGAAATGTGAGTTCGTTCCTTTTAGTGATTTTATAAATCATTCCTTTATTTTAATTTTTTATACATTGTGATTTTTGTCCGTGTTTTCGGATATATTTCTTACCTCTTTCATTCTCGCACTTGAGGCTGCAATTAAACGCAACTCAATTTCGTAAATGTGCTTTTCAGCTTAGCAACCAATCAGAATGTGGCGGGAATTATTATATCAGCCATCTTTGTATGTAATGGCGGCCGGCTTTCTTCGTTCTGTGCTTCTTTAAGCTATTTCTTTTGTGTAGCTATGTAAATAATGTTTCAATGTGCTAAGATGCCGCAGTTAGTGTAATGTTATACATGTTGGTGTGAAATTTACTTCGAATCAGCATTGTTTTTTGGGTTTTTGCTGCTTCTACTCTAGTTAATGTATTTCTTCAGTCAAGCTGGTTAGTCTTATGTTTTAAAATGGAAATCGGTTTTGTTTTGACTTGTTTTCAAGATATCCAAAGCCGAAGTTCGTTTTTTCCTAGCTGAAATAACTGTTGCTGCGTCCTGCGACTGACTGTCCGCATGTTCAATCCTAACTGTCCTTTATGATGTTATCGGCAAAATGAAAGGAAACAATTTCCGGTTTTTAATTTTCTTCAGTATTGCGGACAACAATATCCCACCAATGAGTCAAACTAATACTTAGTGTCTAGCCGTAGGGGATGTCAGTATTGTTTTCGAAAGTATACTGAGTATACTCAGGCTTCCGACAACCATAGACAAAGTCACAGATGCTACCAATCTATTGCAGAGGGTTTGTTATGAAAAAATATGCCACATAGCAGTAATGGAGGGGTTGTACGCATTACGTAGTGCGTTAAAGCAAGCTTAACAATGAAAAGCCGGAAATCTATCAGTGTGTAGTGTATGTTTGCTGTTTCTGCCACAAAAGGAAGCCGAAGGGTCATGATCAGGGAGTAAAAAGGTAACTAACTGTTATTAAGCTCAGCTTTTTATAGACCATAATTCAGCACTCGCAAATTTGTTATTTTTACGGTATGATGTCAACCGTTATCTAATATGTTCACCTTTACGATGAAAAGTACCTGCAAATTCTCAACTTCATATTCGAATTAATTTGTGACAACTGTCTTCCAGTTTGAGTGCTTCGTACGCCCTGGGAGACTAGATTCCTACATTATTCACCGTTCCAGTATAACTTTCTCACACAGTAAGTTCAAAGTAAACACTAGTCTTTCTAAATAAGCATGTTAAGCTAATATCCGTATTCTCTATTTCAGTTGATCGATGAAGACATGTACCACGTGCATCTGTTGTATATTGTTATTTTACTCCAATTCTTACTGTTATATCTTCTGAAAAATAAAATTGCTATATGCAGCAAATACAGACTTATTGTTTTGATGGTGGTAGGGGGGTTCATGGGTTTTTTGCAGGACTGTAGTAATATTCCCACTAAAGAGCTAAGTGAGTGCGTAGACCAATGTAAAGTACCATACAGGGTGCCTTTGAATTACTCGTGTTCCATTAGTGTCGGTAGAAGCATTACTTGCTTATCATATGACATTTGAATAAGAAGCTATGAGATTAGACGCAGGGACGGTTAGGATGTGTAACGCGTGTCCATCCATCAGTTTCTGTGGCAACTCATGGTGGCTAGAATAAGTTGTGAGAGGACCCGAGTTTGTAGGTTCCCCAAGAAAGTGACGGAGATATGCACCAAATCACCTTATGAAGAGCGCCTCCAATCACTTAACCTCTACTCATTAAAGTATAGACGTCTATGAGGTGACCTATTTACTTACAGGATCCTTAACACTTCTGTACATTCTCTTAAACACCTATTTGAGCTTAGTCCCAGAAACTAGAGACACGACATAGCAGAATGGACTGTAGACGCGACTTCTACTCCTTAAGAGTTGTCGAATGATGGAATTCGCTGCCCGCCGAACTAGTCCAAGCGACTTCCCAGGAGTCCTTCGGGAGACGACTGAATCTTTTATTGTTAACATACCTAGGTTCCTGCTTGGAGGTTTCGGTGATCCCCTGCTACTAGACACGGAAGCCTGAACACATGAATTAGGTGATGAGAGGCTCGATTATCACAAGTTTCCTGCAACGATTAAGTAGATAAAACAAAGTAGCATTAGGTTCAAAAATTTATTCAAGAACTTTCATTAAGAATCGAATATGAAACAAAGGTTTAAACCAAGTTCCAGTCTAAAAGTTGAATTTGTAATGTTAAGCTGCAGTTTTTGTTGTTTTTTCCAAACGAAAGTGTAAAAGAAGTAACTCAAAAAGTACTAGGAGTGGTTGTGAGATTAAAATGGACATCCAGCATCCTTTTTATAATCTGCTGTTAGTTGGGTCTCCCGTAAACAGATCCATATGGCCATAGTTCTAAGGGCGAAACAGTTCTTAGGATCTGTGAAGACTCAGTCCTGTTGCATTCTAAATGAGAAAACAGTAATGAATTGAGTCAGAAATGTGGAATAGATAAATAACCAAATTGCATGTTTTTTAGCAAAGAATTTATGCAGTTGTGATTTACCTTTAGTTCATGAATATTAGGTCAGGTCAGCTATTTATTGTGCAAAGTAAAACATAGACTTAATACCTTATCTCAATGCTTTTTTTATTTTGCTCTCATTTAAGTATTACCATGTATCTGCATCTAGTTTAACAGGGAGACATACAAGCAGATTTAGTGTTTGATGAACTAAAAGTCCCAATTGCCAAAAAGATTCCTAACATTTGTCCACAGCCAACTGCATTTAATTGAAATACAGAACACTCATTTTCTAAGACTGTATACTGCTCTTCTACGGGCAAATAAAAGCTCAGACACTTAGCTATCCTGCTACCGATGTTATTGCTGGGGAAATTGTTTAATGACAGTGATCATGAAATATGGTCAGTGATAGATGTACAATCTAGAAATAAACACCAAACATACTTATCGCTATCTTATAATGTATGACAGCAACAGTACCAAAAGCACTTTTTTCCTATTTTTAATCAGACTGATTTGAATCAGTATACTCATCAGAAACAGGCAACTCTACTTACTAGGCTGATCTGTTTCGTTACAGACTTCAAGCACTATACTTAAGTATACCATAATTCTTTCAACTAAACTGAATTATACGACAACCAAGAATACTAAACTAAGCAAGTGTCATAGTTATTGTTTCATTTGCACAGGCATATTGCTTAAAGTAGTTAAATGGACATAATTAAGACGATAAAACAAAAACACGAAATATAGGCCAATTGAACTTACCTAACAGAAGACAAAGGATATATATATATATATATATATATATATATATATATATATATTGCTTTCCGACTGAAAACAACAGGTAGTTGTTCATAAAAACATAGTTTATAGTACAATAAACCTTTCTACAGTAAAATCATGCACTGACAGTCTATCTGGAAACAATCAACTATGTGAATAAACTCACTATGACTTGAGATATCATCCCAGCATGCAATGGACGTGCAGTGTAACGCAGTCGAACGTGGCGAATAAAAATATAAAAAAAGATCAAAATTATCTATATAATCTAGTTATTTAATTAAAAATACATTATGAAATGTCAAAATCTGTGGTTACTTGAACGCACAGATGACCGGTACATTAAGTTTACATGGTTGCGTTGCGGATAAGATCACCCCGCACTTGATATTTCACCATGACGCAACAGACACACAAGGTACTAAAGCTAAAAACCATGTCCCCACACTCGTTCCAACTAATGCCCTTCTGGCCAGACAATATCGAAGCCTGGTCCGGCTACGCATAAGCCGACTTCTACGAGCACGACGTGAACGACACACGTGCACAATTCCTCGCAGCAGTAAAGGCACTATCATGCGAATTCAACAGGTAAGCAACTTCTAGTATGTTTACTAGTGATGTTTCGGAACCCGACGAAACACAAACGGTCTATCCTTAAACGTGGAGACCTAACCAACTCTTTAATAACATAGACCTGCAACACGGTTCTGAGACAGACATGTTGCAACGAATGAGAGTTTATCGGCCAAAGAACCTTCGATGATGGCTTATTCAAATAACTTTTCTTATCTAAACTTCCTCAACAAATGTAAGCTGTGCTGGTCTCGTTTCAAAACAACCCCTAAGAATAGCTGGCTGCATCTGCCGACCGCATTATAGAAATCACCAAATCTTCTAATACCGAGGTGTTTTCAGTCAAGGAAAGACCTCAAACGACCCAGAATGACATTACAGAGTTATGTCATACACTTGCACGTTATCTTAAGTTTCGTAACGATAGTAAACAGCCACACACTCCACGTAGAAGCACTTCACGTAGGCGATCTGTCTCTAGACCACGAGAGACGGATAAACCCGACTGGTGCTGGTATCATAAACAGCATGGAAAGTCCTCCATAAATTGCAGAAAACACTGCAATTTTCCCAGCTCAAAACCTACCGACTCGAAAAACAACTCATGAAACTTCCAAGCCGGCACGCATGAACGGCAACCGTAGCCGGCGAACATAGCCGTCTGTTGTACGTCGCAGATGTGACAACGAGAGTTCGCTACCTCGTCGACACTGGCGCAGAAGTTAGCGTTCTCCCAGCAAATCATAACGACCGGTTCCACGAATCAACTCTAAACTTACAGGCGGCAAATGGAAAACCGATCGCTACGTATGGCAAAAGGTACGTTTACCTTAACGTGAGTTTACGCAAACCCATCCACTGGATCTTTTTTGTTGCAGATGTTTCTATGCCAATCATTGGTATATACCTTCTTCAACACCAAAATCTAATCATCGATACTCACAAACGGAAGATAGTAGACGGGAACACTAATTTATCTGTTTGCGTAGCTTCTTGTTCTGGTTGCAGATTATCTCCAGTCACAATTAAGCACACGATAGACCCACTTAATCAACCACTACTTGATAAGTATCTTGGGATACACCAACCTCAACTGAAATCGCTGTGTGTAACCAGCAATGTTGCACATCACATCACAACTACAGGACCACCTGTATTCCCGAAAGCACGCTGGCTGGCCCTTGAAAAGCTAAGGTTGGCGAAAAACGAATTCGACGACATGATAGACTTTGGAATCATACGACCGTCAAACAGCGCATGCGCATCTCCGCTGCATATGGTTCCTAAAAAGGACAGCAACGATTGGCGTCCAACTGGTGACTATTAACTATTGAATGGGAAAACCATCCCTGATAGTCGCCCGTCGTTTCACATTCACGATTTGACAGCTACCTTGAAAGGTACAACTGTCTTTTCGAAAATTAACTTGGTTAAAGCGTATAAACAAATTCCCATGGCCGCTGACAACATTCCCAAAAATAGCTATCATAACTCCTTTCGGAATTTACGAATTTTTGCGAATGCTCTTCGGTCAAAGAAATGCTGCCCAAACTTTCCGGAGGTTCATAGATTACGTTTTTCGAGGTCTCAACTTCGTACATGCGTATGTTGATGACTGTCTAATAGCAAGTCCGGACAGAGAATCACATTTCAATTATCTGGATCTTGTTTTCGAACGACCATAAAAACATTTCATTACTGTAAACATTTAGAAATACCAAATCGGAACTGACTCATTAGACTTCCTAAGACATACTATCCGACCCCTTAGAACCAAAGTGGCGGCCATTCTCGATTACTCAGAACCGACGACGATCAAGCACTTACACACGTTTAACGGTTTTGTCAGTTTCGATAGACGGTTCATAATGAAATGCGCGTTACTTATGAAACCGCTAACCGATCAACTTCGTGGAAATGCGAATTCCATCAATCCGGACGATATATGCACGAAAAGCATCCTTCACAGTTAAGGAACTTATTTCCAAAGCAACAATGCTTGCACATCAGGACACTCAAGCACCCATTAGTTTCGCAGTAGACTCATCCGACTCAGCAATTGGAGGAGTTTTGCAACAATGGGTTAGGCACTCCTGGCAACCTTTGGCATTTTTCTCTAGACGGTTGCCAGACAGTGACTCGAGGTACAGCACTTTCAGTAGGGAAGTTCTAGCTATGTATTATACCGTACGGCATTTTCAACACTATGTCAAAGGCCGTGAATTCACCTTTTTTACTGACCATAAACCTCTTAATTTCTCTTTAATCTCCTTATCAGACAAGCACTCACTATGTAAGTCTCGACAACTGGACTACATTTCGCAGTATACTTCAGACATCCAACACATTTCTGGAGTAAACAATGTAGTCGTACACGCCTTGTCTAGCATAACTTCTTTGAACAGTTTCCAAGGAATCGACCTTCTGAAACTCACCCAGCTTCAGCACGAGTTATCTTCAACAGCGCTTAAGCTGTGCATCAAACAAGGTAACAGGTAAATAAACCTTACTTTGTGACACATTTACATGTGAGGATCTGTAGAATTTATGGTCTACTATGATATTAGTACTGCTCTAATAATAGACCTAATCCTAAATTTGTAGATTTGTCATGATATAACTGCCTAATCCATAAGATCTTACGTGGAAGTCACACCATCGACTACACCAACTCACTGTATCGTATCAATTACCAATACATTATGTAGAACAAGGTTAGGCTAGAGAAAGAACAATATATTTAATATGAATAGAAGATATAAGGTAACATTCAGCAGAGGCCACGCCCGCATGGCCGAGCCATGCCGTTCGATCAACCCTAATTCATTCAGTTCATTATTCGCGCCTTCTCCATCGTTAGGTATTTCTTCGCGTTAAATATTGAATACCTATTTTCCGAGTAATCTCGTATTCAGCTTTGAGGATAATGTGGTTATGGTCCGATGCCACTACACTACTCTCTCACCAGAATCAACGTGGTGTTGGTTCGATACCCAATTTTATGGGACTGTAGTGTGCCGAAGGTTACCAAGACTAGTAAGAATCCTCCGGGTGATGACAAGCTGAAAAATAAATCAAAAAGAAGACGGCAGCATCTGGTCGGGAAATACATGTAATAATTTTAAAATATCTGCCTTCATGCTTAACACGCTTACAATGAAAATTTGAGTGATTATTTGAGCTATAAAAAAATGGAATTACAATAATAATAATAGTAATAATAAAACGATGCGTGTGTAATAGCCGTTGGTTGATAACTTAACGTATGGGTAGTAAGTATTTTGTGTTTAGAAATATTAAAGTTATGAATATTGTAGAAATGTTAATATTAGTACTACTTTTAGTCTAACTTATGAAATCAAATAACGATTATGCCGGTAAGTTGTCCATATGAGTCGATTTCCAATTGCATCTGTATTAGTAGGCTAACTGAAGGAACAAAAGTATTACCGTGGAGAAGAATTCCAACTAGTGTTCCAGTTAGTTTGATACGGTTTATTTAGTTATGGGGAGATTTTCTCAACCCCATGTTTACCTGACCGTGATAGAATTTAGTAATACTACTAATACACATGAATGGTTATCAAAACAAAATTTAAATACGTGAGTGATAATTATGTGAATTTTGGACAGATAGCTAGAAACAAATCGTTAAACATGAGTGTATTCGTAAGAGACATGCTCTAGACTCAATGTTCTGATCTGCGGCAGACTATTTATTTATATCTATACTTGCCGTCTGATTGGGTATACAAGTTAGTTGCAAGTATGCAATTTATCATAAGGCGGAATACGATTTAATTGAGATATAGTGGTTATACGTTATTGAAATTAGTTAAACCTATGTGTCATATTACTAAGTGATGTGGTGCTGCAAGGTGTATTTGGCTAAATAATTTTTTACAAGATGATTAATAGTGAGTGATGCTCATGTGATTATCAGGGAGAACATAAGTTGTAACCAAGGGGAGTACACTCCCAATGCATGCCTATGATAATAGCTTGAACCTTAGTCAGTGTTGGGGTAAATTCGACATTGATGTTTTCAGTTTGCAGGAGATTTGCTCGACTGCTTATACTGATTGTTTGCATGCATGATTGTGTCGCTAAACCATCAATTAGACTGACAAGGTTTTGAGATATTTACTGAATGAGCAACTGATAGAGAAACATACTGTAATCATCTGTAGTGAATGAAGAAAAACAACACTAGTGATAATCATAAGTCAATTTGCTGACCTATTTTGTTAAAAGTTTCATTAATTTTATCAATCATATTACGTGATTGTCAAGTCATGACAATGCTTTATGACGATATCCTGAAACTATTATGTTTAACTAGTCATGGTGTTGATGAGGATTAGTCAGTGGAAAAATAGGTATTGTTGCTTTAGGTGATTCGAAATCATCGGAAATTTGTAACGTTAAAGAATCCGAGACGCCTAATTTAATTATAAATTTTAATTCAGAATGATTCGTGTTAATTCTAGTAGGCTACGGAGTTTTGATTTTAAACGTAAATCCAAATACGATTAGCAACAACGACTATGATGGGTTTATTAATAAAGGTTAAAGGCGATCCAGATGATTTCTAAATTTAGAAGACATGGAGATATAGTGTAACGTATGTATGGGCCAGGTTAACATGCAGGTTGTTGACGTATATGACGATTTAAAAATAATGAACATGACCAGAAAATAATTTTAAAGTTTAGACTGCTTGTGAAACTTCAGGCAGGAATATGATGCGTTATAAACCTTCCATAAGAAGTTACTGCATTTAGCCTAAAGATACTTACAAATATGTGGCAAACGCAACTGGAAAACATATACATGTTAAGTACAAAAAATCATTAAGTGAAATGGTTGAACTCGCCTGGATTATTTTTGAAAATTAGATTATTCAGTGGACGACATATATAACGCCATTCGTGAGGAGTAGAAATGATCCAAAAGTATCCAGAATAAAACATGCAGTATAGCAATTAATTCCAGGGTGTTTGATGCTGTTGGCGTTTTTGCCACTCGCTCGGATCAGAACGATCGAATGAATCCAGATAATTGTGTGGTTGCCATTGAACGAGTCATCGTATGTTTTTGGAGAAGTGTCATCCTTGTTGTTTGGCAATAGAACTCGAGAATATGAAATTAGGCAGGCAGTGGTCGGAAGAAAAGATTTTACAGGATAGTGCATAGTTTAAAACAGGATGAGGTGTCAAGCGAAGGAACACTAAGAATTAGATCCAGATAACTATTCAATCCTTGATTGCATTGTTAGTCAATGTATATTTACGCTATTTGCTAGAGCTTGATGTTTAAACAAGTCTATGTTGCTGAAGCAGGTGAATGCTATTGAAGCTTGTTAACGAACCATCAAAGCTAATTAGTTTATATAGATGATCAACTTTTATTATCGATTGAGTTAGTAAGTTATGTGAACAAATAGATTGAGAACGTTAAGGTGGAAATAAGTATTAGCAATAATAGGTTGCGTTTCTTTAGTTGGGCTCACCAATGTAGAATTTATGGTCTACTGTGATATTAGTACTGCTCTAATAATAGACCTAATCCTAAATTTGTAGATTTGTCATGATATAACTGCCTAATCCATAAGATCTTACGTGGAAGTCACACCATCGACTACACCAACTCACTGTATCGTATCAATTACCAATACATTATGTAGAACAAGGTTAGGCTAGAGAAAGAACAATATATTTAATATGAATAGAAGATATAAGGTAACATTCAGCAGAGGCCACGCCCGCATGGCCGAGCCATGCCGTTCGATCAACCCTGGCACGGTTTAAACGTTAGGTCCTTTTGAAATGTGCCCGCCCTTTCGTTTCAGCGACCTTGAACGGCTTGATTAGAGGCGGTCATTCCGTATTTCAATTGCCGTGGGTTGGTTGGTTTGCATGAGTATCAAGTTTTTTCATATATAAGTCATCCTATGCTACATAAAAAGCACGAAATAAATAGCAAAACCGTTAATTTAGCGTTCTCTGTTTTGTAGTGTGCACTTTGGCTCTGTTGTTGCTTTGTAATTTGATCTTTGATCCCAACAATTGTAGTAAAGCTAAACGAAATGTCAAGTCACAGGTAAATCTCAAGTATTTGTAGTATTTCCTTGGGTTATTATTGTTGCAAGGAATAACTGTTTAATAATTAGTCATGTCTGTTTTTAGTGCTTCATCCTCAAGTGACATTTCAGTCGACCTAACCGATGCCTTTCGAAGTATGATACTGAACAAGCGTTTCGTGTTGTGGGATGATTTTGAAAGTGCCTTAAAAGAGTTCCAAAAAGTATGGAACTATAATTTTATCGCTTCTCAGACTACTTATACTCGTTACATCCACACAGAAAGCAGATTGCTGAAGGATGTCAGGTTCAGATACCTGTTTGTATCGTTTAATTGTACGTTTGGTCACAAACGGAAATCGGAAGGTTTGAAAGTGAGGCAAAAATCGTAAGATCTTTAACTAATATCTTATGTTTAAGGTCTAAATTCCGTAATTGTCAATCTAAATTCCGTGTAAGACTAGAAGAGCAAGGATATGTCATCAAATCCTACAAGATGATACACAATCATCCATGTAGTAGTTCATGGATGGTATGTGATCCATGGACAAGGAGATTATCGTCGGAAGAAAAAGAGAACTTGAAGCCCGTAATACTTCACTGTGAGTCAGCAGACGAAGTTATCGAAAGTATTAAGGAGAGAACTGGTAAGCAAGTAACTGCTGCCGATGTCAAAGCTATGAAAGCTACACTCTCCACTGGTAAGTGTATATAAATATATTTCAGGTTGTTGTACTCGGAAGCAAGTAATGGATATGCTTAGACAAAAAGGAGAAGTGAGGGAGCATTTAGAAAATGGATATGCGACGAGAATATGTTTCAGTAGTTATAACCAAATACAATATAAGCATTTGTCGATGCAATTGTAGCATGTTTATGATGTGTCGATATCCCTGCCGTCACATGCTACTTGCCTACGTTAAAAGAAGAAATCTTACAGGTAAGCTATATCAATAATGAAATACTAACTGCATAGCTCATCAACTTCTTAGGTATTGTAGCAGATGGAAGTTACACAATACCCAGAACTTCTAAAATTATACATTAACTGCATTACCACGACGGAGTGAAGAGTATGTAAGTATTCAACGCAGCCAAAGAATCCATAAACATCGCATCATTGAGAAGTATGGTGAACGCTTCGCAACAGAAGTTGAGAAGAAAGTTGACAATTATTACTTAAGAATTCTTAATACCAACTTGTAAACTTGATTTTCTGCTTTAGCAGCAATGATTTTTCAATAAACTTTCATAATTTCAATTTTCATCTTATTACTACTTTTATGGGAATGAATAGCAATGATGTTCATGTGTAACGGTTTGTAATAATTAAGATTGATTAAGAAACCCTACATCGACGTACAGTTTTGCAGATTAGGCACCCACATATCATATTCACCTTCGTGGGATTACGTTTATCATTAAAATCGTATCAGTACCTATGTACATTTTAAGTTCATGTGATTAATTCCGCTTATGAATCAAAATAAAACCAGGAGAAATGTTGATTAACAGTGGTATGCATTCATTACAACTAAATATGCAATAGGATTTAACAGTGATGTGGGAAACAGTTGACATACCTGAATATGAATAAATGAAATGACGCAGGTTATCAATAGTGAATATATATATACATATATATATATATATATATATATATATATATATATATATATGCAGTGTAAGGTCAAAGGTCATTTGCTTTTACAGTCAATAACACATTAAGAATGGGTGATATAATAGTTGACAGATAAGTGGTGTGAAAATCTTATAGCTTGTAAATGATCCGTGGATTTAAGAACTGAAAACTTGAGTTACGTCATAATTGATTACAATTTGCAGAGGTCACGTAATTACAGAGGATTAAGTGACAGGGTGATGGAAAAAATGCGTAACTAAATTTTAAAAGTGAAATGAATTATTACATAATCATTCTTATTACTTGTTCATTCCATGGATTATAAGGAGTTCATATTATTCTCTATCTATATTTGTTCTAGCGTAATATCGACTATTAATAAATACTGACATTGTTTATAACGTAAGACACTAAGTGTAGTTGCTATATTTATATTTCACTAATTCATTTGTTGAATAAAAATGATTTTAATATGGTCTTCCATAATCACAAATTCTATAAGTTGTAGACCGGCGTAAACATCATCACAAAGCTTTGACGACTTCATTTGATTCATACAATTCTGAAAAACAAACAAATCAGTCGTGAAATAAAGAATTAGACCTACTTATCAATATCACATTTAATAAGTCAATCAAATAGCAGGTTACAGAATGTACTTATAAGTCTCTTATTTGCAGACAGCGCTAATCATTAGAGATTTCTATTTCCTATAATAAAAATTAATAGGTAATCTTTACAACACACAAATCAGTGTTATTTAAAAATTACTGAAATCAGGTTCGTCACAACATAGAAGCGTGGTCGGATTTATGAATAAAATGTAATTCAATAATGTGGCATAAAGGCGATATGAATACAAGGAACTTGTGATTCTGCTTCCATTGCTCATTCACTTTTCGTCACGTTGTCTGCATGAATTACTTTGGACGAGTCAGTCTGTAATGCAGTAGGAATTCATGAAATAACTCAT
Organism: Schistosoma margrebowiei; assembly: GCA_944470205.2. Lineage (NCBI taxonomy): Eukaryota > Metazoa > Platyhelminthes > Trematoda > Strigeidida > Schistosomatidae > Schistosoma > Schistosoma margrebowiei. The sequence goes on along the minus strand of OX104026.1, from coordinate 37,910,682 downwards.
TAATAGTTGTTTTTTGATTTAAGTTTGTGTCTTAACAAGCAATGGAAATTTCTTTAGTGTCTAACCCTTGTAGTATTTCGTCTATATATCTGGTATTAGCAGGAGAAATTGGTAAGCACCATTTAGATATTACTCGACAATATGCATCATAACTTTGTTCACATTTTCTTCTGCGATTGTGCATTTCCTTTACAGAGAATTATTCGTCAACCCTCTAACAGACACATCATAAGTCAGTATTAAGTAAGACATGGTTTAGTCACCATGCTCAGAAGAGACACACATCGATTTACTTATGAAGATTTCGTGCATATTTAATGTGGTGTTACACACTATTTCTGTATAAGTTCAGAAAACCGGTAAAAAAGACTATCAACGTCTATTGTTACTCACATAATTTTTCTCTGATACCTTACACAGTAATATGTCACTTCAGTACAAAACAATGCTACCTATAGTCCAAATAACCTTTTATGGCTAAATACAAACAATTTATATAATATTCATAGTTACCTTAACGCTTACTTCTTTCTAATTACATTTTATAAACGACTACCAACATCTGTGTTTGCCGTCACCATAATCAAGGAGGTGAACCATATATAATTCTTTTTACGGCTTATTTTCATGAAAACTCAATCTGTAATCTATTTTTGACTAGAAAAATGGTGATTTGACTTCTTTGACTTAGTATTGTTAAAAAAAAACCATATTACGCCAGCTACATATTTACTTAGGTGTTGAGCACGAAATACGTCAAACTGCTTATAAATTGAAACAAAAACTATCTTCCAATCACAAAGATTACGAAAAGTCATGTATGACGGAAAAAAGGCTGTTAATAGCTGATAAATAACGACACATAAAATCCACGACAATACGTTACACGTGCGCGAAAACCCGTAAACTAACAAGCATACTGTGCCATCAACCCTAATTCATTCAGTTCATTATTCGCGCCTTCTCCATCGTTAGGTATTTCTTCGCGTTAAATATTGAATACCTATTTTCCGAGTAATCTCGTATTCAGCTTTGAGGAAATTGTGGTTATGGTCCAATGACACTACAGACCTCCCAATAGTGCCGAAACATTATCGACGCAACGTCTTCAACACATTGCACAAACTTTATCATCCAGGTGTTCGTGCAACCATCAAGCTTATAGCAGAACGGTTTTGATGGCCTGGTATAAATAAAGACGTGAGGGAGTGGGCACGCTCCTGTGTAAGCTGCCAAAAATCTAAAGTTATTAGACGCAACAAACGTCCCTTAGGCTCTTTCAAAACTCCGGAAGCTTGTTTCGACCATGTTCTTCAGGATTTGGTAGGACCTTTGCCAGATTTAAATGGATATTCTTATCTCTTAACCTGCGTTGACCGTTTTACTTGATATCCAGAAGCAGTAACAACCAAGGACATCACTGCTGAAACAGTGGCCCACACCTTTGTCAACCGATGGGTAGCAAACTTCGGCTGCCATTCAACTATCACTACAGACCGCGGACGTCAGTTCGAATCTGAACGTTTCCGTTGTCTGACCGCATAATTACGAATTCCTCGCTTCCAAACGACCGCCTACCACCCACAAGCAAAGGAATTGGTGGAGCGCCTTCACTGACAACTAAAAGCCTCACTATCGGCTTCAAACCTTTCTCGGTGTACTGAGGCTCTTCCACTCATCTTACTAGGTATTCGCAATGACATTAAAGTGCATTGAAGTTGCCTACTATAAGGCTTTTACCCTCATTACACTAGGAATTAGTTTGGCATAGGAGGAAGTCATCTACTACACATTCTGGCCTGCGATATACTACAACTAATTCAATATCTTGCCGTCAAAATTCCAGCCTGCAACGCACCAGTTTACATGTCCCTGAATCATGTGCCACTGTCTCAACCGCTCTATGGCTAAAGTACTTTTTGTGTACAGGATAACCCTATTTATCAGCCCTACTGGATAAAAAACCAATGAACTGAATTTCAATATCGAACACGTTAACCATATTTCTGAGACAGTTATCGCATTCGGTTTTTCTATATCCACCGTCGTCTTGAGCTTCACCAATTTATTTGGTAGGCTGCGAGAGTTTGTGTAGCACACCTTTATTTCTGTTGAGAATTTTGATTTGCCACGCACAGTGGTTTGAGGATCGTTTTGCTCCGAAGATTTGAAATTTGAAAACTCTAATATACGGTTTTTCTTTCATCATGTCGGCGGCGACATTTATTCCGGATCCTATCAGTTTGCGTGAGTTTCTTATCATCAGTTTCTTTCTTCAACCGTAGCAAAGGTAACCTTCAAGAGGCTGCTTTTCTGAGTACTTTAGGAAACCACCTTTTGTCCTATTCTAAAAAGCTTACAGATGCTAACTGCTAAAACTGTTTCTGGGAGTAGCTTGCTTACTAAAGACTTAATGAGACTGATGTTGTGCTCAAATCTAGACTTTGGTTCTTTTTCAGGAGATTCTCTCAACTTATGTAAAATGACTAACCTGTAAATGAGGTCCGTCTTAACACGCTGTAAAATTTTAATTCCTGAAATTGTCCCTTCCCTGCAAACTGAATCTAGTTTAGCGTCAAACGCATAGGTCACATTCGCTTTTCTTGCTTTGCTTTTCCTAGGTGTCACTGTGTGCCACGGGTTTACTGTATTTTGTCTCCTGATCACATCCTCTCCACCTCCCAGAATTGGCTACCTTATAGTTTGTTTTGCGTTGATATGTGAATCCGAAACTGTAACCCTAGTACTGTTTATAAGTAGCTTCTTCTCAGCATGCATTTTCTTTTTTTTTCTTGTGGCAATGCCTACATCCGTATGCTTGTTGTCTCCTTCCCTGATGAGGCCCACCTTTATGGACTCATTCAAATCCAGATCTGAATCATGATAAGGCTCTCAATTCTCTCGAGGGCGGAAGAATAAGTGAGATCTATTCATATGTGTTTATCCCCATGCCTAATTTCTCTTTTTAGCTAAGTATGTGTCGTTACTTCTGCTTATTATTATTATTCACTAACATCTTATAAGTACATAAGTGTTGTGAAGAAACCATTTCGGGTTTCTTCAGAAAATGCAATAATACACAATTTTCAATAATGTCAGCATTATACTTGTCATATTTAAAAAAATAAAAAAAATTTAGAATAATAATAGTAGAATATTAGTAATAATTAATCGGGTCTGTGTAATTGAGAAGAATATTGAATTGAGTTTAAAGAAGGAAATAGAGAAAATAAGGGAATAGATATAAAGGAGACGTGAAATACGCAAACAATCTAATAGGCGTGTTTATAAACACAGAACAAGAATAAACGACTATGTGTGTATCGTTAAATTAGTAACAAAAAATGAGTAAGGAAAAATAATTTATCATTGTAGTAAGATATGACGCTAGAATAAATGTTTGTGCAGTTATAGTTTAGAGTGATGCTATGAAAGTCACAATTAAGTTAAAAGGATAATAAAATATCACTATGTATGAGTCATATATGCATAGTGAAGATAAAACGAATCTGAGAAGTTAATTTAAGTGTAACACAAGTTATTGTTTTAATTATAAACTTCGTAATCTTAAGAATGATATTTGTTCAGAGGGAAAGAAGAGAAAGAAAAGAAGTGAACACCTAGTGAAAAGGTTCATCCATGATAAGAATAATAATTGTGTAATGAATATCAACCTCAGAAGGAAACCAGCAATTTAAAAAAATAAAAATAAAAATCCTTTAAAGCACTCGGATGAATACATTTAGATTTATGTACAGGATTCCGTAAGGATAGATCGTGTACAGACAAAATCGCAACTCTACGAGCAATCAATTGAATGGAATTCATCACTCTACATCAACTTCTTTGACTACGAAAAGGCATTTGATAGCGTGGACAGGACAACACTATGGAAGCTTCTTCGACACTACGGCGTGCCTCAGAAGATAGTCAATATCATACAGAGTTCATATGATGAATTACACTGCAAAATCGTTCATGGAGGACAATTGACAAAGTCGTTCGAAGTGAAGACCGGTGTTAGGCAAGGTTGCTTACTCTCACCCTTTCTCTTTCTCCTGGTGATCGACTGGATCATAAAGACGTCAACATCTGAAGGGAAGCACGGGATACAATGGACATTTAGGATGCAGTTGGACGATCTGGACTTCGCAGATGATCTGGCCCTTCTATCCCAAACGCAACAACAAATGCAGGAGAAGACGAACAGTGTAGCAGCAGCCTCAGCTGCGGTAGGTCTCAATATACACAAAGGGAAGAGCAAGGTTCTCCGATACAACACAGCATGCACCAATCCAATCACAATTGACGGAGAAGATTTGGAAGATGTAAAATCCTTTACATATTTGGGCAGCATCATTGATGAACATGGTGGATCTGATGCAGATGTGAAGGCGCGGATCGGCAAAGCAAGAGCAGCATATTTACAACTGAGGAACATCTGGAACTCAAAGCACCTGTCAACCAACACCAAGGTCAGGATTTTCAATGCAAACGTCAAGACAGTTCTACTGTATGGGGCGGAAACCTGGAGAACTACGAAAGCCATCATCCAGAAAATACAAGTGTTTATTAACAATTGTCTACGCAAAATGCTTCAGATCCGTTGACCGGACACTATTAGCAACAACGTACTGTGGGAGAGAACAAACCAGATCCCGGCGGAGGAAGAAATCAGAAAGAAGCGCTAGAAGTGGATAAGACACACATTGAGGAAAGAACCCAACTGCGTCACAAGACAAGCCCTCACATGGAATCCTCAAGACCAAAGGGGGAGAATAGGAATACCAAAGAACACATTACGCCGAGAAATGGAAATAGGCATGAAAAAGATGAACAAGAATTGGATGGAATTAAAAAAGGAGGCCCAGGACAGAGTGAGTTGTAGAATTCTGGTCGGCGGCATATGCTCCATTGGGAGTAACAGGCGTAAGTAAGTAATACAGAATGAAACAGGATATTAGTATAAATATTTGCGCAATAATAATTAAGATTGATGATATGAAAGTCAAAATTGATTTCAAAGGACAATCTGGAGTTAAATATGTTTAGAAGGATAAGAAGAGATAAAAAGAATACCTAATGTGTCGGGTAACTAATAATGATATTAATAACGGTAATGCTGATAAACACGAACATAAGCAGACTTCATATATTAAGATAAATAGAAATAAAATAAAATAGACGTGAAAAGATTTAAATGTTTTATTTCGCTTTTCAAGCAATTAAATAAATGATCGACCTTTTTTGTATAAATCATTATTGAATACATTGATATTCAATAGGTGACATAATCCACTTTCGGAAAGAAAATCGTCAAGGAGACTTTTGAACCGGGTTGTAGTTTCACTGCAACGGAGGTTCACTGGCAGTCTGTTCCACATGGTTGAGTAGCGAATAAGGAAAAAATTCTGACGTAAGTTTGTGTGGGTTCTTGGAATCGCTACATTATTCTCCTTATTGCGTAGATTGTGGGATGATATCATAAGGTATGAAGGGGTGGATACGGAAGAGTAGGAAATACCGTTAATGAGCCGGTAGATAAAGACAAGATTTAATTTGATACGTCTGATCCAAAGAGGTTCTAAGTTGAGTTGTTGACATCTTTGGTAATAGTTTTTGTCATCGGAATACCCCAGAACAGCTTTGGTGAACTTTCTTTGAACATTTTCAATTCTAATCAAATCATTATGTCTACAATTACTGTAAACTAAAATACCATATTCAAGAGTGGGTATGATACATTTTCTGTATAGTTACAATCTCGATTCGATATTATTGAAGTTTATCATTATCAATCCGATGAGCTTACTAGCTTTGGATACTTGAGATATAATGTGTTCAGAAAAGTTCAGACTGTTGCTGTATCTTAAACCCAGGTCACCAACAGTGTTGAGAGGTTTGAGTGTATGTATCTGTACAGTCAGATTTAAGTTAAGACAGCGACCAATGTGAATAAATCCACTTTTGTCAACATTAAGTGGCAAATTCCACGAAATAGTCCATTCGTACAACTTGTTTATTTCCTCTTGGATTACCGCCGAAATATAGCTTTCTTCCGTGGGAGAAGAGAATGAATAAACTACTTTCAGGTCATCAGAAAAAAGGAAAGGCTTACCATACTGAAAGAGGGAACACACATCATTGACAAAAAGGAGAAAGAGTAATGGACCAACCACACTTCCTTGTATAACCACACTGGTTACATTTACAGGTTTAGAGTAGCAAGATCCAAAGCGAACGATTTGGCTACGTTCTTCTAAAAAAGATTTGAGCCAAGATAAAAGAGGATTCTGTATGCCAAATGAAAAGAGTTTTAAAAGAAGACGTTTGTGTGAGACACTGTCGAAAGCCTTACTAAAATCGAAGTAAAGAATTATCACTGACTGACCAACATCTCTTCTCTGGGTAATTTGACCAAAAAACTCCAGGTGCGATGTGAAACATGAGCGTTTAGTCATGAACCCGTGTTGGGATGGGCTGATCAGACTAGTCGAAAGTAAAAATGATAGTAGCTGATTGTGGATGATTTTTTCCACGGTTCTTGAGAGCACGGATGTCAAATTAATTGGCCTATAGTTAATAATAACACTACGTGTTCCTGTTTTAAATCTAGGGGTGATAAGGAATGTTTTCCATACAGATGGATAAGTCCCATATTCCATAGATAGATTGAAAAGTTTCAAACAAAATAGTGGAAATTCTCTACTTCCATATTTCACAAATGATGTAGGTATCCCGTCAGGTCCACCATCATAAGACTTTTTCAGGGCAGTTATGACCTGCTTGATGTTGGAGGGTGTGAAATCAATTTTTGACAGACGTCTGGATGTTAGCATTGGAAATGTAATGATGGAGCTTTCAGTTCCAGTCTTGTAGCACTGCGAGAAGTGCTTGCTGAATTGTTCGCATATAGATTAGGGTCGTTAACAATGCTTCCATTAACCATAAAGAATTTGGTCGTGTCAAGGGAGTTTGACTTTACTTGGGATTTAAAAAGTCGAAGTATTGATAATTCTGGGCTTTTGCTACGTGGAGCTTTATTTTTTATATTCATGAAATACCTACGTTTAGATGAAGTATTTCTGTCGATTAATTTAAGTATACTCTGAAGTGCATACACATCATTCTGCTCATAGTAGCGGTATTTTAATTTCCTCAGCTTTCTTTTAAAAGTATTTTGGCCCCTATTAGCATTATAGAACTCCGCCTGTAGCTCTTATAGGGTTACTGCCGGTCCCAGGCCCGGGTAAAGGAGGAGGGTTGGGCATCGGGTTAGCGTCCCCATCCCGTAGAAAACTAACTCGCTAAAAAACGCTTACCAGAAAAAATAATCCAAACCATTTAAACTCTGCCCTGGGAGTTAAAAGGTCTTCATTTAGAAGAATTATGACGCTTCATGGTGAAAGCCGAGTTCCTTCGGAAGCCACGAGGCCGATGCTCCTTCTAATAACCAGAGCAAAATTTTTTATAGGTACATGGAACGTTCGAACAATGTGGGAAACCGGGAAGACCAGTCAAATAGCAATGGAAATGAGGAGATACAACTTAGCAGTACTGGGAATCAGCGAAACCCACTGGACCCAAGCTGGACAGAAAAGGCTAGCTACGGGAGAGATGCTGCTATACTCCGGTCACGAAGAGGACAATGCTCCACACACTCAGGGAGTCGCTCTTATGCTGTCCAAAGTAGCACGAAATGCACTTGTAGGATGGGAATCTCACGGATCCAGAATCATCAAAGCATCATTCAAAACAAAGAAGGAGGGGATCTTAATGAATATTATCCAATGTTATGCACCCACAAATGATAGCAACGACGACATTAAAGATCAGTTCTACGAGCGGCTGCAGTCAGTCATTGAGAAATGCCCAAGAAAGGACCTAACTATTCTGATGGGAGATCTAAATGCCAAAGTCGGAATAGACAACACTGGATATGAAGATATTATGGGACGACATGGACTGGGAGAAAGAAACGAAAATGGAGAAAGATTTGCAAATCTATGTGCATTCAACAAATTGGTCATAGGAGGCACAATATTTCCACACAAGCGTATACACAAGGCTACATGGATCTCACCGGACCACACTACAGAGAACCAAATAGATCATATTTGCATCAACAAAAGATTCCGAAGGACAATGGAAGATGTGAGAACCAGGAGAGGTGCTGACGTAGCTTCAGATCATCACCTAGTTGTGACCACTTTAAAACTGAAGCAAAAAAGAACTGGACAAGTGGACAAACAGCACTACAAAAGTTCAATACAGCCTTCTTTTGAGACACTGACAAACTCAATGAATTCAAGATAGCTCTCAACAACAGGTTCCAAGCCTTACAAGATCTACTGAAAGAAGAAGAAACTAGTATGGAGGACAACTGGAAAGGCATCAAGGAAGCATTAACTTCAACGTGTCAAGAGGTTCTGGGTCTAAAGAAATACCATCATAAGGAATGGATCTCTACAGAAACACTGGACAAGATCAAAGAAAGGAAGAACAAGAAGGCAGCAATAAACAACAGCCGAACACGAGCAGAGAAAGTTCAAGCACAAGCTGAGAACATAGAAGCAAACAAACAAGTGAAGAGGAGAATTAGAGCCGACAAGAAGAAATACGTGGAAGAACTAGCAACGACGGCAGAAAAAGCTGCGAGAGAAGGAAATATGAAACAGCTTTACGATACAACGAAGAAACTAGCAGGGAAATACAGTAAACCAGAGAGACCGGTCAAAGACAAAGAAGGCAAGCCAATCACCGAAATTCAACAACAGCGGAACAGATGGGTAGAGTACTTCGAGGAACTCCTAAATAGGCCGGCTCCAATGAATCCACCGGACATCAAAGCAGCACACATAAATCTTCTTATAGATGTCAATCCACCAACGAAGGAAGAAATCAGAATGGCCGTCAGACAAATCAAGAGCGGGGAAGCAGCAGAACCTGAAAATATACCAGCTGAAGCACAGAAGTCAGACATCGAAACAACTACAAACATGCTTCACCTTCTATTCAAAAAGATTTGGGAGGAGGAACAAGTGCCGATCAACTGGAAAGAAGGACACCTCGTCAAGATTCCAAAGAAAGGAGATCTGAGCAAATGTGAAAACTACAGAGGCATTACACTGCTGTCAATACCAGGGAAGGTCTTCAACAGAGTGTTGCTGAACCGGATGAAAGATGCAGTAGACGCCCAACGTCGAGATCAACAAGCTGGATTCCGTAAGGATCGATCATGCACAGACCAAATTGCAACACTACGGATCATCGTCGAACAATCAGTTGAGTGGAACTCATCACTATACATCAACTTCATTGATTATGAAAAAGCATTCGACAGTGTAGATAGGAGGACATTATGGAAACTTCTTCGACACTACGGAGTTCCTGAGAGGATTGTCAACATTATCCGGAACTCATACAACGGACTACAGTGTAAAGTCGTGCATGGAGGACAGCTGACAGATGCATTCCAAGTAAGGACCGGAGTCAGACAAGGCTGTTTACTCTCTCCCTTCCTCTTTCTTCTGGTGGTCGACTGGATTATGAAGACCTCGACATCTGAAGGAAAACACGGCATACAATGGACAGCTCAAAATCAATTAGACGATTTGGACTTCGCAGATGACCTAGCCCTCCTATCGCATACACACGAACAGATGCAGATGAAGACAGCCAGTGTAGCAGCAGTCTCTGCATCAGTAGGCCTCAGTATACACAAAGGGAAAACCAAAGTCCTCAAATTCAAAGCGGAAAACAACAATCCAATCACTCTTGATGGCGAAACTCTTGAAAATGTAGAATCCTTCACATACCTGGGAAGCATCATCGATGAACAAGGAGGTTCAGATGTAGACGTAAAGGCAAGGATTGACAAAGCAAGGACAGCATTCCTACAGTTAAAGAACATATGGAACTGAAAACAACTTTCAACCAATATCAAAGTGAGAATCTTCAATACCAACGTCAAGGCAGTTCTACTGTATGGAGCTGAAACTTGGAGAACTACAACAACCACCATCAGGAAGGTACAAGTATTTATAAATAGTTGTCTACGCAAGATACTCAACATCCATTGGCCGGATACCATCAGCAATAGCCTTCTGTGGGAGAGAACAAACCAACTTCCAGCTGAAGAAGAAATTAGGAAAAGACGATGGAGAGGGATAGGACATACATTACGCAAATCGTCAAACTGCATCACGAGGCAAGCCCTAACTTGGAATCCTGAAGGGAAGCAAAAAAGAGGAAGGCCAAAGAACACATTGCGTCGGATAATAGAAGCAGATATGAAAACGATGAATTACAACTGGACGGAGCTAGAAAGGATTGCCCAGGACAGGGTTGGATGGAGAATGCTGGTGAGCGGCCTATGCTCCTTCACGAGGAGTAACAGGCGTAAGTAAGTAAGTAAGTAAGTAATTAGCATTATAAGCCACACGACCAATAACTGGAGTAGTGCAGTCAAGACAATATATTAAGTTGTGGTATAGATTGGAAGGCGCAATGTCAACATTATTTGTGGTAAAATAAATTTCCCATGGTAAACATTGAATGAGAGTTTCAGTCCGTTTCCATGTTTGTTGATCAAAATGTCTGCTCCGGTACGTCATTGAAGCTTTAGAGTTCAATTGTATGGCGTTTAAAGAGTGAATAATACTCAATACAACTCTATGGTCACTCATAAAAAACTCATGACTGGTATGCACTGAGATAGAGTCTATGTTGATTGTGAACATTAAATCAAGTGTATTATTCCCCTGGTTGATTTTCGGACCTGTTGAACCCATCCACAAATTTCTAATGTTTCAACTAGCTTGATTTATCAACCTGGTACCGAAGTCAAGCCCGATGTAATTTTTGGCAGATTAAAATCACCTCCGATGATTTTAAAAGTATGCGGTTGGTGCGAAGCAATGGAAAATATGTTTGTTAGTAATCTGTCAAACTTAGTATCCGCATGCGGTGGTCTATATATGCATCCCACCAGTAAATAATTGTGAGATCCACAGTTTACGGTAACCCAAGTGGAGTCGTCAAGGGATTTATCCTCAAATTTGCACACTTGAATGTCTGAACGGATATATATAATTGTATCGCCTCCTATTCCATAACATATATCGGTTCTAAAGAAAACGTAGTTATCTACATTCAAGGAATGATCGGATATAGATGAATCACACCACGTTTCCGTAATAAGTACAAAGGTTGGATTTACAAGAAATAAAAGAGTTTTAAGATGAATAATTTTATTAGACAGAGAGCGGGCATTGAACGAAAGAATAAGAAACTCAGAGTCATCATAGTGAAGCAGGTTAGAGTATAAATCGCAATTGGTAGTTCCATGAATACTCATAGGATTAGCTAACGTAAGAGTCGTGTTGCGAAGGGAAATAGATTCAACCACTTTGTCATCATGTGAAATATGTTTACCGTTGCCGGCAGGAAAGCCGGCGGAATTACAAAAAAAGTTTTCTCATTGCTATTGGATATAACATCTGATAACGGCATAGTGTACATATTGAGAGCCGGACCAAGAAGGCTATCAGGTCTATGGTTTTGACCAAGTGGCCAATCACAATTCAGATAACTATTTATACCTGACGTATGGGTAACGTGTTTAAGACGTTTATTTCCAAGGTTTGTCGTTGATTTTGGCTTCTTCATATGTTGGAGAGGATTGTGTACTGTTAAACATACTTGCGATGGTTTGCGAGGTTCGAATATATCAACGTTAAGTGCGTGGTCAGTTATATGAATGTTATGATTAGTTTTTCTGTTATCCGTTGGACAGTTACTGTAACTGGGTGTTGCACTAACAGCGGTTTTGATTGTGTTATCCCATTCTTCATCAGCACAACTATTTCGGTTGAATCTAAGTCAACATTCTTAAGAGGATTGACACCACCTACATCGGGATTACTTTCTTCTGAGATTTGAACTTTAGGAGATTCAGAAAAGTTTTTCGGTGACGGCAAAATTGTTAAGCTAGACGTCCTCTTAGAGTCGGACTTAACTTTACGACCATTAGGATTATGATGCTTTCGAGAGTTTGACGCTGGTGGTCTGTAGTTATCTCTTCCTGCTTTTCGATGGCATGGTGTTTTATCCGAAAGAGTCTTAATATCCTTGAAAATCTGTTTTTGTCTCAATGAATTGGAGGAATTTAAAAATTCACTGGCGTCTACAGATGAGTTGAATTTGAACAAGATCGGTGAGTGCATACCAGGATGACTTCTTTTTAATCTTGTGCATACACATGGTACGTGTGTCATATTGCTGGCTCTAAGCAGACTAGATTTGATACTTTTAAGGGCGTGTGTATCCGGTATATTAAACACAAGTGCATTACTAGATCGTCTTATACTTTCAAATACCTCTGATGCAACACGATCTAGGAAAATATTTATGTCATTCATTTGATCTGGAGTCTCTGTGAGGTTGGGGTTGATGAGATTTTTAAGCGGATTGAGAATGCTCATGTCTACTTGCAACTTTTTTATAGCATCCATATGGTTGCAGTTGCGATTATCATCACTGTTTACCATCAGAGTTTTCAACATGTCTGGAATGGAGACAACTGGTAAAAGCTTGTCTGCTTCCAGATGAACGGAGTGGCTCGTCTCGTTGAAACTGTTGGAAATCGTGTCAGTAGTGGTGTTAAATTGTGTCGTTTTCCTGCGTTTGGCTGAACGTCTAGAAGCAGGGGTCTTCATTTTCTTTTGTGTCATGATAAGAAACTGACGTATAGCAAGTGGATTGAACAGAATGTTGGAAATAGAAAGGGGTCAAAAAATCAATTCTGGGGGCTCAATTTAGTCTAAAAATCAAAATCTATGTTTTAACCAAGAGTTTTCGTGCCTATAGGTGTATCGTGAGGATTAGTGGTGTTAAAAACAGAAGATGACAATGGCAGGAAGATAGTAGTGGAGATGAAGTATTTATGTCAGTATCTGTGTGGAGGCAAAATAAAATATAAAGGAGCAAGTTGTATAAGTTTTAACACATATGACATTAAAGATAGCCTTATATAGTAGAGTAATTTAGAAATGTCGATAATTAGTATCAAACAATCAAACAAGTACGGTACATGATATATATATAAACTGAAAGTCCGTATTAGTAAAAATTGGGACGTGCAGAGACAAGTAGTTTAGAAGGTTATTACCGTCTAAGATTATTATGTTGCTTCTTGAACAAATATATGAAACAGCTTTTTGGGAAAAAAATACTGTCAAAAAATAACTGTGACAGACTCACAGAATTGGACAGGTAGTTTCGGAAATTAAATGATTTATAGTATCCAAATATGATTTAAATGATAGTTCATAAAATTGTGAATACAGTCCTTTAACATACACGGTTATATATATTTCTTGATATTAGGTAGAGGTTTGAATAGATCCTGTAGATACATAAAGTACGTGGGTTAAGGAATTCAAATACGATATATCCATATATTCCTTAAGGAATAGAATACAGATATGAAATGCAAATCTTCGTCAAATATGATTATATATTGTTTCAAAGTGACAGAGTATAGTTTAATCGTATAGTCAAAATGAATATATGTAATGATATGATTATGAATTATTGTATGAATATGATCATAAATACCGTAAGTTAAACTCAGAACTTATCATATGGCATGAAATTCACAGTTTATATGTAAATTGTTAAGAATTGAGTTATCTTCCATAAATACAAGAAAAAATAATTCATCCATCTCTGCGAGAATCCTAGAAAAATAAAACTAAAAACCTCGGTCTGTTTATGTATTACAGAATTAAAATATATCCGGTCAAGCATCCACACCAGATCGCAACAACTATTCAGCTTAGATCAAATACTTCTCAGTACATGATATAATTATTATTATTATTATTCACAAACATCTTATAAGTACATAAGTGTTGTGAAGAAACCATTTCGGGTTTCTTCAGAAAATGCAATAATACACAATTTTCAATAATGTCAGCATTATACTTGTCATATTTAAAAAAATAAAAAAAATTTAGAATAATAATAGTAGAATATTAGTAATAATTAATCGGGTCTGTGTAATTGAGAAGAATATTGAATTGAGTTTAAAGAAGGAAATAGAGAAAATAAGGGAATAGATATAAAGGAGACGTGAAATACGCAAACAATCTAATAGGCGTGTTTATAAACACAGAACAAGAATAAACGACTATGTGTGTATCGTTAAATTAGTAACAAAAAATGAGTAAGGAAAAATAATTTATCATTGTAGTAAGATATGACGCTAGAATAAATGTTTGTGCAGTTATAGTTGGCGAGTCCAGCATGATCTGGTACACTAAATCATACACTGTGAGTCTGTTCCTTGTAGTAAGATTATACTCTTACATATTGTGTCATGATTTTAGTTTACCCGGGTTCTTCCGGTTATCCATAAGATTTGTCCCTCTTATTTAGGAATGCACACCCAAAGTGATATAGATTATGGCTCTAACGGCCTCTCACCTTGGAACTCGTGTCATTTCGTCGTGACAATATCGATGTCTGGTTCTGTTATACGGAAGCTGACTTCCATGAGGACGGTGTAAGAGACTCACGTGACAGTTCCTTGTAGTAGTGAAGGAACTACTGCACGATTTCAACAGGTACGTTACTCCTAGTCTGTCCACTAGTAAGGTTTCCAAGTCTTACGGTAGTTTTGAAATATAGTCCTTAAAGTTGGAGACCTAATCTACTTACAAAGCTCAGGTTAACCGTTCTAAAGTTTCACGTTATCTATGAGAAAGGTCACTGGACAAAGAACTTTGGACGATAGTCTTTGTGGACGACTAATTTTTCGAAGCTCCCTAAAAGTACTGGTAGAGTTCATTTCATTCCAAAACAATGCTGTAGATGTACTGGTTACATCTACTTATAAGACTCTGTAGATCATACGAACCCCCAATACAGCTTTATTCTATCAGAGAAAAGTGTCAAATGACACAAAACGAAATCGCGAACCCCTTAAACGCTTACTAGTTTTCTAACCCTCAGAAGGATGGAAGATGATTCGAAACCTCTCAAAGTGTCCTGTAACAAAATATACCTTTTTAGACAGATACTTCTCGTTAGTGTTGGTACCGCAACACATACGGCAATTCTTCCAGAAATAGCAGGAAATTCTGTTGGTTCTCCAAGCCCGGATTCTTCAGCAAACTCGGCCTCTGGTAAGCACTAACACCAACCACACGAAGGGTTACGGCCGTCTGCTATAATTGCTGGTTATGGTAACGAGATATTACAGATGTCGCCTAGGTTTTCCAACGCCTGATGAGAGTAATGACCACACTACCTTGACCTTTTAAAAGCATAGCTGGAATGGAATGAATACTGCTATATCATGGCACGTATGGATTATTTCTTGTGATGACTGGAAGGAGTAACTGTCAGAAGAAATACACTCGAAACTGATAGATGCATCTGTACCAAAAGGTGTATTGCACGTGTCCGTCCTCCATCACTTGTCGCAAGGGACAACGGACTCCGATTCCAATCAGGATGTGAATATTTATTTTACTAAATTTGGGTGGGGACGTCGAGTGCCCTGACTTATGTGGTCTAACGTCGAAGTTATAAAGATCTATTATTGCCTAGCCTGCTTTACACTAACATAGTGCTAGTAGATTTTGCTGCAACGGCACGATTCAAGAGTGGATAAAATGTTTTATTTCAGTACTAAGATAATGAAACAGTAAAATGAACAGAGGCCGCCAACTGTTGAATCGATTGAATCTATAAAGTTCATTCTCAAATCTACACACGTCGCCATTAAGCAGTGATTAATCCTTCAATTTTTGAACAATCCGGCTTGATAGATGTCTTGGTCAAGTCCTCACGTTCATAATTATTGCTACTTTACAAGTATTATGATATTTAGCAATTGAATACATCTGTTCACTTCAACTCCTCTAACCACTATTTGGAATAAAACTTCTCCTCACTGTCAGTTTATTTTAAACATCACTTGACTTTAGCGTCATTTTACCAATTAACATAATCTGTTTCCCTTTATTTTGAAGAAGCATAGCTTGAAATGAAGAAATACTAGTGAATAAAAACGGTACGTAATCGATTTGAACGATTCAAAACCCACAGCTTGAATGGTAGTACTTAGAAAGTATGTAGATAATGAACATGAGTCATCTAACCATGATAACATCACTCAAAATGTTCATCATATTTTCAGCGTAATATCAGTTCCGCTTGTCGAAGCTGCCAATATCACGTACGAAATAGAAGAAAAACTCGAATACAAAGAAAGAACTGGATGATATGCTGGTTATTATTGATAATGTTTAAAATAATTTTAATGAGTTGATCCCAATAATGTATTTAGATGGCGGACTTTCAAACCTTGAATTAATTAATATACAATGGGCTGAAGCTATACTAGACTACTTAACCTCACCGGTTATTCTTCAGCGGCATGACTGGATATATGCGCTACCTGTCCTTGACATCTAACAATAACAACAAGTAATCTAATTTCGTTTGTTTTAATACATCATGATGTCACACCTATTCAGGTGCGTTTTTGAAAAGTGTGGAATCCTTCGTTGTACGAATTACAAAAGGTTCAGTCAGAGATATCGTAATTGTTGGCAATTTGCAGCGAAAAGAATGTACATTATTCAGATACCTATTTATCGAACTGCTAACATCCAACTGACGATCACTCAATATTTATCGTCAGTAACGACCGAGAAGTAAGAAACGGAAACTAGTTGAAACATTTTGTGCTGAGAATATCGCATTTTACCAAAAGTGTAATATTGAATAAAGTCAATAATAATAATAAAAACGAAGAGGCTAATATCTCTCGAGGCCACATTACATAAGGTGTCAGAATAGTATCTCTAAGGGGCTGATGAAAAACCTCTTGAATACGAACAATGTAGCTTTTTGATTCATATATATATATATATATATATATATATATATATATATATATATATATATATATATATATATATATATATATATATATATATATATATATATAGACATGTAGTAGCATTAAGCCCTAACCACATAATGCTCAAAGATAAACAGGAGACACTTAGGAAAATAGATGTTTAACATTTAACGCGGAGAAAAGCCCAAGAATGGCATGGCTCGGCCTTGCATGCGTGGTCATTATTGAGTGTTAACATATACCTTATATTCATATTAAATATATTGTTCTGTCTCCAGTCCGAATGTGTTCTTTATCATATATTGTTGATTGTCACGTACGATGAGCCAGTGTAGACAATGATGTGATTTCCACTTAAGATCTTATACATTAGGCAGTTGCATCAAGACAAATCTACAATTTTAGGATCAGGCCTATTATTGAAGCAGTACTAACAAAAAAGTAAACCATAATTCTACATAACTGCTGATGCATGAGTATCTTCTTTCCATATTAAAAGTGGTTTCATCCAGCGTTGCCCCAGAATTGAGAATATTTCGTTTCGATAAAATAGCTAAGCCATCTAATATACTATAACACAAGACATGATAATCAACTTGGAAAGCCACAACCCTTGAATCGCATGATGATTTAGTTCATCTACTACCATAAAAGCAGGAAGATACTCGTTTGGAAGCTATAGCCACCCAGTTGGTTTTTCACATAGTGTGAGTGCTTAGCACAATAATGAACAAATGCGTGTGAACAGCGTGATGGATCGCTTCTTAAGCGACAGTGATATGCCCACGATTATTTCTATTCATTAGGACTTAGAAAGACTGCCTTATTTATGAAGTCAAAAATAATCCCTAATCCCTTGTGTCCAAGGTCTCAACATTTTCCAAGACTGATACGTGTCTAAAATTGTTCACGTGGATTGATATACATACTTACGCCTGTTACTCCTCGTGAAGGAGCATAGGCCGCTCACCAGCATTCTCCATCCAACCCTGTCCTGGGCAATCCTTTCTAGCTCCGTCCAGTTGTAATTCATCGTTTTCATATCTGCTTCTATTATCCGACGCAATGTGTTCTTTGGCCTTCCTCTTTTTTGCTTCCCTTCAGGATTCCAAGTTAGGGCTTGCCTCGTGATGCAGTTTGACGATTTGCGTAATGTATGTCCTATCCCTCTCCATCGTCTTTTCCTAATTTCTTCTTCAGCTGGAAGTTGGTTTGTTCTCTCCCACAGAAGGCTATTGCTGATGGTATCCGGCCAATGGATGTTGAGTATCTTGCGTAGACAACTATTTATAAATACTTGTACCTTCCTGATGGTGGTTGTTGTAGTTCTCCAAGTTTCAGCTCCATACAGTAGAACTGCCTTGACGTTGGTATTGAAGATTCTCACTTTGATATTGGTTGAAAGTTGTTTTCAGTTCCATATGTTCTTTAACTGTAGGAATGCTGTCCTTACTTTGTCAATCCTTGCCTTTACGTCTACATCTGAACCTCCTTGTTCATCGATGATGCTTCCCAGGTATGTGAAGGATTCTACATTTTCAAGAGTTTCGCCATCAAGAGTGATTGGATTGTTGTTTTCCGCTTTGAATTTGAGGACTTTGGTTTTCCCTTTGTGTATACTGAGGCCTACTGATGCAGAGACTGCTGCTACACTGGCTGTCTTCATCTGCATCTGTTCGTGTGTATGCGATAGGAGGGCTAGGTCATCTGCGAAGTCCAAATCGTCTAATTGATTTTGAGCTGTCCATTGTATGCCGTGTTTTCCTTCAGATGTCGAGGTCTTCATAATCCAGTCGACCACCAGAAGAAAGAGGAAGGGAGAGAGTAAACAGCCTTGTCTGACTCCGGTCCTTACTTGGAATGCATCTGTCAGCTGTCCTCCATGCACGACTTTACACTGTAGTCCGTTGTATGAGTTCCGGATAATGTTGACAATCCTCTCAGGAACTCCGTAGTGTCGAAGAAGTTTCCATAATGTCCTCCTATCTACACTGTCGAATGCTTTTTCATAATCAATGAAGTTGATGTATAGTGATGAGTTCCACTCAACTGATTGTTCGACGATGATCCGTAGTGTTGCAATTTGGTCTGTGCATGATCGATCCTTACGGAATCCAGCTTGTTGATCTCGACGTTGGGCGTCTACTGCATCTTTCATCCGGTTCAGCAACACTCTGTTGAAGACCTTCCCTGGTATTGACAGCAGTGTAATGCCTCTGTAGTTTTCACATTTGCTCAGATCTCCTTTCTTTGGAATCTTGACGAGGTGTCCTTCTTTCCAGTTGATCGGCACTTGTTCCTCCTCCCAAATCTTTTTGAATAGAAGGTGAAGCATGTTTGTAGTTGTTTCGATGTCTGACTTCTGTGCTTCAGCTGGTATATTTTCAGGTTCTGCTGCTTCCCCGCTCTTGATTTGTCTGACGGCCATTCTGATTTCTTCCTTCGTTGGTGGATTGACATCTATAAGAAGATTTATGTGTGCTGCTTTGATGTCCGGTGGATTCATTGGAGCCGGCCTATTTAGGAGTTCCTCGAAGTACTCTACCCATCTGTTCCGCTGTTGTTGAATTTCGGTGATTGGCTTGCCTTCTTTGTCTTTGACCGGTCTCTCTGGTTTACTGTATTTCCCTGCTAGTTTCTTCGTTGTATCGTAAAGCTGTTTCATATTTCCTTCTCTCGCAGCTTTTTCTGCCGTCGTTGCTAGTTCTTCCACGTATTTCTTCTTGTCGGCTCTAATTCTCCTCTTCACTTGTTTGTTTGCTTCTATGTTCTCAGCTTGTGCTTGAACTTTCTCTGCTCGTGTTCGGCTGTTGTTTATTGCTGCCTTCTTGTTCTTCCTTTCTTTGATCTTGTCCAGTGTTTCTGTAGAGATCCATTCCTTATGATGGTATTTCTTTAGACCCAGAACCTCTTGACACGTTGAAGTTAATGCTTCCTTGATGCCTTTCCAGTTGTCCTCCATACTAGTTTCTTCTTCTTTCAGTAGATCTTGTAAGGCTTGGAACCTGTTGTTGAGAGCTATCTTGAATTCATTGAGTTTGTCAGTGTCTCAAAAGAAGGCTGTATTGAACTTTTGTAGTGCTGTTTGTCCACTTGTCCAGTTCTTTTTTGCTTCAGTTTTAAAGTGGTCACAACTAGGTGATGATCTGAAGCTACGTCAGCACCTCTCCTGGTTCTCACATCTTCCATTGTCCTTCGGAATCTTTTGTTGATGCAAATATGATCTATTTGGTTCTCTGTAGTGTGGTCCGGTGAGATCCATGTAGCCTTGTGTATACGCTTGTGTGGAAATATTGTGCCTCCTATGACCAATTTGTTGAATGCACATAGATTTGCAAATCTTTCTCCATTTTCGTTTCTTTCTCCCAGTCCATGTCGTCCCATAATATCTTCATATCCAGTGTTGTCTATTCCGACTTTGGCATTTAGATCTCCCATCAGAATAGTTAGGTCCTTTCTTGGGCATTTCTCAATGACTGACTGCAGCCGCTCGTAGAACTGATCTTTAATGTCGTCGTTGCTATCATTTGTGGGTGCATAACATTGGATAATATTCATTAAGATCCCCTCCTTCTTTGTTTTGAATGATGCTTTGATGATTCTGGATCCGTGAGATTCCCATCCTACAAGTGCATTTCGTGCTACTTTGGACAGCATAAGAGCGACTCCCTGAGTGTGTGGAGCATTGTCCTCTTCGTGACCGGAGTATAGCAGCATCTCTCCCGTAGCTAGCCTTTTCTGTCCAGCTTGGGTCCAGTGGGTTTCGCTGATTCCCAGTACTGCTAAGTTGTATCTCCTCATTTCCATTGCTATTTGACTGGTCTTCCCGGTTTCCCACATTGTTCGAACGTTCCATGTACCTATAAAAAATTTTGCTCTGGTTATTAGAAGGAGCATCGGCCTCGTGGCTTCCGAAGGAACTCGGCTTTCACCATGAAGCGTCATAATTCTTCCAACTGAAGACCTTCTAACTCCCAGGGCAGAGTTTAAATGGTTTGGATTATTTTTTCTGGTAAGCGTTTTTTAGCGAGTTAGTTTTCTACGGGATGGGGACGCTAACCCGATGCCCAACCCTCCTCCTTTACCCGGGCTTGGAACCGGCAGTAACCCTATAAGAGCTACAGGCGGAGTTGTGAATTGATTTGTGAGAAGATAAATGACTTAGTTTGACAGTCAATTAATATACACGTATATGAGGATGAAGAGAATGACCATGTCATCCAATATGGTGATTATTACAGTCAGGAAAATTAATTTTGCAAATGACATTCGTTTTGTGACGGTAAATAAATCCCCAGAATAAATGGTTCCATGTGTCTTTGACAGTGGTGCTGACCGCATTAGTTTTACTAGACATACCCTAGCTAGATATGCTCACTTACGCATTCACGCCAGATCACAAGTGAGTACGTTGTGCTATGTATATCTTGCAACTGCTAGTCAACCTAAACAAAGCGCTTCTCGACATACTTATGGATTTTCAATTATATTTTAATTCCTGACTTCTGATTTGACTGGTTTGGCACACTTCGATTATAAGGGTTTTGAATGCAGATGTGATGTCGAAATCCCAATACCCGTAATTATTTTAGGCCCTTCTTTTGTCATTTAATCAGCTGGTTTGCATAAGACTGCTTAGTGTGCTTTTACTGGCTAACGTGCCATATATAAACCGAATTGTCTCAATAGTTGTTTTTTTGTTTTCCAACAGATCATTGATATATGGTATGACAATCCATTTAATGGTTTCCACGTTTAATTTAGCTCTTGTTAGTGATTTTGATAAACATTTATTAACTGGGTTTATATTGCTAATGGGAATTAGAATCATCAGCAATTGTATTAAAATAAATAGCGCTGATATTGGAATACCCGTCAATTGTATTGTAGTGAAATAAATGCAGAACAGAGTTGGACTGGTCTAATCTGCATTGCAATGAATTTAATAAGAACTGTTAAAAGTGACAAATAATCAGCGTATCTCAAGTGTTTATATACTAGAATAATTATGGAATATGATTGGCGGATAAACAGATGGGTAATCAAGTAAATAATTATTGTAAGAAACTGCATATAAGGCATTTTAATTAAACAGACAGCTGAACAGAAGTTTACTAATGGAAATGAATTATTTCATCTGACTGTCACATAGTCACTTAGACATAATAGTCCAAAGTGATTGTGTAGTTACATACATTCAACATGTCTGTATTGAATAGCATTCCTGGTGAACGGTCTATTCCCCTCCACGAGGGGTAACACGTGTAACTAAGTAGGTATTAAATACCATTGGAGGACAAAAGTAAGCACAAAACTGGAAGTAAAATTTATATGATTTGTTCTGCCTTGATTCAAAGTAATGTCACCTTTTGACGATCCTAGATAATTTACAATTAATAAAATATAAGCATCTCACCATCTATTATTTAGAAAGCCTTTGAGACCTATGAAGAACAGTTGAGAGAGCGGCTTAGCGCATATATTTTGTGGTATGCGAGTTCGAAATCAAGACCATCTTACATTACCTTACCGTAGATTACGAGGTGACTGTAACGACCGAACTACCAGTAATCGATTCAAACGCAGGACTGACGAACCAAAATTTATTCGAATAGGACAGAACACGTTCTTTTATATAAAATACAAAGTGTTTTTGAGGTACTCGCATTAAATTATATCAAAACACAAACTCTGTGCTCAATTTAAACCGTTCTATTCAAGAAATAGAACAAATTATATCAAAGATACAAAGTACCTCAAACGGTACAGCCTGTGCTATGCAGTCAGAAGTTTCTCTAGCGCAAAGTAGCGCGCTAAACAATAAAAGAAGCGACAAATACCAAAGGGTTTGACACTTGAGAATCAGTAAAAATATTTCCAACAAGGTGGGATCAAATATTTATCTGAAGGGATTCCAGAAATCCCCAAGCCTACAGTCAAAAGGTTAACAACCACACATTGAACCACGGCGTGACCTTGAGCCTAGCCGAACACGACCTTTCTGTCAATAGTGCCACAACAAGCAATGGAAAATTAGGTAACAAAAAATAAGTTTTTAATCAAAACCACATAATAAAATCTCAGACAAGGAAGACTGAAGAAGAAAAGGTGTGCTTAAACGAGGTCTGAACAAAGATTAAAATAGACGACAGGGAGAAGAAACAAATAAATGACAGCACTGTCCAACAAAAAGGCTGCGGAGTGATTTTCATTTTTCCCTTTCCTTTACAGTGATTGAATTGTGGTTTTTGGGATATCCGGAAGTGAATTTCTGTTAATGTGTTTCCTTTTATGCTGGATTAGCTATTCTAATAAGACAACCTATAACATGCTAACTCGGACTTTCACACTAGGATAGTGTTGGTGGCATTAGATGGACAAAAAAGAAAAAAAGAAAAAATTAGAGAATAAAAGATATAGTCATTATTCTTAACACTTCACCCACTATATGCGCACTCCTTTCTAATAAATCGCTTTCCTTGTATAAATTTTGACTTGCCTTCCTTCATGTGAGCTTACTCCAACTTGCTAAACATGACAACACATTGTTCTTTATTACTACATTCTCGTAAAAAGAGCCTCTGACTTCATTTCCCTCTAACAAGAGATAATATGAATTTTATCTATTTATTGTCCCTCTGTCTGTTCTACTACACAATGTTGAGCAACGTTTGGTGTTCATATCCAAGTGCCTTGCTGACGTCTGGAACAAACTCGACGTACGCATCTCCTCAAGGTCATGGTTTACGGCAAGCGCTTTACGAGTCTACTTTATAACAATTATAAACTTAATAAGTTGAGAAGCATGCTATGCGCCAACAAATGTAATTTATAGATCATGCCTGTTAGAATGGCATGTACCTGCTCATGCAGAAATATGTTATTGTAATCTTTTCATCTACCTGTTTAGAGGTAATCTTGGAGTTATGGCAGGCCACTTCGAAGGCCAACAACGAACAAAGTCCTCGCGGTAAGCATATTTTACAGGAGTAACTAAATCATTGAAATTGATACTGAAGGAAACCATATGTTAGAACTCAGCCAACCTGCTAAAGAAAATACCAAATAGTAGGAGTGGCTTGCTAGCAAAGAATTGCACGGGCTTGAGGCCTTAAATTCTCATACAAATCTGAGGCTTGAACCTCTGCCCATACAAAATCAGCTACAGATACCACAAGTATTCCGTGTTAGACAACGCCTTTACACTCAACATATTTATGATCAAAATATGACAACGCAGTCAATTCAGAAGTCATAAATGAAAGATATCAAAGATATATCTGGAAAAATATCCGTATGTCGAGGGACGTCTAGCTTAGGCTGGCTAAAAATTATAAGGGGTATGTATCACGACGTGCCCAGTTGTGATATGGTGTGACTGCGTACCCGAGCACCTTCAGCTAGGTGTATCTAGTCCCCAGCGTCAACGTTGAAGACCTGCAAAGCTATTTATTTTGAGGATTTATTTACCTCTACAGCTACCTCCTTCCCTAGTGAGATAGTGATGACCCTAAGACGTGGCATTTCAGAAGTTTAAATCCAATCGTTGGTAAACACTCTTCTGATAGCCTGCTATGTCCAGCAGCATCTGATTGTCTTTCTTTACTATAAGAGGCCATGTGGTACAATATAGTAATGGAAAGTATTCTGGAATTCAACGTTACTGGGGTTTATTTCCAAACACGCGGCTTAAATATGGTCAATCCAGATTTTATAGTTGATTCCACCTTTGTATAGGTCTGCGATGAAGGAGTTTGACATTTCTTCCGTATGCCATTCGAGAAATCTTTGAACTGAGTCGTGGCTTATGAAAATGTATACTTCATTGTGAAGTGGGCTAAACGAAAACACCCGTTGACCGTGGTCTAGTGGAAACATGTTTAATGGAACGCATTGCGTTTGTTGGCCTGCTGGTGTAGGAGTTTATATTCATATTCATTGAAGAAGACAATAGGTCCACGAATTCTCTTGGAAGTCAATGTAACATTCCATAAACGAGTTGTGCCATAGCATTATGAATCCCAAGTAACACGAGTAAAAGACTGTCAGTCCACTCTGAAAAGTTTGCAGTTGACAGTGAAGCTGTCAACTGTTGATGGTAATTCGGTTGTATGCTTTAACTAGGTAGATTTTAGGAAAAAACAGTCGAATGCATTATCAGCCAACCTTAGCCTTTCGGGAGCTAGTCGGCGCTCTTTCGAAAATACGGACAGTTCTATAGTCGTGATGTGATGTGTAACGTTACAGGTTACACACGATTATTTTGGTGGCGTTTGGTATAGTTCGGGGTATTCATCAGCTATTTGTTGATAGAATGGGTCAATTATGTGCCTTAAAGTGAAGGGGACAAACTACAACGGGAAGAGGAAGTGTTGACGAGTAGATTATGGTGTTGAAACAAGTCTTTACTAATGACTGTCATAGAAACATCTATAACAATGAAAATCCTGTGAATGTGTTTGCATGATCCTACGTTAAGATACACATATCGTTTACTGCAAATGGCAGTCGGTTTGTTGTCTGAAAATTGAAAACTGCTTCGTGAAGCAGGTTGTTAGAATTTGCTGGAAGAACTCTAGCCTCCGCGCCAGTGTCGAAGCGATGGCGAATTGTCGTCATCACATCAGTGATGTGCAGCAGACGGCTATGTTCACAGGTAGCCGTCAATACGTGTCGTCAGGGGAGTGTCCTCAATGGTTTTTCGGATGGGATGGTTCGAACCTTGAAAAATTGCAGGGTGTTCTGTAAGTTCAAGAAAACTTAGCGTACTTACTGTGGTACCAGCATCAATCAGGATTATCCGCCCTTGGTAGTCTAGGGACAGATCTTTTTGTGAGAATCTCCGAGAAGCTTCTAATCGTCAACGCTTATGATGAACATTATAACGAGTGAGAGTATGACAGAGGTCCGTAACGTCGTTTCGTGTTGCATAATACTTTTATTTGACTGAGTAGACCTCGACGCTGGGGATTCTCGTGCTCATCAGAATTCGTTCGGCAGTATGTCTATAGCGCTATTATGAAATGAGACAAAAGCCGCCTACACTTGTTGAAGAAGCTTAGATTAGAAGGACTGTCTAATCAGGTCCTTGTCAAAGGGCCGTTGACCAATGACCCATCTCATACGTATCAACGTTTCTAGTGCTAAACCATGCTTGTAGATCAGTGTTATGGAAATGTTGGTCCAACGTTTGTTGGTTGGTTAGGTCTCTGAATTTAAGGAAAATTTTTAGAGTCATAAGGCTCGGAAGCATCACTAGTAAACGTACTTGGTGTGATGTACCTGTTAAGATCACGCAGTAGTGCCTTCGCTACCTTAAGGAATTGTGGACGTGTGTCTCACTCTGTGTCCGTGAAAGTCAGATGCGTAGCGGAATCAGGCTTCCATATTATCGGTCCAAAATAGAATTAGCTGAAATGGGGGAGGTATGTTCCACCATGATAAGCACAAAGTATACCACTGAACGGGAAAAATATCAGAAAATGTGGAAACAATATCGCAATGTTTAATAAATAACAATAAATAATATATGATGTTCCGTCAAGGAACGGGCTTAGTTTGAGAACAGGTGTACTAGATTAAGTTAAGATCACTACTGATGATGCAGCAAGTATTCGGATTTTGATGACGCCTTTACGCCCAACACCTTTATAATCGAAATATGCCAAGCCAGTCAAATCAGAAGTCAGAACTGAAGAGGCTCGAATATATAATTGAATGTCTGTCGATATATCAAGCAGCGTTCTATCTAAGCTAGCAAACGGTTGTCAGAGATGCGTAGCACAACGTCCCCACTTGTGATCTGGTGTGAATGCGTAACAGAGCGCCTTCAGTTATGTGCATCCAGTAAAACGAATGCGGTCAGCATCAAATGTTGAAGACTTTCAAAGCTATTTATTTTGAGGATTTATTTACCGCTACACAGCTTCAATAAAATAGAAATAAAATTTCTTTAAAGACAGTTTTATTCGTGACTCTTTCAACAGTGTGATGTGCAGATTGATGTATATAGTGGTTTACCTCAGATCGCTAGTTTGTTTGAGTGAGTTGGAGTCAAGCACACAGTGGCGGGTATCTTCGCAGCCGATTTTGTTTGACTGACTGTTTTTCTTGGTTGATGATGTTTGGAATGCATCTATTTCTTGTCTATAATTAACTATAAATGGATTTACAAACAGTTTATACGGAAGGACATGTCTTCAAAGAAAATAAATTGAAGTTTGCTAAATATTCGGGGTTTCCCAGATATTCGGAGCTTGTTAATATTCAGAAACAGTTTGATCGACCAAAAGATGAGAATGATTTGTATCCTGCTCGGAATGGGATCCATATTGTTCATAAAAAGAGGAAAGCAGACGACGCCAATTTGCATATTCACGATGGCTCTTCTGCACCGAGGTTACACCGCTTGCATGTTCCTTCTTCTCCTAGTGGTCATTTACATGGTCATTTGGGAGCTCATGTTGGCTCGTTTTTACAGCATCAAACATGTACTTACAACGCATCTGATATCTCTGCAATAAATGCCCCAATAACTGACATCTCAAGTAGTGCTATACAGTTCTCTAGCATGAATACGCTGCCGGCTGCAACCACAAAGGCGAACTCGAAGCTAACTACAACTGAAGGTGACTATGCCATAGTTGTTGGGGAGATGCTCAATTCTGGTGGCGAGGCATATGAAGTTCTTTCATTTCTCGGGCGAGGAACTTTCGGCCAAGTTGTCAAGTGCCGCTGTCGATCAACGAGTCGCTATGTAGCTATCAAGATATTGAAGAATCTACCTTCCTATTTAAGGCAAGGCAATATAGAGATTCAAATTTTGCAAACACTGGCTCAACAGGATACAGAGTCTCATAATATTGTCAGGGCAATTGAGTGCTTTCAACACAGAAACCATATGTGCTTCGTGTTTGAGTTATTGGATCAAAACTTATATGAGTATCTCAAGTCAAATAAGTTTCGTCCACTGACGCTTCCTGAGATCCGCCCCATTTCTCAGCAGGTTCTCACGGCCCTATCAAAGTTAAAGACTCTTGGTTTAATTCATGCTGATTTGAAACCGGAAAATATAATGTTAGTGAATCCAAACTCAGAAAACATGCGTTACAGAGTCAAAGTAATCGACTTTGGTTCTGCATGCCATAGCTCCAAAGCTGTTCAAAATACTTACCTTCAGTCACGTTACTATCGTGCTCCTGAAATCCTTCTGGGCTTACCTTTTGATGAAGCAATTGATATGTGGTCACTGGGATGTGTTTTAGCTGAGCTTTTCCTCGGCTGGCCTTTATATCCTGGTTCATCTGAATATGATCAAGTGAGTTCTAAACCTGTTTGTGTTTCTTTTAAGTATTAGTTTGGGAATTTGCTCATCAAACATACCTAGCATGTCACGACACTGAAATACTTATAGCGTGTTAAGTTAATCGCAGTTTATATGTGTTAGCTGTCTGAATCTTATGTTTATATATTTTTCATTTAAAAAAACACTTCATTACGTATTGTCAAGGGATTCATACTACACACTAAAGTCTATTCTTGAGGGGAATAGTACTCTTCTATGGTACATCTTTTGTGTGAAATATTGGCGTTGTAATTGACGCTTGCACCCGAAACGTCTCGGGTTCTAGTGGCAGCTTATTCCAGTTTGGGTGCCTGGATAATATTATTGGCCCAATAAGTTGATGGTTCAAATTACAGTAATGAAACAAATACTTAGTGAATGATTTATGTACTCTAATACGTAAACAAGTTCTTGAGTGTCGAGTTAGATATATTAAGGATGAATTATTTATTTAGTGACCAGGAATTTGAATTCAAAAAATAAATCAGAATCCGAAAATTCGGTTTTTATGTCACCAATTAATAATTTTGTAAATGAGCATTGTAGAGCCTTTGTAAACCGATAAGTGTTTACTTTTCTATTTGGGGAAATGTACTCATAAGAAGTTGAAATTCTGGGATTCTAGGAGCGTGTGGTTTTACTCAAATAAAGTATAGAGATGTAATAGATAACTTACTAGTTGCGTTTTCTCGTGCTGCTTTGAGGTCCAACGACACAAATAGTAGTCATTTTCTGTGTGTATGATGATGGGAATTATAATGACTTGGATCGATGCGGTTTTGTGTTAGATCCAATCAGTCAGTTACAACGTAGGACCAGGCACATATGTACATCGGTCCAAGTTGCCATATCTCATTAGCACAACAAGATGAACTTCAGATCCATAGAAGTAGTTAGTTCAGTGGTTGTAATATATAAAAGAAAGATTGCATATAAGGACATAGTACAGGAAGAAAGAATTAGTTCGTAGAAAGGAAGATATGAAGCGATTTTAATCTCACGGTTCAAGGGAAGATAAAGAGTGTATACACCTACGCCATTGTGATCGATTCTGAGCCATGTCAACTAGTCTCCAACCATTGGTTACTGCTATTGTTACTTGGAATGTTTTATCGTTTTCCTCAAACTGCTGTGTGCCATTTGCGTTTGCCTCGAACATCGCATTGCTCCTTCCTTGTTTGCTGAATTATTAATTTTATTCGTTCGTTACGTAAACCCTTGAATATCGCGGAAAATATTCGCGTAGCTATTTAGCTTTGTAAGTTCCGTACTTTATACCAACTAACTGCTATGTTCACAACAATTTGAGGTGACGGTAGTCTGTTAGGAATAGAATTTCATTCCTATATGATGTCACTACATATTAATGCTAGTAAGCTATGTATTTTTAAAATTAGCGGTACTTCGCCACCTGGATCTAAGTAGATGTAAATGAAGGCATGAATTACCTATCGGTTTACAAAACATCATTGTGACTTCGATGAAACTAATCCCCCTTATCCACTCTGATTAACCTACGAACCTCTCGAAGACTCGTCTCAAAAAGTTCTTTTACCAGAGTAGCTACATGATATTTGGGTCTATCCGTAATCCCTTAACACGATTTTGTTCGACTACAAGTCTTTCATAATATAGAATGTTATTTAAATATTTCACAGTAGTATTGTCAGTGGTCGCTGACTACTGAAATATGACAAGCAGTGTTACAATTGGTATTTGAAGATGTTCTTGTTGACTACTCCTGTTTTCATGAATCAGTCCCATAAACCAACGAAAATTTCCAATTTCAAGCTATTTAATCGCAATTGGCTACTGTAGCAACCTGTAGGTCCCGAAAAAGTCTGTCCGAGTTTCATAATTGCTGTTAATGTGTACCAGACTTCTTTCTTTTCGGCATTAGAAAACTCAACACCCGGCTGCATTTTTGTGATTACAACCTAGTAGATTCGCTTGCCTAGCTGAAATATAAAGAAGCAGTTACTCCAAAAATCTCGAGTTCTAGGAATAGTAAGGTACCGGTCAGTAATATCTAGCACTTGTGTGCATCAGTTCTAATTGCTACATTGCATCACAGCAAGCCAAAGCTATCATGAGGATTATCAAATTACTAGAAGCATTAGCTAAGTCACTAGTAATAGAAGAAAGGTTTTGCTATGGAAGGAGAAAATTAAAGGGATTTCAATAATCAATATTTGTCGAAAGACCAAGACAGTACGTTCACGCCATTGTGATCGGTCTTGAACTGTATCACTTAAAGCCTCAGACTTTTGGCTGCAATAATTACACGTACCCCAACCAGGCAGTCTGCACTTATCTGCGTTACTCACTCCACTTGTCATTAATTTTATGAATTGATGCCACATTTTGGTTTGATCAACCCAAGCTTTCTTTTAGTCTAGTAAACCAGACAAAATTTCTCGTTGAGGTAACCGGTGGATTTGCACAAGTAATACATATATAACCACCTAGGCTGATCATGATATACTACTTCACCAACTTATTTGTCATCCTTACCCAGTACTCTATTCATAACTTCAGTATTGGTCACTTGGTAGTACGTTGATGTTTATTAATTTTTGCTTAAGTCAGCTACAACGTAAGACCAGGCACATATATGCAACGGTCCAAGTTGCCACACCTCATTAACATAACATGATGAACACTAGATTCATAGAAGTAGTTACTTCAATGATAGTAATCTATAAAAAGGATATAATAGAGGAAGAAATAGTTCGTAGAAAGAAAGGTATAAAGTAAGTTTGATCTCACAATTTAAGGGAAGATAGAGTGTGCATACACCTACGCCATTGTGATCGATTCTGAGCCATGCCACCTAGTCTTCAACCATTAGATACGATAATCACACGGACCACAACCAAGTAGTCTGTATCTACCAACATGGCTGAGATTAGAAGTTAGTGACTTTATGGACTAATGCCACGTTTTGGTTTGGCCGTCTCTAACTTTTTTCCATCCGTCTCCAACATTAGTCAGCATTGCGGGTCGTGTTTTCGGTGGTTTGGCATGCGTAATACGTTGTCCAACCATCTCAGTTGATGAAGATTTACAACCTCATCAACTGATTTACTATTATCCTCTAATACCCTGCGCCCAACCTCACTAGGACTTACCCGTTGATCGCAGCAGATACGAGCAATATTTCTAAGACATCTGTGGTCAAATACTAGTAACTTACGAGTATCTTCTACTCTTAACGGTCATGTTTCGCAGACGTAAAGTAGAACAGAACAAACTACTGGACAGTATACTCGTCCCTTAATTGATAGACGGATATCTCGCCTTCGCCATAAGTGGCGTAAGTTGGCAAAAGCCAAACCAGCTTTCTGAATTCGTGCAGAAATTTCATCAGATACCAACCGATTATGACTGATCAGACTTCAAGATGATTGAGATTGTCGACGCGTTCGACTACTTCACTCCCTATCCTTAGTTCAGGTGTTGACGCAGGCCAATCTTGAAGTGACAACTTGCATTTAGGGGTGGGACGCATCCCTAACATCCCAGTGTTGTTCAGTGCTACTAAGACACTGCGTTTCCACCAAGAGGACTATGTCGTCTACGTATTTTAAGTTGATAAGTGGGTCTCCTGGTGGAGATCGATTCCTGGAAATCTAGACGATGAGAACGTTAGTTTCAGCAGTAGGTTTATGATGAAATTCAACAAATAGTGAACAGTCTTGCCGGACACCACTTGAGTTTGCAAAATCAGACGACTGTTCGCCATAAGCTCTGAATCGACTGGTAGCGTTCGAGTAAAGAACCTTCACAACGGTTGTGTACTTCTGAGGTTCACCTTTCAATGACAGACATTGCCATAGAACCTCTCGGTCTACAGAGTTAAGTATCGCTTTTAAGTCAAGAAAGATCACCATTGTTGGATGCCGATAAGCATGCCTCTGTTCTAGGATCTGACGATAGTGAATATGTGGTCGATGCATCCACGACCAAGTCTGAAGCCAGCCTGATTCTCTCGTGTTTGCAGTTCACGAGTCTTTGTTAGGCGCTCGATAATTATTGAGACTAGTATTTTAGATGCTGTTTTTGCTTGGGAGTGTTGAGTTAGACTCAACAGTAAAATTGATGTCTATTTCCTCATACATTTTGTAATAACAAATAAAGTACTTTTATAGTAGTATAATATCATCACTAATTTCCTTGATTTACTTTGACGTTTCCAAATTTAGATGAGATACATAGTAGAAACTCAAGGTTTACCCCCTTCTGATATGTTAAAAAGTGCTGGAAAATGCAACACGTTTTTTGTACGTGATCATTATCGATGTGATTGGCGGTTAAAGACTCCGGAAGAATATGCTTCTGAAACTGGTCAGCAAGCTAAAGAGGCTAGAAAATATTTCTTCAATTCTCTAAATCAAATCCGTGATGTAAATGGACATTCTGCGTCTGACGAATTAGACCTTGATATCGTCGATCGCCAGCAATTTACCTATCTTTTAACGGAGATGCTAAAAATGCGTCCATGTGATCGAATAACACCTGATGTTGCCCTTCAACATTCGTTCGTAACTATGACTCACCTTCACTGTCAGCCTTTCGCTAAACGGTAAGTTTGTATTCTGTTTATTGTAACAGTAGTAGTTGTCACAAGTATATTTTACTTTGTACAAGCATTTGCGTTTGAATCTTTTCAATAACATAAACTATTTGTAAGGATGTAAGTTAATCGATCTGCACTATTGGCTTCGATAAACACCAATCAAATGATAATTACTACTGGAAAAATTACTCTTGCTTCAACTTTCAGACATATCATACAATCATTTGATAACTTTTTGTTTATTTTGTACATCACTTATCTACTACCTTTTATTCTCATTTTGTGTATTTTATTTCCCAACTTATGCAGCCGCTCGCCTATGATGGAAATCCAGTCCTATCTAAACGATCTTAAGTCACTGACTAGTCAGAAGTTGAATGCTACTACCAACTACGAAGACTGAACCAGTCTTTCTAAAACCACGTATATCATTCAAACTGTCCTCCCTCAACGTTCGCATATTAATGCAGATAGGGTTAGCTATATCTAGAGTCTTAATATCGACGTCTGTTGTCTATTCAAGACCCGTGTTCAAAACTATTGGAGTACTACGAATTCGCTCTCCATCTGTCGCTTCGAAAAGCTTGTTTTACGTTCGTTTATCCGGAGACTCTGTGACATCGTCTGGTTTTGCTGGCGTTGGTGTCGCACTAAGCGCTAGAGCTGAGGCAACACTAATGGATTAGATCCCCGTTAGCAGTTGTTTATATGCTGTTACATCTAAGTGAGAACAAATCGATGTGAGAAACGATGTCTTTTCGTCATCTCCGTCTATGCTTTGACAGGTTACGGCCAGGATACGACCAAGGATGTTTTACCACCAGTTAATAGTTCTTTTACAAAAAGTGCGTTTTACAGATATTGTAGTACTAGCCGGAGACTTGAATGCTTAGGTCGGGCGTCTAGGCACAGAATAGAGTCGTTTAGGTGACCAATAGAAACTTGTTAGTCTCAGGTCAGATAATGGTGACCGTCTACTACAACTGCGCAGGATACAACCTGTTTCTGACTAGCACTAATTATCGACACAGTCGTCACTGATATGCCACCTGGCGCCCTCCCTCTGCGTCTCAAGCCTGGGCTCAGATTGATCACATCGCGATCGGCTACCGCTGTGGTTGTGTACAATACTACTGCTCTTTTTGGAATACCTATCTGGACTCTGATCGTGCTCTTGTTTGCCCTACTCTTACCTTACGTTTGACCAGACTCATCGTTCTAAACGGATCAATCTCAACAAATCGGTTGCATCTTCTGTTGTAATTAATCAACCTAGGTTCAAGACTGGCTATCAACCCGTCGAAAAGTATAGATGAGCATTGGTTGGAATTGTATGACGCCATGAAAATGGTGGGTAAAGTCGCTCGGGGCTTCGCGGAACGTCCCGCTTATAAGTACTGGGTTTCTTCAGTCTCCTTACAATTCATTGAAGCCCATCGGTCTACTCCGGGTGACCGTGAGTTTGACCACAAACGACGACTGTTACGTAATGAAATTGGGCAAAGCTTGCGTAAGGACCAAGTTTCATGGTGATCGGAGCATGCCAATGAATTGGAAGAAGCAACTGCATCTGGTAACTGCCGGAAGCTCTTTCAACTGATCCGAGCCACTGACAAAAAGTCTGGTGTGAGCGAGACAATTTGCGAGGATGACGGGTTGCCAATCACTAACACCTACCGACGTCTTTGACAATGGGGAGTTTTTCGAGGGAAAGCTAAACTGGTCTTCTGTCCCGACGACATCGGTCAGACTGTCCTGTCCTGCTGTGACGACTGATCCACCAAATGCGGCGGAAGTCTGCAAGGAACTCCAAATTTTGAAGCGCTACAAATCACTGGGCCCAGATGACTTACCTCCGACTTTCTGGTTAACGAACTGACTGTTGTTTACAAAGGTTTGCGAGTTAGAGAGTGTTCCAACATAATGGGATGAGTCGATAGTTGTCCCTATCTTTAAAAAGAGTTCACGTCGCTTCCGTAACATTCTCAGGGGATAAGTCTACTTCCGATTACGTCCAAACCATTGACTTCCGTCATACTTCGTAGGTTGTTCAAAACCCGAGAAAGATTGACTCACGAGGATCAGGCGGGTTTTCTTTATGGTCGAGGATGTATTGATCATATCTTCACCCTCCACCAAAGGTTGGAACACCGCCATACTTATCACATGTCAACAATCGTAGTGTTCCTTGACATCAGAGCTGCCTTCGATTCGTTGGCAGGACTGTTCTCTGGGATTGTCTATTGAAGAAGGGAGTGCCTGAGAAGTTTATTAACATCCTAAAAGCCCTATATACAAACACCTCAGGTAGAGTGAGGGCATACAACCACTTCTCTCCATAGTTCCATTCAAGCAATGAGGTTAGGCAGGGTTGCCTTTTAATGGCCCTATATTTGACTCCATTTGGATCGTATGAAGGATTTCTATCAAAGTATACATGTCGCCAATCCTCGCACGTAATTATCGACTTAACTCGCGTTAGTGAATAACGGAATTAAGTCAATTACGACAATGGGTTTCTGAATACGTATATTTCGTACGATCAGTGGTCGGAAAGCGAAGCAGAATAAAAGGATGCGAGTGAGCCAATTCAGCATAATCAAGCGTTAATTGATATTTATAGTTGAACAAAAATGAGGTACATATATGTGATGAATAGAATAAGAAGTGCACACACATACGCTCATATAAAAACAGTCAAGGTTGATAAGCGAATAACTGAAAAGGTCAAAATGTGACTCAAGAAGAATAAATAATCTGGTCTGTCCGAAAGCTAGAATAAGCTGACACTACAGCCTAATCTTACCATTCCTTTCCAACTTTGCCATCAATGACGTTTTGAAAACAGCTCTGATGGATGTAGGTAACGGTGGTGTGGATCTGTTGCCTGGAGAAAGACTTTTCGACCTTGAGTTCACGTATGATATTGTCTTGCTGTGCGATGATACCCAAGCCACGCAGTCCACGCTTAATCTATTGGCAGTCAGTGTCTGTAGGTATGGTATAGGCTCTGCAAATTCGAAGTGTAAAGTACTTTTACAAGACTGGAAGAACCCTGGTCCTGCACTCACCGTGGGTAGTGATTAGATAGAAGTATTCGAGAAGCTCGTGTGTCTAGGTAGTTGCGTAAGTGCTGGTGATAGCGTGAGTGATGAGATTGATTCAATTATAGTGAGAGCCAGCGATGCTTATGCCAATCTGGGCCATCTTTGGCGCGTTCGTGATGTTAGTTTGGCTGTAAACGTTCGAATCTACAACACATCGTGAAAACAGTTTTTCTCTATGCTTGTGAGACCTGGCCTCTCCGAGTTGAGGATGTTAGACGACTCTCTGTGTTTGATCATCGTTGTCCGAACGATTGCTGACATTTAGTGGCAACACTATGTTAGTAATGCAGAGGTTCGGGATCGTGTGTTCGGTCACAGCCACGATAATTCAGTTGGTTTCACTATCTTGAAACATCGACTTTGGTCTCTTGGTATACTATGAGTGTCGTCCCAGGTAATTTCACATCGTTCATTATTTTCCAACTCTGAAATCGGTTTGAAAAAGCGGAGAGGTGGTCAATGTATAAGATGGTGTCGTGGTATGATTGAAAGTTGTATAGGACTGGCTTCTGTTGGTCCATCACGACTCTTTAGTCGGAATCCTTGAGATAGTGCAACATAATGGCTTGAGATGTTATTAAACATGTCTCAGAATAGAAGCCAGCAGAGATCCTGCTGTAATTTTGTTTTACTTTTTTCATAAATGTGAGAGTAGCTTCTTTAACTGAAAGAGTTCCTTCTGGTTGTATTTTTCCGAACTGAACTTTTTCTCACACAATAATAATATTATTATTTCAGCCTCATACACTAATCCCTATCTATTTTTTAAAACAATTTTTATATGCTCACCTTTTTCTATCACTTCACAACCTAATTGTTATTGTTTGGCGCATATGTATTTGGTTCCCCTTGTATTATTGTCTATGTTCAGATTAATAAATACACATCAACAAACACCATATTTACATAGTTCCGCCCATCGTTCTAAACGCCTGGACTGGGAGCAGATGAGTGTATCGTCTTTTTCCGATATAATCTCACTTACACTTGACTTATTAATTCCAGTTTCTTTTATTAGTCTGTAAAGCTGTCTTGTGTTCCCTATAGTCGCTGCCTTTTCCATCTCTTTTGCTTTCGTTGCCCACCACTGCTCACGGTCGTTTCTTAGACTTTTTCTTAACCTAGATCTTATTTGTTGTCGCTCTTCATCATGTTCGGAACCTGATGAGACGAGTTTGCGAGAATCCATCAATGTGATAGACTTTGAAGAGGTCCACTGGTTCTTTGAAACTGTGGTTTAAGTTGCTAATAGATGTCACTGCTGCTTCCACAACTGCTTGTATGTCTTTCCAAGCAACATCTGGGTCAGCCTCGACTTCAGAACTACTTAAGTGTGAACTCAGTTGTTCTTGGAACCTATTTTTGGTTTTCTCGTTACTCAACTCAGTTTTAATGGGTCTTTTCAATGTGGCTTTTTTGCGTCCGGTGAGGCGTAAGCAGATGCGTGCCCGTATTAGGGCGTGGTCGGAGTCCAAGCAGGTACTCCAGAATGAGCGACAATCTTCTACCGACCCTCTCCAACGATGACTGATGGCAATATGGTCTATTTGAGTCCATCGTTGGTTTGGTGTAGGGGGTCGCCATGTTAGACGATGTCTCTCCTTATGCTTAAAATTTGTGTTTGCTAAAAATAAGCGATTGTCTGAGCACAGTTGCAGCAGACGGTCACCATTATCTGTTCGCTGTGCCGGAATGCTAAAATATCCACCTAAATGCCTTTCTGTTTGGTTTATGCTACCTATCTGAGCATTAAAGTCACCTGCTACGAGTACTATGTCTGAGCGTTTAGCTTTCTGAAGAAGTTCAGAAAGCTTTCTGTAAAATTCATCTTTCACATCATCTGAGCTGCAGTCAGTGGGAGCGTAGGCAGAAACGACAAAGAGGCAACGACGTGTGTCCCTATCCTTCCGAGTTCTTATGGAGCCGTTTAGCCGAACAGCACATAAACGACTGTTAACGGGGATCCACTCTAACAGTTCTTGTTCGGCCCTCATGCTTAGTGCTATGCCTACACCTGCCAGTCCACGAGAACTGGCCATCGGGTCACTAGATACAGGGAAGGTGTATCTCGTTGGCTCTCCGTTTTGCCGAGGTGAGGTCAAGTGAATGACCACACTGGAATCCTGTATGCGTGTTTCGGAGACACAGCATACATCAATGGAAAGAGACTCTAGGGTTTTAGCCAAGGAAGCCTGCTGACCGATTTGACATAAAGTGCGTACGTTGAAAGCTCCAATGTGTAGTTTGGAGCGAGGTTTCAGTAGACCTGGGACAGTGTTTTGAGCACTAGAATCGTTGGTTATGGTGACACTTGAGGAAGAAGCCGAAGGAGGAAGTTTAGGGTTGAAAGTCGATGTAGGAGGAATAATAGAAAATGAAGACGAAGGTTGATTATGAATACAGTGGTCTTGAGTGCTGTTGGAGGTATGAGGGCGGTTATCACTTCCCAGTTGCCCACACCGTGGAAGGGTTGTTCTGGAGGTACCTGAAAAGGAAATTGGATTAGAGGCGGTCTCAGCGACCTGAGAGCGTGACCGCAGTGCCCAAGGGACAACTGCTTGAGGCCGGTCGCGCACGGCCTTTTCGTGGAAGGTTTTTGACGTGTTAGCTCCGTTCTTCAAAGAGCCTTACCGCCGGAGACGGAAATCCGTGAGGTAAGGTGAGGTGTACATTTTTAGGGTCGACCTTTTCTAACCCCACCCCTCCTTGTGGGAAGGCAGCATCGCTGTCATGCTGGTTGTCTGAAAGAAACACCTTACTGCTGTCACACCTCTGTACAGTCAGCAGTACGACTTCGCCTTCGGACCTTAGGTTTGTTGCTTTTAGTCTTACCGCTCTTCAACCGACCTGTCTGACATGGTAGGACCTTGAGGAACGGTTGTTCCAGCCAATATAGCTCGGTTGCTTCATCACGATAGGCAAGCCCGACCACCACGTCAAGGTAGCAACAACGGTCGGGCTTGGGAGTCTGGTGTCTGACTAAATCTCGGCACGGATTCAAAAGGCTCGATTGGCTTTTGGTAACTTGTTTCACTTATGGCATAGGCGAGATATCCGTCTTCCGACCAAAGGGCGAGTTTACTGAGCAGCCGTTTGCTACGTTCTACTCTATGGATGTGATACATAACCATTAAGAAGAGTAGACGATATTCATAGGTTACTGGTATTCGATCATTTGTGTCTATGAATCTTAGCTCGTGTATTGTAGGGTCACGGACTATGCAATGTCTGGGACAGGAAAAGAATATTAAATAAAGATGAGAAGTCGATGGATGAAGTAGTAAATCTCCATCAACTGAGGTGGTTGGGATATTTTACGAATGTCCATCCACCGCCGACCTCGACGGGCAATGCTTTCTAGTGAAGGAGTAGGCTGGAAAAAAGCTAGGTGCGGCCGAATAAAAAAATGGCATCAGCCCATAAGGTCTCTGATGATTAAACTTGTCCATGTTAAAGGCTGTAGACAACCTGGCTTGACTTTGAATTAAATGTCTCGAAATCGTTTGGAATAGCGCAGGTGAATCCAATCTTTGTCTTCTCTTAAATCTTGAGATTCTAAATTCATCATATTTTTTTTCGTTTCGCTAATTTACGTTTTCTTTTCGAGTCGTATCTACGAAGCCTAATTTTTGCTATTATCACCAATATTGTTGCTATCTACTGTTTTAGCATTTGGCCTGACAATTTCATCTGTCTGCTAATGTGGTATAGTAACTTGAATTGATATATGTACGTACAGGTTCGACGTTGTGACTGATTTACTGAAAGTTTATTGTAAATCTGCACAGTCGAAACCAGGTAATAGAGATGTTGACAACTTATTTGCTGATAGTTGTACTCTTAGATAGTTTATTTCTCTCTATCTCAGTGTGCTACTTTACATTTCTATCTTGCTCAAATTATCTTTTGAAATTTTGTTTTGTTACTGTTTTAGAACCCAAGAATCTCTCACACTGATGCAGGTTTGTCATAGTAACGCACGTAGGCAGCATGCAACTGATTTTAATTCCAATTCGAAATGTATGTCTTTACCACAGAAGGTTGTTAGCACTTTCCCAGAAACTCTTCATTATGTTACTTCGAATATTATTGATACTCGAACTGCATTGTCTACACAAATTAACAGCCACCCATATCATCAGGCCAATCACTCATCTAACTGTCGGGCTGATGCTAGAGCTGCATACTATGCCGCAGCAGCAGCAGCGGCGGCTGCATTTTCGGCCAAATCAACTTCGCAGCTCATTCCAATTCCTAATAGTAATTCATCCAGCTTCCCATGCTTGCATCAGTACTCTTCACTGAATGCTATCAATGAAACTAATCATATGTCTCTTCCTGCTACAGAATCTGGGAATGTATGCTCAGTCATTGAATGTACTCCTGCAACTATAATTATTTCTCAAAACAAATCTGAGGTTTGTGCGAGACCGAGTCAAGTAACTGCTGATAGTTTACCGGCAACATATGCTTCTCCAATGCAACGTTCTCTTTCGTTCTACGACTTGGTAACTGCTGGTGGTGCTGGTAGTGCATTATCCTTACTAAATGCTGTCACCGCACCTGCGCCATCACCATTTTTAATTAGTAGCTCTATTCCAGCTCCAAGAGTGCAGCCACTGAGTTGTGTCTCGACAAACTCTTCGCAAACAAACCATATCCGACAAATGCTACATCATCCTCTCCACTCTGTTTATATTCAACCTGAACTCAGCAGGTTATCTGAAGGTGACAATTCATTTATGCTGGATATTGTAGGTCGAGAAAAAGGTAATGGCGCTTGTACTGCTCGTCAAGAGTCCATTGATGTGACGTGTAAACCGAATACTGGTTTATGTGATACTCTGTGTGCTTTAGTGAATCAGCAACATTTATATCAATATCCCGCAACTGCTGTTGCAGCCTTAGCTGTGGCTCATCACCAGCAAAATTTCAACAATAATCAAAAACATCCCTCTACTTTATTTAAGTCCACTCGCAGCAGTGGATCTGAGTTCGTTAACAATGTCTCCAGAAGATGTAGTGAGTGTCATGGATCTTGTCCATCACATTTAGTCAAAGGTCCATTGATCAATTCGAGAATCAATGAGATAGTTCGACCGGACCTTAATTGTTCCGTAAGTGTTATTGTGTTTTGAGTTAATTACTCGTTATAAGCTTTTTGAAGATGACTACTTTTATTCTAGACATCTGTTTCTTTATGTGTTCATAACTTTGTTCCATTTTGAATTAAATGTAGATCTGTATTCCTAAAAATATTAATATTAGATGGATTTAGAAATTTCGAAAACAACTCTACTCATACCAATGTATAAGTTATGGTTAGCATTAAAGTAAATAAGTACCATATTCAAGGTATGAGATCACATAATATTTACGGAAGTTGAACGTTTCTGGTTTTGTGATATTTCACATAACTAATTGTCAATAAAAGAATGATTGTTTATATTACTCTATGGTTGACAAGTTGGTTCATCTAAACGTGATCAGGATTGATAATAGAATTTTGTCGCTTGTTCGTGTCCCCCACAATGTTAACGAGCTGAATTTTTGTATGTAGATTCATATAAGTTGGATAACGATAAACATTTGAAGCTGTGATAATTTGTTGAGTCATTGATTTGAATTTATCTAGTGCCCCTTACAATGCTTCATGTTGATTGGGTGAGTGATGATCTGCGGTGCAACAAAACCTGCCACACCATTATCATACTTACATGGTGTTGCTAATATATCCGGTCATGTTTAGGTAACGAAGACGGAACTTCATAATCCATTAAGTATATTCAAAAATGTCGCACTACAAAATAATCTAGTTAAAAACGACTAAATACAGAAGAAAACTCACAATACATCAATCACATACTCAGTTTTACTTTTAACATATATATTATAATTATGGTCAATCCTGTGGAATTCACTAGTACACTGATTAGTTGTTGCCTTATCCTATGAAAATGACAAGGCAAAACCTATCCAAATAAAAATAAATCAGACAAATCTTGAGACGGACATCTCACATGATTTCTTTTTTCATAGTCAAATAGTAATAAGTTCAAAAAGTCAGGGAGTATTTAGCTCATGTTTTACGTTACCTATGCAACATCTATCAAGAGATAGGTCTACTTCTAATTGCGTCCAAACTATTGACTTTGACATAGTTCATAGATTGTTTAGAGCCCGTGTAAGATTGACTCGTGAGGAGCAGTCTGGTTTTTGTTCTGGTCGTGGATGTATTAGTCATATTTTCACTATAGACTAGATGTTAGAACACAGTCATCATTATTGTGAAGTCCAACAATTTCTACGTTTCTTGCTATCAATCTGTCTTAGATCCCTCATACAGGATTGTTCTCTGCAATTGTATGTTAAGGAGTTATGTTCTTGAGAAGCTTATTCATCAGTTGGTAATCAGTGTCTGTAGGTATGGCATATTTTTTCACCCAAGTTCAAAGTACTTCTATAAAACTGAGAGAAGCCTGTTCGTTCACTCACTTGTTAAAATTAGTTGAAAAATCTGTATTTTGTTGGCTCCGTAAATACTATAGCCTGAGTTATGAGACCAGTTCACGTATAGTGAAATCCAGATCGGTTTATGCTACTGTTTGTCTTGGCACTGTCGTGATGTACGTCTGGGTGAAGTTGTTGGATTTACAACATGCTGGTGAGAGCAGTTTTTTGTATGCTTGTGAAATTCCATATACGGGCCGAAGGTTTTTTACGACATTCTGGGTTTGATAATCGTTTTCGCCAAATGGTTGTTGATGTTTGGTGGTAATATTTTGTAGTGCTGAAGTTCGTGACAGTATTATGCGGTTTTTTGTTCGCCTTCCTATATTTAGTTTGTGAATTTTAACTTCTGTTGTCCTATTACTGGCATAATTTTTTCTGTAAGTTTACTCCATATAACTATGAATGCTAACTTTCTGTATTTTAAGTGGTATCGCGTTTTCTCTTAAATCTACATTTATCTAACTCCTTTTATTAATTGTATTTCTTGAAGCGTGCTCCAATGTATGAAGTTCATGGATCAGTAACTCAACAATCTCTGTCACGCCAGGACTCTACTTCATTTCATTATCAAGATCAACAACCTCACATGGTCAACCATAGTGATGTCCACAAACATTCTGTTGCTCAAGTCCAACCGAACAATCTTTTTGTGAACGATACAGATTGCATGCCTATGAATTTAGTAACAAACAACTCAGAACCAGTTGTAAATAATGCTGTCAATTTGTCAATGCTTCCTCCAAGTATGTTTAACTGTTATTTTGTCACCGAAAAC
This sequence comes from Schistosoma margrebowiei, assembly GCA_944470205.2. NCBI lineage: Eukaryota > Metazoa > Platyhelminthes > Trematoda > Strigeidida > Schistosomatidae > Schistosoma > Schistosoma margrebowiei. The sequence continues at coordinate 37,867,425 of OX104026.1, read as the reverse complement.
TGAAATCTAAGTGTCCTCAGTGAATTATTAAATGCCGATTTTCTGTTAAGTTGTTTGTACATATTCTGCGTCTATTTTTTCTACAATTGATTTTAAAAAAAACATATAGTCACATATTGTTAACTAAGGAAGTTACTTTTAAACTAATTGGATTTGTTTACAGATGATGAGTAGTTATCATTCAACAAATTCCAAATATTTGTTTACTGTTTGTTTCTTTAATTAACCACTTTCTATAGTCTCCACATTTGCTGTATGTGTGTCTTTAGTAACATTTTTGTGGTCCTTGTGTAGAAGCATTGTGTTGCGTAGAATCTTATCACATCAATGTTTTTGTTTTTGCTTTTTGCTAGGTTCTTCGTATAACTCCAATCGCATGAAACGTCAGTCTGTCGCTATAAATTCTATTTCTGAGAATGTAGATAGGATTTCTCATAGTTTAGTTCAACATGATACATTCAGCTGTCCTTCAGAAATTATATCAAATCCTAATGCTATCAAATCGGATTGCGGATTTCCGGGGTAAGTTTGAATGTTTAAAAATGTTAAAAAATATTTAAAGATTTTATACGAATATTCGTCAAGTTTGGGCACCGAGTATAGAGATCACCAAGTCCCACAAATCTCTTTGAACATTCATTATATGTGAAAATTATATTTAAAATAATCTCAGCGATTGAAATTTAAATAATTCCAACGTTTCGTCCAGTTAACTTGTCTGGATAAAAGACAACAAAAAGTCAGTAGTGTGTTATTGTATATGTCGCCATAAATAACCGAATTTCTGTTGTTTATTTACTCTGAAGAAGTGGCTTACATTAAGTCACGAAACGTCGGAAATACAACTTTCATACTCATTGGGATGTAACAAAAATATATTTATTATTAACTCTACTTAATGCTCAATTTTTTTGAAACTATGAAGTCTAACCGTGGTATTAATACCTACTTACTGATTGGTTTTTACGATAGCTTTGCAAGTTTAAACTTTTTTTCTCGTAATTGAAATTGTCATTTTCCTATTAGTAAGCTTCTAATTCGTTTTCAAGATTTCTGCGCATTTGTTAGCTTGGATTAATCATTTCTGGTATCTACCAATTACTACAGAATTATCTTTTGAGTAGCCTTGGTTAATAAAGAAAGGGTAATTGTTGTATCCAAGTGTTTGAATCATAACTAAGAGGCGCTATGTTTGTATTAGGAAACATTACATCCAGGCTTTCCTCAACCAGCAAAACATAATACACATTTACCAGCTTTTATGTTGCTAATGGTTTCGTGTATTCAACTGAAATTATTTGTTTTTTAACGGTTCGAAATGGTAATATACTCATCGTCACTGATGTCTCTAGTTATGCTTAGTTCTTCCTATCATTTATTTCATGAATAATAATAATAATAATTCGGCAGCTAATTTACAACTGCCCTTTTTTCGAAGGGCAGTTCAACTGGCCTGCTGCTCCGGCAACATCGGTCAGACTGTCCTGCCCTCCATGGCCGGTGACGACTGATCCACCAGATGAGGCGGAAGTCCGCAAGGAACTCCAACTCTTGAAGTGTTACAAATCACCTGGTCCAGATGACTTACCTCCGGCTCTTTTTAAAGATGGTGGTGACTTTCTGACTAAAGAATTGACGACGTTGTTTACAAAGGGTTGGGAACTAGAGAGTGTACCAACGTCATGGAATGAGTCGATAGTTGTCCCTATCTTTAAAAAGGGTTCACGTCGTTCCTGTAACAACTATCAGGGGATAAGTCTACTTCCGATTGCGTCCAAGCTATTGGCTTCCGTCATACTTCGTAGGTTGTTCAAAACCCGAGAACGATTGACTCGCGAGGAGCAGGCTGGTTTTCGTTCTGGTCGAGGATGTATTGATCATATCTTCACCCTCCGCCAAATGTTAGAACACCGTCATACTTATCAAAGGCCAACAATCGTAGCGTTTCTTGACATCAGAGCTGCCTTCGATTCGTTGGACAGGACTGTTCTCTGGGATTGTCTATTGAAGAAGAGTGTGCCTGAGAAGTTTATTAACATCCTAAAAGCCCTATATACAAACACCTCAGGCAGAGTGAGGGCATACAACTACCTTTCTCCATTGTTCCATTCGAGCAGTGGGGTTAGGCAGGGTTGCCCAATCTCACCATTCCTCTTCAACTTTGCCATCGATGACATTCTGGAAACAGCTCTGATGGATGTAAGTAATGGTGGTGTGGATCTGTTGCCTGGAAAAAGAATTCTCGACCCTGAGTATGCGGATGATATTGTCTTACTGTGCGATAATCCCCAAGACATGCAATTTGCGCTTAATCTATTGGCAATCAGTGTCCGTAGGTATGGTATGTGCTTTGCACCTTCGAAGTGCAAAGTACTTCTACAAGACTGGCAGGATGCTAATCCTGTACTCACCCTGGATGGTGAGCAGATAGAAGTAGTCGAGGAGTTCGTGTATCTGGGTAGCTGCATAAGTGCTGGTGGGGGTGTGAGTGATGAGATCAATGCATGTATAGTGAAAGCCAGAGCGGCTTATGCCAATCTGGGCCACCTTTGGCGCCTTCGTGATGTTAGTCTGGCTGTATAAGATCGGATCTACAACGCGTCGTTGAGAGCAGTTTTGCTCTATGGTTGTGAAACCTGGCCTCTCCGAGTTGAGGACGTTAGACGACTTTCTGTGTTCGATCATCGTTGTCTCCGAAGGATTGTTGACATCCAGTGTCAACACCATGTCAGTAATGCTGAGGTTTGGCATCGTGTGTTCGGGCACAGAGATGATAATGCAATCGATATCACTATTTTGAAACACCGACTTCGATGGCTTGGACATGTTCTACGAATGTCGTCCCAGAGAATTCCACATCGTGCATTATTTGCCGACCCTGGGACTGGTTGGAGAAAGCGGAGAGGTGGTCAGTGCATGGTATCGTGGTATGAAAGAAAACTGCAAAGGACTGGCTTCTGTCGGACCTTCACGACTCTTTGGTTGGGGTCTGAGAGATGGTGCTACACAGTGGCTAGAGACGTTATCAGATATGGCTCAGAATAGAAGCCAGTGGCGGTCCTACTGTAACCTTCTTTTACCTTCTTCATAAAAAGTGGTTGTGTCTCCCTTATCTAAAAGATTTCTTCTGATTGTACCTTTCCGTTCCCTCATTATTACTATTATTATTACTACACTACCTTACACCAACCTCTTCGTTATTGTTCTCTTTTTTTCACGCTCCTTATCTTTTTTTTTCTCTTCGAATTCTCACTGTTTTGTGTGGCGCATATATATTGGCGCTCTCTTGTACCAATATTTATGTGTTCAAATAATAATTACAGCTTTGTGTAAAGTTCTTCAAACTACGACTTATGCACATTAAGAGTACTCCTAATGTAAATGCGAAATCGAAGTAAAATGGCGTCCAAAAATGAGGTGAATGATGTCTGTTTTAGCTGTCTGACCACCACTTCACGTATACCATAAATTAGTTACTGTTACAAGTAATTAACTTTTTTAATTTGTTTAAATTTGTAAATTATTTATGGAATATATTTTGTAACTTATCTTAGGGCGTACAAGTCAACCTTCGATTTGATGTGCCAACAGCGTTCCGATAAAAAAAGTAGGTTCATTTTCATGGTTATTTCTAATATCTTGATGTGAATATATGGAGTCTTATAATCACATTCAAACTGTGAATAAGATTTATAATAATAATAGTTAACTAAATTTATACGTTCTTACTGACTTTGTTACGTGAATCCTAGAGCCCTACTCAGGCGTATCGTAATTTCGATGCGTGTAGACTTACCTTATCCTTACAACTTTTCGTACACCATAAGTTAACTAGGCATTCACTTTTTGTTTGTAGATTGCGTAATTGTGATCTACTCATTAACTGGGGTTATTGATTGAAGTGGCCGTGTGATATAGTTAAGCATCACTGTTGTGGGACAGATACATCCATTTTTTGACAGACTAAGAGTTATGGCTGGAAAACTGTTGTCATAATCATTACTATCTACGTAATAAATTAAGCACTTATTTACGGAACTTTCATAAACAATACAGATTAATACATTCATTTTCCTCTGAATTCGTTTTGGATTTCGACAGCTATTAGCCCACTGTTATATTTATCTTTCCAAATTCTATCTAACAAAGTTGTATCAAATACAAATAATGTAGCTAATCTCTTCCTAACTGTGATATTGTAATCGTGCTTCGATGACTGGTTGTTGTCTCTGGTCGCAATCAGGTAGTCACTGACTTAGATTTCTTGAGACGCCACTTTATTTAAAGAGTTGGAAGTGTAGACATCATAGAAGCTAAAACAAAAATGTATGTTCAAATTGTACAAGTAAATAGAGTCACTCTCCCTTTCACGTAAAAGATTCTGCTTATGAATCAGTACTCAAATATATAATATTATAATATTTTGGGATTTTTATGTAGTAGATTAAATTACTTATTCTTTCAATCATTTCAATTTTAGTACCAGTTGGTCGCGTTCAACCGATGATAAAACAAGAGGATTCAAGTCATTTACATTCCTCCAGTCGACCTGTATCATCACCTGTCAACTATATACCACCTAGTCGAGAGTCTGTTGTCTGGGGATCAAATCCAAGTTTGTTTGTATTTACGTCACCTTTCCATCAGCAGTCGGTGAATACTAATAATTCCATTCCTCAAAAGTTATGTCATCATTTCACTAATGATATATTTCCATATAATACTCAGCAACCAATAGAATATATATCTAATCGTAGAAGTGTACGTAAAAATCCTCAGTTATCCATTACAAGGGATGATCAACATGTTGTACAATCAAATAATCAATTATCGGCTGCTCATGCGGCCGCTGCAGCCTATCATAATTTAATGTTTTTTCAGTTACAACAACAACAATTGCAACAACAAACTCAACAACAACTTCAACATAGTCTTATCACTGGAATTCCTACCGTTTGCCAAACTAATATGCCTGATCATTGTAATGAGACATACCAGCATTCACAGAGAGTGCTATCTGGCGGTTGGAATACTGGTTGCCGTGATTTTGTTGAACATTCGTCGGGTGCTGTTTAATAATTTCAAGAGATCACTTCCTACGTACACATACGGAGATAGAGTTGCATATGCGTTTATTATCATTAAAACAAGTCATCTTTGGATAGATATTTTTCTCTGGTATGTAGCTTTATAAAAGTCGTGGTTTTTTTTCCATACTATCACACAATTATTGCTTCCACTCACGTAGCCATTATATATATATATATATATATATATATATATATATATATATATATATATATCTACCTCTGTCTTACTAATTTTTTTAGTCTGATTGGTTTCTTCTTATCTTTATCTTTATTTATATTTGTCTGGTGTTAGTTCGTATTGTTTAATCCTTGCACAGCATTCCCTTAAATTTGCTCATTCTAAACTACAGTAATTAGTTTGTGTGATCTTGTTTTCTTTATTTTTTTGCACATGTAAATTTAGAGTCAGAACTTTTATTTAATTTATGGATTATTTAGTCTGTCCCACTTGTATATATACATATTGAATACTTAGTTTCAGATGAATGAATGTTGACTGTAAATGTTTAGTAATGGTACTTAGTTTCTTTTTGTGTGTTTGTGAACGGAAATTGTCTCATTTCTATTTTACTCTCTCTCTCTCTCTCTCTATATATATATATATATATATATATATATATATATATACCCTTTAATCTTGTAATCTTACGTAATCTGTAACATTTCACAAGAACATGCATACGAATTATTTGTTTTAGTTTCAGTATATTGATTCACTTGTTATTATATCGCCAAATACTGTGATTTCCTATTTTTTTTGGTGGAACGGATGGTGATTGTTTAACAATAATTTTAGCCTTATTATTATCAATGTACTTCAGTCTTATGAAATTTCCATCAATATTATATATTATCAACCACAGCTGGTTGAATGTTGACTGTTAAGTAAAAGTTCACAAAAATTGATGTTTTGTTCATTCATTTAAAGTGCAGTTCTACGTGGCTTGTGACAGGTATAGGTAATGAAGTTTGATCAAATATAATAGTGCTAATAATAGCGTTCATTCAGTTTTGATGAAACGTTTCATTGTGTTCTTGATCTTGAGGCTTTTAATTTATTCATATCACTTATTCATGAAAGTTTAAGAATATCGCGAAAGAACTGTTTATGTTCAACGGAAATTAGTCTTTTTTCCAGAAAGAGTTTTATGTTTATTCAAGTTTAAATATGAAATTACTAAGTTATCAATTTACAAAGTTTGACCGAATCGCGAGCAAAATACATGCATTTTGGAAGCTCTTCATCTTTCAGTAATTCTTGTATGTACTTTAACGATCATTTGTTACGTTTCAATACAAATTAGTTTCTATTTGTTTGATTAAGTGCTATCGTCTCTCATTTTAAACTTTTGCAACTCGTGATATTTTGTATACGAGCTGAAGTATGTACTAGATTAAAGTACAACATATTTCGAAATAATTTTACTATGGTGTAATCGGAAACGAAGTTATATTGCTAACAGTCGATACCGGTGTTATACATTAGCCTTCGTTGCTCAACTAGTAGTTGTTATGAAACAAAGCTTTACAGTTTATGCTAGAAATCGATGCGAATCGACTAGATTGATGCACTGTTGCAGTTTCAGAAAAAAGAATTTTTATTAGCTGGTACGGCTGAGTGTGCTGAATCCACTCTTCCTCTCTAAATGCTCTCAAACGGACACATGTGCAAAGTCACGGCCAGAAAAGTCCTACTCACTTCCGTATCACGGCAGCAGTGTTTACGAAATTGGAAGGATGAAAAGCGATCATCTGGAGCTTAATCTAGGTTAGTACGGTGCATTCACCTAGAGGAACCGGGAAAACCAGGTTCCAAACCAATGGTGTACATTGGCTCCAGGATCCTGAGGAAACAAATGGCGTATGAATCTATTGTTGGTCATCGGCTACCATGGGACTGCATCTCCTAACGTTGCTCCACTGCCTTGTGGCTTATACCTTTAGGTCAAAGCTCGGGTAGTGTCCTCCTAATAAAATCACCTATTTCGGTTTGAGCACCCCGGATGGTATCTCAGCCCACACACAAATTCAAATGTTTGTTTGGCGCATGTTTATTTTGCTGCCCCTTAGTACTAATGATCAAATAAATACTGGTAGACGTGTTCTTTTAGTCAGTTCTCATGTTTTTTTTATCAGAACACAGTGGGATTAAAAGATGCTATCCGAGAAGTGGCCTGATTATTTGACATGCCATCGTAATCTGCTTATCTGGGACCATATTTTGTCAAATCCGCATAAACCGTTTTATTTCATTGGTGTTAATTTTCTAAAATTGGATGCCCATTATAATAAGGCTTACACAATTAGCCGATTATTATGAAGTATAATCGTGAATAAATGACATTTAATTTCCAGTACCGATTATCTCAGCTTTGGAGATTTATATATTGATTAAAAAATTTATCAGGTCCTACCCGAAATGTTAGTAAGCACTTGATCTTTATACTAATATTCGCAATCGGTCTAAGCAGCGAAATATGTGAAATTTCGGGAAACTGTCCAAAATAGCTGTAGAAGCAGTAAATATATTATTTGAAGATTTGCTACCCAAAGTAAAATTTGAATTCGTACAAAAAGTCTAGTTTATTTATATAATCAATATTTTAACCGAATTCGAGCATGTAAACATAAAGATGGGCTAGTCTTCAATATCTTGATTGTTCATTCAATTCGTTGAATAGTTTGTATTGTTACTTATGTTGAGTTGGTTTACGAATTTTATTAACTGGTCTATATATATATATATATATATATATATATATATATATATTAATTAATTAATTTATTAAATTATTATTATTGTACTTCATAATTTTGTGTGTTTAAATTCACATAGCATAGTTCTTATAGTTAGCATCATAAATGGATACGTTACCATTTTTAAGGTGAACTGAAAGATTTTGTTTTAGAATTTGTTATTGTATTAAATAGGTCAGTTAGTTTGTAAATTATTTCTGTTTTTCTCTTCTGGACATGCTAGTCTATTCATTAAAGGATTGTATATTGTGATATGAAAAGTTTATCACAGCATAGATCTGTTCGGACATACTGTTGATTTGTACGGTTCTAAGTAAATCAGAAAATGACCACTAAGACTTTGAACGTTATATACAGAGTATGCGTTTACCTCTTTCGATTTCAAGATATAATAGAAAGAATACTAATATTAATAAGAATTTATGTAGTGGAATAGAAGCTTCGATGTAGATGGGTTTACACATTTCCTTTCAGTAATTAACATAATCACCTTATTTACTTAGAGCTGTAGATCTAAATAGGTTTATGCTGTATTAATCCACAGCAATGTTTAGTTATAGAATGATTGGTGTTGATCATGGGACGCGTAAAATGAAGATGTCCTTTGAGTGTTCCATTGACAAACATGGCATTAAAGGTTTTGCTGAGTACAGAAAAAGCAAAATTTATTTGCAATATATTTAGTTATTAGTATTTTTCACACCGAAGTTTCCTAAAAATATCTATTTATTGCTAGTGTAAAAGTTCAATAATATATGTACGGTAAGAAATTAGTCAAATATTCTTTAATAGATATATGTCATATAGTTCATTACCACTTTTACTTAGAATTAATGCCTACTAGTGTTTTGGAGAGATTTTATCAGAAAAACATAAATTCATTTTTGTTTGGTTCTCGTTCGCTGCTGATAACCTCTGATATTTAAAAATCAATTAAAAAATAGGCTTAAATTACTTTCATGGAAGATTTTAGTTGGAAGTTATTTGAAAGCCCGTCAGTATAGTATAGCAAGGGTTTAAATATAATAAATGGTCGTAGATTGGTTGGAGTTAGATATTAACACCGTTGGATTCCGGCTTAGTTGTCAGGAGGTTAGACGTTCGCACGCGAGACTGAATGTCCTGGATTCTACTCCTATTTGTGTCGTGTATGTGCGATGATGAGTAGTCTCATACTAGGACGGGATGGCTATCCAGTGCTCCCAGGTTTTCAATGATAATGTAACTTTGATCGGATTTTGATTTCAATGATCGGTAATATTAATCATATGGATTTCTCTGCAGTGGGAATGACAATGATTTTTAAAAGTAGTTAGTGCTGAAATACATATTTTATGGTGCTTTTGAGTGTTTTCGTTTAGTTTTGTTGTAAAATTGCCGTTATCAATCTGGACAACACTAGGATGTGGTTACATTAACGATAGGAAATGCTGAGCTATATAATGCAGTTGTGTACACTGATCTCACGTATTGTTTATTACCAACAATACATAACTCAGCTATAAGTTTGTTATGCTGTATCTCAGTAATCTTCCTGATGAATAATAATGTAATTTAACATTAATTAACCTTAAACTTTTGTCTACATGCATTTGTACACATATAATAGTTCTATCCATACAACTCATCGACTGACTAAATGAAATTCCATATCTAATCTTTAAAAATAGTTTGTATAAAGTTGAAAAAAAAGAAAATATATTAAAGTGAATCAAATAGACTGATTTAAATGGGAGGTAAAATAAATTCTAATTCTTGCAAACTGCTTATTTTTTAAAATTTATCAACAAAAATTCTGAACATATAAATCCTTGTTTTTACTGGTTTTACTGTAGATATCATATAAGTTATTTATTTATTTAAACACATAAACATTGGTACAAGAAGGCACCAGATACCAACGATTGGTTCATACGCCATTTGTTCCCGCAGGATACTGGAGCCCATGTGCACCATTGGTTTGGAATCCGGTTAAAGCGCTGGACATCCGCTTTTCGTCCTCTCAATTTCGTGAACAACACCACCGCCACAAGAAGGCAGTAAGTAGGACTTCCCTGGCAGAGGCTATATACGCGTGGCCGTGTGAGAGCATTTCGAGAGGGGGGGCGGGCCCACCCCACTCTCGGTCATACCAGGGCATTTGGGTGTTATATCATATAAGTAGCACAATTTAATTAAGAAAAATCCAAGTAAGGAACTTCAGATTAGTAAAACATGAATTTTACTCAACTTATGGAAAATTTGATTGTAAATATGAATAAATGTCTGTCTTAAATGTTTATAAAATCTTTAATTTCTCTCTACAGCTTCTAAACGTTAAATGGCGCTAGGCACTACTTTCTGTTAGTGTTTTGCTTCTGCGCTAACAGTTTTTCTAAAGTGGCCTTAATCTGTAAATAGTTTGTAGTCATTATTAACTAACACTAATTGGTAAACTCCTTAAAATATGTGACAACAGACATCTACTCCTTACTAACCTGAGGCTCCTTGGCAAACTGGAACCTTTAACTTTATAGTCGTTTCAGCGAGTCCTATTGATGTTGTAGACGGGCCAGTAGAAATCAGATGGTCTGTTTCCAACTCCAATAAATTCGTACTGTCCGTATATAGATTTTTGTGAATTTCAGTGACTAAGACCAAGCAGTTTTTTAGTCCTCTTTGTTTCATAAGTTATGGTAATCTCTAATACCTTGAGAGAATATCTATTTGGAAAAAAATGTTTCTTCAATACACATTGAATTCTTGTTGTAAATGTCTAACCTATGTTATCCAACTAGATTGGTTTTCTAATACTGAAGTAAACTACTGGAGATAAATAGAAACTTGTCAATATGTCATCGGTCGTCAATTGCAAACAGTGTTCCTCGCCTAGCTATGCCGCAAATATTCGTACTAGGGGCTTAATTGTCAAATTCTTGCAGGAATAATTCTGGATGATCACTTGACAAAGGCGAAGAAACTAATGGATTAGAACGACCTGTTTACCGGTAACGGTATAGCTTCCCGCTGATGGAAAGAATTGTTCGAATTAACCACACAACACTAAGAATAACAGATGGTCCAACTACAATGCCAAGAGTGTTCTCCTCTACAATGAGGATAAAGTTATGCACCTTATTTTTAATTATTATTCTAGGCTTAACTTATGGTTGTATGGAGATTTTAAAGGCCGTAATTAATCGTTTGTTTGTGACCTTTAGAAGTCTTTGTGGGAGTAAGATTCACTAGTCAACCCTACTTAGAAGAAGACTTAGATATGGTTGACTGATAATTGTTAAGATTTTTTTCAGCTTCGACCTTTGGTCCCCTAATTTATCATTACAAGCTGATGGACTGATGAGAAAAATACTGACCATATTAAGTACACTGTAAGGGGTTATCTAATTGATCAGGTTTATGAGGTATTTGAACTTATTTCTTGGAGTAATTGAAACAGCATTTGACAAATCTTAGAAGCTGATCAAGGCCGTGGTGGGTGCTGAATGCATCATCTTTAAGTGGCTTATTTCCCAGTAAATTTCACTGAATTATTGTCTAGTTCTTACTCTATATATATATATATATATATATATATATATATATATATATATATATATATATATATATATATATATATATATATATATATATATATATATATATAAAGAATATTAAAAACAGCACTTTTCATCACTTTCAAGTGGCCGTGAACTGAATGGAAGCAGCTTTCCTTTAACGAGCTTCCGTGCCAAGTGATGGTATATTGCCGATATTGTAAGGTAGGGACATAGCTAATATGAAATAACTGGAAGAGAAGTGCTAGTAACTTAGTACGAAATGCTGTCTTGAGTACTTAAGAATGTATCAGGTTTCCGCTTGAAGAACTAAGAAGTTGATTGGAACACAGCCCGTGGTGAGTTCCAAGATTTGTCTTCTTGTTAGTAGAGGAAGGTATGACTATAGACCAGTTTGCTATGCTTTATCATTAATTTCTGGGTATCGCCCGTAAGGTTTAGAACTGAGCCTTATTATGGTATAATATAGTTTTGTCAATAAAAAGATACCCAGAACCTAAATTAGACACCTATTTTAATTCAGAAGAGACTTTCCTATTGGATATTCTGTTTAGGTGAAGTTAAACCCAGGGGTTGTGATATCCTAATTGCTGCTTTCTAAGAATGGATGAATCAGTACGAGATTTTAGGTATTCTCTGAAAGTAAGCAAGGGGTTCCAAACGTCAGTCGCTTTTCCGTAATTTATACTTGTAGACGAATCTTCCCTCTAACACAATGTTTAAACGCGGTAAGTTGAATCTCAAAACGACTCATTCACAGCTGTATGGCTCTTGGTTTTGAGTGAATTTAACACTAAAGAAGTTTTATCTAAATACTAGTATGTAAACTATCTAGTATATCTCACATTTTAAAGATATTTTTTAAAGTTTCAATCGACTGATTTTTATATTTAAAATATCTCTATTGACCTCGATAATTTCGACTGAATAAAACAAGTTTTGTATTAAACAAAACATTGAATTCTCTTGAAATGAAAAAGGTTGAACAGAAGAACATGTAATTGGATGTATTACGAGTTTTATACACCAATTAATGTTTTCATAAATCGATAATATACACTCCTGTAGATGAAAAGCTTGATTACACTTAGACAAACTAATTAGCAGCAAATGAGACGAATTAGGCCACAATTAATTGATTATATTGAAACTATAAAAAGGAATACGATGGAATTCTCGTTCATTTTAACTCAGACTAATATATATCTCATCCAAACTCATGACATAATAACAGTTTGTTATGGCCCAAAGCTGCCAATCAGAAGCAGCGAATTACCGATCGGACCAAAGACCCGTAAAACACGTGCGAGTAGCCTAGAGTTCTGATTGGTCCTTCTTCCCGCCTAGCCCAGCCAGTTAAGTCCAGAACATCAATCGCAGGCTCTGCGTATGAATCCTTATATTCCAAACATACTTAGTTTAATTATCAATCAAATAGACCACAACGTACGAATAAAATATGAAACAACATTTCTACAAGAATTAGCCAGATGTGGCTGTGAATGGAGGCAGTAACTAATAGACTGAATAATTGAAGAATGGAAAATCGTATAATAACAATTTATAGGTTAAAATGAAGCTAAGTTAATTAACAATTATATGGTAATATATACGTATCTAGTATTGGTCCACAAATGGATCCCAAAAATTACCACTCATTATTCTTATCAGGGCATAACACAGATTAATACACATAAAATTATATGAATAAGTAACTGTTGGAATGTTTTTAGTTCAAATTGATCGGATTAACAACAGTGTGTATATACTTATTCATTGGTATTTATCTTCTCATTATTTATAAGTATTAATGAATAGTACTAATTTATTTGTTGTTTTTAGTTTATGGAAATTTGATTTGTTGAAAGATAATCTGCACTACTTACTATAATATCAACTGAAAAATTATCTTAAACTAGATAGAGAGAAGACTATACAGTTATTCTGTTCTAATTTGTATGTACACTATTAAATTAGTGAATAATTAGTGTTTGCTATGTGTACTCAAGTTAACAGTTCCATTTGTACTTTTGTTCGTCATTTAGTCCTAAACAAGGTAAGGTCTAGCTTAGATTATCATATCGTACCGGCAAAATGAAATGAAATTAACTTGATGAGTAACGGCAAGGAGTTGAAATAATAATAATAATAGTGTCATGTTAGTATAGAAGACTAAACTAATTTAATGTGATTAACCGTTGAAATAAAATTCTTAAAATTATTGGGTTTCAAGATTCAGAGGATGATAAAAATGAATACGCTTTTATTACTGTCACTGATTTTGAGCCGTTTCACTGATGGACTAATTCTTCATCGCATTTATTGTGTGGACATTCACTAAGTAATTTACGCTTACCGACATGCTTATGGGCTGGTGTCACATCTTGGTTTGGGCACTTAGTTTCTTGTCATCCCACTCAGGTTAAAATTGTGTAATGAGGTAGTCAGTAGCTGGTCATCAGTAATACAAATCCCATAATGTTCACAACTCTGTCAACTGATTTATACTTAGTAGTCTACACTCAATGTTACCACCGTTCACTTGGGTGTTACAGAGTGTGGGAATAATATTTGTGATAAGTCTTGTTAATTGAACGCTATATTCGGTTCCTAAGGTATTCTCGTAATCCCCAAGCTAGAACTACACAGCGACCTGAACACGAGAGAAAAGTCACCAAATATGCGAGAAGCACTTTACTCCAAATGTTCATTCTAGTGCAGAAAATATAGGGTTTTTATAGTATTTTAGATGTCCTTGGGTTTCCCGAAAACTCCGAAATGCTACTAAACATAGTAGCAGTATGGTAATCAGCCAATCAGGATCTCTACATGTGACTTTTCACTTTCTTGATGTTTCTGGCTAAACTTTAAGTGAACGCTGATTGGATAAAATGCTTCTTAGTGTTTCCTAAGCCTTTCTCGTCTTTTGCGAGGAGTTTTCTGGATCACCCTAACAATTTGGAAGTGACCCGTAATCGAATTCCCATACAGTGCATATATCGTGCACTGTCAAAGATCATGTTTCATAGCCTTAGAGTGGAACACATTATCTGGCTTAATGTTTGATATGGCTATCATGTGCTTCACCTTTTCTATCCTCCCGAGGTCTGAATTCACATTGTGGCTGAAATTCACTCAAATAACATGCAGACGTGAAGGATCCAGTATATGTTTGTCTAACTTAGTGGGATTTTTAAGGGGAATATATAATCAGTGACAATTTATTTCATGTACTTTCAAAGCGTTCTTAATATTTACTAATCAGCCATGTAGCTAAAAACATATGCTTCAGAAATGCATGGAGGAATGGAACATTCAGTGTTTTGAATTTATCAGTTATTTTTCCAAAAAGTTAGACACCTATATTCATTTCAGTTATTTACTAGGTTTCTATGAATTCCAACATTCTTGTGATAATCCACAGAATAATTGGAGAATATTCACTTATTAACGTATTTATATGCATAACTTATCTTTTCAAGAATAGCTGTAAAGTACTAATTCTAGTGAAAATAAAGCAGTACTTTATGTTGTCTGTAATCATGGAACCCAAATATTAAAAATTTCATTAATAAGTTAAATTCTGATCTAAAAGAGATAAGTTCTAAGCAGTATTGAATAATAAGTTAATAATCAAAGATACTCAACATCCATTGGCCGGTTACCATCAGCAACAGCCTACTGTGGGAGAGAACAAACCAGCATCCAGCTGAAGAAGAAATTAGGAAAAGACGATGGGAATGGATAGGACATACATTACGCAAATTGTCAAACTGCATCACGAGACAAGCACTAACTTGGAATCCTGAAGGGAAGTGGAAAAGAGGAAGGCCAAAGAACACATTACGTCGGATAATAGAAGCAGATATGAAAAGGGTGAATAACAACTGGAAACGATTGCCCAGGACAGGGTTGGATGGAGAATGCTTGTGAGCGGCCTATGCTCCTTCACGAGGAGTAACAAGCGTAAGTAAGTAAGTAATCAAAGAGGGGTTTTGTTGAAATTATAGTAATAAGTGGATAACGCGATGGCGTTTGGAGTTGAACTGTACTGGGTTCGAGTCCCAAAGTGAACATCAACTCAGATGCAGGTGCATCCGGTTGACGAGTCTCAAATAGGACGAGACGCGCATCCTGAATTCCACTGCTAGCCACTATCCATCTTTGCTTATAATACTAGTAAATTAAGGCAATACGCACATATGCCACTAAGGGAATGATTAATTGCAATCCTAAACATCAACATAACTTGAATTTGTAATGGTTATTTGAACTATTTAATCACTTGATGAGTTTGATAATATCATCTCATCTAATATCTTTATAGTCAGATTACACCATGACCAATAAAAATTAATGCTGCAGAATGTTAGCCAATTCGTCAACAGTCCAGTTATATTAACTTTAACTTTGAAATTTAATTATTCACCTTTAAATTTCGATAAGATCACAAATAGTTTAAGTTGACAATATCTTGGTAATTATTTAAAACTGATAAACACTAACAATATAGTCATTTATAAAAGATTCAATCTCTCTATATTCCAACGTTCTGCTTACTAACTTTTATTTGAATGGGATCTAGAAGAAAAATACTAATTGGAAATTAGAAAATAGATTTCTGGAATTTGTAAAATTACCGAACACAATATCAACCACATATATAGATTGTTTCTCGAGATCAATAGTTGTGAATTCACCATTTCGATACTGATCATAGTATAGTGAATAAACAGTATTTTTAGTCATTTGATGGTGAGATTCTGATTTATGGACGACCTATGAAAGAATTTTAAGCGACCTTGAGAAATATTAGCCAATCAGCAAACAGTTAGTATAGAGTAAAAGTATATAATACAAAAACCAAAAAAGTTAAAGTGGATACACTTCTTATACTTGGCTCAAAAACTTGTCAAGGTTAGAAAGAGGTTCAGGGGTTCTAAAATCGTAATGCATGCAGTAGAGGAAATCATCCATACGGCTACAGAATGGTCGCCATCTGGAGCCATGATAAATTCTCAAAAACTCTTTCAGCCTCGACCACATAACTTCAATATTGTTTATTTGCACTCCGGTTGTTGAGTGAACAAAATGCTACTTTCGGATAACGACACGATGTACATAACCAAGACTATGTAGGAATCTGTACGCTCTCCAAACATCCGTATATATTGTAGTACTTGGCTGCAGCCAGTGTTACTGGCGCTTTTATTATCCAGTTCGCAATAATTGTTTTAATTTGCCTTAGTTAGTAATTATATATGGGGTTTTCATCACGAACTGACATCAGTTGTAATGCCAGAAATTTATTTAGCCAAATGGATGAAAGGCTTTCGCGTTAACATCTGAGATCTATTATCTTATACCTGATTGATTCGTCGACAAATTATAGTCTCACTATTTTATTTATTAGCCGCTCAATTATCACGTTTTGTACAAAATTCCCTGTGAACCGATCGTACGTTAGCATCAAGCACTGAAGTTGGCGCCGTAACCTTGAAATCTCTCAAACGCATCTGATTGACTCGTCCATAAATTAGAGTCTCATCCATTTGATTATTGAAATAATTCACAATTTCATAAAATAAAGATGATTAATGTGTTTTCAGATGTAAGAACTGATGATTTCTGATGTACATTATCGATATTATTAATTTGGTTAATGTAAATACTATCACTTAATCTATATTATCAGGTAAAGAAAAGAGGAATAGTTTAGTAGATAAACAATTATTGTATTGTTTTAATCTTAGAATATTCATTTTATTAACATGGATATCAGTTTATATCTACTTTTTAAGTGATAAGTAATTCAAAAAGTCTCGTTTTCTTTTATTGCTAAAAATTTTTCAGATTATTTAATAAGAAACATTGATCCATGGAGTTTAATCATGTCGATATTGGGACAGTTTAATGCAAAATGGTTTAAGGTTGAAAATATGAATTTTAACTCAGTAGTCCATAAATAGTAATGTTAGTTTTGAAAATCGAATTCTTTAAGTTCATGAGTTGATGAATTTATGAATGGAAATTTGTCGAGAGTCCTAAACTAGAATGAAATGACGGTGTTAGCGTTTCCTGGCTTTCGATGGTTATCAATGATAAAAGCTGGATTACAAAACATGAGAAATTTTTTATTTAAATATTAATACATATCAGGGGATATTATTGTCTTCAGAAGGATTTTTAGCAGTCATTACTTTAACATAGTTATGTATATGTTTGTGAAGAATATTTAAAGGTAATCATTGAGTCAATGATAACAATACATAATTAATCATAATATGTAGTGTACGATCTGGGACTATGTTTAACCCACATAGGTTATCCTAGCCTCTGGAAAGATCAATATATTCATTCTTCTCAAGTCACATTTATACTCTGTCATTTATTCGCTTATTAATCCTGACTCTTTTTTTATGTAAGCGTATGTGTTTGCATTTCTTATCTTACTCATTACATATCTGTAACTTATTTTTGTTCGTCTATAAATATCAATTCACGCTTGGTTAAATAGAGTTGACTCACTTGCCTTCTCCATTGCGAGTTATTTTGTTTTGTTTCGCTTTCCGATCAACGGTTGTACGAAATATACATATTCGGAATTTATTCTCTTATTTGACTTATTTAATTCCGTTATTCACCAATGCAATTTAAGTCGATGATTATGTACGAGGGTAGCAGTGATGCATATTTGTTATTATTCAATAACAATCATTCATATGACCATCACATAATCAAATTGGAGTCAGGTTCAAGAGGGCCACAAAAGTAGTAAGTAAAAGTGGATATGAAAGGATAAGTGTGGTAGCAAATATAAAAATCCTCAGGATATTAAAACAGATAATATAAACGAAGAATGTTCTCCCAGTAAATCCTCATTTCAACTCTGATAATGATAGTTTACATACAGTTGTGAATTCATATGCCATAATTGGGAAAACTGTATTTACTTAAATCTTAGTCATTCATTTTAATCATTGAATTGGATTTATAATAGCGAAATCTGATGAGAATTTATTAAAAAGAACATTCTTTGTTCATTAATGTATTTTTAGTACAACTACAATAAACTGCTATAGAACAAGAAAAAATAATACGATATTGGAAGTAGGTCAAAACTTGAAGAAATAAGCTTATAAAAATAGTAATGAATAAAAATGACCTAATATGAAGTGTGTGAACAATTAGTTTGGATATGTAAGTGGTAAAAAAGACAGATTGAATAGGTCAAGAGTAACGAGCAAAAGGTAGAAAATCTGTATGAGTTATTTTAAAGTTTCACCAAACTAGTGAATGGACAGATATACTTCAGATTTCTTTTGGACACAGACTCGGATTGATGACTTGAATCCCCAAAGCTTCTGTTGAATATAATAGATAAAACCAAGTTACATCAGGATAACTTGAATGTATTCGACAAACCACTATGAGTTCTTAGCTCACTCTACTAAATTGTAATCGCTGACAAATTGTGATAGAAATCAGATGGACATTGATATTGTCTAGCCCTTTTCGAAATTCTCAAGAAGACGCTTGATAACTCGTCGTTTCTGCTCTCTAGATATTTCAACAAGTCATCTGTCTTTTGTTTGTTTCAACAGATCATTATGGCAATTAATTACACAACCTATTCAGGTGTGTTTGTGAAAAGTTCACGACCTCTCGCTGTACAAGTTAGGAAATGGCACAATCAGAGACATTTTGGTTGCATTATTCGATATCAGGTTTCGGCTTCTAGTTACTTTCTTTTATAACGGCACTGCGTGTGAATGGTTGTCTAATGTACTACACGAGCGTGAACAAAAGGTATTTCTTAGTAACTCTGAGGATGTATCCACTATTTTTAGACCATAAATTTTTTTAATGTTTGCCTTTTCTGTAGTTTTTACTCACATCTTACAGACACTCAGTGTGTAAATTTCTTTGTTCAGTCGACGAATCTCTTATCGTTGATGTTGTTTCACCTTCTCACAAGTAAGTATTTTTATTGGAATCATAACACCTACACACTTTTTTGTGGGGAACTATCAGTATTTATTGTTTTTATTTTCTTCCCAATGAAAGCTTCTGATGATAAACCGTATTTGAGATAGTTGTTACTTGGTGTATATTAATATGAATGGTTGTGTGATTGCCGCAGATATCTTTTCTCTTTCTTCATCTAGCTAATGCTTATTTGGATATGATAACAAAGTGCTCAGGCTATTCATGGAACTGTGAAATGGATATGAGAATAATTTGATCCTGACGGTTTGGTGTGTGCTACTGATGTCCACAGATATAAGTAGTATGTATCATCAATCGACATTGAAATACCACGAAGCAGGATGTTAAGAAGATCGAAGAAAAGAGAACGAGAACAAAGATTGGTTGACGTGGAAACGAAAGAGCAATAAATTTTGAGACGATTGATTGAAATTTTGCAAATGAAGTATTCACTGTATGATTCTCAGATTTTACTAAGATGTTCTGTAATTTTGTGTTCAAATACATTCGATTGTCCCTACTTGTGTTCTAGTTCACTACAACGGTTGTAGTCTAAGTACAGTTCAGGAGGATATCAGGGGTAACACAAAATAACCGTCAATAATAATCACTGCTCCGATTTCTTATAGTGAATTAATAAAAATTAACGAATGAAATATAGTGCAACTTAATTGATGATTACTGATTACTTTATCGAAATTCCGTTAATACCTAATCTAAATAAATGTGCTATAGAAAAACGATAGAGTCTGCCTGGTCAGATAAATAAACAAATTTTATTGAAATCATGCACTGATCTACGTTAGACCACGATTGGGCACTGGAATGGTGTTTTGTCTTAGTGCATGACCCCTTAGTAGTGTGCGTCCACGATCCAACACGCGGAACACTAAAGCAGAACCTACGGAATCTACTTTTCGTAAATATTGACAATTATAAACACCATATTCACAAACAACCAGTAATTTATAATGTCAATTCGTTTCTTAACCAGGTGTTTACAGTAACACAGTTAAGTATAGGTTTATGAAAATTCTTGAATTTCTTTGAAATCCTGAACCGATCTAAGTTAGATCAACATTGAAATCCTGGTGGTCTATTTTAGATCAGTTCATAATTTCAATGAAACTTAGTAATTTCCACCACTGAAAGTTATCATGTACTCACTAATGACTAGTTTCGAGAGGAAATTTCCGGAGTCTTATTGATAAGCTGTGATCAGTGGAGCTAATCCGTGTCATGTGTAAGACAGTTACCCACAGAATACAACGGGAACTGGTCGTACAATATCGTGGGTTGATTTAAATCAGACATAAACACTGTTGGATTTCAGCTTAATGCTTTTGAGATTAAGCTCTCTGACACGAAACTGAAAGTTCTGGGCGGGATCTCCGTGTGCGGGATCGTGAATGTGCTCTGGTGAGTCGTCTCATACTAGAACGGAACGGCCGTCCAGTGCTTCCAGGTTTTCAGTGATGATGTAATTTAGATCGGCTCATTGTTTCAATGAAATTTAATAATGTCCACAACCCTATACTGAAAATCACTAAACTGTTTGATCATATAATAGAATAAATCAAATTAAAAATGATGACATTTTATTTATTGAATTACAATTGTAAATGCTGACTTTTGTTTCGTTTCACTAGAATATTGTACGATATTTTTAGACTGAATTTTCCAAATTCAATCTCTAGTTTTCAACTTTATCTCTACTAAAAGTAGGTAATGATAGCGTTGTAGGAAGCAAGAAGAGAATATGCCTAATTAAACAATTCAGTTTAGAGAATACGAAATCATTAAAGTTATCCAACTTAAGCTAAAAATTTGTTCCGTCATTAGTTTTATAAAATGGTTAATTATTCCGTGAACATTTCTCTGAATTATCTATCTAAACATTTAATGTTTAGGTAATAGTCAGTTGTAGTGTGGCGTCGAGTCACGTTTGACTATGAACACCACTAAAAGGAGGTTGTGTACCAGAAATCAGAAGGCGATTGCAAGTTGTAACGAGATATATTCGTTGGCGATCTCGTAGTATCGAAAGAATATCGAGATCGTACCAAAGAAATACAAGTGGAATCAGTGAGCGGATATAAGAGCGTACAAAGTCACAATCAACGGAAGGACAATGGAATAATAATGGATGTTTTTAGTACAGTTAAACAAACAAGTACAGTAAAACAATCACTGGTACAATTGGCTATAATAATAATAGTTTCCATTACACTAATCGCGTTCTCTTGGTAAAAGTAGGTCACTACAAAGTAATCAAAGTCAATAGAACACTATGAAACTAAACTAAAGAATTATTAGTACTTCTTCATGTGAACCGATGTCTCATTCGTTCAATTATTAACTAATAATTGTTAGTTTAAGATTACCCTACGCCTACTTCAATTTTGAAAACCGAGTAGTACCACTAGTCTTCATACTTAGATTACGAATCTATAAATGGTTACTAAGTTAATAGTAATAATAATATCAAGTCAATATCACTTTGTAATTAGTTAAAGAACATTTTCATGATGATTTCAATTTAAAAAAAACTAGTTTAATGCTTCATACAAAAGTATGATGAAAAGAGATACCGATCAGTTTAATCAATCACTTTTAATTATACTTAGTTTTTTCTGAGATTTAATAATATGAGATTAGTCAAAGTTATATCAATAATCTTTTATGTTTCATTCAGTTAGATGATGACATAAAATGTAAAATGACGATTATAATATTTAATTTGACCTACTTAATAAATATGATGACATGAAAAGTACATCAAAGTACTTTCTGTTTAGATGGTGGTTGGAGGTAGTCAAGAGGAAACCCTGGACCCGGGTTTCGTGCTACTTGGCACTCGTCAGCAAGGTGTACCTGTAATCTTGAGGGAACTGGTGCTCCCTGGCGGATTCGATCTCGTGTCACCCAGCTTCACAGTCAGAGACGTTACCACTGAGCTATCCGAGCTGTTTAATATTTCAAAATTACCACATGATTTCAACCTGTGAAATTTCAATCTCTGAAATTTCTAAAATCTCCACAAAACCCATTCTGATAATAATCAACTGCTCACTAGTGACTGACTTCAGGAAAAACTCCCGAAGTTCTAGTGAAAAGCCGTTACCAGTAGAGTTCAACCAGGTCTGTTGTGAGATAAGACAATGGTGTACGGTGGCGCAACTTCGTGGATTGGTTGAAGTTAGACATTAGCACCGTTGGATGCCGGCTCAGTGGTCTAGTGGTTAAGTGCTCACGCGCGAAGCCAGTAGGTCCTGGGTTCGAGCCCCGCGTGGTGCAAGGTCGTGGATGCGCACTGCTGAGGAATCCCATACTAGGATGAAACGGCCATCCAGTGCTTCCAGGTTTTCAATGGTGGTCTAGCTTCAACTGACTCATGATTTCAATTTGTGAAATATGAGATTAGTCAAAGTTATATCAATAATCTTTTATGTTTCATTCAGTTAGACGATGACATAAAATGTAAAATGACGATTATAATATTTAATTTGACCTACTTTATAAATATGATGACATGAAAAGTACATCAAAGTTCTTTCTGTTTAACATTTCAAAATTACCACATAGATATTAAACAAAATCAATATTAGTCATTAATCTATTGAAAATAGCTTTTGTTTTGACTAATAGTATATCAATTTATAGAAACAAAGATAGTGACTCATAGGTATAGTCGAATTATTTGAAAGCAAAAGTGATTAATTGACTGAACTACTGAAATATGTGATGTCAGTATTATCGTTCATAGTTTTCAATAGTTGAGATGATGAGTCAGTTGAAGCTAGACCACCATGGAAAACCTGAAGGCACTGGACAGCCGGTTTTTCTTATTGTGGGACTCCTCAGGAGTGCGTATCCACGATCACACCTCGTGGGATTCGAACCCAGGACCTATGAGTCTCGAGTGTGAGCTCTTAACCACTAGGCCACTGAGCTGGCATCCAAAGTTGTTAATGTTTAATTTCAACTAATCCACGAAGTTGAGAGACACATCCGCCATTGTCATCAGTGAGTTACTATCTCACAACTGACCTGATTGAACTCCACTCATCATTGCTTCTCACTAGAACTCTAGGATATACATTTTGAAGCTAGCCACTAGTGAGCATATGTTGACTAGTATCAGAAGGGGTTTTTACGGAAATTGTCATAGTTCTTCTTACAGTTCAAAGGCCTAGGTTTGCAAACCAAACCATATTGCTTGCAATTCGCCTATATCAGTTACTTTAATTGGCAATATCACTTTGTTCTTCATTAGTGAAGATTGATAGATTATTTAGTAATGTTTCTTTATCTTGAGATAGTAAGAAGGTATCTTATAAAAGACCAGTTTTCCTCTTGTCATCAGATGCAGTGTTATTTAACTATTGGAGTGTTATTATTTCGTCACTCAATAATTCTTTAATTATCATGCTAGGCTTGTACCTACTGCATTGTAAGTTTCGAAGAGAATGAAACTGTTTATTCACTGCTGAGGTATCCCCCTTCTATCCCATCAATTTGGATGATATGAAAAGCAAAAAACCAACAAACAATGAATAGTGACTAACAATGTAAATTATGAGTGTTATGATCCTGGACTTAGATTGATTTCACTAAAGAGAAGCACTAATCAGAATTTGATTCTATCATTTTTTGAATCAATTGACCTTGAGGTGTGACCGAGATTATTTAAATGCTTATTCGTCAAGATGTAGCTTTCTTTCTACCTCCAGTAGCGTTTATTAAGAAAACAGGAAGGAGACACCAGTCTAGATTACTCGACATTGCGTGCACTATGTTGAGATATGATGGTGGTTGGAGGTAGTCAACAACCTAGACTGGTGGCCACATTGCGACTTGGTCGATAGGATTCAATCTGCATTAAGAAGGACCTGACATACATGACATTGATCATTACCCAGTGATCAACCAATTGTAAGTACATCTCAGTCCTACAGGAGATCAGTCGCGGCCCGGATAGCTCAGCGGTAACGTCTCTCCGTCAGAGAGCATCGGTTTCCTCAAGATTACAGGTACATCTTGCTGATGAGTGTCATGTAGCACGAAACCTAGGTCTAGGGTTTCCCGTTGACTATCTCCAACTACCATCTTATTTGAATCATACAATAAATCAGAGTTTTTGTAAGAAGCGCTTTAAGCAGTATCTGTATAACCTCATCTCAAAAGAATTCATTTTAGTTTCTAAGACGTAATCAGTTTTGATAAGTGTATCATTTAGTTAACTTTTGCTTGATATTTCATGCATATTTTTTCCAACCAAATTTCATTGTTTAATTTCTAATCTGTGTGTCTTGTATCAGTATACAGATTTGATGTGTTCTTCCTTTTCCCTTGGTAACTCTTTCATCACTTCTCAACTTTAATTATCAATCGCCTGACATTTTACCTAATTATAATTAGAAACAAACAATATTTCAACTGTGAATATTTTTTTTATCTTATTTACTAAAAAATCACACGACATATCATGTAAATATGGCAAAAAAGTGACTTGATATTCAATCAGTTGACTACTAGTTTCATAGAAACAAGATTCATCAGGGATATTTGTATAAAGAGAGAAGACGAGAAGAAATGGAGCCTTTGGATACAAGTTAGTTAGTAGTTTCTATTGTTAGGATAATATTATAAAACTGATTTTAATCTAAAAATTATATTGTTGTCGCCATGAATTTGTACTGAGATAAAGAATTTCTTGTTTCTCCGGATACTTAAATCTGTTTTATTCAGCACTAAAGTGTAACACATATCTATTGAATTATGATTATTCGAACAATAGTTGAGTTTTACCTTGTAGATCTGAAGCTAGTTTTGACGATAAAATGTATATCAGCTGAATAATGATTGAGTACAGGTAGCATCAGGAGATACAGGAGATACAATCGATATTATGCATTATCAGTCACAACTTCCAAAACATACAATCAGGAAGTATTTGCTCCACCAGTGATTCCAAATAAATTGCAAGTGACATAATGCTATCAACATAGAATGTCATAGGTAGGCGGTTATTTTCACTCTCAGGATGAAAGTTTCCAGATGATCAATAGAGCAGACACGGTGAATCCATTAATTCTCTTACAATGTTTTCGTATCAGCATGCCTTTAAAGCCTTTCCTAAGGTAAATCTTATTCAGTGATCTCAGATGTGATTATTTCGACAATATCTAGAAAATCATGGAAACTACACGATTATTGAACAATTGTTTCAATTCATTGAAGAATAATGAGTTAGTGTAACTCAAGTGGGTTATTTTAATTAGGTTTCATTATATGAGCTGGATGGTTTAATTAACTAAAAATTTGAGTTATGATTAAATTCAGTTCAGCATACTATATATGGCTGATTTGATCATACATATACTTTAACTGAAAGCACATCTAACATCTAGTGTCATAAAGTGAAATTCGATTTTAATCTAACTTCAAACATTACAATCTCCCTTTTTCCCTCCTTGACTAAATGTCACAATGATACAGTAAATCTTTTGCCTATAACTAGAAAATGTATCTTACAAAATCTTAATATCTTATTCTCAGCAGTTTATATATATATATATATATATATATATATATATATATATATATATATATATATGGATTAGATTCAATGTCATTTCTAAGAAGTAATCTTTTTTAAATTATAACCTTAAATTGGTTAAACATGCTTATAAAAAGTTATATATTTGTTAAATACTAACTGTTTTCAGTCACAAGTTAGGTCTTTTGATATTGTTAAAGCTCAGTGTGATATCATATACTGGTAAGGGAGAATAAATTTTATCTGTTATTTGGTTCTTTAATTGACCAACTATATATTAAACATTTTCGAACTTACATCATTTACAAGATTAGGGCTTTTTTTAAAAAAAAGATCTATGGTTCATAAATTTAAACATTCAACTTTACCGTAATTGTTTATAAGTCTGAACTATCTTCTAACTAATGCAGTATTCGTATACAAATAAAATTAATGATTTTCATCTAATTGATGCGGTTTACCACCTGAAAGATGGACAAAAAAAATGATTGAATTCTTATTTTCATTACTGCAGTTTTGATTTTAATATGAAAGCACTATCACGTAAATCTCTATGGATGCTGAATTAAAAAAAGAATCCAAGATTGTAGCCTTTACTGACTAGAAAGAAGCTAAGTAGAATTATTTCCTTTTTCTTTATATTCATGTCTGGAACTAACCAGTCACTGTTGACATACATGTATCATGGGCAGAGACACCGTGTTATTGACTCTATTTATTTACAAATTTGAATTGTGGCCAGTGGTGGGATCCAGAATGCGCAAGCCGTTATATTCAGGATTCATTTAGTGGATGTATCAACATGCCGGTGTTGACATTCATCCGTGATTCAAACATACTAGGATATAATATTTTTTTAAGACTACTTTATTTGTGAGATTGCTCAATCTGAGCAGAAATTTTGTCTAGCATATCTACCGTGATATAGACAATTCATAAGGAATAGAATATTATATATAGCTCAACGGAATTTTCGGTTTTCATAAATAAGACCTTGTATGTATAATTTGTAACATTGAATGTATGCTATAGTCGAAAGTAAATGAAAACCTATTAGAATAACAGTAACACGAAACTCAACAAAGATCTCTTTCAACGAATTATAGTTATACATTTGGAATCATACGGTAACATATTCATAGCCCAACTTTTCGACAGAAAACAATAACATACCATGAAGTTAGTTGGATAAGGCGGAAACCGACACATACAACTCCCAAACAATAATCCCCAGTGATGAACCCTACAAAGAAAGCAGCAGTGCAGAAAAATTGATATTTTGAAGACTTGCTGAAATGAAACATCCTCGTATATATGGCAACAACGAATGACCATGGGACACAGAGAATTAGCAAACTAACAGTATCAACAACCAATCAGAAGAAAGCAAAGGTTGTGGGAAAATATGGATTGGGAAAAAGTACTTTGGGTTGTCGTTAAAGGAAAGAACTTAATATATATTAACAAAATTGCATAACTTCGGATTTCCCTAGTACTAACTCTTAATCAATCAACGGTTGGCCGGAATACTGGAATTGATAAGAAAAGGCAAGTAAAACAATTATAATCTCATGAAAAGGAAGGAAAAGCAAATCGACATCGCAACTAACATAAACACTCGATGAATAGAAAAAAATTACGACTATCTTACAAGCCATGATTGACGAAGGTGGCATGTACAATTTTCATGCACAAAACTAGATCAGTTGATGAGCTCGTACAATTATAATGAACAAATTTGTACACTGATAATGGTGAGCCAATCAGAAGTATACAAATGAGGTCAATCGATGGCAATCAGAAGTGACTTGGAGGACATGTGCATATCATTAGCTAAGAAACGGATTGATTTGCTAAGGGTTAGAGATGTATATATACATGCATTCTATTTGATAGCCCAATCTACTTTCTCATTCACTCTTGTGTTCCCACTCAAGTATCCAGCTGGAGAGTTAGTGTGTGGTATGGCATATATCAGTAACAGTTTTCAGACACCCTCACTACAACACACAATCACCGAGTATTTGTCTCAACACAAATTACCTGATAGTTGACAACCTCATAAATCATGGTAGAAAATTTAAGCTGATTTTTTTATTTCACATATTTTACATTATCTATTAAGAATGGATAACTTTTTGAAAAGTTATTCACATAGTCTCATTTGTTGCTCTTAAGATATGAATATATATCTAACAAGATTTACTGAATTGAGAAAAGAAAATAACAGACATAAACAATAATCTCCATAATAAGAATAAAAAACCACCTGTAACTTGAACAATGTATTGTCTAGACCTGGAGTTATGTCAATTATATTTGCCTGTTATTGGTGAACAATCAAGACTCTAAGCCAAATTTAATAAAAAAAGATCACAGTTTATAACAAATTTGTTTATATTTGTTGTTGTTATTATTATTTGTTTCTCTCTACACAGAGAAATATATATGAGAAAAAGATAAATACAACATAAAAACCTAGAAGCTTCAATGAAAAAAAAGGATGAACGGGAGAGAAGAGAAACACGTACCGGGAACACTAAAATCCTAATTCACCGTAATTGGTATTAGCAGAGAGGAGAAAAAAATTTCGAAAAAGCAATAATGAACAATACCCTACCCCAGAAAAGCAGTTTACTTCTTTTACTGAAGATGTCAAAATACTATAAATAACACTATGCAACCTAGTATATTTCTGGTTAGTAATTCTATAAAATGAATTTTACACATCTATATAGCGTAATAGATGCACATAGTTGTAAAGCAATTTGAAAAAAAAAACAGGATAAAAATTAATTGTCACGTTTAGAATAGTTAATCGACACCAATCAATGTTTTACCTAAGTGTTCACAAGATGACCTTATTTCTGTAATGATCACCTAATTCACATATTTATATAAAAGTAATAAAAAATAAATAAGGATGGAGAGGCAGGGGAATAGAACAAATGATGAATAGGACAAAAATGAGTTTTATAAACATTTTTCCTATCAGTTTAATTATTTGTAACATGATTGTTCTCCATCTCTCTATCACACATATGAAAGAAACAAATTATACACTTTATGGATAATAAAAAAAGTATCCTGGAATAGACAGGAACAAGAAAGATGTAATGGAGACTAATCACTCATAGAAATAGAAAAGAAAACAAACTGTGATAGTCAGTCACTAAGACACACAGAAGTACTCAGTTGACTGGTAAGAAATTATTAATAAACTGTACAAACGAATAGAAAAAAAAAGAGAATCATAGCTCTGTTCTATTTCTTATACAGTTAATAACTCGTTATTTTTAAAGAATGTTTAATTAGCATTCATAAAGGTTAAATATGCACATCGAGATATTCCAGATTAAAAAGTAATTAGAAAACAAACAAACAAACCAAGAGAGTAAGAGTAGGAAGGAGATATTTGATAATAATTAATTAATATATGTATAGACTGGCAGAAGTCTTATTATTAATACAATAAAGAAAACATCAATTGCTTTTGTTCATTTTCTTGTAAATATTCAAATAGTTAGAATATTAACAACAATAACAACAACGCTAATACAAAAAGCATTAAGACAATAGCATAAGAATTGAATACGATATATATATGTATATATATAGCAGGTGAAAACTGGAAGAGTTATTGTGAAAGCGCTATCATTATTATTATCCGATTCAGAATTTCCTATACAAATAGAGTAACACAATATCTACTTATGTGTTTGATTTGAATTCTGTCAATTTGTAAGGGATGATAAAATAATATGAAAGAAAGTAGGAAATACAAGGGAAAAATGCCGTGCACAAATTAATACAAGTCAATTTGAAGAAGTATTAAAAATCTTGAAAAAAAAATGGATGGGGGGGGGGAAAAGTAAGCTACAGTTTTATAAACACAGAAAATATAAATAAAACAAAATTGGTACATAGGTTGAATTAGGTTTATGCGGTTATTATTATTATTTTGATTGTTTGATGACTTCTTTCTTAGAAATTAACAAACAAACAAACAAACAAATTAAATCATCACAAAAAACAATAAAGAGAACATGGATTTTTTAAAAGAAACAAAGTAAGAATTATTCACCGAGAATTATAGTTTGCATTAAGCCATGTTAAACCTTCATATAGGCCTTCACCTTTGATAGCAACCGACGGTTGAACATACCATATGTGTCCATGTAATCGTGCTAACATAAGACGTTCTTGAATTTCATTAGGTTTCATAACTAAACATAAATCATACAGATAAACAATATGAGATAATATCAACCGACTGATTGTTTTTAAATATAGGAAAATTAAGTCATAAGTTTATATTTATTATAGTTAATGTAAGCCACGTACAGTTTTGTGGATAAGTTAAATATAAACGCAATTATATTACTTATATATATATGTCTAATGAAGATGAGAAATAAAATCGTAGAAAATGCATTTTATAAAATTTTGAATACAACAAAGCAATGCATAATTTATGGTAATACACTTATTCGATATCTGTATCTGTCATTCAAAACACCCTTGATGGTCCTTAGAAGTCAGGCTTATTAACTGTCTCATCATTTTATGTCCTCCATTGACCACCTTATATCTTGAGAATAAACATAACTTAGTAAGTAAGGAGGATGTTTTTTCACTGGTTATTTTATTATCCTCAGTTTTGTAAAATAATATTCTAGTAACTTCAGTACAGGTATTTATTACACATACAAAAATCACAGTTTTTATTGATTAGTAGGTCACCAGAGTATGATTGATTCAAGAGAGTAGGGTTTTATTTCGGTTCAGATTGGTATTCTGTTTAAAGATGTCGATAATTAACAAGTCTAATACTTCACTTCTCATATTTATCTTATAGACTATGTTTCTGAATCAACAAACCAATGATCTGGATAGTAGAATATAACTTTTGAATTACAGATATTAAATAATAATAATAATAATAATAATAATAATAATAATAATAATAATAATAATAATAATAATAATAATAATAATGTATGTATGTAACTATTTTATCTTCGAATACCCATAACATTAAATCATTATTTGAACATTTAGAACAGTTCGGGAGAACATTGAACTTATACAATAGTGATTGCAAAACAAGTCAAGTAAAATTGTTATTATGATATAATTTTATTTAGTAAAGTGTGTGCCAAAATAAATAAATAATTATGTTAACCATGTTGGACAGTATTACATGAAGTATATTTTTTATAAATATTTTAATGGTATAATTCTCTTATGTAAGCTCATTTTAATTACAAACTAATATATCAATGAATTGAAGTAGAATTTAGTTATTAACTCTGATCGAAGTTTAAATAAAACTATTCTATGATATAAAGAAGTAGACAGTTAAAAGTGATTAACATATTTCTAGAAAAGGTTTCGTGTTTATTGATAACTAGTTTAGGATATATTTATAAGAATATTAACAGTGATATTGATTATTTAGAACGATAATATTGTGTGAATAGGTATCCGTACTAGCTGTTAATATCATATGCTGTTGGAGGTATGAGGGCGGTTATCACTTCCCGGTTGCCCACACCGTGGAAGGGTTCTTCTGGAGGTACCTGAAAAAGAAATCGGATTAGAAGTGGTTTTAGTGACCAGGGAGCGTAACCGCAGTGCCCAAGGGACAACTGCTTGAGGTCGGTCACACACGACCTTTTTATGGGCAATTTTTGTGTTAGCTCCGTACTTATTGAGACCTTACCGCCGGAGACGGATATCCGTGGGATAAGGAGAGGTGTGCATTTTTAGGGTCGACCTTTTCTGACCCCACCCCTCCTTGTGGGAAGGCAGCATCGCTGTAATGCTGGTTGTCTGAAGGAAACACCTTATTGCTGTCACACCTCTGTACAGTCAGCAGTACGACTTCGCCTTCGAACCTTGGGTTTGTTGCTTTTAGTCTTACCGCTCTTCAACCTACCTTTCTGACGTGGTAGAACCTTGAGGAACAGTTGTTCCAGTCAGTATAGCTCGGTTGCTTCATCACGATAGGCAAGCCCGACCACCACGTCAAGGTAGTAACAACGGTCGGGTTAATATCATATAAGTTGACAAGGACTTAGTACTAGTTCATATGTAGATAATAGTCGATATGACTTATTTGAATCGTGATACGGATGTTGGTTATTATTTCCGAAAAATCCCCGTTCAATTTTACTCAATCAATTTAGCTAAATTAACCTGTGAGGGTAACATATCATAATATTTGGAAACAACACTGTAGATTCCAACATCATTTGCAAACTTAAAGATTTATAACTTGGATTTACTCATTTACTGTAGACCAGAAATGTTTGTTATTTTGAGCGACTTTAACTGTCAGTTATTTTTTCACAGGACCAAATTATGTAAAACGAACAGTTGTAAGATATTTACAAAGTTCTTAAGTATTGATTGGATATATTGATATGATCACTAGGTAAAGTGAAACGACATTACAATAAACTATATTCTATATCAGACTTTTAGAGGTAACCATGAAACTGCGGTGTACCCTACTTATGTTAACAGATATAAGTAGTATGTAACATCAATCAGAAGTAGAATGCCTGGCAGCAGAAGATTATGTTGGAGAGAACAGAAAGCAATTTTAATAACAACAGAATTGGAGAAATCATGAAGCATGTAAGGGAAAACGGAAGGATGATGTGAAAATAATGTACTGAATGTTTGGCTTCCATATTTTCTGAAAGCACTTTGTAATTTTGAAACAAACAATAAGTTGGTCTTCCCCACCTGAGTTCTCGTTTACTACAAGATAACTGAGACTGCAAACCATTTCCAGCCACTGAATACAACTCAGTAATAATAGAAACGATAGAAATCTGATAAATGATGAGAGCTTCTAAAGGAGCTGTATTCCATGAATGTTCAGAACGATAGTCTTGCAAAGGATGTAATAGATTCAAATGATTACATTGCGCAGCAGTTAGGAGAGAGTAGACAAAAGTAGAAATAATGAGATAAACGAGAACACATGATGAAGAAAGAAAATGGATGAAAAGTAAGGAAATGAATCTGTCAGGGTTATTACGACTGTCCTTAGTCACTAAAGGTCTATCATATAGTCCCGAAATAGTCCAGAACAGATTGTTGAGTAATATGATCACCATTTTATAGAAAATTATCTTACAAATTTGATAAACCGTGTAAATTTTTAATTTCCAAACGAACAAACTCTATCCATAATGAGATTTCATCAATGACCAGTCCTTCTGACTTCAAAGAACTCTCTAAATGAGTAATCTACAAGTTTAGCCACTTAAATCAAAGATGAACTAATCTTCGAGCATTATCTTCTGAAAAGATAAACTGTCAGCCAAACAGTCCTAAGTTTTCATTTAAAACATTTGGTGAACCATACATATTATTATACATTCACTTAACAGGACTGCATTTTCTGCACACTTAAGATCGATCACAGGATTTCCAAGCAAGTTATCAATCTCAGTAAAGGTGACGCTAGAAAAATTCACGCTATGATAAAATCAGTAATGATACAATAACGATTGAAGTTTGATATGAGAATATCAAATAATAATAATAATAATAATAATAATAATAATAATAATAATAATAATAATAATAACCCAAGATATTCCCATTCCTATACGTTTGAAGTACTTATCTGATCGCTCTATGACAGTAGCCAGATAAGGCCTGGAAGTCAATTATTTGCACATTTCATAGTTTAGAATTTTACAAAAACTTTTAATATTAATATTAAACAAATACATTTCAAGCGTGTGCTCTAGAATAATTCCTAAGCTCATATGTAACTACAAACAATTTTCTTCCTGACAATTAGCACTTTGTAGTTCAAACTTACCATTAGGAAGATCTTGTTTGTTCGCAAATACTAAGATGACAGCACCTTGCATTTCACGATCAGTAGCTATCCGATGCAATTCTTGTCTAGCTTCTTCTATTCTGTCTCGATCTGAACTATCAACAACAAATATAAGACCTTGACTTCCAGTGAAATAATGACGCCATAATGGTCTGATTTTTTCTTGACCTCCAACATCCTATAAGGAATTATAAATATGCTCAAAAAAAAAAATTAATTCGACATACCCAAACATTAAATCTTACATTTTTGTAAGTTACGGTTTCTACGTTAAAACCAACAGTTGGGATGGTGCTAACGCTTGATCCAAGTTTTAATCGGTAAAGGATAGCTACAAATTGGTACATATTTATTAACTAAATTGAAAATTACTTGTTTTCCCAGCAGCATCAAGACCCAGCATAAGAATACGCATTTCTTTACTTCCAAAGAGCTTGGAAAAAAGTTTGCCCATTTTGAAAGTAACTAACCCTCAGAGGCACTAAACTATAGGAAAAATTATACGAAAAGAAATATGTAGAAAAAACAAACAAATATATCTCAGATATTTAAATTGACATGATTTACAAACTACCAAATTAAAGAAACACCGAAATCGATAAAAACAAAGTAGATGGACCGGAAGTATTGTGATGTACTGATTTAGACACTAAACTTTGAATAATGTATTCACGAAATTCTAGTACTTTTCCATCTATTAATAAAAGGACGCTCGAGAAACCTACATTGCAGGTGCCAGTTTGTAATTTCTGAATGCATTATTTTATTTGTTTGTCAGGGGTCAATTTTAAAACTCAAACAAAATAAAAACATGGAAAAATGTACAAGTACGGATCGTTATGTAAATCGAAACCGCAAAACGATGTAAAATGCCTTAAAATAATAAGAGAGATTATAAACAAACTAGAGGGTTTTTAAATGAAACTAATTTATACTGCCTTTATGGAAAAGTAGGTAATGGTGAGACTGACAATTCATTTGATTATCAGAGAAATCATAATGGTTAGTAAAGCCTTGTAAGACTCTAATTTATGAATTTGTAGTTCCAAGCAGAATGGTTCAAAAATCTAGTACTTCACTATTTATTAGCTTGTCCTGATATAACCACCTTGATGTTTTTTTGAGCCGACATTGGCTTTAAGGTCTACTTTACGATCGGGTAAGTCAGTCAGTTTTATTTATTTATTTATTTATTTATTTTAACACATAAATATTGGTACAAGAGAGCGCCAATATATATGCGCCACACAAAACAATGTAACTTCGAAGAGATAGAAAAAGAAAAAAAAAACCAAGGAGCACAAAAGAGAACGATAACGAAGAGATTTAGTGTGGTCGTAACGATGGAACAGAAAGGTACAATCAGAAGAAATCTTTCAAGTAAGGGAGACACAACCACTTTTTATGAAGAAAGTAAAAGAAGGTTACAGCAGGATCGCCACTGGCTTCTATTCTGAGCCATATCTGATAACGTCTCTAGCCACTGTGTAGCACCATCTCTCAGACCCCAACCAGGGAGTCGTGAAGGACCAACACAAGCCAGTCCTTTGCAGCTTTCTTTCATACCACGACACCATGTCATGTACTGACCACCTCTCCGCTTTTTCCAACCAGTCCCAGAGTCGGCAAATAATGCACGACGTGGAATTCTCTGGGACGACATTCGTAGAACATGTCCAAGCCACCGAAGTCGGTGTTTCAAGATGGTGACACCAATTGAATTATCATCTCTGTGCCCAAACACATGATGCCGAACCTCTGCATTACTGACATGGTGTTGCCACTGAATATCAGCAATCCTTCGGAGACAGCGATGATCGAACACAGAGAGTCGTCTAACGTCCTCAACTCGGAGAGGCCAAGTTTCACAAGCATAGAGCAAAACTGCTCTCACCGACGCGTTGTAGATCCGACCTTTTACAGCCAGACTAACATCACGAAGGCGCCAAAGATGGCCCAGATTGGCATAAGCCACTCTGGCTTTCACTATACGTGCGTTGATCTCATCACTCACACCCCCACCAGCACTTATGCAACTACCCAGATACACGAACTTCTCGACTACTTCTATCTGCTCACCATCCAGGGTGAGTACAGGATTGGAATCCTGCCAGTCTTGTAGAAGTACTTTGCACTTCGAAGGTGCAAAACACATACCATACCTACGGACACTGATTGCCAACTGATTAAGTGCGGATTGCATGCCTTGGGCATTATCGCACAGTAAGACAATATCGTCCGCATACTCAAGGTCGAGAAGTCTTTCTCCAGGTAACAGATCCACACCACCATTACTTACATTCATCAGAGCTGTTTCCAGAATGTCATCGATGGCAAAGTTGAAGAGGAATGGTGAGATTGGGCAACCCTGCCTAACCCCACTACTCGAATGGAACAATGGAGAGAGGTGGGGAACAATGGAGAGAGGTGGAAGTCAGTCAGTAGCAACGTAGAACTTCGTACGTACGTACATCAGTTCGAGTCGCCATACCACATTGGCACGGAGATGCAGTTGTCGATCGGGTAAATTAGGAATAAACACAAGTGACACGTCTCATGTCAATTGATAAAAGTCTACAACCTGACAAGGCAACCTACTATTCTCATTTATTACTTTGTCCCTCATAATCGGGTTAGTTGTTCGCAAATTTTTAGCTTTTAAAGGCTGTTTCACGATTATAAAGCAATACGGAACAAACTGCTTATGTGTTTGCGCCTAGATCTAGAAAAACATCGCACGTGCCAAAAATGACGTAGGTCGATGCAAATGGACTCTTTGTATCAACTCTAGGTAATTCATTGAATCGCCACATCTGATGAAGTTCAAGATATGTATGTTAGTTAATGCATTCATCTCCAATGCAAGCTATATGATAAAACACGTCCATCCTGAAGCAGCGATATTTGTACTTAAGGTTGAGTAAGTGAAAAAGACCTGACAATCTCGCTCCAAACTACACATTGAAGCCTTCAACGCACACACCCTATGTCAAATCGGTCAACAGGCCTCCCTGGTTACGACCCTAGAATATCGTGCCATTGATGCATGCTGTATCTCCGTAACACGCAGACATGATCCTAGTGTGGTCATTCACCTGACCTCACCTCGACTAAACGGGGAGTCAACGAGATACATCCTCCGTTTATCTGGCGACCCGACAGCAGGTTCTCGTGGACTGGAGGGTGTAGACATAGCACTAAGTATCAGGGCAGAACAAGCACTTTTGGAATGGATCCCTGTTAACAGTCGTCAATATGCTGTTCGTCTAAACGACTCCGTAAGAACATGTCGTTTTTTCGTCATTTCTGCCTACGCTCCCACTGGCTGCAACCATGAGGTTGAAGCTTTCTGAGCTTCTTCTAAAATCGAAACATTCAAACATAGTACTCGTAGCAGGTGACTTTAATGCCCAAGTAGGTAGTGTGACTAATATAGCATCTAAAATACTAGTCTCAATAATTATCGAGCGCCTAACAAAGACTCGTGAACTGCAAACACGAGAGAATCAGGCTGAATCCAGACTTGGTCGTGGATGCATCGACCACATATTCACTATCGTCAGATCCTAGAACAGAGGCATGCTTATCAGCGTCCAACAATGGTGATCTTTCTTGACTTAAAAGCGATACTTAACTCTGTAGACCGAGAGGTTCTATGGCAATGTCTGTCGTTGAAAGGTGAACCTCAGAAGTACACAACCGTTGTGAAGGTTCTTTACTCGAAAACTACCAGTCGATTCAGAGCTTACGGCGAACAGTCGTCTGATTTTGCAAACTCAAGTGGTGTCCGGCAAGACTGTCCACTATTTGTTTAATTTCATCATAAACCTACTGCTGAAACTAACGTTCTCATCGTCTAGATTTTCAGGAATCGATCTCCACCAGGAGACCCACTTATCAACTTAGAATAAGTAGATGACATAGTCCTCTTGGTGGAAACGCAGCGTCTTGGTAACACTGAACAATACTGGGATGTTAGGGATGCGTCCCACCCCTAAATGCAAGTTGTCACTTCAGGATTGGCCTGAGTCAACACCTGAACTAAGGATAGGGAGTGAAGTAGTTGAACGCGTCGACAATCTCAATTATCTTGAAGTCTGATCAGTCATAATCGGTTGGTGTCTGATGAAATTTCTGCACGGATTCAGAAAGCTCGTTTGGCTTTTGCCAACTTACGCCACTTATGGCGAAGGCGAGATATCCGTCTATCAATTAAGGGACGAGTATACTGTCCAGTAGTTCGTTCTGTTCTACTTTACATCTGCGAAACGTGGCCATTGAGAGTAGAAGATACTCGTAAGTTACTAGTATTTGACCACAGATGTCTTAGAAATATTGCTCGTATCTGCTGGGATCAACGGGTAAGTAATAGTGAGGTTGGGTGCAGAGTATTAGGGGATGGTGGTAAATCAGTTGATGAGGGTGTAAATATTCATCAACTAAGATGGTTGGTTCATGTTTTACGTATGCCTGAACACTGATTACCAAGACGCACAATGCTGACTAATGTTGGAGACGGCTGGAAGTAAGTTAGGGATGGCCAAAATAACACTTGGCATCAGTCCTTGGAGTCACTAACTTCTAGTCTGAACCATATCAGGTAGATGCAGAGCCCCAAATGCCCTGGTACGGCCGAGAGTGGGGAGAGTCCGCTCTCCCTCTTGAAATGCTCTCACATGGCCACGCGTATATAGCCTCTGCCAGGGAAGTCCTACTCACTGCCTTCTCGTGGTGGGGTGTTGTTTACGAAAATGAGAGGACAGAAAGCGAATGTCCGGCGCTTGAACCGGATTCCAAACCAATGGTGCACATGGGCTCCAGTATCCTGCAGGAACGAATGGCGTATGAACCAATTGTTGGTCACCGGCTTCCATGGGACTGCATCTCCTTACGATGCTCCACTGCCTTGTGAGTTGGACCTTTAGGTCGAAGGCTCGGGGAGTGGCCCCCTAAAATAACCACCTGTTTCGGTTTGGGCACCCGAGCAGTATAACAGCCCCCACACATATCGAATGAGACTTGTGTGGAGCATATGTATTTGGTGCCTCTTTGTACCAATATCTATATGTTAAAATAAATAAATAAATGATGCAGACTACTTGGTTGGGATCTGCGCGGCTATCGTAACCAATAGTTGGAAACTCTTGGCGACATGGCTCAGAATCGATCACAATGGCGTCGGTGTATACACTCTTTATCTTCCCTTAAACCGTGAGATTGAAAATGCTTTTTACCTTTATGCGAACTAATTCTTTCTTCCTGTATTATATCCTTATACATAATCTTCCTTTTATATATATTACTATCATTAAAGTAACTACTATGAACTTGGTATTCATCTTGCTGTGCTAATGAGGTGTGGTAACTTGGATCGATGTATATATGTGCCTGGTCCTACCTTGTAGATGATGACTGACTGACTGAGTTGAAGGCACCGTTCAGATAATAGTATATGAAGGCCTTGAAAGTTAAAGGGCCGTACCTTATTAATCTCTGTTAGAACACTCAGTCGGACAGCATTTCGACTTATCTGTTTACAAAGCCAAAATGCTTGCTATAGTACTACATGAGGAAATACGTCAAACAAAAAGACATGGAAACTCTGTGAAGAGAAAATCATGAATACAGCGAATTATGGTATAAATATGGTATCAAGTATGAACATGGTCACATATTTTATTCGATCACAAATTGAATCTTACTACCTACGAACCCTTGAAAAAACAACGTTATGGTTGCTTTTGACTTCAAATCTGAACAATGTTTAATAATACATCAAGCGGCTGCATTAGGTGATATTCAGAAGACAATCTGGTACACCATGATAAACCAAAGAAAGACACTGAACTTCTATTTCACTGGTATGTCATAAACTAACTGCAACCTGATATTTTGATATAATTACAGAGTTGAAAAAGTAGTGGGGGGAAAGTTGTTGTAATAACATATATAGAGTATGGTCAATCCACCAATATTCCAATATAGTAACATTTACTAGCTCAGCATTACCATACTCGAATGATGATGGACCTTGACATTATTTGCGTATTGTTATCAAGTAGGCCCAATACCGATCGCATTAAATACTGATTTGAAGTAAAAGTTCACAATTCCCTGGTCAGTTTAGTTATGATTTCAAGGATGGCCTAGACTGGAATATGCCTTCTTAAAGTCTGCTATATGTAGATTGTGCTGTTAGATGTATAATGAGAGTTGTCATTTTCAAGTCGTTATTTTGAGGTACATCAGAACTGTTTTAGTAGTGGTTCTTATAACCTGTGAGTGTGACCTTAAAGCATACAAAGGGGCGGACTACACGGCCTTTTAGTTGGTAGTTTTAGGTGAACTGTTGAGGTATTACCAACGAGAACGGAAATTTTTGAGACAAGGTGAGGTGTTTTTTTAGTGATGCCTAAACGTACACGACCCCTCTTGTTGTCATGGGGAGGGAGAGTCGCTGGATATACCATTCGTCTGAAAGGAACACCTTGATCCTACCACCCTGGCAGTATCATAACCCTCACACAAATAAAATGAAATGAAAATTACTGGAAATACTATTCTCGCCTCGATTAAAAGTCAGACAATTCACATTCATTTCTTACTTTTTTATGTACTACGGATAAATTTGTGTGGTGCATATGTATCTGGTGCCCCTGTGTACTAATATTTATGTGTTCCAATAAATAAGTAAATATACTGCCATACTCCAGTATAGTTAACAATATGACTTAGCCCTACGACTATGGGTTCGCAGCCCTCCAACTAACTAATCTGGCATGACTTAGAAAAATGAGTGTCCCAGCTAGTGCAACTCCATTGAGTTATGACCAAATTCAGGCCCAACAACGAAGTTGAGGATGAAGACTAAGGTGATCGCCTTAGTCACTTCACTTAGTTTTCGCGATAACTAAATGAAGCGACTTAAAACCGTTGAGCGACATTACGATATTAGTTTTAGAAAGCCCTTCTCAAAACGAAGAACTTAAGATTATTTTGTATTCAAGGTCCCAATATCATCGACCGTGCAGTACGAAGTTTTTGCACATCTTTTAGAAAGGAGGATGTGGTGATGATTGTCACTGGTCTAATAGTATAAAGAATAAAAGTCGTTTGTCAAAAACTCTGCAGATGTTAAGATACGATATCTAGTAACATGCATAAATAGAAGTTAACATCTCAAAAGACGTCAAACAACTCTAAATCCATGAAAGCAATGACAAATTGCAATGATTCCATTTAGATTTCAGTGTGAGAAAAAATTAATTAGAAAGATGAGTCTAAATACTAACTAGTTTTCAATTTTCAAAACTCTAAAGTTCTTGGAAGCATATGTTATGAAATCATGGGGAAATACACAACGCTTTGGGGAAATATTAGGGAATTCCCCAAAATTTTTGAGTTTAGTGACATTTTTTCTCATTTTCCCCAGAATTTTCTATAGCGGCTCCCCCAGAACATAAAATTCCCCCCGAAATAGGGAGCCTGTGTATAGAAATCAATAGATTCTTATGCTTATTGTTCGTAATTTAAATCACACTAAATGTCGAACTCTAATTTTTTGAATGAGAAAAAAGGTTTA
Organism: Schistosoma margrebowiei; assembly: GCA_944470205.2. Lineage (NCBI taxonomy): Eukaryota > Metazoa > Platyhelminthes > Trematoda > Strigeidida > Schistosomatidae > Schistosoma > Schistosoma margrebowiei. Next base: position 37,826,021 of record OX104026.1, on the reverse strand, counting down.
TTAGGAATACTTAGGTTTAAAGTATTGAATAAAGTGAAAACCAAAACCCACAATATATCTTGCTTACTGACTTTAAACCAAGCGGACTCACGAAATCCAAATTGAGAGGGTATAATGCTACTAGTCGATATCCAATCCCTAATATATTTGTCACAAGCTTGTATAAACCAGTTGAATAAGTCTGTCTCGGTTTTTGTTGGTTCGGTACAGTTCCGGGTATTTATTTATGTCAAACTGAGGGTAGTATAGCCAATAGACTGTATTAAGTCTAGTTTATATGGTAGTTATTTGTGGATTTGTATGTCGTGTAGTTGATTGAGTGCGTTTGTCTCAGGGTAGTGGAATTTCCGGATGCCAGGAGCTACCAAATTACCAAGCAGGAGGTTTGTTAATTGCAGTGTGAAAGTAATAAGATGATAATTCAAGTGCTGAGAGATGAATGTTTCAAGAATAAATACTTAGTTTAGTTCATTTGGTGGTCTGTAAGAAGATAGAGTTAGAAGAATAAGAAGGGTACGGAGGTATTAATAAGATGATAAGTATTAACTGACTGTGTGGTAACGACAACCGTGGTAGTTTACGATACATATATCAGGCACACTTGGTCGAAGACGGGTAAGGTAATCGGTATGTGAGTACGTGATTGTCGAGTCTCCTGTTAAGGATGTCCTGTGAGAGGACTATGGCCACTTATTCTGTGATTACATTCCGAATGCGGGTAACTGACAGCGAAGAGAAGCTATAGCCCATATGAGTGTTTTCTCTTTGATATTCAACCCTTCGAGAGTTGCCTCGAGGAACGTTAATGTATAGTGCTGTAGCGGTGAATAAGTCCCCAAAATAAATAGCTCTGTAAGTCAACGACAATGGATGCTGATCACGTTAAATTTAATGAACTCACCTAGCTGAAGGTGTTAGGTCATGCATCCGCACCAGATCACGAGTGGGAACGCCATGCTCAACAATCCCTGTAATCGCTAGCCAGATTAGATCAGACGACCCTCGATATATCCATAGCCTATAAAATATATCTTCGAAACCCCTCGCTTCTGTCTTTCGATTTCACTTGGTGGGTGCGATTCATATTGCCTATTACTGGGTAAAGTGTTGTCAAACTCCGAATATCTGTAGAATCATCAGTACACCCCACCACCCGTTTTGTGCATCCCATTGTATCGGAAAAGAGCATTATCTTTCAGGCTTACTTCTTCATTCATGATGTAGGACGGTAGCTATGGTTCACTGTGACTTATGATCTTCAGGCTTAATTAAAAGCACTCTTGTTTGATTTCTTCTAGTTTATCTCTTAGTCCCCTTGATAATTCGTTTCATCGTCTGATGCTCCTCAAAAGAAGCGTCTGTTTTCTTTTTTTAACGGATTGTTTTTGAAAGTGTGTCGCTCAGTTCCGTGTGAAATGTTCGCTGTAAGGTTTTCGTCTGTATAGCGTGTTCCATTAGCGTGGTCTCAATGTTCTGTGTAGTAGATCACGGTCAATAGACACTAAGGTGTGTTTGGTTGAGTATTTACTCTTTCCCTGCCTGTCCTAGTTAACTTTAACGACATCTGGTGTGACTGGAGAGGTCATTAACCATGCTGTACTAAGCCCGAAGTTTATTCTGTTATGCAGCCTCTCTTCGTCAAGCCAAAACTGGGGTTCCCCAACTGCTAGGTCCTAACGGCCCGACCGACAACGATGGCGAAGCCGGTAACCTTCTGGCTAAACATTACTGCCAGACGTTTCAACCGACCCACATTAACATTACTGAAGACAGTTTCATCTGCGATTCCACATGACTTTCAGAAGTAAACCTATGCGCTAACTTGGTGTTTCGTAAACTGCAGCACTTAAGATTAGACAATTCTCCTGGCCCGGACATGGTCCATTCCGCCATACTGAGGGAAGCAGCCTCAATCCTGGCAACGCCACTTAGCGTGATGTTCTCACACTCGCTAAGTCGAGGAAAACTACCGGAAAATTGCAAGCTGGCTCACATCACACCAATTTTCAAAGGAGGTCGACGCAGCGAACCTTCAAGTTACGGACCGATGGCTCTTCTCTCCATACCTTCAAAAATCATGGAGTCCCTGATATGGGATGGTATAAATGACCATTTACTATCCTTACTTTTCTTCTCACCCCAACAGCATGGTTTCAGGAAGGGTTACTCCTGTATTACCAACCTTCTGAATGCAGTGGACAGATGGACGAGCATCCTTGATCACAAGGGGAAGGCTGATATCATCTACCTAGATTTCTCAAAAGCTTTTGACAAGGTTAACCATACATGTCTTATCAATAAGCTCAAAGGACTGAGTATCAGACCACCTCTAATAGATTGGCTCACTTCATAGCGGAACAATCGACATTTTGAGGTCAGGGTTACTTTCACTTTATCTCAGGTTATGGAATGTCCTGTTGGGGTCCCCCAGGGCTCAGTACTAGGACCTCTTCTCTTCTTGATCTACATAAATGATCGTCCTCAACAGGTAACGTCAGACTTATTACTTTTTCCTGACGACGTGAAACTCTGGAGAGAGATACGCAACCAAGACGATATACAGACACTTCAGGAGGATCTTACTCGACTTCAAAGTTGGGCAGACGATAACGGACTTACTTTTAACACTTCAAAGTGTAAAGTAGTCAATCTGCGACATGTCGCATACTACAGTTATAACTTAGGTTCCTCCTCTCCAGTAGTATCCAAAGTTGAAAAATAGGAGTCTTGGTGTCCTACGATTTAAAGCCTTACGCTAACTGTGACAAAACTGCCTTCCGAGCAAACCTTGCACTGGTGACATTGAAGCGCATTTTTGGTCAGTTTGACCGAAGAACTTTCCATATAATCTTCAATAGTTTTGTTCGTTTCCACTTAGAGTACGGAAACATACTATTTACCCTCTCACTCCAACAGGATAAGGACACCCTAGAGCGTATCCAACGGTGAGCCACGAAATCAGTTCGAGGACTCAAATTTAAACCTTACGAAGGGTGCCTCCATTCAATTAACCATTACCCATTAAAGTATAGACCTTTTAAAGGTGACCTCCTGATGGCTTACAGTATCCTTAACACTTCTGGACATCCTCTCAAATACCTACTTAAACTTAGTTCCAACACTAACCTAAGAGGTAATACCCAAAAACTGGAGACACAACATAGCAGAACGGACTGTAGACACAACTTCTACTCCTTAAGAGTTGTCAAATGCTGGAATTCGCTGCCTAGCGAGCTAGTCCAAGCGACTTCCCAGGAGCCCTTTAAGAGGCAACTTGATCTATTCTTAAGGACTAAGGATAGTATAACACTATGGTTTACTAATTTCCTTTCCTGTTTTATTGTTAACATACCTAGGTTCCTGCCTAGAGGATTTGGTGATCCTCTGCTACTGGACACGGAAGCCTGTAAAGCGAAAGATTCTCCTATTTCGTCCACAATTATTTGAACCATTTGATATTAGTGCGTTTATCTTTGCTACTATAATAGTAAATCTCATCCAAAAATTGTGGATGTCATGACGTGACCACCTAATCTTACGTAGAAGCCACATCGCTGTCTACATTGACTCGTCCTATCATGAACATCAGTAATATTACGTCTAGCATTTCTAAGGTGAGATGAGAGTAGTACATTCAATGCAAAAAACAATAAGTTATGCAGAGTGACCATGTCTGAATGGCTAAGTCATGTCATTCCGGTTAATTGTTTCTGGGTTCACCATTGAATGTCAATATTCCCAGTAACCATGTGGTTAGGAACCAACACCACTACACTACCTTCGTATCAGAATCAACGTGGTGCTGGTTCGATACCAAACCGGGTGAGATTTTCGCGTTCTGGAAATTACCAAAGAAACAATAGAATTGATGTATTCAAACTTCGTGATAATGTTTAAGAGATTAGTTGCAGGTTTTGTTCATCGGCATAACTGGAGAGAACACTCATCATATACCTAACAATATTGATTTCATCTAATTGACTAATGATTGAACTTTGTTTGGTTTTGGTTACTAGGCTATAGCAATATTCTTATGACTAAAATATTTCGACGTAAAGATGCCACAAGTATTCGGAGTTTGAAAACTCTTTTACGCCCAAAACCTTTATAATCGATATGTACCGACCCAGTCAAATCGGGAGTCAGAAATGAAGAGATCAAAAGGTACCTTTAAATTGTTATCGACATATCGGAAAGAGTTTAATCTAAGCTGGCAAACGGTTGAAAGAGATGCGTAGCACGACTTACTCACTTGTGTTATGTATGAGTCTGTGGCCGAGCGCCTTTACCTAAGTTCGTCCAGGAAAAGTAATGTGATCAGCATCAAATGTTGAAGACTTTCCAAGCTATTTATTTAGGGGATGTATTTACCGTTACAACCTTTTCGTAGTGTCACATGTTGAATGTCAATCTTCTCAGCAATTATACTCTCAGCTTCGAAGATCGTCTGATTAGGAACCAATACCACTACAGAGATACAGGTGCAGATGGCTGCAGTTATTTTCGATCGGGTCTTATACTTCTGGTTCGTCAATTCTGTTGATGAATTTCTTCTACACAGTGGGCAAGTGTACCAGAACCACGGACAGGGGTAAAATGCAACAGACCAGGTTAAACTTAGGTGGTATTTTTGATTTCTTTACGAAACAGATGTTGATTGAAAGATCAGATCAACGAGAAATAATTAACCAATAAATCTTAACTTCCAAAATATCCGTCTAAACATGGTTATTTAAGCAAATTAGACGAGAGGGACGAACAAAAAAGCTTAAGCTCTGAGCACTATAATGCATAAATCAGGGAATCAAATGGTTTTATGTGTCACTCATAATGATGCTATGACCTATCATTCATATTTTCGAATGCTTTCAGCCAAACTTTGTTTCAAGTGTTAAAAATCCTCATTGGATTAAAAAACAACTATATGAACGTTGTTCTTTTCTATGGTAGTGTAAACATCTTCATAAAACCAATTAGATTGTAGCATGGCGTCGAGTCGAGTTGGAATATGAACACCGCTACCAAAAAAAACACGTGCCAAAGAAATCAGAAGGCGAAGGTTGAACGTAACCAGATTTATTCGGTTGGCGATCTCGTGGTATCGAATGAATACCGAGATCGTGCCAAGAAATGGTACAAGCGAAAGCAGGAGAAAGGAGTACGTGCGAACAGTACCGAAAACCGCAGAACAGTGATCGAAGGTGATGGAAGAACAAAATGGCTATAATTAGCACAGTTAAACAAAAGCACATTAGAACAAACACTGGTACAGTTGGTTATAATAATAATTGTTTTTATTAAACCAGTCGTGTTCTCGTGATAAATGTGAGTCACTACAAGATCATGGATTGATAGGTTGGACTTTAAATTATGATAATGTACCATTTATTAACTAATCACAGTCTTTAGTCTATCAGAGGAAGCCGCCACCTTATATATATATAAAGAACCCGAATTCGGAGTTTTCATAAAGTACATCAACGTAACATTTTCATTTGATCATGCCTGTGATGAGACAACTTATGCATTAGTAGAGTTAATGACCGCTACAAGTCGCAAAACATCGTCCTTTTACCTTACAAATTTGAGTTTGCTAGTGGCAATGAATGTAAAAACTAAATGGTGAGATGGGATGAATATGGCCTCTATCCTGATTCTAATTTGCTTTGTGAAGTATCTTGGATGTCTTTTGATAATTACACTCTATCAGAAAATTGTTAAACTTTTATTTAATTTAACTTTGAAACCACTGCGCTAGTGGAGAAATGCTCATACTTTTATTACGGTTCCTTAAAAAATTTTACAATTGAGGTGGTTTCTCGCATGGACTATCCTTATTTTAATTCAGAAATGTACTTAACTATATAAATGTGTATATTTGTGAAGACACTCTGGTTGTTTAAGATCAAGTTGTTTATTCGCTTCGAAGGTCACATACTTCAAAATGAGATGATTTAGTCTGAAAGCTAAGTATGTCCATTGCATTCATGTCTACAAAGAATTAGAACCAAGACTATTGACATGCCTTTTAATAGTACTAAGGAAAGAAATATGACTCTGTCACTATGTCTAGCTTCAAATAACAAATTAAGAGTTAAATCTGTTGAATGAGAACTAATACACAGCCGGAGTGCGAATTCACTGATTGTAGTTAAAGTGGGTCACTGTACCATAGCTTCACAAATCCTATTATACAAATGAAATACTACCATAACCAATGAGCATTTATAAATCTGCACTTAATGGTAGTGGTAAGTAATTGGGATCAAGAATTGTAACCTAACTAAATTATTTTAATAAAAGAGAAACCGTCCATAAATAAGTCTAGTAATTTGAATAATTTTTGGGCAAGGAAAAGTAAGAAATTTCGCATATTGGTGTTGATGAACCAATTGTTCCAGGAAATTTAAATCTACATGTAGCTCAGGAATTAAGTGTGAAACGTATTTTGGACAGCAATATCTAGAAGTAATTTTAGCATGTTTCTTCCACTACTTACTCACTGAAGTATCAAGGTTATCGTTATGGCAGTGTAGCTATCAAATTCTATCGGGG